>CM060934.1:805845206-810845206 GCA_030765085.1 Allium cepa | reverse complement strand
TATATTTATATATATTTCCTGTCTACATATGTATTTCTTCCTTGCATATATGCATATCTTTTAAATTAAAATGCGTATAAACATTTCATTCCTTCAGTTAAAAATCAAGCAAAACAAATCTCGATACCTCACAGATGCGAGCCAAGCAGCAGAAACACAATTTACCAGTGGACTCGTCTTCACCATGCGACAGTCACGACTTCGCCCACTTCGGCCTCGCTCGAGTTCGAGCTACCCAAACCCTCACGCAAAAAGATACCGCCTTCCCCGAACCCCTTCCTGGCCTCACCGCTTCTACCGACGAACCACCTCAAACCCTAGATCGCAACCTCCACGCGACATCGTCGCTTGCCTCATACATCGTGACATCGAGCTCATCATTAGCTTCGCCGCGCGTGTCGTCGCTTCCATCGGCCTTCCTTCATCGAAGTTCATACGGCGGCCCTCCCCTCCACTTGATTAACGCGAACAGGAAATCCTGATTTGAAAAAGACGCACGCCTCCGCCTTGTTCAATTTGGGGTTGCTCTCCTTTTTTTTAAAGAATGATTTTGAATTCGTACCAGAGAAGGCTACAAATTGCAAAGTGAAGAAGATGGGAATGAATTTGAGAAAGAACGAATGTTATTTTAAGCTTGTTCATTTCATCGACTATTATATCCTTTTTTTTATATTCACTGTCTTGCTCGGAAAGGAAGTGTGTTGAGGAAGAAATGGGACAAAAGTTCTGATGTGAGAAAGAAAGTTGGCTGATGTTGAATTTCTTTGACTAGTGAAATAATAGGTTATATTATTTTTAAATTTAAATTTAAATTGTCTCGAATTTTGCAACTCAAAATTTCGATCTTCTATCAAGGCATGCCGCTAGGCATTTATAATGTTAAACCCCTATTTCGGACGCAATGGAAAAGGTTTTGATTCCTAATTCGATCGTATGGAGAAGATAGCTTTTAAATCCAGTTATAAAATTGAATTTTCGATTTCATTTTCAGCGCGTTTACTTATCGTATGTTCACAAGACAACTCCGAACACTGTGAAAATTGAAATCCGATAATAACATAATATTATGGATCCAATGGAACTAGTTTCGTCGAATTCCGAGACTGTGCCTCGGAAGGCTATTTTTAAATTCAATTTAAAACGATAAAATTTCAAAACTGAACAATTCAATGTTAGATTCAATTTTAATACTTCTATTATATTCAATGTTATCAATATAAATTTCATAAGCTTTCAAATTATTTTTAACAAGCTTAAAACTTCAGATTCAACATTTTACTCAACTTGAAATAATTAAATTTGATAATTTAATTATTAAATAAATCGTGATATTCTTAATTCAAGTTAAAATTACTCTATTGAATATTTAAAATCAATTAAATATTCCAATTTTAAATGCTCGAAAATTTCGGGTCGTCATCTTCCTCCCCCTTAAAAGAATTTCGTCCCCGAAATTACTAATTAGGAACAATGGTCCAATACCCGTTACTATTTTCCAAAATCAAACAGTTTAATTAACTTGCCATACATATATTTTACTATAGACCCACTATCATTCTTACTAACTTCCTAAAACATTCCATAGTTTTCAAATATCATTACATGCTCAATTATTCAACTTTTAATTTAAAACCAAATTTTGAATTACCAAAATTTTCTCAAATTTTTTCTAACTCCTTAAATTTTCGAAAAATTTCGCCCGCGTCTCCTTTGCGCGGCTAGCTCGGTACAACTACAAAAGGCCCCTCTACGGGCTCCCAAATCCCAAAAGAAAACAAAAGGCCAAGTGACTCAATCAAAAACCCAATCAAATTTCATACCGAAATTTGAACAAATACCTTTTTGTCGAGCAACTCAAATTATCTTCTGAAATCAAAACCAATTTCCCTTTTCCTTTTATAATACCTGCATATCCTGCTTAGCACTAATATCCAATCACAACATACCAAAAATTATTTTATCGACTTCCTTACAAAATGTCAATATTTATTCATTCAAATATTAATTTAGAATATATTTGTAATATCAATTTCCAATTAAGAATTCACCATTCTTTTCTTAAGTTTAGTATAAGCATTTTATATGTTACTTTATTTATTTCCACCTTACCACTTTAGTTTATATCCATTTCTATTCAAATCGATTCTTTCATTTCCATATGAATTCAATTTATCTTCAACTCTGAATATTTGAGTTTTATTTTCCATTTATAACTAATTTATGTTATTATTTTAATTAGTTTCATTCCCTAATTTGCTTCAATTTCTAGATTGAAACGTTTTGTCGTTAACCAAATTTGTTTCCAAAATGTTCAAAAAAATTTCCAACTCCTAAAATTTCTGAAAATTTTTGGCAGAGTCTCCTTTGTACGGAGGAGCTTTTGCAATTTGACAAAAGATATAAATATATATACATCGACCCACACGGTCGGAAAAACCAAAACAGTTCCTATTTCATATTTTTATTGCATAGGTGTATCTTATTTAGCATTTATAAGCAAGCGGCTTATTAATTTAGCATTTAGCGCGATCCAACCCAGCCAAACAGCTTCCCCGTACCTGTACTTACTCAATTTAAATATGTAAGTACTAAATATATGCAAATTATTAACATTTCACTCATATTCAAATAGTTAACACATAGATTTCATAAGTAATGCATGAGATATACATTCATAAGTACATATGCAATGTTTCAAGGCTAGTTTTATATTGTTTGCATCCAAATAACATACCATTCCATTCAATTCATTTTTAAACGAAATGAACGCATATTCATTTCTATGGATGCCACAATCAATTTATTAAACTGCTCTTGTTTCATATAATTTTGTTTACTTCCGTTTACGTCGAACGACCAATTTACTAATGCAATTCAACAATATAAATGTGAATAAATAATTACTTAAGTTTATAGCCATTTAAATTGATTCCAAATCAATTTAAACTTAATCACATCCCATTTTATTTATTCACAAACTTTCGTTGCATTTCTTTCATATCCAAAAAGTTTGATTCCAAACTATTTTTATTATACTCGACATCATCCCATGCTTCTATTAATTTTAAACTTAAGTTAATTTACTTCAATTCACCGCCATTTCATAACTTAAGTTCATTCTCGTTTTAATTTATTCATACTCGAATTGGATTTATTTTCATCACAAATCATTTTTATTTTAATCCAATTCCATACAACTTCAATTCATATTTAATTCAAACAAGCTCATATTCAATTCAATTGAATTCAAAATCAATTTTATTTACATTTACCAGTTCATAGAATTTTCTATTTCTTAAGTTTTATAGCAAATTTTAAATTGATCTCCAACTCAATTCATTTTTAATTCATTTCTATTTTTATCTTACATGGTATTTTATTTCATTGTGCATAGGTTCCATACGAACCCATTTTATTTAGCTCGACACAATTTATGTTTTGTATATCACTAACCATTTCCAATCGAAACAAACTCATATCAAATTTAATCGATTTTAAAATCAATCTATTTCATACAAGCCAAATTTTTATTTAAGCTCAACAACCTTCCAGGCTTGTATATCATTAATTTAATCCATTTGAATTTTAATTCACATTCTCAATTTATCAAGATAATATCCAAGCACATAATTAACTCGTTATATTCATATTGGATTTTATTTGCAACTTAAATCATTTCTATTGTAATCCAATTCCAACCCACTCCACTTTATATTTAATTCACTTACAATTCCATTTCTAAGTTCTATAAGTCACAAATTTATTTATATCCATACTTTCATATATTTACAACCAATCCCATTTTTAATTTATTCATAATCCAAGTTTATAATGTATACACATATTTATTTATAATTCCATAACTCAAGCTCATTTGAATAATATTTCGAAGTCATATTCCATTTATTCATACTTGAATTGAATTTATTCACAACTTAAGTCACTTCTGTTTCAATTCGTTTTTATTTCACTTAACAGCATTCAAAATATATGTGTCGAGCTTTGTTTATATTATCCACATTCGATTTGTTAGTTTACAACTTGAATTGCATTTAATAATTTCTATTTAGTCCAAGTTCCAAATTTAATTAACCAATTAATTTATCAACTAGTTCACCTTCGATTTTTAATTTAACTCCTAATCAAATTTTTATTCCAGGAATTTTCCTTTTTTTTCATCACAAATCATTTTTTTTCTTTTTCGGTTGATTTCATTTCATTAATTTCAATGCATACAATTCATTTAATCAACTCATCCTATTTAACTTGCTTAAGTTAAATTTCCATTCTCATATTGGGATTTACATTCCAAAATTGTAAATTCAAATGTGTGTGTATATATATGTGTGTGTGTGTGTATATATATTCTTAAACTTAAGTTCAACATTCAATTTTGAAAACATATATATATATCTCACCAAACTATTCCTTTGCATTATCAAAATCAACCAAATTTCTCCAACAAACATTAATCCAAAAAATCCTGGTAGCAATTCCTGTTTTGGAAACTCGAAAATGAACACCGATGATGCCGCGATCATCATCGAAATTACTTTCTAGCGACCGTAAAGAGTTCAATGCTTTTCTCTCTTTTTTAAAACCCTTCCAATATTTTTAAATTCCAATTCTCCCTTGATTTCACATCCGATTCAAAAATATTTCTCAATATATTACCTTCCCAACTTTTGAGAAACATTATAAAATTCAAAGGAATCTAAATTTCCAAATTCCAAATCCTTTAAATTTATATTCAAACAATACTTTGGAACTTTATCTTATTTTAATTATTAATCACACTATAATTTACATTTATAGTTTATATTTACAAATTTAAATTGTATACAAATTGGTTTCTTAGTTTTTAATTATGGTTTCAATTCCTTATTCAATTATAAATCACATTTACAAATCCCATTTATTATTAATTTTTTCCTTAATCTTTAGTTATTATTTTAATTCATATTCAATTATCATACAATGATAATAATTTAATATTATCGCTTCTAGCAACCAAGCATCCATATATGACTATAATAATTAAGAAAATCATTTCCTTTATATACAAAATAATTTTGGGTAAAATTATTCCATTTATCCTATGTAAAGCAATACCGTGTCGGTTTATCTTGTTTAAGAGTTTAGAAATTCCTATCGATAATATGGCATCCCACACATCGACCAAAATTCATAAAAAATCAACAGATAAGTCAACACAATATAAAACAATTTTATATTCACTAACAAAACGCGCTCATATCAATTAATACTCTCAAACTCATTGCTAGAGTACTGCGGACTCTATTCTATGAGTAATTCCCACCAGAGCCAAGGTTATCACCAACCTAAGCTCTGATACCAAGTGTAACGACCCGCAAATCCGTACCCCTTGAGTCAACACTATTCTACAATAATCGACTCAAGTTGCACAGAAATACAAACCATTTGGGTTAAAGAAGAAGAGGTAGAAGAAGAGAAAACAGAAAACAACAACAGAATCTTACCATCGCAGCGGAATAAAATATAATAGATATCTACATATCTTTACACAAAAACAAATATATCTGTTTATATATTACATCATCAGAGTACATCAATCACAACTCAACATCAATAACAAGCAACTGAACACACAACTACTCTACACAGCAGAATATATATAAAACAAGTACGAAAGTACGTATCGTCATCCAGCTCGTCTCCTGAGCTCCACAGCATCAAATCTTGTATCCTATAATACTCGGTCTGACCCGAGCATTACAGTTAAATAATACCCGAGTCGGTCTGGAATACCAGCGTGATAAAATCACACTCAATTGATTATTAAAGCTTCAAAAATCCTTTGAAAACAAAAGCATCTCGTAAGACCGTGCCACAAATAAACATGTCGGGTTTTTACCATGCGATAGCTAAAACATTTTTTTATAGAAATCCTCTGATATTATAATAGGGCCTATATACAAATACTTATAAAATAGCCGAAATTGTTACATACATTAAATTCCAGCTACTAGCCACAGAGTGGGTAATACAAACAAAACTCGTACAAGGCTCGTAGGGAGAATGGATTTCCAACTAATGACTAGGCACTGGGGTACCACCTGTCACAGTACGTGGCCTAGATCACAGTACCGAGGAGTACGCCCGCTCTCCTGCAACACAAGACCGGGACTACCCCTTACTGGATAATCCCGAGTAAGATCACCCCGCGGTTGGGATCAGCAACCGCCTACTAAGTCGAAAAAAAAGGGACATCTAGACAGGGATGACGTCACCCAGCTTGGGTGCTACCCACCTAGCCTTGCTGCATAACCCTTAATTTTCAGTCATTCCCATTTGATGAGGCTTGAGGCTAAGCGTTACCTTTTTAGAACATATCCCTTAGAATGCCCATCGCCCACCTGACGATATTCCGAAAGCATTCAACCATACAAGTCCGTCACGGGTTCGAACGGAACCGAAGGCACTACACCTACTATATCCATTTTGGAAATATCCTCAGGATTAGTAGCGACTAGCCCTTGCACTTCACTGCTCCATCTTTGAATCCAAACTCGTTTCCACGAAACGAACAAACCAGATCGAAGTGATTTTCGAGAAATAAATCTCGATCCCGGTCTCTTCGAAACGATTAACGCATTTATCCAATATTGATAGTCGGTGATTTAACTATTAATTAACACATTCACACATCCATCACACAATAAATAATTTCCCAAAATAATTAATTTATCTCAAAAATATCTTCACAAGATATATTTTCACTTTTCAAACCCTTTTTGAAAGCAGTTTTCAAACTATCTTTCTTTCTCAGAATAAATTCCAAATATTTCTATTTCCACTGAAATCACCAAGCACAAGATTTTATATTTTTAAAATAATTTAAAAACACTTTATTGTAAAATATATTTAACATTTAATTTAGAAAATTTTACTTTAGTACTTAATTTAAAATAATACTTTAGAAATAATTAAAATATGTTTACTTTATAAATATAACTAGATTTTCTTCTTTAAACAAAATACCAAATCATTCTTTAAATAATTATTACGATAATAGATTAAACAACACACTTACTTTGGAATTTACTTTAAAACATTTAATTTTAAACTACTTCAATAATTGGTTAAAAATACATACTATATGAATATTTAAAAATAAGGTTACTTTATAAAATATAAACTAGGTTCTCACTCTTTAAAACAAAACACTAAGTTACCTTTTAAATAATTACTATGATAATAGATTTGAAAATATTTACTTTAGAATCTAGAAATAATAAATTCCTAAAACATACTTTTTAAAACAACATTGAAAACTTTTTATCTTATATTTAAAAAAATTCTTTAAAACGTACTTGGCTATCCAGAGAAATATACTTCTCTTCACATTCATCTTTAAATCTCCAATCCAAACACATGAATCAATTTCCAAATTGATTCCCAATTTACTTCCTTTTTAATTCCAAAATCCATTAATTTAAGATTTATTTCCTTAATTATGATTTAAAATATTTTTAACTGAAACACCAATTTAGATTCCTCAAATTACTTCTTTATTCTTTTAAATAAATTTGAACTTTAAACTTTTAAATAATTCTTTATTCCTTTGAAATAATATCACTTGATTTTACAATTCATTAATTTTCGATTATTCAAAATCTTTTCATACACGAAGTTATTTATTAGTATTGTGATATCACTTCCATTTCATTCTATTCATTCTTAATTTATTCAAATTTCATATAATTATTTCGCTTACAAATTCACTTCTTTTATTTTCTTTCCAAAATCCAATTTATATATTTTTGGTAACCCATTATACCCAAATATAGTCAATCAAACCATAGCATTCAATACTCCAATATATTCATCATAGAATATCAAGTAATCACAACAGAGAATATTAATTAATTTAACTACATGTTGAGGGGTCCAGTTGGATCCCTCCAACATGTTTTCCCTGCATCCACAGACGTTAGCACAATATAAAATACCAATTCCAAAATATACCACACTATAGCACATCAATCAATTCAACCATTCAAAAAATTATTTAAATTTAATCATTTTAAATTTAATCATTTTAAATTTAAATTCAACTGAGTGAGATTAACTCACCTTTCCTAGTTGTAGCCCACTTCATTCCCGGCTTGATTCTCGCGATTAATGACCTTGTATAATCATTATACGACTTATTAACATCTAAAAGGGACTATAGAAATTTACCATTTAATAAATTAATGAACCAACAATTTAATCTAAACTAGCCATTTATATTTATTTATTTTCTTTTCCCAAACAGTATGTATCTTCATTTACCATTTTTCTTCTACAAACCAGGCAATTTTCTACTTTTAAATCTTAATGTGTATATATATATTTCTTTTCCTTTGAAACTCGTACAATTATAAAATTAATTTATATAGCTTCAGAATTCAATCTTACATACTGTTTCAACATTTTAAAACTCATATACATATATATTTTCAGAACCTTATCCATATCCAATTTTTTTCTAGCTTACATATATATAATCAAATTAAAATAGTCGTGTATATATATTAAAATTGAAACTGCACATATATATATATATATATATATATTATTTTTTTACTCTATAGATTTTCTATCTTCCTATATATATACTTCCCTCTTTATTTTTATTTCACCGTATAAATCAATATATGTATATTTTCTGTCTACATATGTATTTCTTCCTATACGCATACATATGTGTATTTTAAATTAAAATGTGTGTAAACATTTCATTCCTTCAGTTAAAAATCAAGCAACACAAATCTCGATACCTCACAGATGCGAGCCAAGCAGCAAGAACACAATTCACCAGTGGAATCATCTTCACCATGCGACAGTCACGAGTTCGCCCACTTCGGCCTCGCTCGAGTTCGAGCTACCCCAACCCTCATGCAAAAAGACACCGCCTTCCTCGAACCCCTTCCTGGCCTCACCGCTTCTGCCGACGAACCACCTCAAACCCTAGATCGCAAACTCCACGCGACATCGTCGCTTGCCATCGTACATCTTGACATCGAGCTCATCATTAGGTTCGTCGGCATGTCGTCGCTTCCATCGGCCTTCCTTCATCGGAGTTCATACGGCGGCCCACCCTTCCACTCGATTAACGCGAACAGGAAATCCTGATTTGAAAAAACGCGCGCCTCCGCCTTGTTCGATTTGGGGTTTCTCTCCTTTTTTTCTAAAAGAACGATTTTGAATTTGTACCAGAGAAGGCTACAAACTGCTAAGTGAAGAAGATGGGAATGAATTTGAGAAAGAACGAATGTTATTTGAAGCTTGTTCATTTCGTCAACTATTATATCCTTTTTTTTATATTCACTGTCTTGCTCAGAAAGGAAGTGTGTTGAGGAAGAAATGAGGCAAAAGTTCTTATGTGAGAAGGAAATTTGGCTGATGTTGAATATCTTTGACCAGTGAAATAATAGGTTATATTATTTTTAAATTTAAATTTAAATTGTCTCGAATTTTGCAACTCGAAATTTCAATCTTCTATCAAGGCATGCCGCTAGGCGTTTATAATGTATACCCCTATTTCGGACGCAATGGAAAAGGTTTCGATTCCTAATTCGATCGTATGGAGAAGATAGCTTTTTAAATCCAGTTATAAAATTGAATTTTCGATTTCATTTTCAGCGCGTTTACTTATCGTATGCTCACCAGACAACTCTGAACACTGTGAAAATTGAAATCCGATAATAATATAGTATTATGGATCCAATGGAACTGGTTTCGTCGAATTCCAAGATGTGCCTCGGAAGGCTATTTTTAAATTCAATTTATAACGATAAAATTTTAAAACTGAACAATTCAATGTTAGATTAATTTAAACACTTCTATTATATTCAATGTTATCAATATAAATTTTATAAGCTTTCAAATTATTTTCAACAAGCTTAAAACTTCAGATTCAAAATTTTACTCAACTTCAAATAATTAAATTCGATAATTTTATTATTAAATAAATCGTGATATTCTTAATTCAAGTTAAAATTACTCTATTGAATATTTAAAATCAATTAAATATTCCGATTTTAAATGCTCGAAAATTCCGGGTCGTCACATAAACTATCTGTTACTTAATTTTATCTCAATTATGTTACAATCAACAATAAACTGATCAAACCCTTCCATGGCACTAAAATCCCCTTCCCTAGGGGATCTTTCACCTAAAAATCTTGTTACATTAAATCACTATCCAATAACCATGGACCCGAAGTAAGTGATCTAAACTCAAGGCACTCACTCCATATAATTCTACAATCTATCTTAGAATTTGATCGATAAACATTATAAACATTGAGTAGTGAACCTTCATTGATATCAATAAAAATGAGATGCATCAAATGAATTTTAACAATAGATTATAAAAGTCTAATACAGTGATCTTTCCATCCCATCATTAATCCTCCGGCACTACTCCTAGTTGGAAGATAAACCCAGTAGCTTATATAAAGACCTCCTAGACACCTATGAAGACTATATTTGAGATTTTATGTTTTTATTTATTGTAACATAACAATGTCTATGTAACGACCCCGGATTTTTATAAAAATTTAAAATGATAATTAAAATCTATTTTTTGAAGAAAACGGTGAAATTAATCGATTTAGTGATGTGAGTTTCCCCGAGTTCAAATATATTCTATATAAATCATTTAACTTTTTGAATATTGTATATATTTGTATATATGAGAATATATATGTATATATTGGATTTTAAATAAATTCTTAAATAAATGATTTTTAAATAATAAATAATATACTTTGGACACAAGTATAAAAATAAATAAATAGATTGACTTAAATTAATCAGATAATTTATTAAGTAAAATTTATGATAAATATTTAAACTAGAAATAGAAAAATAATATGAGATAAATTTTAATAAAAATAGGAAGTAGAACATTTGCTAAATTCTAACAACATAATAAAATAGAAATTTATTTGTATTACAAAACAAGAAGATTTAAAGAAAATAAAATACATAAATATACTCAGCTGAAAATAAGAAGTAAGTAAATACATTAACTAATAACTTAACAACAAATTAAATATAGAACTACATCCAAATAAATAAGTAAAATAATAAACAAAAGCATGTATACTTACAAACTGATAAAACAAGACAAAGTAATATAAGTGTGTAAACTATAAAATGGATACAAAGTAACATATCAGCTAAAGATATAACAACATATAATAAGAAAAGAGAGAGCAGAATCAATAAGTATAAACAGATAAAGCTGCAGCCACCATAGTAAAGCAAACAAAAGAAAAAAAAATATTGCTAAACAAAACAAAGTATATGTTTTTACATAAGTAATAAAGCAAAGCACAAAGCAAAGTTGTATAAATATGTAGGCTGTAAAGAAAATCAAATATGAACAAAACAAAGAAAATGATTTGCAGCCACCAAACTGCATAATCAACAAGTTAAAAAGCAATATATGTTAAATTATAAAGCAAGTACAAATATAAGCATGGAATGAAACAAGTAAACAATCAATATCTTAGGCTAGTACATAGACAATTAATGTTTGCATCTTTAGCATATCAAAGAAGAAATTTTCAGCCGACATAAATAATGTAAAGATACCTTTAGTACAAGGAAAATATAATATTACCCTGTACAAGATATTGTATACCATACCCATTGTAATATATATAATATACATATATAACATACTGTAAACACTCTCCCCTATATATATCATTCAACTCAAACATCAAGAAGGAAGATACAAACCAGTTCCAAATTGAAGAAACCTGTTCTCTGTCTTCCACAAAACAATGTGAGTAACTTCATTTTGAAAAAAAATTTAAGTAGTAAACTGGTTGCATAAAATCTTTGGGATTTCTATGTTGAATGCATGTATATATTGGTGCTTCTCTCTGCATTTATACAGGAATGCATATACATATACAAATATTGCCTCTGTTTATACATTCCAACAGCCTAAGTTGCTTCAAAAATCATGTATGCTCAAATCTATTGATTGTTAGAGTAAAGTATATAAACAAATTATGTTTAGGAAAGTATAAAGTGAATTTTAAAAATTTAAATTCATAATAAAAAGGTTGAGCTGCTCTGGGAATAAGCATAGGACAGTAATACTTAACATAAATCAAAATTTTGAACATCTTGAATTTTCGATTCAAGTTTAGGAACTGATTGCTTAATCATAAATAGGATTTTTAAAGCTCAATTCATATTTTTTTGTAAAGAGTAGAAGTGGCATGGCCGTGTTGATCATTTTGGGAAGATGGGGTTGCCTCGGGTAACATAGTTGATCAAAGAAGTCGAAAATTGGTGGGGAGGAGCTAACATGATCGATGATCGCGGGAAAAATGCAAAGTATTTTTTTTATGCATCATAGATTGAGATTCGATTAGATGTAGGGTTTAAGAGGGGTAATGGGTTTGGCTCGGTTGTCGAGGCAATGCGAGGGCATCAGGGAATTAGAGGCGATCGGACTAGGTGGGTTAGAGGCGTTGGGTGGTGGCGAAGCTTCGGACCAAGTTTCGAGGTGGCCGGTGGTCGTGGGTGATGGTACGATGGGTTTTTGGGTGGTCGAGTTTTTGGGTCAGTGGGTTCGATTGGGTCAAATTTGATCTGATCGAACTTTCTTCGATCTGGATAATGCTTTGGGGTCTCGCGTGTTCGTGTGTGTGTGTGGGATGGACGGGGTGCTCATCGGTGGCCGGAGGAGCGTGGGTAGGTGTACGGTGCACGTGTGTGCACTGGGGAGGAAGGAAGGGGAAGACGTGATGAACTCGAAGAAAGGGGGGAACTCGAGACGTGCTCGAGATTTTTGCAGATTGACTCGAAGCAACTGGGTTTACTCGGAACTAGGGGGGTCGCGTGTGTTTGCCTGGGGGATTTAAATCGTGAAGTTATTAAGTTCACCTGATGCTGAAACTTAAATAACAAAATAAACTAAAAAGAAAAAAAAGAAAAAAAAAGAAAAAGGAAACAGGAAGAAGGGTGAAGTAACTCAGCTTCAATTCGAATGAAAAGAAAGTTTTCTAATTAATACTTAACAAAGTTTAATAAATCAAGCTAAGATTTTATGACAAGTTTAATTATTTAAGCAAATACTTAACAAAGTTTTCTAAGTAATACTTTAGCCAAATAACTTAATTTAAGTTAAGTATTTAAGTTAATCAACGTTAAAGCTCTTTATAAATTGAAATAAATAAATTTTCAAAATGAAAGAAGGTTTTAAATTTATAAATTAAGGTTTTAAGTAAATCAATTAAGAGATAGTTAAAGAGTAATTAGAAATCATAGATTTCAAAAAAAATTGTGCCGAAAGAATTTCAATTCGAAATGAAAATGAGAAATTTTATGATTAGAAATTAATTGTAATTAAGAACTAATTCAGTTACCATTAACACCTAATTAAATAATTCAGATTTATTAATGGATTATTAATGGTAGATCAACTCTTATAAGTAATGATTAAAGTTAATTAATCAAGTGATTAAGGTAAGATTACATTTAATGTAAATAAATGTTGATTTATTTGTAAAGGAAAATAATTACTTAATGAAATTAATTAAGGTTAAATGATTATGTAATTTACTGAAGGTTAATTAAATTAACGTGATAAATCAAGATAAATTAAGGTAATTGATTTATTTATCAATATCAAATAATTTGTAATTAATAAATCAGGATTGGGTAATTAATTTATAAGTAATAAATTTACTTGGAAATAAATTAAATTGATTAGGATTAAAAACGATTTAATTAATCCTGCTTATAGATAACTATTGAATTACTCATGAATGGTTGTATTGTATGAGATGCCTTGAATTGATCTTCTTATCTGATCTGTGATATTTTGTTCTGTGAGGTGAGCTGTGTATTTATCCATTTATTGATGATATATTTGTATATTATCTGTGAATCTGTGAATGTATGATAAGCGTTATAGTTTATATCGCTTATCAATTATATTTCTGTATTTTGATCTGTGATGATTGAAGGGTTGTGTACTATTGTGTTAAACCCCTGGACCACACCATACACAAACAAATATGGATTTCACGAGGAAATCGATTAAGTCGCAGATTTTTGAAATAGTTAAATTTGAATCTTTAAATTCAAATGTTTTGGAAATGGAATCGGAATAAATGTGAAAAGCTTTTGGAATGGAATTTCAAAATAAAATTTATTATTTTTAAATTACTTGATTAAGTTTTGGAATTTAAATAATTTGATTTAAATTTAAATTCAATACTTGAAATTGAATTCTATGATTTGAAATTATGGATTAAAGATGTTATATTGGTTATATAGGGATTAAACCACTTTTAAGCATTATTTTTGGGAATTTGAATTTAACCCAAGGATTTAAACTCGTATAAATGAATCAGATTTCCAAAATGAAAACTGTTGTTTTCAAATGATAAACACTTTTAGATAAGAACTGAGATTCCAGTTAATTAGGGGAATTTCAAGATTGAATAGAGAAATGGTTTTCCTAAGTTATGAATGAATTCTTTTTGAAAGCTATGAATTAAATCTGTTTGTTTTAACAGATTTAAATTGATGATTTGTTTAAATCAAATTGAAATGAAATTGTTTTGAAGGCTATAAGTTAAATCTTTGATTTAAAGATTTAACGAGTTAACCAAATTGAAATGAAAATTGATTTAGAAAATCTGTGAATGAATCTTTTGTTTAAAAGATTAAAATGTGAAAACTGTTTAAACCGTTAATGGTTGTGAAAATGAATCTTTTTGTTTAAAGATTGAAATGGTAATTGGATTAAACCATTTGAAATAAAGTTTTGAATTAATAAGTTGTGACTTAATTGAAATCCCATTATCCATATGTTTTGAAAATATTTTCGCTCACTATTCGGTTTAACTGGGAAAGGACCTTTGTGTCGTATAACCCATTCCGAATATGTGATACGTCGTTATGGATAGCATTTGAAGACCGGTGATGAAGACCGGGTATTTGCGAAAGCGATAGGATGACCTATCGATTGTTTCTGCACCGAGTCGCGCCGGTATAGAAACTCCCTAAGTGATGGGAAATTCTATCGGGATTGTGAATATCCGGATTGCAAGGACTTCTTTGTAAGTGCCTTCGGTTCTGTTCAATCCCGGAACAGACTTGTATGGATAGTATGCCTGACATTACAAGTTGAGATATAAAGCCGATTTCTTTCAAATATATTTCTGTTGGTGGCGGAGAATTTATTCTCTTAGCTTAACACCCTTCTCTGAGACGTACGAGCTCAGAGGTTATATAGTTGAAGTTATCAGCGATATATTCCCAATTTGGTAATGTGACATGCTGAGTGATGCTGAAATGATCATTGTGTTGATTATTTATGATAGGATCATTTGTTTGATCGTCTATCCTAGTGATCATTTCTATGATCATTTGTTGACCCAAAGCATGGCTTTTGTATAAAGTATGTTTTTGTGGACGTGACCTCGTCGAGCCTCACACCCCGGAATGGTCAAAACAGGAAAGATGCGGCAAGGTTATAAGGGGTAGCTCCCTTTAGGGTATGTGCATTTCCTTCTGGAAAAGGGTGGTGTCATGGTATGGAGCCCAGATACTTACTCATGTTGAAACACTTTTTATTATGGTGTGATGTTGATTAGAGAGCTCTCGGATAAAGGTCCCAAAGGACTGGGGGATGGCATACTCGTGTAGTAGTTACCTAGTGATAAAGGTAACCCGGCCTTGTGTTGGCAGAGAGCTGGTTAAGTTCTCGGGACGTCCATCCAGAGGCGTTTCCATGTGGCAATGGGAAGTTCCTTGGCCTGATCATTCGTTGGAAATCCAAAGAAACAATACGAGACTTGTACGGTTTTAGTTGTAGAACCTGCTATGGAATGTGGCGGTAACCTGCTATTGAACATAGTTAGCTATAGTAGGCATAGTTTGGAATGTCTATGCTGGCTAAGATTTATATTCTACTTTCGAATTGAATTTTTCCTATACTATGCACTAATAATAATATCAAATGTTCTTTTAAATGCGTATCAAGCATCTTTGACTATCATAAGGAGAAATCTCCTCCGATTCTGCGTTTGCATTGTGTGTGTGTGCGGGAGGCCTTATGGTAGTCTCATTTTTAAAAGCATTGCGAATTGATTTAAAAATATTCCTCTATTTTGATTTTAAAGATAAATAAACTGTTTTGAGTTCTCACACCAGTCACATGACTGATCCGGAGTTTATTGTTTCTTTCCTAAACTCTGGGTGCTCATTATTTTCTACACGAGCAGTCTAGAGTTGGGTTTTTCAGATAGTCAGGTTTAGTAGATTATCTGGAGTTAGTTCAGTCTTTGGATCACACCAGTCTTGTTAAGCTTTGGGCTATGTGATGGGGGGTTCTCGCTTCGCGGTTTGGTGGCGAACGGGAGACTCTTACTCCCACACATCCTCTTTTAGGGGGTTGGTTAGGTGTAACCTGAGACAGTCGAGAGGCTGGCCGTAAAAGCAAGTCTGGGGTACCAGTGTAAGCCACGGTGGGGCTGGGATGGTTGAAAAGCCTACCGGTTGTGACCGCTACCTCCGGGTCTTCACAGTCTATGTTATTATCTTTAAAAAATATTTTATTTTACTACACTATTTAATTTCATGCGAACCTCTAATATTCCAAGTAAATTATCTCATAATTACTCCTATCCTTATAAAAAATTTAGGGACAGAACCATTAGACGAAAATTCTAAGGATGAAAAATGTTAGTAGTTGACACTTTTCAAAGTTATAGAGTTATATAATCTCATATGAATTTAAAAATAATATTTTATAATGCATTGTATGAAAAATATGGGTAGTTACAATGTAACGCTCTCCAAATATTGGAAAGCACTTTACTCATGGCAAGTTGGAGCATCGAGGGATTACACACTCATAGTTATTGGATAACTACGGAATGACCCACCCTATAGATTCCTATTGGTTAATAATGATAAACTAGGTCAAAAAGAAATCTCGTAGTGACAAAATTACATGATTCTCTCGACTGAGATTACAATTGAGCTTCAATGTGAATACTCCACTTTAGTTACAGTTAAATCATGGCGCGGTGATCAATGAGCAATTATAGTTAGGTCTGAGTTGAAACATAAAAAGTAAAACTATGATCCATAGGGAATTCTTCTTCTTAGTTGTATGAGTTTAGTATTATGGTCAAATGTAGTTAACTCAAACGCAAAATCATTGGCCAGATTAGTATGATTAATAATAAATGTTATTATTGAATCAATGACTTTGCTTATGGACTAATCGATTTAAATGTGGATAATATTAGAATTTTGACCAAAACTATATTATATACATCCTAAAGTATATATATTGATGGAGGGAATGTATGTAAATAATCATGACTAAAAGGTACCACTTAAATTGTAAAATTGGATTTTACCAATAAAGATTTATAACTGATAAATTTAACCATATGTCACACCATTAACTAATGTGGCATGTTAACCATTAATACCCGAATATTTCAATATTGATTGTTGAACAAGTTTATACCTATGAGTCCCACATCTGCATCTGCATTGATGATTTCTCCAAATCAACACATGATTTAATTGATTTATACCTTTTTATAAATGAATTAGATTGGTTAATATTTACGAAACATTAATTAACTATTTATTTGATGTATTTGGTGCTATTAGTATTTTTGAAGTCAGTAATTAATTGAGTGCGTAGATAAAAGTTAAATATGTAAATACTGATATAGGCTATCGATATGCATTTAATACAATTCAAATATCATTGATTATTAAATTGGTGTAGTTGTTCATTTGCGTATGAAGGCTTAAGATATGGTCGACTTTATGATAAGAGGGAGAGCGGGTTTTTGAATTGAATCCGAATCAGAGAAATTGTAAGAGGAGAAGGAGTCAATTGATGTTGTCATCTTTGATGAATATGGTTTGAAGGCCCTAGCCGAGAGTTGTGGAGCATGGGCTGCTAAAGCTTCCTCTTTTAAACAAGCACCCAATAGGGCTCCCATTGAGTCCAACTTTAAGGAATTGGCCGAATACAACGCTCCGTCCATCGAGGAGTCCACGACGGAGACAACCACTTCTGTGGTGGCTAGCTCTAAGGCCATCACTATTCCTATGCATGCGCTACCTCCACCCACTACTACTACTCCTACTTAATAGGAAACAACCCCAAAGACCCAAGGTTCATTCCACCCATGACTACCCCTTTCTTCATATTCTTACACCAATCCATGAAGAGAGGTAGATCACGGAATCTCCCAAAGAACCTACCCCTACTTTGGGAAGCATATTTCTTACTTCTTCGGTATTTGATAAGATTCAAATGTCTTCTGCAAATATTCTAACCTTTACTTCTCTCTTTGCCAACTTATAGGTCAAACTATAATAGTGACTCTTCTTGTGACTTCTCAAGCTACTGGTCCTCCAGTCACTACTACCATTACTTCCTTCATCACAATCTCAATCGCCTTCCTCATCTCAACCTACTCCGCCAGATCCAGTCCTCGTATCGATGTTGAAAAGATAAAACGTTAGAGGATGAATTGGACGAACCTAATGTTCCGATGATGATTTGACAAGTATCCAGTTTATGGGGGATGATCCTTTGATGAAAACTAAGAAGGTTGCTAATGTTTTAAAGCAAAAAAATGGGAAGATGGAGTCAGGATTGGAAACTCCTCCCAAGCCTTTATCCATAGCTATTTCTATTCCCTCAATTTCCATCAAGTTACCTTCTGCTTTTGTTGGTTGCTTTTCTTTGACACTTCTTGAGGCTCGTTCCGATCTAGAGAATTCCTTCCACTAGACTACAAATGATGAGGCTTCACCCTCAGACAAAAGCACTCAGAAAAGGCTTACAAAGGATGTGTCGCTCCAATCATCCTAACAAAGGTGAATGGAGGGAGGAAGTGACCAATCCTATCCAATCTTTATAGAATGATTCTTTTGTCTTTTGCTTTTTTTCTTTTTGGATTCATGTACATCGACCATTGTTACGCATGTGCTACCCCTCTATTTTGTACTCAAAAGATGTTGTAAACAAAAATTACTTTCTATTAAACTCTGTCATATTTACTTTAATACATCTTTTATTTCCTTTCCTACGTACTTTCTTAATGTATAAATACATAAGTGTATATAATGAAACTACTTATATATCATATTTGCACATGTCTATGATCTATGTAATACTTTTTTTATGTAATTCTATACATATAAATAAATGTCTACAATTGGTTAGTGTTGCTCCAATGCTTAGTTTTACTTATTATCGATTAGACATTTCCCTTTAACTATAAAAAAACTATACTCAGTTATTATGATTAAAGTTAAATGGCTTTAGATAAATGCACCAGTATAATCCAGTGTTGTACCTGTCGAATTTAATTATGCATTAATGCCTACCTTCGGGTATCGGTGTCCATGATGCCTATCTTTGGGCATCCATCTTTGACCTCGCCTATTACCAATCTTGGTGAAATATAGGATGAGTAGGGTAAAATTATCCGATCTTCCTAAGTCCAATCAACTTCAATGATCTTATCATGTTTAAAGGAGTCTATAAGTACTAATATCCGGGTAGCTTGACATCCAGTTTTGAAAAAAATAGAATGTCTAATCATGTCACTGACCCTATGGAATAAAGTTAGACTTTAAGAATATAATTCCAACGATTCAAAAAGATAACTTTATTTTCATAAATTCGATTCAACTATTGCCATATTACATCCACTTCAAATGAAATGAAATGCCTGATGTAATAGCCCGCAAGTCCATACCTCTTTGAGCCGACAATATTCTCTAACAGTTCAACCCAAAGTGAACGGAATACAAATCATTAGGGTTAAAGAAGAAAAGGTAGAAGAATAAATAGAAAACAATATCAGAATCTCACAACTGCAGCAGAACAATATACAATAGATAAATGACTAAATCTTTATACAAAAGATATGAATCTATTATATACATTACATCATCAGAGTACAACAAAATTCATAGCACACAACTGGACAGTTATCATAACTCGTCCTCACAGAAACTGATTATGCACCAAACCATACACAGCGGATAATACATCAATTACGTATGATACGTCTCGACATCCAGCTCGTCTCCTAAGCTCAACATAGCATCCTATAATACTCGGTCTGACCCGAGCATTATAGCGAAATAACACCCGAGTCAGTCAGGAAAACCGGCGTGAGAAAACACACTCAATTGAATTATTAAAGTTTTCAGCATCCATTGAAATCAAAGGTGTCTTGTAAGACCACGCCATAAATAAACATGTCGGGTTTTTACCTTACGATAACCAAAACATTTTTATCAAATCTGTCTGATATTATAATAATGTCTATTGAAAGTAAAATAGAATCTAGCTTAAATGCTTGCATCTCATGTTTCAACAATAGTTGTGCACAATTAAAACCGTACATGCGCTTATTGGAGATTGGATTTCATACAATGGCAGCGCTACTAGGGTACCGCCCATCATAGTATCTGCTCTAGATCAGAGTACCGAGGATCCCCCTGATCCCCTCAATACAAGACCGAAGCTACCCCTTACTGGATAGTCTGAATTAGATCATTCTGTGGTTGGGATCAGCAACCGTTCACACAGGCAAATAAAAAGGGACATCTAGACAGGGATGACCTTAACCTAACTACCTCCCCTGTTTTAGCCATTCCCGGTTGATGAGGCTCGAGGCTATGCGTTACATTTTTAGCACACATTCACTTAGAATTCTTATCGTCCTCCTGGCGTTGTTCTGATAGCATTCATCCATACAAGTCCGTTCTCGATCCGAACGGAACCAAAGGCACTACTCTACTACATCCATTTTGGAATCACCCTCAGGACTAGTAGCAACTAGCTACTCCATCTTCGACTCCAAGCTCTTGACTTCATCTTGAAAACGTTCAAACCAGATCGAAGTAGTTTTCGGGAAACTAATCCCGATCCCGGTCTCTTCGAAATGATCAGCCATTGGCCAATATTGATAGTCGGTTATTTAACTATCATATAACATCCATAAAAAACCATCAGGCCTTAAAATTTATCAAATTATTTATTTCAAAATATCTTCGCAAGATATTCTTCAACCCTTCGAAAATAGTTTTCATATCGCTTTTTCTCTCGTGGAATAAATTTTTACTCGATTGTTTTATTTCCACCGAAAATCACTAAGTCTTAATACTTTAGGTTTTTAAATAATTTAAATCCCTTTATCAAAAAAAAATATGCTTCAAAACACTTAAATAAAAACTACTTAAAACACTTTATTTAAAATACTAGTAATGAAATTTGATAATGATTTATCATGTAAAACTTACAAAACTAGTTTAAAATAAAATTTATCCTATAAGGTATAAATATTAAATAATTATCTTTTAAATCATAATACTAGTTAAACCTTTAAAACAATTTACTTATATAATTAACTTAATAAATATTTACTTTTAAAAATTTAAAACCACTAAATAATAATTTATTTCTAAAACATTCTTTTAAAACCACTTTAAAACCTCTAACTTATACTTGGAAATCTTTCTTTGAAAATATAGCCATCTAATCATTTATAAATCTTACTTGATTTATCACAATTTAATTTACGTCTCCATCTCGTAAAGTTCTTTCCACACTTTTAAAAATAAAACCACATTTTATTTCTGAAATAAATTACCATCTCCTTATAAATTCCCACCATGAATTTATACTTTAAATTTATCCACTGACAAATATTTCACATTATTTATAAACCTAGTTTATAAATTCCATAATTGCATTCTCTTCGATCACAGTTTCAACCTTCATCGATTTCCAAATTGATTTTCAAAATTAACTCCATTTCAAAAAAATTCCTTTACTTACCCAAATTTTTTCCAAAACTCATTAATTCCATTTTCACTCCTTTATTTATTATTTAAAATCCTATTTTAAACTGAAATATCCATTTTATACTTTATTCTTAAAATTCCTTTTTATTTCTTCCGACCGATTTAAAGCTTAGATTTTGAGAATAAATTCTTCAATCTTTAACACTGTCATTTTAAGTCCTCAAAAATCTTTTATTTCCATTTATTTAAAATCTCTATTTGTACCATTCTCAAAATTTATTTAGTGGGATTAAAGTCAACCTTTTATTCTTTTCCAAAATTTATTCTTTTAATTTATCCAAATTAACTATAGTTATTTTACTAAAAATTCCATCTTTTATTTTCCTTTAAAAATCTAATCTTTATATTTTTGTTATCTCAATACACCCAAAATATATTCAGCAAAACCCATAGCATTCAATATTTTCAATTCCCAATATAATCCATATAATCTATCATAGATTATCAAATAAACATATCATCGAATATGAAGATAAATTCTAATATTTTAAGGAATCCAGTTGGATCCCTCCAACCTATTTCCCTACATCCACAGATATTAGCACAATATAAAAATACCAATCCTACTTTGAGGGGGATGTCGCGGTATATAGGGTCATCCGCTATTATGTGGGACACATAGGGTCTCATCCGTTATATAATGCAGGAATATCAATCACTCTAAATTATATATACTACTATATATATAATATCATCCAAACTGATAATAATCATCAAACTCAATCCATCAACCAATAATTAATTTTACTATTTAAAATTAATTGCAGAAATTCCAAATTGAGTGAGATTAACTCACCTTTGACCTTTAATTTGCAATCCGATCCAAACCGGCTTGTCTCTTCCTAATTTCAGACCTTGAATAAACATTATATGGTTTATTAATATTTGAATGAATCAGACAATCTATTAGCATATAATAATTTAAACCAACAATTTAATTTAAACTAATTTTCCTTTAATAAATTATTTTTGGTAGCTAAAATAATTAAATAAGTTTATTAGATAAATAACCACCCAGAATACATAATTTTAAAATAACTTGTAAATTTAAAATATGTACATGTATATTTGTTTTATTCTATCGAAACTACCTACATATATATACACTTATAAAAATAAACTACATTAAAATCTAATTTCTATAAATTCTTCAACATTCTTTTTAAATCCTTATTTATTTATTTTTATAAAACACTATCTACATCTATTTACTTTTTTATATAAATATGTATGTGGATATATATATATATATATATATATATATATATTAAAACAAAATTATTTTATACTTAATATTTATTTTCTGTACATATATAATCTATAAATTGAAATAAAATAAAGTAAACATTCTTTACTGTAATAAATTTCTGTTTACATATTAAATTTGATAAAAACAAAATTGAATACCTTACTAAAATCAACCTAAATCGATCTCGATTGCACTATCGAAACACATGACCTCCTTCCGGCCATCGTTCGAGAACCAAATACACCCATGTGAGTTCCCATTCGCAATCTAACATGGCTACCATCGAACCTTAGCGTCGGCATCTTCCACCTAAAAATCGCGAGCCCTTCAATTCTTTATGCGTAAGCTCTAGGTTTTGAGCGATCCAAGAATGCATCGCCATTAAGCTTAAGGTCGAAGATTCCTGAATCGCGAATCGAAAATGATTTTAGGGGAAAAGGGAGAAATGCGGTTTGATTTTGATTAGCGTGTCTTCTTATTTTTTCTGATTTCATTCGAAGACAATTTTGATTCTCACTCTCTTACTGAGCTCGGTAACTTCTTCGGCCATTATTTAAAAAAAATTCAGAGAAAAGAAAGGGGTGGCTTTAGTTATACAACTGAATTCAATTGAAAGAAGGAGAGGAGATATATGTTATTAGGGTGGACATGCGTTATACCAGAGGGACAAGTGTTTGAATGAAGAGGAGGGCTGCTGATAAAACTTTTGTCAAAACAATTTGAATATAAATATTATTTAAATCTAAACCGTACTGAATTCGCAACCTAATTCTCGACCTCCTACCGAGACATGCTGCCAGGCGTTTATAATGTTATTCCCCTATTACGAACACGATTGAAAAGGTTTCGAGTCCTAATTCGATCGTATGGAGAAGATAGCTTTTCAAACCCAGTTATTATATTGAATTTCCGATATAGATTTCAGCGCGTTTATCTACCATACGATCACACAAAAACTCCAAATGCTATGAAAATTTAAACACAACGATAATATACTTACGGATCTAATGGAACTGATTTCGTCGAATTCCGAGACTGTGCCTCGGAAGGCAATTTTTAAATATCGATTTAAACTATATATTTTCAAAACTGAACAGATCATTTTTGAATTAAATTTTAACACTTCTACTATCTTCATATCATCACTACAAATTTCATAAGCCTTTAAAATATTTTTAACAAGCTTGAAACTCCAGATTCCCTATTTTACCCAATTTCCAATTATTAAATTCAATAATTTAATTGTCAAATAAATGGAGATATTTGAGATTTAAGTTAAAATTAACATTTAAATATTTTGAATCAATTAAATATTCCAATTTCAAATATCCAAAATTTCAGGTTGTCACATTCCTCCCCCCTTAAAAGAATTTCGTCCTCGAAATTACTAGTTAAGAAGAATGATCCATAACCCATTAATTATTTTCCCAAAGCCAAATAGTTCTTAACAACATCCCCGAAACAATCTTTTCATTAAAGATACACTATCACTTTTACTAACTTTCCTAACTCACCCATAGGTTCTGATTAGTCTTATTTACTTAATAATTCAAATTATAGTTTAAAACCAAAATTTAAACTATCAAAATTTTCTCAAAATTTTTCTAACTCCCTAAATTTTCAAAAAATTTCACCAGCGTCTCTTTTGCATGGCTAGATCGGTACAACTACAAAAATGCCTCTACGGGCCCCCAAATATCAAAAGAAAACAAAATGCCAAGTGGCTAGACCAGAAAACCATCAAATTTCATACGAAAATTTAAATGCATACCTTTTTGTTGGGCAATTCATATTTATCGTCTGAATTTGAAAACATCAATTTATCATTTGCTTTTAAATATCTGTATTCTACTTAGCAATAATATCTAATCACAGAATGCAAAATCATTTTATTCACTTTTTAAAAAAAAATTCAATATCCAATTCATTCAAATTCGTACGATGTACACATATCATTCATACGTAATATCTAATCCGATCGCTCACTCGATCACACAATTTTACTTCCGAACTAGTATCGTCCACCCTCTAGTGCAGACTCAGATCTATTTCTTGATCGAAAACCGACATTCTCCTTGCATAGCTACAAACTATGACGGATAATTTCTAGAATCGATAAAGATTCATACCCAGGCTTCGCCGTCGAAAATCGAGTGAAAAATCCCAACTCGGATCGGTATAACTACCCCGAAATTCTGTGCTCGAATCTGGATCAATTGCTATGCGAATAAAATAATAAATGTACATCCTACGTATTAATCTCAATTGATTATTAGCTATATACATCCTCTTTTTATTCACATTTGATTTTGATTTCTATCCATTTATTCCAAATTTTCCCATTTCACAACTTCTAGTTTAATCTTCATTCAATTATTAACCTAATACATTTTCCCAGTACCAAATTTTTCTTCATAATTTCACCATCCACTTCTTAAATTCAGTATAAATATCTTACACACTTAAATATTTATTTTCACTTCACCACTTAAGCTTTTATATCTGCTTTTATTCAAATTGGATCTCCAATTTCCATATGAATTAAATTTACCTTTCATTTTTAAATATTGAATTCTATTCGTCTCATTAAAACCATATTTAATTAACCATTTCTTTAATTAGTTCCACTTGCTAATTTATTTTAAATCTCAATGGACTTTATTTTCAATCTCTTATTAAGTTAGTCCACTTCGAACTAATTTTTCAACTTCGCTTTACTTAACACAATTTAAATTAAATATCATCCCAATATTAATTTCCAATTCATTTTCTTACCCATTTAAATTAATTAGTTTACTTCCTAATTTTATTCCAATCTTGACAAATTTTCCATTTACTTACAAATCCAAAATGAATTTCAACACTCAGTTTCAAATTCATTTACTTGCAAATGTGAATTCATTTGTTCATTCACAAATTTATTTCCCACTTAATAAAATTTTATTTTAATGGCTATTCCACTTAGTCTAGTCTACTTAGAGTTTTTCCTCAAATTCACCCTTTTACTTAACTTGATTTATTTATATTCCATTTCAATTCAAATTTTAACTTCTACAAGCTTTCCAACTTATTTTGTTTTCACACTTATTTTAATTTAACTCATCTTCAAGTTAAATTTTATCCTAAACAATTTTTCAAATTTTTATAAATTATCAAACCCATTTATATTTCCATAAACATTTTTAAATAAACTTCCAGAGTTTAAGCAATTACTTAAGTATTTCAAATCACTTTTGAAATCAATTATATCTAAAATCCTTTGGTATCAAATTATCTTTTGAATTTTAAAACCAAACCTAGTTTTGCAAACAACTTCAATTTTAAAACATATAGCTAGCAATTCCTTTCTTTGAAACTCGAAAATGAACAACGATGATGCTGCAGTCATCACCGAAGTTATTTTCCAGTGACCAAAGTGAGTTTAGTGCTTTTACCTCTTAAAAAACCCTTTTCAAGTATTTTTAAATTCCAAATCTCAGCAGATTTCAAATTCAATTCAAAAAAATTTCTGAAATAATATCACTATTATTTCCCAAAGCCTTTGAAAATTATTTTCAAACTCGGAGGAAATTAATTTCAAATTCCAAATCTCCAAATTCCAAATCCTTTCAATCTATATTCAAATATTACTCTGGAATTTTATACCATTTCAATTATAAATCACATTTATAATTCACATTTACAAATTCCATTTTGTATATGAATTAATTTCTTAACTTTGGGTTATAATTTCAATTCTTTACTCAATTTCCACTTAACGATGATAATAATTTATATTATCACTTCCTAACAACCAAGCAACCATATATACATATAATAATTTTCGAAAAAATTATTTCTTTCTTATAAAAATATCTTTGGGAAAATTATTTCTTTTACCCTATAAAAACATTATGTCGAATTGTTCTATTAAAGTGTTTAAAGATCCTTATCAATAACGTTAATTACTCGTATTGACCAGAATCCATAAACCACTCAACAAACCAATCAACACAATATAAAACATTTTTATATTCACTAACAAATACGCGCTCATACTTATTAATACACTCAATCTCATTCTAGAGTACTACGGACTCTATTTCTAATGAGTAATCCACTAGTGCTAAGGTTCTCGCTCAACCTTCAGCTTTGATACCAACTGTAACAGGCCGCGCTAGTGGCGATCGGTAAGCTTTTCAACCATTTCAAACCCATCGTGCCATAAAGTGGTACCTTGAATTTTCTTTTATGGCCAGCCTCTCGACTCGCAACCAACCTCACAGGGACATGTAGGAGTAAGAGTCTCCTGCTCGCCACCAAACACGAAGCAAGAACCCCCTATCATGCTGTAATGAAGCAAACCTGATCCCTCCAACCTATTTCCCTACATCCATAGATGTTAGCAAAATATAAAATTAGCAATCCTACTTTAAGGGGGATATCGCGTTATATAGGTTCATCCGCTATTGTGTAGGACGCATAGGGTCTCATCCGCTACATAATGTGTAACATTCCCGTTTTTGAATCGAATTTAAATTGGAAATTTAATTAATTTTAGAAATTAAATTGTGAATTAACTGGATATTTTCCAAATTTAAGTAGATATCTGTTTGTCATTTATGTAAATGGGTATAAAACAAGAAATAAAAATTTAAAAATAATATAAATATAGATAATGATTTATTTAAAAGGTATACTAGTTTTAATTCAAAAATAAAAAATAAACTAAGCTTATAAATAATATTGGTTTAAAAAGTAATTTTATAAAATTGATTTAATAAATAAGTTTACAAAAGCTTCATAAACTAAGGAATGTATATATATATGTGTGATTTGTTTGTGAGTGTACAAATTGTTTTAAATTCATTTCTTTTTAAAAAATTTGTAAAAGTAAAATAAATACATATGTTAGTATCTCAAGTTTAAAATGAGTGTTTTAAAAAAATGAGTAGCATTTAAAAATTTGTTAAGATATAATATATGTATATATATTAATATACATAAATATTGATTAAATTCTTTTAACATTGAACATGTACATACTACATACAAATGAATAAACAAATACATTTATTTACAAAGCATAAACAAACACATACATAAGGAAGTAAACATCACATGGGGGATAGAGTAAAGGAGTTAGCAAAATCTAGAGTTATGATATCTTTGTTTACAAATGGCATGAAGACATCATTAAGTAAATAAAATAATTAAATAAACAAAAAAAACCTTTCCATTTCCCCACATGTAATTATAATATCTTTCAGAAATCTGAAAACAAACAGTATCAAAGATTGAGCTTCTCAAATCTATAGTACAAAAGTAGTAAAAAAAAAAAGAAAATCAGAAAGAAAAAAAAGAAAAAGAAATAGCAACCTGGAAAAGCAAATCTGGGTTCAAAGCCACCAAACTGAGCAAATCAATGAAGGCAAGTGAAACTTCTTTTAAAAATATGAATTTAATATTGTTAATCAATAAGTAGAGCAAGAATCTAAGTAATAGTATCAATCTAAGTTGCAGGAACAAGTCAAGTTCAAGGCAAAAGATTGATTTCTGTTTTCAACTGCAGTATGAAAAAAATTTCAGACAGTAAGTAATTAAGAATTGTTTGTATTTAATGGATTGAGTGAATTAATACAATAATGAATAAGCAAAGATTTTTATTTACATAGTTCCAGACTCAAGTTTTTAGGCAAGCTGAACAAAAAAATTAAAGTTCAAGAGCAAAAGAGATAAAAAAAATCATCATTTCCAGATTTCTGCTTTGCCTCTGTCTTTCTTCAAATATCCAGGTGAGCAACCCTTTAATCTTAAAGCCTTAGGTTTGTTTGAATATCTGTTGCTTGTGCTGATCTGCTATATTTATGATGAATATATTGTCATATGAATATGAAACCCCTTGACCCGTAGAATGCCATTTGGATTTCGATGCGACAGGGAGTCGGATTCCAGTCGGTTATCCGAAACCCACATCGAATCATATTAGTTAATCTTTGTGAATGATATTTTATTTTATCTATGAATCTGTGAATATAGATAAGCGTTATGGGTTATACCGCTTGTCGATATGATTGAATCTGTGATAATGGATGTTGTGCACTATTGTGTTGAACCCCTGGACCACACGTATACACACACAAATATGGATTGCACGTGGAAATGGGTTAAGTCACAGATTTTTGAAATATATTTAAAATTGTATTTTTGAATCCAAAATAGTTTTGGAATTAGAATTGAAGCTTTTGAATAAAATGAATTTCAAAAAAATAAAAGTTATTTGAATAACTTGATTGAGTTTTGAAATTTAAATAATTTGATTTAAATTTGAATTCAATATTTGAAGTTGAATTCTATAATTTGGGAACTAGGGTTTAAAAAGTTATCCAACTTATAAATGGATTTATATGGGTTTTTAAACCATTTTAAAAAGTGATGTTTGGAATTTAAATTTAACCCAAGATTTTCAACTTGTATAAATCGGACTTTTCTGAAACGAAAACTGTTGTTTCCAAATAATAGAAGCTTTCATATAAGAAATGGATTTCCAATATGTGTTAAAAGGAATTCAAGTTTTAAAATGAAAAGGGTTTTCCAAGTTATGAATAAATCTTTGGAACGTGTTTTGAAAGCTATAAATTAAATCTTTAATTTAAAGATTTATCGAGTTAATCCAATTGGAATGGAAGTTGTTTTGAATCTAGAGATAGACCTTTATGAAATTTGGTGAAACTTTGTGAAATTAATCTTTTTATTTAAAGATTTAAAAGGGTAATTTGTTTAACCATTTGAAAGAAAAGCTTTGGATTTTTAAGTTGTGACTTAACCGAAATCCCATATCCATATGTTTTTAAATTTTGCGCTCACTATTCGGTTTAGCCGGGAGAGGACCTTTGTGTCATATAGCCCATTCCGAATATGTGATACGTCGTTATGGATAGCATTGAAGACCGGTGGTGAAGACCGGGTATCTGTGAGAACGATAGGATAACCTATCGATTGACTCTGCACTGAGTTGCTCCGGTATAGAGTTCTCCTTAGTGATGGGAAGTCCGATCGGGATTGGGGATACCCGGATTTGCAAGGGCTTCTTCGGAAGTGCCTTCGGTTCTGTTCGAACCCGGAACAGACTTGTATGGTTGTATGTCCGACATTACACTTTGAGATGTTATCTGATTTCTATCAAATACATTTCTGCTTGGTGGCGGAGAATTTATTCTCTTAGCTTAACACCCTTCTCTGAGACGTATGAGCTCAGAGGTTATGTAGTTGATATTTATCAGTGATATTCCCAATTTGGTAATGTGGCATGCTGAGTGCTGCTGTGTGATGATCATTGGTTGATCATTTGTGATATGATCATTTGTTTGATCATTTATCTTTGTGATCATTGCTTTGGTCATCTGTTGACCCAGAGCATGGCTTTGTGCCAAAGCGTAGCTTTGTGGACGAGACTGCATCAGGACCTCACTCCCCGGAAATGGTCGAAACAGGAAAGATGCGGCAAGGTTATGAGGGTCGCTCCCTTTAGGGTGTGTCATTCCCTTCTGGTAAAGGGTGGTATCAGGTATGGAGCCCTGATATTTAACCTATGTGGTTGCTCCAATCTCATTTACTGTGTGGTTGTTGCTTTGAGGCGCCTCGAATAAAGGTCCCAAAGGACCGGGGGATGACATATTCGTGTAGTAGTTACCTAGTTACAGAGGTAACCCGGCCTTGTGTTGGCAGAGATCTAACCGTAACGTTAGTTTCTCGGGACGTCCCACCAGAGGCGATCCCATGTGGCAGTAGGAAGTTCCTTAGCCTGACCATTTGTTGGAAATCCATTCATCCAATACGTGCCTTGTACGGTTTTAGTTGTAGAACCTGCCATTTAACATGGCAGCTATAGTAGGCATAGTATCATGGTACCTATGCTGGCTAGGATTTATATTATACTTTCGAAAGATTTCCCACTATGCACTAGTAATAATATCAAAGAATTTTTCTCGTAGTAAGAATGTTTGACTATCATAAGGAGAAATCTCCCCCATGTGTGCGTTTGCATTGTGTGTGTGCCGGGAGGCCTTATGGTAGTTTCATTTTCCAAAAAGCATTGCGGATTTCAAATTTAAATTCTGTTGTTTGTTTTTAAAGACCAAATGTTTTTGTTTGCTCATACCAGTCCCATGACTGACCTGGAGTTTATTGTTCCTTTCCTAAACTCTGGGTGCCCACTATTTTCCCACACGGGCAGTCTAGAGTTGGGGTTTTCAGATAATCAATGGTAGGTGTAGATTCGATAGCTTTCAACCTTAGGATTTGGCAATCGCATTTTGGATCGAGTTGCTTCTCTTCATCTTGTTTTGGAGTTTGAGCTATTTCTAGATTGGTGCTTTGGAGATGGAGATTACTGTTACTGGAGTTCTTCTTGAAGACCATATTGGAGCTTTGTTCCGCTGTTTGTGTTATCTTTTCTTTCCGCTGCTATTACCTTATATCATATCTCTGATGTATATTCATTGTATCATCTGTTGTATCAGATTATATCTGTTATTGTATCAAATATTGTATATTGATGTATATTATTCATTTCTTCCGCTGTGTTATTTACTTAATGTGTTATAAGCTCCGGCGAACCAGGTTCGACGTTTGGATCTGCGGCATTTGAATACGAGTGTCGTATTCGGTGCCGATTTTCGAAGGTCGAGTCAGGGTCGTTTACAAGTGGTATCAGAGCTGATGGTTAAAACCTTAGCTCAGGAGTATAACATATTAAGTAGCTCATTAGAGATAGGGTGAAGTATACCCTAGAATGAGTATATCCCTAAGATATCCGTTCGAATGCCTCAGTAAATTCTCTTGCTATCCACCAATAGTAAGTATGAGTGCGAGGAGAGGACGAGATAGGGGACAGGGGAGTACCACTACAAATGGTCAATACCCTGCAACAGTGGAAATATCTTTTCTCTATCAATCTCCTTTGATTCGATTTCGAATTCTTTTGATTGCTTCGTAGCAGCTCCAGAAAGAAGTTTCGGTGTGATGATGGCCATACGTATCGTTGTAGAAAATTCTTACTTTGTATCTTCATCGATTTCTTATCAGCTTTTCGATCTAAACTCTAATGAATTTGAAATTGAAAATATTAAATAAATTGGAAATTTAAAATTGAGTAAATTGGTTAACTAATATGAAGATTTGATCTATCTATCTATTCTCTGGGATCCGATATATTCTACGAACGATTAGTTATCCCTTCGAACTAATCAATGCCCTTACATATTCGTAGACCAGTGGACCCAAATATCTTGTGAAATAATTATATGAGTTTGTTCTCATATTGTTGATATTCTGATTTGGTAAACCGAATGCAGAATAAATATCTCGATTCTGATCTGATCAATCATTTCTTTATCTATTATCTTTTCTTTCTCGTCTTCCTGGCAAATTTCGGGGACGAAATTTCTTAAGGAGGGGAACCTGTAACATTCCCGTTTTTGAATCGAATTTAAATTGGAAATTTAATTAATTTTAGAAATTAAATTGTGAATTAACTGGATATTTTCCAAATTTAAGTAGATATCTGTTTGTCATTTATGTAAATGGGTATAAAACAAGAAATAAAAATTTAAAAATAATATAAATATAGATAATGATTTATTTAAAAGGTATACTAGTTTTAATTCAAAAATAAAAAATAAACTAAGCTTATAAATAATATTGGTTTAAAAAGTAATTTTATAAAATTGATTTAATAAATAAGTTTACAAAAGCTTCATAAACTAAGGAATGTATATATATATGTGTGATTTGTTTGTGAGTGTACAAATTGTTTTAAATTCATTTCTTTTTAAAAAATTTGTAAAAGTAAAATAAATACATATGTTAGTATCTCAAGTTTAAAATGAGTGTTTTAAAAAAATGAGTAGCATTTAAAAATTTGTTAAGATATAATATATGTATATATATTAATATACATAAATATTGATTAAATTCTTTTAACATTGAACATGTACATACTACATACAAATGAATAAACAAATACATTTATTTACAAAGCATAAACAAACACATACATAAGGAAGTAAACATCACATGGGGGATAGAGTAAAGGAGTTAGCAAAATCTAGAGTTATGATATCTTTGTTTACAAATGGCATGAAGACATCATTAAGTAAATAAAATAATTAAATAAACAAAAAAAACCTTTCCATTTCCCCACATGTAATTATAATATCTTTCAGAAATCTGAAAACAAACAGTATCAAAGATTGAGCTTCTCAAATCTATAGTACAAAAGTAGTAAAAAAAAAAAGAAAATCAGAAAGAAAAAAAAGAAAAAGAAATAGCAACCTGGAAAAGCAAATCTGGGTTCAAAGCCACCAAACTGAGCAAATCAATGAAGGCAAGTGAAACTTCTTTTAAAAATATGAATTTAATATTGTTAATCAATAAGTAGAGCAAGAATCTAAGTAATAGTATCAATCTAAGTTGCAGGAACAAGTCAAGTTCAAGGCAAAAGATTGATTTCTGTTTTCAACTGCAGTATGAAAAAAATTTCAGACAGTAAGTAATTAAGAATTGTTTGTATTTAATGGATTGAGTGAATTAATACAATAATGAATAAGCAAAGATTTTTATTTACATAGTTCCAGACTCAAGTTTTTAGGCAAGCTGAACAAAAAAATTAAAGTTCAAGAGCAAAAGAGATAAAAAAAATCATCATTTCCAGATTTCTGCTTTGCCTCTGTCTTTCTTCAAATATCCAGGTGAGCAACCCTTTAATCTTAAAGCCTTAGGTTTGTTTGAATATCTGTTGCATGTGATGATCTGATTATTATGATGTTGGGTTATGCCTCTGTGTATATATCTTCTTTATGCATAAATATGGAAATAGATATTAAGGCCTCTGGTAGGAAAAAAGGAGAAAAAAGAAAAAAAAATTGTGAGCAAAACCTTCTACTTTGAACCTGTTGTTATTGTTGTGAGTAAACACCATGCTTTATCCTATTATTTGTGTTTTAATTCCTGCATGAATGTGAGTGGCTTTTGCTTGTAAATAAATTGCTAGGCTTGAGCTTTTCTTTGCCTGAAAGTGTGATTTCTACTTCCTGTTTTGATACTAGGTTTTAAATTTTAAAACAAAATGCTAGTTCTCTTTTATATGATCATTATTAAACCTTGCTTAAACAAATTAGCTGAGTTTAATTTAAGCTAGGATTTAAAAATATGTTCAAGTGTTTTAAAATTTAAACATGTTAGAAATAGGTGTTTTTGTGTGAACATATACAAGTATGTAATTGTCAGTATATATATGTATAACTGTAGAGGGATGTGCAGGCCTCTGTGTTCTATTTTTTTTTTCCCACAATCATAATCTTTCTTCAGGAAAAAAAAAAAATGTTTTGGGTATAGGCTGTTTCAGGTTGTAGTTGAAAACTTGAATTCAAATTCAAGATTGAATTCAGGGGATCTGGGGGTTTAAGGTTGAAGTGTAGTCACTATTTGATGGAGGATGGCCAGAGTTGGTGGTCAGTGATGGCCGGAGAGAGAGGATGGGTGCACAGTGATGGTGTTGTGCAGGTTTGTGATGTTGTTGGTTGCAGGGATTTTGACTCGGGTTGGTCTCGGGTAAAAGTGGAAATGACTCGAAGTAGGATAGCATTTCTCTCGGGTAGCTTTTGTTACAGGTTGTACCTGAAACCTGAACTATTTTCAGGTTTTCAAATTTTTAAAACTAATTTGAATCTGAAAAAAAAAAAGAAGGCCAAGCAAGTTTAAGTCTAAACTTAAAGAAGGATTTAAACTATGAAATCAAATAGATTTTGAATTTCAGAATTAAAAAAAAAAAAAAAAAAATCAAGATTTGCAGAAAATAAAATATTTAAAAATTTAAAAACCTGCACAGTTTTTATTGAGTGTGTCCTGTAACCTGAACTGTTTCAGGTTTTAATTTTTTTTTTTTTAAACTAAATTTAAAAGAGAAAAGCAAAGCCTGATTTAAAATAGGGATTGAAGCAAGTTTGAGTTATGGATTCAAATTAGATTTGGATTTTAGTTTTTGAAATAAATAAATTTATAAAAAGGTGAAATAGTTAGCAACTTAAAATCTGCACAGTTTTTTTTTAAAGAATTTATATGTCTGAATTTAGGATTTAAACCAGATTAAAAATTTAGTTTAAATCTGAATTTGAAATCCTGGATTCAAATTTGAATTTGAATCTGAAAGTTTCAAAAAGAAAATTTGGTTGATAAATTCAAATGATATATTTTAGTTTGAGTATTTTATAAAATCTGAAATGAAGATTTAAACAGAGTTTTAAATTTTAATCTTTGGATTTAAACCTGAAGCATGAATTTGAATTTTGGTTGCAATGTAAATAAGATTTGAATGTAAATGTTTAAATGTCATTTGAAATATTTAAGATATTTTAAAATTTAATTGAATATAGGCTAAAGTTAAATGATTTTTTTTCTAAATTTGCGTATGAAGAATCACAGTTTTAAAAAGTTTAAAATTAAAACAAAGTTCAAAGGAAAAAGAGGAGAGGTTTGGATTGGGGAAGACACAGGTTTAACTCATTTTGGCTCGGGTAATAATTTTCCCAGTCTAAAGTTTAAAAACATATTGATTTCTAAGAAAAAATTGATCTTTATAAAATGACAATTGTTTGTTAAGTGGGATGTGAAGTTAAAAGGTTTTGAAATAAATTGTCTTTAAATAAATCAAGTTAAAGATGTTTTAAACTTGTATTTTAAATAGAGTTATTTCAAATAAAACTTAACAAAGTGATTAAGAAGTTAATCAAATGTTTTTTTTTATTTTAACTTAAAGGTTAAGTTAATTTAGATTGTTAATTATCATTACGTAATTAATTAAGGGCTAATTAATTTATGAAGGTGATTAAAGGATAATTAATTGATTTAGGGTTGATCAATAAATTAAAGATAATTTATTAAATGATGAATTAAATAATTTACGATTAATTACTAAATAATTAAAGGTTGATAAGTTACAATTAAAGGTTAATTAATTTATTATAGATGGTTAATTAATGATTAAAGAAAAGTTATTACAATGATTTGTAATTTATTAATATTAATCAACAAGGATTAGTAATTATTCGCAAGTAATTAAAATTGATTTGAATCAAACAATTAACAGATCTTATTTATAGATGTTTGATTGTAATTAGATGTTGTGTGATGGATTGATATATTTGATATGTGATGTGATGCTATGTGATAATTTGTGCTGATCTGCTATATTTATGATGAATATATTGTCATATGAATATGAAACCCCTTGACCCGTAGAATGCCATTTGGATTTCGATGCGACAGGGAGTCGGATTCCAGTCGGTTATCCGAAACCCACATCGAATCATATTAGTTAATCTTTGTGAATGATATTTTATTTTATCTATGAATCTGTGAATATAGATAAGCGTTATGGGTTATACCGCTTGTCGATATGATTGAATCTGTGATAATGGATGTTGTGCACTATTGTGTTGAACCCCTGGACCACACGTATACACACACAAATATGGATTGCACGTGGAAATGGGTTAAGTCACAGATTTTTGAAATATATTTAAAATTGTATTTTTGAATCCAAAATAGTTTTGGAATTAGAATTGAAGCTTTTGAATAAAATGAATTTCAAAAAAATAAAAGTTATTTGAATAACTTGATTGAGTTTTGAAATTTAAATAATTTGATTTAAATTTGAATTCAATATTTGAAGTTGAATTCTATAATTTGGGAACTAGGGTTTAAAAAGTTATCCAACTTATAAATGGATTTATATGGGTTTTTAAACCATTTTAAAAAGTGATGTTTGGAATTTAAATTTAACCCAAGATTTTCAACTTGTATAAATCGGACTTTTCTGAAACGAAAACTGTTGTTTCCAAATAATAGAAGCTTTCATATAAGAAATGGATTTCCAATATGTGTTAAAAGGAATTCAAGTTTTAAAATGAAAAGGGTTTTCCAAGTTATGAATAAATCTTTGGAACGTGTTTTGAAAGCTATAAATTAAATCTTTAATTTAAAGATTTATCGAGTTAATCCAATTGGAATGGAAGTTGTTTTGAATCTAGAGATAGACCTTTATGAAATTTGGTGAAACTTTGTGAAATTAATCTTTTTATTTAAAGATTTAAAAGGGTAATTTGTTTAACCATTTGAAAGAAAAGCTTTGGATTTTTAAGTTGTGACTTAACCGAAATCCCATATCCATATGTTTTTAAATTTTGCGCTCACTATTCGGTTTAGCCGGGAGAGGACCTTTGTGTCATATAGCCCATTCCGAATATGTGATACGTCGTTATGGATAGCATTGAAGACCGGTGGTGAAGACCGGGTATCTGTGAGAACGATAGGATAACCTATCGATTGACTCTGCACTGAGTTGCTCCGGTATAGAGTTCTCCTTAGTGATGGGAAGTCCGATCGGGATTGGGGATACCCGGATTTGCAAGGGCTTCTTCGGAAGTGCCTTCGGTTCTGTTCGAACCCGGAACAGACTTGTATGGTTGTATGTCCGACATTACACTTTGAGATGTTATCTGATTTCTATCAAATACATTTCTGCTTGGTGGCGGAGAATTTATTCTCTTAGCTTAACACCCTTCTCTGAGACGTATGAGCTCAGAGGTTATGTAGTTGATATTTATCAGTGATATTCCCAATTTGGTAATGTGGCATGCTGAGTGCTGCTGTGTGATGATCATTGGTTGATCATTTGTGATATGATCATTTGTTTGATCATTTATCTTTGTGATCATTGCTTTGGTCATCTGTTGACCCAGAGCATGGCTTTGTGCCAAAGCGTAGCTTTGTGGACGAGACTGCATCAGGACCTCACTCCCCGGAAATGGTCGAAACAGGAAAGATGCGGCAAGGTTATGAGGGTCGCTCCCTTTAGGGTGTGTCATTCCCTTCTGGTAAAGGGTGGTATCAGGTATGGAGCCCTGATATTTAACCTATGTGGTTGCTCCAATCTCATTTACTGTGTGGTTGTTGCTTTGAGGCGCCTCGAATAAAGGTCCCAAAGGACCGGGGGATGACATATTCGTGTAGTAGTTACCTAGTTACAGAGGTAACCCGGCCTTGTGTTGGCAGAGATCTAACCGTAACGTTAGTTTCTCGGGACGTCCCACCAGAGGCGATCCCATGTGGCAGTAGGAAGTTCCTTAGCCTGACCATTTGTTGGAAATCCATTCATCCAATACGTGCCTTGTACGGTTTTAGTTGTAGAACCTGCCATTTAACATGGCAGCTATAGTAGGCATAGTATCATGGTACCTATGCTGGCTAGGATTTATATTATACTTTCGAAAGATTTCCCACTATGCACTAGTAATAATATCAAAGAATTTTTCTCGTAGTAAGCATGTTTGACTATCATAAGGAGAAATCTCCCCCATGTGTGCGTTTGCATTGTGTGTGTGCCGGGAGGCCTTATGGTAGTTTCATTTTCCAAAAAGCATTGCGGATTTCAAATTTAAATTCTGTTGTTTGTTTTTAAAGACCAAATGTTTTTGTTTGCTCATACCAGTCCCATGACTGACCTGGAGTTTATTGTTCCTTTCCTAAACTCTGGGTGCCCACTATTTTCCCACACGGGCAGTCTAGAGTTGGGGTTTTCAGATAATCAATGGTAGGTGTAGATTCGATAGCTTTCAACCTTAGGATTTGGCAATCGCATTTTGGATCGAGTTGCTTCTCTTCATCTTGTTTTGGAGTTTGAGCTATTTCTAGATTGGTGCTTTGGAGATGGAGATTACTGTTACTGGAGTTCTTCTTGAAGACCATATTGGAGCTTTGTTCCGCTGTTTGTGTTATCTTTTCTTTCCGCTGCTATTACCTTATATCATATCTCTGATGTATATTCATTGTATCATCTGTTGTATCAGATTATATCTGTTATTGTATCAAATATTGTATATTGATGTATATTATTCATTTCTTCCGCTGTGTTATTTACTTAATGTGTTATAAGCTCCGGCGAACCAGGTTCGACGTTTGGATCTGCGGCATTTGAATACGAGTGTCGTATTCGGTGCCGATTTTCGAAGGTCGAGTCAGGGTCGTTTACATAATGCGGGAATATCAATCACTCTAAATTATATATAATAGTATATATATAGTATCACCCAAACTGATAATAATCATCAAACTCAATCCATCAACCAATAATCAATTTTACTACTTAAAATTAATTGCAGAAATTCCAAGTTGAGTGAGATTAACTCACTTTTGACCTTTAATTTGCAATTCGATCCAAACCGGCTTGTCTCTTCCCGATTTTAGACCTTGAATAAACATTATGTGGTTTATTAATATTTGAACTAATCAAACAATCTATTAGCATTTAATAATTTAAACTGATAATTTAATCTAAACTAACTTTCCTTTAATAAATTATTTTTGGTGGCTAAAATAATTAAATAAGTTTATTAGATAATTTAATAACCTTAAATACATAATTTTAAAATAACTTGTAAATTTAAAATGTGTACGTGTAAATTTATTTTATTCTATTGAAACTACCTATATATATACACACTTATAAAAATAAACTACATTAAAAATCTAATTACTACAAGTTCTTCAACATTCTTTTTAAATCGTTATTTATTATTTTTTTAAAACCCTAACTACATCTATATACTGTTTTATATAAATGTGTATGTGGATATATATATATATGTGTGTGTGTGTTAAAACAAAATTATTTTATACCTTAATATTTTTTTCTGTACATATATAATCTATAAATTGAAAAAAAATAGATAGCAAATATTCTTTATTGTAAATAAATTTCTGTTTACATATTAAATTTGATAAAAACAAAATCGAATACCTTACTGAAATCATCCCAAATCGATCTCGACTACACTGTCGAACATGTGACCTCCTCCCTGCAATCGGTCGAGAACCAGACACCACCCACGCGAGTCGCCATTCGCGATCTGACAGGGCAACCATCGAACCTTGGCGTCGGCAGCTTCCACCCAAAAATCGCGAGCCCTTCAATTCTTCGCGTGCGAGCTCCAAGTTTCGAGCGATCCAAGAATGCGTCGCCATTGAGCCTGAGGTCGAAGTTTCCTTAGTCGCGAATTGAATATGATTTTAAGGGAAAAGGGAGAAATGCGGTTCGATTTTGATTAGCTCGGCCCTTTTATTTTTTCTGATTTCATTCGAAGATGATTTTGATTTTCACTCTCTTACCGAGCTCGGTAATTTCTTCGGCCATTATTTAAAAAAAAAATCAAAGTAAAGGAAGGGGGTGGCTTCAGTTATATGATTGAATTTAATTGAAAGAAGGAGAGGAGACGTATGTTAACAAGGTGGACATGCGTTTTACCCAGGGGCACGTGTTTGAATAAAGAGAAGGGCTGCTGAGAAAACTTTTGTCAAAACAATTTGAATATAAATATTATTTAAATCTAAACCGTCTCGAATTCGCAACCTAATTCTAGACCACCTACTGAGACGTGCTGCCAGGCGTTTATAATGTTATACCCCTATTACGAACAAGATAGAAAAGGTTTCGAGTCCTAATTCGATCGTATGGAGAAGATAGCTTTTTGAACCCAGCTATTATATTGAATTTTCAATATAGATTTCAGCGCCTTTATCTACCATATGATCGCACGACAACTCCAAATGCTATGAAAATTGAAATCCAATGGAACTGATTTCGTCGAATTCCGAGACCGTGACTCGGAAGGCTATTTTTAAATATCGATTTAAACGATATATTTTCAAAACTGAACAAATCACTTTTAACTTAACTTTTAGCACTTCTACTATCTTCAGCATCATTATTATAAATTTCATAAGCCTTTAAAATATTTTTAACAAGCTTGAAACTCCAGATTCCCTATTTTACCCAATTTTCAATTATTAAATTCAATAATTTAATTGTCAAATAAATGGAGATATTTGAAATTTAAGTTAAAATTAACCTTTAAATATTTAAAATCAATTAAATATTCCAATTTCAAATATCTAAAATTCTAGGTTGTCACACCTGAGTACAAAAGAACTCGAGTGAAATAGCGGTGTAGACGTTTGTTATTCCATGCTTATGGAATCAAGATCCCATCGATTGTTGATGGCTTGAAAATACTGTCTCTAAGCTTCTTCCTATCACATAGGGTCTTTCTTAATTTGGATCAAGCGCCTCTGTACTTAGAAAGACTTGTTTCAAAATAAGGTCACCCATCTCAAAGATACATTTTCAAACTTTGGTATTGAACTGCCTTGCTACTCTTTATTAGTAAGTAGGTGCCCTTAGAATACTCTCTTCTTATTTCTCTTCCATCAAGTCTTTAGATTATAACAACAACTCCTCATTCACATTGGAGTCAAAATGATTTGTGAAAAAGGACTTTCGCTTTTATTGGAATCGTTGCCCTAACTCCATTGCGTGCAAATGGGGTATGTCGGTTGTAGACTACGGGGTTGTTTGATAAGCCTATAATACCAATTGTAACTCATCTACTCAGTTCTCATTAGCTCATTTCAGTCGCTTGTTTATAATGGATTTGATGACCTTGTTCATCATCTCCACCTATCTATTTGCTTGTGGATGTCCTACCACTAAAAATCTCTTCACAGTTCAATATGGAGTACAAAATGACAAAATTTTGCACCTTTTGAATTGAGTTCCATTATCCATTATATTTTTCCATGGCATTCAAAATCTAAACAAATGTTCTTTATAAATTAATTGAGCAATTTCATTAAAGTTATCGTGGCAAGGGGCTCCATTCTCAGACCATTATTTGAAGTAGTTCGCTGTAGTAATTTCATATTTTGCTCCTCCATAAGACATCAGTATCAATTCGATTATATCAATTCCCCAAATCGAAACCATTTGCTAACTATCTATGTAAGTTCTTTGGATGGGACACTAGAAACTTTCACAAATCATTTGGGACTTGTCACATTGCCTCGAATATTTAGTCAAATCACGGTTGATAGTTGACTAGAAGTATCAATAGCGAAGATTCTTCTTTGCTAAAGTTTGTCCCTATCGTGATCGCTACAGCCCCTTTTTGAACATCAACTAGGATTTTCTTAGCTTTGTCCTTACAGAAACACCTTAGAAAAGGGGTAGAAAATCCTCTTCTATAGAACATTCCTTGCATAATTAACCAAGGCACTTTAGGAAGAGCTTTCTCTTTTCATTCCGACTTTTTGGAAGACTTCTCTTTACCAAATAATCCTTGATTGGAGTTAACTATAGCTCCTTTTCTTCAACTTCCATAATATAATATATATCCATCTCATTAATGCTTTTCAACACCTCTACTAGGATGATTTTAATAGCTATGTATCTCCAGAGCTAGGCGATTTAGCTAATGAATCAACATTCTTATTCTCCTCTTCGACGATATGCGTTATCTTGTAGTGCTCAAAATTGTCCACTAGCTCTAACACCTTTGATAGGTAAGGAGCATGTTATGTTTCCTTAGCTTGGAGTTCCTTCATACTTTAGAAAACCACTAGTTGGGAGTCATTGTAGATGTGCAATTTCTTTGCAATTTTGTCCCATTATCAATGCTTTATATCTCACTTCGTTATTTATTGCATGGAACCCAAGCTCCAATGCATAAAATTCTGCTAACCCTCCAAGGTTATAATAATTTTTCTAGCCCCGAAACCATGATCATTGGATGTATTATCAATGTAAGTATACATTGAGAAAGTATGACTAACTCTATATTCACCTTGTTATCTTGGACGGTTAATTCGGCAATGAAATCCATCAACACCTATCATTGAATCACCTTCCCAAGATGATAAGAAATTTTGCACCAAATCAGCTCAATGTTCCAATTTAATACTTGCCTAAGAGATCTCAAGGCGATGTAATATCTGCCTTAGAGGTTGCTCTGTCAACATCCTTATCGGATGAGCCAAACAGTATGGTCTCAACTTTCTAGATGTTATCAACAAACAATATGCCATCTTCTTTAGCTTCCGATATAGTTCTCCACTTTAGTGGATTGCCTACTAATATAATAGATCAACCTTTGGATTTAACACTTCTCATGCACCAATGCACTTAATGCATGAGTCAAGATCGCTAGGAAATATTAGATCTTCTCCTTCTACAAATATGGATAATATCAATGGTTACCTTAGATGTTCCAATAGATTCTAAAAAGCAGCTTCACATTTGCTCATCCATTAGAACTTCCCTTTTCCTTCCTGAGCATATCAAAGAATGGTATACACTAATTAGTCACCTTCGAAATGAACCAACTAAAAGCGATGAGTTTACCATTCATTCTTTACATTTCCCCCCTTGTCCTATGTGGTTGAAACCTTCTATTTATCTTGATTAGCACCAGTGTCCCTAGAATTCATAATAAACCTCAAGAACTTTCCTGATGCGATTTTAAAGGAAAATTTCAGTGGATTCAACCTCATTTCATATTTCCAAAGTACATCAAACATTTCAAAATGATAAAAAATGCGATCAGTAATATTAAATGACTTCAATAGCGTATCATCCACATAGAACTCCATAGCATTTTTGACCTATGCTTTGGTCCTTTGGATCACCAAAGTCTATTTTCCATGGAAAATTTAAATATCAAGCACTATAGATTGAGTGCATCTCTAAAATCAACAATGATCAATCGACCAAAAAATATATTGTAGGAGGAGAATTCATCCACGACAACAATGTTTTACAACCATATCACCTTAAGGTCATTATCTTCCAACTACATAGATAATCTAATGTAAATAATTAAATCCTTAGCCTCTTCGGTATACTTAGATGTAGGATTTGCAAGATCATAGATCCTTTTCATTGAGCTGCATATTATTAAAAGTTTTCTTGAAAAGAATATTGAGTGATCTTCGACTATCGAAAGAACTCTATACACAGCTATTGGCTTTGTTAAGACTTGAGTTTCGACGATGTCAATGAAATATATTCTATGCTCCATTACTACATATTAAGGTGCGGACAACAACTCATACAACTACAATAGAACTAGAAGAAGATAATTACACTACAAGAAAATATACTTTAGTTGCAATTATTAGCGGCATTTTGAGGTAAGTGCAACTATTATCATTTTATGCTTTAATTTCAACGCTGCAATAAAGGATTTATAGTGGTGCTGAAATAAATGCAACTAAAAATCATGGATTTTTAGTTGCGGGCTTTATAACTGCGTTTACCAAAATGCTACCATAAGTTTTGATAGCATTTTATGTGCACCACCAAAAACAATATTTCTTATAGTGTAAGTTGATAATAGTGATTGGTAAAATATAAAGAAGTCGTGAAGATGCTAGAGAGATGAAGCCAATAGTCAAAAAGAGATAAGAATACGTTACATAGTTGTTGGCCATAAGGGTAATGAATCGTTAAAACACTCTTATTATCCCCAAATTTTTTTGAAACTTTGTAACAAACTCTGAAAAGTTGTTTTACATTCTTAGAAATTTTTCCAAAATTTTTCGATGTAAAATAGATGAAGAAATGGATCGAATAGAAGGGAAAATGACACAAAAGTGCTCCTATGACCAGTTTATTGGTTCATTCATCGGTCCCACTAGTAGAATGGTGGTAAACCCACTAATGCACCGGTGATGGGCTGCAAGCAGCCAATCTATGCTTGTTCCTTCCACTTTTCTTTGTGTCTCCATCATTTCTCTTCCAAATCATCACAACTCTTCTCTACAACTTTCTGAAACATCATTGATCTTTAACACAACTCTCCAACATCTATATAAAGCTTCTAGATTACAACTATCGATCTCACCATGCTTTCTGATCTCTAAATTCTAGTTTCCATTTATTGTACATTTAATTCCTTACTTTCTATTGCAAATTTATACTCCTTACTTATGCCCATTCAAATCCCTATCATATTGAGTAGTTACAAGAGATGTTGTACTTAAGTTGGCAATATCGGTGTATAACACAAAGCTATTGTAAGATACATTTTTATACAAAAGTCACTCCAGACCTGAGAGGTGATAAAGTAGATAGAAGTGTAAACTTATTTCTTCTGATGAAGTTCCTTGTTTGTTATATTTCTAAGAGGTGCTTAGGGAGTTAATGTAGGATTGGTGTGCTGAACTAAAAAAAATCTCTAGCATTCTTATTTTTCATTTACTACTTTTAAATATTTGTTAGTCTCTTAAGATTTAGTCCATATTTCCCATATATGATCCTTTAGTATTTTCATTCAATATTAGAGCCTTGCCTTTCCAAAATTGCAATAAATTAAAAAAAATTTCTAATATGGCCAACGTTTGTTATAACATGTTTTAAGAAGGAAAATCTACGCTTCCTCCACTTTTTTATTGGATATAGCTATGCATACTGGTCTACAGGTATGATCGTCAATATGAATGCTATTAGACTTGAAATCCGGCTAGCTACTCAAACTCAATATAAACCACCTACTATTGATGTGACTACTTGGAAAGAACATAAAAAAAATCACTGTCTCTAATAATGTAATAGCCGTGAATGTTCTATACCGCTCTTTAGAAAAAAATGAAATTTCTAGGGTCATGATTTGTAAAGCTGCATATGAAATTTAGTATATTTTACAAGTTACACATGAAGGAACGAATAAGGTTAAAGAGACCAAAAATAATTTATTAAAAAATAGTTTTAGTCTTTTAATATGAAAACAAGTAAGAGTGTTGAAGATATGTATTCTAGGTTCAAACCATATTACATGATCTTATAGCATTAGGAGCTATTTTACCATTTTTTGACATGGCATCATGAATTTTAAACTCTTTGACTAGTGCATGGGAAGGAAAAAACTTGTTATTGAAGAAGTTAATGATTTTTCAAACAAAATATAACGATCAATTTTTTGTATAGTTTAAGCTGATAATAAACCACATATGTCCAACCCAAATTGAACTGAAAGGGGGATAGTTATGTAAAAGAAAGAAGACAAGAAGAAACTAAAAAACACAAAGTCTCACAGCAGAACGAATAATTTATAATATAAACCAACCTTTACGCAAAAACAAAACTGTCATATATGTATATACAGACATTAATAAGAGTATGCTAACCTATATCAGCCTGGACAGTTATAACAACATATCCTCAAAATTGCTGATAAATAAAATAACAAATGCAACGAAAAAATAACCATGTACATGAATACGCCTTTGGGCCTCCAGCTCGTCTCCTGAAACTCCAAAAATATCTAACTAAACCTAGAAATATGCTCGGCCTGACCCAAGCATTATAAGAAAACAATGCCCAAGTCAGTCTGGTAAAAACAGTGTGAGAAACACAAGCAAATAGATTATTAATGTTTAAATAACCTTCCAAAACAAAGTTATTTCGTAAGACCACGTTGCACATAAATACGGGCGGGTTTTACCATACGTTAACCAAAACCTTTTATATCATAAATCCAGCGATATTACACTAATGTCTACGGATGAAACGAATAATGATCAAGTAGTTGTGATGCTCGTAAGTGTACATCACAACAACACTAGGTACATAATCGAAAATCAGTAAGGCATGTTTGCTAATTATGTAGGATTTCCATGGATGTTCCCTCAGTACTTCAAGAATGGTCCTCCTACATTAGGATCAGAGATATTCTCCCGAAACAGCATACATCCCTAGTGATATACCATAGGAAAAACACAGCTGGTCTCGCTAAGACTGAGTGCATTGCTCCATGCATGCATAACAACTATAGGTAAAACCTAGAAGGAGTCGACTACACCCTATGGGTTTTCCAACCCTACTGGCATTCCCTTCTACATCCGGTTTTAGTCATTTCCGCTGATAAGGCTACGTCCGGCAGTACAGCTCACACACTGCCATCAAACAGATTATGGAATTCTATATGGATTCCAATACCCCAATGGGTCTCGGAATCACACATGGATTCTCATATCTTAAATAGATATTGAAATCACACATGGATTCTCATATCCCAACGGGTCTCAGAATCGCACATGGAACCCAACATCTCAATATATCATGAATCTCCTCCATAGAACTGTAGATGGTTTTTGTAGTGGTCATGGGTTCGAGTAATCTCTTACGAGTACACTCTTCCACTTCCTTGGGGCTCTACAAACCATACGCCGATTGTCGGAATGCTCAATACCAGTTCTTTAGGAAATAATCAAACAATACTTAAGAATGGGAATCACCCACTAACCGTTTAAGTTGGATGATCTCCTTATCATTTGTCCTAGAAGTACAAAATGAGTTTATACGTATAGTATAGCACCACCGATGGTAACTGTACCATATAATCCCTGCGTTTCCCAAGATATTTCCTGAGTTAAAACCCTTCGACGTTAAGTAGGGAATATTGACCTACCACCAAAATTAAAAAGGATTATATATTTATGCCAAGGTTTGATGGTCGGTTCTCTAACCATCAAACAAACAAAGATTACATTTCCTATAGAAATCACTAAGCCTCTCCAAAATAAATCTTTCATTTCTTAAAATTACTTTTCAAAGACTTGGAAATCACTTCCATATACTTATCTTAATAGGATAATCATATTCACAAAATACGATATTTTTGATACTTAGAAAATATAATTATATACTTATCTCAATAGTAAAAGTATATTCACAAATCCTTTCACTTTCAAAACTTGGAAACATGTAAACTCTTAAAAAAGATTTTGAAGGTATCGTTCAAAATCAATTATGGCTTGCGGTTTACACAATGGTTACGTTGCTATCCCGACGAATCCTTAGTAAACTATTGGCAATCTCCACCCCTCAAATTACACCATGAATATCAACCATCTCTTTCTAAATTTCTTTATCTTATAAGTATGTCCAAATTTATTAGGAAAGCTTCTTTATAAATCTTCAATCTATTTCTAAAACATCTTTCATATATCTCAAAAATCCATTTATAAAACTTCTTCTTTTCAAATCTTTAAAAACTCATTTACAAAATTCTTTATAAATATCCAAAACCATTTATAAAATTCTTCCTATATTTTAACAAATCTATTTACTAACTTCCAAACCGGTAAGATTCCCTTGGTAAACCATCAATTATTTAAAATGGTTTTAAATAATGAGTTATTATTTAAACATTCTTCTATTTCATTTAAATTAAATTTCATTTAAAATAATAACTTAAAATCTCATTAATAATGTATTAAATTAATTTTAAACGATAATGTTATAATAACAATTTAAACCAATATTAGGATTACAATTTATTATTTTGAAAACGTTATTAAAAAAATAATTAATTAACTTTAAAAAAATATTAATATGATAATCAATTAACTTTTAAATATAAACTTAAATCAATATAATTAATTAACTTCAATTAAAAATTAAATTATAGATAATCATTTTAAATAAATAGTTAAAATATAATTACAACATTTCTAAACCATAACTAAATGACTTTAAGATAATAGTTTTATTAAACAACGTTTAGGAAATAACCTTTAAGAATCATATTAATAAAATAATTAACTTCAAATCATTAATAAAACAATTATAAACTGTCTTTTATATATTATTAATAATAAGTTATTACCTACTTAAAACTTATTACTAAGTAATAATTATCTTTAAACCTTATAATGAAATAATTATTCTTAAATAACTTTCAAATCAATAATTAGCTCTTCAAATTCGAAGGAGGCTTAATGATCACCATGGTACTTAAATAAGCTACCATATTATTCAATTTAACTTTTCAAGTTAGTAACAAATATTTCTATAATCTATGACTACGTAAATAAATCCAAACTTAACCATCATCAGTTAATATATCACTTGTAAAGCAGGATATCAATTTATGATGTATAATCAAATATGAAAAACCATAAAATAGCAGAAAGGGATTTATTCCGCTGATTAAATGAATAATTAACTTTGATTAGCGGAACGGTATTTTAGGTGTCCAATTACCATATTCGATCCAATTTAACTCAACAGTAATTTACTTAGCTAAATAACATCAATAATTAAGCTACGTAAAGTTAAACGACATTATTTTTTAAAATAACGCGATTTATATCTCGTCCGTTTTCATATGTCATACTTTTTTTAAACATCCCAAATCCACGAATAAGTTACACTATAATGTTGTACTCGTCAATACGAGTGCAATGCAAAAATATGCATGTCAATTGGATGTCTAATGAACAAGATATTTCATTTTATAGGTTTGCACATATATTAGTCAAATTTAAAAGAAATTAATCTAATGAAAACAATCTCACCCCGCAAGAATATAGGCTCGACCCACTTCCAAATCAAATCACACCTAAAAGCAAAGTTCCTCTTTATTCTTGCAATTGGATACATTGACAGGGTTTTATTTGCAAAACTCTATTATATGAACAGTATGCATCTTCAAACTTTTCTCAAAACAATGCCTACAAAGATAAATTTTAGCACACCAACTCCCTACTAACCATGCATACATTCCCATCTATCCATGCTACCGCCTGATGCACGTGCCCGCAGCCATTTGGTACAACACCTACTCACACACGTGAGCTCCAACCAAGCTACACATCTTCCCCATACATGTACATCATGTCACAGCCTAGCACACACATCTATCCTCCCCATATTTGCATGCCTCCACTCACACGATTTGAGTAAAATGTAAAAACAGAATTTTATTGATACTGAAATTGATACGACACATGATAGTGTTAACACACTATATATATACACGTTCACATTCTCAACTGATCTGAAAATAAAAGAAAATGGGCTCAGGCCCAAGGCCTGCTATTTATTTATATTATCAGTACTAAACCCTAGAGACACTTCTCGTATTCATTTACTTCTGATATCTTCCCTCAATTCTAGCGGCGACTTTGCGATTCCTTGCAATTTCTGAGAGATCTGAAAATCCTCCCTCTATATGAATAGCAATTTAAGTATTATGACCTGGTCTCTTCAGATCTGTAAGCAAAACTTTGTCTTGTCGCTTGAGGTTTGACGAATTTGGGATATCAGAAAGATAGACCATGAGATAAGGTGGATCTTTTCGGCTTGAGGGGAAAAACTTGATGAAGTAAAGTAGCGCTCGGTTTTATCCTAAACTTGAAGCTAGATTTCAAGTTTTAGGGTTTTGGTAATGCTTGCTGCAGAAGCTTCAATTTTGCTCAAGCTGGAAGAGTCTTGAACCAGATTAGCAGTAGATCTAAACTCTGTGTTGTTGATTAGTGCAATCTTCAACATTGAGTTCTTGTTTCAGATGAAGGAAGCTTTTGGCCGAAAGAGCTTTAGTGAGAATATCAGCTCTTTGGTAAGTGTTTGGTAAGTGGTTGACTTCAATAATTCCTTGTAGAACTTTCTCTCTGACAAAGTGTAAATCCAATTCTATATGTTTGCTTCTGCCATGTAGAACTGGATTGGTAGTAAGAGAGACTGTGCTTAAGTTGTCACACCATAATACGGCTTTGCTAGTGATGTTAATCTGAAGTTCGCTTAGTAGAGATTTAATCCATAGTAGTTCGGCTGTAGCGTTAGCCACACTCCTATATTCAGCCTCTGTACTAGAGCGAGATGTGGTGGTCTGTTTCTTCGAACACCACGATATAGGATTTTTTCCAATATAGATGCAATATCCAAATGTTGATCTTCGATCATCTGGATCTGTAGCCCAATCAGCATCTGCAAAACCAAATAAATTCATATTAGTACAGTGTTTTAATATTAATCCATGATTTACTGTACCCTTTAAATATCTGAGAATCCTTTTTACTGCATTCCAGTGTTCATCTAAAGGATTTTGCATAAATTGACTAACTTTGTTGACGCTATAAGTAATCTCAGGTCTTGTAATTGTAACATATTGAAGTGCTCCCACGATGCTTCTGTAGAATTTTGCATTAGTAAATGGTTCTCCTCTGTTTTTTGATAACTGTAAGTTGGATATCATTGGTGTAGGTAGACTGTTTGCCTGATCCATTTTTGTTTTGAGTAATATTTCAGATATGTATTTCTTCTGGCTTAGCTGTATAGCAGAACTTGATACTCTGTTGACTTCTATTCCTAGGAAATAATGCAAATCACCAAGATCCTTAATTGAGAACTCATTATTTAGTTGTTGAATAAGATTGTTGATTTCAGTTTCATTATTTCCTGTAACAATGACGTCATCAACATATATTAATACATACACAATAATATCTTTTGAAAATTTAGTAAACAATGAGTTATCAGATCTGGTATGATTGAACCCAAGTTTGATCAGTGTTGTTTTTAACTTCTCAAACCACACTCTTGGTGCCTGTTTGAGACTATATATGTCTTTATTTAGCTTGCAGACTAGATTGTTTCCATTTTTCTGTAGCCCTCCGGTTGCTCCATATATACTTCTTCTTGAAGTAATCCATTTAGAAATGCATTGTTGACATCAAGCTGTTTTATTTTCCAATTTTTTGATAAAGCCACTGTAAGAATTATTCTAATGCAAGTTGGTTTAACTACTGGTGAAAATGTTTCATTGAAGTCAAGTCCTTGTTGTTGTGAGTAGCCTTTTGCAACAAGCCTGGCTTTGTATCTAGCAGTAGATCCATCTGCATTTGTTTTTAGTCTGTAAGTCCATTTGCATCCAATGACATTTTTATGATTTGGTGCAGTAACAAGATTCCATGTATTATTTTTCATAAGTGCCTCATATTCTTCATCCATAGCTCTTTTCCACTTTTCACTTTGTATTGCTGTTGATATGAGCACGGTTCAGTAGTATCCAGATTGATAGTATACAATTTTGGTTAAAAAATACCACGTTTTGCTCTTGTGATCATGTGATGACCAGTTGTTGCAGGTGTAGGTGATTGATTCTGGTTTGCTACTTCCTCTGATTCAGACTGTGATATAGGTGTCTGAATTTGATTACTTCTGTGTTCTTCACCAGATTGATGACTGGCATCAGGATGAGTTGGATAACAACTACTTGTGGTTCGACTCCCTAATACATGACCTAACCCAACATTGGGTACAGTGTGTTGTGGTCCAGTGTTATCAATTTGATCCTCTTCATACACTTCATGTGGCAAGGGAGGTATAGAGAATCTTGAGTTGTAGATTTTCTGTGTTGTCTTTATTTCTTTTTCACTGAATGGGAATATGTCTTCATTGAAGACAACATGTCTTGAAATAAATACTCTACCCTTACTGTCAAGACACTTGTATCCTTTGATGTTGTTGGCATATCCTAGAAATGCACAGGGTGAGGATCTGTAATCCAACTTGTGATTGTTGTACTGTCTTAAGCATGGGAAGCAAAGGCATCCAAAGATTTTGAGATTTCTGTAGTCAGTTTGAACATTATGTAACACCTCAGTTGGACTCTTCCCTTGCAGAACCTTAGTTGGTAACTTGTTGATTAGAAATACTGCTGTGCTGAAAGCATCTGGCCAGAACTTTAAGGGTAAGGATGCTTGAGCTAACATGGTAAGTCCTGTTTCAACCACATGTCTGTGTTTTCTTTCAATTAGTCCATTCTGTTCAGAAGTATAGGGACAAGTAGTTCTGTGCAGTATTCCTTTTCTTTGAAAAAATTCTCTGAGTGTTTTAAATTCAACACCACCATCAGTTTGTATAGTCTTGACTTCATTTCAGTTTGCTTTTCTGCCTGTACAACAAACTGCATAATATGCTTCAGATTTTGTTTTCAGAAAATATATCCATACATATCTTGAATATGCATCTATGAATGATATATAATACTTAAAGCCATAATCTGTATCAATGGGTGCAGGACCCCATAAATCTGTAGCTACAAGCTCTAATGGTTTATTATAAATAGTTTCAGAATCTTTGAATGGTAGTTTATGATTCTTTCCTAGCTGACAGTAGGTACAAACATATGAAGTTACTGCATTATCAAAAGAAATGTTATTATTATGAAGAATTTTCTTTACAATGTGTACACTTGGATGACCAAGCCTGTAGTGCCATAGATCAAGCATACTCATATTTCTTTTACTTTGAGATTTTTCACACACGTTACAACACAGATTTTGTTTTGCACTACTTCTTGAATCAGCTAGTGTAAACTTGTACAGGCCCTTCACTGTTTTACCCTGCAAGAGAATTCTGCCTGTTAGAATATCTTTAACAAGACAATAATTTGGATAGAATTCAAAATATACATTGTTATCACTAGCAAATTGAGACACACTGAGTAAGTTTTTCTTTATTTGTGGAACTCTTAAAAGATGATTAAGATATAATATCTTTTCACCTTTTATGTAACCATTACCAGTGTGAGTAATTCTAGTTGCCTCACCATTGCCCATGTGTATACACTGTTTACCTTTGTACTCTTTATTCCCCAAGTTTAAGTTGCTCAGATTGTTTGTAACATGATTTGTAGCTCCAGAATCTGGATACCAAGTGTCATCCTGAATATCTTCCACTTTAGCCAATTCATATTGTTGTTTTGTATCTGGTTGAATGTTTTCCATGTTAGCACTTGGTTTCTGATTGCTTTGTTGCCCAGATATATAATGAATATCAAATCTGAAGTAACATTTATTTGCAGTATGACCAATTTTTTCACAAATTTGACATCTTGGCCTTCCATTATTATTACTGTTGTATCTTCCACCTCTTCTCCTACCTAGGATTGATTGCCTCTCTGATTGTAGTTAGATTCATTTCTTGATTGTGCCTTTTCTTGATTTTTTCCTTTGTTCGAAAGGTAATTGACTGAGAGATCAGAGACCATTGGTTTCTTTTGTTCTAACCTGCCTTCATGAGCAAGAAGTGTGGAATGAACATATGGCAGTGATGGTGTGATATCTCTGGATGATATCACAGCCACAATAGATTCATACTCATCATCTAATCCACCTAAAATGTGCAATATCTGCTCAGTGTCACTGACATTGTATTCAGCAGCACCAAGTAAGTCACACAATGTTTTGATCTTGGAGAGATAATCTCTCATGGCCATACCATTCTTTTTCAAATTTTGTCACTGTCTCTTATAACGCATTACTCTTGCTTCTGATTGAGAACTAAATACTTGTTCCACAGTATGCCATATATCATGTGCATTCTTGCATCCTATAAGTTGTGGTAGTAGGTTTGGACTTATTGTTGATAAAATCCAGGAAGAAAGTAAACTGTCTTGCCTTTGATGAATGGTGTATTCTCTGTTCAAAGTTGAATTTCCTTCATTATTGATGATAAATTGCTGTGGTACTTCCTTGGTGCCAAGAATATAATCTTTTAGTCCATAACCTCTAACTGCAGTTTGAATTTAGAATTTCCATAACAAGTAGTTTATCTCATCCAATTGAGTCTGAATTAACTGTGTTTGTGGACTAATTATGATTTTTGATATATTTTCGGTGGTAACAGATGGTGCAGCAGTGTTTAGAACTGGATTTGCAGATGTTGAGGAGTTATTATATAAAACTCCTTCAGCCATGATCGAAAAGAAAACAGTAAAGATTCAATTCAGTGTGTATACAAGATAAAGTTGATCAAGAACCTAAGTTGTGAATGGAAAATGGAAAGAAAAGTAATAAGAGAGCAAATGCTTTACAGGTGACTTTGTTTAAGTTTCTTTTCGATGAGTCTGAGAGCAGCCAGTGAACAAGACTACTGGCAGGGCTCGATGATGATTCAATGATGATTCTTATTTCAGTTCTTGATTTCTTTAATGGTGATTTCCTTTCTTTCTTTCAAATCTGAAAGCAGCCGTTGAGTTGAATGATGAAAATTTTCTGACAACTCTTCTTGGCAAGGCTTGATGATGATTTTAGAGAATCTTGATGAAGTTTAAGAACTGAGACAACAGCAACAGTTTCAGATGATGATGATACTCTGATGAACTGTTGTGAATCCAAATGATGAGAAAAAACTCTGATGGATTCAACACAGAAAATATAATTCTGTTGTTACACAGATTTTTCAAAGCTCTGATACCATGAAAGGATTTGAGTAAAATGTAAAAACAGAATTTTATTGATACTAAAATTGATATGACACATGATAGTGTTAACACACTATATATATACACGTTCACATTCTCAACTGATCTGAAAATAAGAGAAAATGGGCTCAGGCCCAAGGCCTGCTATTTATTTATATTATCAGTACTAAACCCTAGAGACACTTCTCGTATTCATTTACTTCTGATATTTGCATGCCTCCACTCACACGGCATTCACGGCCACATATAAGAATCCCTACATCCACACGCAAGAACATCTTATGAAGCTACCCTATCTTCTTCTCCATTCTTCATTTCCATGCACCCATGCTTTTCTAATGCCCAAACCCACGGCCCTACAAACCCTAAGCGCAACTTCTACTTCATTATCCACAAGCCTGCACCCTTATATCCATGGTCAAGCAAGCTCCAAACCATCTGAGGGCCATGACAATCACTGTATGCCACCCTACGTCAACGACGAGCATCGTTCTCCGCCAGCTGCCCTCTCAAGAACACACACAAGAATTATAGTACAGCCATTCATAGCACAACCCCAGGGCTGAAATTCCCACCCTCCATACCTTCCTATTGGCTCGACTATCTCGAGTACAACTTAAATAAAAAGTGTAGCTCATTCATCACTCTTCAACTTTGATGTTGGAAATTTTTGCAGATTCTTTGTATGGAAGGAGTTATGGGAAAAATGAAATGAAGATGGGATTGTTTTGTTTGGTGTATAGGGAAAAGAAAGTGCCTCCATTTTGTTTCATAAGTGCATCTGTGCTCTCCCCTTATCTTTTTTTTTTTTTTTTGATTTTTGAATGTTGAGGCTTTGTTTTGAAAAGTTTACAAGCAATCAAATGAATGAGGGAGGGGTATTGTTTTTGTAAATATACAAAGATGGATAAGAATTTCCCAGAAGTTTTTTTATATGCGTGTGTGGCTGTGTGAATATATACAGAGTTTTAAAGCTTCAAACTAAGGAACTGAGGACAATTTCTTAAATGCAAACCAACCAAAAGTCGGCTGCACGGACAAATAAAGATATGTGAAATCTTGTTCTTAAACATTTTTTTGCCAGAGAGGATTTCATTTTGATTTAAAGAGTTAGGTTTCAATACCGACACATACTATCCACTATCGCATTCGTGTAAGAGCTGCGAATGAAAATAAAAGACGATTACGTATAATAATGTTACACGATTACAAAGCAATAATAAAATAGACAAATTATTAAATACTATATAGTTTCAAAATGCCAACGTTTGCCGTAAAATACATTCAATGTGAATTTATTATTTTCCAAACTAAAAATTATGGAAAAATTCTAAAAAGTAAATTAAAAATACGTCATTGGATAACAGATCCCAATTTGAAACATAATTTTTATTATAATTTAATTAAAATCCGAATATTTAAATAAATTAAGTATTCAAATTCGAAGAACCAAAAATACAGGTTGTTATACTCTCCCCCTTTATAAATAATTTCGTCCTCGAAATTTCAGCACAGGGACACTCGATACAATTCATAAGCCTACAAGATGATCATAGATCATTGCATAATCAAATTCGATCACTACTCGAATACATGACTCCACTTTCAAACCAGTATTGTTCACTCGATTTACTAGTGCAGACCTTGATTAGGCTTTTTAATTAGAAATCTCCATTCTCCTTCAAAGCCATAAATTATGATAGAAAGCATTGGTTCCATATCGAGAACCCTCATCAAATTCTCGCCATCAAAAATCGAACAATAGATCCTTATAAGGAACAGTGTAGAATACCTTAAAGCCTTGTACTCGAATATTAGATCAAAACTATATGGAAGAAGAAACGATCCAGATCCATTCTACGTACTTATTTAAATTGATTATTCTTAATACCGATTCTAATGCCACAAAATTATTTATGAAAATATTTTATAAAACACAGCTTGAGTATTTTTTTTTTAAAAAAGAAACTGGCATAGCACCCTACTACCTTTTCAAGGTACACACCATTAATAGACACAAACTTTGTTTGAGTTCACTTAAGAATTTTAAACATTCGGGTTTGCGATCAAAACATCTTTTTGAAATGATACTATATATTCTAATCCATATAAAAAATAATATCCATATATATATAGCTCCAGTAATCCCAAAATTATACCAAGAAACTGGGTACTACCGTATAGTATCATATATTCCTTTCAAGAAGGATAATATTCAAGAGAAACATTTATCATCCGAACGTATCTCTTACCCATTTTAGTTATTTTCGAACCACTCATACTAGTTAACTCAAAGCTAATTCTTTCTTTTCAAACCCGTTTTGAGATAATACCAAATATATTTCCAAATAATTAGTTTTCATCAAACTATCAGTTTCCAAGTTACTTTGATTCATCCAGATTCGGACTCTTCCTGCTTGTACAATGACAAATAGAATAATTTACTAAGTGCACAATATCGTTCACCTCAGCAAACATCCGATCATCACTTAGAAGATTATTCTGATCATCAGAAAATAAGTCGAGCTCATTCCCGAAACCAATCTAAAGGAATACACCTTTTCTTTAAAATTCCTTTTTAAAGAAATTTATACTTAAATATATTGCTAAGCAAACTATTTCCAAAATATCGATACGCCAATATCCCTTTAAGGAAACTATTATTGCTATTTCCAATTCATTTTTACTCTAAAACTATCTCAAAAAAAAACTATTATTTCCTTTCTCCAGAATCATTTGAAATAATAATATACATATTTACTCTATGGTAAATGAAAACATACTTTCGGAATCAGATAAAAATTTGTTTTATCAAAACAATTATATCGCGAAATCCTAACGGTAGCATATTGCCCACTTAGAAACTCGAAAACGAACACTGACGACGTTGTAATTATCGTTTTGGATTATTTTCCCATGACTGAAGTGAGTTTAGAGCTTATATCTCCTTGAAAATCATTAGAAATACTTTTATTTCAAAAATATTTCAAATACTACAAGTCTTAAAAATCATTTTCCAAAATACCAGGATTTAAAATTTCAAATTCCTCTAATTTATATAACACATTTTTATAAATCAAATTTATAAAATATCCTCATTTAAAGGACATCATTCTCAAATATTTATTGTGAAAATATTCTAGCTTCCTTATATAAATTATTCTTCAAGTATTTACTTCAGAAATATTTAAGTTTTCTTTTAATAAACTTCTTTCATAAAACCCTAATTAATTACAACCAACTTGTATATTCAATCATTTCCGAAATATTTATTTCAATTACAATTTCTTTTAATAAAACAACATTTATTAAACTTGATTTTATCAAATTAACCTTTATATAAATTCATTTCTAAAATATTCATTTAAAAATTTTCTTTTAATAAAAACCCTTAAAATTCAAATTTTAACCCAACATTATCAATGAACACCTTATATCCAAATTATGAAACTTAATTCACAAGGTATTCAATTCAATGTTCTCAAAATTCCTATCTATACAACCTAGATTTCAAATAGGAAGATTGAAGATAGATTAACAGATAACTGTCAATGCTCAGAAACTAGCAAGCATGACTGATCAATTCCTAGACGGTAATGATGGAATACTATCATTTCCTATCAAACAAGCACAACCATGAATAACTATATTAAATTTATGAAAAATTATTATTATATGTATATAATATAATCTTAGGTAAAATAATTTTAATTACCCATTTTAAAACAATACCGAGTCAATTGTTCCTGATTGAGTGTTTGGGAAATCACTATCGATAACATTAGCGAAACGCATCAATCAGAATTCTTAGGCCACTCAACTGATCAAAAACACAATACAAAACATTTTTATATCATTAACAGATAAGCGCTCTTATATATATACTCTCGGGTCTCGCTTACCCTATCTCAAATGAGTCAACCCCACCAAAGCCTAGGTTTTGCTCAACCTAATTTCTGATACCACGTATAACAATCCACTTTTCCATACAGTTTAAGCTGACAATAAAAACACATGTCCGACTCAAATTGAATGGAAAGGCGGATGGTTAGGGAAAAGAAAGAAGAAAGAAGGTAAGAAGAAACTAAATAACATAGATTCTCACAACGGAATGAATAAGTTATAATATAAACCAACTTTTGCATAAAAACAAAAATGTCATCTATGTATATACAAACATCAAACAAAGTATGCTAACATATTTCAGCACGGACAATTATAACAATCTATCCTCACAATTTCTCATAGATATAATAATGAGTGCAATGAAAAATAACCATGTATGTGAATATGTCTCTAGGCCTCTGGCTCGTCTCCCGAAGCTCCAAAAATATCCAACTATACCTGGAAATATGCTCGTATTGACCCGAGCATTATAGGAAAAAACATCCAGGTCAGTTTGGTAAAACCACCGTGAGGAACACGAGAAAATAGATTCTTAATGTTTAAACAATCTTTAAAAAAATGTTATTTCGTAAGACCATGCTAATAGGGGCGGGTTTTTACCTTATAACCAAAACCTTCTATATCATAAATTCAGTGATAGTATGATAATGTCTAAGGAAAATAATAATAATAATTAAGTAGTTGTGATGCTCATGAGTGTACATCACAACAATACTAGGTATATAATCAAAAATCAATCAGGCGCATTCGCTAGCTGTGTAGGATTTCCATGGAGGTGTTCTCAGTACTTCAAGAACGGTCCTCGTGCACAAGGATCAGGATATCCTTCCAAAGCATCATACATCCCTAGTGATGTATCATAGGAAAAACATAACTGGTCTCGCTAAGACCAAGTGCATTACTTCATGCATGCATAATAACTATAATTAACGTCTAGGAGGAGCCGACTACACCCTATGGGTTTGCCAACCCTACTGGCCATGCCTCTTATCTCTAGTTTTAGTCATTTCCGCTAATGAGGCTACGTCTAGCATTCCAACTCACACGCCATCATCAAAACGGATCATGGAATACCATGTGGATTCCAATACCCCAACGGGTCTTCGAATCACCTATGGATTCCCACATCTCAAATAGATCTTGAAATCACACACGGATTCCCATACCCCAATTGGTCTCGAAATCGCAAATGGATCCCAACATCTCAATTTTCACAAATCTCCTCCGTAGAACCCTTGATGGTTTTTGGAGTGGTTGTGGGTTTGAATCATCTCTTTTGAGTACTTTTCTGCTTCCCAGGGGTTCCACAAATCAAACGTCGATTTCTAGAATGCTCAATACCGGTTTTTAGGAAATAACCAAACAATACTTAAGAGTGGAGATCACTCCCTAACAGTTTAGTGGAAAGATTTCCTTATCATTTGTCCTAGAAGAGCAAAAGGAGTTTATACGTACAGTTTAGCACCACCGCTGGTAACTGACCATATAATCCTCGTGTTTTCCTTAGATATTTTCCGAGTTAAGACCCTTTGATGTTAAGTAGGGAATATTTTCCTACCATCAAAATTAGGAAGGATTACATATATAGGCCAAGATTTGATAGTTGGTTCTTTAACTATCAAATAAACAAACACTCAAACAAAGATTACATTTCCTATAGAAATCACTAAGCCTTTCTAAAATTAATCTTTCATTTCTTAAAATTACTTTTCAAAGACTTGGAAATCACTTCCGTATACTTATCTTAATAGGATAAGCATATTCACAAGATACGATATTTCCGATGCTTAAAAAATATAATCATATACTTATCTCAATGGTATAAGTATATTCACAAACCCTTTCACTTTCAAAACTTGAAAACATGTAAATGTCTAAAAATAGATTTTGAAAGTATCGTTCAATATTAATCATGGATCGCAATTTACATAATGGTTACGTTGTTATCCCATTGAATCCATAGTAAATTGTAGGCAATCCTTGCCCCTTGAATTACACCATGAATATCAACAATCTCTTTCCAAATTTCTTTTCCTTATAAATATGTCCAGATCTATTAGGAAAGCTTCTTTATAAATCTTTAATCTATTCCTAAAACATCTTTTATATATCTCAAAACTCCATTTATAAAACTTCGTCTTTTCATATTTATAAAAATCATTTACAAATATCCAAAACCATTTATAAAATTCTTCCCATATTTTAACGAATCTATTTACTAACTTCCATATCGGTAAGGTTTCCTTAGTAAACCATCAATTATTTAAAATAGTTTTAAATAATAAGTTATTATTTATACATCCTTCTACTTCATTTAAATTAAAGTTCATTTAAAATAATAGCTTAAAATCATAATGGATCAAAATGAGAGTCCAAAAATGATTATTATTTAATGTGACAATGTTTGTCAACATTGAGGGGGAGGATAAAGGGATACAAGTTCATTTTGATCATCAGTGTTAAATATTATTAAAATATACAATGATGCAAAATACTATCAATATTATCCTTAGTAGACTTTCTCCAATATAGATTTGAATCCCTGAAGGATCAAAATTTGTAAACCACATCTGAAATATGGTTCAAAAATCAGTTCAAAATATTTTTGGAGTAAGTAATAAAGATGCCAAATAAAGGAGGTGAGTGTTCTTGAAGAAAGACTTAAGGATGCTCTGAAAGAGATCCATGACATGATTCTCAAATAACCCTAGAAGTGGGTAAGGTACCTAAAACATGATAATTAAAGAGATCTCAATAAATCATGTCTAGAGCTGACAAGAAATAATCATCGATAATAAATTTATAAATAATAAAGCGCTTATGTTTATAAATGGATTAAAGATCCTGGATTAGAGAAAAACATGATTGGCCATCATGAAATTCTCCTTAATAAGAAATCTGAACTTGTAGTCTGCAAAGTACCAAAAGTACTTGAAATGCTTAATATACCCCGAAGGTATAAAGGTGGTTTAAAATCGTATTAAATAATGAAAGTGTACAAATTCCTGAAGAATATAAATAACTTCCATTGTTATAAAGAATGCAAAGAACAAGGAGAGTAAATTTCAACCTACTTTTAAGTATCGTTGTAATGAAAATCTTGATATAATTCATGATGAGTAGATTACTTCCTATTTTTAAGTATCCTTGTAATGAAACTCTTAATATCCATTGAAGTGATAGTTGCGATATGCAAATACTTATTAAAGTATACAAACTTCTGAAGAATATATATAACTTTTGTAGTTATAAAGAATGAAAAAGACATGAAGGGTAGATTACAAATTTCTTTTAAGTATTGTTGTAATGAAAATCTTGATACATCAAGATGAGTAGATTACTTCCTGCTTTCGAATAATGTTGTAATGAAATTTTTAATATTCATGAAAGATTTATAGTTGCAATGCGCAAAACTAATTTGAAGCATAAAAATGAAAGCACATGAAGTGTTTTTCATAAAAGTAGCATACAAATGCATAAAATGCAAACCATATTTGGAAGAAACAATCTTAGAAAATTTGATTGTATCAAAGAAAACTATTAATAAATTGTATTATGAATGAGATACGTATTTACGGATCCAGAAGTATCTATAACCAATTTAAGTTATCGAAAGACGAATATGAATTCAGAGGAAAAATTAAAATCAGGGGGAGAATTCATAAGTATTTTATAATGCACTCTTTTTCCTTAACTAAGATTTTTTCCACTGGGTTTTTATTAGTAAGGTTTTAATGAGGCATTACCTTGATCCAGAAGTATCAACTCCCTAGTAACATTTGAAATAAGCTATAATGTACTCTTTTTTCCTTATTTAAGATTTTTCCCACTGGGTTTTTCTTATTAAGGTTTTAATGAGGCATTATCTTGATCTAGAAGAATCAAACGTCTTTTCAAAAAATAACATCTCAAATATGTTATTTAAGTTAAATTATATTTTTATCCTTGACTGAGGTTTTTCCCATCGGGTTTTCCTTTGTAAGGTTTTTACTGACGTATTAAATTGATCCAGAAGTATCAAACTCTATTTGATGCAATAAATTATTGAAATATGACATACTATATTGTACTCTTTTTCCTTCACTAAGATTTTCCCATAGGGTTTTACTTAGTAAAGTTTTAATGAGGCATTAGTTTGATCCAGAAGTATCAAGCTTCATTTAAAGAAATAAGAAAATAAAATATGTTATTGTACTCTCTTTCCTTCACGAAGATTTTTCCCATTGGGTTTTTCTTAGTAAGGGTTTAATGAGGCATTATTTTGATACCGAAGTAACAAACTCTTAGAAGGAATATCATTTTTAGTATGATATCTATAATTTCACAAGTTGCACTCTTTTCCTCTTTCAAGGTTTTTCCCATTGGGTTTTCCTTACAGAGGTTTTTAATTAGGCAACGGACAATATCTATATCGATTGAATGGATAAATGCAAGCAAGATAATAATGAGGGGGAGTAATCATCATACACGTTTCGAAACGGACAATTTCTAGTTATCAGAGGATTCAAGATTTTGAAGACGCATATTCAAGGGGGAGTGTTATAATATATGTAAATATAAATAGTGAATATGCTATATACTGTTTTGTATTTAGTCCCACATCGTGGGATTAGTTCTACCCCAAGCTTCTAGGCCTCTATATAAAGGTGCTAATGTAATGTAAATAGATAATCCATTCTTATGAATAAATAATATGTCTTCTGTCTCTCTCTAATAACTTCCTATTTTCTTTATTCTATAACACGAATCTTCTGCCTCTCTCTAATGGCTTCCTATTTTCTTTATTCTATAACATTAGAAGATAATAGTAGTATTTTGTCAACTAATAAAAATATTTTGGAAAGTAAAGTAAAAGTGTTATCTACCAGCATTCACTACTAAAAAAGGCTCTAACTCCGACAGCAAGGTGCGACGGCTTCCGACGGCTTTCGACGGGTCATCGGCGGCCGTCGGAAGCCGTCGGAAATTCGTGAATTATAGGGCTCAGCCAAGCCTTCTTCTTCCTTAGTATCACATACGAAATTTTTTAGAAAAATACCCAAATTCCCTTCTCCAAGATTGCAATCTCTAATTTCGAGCTTTAGGATCCTCGACGGCGGTCTAATCATCCTATATTGCTCTCAAGCTCAGGTATAATATCTTATTTTCGTCAAATATCAAATTTTTAGCCTAAATCTAAATTTGCATAAGTTGATAAATTAGGATTAAGTAGTAACTACAATTGTTTCCAATAGACATCACATGGTATACCTATTTTGTCTTTTATCGTGAAATTGTGAAAAACATGTATAATTTGTGGTTGTTCATGTATATGTAAATCGTTGTGTATGCCTTGATTCTACAATTGTATATGTGTATAGCCTACTATCATTGTATTGTGTCAGTTGGAATAAGATAAAATGAATGAACGAGCTAGGAGTATTATATTGTGTACGTATTGACTTATGAAACAAAAAAAATCCATGAGTCTAAATTATAATTGTGTGTATTAAAAAATGACAAAAATGTTAAACCGGCCTTAAGTTGATGTAATACGTCGAATAAATATGTCAAATTAAAATATATTTTTGTAAATGTGAACAGTTAGTAAAACTGTATTTTTTTCGTAAAATGCGCGCATTTAATTAACTAATGTCCCTTAGACAGTTTTTGGCCCCGTCTGACGAGTGTTGTACATGATCGTTAAACCATTTATATTCATCTGGTACAATGTTTGTTGGATTTGTCCCTGTATTGGACAAGTTATGAACACGGTAACCATTTACATTTTGTATACTACTTTGACTCAAACGATTCATAAAATTTCGGCCTAACTTTTCTTTTTTGTTTCCTGCGTACACACATTTGTGTACAATGCAGGGAACAAAAGGGAAACGCTGCCGAAATTTTGTTGAATCGTTTGAGACGAAGTAATATACGAAATGTAAATGCTTACTGTGTTTGTAATGGGAAGTAGGATGCCTGACAGTGGAAAAAAATTATACAATTTTTTATATCGAAACGTTAAAAATAGAATGTGCCTTATTTGAAAATATTTTTAAAATTTTGAAGTAGTTCTTTAAATTCAAATATTATACGACCATGAAAATAATCTTTTTCGATTTTGTATTCTTGAAAATAAATATTAATTTTTGAACTTCTCATTTTGTCATATAGGAAAAATGATTGATTATTTTGTTGATCGAAGGAGATGGATGTACCAAAGAAAAGGACCGAGGGGCTCAATAAAAGAAGATTTTTGTGATGGTATAAACGTGTTTGTTGAATGCGCCTTAAGTAATAATGGAAACGATTCAGAAATTCGTTGTCCGTGTAGTAGGTGTAGACATTTGAAGTATTTGTTACCAGATATTGTGAAAGTTCATTTGTGCTAAAACGGTTTTGTACCCGAGTATTATGTTTGGTATCGGCATGGAGAAGTTGTAGCAAATACTCCTGTAGAGTTTGAAAGTGTCGTTGACGAAATAGTTATGACGAACCGTATAGAAAATATAGTCGAAGATGCAGCACGATCAATGTTTCCTATGGTTGAAGTTGACGACGATGATGGAAATGTTGAAGAACCATATATTGAAGCAAAAAATTTATGATTTACTAGATGCTGCTAAGAAACCTATTTGGGATGGTTTAAAAGCGGCACACAGCTGTCGGTAATCGCAGAATACATTGCGATGAAGTCAAAATACAACATCGCTGAAGCTGGGTTTACGGCTGTTCGTACAAGCTGCAAAAAGACATATGCAATCCGATAATTTAATGTCTGAAAATCACTATGAAGTTAAAAAACTTATGTCGGCTTTTGCTTTACCTTATCAGAAAATAGATACATGTTTAAAAGGTTGCATGTTGTTTTGAAAAGAAGACACAAACCTTAGAAACTGTAAAATTTGTAACCAGGAGAGATACAAACCAAGAAAAAAGAAGGAGGAGGAAGTTCCGTACAAGCATATGCATTACTTATCCATAACTCCAAGACTTTAAAGATTATATGCATCTTCTGCAACTACATCTAATATGAGATGGCATAGCATGAGAACGGAGGAAGAGGGTACGTTGACGCATCCGACCGATGTAGAAGCATGGAAGCATTTCGATAAAACGTAACCAAATTTTGAAGCGGAGAGTCGAAATGTTAGATTATGATTATTGTTTCCTGGAGATTGTGACCAGACAACTTGGTACTCGGCTCAATTGGAGTGTTCGGCACATCATCACGGCCAGCATCCACGAAGTACTTGGCATTTAGGAGCGCTCGACATAAAGGGACACTCGAAAGAAAGGAGTGCTCGGCCTTAGAAGCGTTTGGCATTGGGAAGTGTTCGGCAGACAAGTTTGTTCGGCATGGCAAGGCACGCGGCATCTAGTGGGCGTTCGACATTGGATAACACCCGACATCTGGAGAGCGTTCGGCATTGATAACGCTCGACATTCAGGGTGTCCGGCATTCAGAACGCTCGGCATTCATGCTTCATACGGCATTCCTGGACCATTCAGCATTCGAGCCTCGTTCGGCCTGCACCCCTCATTCAATGCATCACATTGTTCGGCCAAGTCCCTGGTTCGGCTTCCAGTATCGTCCGGTGCAAGTGCTTTCCACGGCATTCAGAGTGTTCGGCCTCGTTGCGCTCGGCAAGAGGAGACTGTTCGGCATCCATACCCTGTTCGACCTTCGACGTTCGACATATATGGGTCGGCACACAGAAGTTACTCCATTTGGGCCGAGATATTCAACCACCAGGCCCACCAAGGAAGTCCAACCCACCTTCGTCTATAAATAGAAAGGCAGGGGCACAATGAAAAGGGATCAGTTTTCTGGGAGCGCTGGGGAAACTCTGCTGCATTTAACATTCATTCAAGACTCAATCTTTTACTTCGCACTTGTATTCAAGTAAGTAGAAACAGATTGTATCTGTAATCAACTATCAAGGAAATCAATAGAAATCAACTTCAAAGTGGACGTAGGCAGTTGCGCCAAATCACTATAAATTTGGTGTTCTTGTCCTCCGCATTTAAATTTATATACTGTTCTCTATTTTAATTTACCTTCTTCATTAATCTCTCTACGCAATCTTTCTAAGGGTGTTAGTGACCAATTTTGGTGCTAATATTTTGGTGCTTTCACTGAGAATTGAATTCTCAGGCTGTTAGGATCTGCTTTGTAGCTACTGGATTGCATAAATCCCCCAGAGGAGATCCAAAATCATTGACAAGGCATCTGTTGAGTCTATTCAGAGTTATAACCAACAACTCTACCATGGGAAGACCACGAACCAGATCAGCCTCCCGTAACGCAGATGTCCACGAAACTGCTACCGTACAACAAATTGGACCAGGAATCAGCAAGCAACAAGAGGCGTAGGGCCCTCCACCCGACACCAAGCGGAAGTCGTTTCCCGAACAGAGTTCAAAGACTTGATAAGAGAACTCAAGGAAAGTAGAAGGCAACTTGCTGAGCAGATTCAAGCCAACACTAACCTCATGACTCAGCTCACTCAGCAGCAGCGCCAGAATGCTGGAGGTAACCTGCCCCTTATTCTGAATCTGACAGTTCAATGTCAGCCGACGAACCTCCTAGGCGTAGAGGCCGTAAGGATGAAGGCGCACAAGCAGGCGTTGGGAATCAAGCCCACGAAGAGACCGGAAACCCGAATCTCCAAGACCCAAATCAGGCGGGACATCAACCCGCATAGACCTGTGGAACGGAACCCAACCTTCTATCCTCCATAAAAACTCCGGACTTAATAGCTATGGTCAGGCAGTTGATGAGAGAAAACCAAGGCTTGTCCAATGAAGATTGTGGAGTGTCCAAAAGCCATACTCCCTTTATGGATGGTATCCTGCAGGCTGAGTACCCCAAGAAGTTCAATATGCCGACTATCCCAACCTATGAAGGGAAGACTGATCCCAAGCAGCATGTGATGAGGTACGGATGGATGATGGATTCCACAAGAGAAAATGATGCGACCAAGTGTAGGTGCTTCCCAATAACTCTGTCCGGAATTTCCACCATGTGGTTTACCCTACTTCCCCCGTGGTCTATATCCAGCTTCGACGAATTGGCAATGAAATTCATAGAACATTTCAGGATACACTCCACTCGTCCAAATGATGTGATGTCCTTATCAAGCATAATCCAAGCTCCACGAGAGTCATTGAAAGCATACTTGCAGAGATTTCATGTTGCTGCTACTGAGGTGAGCAATCCAAATGACCACGTAATTTTGATGGCAGTAATGCGTGGAGTGGATCCATACTTTGAATTTGGAGATTGGTTGGCGGGAAAACCCCCAGCCACGCTAAAGCGTTTTTATTCGAAAGCTCATCAGTTCATAAGAAGGGAAGAAGCTCGATGGACAAGACGAGACAAGACACCAGGGCCTGCGTAGGAGACTGAGAAAAGCACCGTCGTCGTGAAGCAAACCAGCGACAATTCGGGAAAAGCCCAAGTCAACGTCCAAAACAAGCCTGGGCAGTCTAAAGGGTCTGGAGATGGAAATCCCGGAAAGAAGAGAGACGGAAAAGTGGAAGTCAAGGATCCCGACCTACACTGAATACACCCCGCTAAACGCATCACTTGAGAACATCTATTTGTCAACTTGCAACATTTTTCAGTATAGGAAAACCACACCCAAAGGAATCAATGGAGGAACAGAAGCAGACTGGGAAGTATTGCCTTTTTCACGAGTCTTATGGGCACAACACAGAAGAGTGCAGGCACCTCCATGACGCTGTTGAAAAGTTGATTAGACAGAAGAAGCTGCAAGAGTTCGTCAAAGACCCACAAGACGGAAGACAAGAGACATCGGACCCCGGACGTGGGCCAGCTCCATGCCAACCAGAACAACCTTCTTGAACTGTGGGTAGATTGGTTATCAACACGATTGCCGGCGGACCTCATCCTGCGGATAAGAATTGGTAGGAGATGGAGCGATATGCTAACTCTTTAAGACATGCGGAGTATGAGTGCTATTCGAATGTGGAGGATGAGGCTCCTGCAAAGCAACAGCGCACGATGGATGATGATATTGTATTCAGGAACCGAGATGCGGATAAGGTGGAGGCCCCTACCATCGACCCGATGGTCATATCTGTGACAATCGGGCCAGCGTTTGTGAAAAGAATTGTAATTGATTGCGGAAGTTCCTTTAACATCATCTTCAAGAAGGCATATGATAAATGAAGTTGGAGGCTAAGGATTTGAAACCATCCAATGCCAGAATCCATGGCTTTAACGGCGCAGCAAAGGATGCAGTGGGATATGTGGAGTTACCAGTTGAACTAGGGCAAGGCGAGCGTAGGAGGGTGCGAATTCTACCATTCATAGTGTTGGACGTTGACTCTCCATATAACATATTTCTAGGACGTCCAGCCTTGGTAGAATTTAGGGCAGCGTTGGACCCTTGGTGTCTGACGTTAAAATTTCCCACAAACAATGGTGTTGGAGTGGTGCACGACGATCAGGTGACTGGACGTGCCTGCTATGGGGCTGAGCTGAGAGAGGTTCAGCGTAGAGAGAAAGGAAAGGTTGTGGACCGCTCCGTCCGCATTCGAAATGCTAATGATTGACAAGTAGCGCCCGAGCCCTGCCTCGGGCAACATTCTCGGATCTATAGAGACATGGATCCGAGAGACGATGATGGAAGACCCAGGGAAACCAATGCAGCACCGGCTGAACTCACAATTGACATCCCAGTCAGCCGGATGACCCGTCACGAATTCTTAAAATTGGATCACAACTCGACCCCATGGTGGCCGAGAACCTCACTTACTTCCTCCGAGCGAATCATGATGTTTTCGCTTGGACTCACTCTGATATGTGCGGGATTTCTCCAACAGTTGTGAGACATATGTTGAACATAGACCCCAAGTACATTCCTGTAAAACAGAAAAGGAGAGGTATGGACCCGGAGAGGTCCGCAACTCTCGAGGAGGAGGTGGACAAACTCAAGGCCAATGGGTTAGTCCACGACACCCTCTATCCTGAATGGTTATCTAACCCAGTGCTAGTGAAGAAAGCAAATGGAAAGTGGAGGACTTGTGTTGATTAATCCAATTTGAATAAAGCATGCCCAAAGGATAGTTTCCCTTTACCTAGAATTGACCAGCTCGTCGACTCTACCACCGGACATGAATTACTATCATTTATGGATGCGTACTCTGGATATAACCAAATCCCGATGCACCTCCCAGATTAAGAATACACCAGTTTTGTCACAAATGTTGGGTTGTATTGCTATGTAGTGATGCCCTTTGGATTGAAAAACGTGGGAGCAACTTATCAGCGTCTGGTAAATTGGATGTTCAAAGACCAGACTGGTAAAACGATGGAAGTTTATGTGGATGACATGCTCGTGAAGTCATGGCAGTCAAATGACCACATCCGAGACTTAGCGGAAATGTTTGACATACTCAGGCATTATGGAATGAAGATCAATCCTTTAAAGTGTACGTTCCGTGTAGCGTCAGGGAAGTTTTTGGGTTTCATTGTGAATGCGCAGGGAATCAAGGCTAACCCGGAGAAGATTCAGGCTATCCGAGATATACAAGTGTACAGAACCATAAAACAGGTGCAAAGCTCGAATGGAAAGATGGCCGCGCTGAGCCGATTCCTACCCAGGGCCACAGACAAGTGTATTCCTTTCTTTGATGTCATAAAGAAAGGAAAGAGGAATTTCGAGTGGACATCCGACTGTGAGGAAGCATTTCGAGCTCTTGTATGGCACTTGAAAAATCCCTCGATATTGTCAAAACCAATAGACCATGACATATTGTACGTATACCTGGCTGTATCCTAGCACGCTATCAGCATAGCCCTAGTTCGCGAGGAAGACCGGGTTTAGAAGAAAGTTTACTATGTCAGTAAATGCTTGGTGGGGGCAGAAAGAAATTTTCCAAAGATTGAAAAACTAGCCTATTGCTTGGTGATTGCGTCACGCAAGCTTCGCCCGTATTTTCAGGCGCACCCAATCAGTGTTTATACTGATCAACCTTTGCGACAGATACTCCAACGACCGGAAACTTCCGAAAGGATTTTAAAAATGGAATATTGAGCTAGGTCAGATCGACATTACCTATCTGCCGCGAAGGGCCATACAAGGATAGGCACTAGCCGACTTCATTGTTGAATTCACTATGACAGACGAATCAAACGTTCACAATGTCATACCTCTTGTTTGATGGAGGATGTATACCGATGGGGCATCTAACGACCGTTGTCCCGGGGTTGGCATAGTTCTAGTAACCCCTGAGAACCAATCAGTTTGCTACGCTTTGAAGCTTGAATTCACAGCGACGAATAACGAAGCCGAATATGAAGCGTTGATTGCTGGCTTAAGACTTATTAAAGAACTATGAGTAAAATCGGTTGAAATCTTTAGCGACTCTCAAATGGTGGTGTACCAAGTGCGGGGAGACTACCAAGCAAGGAGGCAGAGACTTGCCCCATATTTGGCCCGGGTTTAGGAGCTTCCAGTGAATCTCGAGTATTATGATATTTCACATGTCCTACGCGAGCAAAACAGAGCAGCCGATTCATTGGCAAAATTCGCAAGCACTGATGATGCGAAACTGATGGGATTGTTTCCTGTTGAGATCCTCCATGCTCTGAGTATAGATATGATGGAGATAGATTTCGTGTTTGAAATCAAAATCAAGAAGGAATCGTGGATGACCCCAATCAGGCAGTACTTGCTATTCGCGATCTTACCCGAAGAAAGGAGCGAAAGACGACAAGTCCTTCGTAAGGCTTCACGATATATAATTCAAGATGGGATAATGTATCGGAGGGGATTCTCGACCCCTTACTCTGGTGCTTGGCCCACGATGAGATAAAACGAATATTAAAGGAAGTCCATGAGGGAGAGTGCACTGACCACACTGGGGGGCACACATTAGCAAAGAAAGTCCTCCGTTGTGGATAATACTGGCCAACTGTGAATCGAGATGGTGCAGACTATGTGAGAAGATGTGACAAATGCCAGATATATGCAAAAATCCCGAGAGCCCCGCCGACGGAACTCACGCAAGTGGTTAGTCCCTGGCCATTTGCAATGTGGGGAATCGACCTAGTTGGTTCTTTACCCATAGCCAAAGGTGGAGTGAAATATGCAGTAGTTACGGTCGACTACTTTACCAAATGGGCAGAAGCAAAGCCTCTTGGCACAATAACTGCCAAGAAGGTTATTAATTTCGTTGTACGAAATATCATATGCCATTTTGGCCTTCCACGGACCATCATTACAGACAATGGGACTCAATTCGAAAGCAAGGAATTCAAAGAATTTTGTCAGAAATATGGCATTGAGAAGAAGTTTGCAACGGTTGCTCACCCGAAAGCCAACGGACAAGTGGAAGCCGTAAACAAGATAATCAAGTCCATATTGAAAAAACGTCTGGAAAAGGCTAGAGGCAAGTGGGTGGATGAACTTCCAACGTCGCTCTGGGCCCACAGGACCACCCACAAGATCGTGACTGGCCATACTCCATCCGCATTGGCATATGGCACGGAAGCTGTCATACCCGTAGAACTTGAAGTTGCATCACATCGGGTAACCTATTACGACCCCGAGTCGAACCAAAAACTTGTATTGGAATCTTTGGACTTCAATGATGAAAAACGCGAAGAAGCCAATTTGAGTGCAGCCGCATACAAACGTAGGATCGCTAAATATTATAACGGAAAAGTCCGACCAAGATTTTTTGGTGTGGGAGACCTCGTTTTGAAACGAGTTTTTCCAATCCCATCTCGTATGAACCCCGCATGGGAAGGTCCATACGGCAACGAATGGAAGCTTGGAGAAGGAACTTTCAAGCTAGCGAGTGTCGACGGTGCGACACTCCCCTGAGCATGGAACAATGAGCACTTGCGGCATTATTATACTTAGTCTATGTCTTTCATGTATTAGTTGCATTTATTTCCAGTACGCTTTTATTTCTAGTTCTTGGCATGTAGTATGACAATTTAGTTTGCTTTCATTAATAAAGGCTTGAAGCCATCTTTTCCATAAATTACTAATGTTTCTGTGTATGATGATCCTGTGACAGGCCAATGAAATTTTATTATTCTGGCTGACGTACGAATGCGTGCAAACGACTTAAAATCTCCAAGCCCCCGGAGTGCAGACAGGAGTACTCTAAGTCCCCGGAGCGCGGACTCGAGTATAAACGACTTAAAATCTCCAAGTCCCCAGAGTTCGGGCTGGAGTACTCTAAGTCCCCGGAGCGTAGACTCGAGTATAAACGACTTAAAATCTCCAAGCCCCTGGAGTGCGGGTTAGAGTACTATATGTCCCCGGAGCGCGGACTCAAGTATAAACGACTCAAAATCTCCAAGCCCCGGAGTGCGGATTGGAGTACTCTAGGTCCCCGAAGCACGGAATCGAGTATAAATGACTTAAAATATGCAAGTCCCCGAAGTGCGGGCTGGAGTACTCTAAGTCCCCGGAGCGCGGACTCGAGTATAAACGACTTAAAATCTCCAAGTCCCCGGAGTACAGACTGGAGTACTCTAAGCCCCTGGAGCGCGGACTTGGGTATAAACGACTCAAAATCTCCAAGTCCCCGGAGTGCGGACTGGAGTACTCTAAGTCCCTGGAGCGCAGATTCGAGTATAAACGCTTCAAAATTTCCAAGTCCCCGGAGTGTGGACTGAAGTACTCTAAGTCCGCAGAATGCGGAATCAAGCATGAACAATTTAAATAACCAGGTCTGCTGAAGGCGGACCGGATATAAATGACTTGAAGTCATCGAGCCTTTGACACACGTATTAGAAAACATTCTAAGTGCTGGGAGCACGGAAGAAAAAAATAGATAGCTCTCAAAGAATTTCCAAGCTATATGAAGATGACCGAAAGGTCTATTATATTCACAACAGCTTGGATTTGAATCACAATCACAAAGAAAATTGAACGATGAGAGCCATGGAAAGACAGAAAAACTAGGTTTTATTCATCGAAGACGAGTTTCCATTACAACTCCTTTGAAGCTCGGAATCAAAAGGTTATTTACACAAACTAAGAAAATAAAAGTACTTGCATAATCTAAACCGACCCTCATTGAACGAGAATAATGATCACTTCTTGTGCTTCTTCGCCTTCTTCGCCTCTATTGTCTTCTCAGACGACTCCTCTTCTCCGCGTTTACCCTTGGTACCCTTCTTTGATCGAGGAGTGACAGCCGAAGAAGTATGAGGGACATCCATGGGTTTGGACCTTCCAGGGAGAATGATCTTCAACGGCTTATTCAAAGGATCACCGGGGTCCACAGTTTGAGGTTCGACCTTGATCTTGGTCGTTTCTCTCTTCTCCTTCTCGAGCCGCTCCTTCATACTCAGCTCAGATGTGTGTTCGGATGCGCCTGTGATCTCTACTTCATAACTCCCCTCGATAGGAGAAGAAGCCTCAGCTTTCCCTTCATCCAACGCCCCAATAACCTGAGCATCTGGTCCGGGAGATTCTCCTGCCTAACTGGCCTCACCTATCTTTTCCTCCACCTCCTTGGGGACATCGCTCCTCGGAGTGGGCCCGGGATCAGAACGATCTACGCGAAAGCATGAAAAAAAGCATTAGAATATAATAGTCCTTCATAAAGAACGATGACATTTGAAATCTTAAAGTGAAGAGTTATCTACCAGGTTCCAGCAGGCTCTCGGCCGTCAAGGAGGTCTCACCCACCGGAATGGGAGATAGAATATGGACACCAAGGCCGGGGTCCTTCGGATTGTAACCAATATGCTGCTCAAATGGACCGAGTATCGGCCGATCGGTCGATCGAGTAGGCGCATGAGCTGGAGGCACGACCCTGGATGGACCGGTAATAACTTCTTTCCCTTTCCTTGAGGGGGAACCTTTGCCATATATAGTTTTAGCTGCAGGCAAGTCCGAGGTTCGCTTCCCTTGAGGAATTCTTTTATCAAGGCCCCCTCGTCAATCTCTTCGGTACCGTGCTCGGCCTTTCTGATTTCGATTAAAGTCTCCCACGCCTCGGCCAGGGATTCAAGATAACCCTCTCCCAAGAAAGTCAAGTTTCGATGCATGAGAACGCGGGCGTTGAACTCATCAATTAGTGGGTCAAACATATTTTTGACCTCCTCTCTGCCTTCTTCTCTAGCCGCCTCGAGACGTGAGTCGATATCCATGGACGCCATCTTCTTGCCCTCTTCACGGGCTTCACTCTTTAACGCCTCAACCCTGGAAAGCTCGCCCTCAAGTTATTCTTTTAAAAGTTGAGTGGCAACGATCTCGTCACAGTATCGTTGTGACTCTTCTTGGGCGGCCGTTTTCTCTTCCTTCTCCCTGCGAAGCTTCTCCTTAAGTTCCTTGACTCGGAGGCTGAGTGTGTCCCTCTCCTTTTGAACTGAGTCCTTCTATAGAACCAAAGCCCTACATCGTTGAACCGCCTCGTTGAGTTCTTTCTTATGAGTTGATTCCAGACGAGTGACGGACTTAGCAGTGTCCTTGGCGCTCTAATGGGCGACCTCAAGTTCAGACTTGTAAGCTGTAATCTCTTTGTCTTGAGCTTTAATGATATCTTTGTCATGGATAGCCTCAAGCTTCAGACAATCGATTTCATGTTGGTGCTCCACGAAGACTTCAGAAATTTTTTCATCCAAGTGAATAAACGCGTCATGTTGAACATAGACGTCGTTTATACAGGCAATGGCGCTCTGCTTGACATGTCCGAGGATAGGATGAATCGCCGGGAGGAATTTCAGGCCATCGAAGCAGATTTTCGGAAATTTATCTTTAAGCTCGGCCAGCCTCTCCGATGCTGATGAGTCTGCTGTAGAAGTGGGAGGAGACGGCTTTGAAAGTTCGCCTCTCCTGTGAGAATCACGGGACTACCGAGTGGAAGAGGAATATGATGTTGGTCCCGGGGAGCATCAGATTGCGGCCTCTTATGGCCGCGCTTGTCTTTCCTTTGCTCCGGGTGAGAAGAGGTATCCTGGTGGTATTTTGGCTGATAGTAAGTTTTCCTCTGAGATGACGAGTCCCGGGAATGATGGTCCTTACCGCCGTGACCATCCCTATATCGACGTCTCCAGGAACCCGAGTCCCGTCCGGACGGATAAAAAATAGATGAACCACGAAGACGATCGAATCCATGTGAGCGCCCCATGTCACCTGTACAAAATTCAAATAACAGCGAATTAGCAAAGAATAGTGTGTCGACAGAAATCTAAGTGCAAATTGAAGTGCAAATGTTCGTATGTGTCCTAGTGTTTCCCCCTGATGGACTTGTTGCTTTGCTAATAGGAGTTTTCTCTCCCTGACTTTGGGTTAGAATGCCCGCATTTCCTGTGATAGGCGAATGAAGCTTAAATGCCTCTGAATCGTCAAAGTCGTAATTGAGCAGATCATCCAGAATGGAGAGGTTCGATAGGCCTTTAAAGAACTTTCTACGTGCTGTGAAGAGGCATCTTTCTCCGTTGGAATAAGCGTAACTTTCGAAGTTCCGCCAACCTTTTCCTTTCTAATCTTATACGCCAATCCTTTTTTCCTCTTTGAAGGAGAAGATGACGTTTCGATATCGTACACTTCGGCTATAGGATCTTGAGCGGGACCCAAATTCTCACCTTGTGCTTCGGGTGATTCGTTACCTTGAATTTCTCCCTCTTCATGTACACTAGGGGTGTGACATGATGACGACTCATCCAATTTTTTTCCTTTACCGGATGCGGGCTTGGGAATGGAGACGCCCTCAGGGAGGCTTACCCGACGACCTTCTGCTAGCAGTCCGAACCTCGATAGTGACTCATTTGAAATGAGAGTTCGGATGTCTCGTTCTTCGGCGGGATGAGCTCTAATAGCTTCAACGGCCTCAGAATATCCGCGGCCGTCAGGACGTGGATTGATACCTGAGAAGATGAAACAAGAGTTAAAAACGGCATAGCATCGAGCAGACATGAGTACCATTTCAAGAAGAAGACTTACTTCCTTCAACCCATCTCCTCGCAAAACCAGGAGGGCAACGCACATAGAACCATTCCTGTTTGTACAGGGAAAAGTTGCTCCATGCCCCGGTTAAAATCTGGCATTTGCGATAGGGCTCGAGAAACATGTAAGAGGGGCTATCTCACCGCTTCTTGACCATATAAATATATTTGATATCGCCAAGAGTTGGAGGCCTAGAGAGGACGGTCATGAAAAGGATGTAGGTAGCGTTGATAAATGCGTGGCCGTTCGGGTGCAATTGTGACGGGGCGGTGTCAATGTATTGCAGCATGTCCCGAAGAAATAAACTGAACGGTGGCATGCTACCACCCCAGCACATGAATTTATTACACGCCGTGTATCCAACTGAGGGCAAGTGTGGACGATCGTGCCCTGAGGAAACCAACACGTCGTCAAAAGGGATCCCATGGATGGAGCATATTCGCCGGAGCGCAACTTCATTGACCTTCGAAGCCAGTGAATCAACAGGATTATCCAAAAGAATCGCTGCCTCCAAAGCGTCGGGGGCTAAGTTATGTGCAGGGGAGGTTGATGGGTTTGAAACATCCGCGACTTCTTGTCGGGTGGACGGTCCCGGCCTATCAGAAATCATGGCGGAGCTAGATCTCTTAGACATTTCCAATAGATATTGAATCCTGCAGAGTTCCTAATTGAACTATACTCGAAAAACAATCGACATCAGAATTAACAACACAAGAATTTCCCCCGTGTGGTGTGTGAACCAGTGCGATGATTCGTGTTTAAGTGCTAAGAGATTATGAGTCACAGAATTAATGATATAAAGCTGAGCTTGGGACTGTCGCCTTCGAAGACCGTCATCGCTGACCGTCTCCGAAAACCAGCCTTGCGATGCATTCAATTTTGGACTCGGGGATTGGTACTACGAGTTAAAAGCTTTTGTCTGTTCTTGTCAATTTAATTATTCAGTCCGGATCAGTTCAATATGATAGTATGCTAGAGTCTCTGCCCTTGTTTTTCTATATGATTAGGCAAGGCAAATGAATGTTTGACCTAAGTTCTCTTCGGCCTGTAAAAAATGGTTTGGCATTTATAATTGTTCGGCTTGTGTATTGTTCGGCCTAAGCTAAAGGGTGGTTCGGCATTCGTGATCGCTTGGCCTAAATGTTGTTCGGCCTACGTTTCGACCAAACAAACTATCGATCATCCTGGCCATCGTTCGGCCTGAATATTTTTCGGCCAAACTTTTGTTCGTCCTAAATATCGTTCGGCCCAGGTATCGTTCTGTCGAAGCACCGTTCGACCTAGATATCGTTCGGCCAAAACTCTGTTCGGCCGAAACAACGTTCGGCATCCCCACTAATTCATGCTTCCTCTCACACCTTCCATCCCACTGTTTGGCATATGGTGAGTCACGCCGAGCCCCAACGCTTGGCACTCTGCCCTTAACTACTATTTCATTTTTTCCTCTCCTCCTCCATCCACGTGGAACAATAAGAACACATCGTTCGACGAGTCATTCCAGACCGTGCCGTTCGGCATCCTAACCACCTCCTGCTCCTCCTCCATCCTTTCTTCTCTTCCAATTTCGTTTGGCACAAAGAAACCATGCCGAACCACAATACATCACCCAACAACTCCCTCGCGTGTTCGTCCCTGGCCAATTCTTCCTTCCTTTCCTCCACATCGTTTACCCTAAAAATATCGTATCCTAATCGAGTTTCGATTCCCTCTCGGCTGCGGTTCTAATTTACGAACTCAAGCCTCTTATTAAAACTGTTTAATCATGGAAAGGATTTAGATAGAGGAGTCAGTACCTAGTTGGAAGATCGAGGCTTGGGAAGGATCAGTTAAGTCTTTCGTATTCGTTAACAGACGAGGTTAGCAAGTACGAGATAGCGGAGATAAAAAAGTGAAAAGAGAAGAAGGGGAAAACGCTGGCCTTTATAGGGAAGAAGAAGAAGTCGAAGAGGCTATGGTCGGTGGAACCGGTCAAAGTCACATCGTTCGGATTCGGCATACAAAGCCGCTTGGCACATGTGGAGCGTCCGGCCTCTGTTGTATTGTTCGGCATTCGCGTTACGCTCGGCACACACTACCACATCTGATATTAACGGGAAAACAACCTCCAAGAGAAATAAACCAAGGATCGAAGAGGAGCCCAAGGGACACATAATTCAAAGCGTATTACGTTCGATCACGCGATACACTTTGGGGGGCAAGTGTTTCCTGGAGATTGTGACCAGTCAACTTGGTACTCGACTCAATTGGAGTGTTCGACACATCATCACAGTCGGCATCCAGAAAGTACTCGACATTTAGGAGCATTCGGCATAAAGGGACGCTCGGCAGAAAGGAGCGCTCGACACTTAGAAGCGTTCGACATTGGAAAGTGTTCGGTAGACAAGTTCGTTCGGCATGGCAGGGCACTCGGCATCTAGTGGGCGTTCGACATTGGATAACCGCCTGGCATCTGGAGAGCATTCGGCATCGATAACGCTCGGCATTCAGGGTGTCTGGCATTCAGAACGCTCGACATTCATGCTTCACACGGCATTCCTGGACCATTCAGCATTCCAGTCTCGCTCGGCCTCATCCTCATTCGGCATCGATCCTCGATCGGCCCGCACCCCTCACTCAACGCATCGCATCGATCGGCCAAGTCCCCGGTTCAGCTTCCAGTATCGTCCGGTGCAAGTGCTTCCCACGGCATTCAGAGTGTTCGGCCTTGCTGTGCTCGGCAAGAGAAGACTATTCGGCATCCATACCCTGTTCAGCCTTCGATGTTTGGCATCTATGGGTCGGCACATAGAAATTACTCCATTTGGGCCGAGATATTCAGCCACCAGGCCCACCAGGGAAGTCCAACCCACCTTCGTCTATAAATAGAGAGGCAGGGGCACAGTGAAAAGGGATTAGTTTTCTGGGAACGCTAGGGAAACTCTGCTGCATTCAACACTCATTCGAGACTCAATCTTTTACTTCGCACTTGTATTCAAGTAATTAGAAACGGATTGTATCTGTAATCAACTATCAAGGAAATCAATAGAAATCAACTTCAAAGTGGACGTAGGCAGTTACGCCGAACCACTATAAATTTGGTGTTCTTGTCCTCCGCATTTAAATTTATATATTGTTCTCTATTTTGATTTACCTTCTTCATTAATCTCTCTATACAATCTTTCTAAGGGTGTTAGTGACCAATTTTGGTGCTAACAATTATATACGGACGGTTTTTCTTCATTTTCTCAATTTGGTCTAAATATTCATCCTGGTCCATTATCATCACACCGTATAATTTACCTCCATGGATGTGTATGAAAACGCAATATATGTTTCTTACTGTTGTCATTCCGGGCCCTGACGATCCGACACAAGAAAGCGATGTATATTTACAACTGTTGATTGAGAAGTTAAAAATACCATGGAACGAAGGAGTAGAAACATACGATGTGTCCAAGAAGGAAATTTTTCGTATGTTTGCTTCTTTGTTATGGCTATAAGTGATTTTTTTGCCTATGCAATGCTTTCAGGATGGAGTACTGCCGGTCGTCTAGCATGTCTATATTGCATGGATGAAACACGATCGTTTTCTTTACCTCATGGTAAGAAAATTTCATGGTTTGACTGTCATCGATGTTTTCTCCATGTAAATCATCCCTTCAGAGGAGACAAGAAAAACTATATAGCTAATAGAGTAGAAACCAGACAACCACCGACGATATGGTCAAGCGAAGACATATATGAACTTGTTAGGGACTATCCAAAGATATATGAAACTGGAGAGCAAATAGAAATTGAAGGCAAATCAGTGGTTCATAACTGGTGTGAACAAACTTATTTTTGGGAGTTGCCGTATTGAAAACATCTTTTGCTTCGTCATAATATAGCTGTGATGCACAATGAGAAAAATGTATTTGATAATGTTTTTAACACAATTTTGAATGTGAAAGGGAAGACAAAGGATGATTTGAAATCAAGACGTTATATAGAAGAATTATGCGAATGTCTTGAGCTTCATATAAAACCAAATGACAGTAAAAAAACTCAAAGTATGTTACGAATTAGATAATAATCAAGTTAAAGCTGTGTTAAAATGGTTGGAAGGGTTAAGATTTCCTGATGTGATATCATCAAATCTTCGCAGATGTGTTGACTTTAAAAATGGTAGATTGAGCGGAATGAAAAGTCACGACTGTCACATAATGATGGAAAATGTATTTCCCGTTATGTTCAAAGAACTACCGTCGTTAAAATTTTGGAAGGTAGTAACGGAGCTTAGTATGTTTTACAAAGAGCTTTGTTCGACTACTTTAAAAGTGCAACGTTTACGTAAACTTGAAGTGGATATTCTATATTGCTTTGCAAATTAGAGAAAATATTTCCGCCGGATTTTTTTAATGTAATGAAACACTTACCTGTTCATTTTCCGTCTGAAGCACGACTTCGATGTCCTGTCCAATATGGATGGATGTATCCATTTGAGAGGTATGTAATATGTTATCACGTAATTTAATTGCATTTGATAGATGAAGTTAATATAAATTAATTTTGCATAGATATTTGAATCATCTGAATAAAAAAGTGAGGCAAAAAGCACGAGTTGAAGGTTCGATATGTAAATCTTACATCGAAGAAGAAGCTTCGTTAATTTTCTCTCACTATTTAAGTGACCATGTAAATATTTAATTTGAAAGTGTTCCTTGTAATGACGAAGGCGACGAACAAGAGTCCTCTCTAGCAATGTTATCTAATTTTAGACAACATGGTTGGCCTTTTGAAAATGTGTAGAAATATGGCTAGACGATAGAGATCTTCATGTAGCATACACTTATATTCTTCTAAACTATGCCGAGGTTGAACCGTTTGTTAGGTAATCTGAAATAATAATTTTTGTTTTATTCTTTTCTATAATGCATGCACGTGTATAACCTAATGTAATAATTTGTTTATATAAACAGTGTTCATGAACATGAACATCCGAACGGAGATCCTGGTAAAGAATTTTCCGGTTGGTTTTCAAATTACGTTTATGAGCCGAGAAATTGTGTTGTTGACGAAGGGTTGAAACATCTTGTGATGGGACCAAAAAGAATGGTCAAAACATATCCAATATATTTTGTCAATGGATATAAATTTAACACCAAAGAATACAGTGCAAAAAAATTAACAAATAATACTGGTATATTTGTTAAAGGCAGTGACGATCCAGAAAATCACTTAAATGAGTTTTATGGCATTCTAACACAAATTTTGCAACTGACATATTTCTCACAACCCACGGAGGAGGCGTTTCTATTTAGATGCAATGTGTTTAGCAATGTTCCAGGTTCTGGAAATAATGTGCACAAGGATTGTAATCTTATCGAAATAAAGCATACATCGCACTAACACAAGTATGATCCTTTTGTACTAGCCAAACAAGCATTGCAAGTTTATTACGCTCCTTATCCGTCTCTAAAAAGAGATAAAGCAGTTTGGTCTGCAGTTTTTAAAACAAAGGCCAGATTCACATTCGATGAGAAGAATATTCCGGACGAACAAGCTTATCAGGCAGATCTTGAGCAAAATAACGAAATAATAATTACAGACGATCACACAGATTTTGGTCCTTTGATCGATGAATCAAATGTTTTGGTAGAAGCGTTTGACAGTGTAGAGGAAAATATCATAGAAAACGAGACCGAATCTGAATCAAAAGATGATGACGACTGATATAAATCTGAATCTGATTTTTTTGCAATTGATGTAACTATGTTGAATTCCTGATGTATTATGAAATTGATGTGACTATGAAACCAAATCTGTTTACCATTGTTTACATGTTTTATGTCATTTCCATTTGTCATTTATTTAGATTTTTTTTTTAAAATGCAATAAAATATGGTTATCGTTGGAACTGAACACCCATTATGAATTAGGTATAACACACTTCCATTTCTATTTCCATTTCATTCATTAATTAAGCAATTAAGCTTTCATTTCAGATATAGCAAATATATTTCATATGTAAATGACATCAACGGTATAAATTGCTTAATTAATGACTGAAATGGAAATAGAAATGGAAGTGTGTTATACCTGATTCATAATGGGTGTACTGTTCCGACGATAACCAGATTTCATTACATTTTTAATAAAAATTGCTAAATAAATGACAAATGGAAATGACAGAAACATGTAAACAATGGTAAACAGATTTGGTTTCATAGTCACATCAATCTTATAATACATCAAGAATTCAACATAGTTACATCAATTGCAAAAAAATCAGATTCATATTTATATCAGTCATCATAATCTTCTGATTCAGATTCGGTCTCGTTTTCTACGATATTTTCCTCTGCACTGTCAAACGCTTCTACCAAAACATTTGATTCATCGATCAAAGGACCAAAATCTATATGATCATCTGTAATGATTATTTCGTTATTTTGCTCAAGATCTGCTTGATAGGCTTGTTCGTCCGGAATATTCTTCCCATCAAATGTGAATCTGGCCTTTGTTTTAAAAACTGCAGACCAATCTGCTTTATCTCTTTTTAGAGACGGATAAGAAGCATAATAAACTTGCAATGCTTGTTTGGCTTGTACAAAAGGATTATACTTGTGATAGTGCGATGTATGCTTTATTTCGATAAGATTATAATCCTTGTGCGCATTAATTCCAGAACCTGGAACATTGCCAAACCAATTGCATGTAAATAGAAACACCTCCTCCACGGGTCGTGAGAAATATGTCAGTTGCAAAATTTGTGTTAGAACGCCATAAAAACAATTTAAGTGATTTTCTGGATCGTCACTACCTTTAACAAATACACTAGTATTATTTGTTAATTTTTATGCACCGTATTCTTTGGTGTTAAATTTATATCCATTGACGAAATATATTGGATATGTCTTGACCACACTTTTTGGTCACATCGCAGGAGGTTTCAACCCTTCGTCAACAACACAATTTCACGGCTCATAAACGTAATTTGAAAACCAATCGAAAAACTCTTTACCGAGATCTCTGTTTGGATGTTCACGTGCATAAACACTGTTTATATAAACAAACTATTACATTAGGTTATACACACATGCATTATAGAAAAGAATAAAATTCAAATTATTATTTCAGATTACCTAACAAACGTGCAACCTCGGCGCAATTTAGAAGAATATAAGTGTGTGCTACATGAATATCTCTATCACCTAGCCATATTTCTACACATTTTCCATAAGGCCGACCATGTTGTCTAAAAATAGATAACATTGCTTGAGAGGAATCTTGTTCGTCGCCTTCGTCATTACGAGGAACACTTTCAAATGAAATATTCACATGGTCACTGAAATAGTGAGAGAAAAAGATCGAAGCTTCTTCATCGACGTAAGATTCACATATTAAACATTCAACTCGTGCTTTTTGCCTCACCTTTTTCTTTAGATGATTCAAATATCTATGCAAAATTAATTTATATTAACTTCATCTTTCAAATGCAATTAAATTACATGATTACATATTACATACCTCTCAAATGAATACATCCATCCATATTGAACAGGACTTCGAAGTCGTGCTTCGGATGGGAGATGAACAGGTAAATGTTACATTACATTAAGAAAACCTGGCGGAAATATTTTCTCTAATTTGCAAAGCAATAAAGGAATAACCACTTCAAGTTTACGTAAACATTGCACTTTTAATGTAATATCCCGGAATTTCCAGAAATTTAAAATGTGATAATCTCTTAAGTTTAATTATTTGTAATTGATAAAATTGTTATTTTCAAAGATAATTAACTAAGTAATAATAATATAATCTCTTAATTATGGATATCGATTGGTTTTTTTATAATAAGAATAATTTTTTTTATTTGTGCAAATAAATTCTAAATTGGCTTATCGTTTTCAAATTTGATAAGTGCGTTTAAATATATTTATATCTGTGTATTTTAAATTGATTTTAAAATAGGATAGATTATTTGTAAATGATAATGAGCTTATTTAAAAAAGATATTTATGTTTATTTAAGTTGATTTTTAGATTTGGATTTTTAAATTGACTTTGAATTGAATATAAATTTGAATTCAAGGAATATACATGCATCTTAAAATAAAATAATAATATAGTTTGGTTCTATAATACATAGATAATGTTTTTAATTAAAAATAAGATTTGTTTTGTATTATTCTTTTTATAGAAATTTATCTATGGAAATTTGGATTTGTATTTATTTAATAAGAATAAATACAGGACTTTTGAAATAACATTTTAAAAGAGTTTGTAATAGTTTATAATTTTATTTGATTACATTTGGTTTCATTATTTTTAAAGATTGTATTTATTTAGCAAACATTTGTAAATATATAAATGTATCAGTTAACTACGAATTTAACTAGAAAAGCATTTTCAAATTAAGAAAACATATTAGATAAATTAGGAAATTAATTTAAAAAGCTTTTAAATTTCTTTTAGAATTAAAATAAACTCAATTTGACAAGTGTTAAGTTAGGAATCATTTAAAACAAGTGTTGAACATTTATGAAAAATTTAAGACAAGTGTCCATGTTTTTTTAATTTTTCTTTTTAATTTAATAAATCTGAAATTTACCTATATAATCACCCTTTCTCTCCATCTTCTTTTTCTTTAAATTTTGTTCATTCCTAAAAGAAGAAACTAGAACTATCAATACAACTTTTACTCATTCTAAAACCAGAAAATCTTCAAATACACCTCAAACAAATGCTCAAAATAAAACCTGAAACTTCCTCAACATCAATCTGCAGTTTGTTTTCAAAACAAAATCAATTCCTCAAATTTAAAACATCAATCTCTGTTTACCTAAAACCTAAAAATAACCCAGTCAAATCAAAATCTGCAGTTTGTTTTCAAAATTTCAAGTACTTGCAAGTTGCCAAAATGCATGCAAGTTTTTAAAGAGGCAACCTGAGAAAATCTGAAGCATTTCAATTTTGAGGGCAATTCTGTTTCTAAAGCATCAAGTTCAGATTTGTTTCTGCAAGCTTTCAAAATGCAAAATCTGTTGAAAGCAAATTCTATGAAAAGGGTTCCTGTTCTTTTTTATCAAACCTCTGCATCTCCTTAAAAAGGTGAGTAAACAATTTTTATAGAAACTTAAGTGATGAATTATCTATTACTTGAAATATTTCTGTGATAATGATGTGTTGCATGTGATGGTAGGAGTACAAATCTGTGTATAGGAATATTTGAAATTATTTGGATTGTTTGAATCTTCCTATTACTGATTTCAGAGATTTTAAACAAAACAAGATTTTAAATTTTCAGTTTAATCTCTGTGAATCTGTGGTGTTTAAATCTAGCTAGTTAGTTTAAAACATCATGTAATTTTCTTAAAAACAAGAACTGGTATTTTAGATTCAGTAAAATTTCTGGAACAAGGAAACTCAGTTAAAAGCTTCAAATGCAATAAAATCTAAGGATAATTTTCACCGATTCAGGCATATATCCTAGTTCAGTTAGGAAAGTTAGGATTTTTGGAACAAATATCACAATTTTTAAAATTGTATTGAATAAGAAATTGGGTATTATTTGAAAAATGGATTTCTTCTCAAATCTGACGATCCTTGCATCTGGATTGCTCGGGGTTCTTGGTGGAGGTTGAGGTAGGATCAGAAAGTGTGGGAAAAATTGTTGAAGAATTTGTAAATGTCTATGAAGATTGAAATTGCTTGATTTTGATTTTAAACCTATTTCTGTTCGAACTTAGGAATTGGTCTACTGTATCTTCCTCTATGCATCGAGCTTGAAGAAATTCTTGGTGAAGGAGGCGCGGTGGGTCAGCAACCCATGGCCGGAGTTGTAGGGTTTATCTTCGATCGGTGGCGTGGATTCAGGAAAATTTTCCTGATGATATTTGGGTTTCAGTAAACCATGGGTACTCGATTTTGAATCGAGGCAAGAATCAATGTTTGGTTGATCGTGGATGCTTGTAGGATGGAAGAGTGATGTGTCGGTGGGTTCGACGATGACCGGAGGCGATTCCGGCGCCGGTGCTCTGGCATAGGTGGAGGAGCATGTTAGTGGGTTGTTGTTTTGGGTTTATTTGTTTCTCTCGAAGTGGGACTCGGGAAATATGGTGGATGACTCGGGTAAAACACGCGTTGTTCTGAGTCTTTTGTATGCAGGTATTAAACTGTTGTGTTAAACAGTTTTAAAGTTTTAACTAAAACAGTTTTTAAAATTTTAAAGTCAAATTTGTTTAGAAAGAAAGAAAGATAGTATACTTGTTTCTTGGTTCAAGTATTAATAGGTTGAATCCAATGTGAACCTTAAAACAAATTTTAAAATTTAAAATAAAGTAAGTTTTAAAACTTTAAATAATTTAAGCTAAAAATCCATTTCTTTAAATTGATTTGCTTATACAAATGAATTTGTATGAATGGTTTTAAATGTTTTAAGTTAAAAACTTTAATGTTATTTTCAAAACTTATTTTAAATTTTAAAAATAAATTTATAAGGAAATGTTTATTAATGAACAATGATTTATTAATTAACAATTAAGTTTTAAATTATTAATTAACTAAGGAATTATTAATTAATAATTAATGGTAAGAAATTGATGATTACTTTATATCTTAAACTAATTAATGATTAAGTTAAATAAAGTTTTTTTCAAGGTTAAATAAAGATAATGTTTTATCTTAAATAAAATTATGTGTTAATGATGTGAAATTAATTAAGTTGATTAAGAATTTTAAGTTTAATTAATTAATTTAATTAATTATTTTAAAAAGGATTAATTAAGTAATTAATTAAGTATGATTATTAATTTAATAAACTAATAATTATGATGATTTAAATTAAATTATAATTATTAATTAATTAAGTAATTAAACTAGTAATTGAGTTTTAATTGACTTTTTCTTAATTAATAATTAAAGATTATTAATCTATAATACAAGTTAATTAAGAATTAATTAACTATTATTAAAGGTTAATTAATTGTAATTAAGAATTAATTAATTATAATTATGGATTAATTAATTTATAATTAAGGTGGTTAATTAATAATTAATTTATATTAATTAATGATTAAGGGATGATTAATTAGTTAATTAAGGTTAATTAATTAATTATAAAAGTAATTAGTGATGGATTACTTTGTATTAAAGGATTAATAATTAAGGTTTATTAATTAATAGCTGATGATAATTAATCTACTAATTGAAGATTAATTTGGTTAAAGAGTAATTAAGGAATGAATTACTCGATTATAATTTATGAGGTGAGTGTGATCAAGTAAGTTAATTAATTTGTTAATTAATTAAGAATAGTCACTTGATAAATGGTTAAGTATGTTTACTTAATAAGTTTTGATAAGAGTAATTACTTAAGGTAAGTAATTGATAAATTACAGAGGTAATTGAGATAAGTGAAATTACTTATTGGGAAGTAATTTTTAAATGGATAATTACTTGTTAAAGTAATTAAGGGTTTATTACTTGGTGTAATAAATGAAAGGTTTCTTAAAGTAATTAAGAGTAATTAAGAATAATTAATTACTGTTTATCTTTATTTAAGTTGATTAATTGGAAATAATTAATTTAAGCATGATTAATTAATGTAATAATGTAATTAATTATAGTTAATTAATTAATGGAAGTAATTAACTAAGGTTCATTAATTGATATGACTAATGAGAATAGTTAAAAATTAATTACTTGATTAAGAGTTAATTAATCAAGGATGATTAACTAAGATGATGATTAATTAATTGGTTTAATTAGTGAATAAGTAAGCAAGATTTATTGTGATGAAGGTAATTAATTTAATTAATTTTAAATTAAGTAAGAGATGAAGTAATTAATTTAATTTACTTTAAATTAGTTAGAGATTAGAGACAGTTAATTTAATTCATTTTTAATTAATTATGTTGTGATTAACTTAATCATTGCTTATGTATGGATGGGTGACATTGATTGTCTTGAATGGATGTAATCTCAAAAATGAGATAAGAAATGTTGTGCGGTATGAATGTTGGTTACATGTGATGGTAATATAGATTATCTATTGTGATGATGATATGGATTACCTGTTTTGTTATGGATCATCTGTTTATTTTGATAATGTGATTATCAATTGTGACTTGTGAATTATCTATTCTGTTTGTATATAGATAGTTGAATTTAATTGTTTAACTTTTAAACAACTAGGACCTAAAAGATACGTTTTGGATTACGATGAGACCGGGATCGGGTTTCCATATTTGGATATCCGAAAACCACATCGATCCAAATTAACGACAGGTCGTGAATCTCTTGTGTAGAGTGAAGACTTGAGGTGTAAGAACTATTCGTCAGTATAACTCTGAGGGTGATTCCATGATGAGATTGACGAGTAATACTTTCAGATTCGAGATGAAGGTTCAGAGTGCAAGGATTATTGTCGTTAACTCTGAGGGTGATTCCAAAATGAGTGTAACGATATCCCGGAAGGAACTTGTAGGGATTGAATGCTTTCAGAACATCGTCAGATGGACGATGAGCATTCTAAGTGATGTGTTCACTAAAGGTAATCGTAGCCTCAAGTCTCATCAACCGAGAATGGCTAAAACAGGGGAGGTGCAGCAAAGCTTCGTGGGTAGCCCCCACTTGAGAGTAAGATTTACCCCTATCTAGAGGTCCCTTTTATTTCGGCTGTGTTGGCGGTTGAATAGCTACATCCGCCGGGGTTGTCTTATTTGGAACTGTTCAGTAAAGAATGGTTTCGGCTTTGTGTTGCAGAGGAGCGGGCGTACTCCTCGGTACGGTGATCTAGGCCACGTACTGTGACGGGCGGTACCCCAGTAGCCCTGCCATTGTATGGAATCCAAAATCCAATAAGTGCCATCGGATTTGATTGTATTACCCACTTTTGTGGCTAGTAGCTGGAATTTAATAATGTAACAATTTCGCCTATTTCATATTTATTTGAAAACCCTAGACCTATTATAATATCATTGAATTTCCTATTAAATGTTTGGTTAGCGTAAGGTAAAAACTTTTCCATGTTTATGTGTGGGAAGTCTTATGTGATACCTTTTCTTTCAAAAAGTTTTTGAAAATTAAGCAAAGTTTTTGAAAATTAAGCAACTTTAACCGTTTACTCACACCAGACCCATGTCTGATCCGGAGTTTATTCTGTTTTTCTTAAACTCTTGGGTACTCAAATTTTTACGAGTAGCCAGGGGAATTCAGGTTGGCTTGATGAATTCTTGAGGTGCAATGGAGCAGGAGGCTTCTGCGTATAGCTATATAGTATTCCACTGTGTGTTCTCTAAGTTGTTTCTTTGAGTTATATTGAGTTGTATAACTAGACACGTGTTTATAATTGTCTAGTATGTATTGTTTAGCTTTGTATCTCTGATGTATATAATACTATGTAATGTATTATGTGATTAATATAATTTATTCATTCCGCTGTTTAGATTCTGATGTTGTTCTTTCTTTCTTCTCTATATTTTCTATCCCTTTCTTTCTTAAAAATGATGCGATTTTCTGCGGTAAGAAAGTCAGGTCGTTTCAGCTGGTATTAGAGCATTAGGTTGAGTGAATACCTAGGCTCTGTAGTGGTGTCTTTCTTGAGAGAGCGTACTTGTAATTTTTGTATATAACTATATATATATATATATATATATATATATATATATATATATATATATTTCTACCTTTCCGTTGGGTTACCTGTTCCGGTTTTTCAAACATAAGTTATAAAGGTAGATGAGGTAGTGGTGTGTGTAACACAACTACCAATGGTTGGAGTTTGAATATTTGAGATTGGAAATGTATTTGTCGAGACTGTAGACCTAATACCGTCTTGAGTAATCTTTGCAGTTTGATGTAAGGATTTCATTGTTCTCTGAAGGAAACCTGTTAAGGTTCGGAGTTCATCTTTGAATTGTAAGTTTGATCGCGCTCGTGTGAAGGGATTTTTGAGAATTTGGATCAGTCGGGTAGGCAGAGGTAAGTGATGGTATCTGGCAACCTCAGGAAGTAGTAGCTGTGTGATGAGATGCAATGACTATGGATGTCTCCGAAGATGTTTTTTTGGGAGCAAGTTTAAGGGAGTGTGTCTGATTCGGTGTTGTAGCTGAGTTCTGTAGGATGTATGTGTTTAGTTGGAGGTTCGAGTTTCTCAAAGAACTCTGGATAGGAAGTCTTTGGCATCTGTGTTAGCGGTGCAGCTCGGGAGTGTTCTGTATTCCGACAGAAAGACCTTTTTGGCTTAGCAGTTTCCTAGAGGTGGAATTTAGAAGCAGCAGTGAGGACCTGTTTCTTCGATGGATTAGTTGGTCGAGGATAAACTGCTCTGAGTTGGGAAAAGAGAGCAGTATCTTTAGAAATTTAGGTTTGAGTGATCACAAAAGTGACTTGCGATGGTTTGATGATTATCTTAGATAGTCTTTTGCTTGGATTTATGGCATCTCTAGAGGATGTAGAAGTTATGGAATTGTCGAAGATTTTTCGAATATATCTTCAGGAAAGTTAGAGACTTGTCCGCATTGGAGATTGAGTTCTGAATCAACTTGATGTCAAGAGTGATAATGGTGACTCAGCTAGGTAGAAGGCTGTCTCCTAGGTTGATTGTTTGATGAAGCAGCTCTGTATTTCTTGGAATTTTTGTTGAACCTTATTTCCAGGATGTGATGTTTAGTCTGTGCCTGTGTTCTTTCGATGGCATTTTCATCTGCTCCAGATCAGAGTTTTGTAGTGGAAGCAAGATGGCTGTTGTTCTTGAGTTGAAGCATGGAAGTTGCAGTGTTTTGGATTAGAGAGTTTCTACTGAATTTATTTTTTTCAGAATCTGAGGCAAGTTGGTGAGTGATTATGTTCTGTCTTTTCCGGATGGGAGAAGTTGTTTTCTACTATTGATAGTAAAGTTTGGTTTTGATTTTGGAGGGATCTTGTGAGGATCAGTTTGGTGAGTTGATCCAGTTTGTTTGTAGGAGCATCAGCGAAGGTTGAGCTGATCGGGAAGGATCTGTAGGCAGCCCGGATCATCCGGAAAGTTTTTAAGGTTAAGAAACGGAAGAATTTGGAATTCGAAGTTGGAAGCTTCGATATTGTTGAGGTTTTCTCTGGTAAACGGAGCAATAAGATTTTGTGAGATTTTGAGGTAAGCTCCGAAGTATATTGGATTCTTCTGAGTTTTTGTAAAGATCAGTGCTTTGGTTTGAAGAGTTGAATTGCCAGATTTGGAAGACTGGAATTTAAAATATTTCACGTGTCTCGGAGGGAGTACGTGTTTTGGTCCATCACTGGTTTTGAAACCCGTAGTTTTGTGAATGATTTAGTTGTTGATCAGACTTGTCTGTGGTCTGGTATCTTGGGTAGATTATAGATCTAGCTGAGTAGGAACTCAGTAGCTTAGCAGTATAGCTAGTTTGGATTTAGTAGAGCGAGTATCCCTGTGTTTGTAGTGGGGAAACTCGATATAATTTTAGGAAGCTTATCTGGATCTGTGTCCAGATAGCTAGTGTTGTTTGATTGAATTAATTTTTTGGATGAAATTTTTTGTTTGATTAATAATGTATGGCTGATATGTATGTTTGACTTGGTTGAAATAAAATAAAACTTGGGATTATCTTTGTTTTAAATTTCGGGGACGAAATTCTTTTAAGGGGGAGGATTATAATATCCCGGAATTTCCAAAAATTTAAAATGTGATAATCTCTGAAGTTTAATTATTTGTAATTGATAAAATTGTTATTTTCAAAGATAATTAACCATGTAATAATAATATAATGTCTTAATTATGGATATCGATTGGTTTTTTTATAATAAGAATAATTTTTTTATTTGTGCAAATAAATTCTAAATCGGCTTATTGTTTGCAAATTTGATAAGTGTGTTTAAATATATTTATATCTGTGTATTTTAATTGATTTTAAAATAGGATAGATTATCTGTAAATGATAATGAGCTTATTAAAAAATAGATATTCATGTTTATTTAAATTGATTTTTAGATTTGGATTTTTAAGTTGACTTTGAATTGAATATAAATTTGAATTCAAAGAATATACATGCATCTTAAAATAAAATAATAATATAGTTTGGTTCTAAAATACATAGATAATGTTTTTAATTAAAAATAAGATTTGTTTTGTATTATTCTTTTTATAGAAATTTATCTATGGAAATTTGGATTTTTATTTATTTAATAAGAATAAATACAGGAATTTTGAAATAACATTTTAAAAGAGTTTGCAATAGTTTATAATTTTATTTAATTTTATTTGGTTTCATTATTTTTAAAGATTGTATTTATTTAGCAAACATATATAAATGTATTAGTTAACTATGAATTTAATTAGAAAAGCATTTTCAAATTAAGAAAACATACTAGACAAATTAGGAAATTAATTTAAAAAGCTTTTAAATTTCTTTTAGAATTAAAATAAACTCAATTTGACAAGTGTTAAGTTAGGAATCATTTAAAACAACAAGTGTTAAACATTTATGAAAAATTTAAGACAAGTGTCCATGTTTTTTTAATTTTTCTTTTTAATTTAATAAATCTGAAATTTAACTATATAATCATCCTTTCTCTCCATCTTTTTTTTCTTTAAATTTTGTTCATTCCTAAAAGAAGAAACTAGAACTATCAATACAACTTTTACTCATTCTAAAACCAGAAAATCTTCAAATACACCTCAAACAAATGCTCAAAATAAAACCTGAAACTTCCTCAACATCAATCTGCAGTTTGTTTTCAAAACAAAATCAATTCCTCAAATTTAAAACATCAATCTCTGTTTACCCAAAACCTGAAAACATCCCAGTCAAATCAAAATCGGCAGTTTGTTTTCAAAATTTCAAGTACTTGCAAGTTGCCAAAATGCATGCAAGTTTTTAAAGAGGCAACCTGAGAAAATCTGAAGCATTTCAGTTTTGAGGGCAATTCTGTTTCTAAAGCATCAAGTTCAGATTTGTTTCTGCAAGCTTTCAAAATGCAAAATCTGTTGAAAGCAAATTCAGTGAAAAGGGTTCCTGTTCTTTTTTTATCAAACCTCTGCATCTCCTTAAAAAGGTGAGTAAACAATTTTTATAGAAACTTAAGTGATGAATTATCTATTACTTGAAATATTTCTGTGATAATGATGTGTTGCATGTGATGGTAGGAGTACAAATCTGTGTATAGGAATATTTGAAATTATTTGGATTGTTTGAATCTTCCTATTACTGATTTCAGAGATTTTAAACAAAACAAGATTTTAAATTTTCAGTTTAATCTCTGTGAATCTGTGGTGTTTAAATCTAGCTAGTTAGTTTAAAACATCATGTAATTTTCTTAAAAACAAGAACTGGTATTTTAGATTCAGTAAAATTTCTGGAACAAGGAAACTCAGTTAAAAGCTTCAAATGCAATAAAATCAAAGGTTAATTTTCACCGATTCAAGCATATATCCTAGTTCAGTTAGGAAAGTAAGGATTTTCTGAATAAATATCACAATTTTTAAAATTGTATTGAATAAGAAATTGGGTATTATCTGGAAACTGGATTTCTGCTCAAATCTGATGATCCTTGAATCTGGATTGCTTGGGTTTCTTGGTGGAGGTTGAGGTAGGATCAAAAAGTGTGGGAAAAATTGTTGAAGAATTTGTAAATCTCTATGAAGATTGAAATTGCTTGATTTTGAATTTAAACCCATTTCTGTTCGAACTTAGGAATTGTTCTACTGTATCTTCTTCTGTGCATCGAGCTTGAAGAAATTCTTGGTGAAGGAGGCGCGGTGGGTCAGCAACCCATGGCCGGAGTTGTAGGTTTTATCTTCGATCGGTGGCGTGGATTCAGGAAAATTTTCCTGATGATATTTGGGTTTCAGTAAACCATGGGTACTCGATTTTGAATCGAGGCAAGAATCAATGTTTGGTTGATCGTGGATGCTTGTAGGATGGAAGAGTGATGTGTCGGTGGGTTCGACGATGACCGGAGGCGATTCCGGCGCCGGTGCTCTTGCACAGGTGGAGGAGCATGTTAGTGGGTTATCGTTTTGGGTTTATTTGTTTCTCTCGACGTGGGACTCGGGAAATATGGAGGATGACTCGGGTAAAACACGCGTTGTTCTGAGTCTTTTGTATGCAAGTATTAAACTGTTGTGTTAAACAGTTTTAAAGTTTTAACTAAAACAGTTTTTGAAATTTTAAAGTCAAATTTGTTTAGAAAGAAAGAAAGATAGTATACTTGTTTCTTGGTTCAAGTATTAATAGGTTGAATCCAATGTGAACCCTAAAACTAATTTTAAAATTTGAAATAAAGTAAGTTTTAAAACTTTAAATAATTTAAGCTAAAAATCCATTTCTTTAAATTGATTTGCTTATACAAATGAATTTGTATGAATGGTTTTAAATGTTTTAAGTTAAAAACTTTAATGTTATTTTCAAAAATTATTTTAAATTTTAAAAATAAATTTATAAGGAAATGTTTATTAATTAACAATTAAGTTTTAAATTATTAATTAACTAAGGAATTGTTAATTAATAATTAAGGGTAATAAATTGATGATTACTTTATATCTTAAACTAATTAGTGATTAAGTTAAATAAAGTTTTTTTCAAGGTTAAATAAAGATAATGTTTTATCTTAAATAAAATTAAGTGTTAATGATGTGAAATTAATTAAGTTGATTAAGAATTTTAAGTTTAATTAATTAATTTAATTAATTATTTTAAAAAGGATTAATCAAGTAATTAATTAAGTATGATTATTAATTTAATAAACTAATAATTATGATGATTTAATTAATGACTAATGATTAATTAAATTATAATTATTGATTAATTAAGTAATTAAACTAGTAATTGAGTTTTAATTGAATTTTTCTTAATTAATAATTAAAGATTATTAATCTATAGTACAAGTTAATTAAGAATCAATTAACTATTATTAAAGGTTAATTAATTGTAATTAAGAATTAATTAATTATAATTATGGATTAATTAATTTATAATTAAGGTTGTTAATTAATAATTAATTTTTATTAATTAATGATAAAGGGATGATTAATTAGTTAATTAAGGTTAATTAATTAATTATTAAAGTAATTAGTGATGGATTTTTTGTATTAAAGGATTAATAATTAAGGTTTATTAATTAATAGTTGATGATAATTAATCTGCTAATTGAAGATTAAGTTGGTTAAAGAGTAATTAAGGAATGAATTACTTGATTATAATTTATGAGGTAAGTGTATCAAGTAAGTTAATTAATCTGTTAATTAATTAAGAATAGTCACTTGATAAATGATTAAGTATGTTTACTTAATAAGTTTTGATAAGAGTAATTACTTAAGGTAAGTAATTGATAAATTACAGAGGTAACTGAGATAAGTGAAATTACTTATTGGGAAGTAATTTTTAAATGGATAATTACTTGTTAAAGTAATTAAGGGTTTATTACTTGGTGTAATAAATCAAAGGTTTTTTAAAGTAATTAAGAGTAACTAATAATAATAAATTACTGTTTATCTTTATTTAAGTTGATTAATTGGAAACAATTAATTTAAGCATGATTAAGTAATGTAATAATGTAATTAATTATAGTTAATTAATTAATGGAAATAATTAATTAAGGTTCATTAATTGATATGATTAATGAGAATAATTAAGAATTAATTACTTGATTAAGAGTTAATTAATCAAGGTTGATTAATTAAGATGATGATTAGTTAATTGGTTTAATTAGTGAATAAGTAAGCAGGATTTATTGTGATGAAGGTAATTAATTTAATTAATTTTAAATTAAGTAAGAGATGAAGTAATTAATTTAATTTACTTTAAATTAATTAGAAATTAGAGATAGTTAATTTAATTCATTTTTAATTAATTATGTTGTGATTAAGTAAATCATTGCTTATGTATAATGGGTGACATTGATTGTCTTGAATGGATGTAATCTCAGAAATGAGATAAGAAATGTTGTGTGGTATGAATGTTGGTTGCATTGTGATGGTAATATAGATTATCTATTGTGATGATGATATGGATTACCTGTTTTGTCATGGATGATCTGTTTATTTTGATAACGTGGTTATCAATTGTGACTTGTGAATTATCTATTCTGTGTGTATATAGATAGTTGAATTTAATTGTTTAACTTTTAAACAACTTGGACCTAAAAGATACGTTTTGGATTTCGATGAGACGGGGATTGGGTTTCCATATTTGGATATCCGAAAACCACATTGATCCAATTTAACAATAGGTCGTGAATCTCTTATGAAGAGTGAAGACTCGAGGTGTAAGAACTATTCATCAGTCTAATTCTGAGGGTGATTCCGGGATGAGTTTGACGAGTAATACTTTCAGATTCGAGATGAAGGTTCAGAGTGCAAGGGTTATTGTCGTTAACTCTGAGGGTGATTCAAAAATGAGTGTAACGAGATAATGCCTTCGGTTTCGTTCGAACCTGGAACGAACTTGTATGGATTGAATGCTTTTAGAACATCAGGTGGACGATGAGCATTCTAAGTGATGTGTTCAATAAAGGTAATCGTAGCCTCAAGCCTCATCAACCGGGAATGGCTAAAACAGGAGAGGTGCAACAAGGCTTCGTGGGTAGCCCCCACTTGAGAGTAAGATTTACCCCTATCTAAAGGTCCCTTTTATTTCGGCTGTGTGGGCGGTTGAATAGCTACATCCGCCGGGGTTGTCTTATTTGGAACTGTTCAGTAAGGAATGGTTCTGGCTTTGTGTTGTAGAGGAGCGAGCGTACTTCTCGGTACGGTGATCTAGGCCACGTACTGTGACGGGCGGTACCCAGTAGCCCTGCCATTGTATGGAATCCAAAATCCAATAAGTGCTATCGGATTTGATTGTATTACCCACTTTTGTGGCTAGTAGCTGGAATTTAATAATGTAACAATTTCGGCTATTTCATTTTTATTTAAAAACCCTAGACCTATTATAATATCATTGAATTTCCCATCAAATGTTTGGTTAGCGTAAGGTAAAAACTTTTCCATGTTTATGTGTGAGAAGTCTTACGTGATACCTTTTCTTTCAAAATGTTTTTGAAAATTAAGCAACTTTAACCGTTTACTCACACCAGACCTATGTCTGACCCGGAGTTTATTCTGTTTTTCTTAAACTCTTGGGTACTCAAGTTTTTACGAGTAGCCAGGGGAATTCAGGTTGGCTTGACGAATTCTGGAGTAGCAATGGAGTAGGAGGCTTCTGTGTATAGCTATATAGTATTCCGCTATGTGTTCTCTGAGTTGTTTCTTTGAGTTGTATAACTAGACATGTGTTTATAACTGTCTAGTATGTATTGTTTAGCTGTGTATCTCTGATGTATATGATACTATGTAATGTATTATGTGATTAATATAATTTATTTGTTCCGCTGTTTAGATTCTTATGTTGTTCTTTTTTTCTTCTCTATCTTTTCTCTTTTTTATCCCTTTCTTTCTTAAAAATGATGCGATTTTCTACGGTAAGAAAGTCAGGTCGTTTCATTTAAAGCAGTCGAACAAAGCTCTTTGTAAAACATACTAAGCTCTGTTACTACCTTCCAAACTTTTAATGGAAGTAGTTCTTTGAACATAATGGAAAATAAATTTTCCATCATTATGTGACAGTCGCGACTTTTCATTTCGCTCAATCTACCATTTTTAAAGTCAACACATCTACGAAGATTTGATGATATCCCATCAGGAAATCTTAACCCTTCCACCCATTTTAACACAGCTTTAACTTGATTATTATCTAATTCGTTACATGCTTTGGGTTTTTTACTGTCATTTGGTTTCATATGAAGCTCAGGACGTTTGCACAATTCTTCTATATCACGTCTTGTCTTCCCTTTCGCATTCATAATTGTGTTAGAAACATTATCAAATACATTTTTCTCATTGTGCATCACATCTATGTTATGACGAAGCAGAAGATGTTTCCAATATGGCAACTCCCAAAAAATAGTCTATTTGCACCAGTTATGAACAACTGATTTGCCTTCAATTTCTACTTGCTCTCCAGTTTCATATATCTTTGGATAGTCCCTAACAAGTTCATATATGTCTTCGCTTGACCATATCGTCGGTGGTTGTCTGGTTTCTACTCTATTAGCTATATAGTTTTTCTTGTCTCCTCTGAAGGGATGATTTACATGGAGAAAACATCGATGATAGTCAAACCATGAAATTTTCTTACCATGAGGTAAAGAAAACGATCGTGTTTCATCCATGCAATATAGACATGCTATACGAGCGGTACTCCATCCTGAAAGCATTGCGTAAATAGGAAAATCACTTATAGTCCACAACAAAGAAGCAAACATACAAAAAAATTTATTCTTGGACACATCGTACGTTTCTACTCCTTCGTTCCACGGTATTTTTAACTCCTCAATCAACAGTTGTAAATATACATCGATTCTTTGTGCCGGATCTTCGGGGCCAGGAGCAACAATAGTAAGAAACATATATTGCGTTCATACACATCCATGGAGGTAAATTATACGTTGTGACGATAATGGACCAGGATGAATATTTAGAACCAAATTGAGAAAATGAAGAAAAACCGTCCATATATAATCCTAATCTAACATTTCGACTCTCCGCTGTAAAATTTGGATACGTTTTATCGAAATGCTTCCATGCTTCTCCATCGGTCGGATGTGTCAACGTACCCTCTTCCTCCGTTCTCACTCTATGCCATCTCATATTAGATGCAGTTACAGAAGATGCGTATAATCTTTGAAGTCTTGGAGTTATGGGTAAGTAATGCATACGTTTGTGCGAAACTTCCTTTCCCTTCTTTTTTCTTGGTTTGTATCTCTCCTGGTTACAAATTTTACAATTTCTAAGGTTTGCGTCTTCTTTCCAAAACAACATGCAACCTTTTAAACATGTATTTATTTTCTGGTAAGGTAAAGCAAAAGCCGACATAAGTTTTTTAATTTCATAGTGATTTTCACACATTAGATTATCGGACGGCATATGTCCTTTTGCAGCTTGTACAAACAGCCATAAACCCAGCTTTAGTGATGTTGTATTTTGACTTCATCCCAATGTATTCTGCGATTACCGACAGCTGAGTACCGCTTTAACAACCATCCCAAATAGGTTTCTTAGCAGCATCTAGTAAATCATAATTTTTTTTTGCTTCAATATTTGGTTATTCAACATTTCCTTCATCGTCGTCAACTTCAACTATAGGAAACATTGATCGTGCTGCATCTTCGACCATATTTTCTATACGGGTCGTCATAACTATTTCGCTAACGACACTTTCAGACTCTACAGAGTATTTGCGACAACTTCTCCATGCTGATCCCAAACATAATACTTGGGTACAAAACCGTTTTGGCACAAATGAACTTTCACAATATCTGGTAACAAATACTTCAAATGTCTACATCTACTACACGGACAACGAATATCTGGATCGTTTCCGTTATTACTTAAAGCGAATTCAACAAATATTGTACCAGACGAATATAAATGGTTGTTTTTTTTTAAAAAACCGACTATTTATATAACGATCATGCGCGACACTCGTCAGACGGAGTCAAAAACTGTCTAAGGGACATTAGTTAATTAAATGTGCGCATTTTACGAAAAAATACAGTTTTACTAACTGTTCACATTTACAGAAATATATTTTGATTTAACATATTTATTCGACGTATTACATCAACTTAAGGCTGGTTTAACATTTTTGTCATTTTTCAATATACACAATTATAATTTAGACTCATGCTTTTTTTTCCATAAGTCAATACATGCACAATATAATACTCCTAGCTCGTTCATTCATTTTATCTTATTCCAACTAACACAATACAATGATAGTAGCACTATACACATATAAATCGTAGAATCAAGGCATACACAACGATTTACATATACATGAACAACCACAAATTATACATGTTTTTCACAATTTCACGATAAAAGATGAAATATGTGTACCATGTGATGTTATAAACTTTTATTACGCTATTGGAAATAATTGCAATTACTAATTAATCCTAATTTATCAACTTATGCAAATTTAGATTTAGGGTAAAAGTTTGATTTTTGACGAAAATAAGATATTATACCTGAGATTGAGAGCAATGTAGGTTGATTAGACAACCATGGAGGATCGTGAAGCTCGAAATTAGAGATTGAAAGCTTGGAGAAGGGAATTGGGGTTTTTTTCTAAAAAATTTCGTATGTGATACCGAGGAAGAAGAAGCCTCGGCTGAGCCCTATAATTCACGAATTTCCGACGGCCGTCGACAGCCCATCGAAAGCCGTCGAAAAACAGCCGTCGGGAGCCGCCGCCCCTTACTGTCGGAATTAGAGCCTTTTTTAGTAGTGAACAGTGCAATAAAATTATGTTGTAGAAAGAAAAAATAGAACTTTATAAGAAGATGCTAGAATTTTACTTAGAAGTAATAACCTACCATAGAACTTTTGGCTCAAGGAAATTAATATAGCTTTCTAAATCATGTTTCATTAAGGCCTTTTACTAAAAATACTCAATATGAACTCCTTCATGGTAGAAAACCAAAAGTTTCTTACTTTAAATTTTTTGGCTCAAAATGTTTTATTTTCAGCACTAAATATCCCATAGGAAAATTTAATCTGAAAGTCGATGAAGGAATCTTTGTTGGATTTTCAGAATAAAGTATAGCTTATAGAATTTTTAATAAAAGAACTAAAGTAATAGAAGAAACTTACATGTGTCTTTATGAAAATTTCAATAATAAAACTGAAGATGATGAAAACATTAAAAAAAATTAACTCAATCATTGTCAAACGAACAAGTAATTATTATAATAAACACTAGGACCAATAATGATTTAAAATCCCCTCCAAGAATTTTAAAAATTACCAATAACTAATTTTATTGAAGATATTAATACAAAAGTTGCCACTCAAAGAAAATCAAATCAAATGAGTCACATTGCTTTTATATGTAATATTGGACCTAAAAATTACAATGAACCAGCTAAGATCGATTATTGGATTTTGCTATGCAAAAAGAACACAACCAGTTCGAATGAAATAATGTTTGTGAAGTTGTACCAAGACTAGTAAATCAATTTTTTGTTGGTACAAAATAGGTATACAAAAATAAATTTGTATGAAAACGGTGATAACATATGCAATAAATGTAGACTTGTGGCTCAAGAATATAACAATGAGGAAGGGATTGACAAAAAGGAAATCTTTACCCCTATAACTCGTCTTGAAGGCATAAGAATACTTTTAGCATTTGCATGACACCATAATCTAACCCTATATCAAATGGACATTAAATTTCCCTTTTTTAAATGTATATATTGAAGAAAATGTTTTTGTTGAACAACCTCTATCATTTGTTCATGAAAAATTTCTAGATCATATTTTAAACTTAAAAAGGTTATTTATGGTTTTAAACAAGCACCACGTGCTTGGTATAAAAGCTACAAAAATTCTTTTAAGATTTAATTTTGAAATCGGTAAAGTTTTTCTGTTTATTAAAAGCGATATAAATGATATTTTAATCACCCAAATATATGTTGATGATATAATTATCGACTCAACCTATGAAAAACATTGTGATGATTTTGCAAATATGATAAAAAATAAATTTGAAATGTCACATGTAGGTGAACTCAATTGTTTTCTAGGACTACAAATTAAGCAACTAAAAGAAGGAAATTTTATTTATCAAAAAAATATTGTAAAGATTTAATAAAAAAAATTTGTAATGGAAAACACTAGTAGTAAACTAACTCCAGTGACTGCTAGCCTTCACTTGGATAACAATGAAAATGGTAAGAATGTTGAACAAAAATTATATAGAATTACGATATTGTAACAAAAATTAAAAATACTATTTTAGTAGCCAAAGCCACTAGACCGCATTGGTAGTCGAATATAAGGGCTATATCTATTATAAATAACTTTAGTTTTTATAATATGCAAAATTATTATTATTTTGTTTCGAAAAATTAATTTTTTTATTTTAGAAAAAATATCGTTTATATTTTGGAACTCAAAATAAATCGCACAAATTTATTGGCTATATCAGCCCACCACTAGTCAGTCGTTGAGATTATCGCCAGTGCACAGGGGGATGCGATCAAAGTAGTCCCAGCTATCCAATCTGGTTTCAAACCTTGTAAAACATTTTTCCACTACCAAAGAGTTACTGCCTTATTTTCATAATTTTCCATTTTTCCTTCTCTTCAGATCCCTAGCTACCCAATTCAAATTAGTTGCTTCCTCAAAAAAAAAACAACCTTTTCCTCTGGCTAATCCATTTAAATGTCACTTCTCAGTCACCAAATTAAAGCTCGTCTTGGTAATGAAGAAGTAGCTATAAAGATCTACATGGATGGTATAGGATTTCAAAATTTAGGAGGACAATTAGTGAAATTCTCTGATTATCGCCTTCATATAAGTAGGTCATCTAATCGGAATTATTGGGTTAATTCACATCTTGGTGGAAGAAATTTTGAAAAAAAACTAAATATCCTTGGTATATTGCGATTTTCTATGTGAATTTAAAATATGTTCATCATTGTAATGAAATTACTATTCAATGTAGTGTCAATAGGGGTGAGACGAAAATTTTAGAAAGAACTTTAGGTGAAATATTACAAATTAATGATTATGGAATTTATGTCGATGACATAAATTCGATATGTATGAAATTTTTATTAAAACAAAGGAGATTGGAGTAAAAAAGAAAACGCGAGAACTTTTGCTCCTTTTGTTTTTAGAATTGTTTGATAGCACATTGTACCGAATACTTGTAGATTGCTTAGCTTACTGAGATTTTTTTCTCTTTGACATCAATTTGAAAATTGAATAAATAAATACTAATGCTTTTGGGGCAGTATACGATAAGGAGTTTTTAAGAAAATGGGGATTCCACCTCCCTTTAAGCCGCATATTTCATAGACCCCAGGGATTACCCATATTCCTGCTGGACTGAAAGGCATTAACACTTTTGAAGATACATCCAATGAGTATGTTCTATCTTCTTATAGTTTTGATAATGAATTTAGGGAATAATTCTTGAAGAATCAAGAAGACATTTTAAGAAACCAAAGGAAATGAAAGAAATGGAAAATCAGAAGAAAGAATTAGGTTTTATCAACTGGATTCTACTTTCAGTATGTGGTTGTTCATACAGGAGGAAGAGTTCCAATGATCAGGAAAATGCATTAAGTTTTATAATTGTAGATGATAGTGTCTATATCCGAGAGCCTTCTGTTCATGACCTACATATCAGGGAAGAGGGGGTCCAAAAATGCATGTCCATAGAGGCCCCAAACGATTTGCTACCATCACTTCAGAAATCAATCCTACTCCGCCTTTGGAATATGGTAGAGGGAAGCCATCATTTGATGATCATTAAGTCGTAGTTTTTCATAACAGTTATAGTATCATTTAGTGTTGCATTTGCATTAGTCAAACATTGTTACTTTTGTTATTGTATTTTTTACTGTTTGACATTCTATGTAGCTAAAGCCTGGTTGGAACGCCATAAAATCTCTGCTATAGCTCATAGCACTCTTTGACCGCTATGCTTTTTCAATATAATGCTATTAAACAATAGATTTGTTTTAAACCCCGCTATTTTCCACTACATCCGCTAAATCGAGGATTTTTAGCATCCGCTTTAGCAACATTAATATAAAAAGATTGATTCGGCTAGTTCTCCTTTGAACCAAATCAACAAAATTGGGTAAGGACCTAAATTTAAGATAGAAGTGCTCACTATAAGTTAGAAATCTATAATAGTCACCAAATATAGGCTGCATAAATAATGATATTCTTCGGTTTTGTTATACAAAATTAAAAAATATATTTATTCCCTACACATATGGCAATAGAGTGAGAATGAATTAACCTTAAATATATGGTTTTATATTTAATGAAGCCTTTTGTACCTCCTCTATTTTCAGCAATATCCTCGCTTTATCCCTACTATTACCTTTTGCACGTCCATCGCTATGGAACTGCTAAACGCTTTAACTGCATAGGTGACATTCTATGTACATGAAATTCTACTGTACATCATGTTATGACATTAGTACATCATTTCTGTTCATTACATGGAGTTTGTCTATCTATTCTGTTTTTCGATATTTATATCTTTTTGTTGATAACAAAGAAGCAGAGGTATCTTATATATTTAGGGAAAGTTTTATATTCAAAGGGAATGTTATTTTATGTGCAAAATACTTATATAAGTATCCATCATCATCAAAAATGGTCAGAATGTAAGGACTTGAGTTTTGATAATGTCAACAAAATATACTCTATACTTTATTACTGTAGACTAAGCCATAAACAATAACTTATACAAATACAAAAGAACTGGAAGAAGATAGATGATTAAGGAAATCGGTAAAATATAAGAAGTTATGGAGATGCCATAGAGATGAAACTGACTGTCAAAAAGAGATAAGAGTCCATATTATATATTTTCTCGTCATTAGACTAATCTATTGTTAAAACCACTCATATAATCTCCAAAAATTTGAAACTTCATAAAATACTAGAATTTTTTTTGCTTTTTAGTTATTCTTCCAAATTTTTTTGAAGTGTAATAGAGAAGAAGTAGATCGAAAAAGGAAAAACGACACAAAACTGCTCCTGTGGCTGGTTTATAGGCGCATTCATTGATCCCATCGGTTGACCAGTCAGAAACCCATTAGTGCACCGGTGACAGGCTACAAGTAGTCATTATGTGTGTGTCTCTTCCTTTTTTCTCTACATCTCTCCATCATTTCTCTTCCACATCGTCACATCTCTTCCCTACAACCTTACAAAACGTTGTTACTTTTTAATACAACTCTCCAACATCCGTATAAACCTCAAGAATACAACTATCAATCTCACCTCACTTTCTGATCTCTAAACTATGATTTTTATTTACTGTGCATTCAATTACTTACTTTTTACTGCAATTATACTAATCATCCTACTCATTCAAATCTCTAACATACTAGTGGTTATAGGAGATACTATACTTGAGTTAACAAAATCAGTGTACAAGACATAATTGTTGTTAGAGACATTTTCATACAAAATTTATTTTGGAACTGAGAGGTGCTCAAGTAGCTAGAAGTGTAAACCTATTCCCTTCGGTGAATTGAGAACATTATTAGTGAAATTTCTAAGGGGTGCTTAGGGACTGGATGTAGGAGAGGTGCTTTGAACTAGTATAATATCTCTAGTGGTTGGTTTTTTTATTTCTTTTAATATTTCTTAGCCTCTTAATATTTTGTTCATATTAGCCACATATGACCATTTAGCACTTTCAGGCCCAATCACGACCGTTATTACCATTGGGTTGAGCATCTTGCCTTGATTTTATCAGCACCCCTATGGTAGAAGACAATATCATCATCTATCCTCCACTGTTACTTAGTTGAGCTCCTTCTTCTATCATATAATACATCTCCTTCGGCATATGCCTTAAAGATCTTTCATAACACTCCATTTCATTTCAACCCTTTTTTGCCACCTCCATAAATAGTACTAATTACCAAATCCCTAGTTAGCGGTCTTGGCACATCTTTGTTAGGCCCAGCTGCATTGCCTTTAGGCAACTGCCTCTAAGGTTGATTGTTCCTTGCCTACCCTCACATGGGTTTCTAACATACTATTGCAACTTCTTCATTTGGATCAACTCGTCAATTGCCTCACTAAGATATCGGCACTCATTGGTATTATGCCCATGTTTCTCATGAAATCAACAATAATATCCATAGCACTTCTCTTTTTCAGTTTCCTCCTTTAAGGCAAGCTTCTTGTATCTTTTTGTATCTTGCATTGCAAGGTATATATTCTCTAAAGAGTCATTCAGCTCTCCTATCATGGATAAACCGAAGATTCTTTGTTAGGTCCTGCTTGTTTGCATCAACATTGTTACTATTCATTCGCTTCTTACTATTACCTACATTGTCGTCGTCTTGTTTGATAGCTGCATTACTCAGCCACTTGGTTCCTCTGACCAACAGTGCCTAATCATTTTTCTAGTTCCGCCTCTTCCAAGCAAAGAAATTGATTTGCCTTAGATAGAAATTCTTTGGAGTAAATGGTTTTTTATTCTCAACCACTTTCCAAAGCTGATATAACCATGTATTTCCCTCACAAGAGCCTTCAAAACTATATCAACCCTTGGGTGCTTTACCTCCATCATGGCAACATCAAAACTTTTCATAAAACCCTTTAAGGTCTCTCAGAACCTCTTATGCAAGTTCTTCAAAGACACTTCATTCTTTAGCAACATTGAATGTACCCTAAGCTGCTTCATAAATTTATCAGCTAACTCATCAATATATATATGTGTGTGTGTGTGTGTGTGTGTGTATTGGGATCAAGCTGACAAAAACACATCATGGTAAGTCCTTTAAGATAGATTGGAAAATATCTATTTTGCTAACGAAAAAAGTCCTTAACACCCAAATGAGTGTGCAGTATAACTTATTTGTTGAAGTTCCATAAATGCCCCTGCGATTTGTAATAAATTAAGAAATTGTTTGAATTTAAATTCATAGATATGAAAGAATAAGGTAGGTAAAATTCGAATATGCTCAAGCTATCCTCTTTATTCATATTTTAATTATATTACAAGAGGAGCCATATGAGAGAGAGAGAAATTAAAGGTCTTTTTTTATAAGGGGGTAAATCTATATTTATAGAGGTAGGATGGGGACAAGCTTGCTCCAACCCGCGATGTGAGACTAATAGCTTTACAGAAATTATAAAGGAATATGAAGGCTTTGGAAACTTGTGAAGGAAAATGAATAGCTAGTGTAAACAACTTCATTCCTTTTATCTTTGCCTGATCTTCACCATATTCAATTACAAACGTTGTACAAAGATGATAATCATGAAATATGGTCTTGATTGATAGCTTTTGGCATGTGGCCTTCTTATCATGTTGTGAAAGTGCAATGTCGATGTTGAAAAAGTGTAATGTTGTTGCATCGTAGCTTCAATGGAGCATAGCATTGATTTTCATCCTATTCACTTTGGAAAGGTTATATTCTATGTTTTTGTCGATGTTAGTGCTTTTGCAACTATTAATGCCTTCGTGAATGTATTCACCTTCAACACCGCTTCATAGTGATTTTGATGATGAACTAAATATTAATGGTAATCTCGATCGTTGAATGGTGGTAGAAGGGAGCCCTTCAACCCTTTTGAAGGGCTTGTTCTAGTGGAATCTATCCCCACAGAAGGTTAATGGTTGCGGAGGGTTGATACGTGAATTGTTATATCATGTGAAAGGAATGAATTTGGGTTATTGAATCAACTCTTGTGGAGATTTTCTCTCTGACCTATGCGGAAGCCCTTCTTTAATTCAGTCGAAGGCCTTTCTTCAATGTATGCGGAAGCGCTTACATTGATGTTCGAGGAAGCTATTTCAATGCTTTCAGAAGCTACTTTAATGCTTATGGAAGTCCTACTAATGAAATGTGAAACCCCTTATAATACTTGCGAAACCCCTTTCGACCCTGACGAAAGCACCTTCTTCAATGGTCAGCGAAGGCATGGTCAATGTTTGAGTCAGTCCAACTCAACACTTGCGGCAGCCCTCGCAAAAATAAATGCAGAAACATCCCTAAGTCAAAAAGCGCAGAAGCACCAACAATCAATGGATGCGGAAGCCTCAAACAATGGATGCGGCATGCGGAAGGAGCAGTGCCTTTGATGCTTATGGAAGCGCTATGTCAATACTCGCGAAATCTACCTTTCAATGCCTTCGGAAGCCTTCTCTTAACACTTATGGAATCCTGCTTTCGATGTCTTCGGAAACCTTCTCCCTTTAATACATGCGGAACTTACTTTCAACGCCTTCAGAAGCCTTCTTTCAATAGATGCTGCATAAGGTTAGTTATCTCATTATAACTTTGCATCTTCAACAAGACTCTTTGGATACAGAACAGCTCTAATGTCCTCTGTGAAAAGGCTCCGTCCAGCTATGGCCCAATCCATTATTTTGTTGCACTATTTTTGTTGCAATAACCTCTTGATAGTCTAAGTGATGAATTAGGAATTGTGTAATCTTCACCTGAGTGGCAGTTGGCATGTGCATCACTATGTGTTCGACCTAGAAAATGCTCACGGCTAGCACGATGAGGCATAGGTCTCCATGTATCTAGGAAGTCCATTCGCTCAGTTCTCCAATGATGTCAACAACGATTGCGTCCTCTTCCATAATTTCCAGCAACATTTTCATCTATATCACATCCTGAGGTCCTGCTTTTTGTCCAACATCATAAGTATAAATATCCTACAAATCACCTTCAGAATCTTTTCGATTCACATGCTGCCTTGATCGATCACTAACAACTATTCTAGGTCAATTGTTACTGATCGATTACTGAGCTGGAATAGTTTCCCTGACCTTTCCAGTCGTCTCTTTGATGCACCAGCACCCGCTTTACAAATTTTCTACTTTCAGTTTCTATATCTTTGATCTGGTGAACATCCTTCAATTGATCAGAAGAAGAAAAGTACCTATTTTTCTTATGAATTTAGCGGGATTCTCTTTTCTCGGGTACTGCACCTATTGTGCAAACTGCTTCTTCATCTCTTCTAAATCTGATGTTTCATGATCTTCTTATTCACGTTTTCCATCTTATGATCTAAGTCTACATTAGTGACAACTTCTTAAAGCAGAGAAGACTCTCTTTGGTTAACATCATCTTCATGGCAAGCTTCTTTAAGTGCTTCAGCAATTGTTTGAGATTGGCTTGGTGGCTTTTCAAGAACTATTTGATCAGACCAGTTGGGAGATTTTCTTAAATCCTGATTAATGATAGATCTGATTCCGATCTTCTATTTCTTAGCGATTTACCAAAAAATGTTCTCATGTTAAAGGGGAAAACACACCAATCGTTCGAAAATGAAATTAATAGTTATGAAATTAAAAGAGAATGAGGGGGGAAACACAATCTTTGTAGTATTTTTGCCAAATCAAGTGCCTCCTATATTCACTTTATAATTTACTTCCATTAGATTTTCCAATTGCAATCAAATTACAACTTGATTTCAGATTTAGAAATGGTTAATTTCAAATTTAACAAAGTTTCCTCATAGAAATTCAAAAAAGTGCTAAAAAGTCCTCTTTTAGATATTGTAGGATTCCTCTTTGTTGACTTTTCTCACTTTAGAATCATCAAATCATCAGTTGCATTGCTTAAATATTCAGACTTATACAAGAAAATATGTTACTAATAACGCCACTCGATAACACATTATTCTAAAGTGTAAATTATTTATTTTTTTACTTTATTTCTATTCTGTACACAAGTAGCGCTTGTCCCCAAAATGAAAATACCCCTCCCAAAATTTTCGTCTCCCTCTTAAAACACTTAACCTGTTCTCGCCTTCTTGCCAAAACCATTCTCTTCCTCCTAATCACTCATCGCTCGCTATCTCTAATCTAACTTGCCATCTCCAATCTTTTCTCATCGCTCTTTATTAGTTTTGAAGTTGACATGTCAAGAATTCTAAATATCTATTTAGATTTTTAGATTAGAAATTTCTAGGTTATGTTCAGTAACTTTTATTTTGATTTCATCGTTTGGTTATGATTTTGGAAAATTTTATCGTTAGGAAAAGATTTTATCAACTGGTTATGTTTATTAACTGTTTCTAGGTTATATTTGTTAACCAAACTTTTGAGTATACTCTTGTTTCATTTTTCTAGCAAGATAGGGCAAAATTGTGAATTCACCCCTTTAGATTGTAGATTTTGCATTATTAATGAATTTATCGGTTGTTTCTCATTAATGTGAATACACTACACTAATTATCATACATTTGATAACTCGGGATTTTTTTTCATGCATAATTGATTTGCCATTTTGCGAAAGTCTACCATATGTAATTAGCAATCAATGGGCTATGGAAATATACAAGTACTTTCATGGTTATTTCTTGGATGGTGATTCACAATTAAGCCTATTCTTCTAGAGGATAATATTAAGATAACATTTTGATTTAGATGTTGGCAGCGCACATATCCCTTTAGATTTCCTTGTTAGGGAAAAATCCATCAAGATCGCCTTAGGAACTAAAAATCCAACCTTGTGGAAAAAGAAATAGGACCGGATTGATGGTGAGGCAAGAAAAATAATAGATAGTCACCAGCTAAAAGCAATCACAAATCAAGCAATAAAAGAAAATAACACACGGGATTTATAGTGGTTCCATTACCGTTAGGTAGTATACATCCACTTGGAGAGAGGAGATTTTATTACTTTCTAAAAGGAGAAATTTTTACAAGATTGATAATGAGGAAGAAGAATAATAAATACAACTGAGAGAGATGATTCTACTCATGCTAATATTTACCTTTATATAGAGATCATTACTTGGGTTTGAAATAATTGATTTATGGCCATAAATCAATGCCTCGTTTAATTCTCTTATTCATATAGGAAACGTTTATCCATTTGACTTTTCAGATTCATCCAATTTATATGCACCTGATAAGATTCCTTCTTTAATCGGCTAATTAGGGAATTAATTGATTACCTCAATCTCTAAAAGTAATTTTTCTTCTCACGTAGGTAATTTATTATCCTCTTTAATGATATAAAAGAAGCAATATATATTTGAGTAATTATCTCAAATATCATTCAAATCTTCTACAATTGGAAATATTTTATCACTGAAATCAACAATATCTTCCAAATTTATTAGAGTTAGAAATATTGTAACACTGAAATCAACAATATCTTCCTAATCTTCTGCAATTGGAAATGTTGTATCACCAAATCTTACAATCTCCATCTTGATACTATATTCCCCGCAAGCCTATCAACTCAACCAACATCCTCTTACTCCAAGTAGCTCTCGGACAAGACACCATAGATATTTTCTCAATGAGCTTTGGCATATCCATCACCCGTTGACTTTGTCAATGAATTTCGGCAAGGCCACCGCCTGCCAAAAAGTGCTGAAAGTACCCTCTCTAAGTAGAACCTATTAATCTCCACAATGAAAACAAATGTCTCCATCTACCAAGTCACTCTTCCCTGTACCACCCTGTGGCATTTAGCACTTCGTCAAGCGAATCAAGTTCAAGTAATGCTTGAAGTTTGCAATGAGTAATGACTTGGTAAATATATCTGTCACATTTTCATCTCTATGAACCTTTTGAACATGTACACGCTTCTCTTCATCCATAGAGACAAGAAACGACTCTTTCACCTCAACATGCTTCGTCCTTGAGCTGAAATCTAAATTTTTAGCTAAATGAATTGCACTTTGGCTATCACAATTTACTTCTGTACCTTCATACACGAAGCCCAAGTCACAAAACAAATGTTTCAAGTAAAGCACCCCCTTAGCTGCTCCAATCGCAGCTATAAGCTCTGCCTCTGTAGTAGTCAAAGCCATAATCATCTACAACCTCACTCTCCAACTAATAGCTGTCCCTCCAATGGTGAACATATAACATGAGGTTGACTTCCTTCAATCTCCATCATTGACATAGCCAAAACCACAAAATCCAACCTAGTTGAAATCTCCATCTCTACCACCAAAGGTAATCCCATGGTTTGATGTCCCTTTAAGATACTTGAAAATATACTCCACTACCTCCCAATGCTTCTTTCCTAGATTTGATGTGAATCTGCTCACCAATCCAACTGCATGTGCAATGTCAGGCCTAGTACAAACCATGGCGTACATCAGACTACCAACTGCCCTCGCATAGTGAGCCTTCTCCATATAAGTGTTGTACTTCTTCGAGATCAGAGAGCCTCTTCTAGGAAGCTGTTTGTGCAAAGGCATGGGTGTGATAATTGCCTTTGCTCCTTCCATGCTAAATCGAATAAGCACTTTCAGAATATATTCCTTTTGAGTGAGCATCAAAAGTCACTGTTCCTTTGGATTTCCACACCTAAAATCTTCCTTGCTTCTCCAAGGTCTTTCATCTCAAATTCCGCCTTAAGCTTCAACTTCAAACTATTAATTTTAGCTTTATCCTTGAAAGCAATCAACATTTCATCCACATATAAGCATAAATACACCCAATATCATTCTTTAAATGCTTGAAATACATATAAGTGTATTTGATGCTACGATCAAAACCAAATGAAAGCATAAAATAATCAAACTTCCTATACCATTGTCTAGATGACTGGATAAGTCCATATAGTGACTTTTTTATCTTGCAAACCCAATTCTGTTTTCCATATATGACATATCCATCAGGTTGCTTCATGTAAATGGTCTCATCATGCAAAAAAGCTGCCTTCACATCAAGTTTCTCCAACACTAAATCATGAGTGGCAACTATAGCTAGCAAAATTTGGATGGAGGTGTGTCTCACCACAGAGAAAAATATCTCAACATACTCCAATCCCTTCCTCTATGAAAACCTTTTAGCAACAAGTCTAGCCCTGTATCATCTGTATTCCTTAAACTTGAACACCCACTTGCAATTAATGATTCGGCTTACTTGAGGAGGAGGTACCAAATCCCAAGTCATGTTTTTCTTCAGACGCTCTAGCTCATCTTTCATAGCACACACCCATTTTGAACTGTCATATGAGTTTAAAGCTTCATCAAGGTCAAACGGCTCCTCGTGAACCACATGTAGGGCATGATAAAACTGATCATTAAGGCTAAAGTTTGCAACTGCCAATTACCATACCTCTCAGAAGGCCAAATAGTCCTACGAATGGCCCGTGTAGGTACAACATTGCTTAAACTCCTTTCATCTCCACCTTGAACTGAACTTTCTCTAGTCTCATGAACATCATCAACACTAATAGAATGCACCTGTGGACTACTCTGTGATTTCACATCAACTGCATCTATCTCACTCTTAATAGCATCAACAACTTTACTACTAGGTTGTAAAATAGGAACCTCTTCCATATCCTTAGGCATATCAAAAACATCTAATGTGGTAGATAAGTCTTACTTAGGATTGAACATTGCTAACTCATCAAAAGTAACATGTTTGGAAAGAACAATCTTCCAATCAACATGGTGCCAAATACGATACCCTTTATACCATCTCTGTATCCTAAGAGGATGCCCTTGTATGCTCTACCCTCCAACTTATCATCACCTGTATGGTGAACATACATAAAACAACCAAAAATATGAAAATAACCAAGGTACACGACTTTACCTCTTCACTCCTCTTATGGAATCTTTCCATCTATTGCTGAGCGTGGAATCCAATTGACAATATGCACCTCGGTCGATAATGCCTCAGCCCAAAAGCCTCTATATAAGCCCGCCGTTAATCTCAAGCAACTAGCCTTCTTAGATAAAGTCCTATTCATCCTCTCAGCAACCCCCATTGGATTGTGGATCACCTGGTGTAGTGAAATATCTCTTAATGCCATATTGTCTACAAAAGTCAACGAACTCCCTGGAGAAAAACTTGTCGCATTTATCAGATCTCAGCACCTTCAACTTATAACCGGATTTGTTCTTAACAAGCACCTTCCTAGCCTTAAACTTTTCAAAGCTCTCTGATTTGGTCTTCATCACATGCACCCAAACTTTTTGAGAAAAATCATCAATAAAAAAGACAAAATATTTCACTCCTCCAATGGAAGCAGTAGCAAGTGGTCTCCTAACATCTGATGGACATAATCAGGTACCCTTTCTGATCTATAGAGTCCAACTTAAAAGGATTGCTTAGCTGCTTACCTAACACATGCTCCTGGTAGAAATCTAACTTGTCGAAGTCACCTTTGATGATCTTACACATAGAAGCAACTCTAAGCCCTTCTTAGAAATATGATCTAACCTGAGATGCCAAAGTCTGGTAGAATCCAAAGCATGAGAACTATCAACCCTAACAAATGACTCCCCAAGAACTATGGCACCCTTAAGAAAATACAAATTCCAGAACACATTTCCCTTTATAAGAATAAGAGCACCCCTTGAAACCTTCAAACCATCTTTGAACTACACTCCATGGATGCTAACTGTCCTAAAGAAATCAAGGACTTCTGAAGACCTGTAACATACCGGACACCTATCAAAGTGCGTATCACTCTATCAAACATCCTAATCTGCATTGTACCTTCTCCATGGCCCTACAACTAGCATCATTACACATAAGGATTGCACTTCCCTCTCTATCGACTAAAGAACTTAAGCAATCCATATTAGGCTTCATATGAAAAGATGCCCCCGAATCAAGCACTTGATGGTTTGATACATCTGATACCGCTGCAGATAACACATCATCAAACACAGCTTCTCCACCGCAAATGATGAAGAACCATCTACTTCCTTCTTCTTCTTCCAATCCGGATAGTCTCTTTTCCAATGTCCTGGTTCCTTACAGTGGCGACACTTTCCATCCTCAGATTTTCCTCTATAATTATTACTAGGCTTTTTAGATTTGGAACACCCCCTAGAATTCCAATTCTTCTTCTCCTCATCCCCTCTCTTAACAAATAGACCTTGACTATTACTTCCTCCTCTACCTTACCCGTCTCCTTCATCTGATCCCTCATATCCTCATATAGAAGACCAGACTTCACATCCTCAACAGTCAAAGTATCTCTCGCAAAGATAAGGCTATTAGAGAAACCTGTGTAATGCTCAAGAAGGGAAAACAAGAGCATCATAGCCATATGCTCTTCATCTACCTTCAAACCACAATCTTCATCTTCATCACTAGATCGTCGGAGAATCCAATTGCTCTTTGATAGAAGTACCACCTCTCATCCTTATGGTGAAAAATTTCTTCAACAAAATCCGACAGTTAGTCAAAAATTTCTTTAGATAGATATTTTTCAATTTGGTCCAAATGCCCTTAGCACTAGTTTCACTACTAATCTCGGAAATAACATTTTCTCACATAGCTAATTGTAAAGTAGTAAATGCCATTTTTCTACCTCCTTCCTTTCCATGGCTAAAATTTCAGCCGTCAACTCCTTAGGAGCAGACACCATAGGATGAACTTCATTTTTCATTACAACAGCTTCAATCCTCCATTGCCACTTCTAGAAGTCTTAATCACCAATCTACTTCTCTATTGCTAAACAAGATCCTAGTGCAATATAGGTCCCTCAAACATAGGGTGTTGGTACAACCACTGGAGTCTCCTCATCCCCTGCCATAATACCTAACACCCCTTTTCATTCGACCTTGTCGCTCTGATACCAGGCTGTTAGGGAAAAATCCCTTAAGATTGCCTTAGGATCTAAAAACCCAAACTTATGAAAAACAAATAGGACTTGACTGATGGTGAGGTAAAACAAACAAAAGGTAGTCACCAGCCAAAAGAAATCACACATCAAGCAATAAAAGAAAATAACACATGTGATTTACAATGATTCCACTACCACGAGGTAGTGTGCATCCACTTGGGAAGAGGAGATTTTATTACTTTCTAAGAAGAATTTTTTTACAAGGTTGATAATAAAGATGAAGAAGAAGAATAAGAAATACTACAGAGAGTGATGTTTCTATTCATGCAAATCTTGCCTTTATATGGATATTATTACTTAGGATTGAAGTAATTGATTTATAGTCATAAGTCAATGCCTCGTTAATTCTCCTATTCAAATAGGAAACCTTTATCCATTTGATTTTTCAGTTTCCTCCAATTTACGTGCGCATGTTAAGATTACTTCTTTAATTATCCAATTAGGAAATTAATTGCTTACCTCAATCACCCAATGTAATTCTTCTTTCCACATAAATAATTTATTACTCTCTTTAATGCAATAAAAGAGGCAATATATATTTGAGTAATTTTATCAAATCTTTCAAATCCTCTGCAATTGGAAATATGTTTAATCAATAATATCTTCCAAATCTTTTGCAATTGAAAATATTGTATCATCATAACTTATATTTCCCCTTTACTTGTTGGTTTTTGCTCAAGATTATTCTGGCTATAAAATATGCTCAACATGATTCATTTCTAAAATTAAGAAAAAAAATCGAGACCAGTTTTGGAATAAGGAGTTGATATTCTTTTGTGACTTTTAACTAGTTTCATTTGTAATACGGATATACATTGCAAAAATATAAGTGTGCCATTTATCTTTTATGTGTGCTAGTTTTGCAAATTGTTTCTAAGTATTATTTGTTTAAAGCTTAATGGTTTCTCAATAGTACCTATTTATTGCATCTATGTTGTGTGAAATTAATTAGGTCTTGTTTGATAAAGCATTACTAGGTTGAATCAAAAATTCCTCCCGGCAATATAATGGGTTATTCATTTAATTATACATAGGAAAATAAATTTATTTTCAAATTGATATGTTAATGTTAGTTCCCATTCAAGTTGATTTATACATGGAAAATCAGATCAAATGATCGTCATTTATCGTTAATAATGTTGCTTTCATACTACTTTCCTATATCAAATTAAAATTTACTATCGAGGATTTACTATCTTCGTTTGCATTTGAATATGATATGCGGTACAATAGTAACTGAATATATATATATATATATATATATATATATATATATATATATATATATATATATTTGGTTAGACGCATGACTTAGTTTGAAACTCTATCTAAGAATGAGTTAGGTTTGAGCTATATAAAAAGATGGGATCATACTTTGTGTTCTGACTTAGGAAATGGAAAATGTAACGCGTTGAAAATTTCGGATTTCCTACATGTAATAGTGGGAGTTAGGGTTCTTGAAAAAGTTCAAAGCTACAGTTTTTTTTCAAAATAACTGAGCATGCATGGACATATTTGGAATGAAAATTTGAAATTCCTACAACAGATTGTTGCATTTAGGCTAGTTGCTAATTTATATTCATGTTCTACAACAACTTTTCATATTACAAACATTATAGCTTGTAGACATACACTCATACTGGTAAGGGCAGGTCAACAAATCGAGCATATGGTGGATATTTATATGTGGTGCTACCAAATAATGGTTGATCACCAAATCCAGTTCACCTTAGTATAAGAAAGAACCTCTTGGTGAACATATTCTCTTCTAGACCGACTTAGGGATTTTAAGAAAGAACAATGACACTCTTAAAAAAATTGTTCCAACTATAATTAGGTTGTTGCAATATAAAGCATTGATAAGAAACCTCAAAAATATGTGCATTGCACATGGAGTATATGAACACATGGTTGGGAATATAGTACATTTTAGGTTATAAGGCTATATCAAGCGTTCAACATTTTAGCAAACATGCATGGAAGTTAGTAATATTTAGTTCAAAATGTTACAATTTTCAAATCTGCCCAAAGTCTTGTTTTATTTTTCTTCTAATCTGTTCGCTAGGTTCATAAACATGAAATAAATTATACTCTTATATATAATTTAATGCTATAAAAGGCCATGCTCACTTTTATAATAGATGGGTATCAAAGGGCATTGAAAAGCCAAAAAAATAGGCTTCGATAATGGGTTAGAAATACTCAATGGAAACTAGATAGGCTTGGATTTTGATTATTGTAACCTAGCTGAGTTCCGGTTAAACTATTTAAATTGAAACTAACTTATTAACATATCAAAAATTTCTAACCGTTAAAAAGGTAAAATAATTGACAACGTGTCCATATAATTTTGTTTATTTATGTTTAATTTTGTTTATTCAACAGTTCGCTCTTCAATAGTTCAGACTATCTTCAAAACTAAATTTTTGAAAATTTCATTTTGTCTAATTATTTATTAGATGTGTCAAATCCTTAGCCAAATAATTTGTTTTAATATTATACCATAGATTTCAGCTCTTTATCTTTAGTAGAGTTTTAACCGTATTTCCGTTTAAGAGATATCATGATGATTTATATGTCATAAAGAGTCTTTATTTAAATTGGGACAATAAGTTGTTAGTCACTTGATTAAGTATATGCATATTACTTCAATATTACATACTACATATTTTATTAAAATCAAACTTGGCTATGCAAAGGTGGCTAAGGGTTTAAAGCCTGTGTCAACCCTTTCTTCCACCTAGTTTCTTTTGTATTAGCTTATATTTTGAGTCGAATATATATAACAATAAAGTTAGAGAACATCTTTGATTGAGTTTGCTAATCTATATTTTTAAACATTAATTGGAATGCATTTATGCATTCGACTGCAAATTATTTTTCATATTTTTCCAGAAAATTTAGGACTTCAGAACCAATTAGGTGTTTTATTTGATACTTTTTCGTTTAGTAATATTTGTTGATAAATCTATCTTTTGTTAACAGTGTGGGTAAAAATTTAGTATAAGGTTATTTCTTTAGTACTTTTTGTTTGTCCTTAGCTTTGGAGCTTGAGTACTTTTTCTTCCAACGTTTCTCTTTGATTATATGTCGATGGAAAAAGATTTGGGTTCATTCACATAAGTAAATAGATAATCTGGTATTTTCAACCATGTTTAATTTCAGGCAATAAAATTATTTGATATTAACTAATCAATTATATTGGTTTTTTGTTAAAAACTTCTAAGAAGTATAAGCAAGGGGCTAGGTGTTTTGTGGATGTTGCAAAGAAAAATTTAAGAAATGTAGATAAGCTTTTATGCTCTTGTTTAAATTGCCGAAATCTTAGTCAATATCATGATGATATTATTATTGAATATTTGATTATAAAGTGGATGAATCTTAAGTACAAGAGCAGCAATAGGTGGTATAATCACGACAAATAATTAAATGTGGAGGTCGAAATATAGTTGTACAATACATTTGAACAACATAAATCCATTCATTATAGAGATGAATTTTTTTTGAATCAAACTTTTTTCCGATGATAAAGAAAACAAGGATGTATGAAAATAGGATGATGGTTTACTTAATAATTTGGAAGATATAGAAATTCCCTTGTATGGATCAAAATTAAGCTATCCTCCACCACTACTTTGTAAATTCTTATGTATGAGGTTAGTGTTAGGTGTGGCTTGCGTTGGAAATGGAGTGAGTGCGCGGATTGAATGGAATAAGTCCCACATCACAAGTTATATGAAGTAATCATGGTATACATGGAATTGGTAGCACGTAACAATGTGGATTCCTTTAGTTAAAAGAAGTTTTGCCAATAAAAAATTATGTACCGATGGGAGGCAATGTTAGGATGTTCAATCGAGATGCCAACATAGGAGGCTTCGACAATTGATGCTGTTAACCCGCATTTTGCAAAGGCAGTAAGATGGCGGATTTAACTCAATGGCTTCACGATTATCTTGCCGATGAGTGCAAAGCGACGATTGTAGGACCCGAAGGTAAAGTACAAATGGTTATACAAAGCCAGAGTTGGATGGAGTTGGTTGATAAATGATACAAGATGCTTGAATATGGATGTTAGCTTGGAACCCAAGGGGCCAACATCGCATAGAAGGGGTCGACATAGCATAGGAGGAGTCGACATGTCTTCATAGCATAGGAGGGGCTGGCATGCCTTTATAGCATAGGATGGATAGGCGTAGTTTCATGGAATATGAGGGATTTGTGTTGTCTCATGGCATTGGAGGGATTGGCATACCTTCATAGCATAGGAGGGATTGGCATAGTCTCATGAAGTAGGAGGGATCATAGCATTGAGAAGTAGCATGGATCAGCATAGCTTGGTAGCATTAAAGGGATCGGCATGACTGGTTGCATAAGGGATCGGTAATAATGAGGTGAAGTGTGGATCAGCATGGTTGGTTCTAGAGGGATCAGTATACTTCATTAGCTCGACAAGAGGGAGGGGCCAGCATGGTTGGATGCATTGGATGGGCGGACTTCACTGATGGGGTCGACGCTTATCAATGCAACAAGCATATTCTTGCGTTCAATAATCAATAACTCGGACAACATGCATCTAATCATCATGACATTTGAAACACCACCATATCAGAGCATAAGGAGGCTACCATAGGGGTCTTTACCCCCAAATTCAACATTAGGAGGGATCGATACGGATCCCTCTCCATTGAGAGTTGGGCCTAGCCCCCCTATAGTGGGCCCATATGGATGAGAAGGTCAAATAGCCGAAGTTTCACCTATAAATGTAGCAGGCATGGGGTCAGAAAAGGAACCTTCGTTCTTCTTCTCTTCATCTTCACCTAGGGTATACTCTGCGATTTTTATTCTAGAATTTTGGATTATAACCATAATCAAAATTTGAGTACTATAAAAAGGATTGTTCTGGAGTAGACATAGGCCAGAGTTAGTCGAACCACTATGAATCTTTTCTCTTTTACTTACTTTCATTTTAATTTGGCTATTCTTCATATTATATTCTCTACACATACTATCTATGATCTATGAATGGATATTGATGCTTTCATGTATAATTAGGTGTTGGTGGTCAATTTTGATGCTGGCGCTTTCATCGAGAAGACTTGCACCCATAGATTTGGGAGCTAGGATCTTGGATTTAGAAGCTTGGATACTTGGATCTAGGAAGCAATGGCTAAACCATCAACAAGGAGATAGAGAATAGATAGGAGCCATTATGAAGGGAGTCAAGAGGCTTTCCCAAGAGCTAATCAAACCTCAATCTTCATTACCCGAGACGAGATGGAAACAATGATCGATGTTATGCAGGAATTGATGCTGAAGAGACAGGAGGAAATGATGTAGAACCTACACCAACAAATTGGACAAGATGGAGTGCAAAACCAAGGAAATGGAGTAGCAGGGTATACTAGAAATATGGATCATAGAGTTGAAGCGGCAGAAGTTGAGGAAAATAGAATCAAAACCATGGAAACGGAGCTAATAGGCAGAGAAGTGGAATAGAGCAGCCGGGGGCAATCCCCTGCTATCCAAGAGGGATCGGCACCAATCCCTCTAGAAGGATCGGTACCGATCCCCAATGGCTGTAGGGCATGCTCCTAAGTCTGGGTGATCATGATGCTGGAGGACCTGCGATCAATCCCATGGAGCCAGGTGCGAACCGAAATTTGGATGCGCAACCGGAGGAGTACATCCCAGAATTCCCTCGTCGACTCATGGGGAAGCTTGGGCATGATGATAGGAGACTCCCAGTAGAAGAAAATAACAGGTTTACAGAGATGATAAGGCGAATGGAGGATTAGTGAACATGTATTTGCAGGATGAAAATAGAAGTCCATTCACTCCAAATATTAAGCAAGCTAGGAATCCGTCGGAGTTCGAACTGCCAACGCTTGAGACATATGATGGAAGACCGATCTCGCTATTCATCTAATAAGATACATGAGGCACATGGAGGTATTAGGGGCATAAGAGAAAGTCATGGCATGGTGCTTCCCATTATACTTAACAGACAAAGCCACACTATGGTTCAGACAATTGGAAGGCAACTCTATTAGCACATGGGAAGACCTGATTGAGAGGTTTATGAGGCAGTATAGGGAGCACATCTTGAGGCCTAAGAATGTGATGAGTTTGGCTACACTGAAACTGAGGAATAGAGAATCCCTGAGGAGTTTATTTACACGGTTCAATGCCTCGGCAGCATTGGTAGATCATCCAGAGCCACCTATGGTTATGATGGCTGCTGTATCTGGAATTGATGATGGAATGAAGTTCAAAGGATTCATTGGCGCAAGATCCACCTATGGATCTCTTGGAGTTTTAGCATGAAGCGGAAAGGTTTCTATGGCAAGAAGACACATGAGCAAACAAACCGAAGGTGAATGCTATTCAAGGTAAGGGATCATCAGAAGATGTAAACAGAATGATAAAGGCAAACATAAAATGAATGATGGCAGTAGTGAGTTAAAGAGGTAATGGAGTGAACCAAAATTCTCATCTTATACGGATTTGACCGAATCATTGGAAAGGATTTACTTGGATATTTGAGGATGCCTTCAATATCGAAGGCCGATAAGGAGGGAAACCTACGAACGTGGGCATGCATCAGGAAAGCACTGCTTATTCCATGAGCTGGATGGGCATAATACAAATGACTGCAGTCATTTGAAGTATATCATCGAGAAACATGTGAGGAGTGCTCAGTTGCAACAATATGCAAGGACACGGGCCGCGGCGGTGGTATAGGAGAAGCCACCGTCCACCTCGAATTAAAATGGCACTAGATCAAGGCATCATCGTCAACTTGTCATCAATTGGTTGGGATGGCATGGAATAAGTAATAAATTCTACAGTAATGTGGCTAAGTCACTTACACATGTATAAGATTGAAGACGTTCCCTAGGCCGCTCTGAGATGACGATAAACTATAGTGCTCGAGTTTGTGAATTTTTTTTCCATATTTGCTTTAGACTTAGTTTATTGGTTGTATGGAATTTTATTTTATGGACTTGGTGCTTAAGTCTGGATGAACGTAATAAATAACACTGGTCATGTATATGGCCCTGACCAGAGAGACGGGGACAGTAACCATAAGGTACGAGTACCTTCGTCGGAGAGCGACATGATGAATTCGTATATGGATTAAGTCCTTGACTAGGGATTGAAGACGGAGAATGATACCCCACGGATTAATTCCTCGATCGAGGATTGAGGCCAGAGAAGGATACCCCACGTTTAAGTCCTCGATTGGAAACCGAGGCCAGATAAGAATACCCCACGGATTAATCCCTTGACTGGAGAGTCAAGGCTGAAAAATAAAACAAAATGGGTCGTCGAGTATGGATTATGTTTGGTAAGGATCCGGAGAGATCAAGGTCGTCAGGTATGGATTATAACTGGCTAAGGGTAGGCCGCTTCGTCGGAGAGCGACAGGATCGGCCTACTCAAATCGTCGAGTATGGATAGTGCTCGGTAAGGATCCAGTGAGATCAAGGATTTGGTTTAGGTTAATGACCCACGGAGGTCTATGGATTTGGATATGGACCCGAAGCAGTCCCAGATTTGGGTAAAACGACCCGGAGAGGTCTATAGATTTGGATATGGAATCGAAGCGGTCCTATATTCAAAGAAAACGACCCAAAGAGGACTACGAATTTGGATATGGACCAAAAGTATTCTCGGAATTGGATAAAATGATCTGGAGGGATCCTAGGTTTGGTTAATGGACTTTGAATGGATTACTAATTGGATATCGGCGCAGAATAGTCATGGATTTTACTCACAATCCGGACAGATCTTTGAATTGGATTGGCAACGGGTTTGATTCTGGATTGAAGATTACGACTATCAATGGATCATGGATTTTGGATTTATGGCAATTCATGAGACGCCTTCCTATCGCAAGGCATGTTTTGGGGGGGGGGGGGCGAAGTGTTAACCTGCCATTTGCCAAGGTAGTAAGTAGGCAGATTTAACCAATGGGCTTCACGATTACCAAGGCCGATGAGTGCAAAGCAACGGTTGTAGGACCCGAAGGTAAAGTACAAATGGTTATACAAAGCCATAGTTGGATGTAGTTGGTAGGTTAACGATGTAGGATACTTGAAATATGGATGTTAGCTTGGAACCCAAGGGATCGACATAACATAGATGGGGTAGGCATAGTATAGGAGGGGTCGGCATGCCTTTATAGCATAGGAGGGATCAACGTAGTTTCAAGGCATAGGAGGGATCGGCATAGTGCTATAGCATAGGAGGGATCGACATATCTTTATGGCATATGAGTGATCAGCATAGTTTCATGAAGTATGAGGGATCGCATAGCGTTGAGAAGTAGCATGGATCGGCATATCTTGGTAGTGTCAGAGGGATCAACATGACTAGTTGCATGAGGGATTGGTAAAGATGAGGTGAAGTGTGGATCGATATGGTTGGTTCTAGAGGGATCAATATACTTCATTAGCTCAGTAAGATGGAGGGGTCAGCATGGTAGGATGCATTGGATCGGTTGACTTCATTGATGGGGTCGGCGGTTATCAATGCAACAAGTACATTCTTGCATTCAACAATCAATAACTCGGACATCATGCATCTAATCTTCATGACATTTGAAACACCACCATATAAAAGCATAAGGAGGCTACCATAAGGGTCGCTACCCCAAACTCAACACATGGAGGGATCGGTACCGATCCCTCTCCATTGAGAGTTAGGCCGAATGCCTCTTATGTTGGGCCATATGGACGAGAAGGTCCAGCAGTTGAAGTTTCACCTATAAATACAGCAGGCATTGCAATAAAAAAGGGACCTTCATTCTGCTTCTCTTTTATTTCTTTCATTTTAATTTGGTTATTCTTCATATTATATTATTTACATCACATACTATCTGTGATTTGTGACTACATATTGGTGCTTTCATGCACAATTGGTTGTTGGTAGTCAATTTTGATGTCGACAGATGCCACCTAGACGAGGTGAAGTGTATGCGTACAGATGCGGATGCGCGGGGATGTCAAAACTTAACGTGGTATCATAGCTCCTGGTTCGACCGACTAGTATGGTACAACATGATCGAAGCATTTCTCCAATCGATGGCTTAAGAATGGGATGCTCGTCAAGGTGGAGATATGGTAGTAAGCAGCCTAACCCCACTACTTACGAGAACTCAGTGTAGTAGCCTAATCCCACTGCGAAGAGGACTCGATGTAACTCCAAGGTGACTTGAGTAGTACTCGCCAAGGTGGAAATTGTCAAGTGTGGCTTGCATTGGAAATGGAGTTAGTGCATGGATTGAATGGAATAAAGTTCCACACCGTAAAATATTTGAAGTAATCATGGTGTATATATATAGGATTGGTAGCACGTAATAATGAGGATTCCTTTTGTTACAAGAAATGTTGCCAAGACCAAATTATACGCCCAATGGGAGGCGATGTTAGGATGTTTAATCCAGATGCTGGCATTAAAGGCTTCGACGATTGATGCCATCTAGACACGGTGAAGTGCATGCTAACGGACGCGAATATGCAGCGATGCCGAAATTTAACATGATATCTGAGCTCCATTGTTTAAGGGACTACTGTGATGCAGCATGACCGAAGCATGGCTCCAGTCACTGGCTTGAGCATCGGCTGCTCGTCAAGGTAGAGATATGGCAGTAAGCAGCCTATACCCACTGCTTATGAGAACAAGATGTAGCAGGCTGACCCACTGCGAAGAAAACTTGGGTAACTCCAAGATGACTTGAGTAATTCTCGCTAAGGTGGAGATTGTTAGGTGTAGCTCTATTAGAAATGGAATGGGTGCGTTTATTGAATGGAAAAAAGTCTCACATCGCAAGATATTTGAAATAATCATGATATATATAAGATTGATAGAACATAACAATGAAGATTCCTTTTGTCACGACAAGTGTTGCTAAGGCCAAATTATATGCCCGATAGGACGCAATGTTAGGATGTTCAATCGAGACGCCGACGTCGGAGGTTTCAACTATTGACACCATCTAGACATGGTGAAGTGCATGCGTACGAACACAAATGTGTAGGGATGTCGAAGCTTAATGGTTAGATTATCTGATAACAATTTTGATAAGCTTTTGAATGTGCTACAGTTATTGAGGGCAAAGTATAATGTACTTCCTAAGACCTTGTATGATGTAAAAAAATTCCTCAAAGAATTCGATATGAGTTTCGAAAAGATTGATACTTGTAGGAATGACTGTTGTCTTTTAAGAAAAGAGTTTCAAACTTTAGAAAGTTTTCTAAAATATAACTCTTTGAGATGGAAGATAAACGAGGACACTAAGGAGATTATACGAAGTGTTCTAGTTAAAGTGTTGAGAGACTTTTCAATCATTACAAGATTTAGAAGAATGTACAGATCTCTAAAGATGGCAAAATACCTATGGTGGCATTTCAACAATAAAAGTAGTGATGGAAAAAATGCATCATCCTGTAGATTCTAAAACATGGAATGCAGTGGACGAGAGGTGGAAATCATTTTCATCTGATCCATGCAATCTCAGGCTTGGTCTTTCTATAGATGGTGTTAATCCATTTGCCTCAATGAGCGCTAAATGTAGTAGTTTGCTAGTAATGCTTGTGGTATATAATCTCTCATCTATATATGAATGAAAAAAGAAAGTATTATGCCAACATTAATAATTCCCAGTCCAAAGCAACCCGAAAATGATATTGATGTATATTTGATGACATTGGCAGTAGCCTTGAATCATTTATGGAATAATGGAATTAATATATATCAGATGCATTTAGCAAATCAGTATTTAATTTAAGAGCAATTTTACTATGGATAATAAATGATTTTCCAATCTATGCAAATTTTGCAGGATGTTGTGTAAAAGGCGAAAAAGCTTACCCATTATGCAGTCTCAACATTCATCATCAGTGGTTGTATCATAGTCGGAAAAATGTTTATATGAAATATAGAAGAAACTAGATCCTTTACATCCATGGAGAAACCAAAAACTCGGTTTGATAACACTATTGAGAAAGGTAGTAAACCTAGAATTCTAATGAGAAGAAATATTTCTTTTATTTTGAAAGGTTTTTCAAATGTTTTTGGAAAAGATAAGAATGAAGAAACAAAAAGGAGGAGGAGTAAGAAGTTAAAGATGGTGTTGGGTAAGAAGATAAAAAGTGAAAGAGTAACCATATAGAAAAGATGAAGATGATGGAAAAAATAAACTGTTAAGATGGAAAAAGGGATCGATAATCTTTGATTTACCATATTGGGAGGTTAGTATAAAATTATGTTTTTTTTATTGACCTAGCAATAAAAATTTATCCTATTAATGTGTTGTATTATTGATATTTGTAGGAACTTCCCTTGCGACATAGTTTAGATGTAATGCATATTGAGAATAATACTGCTGAAAGCCTACTAGGTATGATGTTGCATGATAATAAATCGAAAGATGGAATTAAGTGCAGAAAGGATTTGGAGGATTGGGGAATTCGGAAAAATATTTATGCACAATCTCGAGAGAATATAACATATCTACAATCGGCACTATATGCATTGTCTTTGTCCAGAAAAAAATATTTGTAAAATTTTACATGATTTTAAAGATCCTTATGGTTATTGCTCAAATTATAATAGATTTATATCATTAAAAATTTCAAAGTTAATTGGTGGTTTGGAATCTCATGATTATCATATTCTATTACAATAATTATTAACTGTTGTAGTTAGAGGATCTTACCAAAGAACGTCAGAATAATAATAGTTCGTTTATGTTCATTTTTCAATAAAATATATCATTGTGTTATTGAAAGAGAGACGTCGCAACAACTTGATGATGGGATTATTAGAATTTTGTATGAATGCGAAAGATTTTTTCCACCTTCCTCTTTTTAATATAATGATATATTTGACAATTCATCTTAGAAGAGAAGCGTATTTTTGCGGTCCAATTCATTTTCATTGGATATACCCATCTGAAAGATATATGAAAACTCTTAAACATAATATAAGGAATTATGCACCACTTGAAGGGTGCATTGCAGAAGCTTTTCTTACAAAAGAATCGGTGAGATTTTAGTGATTTTTAGAATGTACAAAAGAAGAAGAAAGAAGTCCGAAATAAAGATTACGAAAAAAATGTGATATTCAAGAGAAGATGTTATGCGAAATTTTAATTAATTTGCACTCCAGAACTACATCGTAATACTAAGGCCCAAAAGCAGACAAAGAAGGATCTAGCTTGCCGATTAATTAGAAACCAACAATTCAATGAAAAATAATCACCAAACAAAGAAAATAAAAGAGTAGAGAACACAAAGATAGACTGCCACAGCCATGGACCCAACAACTATTCTTTATTTTTGTGACGACCCAGCTTCCTATGCCCAGAAAACCGTTTCGTCATTAAGAAAGAAAGGGATAGAAATAGAAAGAAAGATAAAGAAAGAACAACAACATCAAAATCACACAGCGGAACGGAACAAAATATAATATATCACATAAATATTACATAGTTTTTACATATATCAAAGTTATATAATATCAATACATATGACAGCCTTACATACATCTATCACAATATACATCAGAGATACAGTACACATCAACTACTGACACAGCAGAACTAGATAGATAGCTACATATGTCTGGAAACTCCTGCTTCAAGCTCTCTAGAAGTCAAAGTCCAAAACCTATCACTTGGCTACTCGTAAAAATTTGAGTACCCAAGAGTTTATGAAAAACAAAATATAAACTCCGGGTCAGACATGGGTCTGGTATGAGTAAACGGTTTAAAGTTGTTTAACTTTGAAAAACATTTAAAAACAAAGGTATCACGTAAGACTTCCCATAAATAAATACGGGTAAGTTTTAACCTTACGCTAACCGAAACATTTCGTAGGAAATCCAGTGATATTGTAGTAGTGTCTAGGGTTTTCAAGTAAATAGAAAATAGCCGAAATTGTTACATTCATTAAATTCCAGCTACTAACCACAAAAGTGGGTAATACAAATCAAAACCGTAGGGTCTCATAGGGAAAATGGATTTCCAACAATGGCAGGGCTGCTGGGGTACCGCCCGTCACAGTACGGGGCCTAGATCACCGTACCGAGGATCACTCCCGACCTCTTGCAACACAAGGCTGGAACCATTCCTTACTGAACAGTCCCGAACAAGATAAACCCCGCGGTTGTTGCTAGAAACCGCCCACACAGCCGAAATAAAAAGGGACATCTAGACAGGGGAAATATCTTGTCCTGCTTGGGCATGACCCACCTAACCTTGCTGCATCTCCCATGTTTTAGCCATTCCCGGTTGATGAGGCTTGAGGCTGCGATTACCTTTATAGAACATTATTCTTAGAATGCTCATCATCCGCCTGACGATGTGCTGAAAGCATTCAATCCATACAAGTTCATTCCGGGTTCGAACGAAACCGAAGGCATTATCCCGTCACACTCATTTTGGAATCACCCTCAGAGTCAACGATGATAACCCTTGCATTCTGAAAACACCATCTCGATCTTCATTTCATTATTCACGACCTAACGTTTAAATTGTGTCGATGTGGTTTTCGGAGAATCAAATTTGATTCTTCCGATCCCGGTCTCATCGGATCCAAATGCTATTTTAAAGGCCAAGTTGTCTAACTAACTTAAACAGTTTAATTCAAGTTATAATTCAAACAACATTTATCACAGATAAATATATACAGTCATCATAGATATATCATAGCATATCAGAGAGCATCACAGAATATCATCAATTTAAACATCACAAACCAAACATTCTACATACACAACAATCCATAAGCAATCATTTAAATTCTCATTGCAATTAATTCGATTTAAAATCAATTACTTAAGAATTCATCACTTGATCCTGTTTGCTTAATCGTTGATTAACAATTAATTACTTATTTCCTTTCAAATTATTTACTTTAATGAATCTTAACCTAATCAAATTATTAAGTCTTATTTATTTAATTACTTAATTAAATATCCATTATACATTAATTAATAACCTTAATCATTAATTAGTGAAACTTAATTCTTATTTGTTAACTGCTAATTAGTTAATTAATCATTTATAAATTCTGACTTAAATTACTTAATTAGTTAACTATTACTATCCATTAATTAACTTAAGTAGTTAATTGCCATTTCATAAATTACAAATTTATGAACAAATCTCTAATTGTAATTATTCTTAATTTCTTTCTAAAATAATTAATTTATATTAATTGTTCGACTTAATATGACACCTAAAATTCTACTTTAAATTTGGAAACTAACTTATTATTAATTATAACCTCAGACGGTAATTAATTTTATATTAAATTAAATTAATCACTTAATTAAAACATTAGCTAAGAATTTTAATGTTTGTTATTTATTAACTAAGCAATTTAACTTGTATAAAGTTTAACTTAATTTGTCAAACATTTGTTAAATTTAAAATGTTGAAATCCTGATAAAACTCAAAATTCCTTAACTTCATTTTTATTTCAAAATCTGTAGATAGACAAACCCCATGGCTTCCCTGGTAAAACCCGAGACCTCCCCTTCGTTGAACCCGAGAGTTACACCGAGTTCCACCCCTTTTTCTCCCGTGCCCTGAACATCTTCTTCTCCTTTTTTTTATACTGTAGTTTAAGCTAAACTATTATATAAATTAAAACACCAGAAAACATTTAGACGAACTCGACTTGCATACGAACCCGAATGAAATTGCTCTAAAACTCGAGCACACCTTGGGATGATACGCGACCCAAAAAAACTTCACAACGTCGCTGATACGACTCGTCGCGCCGTACACGTGCACGGCGGCGCGGCCCAGTTTCGGTGAACTCCAAAACTGCAGGCTAATCACAAAACATCCACACACACCAAATTCAATCCCAAATCGTCCTCACATGATCAAAATCAAAATTTAACAGTTCCAGGGAAAACTGTAAACATGACCTACGGCAAAATGCCTCGCGATCATCCAACAAGCTACTAGGAACGCTCGCACTTCGTCCATACCACGCCCATACGATAAGCTTCCTCCCTCTTGAACATCGTGAAGCTCGCACTCATATAGGAGACGAATTTGTTGTGTTTATAGTGATGAACAAAACTGTAGATAAACCCTAAAATGGCCTTGATTACTTAATTCACGCCATAATTAATTTTCTTCACATTTTTCCCCAGATCATGGATGGATAAACATGCTTCAATTCAAGTATCATAAATTAAAATTGAATCAATCACTTGAAATAGGCAGAAATGAAAATTTACCTTAATCCCAAACTGCTCTTTGAATATTAATTTTTAAATTTTGATCTTTGTTTTAAAAATCCCACTTTGTAATGTTTATTCAAGATTTGAATCCAAACTAACAAAGTTAAACATTCGAATTTATCAAGTAATATGTGCATTACCTGTATAACATGTTATAGAAAGGCACCCCCTTCAACATATTTAAAATTTCCTTTAAAAGTCAAACCTTAATTTAGTTTTAACATCTTGTTGAGTTGAAATGATTACAGATTTCTATATTGATGAGAATAGCTTGAATTTTGAACAAGAATAATTAATTGTAACCACCAAAACACATAACAGAGGAAATAAGTATGCAGTATAACATATACAGATTCATATTCAAACATAAAACCATATATAAACTATACTGGTTAAAGGATCATGACTATTTAATTAACTTAAACTTTAAAACAAAAACTTTGTTTACTCACCATATGATTTAACAGAGGGTAGTTCAGTTTCCAGATGAACACAGTTTCCTAGCCTTCAAGCTTTGAATTTCAAACTCCAACCTTTGATGTTGTAGATGTTAAACAAATTTGTTTATATTAAATTCAAGTTGCAGTTTTGTTTTATCCTTTTTTTTATGAACGAACTGAAAATATAAGATGATATAAATAGGGAGGGTATATAGGCCGAAAACATGTTGTATGAGATTTTTATGTATTTGAAACATTCTTTTACATTTGTACAAGAGATTTTTATTTCCAAATAGTAGGCTGATAAGATTAATTTGTGTGCCCCATTAATTAGTTTTGTCTTGTATATATTATCACCCTTATCTTTATATAAATGTTTTTTTTAGGATTGTTCAACTTGTTTTTCAAAAGCATACTGAGCTTTATATTACCCTTCCTTATGGTTGAAGCTTATCCATTCATATATATTTTTAAAAGAGTGCAGCCTGACTTGATTTTGGGTGAGCATAACCATACATAAACTTTGTCTTGTTTCACAAGACTTATACCAGTACACTGCTTACCTTGTTTTTTTTTAAGGCAGAGATGTTTTAAACCTGAAATGATATTTGCATCTTCGACTGGAAGATCTCTTCTTGACAAATAGTTGTGCTAATAAATGCATGTGTTCATATTTTTTTACATATATTAAATGTTTGCCGATTCTTGTATTTTGAATCAAAGATATTTGGATTGTACTTCCAGATTGAATCATGTGCTGGTTATAATCATGGTTTATTATCTATAAAAATGTTTATTGTTGATTATCACTTGCAGGCTAACACTTGGTCTTGCTTGAACAACAAAACATTTGTTTTAGAGATGTTTTTGTCGGGTTCACTTTCATATTTGACTAATTTCCAATTTTCTTTTCCACTTTGCTCTTGTTTTGCTTGTGTTGTACTTAATTCTTGTTTGTACTTACAGTTATATTTTACATTTTGACAATCAATAATTATATGGTTTATTTACTTATATTTATATTTATTCTTCATATTTAACTATCCATATTTAAATGATATACAATCGCTTACTTATTTATATTTATATTTATATTTTATATTTTGATTATCAATATCAATATTATACTCCTTATTTATATTTTATTGATAAACTTTGGTTTTATGTTGAACATTTTCATTCACATTAATATATATGTTAATAAGACAAAGTATTGTAATTCAATCATATAAGATAAATTTTATTTTAATTGAATTACATAAGAAAATTTTTATTGTAAATATTATTGAGATCTATTTCAAATTTCCAAATCAATCTCCTATTTAAAGTGCAATTTATATAAGTAAATGGCAATATTTCCAAAATCATTTTTATTTTAAAATGATCAATCCACATTTCATTTAATCAGATTAAATATTTATTAAAATAAACGGGATCAAAAATCCAGGGTCGTTACATTCCTCCCCCTTTAAAAAGATTTCGTCCCCGAAATTTTAAACAAAGATAATTGAAAAGCTGTTATACCAACCATTCAACATAGATACCATTCATACATAAGCAAACAACCAAACAGTCTATCCTAACTAACAACACTAGTTGTCCGAACACAAATCCAGATAAACTTCCCTAAACTTATCGAGAGTTTGTTTCTCGATGATCAACAATCCAAACTGGATTCCTGAGCACAGTTAAATTTGATTCAACTTTCAAATTCCTAAATTACTGGTTTAACAACAACTGAATCATGAACAAATTTCTAAGATTGGGATATACAGAATACACAATAAATTCCAGATATCCACTCTGGCAGTTCAATTCTGAAATCTACAGTATTAACTCTTTCTAAATTTATTGACTTGTTTACAGAATTTTAATATTTATCCAACTAAGCCCGTACGATGTACATATATCATTCGTACGCAAAATCAAATCCGATCGCTCACTCGATCACACAATTTCACTTCCGAACTGGTATCGTCCACCCGACTTTCTAGTACGGACTCAGAATTGGTTTCTTGATCAGAAACTGCTATTTGCATAGTCACAACTATGATAGAGAATTTCCAGGATCAATCAAAATCCAAATTCATGGTTCGTCGTCGAAAATCGCGTGAAAAATCCTAATTCAGATCGATATAACTATCTCGAAATTTTGTGCTCGAATCTGAATCAAATTGTTATGCGAATAAAATAATATACATACATCTTATGTATTTATATCCATTGATTATAAACTATATCAATTTCTTTTTATTCACATTATTTTGATTCTATCCACTTGGAATATTTTTTCCCAATAATAAATTTTACTTAAGAATTTCACCATTTATTTCTTAAGTTTAATATAAGTATTACATATTCCCTTATATTATTACTCTACCTATTTCCAATTTGAATTCCTAATTCCATGTGAATTCAAATTTTCTTCAACTCTGAATATTTAATTTTATTGACTATCTTTCATTTATATCTGATTCTTATCATTATGTTAAATTAGTTTCATCCACTAATTTACCTTCAATTACAATTTGAAATTGTTTTGTTGCTAAAGTTTTAATTTCTCTCTGTTTTTTTTAGTATTACATATTTTCATAAGAACACATGTTTAGTTTTTACACTTAGTTCAATTACTGCTGTCCAATTCTCAATCCATACTTGCTTATATATAATCCATTTGAGAAAAACAAACTCATATTCAAAATCATCCTATTTTGCTTCTAATAATTCATATAATTTTATCTAATCTGGTTTACTTCAAAACAACTCATTTCTATATGCAGTTTGACAATATCATTGTGAATAATAATAACTTGAGCTTTATAACAAATCTTAAATTGATTCCAACCCAATTTACACTTGACTCCATCCCACTTAATTTATTCACAATCCTTACATTGCATTTTCTTTCATTTCAATCAGGTCTGATTCCAAATCACAACAACCAATGCTTTAAATAATCATTTCACAATTTACTCAAGTTATTTATTTTCTTCAAACTGTTCCACCTAACAACTTAGGTTTATTCTATTCCACCAATTTCCATTCAAATCCTTGATTTGATTTTTTTTAATCAAATCCCAATTATTTACTGATTAGTTTATTCTTTTATCCATCCTTAAATTTTAATTTACATTAACAATTCATTATTGAATTTATTTATAATAAGGTTATTCAATTTATACTTGAATTAGATTTGTTTACAACTCACACCATTTCTATTTTAATCCAATTCAATACTTTCTTTGGTTTACATTTACTTATTTACATAAGAATTTTATTTCATTCAATATTATCTGTAACTCGATTGAATTCATTCAAATTCAGTTTTATTCTAACTCAACTTCAGTTAAATTTAGCTACTTACCATTCTTTATATTTATTTCTCAATATATGAGCTCAAAACTTATTTGTTTTACTTAAAAATTTATATTGCTCATCTGATTCATTTCATCTTATAATCACAATTTCAGATTATATATATATATATATATATATATATATCACTTACTATCGTAAGGTATAAATTTCCACCTCACAATTTCAATCATTTTACCTTCAAATTTTATATCCAATTAAGTTCATTTTGAACTTCAATCCCATTTAACTTATCTTAGGTTAAACTCAAGTACATTTTCTTCACTTTTATTTACTTAAATTAAACTTTTAACTCCTGGATTGAAATTCCCAATTTCATCTTATTAATATCAACTTAACTTTATAAATTCAACAGTTAATTCATTTAAACCTCCCACATTATCTAAATAGAATTTCATAGAATTCATTTTCCCGGTTTTCATTTCCAAAACCATTTTGAAATGATAACTACTCATGCTTACTTGGTATATCAAATCAAATTTTCAAATTCCAAACACTTGTTTTCACCAAAACAAATTTTCCCTTTGAAATTTCTAAAACAACTTGTATACCCAACAAGCCCAAACAATATCATGACCAACTATCCTGGTAGCAATCCATCACTTAAGAAACTCGAAAATGAATACTGATGATGTGGCCATCATCATCAGGATTATTTTCCAACGACTGAAGTGAGTTCAGTGCTTTCTTTTTTTCCACAAATTCTCCCAAAATAATTTCCATTCAACAATATTTTTTTCCAAAACAATATTCCAATATTGCCGTCAAATCTTTGGAAAAACATTTCAAACATTCCCAAGATTTTAAATTCCAAATCCTTTGTTTAAATTCATTTAAACACCTTTCAAATTTCCGGGACTTAAATTATGGTTTAATCTAATTTTAGTTATATTCCCTTTATTAGACAAATTTTATTTAGTTATAAGCCACTCAAATTTTAAATTTTATTTGGTTATAGTATTAACAACCAAACACTCAAATATATATATATATATATATATAATAATTTCAGAAAAATATTTCTTTTATGCCAAAATATAATTTTGGGTAAAATTATTTCATTTACCCTACCTTTAAAACCAATACTGTGTCGGTCTACCTTGTTTAAGAGTTTAGAAATTCCTACCGATGAAATGGCGTCCCATACATCGACCAGAATCCATAAACACTCAACAGATAAGTCAACACAATATAAAAAAACAATTTTATATTCACCAACAAATACGCGCTCATATCTATTAATACACTCAAACTCATTTTAGAGTACTATTGACTCTATTCTATGAGTAATTCCTACCAGAGCCAAGGTTATCACCAACCTACACTCTCATACCAACTGTGACGACCCGGCTTCCTATGCCTAGAAAACCGTTTCGTCATTAAGAAAGAAAGGGATAGAAATAGAAAGAAAGAGAAAGAAAGAACAACAACATCAAAATCTCACAGCGGAACGGAATAAAATATAATATATCACATAAATATTACATAGTTTTTACATATATCAAAGTTATACAATATCAATACATATGACATCCATACATACATCTATCACAATATACATCAGAGATACAGTACACATCAACTACTGACACAGCGGAACTAGATAGATAGCTACATACGTCTGGAAACTCCTGCTCCAAGCTCTTCAGAAGTCAAAGTCCAAAACCTATCACTTGGCTACTCGTAAAAATTTGAGTAACCAAGTGTTTATGAAAAACAAAATATAAACTCAACGTCAGACATGGGTCTGGTATGAGTAAACGGTTTAAAGTTGTTTAACTTTGAAAAACATTTGAAAACAAAGGTATCACGTAAGACTTCCCACAAATAAATACGAGTAAGTTTTTACCTTACGCTAACCAAAACATTTCATAGGAAATCCAGTGATATTATAGTAGTGTTTAGGGTTTTCAAGTAAATAGAAAATAGCCGAAATTGTTACATTCATTAAATTCCAGCTACTAGCCACAAAAGTGGGTAATACAAATCAAAACCGTAGGGTCTCGTAGGGAAAATGGATTTCCAACAATGGCAGGGCTACTGGGGTACCGCCCGTCACACTACGGGGCCTAGATCACCGTACCGAGGATCACTCCCGACCCCCTGCAACACAAGGCCGGAATCATTTCTTACTGAACAGTCCCGAATAAGATAAACCCCGCGGTTGTAGCTAGCAACCTCCCACACAGCTGAAATAAAAAGGGACATCTAGACAGGGAAAATATCTTGTCCTGCTTGGGCATGACCCACCTAACCTTGCTACATCTCCCCTGTTTTAGCCATTCCCGGTTGATGAGGCTTGAGGCTGCGATTACCTTTATAGAACATTATTCTTAGAATGCTCATCATCCGCCTGACGATGTGCTGAAAGCATTCGATCCATACAAATCCGTTCCGGGTTCGAACGAAACCGAAGGCATTATCCCGTCACACTCATTTTGGAATCACCCTCAGGGTCAACGACGATAACCCTTGCATTCTGAAAACACCATCTCGATCTTCATTTCAGGATTCACGACCTAATGTTTAAATTGGATCGATGTGGTTTTCGGAGAATCAAATTTGATTCTTCCGATCCCGGTCTCATCGAATCCAAACGCCATTTTAAAGGCCAAGTTGTCTAATTAACTTAAACAGTTTAATTCAAGTTATAATTCAAACAACATTTATCACAGATAAACATATACAGTCATCATAGATATATCGCAACATATCAGAGAGCATCACAGAATATCATCAATTTAAACATCACAAACCAGACATTCTACATACACAACAATCCATAAGCAATCATTTAAATTCTCATTGCAATCAATTCGATTTAAAATCAATTACTTGAGAATTCATCACTTGATCCTGTTAGCTTAATCGTTGATTAACAGTTAATTACTTATTTCCTTTCAAATTATTTACTTTAATAAATCTTAACCTAATCAAATTATTAAGTCTTATTTATTTAATTACTTAATTAAATATCCCTTATACATTAATTAATAACCTTAATCATTAATTAGTGAAACTTAATTCTTATTTGTTAACTGCTAATTAGTTAATTAATCATTTATAAATTCTAACTTAAATTACTCAATTAATTAACTATTACTATCCATTAATTAACTTAAGTAGTTATTTTCCATTTCATAAATTACAAATTTATGAACGAATCTCTAATTATAATTATTCTGAATTTCTTTCTAAAATAATTAATTTATATTAATTGTCCGACTTAATATGACACCTAAAATTCTGCTTTAAATTTGGAAACTAACTTATTATTAATTATAACCTCAGACGGTAATTAATTTTATTTAACTTAAATTAATCACTTAATTAAAACATTAGCTAAGAGTTTTAAAGTCTGTTATTCATTAACTAAGCAATTTAACTTGTATAAAGTTTAACTTAAATTGTCAAACATTTGTTAAATTTAAATTGTTGAAATCCTGATAAAACTCAAAATTCCTTAACTTCATTTTTATTTCAAAAACTGCAGATAGACAAACCCCATGGCTTCCCTTGTAAAACTCGAGACCTCCCTTGCGTTGAACCCGAGAGTTACACCGAGTTCCACCCCTTTTTCTCCCGTGTCTTGAACATCTTCTTCTCCTTTTTTTTATACTGTAGTTTAAGCTTAACTATTATATAAATTAAAACACCAGAAAACATTTACACGAACTCGACTTGCATACGAACCCGAATGAAATTGCTCTAAAACTCGAGCACGCCTCGGAATGATACGCGACCCAAAAAAACTTCACGACGTCGCTGATACGACACGCCGCGCCGTACACGTGCACGGCGGCGCGGCCCAGTTTCGGTGAACTCCAAAACTGCAGGCGAATCACAAAACATCCACACACACCAAATTCAAACCCAAATCGTCCTCACATGTTCAAAATCAAAATTTTACAGTTCCAGGGAAAACTGTAAACATGACCTACGGCAAAATGCCTCGCGATCATCCAACAAGCCACTGGGAACGCTCGCACTTCGTCCATACCATGCCCATACGATAAGCTTCCTCCCTCTTGAACATCGTGAAGCTCGCACTCATATAGGAGACGAATTTGTTGTGTTTATAGTGATGAACAAAACTGTAGATAAACCCTAAAATGGCCTTGATTACTTAATTCACGCCATAATTAATTTTCTTCACATTTTTCCCCAGATCGTGGATGGATAAACATGCGTCAATTTAAGTATCATAAATTAAAATTGAATCAATCACTTGAAATAGGCAGAAATGCAAATTTACTTTAATCCCAAACTGCTCTTTGAATATTAATTTTTAAATTTTGACCTTTGTTTTAAAAATCCCACTTTGTAATGTTTATTCAAGATTTGAATCCAAACTAACAAATTTAAACATTCGAATTTATCAAGTAATATGTGCATTACCTGTATAACATGTTACAGAAAGGCACCCTCTTCAACATATTTAAAATTTGCTTTAAAAGTCAAACCTTAATTTAGTTTTAACATCTTGTTGAGTTGAAATGATTACAGATTTCTATATTGATGAGAATAGCTTGAATTTTGAACAAGAATAATTAACTGTAACCACCAAAACACATAAAAGAGGAAATAAGTATGCAGTATAACATATACAGATTCATATTCAAACATAAAACCATATATAAACTATATTGGTTAAAGGACCATGACTATTTAATTAACTTAAACTTTAAAACAAAAATTTTTTTTACTCACCATATGATTTAACAGAGGGTAGTTCAGTTTCCAGTTGAACACAGTTTCCTAGCCTTCAAGCTTTGAATTTCAAACTCCAACCTTTGATGTTGTAGATGTTAAACAAATTTGTTTGTATTAAATTCAAGTTGCAGTTTTGTTTTATCCTTTTTTTTATGAACGAACCGAAAATATAAGATGATATAAATAGGGTGGGGATACAAGCCGAAAACATGTTGTATGAGATTTTTATGTACTTGAAACATTCTTTTATATTTGTACCAGAGATTTTTATTTCCAAATAGTAGGCTGATAAGATTAGTTTGTGTGCCCCATTAATTAGTTTTGTCTTGTATATATTACCACCCTTATCTTTATATAAATGTTTTTTTTTCAGGATTGTTCAACTTGATTTTCAAAAGCATGTTGAGCTTTATATTACCCTTCCTTATGGTTGAAGCTTATCCATTCATATATATTTTTAAAAGAGTGCAGCCTGACTTGATTTTGGGTGAGCATAACCATACATAAACTTTGTCTTGTTTCACAAGACTTATACTAGTACACTGCTTACCCTGTTTTTTTTTAAGCCAGAGATGTTTTAAACCTGAATGATATTTGAATCTTCGGCTGGAAGATCTCTTCTTGACAAATAGGTGTGCTAATAAATGCATGTGTTCAGATTTGTTTACATATATTAAATGTTTGTTGATTCTTGTATTTTGAATCAAAGATATTTGGTTTGTACTTCCAGATTGAATCATGTGCAGGTTATAATCATGGTTTACTATCTATAAAAATGTTTATTGTTGATTATCACTTGCAGGCTAACACTTGGTCTTGCTTGAACAACAAAACATTTGTTTTAGAGATGTTTTTGTCAAGTTCACTTTCATATTTGACTAATTTCCAATTTTCTTTTCTACTTTGCTCTTGTTTTTCTTGTGTTGTACTTAATTCTTGTTTGTACTTACAGTTATATTTTACATTTTGACAATAAATAATTATATGGTTTATTTACTTATATTTATATTTATTCTTTCATATTTAACTATCCATATTTAAACGATATTCAATTGCTTACTTATTTATATTTATATTTTATATTTTGATTATCAATATCTATATTATACTCCTAAATTTTACTTATATTTAATATTTATATTTTATTGATAAACTTTGGTTTTATGTTGAACATTTTCATTCACATTAATATATATGTTAATAAGACAAAGTATTGTAATTCAATCATATAAGATAAATTTTATTTTAATTGAATTACATAAGAAATTTTTTATTGTAAATATTATCGAGATCTATTTCAAATTTCCAAATCAATCTTCTATTTAAAGTGCAATTTATATAAGTAAATGGCAATATTTCCAAAATCATTTTTATTTTAAAATGATCAGTCCACATTTCATTTAATCAGATTAAATATTTATTAAATAAACGGGGTCAAAAATCCAGGGTCGTTATAATTTTACTGAAGAAAGAGAGTACAAGAGAGAGATTATAAAATTATAAGTAGCAAAGTGGAGAGACTAACCTATAATTACAAATAGAATAATCAATTTCTCCAAAGACTTGTTTGTGCTCAAAATCCCTAATTTAATTTAACTGCGGAAAATTAAGGTTTACCGAAGAAGAAAATAATGGTGGATGCTCTCTCACACTAATATGAAGATGAACTTTATCCATTTAAATAGATTTGATGAAGGAGTTACTTGAAGAATAAGAAAATTAATTGTCCAATTTCCTTGCTTGAATCAATCTTCATCAACAATCTTTTCTTTCTTCATATAACAAATTCATTGGCTAATTAATTGATTAGCTAATTAACTAGTTTTCTTTCTTCAAAAGCAATCACACATAACTTTCCTCTTTTTCTTTCCACCTATAACCTAATTGATTGTAAAATCAATTAGCTAAATTCTTTTCTTCTTTGGCAAATATTTGAATCACCTAAGTTTAACACTCTGTCTTGACTCAAATTTAACGATCTCTCTTCATCATCATGTCTTAACAAATTGTTGGGTCTACGCCACATGATATTGAACTCAAGATGAACAAGTTTGGGCATCGCTGTCCAAACAGAACTTCAAAATCTTTCCCAAGTAGAAAGATAGTATGCACATCAACAATCAAAATGCATATGAGAAAATACCAAAATTCTTCAACAAATCCGATGTTCGAGATGAACATGTAGATAACGAGCTTCGATAGACCAATGGAGATTTAACAGCACGCTTGACCTTCTCTATCTCAAATTGAGTGAGAACATACTCAACATTATCTACTCCAATATCCCCTACAATAATTTTGCTAGAATTTCTTAACTCAACACCAATAGACTTACCAATAAGCTCCGCAACATTCAAAGCATAAGATGAAGAATCATTGCTACAAATATGCTTAAAAATTGGGCCAACTGAACCAAAAGGCCTTTTCTGTAACTGATCTCCATCTAGAGTCTGAACCTTTATAATCTTCTAATTTATTATCGGAAATACCAATACCTCTTTGAATATGGAAACAATCTGGGGACTCTAAATGTGTTTGGCAATTTTTCGTCCTCCCAATGTCATCACATGATAGAGGCTCCACCTTCAACAAAGACCTCTAATCAAATATTGCATGTCTGCCAGTCACAATTCTCCTAGTTATTTTACAACACAACCTATACATTTTCACTCCTTCTCTATAACCTAACAAAATGTGCTTGCTTTCCTTAGGCTTCAACTTATCATATCTCTTATCTTCTAAATAAGCTGAACAACCAAACACTTTAAGGAATAAATAATCAATAGGCTCTCTTTTCCTTATTTCTTTCGGAATCTTCATATCTATGGTAATAGAAGGTGCATGGTTGATGAGAAATATTGCCATAGATATCGCTTCTGCCCAAATTCCTCTTCTAGACCAACAGTCGTTCTCAAGCTTATAGCTCTCTCCCATAATATCTAACGCATGCTCTCCGCCACTCCGTAACGACATGACTCAAAAAAAATAGAAAAATCTCTAACTACATGCTCAGATGCATAGTAGTTAGTGACTTTTTATGACATAAATTCACTACTATTTCCAACTTTAAGAACCTTCAAACGCTTCCTCGACCGCTTCTCTACCAAGATCTTCCATGTACAAAACTATGCAAATATTTCATCTTTGGCCTTTAATATATAGACTCAGACCTTACGTGAGAAATCATCCACAAATAAGATGAAGTAACTATCTCCACCAAATGATGCAACCAAGATGGGTCCCCTCACAGAAGAATGAACATACTCTAGAAACTCTTCAGCTCTTAGTCTCTAAACATCAAATGTGACACGCTTCTTCTTTCCAAAAAAATAATCTCCACAGATCTAGGCTTTGACTGACAAACACCATAAATCATCCATCGCTTCTTCGATACTTCAAGACTGTCCTCATCAACATGATCTAAACGAAGATGCCGTGGCTGAGTAGAATTTGGAATACAAGAATTAGTAGAAAATACCGAATCTCCTAAGACTTTCTCTCCATGAAGCTCGCACACACACAGATATATATATACATACACATATATACATACAAATATATATATATATCATCAACTTGCACCCCTTTCATCACTACCGAGGAACCCTTCAACACTCTCAAGTTCTCTCCATCTATTAGTATCCTCATATCAAGTCTACTCAAATCTCCAACTGACAACACACTTCTACGTAGCATTGGAACATGTCTAACATCTGTAATAGTCCTAATAACACCATCAGGCGTCTTAAACCTCACACTTCCAGCGCCTACAACATGACAGGATGTGTCATTCCCCATATGAACTGCTCTGCTATCAATCCCTTTGTAACTGACAAAGAAGCTCCTATCTAGCGTCACATGACAAGAGGCTCTAGGATCAATAACCCAACTTGTACTATTTGAAGGTGAAATACTGGCTGAAAATAATGATGTATCACTATCACTTCTATCTGCATGCGATCTAACTGCTGTAGAAACTGAAGTTGTCTTCTTCTTTTCTCTCTTCTTTATAAAAGCTAGACAATCCCGCATGAAATGTCCTTTCTTCTTACAATAATAGCAAACACCCCTTTTAGGACCCTTGAAGTGGGACTTATGCATGTCCCTTCTACCTCCAAGATGCTTTTGGCTTTTATCTACTTCTCTAAATGAATGAAGGTCTTGCTGAAGAGAATGAATAATAATCTTCACCTTCCACGTCCCATAAACTCCTTTTCTAAAAAATTTGGTGACGCCATAATTTTTCATACCACTACTGAAAGAATTTGCCATTGATAACTAATTTAGAACAAGACAGCTAGCTCTGATAACACTCTGTTGTGAATTTTTTTAATTAATTTGCACTAACTCCAAAACTACAGCGGAATACTAGGGCCAGAAGCAACCAAAATAAGAAATGAGCTTGTCGATTAATCATTAACTACCAATTCAATGAAAAATAATTACCAAACAAAGAGAAACAAAAGAGTAGACAACACAAAGATTTAATGTGGTTTGGCTAGATTGTTTACGTCCATGGACCCAACAACTATTCTTTGTTTTACCGAAGAAAGAGAGTAGAAAAGAGAGAGAGAGATTACAAAATTATTGGTAGTAAAGTGGAGAAACTAACCTATAATTGCAAATTGAATAATCAATTTCTCAAAAGACTTATTTGCGCTCAAAATCCCTTATTTTATTTAACTACAGAAATTAGGGTTTACTGAAGAAGAGGATAATGGTGGACGCTCTCTCACACATTAATATGAAGATGAACTTCTTTCATTTAAATAGATTTAATGAACGAATTACTTAGAGATTAAGAAAATTAATTGTCTAATTATCGTGAAATCTTTCCAAATATCCATGATTTCATTTCTATGAAATGGATAATAATGATCTTAGTTTCCGTAATTTTCCTTACTTGAAATAATCACCATCAGCAATCTTTTTTTTCTTCATATAACAAATATATTGATTAACTAATTAATTAGTTTCCTTTCTTCAAGAGCAATCACACATAACTTCCCTCTTTTTCTTTCCACCTATAACCTACTGATTGATAAATCAATTAGCTAAATTCTTTTCTTCTTTGGAAAATATAATAATCACCTAAGTTTAACACTCCAACTTGATTCAAATATAATAATCTCTCTTCACCACCGCATCTTAACAAATTTCTAGTTCTACGCCACATACATGAAACTCAAGATGAACAAGTTTGAGAATTGTTGCCCAAACAGAACTTGAAAATCATTCCTATGTAGATGGATAGTATGCACATCAACAAATAAAAGACATACGAGAAAATACCAAAATTCTTCAACAAATCCGATGTTAGAGATGAACGTGTAGATAGTGAGCTTCGATAGACCAATGGAGATTTAACAGCATGCTTCACCTTCTCCATTCCAAATAAGTGAGTACATTCTCAACATTATCTACTCCAATCTACTCAACAAGAATTTTTCTAGACTTTTATAAGTCAGCACCAACAGACCCACCAACAAGCTCCGCAACATTCAAAGCATAAGATGAAAAATCATCGCTACAAATATGCTTACAAATAGGACCAACTGAACCAAAAGGCCTTTCCTACAACTGAGTTCCACCTCGAGTCTGAACCTTTGTAATCTTCTCATCAACTATGGTATCATAGGAAATACCAGTATCTCTTCGAATATGGAAACAATATGATGACTCTAAATGTGTTTGGCAATTTTCTATCCTTCCAATGTCATCATTTGATAGAGGCTTCACCTTCAACAAAGAACTCTCATCAAATATTGCATGCCTGCTAGTCACAATTCTCCTAGTTGTTTTACACCACAACTTGCACCTTTTCACTCCTTCTCTATAGCCTAACAAAATGTGCTTGCTTGGCCTAGGCTTTAACTTATCATGTCTCTTATTTTCTGAATAAGCTGAACAACCAAACATTTTAAGGAATGAATAATCAATGGGACCCCTTTTCCATATCTCTTCTAGAATATTCATATCTGTAGCAATTAAGGTGTATGGTTAATGAGAAATACTTCCATAGATATCGCTTCTGTCAAAAATCCCTCTTCTAGACTAGAGTCATTCTCAAGCTCATAATATCTGATACATGCTCTCCACCACTCCATAATAATGTGACTCGGCAGAAATAGATAAATGTACAACTACATGCTCAGGTGCATAATAGTTAGTGAATTCTTGTGACATAAATTCACTACTACTTCCAACTTTGAGAATCTTCAAACAATTCCTCGACCGCTTCTCTACCAAAATCTTCTACTTACATAACTAGGCTAATATTTCGTCTTTGGCCTTTAAGAAATAGACCCATACCTTACGTGAGAAATCATCCACAAATAAGGTGAAGTAACTAGCTTCACTAAATGATGCAACTGAGGTGGGTCCCTCATATAAGACTGAACATATTCTGGAATTATTGCAGCTCTAGGTCTCCAAACATCAAATGTGACACTCTTCTTCTTTCCAAAAAAATCTCCACAAGAGCTAGGCTTCGATTGACAAATACCATCAACCATCCCCTGCTTCTTCGATACTTCAAGACTCCCCTTATCAATATGACCTGAATGAAGATGCCATAAATGAGTAGAATATGGAACACATGAATCAATAGAAAATACCGATTCTTCTAAGACTGTCTCTCCATGAAGCACATATATATCATCAACTTGCACCCCTTTCATCACTACCAAGGAACCCTTCACCACTCCTAAATTTTCATCATCTATTATTATCCTTATACTAAGTCTACTCAAAGCTCCAATTGACAGCACACTTCTACGCAGCATTGGAACATGTCTAACATCCACGATAGTTCTAATAACACCATCATGCATCTTAAACCTCACAATTCCGACGCCCACAACATGACAAGATGTGTCATTCCCTATATGAACTGCTCTACCATCAATCTTCTTGTAACTAACAAAATAACTCCTATCTAGCGTCATATGACAATAGGCTCCAGAATTAATCACCCAATTTGTATTCTATGAAGGTGAAATACTGGCCGAAAATAATGATGTATCACTATAGCTTCTATCTGCATCTAGTCTAATTACTGTCGGAACTAAAGCTTTCTTCTCCTTCTCCCTTCTTTCTAACAGCTGGACAATCCCGAATGAAATGTCCATTCTTCTTACAATAATAGTAAGCACCTCTTCTAGGATGCTTAAAGTGGGACCTATGCATATCTCTTCTACCTCCGCAGTGCTTTTGGATTTTATCCTTTCTTTAAATGAATGAAGTTGTTGCTGAAGAACACGTTTATTAGTCTTCATCTTCCATGTCCCAAAAACTCCTTTTCAAAAAAAACTGGTGACGGAATAATTTTTCATATCACAACTGAAATAAGTTGCCATTGATAACTAATCTAGAACAAGACACCTAGCTTTGATACCCATCTGTTATGCAATTTTTTTTTTAAATTATTTTGCACTAACTCCAAAACTGTAGTGGAATACTAAGGTAAAGAAGCAACCAAAAGAATAATCTAGCTTGTCAATTAATCATCAACCACTAATTCAATCAAAAATAATCACCAAACAAAGAGAAACAAAAGAGTTGAGAACACAAAGATTTAACGTGGTTCGGCTAGATTGATTACGTCCACAGACCAAACAACTATTCTTTATTTTATTGAAGAAAGAGTGTATAAAAGAGAGAGAGAGAGAGATTACAAAATCATAGGTGGTAAAGTAGAGAGACTAACCTACAATTACAAATTAAATAGTCAATTTTCCAAAGACTTGTTCGCGCTCAAACCCCTAATTTGATTTGATAGAAATTAGGGTTTATTCAAGAAGAGGATAATGGTGGGTGCTCTCGCACACACCACTGTAAAGATGAACTTCTTTCATTTAAATATACTTGATGAATGAGTTACTTGGAGATTCAGAAAATTAATTGTCCAATTAACTTGAAATCTTTCCAAAAATCCATGATTTCATTTCTATGCAAATGGATAATGATGATCTTGATTTCCATAATTTTCCTTACTTGAATTAGTCTACCATCAGCAAACTTTTCTTTCTTCATATAACAAATTCTTTGACTAATTAATTAATTAGCTAATTAATTAGTTTCCTTTCTTCAAAAGCAATCACACGTAACTTTCCTCTTTTTCTTTCTACCGATAACATAATTGATTGATAAGATCAATTAGCCAAATTCTTTTCTTCTTTGGAAAATATTTGAATCATCTAAATTTCACATTTCTTTTACTAATGCATAGAATATGAAAGCATGTGTGCTCCTACTATGGTCCTAGTTAAGTAATATAGTGCCTTCTCTCAACCTTGTTCAAAGCACTAGACAAAGAAAGAGCAACCAATTTAACATGGATAGTTCACAGTCCGTATACGAGGCTCTACTGCCAAAAGCCAATGTTTATGTATTTAAGTTAATAAATTTCATAAAACCAAATGAAAAATAGATCTAATTAATATTAACCATACATCAGCCTATTAGTGCAATTTAATTTAATATCACAGCATCTTTAATTTTTTTATTATATATAATAACTGTTTTAATGATAATATGGTATGAAAACATTAGCATACCAATTTAAAGTGAACATAAGTTTTTTCGTAGCAATATTATAATTTTTGTTTCAGTTATTGAATATAAATATAAGGCCTGTAAAGATTTCATGTTATTTTTACTAATAATGTAGTCAAAAAAGCTTTCCTTTGTAAAATTCTACTCAAATGTAAGGGAAAGTTTTAGCACCAACTAATGATAATTATTAGGAGGACATTCTCTAATTGCAACTAATATCAAACTTGGACCCCTATCCTCCCGTCATCTCCATGGACACATAGTTTCCCTCCAAATGACACTACTCTCGACACCCCAAAATCTACAGCTTTGCCTTTAGCTTGATATCATGTGCTTTTACGGTTGAAAATTTGTAACTTACTTTGTGTTCAATGTAATTTATTATTGCTTTCTCTGTAAAAATGGGTTAAATGGTGCAAATTATGTTTCAAAGTGTTATGTAATCATCATCTACTAAGGCCATAACCTGACATCTACTATAATAAATTTCTTTCCATGTCCATATTTCTAGAATATATATATATGCATATATTTATATATATGTATACATTCATATACGTATATATATATAGATGTATATGTATATATACATATAGTATGTATATATACGTATACGTATGTATATATACATATACGTATGTATATATATATGTATATATAAAAGCTTCCTGAAGTTAACCTGGTCATTGACAAGATTTAGATTGTTATAATCCCAATATAGTATAAATAGTTATATATTAACAGTGTAAATTCAACCTATTCATTGAATTTTGATTGTTACAGGCAAGATTTACATTGAATGCAAATTGGCACAAAATATCCATTTTTAGCAAATGAGTGGTATTTGGTGGATGTCAAAATGTAGATTAGTTCGATAACTATTAAATGTAAAGTCTATGGAGGAAAGGCTTCGATTGAAACCATATAATATCAAATGTATGAATGAGTGGAAGAAATTTATCAAGTCGAAAACAAGTTTGGAATTTAAAGTATTTTTTTACAAATAGCAGACTCGTTTATGTGTAATGTTGAAGTGATAATATTACATTAAAATATAAATAATACATTAAAACCTCTTATTTTAGGCACTGAGTGAAAGAATAGAGCTATTAGACGCAAATAATTGCCACATACATGCAATCGTAAAGAAATGACTAAACTAGTTGAAGATTTGGTAGAAAAAAGAGTAATTTTATCTACTATAATATTTGTTAATTTCTTAGTTAATGAAGTTTTTTATTTGATGTTCTTTGAACTGTAGAAAAAGAAAAGTAGTGATCAATCTGCCATCCTTAGTAATGCTGTTTGGATTGAAAGAATTTGGTGATATAATGTTTTGCAGAAACTTCGGAAGATATTGCCTATTTCAGCGACGCAATATTTCCAATTGTAGAAGATTTGAAAGATATTTGAGATAACTGCTCAAATATAAAATGCCTCTTTTATAGTATTAAATAGAGTAATAAATTACATACGTGAGAAAAAGAATTTTAGGAGATTGAGGTAATCAATTAATTCCAAAATTAGCTGATTAAAGAAAGAATCTTATCAGGTGCATGTAAATTGGGAGAAATTAGAAAATCAAATGGATAAACGTTTCATATATGAACAGGAGAATTAATGAGGCATTGATTTATGACTATAAATCAATTGCTTCAACCCCAAGTAACAATCTTTATATAAAGGCAAATGTTAGCATTGGTAGAATTATCTCTCTCATTTGTATTTCTTAATTTTCTTCTCCATTATCAATCACGTAAAATTTTCTACTCTTGAAAAGTACTCCGTAAGTTGATGTACACTACCTCATGGTAGTGGAACCATGCCCATGTGTAATTGTCTTTTAATGCTTGATTTGTGATTGCTTTTAACTGGTGACTATCTATTGTTTGTTTTGCCTCACCATCAATTTGATCCTATTTGTTTTTCTGCAAGGTTGGGTTTTTTCCTAAGGTGATCTTAAGGGATTTTTCCCCAACAGTCTGGTTTCAAAGTAATAAGGTTAATTGAGAAAGGGTGTTAGATATTATGGCAGAAGATGATGTACCAAGACCCTATGTTAGAGGGATCTATATTGAATAAGGATCTAGTTTAGCAATAGAGAAGAGAAACGGTGATAAAGACTTCGAGAAGTGGCAATGAAGGACGAAAGCTGTTATGATGAGAAACGAAGTTCATCCTATAGAGTTTGCTCCTAAGGTGTTGATGGTTGAAATTTCAGCCGCGGAAAGGAAGGAGATGGAAAAATGGCAGTTAATACTTTGCAATTAGCTATGGGTGAAAATATGTTATGAGATTAACGGTGAAACTACTGCTAAGGGCATTTAGACCAAGTTGGAAAATCTCTATCTGAAGAAATCTTTGACTAACCGTCTAATTTTGTTGAAGACATTTTCCACCATGAGTATGAGAGATTGTACTTCTATCAAAGAGCATCAGATCTATCCGACAATCTAGTGATGAAGATAAAGACTGTGGATTTGAAGGTAGATGAAGAGCATATGGCTATGATGCTCCTACGTTCCCTTCTGGAGCATTACATAGGTTTCTTTAACAGCCTATCTTTGTGAAAGATACATTGATTGTTGAAGATGTGAAGTCAGATCTACTATCTGAGGACTTGAGGGATCAGATGAAGGAGATGGGTGAAGGTAGAGGAGGAAGTAGGAGGTATGACCTATTTGTTGAGAGAGTGAGAGAGGAGAAGAAGAATTGGAATTCTAGAGGGCGTTCCAAATCTAGAAAGCCTGGTAGTAATTATAAAGGAAAATCTAAGGATAGAAAGTGTCACCATTGAAAGAAACCAGGTCATTAGAAAGTGATTGTCCGGATTAGAAGAAGAAGAAGGAAGAAAATGGTTCTTCATCATTTGCGGTGGAGAAATCTGCATATGATGATGTGTTATCTTCAACGGTATCAGATGTATCAAACCATTAGGTGCTTGATTCGAGGGCGTCTTTTGATATAATGCTTAACAGGAATTACTTCATTTTATTTAGTCGAAAGAGAAGAAAGTGTAATCTTTATAGGTAATGATGCTAGTTGTAGAGTCATGGGAGAAGGTACAATGTCGATTAGGATGATTGACGGAGTGATATGAACTTTGACATGTGTCCAGTATGTTCTGGGTCATTGGAATTCCTTGATTTCTTTAGGGAGTTAGCATCCATGAGGTGCAAGGTCACTTTAGAGAGGATGGTTTGAAGGTTTCGAGTGGTGTTCTTGTACTTATAAAGAGAGATGTGTTCCGGAATCTATATTTTCTTAAAGGAACCACAGTTCTTAGAGAATCTTGTGTTGGAGTTGATAGTTCGCGTGCTATAGATGCCACTGGACTTTGGCATCTTAGGTTGGGTAATATTTCTAAGAAGGGCTTATGGTTTCTTCATGGACGGAAGATGATCAAAGTCACCTTCGACAAGTTGGATTTTTTCCAAGAGTGTGTGTTAGGTAAGCAGACTAAAGTATCCTTTGGAGTTGGACTCCATAGATCAAAGGGGGTACTTGATTATGAGCATGCAGATGTTTGGGGACTAGTTGCTACTGCTTCCATTGAGGGGGCGAAGTATTTTTTTCTTCTTTATCGATGATTTTATCTCAAAAATTTCGGGTGTATGTGATGAAGGCCAAATCAGAGAGCTTTGAGAAGTTTTGTGATGACCCGTCACCTCGACCCTCAGAAATCGACACTAATACATCCACGGTATTCACGTGCCGCAAATCCAAGTGTCGGAGAGGCAGATTATCAGTAGTGTAAAAGAAAATAAAGATAGAAGATAACAGAATAATAGAATCTCACATCGCATTCAACATTTATAATTATCATAATGATCAGGGTCAAATACAAATCTAGCGGGATAGTTATAACGATCTATCCGTATATATGCTAGAAATACGTTCTACGTAACATAGCGAAAAATGGGTAGATAACTATATAAGGTACTTCAGCTTCATAGCTCCAAAAGACTTGTCCAAAATGCTCCCCAACATGCTCCAAAATGCTCCCCAACATGCTCCAAAATGCTCCTAAAGTATCCTGACTACATGGCTGTCCGAAAAATAGTGCACCCAGAGTTTAAAGAGAAAAACAAACTCCGGGTCAGTCATGGGACTGGTGTGAGAACTCAAAGTACGATGTTTTTGAAAACAAAAGGTATCTCATAAGACCATGTCGCACATAAACACGGAACGGGTTTTTACCTAATGATAACCAAAAATCTTTGTTACAAAAAATTTAGAGATATTATTTTTAATGACATTCTTTGAAAACATTTTCAAATAAACTTATTAATCTTGGCCGAAATTCTTACCATTATTAAATTCCAGCATACTAGGTTCTACAAACAAGTCCGAAGGTTCTTATTGGAGAATGGATTTCCATACAAATGATCACGTGAAGGGACTACCTTCCGATGGGTGCACCTCTAGATGGATGTCCCGAGGACCATCACAAAGGATCCTCTCTACTAACACAAGACCGGCCTATCTCTGTAACAAGATAGTATCGAATATATCATCCCTCGGTCGTTACCAACCTTTATCTGAGAGCTCTCTTCGCATACATCCACACTAATTTACATCCCGAATGTCATAGCGGGAAGAAATATATCTAGAAGGGAATGACCATACCCTACTTAAGAATGACCCGCTTAGCCTTGCTGCATCTAACCCTGTTTCGGTCATTTCTGGTTGATGAGACTCGAGGCTATGATTACTTTTTCACATAGCAAATTTTCTTTCACTTTCAGTGCCTCATTGCTCTTTCATATTCACACGACTGATTTCTATAAATGTATAACTTCCTGAGCTCGTATGTCTCGCGAAAGAGTGTTAAGCTAAGAGAAGGTGTATTCTCCGCCACCGACTGATATAATTTTACAAAAACCACTCATTATGATTTGGAATGTAAGTTCAGACATTCATCCATACAAGTTCGTTCTGGGACCAAACGAAACCGGAGGCACTTTCCTCGGCCATTACTAGGCGAGAAGCCCTTGTGGTTTTGAGGTTTTTTATAACAAAGATAACACTGCTACAATATAGTGCATCAAGAGTTTATCCACAATTAATCAACAAGTAGTCCCTCGTTATTATTCGTCTCAATATCTTCGTGTTCAAACATCTTCGTTCTTCGAACACGTAAACTGGTTCGTAGTCGTTTTCGGATAGGAATCAACCGAATCCGACCCAGTTCCTTCGAAATCCAATCATCGGTAAAAATGATATAATTAGGTGATTGTTTTTCGATTCATTCATTTTCCCTTACCAAAATATTTTGAGAGATATATATTTTCAAAATATTCTTTTAGTGAATACGGAATCATTTAAACATCTTTTTGAATATTTCTCAAATCATTTTTAAAGAGTATCTTTTGAGAAAATAGGATTATACAAATCGTTCTACTTTTGTCCAAAATCAACTTCCGTATTCAACAAGTGCTATGGGCGGAATAACGGTGAGATCACCTTTTACATTCCATGAATTGGACAAGTTCCCTCTTCGGATTTTAATAATGAGTATAAGAAGATTATTTCTATAAAATCCAAGTTGAGCATCCAGGCTTTCCTTTCGATATGCTCCACCCCTTGCCTAAAAGAGATAACTTAGGCCAGGTAAGTTTAGGACACTGGTTGCACCATCCCTAAATTTAGTTACACACCTTATTTTCAGTTTTAGATCTCACAGACGGGACAAATGTATTAGTCGTTTCTGCATACTCATTTTCCCATTTTAGATCACTTATCTTCTGGTTTAACCATCTTTGAAATAATGTTAAATTATTCAAATTTCTTTTTAAATACTTTATTATGTACTTGAAAACATTTACTAAGAATTTGGGAAAGAATTGTTAGGTTTTCAAATTTTATTTCAAAAGTTATTGGAAAGCGTTGCAGAAAGTATTGCAAAAAGTGCTTTAAAAGCTATATTCTTCAAAACAACTTTTATATCATTTATAAATTAATCTTTTCAACTTAAATCACTTTTAAAACATTTGGAAAGATTTTTAGAATTTATTTCATATTTTTAAACGATTAATTTATCAATTTTCAACTTTGGTCATTTTAGTGCAAAAATGGATTTTTCTTGAAAATTGATTTTGCCATATTTCAAAATATAAAAGCTGAAATCTTAATTTTCTTTTTTTATGAAAGATATGGATATAAGGATTCGGAAAATTCTTGCTTCGAAGAATTCCGAACAATATTCCACTTCGTATGTTCGTTTGAACTTTTGACGCGTAAACACGAACTACCGTTACGCAACGCGTCAAATTTTAGGTATATTTTGAGTTTCATATCCAAACTTTGTCGGAACAAATTTAAACACTTAGGAATAATTTCTAAGCATATTAAAACATTTTTGAAAGGTATAAATGATTCTACATCACATTTTATTTTAATTTTGAAAGTGTTTTCCGTGTGAATTAAGGTCGTGCATATCGTGACTTGATTCAATATTTTCATGCACTAAACAACATATGTAAATCAATATCATAACCAAACATCCAAAAGAACATATCACAACATCACAACCATATATATATATATATATATATATATATATAAAGCAAATGAACTAACTTTAAAGTGATTATAACTTTCCGAACTTCAATCTGGTGCTCACGATTGCTTCTTTTAAGGCTCCTAGGTGGCTTGACTTGACTTGTGGAGGCCTTTGGTGCTTTGGGCTGTGATCTTAATGGGAGATTGGGCTCGGCTTGATGGTGAAGGAGTGGGTCGTGGGTTGTGAAGGAAGGAGGAGGAGTTTTGGTGAATATTTAAGGTGATTTGATGATTACTTTCTTTAGTATACTTTTGGAATAAATTTTGGCATTATTTCATTAAGGTTGGAAGCCATTAAAAGAGTGAGAACAAGCTATAAATTTTGAGAAGAAGAAGTGTGGAAGGAAGAGATAAAGTGGGTATGTGTTTATAGAAAATATTTGAGTATAAAATATGGATTTGTGTTTTTATTTAAATAACCTTCCTTAAGAATTAAGTAAACTTATTAAATTCAAAACTTACATCTACATCAAATCACACTTTTAAAATTCAAATACTTTAGAGTTAAGTAAAGAATAAGAATGATTACTTTACTTTATATCATTTTCTTTACTTTATGTCATATTTGATGTGACATATGTTTTGTCTTTTTTAGTTTACTTTTGCTAATTACTTTCTAGAGTTTTCTAAGTGTGATTATTAAAAGTAACATTGTTTAGTTAATTGTTAACTATCTTTATATGTTAGCATATTTATTAAATTGTGTACATAAAGGTGCAACAACATTGCGACAACTTTAAATCGACAAAACATTGATTTTTGACAAAAAGTTTTAAGGTCATATTTTGACGTTTTATTTAAACTATTTATTTATGTAAATCAAATTTAAAAATAAATTTGTATAATTTCATTTAAAAATATAAACACTCATAAATAAACTAAAATAATTTATTAAACCATTTAAACTTACTTTTCTGAAATCAGGATTTTGTCACTTTTGTCAATATAAGCAAATGTTACTATTTTCGTGTACATTTCTATTTCCAAATCATATCTAAGATTGTTTGAATCATAAAACCTTTTATACTTTACATTTAAAATCACTTTAAATGTTATATTTTGAAGTGTTTAAATTTTGGGTCGTTACATTCTCTCATACTTAAAAGAATTTCGTCCTCGAAATTAGATAAGGAGAAAATAGCTCAAAAGAAAATATATATTCAGTAAAATGGAATATATACAATAAGTGATTACACAACATGCGGTGAGTACACTCAAATGATAGATAAAATCTATATATCGATCCTAAACTGGGGATATGCTTTTCTGATTCTATCTTCTATTTTCCATGTGCAATCATCAGCATCCCCGCTGCATTGAACTTTTACTAACCTTAGAACCTTCCTTCTTAATCATTTCTCATCTTGATCCACGATTCGAACGGGTCTTCTAATAACTGCTATCTCCAAGTCATCTTGAGCAGCTGTTTCTATGATTTGTTCTAGGTCATATATATGCTTCCGCAAATGTGATACGTGAAAAACCTTATGTACACCAGACATTCTTTCAGGCAATTGTACTCGATAAGCTAGTGGGCCAATTCATTCGGTAATGGGAAAAGGTCCAATATATCGAGGTGCTAACTTTCTAGCTCTTCCAAATCTTACTACTTCTTTCATTGGGGAGACTTTCAAAAAGACTGAATCTCCAACTAAGAATTCCATATTTTTACGCCTTCGGTCTGCATAACTCTTCTATCTGCTTTGGGCTTATTTTAGCTTCTTTCTAATCATATCAAATTTTTTTTAAGCTTTTCGTACCATATCTGGGCCAATACCTAACCGATCTCCGGTTTCTATCCAACATGCTGGCGATTTACATGGACGATCATACAAAGCTTCATACGGAGCCATGCTGATACCAGCTTGATAGCTATTATTATAGGAGAACTCTACTAAATGTAAATGATTCTCCCATGAGCCTCCAAAGTTTAGAATACAGGCCCTCAAAAGATCTTTCAAAACACGGTTAACTCTTTCCGTCTGTCCATCAGTTTGGGAGTGATATGCAGTACTTATACTCAGCTTGGTTCCCAAAGCTGTCTATAGTGCTTTCCAAAACTAACTAGTGAAGATTGGATCACGATCGCTTACTATACTGCTTAGAACTCCATGCAATCGGACAATCTCCTTCATATATATATCTGCAAGGCTTGCTGCAGTTCTTGTTGGCTTAACTGGAATAAAGTGTGCACTTTTGGTTAATCAGTCTATGATAACCCAAATACCTTCATTTCCTTTCCTTGTTCGGGGTAAGCCATCAATGAAATCCACGGATATTTGATCCCACTTCCAAGCTGGAATCTCCAAAGGTTGAAGTAATCATGCCGTCTTTTGTTGGTCACTTTTGATTTTTTGGCAATTTTTACACCGGCTGACATAGATAGATATGTCCCTCTTCATACTTTTCCACCGAAATGTACGCTTCATGTCCTTGTACATCTTATGAATCCTCGGATGAATGCTAATTTTGGATGTGTGGCATTCAGCTAGTACATCTTGCAAATTCTTCCATTTAACCGCAATACTCCATGGTTCTCAATTTTAAAGCTTGAATTTCTTCCTTTAGCTGCTTTAATGCGTTTCTCAAACCGTTTATCTTCTCCCTATTTATTAGGAATTCTTTCCAGAAGAGTTGGAGTTACTACCAAATAAGAAATAGTAGCTAACTTCCTACTCAATGCATCAGCTACTATGTTGGCTTTCCCGGGTGTATATAGAATATCTTGATCATATGACATGAGAAATTCTAGCCAGCATTATCTCTTGTTCAAATCCTTCTGGGTGAAAAGATACTTCAAAGATTTGCGATCCGTGAAAAGTTTGAATTTTTCACCTAAAAGATGAAATATTATTTACTATAGTCAATTCAAAGTTTTATCGAAATAGACTATGAAAGATTCTTACCCAGCAAATAATGCCTCCATATCTTTAGAGCGAACACAACGACTAATAGTTCTAAGTCGTGTGTTGCATAATTCTTCTCATGTGTCTTCAGCTGTCTACTTGCGTAAGCAATCACCTTCCCATCTTGCATTAAAACTGCACCAACTCCTTCTCCACAAGCATCGGTATAAATGGTCAATCCACTATTTTCATTTATAATCGCTAAAACTGGAGCGGTTGTCAATCTCTTCTTTAGTTCTTGCAATGCTTCTTCACACTTAGGAGTCCAGATAAATTTAGCATCCTTCATTGTTAACTTCGTTAGGTGATAGGCAATTTTAGAGAGGTCTTGAACGAATCTTCTGTGATATCCTGCCAAACCTAAGAAGCTACGAATCTCTTTAGAGTTTGCGGCTGCTTCCAATCTTGAATAGCTGCAACTTTCCCTGGATCTACTGAAAATCCATCCCTTGATATTATATGTCCAAGGAATCTTACCTCCTTCTCCCAAAAACTGGCACTTTGAGAATTTGGCTTTAAGCACGTTATTTCTCAATATTTCCAACACAACTTCTAGATGTCTTGCGTTTTCTTCTTCTGTCTTTGAGTAGATGAGGATATCATCGATAAAGACTAGCACGAATTTGTTTAGCACATCTCTAAACACTCTATTCATTAGGTCAACAAAATAAGCGGGTGCATTAGTCAGCCCAAAAGGCATAACCAACCACTCATAGAAAGTATTCGGACCTTTGAATGCAGTTAATGGGTCCAATCTTCTACGATCCTTAGTTGATGGAATCCTATAGCTAGGTCCATTTTAGAGAAAACTCGAGCTCCATGTAACTGGTCAAACAAGTCGTCTATTCGGAGTAGAGGATACTTGTTCTTAATGGTTTGCTTATTTAGATCTCGATATTCTACACACAATCTCAAAGATCCATCTAACTTAGCAACAAAACGAATACCGATCCCCAACTTGAATGGCTGGGTCTTATCAGTCTTTTATTTAATAGCTCTTGGGTTTGGTTATTCAACTCATTCCTTTCTTTCGGTGTCATCCTTCTATCTTGTGGGGGCAAACTTTTTACTTCCTCAAAGACATCTGCAAATTATTTAACAGCGGGTATTGTTTCTAATCCTGTCTGGGATGTATCTAAAGCATAAACAAAACTATCCCTTCTTGGACTAGGATCTTCACAAGGTATTTCTATGAGTTCCCCTAACTTTTTCTTCACTACAACTATTCTCTTCAAACAATCTAGAATAGGTTCATTTTTAGTTAACCAATCCATATCAAGTAAAATTTCGAATCCAATAAAAAATAAGACGAAAAGATCAAAAGGAAAGTGATGGGGATGATAGTAAATTGGGACTTTTTCATAGTGCATACAAAGATTAGTGGAACCTCCTATAGGATTCGTCACGCAGATAGGTTCGTCAACAATTTTAGGTTTAAGTTCTAATTCTTCTATAGTTGTTTTAGAAATAAAACTATGAGAAGCTCCTGTATTAAATAATGCTCTGACTAAAACATCTTTGATAAAAATATTACCTTCCAACACCCATTTTCCCTTCACATATTTGGAGGTGAAGGCTCATCCTTGATAGCGTAAACTTTGGCTTGTTCTCCTTTCTTCAGTAGGGGACAATCCTTTATCATGTGCCCTGGTTTATGACAATTGTAGTAGCTTCTTGGTGCTGATCCTTGAGTTCCTTGAGTTCTGGGTTTTCTACAATGAATTGATAGGTGGCCCTTTTGTTGGCAATTGTAGGAAGTGACATCTTTAAAGCGGTTATCCTGAGATCCTCCATTGGGTTTTCCCTGCAACGGCTTCTTGCCATTGAACTTCCTCTTCTTCCAGTTATTGTTGTTGCTTTCTTGTACTATGGGTGGATCTATCTTATCCAAAGCTTCATATCTGTATCCCATGTCTATTAAGTCTACAAATGGTTCTTTCACATGTCCAGTCATCCTGACATGGTATTGCTTCTTCATTCCAGTAATAAACTTTTCATTCTTTTTAGAGGCGTATCTATCAATCCAGGCCCAAAACAAGGTAATTTGTTAAACTTGTTAGCATACTCCTCAAAAGACATATCCTCCTCCTATTTAAAATCCATAAAATTTCGGTAAAGACGGGATTTTCCTACTTCCGGCATATACTATTCCTCCAGAACTTCTTTGAATCGTTCCTATGAGGAACCATCCTCTGACACATTCTGAGTAATAGATTCCAACCAAACTAGAGCTCCGTCTTGTAGTTGCCAAAAAGCTAAGAATCTCTTCTGCTCATCTCCAATATTTAGTCCTTTGAAAATTCTTTCACATGCGCGGATCCAAGCTTGTACTTCAATGATGGTTTCTGTTCCTTTGAAAGGTTTACCACCAAGGCTGGTATAGTTCTTGCATAAAGTTGCAAAGTTGATTTGGGGCTGCACCGGAACTACTACTTCCTCGACAACTGTAGGTGCAGGAGTTTGACCATTTGTGGAATTACTTCCTCCCCTACCTCGTACTCTTCTTCCAATCATTTTCTACTATTTGTATATAGTAAGAAAAAGATCTTTAGGATATATAGACAAGATATCTTAGGGAATACTATACAGTAAAATATACTAATTAAAATTAGAAGTTTTAATTATGCGCTCTCTCAGACTAAACTCATTCTAGGGCATTACTAACCCTATCTCTAATGAGTCATACCCCAACAGAGCCAAGGTTCTCACTTAACCTTCAGCTTTGATACCAAATGCGATGACCCGTCTCCTCGACCCTCGGAAATCGACACTAATACATCTACGATATTCACGTGTTGTAAATCCAAGTGCCGGGGAGGCAGATTATCAGGGGTGTAATAGGAAATAAAGATAGAAGATAACAGAATAATAGAATCTCGCATAGCATTAAACATTTATAATTATACATAATGATCAGAGTCAAATACAAATCTAGCAGGATAGTTATAACTGTCTATCCGTACATATGCTAGAAATACATACTACATAACACAACGGAGAATGGTTGATAACTATATAAGGTACTTCAGCTTCATAGCTCCAAAAGACTTGTCCAAAATGCTCCCCAACATACTCCAAGATGCTCCTAAGGTATCCTGACTACACGGCTGCCTGAAAAATAGGGCATCCAGAGTTTAAAGGAAAAAAAACTCCGGGTCAGTCAGGGAAGTGTGAGAACTCAAAGTACGATGTTTTTGAAAACAAAACGATATCTCATAAGACCACGCCGCACATAAACACGAAACAGGTTTTTACCTTATGATAACAAAACTCTTTATTACGCAAAATTTAGAGATATTATTTCTAATGACATTCTTTGAAAACATTTTCAAATAAACTTGTTAATCTTAGCCGAAATTGTTACCGTTATTAAATTCCAGCATACTAGGTTCTACAAACAAGTCCGAAGGTTCCTATTGGAGAATGGATTTCCATACAAATGACCAGGTGAATGGACTATCTTCCGATGGGTACAACTCTAGATGGATGTCTCGAAGACCATCACAAAGTATCCTCAACCAACACAAGACCGGCCTATCTCTTCAACTAGATAGTATCGAATATATCATCCCCCGGTCGTTACCGACCTTTATCCGAGAGCTCTCTTTGCATTCATCCACATTAATTTACATCCTGAACGTCATAGCAGGAAGAAATATATCTAGAAGGGAATGATCATACCCTACTTGGGAATGACCCAATTGGACTTGCTGCATCCAACCCTGTTTCAGTCATTTCCGGTTGATGAGGCTCGATGCTACGATTACCTTTTCACATAGCACATCTTCTTTCACTTTGAATGCCAAATTTCCATTCCACATTCACACGACTGATTTCTACAAACGTATAACTTTCTGAGCTCGTATGTCTCGGGAAAGGGTGTTAAGCTAAGAGAAGGTGTATTCTCCGCCACCGACTGATATACCTTTATAGAAGCCACTCATTATGATTTGGAATGCAAGGTCAGACATTCATCCATACAAGTTCATTCTAGGACCGAACGAAACTGAAGGCACTTTTCTCGGCCATTACTAGGCGAGAAGCCCTTGTGGTTTTGAGATTTTTCATAACAAAGAGATCACTTCTACAATATAGTGCATCGAGAGTTTATCCCCAATTAATCAACAAGTAGTCCCTCGTTATTATTCGTCTCAATATTTTCGTCTTCAAACATCTTCATTCTTCGAACACATAAACTGGTTCGAAGTCGTTTTCGGATAGGAATCAACCGAATCCGACCCGGTTCCTTCGAAATCCAATCATCGATAAAAATCATATAATTAGTTGATTGTTTTTCGATTCATTCATTTTCCCTTACCAAAATATTTCGAGAGATATATATTTTCAAAATATTCTTTTAGTGAATACGGAATCATCCAAACCTCTTTTTGAATATTTCTCAAATCATTTTTAAAGAGTATTTTTTGAGAAAATAGGATTATAGAAATCGTTCTACTTTTATCCAAAATCAACTTCCGTATTCAACAAGTGCTATGGATGGAATAACGGTGAGATCACTTTTTAAATTCCACGAATAGAACAAGTTCCCTCTTCGGATTTTAATAATGAGTATAAGAAGATTATTTCTATAAATCCAAGTTGAGCATCCGGGCTTTCCTTTCGATATGTTCCACCCCTCGTCTAAAAGAGATAACTTAGGCCAGGTAAGTTTAGGGTACTGGTTGCTCCATCCCTAACCTTAGTTACACTCTTGTTTTTAATTTTTGATCTCATAGGTGGGACAAATGTACTAGTCGTTTCCGCATACTTATTTTCCCATTTTAAATCACTTATCTTCTTGTTTAACCATCTTTGAAATAATGTTAAATTGTCAAATTTCTTTTGAAATGCTTTATTATTTACTTAAAAACATTTACTAAGAATTTGTCAAAGAATTATTAGGTTTTCAGACTTTATTTCAAAAGTTATTGAAAAGCGTTGCAGAAAGTGTTGCAAAAAGTGCTTTAAAAGCTATATTCTTCAAAACTACTTTTATATCATTTAGAAATTCATCTTTTCAACTTAAATCACTTTTAAAACATTTTGAAATACTTTTATAATTTATTTCACGTTTAAAAAAATTATTTTATCAATTTCCAACTTTGGTCATTTTAGTGCAAAAAGGGGATTTTTCTTGAAAATTGCCATATTTCAAAATATACAGGATGAAATCTTGATTTTATTTTTTTTAATGAAAGATATGGATATAAGGATTTGAAAAATTCTTGCTTCAAAGAATTTCGAACTATATTCCACTTCGTATGTTCGTTTGAACTTTTGACGCGTAAACATGAACTACCGTTACGCAACGCGTCAAATTTTAGGCGTATTTTGAGATTCATATCCAAACTTTTTCGAGACAAGTTTAAACACTTAGGAGTCATTTTTAAGCATATTAAAACATTTTTCAAAGGTATAAATGATTCCATATCACATTTCATTTTAGTTTGGAAAGTGTTTTCCGAGTGAATCAATGTCATGTATATCGTGACTTGTTTCAATATTTTCATGTAATAAACAACATATGGAAATCAATATCATAACCATACATCCAAATGAATATATCACAACATCACAATCAAATATATATGTATAAATTAGTAGTTTTCATCTTAGTCGCAAATGAACTAACTTTAAAGTGATTATAGCTTTCTTAACTTCAATCGGGTGCTCACGGATGCTTCTTTTAAGGCTTCTAGGTGGCTTGACTTGACTTATGGAGGTATTTGGTGCTTTGGGACGTGATTTTAAGGGGAGATTGGTCTCGGCTTGATGGTGAAGGAGTGGGTCGTGGGTTGTGAAGGAAGGAGGAGGAGTTTTGGTGAATATTTAAGGTGATTTGATGATTACTTTCTTTAGTATACTTTTAGAATAAATTTTGGCATTATTTCATTAAGGTTGAAAGCCATTAATAGAGTGAGAACAAGCTTGAAATTTTGAGAAGAAGAAGTGTGGAAGGAAGTGAGAAAGTGGGTATGTATTTATACAAAATATTTGAGAATAAAATATAGATTCTTAAATAACCTTCCTTAAGAATTAAGTAAACTTATTAAATTCAAAACTTACCATCAACATCACATCACACTTTTAAAATTCAAATACTTTAGAGTTAAGTAAAGAATAAGAATGATTACTTTACTTTCTGTCATTTTCTTTACTTTATGTCACATTTGATGTGACATGTATTTTGACTTTTTTAGTTTACTTTTGCTAATTACTTTCTAGAATTTTCTAAGTGTGATTATTAAAAGTAATATTGTTTAGTTAATTGTTAAATATCTTTATATGTTAACATATTTATTAAATTGTGTACATAAATATGCAACAACATTGCGATAACTTTAAACCGACAAAACATTGATTTTTGACAAAATATTTTACGGTCATATTTTGACATTTTATTTAAACTATTTATTTATGTAAACCAAATTTAAAAATAAATTTGTATAATGTCATTTAAAAATATAAACACTCATAAATAAATTAAAATAATTTATTAAACCATTTAAACTTACTTTTTTGAAATCAGGATTTTGTCACTTTTGTCAATATAAGCAAATATTACTATTTTTGTGTATATTTCTATTTTCAAATCATATCTAAGATTGTTTGAATCATAAAACCTTTTATACTTTATATCTAAAATCACTTTAAATGTCATATTTTGAAGTGGTTAAATTTTGGGTCGTTACAAGTTTAAAGCTTAGAAGGTGTTTGTGGAGAACCAATCTAGTTCTAAGTTGAAAGTGCTGAGATCTGATAACGGCGGCGAGTTTGTCTCTGAGAAGCTCCTCAAATTTTGTAGACAGTAAGGCATTAAGAAACATTTCACTACACTTGGTGATCCACAATCCAATGGGGTTGCTGAGAGAATGAATAGGACTTTACTTAAGATGGCTCATTGCTTGAGCTTGACGGTGGACTTATCTAGAGGCTTTTGGACTGAGGCATTATCGACTGTGGCGCATATTATTAATCAGATTCCATACTCATCCAAAGATAAGTAGATTTAGGAAGAGAAGTGAAGAGGTAAAGCCAGGACCTTTGGTTATTTTTGTAATTTTGGCTGTGCTGTGTATGTTCACCATACAGCTCGTGATAAGTTGGAGTTCAGAGCATACAAGGGCATCCTCTTAGGATACATAAATGGCATCAAAGGGTATCATATTTGGCACCCTATTGACAATAAGATTGTTCATTCTAGACATTTCACTTCTGATGAGTCGGCAATGTTCAATCCTAAGAAAGACTTACCTATCACATCAGATGTTTCTAATAGGCCTAAGGAGATGGAAGAGGTTCCTATTTTAAGCCTAGTAGTAGAGTTGTTGATGCTGTTAAGAGTGAGATATATGCAGTTAATGTGACATCACAGAGTAGTCCACAGATGCCTTCTAGTAGTTTTGGTGATGTGCATGAGACTAGGGAAAGTTCAGTTCATAGTGGAGCTAGAAGGAGTTTAGGCGAAGTTGTACCTACCCGGGCCAGTCGTAGGACTATTAGGATGCCTTATAGTACAGTGATTGGCAGTATGCAAACCTTAGCCTTAATGATGAATTTGATTATGTCCTACATATGGTTTATGAGGAGCCGCTTGACCTTGATGAAGCTTTGAAGTCATATGACAGTTCGAAATGGATGTACACTATGAAAGAGCTAGAGACATTGAAGAAGAAAAAGACTTGGGATTTGGTACCTCCTCCTCAAGGAAGCCGAACCATAGGTTGCAAGTGGGTTTTCAAGCTAAAAAATGATGGAAGCTACAAGGTTAGACCTGTTGCTAAAGGAGTTTCACATAGAGTATGATGAATTTTTTTCTCTTGCGCTAAGACGCACCTCCAACTTTATTTTGCTTGTTATAGCTATCGCTCATGACTTGGAGTTGGAGTAACTTGATGTGAAGACCACTTTCTTGCACAAATACATGGAATAGACTATTTACATGAAGCAACCATGTGGATATGTCATAGATGGAAAAGAGAATTTGGTTTACAAGCTAAAAATGCCATTATAAGGACTTAAGCAGTTGCCTAGATGGTGGTACAAGAGGTTTGATTCTTTTATGCTTTAACCTCGTTTTGATCATAGCATCAAAGATGCTTATGTGTATTTCAAGCATTTGAAGAATGGTTATTGAGCGTATTTACTCTTGTATATGGATGATATATTGATTGCTTTCAAGGATAAAGCTGAAATTGATACTTGAAGTTGAAGCTTAAGGCGGAATTCAAGATGAAAGACCGTGGAGAAGTAAGGAAGATTTTAGGTATGGAAATCCAAAAGGATAGGAATATTGGACTTTTAAAGCTCACTCAAAAGGAATATGTTGATAGTGCTTGCTCGGTTTAGCATGGGAAGAGCAAAGATAATTAGCACACCCATGCCTTTGTGCATACAACTTTCTAGTAGAGGCTCTCCGATCTCGGAGAAGGACAAGGCTTATATAGAGAAGGTTCCCTATGCAAGTGCAGTTGGCAGTCTGATGTATGTCATGGTTTGCACTAGGCCTGACATTATACATGTAGTTGGATTAATGAGTAGATTCATTTCAAATCCAGAAAAGACGCATCGGGAGACAATGAAGGGTCTTTTTAAATATCTTAGAGGGACTCCAGACCATGGGCCTGTCTTTGGTAGCAGAGATAGAGATTTCAGTTTGATTGGATTTTGTGGTTCTGACTATGCCAGTGACAGAGATCGAAGGAAGTCAACCTTAATTTATGTTGGTGGGGCAATTATTACTTGGAGAGCGAGGTCGCATGCGATTGTAGTTTTGTCTATTACAGAAGTAGAGCTTATAGCTATGGTTGAAGCAGCTAATGATATGCTTTACTTGAAGCGTTTGTTGTGTGACTTAGGCTTCGTGTACGAAGGTATAGAAGTGAATTGTGATAGCCAAAGTGAAATCCACTTAGCTAAAAATATGGCTTTCAGCTCAAGGACGAAGCATATTGAGGTGAGATAGTCCTTTCTTATCTCTAAAGATGAGAGAATCTTGATTAAGTGCTAGGTATCATAGGGTGGCATGGGGGAGAGTGAGTTGGTAGATTGAGACGTTTGTTTTCATTATGGAAACTCATAGGTCCTGCTTGGAGAGGGTACTTTTAACACTTTGTTGGTGGGTTGTGGCCTTGCCGGAGTACATTTACAAAGTGCAATTGGTGATGGCTATGCCGAAGCTTATTGAGAAAGTATTTATGGTGTCTTGTTTGAGAGAAACATGGAGTAAGAGAATGTAGGTGGAGTTGATAGGCTTTTGGGGAAATATAGTATCAAGGTAGAGATTGTAAGATTTGGTGATGCAATATTTCCAATTGTAGAAGATTTGGAGGATATTGCTGAATTCAACGATACAATATTTCTAATTGCAGAAGATTTGGAAGATATTTGAGATAATTACTCAAATATATATTGCCTCTTTTATAGCCTTAAAGAGAGTAATAAATTACCTACATAAGAAGAAGAATTATTTTGGGAGAATGACGTAATCAATCAATTCCCTAATTAGCTGATTAAAGAAGGAATCTTAACAGATGCATATAAATTGGGGGACTGCAAATTCAAATTAATAAATGTTTCTATATGAGTAGGGGAATTAATGAGGCATTGATTTATGACTATAAATCAATTACTTCGACCCTAATTAATAATCTCTATATAAAAGCAGAAATTAGCTTAAGCAGAATTATCTCTCTCAGTTCCTTAAAAAAGAATTATCTCTCTCAATTGTATTTCTTATTCTTCTTCTCAATTATCAACCTTGTAAAAATTTCTCCTCTTAGAAAGTAATAATATCTCCTCTCCCCAAGTAGATGTTGTAACGAACTGTAAATTTTAACGATTTTTGTGATGTAATTTACTTAAATTTTGCTTGAAATTAAACAATAAAATTTGGCAATGAAAATTTGATATTTAGAATACGTCTATTTGAACATAGCAGCTAGAAAATTTTCACTGGTAAATATGAATGTTAGTTCTGTTGTGCAATTTTAGTTTCAAATTTAAATCTGTTAAAAATTGATGTAAATAAAATATTATTGAAATATGAATATTTTTATATAATAATTTTTTTTATCATCTTCCGAGTGAGATGTCATATTTCGTTTCACCAAATTTGTACTGCTATTGCACCATATCTTATTTTTGGCGTTTTAGTAGCATTTTCGGTACCGAATATCGAATTTTGATAGGATGATCGTATCGTTGATATCTGCGTACCATTCTGTTCGTATTGTCATGCTGATCTCCGCAGTATATTTAATTATGAATTTCGGAGTCCGATACGTGGCAAAATCCACAGAAACGGATGGCCACATCGGTATCTATTTTGGAGCTTTTAATATGCAGTGACTATTCAAATTTTCAAACGGCTAAAATGAACAGTCATGAACTTTTATTATTTTCAGAAATGTCACTTCACCTTCGTTTCTCCCTGTGACGACCCGGGTTTCTGGACCCAGAAATCCGTATCGTCATGAAGAAAGAAAGGGGTGAGAAAATAGAAAAGATAGAGAAGAAAGAACAACAACATCAGAATCTCACAGCGGAATGGAACAAAATATAATCGATCACATAACTATTACATAGTTTTACATATATCAGAGTTATACAGACAATGCATCACATACTAGACAGTTATAAACACCTGTCTAGATATTACAACTCGATACAACTCAAACAAATAACTCAAAGATACCAACACAGCGGAACTATATATCTACAAACGCTGAAGCCTCCTGCTCCATTGCTCCTCCAGGATTCGTCAAAGCTAACCTGAATCCCTTGGCTACTCGTAAAAATTTGAGTACCCGAGAGTTTAGGAAAAAACAGAAATAAAATCCGGGTCAGACATGGGTCTGGTGTGAGTAACAAGTTAAAGTTGCTTAAATTTTGAAAATAAAAAGGTATCACGTAAGACTCCCCACAAATAAACATGGGTAAGTTTTTACCTTACGCTAACCAAAACATTTGATAGGAAATTCAGTGATATTATAATAGGTCTAGGGTTTTCAAGTAAATAGAAAATAGCCGAAATTGTTACATTCATTAAATTCCAGCTACTAGCCACAAAAGTGGGTAATACAATCAAAACCGTTGGCACTTATTGGATTTTGCATTCCATACAATGGCAGGGCTACTGGGGTACCGCCCGTCACAGTACGTGGCCTAGATCAACGTACCGATGATCACTCCCGACCACCTACAACACAAAGCCGGAACCATTCCTTACTGAACAGTCCCGAACAAGATAATTCCGGCAGTTGTTGCAATCAACCGCCACACAACCGAAAAATAAAGGGACATCTAGACGGGGGAATATCTTGTCCTGCTTGGGCATGACCCACCTAACCTTGCTGCACCTCTCCTGTTTTAAGAATTCCCGATTGATGAGGCTTGAGGCTGCGATTACCTTTACAGGACATATCTCTTAGAATGCTCATCGTCCGCCCGACGATGTGCTGAAAGCATTCAATCCATACAAGTTCGTTCCGGGTTCGAACGAAACCGAAGGCATTATCTCGTTACACTCATTTTGGAATCACCCTCAGAGTTAACGACAATAACCCTTGCACTCTGAATCTTCATCTTCATTTCAGATTCACGACCTATCGTTAATTTGGATTGATGTGGTTTTCGGATGTCCAAATATGGAAACCCGATCCCGGTCTCATCGAAATCCAAAACGTATCTTTTAAGGCCAAGTTGTCTATTTTGTCTTAACAGTTTAATTCAATATTATCAATATACACACAGATAGATAATTCACAATATCGCAATAGATAATCACATTGTCATCATAAACAGATAATCAATATTATCATCCCAATCGGAAAATAAATATTATTATACTTAAACCATACATCCATAGCACATAGATATTATTCATCTCATATCTGATATCACAATGAATCAATGAAATATCAATATCATTCATCCATAAGCAATGATTTATAATCATACCATTTATAATTAATTTAAATTAACTACTTCTATCTCTAATTAATTTAAAGTAAATTAAATTAATTACTTCATCTATAAATCCTGCTTATACAATCAGTAATTAATTATAAATCAAATTAATTAATTATTCTCTAGATATCCATCTTGATTAACCACCTTTGATTAATCATCTTCTAATTACACTAATTAATTAGTCTTTATTTAATTTCACAAATTAATTATTTTAAATCATTTATAGTAATTAACATATAATTACTTCATTTGTTAATTAAATATAATTAATTACATTTATCCTTAATTAATTACATAGATTAATCACCACATTATTGATTATTCCTTAATTAAACAATTCTTAATTACATCATTAATTCTATTAATTAATGATTTCTAATTTAGATTTTAAATTAAATTACTTTATTTAAATTAAATTACATTAAGCGATTAATCTCTAATTAAGCACAATTATTAATCATCCTGGATTAATATCAACCAGTAATTAACTATCCTTAATTGCTATATTAATAAATCAATTATCCCATAATTAATTATCTCCATTAATTAATCCCTTGATTAATTACAAAAGTAATTATCCAAATTACTTCATTAACACATCATCTTCCACTAATTGCATTCAGTAATTAGCATTAGTTACTTCCCTAAGTAATTATGCTCCATTAAATACACTAAGTAATTACACTTATAAATTTATCAAATGATTTTCTTAAATTAATTAAACTAAATTAATTAACTTAATTTAATCATTTTATCAAAATTAATTACAATAAGTAATTAATCTCTTAATTACTTTTATCAAGTAATTACATTTAACAATTTACAATAGATTATCTAATTAATCTAATTAATTATCAAAATTTATCACATTAATTAATTAATTAATAATCCTTAGTTAATTACCTTCATTAACTAATAACATTTCTTAATTTACTTCTTAATTAATCTCTAATTATAAATTAATCTAAATTATTAATACATAAGTCGTTCCCTAATTAACTTATGCATTAAATCATTTTAATATCTAAATTATTTCTAAGATAATTTATTTCTTTATTAATGACTCCCTTAATATTAAAGTGTATTAGAACATTACATTTTAAATTTAAATTCAAATTCCATTTTGAATTTAAGATTCAAAATGATTATTTATTTAACATTAACTAAAATTTAAATTCAATTTAAAATCTTTTAAAATAAATGTAAATAACATTTATTACTTACAAATGAAGTTTATATAAGGAAAGCCTTTATATTAAACTACTTAACTTTATTTAAATTTAAACTACCAAAATACATTAATATTTTAACTTGCAAATTTAAGTTAAAACAATTTATTTAACTTCCATTCAAAAGAATTTTATAAAAACCAATTCAAATATTTATTTGGAAACAAATTACTTTTTTAAAAAAATATTTGATTTAAACTTGTTTTATATATTTAGATTTAAAAACTGATTTAAAATTCAGATTTGAATTCAAGAAAAACTTGAATTCATTAGTTTAACTTTGAATTTAAAACTTTGGTTTAACTTGCTATTAAAAATTTGGTTTTTAATTCTTGATTTAAAAATCCAAATTCATTTTTAAAAACTTAGATTCAAAAGTTCACTTGAATATATACTTTGAACTTTTAATTTTAAAACACAATTTAAATTTTTGTTTCAGAATTTAAATTAAAATTTAAAATCTGAAACTGTCAGGTTTTTAAACCAGAAAGAAAACCCACATTTAATTGTTTTAAAACTTTATTTTTATTTCAGATTTGAATTCTTGAATAAATTTGAATTCATACTTCAACTGGATTTAAACTTATTTAAATCTATTATTTATTTTTAGGTTTCATTTGAATTTGTTTAAAATCAAATTTATGCTCCCAGGTTTTACAATGTCTGAAACAAACACTGACTCGAGCCCATCAACATTCAATTCGAGTCATCCCTCCCTCTGCTTCGAGTCACATACTCGAGTGACCCGAGTATTTCCCGAGGGAAAAACCCTGCACCCAACCACGAATGATTCAGCACTTTAATGGGCACGGTGCACGTGCACCGTGGCCCCAGCCACCTCCGGCCACCACCAGAACTTCATCGCATCGCTGCTCATCTCCAGATGACATCACGTCCACCAGAATCCATCCCCACAACTCAAATAAAAAATGAGCAGTAAAAGCAAAACCTGGAAAACACAATATCCACCCCTAACCAAACCTGTCATCACCGCATTCTCCCAACCCCGACCACCTGATGGTTAACAGATCCGTCCATGGACTCGCCTTCGACCAAGCTACCAACTCCCGAGACCTCGTGCAACTCGATGCATGGTGGAAGTCGCGGTGATCAAAAGTTCGATCACCATAAAAATTAGGGTTACATACTTCAAACTACTACCACCGTGCTCAGACCAACCACCATACATTTTTCCCATCACCACTATAGGCCCCTCGACCGTCACATACAAGCACGACCACCCAGATAACAGTGATCACCCAAAACCCCAAATTTGTATTTTCAGTTCATACCAGAACTGCACCTAACTTCTAGTACTAAAAATCTTGATTTAAGTTTTAAAATTCATATTTTGTTACAGAGATTCAATGTATGTTCCTGGATTTATAATTGAAGTGCTTGGTTTTTCTCTTATTCAAGTTTAACTCTGTTATTTTGATTTTCCAGAACAATATTCAAAGATAGTTCAACTTAAATAAAACTTAAACCCTAAATTACGTTGAAACAAACAATTTTTGTTTGTATTCTAAGTCCTGAAAGCTATTAGATCAAGAGATAAAAATAATTTGAATCAAACTCAAGCTTGGGAACAAAATAAATAGGTTTGTACAGAGACTTCAAAATGTACCCAGACAACATCCATATGCACAGAAGAATACATACATACAAATCACACTATTCCAGATTTTAACCTTGCAACCAGTTTTAAATGCTTAAGCTTTAGAAATTAAAGTTACTCACCATTGCTTTTAGAAATAACATAGCATTCTTGTATGAAAAGCTTTGGACTTTAAAAACTGGGAAGTAGTTTGCTTGATTTCCTTTTGATTCATCTTGCCGTTGTTGTTGTAATGCTTCAGTTTTAAAAAAAATGGAGATATTTTGTTACTTATTTCCTTGTTTCAGTTTTGTTATGTTTAGTGAATGAACTAAAAATAGGAAGGCATGTATATAAAGAAGTGTCAGGGAAGGTGATATCTGGGTTACCAAATGCAGGTACAATATGGTTTTGTTTGTATCAGGCAAAATTATATTTTAGGGCTAAAATGATTCTTGGAAAAATTCGATTGACTTGGTTAGCTGCTAATAAATGGAGTCATTTAATGCTAATGTACTTAATGTCTCCTACTAATCTTATGTATAGATATTTTTTGCTTTTTTACTTTGCTTTGCATTTTTCTTACAGGTTGTCTACACTTTCTTATGCCTTTGCATTTCAAAACTCTACGGGCTTCTCATATACAACCCTGATTTGTACTTACCTCAAGTACATATAAATAGTTACTTTAGTTATTGATATAAATCTTTAGCTTAAGTTTTGTTTACACTTACCATCTGCATTTCTTTTCATTATAGGCACAAATTTTATTTTCACTTGCCTGAGTATGTTTTCTACACTTCATGTATATTATCAAGTTGTTTTAGTTATTGTTATAGCCTTTTAACTTAAGTATTTTAGCTCTCTTTTATTTTAACATTGTTTGCGCCAGAATTGGTCACAAACACCTAATATCGCGAAAGCACCCGTTTATCAACACAGATCAATAATAACAAACACAAAACTCAGATCTAAGAGATAGTAAATGCAGCAAATCACAGATAACGGTAAACAACACAGGATTTATAGTGGTTCAGCGTTCGTGCCTACGTCCACTTTGAAGTTTTTATCTTTATTGATTCACTTGATGATTTTCAATCGATTACAGCAGATTACTGCAAGTTGTAGCTTTGATACTTGATTACAATGATGTTGGAAAGACTTAGAATTGAATCTGGCAGAGTCTGGGCTTTCTTTCTCTCTTCTTAATCTCCAACCCCTTTTCTGAATGACCAGGGGCTCTATTTATAAGCGTAGGAGGCTGATATTTCTCCTAATATCCGGGAAGACCGCTTCAGGCACATGAGGGGGCCCACTCGCCCGAAATCTGGAGGTCCGGGCCCACATCAGGATCGATCCGACCTTCACTTCGAATCGATCAAGGAAATGTCCAATCAAGGTGAAATTTGGCGAGAACATTCTTCAACATGTATGTAAGCTTCTGTGAAAATTTCATAGCATTTGGATCAACGGTTTGGAAGTTATGATCGATTCAAGATGGGGTTCTCCGGCACGCTGCTTGCTTCGAATCGATCCTATGGGTTCGTTCGAATCCATATGGTTCGAATCCATATGGTTCGAACCCATAGGTTCGAATCGATCCTTTTGCATGTGGAGGCGGCGACGAGGCGCTCACTATGTGAATTGGATGGTTTTGAGTGTTGGATTCGAACGTATGCTTCGAATCATTGCAGCCAGAGTGCATTCGAATCGATCAGAATAGGCTGGTGTGAATCGATTCGAAGTTGCCTCTGTTTGGGGATTCGAAGATGAGTTTTGGGATGGAGCCGGGGCTTCTTCGCTTGCATGGATTCGAGGAGACCCTTGGTTGATGGACTTCGAGGGAATGGATTCGAGGCTAGGTGGCCTGAACGGATTCGAAGGTAGGCCATTGTGGTGGATTCGAAGGAGATGGAGTCGAAGCCGATGGAGTCGAAGCTGATGGAGTCGAAGCTGATGGAGTCGAAGCTGATGGATGCGAGGCAGGCACTAGCTGATGGACTCGGACTAGGGCGTACGTGGGTGAATTCGAACCATTGCTAGGATGATGGGTTCGAACTTCGTGGTTTCGAACTAGTGAAGGGGTGATGGATTCGAACTGAGCAGAATCCATCTCTCTCAACTTGAATCCATCATAACTTGAGCATACGACCTCGGATTGACCTGAAATTTGAGATGCTGGATCCTATGGCTTTGCTCATCATGCCCTGTCGATTCTGGCCCAATCTGGACTTGGACAAAATTCATCGATATCCATAGCGGAGTGAAGTACAACCAACTTCTGAGACGAACTGTCTTTTGCTTTTGACCGATCTTTTGGTATCACGGCTTTGTCCAAAAAGCGGGATAACATTTGCCCCCCGAAACATGCCTTGTGGTAGGAAGGTGTGTTTTGCAATGCCTTGAGTTGGATGTTCATATCCTGCCATCAACCTGTAAAGAACTTGGTAGTTTCATATGTCCTCAAATGACGATCATTCGAGATCGAGCTATTTGGGATGAAGCGCGGCCGTTCATGGTCAAGCGCCTAACTTCAAATGACGATCGTTCGTGATCGAGTCATTTGAGGTAAAGTGCGACAGTGCGCGGTCAAGTGGTGGACCTCAAATGACGACCGTTCGCGATCGAGCCATTTGAGGTGAGATGAGTTGTGCCGTTCAGGGCGAGTCGTGCCTGTTCGAGGCGAGTTGTGACCGTTCAAGGTCGGAAGCCGTTCGTGGCGAGTGGTGACTGTTCGAAGTCGAGTGCCGTTCGTGGCGAGTTGTGACTGTTCGAAGTCGCGTGCCGTTCGTGGCGAGTTGTGATCGCTCGCGATTGTGTGCCGTTCGAGGCGAGTTTGCGTGCCCGGGAGGGCTTGATGTTTATGGATGCCAGGGTCACGTTCGGGTGAGTTCCTGGATTGTTTGTGTGCCTGTTGGAGGCGAATTAGTGTGCCCGGGAGGGCTTAGTATTACCGATACCAGGCTCACGTTCGCGTGGGTCCCTGGATCGTTTGTCAGGGTGGTTTATCGCCATCTCAAAGCATGCCTAAGGACCGTTCGCGACCCCGTACATGTGTAAGTAGTTTAGCCATTTCAGAATTATCAGGATCAAATATCTATTCAACAGATGAATTTTTAAAAAACAGAAATGTCCAAACAAACCAAGTTTAAATGTTCAAATCGAAACACCAGCAAAGCAAGGATGTCAAAGTGTAAGTTCCCACTACAAAGCAATCAATAATCATTCAGAGCATGCCTGGAGAACGTTCGCGATCTCGTACATGTGTAAATGATTTAATTGTGTTAGTGGAAGCTTGCGACTTGTTCATCGTTATTTTAATTAATTGATAACCAAACGATGTCCTGGTTCAGGGTTGCCCCTGGCTGATGTAGATGGTGGCCGCTCTGGCTCCACCGTTGAAGCTCTCCTCCTCACATATTGAAGGAGCATACCGTTTCTGATATGTCCTTCCACCTCGTCCCTCAGGTGCCTACAATCATTAGTGTTATGACCATTTAATTCATGAAAAGCACAAAACTTATCTGATCTCCTTTCGTCAGAGGTTGGATCCCTTCGTATCGGTCTACGATAGGGAACCTGCTCTTTGGTATCCTGATAAATCCGCTCCAAACTCTCTGTCAGCTCGGTGTAAGTAGTGAATCACGGCTCCCTCCGTTGCCGTTTTGACCTGTCATTATAATCCTCAGCCCTTCGTTTTCCTTTATCTTTGCCTGAGTCCTTTTCGATAGGCTTTTTGTCTTTTAGCATATAAACTTCTATTCCTTCTCCTTCTTCTCTTTCGGCATTAGCATCCTCTAATCGTAAAAACTTCTCTGCCTCGTGGTAGAATTTCTCTAGATCCACGGGTGGATCTTTAGTCAATGAATTTTTGAACTCTGTGCCGTCAGCTACTCCGGACACAGCTGCCATCACCACCATAGATGGATCTGCGCGTTCCACCGAAGCTGCTGCTGCATTGAATCGCGCTAGATAACTCCTCAAGGTCTCTCCGGCTTTCTGCTTTAGGGTTGCCAAAGTCATCACATTCTTGGGTCTCGTAATGTGAACCCTGAATTGCCTCATAAATCTCTCAATTAAACCCTTCCATGTTCCGATGGATCCATTCTCCAATTGTCTAAACCACAACGCTGCAATATCCGTCAAATATAATGGAAAGCACCGGGCCATAACCTCCTCTGATGCCCCCAGCACTTCCATATGCCTCATATACTTCGTTAGATGAACTGTGGGATTCGTTCTCTCGTCGTACATGTCTAATGATGGTAACTTGAAATCCGGTGGGTTCCTAGCTTGTCTAATTGCCGAAGTGAATGGACTCCTATTAACATCCTCCAAATCTTTGTTCACCAAACCGCCTCTCAGAGCTCTTCTAACCATCTCTGCCAACTTGTCATCGTCTCCGAGATGCAATCTCCGTTCATTACTTTCATCCTGCCCCCCGAGTCCACGAGGGAATTCCGGGATCTGCCCCCTTGATTGAGCATTCACTCCTCTGCTGCTCCTTGCTTGGGTAGATGCATCTCTATCTCTCCCAGGGATTGGATCAACATTCTCCATGTGTGTGCCCCCTACTCCAGGTGCTATGTCGGATGGTCCTGCTCCGTTCTGGACTCCGGTTACTCCTTGATTCTGTGCTCCAAGTTGTCCTATTTGTTGAAATAAACTCTGGATCAACTCCTCTTGCTTCTTCATCATTGTCTCCATCTTGTCCCTAGTGATGAAGATCGACGCTTGATTCGCCCCTGAGGAAGCCTCTTGACTTCCTTGATGTTCACTTCTCTCTGGCCTTTGTTTCTTACTTGTTTGTCTCGTCATGGTTCTTAGATCTGAATTCCTAAGTCTCTAAATTAAAGTTCTCCTGAATCAGCCTTCTCAGTGAAAGCACCAAAATGTTTGCGCCAGAATTGGTCACAAACACCCAATATCGCGAAAGCACCCGTTTATCAACACAGATCAACAATAACAAACACAGAACTCAGATCTAAGAGATAGTAAATGCAGCAAATCACAGATAACGGTAAACAACACAGGATTTATAGTGGTTCGGCGTTCGTGCCTACGTCCACTTTGAAGTTTTTATCTTTATTGATTCACTTGATGATTTTCAATCGATTACAGCAGATTACTGCAAGTTGTAGCTTTGATACTTGATTACAATGATGTTGGAAAGACTTAGAATTGAATCTGGCAGAGTCTGGGCTTTCTTTCTCTCTTTTGAATCTCCGATCCCTTTTCTGAATGACCAGGGGCTCTATTTATAAGCGTAGGAGGCTGATATTTCTCCTAAAATCTGGGAAGACCGCTTCAGGCACGTGAGTGGGCCCACTCGCCCAAAATCTGGAGGTCCGGGCCTACATCAGGATCGATTCGACCTTCACTTCGAATCGATCAAGGAAATTTCCAATCAAGGTGAAATTTGGCGAGAACATTCTTCAACATGTATGTAAGCTTCTGTGAAAATTTCATAGCATTTGGATCAACGGTTTGGAAGTTATGATCGATTCAAGATGGGGTTCTCCAGCACGCTGCTTGCTTCGAATCGATCCAATGGGTTCGTTCGAATCCATATGGTTCGAATCCATATGGTTCGAACCCATAGGTTCGAATCGATCCTTTTGCATGTGGAGGAGGCGACGAGGCGCTCACTGTGTGAATTGGATGGTTTCGAGTGTTGGATTCGAACGTATGCTTCGAATCTTTGCATCCAGTGTTCGTTCGAATCGATCAGAATAGGCTGGTGTGAATCGATTCGAAGTTGCCTCTGTTTGGGGATTCGAAGATGAGTTTTGGGATGGAGCCGGGGCTTCTTCGCTTGCATGGATTCGAGGAGACCCTTGGTTGATGGACTTCGAGGGAATGGATTCGAGGCTAGGTGGCCTGAATGGATTCGAAGGTAGGCCATTGTGGTGGATTCGAAGGAGATGGAGTCAAAGCCAATGGAGTCGAAGCTGATGGAGTCGAAGCTGATGGATGCGAGGTAGGCACTAGCTGATGGACTCGGACTAGGGCGTACGTCGGTGAATTCGAACCATTGCTAGGATGATGGGTTCAAACTTCGTGGTTTCGAACTAGTGAAGGGGTGATGGATTCGAACTGAGCAGAATCCATCTCTCTCAACTTGAATCCATCATAACTTGAGCATACGACCTCGGATTGACCTGAAATTTGAGATGCTGGATCCTATGGCTTTGCTCATCATGCCTTGTCGATTCTGGCCCAATCCGGACTTGGACAAAATTCATCGATATCCATAGTGGAGTGAAGTACAACCAACTTCTGAGACGAACTGTCTTTTGCTTTTGACCGATCTTTTGGTATCACGGCTTTGTCCAAAAAGCGGGATAACAAACATAACTATCCAATACTAAATTTATTTATTATTTTTATACTTGTGTTAGTATTAATAAGGTTTATTTTAATTTAACATTTTAAAAAGACCTACTTTTAATCTTTCAAATTATAGCTATTTATACAAATAAATTTGAAATAGCAATCCCCATTTGTAAAAAAAATATTACATGATTAACAAAACTCATTATTAAAGAAATTGTCTCTTATTTAATAAATTACTTATTTAAATCAAAATATATTTAAAAAGAAAATAGAACAAACTTTTATTTAAATTTAGGCTTAGGCTAGAATACTTTTAAAAAAATAACTTTTATCTTGAATAAATAAAACATATTTTTATCAAGCTATACTAAAAAGAAAATAAAACAATCTTTTTGTTAATAAATTTTAAACTTAAACTTAAGCTAGAATAAGTTCTAACTATTAAACATTTATTTTAAGTATTTAAAACCATATAGTTATTATTTAATAGCTTAATACTAAATTAAATCAAATTTCCAAGTTATCATAAATATTAAAATTAGAAAACATGTCTTTATTTATTAAATTTAAAACAAGGATTATCAATTTATAATATATACAAATATATACATATATACATTATAAATAGAAAACAATTTAAATTAGGTTTTAAAAGATAAATTATCAGTTAAATATTTATTTAAAAGAAGATTATTAAATCAATTCAAATCTTATTAAAAATCATTATCAAATTAATTTAATTTTTTTACACAGATTATTAAATTTATATTGCCAAAAATTTCGGGACATCACACTTCCGTTGCTTTTTATTTATTATGGTACGTTTTTACTCTGCCTTTTCCCCATCACTGCTCATGTTCATCCTTTAGAAATAGTTAATATATAATACATATGCAGAAAGCTTATATTGAGATTTGAATTTTTTTCTTTTCTTCCTTCTCCAATCTCATTTCCAATTATTCTGCATGCTTCGCTCCCTCTCTCCTTTCTCTCCTCTGCCCCTCTCCCTAGCTATGCCACCTTCCATAACCACAACCTCCATTTCCATCACCGCCCCCACGAACATCCTCCCTCTCTCATGTCGTCCCACCTTATCACATAATCTTCATCGAGCACCATAACACCATCCTACAACAGCCGCACCTTCCCCTTACCTCCGAGAAAACCGGAACACCACATCTCCCCTCCTCATGGCAGCGCCTCCATCCAACTCCCAAGCTACGACCACATCAAAAAAAGCCCCATCGCCTCTTCTTTTCCCTCTTTAACACCTTGTTCCCCTCCACGTGAACTGCAGCCAAGCTTCTCCATTTCCCACTCAAACACAATCGACCGCCTACTCCTTCAGATCCACTCCAACCCCTCGCTTTAACCTTTCTATCCCTCCAGCCTCCACCGTGCATCCCACATTTAGTCAATATGAGCGCCTCCTATATATAGGTTGCCTCATTTTTTCATGAATTCCCATAGTCGTGCCATGCAATACCCGAGAACCCTTTAGCCTCCTCTTTTGTGAAAAAGAATTGCTTGCATCTGTGAAACTTCACGTCTTCCTTTTAGCCAAACTAGCTGTTTTTATATCAGCTTTTAAATTACTCAAAAGGTGAGTTACAATTCAAGTGTATAAGTTTTCCTTGCTGCCATTTATACATACATACATATATATATATATATATATATATATATATTTATATCGTATATAATTTTTTTATAGTTTTATAAGATTCAAGTGTGCCTGAATATTTTTTTGCCGTCTTAAGTGCAAGTTGAATTCTAAGTATGGTACTATTATACTTTAAGAAAAAATTAGGTAAACACAGAGTTGTCTACATACATTGGTTTATAATCTACATATATATATATATATATATACACACACAATGTCTGCATATAGGTTTGTGAGTAGCCTGCATTTATATATATATATATATATATATATATATATATATATATATATATATATATATATATATATATATATATACTGTAACGATACATAATTTAATCACTTTCAATTTGAATAGTCACTATGTTTTTAAATGATTTGATAGTGGATTTTATATCTAGGATAAAAATTTGGATAAAATGTCACGAATTTATTTTTAAACTGATGTAAAATGTTAGTTTAAAAATGGTTCGACTTATAAGGCGGTCAGGGGTACCAATTTATTTAAAAATAAGTTTACCTAATAAAACAAAAAAGAATTATTAACCCTGCCTAATAAAACAGAATAGTATAATCACTTGCCTAATAAAATAAGAGAGAATTATTAACCTTGCCTAATAAGATAGAATAGTATAATTACTTGTCTAATAAAACAGAACAATATAATTACTTGCCTAACGAAACAAAATAGCATAATGATTATTATATTCAATGCGGATGGTTGCCATAGGACCAAAATCTAGTCGAATCAGGTTCTTCCATGCGGATGGTTGCCATTGGACCAAAATCTGGTTGAATCATGTTATGCCATAGTTGATAAGAAGGATTCCTATTGGACCAAAATATGGTTGAATCAAATTAATCCATCAAGATGTTTTCTATTGGACCAAAATGTGGTCGAATCATATTAAGCCATTATGATGTTTCCTATTGGACCAAAATATGATCAAATTAGGTCATCAAGATGTTTTCTATTGGACCAAAATGTGGTCGAATCTGGTTAGGCTGTTGGAAATGACTAAAGTACCCTTCTCTTCACCTATAAATAGCCAAGTCCATATTTTATTTTAATTCATTCACAAACTAAATAAAAGAACTAAAATTCATTATCAGAGGTGAAGTGTTTCAAGTCTCCATCAAAGCAAATAGTTTAGTGAGTATATTCCTTATTTTCATAGTTTAGTGAGTATATTCCTTGTTTTCATAGTCTAGTGAGTATATTCCTTATTTTCATAGTTTAGTGAGTATATTCCATGTTTTCATAGTTTAGTGAGTGTATTTCTAGACTATCATATGCTATTGGATGTTATATATGTTTGATTTTGACTATTGACGATGGTTGTTTAATATGAATATTGGATATACATGCAAGTCACGGAAATACACGTGATAAGCACAAAGGAAATCACTTTCCTTTATTTAATGAATTAGTGTATATGGAATGTTAAACCTCTTTGGAATTGTTTAAAAGTATGAAATAAATTATAAAATTATTTTAAAATGTTTTGAAAGTGATTTGAGTTATAAAAATAAGTTTTCAAATGATAAAAAAGGCATTTTGATCAATATAGCTTAAAAAGCACTTTCTGCAGCATTTTTCTATTACCTTTGAAATGTAGTTTTAAACGTAACCGTTCATTTGTTTTATAAATATTTTCAAATGATTAATAAATTGTTTTAAAGATGATTTATGAAATATTTAAATATTAAATGATTTAGATTCGATCAAATTACTTGTCCGCCTTATGGGTGTCAGAGAGATAGTGTCTAGGCTTGAGTATGGAAAACCAGTTTCCTGCTCACCCTGACTATCCAAACTGGCCCAACGGATGGGATTGTAAATTTGATTTTATTTGGATCAACATTTTCCAAAGTTAAAGATTATAATTATCCAAAGATAAATAACATGAATTTTGTGGAGATAATCTTCTTGTACTCGATGTTAAAGCCCGAAGAGGGAACTCATACTATTCGTGGAATTTAAAGGGTGCTTGCACCATTATTCCTCCCATAGTATTTGTTGAATACGGCAATTGATATTGAGTAGAATTAGATGATTTCTATAGATTCTTCTCACTTAACATTTACTAGTTTTTGATTAACATCATAGATAACATGCTTTTAACCGAATTAAAATTATGAGTTTTGAATTAGGAAATCTTGTTAAGGTTTAAATGAAATGAATTGGAAATATTTTTCTAGGTAAAATATGAAAGGGTTTGGAATTATTCAATGATTTAAAAAGGTTTAAATTAACCAAAATGATTTGATAAATGTGGCTTGATGATTTCGTACATTTTGAGAAATATAAAGAAATATTTCAATGAATATTTCTTTAAGATATATCCATGAATGAATAAAAATATGAATTAAATTGAATGATGATTGATAATCACATACGAACTTAACATCTTTTTAATCGATGGTTGATTTGACGGAACCAGGGTCGGATTTGGGTAATTCCTATCCGAAGACCACTTCGAACCAATTTACGTATTAGAAGTGAAGATATGGATACGATATTAAGGATTTTCGTAATAAAGGACTACTTGCTGATCATTTGGGGATAAACTCCCAATATACATATAGTAGCAGTAGTCTCTTCGTTATGAAATATCCAATGCAAGGGCTAATCGCTACTAATCCTAGAAGTAACTCCCGATAGGATGTGGTAGGTTTGTCCTGTTCTTGGATAACTTGCATGGACGGATTTCTAACGTTGCAATTGTAGTTACATTGGTTGATTTCTATGAACGTATCATCTGATTGGTGGCGGAGAAGGCAACTTCTCTTAGCTTAACACCCTTTTTTGAGACATACGAGCTTAGAAGTTATACTTTTGTAGAAATCAGTTCTGTGATTATAGGTTGGCAATGTGACAATCAAATGGAATGTGCTATGAGTAATGTGATCGTTACCTCGAGCCTCACTATCCGGAAATGACAAAAACAGGGTAGATGTGGTAGAGCTAAGTGGGTCGCTCCCATTAGGGTATAGTCATCACCTTTCTAGATATATTTATTCCCGCTATGATGTTGGTTTTTAAATTAACGTGGTGTATACAAAGAGAGCTCTCAGGTAAGTCGGGAATGACCGGGGTGACAACATATTCGGTACTATCTATGGTAAAGGTAGGTCGGTTCTGCGTTGGTAGAGGTTGGAGCCTCAGGTGCATTTTTCTATAGATGTATTGTCGAAAGGTAGTCCCATACCTTGTCATTATATGGAAATCCATTCTCCAATAAGTGCCTTCGGATTTGATTGTAGAACCTAGTATGCTGGAATTTAATAATGTAACAATTTCGGCTAAGATTATGTATACTTACTTGAAAAGTGTTTTCAAAAGAATGTCATTAAAAATAATATCCACATATTATGCGTAGCAAATGTTTTGGTTATCATAAGGAAAAAACCCGCCCTGTGTTTATGTGCGACATGGTCTTATGAGATACCTTTTGTTTTCAAACATTGTATTTTGAGTTTCTAACACCATCACATGATTGACCTGGAGTTTATTTTTTTTTCGTTTAAACTCTAGGTGCCCTATTTTCCTGGGCAGTAAACTAGTTAGGTAAGCTTGGAGCATTTTGGAATGGAGCACGGAGCGTGAAGCATTTTGGGTCTTTCATTGAAGTCATCTGTCACTTTCCGCTGTGTCTGTATTATGTATTTTATTTACCCGCACTATAAGGATAGGCCATTATAACTATCCTAATTGCGTTAGTACCTGTCATAATTTTGATGGAACAACTTGGAGTAATTGTATGTACTACTCATATGTAAAATTATGTGTTGAATACGATGTGAGATTTTATTATTATCTATCTTTTATCTTTATTTCTTTACCCCATGATAATCTACATCTCCAGCACTTGGATTTATGGCACGTGAATAACGAGGATGCATTAGTGTCAATTTCTAAGGGTCAAGGAGGCGGGTCGTCACATTTGGTATCAGAGCTTATGGTTGAGTGAATAGATAAGCCTAGTTGGGGTCAACTCATTAGAGATAAGGTTAGTATTACCCTAGAATGAGTTTAGTCCTAGAGAGAGTATATTTGATATTTCTATTTGAATAAGTTTATTCAAGTTTATACCAATTCTGTAACATAATTCTGTCTGTATATTTAAAAGATGTTCCCTTACTATATGCAAATAGTAGGAAATGAGTAACAAAAGAGGACAAAAGGGAGTCAGCAACACTTTGACCACTAACGGTCGATCAAATGCTACGGTAACGGAGGAAGCGGTAATTCTCGTGCCACCTCAAGTTAACTTTGCCACTCTTTGCAAAGATTATACCAACTTAGGAGGAAAGCCATTCCAAGGCACAGAATCTATTATTAAAGTTCAAGCTTGGCTAAGATCCTGTGAAAAAATCTTTAAAGGATTAGACATTGATGGTAATCGAAAGAGGTTCTTAGCCTCCTGGCAATTGAAGGATGTGGTTTTAGCTTGGTGGGAGTCCGTTACTCTTAATGAATCTGAAGATAATTTCTCTTAGGAAAGGTTTAAAGAAGTTTTTGAAGAGCAATACATGCCCACTGCTAGCAGATCCTGACTCTATAGAAGTTTCATGGATCTAAAACAAGAAGCGATGTCTATGGAAGAGTATTTGCACAAATTTAATGAATTATCTTGCTTCGGGCCTGGATTGATAGACATGCTACTAAAGAAAAATGAGATGTTCATTTTTGGGATGAAGGAATAGTATTAGAATAGGATGATGGCCCATGTTAAAGGAACCTTTATGGATTTAATAGATATGGGTTTCTGTTATGAATATTTAGACAAGAGGAACCCAGTCGCAACCCAAAACAACAAGAACAAGAGGAAGTACAATAACAAGGAAAAGAAGCTATGGCAAGGCAAGCCCGGAGGAGGATCTCAAAACAATCGTTTTAAAGACGTTGAATGTTTTACTTGTGGAAAGAAAGGACATTATTCAAAGTACTATAGGAGTCCCAAGGTTCAAAGGCAGCAGCAAGGAACCGTCTCTCCTATGGTGCAGAAAAGCCTCTGCCATAAATGCCATCAACCTATCCGTTGGAAGAACAAGTGCTCATTAATGAAGAAAAGAGAGCAGGTTAAGGTCTACGCGATCAAAAACGAGCCTTCAACATCTAGTGATGTAAAAGGAAAGAGAGTTCTTGAAGGTAATATTTATGTCAATGATGATTTAGTTAAAGTGTTATTTGATACTGGGGCTTCCCATAGTTTTATTGCTAAAGGATTAGTTGATAGATTAAAACCGATCACAAAAATAATAGATACCCTTATTTGCGTGTCAAATCCCATAGGTGGTAAAATTAATCTTTGTATTATTTGTGAAAACGTCTGAGATACTCACCTCTCCCAAAAAATTTAATGCGGCCTATTTGTTCTTGACTTTACTGGGTTTGAAGTTTTGCTTGGTATGGATTGGTTATCCAAGAATAAAGCTGTCCTTGATTGTGTTAAAAGGACGGTAACTTTAGGGATCGGCTTTGGGAAGTTTATAGAAATATCTTGTGAAAAACTTAGTCCGATAAGGGATCGTTTCATGTATGCACTAGACTCATCTCAAAAAGATTTGGAAATAATACTAATTGTCAAGGAATTTCAGGATGTTTTTGAGGACGGTAAACATATGCCCCCGCATCGAGAAACTAAGTTCCGAATTGACTTAATTCTTGGTGTTAGACCCATTATTCACCTAATTCGAAGGATGGCCCCAAAGGAAAATATTGAGTTGGCAAACCAAAATGATGAATTGTTAAAAAAAAAGGACTAATTAGACCTATTCGTTCGATTTGGGGCGCAGCGGTAGTTTTTGTAGCTAAATCTGACGGCTCCTTAAGGCTTTGTGTAGACTATCGAGCCCTAAATAAGCGAACGATTAAAAATAAGCATCCTCTATCCCACAGAGAGGACTTATTTGACAACCTCTTAGTGCATGAGTATTCTCACAAATGGATTTAGCCATAGGATTCCATCAACTAAGAATAGATGAGGATGGCATTCCATTAACTGCATTTAGGGATACGGATTGCTTTCACGAATGGCTAGTTATTCCTTTTGTTTTGACCAATGCACCAGCCTATTTTGTAGACCTTATGAATAGCGTATTCAAAGATTTCTAATTAAATTCATGTTTTTCTTATTGATGATGTTCTTATCTATTCTAAAACCCAGGAAGAACACGAAAGGCACTTGGAGATTGTGTTGGAAATATTGCGGAGAAATGTACTTAAAGATAAATTCTCGAAATGTCACTTTTGGAAGAAAGAAGTAAGATTCTTTGGGCAAATTGTGTACGAGAAGGGATCTCAGTAGATCCAGAAAAGATTTTAGCTATACAAGATTGGAAGCAACCATTCTTAGGATTGGTAAGATATTACCGAAGATTCATTCAAGACTTCTCCAAAATTTCCTCTCATCTAACAAAATTAACTATGAAGGATGTTAAATTTAAATGGACATCAAAATGTGAAGAAGCATTCAAGGAACTCAAGAGAAGGTTAAAAACTTCCCCGGTCCTGGCCAATGTTGATGAAGTGGCGGTTTAACTGTATATACTGATGCTTGTGGGGAAGGAGTAGGTGTTGTTTTTATGCAGCATGGAAAGGTCATCGCTTATGCAAGCAGACAACAAATACTCATAAGAGGAATTATGTAAACACATGACTTAGAATTATTAGACGTTGTGTTCGCATTAAAAATATGGACGCATTGTCTACTGGGTGAAATGTTTGAGCTCTTCATGGATCACAAATCTTTGAAGTATCTTTTCACTCAGAAGGACTTAAATATGAGACAACAACGTTTGCTAGAATTTCTCGCATCATATGATCTTGATATCTTGTACACACCTGGGAAAGCCAATCTAGTGGTGGATGCGCTAAGCAGAAGGCATGCCATTATAGCTTATTTAGCGGTACATCCAACCTTGATTAATCATGTAAAAGAGAACCAGCTCAAGGATCCAATCATTTCAAGAATAGCCAGGGAAGAAGAGAAGAATATAATGCCAGGAAGATGGATAGGATTCAAAGTAGATGAGCAGGGAATCTTAAGAATGAATGGAAGGATATGTGTTACCAAAGTCGATGGGCTAAGGTAAGAAGTTTTAACAGAATGTCATAATTCGACTTTTTGTACATCCCGAAGTTACTAAAATGTATCAAGATATGAAGATAACTTTTTGGTGGGATGGCATGAAGAGGGATATCTCTATCAATATTAGCAGATGTGAAAATTGTCAATAGATCAAAAGTGATCAGCAAAAGACCACTGAATTACTCCAACCTCTTGAAATTCCAACTTGGAAATGGGACTAAATATCGATGGATTTCATTGATGGTTCACCCCAATCAAGAAAGGGAAATGAAGGCATTTTTGTTATCATAGATCGATAAACCAAGAGTGCACATTTAATCCCAGTAAAACCAACGAGAACTGCTGCAAGTCCGACAGAAATATACATAAGGGAAGTTGTTCGATTGCATGGTGTCCCCAGTAGTATAGTTAGTGATCGAGACCCTATCTTCACCAGTAAGTTCTAGGAGGCATTGCAAACAACTTAGGAACTAAGCAAAACATAAGCACCACATATCACCCCCAGACCGATGGACAAACTGGAAGAGTAAGTAGAGTGTTGGAGGATCTTCTAAGAGCTTGCATCTTAGATTTTGGAGGTTCATAGGAAAGCTACCTTCATCTGATAGAATTCACTTGCAATAACAGTTATCAGGCTAGTATTGGCATGCCCTCGTATGAAGCTTTGTATGGTCATCTGTGTAGATCCCCAGCATGTTAGATCGAGACCATAGATCGATTAATACTAGGCCTTGATATGATTAGAGAAGCTTTAGAAAAGGTAGACCAAATTAGATTAAAAAAATGAAAGAAGCCCAAATTAGGAAGAAGAGCTATGCTAATCAAAGGCGAAGAAATTTAGAGTTCTCGGTTGGAGATTATGTATTCCCTAGAGTTTCTCCAATAAGAAGAGTGGTAAGATTTGGCCGGGCAAGGAAGTTAGCCCCTCGATATATTGGCCCTTTTCCCATACTGGATCGGATTGGTAAACTTGCGTATAAAGTAGAGTTACTAGATTGACTATCAGATGTGCACAACGTATTTCACGTATCTCATTTACGTAAGTATGTACACGACCCTTCAATGATAGTAGAACCGAGACAATAAGTTGATTTGGAGGTTCAGCCTAACCTAACCGTCCTTAGGAGGCTTATTCGAATTGTCGCTCATGATATAAAGCGATTAAGGAAGAAGATTGTGAAACTATTTAAGGTTCAATGGAGTGGAGATATTATATATTGTACTCGGGAAACTGAGGACTATATTAGGGATTCTTATCCAGAGTTGATATAGTTGTCGTTTGTATTATATTGTTTCTTTTTATTGTCCTCACCAGTTGTGTTGATATCACTTTTCTTGTATCTTTGTATGGTATATACGATATCATTTGGGTTCCTTTGATATCTTGAGTTCGTCTGGTTAATTTTGAGGGTGTTAAACACTTTGAATTTGAATAGTCGGTATGATTTTAAATGATTTAATAATGGATATTATATCTAGAAGAAAATTTTGGATAAAACATCTCCAATGGATTTTTAAACTGATGTAAAATGTTAGTTTAAATATGGTTTGACTTATAAGGCGGGTAGGGGTACCTATTTATTTAAGAATAAGTTTACCTAATAAAACAAGAAAGAGTTATTAACCCTGCCTAATAAAACAAAATAGTATAATTACTTGCCTAATAAAACAAGAGAGAATTATTAACCTTGCCTAATAAAACAGAATAGTATACTTACTTACCTAATAAAATAGAACAGTATAATTACTTGCCTAATGAAACAAAATAGCACAATGATTATTACAGTCCAGGCGGATGGTTGCCATTGGACCAAAATCTGGTCGAATCAGGTTCTGCCATGCGGATGGTAGCCATTGGACCAAAATCTGGTCAAATCATGTTATGCCATAGTTGATAAGAAGGATTTCTATTGGACCAAAATGTGGTCAAATCAAATTAATCCATCAAGATATTTTCTATTAGACCAAACTATGGTCGAATCAAATTAAGCCAATACGATGTTTTCTATTGGACCAAAATGTGGTCGAATCAAATTAGGCCATCAAGATGTTTTCTATTGGACCAAAATGTGGTAGAATATAGTTAGGCTGTAGGAAATGACTAAAGCACCTTTGTCTTCACCTATAAATAGCCAAGTCCATATCTCATATTAATTCATTCACAAACTAAGGAAAAGAACTAAAATTCATTATCAGAGGTGAAGTATTCCAAGTCTCCATCAAAGCAAATAGTTTAGTGAGTATATTCCTTTTCATAGTTTAGTGAGTATATTCCTTGTTTTCATAGATTAGTGAGTATATTCCTTGTTTTCATAGTTTAATGAGTATATTCCTTATTTTCATAGTTTAGTGAGTATATTCCTAGACTATCATACGCTATTAGATGTTATATATGTTTGATTTTGATTATTGATGATGGTTGTTTAATATGAATGTTGAATATATATGCAAGTCATGGAAATACACGTCGATAAGCACAAAGGAAATCACTTTCCTTTATTTAATAAATTAGTGTATATGGAATGTTAAACCTCTTTAGAACTGTTTAAAAATACGAAATAAATTCTAAAAATATTTTAAAAAGTTTTAAAAGTGATTTGAGTTATAAAAATGAGTTTCCAAATGATAAAAAAGGCATTTTTGATCAATATAGCTTAAAAAACACTTTCCGCGGTACTTTTCCGCAGCTCTTTTCTATTACCTTTGAAATGTAGTTTTAAACACAAAAATGATTAATAAATTATTTTAAAGATGATTTGAAGTATTTATGGAATAGTTAAATATTAAATGGTTTAGAGTCGATCAAATTACTTGACCACCTTATGGGTGTCAGAGAGATAGTGTCTAGGCTTGAGTTTGGAAAAACAGTTTCCTGCTCTCCCTAGCTATTTGGACTGGCCTGACAGATGGGATTATAAATTTGATTTACTCGGACCAAAAATTTTCAAAGTTAAAGATTATAATTCTCCAAAGATAAATAACTTGAATTTTATGGAGATAATCTTCTCGTACTCGGTTTTAAAGCCTGAAGAGGGAACTCATACTATTCGTGGAATTTAAAGGGTGCTTTCACCATTATTCCGCCCATAGTATTTGTTGAATGTGGGAATTAATATTGAGTAGAATTAGATGATTTCTATAAATTATGTTCACTTGACATTTACTTGTTTTGGATTAACATCCTAGCTAACATGATTTTAACCGAATTAAAATTATGAGTTTTGAATTAGGAAACCTTTTTTAAGATTTAAATGAAATGAATTGGAAATATTTTTCTAAGTAAATATGAAAGGGTTTGGGGTTATTCCATGATTTAAAAAGGTTTAAATTAACCAAAAGGATTTGATAAATGAGGCTTGATGATTCCATTTACTTTGAGAAAGATAAAGAATTATTTCAATGAATATATCTCTAAGATATATTTATGAATGAATAGAAATATGAGCTAAATTGAATGATGATTGATAATCACATATGAAGTTAACATCTTTTTAATCGATGATTGATTCGGAGGAACCGAGGTCGGATTTGGGTAATTCCTATCCGAAGACCACTTCGAACCAATTACATATTCAAAGTGAAGATATGGATATGATATTATGGATTTTCATAATAAAGGACTGCTTGTTGATCATTTGGGGATAAACTCCCAATATACATATAGTAGCAGTAGTCTCTTCGTTATGAAATATCCAATGCAAGAACTAGTCACGACTAGTCCTAAGAGTAACTCCTGATAGGATGTGGTAGGAGACTGCCTTCGGTTTGTCCTGTTCCTAGATAATTTGCATGGACAGATGTCTAATGTTGCAATTGTAATTACATTGGTTGATTTCTATTAACAAATCATCTGGTTGATGGCGGAAAAGGCAACTTCTCTTAGCTTAACACCCTTTTCTGAGACATATGAGCTCAGAAGTTATACGTTTGTAGAAATCAGTTCTGTGATTATAGATTGACAATGTGGCATTCAAAGTGGAATGTGCTATGAGTAAGGTACCTCGAGCCTCACCATCCGTAAATGACAAAATAGGGTAGATGCGACAGAGCTAAGTGGGTCGCTCCCATTAGGGTATAGTCATCACCTTTTTAGATATATTTATTCCTGCTATGATGTCGGGTTTCAAATTAATGTAGTGTATACAAAGAGAGCTCTCGGGTAGGTCAAGAACGACCATGGTGATGACATATTCGGTACTATCTATGGTAAAGGTAGGTTGATTCTGTGTTGGTAGAGGTTGGAGCCTCAGGTGCATTTTTCTAGAGATGTACAGTCGGAAGGTAGTCCCTTACCTTATCATTGTATGGAAATTCATTCTACAATAAGTGCCTTTGGACTTGATTGTAGAACCTAGTATGCTGGAATTCAATAATGCAACAATTTCGGCTAAGATTATGTATGCTTACTTGAAAAGTGTTTTCAAAAGAATGTCATTAAAAATAATATCCATATATTCTGCGTAGAAAATGTTTTGGTTATCATAAGGAAAAAACTCGTTCCGTGTTTATGTGCGGCGTGGTCTTATGAGATACCTTTTTTTTCAAACATCGTATTTTGAGTTTCTCACACCAATCTCACGACTGACCTGGAGTTTATTTTATTTTCCCTTAAACTTTAGGTGCCCCGTTTTCCTGGGCAGCCAACTAGTTAGGTAAGCTTGGAGCATTTCGGAATGGAGCAGGAAGCATGGAGCATTTTGGTTCTTTTGTTGAAGTCATCTATCACTTTCCGCTGTGTCTGTATTTTGTATTTGTATTTACCAGCGTTTTAAGGATATGCCGTTACAACTATCCTAGTTGGGTTAGTACCTGTAATAACTTTGATGGAACAACTTGGAGTAATTTCATGTACTACACATATTTATAAATATGTGTTGAATACGATGTGAAATTCTATTATTATCTATCTTTTATCTTTATTTCTTTACCCTATGGTAATCTGCCTCTTCGACACTTGGATTTATGGCACGTGAGTAACGAGGATGTATTAGTGTCAATTTCTAAGGGTAGAGGAGGTGGGTCATCATATATACAGTCTGCACGTATATTTGTTTTGTAAAGCTTGCGGCCTCCTTTTGTTTGAAATTATATATATATATATATATATATATATATATATATATATATATATTAGTGTTGACTTTTAAGTACGGATATATAGGTTATACAATAGTAATAAAAATGATAAAGTATGTTATATATATATATATATATATATACACACACATGTTCATAAATTTTTTGAAATGTATGCATTCATATAAATAGGTTTTATAACATTTTGAGATGCATATGTGATACATTTATGTGAATAGTAATATTTTGAAACTTTATATATCTATATTTGTTTCATTATGTATATACGGCTACATATTTGAAGCTTGGTCCACCCTCGCTTCTACATTTTGTTCCTTCTTTTGAGCAACCAGGTCTACCTTGTCTCTGCATTATCATATTTGAGGCTTTGTATTCACTATGTGACTTCTGTTGTAACCTGCAGCCCCCTTTCTATTTTTATATTAAATTATGTATTATATAATGATGATAAATGAATATATATATATATTATGATTAGCTAGTTACTTTGTTTTTCCGTGTCTTCCTGTTATTTGTCCATTTGATTGTTTAAAGATACATAAGTTTATATAAGTGTATATACGACTTGTTTGAGTTTACAGGTATATTATAATAAAGTAAGTTATTTTGATTTTTATAAGAAATATTGATTTATTTATATATATATATATATATATATATTAAACATATATTCTAAATATATGGGTTTAAATTTAATAATGATTTTGTGCATACATATAAATATTCTGATTTTTTTATATAAAGGAATTTATTTTAATATGAGTAAATAATAGATTTTAAAATATATATATATATATATATATATATGTTTGTTCTCTTCGATTCCTATTTATCACCTTTTCCCATCAAATCCATGTTCAGCTTACTCCGCTTTGAGAATTATTGTTTGGATTGGTCAATCGTCTAGTTCGTGATTCAATTCGTAGCTTGTCGTGTTTCAAATTGCTCTAGCCTCAAAAGGTGAGCAACCACTCACAATTAACATTCTTATATTTAGTAAATTTTGATTTCACCTGAAATGACAATTGAAATATGCTGTAAAATTTGAATTGTTAATTATTTAATTACTATATATGATATGATATTATCTGTAATTACTCACTTGTGAGATCTGACACCATAATCTATTATTTATATTATATTTAAATTTTATACTGATGATATATGCCTATTGTTGATATGTTATATTATTATCATATTTGTTCTCACTCTGCAAGTTCCCTGTTAGCTTAGAGTTCCCTATGGGTTGAAATGATACATACCCGAATGATATTATAGATTAGGAGAAAATCATTATGGGTTGAAATGATAAACACAAGCAATTTTCATTGATTTTGAAATTTTGGGATTGTGGGTTGAATTGATATATACTCGTAAATATTTAATTTGCGGATTGAAGTGATGGTTTTCAATTATTTAAATAAAGAAATTTTTTGAAATAATTGGAGTGTCTAAAATAGAAATTGAATTGAGATAACTTGTAATTGTTAAATTAGAGTAAAATAATCTGTATAATACTCAATTGCATTTTAAAATATATAACTTAACCGAATTATTCAAAAAGTTAAAAATGTTAATGAAATGTGTAATTGAAGGTTATACAAGAGAAACTTAAAGAATAAAATGTTCAAAGTGAATTTTTCTTAATATAAATCTTGTAAATAAAAGAAACTTATATAGTGTTTAGTTTCATTCAAAAACATTAATATAACTTACCTACAAAAATTTAAATTGTTATTGAGAAAATGTAACCGAACAATATACAATATAAATGTAAATAATAAGATGTCCATAATTTAAATGTTAAGGAAATTTGTGAATAGAAGTGGGTGGGTATAATAGATGTTTATATACTGATTTAGTGAAATAAATTAAACAATAAAATGAGAGAGCTATTTAATAAAATGATTATGAGCTTAAGAAAATAAACAGGAAATAAAAAAATTATATTTTGGAAACTGTTTGTAAATAATAAAGAATGGTCAAAACTGAATTATAAGTGGAATTAACTTAACTGAAGAGGAGAAAAAGGGATAAAATAAATGATTTATATGAAATAAATTCATTTGAAAGAAATTTTTAATAACTGTTAATAAATTGAAAGACAACCAATTATTGAATTGAAATCAACCAAATGTGAATATAATGAATATTCATTGATTAAATAAAATGGGTTGAATTTAAATTAATTGAATATAAATCAATTTAAAAGCAGATGAAATTTATATGGTTTTGAATTTATTGTGTGTCTGATAATATGTATTTCAAATCTTTCTTTCTATTACTTCTTTTCTCCTATCTCCTTACTTTTTGGGGACGAATGGTTTTGAGTGAGGGAGAGTGTAACGGCCTATAAATTTTAATGGTTTTTATAACGTAATTAACTAAAATTTTGCCTGAAATTAAGCAATGAAATTTGGCAATGGAAATTTGATATTTGGAATACGTCTATTTTAACATAGCAACTGGAAAATTTTCACTGGTAAATATGAATGATAATTATGTTGTGTAATTTCAATATCAAATTTAAATCAGTTAAAAATTGATGTAAATAAAATATTGTTGAAATTTGAATTTTTTTATGTAATAGAATGTTTATCATCTTTCGAGTGAGACATCATATTTTGTTTCGCCAAATTTGGACTGCTACTGCTCCGTTTATCTTATTTTCGCCGTTTTAGCAGCATTTTTGTTACCGAATAACGACTTTTGATTGGATGATTGTACCGATGATATCCGTGTACCATTCTGTTCGTATTATCATGTTGATCTCTGCAGTATATTTAACTGTGCATTTTGAAGTCCGGTACGCGGCATAATCCATGGAAATGGGTGGCCATATCGGTACCCATTTTGGAGCTTTTAATATTCGGTGACCATTCAATTTTCGACGGCTGAAATGAATAGTCACCAACTTTTATTATTTTTAGAAATGTCACTTCACCTTCGTTTCTCTCATTGCTTTTTATTTATTGCGGTACGTTTTTACTCTACCTTTTCCCTTCACTGTTCATGTTCATCCTTCAGAAATAGTTAATATATAATATATATGTAGAAAGCTTATATTGGGATATGCATTTTTTTTCATTTCTTCTTTCTCCATTCTCATTTCTAATTCCTCGACATGCTTCACCCCCTCTCTCTTTTATCTCCTCCGCCCCTCTCTCTAGCCGTGCCACCTCTCACAACCGCAGCCTCCATTTCCATCACCGCCCCACGAACGTCCTCCCTCTCTCATGCCGACCCACCTTGCCACATCATCTCCATCGACCCCCATAACACCATCCCACAACAGCCGCGCCTTCCTCTCTACCTCCGAGCAAACCCGTAGACCACATCTCCCCTCCTCACGGCAGCGCCACCATCCATCTACCAAGCTACAACCACATCAGAAAAAGAAAGAAAGCCCCATGGCCTCTTCTTTTCCACCCCTGACACCTTGTTCCCCTCCACATGAACTGCAGCCAAGCCTCTCCATTTCCAACTCGAACACAGTCGACTACCTACTCCTCCAGATCCACTCCAACCTCTCGCTTTAACTTTTCTCTCCCTCCAGCCTCCACCACGCAGCCCATATCCAGTCAACATGAACGCCTCATATATATATATATATATATATATATATATATATATATATATATATAGGTTGCTTCATTTTTGCATGAACTCCCCCAACCATGCCATACAATACCCGAGCACCCTTCAACCTCCTCCTTTGTGAAAAAAAATGCTTATATTTGTGTAACTACACGTCTTCCTTTTGGCCGAACTACCTTTTTTTATATCACCTTGTAAATTTCTCAAAAGGTGAGTTATAATTAAATGTATAAGTTTTCATTACGGCCATATATGTGTGTGTGTACGTATATGTATATGTATATGTATATGTATATGTATATGTATATGTACATATTTTACATTTTATAAGGTTCAAGTGTGCCTGAATTTTTTTTACTCTCTTAAGAGCAAGTTGAATTCTAAGTAAGGTACCGTTATGCTTTAAGAAAAAATTAGGTAAACACGGAGCTGTCCACATATATTGGTTTATAATCTGCATATATATATATAGTGTCTGCATATAGGTTTGTGAGTAGCCTTCATATATACATATATATAGAGCCTGCACATATATTTGTTTTGTAAAGCTTGTGGCCTCTTTTTGTTTAAAATTTTATATATATATATATACATACATATATATATATATATACATACATACATACATACATATATATATATTAGTATGTACGGATATATAGGTTATATAATAGTAATAAAAATGATAAAGTATGTTCATATATATATATATATATATTTACAATTTTTTTGAAATGTAGGTATTCATATAAAATAGTTTTATAATATTTAAGATGCATATATGTAACATTTATGTCGATATTAATATTTTAAAAACTATATATATATATATGTTTCAATAAGTATATACGGTTACATATTTGAAGCTAGGTCCACCCTCGTTTCTACATTTTGTTCCTGCTTTTGAACAATCAGGTTCGCCTTGTCTCTGCATTATCATATTTGAGGCTTGTATTCACTGTGCAACTTCTGTTGTAACCTGCAGCCTCCTTTCTATTTGCATATTAAATTATATATAGTATAAAGATGTAAAGTAATATTTGTTTATATATATATATATATATATTACTATTAGCTATTACTTTGTTTTTCCATATCCTGCTATCAGGGGTTCTTAGATTCAAAGAAAAAGTTGGAGAAAAATTTAGTTTTAAGGGCAGGGAGTTTCCTTTTTAGGCTGAAGGACACATTTTAGTGCAAATCACAGAATGATGGTTGTAGCTATCATTTTCATTTTACACTAAAAAGTGTTCTTCAAACTAAAAATCAAACCGTTTGTCCTTGAAACTAATTTTTTTTTGCAACTTTTTCCTTGCATTCACAAGGCAGTTCCTGTTATTTGTCCATCTGATTGTTTATAGATATACAAGTTTATATAAGTGTATATATGACTTATTAGAGTTTATAGATACATTATAATAAAGTAAGTTATTTTAATTTTTATAAGAAATATTGATTTTAAAATATATTATGTATATATTCTGAATATATGGGTTTAAATTTATGATTTGTATATACATATAAATATTTAGATTTTTTTATATATAAAGGGATTTATTTTGATATGTGTACATATTAGATTTTAAATTTTTATATATTTGTTCTCATTGATTTCTATTTATCAGCTTTGCCCATCAAATCCATGTTCAGCTTAATCCGCTTTGAGATTTGTTGTTTGGATTGGTCAATCGTCTAGTTCATGATTCAATTCATAGTTTGTCGCGTTGTCAAATTTCTCTAGCCTCGAAACGTGAGCAATCACTCATGATTAACTTTCTTATATTTAGTAAATTTGATTTCACTTGAAACAACAATTGAAATATGCTGTAAAATTTGAACTGTTAGTTATTTAATTACTATATATGATATGTTGTTATCTATAATTTTTCACCTATGACATTTGACACCATAATATGTTATTTATATTATAATTCAATTTGTTACTGATGATATATGATTGTTGTTGATATGTTATATTGTTATCATATTAGTTCTCACTCTGCAAATTTCCTGTTAGCTTAGAGTTCCATATGGGTTGAAATGATACATACCCGAACGATATTATAGATTAGAAAAATCGTTATGGGATGAAATGATAAACCTAAATGATTTTTATAGATTTTGGGATTGCGTGTTGAAATGATATATACCCGTAAATATTTAATTTGTAGATTGAAATATTAGATATCTGTATCACTTCACCAAAGGATAGAAAATTTTATACGGACACCGTTGGTCTATTTTGAAGAATGATTTTATAGTTTGAAAGAGAATATATGGATTTTATTGAATATTGATTTTTAAATTATAATATAAATGATTTATTTTACTATATGTTTAAAATTAAGATTTTTTAAATTGTATGTTTTGTAAATATTACATTTATAATTTAGTTTTGAAAATATAATCTTTTTAGATTTTTCTTATAATTTTATTAGTTTAAAAATATATAAGATAAGATTTAATACAAAATAAATTTAATAATAAGATTTAATTTAATTTAATTTAATTAGTATATATATAATATGTTTAAATATTTATTTAAAATTTGACATTAATATTTTTAAATAGATTTTTATAATGATTTTAAATAAACAGAGGTTGGAAAATAAAGTAAATTTGACATGAAATATAAATTGGTTATTAATTGAATTTAAATAAGAATTTGTTTGAACTTATTAATTTTGAGATTTGAAAGGTATGATTTATGACTTGATTTGATGAAAAGTGATTAAATGAATATTTTCAACTTTAAATAAACTGAGACTGGATATTTAATATTGATTTAAATTTATAAATTGAGTTTTTATTAAATTATTATTAAATTCATTAAGTGAATATATTAAAATAAAAAATAGTAAAGTTAAATGTTGAAATATAAATGAAACTTATATTGAAATATTTGAATATTTAAACTTTGAATATTATTGAAATTGAAGAGATAGTTCAAAAGTGGATTTGAAATTGATAAAGATTGAAATAGTTTACTCAAAATTTGAATTGAACTTAACCTTTTAAAATTGAAGGTGTTATGATTTCAAAAGTGTTATGATTTCAAAAGTGCTATAAATTTTAAAGTGTTACAATTCTGGAAATGAATATTATTTAAAGTGAATAATAATACCGATTTGATATGGTTTTGAAATGAATATAATGTTTCGATATGAAGTATGAACTATTTGAAATGAAATGACTGTGGTATTAAATAAGCGTTTAGTTGTTAAAGAGACCGGTATCAGATTTTCATACTCTCAACCGATGCCCAAAACCACTTTGACAACTGTGCACGTGCTGGAGATTACCGAATGAAGTTGGATGGTTTGGTGACGATTCTGTATGAGGTATTTACGTAGCCCTGACTCCCATGAGTCAGCTTGATGTGGCTGAAATAGGAGCCTTGACGGGCCAAGTGAGGTCATTCCTCCGATCGGGCTATTACCTCGTGATTTGATTGGGTGCACCTTTGATTTGGGAGTGTGTCTCAAGGTGGGCGGTAGTAGCTGCTATGCGTTACCACCAGTCCGGATCCACAAACGGTATATCTACCCTGGCATTGCCTCGCATGCCTTGTCACATGCCCTATCACGTCTTCTACGAGTTTGTTTTGTGCCGTGCCTATGGAGTGTTCCCTGATAGCCCACTCGCGAATGGAGTTTACAATATCTATATAGACTACGGCATTAAATAAAATATGTTAAAAGGGGATATGAGTAACGCCTTAATGCTATTTTAATAGTTTACTTTACTATAGACATTATTATAATAGTATATATTACTACATAGTAGATAGTTCCACAGATCCTTAGAGGATAGGTATCTCAAACTTCCTTTAAGTTACTTGTATTTCAGTTGACATTTCACTTGAGATAAATTTACTGATATAAGAATGTTAATCCTGACTCGAGTGTTTTGTATTTTGTTTTATGCTCGGGTCAGACTGAGTGTCACCGCATTTTAGACTCACCTTTGGAGTTGTAGCTTTACTTGGAGATCCATCTTTATTTATTCAGCTTTCAGCTATCCAGTTGATTTGTTCAGAAATGTCATCTGTTTGTATTAGAGATTCATTTGTATTTGAGATTCTGTTGTATTTTGTTTCAAACTCTAATGTTTATATAGTAGCTTCATAAACTACTATTTATCTATTCCGCTGCTTATTGTTATATTATTCTGTGCTTGTGATTCTGTGATTGATTTATTTACTATATATGCTGAGTTTTTCCAAATATAAAATTAACAATCTGTTGTTTTGAGCTATTTAAGTCAAACATGTGTGGATGCGAATGGTTCAAAATATTGGGTCATTACAGATGTACACTACCTCATGGTAGTGGAACAACTATAAATCCAGTGTGTTGTTTTTTTTTGCTTGATCTATGATTGTTTTAGCTGGTGACTATATGTTATTTATTTTATCTCCCCATCAATCTGGTCCTATTTGTGTTTTTGCAAGGTAGTTTTTTTCGTTCCTAAGGTGATCTTGAGGGATTTTTCCCCAAAGTGGATCAAAACTCGCACTAGAAAAAATGATGAACCAATGAATATGATTGGTAAAGATGCCATGGTAAGTTCATACTTTCGATTCACAACAATAAGATCTTACCCGCAATTAAGTCAATAACCAATTATCTGACCCTTATATCATTTGTTACACATACATATCTACATACATACGTACATATTCACAACCTAAACAAATAGAAAGGTCAAATTTTAAAATAAACCTTGTATCCCACCAATAAAAAAAGCCACGGCGGTTTTCCTCCAGTTTTGTTTCATTTTTCTTTAGAAAAATTCCTTTTTATTTATAAATTACCTTTTTTTTTGCTGCTATCTATCCATCCAAATCACTAAGAGGGAAATTTGTTCCTACTTTTTTCTCTGTATGCCAAATTACAAACATTATTGAACTTCCTAGAAGTTGCATGTACGTATAGTAAAATATTTCTTTTTCATATTTTAGGGTCAGTCGCATCATAATTTATCGAGATATCCAAAATTGATCAAGTCCTCGTACAGCTAGTTTCGTGTGAATTTTAATTTTTGAATTGGAATCCTTTTGTTTAGGAAATAAATGTTACCTCTTTCGTATTTAAACTCACTTTTATGTACAGAAATAAATTATAAGAAAATTTATTTCTTCATTTTTTCATGGTATCAAAGTCTTAAGTTTCTAGGCCTTTTTTTTACTATCATTTTTATGACCATCTTCATTGGCTTCTGAAAAACATTTTTTTACTATCATTTCAATAGTCATGTTCATTGGCTTTTGAAAAACATCCCATTCAGAATGATTCTTCTCATCCGCTGCATCTTCACCATTCTGATCATCAAGGTATTCCATTAGTCGCATAACCTCTCTTCGGCACAAATTATAATACTTGGAGCAGCAATGTATATATTGCGTTAAGCACCAAGAATAAGCTTGGCATTCTCAATGGCAGAATCAAGAGACCATCTAATACTAATTCCAGCTTCTCTGCTTGGCTGCTGTAATGATCCCGGTTTAAAGACGAATTTGAATTTGTAATTAAATTAAATTTTTGGATTAAATTGTGGATTTATTTGGATTTTTCAAATTTAATAAGAGAGATATATTTATTTATTTTAAATTTTGGATTGAAACTCAAAATAAATATTTCAAATTGAATTGGATATAAACAAAATTTTGATTTGGAAATTCAAAATGAATTTTCTTTAAAAGGTTATACTTGGCAAAAAATAGTATTTACGATTATTATTAAAATGTATAAATTGTGTTTTTATTCATTTTCTTTAGAAGGTTATAAAATGTTTAAAATAAAATTTACCCCATCAATATTGAATATAAGTGTAAAGTGTAAAATAAAATATATGTAACAAATTTAATGTTTGGATTGTTAAACTTGGATAGAAACAAGAATAAATACTTAAGTAAACATATGAAGTACATGTATATTGTATGTGAATAAGGCAAGCAAGTTTAAAAGTCATTTCAGTAAACAAAAAGATATCCATGTAATGAAACTTACAAAAGAAGATAATGAAACAAAAGAAATATTTACAAAACGAAACAAATAGCATAAGTTGTAAAAAAAATAAGACACATTCATTTAATAACATCTTCTAAAGCACACCATATATATCATCTCAGCCGAAATAAGAAAAGAAAAAAAAAATCTTTAGTCAAAACAAAGAAAGAAAATATCTGTACAAACTGTGCCTTCTTTTTATATACATGTGTTCATCAACTTTATTCTAGTTCGTTCAAACAAAACATAGCAAAGCTAGGAAAGGTTAAACATCATTATCTTACATACTAAACATCATTCAACAACAAAACAGGGTTCAAAAGAAATCAAACTGCAGGTTTTCAAACAAAAAGCGGCTCTCTGTTTCAAAACTTTTCAAGGTGAGTAAACATACAGTTTTAAACATTTAAACTTGTGTATTTGATTCATGAATGACTTATGCTTTACTGTATATTTTAAGTTAGAAATCCTGTGCATAGACTATTGTACTGTTAATTCTTGTATGGTCTGTTTTTCCATATTCTTAGTTACAGAGTTGAATTGTAATCAAAATCCAAAAGATTATAATTCAATCTTAGTTAGGATTAAGGTATCAAATGGAACAAGATTGTTTAAACTTATATCAGCGCCTAGAATTTATTTAAGCTTGGTAATGGAAAATTTGACTCAGTGAACTCAAATTTACAGTAAAAAGAAATCTTATGAATTATTTCGAATATTTTAACTTGTGGATTTGATTATGTAACTTGAATAAAAAGCTAAAGAAAGGATTTTTAAACTTAATACGATGATTTTTAATTTAGTATTCCACGAGTAGTTCAATTTTAAACAAAATATGCATTTTGGTCAATTTTTGATGATCAAACCAATTACGAACGATGAGATCTTGCTTGAAGCAAGTTTGGCAATCGATAGTAATGGGAAAATTATTGAATAAATTTTCCATTGTATAAATTGATGAGACGAGGCGTAATTAGGGTTCATGATCGAGTTTTTGTTGTGTTTGGAAACAAAGTGATTTCATCACCTCAGTTTGATCGAGTTGTACGATACTGAGGGGAATGGGAGAACAAGGGGTTGATGTGGTGAGGACGAAGGTGCGGCGTCTCTGGTGGCCGGTGTGAGGGTAACGAGGCGTTTTAGGCTGGGTGTGTTCGAGTTGCAGTTAGGACGAATGGGAAAATTTCAATTTCGAGATTTTGGGTTCGAACTGAATTTTTTTTTTCAAGTGTAGAGGGTTTTCGCGACTTGCCGGTGATGGTGCGGCTCGCCGGAGCGGTGGTGAAGTGCCGCGCACGTGCACGGCAGTGAATGGTGTCAGTAGCGTTGGAGTGGTGAACGACCCGGATTATTACTCGAGAAGATGAATACGTCGCTTCGGGTTAGTACGCGAGCTTGGTTACCTGATACTTTTGTTTAAACTTAAACTTAATTCAACTGGAAAAAAAAAGAAGGAAAAAAGGATAGGAAGGAAAAGAAGAGTAAGTGGGGGACGGAAGAGAAGAGGTCTCGGGAAAATTAGTGAAGGGGCTCGAGTGTTTACTCGAGTAAACTGAAAACTTGCTCGGGTTGTATCCCAAACCTGCGAAGTAATAATAGTAAGTTAGGTAAATTATTTCAACAAGTTTAAGTGGTGACGACTAATTAATGAATGACAAATTTAAGTCAAGCCTTTATTACAAGTTAATGAATTAAGTAAATATAAAGTTTTGGAATCTAATTAATACATTAATTAGGTAGTTAATATAAAACAAGTGTTGAAATTTAATTAACATCAAAGTTTTCAAATTAGTAATCATTTGATTTCAAAGTTTATGGATGATTTTTAAAATGTTAATTAAGACAAGTAATTATTATTAATTGTTTGAAAAGGGTAATTAAGAATGATTAATTAATTTAAAATTGTAATTAACAACTAATTAAGTTATAATTAAAACTTAATTAATTAACTAATTAGGATTAATTAATGAGTTATTAATGGTTAGCCAATTTTAATTAATGATGATTAATGTAAGTAATTTCTTTAGCAAAGTAAGTAAAGAATGGTTATTAGTTATAAAGATCATTAACTAAGATTATTTAAATAATTAATTAATGTGGTTAATTTTAACAATTAATTAGATTAATTAATTGATGATAATCATTTATGAAATTGTGTCAGCGTAATTACTTTATGAAAGTAATTAAGAAATTAATTGATCATTGAAATTAATTGAGTTTAATTTGATTAACTTAAGTTAATTATCAGATGTTGTGTACTGGATCGATATTTCTGTCTATGATTATGATACTGTGTGATGTGAATTGCTTTATGCTGAACTGTGATTTGTGATTTGTTTCTGTATGTATGTGAAAACCCTTTTTGCCCGTAAAACGGCATTTAAACTTCAATGCGACAGGGAATCGGATCCCAGTTGGTTATTCGAAATCCACATAGAATCGTAATGATGAATCTTTGTGATTGATAAATTTACTTTATCAGTGAATCTGTGAATGAAGATAAGTGTTATTAGTTATACCGCTTATCGATATTGTTATATCTGTGATGATTGATGTTGCATACTATTGTGTTAAACCTTTGAAATACACTTATACACACACAAATATGGATTTCACGTGGAAATTGGTTACGTCGCAGATTTTTAAGTAGTTTTGAATTTGAATTTTAAATTCAAATAGCTTTGGAAATGGAATTGAATTAAATGTAAAGAGCTTTCGAAAAGGGATTCCAAAATAAAAGTTATTCTCAATTACTTAGTTAAGATTTGAAATTTGAATAACTTGATTTAAATTGGAGTTCAATATCTGAAATTGAATTCTATATTTGGTATTTATGATTTAAAAATGGTAGACACGTTTATATGGGTTTAAACCATTTAGAAAGTGTTATTTTGGGAATTTGGATTAACCCAAAGATTTTAACTTGTATAAATGAAATCGGATTTTTCCAAAATAAAACTGTTTGTTTTCAAATGATAAAAGCTTTTACATAAGTAATGAATTTCCAATTTGTATTAAAGGAATCTCAAGTTTGAGTTGAAAATGGTCCTCCAAGTTATGAATAAATCTTTGGAAACGGGTTTGAAAGCTATAAGCTAAATCCTGATTTAAAGAGTTAATGAGTTAATCCAATTGAAACGGAAATTGTTTTGAAATCCGTAAATGGATCTTTGTGAAACAGGGTGAACTTTTTGGAATGAATCTTTTTGTTTAAAAGATTTGAAATGTAATTGTTTTAAACCATTTGAAAGAAAGTTTTGAATTTTAAAGTTGTGACTTAATTGAAATCCCTCATCCATATGTTTTTAAATATTGCGATCATTATTCGGTTTAGCCGGGAGAGGACTTTGTGTCATGTAACCCATTCCGAATAAAGATACGACATTATGGATTGCATTTGAAGACCGGTGGTGAAGACCGGGTATTTGCGAGAAATATAGGATGACCTATCGATTGTCTCTGCACTAAGTAGCTACGGTATAGAGATTCCCTAAGTGATGGGAAGTTCGATCAGGATTGTGAATACCCGGATTACAAGGGCTTCTTCGAAAGTGCCTTCGGTTCTGTTCGAAACCGGACCATACTTGTATGGTTGTATGTCTGACATTACACTTTGAGATATAAAGCAGATTTCTTTCAAATACATATCTGTTGGTGGCGGAGAATTTATTCTCTTAGCTTAACACCCTTCTCTTAGACTTACGAGCTCAGAGGTTATGTAATTGAAGGTTATCTGCGATATACTCCCAATTTGGTAGTGTGGCATGCTAAGTGCTGCTGTGTATTGATAATCATTTGTGATCAAAGAATGGCTTTGTGAAAAAGCATAGCTTTGTGGACGAAACCTCATCGATCCTCACAAACCGGTAATGGTCGAAACAGGAAAGATGCGACAAGGTTTCAGGGGTAGCTCCCCTAGGGTGTGACCATTCCTTTTGGAAATGGGTGGAAACATGGTATGGAGCCCAGATACTTACTCATGTGGGCACTGTAGTATATTTATTACTATGTGATGATGTTGGTGTTGAGAGCTCTCGGATAAAGGTCCCAAAGGACCGAGGGTGGCATATCTTTAGGTATTACTCCCGGGCAGGGAGGAAACCGACCTTGTGTTGGCAGAGAGCCGGGTAGGCTATCGGGGCATCCCACCAGAGGCGTTCCCATGTGGAAATAGGAAGTTCCTTAGCCTGACCATTTTTTGGAAATCCATTCATCCAAATACGCGCCCTGTGCGGTTTTAGTTGTATAACCTACCATCTACTTATGGTTGCGCCCCACTGTTTGGATGGTAGTTATAGTTGGCATAGTTCGAAATGTCTATGCTGGCTAAGATTAATATTATACTTTCTAAATGTTTTCCACTATGCACTAATAATAATATCAAAATGGTTTTTGCGTATCAAGCATGTTTGACTATCATAAGGAGAAATCTCCTCTAATTCTGTGTTTGCATGGTGTGTGTGGCAGGAGGCCTTATGGTAGTTTCATTTTATAAAAAGCATTGCGGATTTCAAATCTATATCCTTATGATTATTTTTAAAGACAAATCGTTTTTGTTTGCTCATATCAGTCCCATGACTGACTTTGAGTTTATTGTTCCCTTCCTAAACTCTGGGTGCCCACAATTTTCTGCAAGAGCAGTCTAGGGTTTGGTTTTTTTTCAGATAGTCAGGTGTAGTAGATTATCTTGAGCTAGTTCAATCCTTGGGCGACTGACCTTGCTTATCTTTGTGCATCGGTGATGGTGGATCGAACCTGAATTTTTGGAGCTCTAGCTTTGGAGTTTTGATTGGAGTTGTAGTATTAGATTTTGGTGAGGACATATCTCATATTGTTTCATGGTCCTCTATATTTTGTGTTGTATATTCTCTGATGTTGATGATTATGATTGTACCAAATTGATGTATTGGATATTGTATTCATGTTGTATCAGTGATATCATCTTTTATTTCCGCTGTGTTATTTATCATCTAATGGTGCTGCAAGCTCCGACGATACGAATTTGATGTTGTTTGTCGGAAATCGAGTTCGGGTCGTCACATTTAGTATTAGAGCTAGAGGTTGAGTAATAACTTTAGCTATAGAGTGTAACACATTAGATGGCTCATTAGAGATAGGGTGAAGTATACCCTAGAATGAGTACAACCAGTGAAACCAAAACCCAAACTCCTTAGTCTATTCTTTTTATCTGTTGTTGTTCTCTAACATATTTCGTCTGAATGCCTAAATGCGTCTTCTTACGATTATAGATAGTAAGAATGAGTGGAAGAAGAGGACGAGATTGGGGACAGTAAAGTACCACTACAGCTGGTCAAAGCCCTGCAACGATAGATATTTCCATTTAATCTCAACCAAATTTGGCTGATATGTATCGAAGCTTTTCTAGACTTGGTGGAAAGCCATTCACAGGCAAAGAAACCGCTATCGAGGCACAAGCCTGGATTCGATCGTGTGAAGGGATTTTCAAGGGACTAAAATTAGAAGATGATCAGATGCGATTGACAACTTCCTGGCAACTCCAGGAAGAGGCTTTAGTATGGTGGGAAACAATTACATTGGATAAGCCGGCGGATGAATTTACTTGGAGTCGTTCCAAGGAAGTGTTCGAACAACGATATATGTCGTTTGCTGGTATCTCTAGAACGTACCAAGAGTTAATGGATTTGAAACACAGAAGCTTATCATTTGAGGAATACTTAAACAAATTCAATGAATTATCTCAATTTAGTCCAAAATTGGTGAATACACCGTTAAAGAAGAATGAAAAGTTTATTCGGGGAATGAACAAGGAGTTTCAGGAAAGGATGACTACTCACGTTAAGGAATCTTTTTCTGAATTAATTGATATGGGCTATCGATACAATACTCTGTATAAGCCAAAAGATCCGGAGGAGAATGGTAATACAAGTAATCTGAATTGGAGGAAAAGGAAGTTTGGCGCAAAGAAACTGAGAAAAGATAAAGGAAAGAAGAATATAAAGAAGAAAAAGGTGAAGGATGTTACTTGTCTCGATTGCTTGGAGAAAGGCCACTACTCGGATAAATGAAAGAATCCTTGGAAGCCAGGAATGAGAGAGCCATTTATGATGCCAGATCAGGAATCTAGTGGATGCAATTACTGCCGCAAGCCAGGACATAGGATCAACGACAGTCCAGCTCATAAGCAAGCTCTAGTAAAGGGGGTGTATGCAATCAGAGACGATTCTTCGACCTCAAAGGCTAATTAAGGAAAAGAAATTTTATAAGGTAACCTTCTCGTTTATGATTAAATTGTTCGAATTTGTTTGACATGAGAACTACCCTCTGTTTTATTTCTTAGCCAATCGTAAATGAGTTAAATCTTGAATCTGAGATCGTAGTCGAATCTATTTCTATTTATTTCATTGGGTTTCGATATATTCTACGAATGGTTAGTTATCCCTTCGAACTAACCAATACCCCTATATACTTCGTAGATCAGATAACCCAATTGTTTCATAGTTGATTGAGTTTGTTCTCATATCTATTATTGATATTCTGATTTGGTAAGCCAAATATAGAATAAACATTCGGTTTGATCTGGAAAGGTATTTCTCTATCTTTCATCTATCTTTGTTATCTCCTTGGCAAATTTCGGGGATGAAATTTCTTAAGGGGGGAATCTGTAACGATTCTGGTTTAAAGACGAATTTGAATTTGCAATTAAATTAAATTTTTGGGTTAAATTGTGGATTTATTTGGATTTTTCAAATTTAATAAGAGAGATATATTTATTTATTTTAAAACTTTGGATTGAAACTCAAAATGAATATTTTAAATTGAATTGGATATAAATAGAATTTTGATTTGGAAATTCAAAATGAATTTTCTTTAAAAGGTTATACTTGGGAAAAAAAATAATATGTATGATTATTATTAAAATGTATAAATTATGTTTCTATTCATTTTCTTTAGAAGGTTGTAAAATCTTTAAAATAAAATTTACCCTATCAGTACTGAATATAAGTGTAAAGTGTAAAATAAAACATATGCTATAAATTTAGTGTTTGGATTGTTAAACTTGGATAGAAACAAGAATAAATACTTAAGTAAACATATGAAGTACATGTATATTGTATGTGAATTAGGAAAGCAAGTTTAAAAGTCATTTCAGTTAACAAAAAAAAATATCTATGTAATAAAACTTACAAAAGAAGATAATGAAACAAAAGAAATATCTACAAAACAAAACAAATGGCATAAGTTGTAAATAAAATAGGACACATGCATTTAATAACATCTTCTCAAGCACACCATATATATCATCTCAGCCGAAATAAGAAAAGAAAAAAATCTTTAGTCAAAACAAAGAAAGAAAATATCTATACAAATTGTGTCTTGTTTATATATATATATATATATATATATATCTGTGTGTGTGTGTGTGTGTGTTCATCAACTTTATTCTTGTTCTTTCAAATAAAGCATAGAAAAGCCAGGAAAAGATTAAACATCATTATGTTACATACCTAAACATCATTCAACAAAAAAATAAGATTCAAAGGAAATCAAACTGCGGGTTTTCAAACAAAAAGCAGCTTTCTGTTTCAAAACTTTTCAAGGTGAGTAAACATACAGTTTTAAACATTTAAACTTGTGTATTTGATTCGTGAATGACTTATGCTTTACTGTATATTTTAAGTTAGAAATCATGTGCATAGATTATTGTACTGTTAATTCTTGTATGGTCTGTTTTTTCCCTGTTCTTAGTTGCAGAGTTGATATTGTAATCAAAATCCAAAAGATTATCATTCAATCTTAGTTAGGCTTAAGGTATCAAATGGAACAGGATTGTTTAAACTTATATCAGGGCCTAGAATTTGTTTAAGCTTGGTAATGGAAAATTTGACCCAGTGAACTCAAATTTACAGTAAAAAGAAATCGTATGAACTATTTCGAATATTTTAACTTTGGATTTGATTATGTAACTTGAATAAATAGCCAAAGAAAGGATTTTTAAACTTAATATGATGGTTTTTACTTTAGTATTCCACGAGAAGTTCAATTTTGAACAAAATATGCATTTTGGTCTATTTTTGATGATCGAACCAATTTCGAACGATGAGATCTTGCTTGAAGCAAGTTTGGAAATCGATAGTAATGGGAAAATTATTGAATAATTTTTCCATCGTATAAATTGATGAGACGAGACGTAATTAGGGTTCGTGATCGAGTTTTTGTTGTGTCTGGAAACGAAGTGATTTCATCACCTCCGTTTGATCGAGTTGTACGATACTGAGGGGAATGGAAGAACAAGGGTTAACATGGTGAGTCTAAAGGTGCGGCGGCTCTGGTGGCCGGTGTCGAGGAATTTTAGGCTGGGTGTGTTCGAGTTGCAGTTTGAACAAATGGGCAAATTTCAATTTCGAGATTTGGGTTCGAATTGAGTTTTGTTTTCAGGTACAGAGGGTTTCGCGACTTGTCGGTGATGGCGTGGCTCACCGAAGCGATGGCGAAGTGCCGCGCACGTACACGGCAGTGAATGGTGTCAGTAGCGTTCGAGTGGCGAACGACCCGGGTTATTACTCGAGAAGATGAATACATCGCTTCGGGTTAGTACGCGAGCTTGTTTACCTGATACTTTCGTTTAAACTTAAACTTAATTCAACTGGAAAAAAGAGGAAAAAAGAACAGGATGGAAAAAGAAGAGTACGTGGGGACGGGAGAGAAGTGGTCTCGGGAAATTTAGTTAAGGGCTCGAGTGTTTACTCGAGTAAACTAAAAACTTGCTCGGGTTGTTTCCCAAACCTGCGAAATAATAATAGTAAGTTAGGTAAATTATTTCAACAAGTTTAAGTGGTGACGACTAATTAATGGATGACAAATTCAAGTCAAGCCTTTATTACAAGTTAATGAATTAAGTAAATACAAAGTTTTGGAGTCTAATTAATACTTTAATTAAGTACTTAATATAAAACAAGTGCTGGAATTTAATCAACATCAAAGTTTTCAAATTAGTAATAATTTGATTCCAAAGTTCATGGAAGATTTTTAAAATTTTAATTAAGACAAGTAATTATTATTAATTGTTTAAAAAGGGTAATTAAGAATGATTAATTAATTTAAAATTGTAATTAAGAAATAATTAAGTTATAATTAACACTTATAATTAACTAATTAGGACTAATTAATGAGTTATTGATGCTTAGTCAATTTTAATTAATGATGACTAATGTAAGTAATTTCCTAGGAAAGTAACTAAAGAATGGTTATTAGTTATGAAGGTCATTAACTAAGATTATTTAAATAATTAATTAATGTGATTAATTTTAACAACTAATTAGATTAATTAATTAATGATAATCATTTATGAAATTATGTAAGTGTAATTACTTTAAGAAAGTAATTAAGAAATTAATTGCTCATTGAAATTAATTGAGTTTAATTTGACTAATTTAAGTTAATTATCAGATGTTGTGTGCTAGATCGATATTTCTGTCTGTGATTATGATACTGTGTGATGTGAATTACTTTATGCTGAACTATGATTTGTGATTTGTTTCTGCATATATGTGAAAATCCTTTTTGCCCGTAAAACGACATTTAAACTTCGATGCGACAGGGAATCAGATCTAGTTAGTTATCTGAAACCCACATCGAATCGTAACGATGAATCTTTGTGATTGATAAATTTACTTTATCTGTGAATCTATGAATGAAGATAAGCGTTATGGGTTATACCGCTTATCGATTGATATGTCTGTGATGATTGATGTTGCGCACTATTATGTTAAACCTCTGGATTACACTTATACACACACAAATATGAATTTCACGTGGAAATCGGTTAAGTCGCAGATTTTTAAATAGTTTTGAATTTAAATTTTAAATTCTAGTAGTTTTGGAAACGAAATTGAATTAAATGTAAAGAACTTTTGGAAAGGGATTCCAAAATCAAAGTTATTCTTAATTACTTAGTTAAGATTTGAAATTTGAATAATTTGATTTAAATTGGAATTCAATATCTGAAATTGAATTGTATGTTTGGTATTTATGATTTAAAAACGGTATACACGTTTATATGGGTTTAAACCATTTAGAAAGTGTTGTTTTGGGAATTTGGATTAACCCAAAGATTTTAACTTGTATAATGAAATCGGATTTTTCCGAAATAAAACTGTTTGTTTTCAAATGATAAAAGTTTTCACATAAGTAATGAATTTCCAATTTGTATTAAAGGAATCTCAAGTTTGAATTGAAAATGGTCCTCCAAGTTATGAATAAATGTTTGGAAACGGGTTTGAAAGCTATAAGCTAAATCTTGATTTGAAGAGTTAATGAGTTAATCCAATTGAAACGGAAATTGTTTTGAAATCCGTAAATGGATCTTTGTGAAACTGGGTGAATTTTATGGAATGAATCTTTTTGTTTAAAAGATTTGAAATGGTAATCGTTTTAAACCATTTGAAAGAAAGTTTTGAATTTTAAAGTTGTGACTTAATTGAAATCCCACATCCATATGTTTTTAAATATCGCGCTCATTATTCGGTTTTGCCGGGAGAGAGCTTTGTGTCATATAACCCATTCCGAATAATGATTCGACGTTATGGATGGCATTTGAAAACCGGTGGTGAAGACCGGGTATTTGTGAGAATGATAGGATGACCTATCAATTATCTCTGCACTGAGTAGCTATGGATAAAGATTCCCTAAGTGATGGGAAGTGCGATCGAGATTGTGAATACCCGGATTGCAAGGGCTTCTTCGGAAGTGCCTTTGGTTCTGTTCGAACCCGGACCAGACTTGTATGGTTGTATGTCTGACATTACACTTTGAGATATAAAGTAGATTTCTTCCAAATACATATCTGTTGGTGGCGGAGAATTTATTCTCTTCGCTTAACACCCTTCTCTGAGACGTACGAGCTTAGAGGTTATGTAATTGAAGGTTATCTGCGATATACTCCCAATTTGGTTGTATGGCATGCTAAGTGCTTCTGTGTGTTGATGATTATTTGTGATCAAAGCATGGCTTTGTGAAAAAGCATAGCTTTGTGGACGAAACCTCATCGAGCCTCACAAACTGGTAATGGTCGAAACAGGAAAGATGCGGCAAGGTTTCAGGGGTAGCTCCCCTAGGGTGTGACCATTCCTTCTGGAAAAGGATGGTATCATGGTATGGAGCCCAGATACTTACTCGTGTGGGCACTATAGTATATTTATTACTGTGTGATGTTTTTGGTGTTGAGAGCTCTCGGATAAAGGTCCCAAAGGACCGAGGGTGGCATATCTTTAGGTATTACTCTCGAGCAGGGAGGAAACCGACCTTGTGTTGGCAGAGAGCCGGGTAGGTTCTCGGGGCGTCCCGCCAGAGGCATTCCCATGTGGCAATAGGAAGTTCCTTAGCCTGACCATTTGTTGGAAATCCATTCATCCAAATATGCGCCCTGTGCGGTTTTAGTTGTATAACCTGCCATCTACTTATGGTGTCCCCCACTGTTTAGATGGTACCTATAGTAGGCATAGTTCGAAATGTCTATGCTGGCTAAGATTAATATTATACTTTCGAAATGTTTTCCACTATGCACTAATAATAATACCAAAATGGTTTTTGCGTATCAAGTATGTTTGACTATCATAAGGAGAAATTTCCTCCAATTCTGCGTTTGCATGGTGTGTGTGGCGGAGGCCTTATGGTAGTTTCATTTTCTAAAAAGCATTGCGGATTTCAAATCTTAATCCTTGTGATTGTTTTTAAAGACAAACCATTTTTGTTTTCTCATACGAGTCACATGACTGACTCGAAGTTTATTGTTCCCTTTCTAAACTCTGGGTGCCACAATTTTCCACGCGGGCAGTCTAGAGTTTGGTTTTTTTTCAGATAGTCAGGTGTGGTAGATTATTTGGAGCTAGTTCAGTCCTTGGACGACTGACCTTGCTTATCTTTGTGCATCGGTGATGGTGGATCGAGCCTGAAGTTTTGGAGTTCTAACTTTGGAGTTTGGATTGGAGTTGCAGCATTGGATTTTGGTGAAGACTTATCTCATATTGTATCGTGGTCCGCTGTATTTTGTGTTGTATATTCTCTGATGTTGATGATTATGATTGTACCAAATTGGTGTATTGGATATTGTATTCATGTTGTATCAATGATATCATCTTTTATTTTTGTTGTGTTATTTATCATCTAATAATGGTGTTGCAAGCTCCGGCGATATGAATTTGATATTGTTTGTCGGACATCGAGTTTGGGTCGTCACAGCTGCAATGCAATGGTTAAAACTTGGTTGCTAAGCTCTCTCTTACCTAGAGTTCTCAATAGTCTCTCTCACCTGAAATTCCTAATAGTGTTGTCCATGTTTTAGGCATGGCAACAATTTGGACGGACTTACGAGAGAGGTTTGCACTAAGGTTCAAGATTGCTTTCAACACGCTGAAATTCCAGCCATTTCGGTTTGATTCCGATGTTGATCGGAATAGAATCTCTAGAAGAAACTGTTTCCACCAGAAAAGTTCGAAACAAGCAAATAATTAAAATTAATTTTTGAGTAAAACAGAGAGAAAATAGTGAAGTAAAAGAAGAATTGAAGGGAAAATGTAACTTTTCTCCTATTTTTGAATAGTAGCGATAAATTCAAGTACATTGGAACAATTTTTCTCTCAAATAATTGTAGTTATCATAGCTTTTAGTGGTTTAAGAAGCTCGTAAACATCATAGCCATCATAGTGAAATTAGGTCTTTTATTATCTTTTTTTATGTCTGTGCAAATTTGATTTCTAGGACATAGGATTACCAAGAGGAGAGATCTAAAAACATGTTACTTTCTTTGGTTGCTTGTTTCTTTTTTCTACTTTTTTAGGGTAGGCTTGAGTTTAGGCTGGGCAATTAATTTATAACATTATTTTTATTTTTATTTTTATTTTTATTTGTACATGATTTTAAGTTAAACTGTAAGATATATATATATATAGTAAAAATATGTAGTTTTTATTATTAAAATAGAGATATGTTCAGTATTTGTTGTAGTTACATAAGAAAAAGAATCGGAATTCGTAAATCGGAACTAAAACTGAATTTCTAAAAATTTTAAAACCAAAACAAAATTTGAAAAATTACCAATAGGTGAAACGAAAATGGAAACCAAAATTTTGAAACTTTGTTTGCACAACCAAACGATCGTAGAATTTTCCAACTGCAAAGCGATATCACACTATGTGCCTAAGGAAATCGTTCCATAGCAAACTATTTCACTAAATTAAAATCTTTGTGGGATGAATTAAATTCTCTAATTGTGCTTCCTTCTTGCATGGCTACCTCAAAAAATTCCAGGAATTGTCTTCTCAAGAGATGCTAAATCAGTTTTTGATGGGAGTTTTTGAATCCCTCAACAATTTTCGATGTCAAATCTTAATGATGAATCACCTTTCCAATGTTAATAGAGCATACTCTCTTATCCAATCAGAAGAGCAACAACGTTTCATACGAGATGCTCCAACATCCAATTTGATGGACTCTTTGGCCATGGCTGCATTGCTTCCACATATGGGGCATTCTTTTTTCCAAATCAGGTGTTCAGTTCGAAAACTCAAACTCACACAAAGGTAGACCTTTTTGTGATCACTGCAAGGAAAATGGTTAGAATATTGAGAAATGCTTCAAACTGCATGGATATCCTTTTGGTCATAAGATTCTCAAGAAGCAATCAACAAATTCAAATTCGACATCCACCTCTCAAAATAGAAGTCTTACACCTGATCAAATATCTCAGTTGTTGCAATTGCTTAAAATGGGTAGCCAGTAAGCTAGTGTGAACATGGTAGGCAATACACTTTCTCTTGAAATAAGTTCTATCTCATGGATTGTTGACAATGGTGCAACAGATCATATGGTTTCAAGTGCTCTCTTCTAATTGATTGCAAATCTATTCTTTTTCCTCTCATGTTAAAATTCCTAATCGAGAGTTTGCAGCAGCAACTCATACTGGTTCTATTACACTAATTCCAAAGTTAATCTTATATAATGTTTTAGCTGTTTCACATTTTGTTTTTAATCTCTTGTCTGTTAGCAAATTAGCACTATCGTTAAAATGTTCTATTAATTTTTTCCTTGATCTTTCTTATTTTCAGGTCTATTAACGAAGAGGAAGATTGGAGTGGGTAGATTTCATGATGGGCTTTATATTCTCAGTAATCAGCTTCATTTATCACATGTTGCATTTGCATCAACTTCTTTAGAATTATGGCATCATCGTTCAGTTCATCCACCTCTTAAACGACTTAGTTTATTTTTAGAAGATATAATTTCCCTTGTTAAAAATAAAAATCACATTTGTGGTATTTGTCCTTGGGCCAAACAATGTCGATTATTTTCTTCTTCTAATGAATCTCAAAATATATTTGATATGATACATGGTGATGTGTGGGGTGGTTATCAAACACCCTCTTTAAATGGCTCATTTTATTTTCTTACCATCATGGATGATTATTCTAGATTTACTTGAGTTTATCTTCTCAAAAAAAAATCCGATGTCCAAACAGTTTTGTTATTATTCTTTAAATTCATTTGACTCAATTTCGTATCTTTATAAAATGTGTGTTGTCTGATAATGGAACTGAGTTCATGTATCTACAACCATACTTTGTTTCACATGATGTTCATCATCGCACCTCTTGTGTCTCAATACCCCAACAAAGTTAAAAGAAAGCATAGGGATGTTCTTAATATAGCTTGAGCCATAAGATTTCAAGCTAGTCTACAAGTAAAATTTTGGGGTGACTGTATTCTCAAAATCTATTTATTTATCTCATCTTATAGTTTTTGGACGTTTGTGTTATGTATCAACTCTAGTTCATAATCGTGATAAATTTGGTGATGTGTGTTTCTTGGTTATCTGCCACACAAAAAGGATATCGTTTACATAATCTTGATGCTCATAAAACTTTTGTTAGTAGGGATGTCCACTTTGTCGAGGACTATTTTCCATTTGACTCAAAATATAATGAATTATCTCCACATTAATCAAATCATAAAACTTTTGAATTAAGTCTTCCTAAATCAATTCCTTTTATCTTGCTCAGATTCTATTATGTCATCCTCACTTGCAAATGAACCAATTGAGCCAACAACAATTACCCCAACTCTTACTACTCACATTTCAACTTCACATAATCCTAATTCTCGAAATCTGTTTTATCACACACCTCTTATCTCTTCTTCAAATGATTAATCTCTACCAGACTCTCCTCCCTCCTCGTTGTCAATTCATGACGAATACGACCTCTAGTATAACACATCTAAAAACTCACCTTTAGTTGATCCTATTACACTAGTTCCACTACCAACATCTTCTTGTACAAATCTTCTAGCCAAACAAGCTTGCAAAGTGCCGTCTTATTTAAAGGATTATCATTGTAATCTTTCCTCTGTGTCTACTCCCTCCATTCCAACTTCTTTGTCGACGGCTCTGCACTACACTTTTGATCGCGTGCTCTCTTACAAATCTCTCTCTGTTTCACATCGGTGTTTTATATCTCATTTATATTCCGAGGTAGAACCCTCTTCTTATGTTCAGGAACATTCTGATGCTTGATGGTGCATTTCCATGAATGATGAACTATCTGCATTAGTAGAAAATGACACTTGGTCAATCGTGCCTCTCCTAAGTAATAAGAAGGCAATTGGTTTTGAATGAATATTTCATATAACGCATCAAGCTCATGGATCCATGGAAAGATACGAAGTTCGTTTGGTTGCAAAGTTCGTACTCTCCTTTCCAAAGCAGTAGCTAAAAATTGGTCTCTACACCATTGATGTTCATTATGCTATTCTACACGAAGATCCAAAAGAGGAGGTTTATATGTAACTTCTAGAGGGATTGTGTAACGACCCAGAATTTTAAACAATTTAAATTGTAAATATTTAATTAATTTTAAATATTTAAATGATGGTTTAGATTGAATTTTCAATATAACTTTGAATATAACGATTAAATTATAGAATTTAATCTATTGAGAGTTGAATAAAAATTTGAATCTTCAAATTTAAGCCGATTAAAAATATTTTAAAGGCTTGTAAAATTCATATTGATAATACTGAAAATAATAGAAGCTTCAGAATTGAAATTGAAAGTGAATTGTTCAGTTTTGAAATTTAATCGTTTGAATCGATATTTAAAAATAGCCGTCCGAGGCACAGTCTCGGAATTCGACGAAACTAGTTCCATTGGGTCCAGAATATTGAATTATTGCCGGATTTCAAATTTCGTAATTTTCGGAGTTAATATGTGAGCACACGACACATAAACGCGTCGAGATTTTCAACGATTAAATTTAAAATTTAAATTTAATTTGTCAACAAATACACCACGTTCTCCCATTTATCATGCCTAAAAATACGACTACAATCACGCCTTCACTCGTGTGGAGATCGTGCAAACGCGACTCTTCCCTGCAAAATCACGTCGCCCCTTATTTTATATAACCCAAGCCTTTCTTCTTCAGTTAAATTTTCAAATCAAAAGAAAAAAAAAATGGCCGAAGCCTTGAATCAGAAAATCGCGAGGGTCGCGATCGATGGATGGAGAGTGGGGCGAGGCGCGGCGGCGACGCGTTCGAGGATGGGGCACGCGCGCGTGCTCACGCGAGTAGGAGGCAACGGCGACGACGTCGTTCAAATTTGGGGCAAGCGCGATTTGGAAGGTGCGGCAGCTTCGATTAGGGCGCGTGATTGGGGGAATGCCGCGTGCGAAGGAGGATGTTGATGGCCGTAGGTGTTCGTGCGCAAGCGCGCGATGGCGCGACGCGATTGGAGGCGATGCAGTAGGCTCGCGCAAGGGGATTTGAAGCTCGCGCGCGATGGAGATGGCGGCGTAGGCTGTGGCGACGGCGACGACGAGGCGTGCGCGTGCGTGCGTATGGAGTAGCGCGGCGGCAACGATGAGGGAGCTCGAGCCTGGGTTTTGTGATTTTCCAGAAAGGTAAATTTTTTTTTTTATCAATATTCAATTTCTAAATTAATATATATATACATATGCAAGTAGAAAAATATATATATATAGTTTTACAGAAAGTTAAACTATGCAGGTTTTTAAAATATGGTTTAAATAAAATCATTGGTTTAAAATTTAAATTTGTAGTTAAATTAAAATTTTAGTTAAAATAATTTATTAAACAAAGAAAAATAATTTTTAAAGAGAAAATAGGTTTAAATTTTTATCATTGGCAAATTAAATTTAATTAAAGAAAAATCAGTTTGAATTCAGGTTCTTAGTTTGAAACCAGAAAATTTGTAAAGAAAAAAATTTATTTATAACAAATTTAATAGTTAAAACCAAAGTAATTAGTTGATTTAATTTATTAAAAAGGAAAGTTAGTTTGAAAGTAAAATGTTTAGTTAAATAAATTTATTTAACAGGAATTTGGTTTAAAAGAAAATAAATTTATTAGAGATAAAATTGTTAAAGATAAATTTAGATTTATTTATTAAAGAGAAAGAATGCTTCGAATTAAATAGTTAGTTAAGAAAGTTTATTAAAAGGAATTGATTTAAAATAAAGGCCACTGGTTAATTTAATTTATTAAAAGAAAGAAAATTTAATAATTAGTTAAATAAATTTGTTTAAACGAGAAATTGGTTTAAAAATAAAACTATCAGTTAATTTAACTATTAAAAATGAAATCGCTGATGAATTAAAATTTGTCAAATGAAAATTTGATTTATTCGATTGATTCGAATATTAATTGAATTGTATAAAATATTTATACTAGGTATAAATCAAGAAATCGAGTCAAGATGGGAAAATGGATTGCTAATAAAAGCAAAGGTGAGAACTTCTCACTCAAAAGGAATTTTGTTGTTTATTTAAAATTTTAAATAGTTAAATTTAAAATTGATTGACTGTGTTGATTGATTGATTGAATAATGATTGTTATATATATATTGGATGTGAATAGACCCTATACGCCGTTAGTAAGCGGAGGTTATTTATTACACACATATACTGCGATATTCCACCTCGAAGTGGAATTGGTATTATATTATATATATAGCAATATATATATATATTGGCATATGTATATATTGCAGTTGATTGATTTCCCGCATTTTCTTTTAGCGGATGAGACCCTATGCGCCGTTAGTAAGCGGATATATATATTTATAAAATCCCATATACCGCGATATTCCGTCTTGAAACGGAATGGTATTGTGTTAATGTCTGTGGATGCAGGGAAACAGGTTGGAGGGATCCAACTGGATTCCTCACAATATTTATTTGATTTCATATATTATGATATTTGATTGTTTATCATGGATGATATATGATGTGTGAAAATCGTGATTGACTATTGATGTGTTGCATCATCGGATCCAATTTTTGAAGTTTAAAAATAACGATTTTTATTTTAGGAGATTTCTAAAGTAATTTTGAAAATATACGCTTTATAAATATTTTTAGAATCGATTCATTCTAAATAAATAAACGTTATAAATTTTTATGTTATAAAAAATTTTATTTTTGAGAAATATAGTTAAAAGTTGATTTTTGAAAAATAAGAGATTAACGATTTTTATAAAATTGGGATTTTTGAATAAATTATAAAAAGGTTTAAAAATAGGATTTATGAAATTGGATTATTTCTAAATCAAAAGATGGAATTATAAAAGAGTTTAAAGATGTTTTTAAAATAGTAATATAAATTGATTTATATTAAAGGATTTACAAATGGATATTTGTAAATAAAAATATTGGAATTATAAAACGAAGTTTTATAAGAGTTAGAATAAATTGTAAATAAATTTCATAAATAGAAATGGAATTATAGAATTATAACGATGAAGTTATAAATAGAATTTTATATATAAAGATTACAAACGGATATTTGTAAATTAAAATATTGGAATTATAAAACGAAGTTTTTATAAGAGTTAGGATGAATTGTGAATGAATTTCACAAATGAATGAATTTATAGAATTATGAACGGTGAAGTTATAATTGGAATTTTATAAACAGTAGGTTTATAAAATTTGTGAAGTTATTTAAAAGAATAAGATTTTGGATAAATAGATGAATCTTATAAGTTATAAGATTTATAAAATTTGTGAAGTTGAAAGGAATGATTTTATAAACAAATAAATTATAAGTGTTTGACTTATAATATGAAATTTTAGTATATCATTGAGATATAAAATTGAATATATTTATAAAGGAAATTTATAAAAGGAAGTTGTTGTAAAATGAATAAAAATGAAATTTATAAACATTGTTTTATAAATTCGCAAACTACTTATTTTGATAAGTAAATGGTTCTAATTTATTTATGGAGTTATATTCATGTTTTAAACGGTGAATAATTCCTTAAACTAAAATGAATAGAAGTGATGAAATTTATTAACATAGTATATTCACGTTTTTGAATAGTGAATATTATGTTAAAGGAATTACTTGGAATGTGATGTTTTAAATAGAATTAAAACGATCTAACGATGTTTTAAAATATATATTGAGATTCGAAATCATAGATTTCAACATTTATTGTTGAAATAGATGTTTTCGAGAAATAAAAGGAAATAATAGATTATAACACTGTTGTTATAATAGATAATTTCCGAAAGGAAATGTTTTGTATAGTATTGGGATTTATATATCTATTTTATTTCGAATCCCTATACTAGTGATTTTGGGTTGTCGTAACGATGTTTTACGCAACATTCGTTTTGGCCCAAATAAATATGGTTAAGTGAATGATTTCCTTAAAGAATGAAAAATATACTTAAATTCGATTAGTGTATATGGAATATTTTTCAAGGTTGAAAATAAATAGAATTTGTGGATTACTTATAAAATAAATAAGTATGGAAATTGTTTTTCCAATGAGAAATGGAAAGTTTAGAGAATTTATCTTTTTGAAGATAAATTGAAAATGAATATTGGAAATCGTATATTCATAAATATTTTGGAAATATAAATTCAATATGGAATTTATAAATGGAATTAGGAAAATAGGTTTAAAAATAAATATTGATTTATTTTTGAAATATGAAAAGTTATATCTTCTAAAGATATTTTTGGAATTAAATAATTTGGAAAATTATTTGGATGCTGGTGATGTTGGCATATCCATTGATAGTTCAATAACCGACTATCGATATTTACCTAAAATGGTACATGTTGTGATTTGTTTGAAATTGAATGTCACACTTATTTTTTTTTAAATAAGCGCTCACTATTCGGGTTAACCGGGAAAGGACCATGGGGTCGTATAACCCATTCTGAATATGTGATACGTCGTTATGAATTGCATTCGAAGAACGGTGTTGAAGACCGGATATTTTCGAAAACGAAAGGGTTTCTTGTCGAATGTCTTTGCATCGACTGGTCCCCGGTATAGAGACTCCATATGTGATGGGAAGTCCGAACGTGATTAGTGAATATCCGGATTGCAAGGACTTCTTTGTAAGTGCCTTCGGTTCTGTTCGAGCCCGGAACAGACTTGTATGGATTGTGTGTCTGACATTACAAATTGAGTTATAAAGCCGATTTCTTTCAAATATATTTCTATTGGTGGCGGAGAATTTATTCTTTGCTTAACACCCTTCTCTGAGACGTACGAGCTCAGAGGTTATATAGTTGAAGTTATCAGCGATATATCCCATTTTGGTAATGTGACATGCTGAGTGTTGCTGTAAATGATCATTGTGTTGATTATTTGTGATAGGATCATTTGTTTGATCGTCTATCTTAGTGATCATTGTGTTGATCATTTGTTGACCCAAAGCACGGCTTTTTGTACAAAGTGTGTTTTTGTGGACGTGAATTCATCGAGCCTCACATCCCGGTAATGGTCAAAACAGGAAAGATGCAGCAAGGTTATTAGGGGTTGCTGTAGCTCCCCTTAGGGTATGTACATTTCCTTCTGGATAGAGGTTGTATCATGGTATGGAGCCCAGATATTTAACCTATGTGGTTACTACGAGTTATTACTTTGTGGTTGTTGGTTATCGGGATCCCGTGAAAAAGGTCGTTTACGATCGGGGAATGGCGTGCTCGTGTCAGTAGTTACCCAGTTAAGGGGTAACCCGGCCTTGTGTTGGTAGAGTTCCGGTTTGGTTCTCGGGGATGTCTTTCCAGAGGCATTCTCAGTGGCAATGGGAAGTTCCTTGGCCTGACCATTTGTTGGAAATCCAATTCCCAATACGAAACTTGTACGGTATTAGTTGTAGAACCTGCTATTCACTTATGGTGGTCACCACTGTTTGGATAGTAGCTATAGTAGGCATACGATAATGGTCGTATGTTGGCTAAGATTTATATCTTTACTTTCGAAATGATTTGTTCTACACTATGCACTAATAATAATATCAAATGTTATTTTAAATGCGTATCAAGCATCTTTGACTATCATAAGGAGAAATCTCCTCCGATTCTGCGTTTGCGTGTGTGTGTGTGCGGGAGGCCTTATGGTAGTCTCATTTTTTAAAAGCATTGCGAATTGATTAAAAATATTCCACTATTTTGATTTTAAAGATAAATAAACTGTTTTGAGTTCTCACACCAGTCACATGACTGACTCGGAGTTTATTGTTTTCCTTCCTAAACTCTGGGTGCCCACCAATTTCCACACGGGCAGTCAAGAGTTAAGGTTTATCAGGATATTCTGGATATTCAGGAGTTGCAGGAGGCAAGCTGGATGGCGTAGCATATTACGAGTATATAGTATTTCTTTTTCCGCTGCATTGTTGTATGTTGTTGTGCACTCTGATGATTTGATGTAATGTAATATAATGTGATGTAATAACTGATATAGTTCTTTATTGAAAGATTATTCATTTATCTATTATATGTTGTTTCCGCTGCGAATTGTGAGATTCTGTTGTTCTGTTCTGTTCTTTGTTTTCTTTCTCTTTTTCTACCTCTTTCTTTTTTCTTAAAAACCCTCAGTGTTCGTATTTTCGTTCACCTTGAGTTAATCAATGGAGATTAGTGTCTATTCAAGGAGTACGGATTTACGGGTTCTGACAATGTGGTATCAGAGCTGTTGGTTAAGCGACAACCATGGTTCTGATGGGTATTACTCGTTAGAGATAGAGTCAGCAGTACTCTAGAATGAGTTTGAGTGTAATAATAGATATGAGCGCGTATTTGTTAGTGAATATAAAATTGATTTATATTATAAGATAATTTGTACCCAAAACCATTTTTGTATAGAAAGAAATGATTTTTTAATAAATTATTATAGTATATGGTTGCATGATTGTTAAGAAGTGATAATATAGAATTATTATCCTTAGTATATGAAACAAAATAAAGTGAATTGAATTCAAGTAAATTAACTTGATAATTTATTCATGGAATGAATATGAAAATGGTATGTGAATTGGTGGTAAGCAATAAAAATTGAATTAAGTAATTAAGTAAATTCGAGATGAATTGAATATTGAAAAGAATTAGTGAATGAAACTAATTTAAGGTAGTAATGTGAATTACTAAATGAAAGCTAATCAATAGAATTCAATATTTAAAATTGAGAATCGAATTCGAATGAATTTGAAATCGTGAATTGAATTGAAATGTAAAATTGAATGAAAATGGATATGTAACTTCAAAAAAAAAAAAATGAAGTAAAAACGTATAAGAAACATATGTTGGAAATTTTGTAATAGAATTGGCAAATTGGTTTGAATGTTGGATTTGGATGCTACTACTAGCAGATTATACAGGTTATACAGGTATATAAAGAAATTGAGATTTTGATTTCAAAGATAAAATTGAATTGCTCGACAAAAAGGTACGTATTTCAATTTAAGTATGAGATTTGATGACTTTCTTCTCTAGCCACTTGGCTTTTCTCTTTTCTTTTTGATTCTGAGGGGCCGTGGTGCCATTTTGTAGTCGTACCGATCGAGCCGCGCAAAGGAAACGCTGGCGAAATTTTTCGAAAATTTAGGGTGTTAGAAAAATTTTGAGAAAAATTTGAAAGTTTAAAATTTGAATTTGAATTTAAATTTGAATTGTTAGTAAAACAATATTGTTTGAAACCTATAAATGAAGTTGAAAAGCTAGTCGAAATGATAGTAAATCTCTAGTAAAAAGATTTGTTCTAGTAAGTTGATAAAACTATTTAGATTGTGAAAAATAATAGGGATAAGGGCATTCTTCTTAATTTGTAATTTCGGGACGAAATTCTTTTAAGGGGGAAAGATTGTAACGACCCAGAATTTTAAACAATTTAAATTGTAAATATTTAATTAATTTTAAATATTTAAATGATGGTTTAGATTGAATTTTCAATATAACTTTGAATATAACGATTAAATTATAGAATTTAATCTATTGAGAGTTGAATAAAAATTTGAATCTTCAAATTTAAGCCGATTAAAAATATTTTAAAGGCTTGTAAAATTCATATTGATAATACTGAAAATAATAGAAGCTTCAGAATTGAAATTGAAAGTGAATTGTTCAGTTTTGAAATTTAATCGTTTGAATCGATATTTAAAAATAGCCGTCCGAGGCACAGTCTCGGAATTCGACGAAACCAGTTCCATTGGGTCCAGAATATTGAATTATTGCCGGATTTCAAATTTCGTAATTTTCGGAGTTAATATGTGAGCACACGACACATAAACGCGTCGAGATTTTCAACGATTAAATTTAAAATTTAAATTTAATTTGTCAACAAATACACCACGTTCTCCCATTTATCATGCCTAAAAATACGACTACAATCACGCCTTCACTCGTATGGAGATCGTGCAAACGCGACTCTTCCCTGCAAAATCACGTCGCCCCTTATTTTATATAACCCAAGCCTTTCTTCTTCAGTTAAATTTTCAAATCAAAAGAAAAAAAAAATGGCCGAAGCCTTGAATCAGAAAATCGCGAGGGTCGCGATCGATGGATGGAGAGTGGGGCGAGGCGCGGCGGCGACGCGTTCGAGGATGGGGCACGCGCGCGTGCTCACGCGAGTAGGAGGCAACGGCGACGACGTCGTTCAAATTTGGGGCAAGCGCGATTTGGAAGGTGCGGCAGCTTCGATTAGGGCGCGTGATTGGGGGAATGCCGCGTGCGAAGGAGGATGTTGATGGCCGTAGGTGTTCGTGCGCAAGCGCGCGATGGCGCGACGCGATTGGAGGCGATGCAGTAGGCTCGCGCAAGGGGATTTGAAGCTCGCGCGCGATGGAGATGGCGGCGTAGGCTGTGGCGACGGCGACTACGAGGCGTGCGCGTGCGTGCGTATGGAGTAGCGCAGCGGCAACGATGAGGGAGCTCGAGCCTGGGTTTTGTGATTTTCCAGAAAGGTAAAAAAATTCTTTTTTATCAATATTCAATTTCTAAATTAATATATATATACATATGCAAGTAGAAAAAAATATATATATAGTTTTACAGAAAGTTAAACTATGCAGGTTTTTAAAATATGGTTTAAATAAAATCATTGGTTTAAAATTTAAATTTGTAGTTAAATTAAAATTTTAGTTAAAATAATTTATTAAACAAAGAAAAATAATTTTTAAAGAGAAAATAGGTTTAAATTTTTATCATTGGCAAATTAAATTTAATTAAAGAAAAATCAGTTTGAATTCAGGTTCTTAGTTTGAAACCAGAAAATTTGTAAAGAAAAAAATTTATTTATAACAAATTTAATAGTTAAAACCAAAGTAATTAGTTGATTTAATTTATTAAAAAGGAAAGTTAGTTTGAAAGTAAAATGTTTAGTTAAATAAATTTATTTAACAGGAATTTGGTTTAAAAGAAAATAAATTTATTAGAGATAAAATTGTTAAAGATAAATTTAGATTTATTTATTAAAGAGAAAGAATGCTTCGAATTAAATAGTTAGTTAAGAAAGTTTATTAAAAGGAATTGATTTAAAATAAAGGCCACTGGTTAATTTAATTTATTAAAAGAAAGAAAATTTAATAATTAGTTAAATAAATTTGTTTAAACGAGAAATTGGTTTAAAAATAAAACTATCAGTTAATTTAACTATTAAAAATGAAATCGCTGATGAATTAAAATTTGTCAAATGAAAATTTGATTTATTCGATTGATTCGAATATTAATTGTATTTATACTAGGTATAAATCAAGAAATCGAGTCAAGATAGGAAAATGGATTGCTAATAAAAGCAAAGGTGAGAACTTCTCACTCAAAAGGAATTTTGTTGTTTATTTAAAATTTTAAATAGTTAAATTTAAAATTGATTGACTGTGTTGATTGATTGATTGAATAATGATTGTTATATATATATTGGATGTGAATAGACCCTATACGCCGTTAGTAAGCGGAGGTTATTTATTACACACATATACTGCGATATTCCACCTCGAAGTGGAATTGGTATTATATTATATATATAGCAATATATATATATTGGCATATGTATATATTGCAGTTGATTGATTTCCCGCATTTTCTTTTAGCGGATGAGACCCTATGCGCCGTTAGTAAGCGGATATATATATTTATAAAATCCCATATACCGCGATATTCCGTCTTGAAACGGAATGGTATTGTGTTAATGTCTGTGGATGCAGGGAAACAGGTTGGAGGGATCCAACTGGATTCCTCACAATATTTATTTGATTTCATATATTATGATATTTGATTGTTTATCATGGATGATATATGATGTGTGAAAATCGTGATTGACTATTGATGTGTTGCATCATCGGATCCAATTTTTGAAGTTTAAAAATAACGATTTTTATTTTAGGAGATTTCTAAAGTAATTTTGAAAATATACGCTTTATAAATATTTTTAGAATTGATTCATTCTAAATAAATAAACGTTATAAATTTTTATGTTATAAAAAATTTTATTTTTGAGAAATATAGTTAAAAGTTGATTTTTGAAAAATAAGAGATTAACGATTTTTATAAAATTGGGATTTTTGAATAAATTATAAAAAGGTTTAAAAATAGGATTTATGAAATTGGATTATTTCTAAATCAAAAGATGGAATTATAAAAGAATTTAAAGATGTTTTTAAAATAGTAATATAAATTGATTTATATTAAAGGATTTACAAATGGATATTTGTAAATAAAAATATTGGAATTATAAAACGAAGTTTTATAAGAGTTAGAATAAATTGTAAATAAATTTCATAAATAGAAATGGAATTATAGAATTATAACGATGAAGTTATAAATAGAATTTTATATATAAAGATTACAAACGGATATTTGTAAATTAAAATATTGGAATTATAAAACGAAGTTTTTATAAGAGTTAGGATGAATTGTGAATGAATTTCACAAATGAATGAATTTATAGAATTATGAACGGTGAAGTTATAATTGGAATTTTATAAACAGTAGGTTTATAAAATTTGTGAAGTTATTTAAAAGAATAAGATTTTGGATAAATAGATGAATCTTATAAGTTATAAGATTTATAAAATTTGTGAAGTTGAAAGGAATGATTTTATAAACAAATAAATTATAAGTGTTTGACTTATAATATGAAATTTTAGTATATCATTGAGATATAAAATTGAATATATTTATAAAGGAAATTTATAAAAGGAAGTTGTTGTAAAATGAATAAAAATGAAATTTATAAACATTGTTTTATAAATTCGCAAACTACTTATTTTGATAAGTAAATGGTTCTAATTTATTTATGGAGTTATATTCATGTTTTAAACGGTGAATAATTCCTTAAACTAAAATGAATAGAAGTGATGAAATTTATTAACATAGTATATTCACGTTTTTGAATAGTGAATATTATGTTAAAGGAATTACTTGGAATGTGATGTTTTAAATAGAATTAAAACGATCTAACGATGTTTTAAAATATATATTGAGATTCGAAATCATAGATTTCAACATTTATTGTTGAAATAGATGTTTTCGAGAAATAAAAGGAAATAATAGATTATAACACTGTTGTTATAATAGATAATTTCCGAAAGGAAATGTTTTGTATAGTATTGGGATTTATATATCTATTTTATTTCGAATCCCTATACTAGTGATTTTGGGTTGTCGTAACGATGTTTTACGCAACATTCGTTTTGGCCCAAATAAATATGGTTAAGTGAATGATTTCCTTAAAGAATGAAAAATATACTTAAATTCGATTAGTGTATATGGAATATTTTTCAAGGTTGAAAATAAATAGAATTTGTGGATTACTTATAAAATAAATAAGTATGGAAATTGTTTTTCCAATGAGAAATGGAAAGTTTAGAGAATTTATCTTTTTGAAGATAAATTGAAAATGAATATTTGAAATCGTATATTCATAAATATTTTGGAAATATAAATTCAATATGGAATTTATAAATGGAATTAGGAAAATAGGTTTAAAAATAAATATTGATTTATTTTTGAAATATGAAAAGTTATATCTTCTAAAGATATTTTTGGAATTAAATAATTTGGAAAATTATTTGGATGCTGGTGATGTTGGCATATCCATTGATAGTTCAATAACCGACTATCGATATTTACCTAAAATGGTACATGTTGTGATTTGTTTGAAATTGAATGTCACACTTATTTTTTTTAAAATAAGCGCTCACTATTCGGGTTAACCGGGAAAGGACCATGGGGTCGTATAACCCATTCCGAATATGTGATACGTCGTTATGAATTGCATTCGAAGAACGGTGTTGAAGACCGGATATTTTCGAAAACGAAAGGGTTTCTTGTCGAATGTCTTTGCATCGACTGGTCCCCGGTATAGAGACTCCATATGTGATGGGAAGTCCGAACGTGATTAGTGAATATCCGGATTGCAAGGACTTCTTTGTAAGTGCCTTCGGTTCTGTTCGAGCCCGGAACAGACTTGTATGGATTGTGTGTCTGACATTACAAATTGAGTTATAAAGCCGATTTCTTTCAAATATATTTCTATTGGTGGCGGAGAATTTATTCTTTGCTTAACACCCTTCTCTGAGACGTACGAGCTCAGAGGTTATATAGTTGAAGTTATCAGCGATATATCCCATTTTGGTAATGTGACATGCTGAGTGTTGCTGTAAATGATCATTGTGTTGATTATTTGTGATAGGATCATTTGTTTGATCGTCTATCTTAGTGATCATTGTGTTGATCATTTGTTGACCCAAAGCACGGCTTTTTGTACAAAGTGTGTTTTTGTGGACGTGAATTCATCGAGCCTCACATCCCGGTAATGGTCAAAACAGGAAAGATGCAGCAAGGTTATTAGGGGTTGCTGTAGCTCCCCTTAGGGTATGTACATTTCCTTCTGGATAGAGGTTGTATCATGGTATGGAGCCCAGATATTTAACCTATGTGGTTACTACGAGTTATTACTTTGTGGTTGTTGGTTATCGAGATCCCGTGAAAAAGGTCGTTTACGATCGGGGAATGGCGTGCTCGTGTCAGTAGTTACCCAGTTAAGGGGTAACCCGGCCTTGTGTTGGTAGAGTTCCGGTTTGGTTCTCGGGGATGTCTTTCTAGAGGCATTCTCAGTGGCAATGGGAAGTTCCTTGGCCTGACCATTTGTTGGAAATCCAATTCCCAATACGAAACTTGTACGGTATTAGTTGTAGAACCTGCTATTCACTTATGGTGGTCACCACTGTTTGGATAGTAGCTATAGTAGGCATACGATAATGGTCGTATGTTGGCTAAGATTTATATCTTTACTTTCGAAATGATTTGTTCTACACTATGCACTAATAATAATATCAAATGTTATTTTAAATGCGTATCAAGCATCTTTGACTATCATAAGGAGAAATCTCCTCCGATTCTGCGTTTGCATGTGTGTGTGCGCGGGAGGCCTTATGGTAGTCTCATTTTTTAAAAGCATTGCGAATTGATTAAAAATATTCCACTATTTTGATTTTAAAGATAAATAAACTGTTTTGAGTTCTCACACCAGTCACATGACTGACTCGGAGTTTATTGTTTTCCTTCCTAAACTCTGGGTGCCCACCAATTTCCACACGGGCAGTCAAGAGTTAAGGTTTATCAGGATATTCTGGATATTCAGGAGTTGCAGGAGGCAAGCTGGATGGCGTAGCATATTACGAGTATATAGTATTTCTTTTTCCGCTGCATTGTTGTATGTTGTTGTGCACTCTGATGATTTGATGTAATGTAATATAATGTGATGTAATAACTGATATAGTTCTTTATTGAAAGATTATTCATTTATCTATTATATGTTGTTTCCGCTGCGAATTGTGAGATTCTGTTGTTCTGTTCTGTTCTTTGTTTTCTTTCTCTTTTTCTACCTCTTTCTTTTTTCTTAAAAACCCTCAGTGTTCGTATTTTCGTTCACCTTGAGTTAATCAATGGAGATTAGTGTCTATTCAAGGAGTACGGATTTACGGGTTCTGACAGATTGTCTAGCCAAGGGAAGAATATGGTATGTAGACAACACAAATCCCTCTATGGATTAAAGCTGGCACCACGTTAGTGGTTCGGCGAATTTTCCGCCGCTCCTCTCTCTGCCAAAATTTCTTAATCTAAGGGTGATTACACTCTTTTTATTCATAAAATAGCAATATCATTCACTATAATGCTAATATATGTTCATTAATATATTATTGTTGGATCTAATGCAAATGTCATCACAAAGCTCAAAATTTTCCTCAACAATCGATTTCACATGAAGGATTTAGGTCCTTTAATGATCATCCTTGGTATTGAAGTTTCTAAATCCTCTAAAGGTATTTGTTTCTCTCAAAGAAAATATGCTTTGGAAATACTACAAGATGTTGGTATGCATAACAGTAAACCAGTTTACATCCAATGGATTCAAATACTCGATTATCTAAAAATGAAGGTGATATTCTTTCTAATCCTTCTATTCAAAGACACTTGATTGGTAGCCTGTTATATCTTACTGTCGCTATTGTGATAAGTATACCAACCTCCTGCATATATGAAGACTGCTATCTCTAGTATATGTTTAGTTTAGCCCATGGGTTTTGCAATTTAGCCCAATACAAATATATCGTTTTGTATAAATACAGAGTACAAGGCTGCAATGTAAATGTAATCAATTTCTTACAAAATACTTCAGTGTATCAAATCATCATAAATAAAAGATCAATATCATCTTTCTCCTTTCTTAATTTGGTATCAGAGTGATTCACTACCTAACAGCAAATGCCATGCCAATAATTGAGATCAGATACAATATCATCATATCTCAATCCGGCTACATTTTTTGAATCATCTAAGAATCAAGAAGATCCTCACCATTGTTACATTCTCGTTTTTGATCAAGATCAAATACAATATCATCATATCTTGCTCAAATTTCAGTGTGACTGAATCATCTGAGAATATAGAGTTCTCATCATCAGTTCTTTTCTTTTGTTTCTTTGCTTTCAGATCAAGATCAGACTCAATATCATCACCTCAAGAACTGAAAGCATCTATTTTGAATCATTTGGGAAATATAACATTTCCCATCATCTTTTTGTTTTCTTACCTGTACAGAGGTTATCAACCAAGTTCACTGCCGTGCCTTTCCTAGGAGCAATCAAGAACTTCCTGGCTGCACAACTTTTCTGATCTACTGCAACTTCCAGAGTTTATAACCATTCCCTTCCTGACTTTTAATTCAATGGCCGAAGGAGATCAAGAAGCATGTGTCTCCTCCAGCACTCGCACCAATGCCAGATTGAATCTCACTGAGGAACTCCTGAAGGATATCATTAAGCCTCGGAGTCAATTATTGTCCATCCAACTCGATGAAACCAATTTTTTGCTTTGGAAATTTTAAGTTGAAACTGTAATCAGAGCTTATGGATTGGAGCAATATGTTCAAGGCACTATAATCATACCACCCAAGCATACTGCAGATAAAGATGGAAAACTCATTAGCAATCAAGAATTAATATTGCATCAAAGACAAGACAGTTTAGTCAGTTCTTGGCTAATATCATCAATAAGTGCTAATCTTCTTCCACGGTTAATTGGATGCAATTCATCACATGAGATTTGGTCTACATTAAAACAAATCTTTAGTACTCAGTTAGCAGCCAAGATCATGTACTACAACAGACAATTACAAAATGTAAAGAAATAAAATCAGTCAATGAGAGGCTATCTTGTAAAGGTGAAAACACTATGTGATCATTTATCATCCGCAGGACAAAAAGTAAGTCACGCGGAGCATATCTTATCAATTCTTGGTGGGCTAGATGATGAATATGAATCAGCAGTAGCTATTATATCATCAAAAGAAACTCTACCCACAATTCAGTATGTTCACTCTACCCTCCTAGCCCATGAGGGTTGATTGGAACAAAAGAAATCAAATACAATGCAAGATATGTCTCTGAACTTAATCTCAAGCAGCAATAGAAATAAGGGTCAAGCTAGAAATCCTAACAACAGGAATCAACAATACTTCAATCAGAGAGGTGGTCAGACCTATAGATCAAGGGGAAGAGGTGGAAGATGGCCTAACAATAGTGGAAATAATAGACCCAGATGTCATATCTGTGAGAAAATTGGTCATGTTGCTAGCAAATGCTATTTTAGATTTGACATCAACTACACTTCATCTCAATAAAACAATAACAGTACAAGAAACAACAATCCCAGTGCAAATTTATTAATTGCTCAGCAAGAAATTGGAAGTCAAAGTGATAGCAACAACAATGGTAGTGCAAAAGTTGAAGATATTCATGACAACAACTGGTATCCTGATTCTGGTGCAACAAATCATGTCACTAACAACTTGGCAAACTTGAATCTTGGCAACAAGGAATATAAAGGTACACAATCATTACTTATGGGTAATGGCAAGTCTGTAAAAATTTCTCATACTGGTAGTGGATATATATCAGGAAAGAAACAACTATACTTGCATAATTTATTAAGAGTACCATCTGTCAAGAAAAACTTATTAAGTGTTTATCAGTTTTCCAAAGATAATAATATGTTTTTTGAGTTCTACCCTACTTACTGTCTAGTTAAAGACACACTAAAAAAATGTTCTATTACAGGGTAGAGAGGTTAAGGGATTGTATACTTTCAATGTTGCTAATTCAAGAATCTCAGAATGTAAAGAAAAATAATGTAATTACTCTGAAATCAAATCTGAGAATGACTGTAAGAACTTTGATATTTGGCATTGTAAACTTGGACATCCTCATGTAAATATTGTTAAACAAGTATTGAATGAAAATAATATTTCAACTCTATATATTTGCACCTATTGTCAAATGGGTAAAAGCCACAAACTACCATTTATGGATTCCAAAGTTAGTTACAACAAACCATTAGAACTTGTTGCAACTGACTATGGTACAAATACTACATTTCTTTTGTTGATTCATATTTAAGATATGTGTGGATATACTTTTTAAAAACCAAGTCTGAAACATACAATGCAGTTCGGCAATTTATAGTGCAGGCAGAAAAGCAAACAAATTGCCAACTAAAAATTCTACAGACAGATAATGGTATAGAGTTCCTATCTCTGAAGAAATTTTTTCAAGAGAAAGGTATTATACACAGGACAACTTGTCCTTACACATCAGAAAAAAATCGTCTGATTGAAAGAAGGCATAGACATATAGTGGAATCAGGCCTCACACTGCTTGCAAATGCATCACTACCACTTAAATTCTGGCCTGATGCATTTGCCACTGCAGTATTCCTAATTAATAGATTGCCTACAAATGTGTTAAGATTAAAGTGTCCATTAGAAACATTTTACAATGTCAAGCCTGATTATCATAGTTTAAAAGTATTTGGTTGTCTATGCTTTCCCTATCTCAGACCATATAACACACACAAATTAAATTATAGATCACCACCATGCATATTTTTAGGCTATGCATCAAATCAAAAAGGCTACAAGTACCTATCTAGTAATGGTAGAATATTTGTGTCAAGGCATGTTGTATTTAATGAGCAGGTGTTCCCCTTTAGCAATACAGCAATTAAACCTTCTCGGAAAGTGTATAATGCAAAAAATTCTATAGTACCTATACCTGAGATGCCTGATAAAGCAGTACACATTCCTGAAGATAAAGCTCAAGACAATGAAAGTCCACAACACATAGTGTTCTCTTCAGAACCAAATCATGGACAAACTGAATCATCTGATAAACCAGCTCAAATGCAACAGTAAGATAGTCAAATGCAACAAAATTCAAGTCAGACTTTAACTGATTTACAATCATCTAATGTAGCACAAGAGAATGAAGTGAACAACAATGATCACCAACAAATTGCTGAAAGAACTGGGCATCACATGATTACAAGAGAAAAAAGTGGTATATTCAAGCCGAAGCTATACAATACAGCTATAGAAATTGAAGAACCAAGCACATATTGGCAAGCTATGCAGAATGACAAATGGAAAGCTGCAATGAATGAAGAATATGATGCTCTTATGAAGAACAAGACTTGGGATCCTTTTCCTCAGCCTACTGATAAGAACATAGTGGGCTGTAAATGGACACATAAGTTAAAAAGAAATGCTGATGGGTCAATTTCCAAATATAAGGCAAGACTAGTAGCAAAGGGATATTCATAACAAAATGGCTTTGATTTTAATGAAACATTTTCTCCAGTTATGAAACCCTCCACAATCAGAATTGTTCTTAGTATTGTCTTATATAGAAATTGGAATATAAAACAACTAGATGTAAATAATGCATTCTTAAATGGTATTTTGCAGGAAGAAGTCTATATGGAGCAACCTCGGGGATTCATGAAAAAGGGAAAAGAAAAACTAGTATGCAGGTTGAACAAAGCAATTTATGGCCTCAAACAAGCACCAAGGGTTTGGTTTGAAAAATTGAAGACAACTTTATTCAGATTTGGCTACAACTGCACAAAATCAAACAACTCTCTTTTTACAAAGTTTTATTCTGGTACAATCACTTATATACTAATTTATATTAATGATTTTATTATTACAGATAGTGATGATCAAGAGATCAACAATCTTATTCAACATTTAAACAAGGAATTTTCAACCAAGGATCTCGGAAATTTGAACTACTTTCTGGGAATTGAAGTAAAGAGATCTTCAAAATCTATGATACATCTCAGTCAAAGAGAATATATCAATGAAATTCTCATTAGAGCCAAAATGGATCAATCAAATTCAATCTCAACACCCATGATAACCAATGCTTATCTATCAAAGACTAAAGGAGAATAATCACAAATGACAGTCAATACAGGAGTACTGTAGGTGCACTACAGTATGCAACAATCACAAGACCAGAAATATCTTTTAGTGTAAATAAAGTAAGTCAGTTCATGCAATGTCCAACAGATGAGCACGGGAGAGCAGTCAAAAGAATCCTAAGATATCTTAAGGGAACATTAGATTATGGGCTAACCATTGAAGCAGATCAAACTATTAGCATTACTGGATATGCAGATGCGGACTGGGCAAGTGACATTGATGACAGAAGATCAATAAGTGGATACTGTATTTACTTAGGCAAAAGTCCAGTTTCATGGTGTTCAAAAAACAAACAACTGTATCTAGATCCAGTACAAAAGCATAATATAGGAGTATAGCTAATGCTGTGGCAGAAATAATGTGGATTGAGTCTCTATTGAATGAACTTCGAATCATAACTGATAGCAAAACTACGTTATGGTGTGATAATTTAAGTGCAGTGTCACTTACGGCCAATCCAGTTTTGCATTCCATAACTAAACACATGGAATTAGATTTTTATTTTTTTCGAGAACAAGTTGCTAAAGGAAAATTGGACATTAACCACATACCTACTACTTACCAAGTTGCTGATATCTTAACAAAGCCACTATTAAAAATGAATTTCACTCGGTTCAGAGACAAACTTAGAGTCACAGACATCAAATGTTAGATAGGACATGATGGTTGTGTCCATTCTGAGCTGAAGGTACAGCAAGCATCACCAGCAGAATGGGCAATTGTACATGCTTCAGCAGTATGTCCACATTCAAGCTCTTTTCATCGCAAAAGACTCAACCTTACTAGTTAATCTTAAGATCTCACACGTCCAACTGTTTTTGAGACTTGCTTTCCACATCAATCTGAAGGTAGTAAGTATATTTTGCAATCTTCTCACAAAATACACTCATGCCAGCAAAGCACACATTAATGCTCAAGCAAATGGAAAAGAATTCAACTTTACACCAGATATGAATTAATCAAGGCAACTCTTAAACATCAGCACATCACTCTCTCATTTTTTTTATCTCGGACCTCATATGTTCTTCATCTCAAGTCTCATCTTCTATTCTAATCTGAAGGCAACAAACATATTTCGCAAGAACACCTTTCGATTGCTCAAACAAAATAGAGAAGAGCTTGTCTTTGCATCAGATCTGAACTATTTTATGTTTTTTTTAATGGTGGCATGCCATTGCGAGAAGATTGCAAACCCTAGATCTGAAGCCGGGTTTGAGAGGGGCGTATTGTGATAAGTATACCAACCTCCTGCATATATGCTGCTATCTCTAGTATATGTTTAGTTCAGCCAATGGGCTTTGTAATTTAGCCCAATACAAATATATCATTTTGTATAAATACAGAGTATAAGGTTACAATGTAAATGTAATCAGTTTCTTACAAAATACTTCAGTGTATTAAATCATCATAAATAAAAGATCAATATCATCTTTCTCCTTTCTTAATTGTCACTAAACCAGATATAGTGATTAAACTAAAGATATTAAGCATAACAAACATTTCATTCTTGTAGATTTGAAAATTAGATTTTGACTGAATTCTTTTTATGAGGGAAAAATTAAAAGGTAGGTCAAAAAAGACACTACGGGATCTGGCCATGCCCGAAGTCGTTACCTTAATCGTAAGGAGGGGGATGCCAAAGGCGGAGCTAATGACTGGAGTGAAGTCGTAACAAGGTAGTCGTCCTGGAAGGTGAAGCTGGATCACCTCTTTTTCAGGAATAGCTAATGCTTATGCTTGTTGGGTATTTTGATTTGACACTGCTTCATATCCAAAAAGAAGCGAGCTACGTCTGAGCTAATCTTGGATATTGAAGTCGTCTTTCATTTCTCGATGGTGAAATAAGACCAAGCTCATGAGCTTATTATCCTAAGTCGGAACAAGTTGGTAGGATCCTAGTAAATAAGCTGAGTCAGTTTGTTAGCAATCCAAGAAAACCTCATCTTAATGCTGCAATGCAAGTTTTGAGATATTTAAAAAACTCACTTGGTCAAGGATTTTTTTTGACCATCTAACAATACATTGGAATTTTAAATATATACTCTGAGGCTGAATGTGCAAGTTTTAAAGATGCTTGAAGGTCAACAAAAGGTTATGTTGCACTTTTAGGATCAGCTCTAATTATTTGGAAAACTAAGAAACAAAATACAGTTGCAAAATCGTCAATTGAAGTAGAATATAGATACATGCCAGCAGCTTGTTCAGAGGTTATGTGGTTATGACATTTGTTGAAGGATCTTGATGTTAAATCCAAACAACTCACTGCGTTGTACTGCGATAACCAAGCAGCATTGCATTTTACCTTAAATTTAGTTTTTCAAGAGAGAACTAAACACCTAGAGATTGATTTCATTATATAAGAGAGAAAATTAAATCGGAATAATTAGAACTTCTCATGTTAAGTCTCACCTTCATCTTGCTGATATATTTACTAAAGCAACTTTCAAATCATTGTTTCTTAGTCTCATTGGCAAGTTGGGTGTCATCAACATTACTGCCAACTTAGGGGGAGTGTTGAGATATCAAGAATTGATCAATTATACGCGCAGCTAGTTTCATGTGAATTTTAATTTTTGAATAGAGGTCCATTTGTTTAGGAAATAAACGTTGGCTCCTTCGTATTTAAATTCACTTTGATATACATAAATAAATCATCATAAAAGTTATTTCTTCATTCTTTTTATAATTACTTAGAAGTAAATGGTGTTTTTCTATTGGCTACAACTAATGTCTTATGTAAGGCTCACTGACACATTATCTAAACTTTGCAAAGTGTGTTTGGTACTTTAAAATAATTTGAATTTGTGTTAATATATATATGGTTTTGTTTATAATACTAAAACAAGTTAATCTCAACCTGAGAACAAAACAAAAGTATCCTATATAAATTTCCATTTCGCTATTTAGATGCTAAGAACAAACAATAATAAAATTTGGTAGGCATTTTGATATTACATATTTCTTCTCTTCTTATTGATCTGAACCTCTGTTTGAATCATTTTCTTTTATCTCTTTCCATTCACTTTTTTTAAAAGTACAGTCAGGTTGGTTCTCCGTACATTCATTCATCATTCAAGATGGTTTCTCCATGAAGATTGATTCATATATCGAGACAAACAAGGACAACTTTACCTTCTAAAAATTATTTATAAGAGAGAATCCTTAAGAGGGACTGTTGTTTTAATTTGTTTACTATTCAAGTTCATATACACACATGTACCATTTGCCAAACTTATTTAGTATCCACGGTGACAGATCTGCCACTTATATGAAGATACTGATTGCTTAGTAGACCTAAATGGAACATTCTTCTTAAATAGTTTCGATCGTTAGGATTTTATGCTCCATTCTTATATAAACATGTTTTTGATCTGAATTTGATATGTCTTTGGTTATTACAAAAATGATGATAAGTAGAAAATAAGAACTGTAAGTGGGTTTTGAGGAATAGGTTAGCCGTCCACAATCAAAATATGGGTTGCAGAAATGACAAAAAACCCCTTTCTTGCCGTTTATATTTCTGTAAACATTACTTATTAGATTTGATGGTAAAATATTTCCATACTAAATAAGATTTGGAAGAAAATGTTGATTTCATTGATACAATAATTTTGGTTGTAGAAGATTTGAAAGATATTTGCGATAATTAATTAAATATATTGTCTATTTTATAGCACTGAAGAGAGCAATAAACTACCTACATGAGAAAAATAATTATTGTGAAAGATTTAAGTAATCAATCAATTCCCTAGTTACCCGATTAAAGACAGAGTCTTACCAGATGGGCATGTAAATTGGGGAAAACTGGAAATCATATGGATAATTGTTTCCTGTATGAAGAGAAAAACTGATGAGGCATTGATTTATGACCATAAATCAATTACTTCAACCCAAGTAATAATCTTTATATAAAGTCATAGATTAGCATGAGAATAATTACCGTCTCAATTTATGTTTCTTATTCTTCTTCTTAGCCTCCATTATCGATCTTGTAAAATTATCTTTTCTTAGAAGTAATAAAATCTCATTCCCTCAAAGTGGATGTACACTATCTCGCGATAATGGAACCATTATAAATCCGTATGTGAACCCTTTATTTAGTTTCTTCCGTGATTTGCTATTTTATTCTCTTGTTTCTATTTATTTTATCGCACTATAACATGATCTTATATCTTCCACATTTATTTGGGTTGATTTACATCCATTTGTGCGAAATCTACCCCCAACAGTGTGGTATTAGAGCGTTGAAGGTTGTTATTGAAGCCTAAGGATAGAAGGTTGTTATTGAAGCCTAAGGCTAGAAGGTGATTGATAAGATGGCAGAATCTAGAAATGGAAGTGAGGTTAGACCTACCCAATATGCACACTACATTAGGGCTTCAAATGTTGTATCCAGTTCGCAGCTGGCTATAAATAAGTGGAACAGAGATAATGATTTTGAGAAATGGCAGTGGAAGATGAAGATGGTGTTAATAAGAAACCGTGTTCATCAGGTTGTGTTTGACGTAGAATCATTGCCAACAAATATCTTAGAATTGGAAAGGAATAAGATGAAATAATGGACCTTACTACCCTCCAATTGGTCATTAGTGAGACTTAGAGGTTAACAACGAAACTACTGTCGGAGTCTTGTGGAAGAAATTAGAGGACCTCCACATAAAGAAGTCGCTCACGAATAGGCTGATTCTGTTGAATGCGTTTTTTACTTAGAAGATGCGAGAAGATACATCGTTGGAAGCACACCTTAACTTTTTCAATGACTTGATGATGAAGATGAAAGTCGTTGATTTAAATGTAAACGATGAGCAAAAGGCAATTGTGGTATTATGCTCTCTTCTGGAGCGATACACGGTATTCGCTAACAGCTTAATCTATGGCAGAAGCATGTTGACATTAGAAGATGTGAAGACATGACTCCTAAGTGAAGAGACGAGAGATCAAATGAAGCTTACAAGCGAAAGTGGAGAAGCTAGTCGTAGTCAAGGACTGTTCATAGAGATAGGAAGAAAGGAGAAAAAGGAGAATAATTTGAAAGGGTGTTCTTAGTCAAGAAAGCTCAGAAGTGGTTAGAGAGGCAAGTCTAGAGACAACATGTGTCATCATTGTAAAAGCACGACCACTAGAAGAATGATCGCCTAGATGTAAGAAAGTGAAATGTAGTAGACGGTTCTTTATCTATTACGTTGGAGAAGGTTATTTCTAATGATATGCCGACTGCATCTATTTCCGATGTATCAGACCATTGGATGTTTGATTCAGGGGCATCTTCCCACATAACGTCTAGGAAGGAGCATTTCTGTTCTTATAAAGATAAAGAGATTGATGGGGACAATGCTACTTGCAAGTCATTAGAAAAATTATCAGTGTGTATTCGCATAAATGATGGTATGGTGTGCACTATCACTGGAGTCCTCTATGTTCCAAATTTAAGGAAATCTCTTCTATCTTTAGATCAGCTAGCATCTTTGGGTTGTATTGATGAAAGGAGTAATGGTTCGAAATCTTTATCTACTAAAAGGATCTATAGTTCCTGAAGAGTCGTGTGTTGGTGTTTATAGCTCATGAGCTTTGGATGCCACCACCAAACTTTGGCATCTTAGACTGGGTAGCGTTTCAGAAAAGAGCTTGGAGTTACTTTAAAGAAGGAGGATTATCAAGGGTGAAGCTTAAACCATTTAGAATTCTACTAAGAGTGTGTAAACAAATAAAAGTTTCTTTTGCTGTTGGTTGATATGAGTCCAAAGAAGTACTAGAGTATGTCTATATGGATTTTTGGGGACTAGTAGCTATAGTTTCTACTGGAGTGGAGGAGATAAGTAATTTATCTATTTTATCGATGACTACTCTCAGAAGGTTCGGGTGTTCATGATGAAAACTAAGTCAAAGTCATTTGATAAGTTAAAAACTTGGAAGCCATTGGTAGAGAATAAAGTCGAAATGAAGTTCAAGATGTTGATATCCGACAATGGCGTTGAGTTTGTTTCTAAAGAGTACATAAATTTCTGTAAGCAGCATGGAATTCGGAGACACTTCACTAAATCCAGAGATCTGCAATCAAAAGGAGTTGCTGAAAGGATGAATATGAATCCAAAAGGGAAAAGCTCGTTGTTTGAGATTAACGATGAGATTATCTAAACGCTTTTGGGATGAAGCTTTATCAACTACAGTGTATATTATCAATCAAATTCCGTGCTCAACCATTGATGGGAAGATTCCAAAGGAAATGTGGAAAGGTACATTTATACATATCAGTTATTTTCATGTATTGGGTAGCCTTGTGCATATTCATTATACAGAAATGACAAGTTGGATGCTGGAGCCTGTAAACGCATATTTTTGAGATATATAGAAGGCATCAAAGGGTGTTGCATTTGGAACCTTATTGATATAAAGGTAGTGCACTCTAGACATGTCACATTTGATGAGTCTGCTATATTCAAACGAAGGGGAATTCACCTCATGCAGTAGATTCAGATGCTGAAAGGCATGAGGAGATGTAAACTATTCCCACATATCAGCCTAGTAGTAGATTCAAAGCTGCAAAAGAAGATAGAGTAATTGCAATTGTTGACACATCACATGAAGGTCTACAAAATTTCTCAAGCAATGATGATGATGGTCGTGAAGCTAAAGATGATTCAATCATGAAGGATTTGATAAAAGCTTAGGTGAAGTTACAACTATTCGGGCTAGTTGGGCTGGTTCTGGAGTTAGAAGGCCACGAAATGCATATAGAAGTCGGAATTAAGAAAATCTTAGCCTTGATAATCAGTTGACTATACATTTTATATAAAGAAAGATGAGACTTTCGACCTTGAAGAAGCTATGAGTTCGAGTGCCAGATCGAAATAGATGCATGCTAGGGAGGAGGAGATGGATTTATTGAAGAAGAATCAGAAATGGGAATTGGTATCATCCTATCAAGGAAGCCGAGCCATGGGATGCAAGTATGTATATAAGGTGAAGGGCGATGGGAGATACAAGACAAGATTTGTTGTAAAAGGTTTTCATAGAAAAATGAGCTGAAGTATGATGGGGTGTTTGCTCCGGTTGTTAAACATAGTTTTATCTGGATATTGCTAGCTATAGTTGCAACTCACGACATGGAGTTGGAACAATTAGACGTAAAGACAACCTTTCTATATGGAGACTTAGAAGAAACCATCTATATGAAGCAGCTTGAAGGATTTGTAGAGTATGGAAAGAAGGAATGAGTTTGAAAGCCGAAGAAGTCTCTATATGGTTTGAAGCAGTCTCCTAGGCAATGGTACAAGAGATTTGACTCTTTTATGCTTACTCTTGGTTTTGATATAAGAATTAAAATAGTTGCATTTATTTTAAGCATATGGATGATGGTAACTAGATATATTTCCTCTAGTATGTGGACGGTATGCTAATTGCTCCTAAAGACAAAGCTTAAATGATATGTTAAAACTGAAGCTAAAAGCAGAATTCGAGATGAAAAACCTTGGTGAAGAAAAGAAGATTTTAGAGATGGAAATCCAAAGAGAAAGAAAGACAAAGGTGCTGACATAGACATAGAAAGGACATATCTTGAAAATACTTGCTCGATTTAGCATGGAGAAAGCAAAGGCAATTGGTACTCCCATATCTTTGCACATACAACTTTTAGAGAAGGGCTCTCTGATCTCAGACGATGACAAAAATTATATAGAGAATGCACATTATGCTAGTGCAGTTGGAAGCTTGATGTAAGCTATGGTATGCACAGGACCGGTTATTGCACAGGCGGTTGGTTTGCTTAGTCCCTATATGGCTAATCCAGGGAAATCGCATTGGGAAGCAATGAAGTACATTACAAGTTATCTTAGAGGAACAATAGATTATGGGCTTGTTTTTGAAAGCATGGAGAAATATTTCAGTTTTGTCAGATTTTATGATTGTGATTATGGCCGGGATAAAGATTAAAGGAAGTCAACCTTGTGTTATGTCTTTGCACTAGGAAAGACAGCAATTAGTTGGAGATCATGGCCGCAAGCTATAGTTGGCTTGTCTACTACAGAGGCGGAATATGTAGCTACTGTAGCAGCATCTAAGGAAGCAGTTTACTTTAAGTGATTTTGTGTGATTGAGGCTTTGTTCATGGGAGTATAGTAGTAAATTGCGATAGTCAAAGTGCAATACATCTGGTTGAGAATCTGTTATTTAGTTCAAAGATAAAGTACATAGATGTAAGAGAGTCTTTTTTTGTCTCTATGGGTGAATAAAAGTAGGTGCATATTTAGAAGATTCACATCAATGAGAATGCAACAGAAAAGTTCACTAAGTCCTTATCTGTTGCAAAGTTCGAGCATTGCTCAAACTTGATTCGCTTGTTGAAGTCCTAGGTGCTACTTAGTGGCACATGGGGAGAATGAGTTCGTAGATGGAGATATTTGTTTTAGAGATTGATAGGTCTTACATGGAGATGGTACTTTCAACACTTTGTTGGCGGACGGCGGCCTTGCCAACGTTCGTTGACATAGTGCAATGGGTGATGGCCATGCCGAAGCTCATTGGAAAAGTATCTGTGGTGTCTTGTTTGTGAGCTACTTGAAGTAAGAGCATGTACGTGGAGCTAATAGGCTTGCGGGGAAATATAGCATTGAGGTGGAAATTGTTAGATTTGGTGATACAGTATTTCCATATTAAAGAAGATTTGAAAGGTATTGCTAATTTCGATGATACAATATTTCCAATTGCAGAAGATTTGGAAGATATTTGAGATAATTAATCAAATATATTGCATCTTTTATAGCATTAAAGAAAGCAATAAAATATCTACACAAGAAGAAGAATTATTTTGGGAGATTTAAGTAATCAATTAACTCCCTTGTCATCATATTAAAGAAGAAATTTTATTAAGCACATGTAAATTGGAGGAAGCTGGAAAACCAATGGATAAACATTTCCAATAAGAATAGAAGAAAATAAATTACTTCAACCTCAAGTAGTAATCTCTATATAAAGGCATAGATAAGCATGAGTAGAATCATTATCTCAAGTTGAATTTCTTCTTCTTAGTCTCCATTATCAATCTTGTGCAATTCTCTTTCTTAGAAATAATAAAGTCTCTTCTCACCAAAATGAATGTACACTATTTTACGATAATAGAACCACAATAAATCCACATGTGAACTCCCTATTTACTTTCTTCTATGATTTGCTGTTTTTATTCTCTTGTTTCTGTTTGTTTTATCGTACTATAACATGATCTTATTGCTTTCTCATCTATTTGGGTTGATTTATAGTCATTTGTGTTAAATCTGCCCCAATATTAGTCTCTTGCTTCCCTTTCGATTCCAAATAAGCATTTATTTTCATCCAAGGCCTTTTTCGACTCGAGTGATCGGAAAACCGAGAAGAGTATAATTATAATCAAGATTCAAGTATCGCCTATACCTGTTGATTTGGTGGTTTGATTGTTAATTTGGCTGCTTGATTGTTAATTTGGCTCATAAATGCAGAAAATCGTGAATAAATATCTCAAATTAAGAAAAACAAATTTATATAACCAATAGCTAGTGCATTGGTAAAGTAAATATATAATGTTCATTTTACAAGTTTTAGGTGCCAAAAATAAAATATTAAATTAAAAAGAATTTAAGTAGTTTCCAACTTTAGAAAATTCATCTTAATTATCCGAACCTTCTAAAATTTATCAAAATTAAGAAACTTAAATTATTTTATTATCTTTAAAAATGGTTATTTTCTCTTGAGCAATTCGTAAAGAATAAACATGATATGCAATTAAATACTATTGCAAATAAGAAGTCAAGTCAAAATAATGAACATTTTTTATCAAATACTTTTCAAATTTGCATCATTAAAAATAATAATTCAAAGATAAACAAAATACGTAGGATTGAAAAGCCAAATAAAGTACTGGCAATTCATTATCCAAAGACAAATGAACAATAGGGAAAAAGCAAATTATATTAATGATAGTATGCATTTTAATACCATATTGATACCATATACAAATTTATAAACCATATAATATTGGTATATGGCTTTACGTATACATATATATTACAGAAAGTTTGGCAAATTCATGGTGTTAATATTGATTGATGTAATAAACTTATACATAAAATCGTACATGTTAATGTACTATTACAAGGGAGAGAGAGAGAGAGAAAATATGGAGAACAAAATCACATTTGTTGTTGCAGTGGAACCAAAAGCGATACGATTGCTAAAGTTGTTAAAATACAAATTGGAAGAACTTAAAACCAAAAGGAAAAATAATCACATTCACACACGCACTTGAATAACACTAACATAGGTAAGGCAGTTCATCAAACTTAGGTAGTGTTTAGTTTAAAAATGAATTTTATGTTTTTGGTTTTCAATATGTATCTCAAATATGGGGAAAATGTAAGGACGGCGGAAGGGACGAAAGAAAGACGAATAAGAGGACGAAGGGGTTAGAGGGACGAAGGAAGAATGGATTGTTTCACGTGATTGTGTTATTTCTCAAAATGCAAAAAATAAAAATTGTAGTTGTTTTCTACTTTGTATGTTAACTTTGGCTTCTAAATTGGTCGTTTTAGACAATATAAATGCGTCATGTGCATTTTTGTATGGACAAAAATCCAAACTAAAAATAACAAACCAAACACTACCTTAGTTTCTATAACTTTTCTCGATTTTTGGACAGCTTAATGCAGTAGCAACCTATGAAGACATTCAACTCTAAAATTTGGTTGTAGAAGTAAAATATGATATAGCGGCATATAATTTATCCTATATTACCATTGCAATATATTGAATTTTAGAGGAAAAGAGAGAATATGATGAATAACTATTTTTATTGCTAATTTTTCTTATTCTACATGCTCTTTATACATGATTACATATAGCTTAGTTCTACTAGCCGTTGTTTACTCCCTCAATTATAATTCTACTAGTCGTTGCTTATTTTTGAAATTATAGCTCTACTAGCCTTTGCTTTTTTTCTAGCTTATAATTGCCTAATTACACCTTAATTACGGTTAAGAACTAAGTATAGCGGACAACTATATAATGGATGTAAGCATTTTATTTTATTTTTCGTTTTTTAGCCTATCATGAAATATTCTATGGTTATCATTCAAATTTCTTAACATTCCCCTCAAGTGTGGGCTTCAAATAAATTTATAGAACATAACAGGCTGAGTATGTTCAGTTAGCTGGCCTAGTTTATTGCTTTTGTGAAAATGTCTGACAATGCTCTTTGCTTTTGACAAATGGAGTTTCTATTTCCCCAAATTGCACCTCTTCTCTAACAAACTTACAATCTACCTTAATTCGTTTTCTCCTCTCTTGGTAGACTTGATAGGATGCAATATAACGAGCAGCTTGATTATCACATTAAATTTTCATTGTTTTTATGTGCTCTATCTTCATGTCACCGAGTAACTGCTTAATCCTGATAAGTTCAATTCCTGTGTATGTCATCGCAAAAATGGTAAATCATATTTCAAATAACCGATATATGAATTTTCAAATTTTAAAGGTTTTAAACTTCAACTAATCAAATAAAAATTAAATTTATCACCTAATGCTAATGGACCAAGCCCATGTGCTCCACACTAGCCCGTGTGCAATAGTGTCTTCTTCTCCTCCCCTTCTCCCTTTCTTTTTTTTCTCCTGGTGTCCAAAATATGCATGACTTTTGTAACGATCTAGAATTTTAGTCATTTGAAATTCGTATATTTTATTGATTTTAAATATTCATAGGTAAATTTTATAAGTTGAATAATTTATATTTCGAATATAGTGATTTAATTGGATAATTAAATTGTTAATTTAATATTTGAAATTGCTGAAATAATTGGAATTTGGATTTAAGGTGAATGATGATTTATAAAGTTGAATTAAATTCTATTTGAATTAGAATGATGTTAGCAAACTTTTGAAATTCAATTAAAAGTTAAATTACAAAAAAATTGAATGTTTTAGCATTTAATTAACGTGTAAAAATAGACATTTTTCACACAGTCTTGGATTTCGACGAAACCAGTTTCATTGGATCCATAATGTTATATTATTGTAGGATTTCAAATTTGTCAATCGGATTTACAGTTTGTTCGTGGCAAGCTGAAACGCGTAGAAATTTACTTAAGTAAATTTTAGTTTAAATAATTCGATTCAAAAACATATCTTCTAAATATGATCGAATTGACTATCAATATAAATTCTATTGTATTCAGAATAGGGGTAAAACATTATAAACGTCAGGCGGCACACTTCGTTTGGAGTTCGAAATTTTTTCGGATGAATAGTGCGTGTAAATTTTCTATAAAAGCCCCTTCATTTCCTTCAGTTTTCACAAAACCCTAGCTTTCCAAAACACTAGCTGCCATTAATTGTCAAATGGCTGAAAATTACTCCGCTTCTTCCACAAATATCTCACAATCCATCAACAATTAGAAAAAAACTTGCAACTGCAAAATTATAAAGTGTTAGACGAGATCTTTCAATCCTTATGGTTGTGATCTAGATTGGAGCATCGTGGTGGCTGTTAGGGAGGCGCGTTCTAACCGAGTTCAATTGCATTTTGTCATCGATTGGGAGAGCTAGGGGTGCAGTCCTTGGCCGATGGTGGCATGTGTGAGGGACTTTCGATCGACGTTGGTCGATCGTCGTCAAAATGGTCGAGGAGGGAGCAAAATTCGAAGTGATGAAGGTGACTATGGTTTATCTGCGTCCGCTCAAAACCTAGTAGCATGATGAAGAAGAAAAGAAAAAAATGTGGCCCAGATCTACTGCTGCGAACTAAACGGCCCATATTGAAAATGGGTCTAAAGATAAATAGGAATTTTAAATAAATTATATATTAATTCATATAATCTTTAAAACATCATAACTTCTTCATATGAGGTCTGTTTTTGACGAAACAAGTTGCGTTGGGCCCATATTGACGTGCATTACATTTTGGAGCTGGTTTGGGGTTGATTGGAGCAAGTGGAAATTTTGGGTAAAATTAAACGCATGTTTAATTTTATTTGGAATAAAACATTCCAACTGCTATTGGAACCAAAGCGAGTATAGCTCACTCTTTCTGACTCATAGATATTTTATATAAGTCAGAATAAATTTATTTATGATTTGATAATTTTTTGAATAATATATGATATATTATATATATTTATTGGTATTTGGATATATTCCGGCCTATTTGAGGAGATGAAACCCTAAATGTTTCCGTGTATGAGCGAATGACCTTTTATACTCGCGTCTGCCTCGAAGTGGACATTATACACGTATTCTCATATGTATATTTGTTGCAGGAGACAGGTTAGAGGGATCCAACTAGATTTCCTCACTAGTGTTGATTTTATTTACACACACACACACACACACACACACACACACACATATATATATATATCTGTGTGTGTTGTTGTCATGTGATATACGATGATTTGGATGCCGTGATTGATGTATTTAGTGCTGTTGCATCATTGGGCCTATTTTTAGAATTTTAAAATTGTTAAGGTGATGATTTCAATTAAAAAGGATTTTCAAATGATTTTAAGAATAGAAGTTCTATTAAATTTTGAATTGTTAAGGAATGAATTTATTTTAAATAAATAAAATTTGTAATTTTTATGTTGTAAAAACTATGGTTTTTGTGAAATATATCAAAAATGTAATTTTTGAAATATAGAGTTAACTATTTTATAAATTAAGTTAAATTAAGATTTTGAATTTATTATAAATGGTTTATATATAAGTTTGTAAAATTTAATTTTTATAAATCAAAGTAATTGAATTATAAAGAAGTTTTGTAAGTGTTAAAATGAAGTTACAGAATTGAACCTTATAAGTGAATAAGATTTATGAATTTGTGATGTTATAAAAAAGAATGAGTTTGCAAATAAGAGATTTATAAGTAATTATGTTATAATTTGGATTTTGGCAATTAAGTGAGATATATATGAAATTGGTAAATAAAGGATTTTATAAATTGAAATTTTTATAAATATAAATGGAATTTATAAATATTGTTTTATAAATCCAAAATCAATTGAACTTGATACGTTAAATAAGGAAGCTTATTAAAAAAAATTCATCCACGATTTTGGATAGTGGGTTATCCTTTAAATTAAATGTGCAATAATAATGAATTTGGTTGGGCATTATATTCACGATTTTGGACAGTGAATAATCTTTTAATTTAAATAAATATTTTGAAAAGTGATCTTTTAAATGGAGATAAATGGTTTGAAGATATATTAAAACGTGTTAAGTACATAGATTTCAACATTCATTGTTGAAATAGACATTTTCGAGAAGTATGGAAATGATGGACTATAACACTATTGTTATAGTAAATGATTTTCGAAAGAAGATGTTTTGTATAGTAATGGATTTATATAACTATCTAATTTTCGAATCCCTATACTAGTGATTGTGGGTTGTCGCAACATTGTTTTACAGAACATTCATTTTGACCCAAATAAATATTTTAAGAGAATCTTTTTCTTAAAGAATAAAATATATACTTAATCGTGATTTAAGTATATGTGTTATTTTCTAAGTGTTGAAAATAAATTGATTTGTGAATTACTTATTATTAAATAAGTATATGAAAATGTTTTCCAATATTGAAATGGTTTTTAGAATATATCTTTTTAAAAGATAATTTGAAGTGAATATTTGGCAAGTGATTTAAGTAATAAAAGATTAATTAAAAGGGCCTAGTGATTGCTTATGGTGCTAGATATTTGTTTGTGTGCTTTGATAGTTAAATAACCGACTATCAAATGTGGCCATTTTAGTTTCTCGACTTGGTGTGGGAACTACTTAGTCGTACACTTAGTACGTAGCCTTCCGCGTAGGCTTAATTATCATTTATGTTGAGGATGTTGATTTGTGTAGTGCGGAGTATTACTCCAATTTATCGAGCTTTTATTTTGGCCGAAGGATAGCAAGTTGAAAGTTGGAGACGTGATAAGTTTACGAGACTTTATTTCTGTGTGAAGTTGAGAAACGCTTTCGCGTTCTGATTTATCCGAAAACCACTTCGGGCCAATATTTATGTGACGATTGTGCAGTTTGGTTGTGATGATATTGAGATTTAGGATTTTTATAGTGGAGGACTGCTTGTTGATCGTTTGGGGTTAAAATCCCAATATACATCCCGTAGTAGTCTCTTCATTATGAAATATCCAATGCAAGGACTATTCGCTACTAGTCCTAGGGATTTCCTGCCAGGATGTGGTAGGAAAGGACCTTCGATTTGTCCTGTTCCTGGATAACTTGTATGGAAGTTTGTCTGACATTGCATTTATAAAGATTACATACATTGGTTTTTATAAACGTATATCAGTGGTGGCGGAGAAGGCAACTTCTCTTAGCTTGACACCCTCCTTGAGACGTATGAGCTTAAGTGTTGTATTTTTGTGAAAGTCAATTAGTAGTCAATAGAAATGGCCGTGTGGCATTCAAAGTGATGTGATATGTGATATGTGAAAAGTAATCGTTACCTCAGGCCTCATCAACCAAAAATGACTGAAACAAGGTTAGATGTAGCAAGGCTATGTGTGTCACTCCCATTAGGATATGATCATCCTCTTCTAGATATATTCCATCTCGCTATGACGTTCAGGATGTAAATTATTGTGATTTGTATGCTATGAGGGTCCTCGAAAAAGGTCGGTAACGATCGAAGGATGACATATTCAATACTATCTAGTTACAGATGTAGGTCGGTCTTGTGTTGGTAGAGGAGCTTTGTGATGGTTCCTCAGGACATCTATCTAGAGGTGTACCCATCATAAGGTAGTCCCTTCACCTGGTCATTTGTATGGAAATCCAAACTCCACTACGTGCCTGCCATTTTGATTGTATAACCCATTTTGGCCTATATGCTGGAATTTAATCAATGTAACAATTTCGGTTATGACTAATATTATTTGTATACTTGACACTGGTATAATATAAGATGATTTGATGTGAAATGTTTTAGTTATCGTAAGTTAAAAAAATTCCATGTTTTTGTATGGGCATGTACTACGAAATACTTTTGTTTTGAAAAGGAAAAGTTTGGTAATTTGATAAATTTAGTTGAATGTGTTTCTCAAGTAGGTTTACCTGACTAATCCGGTCGTTCTTCCCTTTCAATGCTCGGGTCAGACTTAGTATATTTATAGGTTCAGATTTGGTGCTTTTGGAGCTTCAATAGGAGAGCTGGATATCTTCATTTTCATGTAAACGTATTTGTTTTGATTATCCGTTGCTTTATTGTTTATATTATCGACAATTGTGAGGACAGGTTATTATAACTGTTCAGGCTTATAACTATTGGTTGACTATTGAACTCTGATTGATGTATGTATATACAGTTTCTGCTTTGTAAAGATCATTGATATGATATTATATGTTTTCCGCTACGATGTGAGATTTGGTATGGTTTTGTTTAGTCTCTCTTTCTTATCTTCTTTTCTTCTCCCTTCTTTTTTTTTCTCTTGATTTTCTTTCAGTATGTGTTTTTTGGGTTGGATATGTGTGGTTTATTATCGATTTGAAGGGTACGGATTTTTGGGTCGTCACAACTTTGTGCACATGCACAAAGCTCGAGCCACCAAAGCAACACCCCAAGACCATAGACATGATCGTCCCCATGCGCTAGACATGACACCCCTTCCCCTCGAACTCTGGTCCCTTGGACCGAATTCCGATCGAACCACCAAGACCCAAAACGGACCCAGGCTATAATATTGTGTGACACTTTTAAGTGCCAAACCCCACCAAAAATTCACCAAATGAATCTCCCTTCTCTACGATCACCAATCAAAGCTCCAATTTGCTAGTTGGTGACCATCACTCCGATGAACTCAAGCCCTAGGTTACGATGATCGTCAATCATCAATACAGAATCGCGTCAAAATTTCATTAGAAATATTACGCTTCGATACAAACTCGACGATGCTAGCGGCGTCGAATGAATCGACCTGGATCAAGAGAATTTATTTTTTTGAAGTTTTAGAGCATTTTTCCTGCTTTTTGTAAATCAATGATAACTCGGTCGATCCTTGATGAAATTGAGTGTTGTTAATTTTTATAAATACGTGAGGTGGACATGAAAAACTTTTATGTTGGGCCATTTTTGTGAAATTGAGTAGATAAGGGGGTATTGATTTTTAAAAGCTTGAATGTGTTGATTTATATTCATTGGAAGATGATAAATGGAGAAGTAATGGAAAAAAGCTTCAGTGTTGAACTGTGTACCTGTATATATACCTGGGCAAGTGATGAATTTCAAAAACCAAATCCTAAAATTCAAGGCTAAAATCAAGGTGGATAATTTTTTAGGGATGGGAGAACATGCAGCCAACATGGTTTTGCGTATGGGAAAGAAGGATGGAGCTCTAGTGAAAGAATGGGATGTGCACAACCATTGATTTTTGAGTTTGAATTTGAAATTCGTGGGTCGGCTACCTAACACTATACTCGCATACGAGTTGTGAATGACCGAAAATAGAATATGACCACGCATAACAACGTAACATAATCGCAAAACAACAATGAAACACACTAGTTAGTAAATTCTATTAAGTTTTGAAAACACCGACGTTCGACGTAAAATACTTCAAGTGACAATTTAAATATTTTCTAAAATAAAAATTATATATATTCAAATAAAAATTCCTTAATTGGAATCAGATTTTTTTATCCCCAAATTTATTTCTTATATTAAATCACAAATTAAATATTAAAATCAATTAAATATTTTCAAAAATCAAATTGATAAAATTCCGAGTCGTTGCACCAATATAGATGCAATAAAGAGAATTTTTTGAAATTCGTCTATAACTTCCGCTGCGGACTGGCCCAGAACGGACATATACTAGTTTGGACTGAACAATCCTACATTCAATCCTGTACTGTATCTATATAGATTTTCATTAAAATGCATATTTTAATCAGGTAGCAAGCAAAACAGAATACAATCTTGATTTCAAGGTAACAAGATGCATCCTCCTTACTTTCCGAACTCACGATAGACTCGCTTGATTTAAACGAGCAATAAGTATACCCGCTTGATTTGAGCGAGCAACAAGCACATCCACTTAATTTTGAATGGGCTACAGGCACACCCACATAGATTAATAGTAGTGAGTTATTGGTTCCAAATACAAATAGTCGTACTTTGGATACAAAACATCATATGGCCATTTGATAGCACTTTAATCTTTGAATTGATGCGAGAATGTTTGCAAATCTATGGGTAAATTTTAGAGAATGAATTGAGTGAATTTGAAGAGTATAGAAAGTGGATTTTGTAAAATATAATGAGAATTTAAGTAAGAAGAATATGGTGAAAGTAGTTGTAAAAATTCGCTTTCCAGTCTCCTTTTTATAATGGTTTAAGGGAAATGTCTATTCACAAGGAAATGTAAACATAAATCACAACTATTCAAAATTTAAAAGAAACCTCTTTGATGATACATATATCAATATACATGGGTAGGGTATGTCGATATACCCTTATTTATTTTGAATTTTTTTTTAAGGTGTTTTAAAATTCTAGATACTTGTAAAATTATTTAAACATATTTTTAAAATACTTTTAACATATAAAATATTTGTAAAAATATATTTTGAAAATAAAATAAATATCTTGATATTAGAGTATTCAAAGAGAAAAAAGTTGGTATCCAAGGACTTAACAAATTAATCTAATGTCTACTAACCAAAAACTATAGTATTGAAATCTTCATGTCTTTGTCTCTAAACTCGTGAGTCTTCAAATATCTTGATCATCTCTGAAATCTCTATTTTCTTAATAGATCAGCCTCCAAACTTTATTATCATATACTTGTATAAGCCTTTATAATTTCCTACAAAATATTCTATACAAATAAGTAAAACATCAATAACTATATTTTAATGGTTGTTGTCGTCAAAATCATTATCTATGGTATTAACAGTATCCCACTTTTCATGATGACAACCATGTAAATATAATTATCATAAAATATAGTGTAACTCCCTTTAAATTGGTTAACTCCCCCTAGGTATATGCATATGTTATATTTTATATTTTTCTCCCCTTTTGTTGTCAACAAAAATAAGCAAAGGAAAATTGCACTCCTCCTAAAATATGGCATATTAAATATTTAAAATGTGATAATGTTGTAAATGGAATCAAAATTAATATAAATTACGAAATAATAATTCTAAAAAATAAATACACACACATATATAAACACAATTATAATTACATCTTGTTTCAACCGTACATTCAAGACATATCATTCATATCAAATAATTTATTCAGAGAAAATCAAACTATTTTATCAAACTGAGGAAAACATACAAGTTTATACAGACCACTTACATAAGTTTAATAATGCAAACCAAACTATGCAATCAAACAAAAAACCTATAATTTCAAACTAACAAACCAAACTAATATATACATGCTTAATGTTTTTTTTAATTATTAGTGATTTATGAATGCAGCAGCTTGGATAGTGAGAGAAAAATTTCCCTTTTGTTCCAGTAAATTACCACGAATATCGTAATTAACCTCTCCTACACGACACACTCCATCTTCACATTCATCCTTTTTATCGTCATCATTCTATTATTTTTCATCTTCCTCTTCATAATTCATAGGGTTATGAATCATAAGTTTGATCTGAGTATCTCCTTCTTCAATAATTATTGGATTTACTTTGGTTATCTAATAGATGTTTCTGCAAATTCCTTAACATTCTCCATTGCTTCACTTGTTCGTTTTTGAATCGTATTTGCATAAGTTCAATTTTAGTAAACATGGTGAGAACATGCTTCAATTTCTTTTCAATATTTCCTGGTTTAAAGAACATGAAGTCGCGAAATGGGTTTAATTCTTCTCTTAGACGTTTGGAGTTGGATGGATCTATTTTTGATTAATTAATTTTGATTTTTCAAAAGGAAGAAGATGAGAAAATGGGTCTGGATTCGAATTATGTTGGTTAAACAATTAGATTTTGAATTGTTAAAGGAGGGGAAACAGTTTTCCAAAAACTGCAAGGTATGTCGACATATGCAGAATATTTTCTTTTTCAATTTTCTTCCTAATTTGTAAATAAGAGTTATAATTTTTAGATTTCTGTAAATAAACATATTCCAAGTTCTCTTCTTAATTTGATGAAAATAGTTTGTGCTAATGGTTTAGTTAGAATATCAGCTATTTGATTTTGTATTTATAAGTTAGTCTAATAATTTCTTTGTTTACATTATCTCTTAGGAAATGATGTCTTATGTCCATATGTTTTATCCTAGTATGACATGTTGGATATTTTAGATAGATTTATCGCACTAGTGTCATTACAATATATTGGTAATTGTTTCAAGTTTAAACCGAAATCTCTTAGAGTTTGTGGCATATGGATGACCTATGAATAGGCTAATGCTGCTGATATTTATTCTTCCTCTGTTGTGGATAAAGATACATAATTTATTTTTTAATGAACCAAGATACAATTGAGTATCCCAAATAATGACAAGTTTCACTCGTACTTTTTCGATTAGATTTTCATCCAACATAATCAACAATACTATATGATATTAAGTCAAATGAATCATCGTTTGGATTTTTGGTTTCATTGGTTGAAATAAACGCTACATTACTCATTTATTTAGTTGATTTCTAGTTTATATAACTGATACATACTTCATGGGATATTTTCCTTATCACGATCTTTCAAAAATTTCATTCTTTTGTTTGAATTTGAATTTGAATTATCGTTATTATCATTTTCATTGTTACTCTTTCATTATTTGTAATTCATTACTCTCACTAGGATTAAGATTTTCTTCCTCATCATCACTAATATTGGTTACTTTAAAAAATTTATCAAATGAAACATGTAATGGTTCTTCAATAGTGTTAGTTCTAGTATTAAAAACTCTATAGACCTTACTTCTATTTAAATGACCAATAAATATTCCTTTATGTGATTTAGCATCAAATTTGTCTAAATTATCATTTATATTTAGTGTAAAACATTTACTACCAAAACTTTAAAATAAGATACTTTTGGCTTTTTATCGAAAAATGATTCATGAAGTGTTGGCTAGGTTAACGGTCTTATTAAAATGTTATTCAAAATATAACATGTTGTAGCAATTGCTTCAGTCTAAAAAAAATTGGTAAATCAAGATCATTTATCATAGTCCTAGTGCATTCCTGTATAGTTCTTATTTTTATGTTCTACACTTCATTTTGTCGTCTAAGAAAAGGAAAGCTATGTGTAATTCCTTTATTATCATAAAAGTTTTCAAAATTTTCATTTTCGAATTATCCTCCATGATCACTTTGTAATGTTTTAATTTTAATTGACTTTTGGTTTTGAATTTTCTTAGTGAAAATGTTAAACATTTTAAATGCATCACTCTTATATTTAAGAAATACTGTCCAATTATATCTTGAAAGTCATATACTATAACAAAATCATACCCATCGTGATTTATTGGTTGTACTTGCGATGGTCCAAAAAGGTCTAAGTGAAGAAGTTTAAGGGAGTGTAGTTGAAATCATGTCTTGATTTAAATAAAGTTTTGTGAAGTTTTTCCAGTTGACAAGCATCATATAGGTTACTAAAACTATAACTTATTTGGAAGTCTTTTAACAAGTTCATATCTGACTACTTTGGATGAATATTTAAAATTTTAATGACCAAATCGTTTGTCCAAATCTTTTATCAATAATTAAAAGTAAACTATTTTTAACCAAAACAATTTTAAACCGATAAATGTAGATTAGTAAATAACACATATATATATGTATATATCCTGCTTCGGCCACTAACATGTTAGTGCTTAATGCTATCCCCAAAGTTACTATTAGAAATATTTATTCCGCACTTACAATATCTGTAAACTCGCACTCTCTACTAACTTGAATATCTAATTCTATGCCCAGTAACCCTGCCTAAACTCAATGCCCTAAGGTCAAAATCTCTTAACTAGTCCACGGGTGCGGTGCGGTGGAAAGGAGGCTTGGGTTCTGGTAAAAAGACCCAAGTTCGATTCCTACCATGCGCTTCCTTATCCTATATAAATTTACCCGGGGGTATGAAGGTCTGGATTAGCGGACGGTTTTACTGTACCCTCCTCAGGAGTTTACCGGCCTGCAGGGTTCTCCTGGGTTTTCAAAAAAAAATTCTCTTAACTACAAACACGTAGCTCAAATAGAAAATTCTAAAGTTGAAAAAAGGAAAAATACACAAATAAAATAAAAAAATCGCTACAAATAATGAAGTAAACGATTATCTCTAAAAGCAATTTCTCAAAATAGTGAGAGCCTTTGTAAAACTTTCCTTTGATAAATTCTTCCGCATACTCTTCTTCGCGTGCTCCTATTTCTCTTTAAATCAGCAAACATCCTATTCCCTTTTTATTGTTTCTTTTAAAATAAAATCACTTTACTGCAAAAAATCAATTCAGCCAAGAAATTTGATGCCTAAAAGCAACTTCATTGCAAACAGTTCAGTGCCAAAATTGTCCTTAGCTTGCAAATACCTCACCGCTGTATCGAAGCTTGTAGCCGCCGCACCTAGATCTAATTTTTGTTGTGGTCTTCATTTAATGATTATGCAACTGGAGCGCCACCTGGACTACCGTTATGTCGAAGTTCGCTGGAGGATGCTCAACTCAAAGTCTAGGTCGCAGTGATGCCTGTGTTGATCTGAACTGCTGTACCGATGACCCTTCTACTTCATTTTGGATCTCTAACTCACTTCTGAAGAATTCGGGTGCTGGTTGTAGTTGTAGTCAGGGATTTCTTGAATAGATGAACTCGATTATCGGATGAATAACTGCAAGCAATATTGATATTGATATTGACTTCGGTTGTTCATTATTGCTTGTATCAATTATGTGTTGGCTGTGACGTTGAGGAGATACAGTGGTTGATCGATCGGATATTTGGGTGAATTGGTGATGAAGCCTATGGTGTTGACATGGTCGGTGATGAGTAGGTGTTGGTCTTGTTTTCTTTGTTGAAGTCAATGGTGACAACTTTGCTGCTCCTCGTTTAGGTTGTGTGTTGAGTTCGATGTTAATGATAGAGATGACCGATTTCGTATAAGTCGGAGATGAAAAGCTTATATCTAGTGGTTTTCAATTTGGATCTCGATCGGATTTTTTTATATATGTTGCAGATGAATCTGTTTTGTGATCTGGTGATTTTTTTTCCTTTTGCTGCAATGTGGGTTTATATAGACCGATGGGGGAGATGTGTATGTATGGAAACGTAGGTGGAAGAGTCATGGAAGGAAGATATGGATTTGTGAGATAGTTTGTTTTCCATTATACAAAATAAAATCTGTATATGACAAAAATTAAATTTTATTATATCTTTCAAAATATATCGTCTGATTGTATATTCAATTCTTTATTTTTGATATCTATTTATTTCCCTTTCTTCATGTATACAACCACCAATTGCGTACTGATATGTTCTTTTTTGCTTGAGATCTTTATTTCATTTTCTCTGTAGCCTTTTGCATTGAAGGTAAACTTCTCTGCAACTAGTATTTTATAAAAACTTATAAATATACAACATTGGACAAACACATTAAATATAATGTATATTTATTAATATCAATTGGAAATTAATTGCAATACCTAATAGTGTTTCCTTTTATAATAATAATAATAACTACACATCATTTTTACAGATAAAAATAGATGTACTTGAAATATAATACATGTAAATCAAGCATATGAAATATAGCGGATGACAATTTAATTGAAAACAAAATTGTGTTGTAATGATTTTAACAGTAGCACGCTTTGAATGAAAAAACAAATATAAAAATATATTTGTTATCATCAAAAAAGATGTATATTCCATAATCTCCACATTTTGATGATAACAAACAACAAGTTAAGATTTGACAAGTTTAACGGTTGTTGAGTGTGCACTTAATATCATAAAAACAGAATCATAGCGATGTTTCAATATGTATAGCATGCTCCCCCAGTTGATTTGCTCCCTCTTCATATATGGCATATGTGTTCGAGAATAAAATATTAGACCAATAATATTTATTTCAATATTAACATGAATTCATAATGTCACCAAAATTTTAACCGTTCTCTCCCTCTTTTATTTTCATCAAAAGTATAAATATCAAATTAACACGATAAGAAAGTGATGCTTAATGATTACACTCGATGGGAATATGACAATAAATATTTACTAAAAAACCAAGCATAAATCATATTAGCTACATTGATCAAAGTCATATCTCATTGATGGAAAGTGGGTGACAAAATAAGTATAGTAATTTGTAATATGGTTTAAAAGATAATAAACTCAACTGTTTTAGCCACAATTCAAATAATCCAAATGAAGTATTTATATGTGAGAATAGTTTTTCCCTAACTCATTATAAATGAGATCAAGATACTTGCACATATGCATTGTCGTGAAGTCTATTAGATAAGAGAGAAACATTGCTTGATAGGTGTATGCACCGACGCTAAAGAATATTTAGCACAGGCTGGATGCCTTTAGTGATATAGCTCTACGTCCATACCGCATCCATTTTTCAAGCATAGCCCATTAGATTTAAATTTAAATTTTATAGTATATTGCATGGTTTACTTTTCATATGGAGCGTGTACATGACTTGTCCCCTATACTCACTTTTAAGCCAACAATCTTTGTCGCATTTTAGTTTATGTCATTCTAGCCAACACAAGCATAAAACTGTAAAATATGAGTCGGTAGAATATGAGTGTTAAATGGTAGATTCAGAGACGGTGCGGGATACGCAATAGTCAAAAATTGAGCTTTAAATTATGCTTGATTATAAAAAATCATTATGTCATCATTTAATCATATACAAAATGCAATATTCCTAATCATCTATATAACCAATAAATATACTTTTGAAAATCACATAAGAAAGTTCAATCGACTTTAATATGATTTCAAGAGTAAATTCTCTGTAAATATATCAAATATATTTTCAATTTTATATTCTAATCTTGAATATACTAAATGAATTGGTTTTAGGGCCATTTATGTAAAAAGGAGCACATGGACTAAAGGTATACATATTAATAAACCAAAATAAAAATCATAGGCTTATTCTTAGAAAATTTCATCTCAAAGCCTAAAAATTTTTCTCCACTAATCATCTTAAGATTTAAATATCAATAACACATCTCAAGAAGTTTCAACATTCAAGTTTCCCATAACAAAAGAAGCTTTTCATAAAAAAATCCATGTCAAAAGTATAGTCAAAGTGTCTCATTTAAAAATATTTGTATCATGAATAAATATGGAGAGCAAAAATAATGAATCCTAAGAAAGAAAAACATATTCTTTGGATTTTCATTTTTCAAAAAACAAAAAAAATATAAGGAAAAAACATGTTTTTGGATTTTTTGTTTTAAATAAAAATTAAAAAGAAAAAATGCAAGTACTCCACATGTGCATGAAATAAAATGTGTGAAATATTAGTCACCTTGTGAGACTTATGAGCTATTAGAATATCAAACTGGAGCAATCGAAAATGTTAAGAATCATACCAGATGTCCTCACGAGAAAGAACAAATTATGCATTCATAATACCATTTGTTATCTTGGCTACCTATGGTGGTGAACAATGGTACAACTTATACTCTCTACATCTCAATGGTGGTGTACAATGATGTTGCTTTTTTTTAAAAGAAGGTACTTTATTAACAAAATAATACGCATATACTTTCATAATATGCCTCGTTAAAATATTGCAATCCCCCTAACCTAAACCGGTACCTTGCAAGGAAAAAAGTACATATTATATCCATATATTAACAGCACAACAAGATGTAGCCAAATATCCAAGCTGTCAACTAGTTGTAGGAGTAAAAAATAGTAGCAACGCACTCAAAACCATCAATACGAATAACTTGGGGATACAATCCAAAAAAAGAAAAACAAATACAAGCAAAAGAAAGAAAAAAATCACTCCACGTGGGCAGATATTATCACCGAAGATAACAACAACATTCTATATTCTTCTGGAAAGAGGGAAGGCTCCATCGTCAGAACAAAGAAAATCAAAATTCAGATTTAATCTCTTCTTCAAGCTAGAATCAGAAATGGCAGGCAAATAGGAACGAGCAGGAAAGAGTCAGGGAAAATTAAAATATAATCAGAATGTAATTTTTGAAATATGGAGTTAACTATTTTGTAAATAGTTTAAATTGAGAATTTTGAAATTATTATAAATGGTTTATATATAAGATTTATAAAATCGATATTTTAATAAATCAAAATAATGGAATTATAAAGGAGTTTTGTAAATGTTAAAATGAAGAGATAATTGAATCTTATAAGTAAATAAGATTTATAAATTGATGAAGTTATATAAAAGAATGATTTTGTAGATAAAGATATTTATAAGTAATTAACTTATAATTGGATTTTGGCATATAAATGAGATATTAATGAGATTGGTTAATAAATTAATTTTATAACTTGAAGTTTTAGTAAAAATATAAATGGATTCTATAAACACTGTTTTATAAATCCGAAATCAATTGAATTTGATAAGTTAAATATGAAAGTTTATTAGAAGAATCATATTCACGATTTTGGACAGTGGATAATTCTTTAAATTAAATAAATGTTTTGGAAAGTGATATTTTAAATAGAGTTAAATGGTTTGAAGATGTTTTAAAATGTGTTAAGTATCGAATACATAGATTTCAACATTCATTGTTGAAATAGACGTTTCGAGAAGTAAGGAAATGATGGACTATAACATCGTTGTTATAGTAAATGATTTTCGAAAGGAAGTGTTTTGTATAGTATATGGGATTTTTATATCTATCTAATTATCGAATCCCTATACTAATGATTTTGGGTTGTCGTAACGATGTTTTACGCAACATTTGTTTTGACCTAAATAAATATGTTTAAGAGAATGTTTTCCTTAAAGAATAAAATATATACTAAGTCCTAATTTAAGTAGATGTAATATTTTCTAAGTGTTGAAAATAAATTGATTTATGAATTACTTATTATTAAATAAGTATATGAAAATGTTTTCCAAATAGTGAAAATATTGAAACGGTTTTGAGAATATATCTTTAAAAAGATAATTTGAAGTGAATATTTGGCAAGTGATTTATTAATAAAAGATTAATTAAAAGGGCCTAGTGATTGCTTATGGTGCTAAATATTTGTTTGTTTGTTTTGATAGTTAAATAACCGACTATCAAAATTTGGTCATTTTAGTTCCTCAACTTGATGTAGGAACTATTTAGTCATACACTTAGTACGTAGCCATCTGTGTAGGCTTAATTATCGTTTGTGTTGAGGATGTTGATTCCTATAATGCAGAGTATCACTCCAATTTATTAAGCTTCCTTCTTGGCCGACGATTAGTAAGTTGAAAGTTGGAGATGTGATAAGTCTATAACTTAGTTTCTACGTGAGGTTAAGAAATGCTTTTGCGTTGTTAGTGCGAAGAGACTGGGATATGTTTATCTGGAAACCACTTTGGACCAACATTTGTGCGATATTGTGCAAGTTGGTTGTGATGATATTGATATTTAGGATTTTCATAGTGGAGGACTGCATGTTGATCGTTTGAGGTTAAAATCACAATATACATCCAGTAGCAGTAATCTCTTCGTTATGAAATATCCAATGCAAGGCTCACTACTAATCCTAGGGATTTCCTGACAGGATGTAGTAGGAAAGTACGTTTGGTTTGTCCTGTTTCTAGACAATTTGTATGGATGTTTGTCTAACATTGCACTTCTAAAGATTACGTACACTGGTTTTTACAAACGTACATCAGTGAGGCGGAGAAGACAACTTCTCTTAGCTTAACACCATTCTTGAGACATATGAGCTCAAAAGTTGTATTTTTGTTGGAGATAATTAGTAATCAACGGAAATATTCATGTGGCATTCTAAGTGATGTGATATATGATATGTGAAAGGTAATCGTTACCTTAGGCCTCATCAACCAAAAATGAGAAAAACATGGTTAGATGTGGCAAGGCTAAGTGGGTCATTCCCAATTAGGATACGATCATCCTCTTCTAGATATATTTCTTCCCGCTATGATGTTCGAGATGTAAATTATTGTGCTTTGTATGCTATGAGGGCCCTCAGAAAGGTCGGTAACGACCGGGGGATGATATATTCGGTACTATCTAGTTATAGAGATAGGTCGGTCTTGTATTGGTGGAGCTTCTTTTGTGATGTTCCTCGATGCATTCCTCTAGAGATATACTGTTGGAAGGTAGTCCCTTCACATGGTCATTTGCATGGAAATCCAAACTCCACTACGTACCTGCCATTTTGATTGTATTACTCATTTTGGGCTAGATGGTGGAATTTAATAATGGTAACAATTTCGGCTATTTTAATATTATTTATGCAATTGACACTAGTATAATATAAGAGAATTTGATATGAAATATTTTAGTTATCGTAAGGTAAAAACATATCCGTGTTTATGTGTGGTGTGTCTTACGAGATACTATTTTTTGAAAGGAAAATTTGGTAATTTAAAAAATTCAGTTGACTGTGTTTCTCACGCTGGTTTACTAGACTGATCGAGACGTTCTTCCCTTTCAATGCTTAGGTCAGTCCGAGTATATTTACAGGTTCAAATTTGGTGTTATTGGAGCTTCAATAAGAGAGTTGGAGATCTTTATTTTCATATACACGTATCTGTTTTGATTATCAGCTTTACATACTGTTATTGTTTATATTATCAGCATTTGTAAGGACATGTTATTATAACTGTCCATGCTGATGATTGGTGATTGATTATTGTACTATGATTGATATATGTATATACAGTTTCTGTTTTGTAAAGATCATTGATATGATATAATATGTTATTCCGCTGCGATGTGAGATTCTGTATTGTACAGTTTTGTCTTCTCTTCTCTCTTTCTTCTCTTCTCGTTTTCTCTCTTCTTTTCTTTCTCATGACTTAGCATCAGTCTGTGCTTTTTGGGTAGGATATGTGTGGTTTATTATCGACCCAAAGGGTACAGATTTGCGGGTCGTCACAAAGCTGGTCACACCTTGAAATGGTAATGTTTAAATTTATTTTCATTTACAAAAACTAATGAAAAATATTTGATTTTATTTGTTGTATTCTCATTTAGTTTTCATGAATAAGCATAGTACACATCTTACCACTATGGTAATTCTTTTTATATATTAGGTTTTCTTTATTTGAATGAAAAAATAAATACAATCTAAATTTGCTTGTATAAGACAATGACGTTCCCAAATTCAGCATTTGTTTGTTTGTTTATGATCAATGGAAAATTGTTATGTACTCTTTAGTGAGTCTAAATTATCAAGTCCATCATCTTTGTACTCTTACTTCCCTTTTGAAATATCAAATTCCGGCTATTTGGAGAATAATTTTTATCTCACAAATTTAATTTCATTTGATGTAATAAGTTAATGTGTGTGCAACATAATCTATTTTGATGGTTTCTTCTGTTTTTCCTAAACGTTGCCCCAACATAAATCTTTAATGATGCACCATGCTAATATATACCTTGTTCATGTTTTTTCTGCTAATCATGAAAATTATACCTCACCATCAATTGTTCTTTTGATCAGAATTGCAAGTGAAACACCTTTTGTAGCTTCATAAAGAGATGCAAACCATCTACATAAGTTTCTCGTCCAAATAACCAAAACAATAGTAAATCATAGAGTGATCAATTATGATCATAAAGCTTTTTAATGGGTAGATAAATGTAGATGGGCTCGTAGTAAATCATTTCTTGATTTGCTCTACTCACCTACGCATTTTCATCTAGACTAATTCCCATTAACCAAAATTTATGAATCCCTGTAACCAAAATATATGAATGTTTATTCCCCATTGATCCACAGTCAGCTGACTCTTATTTTCAAACTTAGAGTAAAAATTCTTTACCAATTTCAGTGATTTACGGACAACAATTTTGACTTAACTTGCCTAAATTTGGGTCTTCTTGGAAGTTTTGAAAATGAATTGTCTTTTGCTTTCTGATAATGTGCTTATTTTCCTGATAATTTCGGTCCTTTATTTTCATGATATTTTGCTGAAAAATCCAATATTGAGTCTTTTATTATAGCTTTATATTTTATTATTTGAGTTTGGATCTCTGCACATAATAAACATTAATCTCGTGCGCAATTATTTTACGGCTTTGTCACGATTATAGTAATCCTGCAGTGAAGTGGTTTACAACTGCAGAAGTTTGCATGAACGAATTCAAGTATTGTTTTTTCAAAAGAAGTTAAATTCACCTACAAGTTATAAGCAATTTTTATATAAATACACCGTTTGACGTTGTAGTAAAAAAATGTCAAGGCGTGTTTGTGGAGTTTCAATAAAAAGTAGGTAGACTAAGAAGTGGTTCCATTATTATCAATAATTGTGTTTTTAGATTATTAAGATTGTATACACGAGGAGCAAGCATGTTCGTCACGGTGTATTCTCGGTAAGTTTTCATCTGTGATTACATGACAATTTTAAAGCCATGATTTACAAACACTTGTGATTAGTATAATGTAATATTATTGCACATATATTTGTGCATTACTACGTATATCCATTTTCATTGCTTGCAGTTTTTATGAACTTAGTTTCTTTGTACTTCTTCTTTTCAGCTGTGCTTGGAGATTCTTTTTAAGAACATGTGATGCTTACCTCAACAATTTCTATATAAATATAGATAACTGGTTTGATTTTTAGCCATATCAGATGACATATATATGGTTGAAACATGTAGATATATTTTGAAGATTGTTATTATGTTTTATTTCATATCTGTACAATAGTGTTGAATTTGGATGATTCAAATGTTCATTAAAAGAGAAAAAAATTAATTAATTGATTCAATCAAATCAATTAATTTAGCTGATATATGGAAGGATATTTTAAGGAAACTAATTAATTAGTAAATCAATTAATCAGTCTGCTATATGAAGAAATAAATTATTAGGCATGGAGAATAAAGGAAAGATATGAAAACGAATATCACGCCATCTATTTATACTAAAATCAAATTACGCAAATTGGAAAGATATCTGCGTAATCAGGAAATTGATTTGCTTAATCTCCAAGCAACCCTTCATTATCAAGTCTATATAAATGAAGGAACTTTATCTTCATATGAACAAGCAAGTGTAGTATCCACCATTATTCTTTCCTCTTTCTTTTGTACTCTCTTCATTAGTGAAATAAAAAGTTGTTGGGTCTCCGTGGACGTAGGATATTCATATCCGAACCACGTTAAATCTTCCTGTCTTCTATTTCTGTTATTTTTCTGTGAGACTGCATAATTCTTTTTAAGTGTCATTGATATCTAAATAGGCAATACTAGATTCTGAACAAATAAACCGCTTCCGCTCAAATAAAAAAAAATCACTACAGTTTGGTATCAGAGCTAGTGTTATTATTTCTGTTTGGATATTAATGGCTACTTCTAGTAAGTCTGTTGGCAGATCTGGTGTCAATTATGGAGTAACACGTTTTGACGGAAAAGGAGATTTTGGTACTTGGAAGATGAAGATGGAGGCTGTATTGAAGAAGGAGAAGACTTACAAGGTTGTTTCTGCGCCTGAGAAATTGAAAGATATTGATGCGGCTGATTTGGAAGAGATGGAAGATGAAGCTCTTACAACAATACAGTTGAGCCTTTCAGATGAAGTTCTTAGAGAATTCTCTCAAAAGAAGACGGCGAAAGAACTATGAGATGCATTATCGGATGCATATCAAGACAAGTCTCTCACTAATCGGATTATTCTTCAGCAACAACTTTATTCGTTCAAGATGAAGCCTGGAGCTGATCTCATGGAGCATGTAGATGCTTTGACGACTTTGATTATGAACCTGAAGGCAGCGGAAGTTGATATTACTGATGAGGCTCAAGCTGTGATCCTCTTATGTTCCTTTCCTAAGGAGTATACTGCTTTTGTTAATTCCATGATTTATGGCCGCAGTAAAATTAGCCTATCTGATGTAAAGGCTGGTCTTCATAATGAAGTATTGAGAGGTAGATTGGCGAGCACTAGCTTGGATAGTGATACTGAAGGCTTATCTGTTCAGAGAGGTAGAGGCCAAAGCAGGACGAAGAAAGGTGGAGGACGGAATTATTCACGGTATCAGTCTAGGGGGCCTAAGAATTTGACTTGCCATTATTGTAAAAAACCAGGGCACTTCATAGCACAATGTCCCAAGCTTGAAGGTAGAAGAAAAGATCCAAAGCAAGCTTCAGCTTCTACAGCAGAGAAATCAGATACAGAAAGTGACACCGATGTATTTACAGCTTCTGGCTCTTCTGGGAAGACCAACTTATGGCTGATTGATTCTGGCGCATCCTATCATATGACACCTGATAGGAACTGCTTTTCCACTTACCGTGAAATTGATGGAGGAGAAGTTCTGATGGGCAATGATGCTTCTTGCCGTATGGTGGGTGTTGGTAGCGTGATCATTAGGATGTTTGATGGTGTTATTCGTACGATCACCGATGTTAGACATGTACCTGATTTGAGGAGGAGCTTGATTTCTGTTGGGGCGTTAAGTAGACTTGGTTTGAAGATTGTAGTGGAAGGAGAGAAAATGAAGATATCGAAGGGTTCCATGATTGTTATGAGAGGTGTGAGGGCAGGAAATCTTTATCTACTAAAGGGCACTACTGTAATTGGTGAATCAGCTTCTATTACATTTGTTGATTCGGATTCTTCCAGATTATGGCACTTACGGATGGGTCACATCGGTGAGCGCAGCATGGATGAGTTGAGAAAACGAGGATTGATTGATGGAGTTCATCATTCAAAACTTGGTTTTTGTGAAGGATGTGTTCTTGGAAAGCAGACGAAGATTTCTTTTGGTACAGGAGAGCATAAAGCAAAAGCTGTCTTGGAGTATGTTCATACAGATGTCTGGGGTCCCTCCCCTTGTCCGTCTTTAGGTGGAGCCAGATATTTTGTTTCATTTATAGATGATTTCTCTCGTAAAGTATGGGTATACTTTCTTCAGTCAAAGAGTGAAACCTTTGCCAAGTTTCGGAAGTGGAAATCTATGGTTGAGAAGCAGTTAGGGAAGAAATTGAAAGTTCTCCGTTCAGATAATGGCGGTGAATTTGTATCACAGGAATTCATCGACTATTGTGAGTCTGAAGGCATTAAGAGGCATTACACCACACCAGGCGACCCCCAGTCTAATGGAGTTGCAGAAAGGATGAATCAGACATTATTGGAGAGGACAAGATGCCTTAGACTGACTGCTAAATTGAAGAAGGGATTTTGGGCTGAAGCTTTATCTATGGCGGCTTTCCTCATCAACCGCACACCTTCCACTGCCATAGATATGAAGATCCCTGAAGAAGTATGGAAAGGAGAGCCTGTTAGCTATTCATTTCTCAGAGTGTTTGGTTGCCCAGCTTATGTGCGCGAGAGCAAAGGGAAGCTGGAACCTAGAGCTCGCAAGTGTATTTTTCTAGGTTATAGGAGAGGAGTGAAGGGATATAGGTTGTGGTGTCCTATTAGCAAGAAGATCGTTATGAGCAGGCATGTGACTTTTGATGAGAAGACTATGTTGAAGGTGGAGCCTTCCTCATCGGATGACAATGAGAGGACATGTGAAGAATACCAGACACAAAGCAAGTCATCTGTTGATTCTTTCCATAGACGTTCAAATGGTGTTTCCGATGACACCGTGGTTGATGAGGATAATATCGATGTTGGTACAGAGGATCAAACTCAAGGTGGAGCTCATTCGGAACCTAGGCCTGTCAGACAAAGAAGAAAGCCTAAGTGGCTTGATGAGTTTGTTAGATTGAGCATCGAAGATATTAACTTCGATGATATGGCAACATATGCTTTGAATGTTGTCCATGATGAGCCCTGTGATTATAGAGAAGCCATCGCATCAGTTAACGGTTCCAGTTGGTTAGTTGCTATGGAGGAGGAGATTGAATCATTGCAGAGAAATCATACTTGGGATTTGGTGCCTCTTCCCACCGACAAGAGAGCTATTGGATGCAAGTGGATCTATAGAGTGAAAGACGGCGAAAATGGTAATCTCAGATACAAGGCAAGGTTAGTCGCAAAGGGGTATGTTCAGAAGAAAGGGGTAGAGTATCATGATATCTTTGCTCCAGTGGTTAGGCATACTTCTATTCGTATTCTTTTGGCATTGGTTGCTCGTTATGATATGGAATTAGAGCAACTAGATGTCAAAAATGCATTCTTGCATGGTGATCTGGATGAGGAGATTTATTTAAAGCAGCCGGAAGGGTTCATTGACAGTAGCAGGCCAGACTATGTTTGCAAACTCAACAAATCTCTATATGGACTGAAGCAGTCTCCTAGACTATGGTATAAGAGGTTTGATAAGTTTATGCTTTCACAGGGATACTCCAGAAGTTTCAAAGACCAGTGTGTTTATTTCAGGAGATGTGATGGTGATATGATTTATTTGTTGTTATATGTTGATGACATGCTGATTGCATCTCGGAGTATGGCCAGAATTAAGGAGTTGAAAGCGGAGCTCAGTAGAGAGTTTGACATGAAGGATTTGGGAAAGGCACAAAGAATATTGGGTATGGAGATAAGCAGGGATAGGAAGCGGAGAGAGTTAAGGCTCACTCAAGCTCAGTACATCGAGAAGGTCCTCGCTCGATTTGGAATGGAGAAAGCTAAACCGGTTGGCACTCCATTAGGCTCTCATTTTAAGTTGTCAAAAGACTTATCTCCCTCATCGGAAGAAGACAAAAGGTATATGGCTGATATACCTTATTCTAGTGCTGTTGGTAGTCTTATGTATGCGATAGTGTGCACAAGACCAGATTTGGCCCATGCAGTGGGTGTTGTGAGTCGATATATGTCTAACCCAGGCAAAGAGCATTGGCAAGCTGTGAAGTGGATTCTTAGATATCTTCGAGGCACTTCTTCGGTGGGCTTGTTATATGGTGGAGTGGATGGTGACATCTTTCTTAGAGGATACTGTGATTCTGATTACGCTGGGGATAGAGATGCTAGGAAGTCTGTGTCGGGCTATGTTTTTACACTTGGCATAGGCTCGATTTCATGAGATCAAAGCTGCAATCTATCGTAGCTTTATCGACTACCGAAGCAGAGTTGATATCGATTGTGGAAGCAACAAAGGAAGGATTGTACTTACTTCAGTTGTTGGATGATCTTTCAATGGTGCAGCAGACAGTAGAGCTATTTTCAGACAGTCAGAGTGCGATTCATCTTGTAGAAATTGGAAAGATATCTGCGTAATCAGGAAATTGATTTGCTTAATCTCCAAGCAACCCTTCATTATCAAGTCTATATAAATGAAGGAACTTTATCTTCATATGAACAAGCAAGTGTAGTATCCACCATTATTCTTTCCTCTTTCTTTTGTACTCTCTTCATTAGTGAAATAAAAAGTTGTTGGGTCTCCGTGGACGTAGGATATTCATATCCGAACCACGTTAAATCTTCATGTCTTCTATTTCTATTATTTTTCTGTGAGACTGCATAATTCTTTTTAAGTGTCATTGATATCTAAATAGGCAATACTAGATTCTGAACAAATAAACCGCTTCCGCTCAAATAAAAAAAAATCACTACAAATAGTGTAGTTTGTTTCATCACAAAATATGCAATAAGGTGAAACTGGAAGTAAGTGGATGATCAACTTTCATAATATATGGTTTTTATTCTATGGACATCTATTGTAGTCTTTGTTTGGTGTTGGCTTTGGTCAAATGTACTCATTTATCTAGGAATAGCAAGTACTAAATGTGTGTTTGAATTCATTTGTATCTATGTAGACAGTTGAGTGGACGTGTGGTGTAAAAAAAAATTTCCAGGCAAGTAATAACGTATAAACAGGGTTTTATATTCTTTGACAACTATTGTTTATGATATGTACGTGCTTTGGCCGTTTGTGTTTTATAACATAAGTAACTCAGAAGTTCAAAATACTTTTGGTTGCATTTTTTAAACGACGGGTCCACTTTTCCCATTTAACTCTTTCGGCTATGTATATATTTGAGAGCCAGTGCCGACTCTTTACATTGGGTTGCCCTAGACGAAAGATGGAAGAATTGAAGTTTAAACCTCCGACATGAAAAGAGGATACTCAACCAACTAGACCAGCAACTCTTTTTGAAATAAAATACATCTATACATATTTAAAATATATTATTCATCATCAATATTTTTTTTCCCACCTGTTGCCCCGTCGGGGGTTGTCCTAGGCGGCTGCCTGCTTGGCCTTGCCCTGGGGCCGACCCTGTTGAGAGCATTCAGTCATGTTACAATGTTGAATCAGTAATAAATTTGTACTAATTTTAATACTTATATTTGATATTGTAGCAATGTTTCTAATTCCTTCCCATTAATACTATATTTTGGTTATTTATCAAAATGATTTAATTTTCCAACTGCAATACATACCAATGTGCGGAGCAAGGGTTCACAATAGTGTGTTTATGAAATAAGTTAGCTTGAACATGCTTGAATTAAAATTCATTAAACAAAATATTGAAGTTGAAACTAAAATAAACACTAATTTCAAAATACATACTTAATTTTGTAGAAAAACATTAAATATGGTTTAACATAACTGTATCATTAATGATAATCGGATAATTAAAATCTAGTGCACTTGATCCAACACCAAAACCATCGCCCATAGTCCATACCACCTCAAACCATTAGAGGATCACCAGAATCTCCCAACTCCGACCACCTCCTATGAGCTTTTCAAGCCAAACTAAAACTTTCGATTTCATTGAGAAAGAATGTAGGATCTAGATTAACCCTAGTGGGGGGGGTGAATAAGGTTATAGCAAATTTTCTTGATTTAAACACAGAAATAAACTGCAAAAAAAAAATATGCTGAAAAGTAAATCACACACAAAATTTACCCAACTTCGGCAACCCCTGCCTACTGCTGCATTCACAGATTTCTATTAGAATTAAACGGTATCACGCTTACAAACACTCTACTAGACTCGGAGACCCTTTTGCTCCCGCTCACAAACACTCTACTAGACTCGCAAACATTTGCTCTCGCTCACAAACACTCTACTAGACTCGCACACCCTGCTCCCTCCTATAGAGTTTCCTTTACTCGCAAACTCTGCTCCCGCCTACAATAGAACTTTGATTACTCGCAAACTCTGCTCCCGCCTATAGAGCTTTGATTACTCGCAAACACTGCTCCCGCCTATAGAGCTCTGCAAACTCGCACACCCTGCTCACTGGACTAATTCTAACTAGACAATCTGACACGACCTAATCCCTAGGTGGTGATTTACAAATTCTTTGACTTGAAAAAAATAAAAACAACAATTAAAAGACAAATAAACAGATAACCCTAATTTTAAAACCCTTAATTAAAACTCTTTAAGAAAATAGGGCGGCCCCTTTGTTTTCTTTCACTAGCCCGTTCCCTTTTTATTTTGCTCTGTACGTTTCTTTGCTTCTTTGTGAAAATGGCCGCTCTGTTCCTATTGCAAATTTAGGGCTTCGTCCCTGATCCAAATTAGGGTTTGAAGCTGCCGACTTTATGTTTGATTAATGATGCGCGAGTAGCTTTGACCTTCTCTCGTTGCTCTCTTCGGCTGCTTCGTTGTTCGATCGAGTTTGACTCCTTGCTTCGGTATGTAATTTTATCTTTTTGCTTTACTGGGTTGATGCTTAAACTCGATCGTAATTCGAGTTGGATGATTTGTTCTTTGTTATGCTCGAACTCGAATACCTCAATTGCCGATGATGTTAATTACTTTTATAGGGTTCAACCCCCCTGTATTTTCGTCGTATATATTTTATTTGAATTTGTCAATTATTCATCTCTGGCCGCTTGATTATACTTCGATGATTGAGATGTTTTCTGACTTGTTCACAATCGTATATTTGATGCTTTACTTGCTACTCACGACTTTGAAATTGCCTTGTTCATCACGGTGTTGATTTTTTACTTCGTCAATACTTTCATTGTTTATCTCGACTTGGCTTTTTCATGATAACAGATTTGACTTGACTTCGACCGTGTTTTGATTACGTGAATTTTTGGTTTTGTGAATTTCTCTGTACTTTTGACTTTCGGTCTTGGCTTTGATTCATTTCGTCTATGGCCATCTTTTTCTGGTTGGTACTGGATGCATCACTTCAGTGTTGTGTTGTTTTCACCTCTGGCCTTACTGCATTGTTTCGATGTCACTGATTTGTTTAGGCTCGGCATTAACTGGTTTCATGCTTGTTTGTTGCTGTTAGCTTTGGTGTATAAAAAATCAGCGATGCACTTGGTTTGAGTTCATTTCTGATGGACTTATTAGTTCGACCCTTGTGTTTTTCATATCTTCATTTGATCAGTGTGTTTGAGTCTGCATTTGCAAACTTGCATTTGATTTGTTGCTCTCTGTACTTGTAGTTGCACTACTAGTTGAATATGTTGGCACTGGGATATAACTCGAACTGTTTTGATGTTGCATCCATTGAGTCTGCATATTGTAACCGTGATCATTTTGGTTTCATCTGAGTGTTGCATATCAGTGTGCTTCTGTCTTTGGCTATCTTTCTTTCAGTGCTTGTTTGTTGTACATGTTGCATTCACTTGTATTTATATTGACACTGGTTTACTGTCTGCATTCACTACATTTTGTACATGCATTTGCCTTTGAGTTGTTTTGTCTTCACTTGCATTGCTGTACACTTTTGGCCATTGTTGTAGTTGTATTATGTGATGTTGCCTCTTGTTGCTGTCATATACATTCATCAATGTTGGCATCTGCATTGCATAATTCATGTTGTAGCCTGGTCATTTGTGCACTGCCTTTGGTTCATGCTGTATTGTCTCTGTATATTTGTTTTTCTTCTCTGTCCATTTGGCTGCACATGTGAACTTGTGTATTTGGTCTCGTCTCCATATAGTTGAAGCTTGCTGTCATATTTGCTGTGCTCGAGCTCTTTGCACACTAATGCACTGCCTTTGTGGTCTTGACTTTGGTGATGTGTTGAATTTGTGCAGTGTTGTACTTGTTGTCGAGTCATGTTGCACTGCATCACCACCGTTCTTTGCATTTGTACATATGAATGTGCTCACTGTTGTATTACAGTACACTGCATATTAGTCTTCTCGTGTTTGAGGCTGTGCTTTCATTGACATTTGTTCACTTTGATTCTGCATAACTTGTAGCTTGTTGTACATATGAACTTGCATTTCTATGGTCTTGCATCATTATGCAGTCTTCGTTAGTTCGTGTGCTTGTTTGTATGTTTTGTATCATTAGAAATCTTGTTGCACCTGTTGCACCTGTTGTACATGCAGCTTCATTTTGTATTGACTGTCAGTGGTCTGGTTGTTACTGCATTTCTCATGTATTTGTGCTTTGATGCATTGTGCATTTTTCATAACTTCTATCCACTTCATGTTTGTTGCCAGTTTACCTGGTGGCTTTGAGCATTTTTTACTTTATGTTGCAGCTGGTCTTTATTCTGGTTGTCACTTGAAATTGTTGAGTTGTCGCACACTTGTGATCTTTAGTTTGTACTTCTGGTCTACTTTGTCTTCATGTATTTCATGTTGTTGTTGACACTGGTCTGCATACATGAGTTTGATACTGTTGGTCGACTATCTCCTTGAGTTGTTGTACTTCATGTTGTATTCATCCCTGTTACACTCTTTGATGATCCATTGGTGAATATGTTGGCTTGTGACATTCATGTTGCAACTGGTTTACTGTCTTGTTTATACTAGACTAGTCGACACTTGATTCTTGAGTTTTGGCCATTTGCACCTGTGTTGAATCCAGTTTCACAGCTCGGGTTTGACCTTGTGCTGAAGTTGAAATTTTATGTTATTGCACGTGAGTTGAACCTGGTTTTTCATTTGGGTTTGACCTGTGCTCACCTGTCCCTGTAAATCAATCAAGTGTATATATCGGCGTGCATGGCCTTGTGGCATATACAGTAATACACTGTGTATGTCACAAGTTGTTCGTGTATGATGAATTCAAATTTAAATTATGACGAACAACCCAAATAACTGAGGCAAATATAATTTTCAAACATTATCTTTTATTTTTGAATTGCAAAAATATTTCTTTTTCAATTTTACTGTGTTAGTTTATATTTTTGCAGATTTCTCAGATGCTGGATTCAAACTGGAACAAGTTGAAGATAAATACGAGTGTGAGTGATATGTAGTGAGGTGCTGATGTAAATGTGAAAAATGTGATATAATCAAAGTTGTATAGTTATAGTGAGAGCTTGAAATTGTACTATTCAAAATGTAATAAATATTTGTTTGAATAAAATATCTGTTTGAAATCAAATTCTGTGTAATTTATTTTATTCAACAATTATTTATTTGAACTGTGAAAAATAGAATAGTATATTAACAAATACATTTAAACAAATGTATATATGTTTATTATCATCAAACAAAAATCATATAAGCGCATATTCAACAATCTCCCCCTTTTGATGATAACAAACATATATTTAAGATTTTGAATATGTTAAATGTATTTGATCGTTCAATTTGCTCCCCTTATTTGAATGCTCCCTCTCTACATGATGCTCCCCCTACATATATGCATACAAATAGAAATATATGAATGAGCCTATATGCAAATGAAAAATTATTTGACCTTTGCTTGATTCTATTTGACAAAATCTTAACTTTTCTCTCCCCCTTTTGTTATCAGCAAAAGAATAATAGTAATAGAAAAAGTAGAGATATAGTGATCGATATTAATTCAACATTAAAACTCAATTGAATATAAATATTAAATTTCAATAAAAATCAAACAAAAATCATAAATCCTTTAATTGACGCATATTCCACTTTAGAATGATATGAATGATTTCATCAAATAAAACCATATAGTCGTGTCTATTTGTGGTATATTTATTTCAGGAAATTTGAATATCTACTAACCATGCATAACCGTTAGGACTTTTAAATGATATTAGTAGTATTCACAATTTATATTTTTATTTTAAAAATGAATTCAAGTATCTTCTAACCACGCATAACCGTGAGGACTTTTAAATGGGATTAGAATCAACTTGTCTATTTAATCAATCAATTTTGATATGCGTTCCATACATGCATAACCGTGAGGATTTTTAAATGAGCATGGAAGCACATAATCAAAAATCCAAGTAATTCACCCATGCATAACCGTGAGGACTTTTAAATGAGAGTGAATACTTTGGATATTTATTTTTATTGCCAAATATAATAAATTGAAGCACAAATAATTTCCTTCACAAATTTAAATATATTGAAGAACGAATGATTTCCTTTGTAAACTACCACAAATTTACATACTATATATGATTATGATGAGTGGTAGTCGATAGAAAGATGATAGAAATAGAAATGATCATGGAATTTTTACCCAACAAAAAGTTTTTATAACTCTTGTTATGAGATTCTAAAGAAATTTTCTAATTATACTTTCTCGAGTTATAATATATGATAAATATCAACACTCATCACTTGTTCAATCACTATTCATCTTTTCGATAATCAAAGGGAGTTAGATTAGTCAAAATAGTCATTTAAAATCAAATTTAAAAATTATAAAATCAATTTTTCAAAAATGACTAATCTGTAAATATGGTCAAACATGATTTTCTCGAGGGGGTTTTATAAGAAAATTTTCTGCTATTTGAAAATTATTTCAAGTGAAAAATATGCAGATATTTTCTTCGAAAAACGATGCAGCAAATGAATGTTTCAAAAAATTAATCACGTTCCACTAGTAATTTTTCTATCAACTATATTACTAGTGTAATCTGCATCTGAATTTAAATTTCACTCAATATTCACTCGTTGGATGTCAAAGACCAGATTGTGAAACTTCAACAAACTATCTCAGAATGAAATTTGAAATGAAGCTATGTTATTACTCAAACAAATATCACTAACTAAATTTTGATAAGCCAAGACCATGAAAATGTGCATAAGAAACTCGAACTCAAATTTTAACAGCATTTCAAATGACCTTCTCTTGAATTTTGATTGAAGCCATGTAAATAATCAAAAACCGTGAATATAGAGTTAGCCGTATTATAACCAATTGAATTATCCAACAAAACACTGTTTTTAATCCGAACTGATATACATGAAGTAATTCAAAGAATCTAGAGATATTTATAGTGTTTTTGGCATAAGAATATAATTTGGCCAACTATTTTGAATAAGTCAGAATCAAAATCATCATCTTTTCATTAATCTCAATATTGGCTGATTTTAATTCAGAATACGGTGCAGATTATCACATTTAATATATTGTTTAAAACATACCTTTACCTGTTTTACCTTTACGATATTTTTCGATGTTGTCTATTGTGATTCTGTCACGTTTATACTAGGCTAAGGAACTTTGCTTTGTCGCCCGTTGTGTTTCTGGAACAGCCAAAATCTAGAGAACACCGTTGTTGTTCCTTAGCCTACCACCATACCTACAGGGGAAAAGATTTATGTGACCTATTTGTTTTTATAGGTCCATGATTGTTAGTGGAAGAAAATGAAAAATATGTTTTTGGAGACCCAAAACTATTTATATATGTTCCTTTTGGCACCCAAATTTGTTTGACTTTCAAAGATTTTATATTTGTGCCTTTTGGAACCCAAATCGGTATAGTTTTCACATGTTTGGGTCTATACCAACAATTATTGTGATTGTGTCCATATTTTCTACAAATCGTGCACATTGAATTTTCTTGATTAATCTCATTTCTAACATATTCAGAATGAGTATATCCAAGTCCTTGTCTATCAATATTGACAGTTTGTTTTCCTATTAACATATTCAACGATTTTTCACTTTTGAAAATTTTTTCTAAAGTCGTTGATAATTGTTGGACTTTGGTTTTTAAAGATTCATTTTCGTTTAACAATTGTGTGCACTTTTTAATAGAAATTCTCTCTTCTAGTATTTTCAATTTTTAAAATCAGAATTTCGTTTTCAAGTGATTTCATTTTAATTTCTGATTTTTTAATTTCTTCTTCAAATGTTGGACATTTATCGCACTTAGGAAATGTAACATACTGCGGATTTTCGTACTTCGAAAATTCAACATCGACACTCACTTTATCGACTGCCGAATATCGAAGGCCGAAAACCGAGAAGTTATGGGTTTTAAAAAAGAATTTTAAGAAAAGAAAAAGAGAGAAGTAGAAGAAGATAACAGAAAATAAAGGGAGAGGAAGATAGAAAAAAAGAGAGAAGAGAGAAAAGAAGGTAGAATATTTTAAAATGGAAGAAAACAGAAAGAAAACAGAACAACAGAATCACATCAGAATCTCACAATTCGCAGCGGAACAACATATAATAATAAATGAATAATCTTTAAATAAAGAACTATATCAGTTATTACATCACATTATATTTCATTACATCATATCATATCATCAGAGTGTACAACAACATACAACAATAAACAGTGCAGCGGAAAAGAAATACTATATAAACTAGTAATACGCCATGCCATCCAGCTTGCCTCCAGCAACTCCAGAATATCCAGAATATCCTGATAAACCTAACTCTTAACTGCCCGTGTGGAAATTGGTGGGCACCCAGAGTTTAGGAAGGAAAACAATAAACTCCAAGTCAGTCATGTGACTGGTGTGAGAACTCAAAACAGTTTATTTATCTTTAAAATAAAAATAGAGGAATATTTTTAAATCAATTCGCAATGCTTTTAAAAATGAGACTACCATAAGGCCTCCCGCACACACACACAATGCAAACGCAGAATCGGAGGAGATTTCTCCTTATGATAGTCAAAGATGCTTGATACGCATTTAAAATAACATTTGATATTATTATTAGTGTATAGTGTAGAAAAAATTCATTTCGAAAGTAGAATATAAATCTTAGCCAGCATAGACATTTCGAACTATGCCTACTATAGCTACCATCCAAACAGTGGTGACCACCATAAGTGAATAGCAGGTTCTACAACTAATACCGTACAAGTTTCGTATTGGGAATTGGATTTCCAACAAATGGTCAGGCCAAGGAACTTCCCATTGCCACTGAGAATGCCTCTGGAAAGACATCCCCGAGAACCAAACCGGAACTCTGCCAACACAAGGCCGGGTTACCCCTAACTGGGTAACTACTGACACGAGCACGCCATTCCCCGATCGTAAACGACCTTTTTCACGGGATCCCGATAACCAACAACCACAAAGTAATAAACTCGTAGTGACCACATAGGTTAAATATCTGGGCTCCATACCATGATACAACCTCTATCCAGAAGGAAATGTACATACCCTAAGGGGAGCTACAGCAACCCCTAATAACCTTGCCGCATCTTTCCTGTTTTGACCATTTCCGGGATGTGAGGCTCGACGAATTCACGTCCACAAAAACATACTTTATACAAAAGCCATGCTTTGGGTCAACAAATGATCAACACAATGATCACTAAGATAGACGATCAAATGAATGATCCTATCACAATAATCAACACAATGATCATTTCAGCATCACTCAGCATATCACATTACCAAATTGGGAATATATCGCTGATAACTTCAACTATATAACCTTTGAGCTCGTATGTCTCAAAGAAGGGTGTTAAGCAAAGAATAAATTCTCCGCCACCAACAGAAATATATTTGAAAGAAATCGGCTTTATATCTCAAATTGTAATGTCAGACACACAATCCATACAAGTCTGTTCCGGGATCGAACAGAACCGAAGGCACTTACAAAGAAGTCCTTGCAATCCGGATATTCACAATCCTGATCGGATTCACCATCACATATGGAGAACTCAATACCGTAGCTACTCGGTGCAGAGTCAATCGATAGTTCATCCTATCACTCTCGCAAATACCGGTCTTCAACACCGATCTTCAAATGCGATTTACAACGACGTATCACATATTCGGAGTGGGTTATACGACCCCATGGTCCTTTCCCGGTTAACCCGAATAGTGAGCGCTTATTCAAAAATAAGTGTAGCATTCACATTCAACAAATCACATCAAATACCCATTCAAAGGGAAATATTGATAGTCGGTTATTGAACCATCAATGGATATGCACACATCACCAGATTCCAAATAATTTTCCAAAATATTTATTTTCCAAAATATCTTTACAAGATATATAGTTTCACACTTCAAAAATAAATCAATATTTATTTTTCTAAACCAATCTCATTTTCTTTTATAAATTCCTTAGTGAATTTACATTTCAAAAATATCTATGAATATTCGATTTCAATTATTCATTTCAATTTATCTTCAAAAAATGAATTCTAAATATCACTTCATATTGGAAAACAATTCCATACTTATTTAATAAGTAATTCACAAATTTTATTTATTTTCAACACTTAGAAAATATTCAATATACTTAAATCGAAATTAAGTATATATTTCATTCTTTAAGGAAATCATTCTCATAAACATATTTATTTGGGCCAAAACGAATGTTACGTAAAACATTGTTACGATAACCCAAAATCACTAGTATAGGGATTCGAAATTAAATAGATATATAAATCCCAATACTATACAAAACATTTCCTTTCGGAAATCATTTACTATAACAACAGTGTTATAGTCCATCATCTCCTTTTATTTCTCGAAAACGTCTATTTCAACAATAAATGTTGAAATCTATGGTTTCGAATCTCAACATATTTTAAAACATCGTTAGATCGTTTTAATTCTATTTAAAACATCCAAATCCAAAACATTTTCTTTAACGTGTTATTCACTATTCAAAAATGTGAATAAGCTTCGTTAACAAATCTCATCCTTTTATTCATTTTAATTCAAAGGATTATTCACTATTCAAAAATGTGAATATAACTCCATTAAATAAGTTATGACAATTAACTTATCAAAATAAGTTGTTTGCGGATTTATAAAACAACGTTTATAAATTCCATTTCTATTTATTTATAAAAACTTCCTTTTTATAAATTCCTTTATTAACCTATTCCAGTTTATAACTAAATTATAAACTAAACGTTCATATTATAAGTTAATTACTTATAAAACGATTATTTTACGAAAATCGTTCTTTTAACTTCATAATTATAAATCTTATAACTTATAAGATTCAATTATTCAACCAAATCTATTCTTTCCATAACTTCACAAATTTATAAATCTTACTATTTATAAATTTTATTTATAACTTCACCGTTTATAATTCTATAAATTTCATTCTTAAATGAAATTCATTTTCACTTCATTCAAACACTTATAAAAACTCGTTTTATAATGTCAATTTTTCAATTTATAAATATCCATTTATAAATCTCTTAATATAAATCAATTTATATTATTCTTTTTAAACGTCTTTAAATTCCTTTAAAAACTTCTTCCTTTTGATTCATAAAATAATTAAATTTTATAAACCCTATAATTCAACTTTTCATAATAAAGTCAAAAATTCCGATTTAACTATTTTATAAAATCATTAGCATCATATTCTCAAAAATCAGTTTTTAACTATATTTCTCAAAAATCATAATTTTTTATAACATTAAAAATTATGACGTTTATTTATTTAAAATAGATCAAATTCAAAACATATAGTATATTTTCAAAAATCACTTTAAAAATCATTTTAAAATTCCAAAATTTGGGTCCAATGATGCTACACACCAAATAGTCAATCACGACAACAACGATATCATATATCGATATGATAATCAATCAAATATCAAAATATCTGAAATCAAATAAATACTTTTTGAGGAATCCAGTTGGATCCCTCCAACCTGTTTTCCTGCATCCACAAACATTAGCACAATACCAATTTCGCTCCAGTACGAAATTATCGCGGTATATGTTCTTATTAAATATTATCCGCTTAATAACGGCGTAATAGGGTCTCATCCGCTAAACAAAAAATGCGGGAAATCAATCAACTGCAATATATACATATGCCAATATATATATATTGATATTATATATAATACCAATTTCACTGTTTATGAAATATTCGCGGTATATGTTTATATAAATAACATCCGCTTACTAACGGCGCATAATGTCTATTTTAACAATCAATAATTTACAGTCATCATTCAAACATGCATTCAAATATTTTAAATCTAACTATTTAAAATAAAATCGAAATCTATTCGATTGAGTGAGAAGTTCTCACCTTGGTTTCAATTTCAGTTTTCGCTTTTGTTTCGAATATAATTAAACGCGCGTTTAATTATACCCGAAATTTTCACTTGCTCCGATCGCTCCCGAACCAGCTTCATAGCGTAGAGCTTTCTTCTGCGATTCCCACGAATCCAAAATCATCGAAATCTGAGGTCGTATGTATTAGTTATTAGATTTTAAAGATTTGAATTCAATTTAAAACAAATTCCTTTATAATTAATTTACTCTCACCCCACACACACGGCCCAAGGCCCGCTCCACCCCTTCTTCCTCAACGCAACATGCTCCAGTAAACACACACGCAAACCGAACCCATGAAGCCAAACTAGGGCTTAGAAACGCCCCTTCCATGCTTGACTACACGACGATCCAAGACCACCAGCACGAGCGCCAAGGCGTGCTCCTCCTACGGCTGCGACCATGCTAGGCTCGGTCACCATTAGGTGACGCGAGATCCAACTAAAACCACGGCGAACGCAACAGCCTTACACCCCCCACACGCCACAAAACTCGATCTCGACCGCTCACCTTGCATAACTCGACGCTCTCTTCCATTTACTAGTTAGGAGTTTATGAAATCATGGCGTAGATGAGGAGAAAAATGAAGAAAAACGAGGCACGATACCGGCCATGGATATAATAAGCGGTGGCTTGTGCATATGCTCTAGGGTTTTGAAATATAAACGTTTATTTATATATTATTTAATATTATTTTAGTCACAAATATCTCAATTTATCAACGTATGCAAACGAACTCCAAATCTCACGTTCCGACAGGCTATCCTAGAGTTTTTCGGCGTTCCGAACACAATGGAACAGGTTTCGGAAGCTAATTCGAAAGTATGTGCGAGTTATGGCTGAAAACGCTCAATTTAAATTAAACCGATTTAAGCGATTTTCTAGGCGTTTTAATTTGTACCGGACAAACGGTAAATCCAATTGACTTGAAATTTGAAACCTTACAATAATATCACATTACGGATCCGATGAAACTGGTTTCGTCGAAATCCGAGACTTTTTGAAAAATGGCTATTTTGACTCGCCAAATTTAAATTAAAAATAATTCGATGCGTTTCGAGCTGCCACGCTCAAACGATAACTCCGATTGACACGAAAATTGAAATCCGGTAATAACTAACTATTACGGATCCAATGAAACTGGTTTCGTTCAATTCTGAGACTGTTCAAAAATTGACTATTTTACAGTCGATTATAAAATATTAAAATATTCAATTTTCACAAATTAACTTTTAATTCGATTTTAAAAGTTCTAAAATATCTCTATAACTCCAGTATGATTAAATAAAATTTTACAAATCATTTTCAATCATATTTAACCTCATTTTCAATTATTTCCATAATTTAACATATTAAGTTATCGATTTAATTATTCAATTAAATCCAAAAATTCAAATAAAAATTTATTTGACTTATAAATTCACTTATTAATATTTAAAATTAATTAAATATTCAAATTTTAATTTCTGAAAATTCTGGGTCGTTACAATCTTTCCCCCTTAAAAGAATTTCGTCCTCGAAATTATAAGTAAGAAAAGTTACAGAATCTATTAATTTTCCCAAAATTTATAATTAAACTTCTTACCATACTTTACTAAGTTTTCCAAATCATACTTAGTTATCTTTTCAAAAACAACTACTATTGTTTAACTTTCAATTCTAAATCAAAGTTTAAAGTTTCCCAAAATTTTCCCAATTTCCTTAAAAATTTTCTAACGCCTTAAATTTCCGGAAAAATTCGCCATGTCTCCTTTGCGCGGCTCGATCCGAAAAAAAAATGACAGTATATATATCACAAATATACATCTCATCAAGTAATGAGGCATCCCGAAGGGAAAAAAAGTATAAAAGTACGATATTTAATCCGAGATATGTACCTTATATTTTATTAGCAAGCATATACAGCTAATATAGCGCTAAAGCGAACTCCAAATGCGAAGCAAATGCGATCCGCACCTACTAAACTCAACAAACAACATGAGAATCATGCATATATGAAAATAGTATCGATATACAACATATAGCAACATAATAACTATATAAGTCACATAGCAAATGCAACAATAGCAATATATATTCAACCAATTAACATTCATTCATATTCTCATTATATTCAATGAATTGGTTTTCACTTTAAATCACATTTGATTTATTTACATTGGATTTACTAACATTCATTCTCAATTCAATTAGTTTACATTACTAATTAAATCCAATTCACTTTCAATTCTATTCAAATTTATTTACTTCTAATTTGAATTTAATTACATTAGCTTTCAATTTCATTAATACTTAATGAATTATATACAATCATATAACAATCAATGTGTATTAATTTCAACCAAATTTCTTTGCTTTTAAATTGATTTTCATTCAATTTTATTCAACTTCTAATAACATTAGATTTTAATGAATTAACACTTACATTCATTAATTATTCCTTATCAACTTATTTACATTCAATTTATTCATTATTTCAATTCAATGCCTAAAGTTGAATTTTTTTATTTTTATAACCCAAGTTCATATTCATTTAATCCACTTGATTATTTACTTCGATACCAATATCAATTCCATTTAACTTTAAATTCACTTTTATTTACAACTCATATTCATATAATTTTACTTCTTATATATATAAGTTTATTTCACAATTGTAAACCACTTTAATTATAATTTCAATTCTTATAATTCTTTTGCTTATACAATTATTCTTTATTTAGATTATTCAAACAACCTAACAATCAACTTACATACACTTTAATAATTCTTGAAAATTATTTCTTTATATATAAAATATACTCAAGTAAAATTATTTCATTTACCCAATTTAAAACAATATTATGTCGAATTGTTCTATTCAAGTGTTTAGAAACCCCTTCGGCATAGTCTTGCAGACCACGCTGACGAAAGTTCATATACCACTCAATAAACCAATCATCACAATATAAAACAATTTTTATATTCACTAACAAATACGCTCTCATAACTATTATTACACTCAAACTCATTCTAGAGTACTGCTGACTCTATCTCTAACGAGTAATACCCAACAGAACCATGGTTGTCGCTTAACCATAAGCTCTGATACCAAATGTAACATACTGCGGATTTTCGTACTTCGAAAATTCAACATCGACACTCACTTTATCGACTGCCGAATATCGAAGGCCGAAAACCGAGAAGTTATGGGTTTTAAAAAAGAATTTTAAGAAAAGAAAAAGAGAGAAGTAGAAGAAGATAACAGAAAATAAAGGGAGAGGAAGATAGAAAAAAAAAGAGAAGAGAGAAAAGAAGGTAGAATATTTTAAAATGGAAGAAAATAGAAAGAAAACAGAACAACAGAATCACATCAGAATCTCACAATTCGCAGCGGAACAACATATAATAATAAATGAATAATCTTTAAATAAAGAACTATATCAGTTATTACATCACATTATATTTCATTACATCATATCATATCATCAGAGTGTACAACAACATACAACAATAAACAGTGCAGCGGAAAAGAAATACTATATAAACTAGTAATACGCCATGCCATCCAGCTTGCCTCCAGCAACTCCAGAATATCCAGAATATCCTGATAAACCTAACTCTTAACTGCCCGTGTGGAAATTGGTGGGCACCCAGAGTTTAGGAAGGAAAACAATAAACTCCAAGTCAGTCATGTGACTGGTGTGAGAACTCAAAACAGTTTATTTATCTTTAAAATAAAAATAGAGGAATATTTTTAAATCAATTCACAATGCTTTTAAAAATGAGACTACCATAAGGCCTCCCGCACACACACACAATGCAAACGCAGAATCGGAGGAGATTTCTCCTTATGATAGTCAAAGATGCTTGATACGCATTTAAAATAACATTTGATATTATTATTAGTGTATAGTGTAGAAAAAATTCATTTCGAAAGTAGAATATAAATCTTAACCAGCATAGACATTTCGAACTATGCCTACTATAGCTACCATCCAAACAGTGGTGACCACCATAAGTGAATAGCAGGTTCTACAACTAATACCGTACAAGTTTCGTATTGGGAATTGGATTTCCAACAAATGGTCAGGCCAAGGAACTTCCCATTGCCACTGAGAATGCCTCTGGAAAGACATCCCCGAGAACCAAACCGGAACTCTGCCAACACAAGGCCGGGTTACCCCTAACTGGGTAACTACTGACACGAGCACGCCATTCCCCGATCGTAAACGACCTTTTTCACGGGATCCCGATAACCAACAACCACAAAGTAATAAACTCGTAGTAACCACATAGGTTAAATATCTGGGCTCCATACCATGATACAACCTCTATCCAGAAGGAAATGTACATACCCTAAGGGGAGCTACAGCAACCCCTAATAACCTTGCCGCATCTTTCCTGTTTTGACCATTTCCGGGATGTGAGGCTCGACGAATTCACGTCCACAAAAACATACTTTATACAAAAGCCATGCTTTGGGTCAACAAATGATCAACACAATGATCACTAAGATAGACGATCAAATGAATGATCCTATCACAATAATCAACACAATGATCATTTCAGCATCACTCAGCATATCACATTACCAAATTGGGAATATATCGCTGATAACTTCAACTATATAACCTTTGAGCTCGTATGTCTCAAAGAAGGGTGTTAAGCAAAGAATAAATTCTCCGCCACCAACAGAAATATATTTGAAAGAAATCGGCTTTATATCTCAAATTGTAATGTCAGACACACAATCCATACAAGTCTGTTCCGGGATCGAACAGAACCGAAGGCACTTACAAAGAAGTCCTTGCAATCCGGATATTCACAATCCTGATCGGATTCACCATCACATATGGAGAACTCAATACCGTAGCTACTCGGTGCAGAGTCAATCGATAGTTCATCCTATCACTCTCGCAAATACCGGTCTTCAACACCGATCTTCAAATGCGATTTACAACGACGTATCACATATTCGGAGTGGGTTATACGACCCCATGGTCCTTTCCCGGTTAACCCGAATAGTGAGCGCTTATTCAAAAATAAGTGTAGCATTCACATTCAACAAATCACATCAAATACCCATTCAAAGGGAAATATTGATAGTCGGTTATTGAACCATCAATGGATATGCACACATCACCAGATTCCAAATAATTTTCCAAAATATTTATTTTCCAAAATATCTTTACAAGATATATAGTTTCACACTTCAAAAATAAATCAATATTTATTTTTCTAAACCAATCTCATTTTCTTTTATAAATTCCTTAGTGAATTTACATTTCAAAAATATCTATGAATATTCGATTTCAATTATTCATTTCAATTTATCTTCAAAAAATGAATTCTAAATATCACTTCATATTGGAAAACAATTCCATACTTATTTAATAAGTAATTCACAAATTTTATTTATTTTCAACACTTAGAAAATATTCAATATACTTAAATCGAAATTAAGTATATATTTCATTCTTTAAGGAAATCATTCTCATAAACATATTTATTTGGGCCAAAACGAATGTTACGTAAAACATTGTTACGATAACCCAAAATCACTAGTATAGGGATTCGAAATTAAATAGATATATAAATCCCAATACTATACAAAACATTTCCTTTCGGAAATCATTTACTATAACAACAGTGTTATAGTCCATCATCTCCTTTTATTTCTCGAAAACGTCTATTTCAACAATAAATGTTGAAATCTATGGTTTCGAATCTCAACATATTTTAAAACATCGTTAGATCGTTTTAATTCTATTTAAAACATCCAAATCCAAAACATTTTCTTTAACGTGTTATTCACTATTCAAAAATGTGAATAAGCTTCGTTAACAAATCTCATCCTTTTATTCATTTTAATTCAAAGGATTATTCACTATTCAAAAATGTGAATATAACTCCATTAAATAAGTTATGACAATTAACTTATCAAAATAAGTTGTTTGCGGATTTATAAAACAACGTTTATAAATTCCATTTCTATTTATTTATAAAAACTTCCTGTTTATAAATTCCTTTATTAACCTATTCCAGTTTATAACTAAATTATAAACTAAACGTTCATATTATAAGTTAATTACTTATAAAACGATTATTTTACGAAAATCGTTCTTTTAACTTCATAATTATAAATCTTATAACTTATAAGATTCAATTATTCAACCAAATCTATTCTTTCCATAACTTCACAAATTTATAAATCTTACTATTTATAAATTTTATTTATAACTTCACCGTTTATAATTCTATAAATTTCATTCTTAAATGAAATTCATTTTCACTTCATTCAAACACTTATAAAAACTCGTTTTATAATGTCAATTTTTCAATTTATAAATATCCATTTATAAATCTCTTAATATAAATCAATTTATATTATTCTTTTTAAACGTCTTTAAATTCCTTTAAAAACTTCTTCCTTTTGATTCATAAAATAATTAAATTTTATAAACCCTATAATTCAACTTTTCATAATAAATTCAAAAATTCCGATTTAACTATTTTATAAAATCATTAGCATCATATTCTCAAAAATCAGTTTTTAACTATATTTCTCAAAAATCATAATTTTTTATAACATTAAAAATTATGACGTTTATTTATTTAAAATAGATCAAATTCAAAACATATAGTATATTTTCAAAAATCACTTTAAAAATCATTTTAAAATTCCAAAATTTGGGTCCAATGATGCTACACACCAAATAGTCAATCACGACAACAACGATATCATATATCGATATGATAATCAATCAAATATCAAAATATCTGAAATCAAATAAATACTTTTTGAGGAATCCAGTTGGATCCCTCCAACCTGTTTTCCTGCATCCACAAACATTAGCACAATACCAATTTCGCTCCAGTACGAAATTATCGCGGTATATGTTCTTATTAAATATTATCCGCTTAATAACGGCGTAATAGGGTCTCATCCGCTAAACAAAAAATGCGGGAAATCAATCAACTGCAATATATACATATGCCAATATATATATATTGATATTATCACTACAAGGGGAGGGGGGATTTCCGACGGCTGAAAACCGTCGGCGGCCGTCGGAAGCCGTCGGCGGCCGTCGGAAAAAGCCGTCGGAAATGAAGGCGTCGGGAAGCAGTATTTCCGACGGCTACCGACGGGTGATGCCGTATACATTATCGACGGTTTCCGACGGTTTCCGGCGGTTTCCGACGGCTTCCGACGGCCGTCGGAAACCGTCGGAAACCGTCGGAAATCAGGCCAATAAGCCGTCGGAACCCGTCGGAAACCGCCGGAAAATTTCGACCAATAAGCCGTCGAGAGCCGTCGGAAGCCGTCGGAAACCTGCTGTTTTTTTTTAAAATCTGCTGCAAATAGAGCCTTCCAACCACATTTCTCTTCCAAACACTACAATATCAATACTGCACAATCAAATAAACAATAATCCAACCAAACATGCAAACCAATACTCCAAAATATTCAATAGACACAGAAATAAACTAAATTAGAATAAAAATAAAATACAAAATATACATAACATTCCAACATTAACAATAATACTAACAATAACTGTTCTAATCATGCATATCCTGATACAGCTACAGAACCAAGTGTATTATACATAATTATACATATCAACAATTAATTGTTCCTTCTACCAAATCATTGTAAACTAAAACTAAACATACCTGCACGAACGAATTAGAAAGCAATGAATCAATCTGCCCCAGATCCAGAGCCAGCCGATGAAGGGAAGCGGCCACCAAACTGCTGCATGTACTCAAATAACTGTGCCGTCTGCATGGCCTGTTGGCGGTTCTGCTCCTCCAACTGCTGAACTCTAGTCTGTAATTCTTCTATACTTGCTAGCTCGCTCTGAGGTCTACTCCGCCGTCTCCTACTCTGACTACTGGACTGCAATAATTGAAAAATAAATAAAATCAAAGTTTATTGTTTTGAAAAGGTAAGAATATCATATTTTAAGTATTTTAAGAAAAATTAAATTATTTACCGCTAAATTGCCAAATCCGTATCGTCGACCATGCTCTGGTGGACTCATAACGGACTCAAAAATAATGTCCTCTTCATCGGTCGTCAGCTGCTCTCGACCCGTATCAGAAAGGAGTTTCTGTCGCTGCTCCATAAACATCTCCTGCATTGACAAATTAATAATATCATATCTTATTTCATAATAATTTGACAACTAAAACAATTACTAATACTGAATAAAATGAAATATGCTTACATGGCTTTTACTGGATTTATCGTCCTGCCATGTGTACGAAACAGTCCCGTCTGGATTAACATGCTCAACAGCATGCGTACGGGTGAACACGTCCATATAGCTGACAGGACCATGTGCCTCGGCTTCCTGAAGTTGATTGTTACATACAATTATTATACATTTAAAATCATATAGCATAAACTATTTACATTTATTATTCAGTAATTAAATTTACCAACTCCTGCCGATACTGCTGAAACGACTTCGATCCTCCGCGATGAGTAACGGGATTCTTATTTCTATTTGCAGAGTTTCTATCTGACTCTGCCTGTACATTCAAAATTTGATACATTATTTTTCAATCACGTTAAATTAATAATTGAAAAAAAATTAGTATACTTGCCTTCGCCTCGTCCGTCTCCCAGTAGCTCAACCAAGCTTGCCACACGCTCTCCCCCATCCACCGTGGTCTCTTCCCGGATTTCTTAACCTCAGATATCGTGTCTCTGTAGTTCTTTCGCATCTTCCTCATCCAGTATGCTCGTGCCAGCTGCATATCATCTGTCTGGATGTCTATCTCAGCCTGTGTTAAAAAAAGATTACACTTTAAACGATAAACGGTAGAAAAACGACAAAAACGAATTAAAAATGGAAAACATAAAAATTACACATACTAGGACATCCTGCCATATGCACTCTATGATGTGCGGAGGGATGGTATCCCACTTTGGCCAGCACGCACTCATCCTACTACGATATGCTGCTCTGGAGACGTCCAACACTACCTTAGTGGGTAGTAGCTCGAACCCCCTGTTTTTAAGTACGATACAGATAAGTACATACGTATAGTATAGAAAAAATAAGATGATGAATAAGATTTAATTTTTACCCATCTGCTTTGGGGGCTAACGTAACAACTGGACGGTGTGGCGCTTGCGATGGGCCACTGCCATCGCCTCCTGAAGAACGGGAAGAGCTCCTCCCTCTATGTGACATAATGATAAACCTGTGACGTTTACACATCATTATATAAGAGAATAAAAACATGATAATGAAATATATTTCATATGAACATGACATCAATGGTATAAATTGCTTAATTATAATGACTGAAATGTAAATAGACATGTAAGTTTGTTAATTTTTCTTACCATAGTAAATAAATGACAAATTGAAATAACATAAAACAATAGTAAACGGATTTAGTTTCATAGTTACATCAATTTCATAATACATCAAGAATTCAACATAGTTACATCAATTGCAAAAAAACAGATTCAAATTTATATCAAGAATTCAACATAGTTCCTCAATCAACGGTTGTAAATATACATCGATTCCTTGTGTCGGATCGTCGGGGCCAGGAACGACAACAGTAAGAAACATATATTGCGTTTTCATGCACATCCATGGAGGTAAATTATACGGTGTGACGATAATGGGCCAGGATGAATATTTAGAACCAAATTGAGAAAATGGAGAAAAACCGTCCGTACATAATCCTAATCTAACATTTCGACTCTCCGCTGCAAAATTTGGATACGTTTTATCGAAATGCTTCCATGCTTCTCCATCGGCCGGATGTGTCAACGTACCCTCTTCCTCCGTTCTCACGCTATGCCACCTCATATTAGACGCAGTTACAGAAGATGCGTATAATCTTTGAAGTCTTGGAGTTATGGGTAAGTAGTGCATACGCTTGTACGGAACTTCCTTACCCTTCTTTTTTCTTGGTTTGTATCTCTCCTGGTTACAAACTTTACAATTTCTAAGGTTTGCGTCTTCTTTCCAAAACAACATGCATCCTTTTAAACATGTATCTATTTTCTGATACGGTAAACCAAAAGCCGACATAAGTTTTTTAACTTCGTAGTGATTTTCACACATTAGATTATCGGGCGGCATATGTCTTTTTGCAGCTTGTACAACAGCCGTAAACCCAGCTTCAGTGATGTTGTATTTTGACTTCATCGCAATGTATTCTGCGATTACTGACAGCTGCGTGCCGCTTTTACAACCATCCCAAATAGGTTTTTTAGCTGCATCTAGTAAATCATAAATTTTCTTAGCTTCAATATTTGGTTCTTCAACATTTACATCATCGTCGTCAACTTCAACCATAGGAAACATTGATCGTGCTGCATCTTCGACCATATTTTCTATACGGGTCGTTGAAACTATTTCGTTAACGACACTTTCAGACTCTACAGAAGTATTTGCTACAACTTCTCCATGCCGATCCCAAACATAATATTCGGGTGTGAAACCGTGTTGGCACAAATGAACTTTCACAATATCTGGTAACAAAAACTTCAAATGTCTACACCTACTACACGGACAACGAATTTCTGGATCGTTTCCGTTATTACTTAAGGCGAATTCAACAAACACGTTTATACCGTTATAAAAATCTTCTTTTATTGAGCCCCTCATTCCTTTTCTTTGGTACATCCATCTCCTTCGATCAACAAAATAATCAATCATTTTTCCTATTTGACAAAATGAGAAGTTCAAAATTTAATATTTATTTTGAAGAATACACATTCGAAAAAGATTATTTTCATGTTCGTATAATATTTTGAATTTAAAGAACAACTTCACAAATTTAAAAATATTTTCAAATAGGGCACATTTCATTTTTTAACGTACGTAACGATTAAAAATATATAATTTTTTTTCATTGGTCAGACATCCTACCTCCCATTACAAACACAGTAAGCATTTACATTTCGTATATTACTTCGTCCCAAACGATTCAATAAAATTTCGGCAGCATTTCCCTTTTGTTCCCTGCATTGTACACAAATGCGTGTACGCAGGAAACAAAAAAGAAAAGTTAGGGCGAAATTTTATGAACCGTTTGAGACGAAGTAGTATACAAAATGTAAATTCTTACTGTGTTCATAACTTGTCCAATACAGGGACAAATCCGACAAACATTGTACCAGATGAATATAAATGGTCGTTTTTCGAAAAAAACGACTATTTATACAACGATCATGTACAACACTCGTCAGACGGGGCCAAAAACTCTCTAAGGGACATTTGTCGGTTAACATGCGCGCATTTTACTCAAAAATACAGTTTTACTCACTGTTCACATTTATATATTAATTTCACACATTTATTCGACGTATTACGCATCAACTTAGGGCTGGTTTAACATTTTGTCATTTTTCAATACACACAATTATAATTTAGAGTAATGCATTTTTTTTGTGTCATAAGTAAAAACGTGCACAATATAATACTCCTAGTTCATTCAATCATTTTATCTTATTCCAAATAACGTATACAATCGTCGAATCAAGGCATACACAACAAAATACATATACATGAACATGCACAAATTATACGTGTTTATCACAATTTCACGATAAAAGATGAAATTGGTATACCATGTGATGCTATAAACCGTTATTACGCTAGTGGAAACAATTGCAATCATTAATTCGCCCTAATTTATCAATTTATGCAAATCTATAATTAGGGTAAAAACTGAATTTTTCATAAAAATAAGAGATTATACCTGAGATTAAGAGTACTGAAGCTTGATTAGAGTGCGTTGGAAGATCCGGAAGCTAAAAATTAGGGATTGGAAGCTTAGGGGTTGAATTTGGGGGGTTTTTTGGGTTTTTTTCGTATGAAATGGAGGAGGAAGAAAGGGCTCGGCTGGCTGGTATAATCGCAAATTTGCGACGGCTTCCGACGGCCGCCGACGGCCCGTCGAAAGCCGTCGGAAAATGGCCGTCGGAAGCCGTCGGTCTTGGCTGTCGGTATTCTGCCTTTTTCTTGTAGTGTATATATAATACCAATTTCACTGTTTATGAAATATTCGCGGTATATGTTTATATAAATAACATCCGCTTACTAACGGCGCATAATGTCTATTTTAACAATCAATAATTTACAGTCATCATTCAAACATGCATTCAAATATTTTAAATCTAACTATTTAAAATAAAATTGAAATCTATTCGATTGAGTGAGAAGTTCTCACCTTGGTTTCAATTTCAGTTTTCGCTTTTGTTTCGAATATAATTAAACGCGCGTTTAATTATACCCGAAATTTTCACTTGCTCCGATCGCTCCCGAACCAGCTTCATAGCGTAGAGCTTTCTTCTGCGATTCCCACGAATCCAAAATCATCGAAATCTGAGGTCGTATGTATTAGTTATTAGATTTTAAAGATTTGAATTCAATTTAAAACAAATTCCTTTATAATTAATTTACTCTCACCCCACACACACGGCCCAAGGCCCGCTCCACCCCTTCTTCCTCAACGCAACATGCTCCAGTAAACACACACGCAAACCGAACCCATGAAGCCAAACTAGGGCTTAGAACCGCCCCTTCCATGCTTGACTACACGACGATCCAAGACCACCAGCACGAGCGCCAAGGCGTGCTCCTCCTACGGCTGCGACCATGCTAGGCTCGGTCACCATTAGGTGACGCGAGATCCAACTAAAACCACGGCGAACGCAACAGCCTTACACCCCCCACACGCCACAAAAATCGATCTCGACCGCTCACCTTGCATAACTCGACGCTCTCTTCCATTTACTAGTTAGGAGTTTATGAAATCATGGCGTAGATGAGGAGAAAAATGAAGAAAAACGAGGCACGATACCGGCCATGGATATAATAAGCGGCGGCCTGTGCATATGCTCTAGGGTTTTGAAATATAAACGTTTATTTATATATTATTTAATATTATTTTAGTCACAAATATCTCAATTTATCAACGTATGCAAACGAACTCCAAATCTCACGTTCCGACAGGCTATCCTAGAGTTTTTCGGCGTTCCGAACACAATGGAACAGGTTTCGGAAGCTAATTCGGAAGTATGTGCGAGTTATGGCTGAAAACGCTCAATTTAAATTAAACCGATTTAAGCGATTTTCTAGGCGTTTTAATTTGTACCGGACAAACGGTAAATCCAATTGACTTGAAATTTGAAACCTTACAATAATATCACATTACGGATCCGATGAAACTGGTTTCGTCGAAATCCGAGACTTTTTGAAAAATGGCTATTTTGACTCGCCAAATTTAAATTAAAAATAATTCGATGCGTTTCGAGCTGCCACACTCAAACGATAACTCCGATTGACACGAAAATTGAAATCCGGTAATAACTAACTATTACGGATCCAATGAAACTGGTTTCGTTCAATTCTGAGACTGTTCAAAAATTGACTATTTTACAGTCGATTATAAAATATTAAAATATTCAATTTTCACAAATTAACTTTTAATTCGATTTTAAAAGTTCTAAAATATCTCTATAACTCCAGTATGATTAAATAAAATTTTACAAATCATTTTCAATCATATTTAACCTCATTTTCAATTATTTCCATAATTTAACATATTAAGTTATCGATTTAATTATTCAATTAAATCCAAAAATTCAAATAAAAATTTATTTGACTTATAAATTCACTTATTAATATTTAAAATTAATTAAATATTCAAATTTTAATTTCTGAAAATTCTAGGTCGTTACAGGAATCCTACTTTGATAGGTTTTAACTAATTGGTCAAGTTTTTCATTTAATTCTATCAAAGTGTCTTTTTGTGATTCAAGTTTAGCATATTTCTCCCTAAGTCGTTCAAAACAGCCATTTACTTCGTGGAAATAAATAAGTAATTCAGAGTGAGTAAGTTTTGATACCTCGCTTGGCTCGTCGTCGTCGCTATCGGTTATATTCCCATGAAGGCACATATCTGCTTTCTCACTTTCACTGCTATCGCTTTTATTCCACGTGGCTGCAAATTTCCTTTTTGAATTCTTCGTTAGTAATGCCAGCTCGGCCGCTCCATCATCATCATCCTCATCACAACTGCTATTTACCAATCCTGTTAAGCATATTTCTTTAACTGAGTCGGTTGTGGAGGACTTCTCATTGCTGATGACTTTTGCACCATATATTGCATCGAGAGTTTTCCAAATTTTCTATGCATTTTCACAATGAGAGACGAAATAAAAATTATCACGATTAATATGAGAATATAATATATGCATAGCAAGAGCATTAATCGAGATAATTTCCTTATTTGTTAAATCACACCCATTTTCAATAATATCCCAACATTTAATATTAACAGATTCTAAATAAAATTCCATTTTCAATTTTCAATTCAAAAAATCTGTTCCATCGAAAATAGAAGGAATAATATTGAAACGACCCTCAACAAAAATATTATCTGGTGGATTCATGACTCTAGAGTTAAAAAATAAAATACTGGGCTCTGATACCACTTGTAGGATCTAGATTAACCCTAGAGGGGGGTGAATAAGGTTATAGCAAATTTTCTTGATTTAAACACAGAAATAAACTGCAAAAATAAATATGCTGAAAAGTAAATCACACACAAAATTTACCCAGATTCGGCAACCTCTGCCTACTGCTGCATTCACAGATTTCTATTAGAATTAAACAGTATCACGCTTACAAACACTCTACTAGACTCGCAGACCCTTTTGCTCCCTCTCACAAGCACTCTACTAGACTCGCAAACATTTGCTCCCGCTCACAAACATTCTACTAGACTCGCAAACATTTGCTCCCGCTCACAAACACTCTACTAGACTCGCACACCCAGCTCCCGCCTGTAGAGTTTCGTTTACTCGCAAACTCTGCTCCCGCCTACAATAGAACTTTGATTACTCGCAAACTCTGCTCCCGCCTATAGAGCTTTGATTACTCGCAAACACTGCTCCCGCCTATAGAGCTCTGCAAACTCGCACACCCTGCTCACTGAACTAATTTTAACTAGACAATCTGACACGACCTAATCCCTAGATGGTGATTTACAAATTCTTTGACTTGAAAAAAATAAAAACAACAATTAAAAGACAAATAAACAGATAACCCTAATTTTAAAACCCTTAATTAAAACTCTTTAAGAAAATAGGCCGGCCCCTTTGTTTTCTTTCACTAGCCCGTTCCTTTTTTATTTTGCTCTGTACGTTTCTTTGCTTCTTTGTGAAAATGGCCGCTCTATTCCTCTTGAAAATTAGGGGTTCGTCCCTGATCCAAATTAGGGTTTGAAGCTGCCGACTTTATGTTTGATTAATGATGCGCGAGTAGCTTTGACCTTCTCTCGTTGCTCTCTTCGGCTGCTTCGTTGTTCGATCGAGTTTGACTCCTTGCTTCGGAATGTAATTTTATCTTTTTGCTTTACTGGGTTGATGCTTAAACTCGATCGTGATTCGAGTTGGATGATTTGTTCTTTGTTATGCTCGAACTCGAATACCTCAATTGCCGATGATGTTAATTACTTTTATAGGGTTCGATCCCCCTGTATTTTCGTCGTATATATTTTATTTGAATTTGTCAATTATTCATCTCTGGCCGCTTGATTATACTTCGATGATTGAGATGTTTTCTGACTTGTTCACAATCGTATATTTGATGCTTTACTTGCTACTCACGGCTTTGAAATTGCCTTGTTCATCACGGTCTTGATTTTTGACTTCGTCAATACTTTCATTGTTTATCTCGACTTGGCTTTTTCACGGTAACATATTTGACTTGACTTCGACCGTGTTTTGATTACGTGAATTTTTGGTTTTGTGAATTTCTCTGTACTGTTGACTTTCGGTCTTGGCTTTGATTCATTTCGTCTCTGGCCATCTTTTTCTGATTGGCACTGGATGCATCACTTCAGTGTTGTGTTGTTTTCACCTCTGGCCTTACTGCATTATTTCGATGTCACTGATTTGTTTAGCCTCGGCATTGACTGGTTTCATGCTTGTTTGTTGCTGTTAGCTTTGGTGTATAAAAAATCAGTGATGCACTTGGTTTGAGTTCATTTCTGATCGACTTATTAGTTCGACCCTTGTGTTCTTCATATCTTCATTTGATCAGTGTGTTTGAGTCTGCATTTGCATACTTGCATTTGAGTTGTTGCTCTCTGTACTTGTAGTTGCACTACTAGTTGAATATGTTGGCACTGGGATATAACTCGAACTGTTTTGATGTTGCATCCATTGAGTCTGCATATTGTAACTGTGATCATTTTGGTTTCATCTGAGTGTTGCATATCAGTGTGCTTCTGTCTTTGGCTATCTTTCTTTCAGTGCTTGTTTGTTGTACATGTTGCATTCACTTGTATTTATATTGACACTGGTTTACTGTCTGCATTCACTACATTTTGTACATGCATTTGCCTTTGAGTTGTTTTGTCTTCACTTGCATTGCTGTACACTTTTGGCCATTGTTGTAGTTGTATTATGTGATGTTGCCTCTTGTTGCTGTCATATACATTCATCAATGTTGGCATCTGCATTGCATAATTCATGTTGTAGCCTGGTCATTTGTGCACTGCCTTTGGTTCATGCTGTATTGTCTCTGTATATTTGTTTTTCTTCTCTGTCCATTTGGCTGCACATGTGAACTTGTGTATTTGGTCTCGTCTCCATATAGTTGAAGCTTGCTGTCATATTTGCTGTGCTCGAGCTCTTTGCACACTGATGCACTGCCTTTGTGGTCTTGACTTTGGTGCTGTGTTGAATTTGTGCAGTGTTGTACTTGTTGTCGAGTCATGTTGCACTGCATCACCACTGTTCTTTGCATTTGTACATATGAATGTGCTCACTGTTGTATTACAGTACACTGCATATTAGTCTTCTCATGTTTGAGGCTGTGCTTTCATTGACATTTGTTCACTTTGATTCTGCATAACTTGTAGCTTGCTGTACATATGAACTTGCATTTCTCTGGTCTTGCATCATTATGCAGTCTTCGTTAGTTCGTGTGCTTGTTTGTATGTTTTGTATCATTAGAAGTCTTGTTGCACCTGTTGTACATGCAGCTTCATTTTGTATTGATTGTCAGTGGTCTGGTTGTTACTGCATTTCTCATGTATTTGTGCTTTGATGCATTGTGCATTTTTCATGACTTCTATTCACTTCATGTTTGTTGCCAGTTTACCTGGTGGCTTTGAGCATTTTTACTTTATGTTGCAGCTGGTCTTTATTCTGGTTGTCACTTGAAATTGTTGAGTTGTCGCATACTTGTGATCTTTAGTTTGTACTTCTGGTCTACTTTGTCTTCATGTATTTCATGTTGTTGTTGACACTGGTCTGCATACATGAGTTTGATATTGTTGGTTGACTATCTCCTTGAGTTGCTGTACTTCATGTTGTATTCATCCCTATTACACTCTTTGATGATTCATTGGTGAATATGTTGGCTTGTGACATTCATGTTGCAACTGGTTTACTGTCTTGTTTATACTAGACTGGTCGACACTTGATTCTTGAGTTTTGGCCATTTGCACCTGTGTTGAATCCAGTTTCACAGCTCGGATTTGACCTTGTGCTGAAGTTGAAATTTTATGTTATTGCACGTGAGTTGAACCTGGTTTTTCATTTGGGTTTGACCTGTGCTCCTCTGTCCCTGTAAATCAATCAAGTGTATATATCGGCGTGCACGATCTTGTGGCATATACAGTAATACACTGTGTATGTCATAAGTTGTTCGTGTATGATGAATTCAAATTTAAATTATGACGAACAACCCAAATAACTGAGGCAAATATTATTTTCAAACATTATCTTTTATTTTTGAATTGCAAAAATATTTCTTTTTCAATTTTACTGCGTTAGTTTATATTTTTGCAGATTTCTCAGATGCTGGATTCAAACTGGAACAAGTTGAAGATAAATACGAGTGTGAGTGATATGTAGTGAGGTGCTGATGTAAATGTGAAAAATGTGATATAATCAAAGTTGTATAGTTATAGTGAGAGCTTGAAATTGTACTATTCAAAATTGTAATAAATATTTGTTTGAATAAAATATCTGTTTGAATTCAAATTCTGTGTAATTTATTTTATTCAACAAATATTTATTTGAACTGTGAAAAATAAAATAGTATATTAACAAATACATTTAAACAAATGTATATATGTTTATTATCATCAAACAAAAATCATATAAGCGCATATTCAACAAAGAATACTTTCTTTATGCCAAGAAGTTGACTGTGAGATCTCAAATTAGCTGGTTGGTCTCTAGGTATATTTTAGTACAAAAGATGTACAAGTATCTCTATCTGTCACATTCCACCTGGTGACATAAAATATGCCAAAATTCATTTCTCCATTTTATATCTACCGGTGATGCTTTTAAGAGCTGATTCTTATGTTTACGACATGATCAAAAATTCAAATCTTTTTCAAAGATTATAGTGGAATAATTTTTCAAGAGAGGAAACCACTAATTCCTTTTTGCCTCCATCCCAGGATGAAGAAAATAATGGGAGTAGAGGTTCCGTTAAATGATAAAAATTATAATTATATTTTTCTGAAATTTTAGAAACAAAACCCATACATTTCCCCATTTTATAAAAGGGGAAATAAAGAAAGAAAAACATGTATAAATGTTTGCCCTTCATCTCTTTTTTGTAAAATACTTTGCAAGTCAAATATATTAACTAATTATAAAATATAGGTACCATTCGTAGTTTTTTCTTTCGCTTCGTCTTCGTCACAACGCGTCCGACAAACTTGATTAGCTCCATCGCAGCGCCGTTTGTTGAAGGAGAGAGGTGTGTTGACGTCCGAAGCCGAAACCACTAGAGTTGGTATTACACACCAACAACCGTTGATTTATGTTCTCCCTCATCATTCCATTCAAATACTCTATTCAAATAACTCATTCGCATCCTCAAACGCATTCTCCATTCAATCAACTTTTCCGTTTAAATACCCCGCATCCAAACCGAAACGCTCTCATATTCAACTCATTACATTAGCCATTTTGTAACGCAACATCGAAACATAAAACAAGCATCATTTATACATGTTAATAAATTTAATAATAGTTAGTAATATTTGTCGACTATTCAATTATTTTAAAACTCATTCAATTTTTGTAAATTAATTCATAGAACACTTTGTTAATAAAATATTATTGTATTTTTGAAAATAATAGTAAAATAATGCTCGCCCAAGCATACAAACAGGGATTCTCTCCTACTTCATTTATACAACATCGTAATTTTTTCTCACAGATTGCATTTCCCCCCTAATTCATTGCTGTAGACAGGTACCGGTACACTGAGGAAGAAGCAAAGAGCAGACTTCTCCTCTACGCTGCATTCTTCCTCTATGGAAATTGTGCAGATCTAACCACAGCCTGCATCTTTTCGTAACATTTGCCATTCAATATGCCTTAATGGACAATAAAACATACCTTGTTCGAGAATAGATCCCGAAATTTAACCAGACTATTTACAAGGCATAATATCATATCATACATCCATTAAACTAACATAATCTATCATTGTCTTACCATAATATGCAACTACTGCCAAATTAAACACATCACTGTTAACCAGCATCCCCACAACAACCAAACATAATAAACCACCGAATAGGAGAAAAAATAGTGGTCAACTTCAGTAACATATGATGTTAAGCCTAGTATTTCAACCAAACCCAAACAAATCTCCCTCTACTTAGTAGATCTCAAACAAATCCAAGCACATTAACCTACGTAACACCAAACTAAATAACTAAAGTAACCAACAAATATCACCTGGTAAGTCAAGAATTGTCACAAACAGCAGCAATCCTAAGCTGCACGGCCCTTTCTTGCTCTCCATTCCTCTTCCAAAATGCCCTCCTCCACCAAACCTCAAACCCTCTCTGTATATTCGGGCAATCATCTCCCGAGTTCAAAAACCTGTCAAACCATGCAAGAAAAAACTCCTGTTGCATTCCCATAGGCAATGTAAGTATCGTGTTACCAAGTCCATCTTCTATCGAATGCCTATCAAGCCCTTTACAAGCTCTCCTCATCCATCCAAAATCCTCATAAAACGGGTCTAACCATGTCCTCAACAGCATACTTCTCGTCTCCTTCGATACCAAAACCTGCCCCTTACCAATCCCTACAAATAATCTAGCTGTTACGTTACTAACTTCATATCTATACATTGCTTGAATCTTTGAATGCAATCCTGAAAGATCAGTCTGTGAAGCCCAAGTCCTTAAAAACTCATCTGCAATTCTGCGATCGACCAAAATGTCCAAAATCCAACGTAGATTATCTGCCTGCCTGGCTATCTGTACTGCCTCGCTTGTATCGGACGAAGCAACACGAATGAAATGATAATGCAAGAGTTGCAAACAATTATTACTAGCTGAATACAATGACTCCTTGCTTATGTCCTTCCCGTTGTTCTCTCTTAACATTTTAGCTACAAGTCCTTTCATTTCTCTCCTTGCCTTCTCGTCTTTACCATCTAAAACCACTTGAAGAAGTCTAGCTAATATCTCTTCTCCCCCGTTGTTCACACCATTATCCAATTGTATAGGCGCTTCTACAGAAACCCTTTTCAAAACTTCACCAGCACTCGAGCTCTCAATCTTCAACTGTGATAACAGAGAAGCAACCTTTTCTTCTTCATCTTCTGCCCATGGTGCTGCTTCTAAATACTCTAAACAAGCCAAAACTCCTGCATCAAAATCAATTGATGCGCATACTTTTAGAATATCAAGAACCCTTGAAACATCTTCTTTTATCAGTTTCCTCCTCATGTCCTTGCAATACATTAACCGCAATGTCTCAACATAAACATCAACATCATCACAGTCTGAAATTTCAATTAAGTGCGGCAGACTCTTCTGCTGTTTGGACCATCGATCTGAAAGCTTTCCTGCGAAAAATCTACTGTTTTCAACCAAAATCTGCCTGTGAACGTTTAGTGAAAAACTGAATCCATCTTTTGAGCTGAGCGTCAATTTCACATCGCTGCTGTCCAGATCGTTGAACAAACTCCGAGGACTGACGGATCCTAAAATATCGTTTATCCTCTCCTGAAGCAGCATTTGCCTGTCCTGAGGCCGGTTAATTAATAAATTGTTCGGCATATTAGGGTTAGGGTTAGATCTAGGATTGTTGGTGTAGTCTTGCTCGTTGGACATCATATCGAAGAGCGTGGGGCTGGATCGAGTGTTGTCGATGTGTGGAGGCGGAGACATTGGATTTAGAAGGCCAGCGTTGAGGGCCGAGTTGAACTTTGTGTAGCTGAGTGGGTAGCCGGAGTAGGTGGGCCTAGGGGAGGAGTTCATGGGCGTAGGATTGTCGTTCGGCGAATGAGGCGGCGATGAAGGAGAAGGGGAAGAGATGGAGGCGGAGATTATTGTGGTCGAATCTTTGTTGTTGTCTTTCTGCTTTTTGCGCTTGTTGTTGGTTTTGAGGAGAGAGGAACCTGCCATTGGAGGGTAAAATATTCAAAAAGGGGGTTTGTTTTGGAGTGACATGCGGTGTATAAGCATTGGGGGAATTGAAATAATGATGATGGAGGGAAGGAAAAGGAAGTTGGGATTTGTTTAATTGGTAAAAATATTAATGGCGATTGGAACGAGGTGGTGAATTTTTAATTGAACGAATAAAATGGAGAAGACGATGATGAATGCTGATGGATGTGTGGCATCAGAAAATGACCGTTTTAACGTTAATTATCTTGAAGGAGCACGAGCGCAGTTCAGAGGGAGAGGGTCGAGTAGTTAAGGATTAGAATAACAGTCTATACGGCCCGCCCTCTTGTGCCCTCCTTCATGAATGCATTGGTGGGAGTTGTGCCTAACAAGTAACATCAGATCAGTAGGGAATAAAAAAAAGAGTTCACGTCAGATGATTAAAATTTTTCAATAGATCATAGATATGACATCTCGCTTTGACCGGTGTTTTCACTTCTTCATATGGAAGCCCTTCCCGTTCAAGTTTTAACAAACCCATTAATTTGATGGCTTTATTTCGGTTTTGTAGACAGGAAGGGAAAGTGAAATCTTGTGAAATTTATATCATTGTTATCGGATCTTATATATACTCTATTATTGAAATTGACTTATCAACCTTATGCTTTCTTTTCTAAAATTGATTTGTGTCACTCTTTCTGTATTCAGAAATCCTCTAAAAATATAATTTTTTTTTTTTTTGGGATATTTCATCTTTATCCATTTATAAGTTTTGTCATAAAATTTAAGTATTTTCAATCGATAATTTGTCCCCATCTCCAAATTCATAACTCAATTTCTGTTTCTTCTACCATAATCAATAGCAACGATGCGATTTGTTCGAATCTTCAACCTTTCCATTATGTAAAGAATTACTATTAATTCTAGTTTTTCTATTTTTTCTTCATGATTTTAACTTGATGCATTATATTATTGACCATTAGAATAAGGATTTCACATTCTATAATTTAGGCTTGATTTACGTGTAAGTTTTTTTATTTCGTCTACAAATAAGGGATTTGAATGTGAAATCATAAATAAAGCTTGGTAAAATCATCAGTGAGCATGTTATGTAGATTTTATTATAATTATTATTAATTTCAAAAATTTATCTTACTTCCATTTATCCGCCATCAATTTTCATTTTGGTCTAAGTAGTCTATGTTTGAATTAGGATAATGCTAGCTTAAAGAAGAAACCAATCTCTTTTTTTTTTTCCTTTTTTGCACAGCGACTAGTATGCAACCTAAAAAATATACATATATAAGCACCTATTAAATTAGACAAAAGACAACTGTAACCCAATTTTTAATTTTCTTTTCTCCTATATTTTAATTTGGTGCAACATGATTTATGTATAGTTAATTAAGACTTTCAGCTTTAACAAGTATGCTTCATTTAAGCTAAATTTATTATTTCATTAGTATCATGGTTTTAATCGGCGAAAGCAAAATCGGAGCTTTTTAAAATCATTAATTAATAGATCATATTATTTCATTATTAATCTTTTTATATACATTTAATTTTCTTCATTTTCCCCACCTTACATTTTTATTTTAAATTGCATTAATGACAACATAAAATTAAACTTGGACAACGATCGCTAAAGGTAAAGTAGAAAAATTAATTAATTTCTCCATGACAATAAAGTTGCAATATAAACAATATAATCACATATTGAGCCTAAAACTCCAATCAACAAATATTTATTGACCAATTTTCATTTATTCGTTTGGACTGGATTTTGACTTGATGCAAGTATTACTGGTTATTATACGTTCTATAAGAATTTTGAATTTCTACAATTTAGGTTAAATTAGGTGAAATATATTTGTTATACCCCGAGAATGTCAAAGAAAAATAAGAAAAAGGTTAGTGAATGCATCATCGAAAGGTGGAGCACCTAGGCTGTCGTGTGATTATTCCTAATGTCATTATGGGTTGGCATGAGGAGGCTATCAAGTAGTGACTCCGATTGTCATCGTGGGTTAATACGAAGAAGTCATCCTATAATGATTCTTGTGGCCACCGTGGGTTGATGCTTGTAACACCCCTAATTTTTTATTACATTATTCAGAAGATTTAATTAGATAAATTAAATATAAAAATGTAAATGTTAAGTGATAAGGGGATTGAGACTTGAATTAATTTAACCAAGGTTGCGCCTAACAAAAGAATCAGTGGGCTCAAGAATAGGGTTTTTGTTAATTAAATTACATAAGGGTATATTAGGAATTTGTCGCCTATAACCGTTAACCATATATATTTCGTTCCTACCATTTCATTTCTTACTCACGTCATTTTAAAACTCAAACCAAAAGTTTTAGGAAGGCCGGCCATTAAGAGAAGAAGAATTCAATTAAAAGCTAGAAATCAAGCTTAGGGGAAATCAATCTCAATTTAATCTCCTTATCTAAATCATAGTGAATTAGAATTCCATCTCTATTTTCGTTTGAATCATATGTTTTCGGATTTAAGGGTAAATTCGTTTCTATGATATATTTGATTAGACAATGATATGCTTGATTTATAATTTATATGCTTTAAACAAGATTGTTTAAAAGACGTTATGCATGGTTTTAGGGCAAAACTGAGATTCAAGGATGTTTAAATGCGATGGAAAAATTTTATGTTATGAGAAACATAATTTTGGAGTTGGATTTCAATTTTGATAATTTTCCAAGATATGGAAAGATTATTATGAATTTCAAAGAAAGATAGGGTTATTTGAATTTATAAATTTATTATGGAAAATATATCAAGAATTTGGGTTTGGAATTTTGATATGTTAGAGAACATGATTGAAGTGAATTTTTGGAATTTTTGGGGATTTTTCCAAAGTGATTTTCTATGCAAATTAAATTATTTAAGAAGAGGGACTTCTTTGCAAAATTGGTTTTACTTAATGGAAGAGCTTTTTTTTAACTTAACCATGATTTAGATTTAAATTTAGCGATAGTTATTTTTAGAAAGAATTTGGAAAAGATATGGAAACAAATCTGGTGTTGACACGTGGCACGTTAGTTAGAAAAAGAATTACTTTAAGGGGTATTAAACCTGGTTTACTCAGAAAAGAGGGTTCCGCTTACTTTGGGTAGCCTTTTGACATAGAAGCTTTCGCCTTCAACCTAGTCGAAAATTACTAAGTCGAAACCAATAAACAAGGTATCACAAAGATGGTACGCAGTGGATTGGAGGAAGACGAAAGATAAGGTATCGAAAGCATAGCTTCCGAAGGAGTCGCTACCTTAGTTTGTTTTTAAAAGAAAAGCGTACGTCTTTGTTTTGTTTTAGCCTTTGAAGGAGTCAAAGCGTATGGTTTTGAAAGATTTTTTAAAGGTTTCGTAAGGATTTCCATTAACTTAAGTTTTCTTTCGACTGGGTTTCTTTTCTTATGAAAGAATGTTTTGAAAGAAGGGGTTCCAACCTAGTCCAAACCCTGCTGCCGTTCTATAGCCTTCCGATGCCATTAAAGATATCAATGATGCCGAAAGGTACTTTGTTTATAAGTTTAAGCTACTTCCTGTAGCTTTCATAAGGGGTTAGGAGTTTCGAAGGCAACGACGCCAACCTTCTAATATTTTACCCAGATGTTTAATGCTCTTCGAAAGGGTGGTGCCATCATGCTTCCCCAATATTTTTATGAATAATAAAGGATGATTTCGAAAGAGATGCTTTCATCTATATTCACTTTGATCTAAATAATATTTTAAGTATACACCCGATGGTTTCGAAAGGGGGACTTTCAGTGATTTTGGAAGGGTTACTTCCATTAATGGTGTCAAAAGGGTTACTTTCATCTGATTTTGAAGCTATGCTTCTATAGTCAAATGATAATACTTTGATATAATCGAAAGGTTTCAAAAGGAAGGTTTTGAAGTATTATAAAGGCATGAGCCTAATGTTTGAAGATAGATTTTAAGGCTTTCGAAGGCGGCCATCCTATGAAGTGGAAAGCTAGGTTTTGAAGGTGTCGAAAGGTTTTTATAACCCAAACTCATTTTCAAAAGGAAAAGCCATGGCTAAATTGAAGGAGTTTTATAATGGTTTGAGAAGAAGCTTTCCTTGATAAAATAATAGGTTAAGGGATTAACAATGTTTTATATTAAACCCACGGGAGTGGTATAGCTATGTTATTATGTTTCCTCTTCAAATATAAGTATTTTCACATTATAATGGACCCATAACTGTAGTTTGGGGATAAAGGGTAGAAGAACAAGCTAGGTTGATCCACTAGTGAATATAAATCAAGTTAACTCCTTAATGAGTAGAATTGCATCCAGGAGGTCAGGAAGACCAGAATATAGGATGCTAAAACATAAAAGAAAGATATTGGCAGGGGCCAATAGGTTCTTAGTAAGCCCATGAAAACTATGTATAGGAAAAGATATTGGCAGGGGCCAATAGGTTCATAGTTAGCCCATAAAAATTATGTACAAAAGAAGATGTCAGAAAGACAAGTTCATAGTAAGCTTATGAAAACTATGAGTTGATATTGGCAGAGACTAGTAGGTTTGTAGTTAGCTCATGAAATCAATATCTAGATTGAGATATTTACATATGTCAATAGGTTTCTAGTCAGCCCACGAAAACTAGGGTAAGAAGAAGGGATATAAAGGTATTGAGATACTAGTGAGGGAAAACCCATTCCGCTAAGTTGTGTGGTCTTCATAGATATCTAAATGATTTGAGATGGTAGATTATTACTCATGCTAGGCTTTATATCTGACTCAAAGTTTATATTTTTCCATTAAACTCTCAGATACTAAATTGATTTTGGGTAGTTTGAGAGTTAAGGTTTTCGGTACCTCTTTAGGCGAATAAAGCTTACTAAGGTTCCCTTTATTTTTATTCCACTATGTTTTTTGCAATGACAAAGTTGATATATCGCCTGTATATACTCTGATTATCCAAGGGGGCATCTTTATATGTCGCTCTTGGCGTATGTTGTAATAAATACATTTTCTCTGAATGTTATTTGTGATTATGAGATTGCGTAATGAATTGAAAATATTTTGATATGAAATGTGATTTTGTTTGAGGTTTAATTTTTTTCCATATTCATGTATTTCTGTGTATCAATGAATGTAATGCTGCCGTATTTGGTCATGGAAGATTAATAACTATAGATGACTGCAGCATCTTTAGCCGTTAGTTTTGGGCCTCCAAGTAGGGGGGGTTACAAGTTGGTATCAAGGCACAGGTTTATGAAACTTTAAAAGAAAGTTAAACCTAAATTTTTTGAAACATAATTCCAATGAATCAAAAATATGATCGGGGTTTGGGTTTACACTATAGTAACGTACTTGTATTTGATGTATAAATATATATAAGTACGTGTTCCCCTCTCTCTTAGACCGTTCTTCTGTATCTTACTAAGGTCCGTATGCAGATTTACGAGAAAGAAGATATGGAAGCAGAAAACAGAAGAGTAAATCTAGGTGGAGGAAGCACCATAACCAACCGAAATGCTCGACCTGATACCAGGAGGAATCAGGGTCGACAGGCTAATGCTAACCTAAATGCTGAAGCCAATGTAGGTGCTAGAAATCCACCAGTATATGCGGGGATGGTGTATTAGTTGTTGGCCAATATTTTGCAAGCAGGAGTTGCTGGTAATGTTGGAGGAGCTAATCTTGTGGCTCCAGTTTGGAATAACCATGCTAAGTTAAGCAGACTACACCAGTTTGAGTGGAAAGCCGTTTGTTAGAATGGAGTATGTCATTGAAGTTAAGTATTGGCTATTGCACTGTGAGAGGATCTTTACTAATCTAGGCGGATGATGGGAAAAAGAGGAGGCTAGCCTCTAGGCAGTTGCAAGGGGCAGCGCTCCATGGTGGAATAGTGACTATCGGAGTTGCGAAAGAAGAGCTAACATGGGCTGATTTCAGAAGGAGGTTTGGACAAAGGTTTCTGCTTGAGGTTGCTAAGTCGGCATTGATGAGGAAGTTCATGGATTTAGTTCAGTGAAAAATGTCAGTAATCGAGTACGCTACTATGTTTGATGAGATGTCTCGATATGGATATGCTATGGTTGACACTAACGTCGGAAGGAATGAAAGGTTCATTCGGGGACAGAGACCTGAGCTTGCTAGAATAACCATGACCCATAGCCGAGAACCTTGTAATATGGTGGTGGAGATGGCCATTCGCCATGAAGAGATGCTTGTTGTGTCTGCCAGGGAGAAGCTAGTAGGAACCCAGGGTCCTCAGAAAAAGAAGAGGAAATTCTTTAAGAAGAAGGGAGCCCAGAAAGGGGATGTTGCCAAGAAGGCCAAGGCTGATTTGGTATGCTACAAATGTAACAAGAAAGGTCATTATGCAAATGAATGTCGGTCGGGCAAGGGGAAGAAAGTTGTAGATAAGAAGAGTGTGAAATTATTTAACTGCGATCAAGTAAGGCATTACAAGAACCAGTGTCTAGAGCTAGTCAGGACGGATAAAGGAAAGGTTTTTGTTGTAGGATCATCGGCTAAGTGTACTACAGCTGATAAAGGAAAGACCGTGATGGAAGGTACGTTTTTAGTTCATAGTATACCAGATAGGATACTTTTGATACCGATGCATCACATTCATTTATATCCCAGTGTTTGGTTGATATGTTATGCTTTGAACCCACATACCTTGTTGCTTTCTTAAGGGTTGCGAATATAATAGAAGGACATGCAACTCTGGGGATGAGATATGACCACTTAGGACTTGATTTGTTAGGTCATAAGTTTGCATGCAGTTTGTATGTTTACGATTTCGTTGATTTCAGAATCATTTTGGGTATGGATTGGTTGAGAAGGTATGAGGCCAGGATATTCTGCCAAGATGGGGAGATATCTTTGAGACACCATGATAGTCATAACCGAATTATATTCTCACTAGAGAATTTTGACCGGAGTAGTTGTGCTTTATTAAGTGTAGTGGAAATGGGAGAAGATCTAAGCTAGGTTCGAATAGCAAGAGAGTTTGCAGATGTCATTGAGCTAGTCACAGGACTACCATCGAAATGAGCTGTTAAGTTTCGGATAGATCTTGTGCTAGGAGCTGAAACTGTAAGTAGACCACCTAACAGGATGACACCGACAGAGATGATGGAACTAAAGGTGCAGCTAGTGGATTTGGATAGGAGGAATTTTATTAGACTAAGTAGTTCGCTGCGGCTGCGATATTCATAAAGAAACCAAATAGGTCATTGAGGATATGTATCGACTATCTTAAGCTAAATGAGAGGACGATAAATAATAAGTACCCTTTGCGGAGGATAGATGATCTATTTGATTAGTTGAGTGGACCCAGAGTGGTTTCCTAGTTAGATTTGGTGCTAGGGTTTCATCAGTTGAGAGTGGCAGAGGGTAGCATTCCTTTGAAATATTTCGGACTAGTATGGTTCATATGAGTGGTCAGTAATGCCATTCGGGTTGACGAATGCACCAGCTTTCTTTGTGGATTTGATAAACCAGTCTTTCCAGAGTATTTGGATACATTTATGTTGGTATTTTAGATGACATTTTGGTATACTCTAAAGATGAAAGAGAGCACGAAGATCATATTAGAGTAGTGCTCGAGACGCTGAGGCAGAATCAACTAAAGGTGAATTTTTCCAAGTGTCATTTTTGGAAGAAAGAGGTTAAGTTTCTTGGTTACATGGTTTTTAGAGAATGGATTGTCAGACGATCCAGATAAGATCGAAGCTGTGAACAATTGGAAGAGACCAGAGATGGTGACCGAGATTAGAAGTTTTCTTAGACTTGCTGGTTATTACCGAAGATTCATCAAGGATTTCTCGTGGATAGTAGCGCTTTTGACTAAGCTTATCAGAAAGGAGGTGAAATTTGTTTGGTCCGACAAATGTGAGGAATTATTACTTAAGTTAAAGCATTTGTTGACCAACGCTCCAGTGTTAGCAGTACCGGATGGAAACTAAGGGTTGGTAGTATAAACTGATGCATGTGGGACTGGATTGGGAGCAGTGATGATGTAGAGGGGAAAAGTTATTGCCTATGCATTTGTACAGCTTGGACCGCATGAAGTGAGACATCCTACTCATGAATTAGAGTTGGCTGCGGTGATTTTTTCCTTGAAGATTTGGATGAATTATATCTTAGTAGAGAGATTTGAGTTGTATACCGATCATGAGTCTTTAAGTTTTTTATTCTCTCAGAAGGAGTTAAATATGAGACAGCCGAGGTGTCTGGAGTTTTTGGCTGCTTACGATTTTGGTATAGAATATACACCAGGGAAAGGTAATAAGATGGTCGATGCTCTTAGCAGAAGACATCAGAATGCGGTGTTGGCCATGTTGGCAGAATGGAAGGATCCGGAAGCTTTCGTCGGTTGTGGTATGCAGTTAAGATCAACTACTAGTTCTAGTCGGAGTACTGCCATGTTGTGATTTTTAGAAGTTTGACTAGTATTGATCTAGAGAATTGCTTTTAAGCAAAAGGAGGATCCATTATTAGCCCAGAAGATTAAAAGGCTTGATGTTGGAACCGAGGTCGATGATATGAAATATTTTTTTCTTGACCAGAGAGGATGGTTGAGAAAGAAGAGACGATTATGTGTTCCAGATGTTAAGAACTTGAGGAAAGAAGTTCTTGGGGAATGTCATCGATCTAAGTTTATGATTCATCCTGGAGGAACCAGGATATATCAAGATATGAAGAGGAGCTTCTATTAGGTAAGCATTAAGAGGGATGTTGGCTTGTGGCTAGGTAGTGTGTAAACTGTTAACAAGTGAAGGTCGAACATCAGAAGCTGAGTGGGTTACTTCAACCTCTAGAGATTCCAGTTTGGAAATGGGATTCGATATCCACGGATTTTATAGATGAGTTGCCAATGTCAAGAGAAGAAATGAGAGTATATGGGTTATTATGGACAGGTTGACCAAGAGTGCCCATTTCATTCGAGTAAAGTCGATCAGGATGACACTGTTTTGGCGAGATTGTTCATGAAAACATATTTAGGCTTCATGGAGTTCCTAATAGCATAGTCAGCGGCAAAGGTGCTCTATTTACTAGCGAATTCTGGAAGAGTCTACTGGATGTGTTAGACACTAAGCTCAAGACGAGTACAATATATCACCAATAGACGGATGGACAAATAGAGAGAGTTAACAAGGTACTCGAAGATTTGTTGAGAGCTTGTGTGTTGGATTTTGGTGGATCTTGGGAGGATCGCCTACATTTGGTTGAGTTTTCGTATAATAATAGCTATCAGACTAGTATAGGAATGGCGACTTTTGAAGCTTTATATGGAAGGCCATGCAAATCCCCTGTATATTAGTTAGAGACTAGAGACAGATTGGTCTTAGGTCCAGATTTGGTTAGGGAGGAGTTAGAAAAGATTGAGTTAATCCGAGAATGGATGAAGGAAGCTCAATCCAGACAAAAGAGTTATGCAGATAAGAGGCCTAAAGACCTAGAATTCACAGTGGAAGACCGAGTTTTCATTAAGGTATCACCGATGAAGGGTGTGGTACGGTTTGGGAAGTCGGGAATGTTGGCCCCGAGATATGTTGGTCCATTCCAGATTTTAGAAAGGATTGGAAAGCTCGCATACAGAGTAGAGTTGCCAAGCAGTATAGTATGTGTCCATAATGTATTTCATGTGTCTCATCTTCGCAAGTATGTGCATGATCCAGAGGCTACTATTCCTATGACAGAGTTGGATGATCCAGTGGTAGATCCTAATTTGACTTTTGTTAGACAACCAGTTTGAGTTGTTACGACAGATGAGAAAAGATTGAGGACCAAGACAGTCAAGTTTGTGAAAGTTCAGTGGAGCGATAAGGAGAAGGACTGTACTATGGAGTCAAAGGACAGAATTCGAGATACTTATCCTATTCAGCTTTGAGGGTATGCCTATGTTAGATTTATATAGATTATTCCAAGTCAGTAGACTAGTGTGGTTGTTAGGAGTCTTAGAGATTATTGCTATGTTTAGTATTTAGTCCTTACTGAATTCTGAGGATAAAATTCTTTAAGGAAGGGAGCCTGTAACACCCTTAATTTTTGATTACATTATTCAGGAGATTTAATTAAATAAATTAAATAGAAAAATGTAAATATTAAGTGATAAGGGGATTGAGACTTGAATTAATTTGATCAAGGCTGCGCCTAACAAAAGAATCAATGGGCTTAAGAATGGGATTTTTGTTAATTAAATTACATAAGGGTATATTACGAATTTGTTGCCTATAACCCTTACCCATATATATTTCCTACCATTTCATTCCTTACTTACGTCATTTTAAAATGCAAACCAAAAAATTTAAGGAAGGCCGACCATTAAGAGAAGAAGAAGAATTCAATTAAAAGCTAGAAAATCAAGCTTAGGGGAAACCAATCTCAATCCAATCTTCTTATATAAATCAAGATGAATAATAATTCCATGTCTATTTTGGTTTGAATCATATGTTTTCGGATTTAAGGGTAAATTCGTTTTTATGACATATTAGATGATGATATGCTTGATTTATAATTTATATGGCTTAAAAATAATTGTTTAAAATAGGTTATGCATGGTTTTAGGGAAAAACCGAGATTTAAGGATGTTTAAATGCCATGGGAAAATTTTTTGTTATGAGAAACATGATTTTAGGGTCGGGTTTTAATTTTGATAAACTTCCAAGCTATGGAAAGATTATTATGAAATTTCAAAGGAAAATATGATTAGTTGGGTTTATAAATTTATTATGGAAAATATATTAAGAATTTGGGTCTGGAATTTTGATATGTTATGTAAATGATTAAAGTCAATTTTTGGAATTTTTGGGGTTTTCCCAAAGTGATTTGCTATGCAAATTAAATTATTTTAGAAGAGGGCCTTCTTTGCAAAATTGGTTTTGCTTAATGGAAGGGCTTATTTATTTAACTTAACCATGGTTTAGATCTGAATTTAGCAGTAGTTATTTTGGGAAAGAATTTGAAGAAGTTAAGACAACCAATCTGGTGTTGTCAGTGGCATGTTAGTTAGGAAAAGAATTGCTTTAAGTGGTATTAAACCTGGTTTACTCAGAAAAGAGGGTTCCGTTACTTTGGGAAGTACCTTTCGACATAGAAGCTTTTACCTTCAACCTAGTCGAAACCTACTAAGCTGAAACCAATACTCAAGGTATCACAAAGATTGTATGTAGTGGATTGGAGGAAGGCGAAAGGTAAGGTTCCAAAAGCATAGCTTCCGAAGGAGTCGCTACCGTGGTACGTTTTTAAAAGAAAAGCCCCCGTCTTTGTTTTGTTTTAGCCTTCGAACGAGTTGAAGCATATGTTTTCGAAAGAAATTTTAAAAGATTTCGAAAGGATTTCCATTAACTTAAGTTTGCTTTCAACTTGGTTCCTTTTTCTTATGATAGAATGTTTTGAAAGAAGGGGTTCCGAGCTAGTCGAAACCCTACTTCCATTCTATAATCTTCTGATGGTATTGAAGATATCAATGATGTCAAAAGGTACTTTTTTTATAAGTTTAAGCCCCTTCCTTTTGCTTTCGAAAGGGGTTTCAAAGGTAATGGTTTTGAAAGGGGTTTCGACGCCTACCTTCTAAAATTTTACCCAGATGTTTAATACTTCCGAAAGGGTGGTGCCGATGCCATCATGTTTCCCTAATATTTTTATGTATGATAAAGGATGGTTTCAAAAGAGATGCTTTCAAATATATTCACTTTGACCCAAATAATATTTTAAGCATAAACCCAATGGTTTCGAAAGGGGGACTTTCAATGATTTCGAAAGAGTTACTTCCAATGGTGTCGAAAGGGGTACTTTCATTTGGTTTCAAAGCTATGCTTCTATAGTTAAATGATAATACTTTAATATAATCAAAAGGTTTAGAAATGAAGGTTTTAAAATATTATAAAGACAGGAGCCTAATGTTTGAAGATAGATTTTAAGGCTTTTGAAGGTGGCCATCTTATTAAGTCGAAAGCTAGGTTTCGAAGGCGTCAAAAGGTTTTATAATCCAAACTTATTTTTTAAAGGAAAACCCATGGCTAAATTAAAGGAGTTTTATAATGGTTTTGAGAAGTAGATTTCCTTGATAAAAATAACAGGTTAAAGGGATTAACCATATTTTATATTAAACCCACAAGAGTGGTATAGCAATGTTATTATGTTTGCTTCTTCAAATATAAGATATTCACATTATAATGGACCCACAATTTCATTTTGGAGATAAAGGGTAGAAGAACCAGCTAGGCTAACCCAGTAGTGAATATAAATCAAGTTAACTCTTGAATGAGTAGAATTGCATCCATGAGGTCAGGAAGATCAGATTATAGGATGCTAAAACATAAAAGAAATATATTGGCAGGGGCCAATAGGTTCTAAATAAGTCCATGAAAACTATGTATAGGAAAAGATATTGGCAGAGACTAATAGGTTCATAGTTAGCTCATGAAAACTATGTTGAACGAAGATATCAGAAAGACAGGTTCATAGTAAGCCCATGAAAACTATGAGTTAATACTGGTATGTGCCAGTAGGTTTGTAGTTAGCCCATGAAAACTATATCTGGATTAAGATATTGATAGATGTTAATTGGTTCCTAGTCGACCCTTGAAAACTAGTGTAGGAAGAAAGGATATTGGATTTACCAATAGGTTCTTAGTCAACCCATGAAAATTAGGATAAGAGTAAAAGGTATTGGAGATACCAATAGGTTCTTAGTGATCCCATGAAAACTATGTAATTAGACAGGTAGTCCTTAAATATCTTACCGGTTATTAGTCAATCCATGAAAACTAATAGGTTAAGAGTGATCCTAGAAACTATAATCGACACAAATAGTCAAAAATGAGTGGGGATGGATAATCCAGAATCGATTCATTTGTTTTGCATATCATCATATTATACTATTTTGAGTTGTTTTAACCATTATGGATGCAGGAGCACAATACAGGGTTTTATAAAGTTTTGAGATACTAGTGAGGGTAAACCTATTCTGCTAAGTGGCATGGTCTCACTAGATATCTAAGTGATCTGAGATGGTAGATTATTATTTATACCAGGCTTTGTGTTTGACTCGAAGTTTATGTTTTCCCCTTAAACTCTTGGGTACTCAATTGATTTTGAGTAGTTTGAGAGTTGAGATTTTTAGGTGCCTCTTTAGACGAATAAAGCTTTCGGAGATGTGCATGAGGCATGATAGCTATTTAGAATTCTCTTTCTTTTGATTCCGTTGTGTTGTTTGTAATGGCAAAGTTGATATATTGCCTGTATATACTCTGATCATCCAAGGAGGCATCTTCATCTGTCGCTCTTGGTTGTATATTTTCTCCAAACATAATTTGTGATTATGGGCTTATGTAATGAATTGGAAATGTTTTGATATGAAATGCGATTTTTTTTGATGTTTAATTTTTTTTCATATTCATGTGTTTCTGTGTATCAATGAATCTGACACCGCCGTATTTTATCGCAAAAATTAATAACTATGGATGACTTCAGTATCCATAGCCGTTAGTTTTGAGTCTCCAAGTAGGGGATGTTACAATGTATGTGAGCTATTGTGGATAATTTCCTAAAATAATTGAAAGATGAGGAAACTAAACTATCATGTATTGACTCAATGGACCTATCATGCAGTGACTCAATGAAATTATCATGCGGTTATTCAATGAAGTTACCGTGTGCTAATTTATTAAGGCTGCTAAAGAATAAGGCGACCAATCCATTATGAAATGAGATATGGAAATCAATGTGAAGTGATTTCTTAAACTCTGGTGAAAAAGGAGTTATGGCCATCATGACATGATCCTTGAAGCCATCATGGGATGGTATATAAAAGCCATTATGTAATGATTCATGTAGTCATTGTGAGTTGATTTCTAAAGCTATTGCGGAATGTGGAGTGTAACATCCCGTCTTAGTAATACTCTGAACGACAACGTCTAACTCCTTAACACCATAAAAGACAGTCCGTTGGACAAAATCTCAATATAAAGGCACATCGATATAATCTCATAAAGGGAAAATAACATATAATATACTAAATATACATGAACATAGTAGGATAAATAATATACTAGAGATTACATTAGTGGAAGCATCTGATAAATAAATATCAATACAAAGGTTAGAATACATTAACTCCATTCATATGACATTCTAACTATAGTATCTGATATCATAAGTCTCATACACAAAATAGTTTGTCTTCCTGCAGTACATCTCCAACAAGCATACATATCCAATATATCGACTTCAAGCCTCCAGAATGCTCTAACTGTCTTGTAAGCCTGCCCTCAAAAGCATCTAATACTTAAACTGCATAATCGAAAACCCAGGAGTTGTCATGACATTAACATACAAAGACAAAACATGACCGAGACGTAAAACCTAGTGTGAGGGGAAATATCTCTAAGTACTATATATACATGCAACTTATATACATCCAATAAATGTGAGTAATGATCAATGGGTAATTCTAATCATAATTTGCCCTAATATATCCATACACAACAATATGGGATCATGCATAATGGTTTTTCTCTAATAAAACAGTACCTACTATAACAAGTCATGCCACTGGATATGAAAAATGAGTGTACGGGTATTGCTATAATTCATAAGCAAAGTTGTCGTAGGTCTCTCAATCCTATCGGAGCATCTGAAATGGAAAACGAATACAATGATATAACAATGTTACTAACATAGTATCCCCATATAAAAACCGAAAAACTAATTCTATAACCGTTATTTGTGCCAAATTATTGTTAACTATCAAAGTAACAAATATATCATCTCAATATCAATAACAATTCATACATATAATCATACAAACAATTCAATAAAAATGCATTTTACTTAAGTTTCCATTCTAACAATTATATCTTCCACGTATTATTTTATAGAAGCCTTAAACTCATATAAAATAATACACTTACCTACCATTCTTACTATAGCTTATTTTCACTTAATACTTCAATTTAAATTAAGTTTAACTATGAATAAGGCCTCAAAATATCTTACAACTCCTTAATAAAATTTCTATATATATATATGTATGTATGTATGTATGTATGTATGTATGCACATATATATCAAACCATTTCTCAAGATCTAAAGTTAATAAATAATGTTATTACAATGTTTAGGATTTTGTAACCTTACTCAAACCTTATTAAATAATACAAACTTCTTTCTAATTTCTAACTTCTCAAATTACTTTATAGAAATTCACTAGTTAGTTAATTATTGATTTACACTATAACAAACCAATATCAAGGCCAGATAAACATCTAAGCCATTTTAATACAAGTTTAACCTATCTAAATCATTATGTAGCCTTACATCTTATTTTAAAGGTCATACTTCTAATTTTTGATTAGTAATAAAATATACAGTAATATTTCTATCACTAAATAACTGCATATTAGAGCTCTAATTAATTTATAATCGTATTATAAATTAATATCAACTTCATCTAATTCTATTCAATACGAATAAGACACGATATATATACACACATACATATTTTCCATATATATATGAGGTCTTAATAAAAAATCCTGAATGCTTAATATATAATATATATGATAATATTTCTGTTTCTAGTAGAACTACAAATCAATATATTTTAATTAATTTATAACCATGTTATAAATTAATATCAACTCCATCTAACTCTATTCAATATGAATAGAACACATAATATATATATATATATATATATATATATATCTAGGATCTTAATCAATTATCGTGAATATCTACTCAAACTAATCCAATCAAATGAGGCAGTAATTACTTTATATATATGTATATATATAATTTTACCTCTTCTAAGTAATATTTTTCATATATATATATATATATATATATATATATATATATATAAAATTATCAGGATTTATACTAAAATATAAATTTAGAGTTATAATTTCGCTCACCCGAGCTATAATTTCTCAAGTGTCCAGATCCAGTCCAAACCACTAATATACTGTACATAATCTCTCTATAAGTGCAACTATGAAGACCATGTCTCGATTGGACCTCATATGCCAGAGATACAAATTAAATATGAAACACGATTAACTAAAGAAAATTAAATATATTAATTACCTTTATCATTTCCTCCTCAACCTTTCTTCCCCAAAACTCATTACTGTGCACGCGACGTGTACACATACAAATACCCAAACACACACTCTTCCCTCCCCAATTTCTCCTTCCCTACTCAACGAATTGATGCACCGATTCTTCCAACGCGCCACACTCCACGAGCACACCGCAACAGACATCCTCACTTTTGGCTTGGCCATATCTTCCTAAACACAACCTGATAACCCCTGGTTGCCTTACAATGTTGTGTTCCACTGTGGTCCACCGAAGTGCATCTAACCACCGCCAACATTCATCTCTTTGCAAGTCAGACAAAACCATGCCATTGTTTTAATCCCAGGCCTCCTGAAACAAATTGTGTCTCTTCCCCTCTCCACGACAGGCCATTGTCGCATATAAAGAATAGCGCATCACCTTCTCCAACCAACTTCAAACTGCTCGGTGCAATAAGGGAGATACAAACCCACTCCCTTTATTACGTAACTTTGCCTCTAGCTCCTCCATAGAAGAAAAAACCAAGAAAGCTAACAAACGGCCTCCCAAAAGCATCACTATATCGGCTAATATGGGTACTACAACGTATGTCTCGCCTAGTAGAACATTGTGCTACTCTCAGTTTGCCCACATGATCGCTAAAGCTCTTGGTTTAATTGAAGGAGAAAGAGCTACTCTTTTCTCGTTTACAAGAGGTAGAAAAAATGATAATTAAGTATAGAGAGAAGATATTATAAGAGGATGGATATATATATATATATCTCTTTCTGTGTGTGTGTGTGTTATTTAACTTCTTAGATAAATTGCCATGTATTTGAAGCTCATACGAGTACACAGTACATCGGATCTCCACGAAACTCGGTGCACATTACCTCATTTTTATAGTCCCGATGGTAAAAGTTTCGTTGCCATCTGAGACATCGCTCTGGAGTGAAAATTTTCATGCATTTTGAGGTCGTTTTGGCCATCGGATTGTCTTATTCGAAAATTTCCTCTACCTTACGTCTCATGATGAAGTCCTCATCACATAACCACAAGCTGTCAATCGAGATCCCACTGACCCGACTACGCTTGTATTTTTATAAAATACGCATAACAAGTAAACCATAATAATATCATGAGTCCAAATATAGTGATATTTGTACTCATTTTGATTCGCAATGTTGATGCAGACTCGACAATAGTAGTCTCAAAATCTAATTCGACCGTATATGAATAAACCATATTTTGGTCCTTTAATTAAGCATAATTCAATATTTAAATTAATTATTTAAATATCCAGTCGTTATAAATGTGGGTTGTACATCTCCCCTCTTTAATAAAAAAATTTTCCCCAAAATTCATATGAGTATGACAATGCAACCCAATTGTCCCAAATTTCCAAGAATACATTTTTAAATTTTCAACAGTTCTTCGCTGAAGTGGTTAGCATTGGGAACTTCCAAAGCACAAAATAAAACTCCTAACCCATAGGATTCTAATGCCCCGCTTTTTTCAAAAAAATAGACAGCACATCCTGTGCATATATAGTTGCGAAATTTTTCCAAAACAACACATATATATACATACATACATACATACATACATACATTTCATATCTGAGGCATCTAATTTCTGAGGACATACAAGCATGCATGTGTGTGTGTGTGTATCCATACCATCTACACTGCATATCTTACGTACCTCTTTTGCAACAAGAGCATGTCATATAGATGCGAACCCAAGCGAATAAGCTTCTCTATAGCGCATAACTACATCCGTGTACCTAATCATGTACTCAACATAGAGGATTAAATATAACCGCTACATTAAACCATAGATTTGAGCATGTTAACTCATATATAGTAATCACCTAAAATATTACATCAAACCATGCAACAAGCATCTCAAATAAATATGTTATAAGTAACCGTGCAACAAACACATCTAATGCAATAAGCTTCTTAAATAAACATGTTATCATCATAAACAACAAACACACTTGTAAAATTACAAGCACCAACAAAGCAAGCCCTACATTATGCTTTCTTACATTTTAACAAAACACAAAGGAAAACAAAAAATTCCTTAAGTAATTAGAGGTATACCATTACAAAGCTCCACTAAACACGAACGGGCTTAACCCCTTCGGTCCAAAGCCATATATCCCTATTCCCAAAAATCGTCAAGTCCTCGAGACCTAAAACTACATACTTTCACATCCACTTTCTCTATTCAACTCATTATGACGATGTCACTAGAATCATACTCTTATACAAAAGGAATTCATTAAATACTTTATGCACTCCTATGGAATAGGAAAATTGATATAGTATGCTAGCAGTAACAATCAACAATGAGCAGTCAATAAGCAACAAAAATCAATCAACAAAATAAACAATTAATTATTAATCAAGCAACAATAGACAAACAATAAGCAATAAAAACCAGTCAATAAAAATAAACAATCAATCAATAATCAAGCAACAACAAGCAATGGAGAAGTAACAAAAATCAATAAACAAAACAAACAATTAATCATTCATTCAAAAGGACCCTATGACAATATCCACGGTAGCCAATAATAGTTATAGCGTACATGCTTAGCTTTAAACTCCCCTGAGTATGTTCGACATCCTTGATAACCCAAATGTTTAAGTGGTGTCACTCCTTTCATAAATACAGTATGAAAGACTATCACACCTCCTATTTCGAAAGGGAAAACTTATGTGATATGTTGGATCATTGATCCTTAAAACTCTTGAATAAACTAAAAATTTAAGTCCTAAGTTTCTTTTCCTTTCAAACTAGACTCATTATCCAAAGGATAATACTTCACTAATCAAATCATTATCAAATGAAATCTAATAATTTTGGGGTTCACTCAGGTTCAAACTCACCTAAACCGCATAACGATAATAAGGATAATATACTAAGTGTAATGCGACGCTCGCCCAGGAAAGTATCATATCATCACTTAGAAGATTATCTAAATCATCACAAAACTAGTCGAGAAGTCCTTCCCCAAACTATCACGAGCTATTGTAAATATACTATAGTATTAAAAAATTACATCAAATAAAGATCATCCGAAATAATATAAGATGCCCGACCCAATTCTTTGTTCGCTTGCAAGATTTTTATGTTAAACTAGGGTCATCCGCCCAATTCCTCTTATGCGAATTTCAATCTGGTTCCTTGGTTCGACCATCAAAACTTCCTTGCATGACTACAGTCGAGCTTTAAAAGTCTCTAAGTCACCTCAGGATTTTGACTCAAGTATTTGCTTTTAAGAATCGGATGAAAACCTCGTGCTTAAATGGTGCAAATCACCTAGAAACCCCACGCTTGAACTTTGGATTAAAAATGAGTACGTGAGTGGATCAATCTTTGGAAAACACAATTGCAACATATGGGATTAATCCAATCACGTAAGGTGGCTAACATAAGATTAACATATGAATGACTCAATGCAAAACGTAGAAGTCATCCACTAAAAGATTTCTCGTTTTTGGGCAACCACTAGATCCCACTTAGATACATAATTTAAGTCACATTTCACTGAACAAACCCACTCTACTTGAAAGCTCGTGCATTAAATTCAAACAGCAGAACTCTTAGCTGATATACCTTAGCAAGTAGCGATCTAATAAATCTAATTTCAGGAGACAAGTGGTGTATGCAGTATTATATTGTTGAAAAGTACAAGTGTGCTCTATTAGCATGTAACGACCCAGTTTTTCGATGCCCGAAAGTCGACATCAGTACGTCCACTGTATCAAATGCCGAACAGTCTAATGCCAAAAAACCAAACCATTAGGGTTAAAGAAGAAGAAGATAGAAGAACACAGAAAACAATAACAGAATCTCACATTTTGCAGCGGAACAACATATAATAGATAAATGAATAATCTTTTAAAACAAAAGCACTATATCAGTTGATACACCACATTACATCATCAGAATGTACAACAACAAACCAGCGGAAAAGAAATATTATATACTAGTGATATGCGTCGCCATCCAGCTGCCTCCATATCTCCACAGCATACTTTCCCGACTTCGCTCCAGAATAATGATAACCTGACTCTAGGCTGCCCGTATGGAAAATTATGGGCACCCAGAGTTTAGAAAGGGAACAATAAACTCCAGGTCAGTCATGGGACTAGTGTGAGTTCTTAAAAATAGTTATTTTCACAAAGAAAATGAAAAGAAACCCGATATGCTTTTGGAAAATGAAACTACCATAAGGCCTCCCGCCACACACACAATGCAAATGCATAATTGGAAGAGATTTCTCCTTATGATAGTCAAACATGCTTGATACGCAAAATCTTTTTGATATTATTATTAGTGCATAGTGCAAAAAACATTTCGAAAGTATAATATTAATCTTCGCCAGCACATCACTATTATGGTATACCTACTATAGCTATCAATTGAACAGCGGGTCACCACCATAAGTAAAAAGCAGGTTATACAACTAAAACCGTACAGGGCGCGTATTGATGATTGGATTTCCAACAAATGGTTAGGCTAAGGAACTTCCTATGCCACATGGGTACACCTCTAGATGGACGTCCCAAGAACCTAACCAGATCTCTGCCAACACAAGGCCGGGTTACCTCTGTAACTAGGTAACACCTACAAGTTTTCCATCCCCGGTCATTACTGACCGTTATCCGAGGATCCCCAACCACAAAGCAACAACCATAAAGTAATAAATTTTCAGCAACCATATAGGTTAAATATCTGGGCTCCATGCCATGATACCACCTTTTTCCAGAAGAAAATGGACATACCCTAGGGGCGTGACCCCTAATAACCTTGCCGCATTCTTCTTGTTTCGACCATTTTTGGGGTGTGAGGTCCAACGAAGTCTCGTCCACAAAGCTACGCTTTTCACAAAAGCCATGCTTCGATCAACCAATGATCAGCAGAACTTCGTATGCCACATTACCAAATTGGGAATGTATCACTAGTAACCATCAACTACATAACCTCTGAGCATGTACGTCTCAGAGAAGGGTGTTAAGCTAAGAGATTAAATTCTCTGCCACCAACAGAAATGTATTAGATAGAAACTAGCTTTACATCTCAAAGTGTAACGTCAGACACACATCCATATAAGTCCGTTACGGGATTGAACGGAACCGAAGGCACTTTAAAGAAGCCCTTATGATTCAGGTATTCACTAATCTCGCCCGGACTCCCTATCACAAAGGGTGATAAATCTCTATACCGAAGCAACTCAGTGTAGATACATTCGATAGGTAATCCTTTCATTTTCGAAAATACCCGGTCTTCAACACCATTTTCAAATGCAATCCTATTTCTTCGTATCATTATTCGGAATGGGTTTTATGGCACAAAGTTCTCTCCCGGCTAATCCGAATAACGAGCGCTTATTTTAAAAATAAGTGTTACATTCAGATTCAAATAATTCACTGCAAATTTCCACTTTGATCTTTTAAATAAAAGATCCATTACAAACATTAGATGTGGTTTTCGAATATCCAGAATACGACCCCCGGTCGTATCGAAATTCAAACGCTGTTTAAGGGCCAATATTTATAGTAATTTATTTAACTATCAAACAACATTCATAATAATCACTAGATTTTAAATAATTTTTTCCCAATTATTTATTTTCATAATATTTTCACAAGATATATTTTTAATGCTTCAACACTTTGAAAACAAATTTCAAATCACTTTCCTCACGTGGAATAAATTTTCAAAAATTTATTCCACTGGAAATTTGCCTAGTTCAAATAGTTTAAAATAATTTAAATTACTTATCCAAAATATACTTGGAAACATTTAGAATAAAGACTATTTCTAAACACTTATTTAAATATTAGCTATGAAAACATTATACAAATATCTCATATAAAACTTCAAGTTCAAACTAATTTTAAAATAAAATTAGTAGATAGGGTATAAATATTTAAATAACCATGTTCTAAAGCAAATATCAATTAAATCTTTAAATAATCACTTCTATAATTAATTAAATAAATCTTTACTTTAAATATTTTCAAAATAACTTAAGAAAATAATTTCTTCAAATATTCTTTTAAAACCAACTCTATAACTTTTAATTTATATTTGATAACTACTTTGAAAGCATACTCGACTTTCCAGGGAAAATACACTTTCCATTTCAAAATGGTCCATTTAAATCAATTAATAAATCCTTCCTGATTTATTTTAAATTTACATTCCAAATCCGTATATTTCTTTCCACACTTTTAAAAATAAACCCTTATTAATTTTTAAAACAAATTTTCCTTTCCTTTATAAATTCTCATTGTGAATTTAAATTTCCAAATATCCACTGATATACGATTTTAAAAAAATCGATTCCCAAATATTTACTTTCAAACACCAAATCAAATTCCAAATTGATTTCCAAATTTATTTCAAACACCAAATAAAATTCCAAATTGATTTCTAAATTTGTTTCAAACACCAAATCAAATTCCAAATTGATTTCCATAATTATTTCAAACACCAAATCAAATTCCAAATTTATTTCAAACACCAAATCAATTTCCAAATTGATTTCCAAATCTATTTCAAACATCAAATAAATTCCAAATTGATTTCTAAATTTATTTCAAACACCAAATCAAATTCTAAATTAATTTCCAAATTTATTTCAAACACCAAATCAAATTCCAAATTGATTTCCAAAGTTATTTCAAACACCAAATAAAATTCCAAATTGATTTCCAAATTTATTCCCTTTTTAAAATAAACCCCTATATTTTTCCCAAACTACTTTAAAATCTGAATTTTAAATAAATTCTCCAACTTTTAAACAATATTACTCGAACTCCATTTACTAAAATATTTTCTCCATACTTTGGAATTTATTCGATACGGTTACAAAAAATAAAACTTCGTCTCTTTTTCGAATTCCTTCTTTTAAATTTATCCAATTCACAAAAATGAATCTACTTAAAATTTTCTACTTTATTTTCCAAAAATTAAATTTTATATTTTTGTTATCCTACGATACCAAAAATATATTCAGCCAAACCATAGCCTTCAACGATTTCAATCACAAATATAATCACACATAGATTATAAATAAATCAACACACAACATATGAAACAAATTCAAATATTTGAGGAATCCAGTTGGATCCCTCCAACCTGTTTCTCTGCATCCACAGATGTTAGCACAACAATTAAATACCAATTCCACTTCGAGGTGGAATATCGCGGTATATGGGATTAAATATTATCATCCGCTATTATGCGGCGCATAGGGTCTCATCTGCTATATAATGCAGGAAATCAATCACTCCAAATATATATATATACACACACTATCACAATCCAAAAACTAATCAATAACTGAACTTTCAATTATTTTAATTTGAGTGAGAAGACCTCGCCTTTGATTTTGCTGTTTGTAACCCATTCTAAACAGGATTGTTTCCATGATTTTAAACCTTGTATAAAAATTATACAATTTAGTAATATTTGAATTAATCTAATAATCAATTTTCATGTAATCATTTTAATTGACTAATGATTAAACTAAACTATTAATTTCCCTTTGAAACTGCATACACTCTAATAAAAATAAATTATAGATTTTCAAAATTCTACTTTTATAAATTCCTCAAACATTTTAAAATCCCTATATATTTCCAAGATCTTTTCTTTTCCTTTTGAAATAATATTCATAGACATATACTTATAAAATTTATTCAGATTTAAAAATCTGATTTTATATAAACTCTTCATTCTAAATTTTTCCATTAAAAAAACTTATCTCCATATATACATCTACTGTTTTAAAATAAAATATGAAATGTATAATATTTCTATTTTAAACCATATTATTTTAAATTTCCTTTCATCATCAAATAAAAATTATTAAATCAGAACTAAGAAAACGAACCTTACCCCGGACCCAAGATCAACTTCGAACCCAAAGATTATGACTCGACCACGCCATGCAACAGGCGTCGCCACTGCTCATACTCCCTCGTCAACACCACTATCACCGGCCCTTGTGCGCATGTACGCGTGATCTAGAACCCTATAACCAAACGCACCTCGCCGTTGTTGCTGCCACGTGGCATCACTCGCCTCTACCGCACTACTGCAAGTCGACGTGCCCTGCACGAGCTCGAATGAGCCTGCGTCATACCAAGATTCAAGCTACCGCCTTTTGTCGATGTCACGAACCTTCTCGCACCTCACAAGGTGACTGTGATGCCCTTCTTCTGCAACAATTTCTAGATGCCGCCATGCCTCGCGACGATGTCGCCTTGTTTGGCCTCCGCCACGCGATTCGACATCGCGTCCCCCTCCACTCATGCCTAACGCCTTCGACGAATTCGACTCGCGATTTTTTCTTTTTATTAGAAGCGAAATCGATCAGATTTCGATCGATTGAATACATTTGAGCTTTTTATTCAGAGCTAAGAGAGAGAGAGCGGCCATGGATTCAAATTTTATGTAGAGAAATCGATTCCGAGTTTGACTTTTTTTAATTTTAAAACGCTCGGCTGTCTTATTTTTTTTCAAAAGAGATGCATGGTTAATTTTGACAGCAAAGAGTAGACACATGCTTCAAGTGTTGAAACGTGTTTAATTTTGTAAATTGTATAAGAATATATATATACATATACATACATATATAAATTCAAATCGTCACCCTTACACGACTTAGAATTTCGATCTCCAATCGAGGCATGCCGCTAGGCGTTTATAATGTTAAACCCCTATTTCGAACACAATGAAAAAGGTTCGGAGTCCAAATTCGATTGTATGGAGAAGATAGCTTTTCGGAATAGTTAAAACATTGAATTTTCAATTTAAATTTCAATGCGTTTGCTTATCGTATGGGAAAATGATCACTCCAAACACTACGAAAATTGGAATCCGATAATAATACAATATTACGGATCCAATGGAACTGGTTTTGTCGAATTCCGAGACTATGCCTTGGAAGGCTATTTTTAAATATCGATTTAAACGATAAAATACCAAAACTGAATAAATCAATTTCAAATTAAATTATGAAGCTTCCATTATTTCCAGTATTATCAATATGAATTTTCTAAGCCTTTCAAAATATTTTTAACAAGCTTAAAATTGAAGATTCAAATTTTTACCAAATTTCTATAGTTAAATTCAATAATTAAATTGCCAAATTTATAGCTATAACTGAAAATAACTCCCAAATATTTAAAATCAATTAAATATCTCAATTTTAAATGTTCAAACTCTGGGTCATCGCATTCTTCCCTCCTTAAAAGAATTTCGTCCCGAAATTACTAGTTAAGAAGAATGATTCTTAACCCGTTTATCATTTTCGCAAAACCAAACAGTTTCAACAGCTTGCCAAAACAAATCTTTTTATTAGAGCCCTATTATCATTTCAACTAACTTTCCAAAACCTTCCATAAATTCCAAACAATATTGTTTTCTTAACAATTCAAATTTAAATTCAAATTCAAATTATCAAAAATTTTCTAAGTCCCTAAATTTTCGAAAAATTTCGCCAGCGTCTCCTTTGCGTGGCTAGCTCGGTATGACTACAAAATGCCACAACGGGCCTCCAGATTTCAAAAAGAAAACAAAAGGCCAAGCGGCTAGACAAGAAAGTCATCAAATTTCATACTGAAATTTAAATACATACCATTTTCGAGCAATTCAAATTTATCTTCGAAATCAAAATCCCAATTCCATTTTTCTTTATGACACATATATATCCTACTAGCCATAATATCCAATTACAACATTAAAAATCATTTTGAACATTTCTTTACAAAAGTTTGAATACTTATTTCATTCAAATCTGTGCGATGTACTTACATCATTCGTATGCAATATCAAATTCGATCGCTCACTCGATCACACAATTTCACTTCCGAATTAGTATCGCCCACCCGACTTCCTAGTACGGATTCAGATCTGGTTTCTTGATCAAAAACCGTCATTCTCCTTGCATAGCCATAAATTATGAGAATTTTCAGAATCAACCAAAAATCCATATCCAGGGTTCGCCGTTGAACAATGAGTCAAAAATCCCAACTCGGATCGATATAATTATCTTGAAATTCTGTGCTCGAATTCTGGATCAAATCACTATGCGAATAAACCAATATACGTACATTCCACATATTTATCAATTGATTGTTAGCTTTATCAATTTTTCTTTTCCTTTATTCACATTAATTATTTTCATTTCCTTATTCTCAATTACCATTTCACAATTCCTATATTATTTCACTTCATCACTTTGGTTTACCTATACTTTTATTCAAATTGAATTTCAATTTCACATAATTCAATTTACCTTTCATTTATAATTATTGAATTCAACTCATTTCAAACCATATTTGTTTTTTCATTCCTTCAATTTGTTTTACTTACTAATTTTATTTCAGTACTTTGCTTCATTAGATCCAACTTGACAAATTATACATTTCACTTTATTTTACTCAATCCAAATATTCAATTTTAATCCAAAATTTAAGCTTCGATATTTTTTCCAACTTATTTACATTTCATACTTATTTTAATTTTAGCTCCTTTCAAGTTATATTTTATTCTAACAATTTCAAATTTATAAGTTGCCAAACTCAATTATATTCTATAAATATTTTATATAGAATTCCAAAGTCTTTCCATCTTTTCAATACCATTTTGGAAATCAATTCAAATTATCTTTGAATTTCCAAAACCAAATCTAGTTTTACAAACAACTTCAATTTAAAATATTTTGGCAGCAATTCCTCTCCTGGAAACTCGAAAATGAACATCGATGATGCTGCAGTCATCACCGAAGTTATTTTCCAACGATCGAAAAGAGTTTAATGCTTTTACTCCTTCAAAAATATTTTCATATATTTTTAATTCCAAACTCCACCAGATTTAAAATCTAATTTAAAATATTTTCCCATATAATTTCACCATTATTTTTTTTCAAACCTTTGAAAACCTATTTCCAAACTCCAAAGGAATTTAAACTTTTCCGAATTTCGAATCCTCTCAATTTATTTTCAAATATTTCTCTGGAATTCTATTTCAAATTATAAGTCACATTTACAATTTACTTTTTATATACATATATATTTCCTTAGCTTTTAGTTATGATTTCAATTTCTTATTCAATAATCAATTATAATAATTTAATATTATCACTTCCTAAAATCCAAGCAACCATATACTATAAGAATTAATGGAAAATCATTTCTTTTTATATACGAAAATAATTTGGGTAAAATTATTTCATTTACCTGATTTTAAAACAATACTGTGTCGATTTATCTTGTTTAAGAGTTTAGAAACCCCTATCGTTAACGTTGGCCAAACTGCACCGACCAGAATCTATAATCAATCAACTGATAAGTCAGCGCAATAAAAAAAAATTTATATTCACTAACAAATACGCACACATATCTATTATTACACTCAAACTCACTCTACAGTACTATTGATTCTATCTCTATTGAGTAATCCTTACCAAAACCAAGGTTGTCGCTTAACCAACTGCTCTGATACCACTCTGTAATGACCTAGTTTTTCGACGCCCGAAAGTCGACATCAATACGTCCACTGTATCAAATGCCGAACATTCGAATGCCAGAAAACCAAACCGTTAGGGTTAAAGAAGAAGAAGATAGAAGAAGAACAGAAAACAATAACAGAATCTCACATTTCACAACGGAACAACATATAATAGATAAATGAATAATCTTTGAAAATAAAAGCACTAAATCAGTTTATACACCACATTACATCATCAGAGTGTACAACAACAAACCAGCGGAAAAGAAATATTATATACTAGTGATACGCCTCGCCATCCAGCTTGCCTCCAGATCTCCAAAGCATACTTTCCCGACTTCGCTCCAGAATAATGATAACCGGACTCTAGGCTGCCCGTATGGAAAATTATGGGCACCCAAAGTTTAGAAAGGGAACAATAAACTCCAGGTCTGTCATGGGACTGGTGTGTGATCTTAATTTCACAAGAAAATGAAAAGAAAGCCGCTATGCTTTTGAAAAATGAAACTACCATAAGGCCTCCCGCTACATGCACAATGCAAACGCAGAATTGGAGGAGATTTCTCCTTATGATAGTCAAACATGCTTGATACGCAAAATTCTTTCGATATTATTATTAGTGCATAGTTCAGAAAATACTTCAAAAGTATAGTATTAATCTTAGCCAGCATACCACCATTATGGTATACCTACTATAGCTACCAATTAAACGGCGGGTCACCACCATAAGTAAAAGGCAGGTCATACAACTAAAACCGTACAGGGTGCATATTGATGATTGGATTTCCAACAAATGGCCATGCTAAGGAACTTCCTATGCCACATGGGTACACCTCTAGAGGGACGCACCGAGAAACTAACTGGATCTCTGCCAACACAAGGCCGGTTACCTCTGTAACCTACAAGTATGTCATCCTCGGTCGTTACCGAACGTTATCCGAGGATCCTCAACCACAAAGAAACAATCAAAAAGTAATTAATTTGCAGCAACCATATAGGTTAAATATCTGGGCTCCATACCATGATACCACCTTTTTCTAAAATAAAATGGACATACCCTAGGGGTGCGACCCCTAATAAACTTGCCGCATTCTTCATGTTTCGACCATTTTCGGGGTGTGAGGTCCGACGAAGTCTTGTCCACAAAGCTACGCTTTTCACAAAAGCCATGCTTCGATCAACAAATGATCGACAACACTTCGTATGCCACATTACCAAATTGGGAATGTGTCACTAGTAACCATCAACTACATAACCTCTAAGCTCGTAGGTCTCAGAGAAGGGTGTTAAGCTAAGAGAATAAATTCTCCACCACCAACAGAAATGTATTTGATAGAAACCAGCTTTACATCTCAAACTGTAACGTCAGACACACATCATACAAGTCCATTCTGGGACCAAACGGAACCGAAGACACTTCAAAGAAGCCCTTGTAATCCGGATATTCACTAATCACGTCTGGACTCCCCATCACAAAGGGTGATAAAATCTTTATACCGGAGTAACTCAGTGCAAAGACATTTGACAAGTAATCCTTTCGTTTTCGAAAATACCCGATCTTCAACACCGTCTTCAGATGCAATCCCATTTCGTCGTATCATTATTCGAAATGGATTTTACGACACAAAGTCCTCTCCTGGCTAATCCAAATAATGAGCACTTATTTTAACAATAAGTGTTACATTCAGATTCAAATAACTCACAACAAATTTCCACTTTGATCTTTTAAATAAAAGTTACATCACAAAGATTCGATGTGGTTTTCGAATAGCCATTTAGAATACGACCCCCGGTCGCATCGAAATTCAAACGCCGTTTAAAAGCCAATATTGATAGTTGGTTTTTTAACTATCAAACAACATTCACAACAATCACCAAATTTTAAATAATTTTTTCTCAATTATTTATTTTCAAAATATCTTCGCAAGATATATTTTCAACGCTTCAACACTTTGAAAACAAATTTCAAATCACTTTCCTCACGTGGAATCAATTTCCAAATATTTATTTCCACTAAAAATTTGCCGAGTTCAAATACTTTAAAAATAATTTAAATTACTTATCGAAAATGTACATGGAAACATTTAGAATAAAAACTATTTCTAAACACTTATTTAAATATTTTAGCAATGAAAACATTATACCAATATCTTATATAAAACTTCAAGTCCAAACTAATTTTAAAATAAAATTAGCATATAGGGTATAACTATTTAAATAACCATGTTCTAAAACAAATATCAATTAAATATTTAAATAATCACTTCTATAATTAATTAATAAATCTTTACTTTAAAAATTTTCAAAATAACTTAAGAAAATAATTTCTCCAAAATATTCTTTGAAAACCAACTCTAGAACTTTTAATTTATATTTGATAACTACTTTGAAAACATACTCGGCTTTCCAGGGAAAATACACTTTCCATTTCAAAATGGTCCATTTAAATCAATTAATAAATCCGTCTTGATTTATTTTAAATTTACATTCCAAATCCGTAAATTTCTTTCCACACTTTTAAAAATAAACCCATATTTATTTGTAAAACAAATTTCCCTTTCCTTTATAAATTCTCATTGTGAATTCAAATTTCCAAATATCCACTGATATACGATTTTAAAAAAACTGATTCCCAAATATTCACTTTCAAACACCAAATCAAATTCTAAATTGATTTCCAAATTTATTTCAAACACCAAATCAAATTCCAAATTTATTTCCAAATTTATTTCAAACACCAAATCAAATTCCAAATTGATTTCCAAATTTATTTCAAACACCAAATCAAATTCCAAATTGATTTCTAAATTTATTTCAAACACCAAATCAAATTCCAAATTGATTTCCAAAATTATTTCAACCATCAAATCAAATTCCAAATTGATTTCCAAATTTATTTCAAACACCAAATCAAATTCCTTTCCTATTTTATTTCCCATTTCAAAATAAACCCTTTTATTTTTCCCAAACTACTTTAAAATCTGAATTTTAAATAAATTCTCCAACTTTTAAACAATATTACTCGAAATCCATTTGTTAAAATCTTTTTCCCATATTTTGGAATTTATTCGATAGGGTTACAAAAAATAAAACTTTAACTTTTTTTTAAATTCCTTATTTTAAATTTATCCAATTCTCAAAAATGAATTTACTTAAAATTTTCTACTTTAGTTTTCAAAAATTAAATTTTATATTTCTGGTATCCTACGATACCAAAAATATATTCGGCCAAACCATAGACTTCAACGATTTCAATCACAAATATAATCACATACAGATTATAAATAAATCAACACACAACATATGAAACAAATTCAGATATTTGAGGAATCCAGTTGGATCCCTCCAACCTGTTTCCCTGCATCCATAGATGTTAGCACAATAATTAAATACGAATTCAACTTCTAGGTGGAATATCGCGGTATATGAGATTAAATAATATCATCCTCTATTATGCGGCGCATAGGGTCTCATCTGCTATATAGTGCGGGAAATCAATCACTCCAAATATATATATACACACACTATATATACACACACACACTATCACAATCCAACGATCAGTCAATAACTGAAATTTCAATTATTTTAATTTGAGTGATAAGATCTCACCTTTGATTTTGCTGTTTGCAACCCATTGCAAACTGGCTTGTTTCCATGATTTTAAACCTTGTATAAACATTATACAATTTACTAATATTTGAATTAATATAATAATCAATTTCCATGTAATCATTTTAATTGACCAATGATTTAATTAAACTATTAATTTCCCTCTGAAACTACATGTACTCTAATAAAAATAAATTATAGATTTTCAAAAATCTACTTTTATAAATTCCTCAAACTTTTTAAAATCCCCATATATTTCCAAGATCTTTTCTTTCCCTTTTGAAATCATATTCATATACATAAGCTTATGAAATATGTTCAGGTTTAAAAATCTGATTTTATATAAACTCTTCATTCTAAATTTTTCCATAAAAAAAACTTATCTCCATATATGCATCTGTTTTAAAATAAAATATGAATGTATATTATTTATGTTTTAAACCATATTGTTTTAAATTTTCTTTCATCATCAAATAGAAATTATTAAATCAGAACTAAGAAAACGAACCACACCTCGGACCCAAGATCATCTTTGAACCCAAAGACTACGATTCGACCATGCCATGCAATAGTCGCTGCCACTGCTCATACTCCCTTGTCGACACCACTGTCACCGGCCCTTGTACACGTACGCGCGATCTGGAACCTTAAAATCGAACGTGCCTCGCCGTTGTCGCTTGTTCGTCGATGGAAATTCTATCGGTTTAGAAAACCGTCGAACGAATTTAAATTAAAAATAACCGCAAGCGCACGGTGTACGAATGTAGCACGTGGCGAATACGGGTCGATCCGTAAGGAATTGATGATTTTAAAATTCTATTCACTCAAATTAACCAAAGTTGAAAGTGTGATTAACTCAAAATGTTAGAAACTAACAAAAACTAGCAAAAGAAAAATAGATAAAAATATGAGAGTTAAATGACAATTTAGAGATAAATCCACTCTCTAGACCATATAATTCAACAATTAATGAAATGATGATCTATTTTTTTAGTTATAAGTGAGTTTGAATGATGTGCTTATCATAAGTATGACTCATTTATGCTATTAATTAGCTCAATATAAGCCATCAAACTATAATACAACCTTTAAACCACTTACTAACTCTCATGATTATGACAACAAAGTTGAAAAAGAAATCTATTATAAGTATGGCCTATTAACTATTAATTAGAAATATAGACCATCAAATTTGAATTTCAAATCACTTTCTTGTGCCATAATCATATTTTGATGAAGAGGCATTTGTGTTAGTGATTGTTTAAGCATAGCCTATTTGGTGTCAACAATATAGACTATCAAATTCAAAACAAAAACAACAAATTAAACCACCTTAAATGTTTCCATTAAGCACAAAAAGAGAGCTATAATTATCAAAATGTTGAAGCTACATGATTAGAGGCTTCATTACCCCTAAATTGAAGGGATTAGCCTCTCATATTTGTTATCAAAACAACAAATATAGCTTGCAACATGAAAGAAAAAGAAAAGGAAAAGAGAGCAAAGTGAAATGAAAAACTAATCTACTTGCATGAAATAAGAGAGATCTACACTACTTTCATAAAAGCAAATGAACATGTAATTAAAAAGAAACAACAATTAACATTTCATAAAATGAAAAGAAAATTACATAAAATAAAAATGGCTAAGTAGCCATGAAAAGAGAAAGCGAGCTTTCTGTTGGGTGAATTCTCACCCAGGAGATCTCGAGACCAAGAAGCATCAGTTCCATCTGGGTTTGCCCACTCCATTCGTTCCATTCCATCCGGTACCTAAGCTCATCCGGTACACAGGCCACTACCGAACCATGCTCATTCGCTACCGAACCAACCACATCCCTTCGCTACCGGACCAACCTCTCTTTCATGCTCGCCGAACCACCTATCCGCCGAACCAAAGTAACACCGGTCCAAAACCATCTCCCTGCCGAACCAACCTCCACCGGTCCATCTCCATTCCCATGCATTGCCAACCTACATCACCGGACCAACCTCCATCACCGAACCAACATCTACCGGTCCAACACCTCTCCCTGCAGAGTCGAACCAAGCTCCACCGAACCAACCTACCTCCATCCACTGCCGGACCAGAAACGAGGGAGGACACGCCGGACCAATTCTGTCAGGCCAGATTACTTCAGCCCAGGCCCACCAGCAGCTATATACGTCCAAGACCCCTGCCTCCAGCCTCACTCTATAAATAGAGGGGCAGGGGTACAACAATGACAGACAAGTTTGAGAGCTCAAGCACGGAAGGAACTTTCAAACAACTTTCATATACCTGTATACAAAGCTTTGCACTTGTAATCTGAAAGAAAAAGGAGAATAACATATAAAGTGGACGTAGGCACGTTCTGGCCGAACCACAATAAATCTGTATGTCTTTTACAGTTTAGTCCCTGCTTTTCATATATTTGCGTAAATCACCAAAATCACTAGAAACAACATAAAATCAACTAATTCATACGACTTGGAGGTGTTTGCCCATTTTTTGTGCAAACACTTTCTTTTATTTTGAGCCTAAACTAATGAGAAGAGACTAAGGAAGAGGCTAAGGGAGAGGAGAGGTTACATGAAACATATGGGTATTTATACATGTATGAAACCCTAATTCATAGTTTTAGGGAATGCCCAAAATGCCCATGAGGTAGTGTGGCAACCAAATAATCATTAGCATGTCATAATCCCCATTTGAGTGTACATGAAGCCATTAATTCCATAAGCATATGCATTAGCCTCTAGTTTGTACATTAAGGTGGTGGGTAAGTGGGGTCCTTCATGTTCTTCACTTTGAATTATTTACATCTCATTCCTTTATATTCATGTTGTGCATGCATGTGTCTTCATGAACCCACTCCTCTTTGAGATCAAATTCCTACACAAATATGTACAAATTTCCAATTAATTTTTCTCAAAGACATATATGCACACAAATGACCGTTTTACCCTATATGAAGATGGATATGTGACAATTGGGAATTAATATGGATTTTAGTTAAAACAAGTAAAAATACCCAATATGATCATTTATTTAATTTAAATAGATTAAATATGGTGGTAAAAATATGCACATTTACATGCATATCAAATACCCCCACACTTATCTTTTTACTCGTCCTCGAATAAAGAAAAAAAACTAAGATAAATCCGTTTTCATAGGGAGCACGATTGCATTGAGCGTATGCAACAAGCCGTTAAACCTTTGGGTGTCCCCAGTAGGACGAGAGTTGTCTCGTGAGGGTTTTCAGCGGATACTACCCACAAAATCCAAAAGCAGGATGAAAATATTTACAAAATGCAAGATTTGTTTACAAAGAGATGAATGCGAATTTTTGGAAATATTTACAAGTGAAAGATTTACTTTTAAATTGACACAAATAAGTTAAATATAGGTTTCGGTCATTATCTTGAAAATTTAAGTCATTTTCTCGTCAAAATTTTCAATAAAAATCAAGCTATCATAACAAATCGATTATAGTTTAACTCGTTATTTCGGTTGATAACAAAGTGTAATTATGAAATAGATCCTTAGTTGATTATCAAAGTTTATCAAAATGGTATTTTCATTTCTTTTCAATAACAAATCAAATCAAATAAGTAAAAATAGTGCTAGGATTTCAATTGCTTGTTCTATCATTTTTTGCAAGAAAAATTACACACCTAGCTCAGGTAAACTGAGGCCAGATATACCACCCATGCACTGCCTTTCGGGCTTATGTGAGGGGAGTACAGAGCATGGCGAGTGCACACACTTTCATGCATACACTATCGACCGTAGGCGGTTTTTATTAAGTCTGTTTTTTTACATGCGTTCCATACATGCATAACCGCGATGACTTTTAAATGAGTATGAAAGCACATAGTCAAAGATTCCAAGTAATTGACCCATGCATAACCATGAGGACTTTTAAATGAGAGTGGATACTTGGATGTTATTATTTTTTATTTTTATATTTTTTTAAGAGAGAGAGTTTTGCAAAATCATCTTAGCACCATTTAACTTAGAAGACAAAAAGATGTTATATCCTTTACTTTAAATCAACCACTTTTTAAAACAAAGATTTTCAATTAGGATGTACTTCAAAATTAACATGTATGAATCTTCCTATATACTAGTTAAACCATCATTATTTATAATCACACTTCATTTTTATTTTTGTTAAGACAAATAAATTTTAAAAATGTCAATTTAATAAACCAAAACCATATATTTATCGTATAGTGTTTCTTTTAAAAATAAATCAAAAGAAAATTTGTTTTTGGGATTTCTTTTTTTGAGATTTTAAAGCAAAAATAAACCGTGAAAAAAAATGAAGATGAGCCTCCCCCCACACTTGATTTTGACTGTGTCCCCACAGTCAACCCAAGTGGAAGGAAAAAATAAAAACATAATCTTTATTTAAATGAAAATTAAAAGATGATTATTTACAAGACATCAGAAAGTACGCCTTTAAAGAGTAAATGAACCGGTCTTCCAAAAACCGATTCATTTGTCTCGTCAAGTATGCGAGACACAACTAAAGCTCGAAAAACCAAATTGTAAAAGATTTCAAAGTTGATTGTTGATTAGGAAAAACGAATTTTGTTTTATTAAAAATTGAATGAGTTGTTTTGTTTTCAATGATTTTTGGAGTTGATAAAACAATTAATTGAAATTCACATTTATTTTCACCAAATTGAAATTCAAGTTTATCATTGAAAATATCTTTCAAATTATCGATTTCAAAGTCAAAATGGTGATCGAAATCTTCCTCTTTAGAATTCAACAACTCATTTTCATAAAGTCAATAAAACTCATGTTCGTTAAATTCGACTTCCTTTGTTGGATTATAAACAACTTCATCATGCAAATCGAGTTCAAAATTCAAAGTTGTCGTATTCAAATTTTCAAAAAAAGGAAGATCGAAGTTTAAATCGAGTTTCGCACCCTCAAAAGAATTGAAATCCAACTTAATTACCGTATTTTCAACAACTTGATTAAGATCGTCATTATCAAATTCAAAAGTTGTTATTTGAAAATCGTCGATTTGGGTAAAAAGTGGATTATCACTTGACTCATCACACGTTGAGATTTGATTTTGTTGTTCACGTTGTTTCATATAAGTTTCAAACAACAAATCCGTGTGATCATCGTAAATTTCATTCATTTGTTCAACAAAATCCAACTTATAGTTATTAAATTGAGAATTTTCGATTTGGATTTGTTAAGAACAAAAATTTTCACTCGTAACAAGGTTAAGATTATTCCCATTGCCAAATTCGTTTGAAAAGTTGTTCCCATTTTCATGTTGAGTTTGAAATTCATTTTGGAGTTCGAAATTAAATTGGCATGGGTTATAATCGTAATCGTTTGAGTTTTGAATTGAATTCCAATTTTGAAATCCTTGACTCGAGTTATTACACAAATAAGAAGTACATAAATCATTTATCTCTTGATTTTGTCGTGTAGAAAGTTCAAGTAAAGATGAAATCATTTCACTGCTATTTTCATGAGTCGAAGGTTGGTCATCGTTTTGAAAATTTTGTTGTTCGAAATTTGAATTATTTACACAAAAGTTGTTGTTAAAATATCCATACGAATTTGGAGTGAACTCATATTGATTTTCACAGTTAAATTCAAGTGAGTAAGAAAAAGGAAACTCGGACATTTTCAAGATTTTTTTTTTGGTTTTTTTTAATAAAGAAAAATATTTACAAGTAGAATTTATTTTTCGAAATGGGAAATTGATTTTTATTTTGTTTTTGGATTTTCAAATTTTTTTGGCTTTTTTTTAAGAAAAAGTTTTATATATTTTTTTGGATTTTTTTTTCTAATTTTTTTGGATTTTAGAAGTTTCAAAGGAAAAGGATTTAAAAATTGCAAAGAATAATAAAGGAATATTTACAATTTTTTTTAGTTTTGGATTTTTGAATTTTTTTTGTTTTTTTAAATATGCATGAACTAATGCTACTAAATGAATGCAGTGGTTAATTAGAAATGATTTATCCTAAGTTAACCCAAAATTGTCTTAAATCAACAAGATAGTTCTCAGCCAGGTAACATATAGGATTTATCGGTGCACCACGAATCACGGTAGCAATGCAGCCGAAGGTTTAAGTACCTTCAGAGGAACAACCACTATAATATTTACGAATCACCATAATATTTATAAATGGTTATTACTCTGCCGTAGCCTAGACACCAAGAAATTAAATTGTTCAAGGAAGATAAATTATCAATATACAATTAAAGGTTACCGATGTCTAACCGTTATTATTAATCACAATTCTAAAATGAAATGCAAAGCAGAAATTAAACGTGTATTAACAATGCAACTAAGAATGGATTTTTGTTTTTTTTGGTTTTTTTATAAAATGCAAATGCAAGCAAACAACAATGCAATTCAAATAAAACTAGAGATTAACACCGCAATTTTTTGTTGTTTAATTGCATGTAAGCAGTTATTTGACAGCTGTGCAGAGCGGTTTATTTAGCAAGCGATTCCTTGTCCTTGCGAACTTCTGCTTCGGCAAACTGAAATAAAAAAATATATACACATTTTTTGTTTTTGTTTTTGTTTTTTTGAAACAAATTAAAAACAAACCAAAACAAGACTAAAAGCAAATTGAGCAACTCTTTTTTTTTTTAATTAAGGATTGACTAAAAAAATAAAACCAACCAATTAAAACAAAGCAAAAGAAAACTCAAGAAAAAGGAACCAAGTTGTTTTTTTTAATTCAAAATAAGAGAAAATTAGCCTAATAAGGAAAAGAAAACAAATAGATTTTTTATTGAAATCACATGAAACCAAACAGAACAATTAAAAACAAAACAAACTGTAAGTTTTCCTTTTTGATTTGATTTGATTTGATTTAAATTTTTTTAAGGGGAGAACAAGCTAAAGAGGTTTAAAAAAATCAAATTTTCTCCAACCCGAACCCAATAAGGAACAAACAACAGCAAGTTTCTTTTTATTCGTTCAGTTAAAAGACTTCAAACCAAACTCGACCGTGATCTTCAAACCAAATTATCACTTCTTCCCAAATCGAAATCTTCCAGATAATTTTGAACTTCAAACCAAATCAAAAACAAATTGTTTAATTCGGCTGTGCACTAGGTAGCGGTCGGAGATTGAAGGGAAGTTGCGTTGGCTATTGGGAATTCACGATGGTGGTTTGGGTCTTGTAGTGCGACTTTGGGACGGTGACGTGAATTGGGAAGTGGTTGGTTCTGGCAATTGCAGAGGACAAGGAGGTTATGGGTTGGATTTGTCGTGGAGTCGCAGTTCGACTTTGGGTTTGTTTGAGGCGATTATTGAAGATGCTCGAGTGGATGTAGCGAGTTCGATTGATGTTCGAAGGTGGTTGCTGATCGTGATTAGAAGAAGAGAACAGTGGATTCAGGGATGATGGTTAAGTAATTCCAATTGATCTAACACAGCAGTTTCTTCCTTTCTCTTTTTTTGTCCGGTGGATATTAGAGTCAGTGATTGGATGATGCAACAAGGATGATTGTGCACTGTTTGGTTAATGTTTAAAGTGACAACAGTGGAGATAGGTGAAGAATGGTCAGGCAGATGGTTATGATGAAGTGAGTAGGCAAGGCAGTGTTGTAATGGAGAGAGTAGGGGATGCTGTTGATGGTCTAAGGCGGGGTTGCTGCTGTTGAATGTTTATAGTCGAGTGATGGGGGTTGGTAAGGATGACAATATGGTCAGTGGTAAAGGAATGTGAAGTGGTGAAAGAAGTTCCAGGTAGAAGCAATGCAGGTGGTGATAGATGATCAGAGATAGGGCAGAGGCAAGTGGTATGGAGGTTTGTAGGAGGCGATTGCAGTTGTTTTGTTAGGGCAGTGGAAGATGGTAGCATGTGTTGTTTTGATGGCACAGTGAAGAAGAGAGGTGATGTAAGTGGTTTATATGTAGCAGAGGGATGAACAAAGAGAGATGGTGATGAAGTGTTAACTGTATCTCTGGTAGGAGGGCTGATTGACAGTAGAAGTGATGAACTGTTTGATGTAGGAGGGGAGTTTGTATGTGACGCCCCACCTCCATACCTACGCTAGCCAAGAACACTACGGAGTAATGCTAACAACTAGCACGGAGAATAAGGCTGTTGAGGAGCGACCATCCATGTAATATCTTTGTGCGAGCACCGATATGTCAGATAGTAGAGCATATTTCATTTAAGGAGGAAATCCGACATACCGATACAAACTCAAAGCTATCACACAGTGGCTATATATAATCTTGGGAAACAAATATAGAAATAAACATATCACAAAACAGTCACAGACATCCATATCACAAAGACGGAAAAAGATATGAATATATAACATATAAAAGTGTACATCGGAGTAGTGGTCTGAAAGATCCACAATAACCTAAAAGAATAGCAACATGTGTTATACGAAAGAATAAGTATACATCATAGAGTCTATATCTCAACTGTATACATCAAAAAACTACTAATCTAAGTAGTTAGCCAAAAGTCAGAGTAATGAATCCCTGGGGAGAAGTCAAGCAGAAGCACCTGTAACATCTCGGTCTGACCCGAGTATTATTTCATAAGAAAATAATAAACGGATCAGTCTAGCTATAAATATCAGATGACATGATATAGAATAAGAGATATGGCATACACATATGATAACCATAATGGCATACTACTATAAGTATGTAATTGAAAATCAACATGAGATTAATCAATATCACAAGAATCTTCTCAAAGATCCAAAAAGGGTTTCATACCCAAGACTTGTATTCACAACAAGTCAATGACACACGAATTCACCAATGCACAAAAATTGGTAAATCATATCAATGAAAATCACTAAAATTGGTGAAGCATAAAATTCAAGAAATCAACAAATGAAATCCAGAAATCATAAAAAGGGGGAGGCCTATCACACGAACGGGAGCATGAAAATTCACCAACACATGTATCACACGAACGAGATGCTATCTCATGGTAGCTAGCCATTAATTTTTGACACACGAACGGCCCGAAGACCATGGGGTGCTACCCCACATGTATGAGTCAAAATCACAATGAAACGGGGTCTAGTCTCCCTCACAGACAAAGAGACATCGCACAATTGCTAGTCTAAATCACAAAAATGATCATCATCGATCATCAAGAAGTGTCAATCACAGTAAGCTAGTAAATACATGAGCTTAGCTTCATGTCCCATAACCACTAGCTTAACTTAAATATTTACGAACAAATTGTAGATCTCCACCAAAAAATTGTCACGAGAGATTCAATCGAACAAGTCCGAGAATTAACCGACGAAGTAAACGAAAGCGTTTCATACCACTTGTTTTACTAAGCCGTTTAATTAGATTTCTCATACGAATGAGGTAAAGGTTTGTATATGCTAGTAGATTGGAAAACGGTTTAAGAAACGAGCTTTGTAATAAAATAGTGTTGAAATCGTTCTAATGAAAGGGTTTTGATATTTACTACTAGTATTGAAACCTTTGTATATTTTGAAGTGACAAATCACAAAGATGATAGTAGAACAATCGATCATCAAAATTCACATAGGAAGACGTGAATAAATTCGAAACAAATCGATAAGAATCCATCGAAATGGATATTCAAAAATCCCTAGAAAGGAGTCATCGAAGTCATAATAAAGGATAACAACAAATAGGATCATCACGAATCGACTCAAATTGGAAATTCAATCCTAAAAGGCAAAGTGGGCTGAAACAACAAATTCAGTTAACTAAACAGAGATTTTCAGTTGACTAAACAGCAAATTCAGTTGACTAAACAGAGATTTTCAGTTGACTGAATTCTTCCTGGAAACTTTCTATTTCCAGGTTCAGTCGACTGAACAGAGATTTTCAGTCGACTAAACCTGCATGGAAACTTTCGGATTGCAGATTTAGTCGACTGAACAGAGATTTCAGTCGACTGAATCACGCCTGGCTGTTTTTCAGCCTATCCAAATGAAGAGCAAACTCTTCCAAAATGCAACCGGACGAACATTGGCTCTAAGGGTTTATACCAATCGGCAACCCGGCCCTATATGCTCCTCGATTCATCATCCAAAGCATGATCAAACATTCATAAAAGGATTTTCGCACAAATTTGACTTAAAAACACAAAAAATTGGAATATTCACAAAACCAATCCAAATCAAGAGCAAATGCACATGAAGAAGTGTTAGGAATTCATACCCAACAACCGAAGATAATTATAGTCATAGATGTAAGATAAAAATCTCACATTTTCACAAAAACAATGAAGAAGAAGCTTGAAAGCAAAGGGGGAATCAACCACTCTTCAACATAACCCAAATGAGCTTGAATCTATGCTAAAAAAGAAGAACATTCCCAAAGTTAGGTTTAGGAATTTCTGAAATTGATAAAAGAATGAGTTGGAGAAGAAGAAGAGAGGCTTACCAAAGTTTCTTCTATTAGTCTGGAGCAAGAGCTTGATTTGCAAAAGAAAACTAGGGTTTGGAATTTTAGTTTCCCATTCCACTCACCATTAATCTCTTTAGAACTGAAAAGTAGAGGAGGAGGGAGTGAATGAAGAGGAGTGGTTTAGTTTGGGGTATTAAGTAGTTGGCTAATGGGCTGAACCCAACCCAAAGCCCTAAGTGAAAAGGTAGCAAAATTCAACTTACTCCATACATATCGAAGCTTATACTCAAAAAGGTTGCAAACGGCGTTTTGAACTCAATGGAAGTGGTCTCGAGTCCTAATCGACCATATGCAAAAAGTAGCTTTTTGGACTAAGTTCCGAGTATCGATAAAATATTTAAATATAATATTTAAATATAAAATCGATAAATATGCAGGTTGTTACATTGTATGAGTTTTGTGATATTTTGTGATAAGGAGGAGTGGCAGTGGGTTTTTAAAATGTGGGGATATGTCAGTGAGAGGTCAGTTGGTTGGATGTTTATGATATGAAGGGTGAAGTGAGTTCTGTGTTGTATTGCCAGGCAGAGTGTGTTATAAAACAGTTGCTTGGTGATGTAGATTGTATGGAGACAGAGGGATGTGGGAAGTTGAAGGAAACTGATGGTAGGAAGGTGGGGTTGTATGAGCAGGATTTGTGATTTGTAACAAAGACAGAGAGGGAAGGAAATGCACATAACAGTGGGGAGTGCACAGTGAAGATTTTGTAAAATGTAATATAGTGAATGTAAAGTTGTAAAACAATGCAAATGAATTTTGCAATCTAGAACAGTGGAGGAGAACTGAAAACAGAGAACAAATTGAAAACAATGAAGCATAGTTTTTTTTCTTTAATTGAAATGCAAATCAACTAGAAGAGCAAAAGCAAACACAAATTGAAACAAAAATCAAAAGACAATCACACAATTCCTTTTTTTTTTCTTTTTTTTAACAAAAACAAACACACACAAATCAAACGAAAATAATTCGAAGAATAGAAATTAAAATCAAAACAACTCCCCGGCAACGACGCCAAAAACTTGTTCGATTCGGCTAGAGTTCTATCGGGTTAGAAAATAGCCGAACGAATTTAGAAATAAAAATAACCACAAGCGCACGGTGTACGAATGTAGCACATGGTGAATACGGGTCGATCCGTAGGGAATTAATGTTTTTAAAATTATATTCAATCAAATTAACCAAATTTGAAAGTGTGATTAACTAAAAATGTAAGAAACTAACAAAAACTAGGAAAAAAATAGATAAAAATATGAGAGTTAAATGACAATTTAGAAATAAATCCACTCTCTATACCATATAATTCAATAATTAATGAAATTATGAACTATTTTTTTAGTCATAAGTGAGTTTAAATGATGTTCTTATCATAAGTATGACTCATTTATGCTATTAATTAGTTCAACATAAGCCATCAAACTATAACACAACCTTTAAACCACTTACTAACTCTCATAATTATGACAACAAAATTAAAAATGAAATCTATTATATGTATGGCCTATTAACTATTAATTAGAAATATAGACCATCAAATTTGAATTTCAAATCAATTTCTTATGCCATAATCATATTTTGATGAAGAGGCATTTGTGTTAGTGATTGTTTAAGCATAGCCTATTTGGTGTCAACAATATAGACTATCAAATTCAAAACAAAAACAACAAATTAAACCACTTCAAGTGTTTCCATTAAGCACAAAAAGAGAGCTATAATTATCAAAATATTAAAAGCAAATGAACATGTGATTAAAAAGAAACAACAATTAACATTGCATAAAATGAAAAGAAAATTACACAAAATAAAAATGGCTAAGTAGCCATGAAAAGAGAAAGAGAGCTTTCTTTTATTTTGAGCCTAAACTAATGAGAAGAGAGACTAAGGAAGAGGCTAAGGGAGAGGAGAGGTTACATGAAACATATGGGTATTTATACATGCATGAAACCCTAATTCATATTTTTAGGGAATGCCCAAAATGCCCATGAGGTAGTGTGGCTACCAAGTAATCATTAGCATGTCATAATCCCCATTTGAGTGTACATGAAGCCATTAATTCCATAAGCATGTGCATTAGCCTCTAGTTTGTACATTAAGGTGGTGGGTAGATGGGGTCCTCCATGTTCTTCACTTTGAATTATTCCATCTTCATTCCTTTATATTCATGTTGTGCATGCATGTGTCTTCATTAACCCACTCCTATTTGAGATCAAATTCCTACACAAATATGTATAAATTTCCAATTAATTTTTCTCAAAGAAATATATGCACACAAATGACCGTTTTGCCCCTATATGAAGATGGATATGTGACAATTTGGAATTAATATGGATTTTGGTTAAAACAAGTAAAAATACCCAATATGATCATTTATTTAATTTAAATAGATTAAATATGGTGGTAAAAATATGCACATTTACATGCACATCATCACTGCCACGTGGCGTCGTTTGCCACTGCCGCGAGTCGATGTTCCCTACATGAGCTCGAATGAGCCTTCATCATACCCAGATTCAAGCTGCCGCCGTTTGTCGATGTTACGAACCTTCTCGCTACTCACAAGGCAATTGCGATGCCCATCTTCTGCAACAATTTCTAGCCGCCGCCACGTCTCGCGACAATGTCGCCTTGTTTGGCCTCCTCTACGCGATTCGACATCACGTCCCCCTCTACTTATGCCTAACGCCTTCGACGAATTCGACTCACGATCTTTTTTTGCTTCTTTTTATTAGAAGAGAAATCGATCAGATTTCGATCGATTAAATATACTTAAGCTTTTTATTCAGAGCTGAGAGAGAGAGTGGCCATGGATTCAAATTTATGAAGAAAAATCGATTGCGATTTTGATGTTTTTAATTTTAAAACGCTCGGTTGTCTTATTTTTGTTTCAAAAGGGGACGGGCGGTTAGTTTTGACTGCAAAGAGTAGACACATGCTTAAAGTACTGAAACGTGTTTAATTTTGTAAATTGTATAAGAATATAAATATATGTATATTAATTTAAATTTAAATTCAAATCGTCACCCTTGCGCAACTTAAAATTTCGACCTCCAATCGAAGTATGCTGTTAGGCTTTATAATGTTAAACCCCTATTTCAAACATAATGGAAAAGGTTCCGAGTCCAAATTCGATCGTATGGAGAAGATAACTTTTTGGACCAGTTAAAACATTGAATTTCCAATTTAAATTTCAACGCTTTTTCTTATTCTACGGCCAAACGATTACTCCAAACACTACGAAAATTGGAATCCGATAATAATACAATATTATGGATCCAATGGAACTAGTTTCACCGAATTCCAAGACTATGCCTCGGAAGGCTATTTTTAAATATCGATTTAAATGATAAAATTCCAAAACTGAATAAATCATTTTCAAATTAAATTCCAAAGCTTCCATTATCTCTAGTATTATCAATATGAATTTTCTAAGCCATTCAAAATATTTTTAAGCATAAAACTGAAGATTCAAATTTTTACCCAAATTTCTTTAATTAAATTCAACAATTAAATTGCCAAATTTATAGCTATAATTGAAATTCAAGTTTAAAATAACTCCCAAATACTTAAAATCAATTAAATATCTCAATTTCAAATGTTCAAAATTCTAGGTCATCACGTAGCATATCTCTATTTACTAAGTTTCTTAACTTAACCTGATCTACTTTGTCCTAAATGTTGAGCCTAAGCTATGATACCAACTATAACAACCTGCCCTTGCAATAACTTGAATCAACATCTAGTTACAATATCTGACTCTTAAATATGATAAAAATAATCTTTCGGGGTAAAAGTTAAAACAAAAAATCATACCAATGCACATCAATACAATCTTACAATGGGAAGATAACATATAATATGCTGAATATATATGAACAAATTAGGATAAACAATATACAAGAGAATGCACTAGCGAAGCAACTGATAAATAAATATCAATATAGAAAGTCGTAATACATTAACTCTATTCATATGCAGTTCTAAATATAGCATCTGATATCACAAGTCTCATACATAAATAATCTATGTGCTATGTATTACGTCACCAACAAGTATACATATCCAATATAATGACTTCATGCCAACAGAATACTCTAGATATCCTGTAAGCCTGCCCCCAAAAGCACCTGACACCTAAACTATTCAATTGAGCACCTGAGAGTTTTCATGACATAAACGGAAAAAGACAAAACACAGATCAAACATAAAGATTGGTGTGGTGGTAACTATCTTCAAGTACTGTATATCCATGCACCCTACATACATCTAATAAACATGAGAAAGGATCAATGGCAATACTAATTATACTTTGTCATACTTTATCCATACACAGACAAGTCAGGATGATACCTAATGTTGTTTCTTTAATTAAAACAGTACTTAATATAATAAGTCAAGCTACTGAATATGAAAAACGAGTGTAGGGGTAATGCTACACTCCATAAGCAACGATGTCTTAAATCTCTCAATTCAAGTCGAAGAATCTGAAATGGAGAACAAATACAATGATATGACAATGCTACTAACATAACATCCCTATAACTAAAACCAAAATACGAATATCTATAACCGATGTCCATGCTGAATTACCATTAACTACCAAAGTAATAACTGTATCATCTCAATGTCAATAATAATTCATACATACAATCATATAAATAATTCAATAAAAATGCATCTTAATTAAGTCACCAATCTAACAATTATTTTATAAAAGTCTCACACTAATTTTTATAAAATAATACACTTACCTATTAATCATACTTTAACTTATTTTCACTTAATTCTTCTATTTAAATTAACTTTAGCTATCAATAAGGCCTCCAGATATTATATAACTCGTATAATACACACACATCTTCACAAACCATTTCTTAGGGTTTAAAGTGAATAGATCATGTTATTACAATATTCGGGATTTTATAACCTTAATCAAACCTTATTAAATAATAAAATACTTCTTTGTAAGTTCTAACTTCATAAATTACCTTTATAGAAATTCACCAGTTAGTTAATTATTAATTTACACTACAATAAACCAATATTAAGGCCAGATAAATTTCAAAGCCATTTTAATACACGTTGATTGTACATAAATCATTCTTTTAGCCATATAACTTATTTTAAAGGTCATGCTTCTAATATACGAACTAGTAATAAAATATGCAATAATATTTCTATCATTAATATGACTACAAATAATAGCCCTAACTGATTTTTAACCATTTTAATATCAACTCCATCTAACTCTATTCAATACAAATAGGACATAATATATATTTACACACATACACACATATGTATACACACGCACACATACATAAGATATTAATCAATTATCCTTAATATCTGAAATAAAATATAAAATAATATTTCTATTTCTAACATAACTACAAATTGGAGTTCAATTAATTCATAACCATGTTTTGGAAACTTCAACTCCATCTAACTCTATTCAATACGAATAGAACACACAACACACACACACACATACATATGAGATCTACTCAAACCAATCCAATGTGGCAAAAATTTCTTATATATATAATTTTACCTCTTTTAAGTAATAATTTTCCATTTATATAATTATGAGGATTTATACCGAAATATAAATTTAGTGTTATAATTTTACTCACCTAAGCGGTAATTCATCAATTGTCCGATTCTAGTCCAAACCTCTACCAGGGTGTAGATAATCTTCCTATGAGTGCAACGATGAAGACCACATGTTGATTGGAACTCGTACGAAAGTGATACAAATTAAATATGGAATAAGAGTAACTAAAGATAATTAAATATATTAATTACCTTTACCATTTCCTCCTCACTTTTCTTCCCCAAAACTCATTAGTATGCATGAGATGTGTACACACACACATAACCAAACATACACACTTCCTTCCTCAAATTCTTCTTTCCTACTCAACAAATCAACGCATCAATTCATCCAACGCGTCACAAACCACAAGCACTCTACGATGGACATCCACACTTTGAGCTTGGCCGTCTCTACCCAAACACGACCTAACAATCACCTAGTGGCTCACAATATGTCATTCCACTCTGGTCCATTAAAGTGTATCTAACCACCACCAATGTTCATCTCTTTGTAAGTCGAACCAGACCAAGCCATTGTTTCTACCTTTAGACACCTGAAACAAACTGCATCTCTCCACCCCTCCATGACAGGCTAGTGTAGCGCCAACGACATCACACCTCCTCCGATGAACATCAAATTGCTTGACGCATCAAGACAGACACAACCACACTCCCCTCATCACTTAGCTTTGCCTCTAGCTCGTCTATAAGGGACAAAACCCAAAACCCTATAAACAGCCCCCCAAAGTCATCACTGTACCGGCCAATATGGGTACCATAATATGTGTCTCACCTGTGGAAGACCATGCCACTCTCAGTTTTCCCACATGATCACCCAAGCCCTTGGTTTAACCGAGGGAGATGGAGTCACTTTTTTCTCATATATAAGAGGAGTAAAAAATGATTACTAAATATAGAGAGAAGATAATATAAGGGATGGATAATACATACATACATACATATAATTTAACTTCTCAAATAAATCGCCACTTGTTTTGAGTCACTATGATTACATAGTATATGGGATCCCCACAAAACTCATTGGTGCACATCATCTCATTTTTTCAATCATGATGGTATAAATTTTAGCACCTTACAAGATAATGCTTTAGGATGATAATTTCATGCATATCGAGGTCGTTTTGGCCATCAAATCTGTCGATTCCAAAAATTCCCTCACCTTAGGGCTCATACCGATGTCATCATCCCAAAAGCACGAACAATCGATCGAGATGCCATTGGACCCGATTCCAAAAATTCCATGCTTCAAGATGTCTTCATTCCGAAACGCTTGAGTTGGATTGAAGTGGTTTTGGGATAACATATCCGATCCTGGTTTCTTCGAAACAACTTTTGATATTTTTTGGAAATTCAACCCTGGTTCTTTAGAAAATAAACAAACAAACGACAAGAGCGGAGTTCACCTCCTAACCGTTTGTGGACGGATTTCCATATCATTCGTCCTAGAAGAACAAACGAGTTTATACGTACAGTATAACATCTTCAACGGTAACCATACCACATAATTCTCATGTTTCTTCTAGATATTTCCAATGTTATGTTTTGGTCGATATTTTATAGCTAGTAATTTAACTATAAAATTAAACAAATAATCAAACATTGATTCAATTCCATATGGAATCCTCTAAGCCTTTATCAATTAATCCTTAATTAATAAAATCACTTTATAAAACCGATCAAAAGATCTTTCTAAATACTTTTCCTAAACCCCTAACATTCCCTTTACACTTGGAAACAATTTACCCTTTTTTTTGGAAATTCCTCCCTCAAAATTCCATATTAAATGGCCAATAATTCCCTTTTAAAAACATCACCTACGATTAAACCCATTTATTTCACATTCCAAACCTCTTTATAAATCTTCAGACTAGATTTAAACTTCCTTTGAAATCTCTAAAATGATTTATAAATCTCTTTTTAATTTAAAACTCTTTATAAACTTCTTTATAAAACCTTTATAAAATTTCCTTTAAAATATCATTTACAAATTATCTTTTGTGTGATACTTTAAGTAAACCTTCAGTAAAATCCCTTTATAAACAGGTTATTACTTATAAATAACTTTACAACATAATATCACAACTTGGAAATCATTTAAAAAATTTAAACTATAAATTATTTAAGAATTGAAGTTAATATAAAAAAACATACTTTATAAATTCAAAAATAAGCTTAGCAATCCCAATGGTACTAATTTAAGTTACCATTCAATTCCTATTCACTTTATAATTATTTGCATAAGCAACATATATGTAAATACAACTCATATTCAAATCAAGACATAACATGTCAATATAAACTAACTATCATATACATGTTCAAATAATATAATAGCAGGAGGGCAATTTGTCCTGCTAATCAAATGTCCAAATAATCCAATCAATTCATAGCAGAACGAGGATTTATTCTACTAATACAAGTCCACAAAATCAATTCGCTTACACTATAGCAGAATGGTGTTTTGTTCTGCTAATAAATGTCATTTAGTCTTCCTAATCATATAGGGTTACATAAGGTCCAGGCAAAAGATCCTCAGATTTGGAATCAGTTCACTTTAAAAAAGAGATTGATTTAAAACACATTCGGTTCAGTTTTAAAATCACCTTTGAAAAGATTTAAATAGATTTAATCAGCTTAAACCCTAATTAAATTTTAATTGACCCTTATTAATCAAGAATAAGTCATAATTAAATTCTAATTAGGCTTAATGAACTTGATTGAGTGCTAATTAACTAACTAATGCAATTTGGTAAGGTTAAACCAAATTGTTTAAAAGTTAAACCCCAATTAATTAAATACTAATTAAATAATCCATTAATTACTTAATAATTAATTAACCATTAATCTTAATTAAATAATTATTAATCACTTAATTACTTCTTTACCATATAAAACATTAATTAAAACTTTATTAATTAATTAACAGCCAGTAACTTAACTTAAGTGACAATTAACCTTTAATCACCTTGTTAATTACCAATTAAATGCTAATTACCTTTTTATTAAATAAATAATTAAATAATTATACTAAAACTCAATTACTTTTTTATTACTAATTTATTCTGAAAAACTTTATAAACTAATTCAAAATAAAACAAATTTGAAATAGAAATTCAAACTTTGCCGAACTACATCCATAACGACTGTCGCTATGAGTGTAGTTTGCTCTAACCCACTTTTAAGCGAAGCCACTTTACTAAAACTGTAACAACTCGCAAATCCGTATCCCTTTAGTCAACGCTATTCTACATCAATCAATTCAAGATGAACAGAAATAAGAACCATTTTGATTAAAGAAGAAGAGGTAGAAAAAGAGAGAACAGAAAACAACAACAGAATCTTACCATCACAGCGGAATAAAATATAATAGATATTCAATAATATTTACACAAAAGAAAACTATGTCTGTTTATATATATACATCATCAGAGTTCCACATCAATAACATACAACTAGATACACAGCGGAATGATAATCAAATACAGAAGTACGTATCGTCATCCAGCTCGTCTCCTGAGCTCCACAGCATCATATCATGTATCCTATAATACTCGGTCTGACCCGAGCATTATAGTTAAATAACATCCGAGTCAGTCTGGAAAACCAGCGTGATAAATCACACTCAAATTGATTATTAGAGTTTCAAAAATTCTTTTGAAAACAAAATCATCACGTAAGACCACGCCACAAATAAACATGTCGGGTTTTACCTTACGATAGCTAAAACACTTTTTATTAAAATCCTCTGATATTATAATAGGGTATATATACAAATACTTATTAAATAGCCGAAATTGTTACATTATTAAATTCCAGCTACTAGCCACAGAGTGGGTAGTACAAACAAAACTCGTAAAAGGCGCGTAGGGAGAATGGATTTCCAACTAATGACTAGGCACTGGGGTACCACCTGTCACAGTACGTGGCCTAGATCACCGTACCGAGGATCACTCCCGACGCCCTGCAACACAAGACTGGGACTACCCCTTACTGGATAATCCCGAGTAAGATCACCCCACGGTTGGGATCATCAACCGCACCACTAAGCCGAATAAAAAGGGACATCTAGACAGGGATGACCTCACCCTGAATAGGTCCTACGCACCTAGCCTTGCTGCATAACCCCTGATTTTCAGTCATTCCCGGTTGATGAGGCTTAAGGCTAAGCGTTACCTTTTAGAACATATCCCTTAGAATGCCCACCCGATGATGTTCCGAAATCATTCATCCATACAAGCCCGTCACGAGTTCGAACGGAACCGAAGGCACTATTCCTACTACATCCATTTTGGAAATATCCTCAGGATTAGTAGCGACTAGCCCTTGCACTTCACTACTCCAACTTCAAATCCAAACTCGTTTCCCACGAAACGTACAAACCGGATCGAAGTGGTTTTCGAGAAATAAATCCCGATCCCGGTCTCTTCGAAACGATCGGCGCATTTGGCCAATGTTGATAGTCGGTGATTTAACTATCAATTAATATTCACAAACAACCATTAACCAATAAATAATTTCCCAAATTATTTATTAATCCCAAAAATATCTACACAAGATATATTTCCACTTTTCAAACCCTTTTGAAAATAGTTTCAAACTATCTTCCTTTCTCAGAATAAATTCCAAGTATTTTCTATTTCCACTGAAATCACCAAGCACAAAACTTTAGATTTTTAAAATAATATAAAATGCTTTACTTTGAAATATACTTTACAATATTTATTTTAAAAACTACTTCAATAATATATTAAAAATACATACTGTATGAATATTTGAAAATAAGGTTACTTTATAAAATATAAAACTAGGTTTTCACTTTTTAAAAACAAAATACTAAGTCATTTTTTAAATAATTACTACGATAATAGATTTGAAAAATATTTACTTAATAATTTAAACGATAAGAAATAATAATTTTTCTAAAATATGCTTTTTAAAACAACATTGAAACTTTTAACTTATATTTAAAAGTTTATTTTGAAAACGTACTTGGCTATCCAGGGAAAAACACTTCACTTCACATCCTTTAAAAGACTTAATTTCTAACAAATAATTAAATTTATAGCTAACTTCCCTTTAAAAGTTTTTAGTAACTAAAATAACTTAAACAAGTTAGTTAAACATTTTTTTTTCACCAAAATTATTTCAAATTAAACCAGTAGATAAAAGTATGTATGCATATTTTATATAAAGATTAGTTTTCTGTTTCTATAAACAAAAGTAATCCACTTATTGTAATTAATTTTTTTTTTGCCTTTTCCTTTCCTAAAATCTTATCTCCATGTATATTCTTTTCTCTTAAATCTATATGCATATATTTTATAAAAAGAAAGCTAGCTATATCTCACTGTAAATCAGTTTTACCTATTAACAGAATATTTAATACCTTAATATAAAGAAATTGTATCGTGCCTTGCTGCAAAAATGCCACCCCAGGCACTCAAGGCTCACTCAATCGACGACAGTCAGCGTCGCAAATCAGGACCTCCATTGTCGTGACACCGCACATCATCACAGCTGCATATCCCCTCGACATGCGCCCACCCAGAACGAAACTCGAACCCTGTCGAAGTCGATTTCGACTCCTTCCACGCAACCCCACACCGGCGTCTCCATCTCAAACTCCCGGGGTTGCTGATTCTTTTCCGTCTTCAAATCGTGATTCGACAGCGAACCCATCTCCAGGCCGTGCTTGATTCGGCCCCAAGCATCGCGACTTCGATTTCGAGATCCCCTCTTGCGAGATTAATTTCATTTCGCCATTTTTTTTTGAATTCAGTAGATCTCGTTTTGATTTGAAGAAAACAATGGGGAAGCTCGGCTGCTTTAAAAATAAGAAAAGGGAGAGAAGGGAGTTGTAGGCGATTTACTTAGTCGGCCATTATTTTGATTTTTCTGAAGCTTTCCAATTTCTTTTGAATATGTCTACATTTGTAAAGAAAGAATGGGGAGACAGAAAAAGATGTTAGCGTCAAAATTGTTTCTGCGTGTCGGCTTGCACAGGTATAGGATAGGGGCTGAGATGAAAAGCTGATAAGAAAGAATTTCAGCTGTGGTTGACAAGGATATATATTAATTAAATACAATTTGTCTCAATTTACGTAGCTTAAAACCTCGACCTCCTATCGATGCGTGCCGCTAGGCGTTTATAATGTTATACCCTTATTTCGAACGTAATGAAAAAGGTTGCGAGTCCTGATTCGATCGTATGGAGAAGATAGCCTTCAACGCGTTTATATATCGTATGCTCACACAACAACTCCAAACACTATGAAAATTGAGATCCGATAATAATACAATATTACGGATCCAATGGAACTGGTTTTGTCGAAATCCGAGACTATGCCTTGGAAGGCTATATTTAAATTCAATTTAAACTAAAAAAAATTAAACTGAACAAAACACTTCCAAATTCAATTTTAACACCTTTACTATCTTCAGTTCTATCAATATGAATTTTACAAGCCTTCAAATTATTTTTAACAGGCTTAAAACTCCAGATTCAACATTTTACCCAACTTCAAATTATTCATTTTATCCAATTTCCATTCTTTAAATTCAATAAATAAATAGTGATATTTGTAATTAAAATTAAAATTAACTTTTAAATATTTAAAATCAATTAAATATTACGATTTCAAATGCTCAAAAATTCCGGGTCGTCACAAAAACCATACTATTTCATGATTGAAACATATCTTAGTAAATTTTCACACTTTAAAACCAATTAAGCAACTTTAACCAAATTCTAACTTTAAACTCTTGAAAAGAGTTTGATTTCAAATCCGACCTCAAATCCGACGTGACTACAAATAAAGTTTCAAATTTATTTCAACTCATCATGACTATAGTCAAGTTCATCATCAACCTTTTATATTCACATATCACATTCATACAACAAATTGTATACATATACCAATATATATATATATATATATAATTACTAACTTTGCATTAACACATCCATTCTTGTGCTATCACTAACCCATACATTATCACTTATCATCACATTGCAGACATTCCAAGATCCAACATATATATAACATACATATATCTAAGGATCAACATAACATATAAGGGAAATTTAGTTCCAAAAGATTAGGAATTTACTCACTGAAAGCTATCCAAACTTTCGCTAAATTAGAGTATGACATAGCACTTCCATTCCTATGCAATAAGGGAGTCTTGAACCCTAAATGCACTAGGTAGGCTCAACCTTGAAAGCAAGAGGAAGTGAGACTTGTTTTGGTAAGGTTGAGCGATTTCAGATAAACATCGAATTCTCAATAATAACCCTGAAAAAGAGTCACTCATTTTCAATTTGATTAGATGAAGTTATGGTCTAAAGAAGATGGACTATTTTAGAAATTTAAATTCTAAGCTCAAAATTGCTCTGTAAAGAATTGATGTTTTGACATAGCTATGATAAATATTTGAAAACATGGAAAACTAGAATATTGTAGCTATTAAAATTTCACATGGCTTTAAGAAAAGAAAAACTCTATTTGAGTTGGAAATGAGGAAGAAAAGGTTGGTGGAAAGAGGAGGAAAGATGGAGAAACATATGTGCTATTTATAAATAAGATTTCACACCTCATTATTTTGTCAAGTCATATCACTCTCTTTTTCCCCTCATATGTCACATTTCCTCCCCTCTCCAATCATATCACCTAAGTAATGATGGTTAATGATGATAACCCTACGATGTGACAAGAAATATATATATATATATAAGTTATTATTTTTAAATTTATGAACTGTCACATAACTCTCTTTATATATATATATATATATATATATAATTGTAAATATTAATTAACAAAGATGTGATAAAAGATAATTATGGTTAATGATTACAAATCTAAGATGTGACAAGAGAGGAATATATATATATATTTATATATATAAGATTATTATTTTTAAATTTATGAACTGTCACATCACTTGCTAAACAAGATTAACATAAGATAGTCTATCCTTAAGTATATTATTATTTAGCTAATTAACTCTTATATATATGTGCATATAGTACACAAAGACGAACAACATTCTCGACAACTTCCACGTCGATAGGTCAAAATTTTGGAAAACATTCTACGGTCGCACTTTCTGTTTTTCTACAAACTACTTAATCTGGTAAAAAAAGTTGGAAAATGATTTTACCATCATTATTAGTTAATAAAAAAGAGTTTATTTATTTTCATTATAAACCTATATGTTGAATATTTAAAAGTAATTAAATGTTCATTAATCAAAGCTGAAATTCCAGGTTATTACAACTTATGTAATATTTTAGTTCTTGAAATAAAAAATGTTTCTTAATGAGACACGAATAAGCATTCAAAGTACATTTCATGAAATGTCTTCACTCTTCAATAAAACCAAATCAGTTTTGAGTTTATAAAATTTATGTCCTTAACTTCATTTACTCAACCGCACATATTAACTTATTTAAGATAGGGTCGCTTATTAACTTGTATCTTATAGGGTTTCATAAATATTGCTTTGGATGAAATATAATTTAAAATCTGTACTCACTATTATGTACATTTCCTTATATAAAGAATTTAACTTGACATCACTCATTATCATCCTTACTGTGCCCAACAAATTCCAATCACTCCTTACATTATTGTTTATGATACTAAATAGTGACTTTGAAATTAAAGCTTATTTGTTTTAGGTACATTTGGAATTCTTTTTTCAGTATACTCACTTATTCGATCAAATTGAATTTTTTTTAATTTCTTTTGCATGCTATGTTTTCTACTTTTGTTTTATATTATACGAACTATCATAGACATACTATTTGTTTATTAAATATAAATATTTGTGCCTTTGGTGATCCGTCAGTGGATTTTGCGAATTAAATGGATCCATTATGGTATAATTAGACCTTAGATTGTATATATCTACATATATTAATCCAAGGAGTTCATTAATTCTTTTGTCACTCTTACTAAATGGGTGCTTTGCCCTTTATTGTTTAAGATACATTCAACAATACCACATGATTCACAATCATATGATTAAAGAATTATTTCTCAACTATATGGCTTCAATCGTAATTCTAAAATAATTGTAAATATTTTAGATTCTTCTATTTTCTATAATTATTGCATCGCTTTTATTATGAAAAAAAGTACCATTATTTTAATATATTTTTTTACGCATAATATTAAAATAGAAATATATTTATTTTCAGTTAATACTAGAAAATAGTTATTATTTCATAAATAATGTTTGGTACACACATGAAAATAATTTTTTTTAATTTTATGTTCTAGTGATGAGTGTCATATGGTATGGTCCCACTATTTCAACTATTAAAATAGCAGCTCAAGAAATATGAAGCTTCACGTAACCACTTAACAAAGGATTTTATCCCATCCATTGCATCTAGTTTACAATCGAATGTTTTAAATCAAGTGCCTTAAACTCAATGAAATAACTATCATTGAAAACAATTTTATGTATGAAAATACACTTGTAATAGAAATAACATCTCTCATTCCATACTATGTATCTACTAGTATTTTATGCAATTCTTGTTTCCAATGACTCTTTATGGAGCAAAGGCAACAACTACTCTCTTCATCCTAACTGTGCCTATTTTACATCCACTCTCACACATTCACTTTCCTTTCTAAATGGTCAGACCACTCAAAAAGAAACCCTTATTAAAAAATGCACCAAATTTTTCCATGCAATTCAAGTGTTGGACATATTTGAAGTCCTGGTATATGTACTATACATACGCATTTGTTTCGAAAATATATTTTAGGTTTATTTCAGTTCCACTTATATTTTAATTATACATATAACTATATAATTGAACTTATTTATAACTGTTATAATTTAATTAACTCAAAAAATACTTATATTTATCTTATTAATTAAATCATATTTAATTAGTTTTAATATTTAATCTAATGAAGAATCAAATTATTTTTTATTTAAAACTTCAGAAATTTTATTTTATTCATCAAAAACTGTATAAGAAGAATGTTTAACTACAACCTTTATGTATGCATGCATGGATTTGTATGTGTATATACATACATACATGTGTGTGTATCGAATACGCACACATGTTAATTAATTGACTAATTAATTAACTATTCGATTAAACATTTTGGTTAATATTTTAAAAAAATTCAAAAATTTATATAGTTTAATTTCTCAAAACAAATTTGAGAAATTTAAAACAATTTAAATGATTAAACTATAACCTTTGTTTGTATATAAAAATATATATTATGCATTAATTAATTAATATTTAAATAGTTATTTATTAAATAAATTATACATTTAATTAAAAATTATAATTAGATAATTTAATAAATTTTGAAAATTTAATTTAACTACCTGAAACTTTTTTAAGATAAAGTTTCAAATATAACCATTATAGTTACATATACATATACATTAATCTTTAATTATTTAATTATTTAATCAATCATATTAATTAAATATTTATAAAATTTCTAGAAAATATTAAAATAATTTCTCAGATAACTTTTCAAAGATTTTAAATTTATTTTGTAACATTTATAGAATTTCCCTTTTGTATTTAAATCTAACATTTAAACTTAAAAATATTTAAATATTTTAAATTTTAATTTGAAAATCAGTCCAAGGCCTAAGTTAAATTTGGGCCATACATTTTAGCCAGCCTTTTGGACCTACTCACCCATTGTGCTAGACTAATGTCAAGGAGGGGAGAACACTTTTATCCAATCCTAAGCCTAGGCACTACAATCCTAGACACCCGTCAGACATAAAAGTTTATTAGTTGGCCCAATATGTTGAGTAATTTGATTGCACAGACCATACAAGCTCTAGTACTATTGGTGGGTCTGACCTATTTTAGCAGCAAGCAAAATAGATAAATTTCATAAAGATTTTTATATTTGGATCTTAATAGGCTTATGTAATCTACTAACCGGCATTAAGTCCAGTCTATTTATCTAATTAAATCGTATTATATTTTAAAGTATTGTATTTATTTAATTAATCATATCAGCTAAATTTATTTAATATTTAGCTTGAATATATCTAATATATTATATACTAACTGCAATACCCCATATTTTGGAGAATTCATAATATGGGAAATCAATTTAAATTAAATTAGATTAATAAGGGGATATTATTAATTAAATTATCAAAGTGATTAATTGCAAGAATCGCCAAAAAGGAAGTTTGAATAATTATGCGTGGGACACATTAGAAAGTTAATAGGATTGACCAAGGGTAATTAGACCAATTTTTGTTCGCCTAAATTAATGAAAAAAATTAATTTACATTTTAATGGGAAGGATTTGGTTCAAGAAGTAATTAAGGCCCAAACCACTAGCCCATATTCATAAGCCATATTCCCTCTTTCTATCACACTTCATTTTCATTTCATTTCATACATAAATAAAACTCCTAAAGAACTCTAAGCAATGCTGGCCATAAACCCTAAAAAGAAGAAGAGGATTTCAAGTTAGAAGACATCAAGCTTTCAAATTTAAGAAAAATAAAAGAAGATTAAAACAAGTTTATTAGGTTAAGTGAATAAAATCTTTCTCTAGAACCCTCACTTGCATGTTTAAATTTTTAATTTGTTTTTGAATGTTTATATGATGTTTAATTTGTATGGATGTATGAATATTATTTTAATTTTGGTTTAAAATTTAATTAATGTCACTCAAAACATATATTAATGGCGACACTTTCTGTTACTAGCGATTCTTCCCGCCATTACCTTGCATTTGCCCCTCTCCACCCTACCTCCCTTTTACCTACTTTCCATCGCATCCCTCCTCCCTACCCTCTGTGCCTCGCTTTCTTCCCAAGTCGCCCCACCTTCCTTCTGAGGAATCGTTGACTAGATCTGGCTGAAAATTCAACAAATCATGTTCTTTTCCTATAGCGTCGAGCATTTTCTCTCCTCTTTCCGCAAATGACTTCCCTTCTCTAGTCTCAAATCCATCTCGTTCTGCCAGTCTTAAACCTATTCCTAGTAAATCAGTTCCTTTGGATGTTTTTAATGCTTTCAATGCTTTGGTTACATCACTTGGTAGCTATGAATATGTTGTTGCTCAAGTTTCAGGTGTGCTGTTATCTGAGGTAGAGTCAATGTCCGCTTTACCAATATCATAAATGCTTGATGAAGCTGCCCGGAATAATGTAGAAACCTAGAAAAATAATGGAGCTTGTATTGGAGATCTTGGATTGAGTGTAGTTTTTGATGGTGTGAATATGTTGGATATGGACGATAACTCAATAATTAAATCTCGTACACATGGCGTATGTGATAATACACATAAGGATGCTACTGCAATTTTCCATTCTCTGCCTACAAATCCTAGAACTGCTCCTCCTTTGTATCATGCTTTTCCTAACCAGGTACCTATGTTGGATCCTCTTATCACAAATCAGGTTGCTCCACTCACTGTTAGTAATAATCGGTCTTCATTATATTGCTTTATATCCTAGAAATGCGGGAGTTTACAATCCTAGTACTTTTGAGAATGTTGAAATAAACGGTGCTATGGTACCTTTGGTTGAGGTGACTTACAATGGCATTGATTATTGACCCGATTACTTGGTCGATTTCTTGCTTGATTCCAACCCGAATCACTATGATGTTAGAGAACATTGTTTTCATGTTTGGAAACCTAGAAATAGTCTTCGAGTTCATTTTATTGTTGATATGTATTATCTCCAATTCTCCAAAACTTATGAAAAGCTTCATGGTCTCGAAGCGAAACTGTCTATCATAGCTAGGAAGCCTTTTATTATCACAACAAGGAGTCCAGCGATTGATAGTGGTAGAGATAAGTATTATCTATGCATGTCTAGGCTTATTTCACTCATATCCTATCAGTATTGCAACCATTATTAGAGCATAATTGGTTAGCTGGCCTTGTTAGGAAGTTAAAATTCTTTGATACTAATACTGTTGCTAGAAAGAAGCTGGTATATGCTAAGGTTTTGATTGAGATCATTCCGAAGCCATTGCCTTCTAGGCTTAGGGTTCGTATTACTGAGGGAAGGAAAGTTTTTGTTAATGTTAGATATAGTTGAAAACCTGATATTTGTACCATTTGTCATTCCTTTGGTCACATTGCTGATTCTTGTAAGCATGTGAAAGATGATTCTCCCAAGCCAATTCCTGTGAAGGTCCCTTTACATCGTCCTCTAGATAGAAAATGGGTTCCTAAACCTTCGATCCCTGATCGTCCAAGCAATGGTTCTTCACCATTTGGTCCAATTTATGGGCCCTCTGATACTGTTATTGATGCTTGCACTATGATTGAACTTGTAGTGGTTCCTCCGATCGATAGTGAGATTATGTGGAATTCTTATGAGCGTGCTTGGATACATGTACAATCTGAAATGAAATATCCTTCAAAGTATGACAATCATCATATGTTTATTGGTGGAGATGGTGAAGATCGTGGGTTATATTATCACATTGAGGGGGACATACTTGTTCTTTCTTTTCTTGGAGAAGATGGTGATGAAAGTAGACTTGTTTTGGGTGATGAAACCTAGGATCGAAAATATCAATACTCTGGTGATTCCATGGACTATGTTCCTAACTTGGTAGCTTTATTTGCTGATTTGTTCATGACATTGGTCCTGTATCAGACGATGGAGACAATGACTCCTCCTCTCAGGAGGATGCATGGTCTCTTCTTTGCTATCGTTGTTTAGGTATTTCTGCCTAACTCCCATTCTTTTGTATTCTATTTATAGCTATTATAGCGCATGTGCCGAGCATCTGTTCTAAATATGATTTAATAAAAGTAGCACATCCCACTTTAAAGTCGTCTGTCCTTGCTAAAAGAAATTTAATTAATGTGAATTGGTTCATGTTTTAGGGTAAAACATGGATAAATCACATCCAAATGCCACAAAATTTTGATATGAAATGCTGAATAATGAAATAGAGATGATTTTTTAATTTCACATTTTTCGGAGTTAATTTGAATATTTTATGAATTTTCCAAATTGAAAAGCGCTAATTTTGGATTATATAATTATTAAAAATAAAAAATTAACTATATGTACCTGAAATTTTCATATGAGGTATAAATGATAAAAGAGGTTTTTGGTGGATTTTTTGGATTTTTTCCATTAATTCTCTATTTTATATGAATTATTTCATGAAGGAAAGCACTAATTAATTAAAGAATAATTAATTAATTAACTTAATTCTCTATTTTATATGAAAGGAAAGCACTAATTAATCAAAGTATAATAAATTAATTAACTAAGGTAGTTAACGAATTCTGAAAAGAAACTAAAAAGAAATGGAATCAGCCAATAGGAAGTTGGCAACAAATGGGCTTGGTAAAAAGAAGTTACTTAAAGGAGTAATAAATCAGTTTTTAATTTAATTACAAGAGTGCCATTGGACCCTAATTGACCAAGCAAAAAAATACAGCAAAGCTAGCCGGAGATAGCAAATGTTAACACGTGAATAGTGACATCACTACTCAACTCAAGAAAGCTTAAAATAAACTAAAACGCATGAAGGTTTTAATGCCTACAATAGCTTAGAAAATTTTCTAACATGTTGATCTTATTGAACTATAACCAAAAAGGCCAAATAGAATAGCATGGATGGCTCACAAAGGCTGTAAAATAACCCACCAAAGCATGAAAAATTTATTAAACAAAAGTGGGACAACATGTAATTACGTCAACTCATGAAAGCAAAATAAACAAGAATGGGACAACTAATTTGTCTTAGCACAAAACAGGGGCAAAGAAATTACACATGAAATCTAGTAAAATAAAAATAATAAAAGGAAAAAAGTGAAAGGACAACTCACAAATAGCTTAAGAATGCATATAAATTAATTGGCAACAAGTGTTTCAGGGACTATGAGGGGCTACTAACGCCTAGTGGGGATGCTTACTAGAATGTATTCAGAGTGCTTATAGTCAACCTCTTAGGAGAGTCAAGATGGCTCTAATCAGGGTGGCTTCCATAGGAAAATGAGTCTACATTTTGACCAGTGACGTTGTTTGAGCAAAAGATTAAATTAGTAATAGGAAGGCCTAGAGAGATGATCACTAAAATATGTTAATGATAACTTAATAAAAAAAGCCTAAAACAAGAGATAGGATAATGGATGAATGATTATATGACTTGGTTCATATTTGGGTATACTTAACTTGAATTGATACATATATGACATGGATCATAATTGGGTAACAAGTGTATGGTGCACTTATTGGTTGAATACATGCACATGGTTGCTTTAAGTGACACACACGCACATATAGATATACATACACATACACACACACACACACATATAGGTGTATACTAATGATTATAAAGTAAGGGGGAAAATCGTTCTGCATTAGCGGCGTGGTCTCACCATCAATGCGTAGGGTAAAAGTTTTACTTATACCAGACTATTGTTTAACCCATGTTTTTATTATTTTCCATAAACTCACAAGTATGGTTGAGTTTATGGTTTAGATAGGTACCTTTTAAAGGACGAAAAAAGATTTCGAAGACAAAGTAGGTGGCTTGCTATTTAAATAAAAGTATTTTGAAATACCGTTCTTTAAAACTAGAATTTATAATGGGTTCGGTGCAGTGTAGGCATCTTTATATGTCCGGCAAACAGTACTCTGATTTTCTTATTATAGGTTTATCCCTACATGGGAACAATTTGGGTTAAAACTATTGCAATGAAATATGTAAACCAAATTGATATAATGAAAGAAAACATTTAGCTACTCTGTTTACTTATGTTGCGTTGAATAATATTGAACTCATTTTGTCGCTGGAAAATGATTTCAATGATGACTGTAGCATCATCGATGTCCATTTTCAAGTCTCGGACTAGGGGATGTTACTACATGGTATTAGAGCTTAAGTTAAGGAATATCTAAGTGAAATATAGAGAAGTAGAAACCAATTGTTAGAAAACGAACATATTGGGGAAAAGTATACACTCCACGTATAACGTGCTTGTATTTTGATACAGATATATAGGAGGATATATCTATCCCTCTACTATTGTTCTTGCTCCCTATGATTTCTATTTTTATGAACATTTGGTGGTGCAAAAAGCCAAAGTGGATCTGGGATATGGAAATTTAATACTAGGAGGAAAGGACCGAATGCTAGTAAGGGAACCGCTGGTGCCCAAACTAAGGACTAAGGAGGTGAGGCTGCCCTGGAAGTTCAGGTTGAAGCTGGCACTGAAATACTTGCCCTAGCCTATTGGCTGGTGATATGCGAAAGGATTAGTGAAGCTTTAGAGATGACAGAGGCTCAGAAGGTGAAGCTTGCGTCTAGATCATTCAGGGAGTTGGAAAATGTCTGGCAGGAAACCGAGAGGGTTAAGATTCCTGAGCAGGTGATTACTTAGAAAAGGTTTCAGGTGATGGTTGAGGAGCAATATATATAATTGGCTTAGAGTTGTTGGCATTATCACGAGAGTTTGTGGAGTTGTAACAAGGAGATATGATTGTGCCGGAGTATGTATAGAAGTTCGATGCATTGTTTAAGTATGAGGTTGATTTGATATGGCCCCATAGTAAAAGTAGATAAGTTTATTACAGGGTTGAGGTCAGATTTGAATAATCAGACAATGACTCATCTAGCACTCCCATTTGATGAAGTGGTAGACATGGTGAAGAGGTATGGCTAAGCAAGGTGTCGGATAAAAGCTCAAGGTGAGAAAAAGAAAAGTTTGCTCCATACCAGAAGGGCAAGAACGGCTAACCACAGAAAGGGTAAGCTAAGGATGGAAGTGAGCACAAGGAGGTCCTTGATGTGACTTATTATAGCTTTAGGCAAGGGGCGCTATGCTACCAGGTGTTCGACCGGTGGGGATTGTGAAGGTCCAGTGTTTCATTTGTGAAAAACCCTAGCACAAGAAGAAAAATTATCCCGAATTGAACCGGCCAAAGGTTTACACTTTGGAAGGACCTTCGTTTGGGCCAACGGTTGAAGAAAAAGGAAAGAGCGTTGTGCTTGGAGGCACGACTTTGATTTATGATATTTCAATTTAGGTACCGTTGGATACTAGTGCTTTCACTCTTTCATAATGAAGGGCTGGGTCAATAGATTAGGAACAGAAATGACCTGTTTCTACATGTGGTTAATCCGGTTAGTCGGTATACCACTCTCGGATTAAGATGCACTGATCGTGAATTTGACTTGTATAGAAATTTGTTTGTTTTCGGCCCATATATGTTTGATTTGGTAGGGTATAGTGTAATTTTGGGTATAGATTGGTTAGTGCGAAATGATGCTAAGATCTACTATGTGGATAGGGTCATCACCTTACGGAATCCTAGAGTAGGAGGGATAATTGTGATAGCCTTGGACGTAATAAGAGAAAAGTTGGACTCGATGTGCTATAGAGATCAAGAGAATGAGATCGGTAGAGTGTAGGTATCAAAGAATTTGCATATGCTATTGAACCTATAATGGGACAACCATTGAAAAGGGAAATCAAAGTCTAGATATATTTAATGATAGAGGCCTAGCCTATTAGTAAATCACCTAGCAGAATGCCGCCCAACGAGTTGGAAGAATGAGAACTTGAGTGGATCGATAGAAGTGAAGGGTCATTTCATAAGTTGTCTAGAAACGCTTCTGTCGTGATTATGGAAGAAGGGAATCGGGAGTTGGTAGTTTATACCGATGCTTATGGAACATGATTGGGAGCAGTGTTGATGCAAAAGGAACGAGTGATAGCTTTTGCGTCAAGGCAGCTGAGGTCGCATGAAGTTAGATATCCGACTTATGACTTGAAGTGAGCAGCGGTGGTGCTTGCGTTGAAGATTTGGAGACATTGCTTATTAGGAGTGCAGTTCAAGTTGTATACGGACCACAAATTCCTTGATTATCTATTCTCTCAGAATACAACAAAGATGGTTGGAGTTCTTAGTGACATATGATTTCCTTATAGAATATAGCTAGGAAAAGGGAACAAGGTTGCTGATGCTTTGAGTATGAAGCATCAAAATGCACTATTGATCATGATTGAAATATGGAAGATGTTAGAGATGTTAGGCACTTGCGAAGTGCATTTTAGACAGAGTACTGGATTGGGTAATGACTTGGGCATGTTAGAAAGTCTAGAAGTACATTAAGCGCTTGTAGAAAGAATAATTGCAAGGCAAATAGAAGATCCATTGATTGCTGAAAGGATTTGGCGATTTGAAAAGGGTGTGGTTATTGAGTGCTTGAAAGAATTCAAGATAGACTTGAAGGGATGGCATAGGAAGAAAGGAAGACACTGTGTTCCTGATATAAGGGACCTTCGAAGGGGAGCCTTATAAGAAAGTCATCAGTCGAAGTTTACTATTCACCCTAGAGGCACGAAAATGCATCGTGACATGAAGAGAGTCATCTTTTTTTGAAGGGATGAGAAGAGATATAGGAGATGTATGAGAGGTGTCTCACCTGTTAGCTAGTAAAGATTGAGCATGAAAAATCAAGCAGTTTACTTCAACTTTTGGAAGTGCCGACTTGGAAGTGAGATTCAATATTTATGGATTTTATTGACGGACTGCCTAGGTCAATGATCGAAAATGATAACATTTGGGTAATAGTCGGTAGATTGACTAAGAGTGGCCTATTTTATCCCTATGATGTTGACAAGGATGACAATTAGCTTAATGAAGCTATATATGAAGAATGTAGTGAGATTTCATGGTATACCAAGCAGTAGTGTTAGTGATAGAGACCTATTGTTTATGGTGAGTTCTGGAGAAGTTTGTAGAGTGTAGTGGGTATAAAGTTGAACTTGAGCATGACTTACCATCCACGGATTGATGGTTAGATTGAGAGGGTTAACCGTGTACTCAAGGATTTGCTACGGGCATGTGTTTTAGATTTCGGAGGATCTTGAAAAGATCATTTGCATATGGTTTAATTAGCCTACAATAATAGTTACCAGACAAGTATCGGGATGGCATAGTTTGAGGCACTGTATGGTAGACCATGTAAATCGCTAGTTTGTTGGTTGGACACAGGAAACAGACTTATGTTGGGGCCTGGTTTGGTAAGGGATGCTATTGAGAAGGTAGAGTTGATTCAGGTGAGAATGATGGTAGTACAATCAAGGAAAAAGAGTCATGCCGATAAGTAAACAAATGAGCTCTAGTTCATGGTAGGCGATCATGTATTTGTGATGGTTTCTCCATTGCGAGCAGTTATATGCTTTGGGAAAGCGGGGAAGTTGACACTTAGATATGTTAAACCATTTCTAATGACTTAGGGGTTAGAAAAACTACTGTATAGAGTCGAGTTGCTGAGAATTTTGGTGAGTGTGAATAATGTGTTTCATATATCACGTTTAAGGAAATGTGTGCACAACCCAAGTTCGGTAGTCGAATCGAGGGCGACAGAGAATTTATCTGTAAAACTAGATTTGACATAAGTAAGACGATCGAAAGGAATAGTAGGTCCTGATATGAAGGATCCGAGTAAAATGTTTTTTTAACTTGTTCATGTCCAGTGGAGTTACGATGAGGAAGACTGTACCTGGAAGGTAGAGGATAAGATTAGGAATATCTGTCATGAGTTGTTTTAGACATTCATGTAGATAGCAGTGCCTTGTTTGTCTATTATATGGACTAATAGGGTACTAATATATTCACATATGGTGTAGTTGCGTATTAGTAGTTGCACCAATACATTCTGATTGATGTTTGATGGTTTACATTAGTAGGTTGCTAGTGCAATCTTTTGTACTTGTGTGTATATATATGATGATGACTATACACTTCCAAGGTGTTAGGTAAGTAATTGTAATATTTGTTGGTTGATAATAAAGTATGAAGGTGATTGTTGATGTTGATTGGATGAAATTGACAATTGTTAATGTTATTTCAATCAATTGTAATGGTAAAGCTAATTAGGCATGTAATTGTAGATCTTAAATTGGAAATAATTGTAAAGTTTAACAAGGAAGAAAATAAATGATCGTATGAATGTAAATTCCAATTGATTGGAACAATAAATGTCGAAAAAAGAATAATATATGTTTCTTTACTAAATAAAAATCATATGTTTATTTATTTGAAATGTTGGTAGCTGAAAAATTTATTACAGAAATAAGAAATTAATAACAATTGGTTTGTACACAATATTTCCATAAATACGTTAAATTACTATAAAAAGAATTGAATTGTCTCATTCATTTTTACCTTAGAAATCAAATGACAATTAATGTGATTGGAATCTTTTAATTAAAAAGTGGGAAGATGCTAATTGTAAACTTATATTGAAATAAATTGGGTGATTTATTTCCAATTAATTCATTTCATGTTTCAAAATTTAATGCTAGTTTACTAATATATGTTTATTCCTAAATTTAAACTTATGTTTTAGATCCAATTAGACAATTAAAAAAAGACTATTTAGGTTTGAAATCTCATATGTTATTAAATTAAATGTCAACATGAGATGATAAAGGGGTAAAATAGATTTACACTTGACTATTTCCTTTTCAATTAGAATTTATTAGATCTTAATTGCAACATAACTTACCTTTCCATCTTCACTTTTCTAATTTACTCTTACATTCACTGCCTCCATATGTGGATTTTTATCATACCTTTTATTTATGAATGTAAACTATAAGCGGCGATAAAGATGTACATATATATATATTATACACCTCTTTATATTACCTTGTTTATGCTTTCATATTTTTGAATGTATGTTAATGCATTCCTAGTAAAACAATCAATCGAAATGTTAACATGTTTGTTTAATACCCAATCTAATCACAAAAGAGGGAGAAATGAAAATTTCTTAATGCTGTATATTCTCTTAATTTATGACACAAATTTGTATGAGAATTTATTTTCATTCATTGTGTGTTAATTAAATCTTTAAAGGATGTTAATTTTGGTATGTTTAGGATTAAAAAAATTAATTAAGTAAACAATTGTTTTTGAAATTTGAATTCTAAAAGTTGGTTTACAGTATAGAGTTGGTCCATTTATTCCCTTTCTAATTAATAATTGCCGCATTCTTTTCATTATTTCTCCATTTGTTCCATTACTCCATTCCATTTACATTGTCCGAAGCTTTTCTATTTTGCAAACTTGAACTACTTTTCATATTTTTAATTCTTTATTTTACCAATTTTTAATACCTTCTACTTTTGAAAAGCCTGTTCATATTTACTATATTTCAATACCAAGTTTGATCATATTTACTTTATTTTTTTCGTTCATTTTCCAACTTCATTTTCTGAAACATCATTTCATTTATTTCTAATTAATAGCGGCCTCTCTTTTCAAATCTCTTTGGCCCTAAACCTAACCCTAACCTTATAAATAAGATATGACGCAAATGAAACCCCAGCCTCCATTCTAATATTCTTTTTTTTTCTTTTTTTCTTTAAATATCCTTATTATCACTCATTTTAATTTTTCCTTCCTCTTCAAATATTCTTCTTCTCAAATTTTCTTCTATTTCAAACTTTCTTCTTTCTTTTCAAATCTTGTTCTTCTCTTCCATTTTCAGTTCTTATTTTAATCCTTTTCTTTTTCGACTCTTCTTTTTCAAATCTTTTTTTCCAAACCTTTTAAAAATACATACATACATACATTAATATAATAAGGAGGAAAATTAAAGTAAATCAAAATAAAAGAAAAATTACGGAACAAAACTAGCAATCAAGAAGGAGACAAAGGAAACATAGAGCCGAACTATTGATAAGAAGTCTATTATTTTAAGATTCCTATAAAGGTGAGTGTTTTGACCCACTCACAACTTCTAAAATTTCTTATGTTTGTTAAATTGATTTATTTATGTGATTAGAAATTGATTTATGACTGTTTGGCGTATTTTGAATCATCATTTTAGTTTATTTGAATTTATTTGGATAAAATAATTATTTAATTTATTGTTGAACATAACCTGCCAGTGAATAACTATTATTTATTATTTGTTCTATATTGATGTTATTGATTGAATTGAATGATGATTTTGATAAATGTTTGATGATTAATATTGGATGAATGGATGTTGTACTTTATATTGTTATAAACTGTAGTTATTATGGATTTTTATTTCATTCGGGATTGCGGTTTGAAATGATATATAGACTATTTATGTTTTAAATTACGGATTAAAATGGTAAATATCCGTATCACTTGACCATATGATAGAAAATTATATACAGACACCGTGGTTTATATATATAAAAATATTTTGAATTGATTTCTTTGGTTTTGTAAGGAAATATATGGTTTTATACAAATATGGATTTCCGGTATTATATAATGTTATTTTATTCTTGATTTTTAAGTTATGTATAAATTTGGTTTAATATAGAGTAAGATTAATAGTAAGTTTGATTTTTATTGGAGATAATATGGTTAAGTATTTATATTATATTTTAATGTAGAGTTTATAATGATTTTAATCAAATTAAGGTTGGAAAATAAATTTGAGAATTATTTGAAATTGAATTCATTTAAGAACTAAACTCAAATAAGCTTGATGTGAAATTTATTAAATTTAAAGTTTTAGTGGGTATGATTTTATAACTTGATTTTGGTTTAAGGTAAAATAAATGAATATTTCAAGTATAAATAAATTGAAGGAAATATTCAGTTATTTGAAATTTGAGTTTTATTTAAATGATAATGTTGTTATTAAGTAAAATATTTCAAAACTAAATAATAGAAATTTAATTGTTGAATCGCAATTACCAAACTTAGTTTTGAAATTGTTGAACATCTAAAGTTTGAAATATGTTGAATTTGGAATGACTTATTTTGTGGGTCAAGTCTATTTTGAAATCGATAAAATTTGGAATAGTTTATTTGGAAACTGTATCAAATTGAAATTTATGATTTGGGATTTGGTCAAATATAAAATGTAGAAATTCGAATTGTTTTGGAATTGATCTATGAAATTGAAGAAGTTGTTGTATTATATAAAGTAATTTAATTTTTTAAACCATTTAAGTGGTGGAAGTTATGTTTCAAAGTTATGAGTTTCAATGTATTATGATTTGAAAGCATTATATTTCAAGTGTTTTGATTTCGAAGCGTTATAACTTTGAAAGTGCTATGATTTTGGAAAAAGGATATATTTGAAATAAAAATGATATTATACTGATTTGGGTTTATATAAAAATGATATCATATTGATTTGGTTTTTGAAACGGAAATGATATCGTAATTATATGGTTTCGAAATGGATATTATATTCTAGTTTTGAAGTATAATTATTTTGAAATGACCGCGGTGTTATAATAACATTTGGTTGTTAAAGAGACCGGGATTAGAAGTTGTCGTACTCTCTGCCAACTCCGAAAACCACTTTAACATTTGTCTACGCGGTGTAGATTCCAGAATGAAGTAGGATGGTAGCGGCGTTCCTTTGAGGTATAAACATGGACCTAACTCCCGTGAGTTGGCATAAGGTGGCTAAAACATGAGCGATCTCGGGCCAAGGAGGTAGCCCATCTTATCGGACACATTCCTTCGATATTATATTCTGACTTTGAGGTTTATTTGGTGGCCACTTTTTATTTTATTTTTGGAGGTGTGGCTCGAAGTGGGCGGTAGTAGCTGCTACGCATTACCACCAGCTCGTGTGCGTAATTGGTATATCTACACTGGAATTGCCTTGTGTGCCGTGTCACCTAACCTAACGCGCCTTGTACGAGTTTGATTTGTGTGATACCTATGGAGTATCCTTTGGTGGCCTCCTGGTCAGGAGTTATTACGGTACTGTATAGACTATTGGCACTATTACGTGTTAAGGGCTATATGGTTAACCCCTTAACACTATTTTAAAGTAAGTTTATTTTACTTTTAGACATTATTATAATAGCGTATATTACTACATAATAAATAGTTTAACGGATCCTTAGAAGATGTGAATGCCGAGCATCTCTTAAGTTACTACACTCACATTTGACACTGTATAGGAGATGTCAAATCCCGTAAACATCACTAACGCCATTCCACTCATATTGTTTACCATTGATTTAACTTACATAAGATCTTTTAGTTCCAACTCGAGTTGTTATCCCATTTTTGGTCAAAACTGGAATATCAATGTTGTGTGCATTTCCACCACGACCGAACCAAGAAGAAGCAGCCGGCAAGCGTATATAAGTCTGGAATTCCACTCATGATTCAAGTATAAAAGTCCATCCGACATTAAAGGTTTAAAGATACATTCGGTAGTACATCACATATCTCATTCGGCATAGCTCATTCGGCACTCGACACACCAATCTCGTTCGTGTTCATTCGGCGAAAGAAAACATACCTGGTTCGGTACCAGTTTGATTCGGCACCTGCTTGATTCGGAACGTGTATATTCGGTACTTGTTTGATTCGGTACTATTGTGTGCATTTCCACCATCGAACCAGCAAGCACAGGGACACCACCGAACCAGTGCCTCTCCCCCTACATGCCGGACCAATTGCATCTCCATGCGCACCGAACCAACTCCACCATGTCCCACCGAACCAACATAACACCATCACCCACCGGACCAACCACTACCAGTCCAACGCCTTCATGCCGAACCCATCCCTTCCACATCACCACCGAATCAACCTGCCACCGGTCCATCCCATCACCGGTCCCAGCTCCATGCCGAACCAGCACCCACTACCGAATGAACCTCCAAACCATCTACCACCGGTCCACTTCATCACCGGTCCATGTTCCATGCCGAATGAAGCCTCGCCGAACCAGAACGCTCCCAGACCAGATTGCTTCAGCCCAGGCCCATCAGCAGCTATATACATCCAAGACCCCTGCCCCCAACCTCATTCTATAAATAGAGGGGCAGGGGTACAACAATGGCAGACAAGTTTGAGAGCTCAAGCAAGGAAGGAACTTTCAAACAACTTTCTTATACTTGTACTTAAAGCTTTGTACTTGTAATCCGAAAGAAAAGAGAGAATAACATATAAAGTGGACGTAGGCACGTTTTGGCCGAACCACTATAAATCTGCGTGTCTTTTACATTTTAGTCCTTGCTTTTTACATATTTGCATAAGTAACCTAAAACCTTAAAAAATAACATATAATCAACTAAATAATACGGATTGGAGGTGTTTGTCCATTTTTTGTGCAAACATTTTTGGTGCTTTCACTGAGAACTTGGAACTCGAAGCTTCAGCTTCCCTCATTCAACCTTCTTTCCCAATAGCACCCTTCATTGCCTAGGAAACATGACTTCCAGGCCGAGAAAAGACACCAACAAGGGAAAGAACGTTGCAACCAGCAGCGCTCCAGATCCAGTGGATCCAGATCAAGAGAACCATCCCACTACGACAGCAGATCAGGCAAATCCAATAGCTCCTGCCGCGGAACAACCGGCAGCAATCACTAGGGCAGATCTAGACAGAGTTGTGACTGAAGTAACTTACCACTTCGCATCCCAACAAGAAGCTTTGGTGAACCAACTCATGTCACGCTTGAGGGATGCCGAAGAATCCAACCGCAACACTGAATCATGGGGTGAGTCTCAATCTGGAGGATCTCAGAGACAGCAAAGGTCTTCCCTCTTCGAAGAAGCTATCAACAGGAACAACAGTGATAGGGGCCGCGCCCGGACTCAGCCCGAACTCCGACTTGAGGAAGCACTTGGAACCGAACCCAATGGGGGAGGCACCAGACGAGGGTCGGATGTATCTGAGCCAGTAATGCCACCTAATCATAGAAACCCCGCTGAACGGAGCCGAGCTAGAACCCAGCCCGAAGTTGACCCCATGGAAATGCTCGAAACAGAACCCCGCAGGGGAAGATCAAGGCAGGGGGCAACTGTAGCTGGTCCTAGCATGCATCCGAGTAGCCAAAGACAGCCACTGGATAATGTCAAAAGTGATAGGCTATACCATCCCTATAGGTCATCCGGACGAGATCGATCCCGCAGGGAAGAACCAAGCTCATTCTTGTCCGCTCCAAATTCTGATGAAAGAATGGCACGAATATTCAGGGAATGCGTCCGACGGGAGCAAAGGGAGCGAGGGATAGGCGCTAGGGTAGCCAGCCCTTTCACCCGCGACATCGAAACCGCCATCACCCCTCGAGAATGGAAAATGCCGACGATGGAACCGTACAAGGGAACTTCCGACCCCGTTGTACACTTGCAGAGATACACACATCATATGCTCATGAGCGGGGCAACGGAAGGAGTATTATGCAAATGCTTTCCACTATTTTTAGCAGATCTAGCTACCTCCTGGTTCTGCCATCTACCCCAAGGATCCATCAGTTCATGGGAAATGTTGAAGGAAAAGTTCATTAGCCAGTTCCGCATTCATGTGGAACAACCCAAGGATGCTTATTCTCTATCCAATGTCAAACAGAAATCCGGAGAGACACTGCAACAATATCTAACCCGGTTCAACGCCGCAGCGGCCGCAGTCCAAGATGCCGATGAGAAACTCACCCTAATGGCCCTCTGTAGTGGTGTGCACCCAGATACCAAGTTCGTTAGAAGACTAACTAAAGAAAAACCAGCAACCTTGCCCGATTTCTTTCATGAAGCTGGGAAGTACATGAGACTCGAAGAGGCTGCCACTGAAAGGCAGACAGGACCACAGGCTAAGACGGCCCATGGAAACGCCCCTGCCGCAGCGAAAGACATTCGGAGAAACGACTCCAGAGACAATGTAGGGGGCAAGAAGGGAGAAAAGCGCTTGTACCGACCAGGACCGAGATTTGACGCTTACCCTCCCTTGAATGAAACAGTCGAGAACATCTTCCTGGCCACCCAGGACGAACTCACATACAAGCGCCCCCCGTACAAGAAAGAGTCAGATCGCGCAATCCAGTCCGAAAAATTCTACCGTTTCCACGAGTCTCATGGGCACGATACCAATGAATGCCGCCATCTCCGAGACCTAATTGAAGAACACATCAGGAGAAAGAAATTAGAACGCTATGTGAAGGGACATGACAGGACCCCAGCTCCTACCAAGGAAAACCCAGGGCAGCTCCACCTAGAGACAGGCGGAGGAAATCGCAACACCAGCGGTTCCAGCCAAGAGAAGATAGTGGTCCATATAATATCAAGAGGGCCACACATCGCTGACAAGAGCTGGGCAGAAATGGAAAGATATGGAAACTCACTCAGAAGCGAGGGAGACTGCGTCAATTCTGTTATGGAAGAACGCCACCATAAGCGGAAGGAAAGTAATGATATCACATTCAGCGAGCGCGACCTAGAAGGAAGGCAATACCCTCATATGGATCCTATGGTCATCTCTTCCTAGTTCGGTCCAGCCAAAGTTTTCCGAATCTTAATAGACACTGGAAGTTCAGTAAATATCCTATTCAAGCATGCTTTCGACAAAATGAAGCTGTCAATGAAGGATGTATCCCTCTGTAACAAACCACTACACGGTTTCACTGGAGAAGCAAAGATGCCTCTCGGACAATTGGATCTCTTTGTTGAATTGGGAAGTCATCCCCGTTCCGCTGTTCGGAAACAAACATTCGTGCTAATAGACAACCACTCGGCCTACAATGCCTTTTTAGGAAGACCAGCCTTGTCCGACTTCAAATTGTCCTTGCCCCATGGTGCCTGAAGATGAAGTTCCCAACGGATAATGGAGTGGGAGAAGTAGAAGGAGATCAAGACGTCGCTCGGGACTGCTATGTAACCGAGCTTCGCAATAACCGCAAGAAAGATAAAGGGAAGAATGCAGAGACTACTCTCTGCATGAAAATCTTGGAAGCATAGCAACTAAAGAAAGCCCCTCCTCTTCGATATACAAGTGATCCCTTCAACGAACTAGATCCCAGGGACGGAGAGGAGGAGGCCACCGCCGAGCCTGCAGAGGCTATGGAATTCGTATCTGTAGACAAACACGACCCAAGTAAACTGCTGAGAGTCGGATCTCAGCTAAAAAGAGAATTAAAGAATCAACTCATTGATTTTCTTCGCCACAACATGGATGTATTTGCATGGACGCACGCTGATATGACCGGAATCTCCCCGGACATAGTATGCCACGCACTAAACATCGATCCTACCAAGGTACCGGTAAAGCAAAAGAAGAGAAGTATGGGGGCAGAACGATCAGCAGCCCTCGAGGAAGAAGTAAAGAACTTACTTGCCAATGACTTCATACGTGAAGCCATCTACCCGGAGTGGATCGCCAACCCGGTACTGGTAAAGAAAGCTAATGGGAAGTGGTGAATATGCATCGATTTCTCCAACTTAAATGACGCCTGCCCGAAAGACTGCTTCCCACTCCCCCGAATCGACCAACTCGTGGACAGCACTGCTGGACACGAACTCTTATCCTTTATGGACGCATACTCAGGATATAACCAAATCCCTATGCATGCCCCCGATCAAGACCACGCCAGTTTCATCACGGATCGGGGGTTGTACTGCTACAAAGTAATGCCTTTCGGACTTAAGAACGCCGGAGCTACTTACCAGCGCCTCGTCAACAAGATGTTTGCAGAACTGATAGGACGAACCATGGAAGTATATGTGGACGACATGCTAGTGAAGTCAAGAAAAGCCAACGATCATGTGAGCCACTTGGGTGAGATGTTTCAAGTACTTCGCAAATATGGAATGAAGCTGAACCCTCTAAAGTGCTCCTTTGGAGTGTCATCAGGAAAGTTCTTGGGATTCATCGTCCATGCCAGAGGGATCGAAGCGAACCCCGAACAAGTCCGAGCCTTGCAAGATATCAAAATACCATCCACTAGGAAAGAAATGCAAAGCCTAAACGGGAAGGTGGCCGCCCTAAGCCGGTTCATCTCTAAAGCAACTGACAAATGCATTCCTTTCTTCGAAGCCCTGAAGAAAGACAAAGGAAAATTCGAGTGGACCGACGAATGTTCAGCAGCTTTCCTTAACCTAATCGAGCACCTCCAGCGGCCACCAGTACTCTCAACGCCAAATGAAGGCGAAGAACTATACCTATATCTTGCTGTGTCATCCCATGCCCTAAGCACCGCTTTGGTAAGAGAAGAAAACCGCACACAACGGCCAGTGTACTTCATAAGCAAGAGGTTCACGGGAGCAGAAACCCGGTATCCCAAACTTGAGAAACTGGCGTACTGTTTACTAATCACATCAAGGAAGCTGCGACACTATTTCCAGTCTCATTCCATTAGAGTTTTAACCGATCAACCGCTAAAACAAGTGCTCCATCGCCCCGACACTTCTGGGCGATTACTTAACTGGTGCATCGAACTAAGTCAATATGATATCACTTACCATCCTCGCACCGCTATCAAGGGGCAAGCCATAGCTGATTTCATTGCCGAGTTCGCTACTAGCGAAGGTAGGGACCAATCTGAAATAGCAGAAGATATCAAGTGGAATCTCTTCGTAGATGGAGCGTCGAACGAACAAGGCTCGGGGGCAGGCGTTGTGATCATCACTCCCAGGGGAAGAAAGCTGCGTTATGCATTAAGGCTGGAATTCGCTGCCACCAACAATGATGCCGAATATGAAGCAGTAATAGCCGGATTAGAGCTCGCCCTGGAGATCGGAGTCAGTTCCTTATGTCTTCGCAGTGATTCGCAACTCATCATAAATCAAATACTAGGGGAGTTCTAGACTCGAGGAGAGCGGCTCACGGCATATCTGAAAAAGACCAAGCAACTGCTCAATCGATTGGATCACTACTCGATCAAACACATTTCCCGAGAAGAAAATCAAGAGGCCGACGAACTGGCAAAGCAAGCTAGCATGGGAGATGATACCACTTCTGGAACGATAACTGTCTCAAGACTACTAACCCCTAGTTTTGAGCAAGTAAACCTGATAGCTGCAACCAAAGAAGAAACATGGATGACCCCTATCTGAGAATACTTACAAAACGGCACCCTACCAGACAGGCGAAATGAAGTTAAGAAAATTCTAAGGAAAGCTTCCCGCTACACGATGCAAGAAGGCATCCTCTATCGGCACGGCTTCTCTAACCCCTTATTGAGGTGCGTTGCTGGAAGAGAAGCCAGGGGAATTCTATCCAACGTCCATCAGGGAAGTTGTGGAGACCACACCGGAGGGCAGATTCTGGTAAAAAAGATACTCCGATATGGATATTTCTGGCCCACCTTGAACAAAGACGCCTTAGACTTCGTCAAAAAATATGACAGATGTCAGAAATTTTCCAAAATCCCTCGACTACCAACCAATGAAATTACTCAGATGACCAGCCCTTGGCCCTTCGCAATATGGGGGATTGACTTAATTGGCGAACTGCCCACGGGCCGAGGCGGAGCCAAATATGCTATAGTGGCAGTCGACTACTTCACCAAATGGGTGGAGGCGGAACCTCTAAATAAAATATCTTCGGCAAAAGTTATCAACTTCTTAATCAAAAATATTCTGTGCAGGTACAGAACACCACTCAAAATCGTATCAGACAATGGACTTCAGTTTGACAGCGAGGAATTCACCGACTGGTGCCGAGAGCACGGGATTCACAAAAGCTTCTCATCCGTGGCTTATCCCCAGGCAAACGGTCAAATAGAAGCTGTCAACAAAATTCTCAAAACCTTAATCAAGAAGAAACTTGAAAAGTCGAAAGGCGCTTGGGTGGACGAACTTCCTACGGCACTTTGGGCCTATCGCACATCTTACAGAACTTCAACAGGGCATACTCCCTTCTCTTTGGCATACGGATCGGAGGCTATGCTCCCAGTTGAAACTATAGTGCCCTCTCACCGTAGGATCAACTACAACCCGGAAGAAAATGAAGAACTCCTCCACATGTCTTTGGATCTAATTGAGGAGAGAAGAAATGATGCAGCACTCAAAGCAGCAGCTCACAGACAAAAAGTGGCAGCACTATACAACTCCAAAGTCAGACATCGCAGCTTACAAGAAGGAGACCTTGTCCTCAAGAGAATCTTTCCGCGCCCCGGGGCACTGGACCCCATCTGGGACGGACCTTATGTAATTCATAAAGATCTCCACAACGAAGCTTATATTTTGTCAACAGTGGACGGAGAGGTGTTCCAGAGGGCATGGAACATCCGACACCTCCGTCGATACTTTTCTTAACTTGTACTGCCCATATGAAGTGAATTAACAAAGAGATTCAGTGGACGTAGGCATTTTCGTGCCGAACCACTTTAAAAAACTTGGCTCTTGTTAACTTGTTCCTTTATATCTTGGCTACTTGTTAAGCTTTATCCTTTGCCGTTGAACAAAATCCTTTGCAGATGACATTTCAATCCAAAACTTCACAACACAACTCCACCTGGACAAAATCTAACAGGTACGCTGCGCTCCTATGCCCTCGCCAATGAGATACTTTGCTCCGGTATCCCTCTACCGCGAGTTAACTCATTGTTTGCCTCGGCCCTTAAAGCCGACTGTAATGAGCCGAGTATAAGTCATCATAAAAAAGGCCGACTATAGCCGATGGCAGCTCATTACAGCGATTCGGCTTGCCGGCGACTGTGAACCGATCATAAGCCCCAACATAAGGTGTGGCCAGCCAAGGGCAGTTCACAGTTGACGATCGGCCCCCACGCTAGCCGGCCACAGTAAATCGAATAATACCCACGATTACGGGCCATAATGGCCCGGGTAGTTACTGTGCGCGATCGGCTCCGATGTGTCTTAAGTGCGGCTGTGGTAAAAAAGAAAACTCCCCGCAGTAGGCGCAAGATGGGTGACAAATGTCTCCAAGACCCACAGCTAGGGAAAGTGACTACAAAACCTGTTTGCCACGAACTTAAGCACATCGACGGCCTTCCGTGACTGGAAGTTTTACTTTTCATATATTCAATGTCATTTAAAACTTTTCTCCTATTCTCCGTAACGGTGCTTGAAAGTACAGGACATGAAATAGGGAACGTTCGCTAATGGGAACAGAAACTCACAATCGGATAACGAGACACTCAACAGCATTCCGTGCTTAGTCTTACAGGGCGCACGAAATTGCCGTCTATGGCCAAAACATGAAGGGCGGTACCTTCTACTTTTATACATTAATACGTAGCTGCAGTTTGTATTTACACATCACATTTACATTGCAAAATGAGAAAATTATGCTTTAAGCAAAAAACTTGGCATCAGACACAGTCAAGTCACTAGTAACATGCATAGTTACATCACTTACACAGCACAACAAAATAGCAATAACATTCCAACACAAAGGAATCAGCTTATATTATGAAATTACAAAACGTCATTCATCACAAACAATATTATTACAGTTACATCAATGTTTTGGACTAACATGAACAGCAATAAAAAGAAATCAAAAGGTAACCAGCTATATTAGTGCTAACCAATACACCTCAGAACCAGCTCTCCGAATCTAATCGGTCGCTGGATCGGAACTCCCAGCGTGTTGACCAGAGGTCCCACCTGTCCAATTCAGAAGAAGCATCCATCAGATAAACAGCGAACGATCAAGTTATGAAAAGCTAAAAAGGGAAAACTCACCGACGCCCGCTTCTTGGTCCTCATCCCCCAACTGCACACCGGCTTTCTCCGCAGCAAGCAGCTGCATCCCCTCCTTCACCGCTACCTTCTCCTCCTTTGAGAACTGGGCGGTTACCACGTCCATCCTGAATGCCGCTCCACCTTCCTTATCCGCATCGGCCTTGGCCTCCTCCAAAGCCCGGAGATATATCCTAGCCATGATCCGGAGATAGTCATCCATCCAGGATAGATTACCCTGCTTCCAGGTACGGAAGTACATATCCTGCAACATCTCATCCATCATCCCCTCATTCTCCTCAAACTCCCTCACCCGGGCCTCGGAGGACAACAACTTAGCAACGGCAACATCCCTCTCCGATCGATATCTCAAGCGGTCAGCCTGGAGAGACCTCCTCATTCCCTCCATCTCTTCCTTTAGCTTGGCCTGAGCAAGCTCTGCGGCCTCAAGCCTTCCAGACAACTCTTCAATCCGCTCAAGATCCGCATTCCGAACCTCGTCCACCGTCGCAATGGCCATATCAATCCGCCCCTTGCAAGCAGCCTCCATTTTTCGCAATTCTGCCCTGCTAGCCTTTTCCAGACTCTCCTTCAACTGCCTGGAGGCTGCCTCGTGCTGAGAAATCTGGATAGCCTGATTGGCAAGCTACTTGTCCTGATCAGCAACCTGTAGCCGCAGCCGGATGTTAGCACTCCCGATTTCCTCCCCAGCCCTAGCCAGTCGAGCATGATGCTCCATCAACTTCTTGACCTCCTCCGCGACCCGGTCAATGTTGGCCTTGGCTTCGTCCCCCATGGCAGCTATCCGAGTAGTGAGCAGGTCCAAATCTAGGGACTTAGCCTCATCAAGAATCCGAACCATGGGATTGCGGGGGAGAAGATGCTCGCCCGTGGCCTCGTCAAATAAAATATCCTGAAGGCTTGGGTCCAAATCCGGGTGGCCGGCAAAGGGATTGCGAGGCACGTCGGGACGTTTTATGCGGATCACAGTAGGGTTCTCGGAAGGAGGCGGAGGGGGGACAAACTCCGTGGTCTTCTCCGTAGTATCTCGGGGAGGCTGAATAGGAGACTGAGGACCTGGTGGTGAATCAAATAAGGAACGCCTCCTCTTCCTCTGCTGGATATCTTCTTCAATGACTCCAAGAAGAGGGCGATATTTAACTACGTCCCCGGAACGACCAGTTGGCGGCTTAGTAGCAGCTCTCATCAATTTGAATTGTTCAAGGCGGTGTCGAACGTCTGAAGTTTTGGCCACCTCGCCTGCCCCTGTAATAAAGAACAAGTGTTACAAGCATACAATGGTCCATAATTCAAGAAATATGTTAACTTAAAAAGAATGAGAAGGCACGTCTGTTATACAAACCCTGCGGAGAAGGAGAATACTGCAATAAGTCCTGAATCTCAGTCCAGGACGGAAGCGAACCATAAAATATTCCTAAGTCCCTATCATAAATGGAGTCTGCAGAAGTCAAAAGTTCACCTTGAATCGCTGGAGCCGCCTCAGCTGAAGAACTCTTAGGGAATGGATCGGCACCATCCCCAGCCTTGTCACCCTACTTTACCTTCTTCACCGAGGCTGATCCTTCCTCCAACCCTTCAAAAGCTTGGCGGAAGGCGTCATCCGTCCACTCCTGGATCTCCCCTGCCTGCTCAGAAGACAAAGGGCCGGCACCACTACCACCCCGTCCTTCACCTTCTCCATCTCCTCCGCTCTCCTCTTCGTCTCTTTCCTCCTCTCCACCTTCCTCTTCCGGAATGTCTAGACATGTACTAGGAGAGGGTCCATCGGACTTTTTAAGCTTCTTTCCCCCAACGGCTGGAGGCACCGAGAAAGGTCTCTTCTTGCTACTCTTTGCAGTGGCCCCATCCTTGGCTTTAGCAGCCCTCTCCTCGGCTGTATCTCTCTGTTTAACCACAGATTGACGTGGCAGAATCAAGTTATACTCCAGGAGAGTGGCATTCCTGATCAAGTAAGAAGCCGACCGATCCCGTGCCGGAATGGCTCTTATTTCCGCAGCCGTCCGAACCAAGGAATCCTTCTCCACGACCGCAAAACCACATGTCGCTAGCAAGAAATGAAAGCATATAAGAAGAAGCATTGTGATCGAGACAAGGAAAATATAAATGGAGGTCAACTTACAGCCGGAAGTGAAAAGGCGGAAAGAAACAGAGTCATCCCTAATAAAAAACCATTCCTTCTTGAACATACTGAGCTTCGAGTACAGATCCAGAACAGGCTTGAAGGGCACGGCCGCTTCCCAACTGATATATGGAGACCCCTTCTTGTAGCCTCTCAAGTTGTACAGATACCGGATCTCCCGGTTGGAAGGGGAGCGCCCATATCTCCTCTGAAAGATGACGAAAAGACTCACCAGAATAGCGTAGGAGTTAGGTTGAAGCTGGAATGGAGCCACCTTCAGATATGTGACAAAGCTAACTATCCAGGCATTGAGAGGCGGGATAGCACCACACATGCAATGATATCTTCTGTAAGCAAAGTAGCTTTCAGGGGGGTCATACGGCATCACTCCGTTCCCCGGCAACCACATAAGCGCTCTATCTATCCCGAAGGAACGAGCTATAACATCAAGTTGCTCCTCCTTTAAGGAGCTAGGAAAGCAATCGGGAGGGGAGACCAGAAGTTCCTGGGGACCATACCCATCCACTAGCGACCTTGGGGCAGGTCCATGTCGCGCCGGTTCTGTTTGGGCTGGGGGCACGGAAGAAGACCCTCCTCTATCCTTGGACTTCTTACTATCTGATCGAGTTTCCACTTTGCGAGACATTTTATCTGCATACACAATAGAGAAAGACGTGTTGTTAGTACAAGGAGTATAGAGATATAAGCAAACAAGTGTATAAAGTAAGCCAACATGTGTAAATGTAGGGTTATCACTCAAAACTCAAATATGAAAGCTCATTCGGCGTAGCCCATTCGGCATAAAGTTCATCCGGTAAAATAAATAATAAGTTTCATTCGGTACGCGAGGCCCCGAGCTCATTCGGTGATTGGATATAAAGATCGTTCGGCAGGATAGATCCTCACCTGGTTCGGCAAAGATTTTGATCTGGCTAAACACGTATGATTCGGCACAACTAGGTGATTCGGCACTTATATGGTTCGGCTGTCTCAAATGGTAGAGGATGAACGAAGGTCTGAAGCCCATATTTATAGGCGAAACCTATCGACCGGACCAACCGGTTCGGCACACCCAGGACCGAACGACTGCAGGAAAATAAAGCACGCCATGTGCATACACATGCCCTACTTTGGTGGGCAAGTGTTGTGTGCATTTCCACCACCGAACCAGCAAGCACAGGGACACCACCGAACCAGTGCCTCTCCCCCTACATGCCGGACCAATCGCATCTCCATGCGCACCGAACCAACTCCACCATGTCCCACCGAACCAACATAACACCATCACCCACCGGACCAACCGCTACCGGTCCAACACCTTCATGCCGAACCCATCCCTTCCACATCGCCACCGAATCAACCTGCCACCGGTCCATCCCATCACCGGTCCCAGCTCCATGCCGAACCAGTACCCACTACCGAATGAACCTCCAAACCATCTACCACCGGTCCACTTCATCACCGGTCCATGTTCCACGCCGAATGAAGCCTCGCCGAACCAGAACGCTCCCAGACCAGATTGCTTCAGCCCAGGCCCATCAGCAGCTATATACATCCAAGACCCCTGCCCCCAACCTCATTCTATAAATAGAGGGACAGGGGTACAACAATGACAGACAAGTTTGAGAGCTCAAGCAAGGAAGGAACTTTCAAACAACTTTCTTATACTAGTACTTAAAGATTTGTACTTGTAATCCGAAAGAAAAGAGAGAATAACATATAAAGTGGACGTAGGCACGTTCTGGCCGAACCACTATAAATCTGCGTGTCTTTTACATTTTAGTCCTTGCTTTTTACATATTTGCATAAGTAACCTAAAACCTTGAAAAATAACATATAATCAACTAAATAATACGGATTGGAGGTGTTTGTCCATTTTTTGTGCAAACAGGTACAAGATTCCCAATTCCACTGCCGAGCCAAACCTCAACCTTCCCCCCAAACCATACCGAACCACCTCTCCACTTCCTTGCCGAACCACCATACTCCTACCACCGGACCAAAGCCCTACCGGTCCAACACCACTCCCTGCATAGCCGAACCAAGCTCCATTCACTCACCACCGGATACACCTTCACCGAACCAACGTCCCACCGGACCAACTCCACTTCCATGAACTACCGAACCAAGCCCTTGCCGAACCAAAGTTGCCAGTCCAGATTGCCTCAGCCCAGGCCCACCAGCAGCTATATACATCCAAGACCTCCACCCCCAGCCTCACTCTATAAATAGAGGGGCAGGGGTACAACAATGGCTGACAAGTTTGAGAGCTCAAGCACGGAAGGAACTTTCAAACAACTTTCATATACTTGTATACAAAGCTTTGTACTTGTAATCTGAAGAGAAAAGGAGAATAACATATAAAGTGAACGTAGGCACGTTCTAGCCGAACCACTATAAATCTGTGTGTCTTTTACAGTTTAGTCCCTGCTTTTTACATATTTGCATAAATCACCCAAAACGCTAAGAACAACATATAATTAACTAAATCGTACGATTTTGGGGTGTTTGCCCATTTTTTGCGCAAACATTTTGGTGCTTTCACTGAGAATTGAACTCAAGGACCTACCGCTTGGAAGTTGAATTTGAGAGTTTAGAGATTCAGATTGGAAGAGTCATGGCGAGACAATCAAGCAGAAGGCCAAGGCCAGAGCAGAGTCAACAGGAAGGGAGTCAAGAGGCTTCCTCAGGAGCAAACCAAGCTTCAGCCTTCGTCACCAGGGATGAGATGGAGGCTATGATGAGAAGACAAGAAGAGATGATCCAGAACTTGCTTCAGCAAATTGGATAACTTGGAGCACAAAACCAAGGAGCAACTGGAGTTCAGAACGGAGCAGGACCATCTGGCGTAGCACCAGAGCTAGGGCGCACACACGTAGAGCATGTTAATTCGATCCCGGGAAGAGAGACGGGGGCATCCGAACAACCTGGTGGCAATAGAGGAGTGAACGCTCAGTCAAGGGGGCAGATCCCAGAGTTCCCTCGTGAACTCGGGGGGCAGGTTGAAAGTGATGAACGAAGATTGCATCTCGGAGACGATGACAGATTGGCGGAGATGGTTAGAAGAGCTATGAGAGGCGGTTTAGTAAACAAAGACTTGGAAGATGTAAACAAGAGTCCTTTTTCTTCTGCAATTAGGATAGCTAGGAACCCACCAGAATTCAAGCTACCATCAGTAGAGATGTACGATGGGAGGACAGACCTTGCGGTCCATCTTACTAAGTATATGAGGCACATGGAAGTGCTGGGGGCATCGCAGGAGATCATGGCCCGGTGCTTTCCACTGTATTTGACGGACATTGCAGCGTTATGGTTTAGGCAACTGGAGAGCGGCTCCATAGGTACGTGGGCAGATTTAACTGAGAGATTCATGAGGCAATTCAGGGTTCATATTGCGAGACCCAAGAATGTGATGACTTTGGCAACCTTGAAGCAGAAAACTGGAGAGACTTTGAGGAGCTTTCTAATGCGATTTAATGCGGCGGCAGCATCTGTGGATCGACCAGATCCATCTATGGTCATGATGGCGGCTGTATATGGAATAGCTTATAGTACAGAGTTCAAGAATTCATTAACCAAGGACCCGCCTATGAATCTGGGAGAGTTCTATCATGAGGCTGAAAATTTTCTGCGTTTGGAAGATGCTAGTGCAGAAAGAGAGGAAGAAGATGACGTTTACGCAATCAAGAGCGGAAACCCACCTGGAAAGGGTGCAGAGACAAGCAAAGGAAAGAGAAAGGCTGAGGATAATGATGACAGGTCAAAGCGGCAAAGGAGGGAGCCGCGATTCATCACTCACACTGAGCTGAATGAGAGTCTGGAACGAATTTATCAGGATACCAAGGGGTAGGTTCCGTATCGTAGACCAATGCGAAGGGATCCAACCTCTGACGAAAGAAAATCAGATAAGTTTTGTGTATTCCATGAATTATACGGTCATAACACTAATGATTGTAGGCATTTGAAGGACGAGGTGGAAGGGCATATCAGGAACGGTATGCTCCTTCAGTACGTGAGGAGGCGAACTCCAGCAGTGGAGCCAGAGCGACCACCGTCTACATCGGCTAGAGGTGACCCTGGATCGGGGCACCGTTTGATTATCCATTGATTGCTTGATTAAAATAGCGATGAACAAGTTGTAAACCTCTCGCTAACACGGTTAGATCATTTACACATGTGAGCGATTGCGCACGATCCATAGGCATGCTCTGAATGACTACCAGCCGCGTTATAGTAAGAGTTTACGCTTTGACATCTTCATTCTGCTTTTTGCTTTGATTTTGATTTGAACATTTAAATTCTTCCTGTTTGGACATTTCTGCTGTAGGATTCATATGATTATTGCTTTAACAACTACAATTCTATGGAAAAATTTACTTGTATGCCCGTTGGATCGCGAACGGTCCACGAGCACCTCTTGCATGGCAGCGAACTGCCGAAGTCTTTGATTCGGAAACTCCCCCAAACAATAACTCCGGCATTGATAATATTAAGTCCCCCCTGGGCACACATAATTCGCCTCGAACGGCACCCGACCTCGAACGGTCATAACTCGCCTCGAACGGCACCCGACTTCGAACGGTCACAACTGGCCTCGAACGGCACCCGATCGCGAACGGTCACAATTCGCCTCGAACGGCACCCGACTTCGAACAGTCACAAACTCGCCTCGAACGGCACAACTCATCTCGCCACAAATGGCTCGATCGCGAATGGTCGCCATTTGAGGTCCACCTCCTGACCGCCAACAGTCGCACCTTACCACGAATGGCTCGATCTCGAACGATCGTCATCCGAAGTAAGGCGCTTGACCGCGAACGGTCCCATTTCATCTTTTGCCGCGAACGGCACCGGCCGTGAACGGTCACATTTCACCCCAAGTGGCTTGATCGCGAACGGTCGCCATTTGAGGTCCGCCTTCTGACCGGGCTCGGTCGCACTTTACCTCGAATGGCTCGATCCCGAACGGTCGTCATTTGAAGTAAAGCACTTGACCGTGAACGATCACATTCCACCGCAAATGACTCGGTCTCGAACGATCGTCGCATGGATTTAGACGCTTGACAGCGAACGGTCGCACTTCACCTCAAATGACTCGATCGCGAACGGTCGGCATTTGAAGTTAGGCGCTTGACCATGAACGGCCGCGCTCCATCCCAAATAGCTCGATCCCGAACGGTCGTCATTTGGGGCCATTTAAAATATCAAGCTCTTTACAGGTTATCAACAGGATATGAACATCCAGCTCATGGCATTACAAAACACGCCTTTCTACCGCAAGGACATCAACAGGATATGAACATCCAGCTCATGGCATTACAAAACACGCCTTCCTATCACAAGACATGTTTTGGGGGGCAAAGTGTTATCTCATTTTTGGTCAAAACTGGAATATCAATGCTGTGTGCATTTCCACCACGACCGAACCAAGAAGAAGCAACCAGCAAGCGTATATAAGTCTGGAATTTCACTCATGATTCAAGTATAAAAGTCCATCCGACATTATAGGTTTAAAGATACATTCGGTAGTACATCACATATCTCATTCGGCATAGCTCATTCGGCACTCGACACACCAATCTCGTTCGTGTTCATTCGGCGAAAGAAAACATACCTGGTTCAGTACCAGTTTGATTCGGCACCTGATTGATTCGGCACGTGTATATTCGGTACTTGTTTGATTCAGTACAAGATTCCCAATTCCACTGCCGAGCCAAACCTCAACCTTCCCCCCAAACCATACCGAACCACCTCTCCACTTCTTGCCGAACCACCATACTCCTACCACCGGACCAAAGCCCTACCGGTCCAACACCATTCCCTGCATAGCCGAACCAAGCTCCATTCACTCACCACCGGATACACCTTCACCGAACCAACGTCCCACCGGACCAACTCCACTTCCATGAACTACCGAACCAAGCCCTTGCCGAACCAAAGTTGCCAGTCCAGATTGCCTCAGCCCAGGCCCACCAGCAGCTATATACATCCAAGACCTCTACCCCCAGCCTCACTCTATAAATAGAGGGGCAGGGGTACAACAATGACAGACAAGTTTGAGAGCTCAAGCACGGAAGGAACTTTCAAACAACTTTCATATACTTGTATACAAAGCTTTGTACTTGTAATCTGAAGAGAAAAGGAGAATAACATATAAAGTGGACGTAGGCACGTTCTGGCCGAACCACTATAAATCTGTGTGTCTTTTACAGTTTAGTCACTGCTTTTTACATATTTGCATAAATCACCCAAAACGCGAAGAACAACATATAATCAACTAAATCGTACGACTTTGGGGTGTTTGCCCATTTTTTGCGCAAACACGAGTGTTTTGTCCTTTCAATTCGCTCAGGTCAGTCTGAGCATTACAGGATTGGAAGACTTTATTTTGGAGGACGAAGATATTATTATTATTATTTACTATATGGTTCGACTGCATCATATTGTTCCACTGCATTGTTATTTATTATTCTTTGGTATGTGTAACTCTGATTTTGTGGTGCATAAGTATAATCAAAGGTTTTGTAAACAACTTCATGAACTGTTTATTTGATTATTATATTTTTTCATTCCACTGCAAGATTCTATTTCTTTTTTTTCTTCTGTGCTTTTTCTTATTCACCCCAATAACAATTCGCCCTTCTGTATGGTGTGAGTCTGACGTGTGTGGTTTATCGTCGATTTAAAAAGTACAAAAAGGCGGGCTATTAGAAGCTTAGTGATGAAATAGAAATGGTTTTTTAATTTCATAATTATTGGAACTAATAAAAATATTTTATGAAATTCCAAGGTGGAAAAAAGGGTTAATGTCGGATTATTTAATTACTAAAAATAACAAAAATAAAATATTTTGACTTGAAATTTTCATATGAGGTAGAATATGATAAAACAAATTTTGGGTGAATTCTTGTGATTTTCACAATTAATACTCTATTTTATATGAATTATTTCATGAAGAAAAGCACTAATTAATTAAGAATAATTTAATTAATTAATTATGTAAGGCAGTTAACAAATTTTGAGAAGAAACTGTAAAGAAAGGTAATCAGCCAATAGAAGTTGACGCCAAATGAGAATGTAAAAAGAAGTTACTTAAGAGAACAATAAATCAATTTTCAATTTAATTACAAAAGTATCATTGGATCCTTGTTAACCAAGTAAAATATAATACACCAAAGCTAGTTGGAGATAGCACATGTTGACACATAAATGGTGATAGCACTACGTAACTCACGAAAGCTTGAAATAAACTAAAACACACAAAGGCTTAAATGCCCACGATAACTTAGGAATTTTTTTAACATGGTAGCTTTTTTGAACTATACCCACGAAGGATGAATATAATAACATGTATGGCTTATGAAAGCTAAATAAAATAACTCACGAAAGCATGAAAAATTTATTAAACAAAAGTGGGATAGCATGTAGGTGGGTCAACTCACAGTAGCAAAATAAACAAGAATGGGACAACTAATCGTATGAACACAACACGAGGGCAAGGATATTACACGCGAAATCTAGCAAAAAAATAATAAAAGAAAAAATGGAAGGACATCTCATAAGTAGCTTAAGCATGCATATTATAACAACACGAAAGAAAATTTGAATTTATCAGCACACGAAAGCAAGCGAAAATGAAACGGGGCAGCTTATGTTTTAAATTAGAACATACGAAGGCAAATAGGAAAGATGATAGATCACCGTGCATGCAAAGTGGTAACGCACAAAACAAAATGAAATGATAGTTCTTGAATGTACACTATTCATGAAGGCATTAAATGAAAACAAGACACGAGAGCTCCTCTCTGATAGCTCACGAAAGCTACAAGTTGGAGATGTGAAAACTACGTAGGTATGGGAAAAATTGAAGCAACAAAAAAAAGATTAAGCAACGAAGGAGGGCGTTAAATAGATAGCATGTGATGGCTTGGGATTGCATGTGAGCGCAAGTGACACGTTTGTTGCATAAAACACGATGGCTACAGGATAGCTAACACAAGTAATAACAATTATAGTTCACGACGGCTATGGGATAGCAAATAAAAAAAATTAAATGCAACTTGTCATAGCCGAGAAAACTATATTTTCTAAGTAAAATAACAAATACTTAGAGCACTTTAGCAGACAGTTTCCAAGTGTTATTGAACTATTTCATAGGAATGAAATAAAGAAGGATTTTATAAGTTAAAATTTTGTTAACTGATTTTTGAAACGAACATAGCTTAGAGAAGCTAATAAATGATAGGGTGTCATTTAAACTAGAAAATACAAATGTTTTATCTAAAGAATGTATAGAGTGCGCAATAAATGAATGATTGAAATGGGTTGAAGTATGATCAAAAACATATATCTATTCATGGAGTTATTTGATGGCAGGGTGCATTGACATTAGTCTAAAGTCCACCGGTATATGGCAGGGTGCTATGATAGGATTCAACCTAAGAATATTTTAAAACTCTATAGAGGACTTAAGGAAGTATTACTTGGTAGAGCGCCAAAACATCAGGGTGGTGTTATAAATAAATCGACATCGTGAATGATACCGTTCAGGGACTAAAAGGGGCTACTAATGCCTAGTAAGGGGGCTTATTAAAATGTATTCAAAGTGCTTACATCCTCTTGGTAGAGCCAGGGTGGCTTCCATTGGAAAATGAGTTGATATTTTCATCAGGCGACGTTGTTCGAGCAAAAGATTAAATTGAAGGGAAGGTCTAGGGAGGTGGTCACTAAAATAAGTTAATGATAGCTTGCTGAAGAAAGCCTAATAAGATATTAGGTGATGGTTGAATAAATAATGAATGATTATATGACTTGATTTGTATTTGGATGATAGGTATAAGGGTATACTTAACTTGATTTTATATATACATATGGATTAAAATTGGGCAACTAGTGTAGGGTACACTTATCAGCTGAATACATGCGCATGATTGCTTTATGTTATACATATACATATACATACATATATATATATATATATATATATGGTACACTTATTGGGTAAATACATGCACATGGTTGCTTTATGTGATATATGTATGCATGTATGTATGTATGTGTATAAATATATACAGTTTGTTGTTATATATATGTATGTGTGTGTGTATTGGTGTATACCGATGATGATACAGTAAGGGAAAAATCATTCCATGTTAGCTTCGTGCTTTCACTATGAATGCTTAGGGTAAAAGTTTACTCATACCAGACATTATTGTCTGATTCAAGATTTTACTATTTCCTATAAACTATCGGTTATTCATTCAATTAGGTCAATTTTATGGTCTAGACCTGTACCTTTTGAAAGACGAATACATATTTTGAAGACGAAGCATGATGCTTGCTATTTAAATAAAAGTAGTTTGAAATTCTACCGTGTAAAACTAGAATATATAACTGTTTATGTGCAGTGTTGGCATCTTCATATGTCACGCACACACTGCTCTGATTATATGATTATATGTTTACCCCTGTGTGGGAACAATTTGGTTCAAACCTGTTGCAATGAATTCTGTAAATCAAGTTGATGAGATTAAAAAGATCATTTAGCTTCCCTATTTACTTATGCATGCTAAATAATACTGAACTCACTTTGTCATTGGAAAATGATTTTCTTGATGATTGCAACATCACTAGCGTCCATTTTCGAGTCTCGGAGTGTGGGATGTTACTCTACCAAGGTATCATAATAATAAATGAGCATGTGTACAAGTATATACATACATACCTACATATATATTAGAATTAACATCTATTGTATACAATTATTACACTTGCATATACCTATGACAAATTCGTATGTAAATCAGGAATTTAAATGTCTAAGTATATACAATTGTTTGAATATACTGTAATTTACATATATGGTTTGTGTATATGTGTGTGTATGTTGTGTGTATGTGTGCGTATATATATTAATAGCACAATATATATAGTTTAGTTATATATATGTATGTATCTATATATGTATATTGACATGCTAATATAAAATTAATTTTATGTAAAATATGTTAATGAGTTATTAAGAGAGATAACAATCATTAATTATCTTTTAAATGCCAAATAAAATAATCATCAAATCCCATTAAGATATATAATAAATCTAATCTATTTATATTCCATAAGTATATTATATATCAAGTCATATATATATGCATAAAATTCACATATTTAAATTATGGTAAATTCTATTGGGTTACAAATTATTGACACAATTGGCGACATAATGAATCTCAAACATTCGTTTGCCCTTTGATTTATACCTCTAAGGTAAAGACAAAAAGATCTAATGATAAATATTTATTATGTCAAAATTTGTGTTTAATTTTGTGTCTCAATAGCCTCCCCCAAAATTATAGCTAAAATAAAGGATTATTTATATTCATACGGTAATTAAAATTTAGTAAACTAAGTATATATTTTAAATATAATTTACATTTTAATATATATATGTGTGTGTGTGTAGCCAAAATAGTTAATTTTTTCAAATACATATAAATAATTTTAGATGCATAAATTTGCACGTTCTAAATCGTAACCTAAAAGAATGATTAATTATAAAATATATACACATAAAATTTGATATTAGCTAAAACTTAATTTGTATGACATCATTAACATGATTAACATAAATCAAGACAAAATATAACACAAATGTTAACAACCCTCTCTGAAATGGGCATAATTTTGATCCAATAAAAGCCCAACGAACCTTAGGTCCATTTTGAAGCTGGTTATGGGTTGGTATAATTGATTTAACAAAACAATATGTACAGCTATCTATCTATGCTTTCAGAGTCTCATAACAGATGTATCCATCTCATTAAACCAAATCATAGGAGTACAATGTCACAATAGTGCATAAAACATGTTTAAAACATAGTCTAGGTACATAATAACAATATAAATAGATAACTATAATAGATAGCTTCCCATAATGTCTCCACCATCTTCTCTACACTTACCGTTGTACCCTATTTGTAGGTTGTAACGAGGAGGGCATCAGAACAATAATGTCTGGTGAATGAAAACCTCAAGTTTAACAATAATAGTATATAGGAAGAAGGTGTTTAGGTCATTATCGTGTCTTACATTTTTATTATACTTCTATAACTATATCTCCAACTATAGGATAATGGCCCTACATGCCTAACTCCATGATTATAAATGATGATGCAACACAACTATGGAGTATATAGGGTTCAACAACCGATCTTTCATCTAATCATATCTTAATGATGGGAGAAAAAGTACCTATGTCACTTAAGATCTTTTGAATAAGGAATATGCAGAATCTCCAGCCATGTAATACCTAGATCCCAAGGCGAACCCCTCCTGGTATTTCCTAACTGACATCGTCAAAAATCTCTTAAGGCCACTTAATACTTCTTAGATAGGAAAGAGGCAGACACTTGAGCCATTTAATACCTCAACCCTAAAGTGACTCACAAGAGATTTCTACTAACACACCTAAAAGATAACTCCGACCATTTAGTACTTCTAAAATAAGGAAGAGGCGGACCCCAACATCATTTAATACCTCAACCTCGAAGCAGGCCCATCCTAGAATTACCGCATGTTGTTTAAATAAAATCAAGACCATTTAATAGTTCTTTAATAGGGAAGAGGCAGATCCCAATAGCACTTTAATACCTCAACAATGAAGCTGGCCTGTCCTAGTATTACCCAATTATTTATGAGAAATTCCCCAAGTCATTTAGTACTTCTTAGTAGAGAGGAGGCATAAACCAACCATCTAATACCTTAACTCTAGAGCAAACTATTCCTAGAATTTCCTCGTCCTTTTAGCCTATAACCCAACTGTGATATCTCACAATAGTCTGACTATTTGTAAGTATTGGTAGCCAGAGCAGCTGAGCAGACTTAACCTATAAAATTGGACTAACCTTCCGTCCTCTGTAGGTACTTATTATATATGATGTCCTACATAAGTTACAAAAATCACACCGCTGGTAGCCAGATTAGCTGAGCAGACTTCTATGTGCTTCTAACCGACCTCGCATTCCTAACCATATTCCCATTTTTGAAAAATAAATGTCGAGCTATGCCAATATATATGTATGTTTGTACATATGTATCTATGTATCTATGTACGTAAGTAAGTATATACGTTTTTTTTGAAGACCTAGAGAACCATGCTTTTCTTGTAAACTCTAAGAAAGTACGCACCGAACCCACAACGCATACTTCAGGTAAATCGTAAGGATGTATAGTTGGTGTTAATATACACACCTCACCCATATTTTCACATTTTAAGGCCTTATAAGGGAAATTCCTTATTTCGCCTTTGTTTATGGGTCAAATTCCATTACGGTCCTTAGCTCATTTTATTAGATTTATTGTTGATTATTAATTGTCATTTATTTATCAATTACTTTACTAAATGCCTTATTTATTATGTATATTGCAAGTTTGTAATTTTGATTGGTCAATTTCAAAATTTAAAAGAACACATTAGTATTAAATTTATGTCCAAATTTAAACTATGCTTAATTTCTATATCATTCAAGTAATTTGTCCATTTCTTATTCGGGTGATATGTTATTTTAATGTATCATCAACTGCAATTTCTATATAATTCCCAATCTAATGCAACAAATTACATAATAGCTAACATCATCAATAAAAATAGCTATGCTAAAAGACTTATATATATTCAAATTGGAATCCAAAACTTGCAATTCATTTATGTTAATATAGTAGAATCATGACCTCTTTTTCCAATGAAGCAAATTTAAAATTCTGATGTTTTATATTACATTCAACTTTTTAAGTGTGTATCGTTGAAATGACAAAGAAGGCATATTTATTTTAATTGTCAAAATAGGCAGTGTAAGCTACAGATAAGAGAAAAATTTCCCTTTTTCCCTATTTTACACACCCATTTCAGTTTTTCATGTTTTGAACTCCTTGTCATTACGATTAAAATTTAAGTGGCGGGATCAAATGGAATAGAAAACATTCATATTGTAATAATAGACAAATCCAGTTCCACTGTATTAAAACAAAATAATTAGAATTCCAATAAAATTCATAATTTACACTTAACGGGGAAGTTTTAAGGTTTTTGAATTGCTAGTTTTCGTATTTAAATTTCTTAAGGCATAGCACAAATTCAAACATTACACAAATTAATATTATTGAAAAATTAAATTTCCACTCACAAATATTCCCCACTGAAATATTCTTTGATTTTTTTTCCATGCCTTTGCCAACCTGTTCCTCCAGTTTATCTTCTTTTTATTTTATAATGTGTTACAAATTTATTTGTATTTATTAGATTCAAAATCTATATATTAGGGAAGTTTCGAATATACATATGTATACACACACACGCACACACAATTCAGTACATTTTTCTTTAGCTTGATTCCTTCAATACTTCCACTAATCTTTTAATGTATATATTTATTTTGGAATTTTAGTTTAAGAAATTCCCATGGAGGAAGAAATTGGGCCAAATCAGGTTAGCCTACTTAAATTTGTGTGAAGAGAAATGAGGAGCTAGCCTCTTATCTATAGTTGCTAGGTTGCGCCACCATCGGATTCGCAACCCTTTAGTATTCTCAAATCGAGGCCATTAATTCAAAATGAACTCTAATCGTCACACCATAACTGGCCGACCGGTCTCTTTAAGCGGTCAACCACAACTAGTCAACCAGCCTATGGAGACAATCGATCGGTGTGTCCCAACCCTAACATTTAGCGTTATTTTTTTAATTTCACTTTGAATTATTTTCGATCTGAAATCTTTAAATGTCGACAACTTTTCGTTTTAACTACGCTCATGAAGCTTAATATATGAAATTTTCTTAGAAGATTGCAATGAACATAATGGTGCATGTTTCGTGCCCAAATTTTGGCATTTTGTTAGATTTTATTTTTAGCTTTATTATTAATTAATCAATTCTACTTAATTAATTTCTTTTTCATTTTATGGGGTATTTTATTCTTCCTTCCTTAAAGTAATTTCGTCTCTGAAATTCCTAAAGGACAGCCAACATAACGCGCACTCTACAACCATGTTATCTATGCAACTATCTACCTAACCAAAACGTGTGATGTGATTATGCATGCACCATATCTATAGGTGAGCACAACTCTAGTGTGAATGCATGATCTTGATATATAGCACGCATGGAAACAAATTAAAGATGCAAGAAGTACTATATAAGAGCAAAAACAACAAGGAAAAGTGTGGCAACTATCCCCTACCATCCAATCTAGCAACCACGATGCACTTAAATCCTCTATAATACTATATCTAAAGAGAGGAAATTTACCAAAGAAAAGCTCTAGGTTTGAAGCCTTCATCTTATCTTCTATTTCCCTGGCGCTTTTCACTGGATTATCTCCCATTTATACATGGACCAACCTAATTTATTTGTTATGAAGCTTTCTAGCTCCGTTCTCCACTATGCATGCGATGACAATGGATGCAATCGGCTCTGTCCTTATATCAACCAACTAGTTAGGCTCTACTATAGTGGAAGTGTTGTGATGATGCTTCCTAAGGTGCGATATATGCAAAACGTTATGGACTCCAACCATCTTAGCTAGAAGCCCCACTCGATATAGAAGTTTGCCTACCCTCTCCAAAATAGGGGAATGTCTGAAAAATCTCGACGCCAACTTCCCCAAGTCTCTAAACCTCATAACCTTCCTCAAAGGGGAAACCTTAACAAATACCATGTTTGTAGTTTAGAATTTGAATTCTTTCCTTTGCCTATCAGTATAGGACTTCTATCGATCCTGAGCTGCTTCATTCACTACCTAATTACCTTAATCTTCTCCATGATCTCATGAACAAACCCGTTCCAAGTAGAATTTTGTTGGTGTTTTCCTACCAATAATTTGGTGACTTGCATGGCCTTCCATATAAGGCTTCAAAGGGTACCATACCTATCGTCGCTTGTTCACTATTATTATAGGTGAACTCTACTAAAGATAAATGCTGCTCACAATGTCCTTCGAAATCCATGATGCAACACCTCAATAAATCCTCCAAGATCATGCTTACTCTTTCTGTCTATCCATCGATCTAAGGGTGGTAAGTGGTGCTAAGATTCAGCGCCATCCCTAAAGCTAATAGCAAACTCCTTCAATATTCACTAGTGAATAAAGAGTCTCTATTGCTGATAAGAATGACCGGAATTTCTTATAACAGACCACTACCTTGATGTAAATCTATGCTAGAGACACTGTTGTCCTATTACTTCTCACTGGAATAAAGTAGGCATTTTTACTGAACCTGTCCACTATAATCCAAATAATTAATTATCTCTTTGACTTCCGGGAAACTCATCTATGAAATCCATCGATATGTGTTCCTATCTCTAAGTTGGAACCTCCAATGGCAATAACAGGTCTTCGGATGTCCTTTGTTCAACTTTGATTCATCGACATGTCAAACACCTAGCAAAATATTTTACTACTTGCCTCTTTATTCTTGGCCAACAGAAAATCCACTTCATGTCTCTATAAATTCTATCTCTACCAGGATGAATTATCATCTTAGAATGGTTGCACTCAGACAATATTTCATCTAGAATATACTCCATAACTATAACATATAGGAGTTTATCTCTTCTTAGCCACCATCTTTCAATGACAAGATACCTACAGAGATGAGGAAAATACTCTCTCCTATTCAACGTAGCCAAAATATCAACAAATGTTGCATCCTTCATCTACTCTTTACCGCAACGTTGGCCTTTCTTCCATTACTGCTAAATATCCTCGAGTGAATTCTTATGGCAGTTAGAAATTAAATTTTTAAAGGAATGCCAATGACCTCTATTCGTACATAACACCTAGAGTAGCATGCCTTCAGCTAAAGGCATCGATAGTGACCTTCCCTTTTCCAAGGGTATACTGAATCTCGAAGTCATATGATGCTATAAATCCCATCCATCTTTGTTGCCTAGGGATCAAATATTTTTTAGAAAATAGGTATTTAAGGGACTTATAGTCTGTAAACGTCTCAAAACTTTCTCACAAAAGATATTGCTTCCAAATCTTAAAGGCGATATGATAGCCGCTAATTTTTAATCGTGAGTGAGGTACCTCTTCTCATGGTCCTTCAATTTCCTGCTTACATAGACTATCATCTTTTCTTTTGGTAAAAGAACAGCTTCAAACCCTGTACCGCATGCATAAGTGTAAATAGCGAAAGGCTTCAATCCATCTAGGATAGTTAGTACATGTGCACTAGTTAATAGCTCATTTATCTTCTCAAAGGCTTTCGTGCATTTCTCATCCCATCCAAAGACTAAGTTTTTGTTGGTTAGGCAAGTCAATGACACTACTATCATTGCAAAGTCTTTAATGAAATTCTTAGAGTAACCAGCCAAACTAAAAAAATTCTAACTTTGGTAGTGTTCCTTGGAACCTTCCAGTCCTGAATAACTCCTACTTTTGCAAGGTGAACAGGTAACCCTTTCTCGAAGATAGTATAGTCAAGAAACCTTACCTCCTTTCTCCAGAAATGACACTTTGAGAATTTTGCTATTAGCTAGTGCCTTCTTAAGGTCTCTAAAACTTCCCTTAAATGGCTTACATGTTCGTCTTCACTTTTTGAGAATACTCGAATACTATCCGCAAATACTACGATGAACTTGTTCGGCTGCCCCCTAAGAACTTTGCTTATTAAATCCAAAAAGTATGTAGGGGCATTTGCCAACCTACAATGCATTATCTCACATTCATATAGTATATCTAGAGTGTAAAAGAGGTCTTATCCTTGCTATCTTTTGTCACTCTCAATAGATGGAATTCAGTAACCAAGTCTAACTAAGAAAAGACTTTTTCTCCAACAAGCTAGTCTAATAAGTCATTTATCCTAGGAAAAAGATACCTATTCTTCTTGGTCGGCTTGTTGAGTGCTTGATAATCGATGCGTACCTTAAAGAGCCATCCACCTTAGTGGCAAAGATAATGGGTGCTAACTATTCTAAAGTACTATGATGAATAAACTTCTTCTATAATAGCTCTAAAGTATGCTTATGTAGTTCTCGCCTTCCTTTGGAGGCCATATACCTCAACGACGGTGCGAATGGCCTGGCCCTAAACTCTATTTCTCTTCGAGGTGGGAGACTTGAGACTTCTTCAAAAATATCTAGAATTATCAAACTATGGGTACGGATGAGTGATCATCCTTTGATGAGCTAAGAGAATAAAAATATCTCAATGTAGCTGAGCCATGGGGCATACAGTGAACATCTATATCTCACCCTCCATAGCTCCTCGGCCCTACAATCCTCATATCACAGTTTAAGATAGCCTCTAAGTTAACCAATCCATCCCCGAGATAAGTCCATATACCTTAAAAGCTAGAACATGTGCATTACATAAAAAGTCAACATTACGTATATCCACTGCCAGGTCTTTGCAAATCATTGGAAGATGTGTTGACCTCCCAAAATGGAATTCAACACAACTATAAGGTTAATGAAAATTTTTGTTTTTAATTCCAATGCTTTTACTAAATTTCTAGCTATAAATGAATGCAATACTCCTAAATCAAATAGGGTACAAATATTATTCTTGGAAATAATAGGTATACCTTTCATAACAACTTTTCCCTTGTCCTTGGAAGGAGGTTTGCTTGAGACATGTATAGCTTTAACGACATACGCTTGCATGACCTGTCCCTCGTCGGTTAGTTTCGAACTTTGGTTATTAAAGTGCCCTTCTTTGTTGCAATGATAGCACCTCCTCTTGGACTCTTCTCTCGTTAAGCTTACCCTATTGTAATCATTAGCAATGTGTCCCTTATTATGGCATCTACAATATGTCAGACCTCCTTCTTGAACTTTCCTTTGGCTTCTTATGTTTTCGAAACTTCTCTTTCTTCATTCTAGCTTGGTTATTGAACTGCCCTACGTCCTCCCCTTCTTTTTTACCAATGGTTCAGAGCAGGCCATTCCGACCAACGTCCCATAGGTGACGCCTACGAGATCTTGAGTTAAGAGTTGCTCCCATAATAAGGAATTCAAGCCCTTCACATATTTCATCACCTCTTTTTCTTGGGTATCTATCAGAATCATCCAAAATTTGGTCAATTTTGCGAACTTATTAATATTCACCTTTATCTTTGTTCCCTTGTTTCAGATGGATGAACTTTTCCAATTGTAGTTTCAGTTCTGCGGTGGACATGAATCGCAACTTGAAGCGAGTCTTAAGTTCATCCTAAGCTATGCCTTCCTTAGCATTTTGTTTGGTCACATGGTCCACCAGTTCAACACCTTCCCTTTGAAGTGCCATGTAGTTAGCTTTTTTCTGATTCAGTCTTCCCCTTCTTGTTCTTTGAATCTGTGGTTGCAACCATTGAACCAAGCTTTTTTTTATAAAGTCCTCTATGATTAAGAATACTCATCCACTTATATTTTGAAAACCCTTAAATAGCTTAGAGAAGTCTACTAGATGCAATGCTAGCTCAACGGGCGGAGCAACTGGCGTCGTTGATGTAGCTTGCTGGAAAATGGAGACTTTCCCCATGACTCTTAAATATTGCCGAAACCACCTGGCACACCTGGTATGGTGGGTACCTCCTGGGTGGTGTGGGTATCAATCTCGGAGTAGTTGCTTTCAGCCATTACCAACTATCAATAGGTTCAAAGCTTTGTCAAGACTTCCTGCAATCATATTAGTTGCTGAATTAAGAATTTTCCCATTGCGTTTTCATATATCCATATACGTACACTCATATATAGTAAGGTGTCGAAAAATATTTCCGAAAACAACAAACACGTACTCTCACGTATCATATTCCCACTGATCGAGTAATCTAAGCTCTGATATCAAATGTAACAACTCCCTCCGAAACTGGCCTAATTTTCGACCTAATAAAATCCCACCGAACCTAGGGTCCATTTTGGACTCGGTTGTTGGTTCATATAATTGATTTAGAAAAACAATATGCGAAAATATCCATCTAGGCTTTTAGAGTCTCACAACGGAAGGAATAAATTATAAAAATTGAATAAAGTACTCATCTCATAAAACCAAATCACATAGTGCATAAAGAATTTTTGGTACATAGTCTGGGTATATCATAACAACATAAATAGATAACTATAATAGATAACTGCTCGCTAAGTGTGCACCATCTTCTCCAAGTTTATCATTGTACCTAACATGTTGGTTGTAATAAGGAGGGAGTCAGAACAACAATGTTTGGTGAATGAAAACCTCAAGTTTAACAATAATAGTACAAGGGCGGTAAGCATTAAGATAAGTATTATGTATAATGTTTTTATTGTACTTCTTTAAGTATATCTCTAACTGCAGAATATGACCCTACAAGCCTAATTCCAAGACTAAAAATGCAGATGCAATGCAACTGTAGAGAATATTGGGTTCAACAACCCGTCTCTCATCCAATCATATCCTGCCAATGTGAGAAAAAGCACATGGGTCGCTTAAGACCTTTTAAATAAGGAATAAGTAGCCTCTCGGCCATTTAATACCTAATCCCAAGGAAAACCCCTCTTGGCACTTCCTAGCTAACATCGTTGAAAATCTCTTAAGGCCGCTTAATACTTCTTATATAGAGAAGAGGCAGACATTCTGGTCATTTAATATCTCAACCCTGAAGCAGACCTATCACAAGAGATTTCCAGTAACGCGCCTAAAGGATAATTTCAAACATCTAATATTTCTTGAATAAAGAATAGGCAGATCTCAACAGCCATTAATTCCATAACCCTAAGGCAATCTCTTCTTGGGAATGCCGAACGTTATTTACGAGAAATTCCATAAGTCATTTATGCTTCTTAATAAGGGATGTAGACCCTAAACAAGCCATTTAATACATCAACCCCTAGGCAAACTCCTTTTATAATTTCCTCATCCTTATGACCCATAACCCAACTACGAAATCTTGCATTAGTTTGACCATATGTAGGTGCTGGTAGCTAGATCGACTGGGAAGGCTTACCCTACATAATTGGGACCGAACTCTTGTCTATCGTGGATACTTATTATAGGTGATGTCTCACATCAGTTACGAATGTCACACTACTAGTAGCCAGATTAGCTGGGCAGACTTCTGTGTGCTTCTAACTGACCTCGCATCCCTATAACTTAGCCATATTCCCACTTTCTAAAATTAAATTTTAAATTATACATATATGTGCGTGTATGTATGTCTATGTATAAACACACAACACCCTTTAACCATATTTACACATTTAAAGGCCTCATAAGGAAAGCTCCTTATTTCACCTTTATCTATGGATTTAATTCAGTAATTGTCCTTAACTCATTTTATTGGATTTATTGTTGATTGTCATTTGTTTGTTAGTTTCTTTATTAAATGCCTTATTTTTTTTATATATGTTACAAGTTTGTAGTTTTAATTGGTCAATTTAAAATTTTAAAATTATTATATTTATATCCAGCATTAAATTATGGTTAATCTATTCCTATATGTAATTAAGTAATTTGTTCGTTTCTTATTCAAGGTGATATGTTATTTCAATGTTTCAACAATAGCGATTTCTATATAAGTCCCAATCCAATATAGCAAATTACATAATAGATAACATAATCAATAAATTAGCTACAGTAAATAGATTTGTATATATTCAAATTGGAATCTAAAACATGTAATTTATTTCATGTTAATATGGTAGAACCATGGCTTCTTTTTCCAAAGAAGCAAATTTATAATTCCAATCTTTTCTATTCCATTCAACTTTTTAAGTGTATATCATTGAAATGTCAAAGAAAATATATTTACTTCAATTGTTGAAATAGTCATTGCAAACTACAGAGAATAGAATAAATCCCTATTTTTTCCTACTTTACGCCCTTTCTATTTTTCATGTTTTGAATTCTTCGTCATTAAAATCAAAATTTAAGAGGCGAAATCAAATGAAATACAAAATGGTCATATTGTAATAATAGCAAATCAAATTCCACTATATTAAAATAAAACAATTGTAATTCCTACATATTTCACAATTTGCATTTTATGTGGAAATTTTTGAGGTTTTTGAATTCGTAAATATAAAGCAAGCATGAAGTAGAGGGCTAGAGAGATCCTTAGGAGTTTTCTGACAAGGTTTAATGCAGCAGCTATGATGGTTGATAAGCGAGACCCTTTAATGGTTCTGATTGCGGCTGTTTTAGAATAACCACTAAGACAGATTTCAAGGCTGTGTAGGAACGGGACCCCCCCACTGATCTCATAGAATTTTATCATGAGTCCTAGAGACACCTGCGTTAGGAGGATGGTGAGGCCGATCGAGAAGAGATCAATACTGTGGATGGTGGAGGACCACCCAGAGAAAGATCCAGCAAAGGCAAAGGAAAAAAGAAGCTTTGAAGGATCCAAGCGGCAAAGGAGAGAACAAAATTCTCTTCTTACACGTAGTTAGTTAAATGAAACACCGGAGCAGACTTAGCTAGAAACTAGGGGATAGATCTTGTATCGAAAACCAACAAGGAGAGACCGACGGACCATGAAAGGATGTTCAAAAAATATTACCTATTCCATGAGCTGGATGGACATAGTACAAACGACTACAGACACCTATGGGATCTAATGGAGGAATAGGTCATAGATAATCAACTACAATAGTACGTGAGAAATCGATTGTCAAGTGGAAACGACCCTAGATCAAGATCAAGGATAGTCATCTCTTGATTGGGATGGTAGGGAATCGGGTTTGGTTCTTGCTCTCCATTTCCTCTTTTTGATAAATAATGCAATAATACACTCTAGCCACATACTCATGCATGGGATCTTGATTGGTCTCTAGGTATGCTCCAAGATAGATGCTAAAGCGTAATGCCCGATGAGGCAGTTACCTTGAAGTCATACTTTTTATTGTTATTAATGTTTGAGTGTGATCATGGAAATCCACACTGAATGTGATGATTGAAATTAATTTTAAACATAACTTATTGAGTCTAAGTGAATACAAGTGAATGTACCCTTTTTGAAACCATAAAAAAGAGTTTGGGCAAAACATATGGCTTAATACAGGTTTAAAACAAAAGCTACCTTACGAATTGGTTGATGACTTTAATCCATTCGAAAGGCATAGAAACGGAAAAAGGTTTCGACTTGTTCAAAACTACTCTTTCTGAAAGCATTAATTTTATGTCCCATTCCAAGAGAGATTGGAGTGCAAGGTGTAAGTCCCCTCACCAAAGAGCAAGCGGATGGACTTGCACGACATTAATCGCTTTAAGTTCAGTCCGAAGACATATGACCGAAGTGCAAGGTTCAAGCCCCACCTCTGCTGACGGATGAGTGGATGGACTTGTATGACATTAATCGCTTTAAGCCTTATCCTGAAAGATGAGACCGAAATGCAAGAAGTAAGTCCCCTCACCAGAGAGTGAGTGGATGGGATCACTTGTCATTGAGTCCCCTCGTGGAAATGCGAGCGGATCGGGGTTAGCAAAGGTCTGGAGAGACTGTGGATTTGATTATCCACCCTGAACGACAATGGCTTTTACTATGGTTCAAATATACCATCTATTTGATTATCTGCCTCGAACGGCCATGAATTCAGTTGACAATCCGAAGAGATCGTGGATTTGACCATCGGTCTTGAGCAGCCATAAATTTGATTAACGTTCCAGAGAGATCATGGATTTAACTATAGGGCCTGAATGGCTATGAATTTGATTACTGATCCAGAGAGATCGTGCATTAAACTGAATATAAAACTATCCGAAAAGATCGAACCTAAGAATGAAAATAGATTTGATAAATGTATTTGAATGCCTTGTATTTAGAACAGATTTGACAAATCCTGGGTGGACACGAGATGGTTTTGATGTGTGATGTAATAGCTCCGAACGAAATAAGAATTGATGATTTATAGATAACACGTAGACCAAGTCTAGTGTCTTAGGCTATGATAGATCAGTCCATGATTGATAGGAGAATGCAATAGAATAGGATGATTCATAATGGCTTGATCGGCTAATAACCAGGAAGTTCAATTACTTGTGTTTCACCAACTTCAAAATTTGTTCTTGAACAAATCACGCCTTCCATTCGCAAGACAGGGGCAAGTGTTATCCAGCCTTTTGACCAGGCAGTATTCGAAAAGATTGGACGAGTCGAACTTTGAAGCTGTCAAGGAAAGATCCCGGAGAGTCGACTATGAAGCCCAAACACCAAACACATCTAAGATTTCAATGAAAATATGAAACCAAACCCAAGACCAAAGAAGCAATATTCCACCAAAAGGGTGGGTCGGTACCAACCCAACACCCTGGGTTGGTACCGATCGATGAATGCTCCCCCACAGGGGTCCATTCTGCCTACGTGCCTTACTTGATCTCAAAAACCTATACGAAGTGTTATTTTGTTGATCTAATGTAATTCTCTATCGATCTCCACAAACTCTTGAATCAACAACTTTGTTTTTCCATGAATCCATCATTTGGACTTAGAAAAAAGCTAACATAGGTGCAAACAACTATGGAATCACGAAGATAACTAAAAGATAAGCCAAAGTGAAGAGCTCAAGATGACCAAATTGGCCATCTTTTGGGTTAGTAACGACCTAGGCCCTAGAAGTCATACCGACCCGTATAAGTTGATGGGTTAGCGCCCTACTTTGGTGGAGAAAAAGTCTAAGGCGTGGAAAACAAGGTGGAGATCTTCTGGGCGAGATTTTAGGCTCCCTACCTCTATAAATAGGAAGGTAAGGCTCCTTTTTCAAGAGATTTTTGCACTTACTCTCCTTTCTCTAACTTATTGTAATCACTACTAGAGTTGTACTACCTTGTAAAAATTTCTACCTCCAATTTAGAATATAAGGAATAAAATCATTAAGTGGACGTAGGCCAAGTTTAGCTGAACCAATATAAATTATTATGTGCTCTTTTCTACTCATTTTTCATTTATTTTATTCACTTCCTGTTCTCTACTTAGTTTCCTTAGGTGTTTGGGCCATTTTTGGTTTGAACAATTATGTTTATCAGATTAGTATAGGAATGGTGTCTTTCAAAGCTCTTTACAGAAGGCCATACAAATCACCAGCTTATTAGCTAGAGGCTGGGGAAAAAATGATTCTTTGTCCAAATATGGTGAGTGAAGCTATATAAGAGATTGAGTTGATCTAAGCAAGGATGAAGGAAGCTCAGTCTAGGTAGTAAAGTTACACAGATAAGAGACGTAAGGATTTAGAGTTCTTAGTTAGAGACTATGTTTTTGTTAAAGTACCACCGATGAAGAGTATGATACGGTTTGGGAAGTCAGGAAATTTGTCACCAAGATACGTTGGTCCATTTCCTATCATAGAATGGATTGGTAAACTCGCTTAACGGATAGAGTTACCTTATAGTTTGGTAGGAGTCCATAATGTTTTTCATGTTTCTCAACTTAGGAAGTATGTGCATATCGAGAGACTACTATTACACCACAGCATCGAAAGATTTAGTAGTAGAACCAGATATGACTTTCGTTAAACAACCTACTCAAGTTATGGTAAAATATAAGAAGTAGTTAAGAAATAAGACAGTGAAGTTAGTGAAAGTCCAGTGAAGTGATAATGAGAAAGACTGTACTTCGAAGACAGAGGATAAGACTAGAGATACTTATTTCTAGCTGTTCTGATGGTATGTTCTGTATTTTTCATATAGGCTTTTTGCTATCGGATAGGATCGTGTTGTTGTTATGTGTTGTCACATATGTTTGCATGATTGATATGCTTGCTATTTCCTTATTGTAATTTCAAGGACGAAATTCTTCAAGGGGGAGGCTTTAACACCCCTAATTTTGTTTAACATTATTCAGAAGATTTAATTAGATAAATAAAATAAAATAATATGATGTGTGGGGATAAAGAGAATGGATTTGATAATTAATTAGGTCGGACCTTAATTAACCAATTAACAAGATTGATTTAATAGAGTAGAAGAGAATTAATGTGAGGGGCAGAGTGGGAATAGTCCTTTATTTCAATCCTAAAGCCCTTTCCTCCATCATTCATTCTCATCTTCATTTATAAACTCCAAAACAAGCATAAGAGGCTGGTAATCACCAAGAGATAAGGAACAAGCTTAAAAAAATTGATAAACAACAAATCTCAATCTCTCTTATCCAACCTAGGGTGAATAATAGTATCCGTCTCATTTATTTAAGCTTGTTTTCAGATCTATGTTTGATCTCTGAACTATTTTAATAATTGTCATGCTTGGATGGTCTATATCATTAGTGGATTGAAAGACGATTTGTTGGAGTTTTTATGGAATTGTTTTAATAGGTTTTATAGAAAAAACCTAAGTTTTTAATCACCAATTGATTCAAAATTTTAATATGTTGTGTAAAACATTATTTTGGATATGGATTTTTTAATTTTATAATTTTCCAAGTTGTTATGAATATTTTATGAATGTCCTAAGATGGAAAAGGAGATTATTTCAAGTTTTAGCTATTAAAAATAATTAAACAAATATTTTGGCCCCAAAATTTTTATATGTAAAAGAAGATGGGAATTCAGCTTTTCGGTGATTTTTGAGGATTTTTCCCAAGCAATTACAATTTTCTATGAATTATTCATGGTATAAGGCTATTAATTAATATTAATTAATGATGTTAATTACAAGGGTTTGCTAATTATTTTGGGAAGGTAAAACGTAATCTTCCAGTAAATTTATGAAATGAATATGAAAAGTAATTTGTTAAGCAATTATGTTTTGATAAGAGGCAAGAGTTGGTGAAAAGATTTGTTCTTAAAAAGAAATAAATTAGTTTTATATTTATTTACAGAAATGCCATAGCGCTAAACCTAGAGGTTTGATACTCTGGCTCCTTACCTTTGACATTTATGAGAGTCGATACTTGGAATAACTATTTGATAGTGTACCAAATTTATAAATTCGACATCTATTTGGGATGGGGCATGCGATATCTACTTTGTAGATATATGATGTATCCACTCTTATAGAGACTCGACACCAAGTAATTTAGGGGTTCGATATCTTTGGTTTGTACAAACTCCATATTATATGGTTCGAGACTCGGCACCATTATTTTAAAAGGTTAGCACCTCTTTTGTTAATGGGTTTGACTCGCACAAGATTTTAAAGAACCGACATCAAAAAGTTTTAGGGGCACGGTACCCCAAATTTTTAAGGGTTCGATAACCCTAGGTGTTTTACTTACAACCTCTTTTCTTCTATATTTTTGATACTTATGTTAGTGGCATAGAAGCCATATGTTTATAAACCCAGTACCTTTGTTTATAGGCTCGAAAGCCTTATGATATGCAAACCAGAAAGCTATGTTTTAAAGGTACGGTAGCATATGTATTATAGAAACTCGATAGTCATATATCTTCAACCTTATGGCCCTATGTTTTAGAGACTCGATATAGAGGTTTGACACCCTATTTTAGCAGCATAGATGTCATATGTTTAATAAACGAATAGCTTTATTTAGTGGCTCGATAAGCCATATGTTTTAGAGGCTTGAAAACCTAATTTTGATACCGAATGATTACAGGAAGTTAATTAAAGATGATCGTATTTTACCACAAGATTCTGGCTAAGCAAAGGGGCTATGTTTTCCTTGTTTTAAAGAATGATTTTAATAGATTATATTTTCAAGGGAATAAAATGGTGTTTTAGGCCAAGTTTTACAAATTTTTTGCTAAGAACAATATTACTTGAATTAAGTAATTTTGGGAAGACAATGACTGTTGATTGAACATATTTGAATAAATAATGTTATATAATCTTGTTATCATATGATAGTTATATTTATATTATTTGCATTGTCATACTCACATCATCATGACCCAACATTATGTTTGAGGGTGTAAGGGCATAAATTACCAGTTAGGATGACCTAGTAGTGAGTATAGTTAGAGTAAACCCCTGAGTGAGTAGAATTACATCCTAGAGATCAGATAGATCAATTTTTTGTTAGGATGCCTCGAACTAATCGAAATAATAATTGTTTACTCCTGACTGTATGAGGAGGTAGGTTGTTGGTTTATCTGTGAAATCCAATTGGTTCATAGTAATCCTAGAAAAATTATGATATGTGTGATGGATAGTCCACATGATATATGAGGCAGATAATCCTTATGATTCTTGGTAGGTTTATAGCAATCTTAAGAAAATTATGATATCTATGGTGGATAGTCCACATGATTCGAGACAGATATTTCATATAATATGCAAAATAGGTAATCCACATGATTTGAGATGGATAGTTCCTGTAATTTGAGATAGATGGTCCATCGATTAGGGACAGACGGTCTATTTTATGAGACTGGTTAAATAATGGGAGTGCATAACCCTATGAAGACAAATTAGTCAGACTTACCCACATTGTGTAACGCCCCAAAAATTTTCGACTTTCGAAAATTCAACATCGACACTCACTTTATCGACTGCCGAGAAATCGAAGGCCGGAAACACCGAATGTTATGGTTTTTAAGAAAAAGAAAGACAGAAGAAGAAATAAGAAGATAGAAAATAGAGAAAATTTTAAAATAGAGAAAAGACAAAAGAAAATAGAGAATTTTAAAATAGAACGGGAAAGAAAGGAAACAACAGAACAACATCAGAATCTCACAATTCGCAGCGGAACAACATATAATAATAAATGAAAAATCTTTAAACAAAGAACTATATCAGTTATTACATCACATCACATTTTATTACATCATATCATCAGAGTGTACAACAACAACAAACAGTGCAGCGGAAAAAGAAATACTATATAAGTAATATGCCATGCCATCCAGCTTGCCTCCAGCAACTCCAGAATATCCAGAATATCCTGATAAACCTAACTCTTGACTTCCCGTGTGGAAATTGGTGGGCACCCAGAGTTTAGGAAGGAAAACAATAAACTCCAAGTAAGTCATGTGACTGGTGTGAGAACTCAAAACAGTTTATTTATCTTTAAAATCAAAATAGAGGAATATTTTTTTAAATTCAATTCGCAATGCTTTTAAAAATGAGACTACCATAAGGCCTCCCGCACACACACACATGCAAACGCAGAATTGGAGGAGATTTCTCCTTATGATAGCCAAAGATGCTTGATACGCATTTAAAAGAACATTTTATATCATTACTAGTGCATAGTGTAGAGAAAAATTCATTTCGAAAGTAGAATATAAATCTTAGCCAGCATAGACATTTCGAACTATGCCTACTATAGCTAACTATGTTCAATAGCAGGTTACCGCCACATTCCATAGCAGGTTATACAACTAAAACCGTACAAGTCACGTATTGTTTCTTTGGATTTCCAACGAATGATCAGGCCAAGGAACTTCCCATTGCCACATGAGAATGCCTCTGGATGGACATCCCCGAGAACCAAACCAGATCTCTACCAACACAAGGCCGGGTTACCCCTAACTGAGTAACAACTGACCGAATATGCCATCCCCCGGTCCTTTGGGACCTTTCAACGAGCGCTCGTAATCAATTCACACAATCATAACAATGTGTTTTCAACATGAGTAAGTATCTGGGCTCCATACCATGATACCACCCTTTTCCAGAAGGAAATGGACACATCCTAAAGGGTGCTACCCCTCATAACCTTGCTGCTTCTTTCCTGTTTTGACCATTCACGGGGTGTGAGGCTCGACGAAGTCACGTCCACAAAAACATACTTTATACAAAAGCCATGCTTTGGGTCAACAAATGATCAACACAATGATCACAAGGATAGACGATCAAATAAACGATCCTATCTCAAATAATCAACACAATGATCATTTCAGCATCACTCAACATATCACATTACCAAATTGGGAATATATCGCTGATAACATTCAACTACATAACCTCTGAGCACGTACGTCTCAGAGAAGGGTGTTAAGCTAAAAGAATAAATTCTCCGCCACCAACAGAAATATATTTGAATGAAATCGGCTTTATATCTCAACTTGTAATGTCAGACATACAATCCATACAAGTCTGTTCCGAGCTCGAACAAAACCGAAGGCACTTACAAAGAAGTCCTTGCAATCCGGATATTCACAATCCTGATCGGATTCACCATCACATATGGAGAACTCAATACCGTAGCTACTCGGTGCAGAGTCAATCGACAGGTCATCCTATCGTTCTCGCAAATACCGGGTCTTCAACACCGATCTTCAAATGCAATTCACAACGACGTATCACATATTCGGAATGGGTTATACGACCCCATGGTCCTTTCTCGGTTAACCCGAATAGTGAGCGCTTATTTTTTTTAAAAATAAGTGTGGCATTCAATTTCAAACAAATCACAACATATACCATTCAAGGTAAATATCGATAGTCAGTTATTGAACTATCAATGGATATGCCAACATCACCAGATTCCAAATAATTTTCCAAATTATTTATTTTCCAAAAAAATATCTTTAGAAGATATAAACTTAATTTCCATACTTTTTAAAAATAAATCGATATATATTCTTAAACCCATTTTCCCAATTTCTTTTATAAATTCCATATTGAATTTACATTTCCAAATTATTTATGAATATTCGATTTCAAATATTCATTTTCAATTTATCTTTTAAAAAGATAAATTCTCTAAACTTTCCATTTCACATTGGAAAAACAATTTCCATACTTATTTATTTTATAAGTAATTCACAAATTTTTATTTATTTTCAACCTTTGGAAAATATTCAATATGCTTAAATCAAAATTAAGCATATATTTCATTCTTTAAGGAAATCATTCTCTTAAACATATTTATTTGGGCCAAAATGAATGTTGCGTAAAACATCGTTACGACAACCCAAAATCACTAGTACAGGGATTCGAAATTTAAATAGATATGTAAATCCCAATACTATACAAAAACATTTCCTTTCGGAAATCATCTATTATAACAACAGTGTTATAATCTACTATTTCCTTTTATTTCTCGAAAACATCTATTTCAACAATAAATGTTGAAGTCTATGGTTTCGACTCTCAACATATTTTAAAACATCGTTAGATCGTTTTAATTCTATTTAAAACATCACATTCTAAATAATTTCTTTAACATATTATTCACTATTTAAAAACGTGAATATACTACGTTAACAAATTTCATCACTTCTTTTCATTTTATTTTAAGGAATTATTCATTGTTTAAAACATGAATATAACTCCATTAAAAATTTGAACAATTTACTTATCAAGATAAGTCTTTGCGGATTTATAAACAATGTTTATAAATTCTATTTCTATTTATTTTATAACAACTTCCTTTTACAAATTCCGTTATTAACCTATCTCAATTTATATCTCAATGATATACTAAAATTCCATATTATAAGTCAAACACTTATAATTTATTTGTTTATAAAATCGTTCCTTTAAACTTCACAAATTTTATGAATCTTATAACTTATAAGATTCATTTATTTATCAAAAATCTATTCTTTCTAATAACTTTACAAATTTTATAAACCTACTGTTTATAAAATTCCATTTATAATTTCACCGTTCATAATTCTATAAATTCCATTCATCTACGAAATTCATTTACAATTCATTCTAACTCTTATAAAATCTTCGTTTTATAATTCTAATATTTTAATTTACAAATATCAATTTGTAAATCTTTTTATATAAATCAATTTATATCATTCTTTTAAACATCTTTAAACTCCTTTATAATTTCGTCATTCTCTTAGATTTACAAAATAATCAAATTTCATAAATCCAATATTTAAACTTTTTATAATAAATTCAGAAATCCTAGTTTAAACTATTTTATAAAATCATTTATCCCATATTTTCAAAAATCAACTTTTAACTATATTTCTCAAAAATAAAATTTTTATAACATTAAAATTATAATGTTTATCTATTTAGAATGAATCAATTCCAAAAAAATATTTTATAAACGTATACTTTCAAAAATCACTTTAGAAATCCCTTAAAAATCAAAATCGTTATTTTTAAACTCCAAAAATTGGATCCGATGATGCAACACATCAAATAGTCAATCACGACTTTCAAACATCATATATCATCCATGATAAACAATCAAATATCACAATATATGAAATCAAATAAATATTTGTGAGGAATCCTGTTGGATCCCTCCAACCTGTTCCCCTGCATCCACAGACATTAGCACAATACCAATTCCGTTTCAAGACAGAATATCGCGGTATATGGGATTTAATAAATATTATCCGCTTACTAACGGCGCATAGGGTCTCATCCGCTATACAAATGCGGGAAATCAATCAACTGCAATATATACATATGACAATATATATATATTGCTATATACTAATATAATACCTATTCCACTTAGAGGTGGAATATCGCGGTATATGTGTGTAATAAATAACCTCCGCTTACTAACGGCGTATAGGGTCTATTCACATCCAATATATATATATATATATATATATATATATATATATATATAACAATCATCATTCAAGCATTCAATCATTCAATCAACAAATTTTAAATCTAACTATTTAAAATTTAAATAAATCTTTTTGAGTGAGAAGTTCTCACCTTTGCTTTACTTGCAATCCATTTTCCCTCTTGACTCGATTTTCTTGATTTATACCTTGTATAAATATTTACACAATTTATTAATATTCGAACAGATCGAATAATAAATTTTCATTCTTGATTGTTTAATTAATTAATAGTTTTATTTAAACCAATTCTCCTTTAATAAATTTATTTAAATTTCAATTTATCTTTAAAACTAAGTTTTCCTTTATTAAATTATTTCTAATGCCAAAAATTAAACGAACCATTTATACAAATAAATTCCGCTAGTCGAAAAGTTAATTTCCATTTCATAGTAACTACTTGATTTAGAAATAAATTTCCTTTTAATAAATAAAATTAACTAACTATTTTATTCCAAACTAATACTTCCTCTTTTAATACCATTTTGCAGCATAAATAAATTAAATTGGTTTATTTTAACAAACTAAAAATAATCAAACGGGTAAATAAACAAATTAATTGCCATTTTAAAATTTTAATTTAACCAATATCTCAATTCTAAGTTAATGATATATATTTATTTTATTTTAAACTAATATTCATCTTTATTCTAAATCAAATTCTTTTAATAATTTAATTAACAAAAAGTTCAATTTAAAACTAAATTTCCTTTTCCCCAAAACATATCTGTTAATATTTAACAACTGTTTAAGTTAAATTCGTATAGACTTTCGAATCTTTTATTAAATTTTCAAATCTTCCTTTTTAAATATCTATTCCTATATATATATATATATATATATATATATATATATAAAATCTGAATATAACAGTGATTTAATCTACTAAAAAAAACTTTCCCTATATATATATATATATATATATATTTTAAAATTAAACTTCCAAATTATTCAAAATTCCTATTTCCTATACACAATCTATTTGGAAACTGTCCATATATCTATTTATATGTAAATTAATTTCTGTTTACATTTTCTGTTTTACTGTTTATACATTTTCAATTTACACACACACACACATATATATATATAAATAGATTTAAAGAAATATACTTACTGCCTTACCTATTACTGTGAACTCAGGCCATCATCGAGCGTGCGATCCACATCGGAGCCCTAGCCTTTCGTCAAGCCCTCCACGCTCGCGAATCTCGTTGCGAACCACCAAGATCTGCAGCAACCACAACGCCTTTGATTGATGGTGAACCCGGACCCATGCGACCCCAATCGCTGCCCCCATCCAATCGCCTTTGCTTCCATGTCGTGAATCCCAACCTGCTGCTCGAACTCGAGCTTGACGTCGCCGTCGTTGCCTCTTGTCGCTGCCGCGCGTACGCGCTTGCGCCTCGAGCGCGCCACCATTGCTCCAAATCGTGAATCGCCATCATCACGTCGCGAGCCTCCACTGCACGAGATTGCTTCGCCCCTCCTTCTGCCTCAATGTCGCCTCCGACTTCGATTAAGGGCTTCGGCCTTCTCTTTTTTTTTTTTTTTTTTATAACTGCGTTTTGATTTGAGAGAAGAAGAAGGAAAGGGGTGAAAAAAAATACGGCTTCGGCCATTGCTTTGAATGTGAACGAGATTTTTTTTTTTTACCATCGGCCATTAATTTTTCTTCTGTGATTTTGAACGAGAGTGAAAGGGGAGAACGTGATTTATCAGAGAAGAGGTATGCACTGCACGATGTTGTATCGTGATTTTAGGCGAGATTTTAGGCGTGAGGAAAGGAAAGCATGTTTGACTAAATTTAAATTTAAATTTAAATTTAAATCGTTGAAAATTTTGACGCGTTTACTCGTCGTATGCTCACATATAAACTCCGAAAAATACGAAATTTGAAATCCGACAATAATTCAATATTACGGACCCAATGGGACTGGTTTCGTCGAATTCCGAGACTGTGCCTCGGACGACTATTTTTAAATATCGATTCGAACGATTAAATTTCAAAACTGAACAATCCACTTCCAAATTAAATTCTGAAGCTTCTATTATCTTCAGTATTATCAATATGAATTTTACAAGCCTTGGAAATAATTTTAATTGGCTTAAAATTGAAGATTCAAATTTTTTTATTCAACTCTCAATAGATTAAATTCTATAATTTAATCGTCAAATTCAAAGTTATATTGAAAATTCAATCTAAACCATCATTCAAATGTTTAAAATAAATTAAATATTGTCAAATTAAATTGTTAAAAATTCTGGGTCGTTACAATCTTTCCCCCTTAAAAGAATTTCGTCCTGAAATTACAAGTTAAGAATAATGCCCTTATCCCGTTTATTATTTTTCACAATTCAAATAGTTTTATCAACTTTCTAAAACAAATCTTTTTTTACTAGAGATTTATTATCATTTCAACTATCTTTCCAACTTCAATTATAAGTTTCAAACAATATTATTCTTTGAACAATTCAAATTTAAATTCAAATTCAAATTTAAAACTTTCAAAATTTTCTCAAAAATTTTCTAACACCCTAAATTTTCGAAAAATTTCGCCAGCGTTTCCTTTGCGCGGCTCGATCGGTACGACTACAAAATGGCACCACGACCCCTCAGAATCAAAAAGAAAAGAGAAAAGCCAAGTGGCTAGAGAAGAAAGTCATCAAATCTCATACTGAAATTGAAATACGTACCTTTTTGTCGAGCAATTCAATTTTTCTCTTCGAAATTAAAATCTCAATTCCATTATAATACCTGTATAACCTGCTAGTAGTAGTATCCCTAATATCCAATTACAACATTCAAGCCATTTTGCCAATTCCCTTACAAAATTTACAATATATGCTTCTTATACGTTTTTACTTCACTATTGAAGTTGCATATCCAATTTCATTCAATTTTTACATTTCAATTCAATTCACAATTTCAAATCTATTTGAATTCAATTCTCAATTTAATTTCATTTGAACCCAATTCTCATTCTAAATATTGAATTCTAACGATTAACTTTCATTTACTAATTCATTTCAATATTTCAATTCATCTCGAACCTACTTAATTGCTCAATTCAATTTTATTGCTTACGACCAATTCACATACCATCTTTATTCAATTTTATTCACATTCCATATTCATATTCATTCCATTTGAAATTATTTCACAAATGAATAAATTATCAAGTTAATTTACTTGAATCCAATCCATTTTATTTTATTTCCATATACTAATGATGATAATTCAATATTATCACTTCTTAACAATCATGCAACCATATACTATAATAATTCATAGAAAATCATTTCTTTCTATACAAAAACAGTTTTGGCAAAATTATCTTATTTACCCGATTCAAAAACAAATTTTATATTCACTAACAAATACGCGCTCATATCTATTATTACACTCAAACTCATTCTAGAGTACTGCTGACTCTATCTCTAATGAGTAATACCCAACAGAACCATGGTTGTCGCTTAACCAACAGCTCCGATACCAAATGTAACGCCCCGAAAATTTTCGACTTTCGAAAATTCAACATCGACACTCACTTTATCGACTGCCGAGAAATCGAAGGCCGGAAACACGGAATGTTATGGTTTTTAAGAAAAAGAAAGACAGAAGAAGAAATAAGAAGATAGAAAATAGAGAAAATTTTAAAATAGAGAAAAGACAAAAGAAAATAGAGAATTTTAAAATAGAACGGGAAAGAAAGGAAACAACAGAACAACATCAGAATCTCACAATTCGCAGCGGAACAACATATAATAATAAATGAATAATCTTTAAACAAAGAACTATATCAGTTATTACATCACATCACATTTTATTACATCATATCATCAGAGTGTACAACAACAACAAACAGTGCAGCGGAAAAAGAAATACTATATAAGTAATATGCCATGCCATCCAGCTTGCCTCCAGCAACTCCAGAATATCCAGAATATCCTGATAAACCTAACTCTTGACTGCCCGTGTGGAAATTGGTGGGCACCCAGAGTTTAGGAAGGAAAACAATAAACTCCAAGTCAGTCATGTGACTGGTGTGAGAACTCAAAACAGTTTATTTATCTTTAAAATCAAAATAGAGGAATATTTTTTTAAATTCAATTCGCAATGCTTTTAAAAATGAGACTACCATAAGGCCTCCCGCACACACACACATGCAAACGCAGAATTGGAGGAGATTTCTCCTTATGATAGCCAAAGATGCTTGATACGCATTTAAACGAACATTTTATATCATTACTAGTGCATAGTATAGAGAAAAATTCATTTCGAAAGTAGAATATAAATCTTAGCCAGCATAGACATTTCGAACTATGCCTACTATAGCTAACTATGTTCAATAGCAGGTTACCGCCACATTCCATAGCAGGTTATACAACTAAAACCGTACAAGTCACGTATTGTTTCTTTGGATTTCCAACGAATGATCAGGCCAAGGAACTTCCCATTGCCACATGAGAATGCCTCTGGATGGACATCCCCGAGAACCAAACCGGATCTCTACCAACACAAGGCCGGGTTACCCCTAACTGAGTAACAACTGACCGAATATGCCATCCCCCGGTCCTTTGGGACCTTTCAACGAGCGCTCGTAATCAATTCACACAATCATAACAAGGTGTTTTCAACATGAGTAAGTATCTGGGCTCCATACCATGATACCACCCTTTTCCAGAAGGAAATGGACACATCCTAAAGGGTGCTACCCCTCATAACCTTGCTGCTTCTTTCCTGTTTTGACCATTCACGGGGTGTGAGGCTCGACGAAGTCACGTCCACAAAAACATACTTTATACAAAAGCCATGCTTTGGGTCAACAAATGATCAACACAATGATCACAAGGATAGACGATCAAATAAACGATCCTATCTCAAATAATCAACACAATGATCATTTCAGCATCACTCAACATATCACATTACCAAATTGGGAATATATCGCTGATAACATTCAACTACATAACCTCTGAGCACGTACGTCTCAGAGAAGGGTGTTAAGCTAAAAGAATAAATTCTCCGCCACCAACAGAAATATATTTGAATGAAATCGGCTTTATATCTCAACTTGTAATGTCAGACATACAATCCATACAAGTCTGTTCCGGGCTCGAACAAAACCGAAGGCACTTACAAAGAAGTCCTTGCAATCCGGATATTCACAATCCTGATCGGATTCACCATCACATATGGAGAACTCAATACCGTAGCTACTCGGTGCAGAGTCAATCGACAGGTCATCCTATCGTTCTCGCAAATACCGGGTCTTCAACACCGATCTTCAAATGCAATTCACAACGACGTATCACATATTCGGAATGGGTTATACGACCCCATGGTCCTTTCTCGGTTAACCCGAATAGTGAGCGCTTATTTTTTTTAAAAATAAGTGTGGCATTCAATTTCAAACAAATCACAACATATACCATTCAAGGTAAATATCGATAGTCAGTTATTGAACTATCAATGGATATGCCAACATCACCAGATTCCAAATAATTTTCCAAATTATTTATTTTTCAAAAAAATATCTTTAGAAGATATAAACTTAATTTCCATACTTTTTAAAAATAAATCGATATATATTCTTAAACCCATTTTCCCAATTTCTTTTATAAATTCCATATTGAATTTACATTTCCAAATTATTTATGAATATTCGATTTCAAATATTCATTTTCAATTTATCTTTTAAAAAGATAAATTCTCTAAACTTTCCATTTCACATTGGAAAAACAATTTCCATACTTATTTATTTTATAAGTAATTCACAAATTTTTATTTATTTTCAACCTTTGGAAAATATTCAATATGCTTAAATCAAAATTAAGCATATATTTCATTCTTTAAGGAAATCATTCTCTTAAACATATTTATTTGGGCCAAAACGAATGTTGCGTAAAACATCGTTACGACAACCCAAAATCACTAGTACAGGGATTCGAAATTTAAATAGATATGTAAATCCCAATACTATACAAAAACATTTCCTTTCGGAAATCATCTATTATAACAACAGTGTTATAATCTACTATTTCCTTTTATTTCTCGAAAACATCTATTTCAACAATAAATGTTGAAGTCTATGGTTTCGACTCTCAACATATTTTAAAACATCGTTAGATCGTTTTAATTCTATTTAAAACATCACATTCTAAATAATTTCTTTAACATATTATTCACTATTTAAAAACGTGAATATACTACGTTAACAAATTTCATCACTTCTATTCATTTTATTTTAAGGAATTATTCATTGTTTAAAACATGAATATAACTCCACTAAAAATTTCAACAATTTACTTATCAAGATAAGTCTTTGCGGATTTATAAACAATGTTTATAAATTCTATTTCTATTTATTTTATAACAACTTCCTTTTACAAATTCCGTTATTAACCTATCTCAATTTATATCTCAATGATATACTAAAAATCCATATTATAAGTCAAACACTTATAATTTATTTGTTTATAAAATCGTTCCTTTAAACTTCACAAATTTTATGAATCTTATAACTTATAAGATTCATTTATTTATCAAAAATCTATTCTTTCTAATAACTTTACAAATTTTATAAACCTACTGTTTATAAAATTCCATTTATAATTTCACCGTTCATAATTCTATAAATTCCATTCATCTACGAAATTCATTTACAATTCATTCTAACTCTTATAAAATCTTCGTTTTATAATTCTAATATTTTAATTTACAAATATCAATTTGTAAATCTTTTTATATAAATCAATTTATATCATTCTTTTAAACATCTTTAAACTCCTTTATAATTTCGTCATTCTCTTAGATTTACAAAATAATCAAATTTCATAAATCCAATATTTAAACTTTTTATAATAAATTCAGAAATCCTAGTTTAAACTATTTTATAAAATCATTTATCCCATATTTTCAAAAATCAACTTTTAACTATATTTCTCAAAAATAAAATTTTTATAACATTAAAATTATAATGTTTATCAATTTAGAATGAATCAATTCCAAAAAAATATTTTATAAACGTATACTTTCAAAAATCACTTTAGAAATCCCTTAAAAATCAAAATCGTTATTTTTAAACTCCAAAAATTGGATCCGATGATGCAACACATCAAATAGTCAATCACGACTTTCAAACATCATATATCATCCATGATAAACAATCAAATATCACAATATATGAAATCAAATAAATATTTGTGAGGAATCCAGTTGGATCCCTCCAACCTGTTCCCCTGCATCCACAGACATTAGCACAATACCAATTCCGTTTCAAGACGGAATATCGCGGTATATGGGATTTAATAAATATTATCCGCTTACTAACGGCGCATAGGGTCTCATCCGCTATACAAATGCGGGAAATCAATCAACTGCAATATATACATATGACAATATATATATATTGCTATATACTAATATAATACCTATTCCACTTAGAGGTGGAATATCGCGGTATATGTGTGTAATAAATAACCTCCGCTTACTAACGGCGTATAGGGTCTATTCACATCCAATATATATATATATATATATATATATATATATATATATATATATAACAATCATCATTCAAGCATTCAATCATTCAATCAACAAATTTTAAATCTAACTATTTAAAATTTAAATAAATCTTTTTGAGTGAGAAGTTCTCACCTTTGCTTTACTTGCAATCCATTTTCCCTCTTGACTCGATTTTCTTGATTTATACCTTGTATAAATATTTACACAATTTATTAATATTCGAACAGATCGAATAATAAATTTTCATTCTTGATTGTTTAATTAATTAATAGTTTTATTTAAACCAATTCTCCTTTAATAAATTTATTTAAATTTCAATTTATCTTTAAAACTAAGTTTTCCTATATTAAATTATTTCTAATGCCAAAAATTAAACGAACCATTTCTACAAATAAATTCCGCTAGTCGAAAAGTTAATTTCCATTTCATAGTAACTATTTGATTTAGAAATAAATTTCCTTTTAATAAATAAAATTAACTAACTATTTTATTCCAAACTAATACTTCCTCTTTTAATACCATTTTGCAGCATAAATAAATGAAATTGGTTTATTTTAACAAACTAAAAATAATTAAACGGGTAAATAAACAAATTAATTGCCATTTTAAAATTTTAATTTAACCAATATCTCAATTCTAAGTTAATGATATATATTTATTTTATTTTAAACTAATATTCATCTTTATTCTAAATCAAATTCTTTTAATAATTTAATTAACAAAAAGTTCAATTTAAAACTAAATTTCCTTTTCCCCAAAACATATCTGTTAATATTTAACAACTGTTTAAGTTAAATTCGTATAGACTTTCGAATCTTTTATTAAATTTTCAAATCTTCCTTTTTAAATATCTATTCCTATATATATATATATATATATATATATATATATATATATATAAAATCTGAATATAACAGTGATTTAATCTACTAAAAAAAAAACTTTCCCTATATATATATATATATTTTTAAATTAAACTTCCAAAGTATTCAAAATTCCTATTTCCTATACACAATCTATTTGGAAACTGTCCATATATCTATTTATATGTAAATTAATTTCTGTTTACATTTTCTGTTTTACTGTTTATACATTTTCAATTTACACACACACACACACACACACACATATATATATATATATATATATATATATATATATATAAATAGATTTAAAGAAATATACTTACTGCCTTACCTATTACTGTGAACTCAGGCCATCATCGAGCGTGCGATCCACATCGGAGCCCTAGCCTTTCGTCAAGCCCTCCACGCTCGCGAAGCTCGTTGCGAACCACCAAGATCTGCAGCAACCACAACGCCTTTGATTGATGGTGAACCCGGACCCATGCGACCCCAATCGCTGCCCCCATCCAATCGCCTTTGCTTCCATGTCGTGAATCCCAACCTGCTGCTCGAACTCGAGCTTGACGTCGCCGTCGTTGCCTCCTGTCGCTGCCGCGCGTACGTGCTTGCGCCTCGAGCGCGCCACCATTGCTCCAAATCGTGAATCGCCATCATCACGTCGCGAGCCTCCACTGCACGAGATTGATTCGCCCCTCCTTCTGCCTCAATGTCGCCTGCGACTTCGATTTAGGGCTTCGGCCTTCTCTGTTTTTTTTTTATAACTGCGTTTTGATTTGAGAGAAGAAGAAGGAAAGGGGTGAAAAAAAATACGGCTTCGGCCATTGCTTTGAATGTGAACGAGATTTTTTTTTACCATCGGCCATTAATTTTTCTTCTGTGATTTTGAACGAGAGTGAAAGGGGAGAACGTGATTTATCAGAGAAGAGGTATGCACTGCACGATGTTGTATCGTGATTTTAGGCGAGATTTTAGGCGTGAGGAAAGGAAAGCATGTTTGACTAAATTTAAATTTAAATTTAAATTTAAATCGTTGAAAATTTTGACGCGTTTACTCGTCGTATGCTCACATATAAACTCCGAAAAATACGAAATTTGAAATCCGACAATAATTCAATATTACGGACCCAATGGGACTGGTTTCGTCGAATTCCGAGACTGTGCCTCGGACGACTATTTTTAAATATCGATTCGAACGATTAAATTTCAAAACTGAACAATCCACTTCCAAATTAAATTCTAAAGCTTCTATTATCTTCAGTATTATCAATATGAATTTTACAAGCCTTGGAAATAATTTTAATTGGCTTAAAATTGAAGATTCAAATTTTTTTATTCAACTCTCAATAGATTAAATTCTATAATTTAATCGTCAAATTCAAAGTTATATTGAAAATTCAATCTAAACCATCATTCAAATATTTAAAATAAATTAAATATTGTCAAATTAAATTGTTAAAAATTCTGGGTCGTTACACATTGCATGCCTACATAAGATTATATTATAATGTTCTAACCAATATGGTTGCAGGCACATGATTTATGATTGGCATGTTTAGATATGATACAAGTGAGGGGAAACCCATTCCACTCAGCGGCATGGTCCCACTAGATATCTATTTAATTCGAGATGGAATATTATTATTCACACCAGAATTTTTATCTGATTCGAAGTTTTTGTTTTTCCTTCTAAACTCTCGGGCACTCATTTGAGTAGGGCGGGAGTAAGGATTTTTTGGTTAGACAAATTATCTTCCGGAGATGTGCAAGAGGCGAGCTTACTAATTTTTGTAGTTTATTTCCGCCGTGTTATTTAAAGTCTATGCCATGTTTGAATGGATGTAATGATAGCATTATAACTGTCAAGTAGTTAGACTTTAATCACCAAGTGGGAATCTTCATATGTTTATCTTGGAATATAATTATAATAATTATTATTATATTTTCACTGAACGTGGAACCAATGGGATTATGTAATAGGATGTAATGAAATATGAAAGTTATTAATGAAATGTGTTTTGAAATGCTTCATATTCATGTGATCTAGATGTTATAGATACAATTAAATGGTCTCATTTTATCACCGAGAAATAACACTGTTGATGACGGTATCATCGTTAGTGCTTATTTTCGGGCTTTGAAATAGGGGATGTTACACTATAAAAAAATTATCATCTACCTTTTAGATATAGTTTGATCTGTGTGTGATACGAAATTAAAGAGGGAAGAAGAAGTTTGAAAACAAGAATATTATTTTTATTAATCTTCTTAAGCAATACAAAAGACCAGGTTTCACTTATATACAAAAGAAAAGAAAAAATAAGAACGAAAGCCCAACACAGGCCCAATATAACAATCAAGTCCAGAGAAGAAAATACACGCAAACTAGAAAATAAACTATGTTCTAATACACTTGAACCATGAAGTAAGCAACAGCAAATAGCATAGTATTCTCATAACACTTCCCTCAAGTTGGAGCATGTAGATTCATCATGCCCAACTTGCTGCATAAGTATCCAACTCGATTTCCATCTAATGCCTTTGTTAAAATATCAGCAACCTGCTCCTCACTCCTAACATGCTTAGTGCTGATAATCCCTTGTTGAATCTTCTCTCGAATAAAATGAAAATCGACTTCAGTATGTTTTGTTCTCTCATGAAACACCGGATTTGAGGCAATGTATAAAGCTGCTTAATTATCACAATTCAATACTATTGGTTTTTCAACCTTCAATCCAACTTTAATCACGAGATGATCAACCCACATAACTTCACATGTTGCTTTGGACATGGCTTTATATTCTGACTCAGCACTTGATCAAGCCACTATACTTTGCTTCTTACTTTTCCATGAGACTAGATTACCTCCTACAAACACACAATAGCCAGAAGTGGATTTTCTATCCAGTCTCGAGCCTGCCCAGTCAGCATCTGAAAAACATTCTACTTTGATATGATGATGATTCGAGTACATGATGCCTTGCCATGTAGTTTTCTTTAAATATCCTAAGATATGCTCTAGTGCTTTCCAATGATATTTGCTTGGTGATGCCATATATTGACTAACCTTGCTGACAGAGTATGATATATCTGGTCTCGTCACTGTTAGGTAATTCAGTTTCCCAACAAGCTTCGTATACCTTTCTGGATCTTCAAATGGTTCTCCATCTACTGCTAGATCACTGTTTGGCATCATTGGTGAGTTATTTGGTCGAACACCCAATTTTCCTGTCTCACTTAACAAGTCCAGAGTATATTTTCTTTGAGATAGAAAGATTCCACTTTCATTTCTTGTAACTTCAACACCCAAGAAATATTTCAACTCTCCTAAATCCTTTGTGTGAAATTGTGTGTGGATGAAAGTTTTAAGTGAAGAGATTCCCTTTTCATCATTCCCTGTTATAACAATATCATCTACATACACTACTAATAGAATCAGTCCAATTGTAGAATTCTTATAGAAAACTGAATGGTCGAACTTACTTTTGGTCATTCCAAATGATTCAATGGCTAAACTAAATTTTCCAAACCAAGCTCTAGGACTTTGCTTTAAACCATACAAAGTTTTATTAAGCTTGCACACCATTTCATTCTCCCCCTAAATGGTGAATCCAGGAGGCTGCAGCATATACACCTCTTCTTGGAGGTCACCATGTAAAAAAGCATTTTTGATATACAATTGATGCAGCTTCCACTTTTGAACAGCAGCAATTGAAATAAATATTCTGATTAAGGTTAGCTTAGCAACTGGGGAGAAGGTTTCAAGATAATCAATTCCATAGACTTGAGCATATCCTTTTGCAACGAGTCTTGCTTTATAACGAGCAACAGTTCCATCTGGATTCACTTTAACTGAAAATACCCATCTGCAACCAATTGCTTTCTTATCACTAGGTAAAGGAACCAAATTCCATGTTTTATTAAGTTTTAAAGCATTCATCTCCTCAGTCATTGCAGCATGCCATTTGGGACTTGATAGTGCTTCATTAATTGTTTTAGGTATAGAAACAGTGTCCAATGATTTAAGAAATAAGCAAGTGGTAGATGGTAAGTGATTATATGATACATATGATGATATAGGATGTGTGCACTGTCGTTTCCCTTTCCTAAGTGCAATGGGTAGATCAAGTTCTTGGTTAACATAAGGTATTGGATCGTGAACAGGTACATAATTATCAATAAGATTGTCATATGGAATGATTTCTTGAGTAGTATCACCAAGTGAATAAATGAGAAAGTCTTCATTGTCTTGTTGAACTGATTCAGATGGTCCTTGTGATGATTGAAAATATGGAATATCTTCATGGAATGTCACATCAATTGACACCAAATACTTATCAAGACTAGGACAGTAGCATCTATAACCCTTCTGCACTCAAGAATATCCAACAAAGACGCACTTGATTGATTTAGGATCAAGTTTAGATAATTGTTGTCTTACATCTCTAACAAAACATGTACTCCCAAACATTCTGGGTTTTACTGGATATAGGGGTCTATTAGGAAGTAGAAGCTTATATGGGATATCACCATTCAATATAGATGATGGCATTCTATTTATAAGAAAACATGCTGTTGACACTGCATCTGCCCAAAAACACTTAGGCATATTCATTTGAAACAATAAAGCTCTAGTTGTTCCTAAAAGATGCCTATTCTTTCTCTCAGCTACACCATTTTTTGATGCTGTGTCTACACATGAAGTCTCATGAATCATACCATTGTTGCTCATAAAAGTATGAAACAACTCTGTTGTATACTCTTTAGCATTGTCACTTCCTAAAATTTTAACTGTACAATTAAACTGTGTTTTAACCTCTGCACAGAACTTGCAAAATATGGAATACAACTCAGACTTATTCTTCATAAGAAACAACCAAGTAACAGGGTATAATCATCTATAAAAGTAACAAAGTATTTGAAACCAGGTTTTGATACAACAGAAGAAGGTCCCCAAATATCTGAATGTACAAGTTCAAACATAGAATTAGCCCTTCTATTTATTCTTGGACTCGAACTTAGATGATGATGCTTTGCATATTGACATGATTCACACTCTAAAAATTGTATAGACTTATACCGAGGACACAATTTCTTGAAAACAGGCAAGGAAGGATGGCCTAACTGACAATGTTCTTTGAGTGCTTGATTAATGCTCGTACACGCAACATGAGTTGGTAACAAAGTATCCAAAATGTATAAGCCTTCTGATTCATGTCCCTTACCAATAATCTGCTTGGTTGTCAATTCCTGGAACACACAATGTGTAGGGTAGAAGGATATGCAACAATTCAACCCTTTAGTTAATTGACTAACTGATAACAATAAAGGCTAGATTTGGTGTATATAAAACTGAGTTCAATGATATTTGTGATGTAATAAAAACAGATCCAGTTCCTTTGGTGTTAGATAATGAACCATCAGCAAGTGTAACATTCTGAGTAGAATTATCATTCTGAAAAACTGAGAAAAGATGTGAGTTACCTGACATATGATCAGTTGCTCCTGAATCAATAATCCACTTATTTGATTTAGCAATAGTTGAAACTGGATTTGAGCCCTTCTTTGATTCCTCCTTATACTCAGAAAATTTGCATACTCATCAGCTGAAATAAGAACAGATCCATCATCATTCCTCTTTACAACATTCACTGTTTGATTTGGTGAGTTTTGCCATTTATTATTTGATTCATTGTTTTGTCTTTGCCTAGCTTCCTGTAACTTCCAACAGTTCTGATATTTGCGACCTGGCTTCTTACAATACGTACAAGAATTTGGGGCCATTGCTCGTCTTTCAGACTGCATATGTGTATTTGATATAGATCTGCTTGCTTCACTCTGACCTCTTTGACTCATTAAAGCACTATTGTTAGATGTACTTACTTGAATATTTTGTGCATTCAATCTTTCTGATCTCAAAATCTGACTAAACACCTCCTGTAATGAAGTAATGTCCGATCCAGATAACACCTGTTTTTTAGCTGATTCATACTCTGATGGAAGACCTCCAAGAAAGCTCATAATCGCAATCTGCTCTCGTTGTTGATGTTGCATTTTCACATCTGAACTAATTGGGAGTAATAGGTTGAATTCTTCATAGGTTTTCTTAAAATTCATAAAGTAATTCATTAGTGTCAGATCTTGTTTTTCAGCTCGATAAAATGATTTGCAAATATCATACATTCTACTTAAATTTCCTTTTCCTGAATATAAGAATTCTAGATAATCCATCAACTCTTTTACAAATCCACAATGATTAATCAAACTAATAACACTGCCATCAATAGTATTTCGAATTTGAAGAAATAACCGAGCATCATCTCTGAGCCATATCTGCTCATCCTTGTCAATCGAGTCTTCCTTCGGTGGATCCTTTCGAAGATGATCATCCTTGTCAATACTCATGAGATACAAGCAAATGGTTTTGCTCCAGTCGAAATAATTCGAATCCCCCAATTTATAATCAGTGATCTTTCACATCACTGGCATCACATCCATAATTGATTTGCTTTCTGCCATGGCAATATTAGAGTTGATGAAGATAAAATCAATCTAGATCGATTGTTTGGATCGAAAATGCTCTGATACCATGATACGAAATTAAAGAGGGAAGAAGAAGTTTGAAAACAAGAATATTATTTTTATTAATCTTCTTCAGCAATACAAAGGACCAGGTTTCACTTATATACAAAAGAAAAGAAAAAATAAGAACGAAAGCCCAACACAGGCCCAATATAACAATCAAGTCCAGAGAAGAAAATACACGCAAACTAGAAAATAAACTATGTTCTAATACACTTGAACCATGAAGTAAGCAACAGCAAATAGCATAGTATTCTCATAACAGTGTGTTACTTATATAATACTCTGGTCAGTCCGAGATATTACAGGTTCAGGGATGATGAGACCAACTTGTGATTTTCCGAGCATAGTAGAGACTAGTTATACTTCGGCGTTGTATATTATTTTGTTTTATGTAGTTGCATTATATGTATGACATTGTGATGTATATCTGACCTATGTATATTCGGTATTATATATATTATCGTTGTTGTGCAGTTAAAGCGCTCGGTTGATTCAATGCAGCGGAGGTGCAAAAAGTCATATCACGGATATAGCGAGAATATAGCGGGGATATAGCGGACGAGTCTAACATAACATATTAAACTCATACTTAATGTTTTTACAAATATGTAAGTGGTAATTAAATGAAAATTTTAACATTTAATTCAACTGTAGTTAAAACATATTTAATTTTAAATAAAAACATGCGTAAGTATATTGTAAATAGATGTAAATTGTTATTTAAAATAATTAATCTTAATAGAATATTAGAGTATTTTTGTTTCTAAAAATATGTTAAAAAATTCAATTAAGAAAATTAATTTCAAAATTTGTATAACGTATAAACGTCTTTTTATAGTTCATTTATTTTAAAAAATGATATAGCGGAATAGTGAAATATAGCGGGAATAGCGGGATATAGTAGATATAGCCTAGCTTAAAGAGAAAAGGCTATTATTATGGCTATTTGAGAAACTCATAGCGACATAAATCCACTATGGGATATAGCGGGGTAATAGTTGGGCATTAACTGCACAGTATCGCTGTGATTCTAATTCTATGTACTCTAATATTCATTATAGATATTGTGCTCTATTCTATCCTGGAAATGCACTTGTGTCAACACCGTGTATGTTTTGTGGTTAGTTATATTCGATTATTTTTAATACATATCAGTGTTAGCCCAGGGAATATTCATGTGTGTACCCCATATAATCTCATTCTCTCTATTATCTAACAACATTACCTAGTAATACTCTCGAATAGTATGGGTATAGAGGTGGGTGTTTCATTTGATATCAGAACAGGTTTAGATCAATACATCATATATAAGAGACACGAGTCAAGAACTTAAATGAGATTTAGAGTCCCTATCTCTTAGGATGTGATGGGTAGCTATTCTATATTAAAGGGATAGTAGGTGTATACGATGATTACTAGGTATTCATTTGGGGATGCACTTCTTAGTTTTCCTACTATATATCTATTATTTTATCCCTATCACTTTTGTATATTAATCTTTATATGGAATTTAAATTGTTGATGGAGGTAGTGAAATAAAAAATGGTTAGCCTGACGAATAATGTCGACATTCAAAATGTTGAATAAATCTCTATGTGGCTTGAATAAGAATGAAATAGCTCGATTATAGAAGATGTAAAAGACCCTAACTAAATTTTGAATTATGAATACTTCTCAACTTTAAACCATAATGTGGCAAGTTGAGTAGAATGGTCTAGTTATGATCTCAGTGTGCAGCAGATGCTGATAGATAGCTTTCTGCTAAAGGCATTTGTTTGTGTCACTCCTAACAACTATACCCATACGAACAAAGAATATTACATAATAATATTGTCTGCTAATATGGAGAATAAGACTGGTTAGGAGTGACTAAGTATGAATATTCCCATGGGCTAACATCGAATATTTGACTATACCTCAAAAATCATATATGACATGTACGGTATCGACACATAGTAATAAACACGATGGCTAAAAGAAGATCAGAACATTATGTAATATCATAGAAAATGTAGAATTGTAGAACACGGAAGAATATATAATATTGATATGAAAATACATACGTACATAAGTTAGTCTACAAAACAAAAATACTAGACTCATAAAATATAGTTATAGATTGACTACAACATGACTCAAAAATATACATGATATAAAAAGTCATCGACTTATACAAAGTATGCAACATTCACAAAGGTCTAGGACCAAACGGTATAAATATATTTGTATCTGTATAAATATCTATCTCCATAAGCTATCTCAATGTCCATGGTCAATGAGTCCCAGTACTTAAAATGTATCGGCCTGACCCGGGATTAGATATCTCTAATTCAACAAATGTGAGTTCATAGATATAACATAAGTAAATTTCAATAATATAGTTATAACAATATGATATGCCAACATCCAAATGATAAATGGCATAATCACAATAATTCACCATGTCATAAACTTATTATGCTTATTACAAGTAATTTTCACAAATGCAGTGAGTCAAAATATCTCACCAATCATAATCAAAAGATGAGCATGAAAGCAAGTCAGAACTAAAATATAAAAATTAAGCGATTCAAAATCAAATAATGATTATGAAAACTAGCAAAACCAAAGACAACATTGAAGTAAGTCGAAATTAATAGACAAGTCTACAGCAATTCAGGCATACACAAAGCATGCCGAGACTAAAAACATGCAGAAAGCAAGTCAAATCAAAATTTGACTAACAAATTCATAAATCAAAGGACACGCATGAAAGAAAGCCATCTTAAGACGAGCCGATACCCATTGATCATGCCTAGAAGCATGCCATAATAAGAAAAGCCAATACATGATTTACATCCTAGATGCGTGTTATCTCAAAGATCATTTTTGATCAAAAATGTTATATGCTTTCTAATGTTAAATGCTCGAGTTTCCCTTAATGTCCCGTAACCACTGGTCATACTTGAATATTTACTAAAAGATTGTAGATTCCACTCATTTCTCAATTTAAAAAGTTACAAAAATAAGCAGAATAGATTAAAAGAACGTCCCATACCGCTCATTAATTCTAATCCGTTTATTAATATTCCTTATCTCATAGAAAGGAAATTCCAATAAATCACAAAATCAATTTGAAAAGTAAAATAAAATAAATTTAAAACCAATTTTTTTATCTTAGAAATAGGAATACTTTTAAAATAGTTTAAAACGATGTTTTATAATGCATTGCTTAGAAATTTTGAAGTGTGTATATATATATCCTTATATATAAAAGCATTTTAATTAAAAAAAATCCCTCTATATGTAAAATAATTTAAAAACACTCTTAATATTATAAAAAACCTTGGAAATTCAAAAATAATTCAAAAATACAAGCAACCATGAAGAAATGTAAGAACGGTCGAAGGAAACACGAAAAAGGCACTTGGGCAAAAATTTTGAACATTACAATCATAGAGCTACGAAAAAATGCAGTTTCAACCATTTAAACCTCAATTTTTTGCAAAACTAAAAACATGAAGTTGTAGATAATAGTTTATGCTTTCTGAAAAGGAAAGGAGCATCAAATTTGAACTTACAATTCAAAAGTTATAGACAAATAAATTTCAGATTTAAACTTAGAGAATTACTTTAAAGACGGAACTGTGGCTACACTTTCAAATCCATTTTAGGCTAAGTAAACGACTAAATATCTAAAAGTGACCAAAATAGAAATTATTTTTATTGAATCTATTTTATAACCTAAAAGTATTGACCCTAAATGGGTTTAGAAATTATAGGTTATCGCTATTTCATTACTGTACACTTTCCAAACAAATTTTCAGCTACCACCTTATGTTTCAAAAATTCATTACTTTCAATTACTACATAACCACGGTGATTCAATTCAATTTAATAATGAAATCATAACTATATAAACATGCAATCAATTTAAAGAGCGGTGGGGATTACTCACGTTAAACATCCTAAAAGCTCCAAATCACATGCATCAATCTCAAGCCAAATAAACTAAATTTCCTAAATTTCATCCTCAATGCAGTGAGGTTTTAGAAGAGCAAAAATTAATTTATTTCCTACGAAATTCTTTTACAAAAATTATATATACGAGTTACGAACAACATATCAAAATTCCATACATTATAAATTTTATGGAATTAGTTATGGTTTTCCTACTAACCCACGTTTTCAGCTTTAGATTTTCCACTTTCCCTCTTTGCTCTTCAACCAACTTCGACCTCTAACCATGGCCAGAACTTTAGCTTTTCGGACCCAAAGGGTAGAAAATGGTGTTAAGAAACATAGTTTTTAGTTAGGTGATTTTAGGAATTTATTGGATTTAGTTTGATTTTATTAGGCTTAGGTTTTTAAGTGAGAAGGAGAAGCTTTAGTTTCACTTTTCTAATTTTAGTATGTAAAGCAAACAAAATAAGGGAGAACTTCTCTTTAGTCATGTTTTAATTGGGCTTTGGGTTGGAAATATACCAAATAAGAAAAGAATTTCCTTTTTATTTTATTTTTATTCTCTTAAAGCCATTTTTTATTTTCAAAACTTTATTAAAACTTCATGAAAAAAAAATTAATGCAGTTCAACATAAAATTTTCATTTTTAGTTATTAACCATTTTTATATACTAAATTAATTTTCTGTTAATTTTATTTGAAATAAAATCTCAATCAAAAATCTAGAAGTGATTTGCACACTTTTTAATTTCTTTTATATTTTACCAAATATTTATCAGTCTAAAATTTTACACTAAATTTAGAATTAATCATTCTAAAATAAATCATATTTATTAAAAAAAGAAAAACCTTTAAATTACGTCATTCCAAATAAATAAAATACAAATTATCATCTAAATTTTTAAATTAAATTGTTATGAGATTCTAATTAAGATAATCTATGACTAAGGTTATTGTAGTTTGTTTGGTCGATTGATGTGTGTTTCTTTGTATTAATTTTTATTTTCAATCAACCAAGTCTAAACCATGGGAGTTGAGAAGGAATAATCGCTTAAAAATTTATAAATCCATCTGAACTTGGGCGGAGCCAAATAATAATAACAACAGGCTATTTATTTAAAATTCGAATTGCTAAGGTATAATAAATTTGTTTAAGGAATTACAATAATACAATTAAATATAATTAAAAATGCAGAATGAAAAATTAAGTCAAATTTATTGAATGTTTGATTGGTATTATGGTTGTGTAATGATTTGTATTATTATAATGATTGCTAAATTGAATGTATATACGAATTTTGGAATTTAATATTCTATTTCATACAAGTCTATGAGTTAATTAAATAGGAACAATATTTTATATAGCGATTGAAAGTATTATAGTAGTTCATTTTAGTGTTAATTTGTTCGTTGATTGCTTTAAAAAATTTGGTCGCTGCATATGACCAACCTTATCGATAGAGATTCCTAAACACTAGAACGAGACATTTGGACACAAAATTTTTGAATCGAAGTAAAAAGGTTTAGAAGCATTATATATAATATTTAGAGAAGTAAGTAATTGTTTAAGATAAGTTGAATATTAGTTTGAAAAAATTGAAATTTCAGAAGATGAAAAGATTTTAATTATTTCAAAACATATGTGAAATGTGTGTGTGTGTAATGGTTGATAAGTCTCGTGTAAAGGAATTTTACTCTTGTACTATATATATACACGTCGAGTTATATAAACTTCTAAAGCTATTCTATTAAATGGGAATTATTTGTAAATTATTATCTGAATCGATTTTCAATCTGAATATTGGTTTTTTAAAAGTAGATTTCAAACTATATTTTATAAGGATTTTGGAAGAAAAATTCAATGAAAATATGGAATTTTCTACATATCGTTGGAATATATATACTATGGAAGTATTTTGAAGGAAAATATAATTATTAGATAATTGTTTGGATTTGAACCACCTTTTATAAAAATATACTTGAATTTAAATTTTAATCCCAATTTAAGATAATTTGATATATATCTAGTTTGAATTTAAAGTTGGTTTTGGATATATGAAGTAGTAAAACTTTTATGAAACAAAGTTGATTTATTTTTAAATTGGTTTGAATTTGAAAACTTTTGTTGGGTGTGAGTATGTATTAGAATGTAGTGAAGTAATTAATGAAGTTTGAATTGTGAAACAAGTTCAAAAACAAGTATGAAATGCTTTTAATACTTCTAGTCTTTTATATGGAAGAGTTGTTTTTTAGTAAGAAATGTTTTGTAAATAATGCGAAATGAAATGTAACTTTCGAATTTTTTTAACTATGACTTGGTATTTGTTAATGTAAAATGCATTTTAAATTGAGGAAAGAATGTAAAAACTGATAAATGTGTGCATTTTTATGATTGTGGAGTTTTCTTTCGGAACCTGTAAATAAGAGGAAAAATACTTACTTTGTATAGAAAATTTCCAAGATAAAGTAATGAGTTGTTTTGACCATAAATCCTAAATCATCGAATAATAATTTCTGAAGATTTTAATTTGACTAGAAAGCTAGGTCATTAAAGAGCAATTTTTATTTGAAGTATAATGAAAATTTGTGAGCTTAAGTAAGGTTTAAACAAAAATCAGTAAGGAAGGACCTTACTGCCATGAAATGCAAAATTGCATAAAAACAGAGCTGAAATCATTTATATTAACTTTTGAACAGTTTATCTGCTTTCGACGATTTGCCCATCCCGAAAAGCTAAGAACATAAGAAACAAATTTTGTTTGTACCAAAAACGGTCACAAACACCCAGTTGTAAATGAAAGCACCAATGTCCAATATTTAGATTCAAACAGAGAAAAATAGATTCATCGATCATATAATAGATTGTAGAAAAGTAAATGAACACGCAAGTTTTATAGTGATTTGGCAAACTCCAACCAACATCCACTCTAATAATCTTTAATTTATACTGTAAGATTAGAAGTACAGTTGTTTTTGCCTTAGAAAATTAATGGAGGAAGATATAAGAAGTGGTGAAGGAGAGTCAGTCGAAAAATGTCCTTTGCAATGAGCCAAGTTCGCTATATGTATAGGTGAAGGCATGCATGGATCGCGCTGAAATTTCGATAAAAGAATCTCCAAGCCCATATGACCCGACCCATAAAATTTGGGATCGATAGGACAACAAAAAATAATTTAGGCCGATCATTCCATCCTAACACTAATGGCACTACGATCTTCTTTATAGGGTATCCCATGCCTCTAGTCCATACTCCTAAAGTTTTGCACCGTTCCGACTTTCTGTTTGTGAGATATCGATTGATCTTCACTTTTTTGAATAGAAATTTGATCATAGGAGATCATTTCATGTTTCATCCTTTTAAGCTGCAATCGACCATGTGGGCTCCCCTTGATGCAAGCTAGTTGCTCTGTAAAATTGCATGCAATTCCGATGTACCGTTTATGAGATATCCCGTTTTCCTATGAATCTTTATGTTGATTTGTAGAATCTTTCTAATAATGATTGGCCTCTTTTCTAAGCTTTCATCCCTTTGAGATGCAGTCGATCATAGAGAAATATACATATTTTGTATGGAAAATTTCCAAGATAAAGTAATGAGTTGTTTTGACCATAAATCCCAAATCATCGAACAATTTCTGAAGATTTTAATTTAATTAGAAAGCTAGGTCATTAAAGAGCAACTTTTATTTGAATTATAATGTAAATTTGTGAGCTTAAGTAAGGTTCAAACAAAAATCAGTAAGGAAGGACCTTACTGCCATGGAATGCAAAATTACACAAAAATAGAGCCGAACTCATTTGATATTAACTTTTGAATAGTTTATCTGATTTCGACGATTTTCCCATCTCGAAAAGCCAAGAACATAAGAAACAAATTTTGTTTAAGCCAAAAATGGTCATAAACACCCAGTTGTAATTGAAAGCACCAACGTCCAATATTTAGATTCAAACGGAGAAATATAGATTCACAGATCATAGAATAGATTGCAGAAAAGTAAATGAACGCGCAAGTTTTATAGTGGTTTGGCAAACTCCAACCTACATCCACTCCAATAATCTTTAATTTATACTGTAAGATTAGAAGTACAGTTGTTTTTGCCTTAGAAAATTAATGGAGGAAGATATAAGAAGTGATGAAGGAGAGTCAGCCGGAAAAAGTCCTTTGCAATGAGCCATGTCCGCTATATTTATAGGTGAAGGCATGCATGGATCGGGCTGAAATTTCGGTAAAAGAACCTCCAAGCCTATACGGTCCGACCCACAAAATTTGGGATCCATCGGACAACAAAAAATAATTTAGGCCGATCATTCCATCCTAACTCTAATGGGACCGTGATCCTTTTTATAGGGTATCCCATGCCTCTAGTCCATGCTCCTAAAGTTTTGCATCGTTCTGACTTACCATTTGTGAGATATCGATCGATCTTCACTTTTTAGATTAGAAATTTGATCATAGGAGATCATTTCATGTTTCATCCTTTTGAGCTACAATCGATCATATGGGCTCCACTTGATGCAAGCTAATTGCTCTGCAAAATTGCATGCAATTCCGATGTACCGTTTATAAGATATCGCGTTTTCCTATGGATCTTTATGTTGATTTATAGGATCTTTCTAATAATGATTGGCCTCTTTTCCAAGCTTTCATCCCTTTGAGCTGCGGTCGATCACAAAAGTGCTTCATGATGTAAGCTATTTTATCTCCAAATTTCTTGCAATTCCGACGCCCCTTTTGTGAGATATCGCATTTTCCATAAAATTATGGATAGTTATGCTGATTTGTATGATCGTTCCAATAACGATCAACCACTTTTTCAAGATTTCATCCTTTTGATTTGTAATTGATCATGGGAGTTCCCCATAATGTAAGCTACTTGCTCTTCAAATTTTGTGCAATTCCGACATACTATTATGAGATATCGCATTTTACGTAAATCTATGGACCATTTTGCTAATTTGTATGATTGTTTCAATAACGATCGGGCTCTTTTTTAAGATTTCATCCTTATGAGCTACGATCGATCACGGGGGTTCCATGATGCAAGCTACTTTCTCTTCAAATTTCATGCAATTCCGAAATACCACTTTTAAGATATCGCATTTTCCATAAAACTATGGATCGTTATGTTGATTTAAATGATCATTCCAATAACAACCGACCTCTTTTTCATGATTTCATCCTTTTCCGCTGCGATTGATCATGGGGGTGCTCCATGATGTAAGCTACTTGCTCAAAAAAATTCATGCAATTCCGGCACATTTTTTTGAGACATCGTATTTTCCGTAAAATTGTGGGTCTCATAATAGTATGTCATGCGATTATTTTGAGACATGTTTTTGAGACATCATTTGAAACTTTTAAATTCCAAGATTTGGGAGTTTTGTCATGGATCATTTTTGTGGGATCCATTCTTCAATATATTAATTTTTAAAAGTTTCAAATGCATTGGCTTTGTATACATTGAGATATTAATTGATCTTCATTGATTTATGCTGTTTTATGAATCGTTCTAGATCGATCCATACAAATTCTTCATTTATTCATAACTCGAGCATATGAACTCTGAGTGACTTGAAATTTAAACGTAGCCTCACGGGGCCTTCCTTGTCACTTTATATTGATTGCACCTTGATTGGAACCTAGTTTGAATCCGCCCAATTATTATCCATTGTTCCAAATATCATCAATTTCCGAGCCTGATAACCGTCTCTTTGGGCTTCCTGCCTTGATAATCACAGAAGATATTTAGCAAACTTTTATGATATACTGCCTGGTCAATAGGCATTATAACAACTTTTGTTTTAAATGTTTTGCAAAATTTTGGTTTTTTCATGGCAAAAAACAGGAGTTTAAGAAGTGGGTCTACACTAGTTTTTACCTTCCTTATGAAAAAAACAATAACTCAAGTTTTAATTGATATTTTGGCGATCAAAAAATTATTTTGGAAAGCTTGTACACAATACAATAATTCACTCTTTGATGTCATTACCTAATTTCGTATTTTTGAATGCTGAAACTTTGTTGAAATATGGGTAAAACTTGAAAACTATGTTGCTTAAAATTAAACGAATTCATATCCATTGTATCTCTTCATATGAAGCTACGGTTCAAACTTAACTTGAGTATAGCATGAAGCATATTTGGACTTATTTACGACATTGGCTCGCTTTCGTTTGCTAAATAATAAGCTAACTTGCTTAAAATGCTATTAAAAAGTTACGCTTTTATGCTATAGCGATATATGATGTAATATTACATCATTTTCACATTTTTTAGGATGCCCCGTTCTGGGATACATATCAACATGGTGATATATTTGTGTTTTGATTATTCGAAAAACTCTCTATACAAAGGAGACTCTATGAAATTTTTGAAAAATTATGAAATTTAGAATATTTCCACAAAGTATATCAGATGCAAAAAATAGAAAGTCGTTAATTGAATCTATTTAAAATATTAGCATACGATAAGATGAGTTGGGGTGTGAGCATAAAGGATCGAGCAGTTTAAGTTTTATCGAAGTTTGTAAATACGAAGAAAAGGTTTGAGTTGTATACGACGTCTCCTTATAAGAAATTACGTGAATGCAATTTCTATAAGAGGGAAATTCTGTAACAACCCTACTTACTAAATCATATAAAAAAATAAATTTAATTAAAATAAAATTGTCAAATTCAATATTTTATAATTATGTTTCTATCTTGAATATAAATCTATAATTAATTAAGCCTTATTTAATGAAAGATTTTGATTTAATAACTTGAGTCAAATTAATAAATTTTTTTTAGATAATTTATTGAAATCAAATAAAATGTTTAAATCAATGCAAAATATTTTGAAGTATAAATAAATTTTATATATGGTCGAAATAGCTAAAAAATTAATTTACTTTATAATAATACAACGAATAATTAAAAATAATAAACAACTACTAAATTGAAGGAAATCATGTAGTTATCAATACGTATTATGGATAATGAATTATAAATTAAATAAAAATTAAATTGAAATAAATATGCTAATAAAGTGAAAGAATTATTTAAGAGAAAAGAAAAGAAAGATTAAAATTAAACTTTTGCCTAAAACTAAGCCCAACCCTATTTAAACTCTTTCCTTCCCTCTTCTAGAAGAGCCCTTTATTATTTCTTTACCCAAAATAAAGCTCGAACTCCTATATACCCATTCTTCCCTATCCCCCTCCTCCCAAGTCAAAAAAGGGATTCGTGATGCTAAAAAAAACGCACTTGAGGCACTTGGTCATGACAACATTGTTGATGCCATGAAGGGGAGTAGCAGCGATGAAGCAACGACCAGTGACTGATGGAGGATGAATGATGAGTTAATGCTAAGAAGTTGGAGATGCATTCGAGCAAGTAGGCAATTGAGATAATGTAGATAACGGTTGGAGATGGATGGTGCTATGACATGGTTGTTGTCGTTCGATGGTGGCGTGATCGATGTGGGTTCCAGAGAGGGTGGAGTGTCATGATATGGTGTTGGCAATGGCAATTGGCTATGGTGGTGGAAGTGTAGGGTGTGCGGCTGGCTTTCGAGCAATGATGACGAGGATGATAGATTGTTGATCTGTGACTGCATTGGCCAAGGCAGTAAAAGTCCTCACTAGGGAATTTAGTGAGTTTTATTCTGACATCTATATCTAATTTCCTTTGCATCGATATATATTTATCTCGATAATTGATTGCATTGCTTGGTTGAATTTATTGAGATTATCGAGTGAATTATTTGAATGAATTGTTTGTTCGGAATATTGGATATGATTTTGGATTAGATTGGGAGTTTTTGTGTATGTTGTATTGTCCAAAATGCAAAGGAGAAGTTGTCAGATTGCATTTTGAAGTGTAGTTTATTTTTTATGTGTATGTACATTATGCAAATGAACGGAATTTGATGTAATTCGATTTAGGCCAGATGATAATTTTTTATTATTGATTATTGGTCAATGGTTATAGATAATTTCACTTAAAGATTTGTATTTTGGACGTTTATTGATTTTCTAGGTTTAAAGGATGTTTGGAAAGCTTTGAAAATTATTCAAGGGTTTTAAAATTAAATTATAAGTATGTTATAAATAATCTACTAAAAATTTACCAAGTTTAGCTATTTTCATATTTAAAAACGTATCACTAATTATACATACAAATATAATTTTCTTTTGGCTAAAATATCCATTAAAAGTCACAATTATAATTATGTCATGAATTTGGAATTGCTTTAAAGAAAAAGTTGGGTATATTATTATTATTTTATCAAATATATATTAATAAAGTAAATATCTTATTTAGATGTTTTAACCATAAATGTTATTTAGATATTTACGAATGAGTTTTCAAAATTTTGAAAATAAATTATTTATTTTGTACAATATGAGAATTTCAAATATGATATAATTTAGAGGAAAATGTTTTATTCCTAACTAGTTAAAGTATAAAGTGAATAATATGAATTGTATTCTATGGTTTTAAATAAATTAAATTAATTTTGTAATTTATTAATTTATTTTCAAATAGCTATTATAGAAGATTATGAAAAGAATTTAAAGCAATGTTGGGAGACTTTCAATATGAGTTATTATAGACTTTGAGGTCATAGTGTAGGTTTTGAATTATAAATCATGGTTAGAAATGGGAAAAAAATATTATTTGGATGTTCATAAATTTATTTTAAAGTGATATTTAGTTATAGCAAATTATGAAATAGCTTCCATAATTATTATTTTTATGTTATTTTGGTAATTTTGAAAATATGTATAAAAGGATTTGGAAATAAGTTATAGTATTCGAATTTTTATATTGGGATTAAATAAACAAAGTAAATATATTATTCAACATATAAGTGGTTTTAAAGTTTTTAATAATAAAATTGATTTAAGAAGCTGTATTACATTTTATAAATATAATCTCTTTTCTAAATTTATATTAGAATGTTTTGATTGTTTTTTATTGTGTTTAATGAGAAATCTGAATAAATGGAGTTATAATACCTCTTGCTATGTGATTTTCGATAATATTTCTCCTATTATTATTTGGACTTGTTATTTTGAATATTAAGGCGATTGAGTGTATTTTATGAGTGTTGAATAAACATTTAAATAACATATGGTGGTATGGGATAATATAACAACCCGCATTACCTGACACACCGATCCAAAGCACAATGTGACTTTCGGACATATGCCACGCCGAGAAATACGAGCTGTTAGGATTTTAAAACCTTAGTGAGCATAACTGTAAGGGTAAGTACTAAGGCATACTACATTTTCAAATCTTATAGCGGAAGGAATTAAAATACAAGCATAAAAAAATAGACATCTCATAAAAACAATCTCCAAAATACTTGTTTTTACATATACACTGCTTTCAAAGTACAATATAAGCTTTATAGACATTTAATACAATAGGTAACTACAAAAGGAAAAATGAATGATATGAGAATTCCAATGTGAAGCTCCTTTCTCCACGTACTATGTCAAAGCAACCTCTAACCTACCATCCTATGGTGGGAAAAATGGAAAGAAAGGGTGGGTCAGACAAAAAGTCCGGTGAATGAGTACAAGTCTAATATGTGATGATCATGTGCAGTTAACTTCAAAACTATTTTAAATGACATAGGGTGAACTATCAGTGTTTGTGATTACTAAGATCCATTACATAAGGGTTCTTGTTTAATACATATCTACACTATAACTTGTGTAGACTACTATAAGGATTGAACTATGGATCGAACCTCATACTAGATCGGATAACACTCCTAGAACTAACCAAAAATAAATCACCGCTCGTAAGCGACAATGGAAACCCCTTTTCCATTAATACTACTATGGGACCTGCTCTCCTATGAATACCTACTACCATCACTATGCCTAGAGAGGGAGAACCCTAAAATGCAAACTTGCTGTGTGACTCATCGTATGCATCCACTGTTCACCTCTCGATCGCAGTGGAAAGATGTCTCTTATTGTACTTCATCGACATCCACCAATGCCAAAGCATGCTAGAACCCTGCATACAGGAACTTCCATTAGTACCATTCTATAGCCTTTTTCGTGCTGTGCTGGGCCTGATTGTTCTTTAGAATCCCTCGTTAGCATAGGGCTCATTCACTTGGTGTCTCCATCAATGTTGCACATCCACAACAAAACACCTTCTAAGTGTATATGAAATACATCGCCCTAGTTAACTCTTAACTCTTATTTGGGTATTTAATCGTTACCCAAACCGTGAAAATTTATTTTCCTTTGATTGGGAACCAACTTCCCTATAGTCCATAGCATGTGTACTTAGCACAAAATAAGCTCAGACAATCAATTTTCCATTTATATAATTTTTTACGAAATTATATAATTTATAATCTTTAACTTGGCCTTTGGCCGAGGCTTATTTTTGAAATTTACGTTGTGAACGATCGACCATTGTTCCTCTCCGGTCGATTGCTATCTGTCGACCTCTAGTATTCCTCGGTCGATAGGTCGTGTATTAAAATTATGGTTTTCTATTATTTGATTATCATCGATCGTTCATTGTCATTTTACTCATGTTGTTTGTAGTTATTAGCGAACCTTAATTACTAGGTGACCAGTCTATAAGTTAATTTGCAATTTGATTGGTGTTTACTTATGCAAATTCAATTGTAAAGGAGGCGTATAAGCTTAATTGTAATTCATGTCTTTTAACTGTTTACTGGTAATTTCTCTTTTTAACTTACATATTTTAATTTAGGATTTTGCATTTTCAAATTAGGTTTCTAGCACCCTAAATCGATTAAAATAGTTTAAACCTAACATTAATAATTATTTTAATAAAATTGTTCCAACTCACCTCAAGCCTAAACTCTTCCTATTGCTCTTACTTGAGAATCACCCCTCTATTTGTTAGCTTCACTTACTCCGCCTTGATTGCAACGCTTGTTTTCGTCTAAATTGTTTTTATTTGATTTAAAAAAATTAAAGTGAGGGAATAGAGAAATTTTGGCAGAGTTTTGTTGCCATATAAAATTATATAAGAATTAGGGTTAGATTAGGTTAGTATTTGTAGGGTTAAACTAATTTGGGCTGTTAGATTTAGGTTGGAGAATCTTTTCAGCCATCATTCATTAGTTGTTCTTCATTGCTAAGCAATCATCTACACCGTTCAAACACGTCGCTGGATACTTAGAATGCTCGATTTTTAGCCAACCATAATTGACCCTCATCAGCCTATAGTCAACCACTACCGGTCGACCCTTAACAGCCTATGGTCGACCCTATAGTGCAAAATTTTGTATATATTTAATTTTTAGTTTTGTCTTATTTGTTTCCAAATCTTCAATTGCCTTTAACTTCTTCGTACTAACACCGATTTCGAAGTGTTATATATGAAAATTATCTAGAAAATTGCTATGAACACAATGACATAAGTTTCGTAGCCAAATTTGGACATCTAAGAATTTTTTAGTCCTTGTTTTAATTAAATTTACTGTTCTTATTAAATTTACATTTAAATTTATGTTAAATTCTTGTTAAAAATTACATAAATTTCCATGGTGTCACATCCTTCGTCCTTAAAAGTACTTTGTCCCCAAAATCTCTAAGGAAGGAATAGTGTAACATATACACTGTGACGACCTGGATTTTCGCATTCGAAATTCGACATCCATACTTCACTCGTATTCGAATGCCGTAGATTCAAACGTTGAATCCGATACGCCGAAGCTTGTAACACATTAAGTACAACAATACAGCGGAAGAAAAACAATATATCATTAATATACATCATTGATGCAACATCAGATACAAATGAATATCAATATTTATTAGAGACACACAACAGCGGAAAGAAAATCTTCGAAAGAGGAACACCAACTTTAACATCAAAAGGGAGAAGGATAGAAATCCCAACAGCTCCATCTCTTAAGCCAAAGCTCCAAAGACACCAAGTCGGAAGCTCGAACCACCGTCATCATTGTAATGAAGCAAACTAGGTTACGGTTGAAGTGAAATAAATGCTATCGCCAAATCCAAAGGCTGGATGCTATCGAATCTACACCTACTATTTGATTATCTGAAAAACCCAACTCTAGACTGCCCGTGTGGAAAATTATGGGCACCCAGAGTTTAGGAAGGGAACAATAAACTCCAGGTCAGTCATGGGACTGATGTGAGCAAACAAAAACAATTTTATTTTTAACAAAAGAAAACAAAAGGAAATAAAAGAAATCCACAATGCTTTTTGGAAAATGAAACTACCATATGGCCTCCCCGCACACACACAATGCAAGCACACAATTAGAGGAGATTTCTCCTTATGATAGGCAAACATGCTTGATACGCGAAAACCATTTGGTATTATTATTAGTGCATAGTGTAGAAAACATTTGCAAGTATAATATTAATCCTAGTCAGCAAAGGTACCATTATATTATGCTTGCTATAGCTACCACCTGAGGTGGCAGGTTATACAACTAAAACCGTAAGGGCTCGTATTGTGTGATTGGATTTCCAACAATGGTCAGGCTAAGGAACTTCCTGGGCCACATGAGTATGCCTCTGGAGGGATGCCTCGAGGACTTTACCAGCTCTCTGCCAACACAAGGCTGGGTTACCTCTATAACTAAGTAACTACTGACACGAGTATGCCACCCCCCGGTCATAACCGACCTTTATCCAAGGCCTCGACACCAACAACCACAAAGTAATAAATTTGTAGTAACCACATAGGTTGAATATCTAGGCTCCATACCATGATACCACCTCTATCCAAAAGGAAATGGACATACCCTCAGTGAGCGCTACCCCTAAATAACCTTGCCGCATCTTTCCTTTTTCGACCATTTTGGTTTGTGAGGCCCTGATGAGGTCTCGTCCACAAAGCTACGCTTTTCAAAAAAGCCATGCTTCGATCAACACATGATCAGTAGCACTTTGTATGCCACATTACAAAATTGGGAATGTATCATTAGTAACCATCAACTATATAACCTCCGAGCTCGTACGTCTCAGAGAAGGGTGTTAAGCTAAGAGAATAAATTCTTCGCCACCAAATAGTAATGTATTTGATAGAAACCAGCTTTACATCTCAAAGTGTAACGTCAGACATACATCCATACAAGTCTGTTCCAGGTTCGAACAGAACCGAAGGCATTTCAAAAGAAGCCCTTGCAATCTGGATAATCCCTAATCACGTCCGGACTCTCCATCATAAAGGGTGATCAAATCTCTATACCGAGGCCATTCGGTGCAGAGACATTCGACGGGTTATCCTTTCGCTTTCGAATATACCCGGTCTTCAAATGCAATCCATAACGTCGTATCATTATTCGGAATGAGTTTTTTTGACAAAAAGTCCTCCCCCGTCTAAACCGAATAATGAGCGCTTAATTTTAAAACCATATGGATATATGGGATCTTAGTTAAGTGACTTAAGTCACAACTTATTACCCAAAATCTTTCTTTCAAATGGTTTAAACAAATCATAATTTTTAATCCTTACATAAGAGATTCACATTTTAAGGTCACTTTCAATTAGAAACAAAATTCACCATCTTCCACAAAGATTCATTCATAGCTTTCCAAACTATTTCAATTCCAAATCTTTTAAACAAATGATACACTTTTAAGATCCTCTTCAATATGAAATCAAAGTACACCAAATCTTTAACAAGATTCATTTATAATATTTCACCAAAAGGTTATCTTTGAGATCCTTTCTAAGTTCACTCAATCCTTAACAAAGATCCTTTTATAGTTTTCAAAACAATTTCCATTTCAAAAGCGATTCACCCATTCATATCTTTATCAAAACTCAATTCATAGCTTTCAAAACAATTTCCATTTCAAATGTGATTTTAAACCATAACTTGGAAATATTTTTAGAAAAACTAGAAAATCCTTTCTTTTTATATGAAAGCTATTATTATTTGAAAACAAATGTTTTCATTTTAGAACAATCCAATTCAATTTACTCCAGTTGTAGCCCTTTTAAAGCCAAACTTGGAAAAATTAGCGAACCTGCCGTATCTTAAGCAGATTCTATTTAAGTTAAATTTGAATTCTCAAAATAATTCCTTTAAAATGCTTTAAGATTGTTTTTAAAATATTATAACTTGAATATCCTTTTCAAACCATAGTTTCCCAAAGTTAAAGATCAATTATTTAAAACAATACTTTAAATAATTATTTCTCAAAATTCAACTTTAAAGTTCCAAAGCCTTTTAAAAACCAATTAAACTATATTGGAAAGAATTTCCAATTAAAACTTACAAATGTTTTGACTTAAAGTCATTGAATTCAAATTTAATTTTAATTTCAAATTTTAATAAACCATATTATATTCAAAATGGTTTAATTTCAAAAGACTTCCTTTTTCAAAAGCTCTTTATATCAAAACCAATTCCATTTCAAACCAATTTGGATTCAAAAATTAAATTTCCAAAATCTTTACCATTTCAAATTTCCATGACTTAACCAATATCCTGTGATATCCACATTTGTGTGTGTGTTTGTGTAGTCCAGCAGTTTTACACAATAGTGCAATATCATCAATCATCACAGATTCAAGTATAGTAATATTGATAAGCGGTATAATCTATAACGCTTATCGTTCGTTCACAAATTCACGGATAACATGTAAATGTATTACAGATAAATAAATAATTATACACATCTCAATTCATAGAACAGAATATCACAGATAAAAGAGAACAATCAATTCAAGGCACCATATACAATACAAACATTCATAAGCAATCCAAGCATTCAATAATCATTTATAGGCCGGATTAATTAATTGTTTAATCTTTAATTAATTCAAATTTAATTTCCTATTTAAATTAATTACTTATGAATTAATTACCTCATCCTGATTAATTAATTATAAATTATTTGCTATTAATTAATGAAATTAATTAATCAACTTTGATTACCCTAATCAATTATTCTTAATTAATTATTCCTTAATTAATAACATTAATTAAATTAACCTTCAAGTTAATTACATAATTAATTATCTCTTAGTTAAGTAATTATCTTTTAATCCTAAATTAATTAACTTTTAATCATTAATTAATTCACCTTTAATCATAAAATTAATTAATATTTAATCATTAAGTAATTATTCTTAATTAATTATCCCTTAATTGCTTATATTAACAAATCATTAATTACTTAATTAAATTAAAAGATAGCCCATTTTATCTTTATTAGTCACTTTAATTATCCTTTAAACCTTATTAAATAAATCTTGTAATAATTTAACTTAGAAATTTAAAGTTAATTAATAATTAAAACATCTTTTCTTAATTAACTTCATAAGAATATTAAGTTTATTTAAAATAACTTTTGAAATAAAGGTTAAACATATATTTAGACATTTTAAACTTAATTAATTTTAAGATTTATTTTAAAACCTTTATCTAATTCCAAACTTTAGATAAAATGATTATTATACACAAGAGCTAATTAAGAAATTTATATAAACTTGATTTATTTTGAATTTTTTAAAAACTGTTTTTATATATAAAAACTACAGACCATAGCCTTCGTGTTTTTTCCCGAGCCACATTCACAATTACCCGAGCGCGCCTTCGAGTTCTCCCCATCATTCATTTGCCCGGGCCATCACGCAAATTTCTTCGAGTCGAACCCGAGTTCAATGTTTCTTTCCCAACCTTCAAATAATAGCAGATTCACACTTACACATGTGCATGTGTACGAGGCGCCGGAGCCTCGATGATCGATGCTGCCACCTCCTGCACATCAATGATGACCACCTGACTTCCCTGACCACCCAGATCCCCAAACTTCGACGACAATCAAAACTTAGCTACTTCGATCAATATCTAAACTCAATCCCCCAACAAGAATCATCTCGCACCACTGCGCTAAGCAACCAGCGACCATGCCACTTTGACCAGAGCTCCTCCGATTACACCTGCAACTTCTCCCCCCGGTGCGATTGCTTCAATTTCCATGATGACGACGATTCTTCACTTTAAACCTCGACGAGTAAAATTATGCCCTAAACCCTACAAATCCACCGTGCCGCCACCATGACCGGTGATAAATTCATCTAGTATTTTTCCCAGCCTTGCCAACCTCTCTACTACCTTCACCGTCAACCTCGACCAGTACATCAAAGTCGACCATCGGATATTGACAAAAATACGATTTCTATTCAACTCGAGAGTTCTCCATGAAAACTTACCTAAAAATTCTAAAATGTTTATCAAAATCATGAATTTGAAGTACGAATTCATTACTATGATTAAAAATCGAAATCCAGATATTAGAATTTGGACTTAAGTTTTGAACAGTCCTGTCATTTTCAGTTTTTGACTTAAATACTAAATATTTCCTTCTAAAATTATTTTTAAAAGTGGCTTGATAATGTTATAAACATCTTCTTTTTAGGAATCTTAATTGGAATTGGTAATAATAAGAAGATATGAATTTATTTGATAAATTTTGTAGTCTGTAATGTAGACAGAGAGAAGAATACAAACATGCACAGTTATATCACCCATTTTTGTCAACATGCAAGGCAAATTCACACAATCATTCAAGCAAATTCCAGATCATACATCAAGCATCAATCACAATATCAAAGGATATAGGCAGATATAAGGAAGTTTGCTCACCTTCAAGAAGAACAGAGGCCAGGTTAAGCTTTTAAAATCTGGAATTTTATTTTTATTTGATCTGAAACTTGCTTGAATCTAATCTGATCTTGATTTGTTCTGAAACTTGCATTTGACTCTGATCTTAGCTTTGAATCATTGATGTTGAATTTGTAGCTTGATCCAGGCCCACTTTGAGTTGCTCTGAAGTTTTTGAATTGTTGAATTTGTACATGCTTGATTCAGGTTTGAAATTGTTGAACCATTGCTTTATCTTGAAGATTTAGTCTTCAGGTTGAAGATGTTTAAATTTTCCAGGTTTTCATTTCTCTTCGGTTTTGATTTTCTTTTTCCAGGTTGAAATCTAAATATTTTAAATTGCTTTGATTCATTGTTTGCATATCTTTTTTTATATTTTCTTTTGCACTGTTTTGATTTACATCTCAGGTTTGATTTTAGAAAGATAAAGAGAAATTGAGAAGTAAAGAGTTTTAGAACTAAAAATGAGTGGCTAGGTTTCTCTTTTCATTTTTACATATAAATTTAATTTAAAAGAAAATAAAATGCCACTTGTAAATACAAACTAACACATGTTTATTTGCCTGTTTACTTTCTTTTGCACTTGTTAAGGTATATTAAAATTTATTATACAAATGTCAAATTGTATACATTTTGTGTTTAAACCCTTTCTTTAATTATTTATAACTTTGTTTTAAACCCTTAATGTTTTTATATTTACATAGGTTTAAGATTTTATCAATTATGTAATATGTTTACAAATGCTTTTATATATATATATAACTATACTTATTTTTAAGTATATAAGTGAAAAGTATCTTAAATCTTTTATTAAATCCCATTTTATATATTTACAAACCAATTTTAAATATATGTATATTTTTTATTATTAATTTCCAAAAGATATGTACAATTTAAAGCTTTTATTAATTCTTGTTTCAATATCAATTTATATTTACATTACACATATATTTTCAATTATTTTTACTTACATAACTCTTTAAAGAAAAATGATTTGAAAACAAATTATATACTTAATAAATAATCATACATACCTATTTATTAATTCTTTAAAACATAAAGATTTTTAACTTCAATTTATTTTTAAATATTTATTCTTAAATTTGCATTCCAAATCTATTTAAAATCTACTTTTATATTTATTCCCAAATATTCAAATTAAGTCTTAATTAATTCACAAATTAATCCAAAAATTATATTAATCGCTAAATTTATTTTGGCCTAAAATCCGGGAATGTTACATACGCACAGTAATTAGTAGCTGCAAACATCTGCTCATCCATCATCCACGAGCAGTCATTGTTCTTAGAAATTTTATAATGCAACATATACATATGTATGCAAGATGAAATGCATGTGAACTTATACTAATGCAAAAGGGTAGGCGGTCTACTGATCCAATCGATCCCCTGTCATGCAAATGCTCATGTTATGCATCCAAATGTATGCAACATCCTAAATAAATATACTTGTAGTTCTATATGTTTGCACAACCATACAATCCATATGTAACATCCACATGCATAACATCAACTAGCACAAAAATAATCAAACATCCATGCATATCATATCTAACAAGCTAGACAATGAATATTAGATATTGAGAATGTGTGTACTACCTAAAGGATATACTGTCGTAGGCATGTAAACTAATATAATCTATACAATACATCCAAATGCATCCATTAACATCGATCATCCATAACATGTCCTACTGATATGTTGTACCCATTCCTACCATCCAATAGTCTGTACGTAAACTAGAACTGAAATATACAAGTAACCTATACTTTTCTAACTAAAATGGAAACGTACTAGAAAAGTGATTTGGATGGGTAATTTGGATTATCTCCTCGGATTCCCATGTACTCTTAATTGGTTTGCCTCCCTACTGAACTCTAACCAGTTTAATTATTTCATTTCAGAGTTGATTTGTCGAATTCCTAAAAATATGGGTACGTGCATGGAAAAAAAGGGACTTACCTATCCTTTTTAACTTCCCTAATTGACATAGCTTGAGCTTGGTAACTGCATCACATAGACACTTCTATAGGTCCCCAATGATGGCTTCTTTATAATTTAACCATGCTCTATCTTGCCTTGGGGATTTTCTGCTTGTATGTTTTACAATTGTGGACTCGGCTCCATATACTATAGATGACTCATCTGCTTGGATTGCCTCATATGTCTCCAATCAGTACTTGCTTCTCGCCTATCTCGTGCAGTCCTTACCCTTCTATGAATCTAATCCTAACTACCCTTACCCACTTTCACCACTATCATAAAATTTTACTTTAATTATACGTGCATCAATAACCTTCCCAATCCTTGCTACTAACTCAAATGATGTCATCATGCACCATGCTAAATAATTTAAGCATAAGTATGCTCCCACAAACTGTAGCTCCCTAAAATCCTCAATGCATAATCTATTGCCCTAACTTTACTAGTGGTATGCGTAACCACCTCAACTCCTAGATACCAGGTGGGATAACTCAAATATGGACGATGTCTCCTTCTATGGCACTTCCTTCTTAGCTTTTTGCTATATCTCCATTTTCCTTATAGCTTCCCAAACCGGTGATTTCCCAATTGGTAAAAGTAACATATCTAGTTTCCTAATTCAACTTAACTAAAGTCATCTCTTTGTACTTCTGAATGGCTTCTTCAGTCCCTTAAAAAAATCATGGTACCTAGTTATCATGTTTAGAGTGTATAGGGATCCTTCCTAAGTTTATTTGGTCAATCTTTTCGTTCAACCTTAAAATAAAAGTCCTAAAATTAATTGGATTTATATCCTAAAATCATTTTAACATTGATGATAATTATCTAAGGTGTACTTCATTTGCGTGCAATTGTTATGAACACAACTATGTATTCTAAGTTAGTGTTCCATAAATTTTCTTAAGAAAATAGTCTTCCTCCAATCCAAGAGATGATTGAGGAAAATCTATTTAACCCTTTCTCTGACTCTTACCATAATTTTTTGATCTTCTTTCCTATTAAAATCACTTCATTCTCAATGCATGCAAATAACCATATTTTTCTATTGATAGAAACCTATATCCTTGAATTAACCATCCATTACAGAATCTCGACTTCTACTTTATCTAGGATACCTTTTGAAATTTTGAACTTCAAGAATTTTCTATTCCTTGATGTCATGCAATGAATGAGGCCTCATTACCAAACATAATCACTTATCACATTATTCCAATTATTTTTATGTTTTTCATGGTTGGGGCAACTTATTGTGGAATGACATCTTGCCATTTTGATCTATTAAACATCATGACCATTACTTTGGTATACACTTAGGGATTTTTGCATTTTAATGTATTATGACTACACTTTTCTCAAAAGAAAGATGAACGCTGTATTCCATAAATGATCTAAAAGATGATTTGTGTTATGCTTGAAATTACAAGAAATTATCTCTTCTGTTTATTATTGAAATAAACAGTACAAAATACGGTAAATATTCCTATTATGTACATCTCTTTCATTTGGGTATATTTCTTTTTATTTCAAACTATACACCTTTGTATGAAAACTGGATAATCTATAGAGATTTACGTTGCTACACACTTCATCCCAATGAACTAAAATGCTACTTAAATCTCATTTCTATTTTATGACTTCCAATTTGTGTTTGTTAATACATACCAATAATCCAACAATTTAGAACAATGACTAAGTTTACTCTTTTACCTACTTAAGTGTTTTTAGTCCATTAGTCTTTAGTTAACACATAATCCAAAGTTTTAAAAACTACTATTACCCATTATTTTCAATTCTTGAGTTTGTGCAACATTCAAACTTTCAATTCCAAGATTCACATCTAGGCATCTATGGAACACAACCTCTATGATATGAATCCAATAACATGTATAAAATAGATCCTTTCCATGCATGTCCGCCTGGTCTGCCTATTTCCTTCAAGGGACAACACAATACTTGATCTGTCCGTAGCCTACGGGTATCCTATTCTCATCTCTATGGTACCAACTAATATCTTATTCCTATAGTGCTAAGCCTATACCTACTGCTCCATTTAGGATTGCTTAATGTAATCGAGAAAATTCCTATTTGTTACTTAACACTCCTAATATGAATTGAACTAGACCCTACCAATGCCTTCAACATTTCAAATCGAAAAACTTCTTACATCCGCAATACTATTTGATACGATTAAAACATTTTAACTAACTCTTTCCTTATTCTGAAATAGGTTTAATCAAATCATATTTTTTAACCTTCCTTACATAACGGATTCTACACGTCAAACCATACTTGGGTGGAGAAATACAAGGTGGTGTTCACCTATCACCACTATAGAAAGTTCGACCTAATATTCTATCCTTCCAATTCAACCGTTGCTTGAAAAGGTCACTAAATTCACATGTTACTTCTTATCTCTATCCCAACCATTAAATGCTTCAATATTCCATAGTCACTTTTATTCTAGTGGGCTGCTTAATCCTATTTATCTAACTCCAACTAGTTTTCTATCCTTTTAAGTTTAAAGTGATAGTCATAATATTTTCATTTTACCTTTTTTAAATTAAAACCTTAGATTTCTACCATTACTACAAAATTAGTATGTTTTTTAAACTTGAAACGCATCATTCATTTTTAATAACCATTTCCTTTTACTAGGATCACAACATTTTCTTTAATTGAATTATCAAAATAATTGACTTAACTTAGTAAAAATGTACATAAAACACACCTTTTAAAATCTTCTTTTTTAAATAAGAAATTTTCACAAAGCATATTTTATATTATATATTTACTCAAAGGAAATGTTGTAATTTGAACTTATTACTACTACTATTATTATTATAGAGTATAACAAAAACATTTATAAAACATTTTCGGATATATAACCATTTCTTACTTACAAAAGGAATTCAAAAGTTAGGCCTTGCATACTCTTAATTTTTTATTTTTCTTCTCAAAGTTCTGTTGTTAAAAGCAAAGTGGACATTGAGGTAAGTAAAACAACGTACCCAGGAACAAAAAAAGTCTTTAAAATAGTTATTAAAAAATAGCGTTTCACCTAATTCTTTAATGTTTATCTTTTTAAACAAATACCATAAAGTTTATTTGACTATTTTATATAAAATAACAAACCATAATTTTTCTGTTTAAATATCATATATTTACTATTTCTAATTTTTTTAGTAAACATTTTCATTGGTTTATCACCAACGTTGGAGTAGACAATAGTAACCTAATTACCTAAGACCACTTATTCCTAATGTTGCTTTAAGGATATAATGCTCTGTCTTCTTTTTAGAAGACGGTTACTCAAGTCTATTTTCCAATACAGCATCCAACTTTACTATAGAAATAATCTAGCCATGCCATTAAGTAAATATGAGTTCTTGCAACTATTACCAATGTGAAAATAGGGTTTCTACCTTAGCTGGGAAAATTTGTCTTGAGTTTGCTAAGTCCTTTTTCATGTTCCCTTTATGCTTTGTTGGCATCTTACTCTTATTATATGGGTCTCTTGGTACTAATCTCCTTCATTCACCCTTAATTCCATAACATGCTTACTACTTCTAGTTGGTATAGAAAACTTCTACTAGCTCTTCTTTATGGGGTAAACTACTATAAACATGAAAATATTATTTTTCCCCTTCAGCTGCTATAAACTTAATACTTCTTCTAACCAACAATTGTCTGCTTCTATAAGTGATAAGCCAACAATTACTTTATGAGTCCAAATATATAGGTTCTTGTGTATTAATGCACTTATCAGAAAATTATACTTTCACTCTCTTAGTCGGGTTAGACTCATCTTGTCTCCTTGCTTTAGATACATACATAACCATATAAGGATGTTTACGCACAGAATCTTAGATCCTTTCTCTGAGCCATTCTTTTAACACTTGTACTCATTCTCACTTTCAGTGTTTGGAAATTATTTTCAACATTCCCACAAATTTTATAGGCATGAACATAAGAAATTTTGATATATAGATTAAATCTTCAGAAATCTTTATGAAAACTCATATATATATATATATATATATATATATATGTGTGTGTGTGTGTGTGTGTGTGTGTGTGTAGTGTGTAAATTCAAAACCCATTTTTTGTAATCTTTTCGGAAAACCTTTTGAGAAACCACTTTTTTCAAAAACCTTTCAAATACATTCTCTCAATACGCACCTAAGTCCTAGGGAATCATAAACCTAAGCTTTGATACCAAATGCAACAACCTGCACCATCCGCACACCGATCCAAAGCCTACTGTGACTTTTGAACATGTATCATGCCAAGAAATATGAGTATTTTTGATTCTATAACATGAGGAAGCATAATTACAAGGCTAAGTTCTAAGACATTCTACATATTCAGATCTCACAGGGGAAGGAATTAAAATATAAGCACATAAAATATATATCTCATAAAAGCAGTCTCCAAAATACTTGTCTTTACATATACACTTCCTTCAAAGTACAAAATAAGCTTTACAGACATTTAATACAATAAGTGACTACAAACCTGATGACCTATTGTCCTTTTATAGGGAACCGACGTACCCATAATCTCTAGCACATGTAATTAGCTCAAAATAAGCTCAAATGATTAATTCTTCATTTATATTTTTTTTATGAAATTATATAATTTATATTCTTTAACTGGGCCTTAGGCTAAGGTTCATTCTTGCAATTTACATTGCGAACCGTCGACGCCCCTTCGGTAACCAATCGCTAGGGTTATAGGTTGACCTGTCGCGTATTAAAATTTGGATTTTTTGCCGTTTGACTATTGTCAATCATTAATTATTGTTTAAATCATGTTATTTGAAGTTATTAAAAGTTATTATGAACCCTAATTACTAGGTGACCAGTTTATATGTCAATTTGCAATTTGATTTGGTATTTACTAATTTAGGGTTTGCAAATTCAATTATAAATAAGGTGTATAAGCTTAACTATACTTCATGTCATTTAATTACTACATGGTAATTTCTATTTTTAACCTATATATATATATATATATATATATATATATATATATATATATTTCAATTTAGGGTTTTGCATCAAATTAGTTTTCTAGCACCCTAAATCAATTAAAATAATTTTAATCTAACTTTAATAATCATTTTATTAAAATTGTTCTCATTCACCTCAAACCCAAGCTCTTCCTATTGCTCTTGCCCGAGAATCAACCCTTGATTTGTTAGCTCCGCTTAGTTTGTCTTGATTCCAACGCTTATTTTCCTAAAGATTGTTTTTATTTGATTTTTAATAAATTTTTAAAGTGGAGGAATGGAGAAAATTTTAATAGAATTTTGTTACCGTGTAGAATTATATAAGAGTTAGGGCAAGATTATGTTAGCATTTATAGGGTTTTCAAACTTATTTGGGCTACTAGATTTGGGTTGGAGAATCTTTTCAGTCATGACGTTCGTTCGTCAGTTGTCTTCGTTGCCAAGCAATCATCTACATCGTTCAAATATGTCACTGGAAACTCAGAACGCTTAATTTTCGCCCAACCGCGGTCGACACTCACCAGCCCATGGTCGACCCTCAATAGCCCACGGTCGACCTTATAATGCAAAATTTTGTATATATTTAATTTTTAAATTTGTCTTGTTTTTTTAAATCTTCCATCACCCGTAACTTCTCTGTACTAACTTCGACTTCGAAGCATTATATATGAAAATCATTCAGAAGATCGCTACGTATGCAATTGTGCAAGTTTCATAGCCAAATTCAAATGGCTACGAAAATTTTCTTTTTAGTCTTTATTTTAATTAAATTTATTTTTATTTAAATTTCTATTAAATTCTTGTTAAATTTTAGTAAATTTCTGAGTTGTTACAGACACCGTTGTATTATTTGTTATTCTTGTGAGTAAATGTCACCCAAACTGAGATTATCATGACGAGAGTTTGATATGGGGCTTGATAAGGTAAGCAATGTTCATACTTTTAGCCATGTGTTATATGGAGCCATGTGTTAGTATATGTATTTAGCTGTGTGTCAGCATATGTCGGTACGTGTATTTGGCTAAGTATCGACCAATATCTATATGTATATATCACGTGTGTTTGTCTATCACTGTCTGATTCCCTTTATGTGATGAGAGAGTGAACCAAAGAGTGAACTGGATTAGCTATTATCCATTCCAGCGGCCTAATTGTAGTGGTAAAGCCCTGAATTTGTGACACCTTATTCTTATATCACCGTGTTGGTAGTGTCGCCCCTTTGTGTCACCTAGGCCAACAGTTTGTTACCATTTAGAGACAAGTGTAGAATCATGAAGATCCTTGCGTTGACCAGCACACTAATGGATATAAGTCACGATGGCCGTCGATGTAACTATGATTGTAGGAGCCGTGTTGGAAGAACATGTGTGTCATATTCGCCAAACACATGTGTAGTCTCGAGAAGAAAATGTGTCTGTTAGTCTCTCGTTTGGTTCTGGTGTGTGTGACTGACAGACACACACACATACACATAAATATATATGTGTGTACTTTTTACTTTAATGCTGCGATTATACATGAGATAATATCCTATGTATGGTCACTTCCCATATCCTTATATGGCGTGTGTCGCCAACTATATCTTTTATTGACGTGTGTTGCCACTAACTTTATTGACGCGTGTCGCTAACTATCTTTCATTGTCATGTGTTTCCTACTTCCTTTCTCGGTGTGTGTTGCCCATGATTATTTGCAGGTGTGTTGCTAACTATACAATGGATGTATGGTTGTTTACTTATGTCATTTCTATGAGATTGACAGACCTACGAATGTCTATTATATCAGTTTTAGGGTATTGTTGTGTTTGCCCTATTTTACTTGATTATTTCCTAAGATAATAATTTATGTATGGATGACTTACCCATTTAATATTATTTCCTGACGTATTGTTTGACTTGATTTATATGGGTGATGATATTTTCCTATGCATGTCTTATGGTTGATGCTATTCTTGAGATTTTTAATGTTGTTTAAGATATTATTATTATATCATACATATAATTATGATAAATTTATCATATTCCTTTTAGATATAGTCTTACATGTGTATTATATATATAATACTTGGGTCGGTCCAAGACATTATAGGTTCAAGAACGATGAGACTAGCTTGTGATTTTCTGAGCATAGTGGAGACTAGTTATTCTGTGTTACAGTATATTATATTGTTTTATGTAATCTCATTATATGTATGACATTGTGATGTATATTCAATATTATATATATTATTGCTACGATTCTGACTCTGTGTACTCTTATATTAATTATATATATATATATATATATATATATATATATTGTGTATTGTTCCATCTTAGAAACGCATGTGTTTATTGCTTGTACCGATACCATGTATGTTTTGTGGTAAATTATATGACGTTTTTTAAATACGTACCAATGCTAGCCCAAGGGAATATTCACGTGTGCATCCCATATAGTCTAATTCTCGGTATTATCCAAAAATATTACCTAGTAATACTCTTGGATAGGTGGGTATAGAGGTGTGGTGTTTCATTAGATATTGAATTTAATATATGAGAGAATGTATTGAAACAGAAATACTATCACAAAGGGATACTAAAATTTTGATTATTTATGTACATTGTGCATTGCATCTTCTGACATTGAAGAATTATATGCAAAATTGTAGCATAAAATTCAGTTTCCATAAAATTACGATTGAAAATTATGTAATGATTTTCTCTTTAATAGAGAATTACAAGTAATGGACAAATAATATTATATAAGAAAGGAAACATGTTAAGCTAATCAAAAATGGATAGTCATATAACGATTAAGATTAATACATAACAATATTCATATCAAACGCAAACAAAAATTGAATACAACAGCATAAAAAGATTCAAGCATATGATCATTTATATCAAATTAATGATTTTTTTAAAGTCAACCTAGAGAATATGGTTGAATAAAATCATTGGCTCGCCATACATAGCACAAAAGACTCTAAGTTACCAACTTTGATGGTATCACTTATAAAACCAGAATAACCTACAAATGGATAAAATAAACAACAGTGAAACCTTACGTTTCATTAAAAAATTAAACATAACTATTATCAAACACTACTAATAATATGTTGTTGACTTCTATTGATAGATCGTACATAATAATAAAATATGAAATATGATTATTTAATTGTATTTTTAAATTGGTATTATGATAATGCTTCTGTTTTGAATCATTCTCCAAGCAGGGTCAAACCAAGCAATTTGGCTGCCCTAGGTCAGGTTTTTTATGTAATTGAACAAAAAATCTGGACTTTTCTAGCATATGAACTTTGGTTGCCCCATTAGACTAATAACACAGTAACCACCACACTGCATACTTAATTGAGAATACTCTATGTAAATTATTTTTATCTTCATAAAATGCAAACCCATCACCATTACCAGAAACTGTTGTCCCTTCCGTATCAATTACCCTACGCAGCTATATTGCTCACCTTACCATGTGATCGAGTCCATCTATTACTTTGTAATTAACTCACATGTATAAGAGAATAATGTTATCGAGTATCTCATTGTATAGTTTTGTATAATGCAGGCATGTATGTATGTGTATAAAATTATATACAAAATTACCAAGGAATGGTAAATATTTTAGAAAAACTATACACATGAGCAAAGGAGATGAAAAGAAAAAAATACGCAAATAATCGGCGAAAAAGAAACTAAAATTTTAAAATGGAAAAGTAAATTTTAAACACAGAAAGTAATTATTATTTGGATTTATTAGTAGGTGAGATATAACAAATACAAACTAACCAATTAAGGGCAAAAAAGTAAAACTCTCCAAAGAAGGATTATTTACAGTGCGGGAAATTTCATTCACAGATTTCCTAAGAGTTAAGAAGATTGAATAAACTATAAAGTTGTACAAAGAATTGCTTTATTGAATTGATATTGCTTTCGGATGCAATTTAATGTATTTATAAAGCTACAATGATATATTGGGCTGACAGTATTAACTTGTTATGGGCTTATACCCGAACCCAGTAGGAATAATACAAAGAAATTTGTGTACCTATTATGCTACCGACATTCATATCATTTCATACTCCCCCTCAAACCCGGCTAGGGTTAGGGTCTTCGATTTCCTCTTCAATGTCGCCGCTTTTAAATTCATCGAATCTCTTTAAAAATTAATGACAAAAAATTGTGATTTAGGCCACACTTCGCTAGATCCTGGGAGAAATTTAGTGAAAGATCTCAAATTGAGGCATCACGTGGTCACATGAGATGAGATGATGAAGATATAACTGCGAAATTAGATCTTTGATCTAGTTTTGTAGTTGCGATGCTTCAACGAGGAGATAAATGAATGAAGGAACATGATAAAAAAAGAGATAGCTTCGGTAGCTTTTAGAACTGACTTCAGTTAAAGGGGGTTTTCCTTGAGCTTGAGTTTTCTGACTGTCCGAAAGATTATTGCTGATTTCAATGATCTTCAGATCTCGCTTTAGTCGAAAAAAGTTTATTTTCGACAAAGGCTTTGTAAGAATATCGCCCTCTTGAAGGTTGATGGTACATGATTTACTATAGTATTCCCTTTTGTTACTTATTCTCCGACAAAGTATATGTCAAGCTCCGTGTGCTTAGTCCTTAAATGTAATACTAGGTTAGCCGATAGTGCTATTGTACCTATATTATTACACCAGGTCGTGGCTTTGTTGTGAAATTTTATTTTTAGTTCGCTCTACTGAGATTTAATCCATATAATCTCTATTGTGGCGCTAGCAACACTCCTGTATTTTTCTTCAGTACTAGATCTAGATATGGTTGACTGTTTTCTTAAAGACCATGGGATAGGATTTTGACCCAAATAGATATAATAGCCTGTTGTTGATTTTCGATCATCTATGTCTATTGCCCAATCTGCATCTGCATATGCTGTAATATTGAGAGTTTTGCTTGATTATAGAAATAGACCATGATTCAGCATACCATTTAAGTATCTTAATATTCTCTTCACAGCTTTCCAATGTTCGTCAAGTGGGTTCCGCATAAATTGGCTTGCTTTGTTAACACTGAATGAATTTTCTGGTCTTGTGATGGTTGCATATTGTAATGCCACGACCGTGCTTCTATATTGCTTGATGTTTGAGATTGGTTCCCTTTGATTTTAGATAAATGCAAGTTGCTGATTATGGGTATATGTGGAGGATTCGAATTTTCCATTTTTACTCTCATAAGAATCTCTGTGATGTATTTTCTCTGGCTTAAGTGCATTGTTGAATTTGATTTTCTTCTAACTTCAAGTGCTTGAAACTAGTTTAGATTTCCAAGATCCTTGATAGAGAATGCTTCATTTAGTTGTTTGATAGTATTACCGATTTTCGTTTGATTGCTCCTTGTAATAAGTATATCATCAACATATATCAGTATATATGTAGTTTCATCATTATTAAGTTATGTAAATATTGAGTTGTTAGATTTAGTTGATGTGTATCCCATTTTGACCAAGTTTGATTTTAGATTATCAAACCAAACCCTTGGTGCTTACTTCAATCCATAGATTACTTTTTTTAATCTGCATACAAGTTGTTGAGAATTGTCTTTTCTGAATTTAAGTTGTTGCTCCATATAGACTTCTTCCTGTAAAACACCATTCAAAAAAGCATTATTCACATCAAGTTGCCTTATAATCCAATTTCTATGCAAGGAAATTATAATAATTATCCTAATTAATGTTAGTTTCACAACAGGTGAAAATGTTTCTCTAAAGTCAAAACCATTGTGTTGTGGATACCCTTTTACCACCAATCTTGCTTTATATTTGGAGATTGAACCATTGGCATCTTTCTTTAATCTGTATGTCCATTTACATCCTATGATGTTTTTGTCCTTTGGTAGTGGAAAAAGTTCCCATGTATTGTTTCTTATCGGTGCTTCATATTCTTCATTCATTGCTGCTTTCCACTTTTCATTCTGAATAGCTTGATAACAAGTGCTCGGCTCATCATTTTCTGCAATTGCATTGTATATTTTTAGCTTGAATATGCCTTATTTTACTCTTGTGATCATATGATAACCACTATTTTCAGGAATAACGTTAAGTAGTAGGTTCAACGGTATTGCCAGTTGAGGCTTTCCATTGATCAATTGGTGGTTCTGAACCATCAATTGGTTGACTGGATTCAGACATGCTTCTGCTATGATTTGCATCTTGTTGTGGGCTGTTAGATTCACTTCTTTGACCATCTCTTGCTTTTGAGTTTGATATATCTTGCTATGATCCTATCCCTATCTTATTGATATTCTACATAGCTAAATTAGGTAATGAAGGTATGGAAAACCATGCATTTTGCACCTTTTGTGAAGTTTTTATATTCACATCATTGAATGGAAAATTTGTTCATTAAAAACTACATGTCTAGATATACAGATTTTTCCACTGCTATCTATACACTTGTAGCCTTTTTTGTTTGCTGCATATCCTAAGGAAGTACAAAGAGATGATCTAAAATCTAACTTATGAGTATTATGAGGTCTCATACAAGGAAAACATAAACATCTAAAGATTTTTAGTTCAGGATAATCTGGTTTTCTATTAAATAAAACCTCCATAGGACTTTTAGAATTTAGAATTTCTGAAGTAATCTATTTATTAAATACATACTAGTAGAAACTGCATAGGCCAGTATTTTAGAGGAAAGAAGCTTGAGCTAATAGTGTTAAACCCGTTTCAACTATATGCCTATGTTTTCTTTCAGTTAGACCATTTTGCGTAGAAGTATAAGGGCATGTGGTTCTATGAACTATCCTTTTTCTTTGCAAATAAGCTTTCAGAGGGTAGAATTCTGCGCCTCTATCTATTTGTAATATTTTTTACTTGACTGTCAGTTTGTTTTTCGACAATATTAATAAATTGAATCACAGCATTATATGCTTCAGATTTTGACTTTAAAAAATAAATCCATATGTATCTTGAGTAAGCATCTATAAAAGATATGTAATACTTGAACCCATAATCAGTATAGATAGGTATAAGACCCAATAAATCAATAACAACTAATTCTAAAGCCTTGGTACATGTAGTTGTAGAATCAGTAAAAGGCAACTTATGGCTTTTACCCATTTGGCAGAAAGTGTAGACATATGATAGAAAAATATTTTCAATGGGAATATTATGGCTGCTTAATACTTTTTTTACAACTTTTGCATTTACATGACCCAATCTACAGTGTCACTTATCAAAGGCTTTACATATACTTGCTTGAGCTATCTTTGAATTGTTTAACCATTTATCTTTATGCATTTGATTTCTTGAGTTGTTGACATTAAACTTATAAAGCCCCTTACATTCCTTATCCTGTATAAAAATTTCATTGGTTAGAAGATCTCTAACAAGATAGTAATCGGGGTAGAATTCAAAATACACATTATTGTCTTTAACAAATTGTGAGACACTAAGTAGATTTTTTCTAATCAAAGTACTCTAAGCAAATTATTTAGGTAAAGTTTCCTAGCACCTTTGAAGCACTACAAATATGGGTTATATTTATGGATTTACCGTTACCCATATGTATACCTTGTTTACCTTTGTATTCTTGATTGTCAAGATTTAGATTTCTAAAGTTGCTAGTCACATGATTTGCAGCCCTTGAGTTTGGAAACCAGCTATCATCTGAAATGTCTTCAACTTTTGCAGTGTTTTATTTTTGATTCTTTGCATCTTGCTACAAGTTAATCATATTGGCACTTCAATAATTTCTCTGATTACTGGCTCCTTGCGGATTTGGTATGAAGTTGTTATCAAATACGAAATAGCATCTGCTTGCACTGTGCCCATACTTCTCAAAAATTTGACATCTCAACCTATTATTGTTATTATGCCACCTGCCTCCTCTACCTCTGGATCTATTTGATGATCCATCTCTTTGATTTTTATTACCGTATCCTTTTTCTTGATTCTTGGATACATATTTGGCCGTAAAATCATTAATGGCAGGTTCCTTTTTCTCAATGCTTCCTTTATGTGAAAGAAGAATTAAGTGTACATAGTCAATGAAAGGAGTTCTTTTCTAAGAAGAAATTATCGCAACAACATTATCATATTCTTCATTTAATCCACTTAAAAATGAAAATACCTGTTCAGCCTCTGACATTTTGTGTCCTGCTGCACCAAGTTGATCACATAGAATCTTGATTTTGTTTAGATAGTCTCTCATGTTCATGCTTTCTTTCTTTAAGTTTTGCAATTGCCTTTTATAGTGTAAAACTTTTGCTGCAGACTGTGTATTGAATGCTTGCTCTATGGAATGCTAATTTTTTTGTGATGGTTTGCATCTTATGAGTTATGGTAAAATGTTAGAACTAATTGAGGATAGCAGCCATGAACAGATGAGACTGTCTTGTCGTTGATGATTCAAATAGTCTATGTTGACACACAATTTTCCTTCATTATCTATAACATACTTAGGTGGTGCAACAATTGTTCCAAGAACATATTCCTCAATGTCATATCCTCTTATTGCTGTTTCAATTTGAAATTTCCACATTAAGTAGTTAGAATCATTCAAATGGATTGTGATAATCTGAATTTATGGCTATATCATTGTTTTGATCAGATTTTTATTTGCTGACTACTATAGTGTTGCTATTCTTGAATTGTTTGATGAAATTGCTCCCTCATTGCCATTTCCTTCGGCCATGATGAGAACATAGATCAAGAAATAGGAAGAAAGGATGAGCTGATGATGGACACTGCTGTTCTGAAGTCCAGCAAATACTGTGCAGCCAGAAAGTGTCAGTTGATGATACTCTCTCTAATGATACTTTCTTGGCGAGGCATGAAAAGGTAAAAACAGTTATGATTGAAAAGAATGCTTAAAAACAGAGAAGCAAGTTTATAGTTCTTGAAACAAAACTGTAAATTTGTATTCAAGAAGTGAGTTATCGAAATCGTCAATGATGATGATGATTCTGGGAAGATCACCACCAGCGCACCCACCTTCATATGATGATGGTGTTCTGGTGAGCATAGGCAAGGCACTTCTTGGTTTAACCATTAGGTTGAGGATGGATCCGATACCAAGTTAATAAAATGTAAAGTTGTACAAAGAATTGCTTTATTAAATTGATACTGCTTTCGGATACAATGCAGTTCATTTATAAAGTTACATGGTATATTGGGCTGACAGTATTAACTTGTAATGGGCTTGTACCCGAATCCAGTAGTAATGATACAGAGAAATTTGTATGCCCGTTATACTGTCGACATTCATATCATTTCATACCGAGGAAGAAATAAATGCCTTTAATTCAGTGGTGGTCACATGTCAAAGGACTTCGAAACTAGTCAAAGCAATCCCTCTTCAGGCTATCTTCCTAAGGTTGACCATTTCAAAATCCAAAGCATGATTGAACCCTGCAAAGGAAATAAACAAGCTCTCAATTTTTTTAATTCAGTTAGTTATAAGTATGCAAAACAGAATTCCAATAACAAAATAATACTCACATGTTTTGGACAGGAGCTACCAGTCGCCTAACGGTGTTCCCAAAGAGGTTAACCCGCTGCAACAAGAAAGAAGTTTCCAACTAGAAATCAATAATCAAAATTGGAGTAAACTTCTACAAAAGCAAGATTAACAAGGATATTTATCACTTGTCTATGTGTAATAAAGACGAAAGCAGCAAATTTTAAGAGCTAAGGAGGAAATCAAACAAGAGTATCTACGATTTTAGCAACCTCGGTGAAATTTACTTAGATCCATAAGCAAATCAATGTTGATAAAAGTAAGGAGAAGTTATGTAAACCTCCATGAAGGAAGGATTTGCAGCAAAATATTAGAGGACTAAAGCAAGTTAGCAACTTCAAAGATCTATACTTCGATTCAGAGCATTCTACCACTTCTAATAGTAAGGAGAGGTCTATGAAGACATTACGGTTGAAGGATTTGCAATGATTAATGAAGCTAAGGAGAATCACGCCAAATCGGTTGATACCCTAATTTGTCAGGGATGTTTTTTTTCAATGTAGTAATGTAAAATGAGATGTGTATGCGGCTAGGGTTAGATAAGATAGTAGCTAAAGGTTGAGTAAGTATAATACCTGATTCGCTACTGGGTAGTGTAACGACCTAATATTTCGAACCATTCAAATCGACAGTAATCCACACATGTAAGACTTGAATTACTCAAAATAACAAATTATTAATTTATATTTGGCAAAACTTAGCATATATAGTAAATAAATCAATCACAGAATCACAGACATAAAGTAATACAACAGTAAGCAATGGAATAAATAAATAGTAGTTTATGAAGCTACTACATAAATACCAGAGTCTAAAGCAAAATACAATAGAAATCAGATACATAGAAGTCTCAATACAAAAGCAAATGATAGGTCTGAACATAAAATAGGAAATAACCAAAATAATTGAAAGTTGAATAGATATAAGATAGATATTCAAGCCAAGCTCCAAGCTCCAAAGGTAAGACTGAAATGCTACGACACTTTGTCTGACCCGAGCATCAAGCAAAACACAAAGCACTCGAGTCAGGATTAACATTCCTATGCAAATAAATCAACTTAAGTGAAATGTCCAAGTAAAAATGCAAATAACTTAAATGATGTTTGGATTCCCATCCTTTAAGGATCCGTGGAACTATCAGCTTACATAGTACAATACGCTATATAGATAATGTCTACAGTAAAGTAAAATATTAAAATAGCATTAAGGCGTTACCCATATCCCTCTTAACACATTTTATATAAATGTCGTAGTCTATGTAGTACCTGTAAACCTGTGCAGTTAATGCGCTCGGCAGATTCAAAGCGATGGAGGTGCAAAAAGTCATAGCGGGGATACAGCGAGGATATAGCGGGACATAGCGGATGGCTCTAAAATAGCATATAAAACTTGTACTTAATGTTTTTACAAATATATAAATGGTAATTAAATGAAAAATCATCATTCAATTGAATTATAATTAATACATAAATAATTTTAAATAAAAACATGTGCAAATATACTTTAAATAAATGCAAAACTGTTATATAACATAATTGAATTTAGTAAAATATTAGAGTATTTTCATTTCTGAAAATATATTAAAAATTTAATCAAATAAATTAGTTTCATAATTTTTATAATGCATAAATGTAATTTTTCAATTCGTTTTATTAAAGAAGATATAGCAGAAAGAGTGAAATATAGCGGGAATAACGGGATATAGCAGAAATAGCGGGGCTTAAAGGAAAAGACTATATTTTGGGGCTACATGGAAAAATCGTAGCGGTAAAAATTTGCTATGAGATATAGCGGAGTTATAGCGGGGTAATAGCGGGGCATTAACTACACGGCTGTAAACTCCACTAAACCAGTGGGCTATTAGGCAGCACTCTGTAGGTATGACACAGAGCAAACACGTATTAGACACGATAAGACATGTGACAAGGCACGTAAGGCAATGCCTAAGGTATGATACTACCATTTTGCAGAACCGGGCAGGTGGTAGTACATAGCTGCTACAACTGTCCACCTCGAGACACATCCCTATAATTAAAGGTGCACCCAAACAAATCACAAAGTAATAGATATAGTATTGAAGAAGCATGCTCGATCGGAGGTGCAACCTCACATGGCCAAGCTATAGCTCCTATTTTAGTCACATCAAGCAGACTCGCAGGAGTCAAAGCTGCGTTCATACCTCATATAGATGTCGCCAAACCATCCTACTTCGTTCTGGATTCTCCTCCATGTACATAGTTGTTAAAGTGGTTTTCGGTATTGGCAAAGAGTATGACAATATCCGATCCCGGTCTCTTTAACAACCAAAAGCTTATTTCACACTGTTGTCATTTTATATTTCAACAGTTAGTACTTCAAATCAAAATATCATATTCATTTCGAAATCATATCGCTTTCGAAATCATATTAACTTTCGAAATCATTATTCACTTTAAATCATTTTCATTTCCAAAGTCACAACTCCAAAATAGTTTAAACCATCATATTAAAGTATTCGCATTTAAATCCAAAAAATCTAAATCATAACAGTTCCAACTTATTTCAATATTGAAAGTAGTTTATACATTGGAATAATTGTACATTAAAAATATATTAAATTATATAAATTTAAAATTGTTTATAAATTTAAAAGAATATGTATTAAAATAGTTTATATTTTTAAAAGAGTTTATACCGAAAATAGTTTCAAACTAGAATAGTTTTTTCCAATTTTACAAATCAATTCAAATCGACTTAGTTCCAAAAATTCAATTTAAATCAATCTCAATTCAACAATTTCAATTAAATAGGTTTAGATTCAATTCAATCTCTCATTAAAACCATTTTTTATTTATATCAATTTCAAATCTAGGTTTGAACTACAAATTTAAAACACTTCCAATTCAATAGGTTTCAGAGTTTAAATATTCAAATAATTTACAATAACTCAATTTTGATAAATTTCATTTATATTTCAAAATTCAACTTTAATTTTTTTAAATTTGAAAATATTCACTTAATCATTTTAATGACATTTAAATAAAATCTCAAATTACAAATTTAAATCAATATTAAATATTCAATTTTAATTTAATTTAACTTTGAAAATATTCATGTAATCACCTTTAATCAAAATCTAGTTATCAAATTATAAAATCATATCTTTAAAATCTCAAAATCAATAAGTTCAAATCAATCCTCATTTTAAATTCAATTCTTCAACAAGTTAAATTACAAGTCCATTGTAACAATCCTAAATTTTAAACGGTTTATATAATGTAATTAACTGAAATTTTGCTTGAAATTAAATAATAAAATTTTGAAATGAAAATTTGATATTCGAAATACATCTATTTAAACATAGCAAATGGTAAATTGTTATTGGAAAATATGTAAGTTAGTTCTGTTGTGTAATTTTTAATTTCAATTTAAATCAGTTAAATTGATGGAACAAAATATTTTTTGAAATCTGAATACTTTTATATAATAAAAATGTTTATCATTTTCTGAGAGAGACGTCATGGTTTGTTTCGCCAAATTTGAACTGCTATAGCCCCATTTATCTTATTTTCGACGTTTTAGCAACATTTTAGCAGCGAATATAGACTTTTGATTGAGTGATCACATCGTCGATATCTGGGTACCATTCTATTCGTCTCATTGTGTTGATCTCTGCAGTATATTCATTTGTTTGATTTGGCTTCCGGTACACGACGAAATTAGCAGAAGAATTTGTAGTATCGGTTTCGTATTTTGATTGAATGACAGCATATACACATATAATTCGAGATAGTTGTGTCTTCTCCATCATTTTGTAACCCACCTGCCCATTGCTTTCCCATCCGCTACTTCAGCCGTTAGCCATCTCTGTCATCACCATTACCTTTCAATGTTGGATCTTCCCCATGCCGTGTCCTTGCCTTACTCCAAAGCGGCCGCCACCATACGTGAATACTCATACCACACAACTCCATCTCCCATTCCCTTGTGCCACCCATCACTGTACAAACCCTCACACATGCCATCTTCATTCTCGACCACCACGCCCACACTCTACGTCAACCCTGCCTACACCCATCACCAACCCGGCCTCGCCTTTCATCTCACGTCGACCACAAAAACCTCCCTTGCCCATTCCATTCTTTCCATGTCGAGCCATCTTCCTTACCCTCCTCACCGCCGTTACCTGTTCCGCTTCTTCCCTCTCCGCATTTTTTTCCATGCACCTAGGCAGTCACCGTGCTCCACTCCTTTAACCTCCGCTACCTGCATCTTTGAAAGTATATACCAAGCAATGTTGAAAAAAAAACAAACAAATATGTACAGTCTGCATTCATATTTTGTTGAAACTGCTCACGTCTTCATGACCTCATATTTCCTCTTTTTCTTATGTTGGTATGCGTACTAGCTCTTGCCAAAATATGTAAGTTGTTTTTGCCTGCTCGTTTTTGTCTCAATTCCATTTTTACCTTTCTAATGGGTACGTTGATCTGTACATTTTGTATAGATATATATATATAATAGGCATTGTGATGCATATGTATATACAATCTGTTTGATTTTTTTTAGTTACACATAAGCTCTCTGTTAGTACGTACAAGTTTACATAATTTATATATAAGATCTGTTTGAGTTTTGAGATATATTATAACCAGGTAAGTTTATATTGATTTTCTTAAAAATATTGTTTTTCAAATAAAATAAGCGTGTAAGTTTATATATATGTTTCGATATTAGTCTATATATATGTGTGAGTTTGGGTTTTTCAAAACTATATATATGGAGATTTTATTCTATAGGTGTTTGAATTAAATAATAATTTGAAATTATATGTTTTATATCGATCTTAGAATATATGGATATATATATATATAAGATATATTTTGTTTCATCAATCTATTGTCCATCTCTTCTTACATTCTCAATATCGAATTTGTCGTAGTAATTCCTAGCTTATTGTTGTCCTGCTAGTACGTATCTGTATCTATGCATACATTTGTATCATCTTCTTGTTCTCTAGCCTCGAAAGGTGAGCGATCACTCATGATTAACATTCTTATATTTAGTAGATTTGATTTCACTTGAAACGACAATTGAGATATGCTATTAAATCTGAATTATTAAGTAATTTAATTGTTAAATATGATGTGCTATTATCTGCCATTTGTTTACCTGTGACAAATGACAACGTAAACTGTTGGATATATATTATATTTAAAAAATTTTACTGAAGATTTATGTCCATTGCCGATATGTTATATTGTTATCATATTTGTTCTCACTTTGCAAGTCCCTTGTTAGTTTCGAATTCCCAATGGATTAAAATGATACATACCCGAACGATATTCTAGAATAGGGGAAAACCGTTATGGGTTGAAATGATAAACTCAAGCGACTTTCATTGGTTTTGAATTTTAGGATTGCGGGTTGAAATGATATATACGCGTAGATGTTTAAATTGCGGATTAAAATGATAAATATCCGTATCATTTGACCATAGGATAGAAAATTATATACGGATACCACTGGTCTATTTTTTGAAAACGATTTCCAAAGTTGTGAAAGGAGATATATGGGTTTTAATAAATATTAATTTTTAAAAAATAGTATGTATAAATGTTATTTTTATATATGTCTAAATTTTAGGTTTTTAAAATTGTATGTTTTGGAAATTTTAAATTTATAAGTTAGTTTTAAAAATATAATTTCTAAGATTTTATTTATAATTTTACTATATTAAAATATAAAAAAAATAGATTTGATATAAAACCAATTTAATAATAAGATTTAATTCAATAAAATTTAACTAAATTAACATATAATATGTTAGGTATTTTTTCAAAATTATATTTAAAAATACATTTTGTAATAATTATAATAAATTAAGGTTGGAAAGATAAATTGAAATTGAATGAAATTGTATTTATTTAAGAATTATATTCAAATAAAAATTGATTTGAAACTTATTGAATTTGAAATTTTTAAGATATGATTTTACATCTTGATTTTTTATTTAAGTTGATTAAATGAATATTTTCAAATTTAAATAAATTAAAATAGGATATTTAGTTTTATTTAAATTTGTGATTTAGATTTTATTTAAATGGTTATCAGATTGATTAAGTGAATATTTCAAAACAAAATAATAGTAAAGATGAATTTGAAACATAAATTAAATTTATCAAATTGAGTTATTACAAATGTTTTAATATTTAAACTTTGAAACTTATTGAAATTAAAATGGTTTAATTTGTAGTTCAAATCTGTATTGGAAATTGATATAAATTAAAAATGGTTTACTGAGAATCTGAATTGTAAAATTGAATTTTGAAATTTAAGTCGATTTGAATCGATTTGTGGAATTGGACGAAAATTTCCAGTTTGGAAACTATTTCAGTATAATCTCTTTAAATAAATATAAACTATTTTCAATTTATGCCTATTTTAATATATATATATATATATATATATATTATTTTCAATATCTAAATTATTTAAGTAGGAAGTGTTATGATCTCAAAATATTATCATTTCAAAAGTGTTATGATTTCAAAAGTGTTACGATTCTGGAAATGAATATTATTTGAAGTAAATAATGATATCGAATTGATATGGTTTTGAAATGAATATGATATTTTGATATGGAGTATGGACTATTTGAAATGAAATGACCACGGTGTGAAGTAAGCGTTTGGTTGTTAAAGAGACCGGGATCGTATATTGTCATATTCTCTGCCAATACAAAAAACCACTTTAACAACTGTGTACACGGTGGAGAATCCAGAACGAAGTAGGATGGTTTGACAACGTTGCTGCCTTGAGGTATGTAACGAGCCCAAATAAGATGACTAAAACAGGAGCAACTGACATGCCAAGTGAGGTAGCTCCTCCAGTCGGACACACTTCTTCGATACCTTTCTTTTACTTTGTGATTTGATTGGATGCACCATTGATTTTGGGAGTGTTGTACGAGGTGGCCGGTAGATGCGGCTATGCGTAACCACTAGCTCGAAAGTGTAAATTTGTAGAATCCTCCCAAGGTATAGCCTCGTGTGCCTTGTCATCTACCTTATCGAGCCCCCTATGATTTTGGTTGGTGTCGTACCTATGGAGTGCTCCTTGATACCCCACCGGTTTGGTGGATATTATTGTACTGTATAGACTAAGACATTATATAAAATGTGTTAAGGGAAATATGGGTAATGCCTTAACGCTGTTTTAACACTTTACTTTACTGATAAACATATTATAATAGGATATATTACTACATAGTAGATAGTTCCACGGATCCTTAGAGGATGGAAATCCCAAACATCCTTTAAGTTAATTGTATTTGAATTGACATTTCACTTGAGTTAAATTACTAATATAAGAATATTAAACCTAACTCGAGTGTTTTTCTTTATTCCCGTTATGTATGATCAGGCTCGTCAGTTGCTAATGTACTAAAGATACATTTGTATTTGATATTCTGTTGTATTTTGGTTCAGACACTGATGTTTCATAGTAGCTTCATGAACTACTATTTATTTGTCCAACTGCATATTGTTATATTACTCCGTGTCTGTGATTCTATGATTGATTTATTTACTGTATATGTTGGACTTTGCCAAATATAATTACCAATCTATTGTTTTGAGCAATTCAAGTCCGACATGTGCGGATGCGAATGATTCAAAATAGTGGATCATTACATCCACTTTAACTTATCTTTCTAACCTTTATTTTTTTAAGTTATTACAAAATCTAATTTAAAAATAATAACATAAATTCAGATAAACATATAAACATATTATATATATATAAGCTATTACAAAAATCTATTTTGAAATATTAATATAAATTGTAAATAAATTTTTGAAACATATTATCTATATATTAGCTAAATTGGAATTCTTATTAAATTTTATTATTATATATATGTAAAAACAATAAAATTATTAGTAAAATTTTAAATTTTACTTTTTCAAAATTTAACTTACCAATTTAAATTTCCAAACGTCTAATTTAAAATCTAAATTTTACACACATATTAAAATTAAAATAAAATATTTATATTATATTTTAGAAATCAATATTTATTAAAACATATATTTTTCTTCTTTTTCAAAATTTGGAAATTATTTGAAAATAGACCAACGGTGTTAGTATATAGTTTCTATCCTATAGTCAAGTGAAATGGATATTTATTATTTCAATCTGTAGTTATTTAATATTTACGGGTATATATCTTTTCAACCCGCAATCCCAATTCAAAGTCAATAAAATCGCTTAGATTTATCATTTCAACCCATAATGATTTTTCCTAATCTATAATATCATTTGTGTATGTATCATTTCAACCCATAGGGATTTTCTAAACTATCAGGGAACTTGCAGAGTGAGAACAATATGATAATAATATAAAATAGCATAACAAATCAATTTCAAGCATGAATTATAACTAACAATTTAAGTATAATATATATACAACAGGTTATTGATGTCAATATTGTCAATTAGCAAATTCAAATAATAACATATCATATTTAACGATTTTAATTATTAACAAATTCAATTCTAATAACATATTTCAATCGTCATTTCATGTGAAATCAATTTATAAACATAAGAATGTAATCGTGAGTGGTCGCTCACCTTTCGAGGCTATGGAAACAATGAAAGCGAAGAGAGTGGCACATATATGCACATAGATAAGTGACAAAGCTGGAAACTGTTGAATATGCGCTTATATGATTTTTGTTTGATGATAATAAACATATATACATTCGTTTAAATGTATTTGTTAATATACTATTCTATTTTTCACAATTTAAATAAATATTTGTTGAATAAAATAAATTACACAGAATTTGAATTCAAACAGATATTTTATTCAAATAAATATTTATTACATTTTTGAATAGTACAATTTCAAGCTCTCACTATAACTATACAACTTTGATTACAATTACATCACATTTCATATTTACAATTCACCTCACTACATATCACTCACACTCATATTTCTATCTTCAACTGCATTCCAGTTTGAATCCAGCATCTGAGCAATCTGCAAAAATATAAACTAACGCAGTAAAATTTAAAAAGAAATATTTTTGCAATTCAAAAATAAAAGATAATTTTTGAAAATATGATTTGCCTCAGTTATTTAGGTTGTTCGTCATAATTTAAATTTGAATTCATCATACACGAACAACTTGTGACATACACAGTATATTACTGTATATGCCACAAGGCCGTGCATGCCAATATATACACTTGATTGATTTATAGGGACAGGTGAGCACATGTCAAACCCAAATGAAAAACCGGGTTCAACTCACGTGCAATAACATTGAAAATCACGACTCTCAGCACAAGGTCAAATCCGAGTTTGAAAACTGGATTCAACTCAGGTGCAAATCAAAAGTGCACATGAATGCTATGTTCAAACATGACACAGCCTCAAATCAATGGACATGCAGTACATCAACTACAAAGAGCATCAATAATGTATGAAACAGTTCAAAGCTTCAACAAATCAGAACAGCCATACATGAAATGAATCAAGTTCAGCAGTGCTATGACCAAGCATTGACCAATGAACAAAGAACAAAGACCAAGCAAGGCAATGTGCAAACATGTATGCACCATGGTCTGCAGGCAAACAAAAGGATGATAACACAGCAGCTTCAAAACCAAAGATGCAACAGACAATGAAGAATAACCAGAGTGATGCAAGTGTCGACCAAGTAACAATGCAAGCACAGTCTCAAACATGAAACAAGGTGCACCAGACCAGGTTACAAGATGATCATGGCAGACTACAGGTTCAAGTGGACAGTGCAAACAATAATCAAGTGATCAAAAGAATATGGACTGCAACATGAATGTCACAAGCCAATATTACAGCAAACAGTGTCGCAAATGCATGTACAAACTGTAGTGAATACAGATAGTAAACCAGAGATCAGACCATAAAGAAGCGAAGCCAGAAGCTCAACACAATGCACATGCCAACAACAAGTCCAGCAAATATGACACCAAGCTACAAACTCAAGTGCAACAGTGAAGTCGAATACATGAACAAGTCCAGCATCTGATACAGTGAAAAAGCCCAAGTCAAGATGGAGCTACAATGAATGCATCAATATGCCAACAACTAATGAATCAGTACAGGAAGCAAGCAAGATCAACACAGCTATAATGGATCAGTGAATCAAATTCAAACAAGTCAAAAACCAGAACACAAGCATCCATACACACGGGTTCAGGTCAAAGATGGGGTGATAAAGTCGAAGAGTTTTTAAACCAAGTCAAAGCAGGAAAGCCGTGCGCAGTGATTTCAGAATGAACAATAGTGAAATTGTCACAGTCATGAACAAGTCAAACAAAGTAAAATGCCAGAAACCAATATGCCGAGGATAGCAAAAATATGATGAGCAAATCGAACCAAGTCATGATCAACGCCGTATTGACCAAGCAATGAATCAACACCGTGTCAACCAAGCAATATCAAATTATACGTATATGAAAAAGTCAGTGACATCTCAATCATCAAAACAAAATCGAGCGGCCAAAGCACAGTGAAGACGAATTCAAACAAAATTTATATGAACGCAAAAATAGGGTTTTGAATCCTATATAAGCCCAATCATCATCGGCAATTTATCTATTCGAGTTCGAGCATAACAAAGAACAAATCATCCAACTCGAATCACGATCGAGTTCAAGTACGAAAAGCACAAAAGCACAAACGCATAAAATTACATACCGAAGCAACAGTGAACTCGATCAAACAGAAGCGGCCAAGAGCGAACGAACGAGAACGAAGCACACGAAAAGGCGCAGCTTCAAAACCCTAGTTTGGATTGAAGAGAATGAAGCCCTAAATTTGCAAGAGGAACGACCGACATTATTCACGAAAAGGAACGGAGCAACTAAAAGTCGAACGGGCTAGAGAAAAAGAAATTGGACCGGCCTTGTTTATAAAAGGGCTTTTTATTTAATTTCTAGGGTTTAAGTTTAAAAATGTTTTAGTTGTTATTTGTTTTTTAATTGTTGTTTTTGTTTTACGAAACAAAACTTTGTAAATCACCACCTAGGGTTTAGGTAGTGTCAGATTGTCTAGTTAGAATTAGTTCAGTGAGCAGGGTGTGCGAGTTTGCAGAGCTCTATAGGCGGGAGCAGAGTTTGCGAGTAAGCAAAGCTCTATAGGCGGGAGCAGAGTTTGCGAGTAATCAAAGTTCTATAGGCGGGAGCAGAGTTTGCGAGTAAACGAAACTCTATAGGCGGGAGCAGGGTGTGCGAGTCTAGTAGAGTGTTTGTGAGCGGGAGCAAATGTTTGCGAGTCTAGTAGAATGTTTGTGAGCGGGAGCAAATGTTTGCGAGTCTAGTAGAGTGTTTGTGAGTGGGAGCAAATGTTTGCGAGTCTAGTAGAGTGTTTGTAAGCGTGATACTGTTTAATTCTAATAGAAATCTGGGAATGCAGCAGTAGACAGGGGTTGCCGAAGCTGGGTAAATTTTGTGTGTGATTTACTTTTCAGCATATTTATTTCTGCAGTTTATTTCTGTGTTTAATTCGAGAAAATTTGTTATAACCCTATTCACCCCCCCCTCCTCTAGGGTTAATTTAGATCCTACAAGTGGTATCAGAGCACGATATTTTATTTTTTAACTCTAGAGTCATGAATCCACCAAATAATATTTTTGTTGAGGGTCGTTTCAATATTATTCCTTCTATTTTCGATGGAACAGATTTTTTGAATTGGAAATTGAAAATGGAATTTTATTTAAAATCTGTTAATATTAAATGTTGGGATATTATTGAAAATGGGTGTGATATAGCAAATAAGGAAATTATCTCGATTAATGCTCTTGCTATGCATATATTATATTCTCATATCAATTGTGATAATTTTTATTTAGTCTCTCATTGTGAAAATGCACAGAAAATTTGGAAAACTCTCGATGCAATATATGGTGCAAAAGTCAACTGCAATGAGAAGTCCTCCACAACCGACTCAGTTAAAAAAATATGCTTAACAGGATTGGTAAATAGCAGTTGTGATGAGGATGATGATGATGGAGCAGCCGAGCTGGCATTATTAATGAAGAATTCAAAAAGGAAAATTGCAGCCACGTGGAATAAAAGAGATAGCAGTGAAAGTGAGAAAGCAGATATGTGCCTTTATGGGAATATAACCGATAACGACAACGACGAGCCAAGCGAGGTATCAAAACTCACTCACTCTTAATTACTTATTTATTTCCACGAAGTAAATGGCTGTTTTGAACGACTTAGGGAAAAATACGCTAAACTTGAATCACAAAAAGACACTTTGATAGAATTAAATGAACAACTTGACCAATTAGTTAAAACCTATCAAAGTAGGATCCCTAAGTGTGATAAGTGTCCAACATTTGAAGAAGAAATTAAAAAATCAGAAATTAAAATGAAATCACTTGAAAATGAAATTCTGATTTTAAAAAATGAAAATATTAGAAGAGAGAATTCTATTAAAAAGTGCACACAATTGTTAAACGAAAATGAATCTCTCAAAATACAAGTCCAACAATTGTCAACGACTTTAGAAAATTTTTCCGAAAGTGAAAAATCTTTGAATATGTTAATAGGAAAACAAACTGTCAATATTAATAAACAAGGACTTGGATATAGTCACTCTGAATATGTTAGAAATGAGATTAATCAAGAAAATTCAATGTGCACAATTTGTAGAAAATTTGGACACAATCAAAATAATTGTTGGTATAGACCCAAACACGTGAAAACTATACCAATTTGGGTTCCAAAAGGCACAAATATAAAATCTCTGAAAGTCAAACAAATTTGGGTGCCAAAAGGAACATATATAAATAGTTTTGGGTCTCCACAAACATATTTTTCATATTCTTCCACTAACAATCATGGACCTATAAAAACAAATAGGTCACATAAATCTTTCATCGTGTAGGTGTGGTGGCAGGCTAAGGAACAATAACAGTGTTCTCTGGATTTTGGCTGTTCCAGAAACACAACGGGCAACAAAGCAAAGTTCCTTAGCCTAGTATAAAGGTGACAGAATCACAATGGACAACAACGAAAAATTATCATAAAGGTAAAACAGGTAAAATTGTTTTGAACGATATATTAAATGTGATAATCTGCACCGTATTCTGAATGAAATCAGCCAAAGATTGTGATGTTGAAAAGAGATGATTTTTTTAATTCTGACTCATTCTTAATTGATATGATTTCTTTTGACTTGTTCTTACTTTGATGTGTGCTTAAAAGTAGACCAACCATCCTTTCATCATTGAACTTAATCTGTTTGGTCAAATTATGATGTTGATTGATTACTGTTTACTCATGCTATAAAAAGGATTCTAAGAAATTTTTGAAATTATTGAAACTTCAAGAAATTGTTTTGAAATAATAATGAAGTTTTAATGACTGTTGATAGTTGTTCATTCTATGGTTTCTAAGTTTAACACTATGATATTTGTTTGAGTGATAACATAGCTTCATTTCAAATTTCATTCTGAGATAGTTTGTTGAAATTTCACAAATCTGGTCTTTGACATCCAACGAGTGAATATTGAGTGAAATTTAAATTCAGATGCAGATTACACTGGTAATATAGTTGATAGAAAAATTATTAGTGTAACGTGGTTAATTTTTGAAACATTCATTTGCTGCATCGTTTTTTTTAAAGAAAATATCTGCGTATATTTCACTTGAAATAATTTTCAAATAGCAGAAAATTTTCTTATAAAACCCCCTCGAGAAAATCATGTTTGACCATATTTACAGATTAGTCATTTTTGAAAAATTGATTTTATAATATTTTTTGAATTTGATTTTAAATGGCTATTTTGACTAATCTAACTCCCTTTGATTATCAAAAAGATGAATAGTGATTGAAAAAGTGATGAGTGTTGATATTTATCATATATTATAACTCGAGAAAGTATAATTAGAAAATTTCTTTAGAATTTCATAACAAGAGTTATAAAAACCTTTTTGTTGGGTAAAAGTTCCATGATCACTTCTATTTCTACCATCTTTCTATCGACCATCACTCATCAGAATCATATATAGTATGAAAATTTGTGGTAGTTTACAAAGGAAATTATTCGTTCTTCAATTTATTATTATAAAGGAAATTATCTGTGCTTCGATTTATTATATTCTTCAATAAAAATAAATATCCAAAGTATTCACTCTCATTTAAAAGTCCTCACGGTTATGCATGGGTGAATTACTTGGATTTTTTATTATGTGCTTCCATGCTCATTTAAAAGTCCTCACGGTTATGCATGTATGGAACGCATATCAAAATTAATTGATTAAATAGACAAGTTGATTCTAATCCCATTTAAAAGTCCTCACGGTCATGCGTGGTTAGAAGATACTTTATTTCATTTTTTAAATAAAAATTGTGAATATTACTAATCTCATTTAAAAGTCCTAACGGTTATGCATGGTTAGTAGATATTCAAATTTCCTGAAATAAATATACCACAAATAGACAGAACTGTATGATTTTTTGATGATTTTATCCCCATCACTTCTGAAAGTGGAATTTACGTCTAACAAGGGTAATTATGATTTTTGTTTGAGTTTTATTGAAATTTGATATTTATATTCAATTGAGTTAAATGTTTGATTCATGTCTGTCACTTCATCCCTATTTTTATAACACTGTTATTCTTTTGCTGATAACAAAAGGGGGAGAGAAAAGTTAAGATTTTGTCAAATAAAATCAAGCAAAGGTCAAATAATTTTCCATTTTCATATAGGCTCATTTACATATTTTTATTTGAATGCATATATGCAGGGGGAGTATCATGTAGAGACGAAACATTTAAATAGGGGGAGCAAATTGAACGATCAAATACATTTAATACATTCAAAATCTTAAATATATGTTTGTTATCATCAAAAGGGGGAGATTGTTGAATATGCGCTTATATGATTTTTGTTTGATGATAATAAACATATATACATTCGTTTAAATGTATTTGTTAATATGCTATTCTATTTTTCACAATTTAAATAAATATTTGTTGAATAAAATAAATTACACAGAATTTGAATTCAAACAGATATTTTATTCAAATAAATATTTATTACATTTTTGAATAGTACAATTTCAAGCTCTCACTGTAACTTTACAACTTTGATTACAATTACATCACATTTCATATTTACAATTCACCTCACTACATATCACTCACACTCATATTTCTATCTTCAACTGCATTCCAGTTTGAATCCAGCATCTGAGCAATCTGCAAAAATATAAACTAACGCAGTAAAATTGAAAAAGAAATATTTTTGCAATTCAAAAATAAAAGATAATTTTTGAAAATATGATTTTCCTCAGTTATTTGGGTTGTTCGTCATAATTTAAATTTGAATTCATCATACACGAACAACTTGTGACATACACAGTATATTACTGTATATGCCACAAGGCCGTGCACGCCAATATATACACTTGATTGATTTACAGTGACAGGTGAGCACAGGTCAAACCCAAATAAAAAACCGGGTTCAACTCACGTTCAATAACATTGAAAATCACGACTCTTAGCACAAGGTCAAATCCGAATTTGAAAACTGGATTCAACTCAGGTGCAAATCAAAAGTACACATGAATGCTATGTTCAAACATGACACAGCCTCAAATCAATGGACATGCAGTACATCAACTACAAAGAGCATCAATAATGTATGAAACAGTTCAAAGCTTCAACAAATCAGAACAGCCATACATGAAATGAATCAAGTTCAACAGTGCAATGACCAAGAATTGACCAATGAACAAAGAACAAAGACCAAGCAAGGCAATATGCAAACATGTATGCAACATGGTCTGCAGGCAAATAAAATGATGATAACACAGCAACTCCAAAACCAAAGATGCAACAGACGATGAAGAATAACCAGAGTGATGCAAGTGTCGACCAAGTAACAATGCAAGCACAGTCTCAAACATGAAACAAGGTGCACCAGACCAGGTTACAAGATGATTAAGGAAGACTACAGGTTCAAGTGGACAGTGCAAACAATAATCAAGTGATCAAAAGAATATGGACTGCAACATGAATGTCACAAGCCAATATTACAGCAAACAGTGTGGCAAATGCATGTACAAACTGTAGTGAATACAGATAGTAAACCAGAGATCAGACCATAAAGAAGCGAAGCCAGAAGCTCAACACAATGCACATGCCAACAACCAGTCCAGCAAATATGACACCAAGCTACAAACTCAAGTGCAACAGTGAAGTCGAATACATGAACAAGTGTAGCATCTGATACGGTGAAAAATCCCAAGTCAAGATGGAGCTACAATGAATGCATCAATATGCCAACAACTAATGAATCAGTACAGGAAGCAAGCAAGATCAACACAGCTATAATGGATCAGTGAATCAAATTCCAACAAGTCAAAAACCAGAACACAAGCATCCATACACACGGGTTCAGGTCAAAGATGGGGTGATAAAGTCGAAGAGTTTTTAAACCAAGTCAAAGCAGGAAAGCCGTGCGCAGTGATTTCAGAATGAACAATAGTGAAATTGTCACAGTCATGAACAAGTCAAACAAAGTAAAATGCCAGAAATCAATATGCCGAGGATAGCAAAAATATGATGAGCAAATCGAACCAAGTCAAGATCAACGCCGTATTGACCAAGCAATGAATCAACACCATGTCAACCAAGCAATATCAAATTATACGTATATGAAAAATTCAGTGACATCTCAATCATCAAAACAAAATCGAGCGGCCAAAGCACAGTGAAGACGAATTCAAACAAAATTTATATGAACGCAAAAATAGGGTTTTGAATCCTATATAAGCCCAATCATCATCGGCAATTTATCTATTCGAGTTCGAGCATAACAAAGAACAAATCATCCAACTCGAATCACGATCGAGTTCAAGTACGAAAAGCACAAAAGCACAAACGCATAAAATTACATACCGAAGCAACAGTGAACTCGATCAAACAGAAGCGGCCAAGAGCGAACGAACGAGAACGAAGCACACGAAAAGGCGCAGCTTCAAAACCCTAGTTTGGATTGAAGAGAATGAAGCCCTAAATTTGCAAGAGGAACGGCCGACATTATTCACGAAAAGGAACGGAGCAACTAAAAGTCGAACGGGCTAGAGAAAAAGAAATTGGACCGGCCTTGTTTATAAAAGGGCTTTTTATTTAATTTCTAGGGTTTAAGTTTAAAAATGTTTTAGTTGTTATTTGTTTTTTAATTGTTGTTTTTGTTTTACGAAACAAAACTTTGTAAATCACCACCTAGGGTTTAGGTAGTGTCAGATTGTCTAGTTAGAATTAGTTCAGTGAGCAAGGTGTGCGAGTTTGCAGAGCTCTATAGGCGGGAGCAGAGTTTGCGAGTAAGCAAAGCTCTATAGGCGGGAGCAGAGTTTGCGAGTAATCAAAGTTCTATAGGCGGGAGCAGAGTTTGCGAGTAAACGAAACTTTATAGGCGGGAGCAGGGTGTGCGAGTCTAGTAGAGTGTTTGTGAGCGGGAGCAAATGTTTGCGAGTCTAGTAGAATGTTTGTGAGCGGGAGCAAATGTTTGCGAGTCTAGTAGAGTGTTTGTGAGCGGGAGAAAATGTTTGCGAGTCTAGTAGAGTGTTTGTAAGCGTGATACTGTTTAATTCTAATAGAAATCTGGGAATGCAGCAGTAGACAGGGGTTGCCGAAGCTGGGTAAATTTTGTGTGTGATTTACTTTTCAGCATATTTATTTCTGCAGTTTATTTCTGTGTTTAATTCGAGAAAATTTGCTATAACCCTATTCACCCCCGCTCTAGGGTTAATCTAGATCCTACAGAAACAATTGCTGTAACTTTTCGAACAGCGAGCACATAAGGCAAAGCAAAATAAATAACTACACGCATTCGATGAAAACAAATCAAAGCCTAAGATTGATGGAAACAATACATATATACATATACATATACATATACATACATACATACATACATACATACATATATATACCTCTTTAGTCTGAAGGAAAAAAATTATGTGAGCCGATGAAGTTAAGCCAATACAAAAAATCAAGGAATAAACAATATAAAAAGGTGATGCAGAGTATTAATGTGATTACCAGAAAGATGAACACATCATTCCCTAAGCACAGAAAAAGAATAGTTCCAAATTCTTTATATATATATATATATATATACACATGGAGTAGGGAAGTTGCTGCACTAGACGATGTGGGCTATGGGAAGGCAAGCGGTCGGGGAAGTTTAGGCGTTGAGGGGTTCAGAGGTCAGCAACGAGGAGATGGGCATGGGTCCGTGCGTAGGTGGAAGGAAGATGGTGTACAGTCACAGAGGAAGTGAGCTCGAGTTAAAGGCGGAGGGACGTTTATTGAGTGGTGTGCTGCTACGTTTGTGGCGAAAAGGCGGGCTATGACCATTAGGCGAAGGCTGGCTGCTGGCAGGGCTGGAGGCTTTCGTAGGGAGGTGGTTCAATTTGGGACGGGTTTGGCGAGGATAGGTGGTGAAGCCCGGAGTCAGGTGAGGGAAACAGGTAGTGGGTTGTTGGTTGCGGCCAAGGAATTTTTGCATTAGAGGCTCGAGTTCGGCCGGGCAAGGGAAGGCTAGGCGTGGAGGGAGTTGGGTTGCTTGGTGGTCAGTGGGCAAAGAGCAGAAGTGTTGGAGTGTATGGTCGGAGGATGTGGCTGAGCAGGTTGTGGTGGAGTATCAAATCGGTAGAGGAAAAACAAGGCTGTCAGGAGTTGAAGCTATGGGATAGGTGCGGGTGACAGGTCAGGTGGTGTTGAGGACTGCGGTTGGCTGATCTTGGCTATAGAGAGGGTGAGCATGGGTCGGAGATGAAATGGGAAGGTGACGAACTACTTCAGGAAGAAAAATATATAAGCTTTGCTTTAGAATGAATATAAACCTTAGTTATATTTTTTTTTATTCGCAGAGAGAAAGTGAAGAGTCACGAGAATGGAAGCAGGAAACCAAAAATAGAAACGAACTAGCAAATTATATTGAATATAGGGAATAGTAAAAGCCCGTTGATAAATTCAGAGAATAATAAAAGTAAATGTCGTTTTGTTTTCTCCCGATGTACAATTGAATGGCCAAAGGAAAACTAAAGGCTAAAAAGCGCGTACTGATACGGCAAAACGTTTGGTAGATTTTGTCATGTGGCAGGCATCAAAATGCACAAATGAATATACTACAGAGATCAGCACGACGAGACGAACATGATGGTACATGGATATTAGACATATGATCATCCTATCAAAACTCAATATTCATTGCCAAAATGCTGCCAAAATGCTGCTAAAATGCCGAAAATAAAATAAACGGAGTAGAGCAGTCTAAATTTGATGAAACGATGTATAACATCTCACTTAGAAAATGGTTTATATTTTACTTACATAAAAACATTTAAATTTCGAAAGTATTTTAATTCCATCAAATATAACTGATATTTAAATTTAAAAATTTCACAACATAACAAACTTTCATATTTTTCTATGAAAATATGCCACTTGCTATGCTAAAATAGACGCATACCAAATATCAAATTTTCATTGCAAAGCATTTACCGTTTATTTTCATAAAAGAATTAGTTAATTACGTTATTAAAATCGCTAAAGTTTCCAAGTCATTACACTCGCCCTTACTCAAAACTTTTCGTCCTTGAAAAGGAACGGGATAGGAGAATGGAAGCAACAGAAAGGAAAGATAGATTGGAAATACATAGTACCTGATACAATAATTAATTTAAAACTATATAAATTTCATTTTGGACATCTTATTCCTTACATTTTATATTTTATACTTTTCAATTACGTGTTCACATTAACGCTCAAACTTCCCGGTAAGTTTTTTTTAATGTTTCCGTATGTAATCGAACACTATACAAATTTACCCTTTTATTTACAACCTTTCTATTAAGCAAAATTTAGTTTGAACGTTTTATTACTTAAGTTTTCTCTTGTATAACCTTAAATTTCATATTCACACTACATTTTAACTTTTTGAATATTTCAGGTAAGTTATATATGCTTAAAAAAATTGAGTATTCTACAAATAAATTTTATCCTAGTTCAACCATTTCAAGTTGTTTCAATTTCATTTCTCATTTAGAAACTTCAATTATTCAAAAGTTTTGCTTCATTTCAATAGATTAAAACCAGCACTTAACATAAATCTTAAGAGTTAAATTTCCGGTTTCACTTCAAACCACTTTGAAATAAATACACACACACGCGCGCGCGCACACACGCACACACACACACACACGCATATATATTATACATCAAAACATACTCAAGGAATTCAAATCAAATCCATTTTCAAAACAAAAGTTCAGCAAAGTTACATAGTGGTCATCCTACTTTGAGACTCAAAAATGAAAGTCGATGATGCTACAGTCATCATCAAAATTATTTTTCAGTGACATAAGAGGAGAGTATTGGCTTACTTTTTTTAAAATTTCTTTGGAAACAATTCTACACGAAAATACTTTCAAGTAATATTTATATTTCTTTGAAAACCAATTTTTGAAAAGCACCAAAAATTAAACTATCAAATCCTAAATTTAAATTCATTCTGTTTGCAAATCAGATTTATAGACCAAGTTTTAAAATTTCAACTCTTTTTAACATACAACAATAGTTAATGGTTTAGGAATGTTGACAAAATAATAAATGATAATCTAGTACTATCATTTCTAACAAACAATTCATTTAACTGTCTAATTTTAGAAAATTATAATTTTATATATAAAATATAATCATACATAAAATTATTTCATTTATGAATTTCAAAAACAATATTGTGTCAGTTTGCTCTGTTCAAGTGTTTTGGAATTCCTATCGATGGCATTGGCCAGACGAATCGATTGAACTTCAAAATTCAAACTTAACAACTCAAACAACACAATATAAAACATTTTTATATCAAATACAAATATGCTCCCTCATAGGATGATTCAAGAACAGAATTAAGAACAAGGATAGAGGTTAAAATTTAGAGGAATCCTAATCAAAGAGAATTCTAACTAAGAATAAAGGCTCGAAAGGAAGATAAGACAATTAAATTACAAAAGAGGAAAGTTGGATAGACTTCTATTAATCACAGTGACCTTAACCGAGTCAACCAAGACTCCATTTTCAGAAACAATGTGCCTAAGGAATAAGACTTCATCCCTCCAGAAATGGCATTTATAAAATATGGCTTTTGACTGATGACTCCTAAGAGTTTGGAAAACATAGATCAAATGAGATTCATGCTCCTTCTCTAACTTAGAAAATACGAGAACATCATCAACGAAATCAGGACAAACTTGTCGAGAACATTGTAGAAAACGTGATTCATGATATCGACGAAGAAGGCAGGAGCATTGGTTAATCCAGGGAGCATGACTGACCATTCGAAGAAACCATTCTCTGAGAGGAAGGACAACAGGTCGAGCTCCAAGTATAAGATCGATGCAGAATTCAATTTTCCGCTTGGGAGGAAGAGAAGTGACTTCCCCAAAGACATCTGGAAATAGTTAGACAACAGGGTGGAGTCAAGGTCATTAAACTGAACATCTAACGAAAAGATAAACCGTGTGCATAATCCTGAGACATTCAACACACGATCACATGAGAATTTCCCTGGTCGTTTACTGTAGAAACGGTTAGGGCTTTGCAAGAAATAACAACATCAAAACCGTGGACATAGATATTTCCGGTGAATCGACGCCTATTGTAAAGGAGTTTCACCCCTTTTCATATCATACTAAGGTTGGTGGGACCGCCGATGGGATTAGTCACATATAAGGACGAAGTTGTCAATTGAGGTTGCAAAATATGCTCAAATTTATTACAGAGATCAATTGAAATAAAGCTATGGGATTCTCCAGTATCAAGAAGAACACCAATAGGAAAAGATAAGAATGGATTTCAGGACAAAAGAAAAGTTCCAAAATTCAAAAGAAATCCAAATCAAAGAGGATCCTAACTAAGAATTTTAAGCTCGAACGAAGATGATTCTATGATTAATTCTACTCATTCTAGAGTATCACTACCCTATCTCTAATGAGTTTTTACTCCATATGCTACGTTTTACCTAAACCAGAGCCTTGATACCACATGTAATGACCTGCTATTTCAAACCATTGAAATTGACAATAATCCACACATCAGACTCGAGTTGCTCAAAAAAATAGATTGTTAATTTATATATGGAAAAACTTAGCATATACAGTCAATGAATCAATCACAGAATCACAAACATAGAGTAGTACAACAGTGAGCAGTAAAATATATAAATAGTAGTTCATGAAGCTACTACATAAACATCAGAGTCTAAAGCAAAATATAACAGAAATCCAATACATAGAAGTCTCAATACATAAGAAAATGACAGGTTTGAACATAAAATTGGAAATAACAGAAATAACCAAAAGCTGAATAGATATATAACAAATCTTCAAGCCAAGCTCCAAGATCCAATGGGGAGTCTCAAATGTTGTGACACTCAGTCTGACTCGAGCATAAAGAAAAACACAAAACGCTTGAGTCAGCATTAACATTCTTATGCAAGTAAATCAACTCAAGTGAAATGTCCAAGTGAAAATGCAAATAACTTAGAGGATGTCTGGGATTCCCATCCTTTAAGGATCCACAGAACTATCTACGTACATAGTACAATATGCTACATAGATAATGTCTACAATAAACAAAATATTAATATAGCATTATGGCGTTACCTACATCCCCCTTAACACATTTTATATAAATGTCATAGTCAATACAGTACTGTAAACTCCACCAAACCGGTGGGCTATCAAGGAGCACTCCATAGGTAAGACAAAAACCAAACTTGTAGTGAGGGCATAGTAGCCACTACTGCCCACGTCGAGACACACCCCTATAACTAAATGTGCATCCAAAAAAATCACAAGGTAATAGATATGGTATCGAAGAAAAATGCTTGATCGAATGTGCGACCTCACTTAGCCAAGGTATAGCTCCTATTTTAGTCACATCAAGCTGACTCGCGGGAGTCAGGGCTATGTTCATACCTCATATAGACATCGCCAAACCATCCTACTTCGTTTTGGATTCTCCACCATGTACACAATTGCTAAAGTGGCTATCGGTATTGGCAGAGAGTATGACAATATCCGATCCCGGTTTCTTTTACAACAAAACGCTTATTTCACACCGTTGTCATTTTATATTTCAACAGTTCATACTTCATATCAAAATATCATATTCATTTCAAAATTATGCCACTTCTGAAATCATATTCACTATCGAAATCATTGTTCACTTTAAATCATTTTCGTTTCCAAAATAATAACCCCAAAATAGTTTAAACCATCATATCAAAGTATTCGCATTTAAATCCATAAAATCTAATTAATAAAAGTTCCAACATAAACAGTTTGAATATTGAAAGTAGTTTATACATTAGAATAATTATACATTAAAAATAGTTTATATTTAAAAATAGGTTATAGATTAAAATAGTTTATATATTAAAATATTATATATATATATATTTATAAATTTAAATAATATATATTAAAATAATTTATATTTTTAAAAGAGTTTATGTCGAAAATATTTTCAAATTAGAATTGTTTCTTTCAATTTTGCAAATTAATTCAAATCAATATTAGTTCCAAAAATTCAATCTAAATCAATCTCAGTTCAACAAGTTCAATTAAAAAGGTAAAGGTTGAATTCAATTTCTTATTAAAACTATTTTTCATTAATATCAATTTCAAATCTAGATTTGAACTATAAATTTAAACCACTTCCAATTCAATAGGGTTTAAAGTTCAAATATTCAAACAATTTACAATGACTCAAATTTAATAAATTTCATTTATATTTCAAAATTCAACTTTTTTTTTATATTTTAAAATTTTCACTTAATCATTTTAATAACATTTAAATAAATCTCAAATTACAAATTTATATCAATATTAAATATTTAATTTCAAATTTATTTAAATTTGAAAATATTCACTTAATCACCTTCAATCAAAATCTAGTTATCAAATTATAAAAACATATCTTTAAAATCTCAAAATCAATTAATAAGTTCAAATCAATTCTTATTTTAAATTCAATTCTTCATCAATTAAATTACAAGTCCACTTTAACTTATCTTTCTAACCTTTATTTATTTAAATTATTACAAAATCCCAATTTAAAAATAATAACATAAATTCAAATAAATATTTAAACATATTATATATATAAGTTATTACAAAAATCTATTTTGAAATATTAATATAAATTTTAAATAAATATTTAAAACATATTTTATATATATATTACTTAAATTAAATTCTTATTAAATTTAATTATTATATATTTAAAAATAATAGAATTATTAGTAAAATCTTAAAATTTACCTTTTCAAAACTTGACTTATAAATATAAAATTCCAAACATATAATTTAAAATCACGTAATAAAATTAAAATAGAATCTTTATATTGTACTTCAAAAATCATTATTTACTAAAAAACCTATTTTTCTCCTTTTCAAAATTTTTGGAAATCATTTGAAAATAGGCCAACGGTGTTAGTATATAGTTTTTTATCCTATGGTCAAGTGATACAGATATTTATTATTTCGATCCACAATTATTTAGTATTTATGGGTATACATCATTTCAATCCACAATTCGAAAATTTCAAAATCAATAAAATCGCTTAGGTTTATCAGTTGAACCCATAATGATTTTCCCTAATCTATAATATTGTTCGGGTATGTATCATTTAAACCCATAGGGATTTTCTAAACTATCAAGGAACTTGCAGATTGAGAACAATACGATAATAATATAAAATAGCATAACATATCAATTTCAAGCATGAATTTTAACTAACAATTTAAATATAATATATGTACAACAGGTTATTGATGTCAATATTGTCAATTAGCAAATGCAAATAATAACATATCATACTTAACGATTTTAATTCTTAAGAAATTCAAATTTAACAACATATTTCAATTGTCATTTCATGTAAAATAAATTTACTGAACATAAGAATGTTAATCGTGAGTGATCTCTCACCTTTCAAGACTATGGAAACAATTACAATGAACAGAGTGACACGGACATGCACACAGATAAGTGACAAAGTTGGAAACTGTTGATGTAACTTTTCGGATAGCGAGCACAAAAGGAAATGCAAAGCAAATAACTACATGAATCCGATGAAAACTAAACAAAGCCTGAGATTGATGGAAACAATACATATATACATATATATCTAATATATTTACCTCTTTGGTTTGATGGAAAAAAAATTACGTGAGCTGATGAAGCTAAGCTAGTAGAAAAAAATCAAGGAATAAACAGTATAAAAAGGTGATGTAGAGTATTAAGTGATAACCAGCAAGATGAACACTTCGTTCCCCAAGCACAGAAAAAGAACAATTTTAGATTCTCTTTTTTATATACATAGAGGAGGGAAGCGGCTGTACTGGATGATGCAGGCTGTGGGAAGGCAAGCGGTCAGGGAAGTTTAGGCGCTGGAGGGGTACAGAGGTCGGCAGCGAGGAGATGGGCATGGGTCTGTATACAGGTGGGAAGAAGATGGCGTATAGTCATAGAGGAAGTGGGCTCGAGTTTAAAGGCAAAGGGACGTTTATTGAGTGGTGTGCTGCTACGTTATTGATGAAGAGGCATGCTACGGCCAATGAGCGGAGGTTGGCTGCTGGCGGGGTTAGAGGCTTACGTATGGAGGTGGTTCAGTCAGGGACGGGTTTGGAGAGGATAGGCGGAGCCGGAGTCTGGTGTGGGAAACAGGCGGTGGGTTATTGGTTGCGGCCAGGGAATTCTGATGTTGGAGGCTCGAGTTCTGCTGGGCAAGGGAAGGCTAGGCTTGGTGGGAGGTGGGTTGCTTGGTGGTCAGTGGATGAATAGTGGAGGTGTTGGAGTGTACGGTCGAAGGATGTGACGAGCGGGTTGTGGTGGAGTATCAGATCGGAAGGGAAAAACAAGGCTGTCGGGGGATGAAGGTATGGGATGGGTGACAGGTCAGGTGGAGTTGAGGACTGCGGTTGGCTGATTTCGGCTATGGAGAGGGTGAGCATGGGTCGAAGATGAAATGGGAAGGTGACGAACTACTTCAGGAAGAAAAATCTATAAGATTTGCTTTAGAATGAATATAAACCTTAGTTATATTTTTTTTATATTTTTTTATTAACATAGAGAAAGGGAAGAGTCACGAGAATGGATGCAGGAAACCAGAAATCGAAACAAACCAGCAAATTATATTGAATATAGGAAATAATAAGAGCCATTTGAATAATTCACAGAATAATAATAGCAAATTACTGTTTGTTTTCTCCCGGTGTGCAATTGAATTGCCATAGAAAAACAAAAGGCTCAAAAACGGATATTCATACGGCTAACTATTTCGTAAATTTCGTCGTATACCGGACACTGAAATGTACAGATAGATATATTAAGGAGATCAACACGACAAGACGAACATGACGGTACACAGATATTAGAGAAATGACCATCCTATTGAAACTCAGTATTCGCTGCCAAAATGCTGCTAAGACGTCCAAAATAAAATAAACGGAGATAGAACAGTCTAAATTTGGTGAAATGAAGTATAACGCCTCATTCAAAAAATGGTTTACATTTTTTTTATATAAAAATATTCAGATTTCAAAAATATTATAATTCCATCAAATTTAATTTATATTTAAATTTAAAACTGAAATTTTACAACAGAACAAACTTTCATATTTTCTTATAAAAATCTGCCGCTTGCTGTGCTAAAATAGACACATGTTCAAATATCAAATTTTCACTACAAAACTTTTATTGTTTATATTCATGAAAAATTTAGTTAATAATGTTATTAAAATCATTGAAATTTCTGGGTCATTACACGAAGTATGTATAAGCCTTGGACCATTCTTTTATCTATTTCCAAAAAAAGAAGTGTATTGGTTTACCAAAAAGTAAATAACATGCTATTGTTTAAAAATCATTGATATATAACCATTTACTTAAGATAATTGGAATTCGGAGATAGACATATGTACCGTAACCACGTCAAAATGTATAAGTAGTAGGTAATGTACTATATTTACATGAATCAAAACACAATATTAGCCAAAGAAAGATATACGAAAAGATGTAAAATGTGTGTGATCAAAAAGTCGGTACAACTAATTTCATCTTGTGGTACAACACGCTACTGTGGTGCTGGAACCAAGTTATTATTGTTATTCTTTACAAAGCAAAACCAACCAGAGTTCGTAGGAAAGGAGTGAGGCAGTACCCAGGCCCTGGCCCAGAGGATAGTCCACCAAGCCTTCAGGTTAGGACAGCCCGCCGGGCTGGGGCAACAAAATAGAAATTTCATTTAAGCGTTTATATATTTATTATAGTTTACGTCTAATCATTTTACATAATTTATGCTTGATTAACATTGATGATTGGTTAATCTACTAAAAAATCTAACTTTTAGCTAAATGTTAAACCGAAATATTCATAGAATTAAAAATAATCTTTCATTCCAGTGTAACATTATGTGTTTTTAAACTTCAAATGTAAAAGCTTTACACGGTTGTCTTCATAAAGTGATTGTTGATGGAAGTAGTTCTCTTATTTCATATTTTATATGAGTTTAAACCGGACTGGACCAAAACCGGACTGTATTATATTAAAACAATCGAAACCGGATCATTTAAAAGATTAATATAATTGTTTGTGTTTTTGATTAACTGTTTGATACAGTGCGAAATCGGTTTGGGTTTCAAATTGCACCAAATGGACCCTCTTCCACCCGTAACGCACATGCGTTCTAGGATCATCACTATTAATATCTAAAATTTTAGCTGAAATAACACTAAAATGTGTCAGTTCTTTGGATAATCACTTTATATTCCCATGAGGAAGCAGAAGTTTAAGTTCATTTAAAATATATTAAGGTTGGTACTTGAAACCCAAAGAGAGGAGAAGATTTGTTGGTTATCCTTACATCAGCTACATATAAGGTAGTAACATTGCACCGTATGGTGCAATGATATCAGCGAAAGGATTACGAGCGAAGTATGTACATGACTAGTTTATTACCTATCAATTGTATGCATGCATTCGTATTAAAGTTGATGTTTTGGGTTAAATCGGAAAATCCGAACCATTTAATTGTTTTTTACCATGTGTTTATTCCATTTGGCAAACTAATTGCTAGCTGCAAATAGGTACGTAGTATAAACTATAAAGTATAAACATCTATAATACTTTATATGCAATAAAATATATGAAGGATGATGCTAGAGTACTGCGGAAAAGGCATTATGGTTAAAGCAATAAAATATATAGTTAATGGTTAAAGATTATGTCAAAGAATTAGGAGTTTATTAATAATATGTTAAAATTTAGTGATACAAAATCACAAATAGAAGGAAACTAATATGCAGGAAGGAAAGTAATCACCTTTGTTCATTATGGAAATGAATAAATTATTGGATCATATTTGCACGAGATGACAAGAAAATAAATTCATGCGCAAGTTATTGAATAAAATATATGCAAAATGATATGCATATTATTTATTTCTCTGCAATCGCATTGCTTTGGGATTATTTTCTTCCATCTTTGCTAATTAAAGAAATGAGTGAATTACTTGCTATGTTTGCATCATTTGTTACGATTGTAAGTTGCCTCTATTATCTTCTTACCATATATTGGTAATTTAATCGACTACTCTCAAGGATTTGCACTGACTATATATTGAGAGTAGACTTCATTGTAAACCCATCCTAGCATTCAGCCAGCGATCTCCAAATAAAGTGCCTCTTCTCGCTAACCCTAATTTAGGACTTTAGTATGTAAACTCTTATATTGTAATCTTTTGTAACTCTCTCATGTGATAAAATCTCTCCTTTTGGACTGGACGTACACTACCTTGATGATAGTGGAACCAATATAAATATTCTGCGTCTCTTTCTTCTACATAGTTATTTACTATTAATTTGGAGTAATAGAATAATTGCTGTTAGATTGAGTGATGTTCAAATTGGAAAATTTTGATCTTGTTTGTTTTTGTTTTTCCGCATTATGCAATTTTTTCACAACAGATTGGTATAAAAGGAAGCCGATAATTTAAATTTATGCATTAATGGCTTCTACAAAGAGTGATAGATCGGGTGGTAATCATGCTATTACTCATTTGGATGGAAAAAGAGATTTTGTGAAATATGAAAGATAAAGATGGAGGAGATTATGTTGAGAGAGAAGAATGTTCCAATCTTGAAATTTTGGTGATAAGGAGTTTAATGTGTTAAAGGGACATCTGGATTTGGATCTGGGAACCTATATCTACTTCACGACTCAACGCTGATGTGTGAGTTTTATGTTGATTTCCATGGAAAATTTGAGAGACTGCAAAAGGAGATTTCATTTTCTTTTGGTACGCCATATTTTTAGTCCACTTTGTTCGTCGTGTACTGAGGATGGTGTTCATAATACCGAAGAGTTCTGCTGATGTAGCTGATTTTGGTGATGGATTTGGTGCCGTTGAGGCTTGTCGACTTGTGATGCCGTCTTAGAGAGTTCAGTTCATTGAGCTGATTTTTGGTGGATTTGGTGCCGTTGAGATACATCGTCGATTTTGTGATCCTGCCTTAAAGTATTTATGCAAATCAGTTGTGGACATTAGGGACTTCGTGAAATTGCTAGCTAGCTTTGGATTTGTTGATTTGCATATTAGTGTGTTCGAATGTGCCTCAAACTTATTTCATTTTTTCTCGACGACTTTTAGTGCCACATGAGTATATGTGGGAGGAGAGAGATTTGTCTTGCATATAGAGATTTGGATTAGCTTTTTTATTTATGTCCACTGGCTTTTGTTTTCTAGCTTTGTATTTGGATTGGTGATTGAGAGAATTTTTTGGCCTTGGTGGCATAGAGATTATCTTGGTATCTACCTTCTTTTGGTTCTGCATATTTGCAACATTTTGTTAGCAGGCGGGGACATAGTTTGAGTTCGTTAGCAATGTGTGATGGGGGGTGGCCATGTCGAAACCCATTGGGTAAATATTCATTTTTGGTATCTATCTCATTAAAAGATGTTGGTTGAAGGTGAAGTTCATTTTTAAGAGTTTTATATTGAGAAGAGAACTTTAGTCGAGGTGGAGTGTTGGAGATATGTGATTTTGCATCGAGGTGGAGTGTTAAATTTTTATGATACAAAATCACAAATAGAAGGAAACAAATATGCAAGAAGAAAAGTAATCAAGTTTGTTTGTTATGGAAATGAATAAATAATTGGATCGCATTTGCATGAGATTGTAAGAAAATAAATGCATGCGCATGTTATGGAATAATATATATATGTATGTATGTATATATATAAGGATATGCATATTATTTATTTCTCAGTAATCGCGCTGCTTTGTGATTATTTTCTTCCATGTTTGCTAACTAATGGAATAAGTGAATTACATGCTATATTTGCATCATTAGTGACCATTGTAAGTTGCCTCCATTATCTTTTTATCATATCTTGGTAATTTAATCGACTACTCTTGAGGATTTGTACTGGCTATATATTGAGGGTAGACTTTATTGTAAACCCATCCTGACATTCAGCCAACGATCTCCAAATAGAGTGTCTCTTCTTGTTAACCCTAATTTAGGGGTTTGGTATGTGAACTCTTATCTTGGAATCCCTTGTACTCTCTTATGTGTAATAAAATCTTTCTCCTTTTTGACTGGACGTATACTACCCTGATGATAGTGGAAGCAGTATAAACACTGTGCGTTTCTTTCTTCTTTATTGTTATTTACTATTTTTTGGAGTAATAGAATAATTGTTATTAGATTGAGTGATGTTTAAGTTGGCAAATCTAGATCTTGTTGGCTTTTGTTTTTCTGCATTTGCGTAATTTTTTCGCAAAAGATTGGTATCAGAGCAAGGCGATTATTTAAATTTATGCATCAACGGCTTCTAGAAAGAGTGGTATATCCGGTGGTAATTATATTATTACTCATTTGGATGGAAAAGGAGATTTCTTGCAATATGAAAGATAGATGGAGGAGATTATGTTGAGAGAGAAGAGTGTTCCAGCCTTGGAATTTTGGTGATAAGAAGTTTAGTGCGTTGAAGGGACATCTAGATTTGGGAACCTATATCCACTTCATGGCTCAACGCTAATGTGTGAATCTTATTTTGATTTCCATGGGAAATTTGAGAGATTGCAAAAGGAGATTTCAATTTCTTTTGGTACATCATATTTGTAGTCCACTTTGTTCTTCGAGCTTTGAGGATGGTGTTCATAATACTGAAGAGTTCAACTGATGTAGCTGATTATGATGACAGACTTGGCGTCGTTGACGTGACGACCTAAAATTTTAAACATTTGAAATTGAAAGTATTTGATTGATTTTAAATATTTAGAAGTTGGTTTAGCTTAAATTTCAAATATAAATATGAATTTGACAATTAAATTATTGAATTTAATTTATTGAAGTTGGGTAAAATATTGAATCTTGATTTTTAAGCTAATTAAAAATATATTTAAAAACTTAGAAAATTTATATTGATGATACTGAAGATAATGGAAGCTTCAGAGTTGAATTTGGAAATGCTTTGATCAGTTTTGAAATTATATCGTTTAAATCGATATTTAAAAATAGCCTTCCGAGGCTGTCTCGGATTTCGACGAAACCAGTTCCATTGGATCCACAATATTGTATTATTATTAGATTTCAATTTTCGTAGTATTTGGAGTGATCATTTGGCCGTACGATTAGCAAATGTGCTGAAATTATATCTAAATTTAATTTAATAACAGGGTTCAAAAAGCTATCTTCTCTATACGATCGAATTTGGACTCGGAACCTTTTCTGTTGAGCTCGGAATAGGGGTTTAATATTATAAACGCCTGGCGGCACGCTTCGATTAGAGATCGAGACAGTGTGTTGCGTAATCATAATAATTTAAAATTTTAAATCTGAATTTGAAATATATATATATATATATATATGTATGTATGTATGTATGTATGTATTGTGTGTGTGTGTATTTAATATAATACTATTTTCCCAAGGAAAATGACACGTTCTTTTTTTTTCAACACTTGGTCATTGTTTTTGACATGCGTTGTTTTTTTAAGAGAAAAAAAATAAGTAAAAGAAAGGCCGAGCCTTTTCTATTTTTTTTTAAAATCGAAAACAAAATCATCAGAACGAAGAAAAAAAAACAAAACTTCTCAGTTCATCTCAAAAATCAATGGTTGCCACCTTTTTTTCGAATCGAATTCGAATCAAAAGAAATTTTTTTAGGGCTGAGCATTTGTTCAAATCGTTAAGGAAAAAAAAACCCTAAAGTATTCGTGATCAAAAATCCCAGTTTTAATCGTGGCCTTCTTGTTCTGTCGCGATTGATGGACCTAGGATTTGAAGCGGCGCGCTTGCGAGGAAGAGTTGTTTGGCAACAACAGCTTGGAGGTATAGGGTTTGTGCATGTGTGCGATGTCTGAAGCAGCAATGGTTTGGGGCTGGTGGAAGACGAGGTCTTGGCAGCGGCGACAAAAGAATCGCATCTGGATTGTGCAAGGTGGGGTGTTCAACTTTGATTGCCGTGGCAAGTTTCTTCGTGCGCGTGCAATTCGCGGCATCGAAGGAGGATCGCGACCCTGTGGGTTTCGCGATGGATTCGATTTGGAGGCATTGGAATGGAAGCAATAAGGTATTGATATGATTTATTCTTCAATTTAATTATATATATATATATATATATATATATATATATATATAGGGAAGAAAATATATAATGCCAAATTTTTTTTTTGCAGCATGGTATATTAAACTATTTATTTTCAGATTTTAAATTTATACTTACACAGTAAAGAAAAATAATAACATAAATACACACACACACACATACATACCTGTTTTAATTTGAATATATATAAATAAACAAGAATATATATATATATATATATATATATATATATGTAGATAAGATTTTGGAAAATAAATAGGAATTTTAAATGTTTAAGTAGTTTATATAAAATCAAAATTGTTAGTTGATTAAATTTATTTAAAGGAAAATGGGTTTAAAAATTTAATTATTAGTTTAAATTAAATAAATTATTAAATGGAAATTTATTATTCGATTATTTCGAATATTAATCAACTGTATAAAATTGTTTATACAAGGTCTAATGCAGTGAAGAAAACAAGCCAGAATGGAAATGGGTTGCATGCGTAAGCAAAGGTGAGATCTTCTCACTCAAAATTGTTTGCTTGTTTAATTTAAATTCTGGATGTGCTTGAAAGAATTTGATAATTATCTATTGATGATATTATATATATATATATATATATATATATATATTAGAGTGATTGATTTCCTGCATTACATAGCGGATGAGACCATATGCGCCGCATAATAACAGATGATTAGATATAATCCCATATACCGCGAAATTTCCACCTCGAAGTGGAATTGGTATTTAATTGTTGTGCTAACCTCTGTGGATGCAGGGAAACAGATTGGAGGGATCCAATTGGATTCCTCAAATATTTGAATTTATTTCAATGTTGTGTGTTGATTTATTTGTAATCTGTGTATGATTATATTTGTAATTGAAATCGTTGAAGGCTTTGGCCGAATCTATTTTTGGTATCGTAGATTACTGGAAATATAAAATTTGATTTTTGAAAATTAAAGTAGAAAATTTTAAGTAAATTCATTTTTGAGAATTGGATAAATTTAAAAGAAGGAATTTTAAAAAGGATAAAGTTTTTTTTTTTTGAAATCCTATTGAATAAATTCCAAATTATGGGAAAAGATTTTTATTAATGGAATTAAATGGATTTCGAGTAATATTGTTTAAAAGTTAAATAATTTATTTGAAATTCAGATTTTAAGTAGGTTGGAAAAAATAAAAGAATCTGTTTTAAAAGATAATAAACCAGGAAATCAACTTGGAATTTGATTTGGTGTTTGGAATAAATTTGGAAATCAATTTGGAATTTGATTGGGTGTTTGAAATATATTTGGAAATCAATTTGGAATTTGATTTGGTTTTTGAAAGTGAATATTTGAAAATGATTTGAAAATCGTATATTAGTGGATATTTGGAAATTTAAATTCACAATGGGAATTTATATAGGAAAAGGAAATTTGTTTTAAAAATAAATATCGGTTTATTTTTAAAAGTGTGAAAAGGAATTTACAAATTTGAAATGTAAATTGAAACAAATCAAGAAAGATTTATTAATTGATTTAAATGGACCATTTTGAAATGGAAAGTGTATTCTCCCTGGAAAGTCGAGTATGTTTTCAAAGTAGCTTTTAAAGTATAAATTAAAAGTTCTAGAATTAGTTTTAAAAATAATATTATTGGAGAAATTATTTTTGGAAATTATTTTTAAATCTTTAAAGCAAATATTATTAAGCTGATCATAGAAGTGGTTATTTTAAAGATTAAATTGGTATTTGATTTAGAAAATGAATATTTTAATAATTACACTTTATCTAATAATTTTATTCCTAAAATTATTTGGACTTGAGTTTTTATATGAGACATTGATGTTAAATTTCGTAACTAATGTATTAAATAAAGTGTTTAAAAATATTTTTTATTTTAAATGTTTCCAAGTATATATTTTTGGATAAGTGATTTAAATCATTTTGAAGTATTCGAACTCGGCAAATTTTCAGTGGAAGTAAATAAATATTTGGAAATTTATTTTGCGTGAGGAAAGTGATTTGAAATTTGTTTTCAAAGGGTTGAAGTGTGAAAATATATCTTGCGAAGATATTTTGAAAAATAAGTAATTTGGAAAAATTATTTAAATCTGGTGGTTGTTGTGAGTGTTGATTGATAGTTAAATAACCGACTATCAATATTGGCCTTTAAATGGCATTTGAATTTCGATGCGACCGGGGGTCGGATTCCGAACGGTTATCCGAAAACCACATCGAATCTTTGTGATGGATCTTTTGTTTTTAAAGACCAAAGTGGAAATTTGTTGTGATTTACTTGAAATCCGAATTTACCGCTTATTTTTAAAAATAAGCGCTCGTTATTTAGATTAGCCGGGAGAGGATTTTGAGTCATAAAACCCATTTCGAATAATGATACGACGAAATAGGATTGCATTTGAAGATGTTGTTGAAGACCGAGTATTTTTGAAAGCAAAAGGATTACCTGTCGAATGTCTCTGCACTGAGTTGCTCCGGTATAGAGATTTTATCACCCTTTGTGATGGGAACTTCGGACGTGATTAGTGAATATCCGGATTTGCAAGGGCTTCTTTTGAAGTGCCTTCGATTCTGTTCGAACTCGGAACAAACTTGTATGGATGTATGTCTGACGTTACACTTTGAGATATAAAGCTGGTTTCTATCAAATACATTTCTGTTGGTGGTGGAGAATTTATTCTCTTAGCTTAACACCCCTCTCTGAGACGTATGAGCTCAGAGGTTATGTAGTTGATATTTACCAGTGATACATACCCAATTTGGTAGTGTGGCATACAAAGCGCTGCTGATCATTTGTTGATCAAAACATGGATTTTGTGAAAAGCGTAGCTTTGTGGAACGAGACCTCGTCGAGCCTCATAACCCGAAAATGGTCGTAACAAGAAGGATGCGGCAAAGTTGTTTGGAGGTGGCACCCTCAGGGTATGTCCATTTCCTTCTAGAAAAAGGTGGAAAATCAGGGTATGGAGCCTAGATATTTAACCTATGTGGTTGTTGCAAATTTATTACTTTGTGGTTGAGGATCCTCGGATAAAGGTCGGTAATGACCGAGGATGGCATACTCGTGTGGTTACCTAGTTACAGCTTCATTATAGCGTGAGGTAACTCGACCTTGTGTTGGCAGAGAGCTGGTTAAATTCTCGGGGCTTCCCTCCGGAGGCGTACCTATGTGGCATAGGAAGTTACTTAGCCTGATCATTTGTTGGAAATCCAAAGAAACAATACGAGCCCTGTATGGTTTTAGTTGTATAACCTGCCTTTTACTTATGGTGGTGACCCGCCGTTTAATTGGTAGCTATAGTAGGTATACCATAATGGTGGTATGCTGGCTAAGATTAATATTATGCTTTCGAAATGTTTTCATAAGGACAAATCTCCTCCAATTCTGCGTTTGCATTGTGTGTGTGGTGGGAGGCCTTATGGTAGTTTCATTTTCCAGAAGCATAACAGATTTCTTTTTATTTCCTTTCTGCAAATAACTATTTTAAGATCTCACATCAGTCTCATGACTGACATGGAGTTTATTGTTCCCTTTGTAAACTCTGGGTGCCTTTAATTTTCCACACGGGCAGCCTAGAGTTAGGTTATCAATTGTTTTGGAGCGAAGTCAAGAAGTTGCTGCGGAGATCAAAAGGCAAACTAGATGGTGAGGCGTATCACTAGTATATGATATTCTTTTCCGCTGTTTTATTGTTGTAACACTATGATGATGTATGTATAAACTGATATAGTTCTTTGTTTTAATGATTATTCATTTATCTATTTTATATTATTCCGCTGTGAAATGTGAGATTCTTTTATTGTTTCTGTTTCTTCTTCTTTAACCCTAACGGTTCGGTTTTTCAGCATTCGATTGTTCGGCATTTGATATAGTGGACGTATTGATGTCGATTTCGGGCATCGAAAAATCGGGTCGTTACAGTTGAGGCTTGTCGACTGTGATGCCATCTTAGAGAGTTTAGTTCATAGAGTTGATTTTTGACGGATTTGGTGCCGTTGAGGTACATCGTCGATTTTGTGATGCCGCCTTATAGGATTTACACAAATCAGTTGTGGACATTGGGGACTTCGTGAAATTGCTAACTAGGTTTGGATTTGTCGATTTGCATATTGGTGTGTTCGAGTGTGCCTCGAACTTGGTTCATTTTTTCTCAATGACTTGTGGTGCCACATGATGATATGTGGGAGGAGAGAGATTTGTCTTGCATATAGAGATTTGGATTAGTTTTTCTTTGTATGTCCATTGGCTTTTGTTTTCTAGCTCTGTATTGGGATTGGTGATTAAGAGAATTTTTTGGCCTTGGTGGCATAGAGATTATCTTGGTATCTATCTTCTTTTGGTTTTGAATATTTGCAACATTTTATTAGTGGACAGGGGCATAGTCTGAGCTCGTTAGCAAGGTGTGATGGGGGTGGACATGCCAGAACCCATCGGGTATGTATTCATGTTTGGTATCTATCTCTTTAAGAGATTTTGGTTAAAGATAGAGTTCATATTTAAGAGTTTTATGTTGAGAAGAGAACTTGAGTCGATGTGTGGTGTTAGAGATATGTGATTTTGCATCAAGGTGGAGTATTAAATTTTGGTGACATAAAATCACAAATAGTAGGTAACAAATATGCAATAAGGAAAGTAATCACATTTGTTCATTATGGAAATGAATAAATTATTGGATCGCATTTGCATGAGAAGGCAAGAAAATAAATGCATGCACAAGTTATGGAATAAAATATATGCAAAAGGATATGCATATTATTTGTTTGTCAATAATCGCATTGTTTTGGGATTATTTTATTCCATCTTTGCTAATTAAAAGAATGAGTGAATTACTTGATATGTTTGCATCATTTGTTACCATTGTAAGTTGCGTACATTATCTTCTTACCATATCTTGGTAATTTAATCGATGACTCTCAAGGATTTTCACTGGCTATATATTGATGGTAGAATTTATTGAAAACCCATCCTAGCATTCAGTCAGCGATCTCCAAACAGATCTCTTCTTGTTAACCTTAATTTAGGGCTTTGGTATGTAAAATCTTATCTTGTAATCTCCATTAACTCTCTCATGTGTAATAAAATCTCTTTCCTTTTGGATTGGACGTACACTATCTTGATGATAGTGGAACCAGTCTAAATATTGTGCGTCTCTTTCTTCTTTATAGTTATTTACTACTTATTTGGAGTAATAGAATAATTGCTGTTTGATTGAGTGATGTTCAAATTGGAAAATCTAGCTCTTGTCTCCTTTTTTCTCCGCATTTGTGTAATTTTTGCACAACATAATATATCTATGTCAAGCCGTTTTACATACAATTGCAGTAACACCTTTTATATATTAAACTCTTGTAAGTTGGAGGGTAAGTCTCAGATGGTAGGGGAAGAATTAGCAAACCTTGGTGGAAAAATTGTGCGAAACATAGAAGGGGCTGGAACGGTTGCTTTAGAACTATGCCATGAATTTGAAGACCAGTTTCTCAAGCATATAGCCACTAGCAAGATCAGTAGTGCTTTTGATATTTATTCTTGTAGAATTGACGTGCTCAAGCATTTCAGGTTTGTATGTACACATTTTTTATTAATTTGAGCACAAATATTTTCATGGCATAACAAGAGGATTCCCTTCTTATTACATGCAACCAATCCCATATATATATATATATATATATATATATATATATATATATATGCTAGTCCTTTTTAAAATATCTTGCGATGTGGGACTAGTCATAATCCAATCTACGCACCCACTCTAATACAATGCGAGCCGCACCAATCAGGTATTTTTGTTTTTATTTAATATAATATCTTTAATATTTATATAAGAGTCTCATTTGCACCTCTTTTTCTTTGCTTAGTGATGTAACTGTTACTTTAGTTTGGCTCATGTAAGAAACATATAATTTTTTATAAATAAGATTTATATCCTATTTGCTGATTCTTCTCTCATGCACATGTTGCACCCTGTCAGTGTTGTGTAACTCTTGTTAGAGGCCCTTTATAGTGAATGAGATATTGTCCCACATCGCCAAAAATAAGTTAATGTTCATGCTTATATACTACTTTCCTCAAACTCATATTAGCCCTTAGGGTCAGGTAATTTTGTGTAAGGGGAGGACTTATGTGGCCATAAACTAAATCACACGCGCGCGCGCCGCCCGTCCGTCCCATACCGAGTCGGGTGTGGGTGAGGGTGCAATAAGAGTGGAGCGTGTTATATTTTTAATGCATAAAAGTAAATAGTTTTCTACTGTTTACATTCAACTAGAAGCGACTAGTGGATTGGAAATACCCGTTGTCTGACCGGACACGGCTTTTCAAACAGAAATAGGCATTGCAAATTGAGGGATGCGATTGATGCAAACCGTGATGGTTTTTATGCATTGCAAATGAAGAGAAGCGACTGTTGCAAACCACGGTGGTTTTTGGCCAATGCAAATGAAGAGACGCGACTGTTGCAAACCGCAACAGTTTTTTGGTCATTGCAGACGAAGAGATGCAGCTATTCCCAACGGACATAACATTGGGAATTAGCCTATAGAAGGAGAAGGAAACCTGATCAATAACTATCTTCTTTCACTTCATTTCTTAACCACTACAATCCATGCGCTTCTCCATATCACATAGAAGATCATACGCATCACAATCTTGGACCGATTAAGTCTGTTATATCTTAGGAGATTTTGAATAAAGTCTTAAGGAAATTTTTATGACAAGCCTTAGATGAAATTTTCTTCTTCATCCATTTAGATTTCTGTTTACTTATATATTTATAACATCGTCCTATAATCTTTCCATCTCAACGTTGTGCTGTTTCTGTGAAGTAATACAACGCTTGTTTATCACTATAGTTTGATACAACAATTTGTTGTTGTTATTATAACATAATTATTGTTCAAAATTAATAAAAAAGCATTCCAAAATAGTGAAAATCCGATTTGTAAACTTATGTGACGAGTTTATAGCATATTGGTCTTTGTTTTGGTATATTGATCGTATGGAATCTTAAGACTTTCCTATTTTCACTAAAACAGAGATAATGAAAGTTGAATTATCAGCAAAAACTGCTACCCACAACATGCCTGATCCATTTAAAGGAGATGGTGATGACTTCATAACATGGCAGAATCAAATGCGGTTTTATCTCACCACGTTAGGGCTGCAGAAGTGCATTGAGGAGGATGAACCAAAGCCTAAAGACGGACAAACTAAAGAAAAGACGTAGCTGTTTTTCTTGGAATTGACTTATGGAAGCATTCAAACTTCTTGTGTCGAAATTATATTCTGAACTGCCTGGATAAAGTACTATATAAAGTATATCAGCCACACAAGACAACAAAATCCATATGGACCGCGCTTGCAAATAAATACAAGATGCAGAATGTCAGTTTGAAGAAGTTCATAGTAGATAAATTCATGGAATGCAAAATGGTGGATTCCAAATCCATAACCAGTCAAGTGCAAGAGCTCCAACTTATAATTCATTAACTTAAAGCAGAAGGACGTCAAGTTGGAGAATCATTCCTTGTTGAAGTGATAACAGGAAAATTACCACCATCCTCGAGAGACTACCGCAACTATCTGAAACATAAGAAAAAAGTGATTTCCTTAGAAGATCTCGTTGTCATATTAAAAATTGAAGCAAATAATCATGGAATAACACAATCCAAAGGTGAAAAGACACTTGTTACAGGAGGGTCAAAGAAGAAAGGGCACTTCAACAACAAAAAGAAAAAGAGAAAGGCAACAGAAAATCAATCCAAAGATAATCAAACTAAGAAATTCAAAGGCGAATGTTGGGTATGTGGAAATACTGGGCACGCAACTAAAGATTGCAGGCACAAGAAGATGAATGACAAATCGGTGGCAACTATAGTGGAAAATTTGTGTTCAACCACTGAGAGATGAACTATTCAAGAGTTGTTTCAGAATGCAACTTAGTACAGAACCCTGCACAGTGGTGGGTAGACACAGGCGCTACTCATCATGTCTATTCTGATATATCTATGTTCTCCGCTTACAAGAAATACGATCAACAAGAAAAACTCTACATGGTTAATTCCGTAGATTCCATGAGCAAAGGTAGCGGCACCATCGTCCTCAAATTTACATCTTATCTCTGGATTTGTGCTCTCAAAGAAAGGCTTCCGTATGGTCTTCGAGTCAGATAAAGTAATTCTGTCTAAGGCTGGAATTATATAGGAAGGGGTTATTTATGTGATGGCCTATTTAAGGCAAATGTAGCAGTAGTCAGAAATAAAACTATGTACTCTGATTGTGCTATTAATAAAAGTGAAGTTTCTTATTTGGTTGAGCATCAAATTTTACTTCGGCATGATAGATTAGGACACAAATTTTAGAAAAATGGTTTTTTTTAGCAAACTTGGGATTAATTCCTAAATTCTAAGTAGATAAAAACTAAAAATGTGAGAGATGTGTAGAAGCAAAATTGGTTAAGAAACCATTTCATACTGTTGATAGAAGTACGGAACCACTAAGTTTGGTTCACACTGATTTATGTGATTTTAAATCATTACCTATAAGAGGCGGAAAAAAGTACTTTATCACTTTTATTGACGACTATATACGTTATTTCCATGCATATCTTTTGAATAGTAAAGATGAAGCAATTACACCGTTTATAAAATATAAGGCTGAAGTAGAAAATCAGTTAAATAAAAAGATCAAGATATTGAGATCTGATTGTGGTGGAGAATATGAATCACCGTTTGAACAATTCTTTGCAGAAACTGGTACAGTTCATCAAACAACAACTCCATATACACCACAACAAAATGGTATTGCCAAGAGAAAGAATAGAACATTAAAAGATATGAAAAATGCAATGCCATTGACCTCTGGTCTACCGATGAACTTGTGGGGGGAAGCTTAAATATGTCTAATTACATATTAAACAAGGTTCCTTACAATAAAACAGGAAAAATTCCATATGAGTTATGGAAAGGACACATACCAAATTTCAAATACCTCAAAGTATGGGGGTGCTTGGCAAAAGTTATAGTTCCACCTCCCAAGAAAGTCAAACTTGGACCAAAAACTGTAGACTGTTACTATCTAGGACCAGCCCAAACTAGTAGTGCCTACAGATTTTTGGTATTCAAGTCCGATATAATTGATATTAATGTTAATACAATCATAAAGTTTCGAGATGCCTCATTTTTGAAGATGTGTTTTCGCACAAAAGTAATGAAGGAAATTATTTCCGTAAAAGGACAAGAGAAGAATCAAGCAAGCCACATAACGATGAAACTCATCGTGAAATTGAGGAAGTTGAACCAAGAAGAAGCATAAGAGCAAGAATGTTCAAGATGTTTGGTTCAGATTTTCTAACATACATGTTAGAACACGAACCTCAAACATACAATGAAGCAATGTCATCGTCTGAATCTTCATGTTGGAAAGAAGTAATCAAAAGTGAAATTGATTCAATTCTAAGTAATAAAACTTGGGAAATAGTTTCTTCCGCCTAGAATAAAACCGATTAGTTGCAAATAGATCTTCAAAAATAAGATGAAACCAAATGGATCAATTGAAAAATATAAAGCAAGATTGGTCGCCAAAGGAAATCGTCAAAAGAAAGGTATAGACTTCTTTGATACTTATTCACCAGTTACACGAATAACCTCTATAAGAATGTTAATAGCAATTGCATCCATGTATAATCTAGAGATTCATCAAATGGATGTAAAGGCATCATTCTTAAATGGAAATCTTTATGAGGAGATATTTATGGAGCAACCCGAGGGTTTTATTTCCAAAGGAAATGAAAACAAAGTATGTAGATTAGTAAAATCATTGTACATACTAAAACAAGCTCCAAAACAATGGCACACAAAATTTGATAGTGCCATGATGAAAAATGGTTTCCGTATAATGAATGCGATAAATGTGTTTATTATAAACAAGTTGAAAAATCATACATGATGTTTGTTTATATTTTGACAATATGCTAATCTGTGGTCCAAATAGTAAAGTAATAGAGACCATAAAGAAAGTGTTAATCAACAATTTCGACATGAAAGATTTAAGTGTTCCAGACGTTATTTTGAGAATCAAAATAATAAAAACACCTAATGGAATTGAACTATCTTAGTTACACTATATGGAAAAAGTGATTGAAAAATTCTAAAATTACGGAATTAAAGCAGTAAGAACACCTTTTAATCCATCGGAAGCACTGCATAAAAACACTAATGGAAGTGTAATGCAACTAGAATACTCTCGTGTAGTAGGATGTCTAATGTACCCCATGAATTGCACAAGACCTGATATAGCTTATGCAGTAAATCGGTTGAGCAGGTATATAAGCAACCCAGGGAAGGAATAGTGGAAAGTACTAATGAGAGTGTTGGGATATCTAACGAGTACCACGAACTTTTTCCTACATTACAGAAAATGTCCTGCTGTCTTAGAAGGACATAGTGATGCAAACTGGATTTCTGATTCAGAGGAATCTAAATCAACTAGTGGTTATGTCATCACCCTAGCAGGAGCAGCAGTGTCATGGAAATCTGCTAAACAAACGTGCATAGCTTGATCCACTATGGAATCAGAGTTCATCGCTTTAGATAAAGCAGGCGAAGAAGCATAATGGCTTCATCAATTTTTAGAAGAAATTCCATTTTAGCCTAAACTTGTACCGGCCATATGCATACACTATGATAATCAACCAGCATTAAGTAGAGCATTAAACTTTGTTATAATGGAAAGTCACTACATATTCGTCGATGCCATAACACAGTTAGGCTGTTACTCTCAAATGAAACTATTTCCATCGATTATGTGAGAACTACTGATAACCTTGTAGATCCATTTGCCAAAGGATTATAAAGAGAGAAAATTGACTGCGCATCGAGGGGAATGGGTTTAAAAGGCTAAACCAACAAGAGTTATCTTATACGGAATTATAAAGAGAGAAAATTGACTGTGCATCGAGGGGAATGGGTTTAAAAGCCTAAACCAACAAGAGTTATCTTATACGGAAATCTATCCTAGCAACTGGAGATCCCACGGATTAGGATCAATAGGAAAACCAGTTCTAAGTAACTCAAAAAGTAATGCATTTGTTTGGACTTAGTCTTACTCCATTCCTATGGTGCACAATAGAATGCATGCCTACATAAGTATTAAAAGGATAAAGCTTTGCTTTTTAATGATGACCATATCCTGAAAATAACAAGTTGGGTATATGTAGGATACTCTTTGTGGTTGCGATCACCTATGTTAGTGTGAGCTTGGTCGGCTCTATGAGAATATTAAATGTTTAAATTCTCTAAAAACTCGCAGAACCAAATTTGTTCAGAACCAAAATAAACACAACCAAGGGATTGGATGTGAAAGGAAACAATGCTTTAAAGCTTATTGCCTGGTTATGCACAAATGGTTGACGGTTCAAAATGAAATAACTCACCGAATAGCTAAGTATATCCGATAAGTTTTAATCAGGGAACTTTAGCTTTAACAGAATTAATGAAGGGAATTAATGAAGTTTATTCTCCAGATAACGATCCTCCTTGGAAATTTAGCTTTAACAGAATTTTAATAGGTCCTACCCTTAGGCAGCTTTCTTTGCTTTATGCCAGATTAAATCTTTATAATATTGATGATGATTATGATTTTATTAGTTGAGAATGGGATAAGAGTAAGAAATATACTCCCAATTCTTTTTATAGATTTATTAATTTTTCGGGTACTTTAAATAACTCTTATAAATTTATGTGGAAGTCTAATGCTCCTCCTAAATCCAAAATTCACATGTGGTTAATTCTTCATGGTAAACTTAATACAATTGAATTTTTAAAGAGAAAAAACATTCATAATGATAATAAATGTTATTTTTGCAATCTACATCTCGAAGACATAAATCATATATATTATGATTGTTTGGACACTAATAACATCCTTATTAATACTCTTAATTTTTTTAACTTTAATATAATAACTAATATTTTGGATTGTGAATTCTACTGGAAAAATTATAGGTTCAAATTCAATAAAAATATTAGATTTTTACTAGACACTTTATTTATTATTATTAGTTGGTTTATTTGGTTTGAGAGAAATCAAAGAATTTTTAATAATAATAATAATAGTCATCTTAATAAATTGATTTTTTCAATTTCTTCATTTTGTTTTGATTGGATTTCTAATCCTAATTACAAATTAACCAAACATATCCTTTTTAATCGGTATCTTAACAAGGTTAGTTATAATATTAATTTTTTTAAATATAACAATAACTTTTATAGCACCAATAATAGTATTATTAATATTTTTCCTATTTTTAATCATGATCTCTCTTTAAATCATAGTTTACTTATGATTAAAGATAATTAAGTCTGATCTGTCTCAATTTTTGTTATAGTCTCTGTTTGGCAGTTGTTTTCAGTTTATTCATTCCTTTAGTTTTTGTCCTAATGGTTTCATTTTGTGTTTTTATTTCATTATTTATAAATACATATATATGTATATTTGTTTTATGAATTTACATATATATGTATCTTTCTAATTTTTTCCCTAGTTTTATTTCAGATACAGGTTTGGGAGATTGGTTATCAGGTTCTTTTTGCAGGTTTCTCTTATCTTCAAATTGCTGGCTATCAGTTTGTAGAGAGGTCATCAGATCATAGTTTCTTCATCCAGGACTGTTGGCAGTTATCCCCTCAGATATAGGAATCTGCTATCTTCAGCATGGTGTACTTTTCAGGATGATCTATTCTTCAATTTGACACTCATTCTTATTGTTCAGAGTCTTCAGAGTGTTCTACCTTTTCAGCAGATCCTCTCTTGAGTAGTTGTTTATCCTCTTCTTCTGTTTCAGACTTTAGGTGTTTTTTTATTAGGTTGAGTTGTCGCTCTGTGTCTTTGTTTTCTCTCTTTGTCTTTTTGGTAGTTCTATCATCTTAATATCGGGCGGTGGCCATGCCGGAGCTTGATATTGAGGTGTGATGGGTGGTGGCCTTGCCGGAACTCATCTTAGGAGTACCCTGAGATTAGCTATTTGTATTTTTTCTCTTGTTACCTGACAGGCATGTTGGTAGCTCATTATGTTCGTGATATATATATTTTCACATGTGTGCTCACCTCTATGCGTAGAGGATCACACATTTTTTCAAAAAAAAAGTTTTAAATAGGGAAAGTTCAAAGTGAAATATCAATTTATCCTCGATATAGCATTATTTTCAAATGAACTGTGTGATATTACACTTTGTGTGGGGGAGACATATATCATCATTCATGTGGGGGATTGTTAGAGGCCCTTTATAGTGAATGAGATATTGTCCCACGTCGCCAAAAATAAGTTAATGTCCATGCTTATATACTATTTTGCTCAAATCCATATTGGTCCTTAGGGTCGGGTAATTTAGTGCGAGGAAGAGGACCTATATGGTCATGAACTTCCCAACAGACATAACCGTTGGGAATTAGCCTATAAAAGAAGAATGAAAGCTGATCAGTAACTAACTTCGAATTTACTCTTCTTCCTCTTCATTTCTTAATCTCTACAATCAATGCGCTTCCGCATATCACACAGAAGATCATACACATCACAATCTCGGGTAGATCACGTCTATTGTATCTTGGAAGACTTTGAATAAAGTCTTAAGAAAATTGTTACAACAAGCCTCGGATGAAATTTTCTTCCTCATCCAGTTAGATTTCTATTTACTTATATGTTTATATACATCGTTGTGTAATCTTTCTATCTCAACCTTGTGTTGTTTGTACGAAGTAGTACAACGCTTGTTTATCACTATAGTTTGATATAACAATTTGTTTTTGTTATTACAACATAGTTATTGTTCAAAATTACTAATGCAGAATTCCGAAGTAGTGGAAATCTGATTTGTAAACTTGTGTGACGACTTTATAACATATTGGTCTCTGTTTCGGTATACTGATCGTATAAAAGCTCTTGTTACCACTTTTGCTAGGTGAACATTCCTATACAATTGACATTGTATCGTCAATATGGCTTCTCTACTACTGTAGAAGAAAAGTTTTTTTAAAAATCTTTTTTTTGTTATTATTATTAAACATTCCCTAAATTGTTTCTTTTCTTAAACATATATAAGCCATGTTTCTTTCATTTTCTTTGTTTGAAAATAGTAAAATCCTTTTTGATTCATGGATACTCCTAAAGTGTAGGCTTATTCGTGTGAACACAGTTACCATGTCTAGCATACGCATATAGTCCACGTCCAGAATGCACTCGCCTAGGCAAGAGATTAATTTAAAAAAAGGGATTTCTATATGTAAGCTTTATAAAATGCTGCCTTTAAAGAATATGAGTCTGCAAAATGCATTTTTCTAAAATATTAGGCCTTGTTTGGCTTGCCTTTTTAGTTTTACATTTTAATCCAAAAAACATGTATACGATCCATATATTTTAGAAAGACAATCAACTTCGAAAATGACGTTAATATATAAAATGGAAAAAAAAATTATTTTGTTTTTCGTGGTTTGAGAAATAATAAAAGAATGGAAAACAATCTATCTGTTCTGCCATCCCTTCATACCCTTCATTGTCCTTCCATCATCGTCGTAATGGTCTAAAATTTTACAATTTTCTTCTGCTATACTCATATTTTGTTATGAATGTTGAAAACGGAAAATACAAAACGCAAAATGAAATCAAAAAACCCTTAATTTTACAAGTTGAAAGTAACTTCATTTGCTTTATATATTACCTCAAGATTAATACTAAAAGACTAATACAAAGCTATGGTTATCCAAACAAACCTAGTACCTTAAATGTGCCTTTCAATGATAAGTTTATGAAATAAAAATAAAATAAAACGCTAATTAGAAGAAGGGAGACTCTACCGAAAAGGATACTACGGAATAAATATTAGTATGCTCCTTTCCTTTATTTATTATATGCTTCTCTTTATCTTGTGGAAATTGCATACTTACACATCGCCCACTTTTTGTTTTCTTCATTGTTAATAGCTTCTGCATTATTCAATCTGAATCTTTTTATTCAGTTTTTTACTAAATTATTATTATTTTCAATTTGAAATGAATTTTTTTTCTTATATATAATTATTTTTTTAGATTTTAATTGATCTCCCTTGAGACTGATTTATGGATCAATGCCAGCAATCTGAAACATATGTTCTTCAACGTCGCTTCCAGATTTATTTTTTCTCTCTCTTTTAGGATAAAATTTGTTAACAAGCTTTGGCTTCTATGCATGCTTCTAGATTGACACTAGATTGCATCTTTTTTCTTGCATGGATGTTCTTACCTACATATATTTCTCAAACTAATTCTAAAAACTCTGATAAAATCTTAATTTTGATATATGATTTGAAACAATAGAAGATTAAATTGCTTTTGACAGTTTGATTAGCTCAAGAGGTTATAGTTTTAATTAGCATGATGAAATAAGCTTTACAAATTATTCATCCTTCGTATTTGATTAGTAGACACAATTGCCGAACTGTGATGGTATAAAATAGTATGGATTAGTTATGATGATAAATGGAGTTCGTTTAAACCAAAATTAAATAGATATCTTTGTTGTGGTTTGCGTGTTATATATATATATGTATCTATATGTGTGTGTATATATGTATATATATATGTATGTGTGTGTGTGGGCAGGCTATATGAACACAAAATCAAACATAAAATGGTGACACAAAAGATCCGAACCATTGGATTTTTTTGTCTTTATAGGGAAGGTGGAATTAAGGGGGAAATCCAATGGTGAAGATTCTTTGTGTTACCAACTGTGTCTATATTTTTAGACTTTCCCATATATACATATATTGTTGATTGCTTAGTGAAATTTCATATTAATGAAATAACTAGACATTGACGACCTCTAACAGAAAAGGCGCCTTTGTTAAAATCTATATAAGTATCTTTTGAACGAAATTCCTCGGGCAAAACATGACTAAATTGGTCTATTTCAAATAAAGTCCTTGTAAAAGTAATTGATTTGATTATACGATTTTTGTAGCTCAAGATTGGTCGGGAACAATCTAAATGCTGGAAATTGTAATAAAAAGATGGTCATGAAAAACCGAGGGGAAATCGACTAAATAAGTATTTTATAGAGTTGGGTAAAACTGAGGCAATGCCTCATTACAAATTCAGTTTGTTTTGCATGTTTAAAAAGCTAATGTAACGGTTAGAATTAGTTAGAGATGTATCTATAAATAGTATAATGATTATTATTGTTTGATTAGGGTATTAAGATATTTTGTAAATGGATTTTATTATTAGTCATAAATGGAAATGAGTGAAATGAATTTGTGTGTTAGTCTACTTATCATTGGTCTCATTTCTTCTTAGTTTAAATGTTTAATCTATACTGTATTATTATTACTTAGTTAGGTTTCAAGGTCCCACAGACCTCCTCCAATTTTCAAACTCAACAGTCGCGATCTTGATTTACTCTTCTTCCTTTGTGTAAGCCCCCTTCCTCTTTTTATCTAGCCTTGCAATTTTTGTTCTGCTTAACCACCGCTATATTTTAAAAATTGGGAGATCAAAGCATAGAATCGCATCAATTCCAAAAATTAAATCTTTGACTTTGAATGCTTACAAATATGAGGCAACCCCCTCTAATTTTTAATCAATTCTTCTCGAAAATTAACTGACCTCTCCCCTTCTTTCTCAAGAGCTTCACAAATCAACATTAACAGTTGACCACAGACTCATGTTGGAGAGTTGGCGAGTCTCACAAACCCGAACCCTAATAACATGGAATTTGGAATTTTGTATTTTTCTATGAATGAGATCGTGCACCCCTTCTTTCAATCTCATGGGTGAGTAGGTTATCCATATTTTTATTTTATACATTCAGCCTTTCATTTTTTATTTATGCAATGTTATTGTGTCTTTCGATAATAAGCTATTTCATCCTGATAGCGCGAGTAATTTTTTTACATTTTTTTATATGCAAGGTCATATTTATAGGTTTTGCTATATGTTGTTACTATCACCTACATTAATAGGTAAATGAAAATATTTAGTTTACCTTTAAGTTCAGTATTCCCCTTTCTGACCGTATAATTTGCACAATATTCCTTTCACAAAATATCTAGATCTTCATATATGTAAATGTCACTTTTAGGCATGTGAGTGCATTATAAAAATGTCAGATTAAATTTAAATAAATTTTGGATATATTAATATCTCCTAACTTTATTGACTAATTGATATTGCCAATTAATGATTGTGATCGGTATATCACAATATGATAACATGTTAGGTTTATAGTTTATTGGTTGTCATCTCATTTTTATATCGTGCTATACTTATCGTTAGGGAATAAAGTTATCATGACCAACAAACCATACGGTAATTATTATCAAACATATTTTGCCTAAATTTGGTGCAACTGTGCAAGCTTCAAGTGATTACATATATGTTATGAAGATATATAGTTCAACAAATGGAAATCATTTATATATCGTTTCATTACTAACGTATAAGGTGATATCACATAATATATTTTTTATCAATCAATTTTTAAGAGCTAATCTTTTTAATTGAAGTTGTCTTATTTATTTGTAAGGTACTTATGTTAGAAGCATTCTTATGTCAAGGGAGCTTTTGAAATGAAAGTCATTTATTTTACTAAATAAAAATGGTTTACATGTCTGTGGGTGTAGCGTAGTGCAAAGGAGGTTTGGGTTCTGGTAAAAAGACCTAAGTTTGATTCCTACCATGCGCTTCCATATTCTATATAAATTTACCCAGAGGTATGGGGCTTGGATCAGCGGACGACTTTACTGTACCATCCTCAGGAGTTTACTAGCCTATCGGGTTCTCTTGGGTTTTAAAAAGAAATGGTTTACATAGTTTTTTTAAAATTATGTCTCGAATTTAACAGGGAAATAATTTGTCCAAGTTTCAATAACCTATTTTAATATGTTATGTATTATTTAAAGTAGGACATGGTCCACTTTTTTCTTCTTTCCCACCCGACCTAAAATTATCTAAATCAAGTATGAGTGCAAAAAAGACCTTTGATCGGTTACCTATAATTATCTTAATCAATTTCAAGATTATTCATTTTTATCAAATTTATTACCCATAAATTTCGATGTTATAAAGCTGCACAATTTTAAAGAAAAGGTCTTAGTGCTTAATAGACGTCAATGATCAGTTAAACCTAACCTTTCTAGTGGAGGCCAAATAATCTTCAATGTAAGCTCTAAAATAAGTAAACCTTATCTCTTAATATTTTAGTATGTTCTTATTTATAATTGTAACCCTAAGACTTATCCCCATTCTGAACAGAGCCTATTATTTTTAAATGCTTTAATGAATTTAAAGAGATACATTTTTTAGTTGCAAAACATGTAATGTATGTCTAATGCTGTGATTTTTTAAACTAAGAATTAGGTCGGCCCATATGTTTTTGAAGGAAGAAAATGATGTGAGTATTAATTTAATTATTGTATCATAAGGCCTCACAACTACCTTTTGGCACAAGTCCAACGTTTTAATTTTGGATGGGCTATGTAACCAAATCCAAAGAGACATAAAATGTGTCGCACTTCAGAATATCTTGCACGTGAAATGGTTGGAAAAAGAGAATACGACCGTGTTGTAGATGATTAGACTAACTCAGCCTCTATGAAGAGTTTATGTATGACATTCCACCATTTCAAAGGTAAATGATAATAGTAGACAACATTCACTTCTTATTGGTATAATCAATGTTCTAATGGATTTATGTAGTACACAAGTTCATTAAGGTTGAACTTAAATATTATTTGATGCATAACACGTTAAGTGTAACAAAAGATCTCACTGGCAAGGTAATTATTTTCATTATTCGGTAAAATCGTATATTTGACCGCATTTATGTAGGTGCCATATACTTCAAAGAAACTTATTTCAGTTTTTAATAGAAAAGCTGATAATTTTGATATATTAGTTTATGCTGATATATTTTTGGAAGACATTGTAATAAGCATCTTTTTCATGTAACTTGCAACTTAATCGATGACACTTTCTTTTGATTGAAATCACCGAATATTTTTATTGATGTACTTGCATGTAATTTAATGGCTTTAAGTGTTATAGTTTGCATTATTTAGGCTTAAGATATTTTCTAATTTTGTTCATAATGTGACATTCCCTATCAACTCTAATATTGTTTAGTTAATAGGTCCAGGTCAATATCTTAAGAATCGAATGCGCCATGGCTATGCCTTATATCATATTTCAATTATGAAATCTTATTGTAACTTAAATGATATCTATTTTATAACATGAATACCATGATTTGATTATCGTTTATTAAAAAATATATTATTTTAGATATCTACATATTACTTATTGATTTTCTTCAAACTGTTTAGGAACGTTTCAATAGAAAAAATGAACAACTTGCTTGGAAAATGTGCATAAAATATATGAAGTGAGTGATTCGATGTAAACTGCTTTCTAGCTTCCAACCATTAATATTCCTCTCAATTTAACTTGCTTGAAATAGATGACATCAATCCAGGTCCTGGTGGAGTTGTGGACGCAGTCTGAACATGCGTGCATCTGATTTCAGTGGGCCTATGTTGAGCTAGATTTTAGAATTTGATCCATGTATTCCATAGTATCCATCTGATTACTTATTTTATCCATCTGATTACTTATTGATAACATGATGTTTATATGGCCATAGCAACCTTCCATACGAAAATTTACATATAATTGAGATATACGCTGCATATTTTACTCACTTTGAGGTTTAATATAGGTTGTTGAAAAAAATCTGCAGTTGTTCCCATTCCAATGCAAGGAAATGGCAACTTTGGTAGAGCCTTCAATAAAAGAACAATATGCAAATCTTTGTTTCTATTAAGTGCAGATTTTATTAGTATTGAGGTATTTGTAGAAAAATGTTAAATATAACATTTTCCAAATACCTCAATATTTGTAAGCCTTAAAATTGAAGTAGTAGAGGCAAAGTCGTTTTAGTATGATTTAGTTAGAATTTGAATGTTTGAAACTGTATATATTTTCTTTTACCAAGTTAACATCAAAATGAGTAAAGATCTTTTATCTAGAAAATAAACTTTTATGCATGGAATTATCTTATTACAGCCCTTTGTTTGTTTACATATAATTATTGCTCACCAGGCTATGGCAACGTCAATCTTTGGGTAAGATGATGCATCACATTTAAGTTTGTCAATGGTATGAATTTTAATGTGAGCACTTTTGTTAATACAAATATGAGTTCAGCTTTGATTTCCAAACCCAGGTCGGGATGTCAGATCCGATTATTTATTAGGCTTGGATATGGTTTCATCACTACTTGAACCTAATTATTATCTTTCCATCATACCAAACTTTGATAGAGTAATAAAGTGCTTGTATATTTGGAACCTTCATTTTCACTTGGAATAAGTTTGATTGAGTCAAGTGAGCTATCTGTGCATAGCATGAGTTCTTATGTAATGTAGTAATTTATTGAGCTTAAAATGATTTCATTTATTGTTCTCTAATATGATGCATTTGTCTAAAACTAACAAACTTGCACTATTGTTAGTTACTTTCCCGTTTCTCTTTCCCTAATTGTTTTAAATTTTAAGCTCATACCTACCAAATAATCTATATATCTCCAACTTCATATTTTTAAAATATTTTCGTCAATTTCCTAACATTTGTTGAAACAACATCGGTGAGACCGTGAATATTATTATGAACTATAAATGCAAATTTCCCATAGAATCGAGAGCTTTTTGTTAATTTCGATGGTTTCATGTAATTTTTGTAAATCCCCACACTTTTCTTAGTTGGATTTACACTTTGAATCGGTCATTCTACCAATGTCGCATGTGAAGCATAGGTTTGCACTAGTTATTATCCTATAAATCCTAACATAGAAAATTATTGTTACATTTCATTTAGGTTAACGTTACTTATTACGAGAATTGATGATGGAAGCTACAACTAGGAGCAACTTGAAACATATATTATTCGAACTTGGTAACAACTTGATTCCTCAATATACGTGATTTATTTAACACAGGAAAAATGTATCATTTTTGTTATGTGTTTATTACAAGTTTCAAACAATTATAATTATATTCTACACTTGCTTGTGTTAGTTTAGGCTTGAACTACAATGTTTTGTAACTATGCTAAGACTTTATGAATGATGTGAATATATGTACTATTTTGATCTCTCGAAATGTGAATCTTTCATGTTATTTTTAGCGAATGTAAATAATATTGGTTGTTATTAGTATAATGTCAGTTTCAATGGCAAATGATATTAAATCTATAGGTGCACATTGCAGTAATGTCCATACTTGTTTTAAAAAAAATTATTTTTTAACTAACACCTAAAATAAGTTGTACAAAATATTAAAAAGAAAAAAAACATTTGTAAAAAAACCTATTATAATGGGCAAAAATAGTTGTAACTGACTTTATTACAACGATTTCCTACAATGGTCAAAGGAAGTTGGAAAAAACTTCGATCCTATTACAACTTAGCTAAATTCATTTTTTTCAAAACCATTGTCTTAACCCGATTATAACGGTTTTTTCCAGTTGCGATAGGGGTATTTTGTTGTAGTTCGATAGGTAAAAATATCAAATTAAGCTAACAATCTGTCCTAAAATAAGCAACATAAAGCAACCAATCAAACCTAAGGGATGTACCTGTAAAGATATTAAGATGAGAAGCTCTCATCTTCTCTTTAGGCCCCAACATGCTCTCAGCCGGATCGTTACCGAACTGCCCAATTACCAACTTGACTACCCTATTCCTAAGCTGCTTCACGCTATGTTCGATGTTGGGTGTACCACCATAATATGAAATTGGTTCAGGGTCTAACTCTACATCCTCCAGCTAATTTGAATTGATTACATTGGTTGAGTCATGTACACATTTTTAAAAATGTTGTACATGAAATACATTATGGACTCCCGCCATCTTCTCTAGAAGATTTACACTTTGTATCGTACTTTTGGTCCGCTCCGACATCGGAAAAGAACTAACAAATCATAGGGCTACCTTTTCCTGATTTCCAAATCTCGTTACTCTTTTCAATGGTGAAATCTTCACCAATACTAGATCAATAACTGCAAATTTCAACTCTAACCACCTTTTATCAGAATATGACTTCTGTCAATTCTGTGAGACCTTCATCCTTCTCTTTATTAGCTTTATCCTTTCTAAAGTATGCCTTATCATCTCCAGTCCAAGTTACCTTATCCATAGACTCCCGACAATAAGAGGTGACTTACAAAACCTACCGTACAATGTATTATATGGTGCCTATACCTATACTAGCCAGGTAACGGTCATTATATGCAAATTCTACCAAACGTAAATGATCCTTCCAAGCTCTTCCAAAGTCGAGTATGCGTGCTCTCAATAGATCCTCTAACACCATGTTTGCCTTTTTTCGTCCATCCATTTGAAGGTGATGTTGTGCTTAGGTTCAGTTTCATTCCCAATGCATCCTGTAGATTCCTCTAGAACTCACTCATGAAAAGTGGGTCTCAGTCACTCACTATGCTTATCGGAACGCTACATAGCTGACTATTTCCTTGATATACGACCTGTGCAGTTAATGCCCCGCTATTACCTCGCTATAACCCTGTAATATCTCATAGATGATTTCTACTGCTATGATTTTTTCATATAGCCTCAAATATAGTCTTTTCGCTTTAAGACCCACTATTTCCGCTATATTCCGTTATTCCCGCTATATTTCACTATTTTCGCTATATCTTCTTTAAAAGAAATGAATTGAAAATGATATTTACGCAATATAAAAATTATGACATTAATTTATTTAATTGAACTTTTAATATATTTTCAGAAATGAAAGTCCTTTAATATTCTACTAAATTCAATTATGTTATATAACAGTTTTACGTTTATTTAGTATATTCGCATATGTTTTTTTATTTAAAATTAATGTATTAATTATGATTCAATAGAATGTTAATTTTTCATTTAATTGCCATTTATATTCTTGTAAAAACAATAAGTATGAGGTTTATATGCTATTTTAGAGTCATCCGCTATATTCTCGCTATGACTTTTTGCACCGCCACCGCATTGAATCTGCCTAGCATTTTAACTGCACAGTATACAACACAACCAACGCCGTCATTATCCTTGTGCTCTTGATCGAAATAAATTGTCCTCTTTTGGCTAGATGATCCAGCACTACCCAAATACTCTTATTACCTCTCCTATTTTGAGGCAATCCGGCTATGAAACGCATGGATATATTCTTCCATTTCCACTGTGGAATCTCTAATAAGGTTAATAGTCCACTCAACTTCATCTATTCTATCATAACCCTCTAACATATCAAATACTTAGCTACAAACTATACTATATGCCTCTTCACCTCTGGCAATAGAATGACCGCTTTATATTCTAATACGTCTTGTCTCAACCTGGGTGAATGATCATTCTAAAATGGTGAAATTCACCTAAAACTTACTCAATCACCTCTTTAATATGTTATACAAACAACTTACCATCTCGCCTTAGGTATCCCTTCTGATCTTTGGATGAGTAATTATGACACAACTGTTCACCCTATTCCAATTGCACCAAAATATCAATTAGAGAAGCATCATGGTTTGGCTTTGTTTGACTCAATTCATTAATGTAGGCTTTATCTCCATCATAAACAAAAAAACCCGACATATATTCTGGTGAGGTTGAGACCTCGAATCCTGAAATGAACTCCATATTCATCCACACTAATAACATGCAATTTAACGCGAAGCGCTTCCTACTCAAAGCATTTACAACTATATTTAGAGTATAGGCAATTCTAAAAAACATGTGATGATAGAAACTCCATCCACTGTTGTTTCCTAAGATTCAAGTTCTTTTGGAAAAATAGATATTTAGTGGACTTGTGATCTGTAAACAATTCAAACCTATTTCCTAATAGATAGTGCCTCTCGTATTTTAATGCAAATACGATGGCAACTAGCTTAAGATCGTGCATAAGGTACTTCTTCTCCTTGATCTTAAGCTGTCGGCTCGCTTATGCTACCACCTCCCCTTATTGCATTAGGATAGCACCAAGACCCATACATCAAGCTTTGATATAATGTTAAATGTTTTGGTAGCATTAAGGATAGGCAAAATTGGTCAGCTAATAAGTAATCCTTCAACTTCACAAACACCTCTTGCAGTAACTCGTCCTTTGTGATACCCAAAAATCCACACCTTACATCATTATCCAACTTTCGAATACCAGAAAAGGCAGACTGTCAGGATAAATTTTAAACAAAACACCAAACCATTACATCGATAAGATCTCACATTAAAATGATAACATATAATATACTAAATACACCTGAATAGAATAGGATAACAACACACACACTTATATATATATATATATATATATATATAAGAGACCGCATTGACAAATGAATATAAATATAGAAAGTCAGAATAGAATATTTGATACGAGTCTTGGATACAAATAACATATATGTCATGTACTACTACAGTATCAAGCATATATCCAAAGTATCATCTTTGTCTTCAAAGCTCTAGCTGCATCACTCTAATAGTATAAGTCCAAACACACTTGACTTCAAAGTATTCAATCGAGTAACCGAGAGTTATCACGACATAAACAGATAAAGACAAAATGTAGGACAGACATAAAGCCTGATGTGAGGGGAAAGTGTATTCTCCCTGGAAATGGAAAGTGTATTCTTCCTGAAAAGCCGAGTATCTCTCAAAGTAGCTTTTAAAGTATAAATTAAAAGTTCTAGAATTGGTTTTAAAAAGAATATTGTTGGAGAAATTATTTTCGGAAATTGTTTTTAAATCTTTAAAGCGAATATTATTAAGTTGATCACAGAAGTGGTTATTTTAAAGATTAAATTGGTATTTGATTTAGAAAATGGATATTTTAATAATTACACTTTATCTAATATTTTTATTCTTAAAATTATTTGGACTTGAGTTTTTATATGAGATGTTGATATTAAATTTCATAACAAATGTATTAAATAAAGTTATTAAAAATAGTTTTTATTTTAAATGTTTCCAAGTATATATTTTTGGATAAGTGATTTAAATCATTTTGAAGTATTCGGACTCGGAAAATTTTCAGTGGAAGTAAATAAATATTTGGAAATTTATTCCGTGTGAGGAAAGTGATTTGAAATTTGTTTTCAAAGGGTTGAAGTGTGAAAATATATCTTGCGAAGATATTTTGAAAAATAAATAATTTGGGAAAATTATTTAAATTTCGTGATTGTTGTGAATGTTGATTGATAGTTAAATAACCGACTATCAATATTGACCTTTAAATGGCATTTGAATTTCTATACGACCGGTGGTCGGATTCCAAACGGTTATTCAAAAACCACATCGAATCTTTATGACGGATCTTTTGTTTAAAAGTTCAAAGTGGAAATTTGTTGTGATTTACTTGAAAATGAATTTAACACTTATATTTAAAAATAAGCGCTCGTTATTCGGATTAGCCGGGAGAGAACTTTGTGTCAATAACCCATTCTGAATAATGATACGATGAAATGGGATTGCATTTGAAGATGGTGTTGAAGATCGGGTATTTTTGAAAACGAAAGGATTACCTGTCGAATGTCTCTATACTGAGTTACTCCGATATAGAGATTTTATCACCCTTTGTGATGGGAACTCCGAACGTGATTAGTGAATATTCGGATTTGCAAGGGCTTCTTTTGAAGTGCCTTCGATTCTGTTCGAACCCGAAACAGACTTATATGGATGTATGTCTGACGTTACCCTTTGAGATGTAAAGATGGTTTCTATCAAATACATTTATTTTGGTGGTAGAGAATTTATTCTCTTAGTTTAACACCCTTCTCTGAGATGTACGGGCTTAGAGGTTATGTAGTTGATATTTATCAGTGATATATTCCCAATTTAGTTATGTGGCATACGAAGTGCTGCTGATCATTTTTTGATCAAAGCATGGCTTTTGTGAAAAGTGTAGCTTTGTGGAACGAGACCTCGTCGGACCTCACAACCCAGAAAGGGTCGAAACAGGAAGGATGTGGCAAGGTTATTTGGGGGTACCTCCCTCTGGGTATGTCCATTTCCTTTCGGAAAAAGGTGGCATCATGGTATGGAGCCCAGATATTTAACCTATGTGGTTGCTACAAATTTATTACTTTATGGTTGTTGCTTTGTGGTTGAGGATCCTCGGATAAAGGTCGGTAACGACCGAAGATGGCATACTCGTGTGGTTACCTAGTTACAGCTTCATTACAGCGTAAGGTAACTCGGCCTTATGTTGGCCGAGAGCTGGATAAGTTCTCGGGGCGTCCCTCTAGAGGCGTACCCATGTGGCACAGGAAGCTCCTTAGCCTGACCATTTGTTGGAAATCCAAAGAAACAATACGAGCCTTGTACGGTTTTAGTTGTATAACATGCCTTTTACTTATGGTGGTGACCCATCGTTTAATTGGTAGCTATAGTAGGTATACCATAATGGTGGTGTGCTGGCTAAGATTAATATTATACTTTTGAAATGTTTTCTGCACTGTGCTCTAATAATAATATCAAAAGGATTTTGCGTATCAAGCATGTTTGACTATCATAAGGAGAAATCTCCTCCAATTCTACGTTTGCATTGTGTGTGTGGCGGGAGGACTTGTGGTAGTTCATTTTCCAAATGCATAGTGGATATCTTTTTATTTCCTTTGTGCAAATAACGTTTTTAAGATCTCGCACCAGTCCCATGACCGACCTTGCTTAATACAACATGATAGGGGGTTCTCGCTTCGCGTTTGGTGGCGAACGGAAGACTCTTACCCCTACATGTCCCTAGGGAAGGGTTGGTTAACCGGTTAGCTAAAGAAGTCGAAAGACTGGCCGTAAAAGCAAGGTCAGGGTACCATTATGAGCCATGGCGTGGCTGGGATGGTTGAAAAGCCTACCAGTCGAGAGTGGCCGCTGTCTGACGGTCGAAGAGCCGAGACAATTACAATGTGGTATCAGAGCAATTGGTTAAGCGAAAACCTTAGCTCTGGTGGGGATTACTCATTAGAGATAGAGTCAGTAGTACTCTAGAATGAGTTTGAGTGTAATAACAGATATGAGTGCGTATTTGTTAGTGAATATAAAAATTGTTTTTATATTGTGTTGACTTATCGATTGATTGTTTATAGATTTTGGTCGGTGTAGTTTGACCAAATGTATCGATAGGGGTTTCTAAACTCTTGACTAAGATAAACCGACACAGTATTGTATTAAAATAGGGTAAATGAAATAATTTTACCAAAATTATTTTTGTATATAAGAGGAAAAAAATTTCCATGAATTATTATGGTATATATATGGTTGCTTGATTGTTAGGAAGTGATAATATTAAATTATTATCATTAATTATTAAATAAGAAATAGAAATCACAACCAAAAAGCTAAGAAATAAATTCATATACAAATGAGATTTGTAAATATAAATTGTAAAATCAATTTATAATTTGAAATAGAATTACAGAGAAATATTTGAAAAAGGATTGAATAGATTTGAAATTTGGAAAATTTGGAAATTAAATCCCTTTTGAGTTTGAAAATGATTTTTCAAGGGTTTGGAAAAATATGGTGATATTATGTTGGGAAATATTTTTGTATTGAATTTGAAATCCGGTGAAATTTGGAAATTAAAAATATTTGGAAAAAATGTTATCAAAGGGATAAAAGCACTAAACTCCTTTTGGTCGCTGGAAAATAATTCTAATGATGATCGCGACATCATCGGTGTTTATTTTCGAGTTTCCAAGAGAGGAATTGCTGCCAAATTATTTAAAAATTGAAGTTGTTTGGAAAACTGGGGTTGGTTTTGGAAATTCAAAAGATAATTTGAATTGATTTCAAAAATGGTTTTGAAAAGATGGAAAGACTCTTGAATCCTATATAAAATATTTATAGAATATAATTGAGTTTGCAACCTATAAATTTGAAATTGTTAGAATAAAATCTCACTTGAAAGGAGCTAAAATTAAATTAAGTGTGAAATGTAAATAAGTTGGAAAACTTATCGATGCTTAAAATTTGGATTAAAATTGAATATTTGTATTGAGTAAAATTAAGTGAAATGGAAAATTTGTCAAGTTGGATCAAATGAAGCCAAGTACTAAAATAAAATTTGTAAGCGAAACTAATTGAAGGAATGACAAAATAAATATGGTTTGAAATGAATTGAATTCAATAATTATAAATGAAAGGTAAACTGAATTCATATGGAATTGAAATCCAGTTTAAATATAAGTAGATATTAACCGATGTGGCAAATTGAAAATAAATGTAGGAAGTATGCAGAATATTTGTATCGAACTTAAGAAAATGAATGGTATAATTCTTAAGTAAATTTGATATTGGAAATATACAAAGTTAATAATTGAGTGAAGGTTAAACTGGGAATTGTGAAATGTAATTGTGAATAAGGGAATGAAAATAATCAATGTGAATAAAAGAAAAGAGTATTGATATAGCTAATAATCAATTGGAATTAATACGTAGGATGTATGTATATTATTTTATTCGCATAGCGATTTGATCCAGAATTCGAGCATAGAATTTCGAGATAGTTATATCGATCCGAGTAGGGATTTTTCTCTCGATTTTCGACGGCGAAACTGGATATGGATTTTTGGTTGATTTTGGAAATTCTCTATCATAGTTTACGGCTATGCAAGGAGAATGACGGTTGAAATGGAAAGTGTATTCTCCCTGGAAAGCCGAGTATGTTTTCAAATTAGCTTTTAAAGTATAGATTAAAAGTTCTAGAATTGGTTTTAAAAAGAACATTGTTGGAGAAATTATTTTTGGAAATTATTTTTTAATCTTTAAAGCGAATATTATTAAGTTGATCGTAGAAGTCGTTATTTTAAAGATTAAATTGGTATTTGATTTAGAAAATAGATATTTTAATAATTACACTTTATCTAATAATTTTATTCTTAAAATTATTTGGACTTGAATTTTTATAAGAGATATCGATATTAAATTTCATAACTACAGATTCAAGTTACCTTATCAGCTTTGCCTTTTCTAAAGTATTCCTTATCATCGCCAGTCCAAGTTACCTTATCCATAGATTCCCGATGATAAGAAGGTGACTTGTAAAACCTATCGTACATTGTATTATACGGTGCCTATACCTATACTAGCCAGGTAACGGTTATTATATGCAAATTCTACCAAACGTAAATGATCCTTCCAAGCTCTTCAAAAGTTGAGCATGCGTACTCTCAATAGATCCTCTAACACCCTGTTCGCCTTTTTTTCGTCCATCCATTTGAAGGTGATGTTATGCTTAGGTTCAGTTTCATTCTCGATGCATCCTGTAGATTCCTCTAGAACTCACTCATGAAAAGTGGGTCTCAGTCAGTCACTATGCTTATCGGAACGCTACATAGCTGATTATTTCCTTGATATACAACCTGTGCAGTTAATGCCCTGCTATTACCCCGCTATAAGCCTGCAATATCTCATAGCGGATTTCTACTGCTATGATTTTTTCATATAGCCTCAAATATAGTCTTTTCACTTTAAGCCCCACTATTTCCGCTATATTTGTTATTCCCGCTATTTCCGTTATATCTTCTTTAAAAGAAATGAATTGAAAATGACATTTACACAATATGAAAATTATGAAATTAATTTATTTAATTGAATTTTTAAAATATTTTCAGAAATGAAAATACTTTAATATTTTACTAAATTCAATTATGTTATATAACAGTTTTACGTTTATTTAGTATACGCATATGTTTTTATTTAAAATTATTTATGTATTAATTATGATTTAATGGAATGTTAATTTTTCATTTAATTGCCATTTATATACTTGTAAAAACAGTAAGTATGAGTTTTATATGCTATTTTAGAGTCATCCGCTATATTCCCGCTTTGACTTTTTGCACCGCCACCGCATTGAATCTGCCTAGCGTTTTAATTGCACAGTATACAAGCAACCAACGCCGTCATTATCCTTGTGCTCTTGATCGAAATGAATTGTCCTCTTTTGATCAGATGATCCGACATTACCCAAATACTTTTATTACCTCTCCCATTTTGAGGCAATCCGTCTACGAAACGCATGGATATATTCTTCCATTTCCACTGTGGAATCTCTAATAAGGTTAATAGTTTACTCAACTTCATCTACTCTATCTTAAACCTCTAACATATCAAATACTTTAGCTACAAATTGCGCTATATGCCTCTTCACCTCTGGCAATAGAATAACCGCTTCCAATTCTAATATGTCTTGTCTCAACCTGGGTGAATGATCATTCTAGAATGGTGAAATTCACCTAAAACTTACTCAATCACCTCTTTAATATGTTGTATTAACAACTTACCATCTCGCCTTAGGTATCCCTTCTGATCTTTGGAAGAGTCCAAATGACTCAATCGTTCACCCTATTCAAATTGCACCAATATATCAATTAGAGAAGCATCATGGTTTGGCTTTGTTTGACTCAATTCATTAATGTAGGCTTTGTCTCGATCACAAACAAAAAAACACGACATATATTCTGATGAGGCCGAGACCTCGAATCCTGAAATGAACTCCATATTCATCCACACTAATAACATGTAATTTAACACAAAGTGCTTCCTACTCAAAGCATCTATAACTATATTTAGAGTATAGGAAATCCTAAAAAAACATGTAATAATAGAAACTCCATCCACTGTTGTTTCCTAAGATTCAAGTTCTTTTGGAAAAATAGATATTTAGTGGACTTGTGATCTGTAAACAATTCAAACCTATTTCCTAATAGATAGTGCCTCTAGTATTTTAAGTCAAATATGATGGCAACTAGCTTAAGATCACGCGTAGGGTACTTCTTCTCCTTGATCTTAAGTTGTCGGCTCGCGTATGCTACCACCTTCCCTTATTGCATTAGGATAGCACCAATACCCATACATCAAGCATTGATATAAATGTTAAATGGTTTGGTAGCATTAAGGATAGGAAAAATCAGTGAGCTAATAAGTAATCCTTTAACTTCACAAACACCTCTTACAACAACTCGTCCTTTGTGGTACCCAAAAATCCACACCTTACATCATTATCCAACTTTCGAATACCAAAAAAAGCAGATTTTCAAGATAAATTTGAAACAAAACACCAAACCATTACATCGATAAGATCTCGCAATATAATGATAACATATAATATACTGAATACACCTGAATAGAATAGGATAACATCATACATATATATGTATATATATAAGAGACCGCATTGGCAGAAGGAATTGACAAATGAATATAAATATAGAAAGTCAGAATAGAATATTTGATACGAGTCTCGAGTACTAATAACGTATATGTCATGTACTACTACAGTATCAAGCATATATCCAAAGTACTGTCTTTTCCTTTAAATCTCTAATTACCTCACTCTAATAGTGTAAGTCCAAAAACACTTGACTTTCAAGTATTTAATCGTGTAACCGAGAGTTGTTATGACATAAACAGACAAGGACAAAATGCAGGACAAACATAAAGCCCGATGTGAGTGGAAGTATATCTGAATACTGTATATCAAAATTATATATATATAGAATAGAAACTATTACGATATAATTGGTCCTCCCCTCAAATGTGGCTCATGGATAATCCAGACTTTCTAAAAACAAGCAAAGTAAACCTATCCAAAAGATTGAAAATCATACCATAACCGGCTTTCTCCTGCAATCAATGAGTCAGCATTACTAATATAATGTGACCGATATGTAGCGGTATATCATGATAAGGTAACCCAACATACAAATGCCAAGAAAATATAAGTACCTGAATATAAGCATATCCTAGAATACATAACAATATTATCAACCAACTAACATAACACACACAATAGAATGATAAGCGATAGATAGGGAATACAAATTGATATTCATCATTACTGATGGGTGGAGTCCGCCGTAGACTTGTGCCCATGCTAAATAGAGTCAGTACCTCGGTGTACCATAGATCCTGAGTCGCACCCAATGTGGTCAAAATCGTGTAGTCCTCACTATACCCCTTAGTGAGCATAGGTGATACATGACCTACTCTATATATTAGAAATTTGAGTCTGCATTGGACATCGATCGTAATCTAATGATTCCCATTGAGGGTTCAAAATAAATAGAGTAAGTGCCTTAGTGTACCATAGAATCCCGAGCAATATCTTCAGTGATTGGTCTTGGTGTAGATCTCATCGTACCCCTCAGTGAGTATAAGTGATATATGATCTGCTCTATTTACTTCAAACCTATGTGGAACTCATCCTACCCCTTAATGAGCATAAGTGATATCTTATACACTCGTAGATGATCGTCATCATCTCCCATTCGGCTACCGTAGATTCTTTAATAAATTCGTATAATGTCTCTTCAAAGGAGAACAATGAGCATTTCCTGTATAATATACCATCGGGACCACAATGGAACACCGATGCTATATATATACACACATATATATATATATACATACACACACACATCAACGTGTATATATATAATGTCACATAATGAAATAGGTCTATCACAACAACGACTGATATCTTGTCATCGTGGCTCACTCCGCTTCATCGTATGCACTCATCGGACGTGATGGTATAATCCATCACTTTTCCAATCTCGTGCCCTCAAGTAGTCCATGGTCGTCTCAAAAGTTGCACCAAAGTTCCTTACAAATTGCACTCGAAATAGGGGAAGAATCCTCGCTTAAATGGCACTTGATCAGGGCTTTATTGCCCATGTCGGTGCAACACCAGTCCACTAGTAGTAGCCTGTCCCAAGCAGTAAAGCCTGAGCAGGTGCCACCCGACCACTTTGGTCGTCGATTGGCATGTGGTTTCCTCTGTTGCTTCACCCGATGAGCTGCCTAGCTTCCGAAGCTTGCCTCTACCCTATTGAACCTTCTCCAAAGTACAATGGTTGACGTTTTGGAAGTGGTTCCTTACGTGGTTGAAAATTGAATTCAACATGAAATCCACTCTTTGCACGTATAGAGTTCTATGAGCGAGTCTAGCTACCCGACCACCTCTAGTATGCCAAAAGGAAATCAACTGTCCTTCTTACCTTGTGTGTTGGTCTCATGTGTGTCTACACCCATATTCGTGGATGCCTACGCATACACATACGCACAAACACACCACTATCATATAAATCATGTTTCGGGCTTCATTAGAGCTATTACTTGACCCGTACCTTCTCATGCAACTTAGCGCATATGATGTTGCTATAGCTACATGAGACGCTCGCCACATGCTTATACACAAATAAAGGTACATGCATCAAAATATATATACAATTATATATATATATATATATATATATATATATAACCACACATGACAATTCTAGCTATAACACAAGAATCATCTTTATTATTATACTACTTCAAATACATATAAAACACATACTCGCTCATGCACATATATGTTCAAATATATTCAAGTAAGTAATTCAATTATTACTTAAATCAAAACTTACTTTTTTTACTAGATCTTTTCAATAAAATTAAAGCATTTTTTATATTATTTTATAAAATCTTATATACTTTATGAAATATCTCATTCATATTATTTTATAAAACCACTTATTTTATAAAATATCAATTTGATAATATTTTATAAAATCACTTGTTTTATAAAATATCTCATTCATACTATTTTGAAAAATCGTTATTTCATGAAATATCTCATTCATACTATTTTGTAAAATCATTATTTTATGAATATAACTTTTATATTATTTTATAAAATCACTTATTTTATAAAATATCACTTTTATTTATAGAATTTTTGTTTATATAAGTAATATTTATAAATAAACTATTCGCTTATAAAAATTATCCGTTTACTTTAAATAATATTTATAGGTACTAACTAAGCTCTATTAGGCCTCTAACACTTTACATATTAAGTGTAATTTCCTAACTCACTTAATTAGCATACTAGCTTTCTTTAAATCAGTTCAAATGATTAAGTTAACATTCTCTTATGACATGCACATCATTATACTATTTAATTAATCACAAATCAAACCGTAACATCACAAATAATCATTAAATTAAACCCAAATAAATTCTGGGGCATACTGACTTTTCTAAACATGGTAGTTAAGGACTTAAACAATTAATGTATAAATATAACCATGTTAACAACATGATCATAAGGCCAATCCAACACAAACGTTCTCTAAATCATTTCATATAACTTCGTAATCATCAATAAGCAAATATATGAAGGTAAATAAGTAACCTAAGTAGGAGAATCATCCCGCTCACCTCTTCTTCTCCAAACCAAGCCCAATATCACCAAATCTCATCATTTTGCTCTCTTTAAATCTTGGATGAAGCTCTAAAATCTGGTTCAAGCTAATTCCTTCATGGGTTTTGTAGAGAATGAGAAGAAAGGAATTGTAGTTATTTTATCAAGATTTATGGAATTTTATTTGTGTATGAATTAGTGATTCAAGGCAAGAGGATTAAGGGGTAATTAGAGAAGTAATTAGAGAAGAATGTAGAATGAAAAGTGAATGTGAATTATTAAGGGATTTAGCTAACTTATAAGCTAGCTTATGAGAATTAGCCCAAATCCTTTCCATCCAACACTGTTCATCCTCAAAATTTATCGACTCCAAACATAGCCAAGTTTATACTCATTTTTCTTGCATCGAAAAAGCGGTCTCAATCACAGGATGTCATGAGACCCAATTCATCTGACTTTGAAAAATTGAGTTTAATGAATGTACAATTAAATATTTAAATTAACTATTTAAATATTTGATCGTTACAACTGTGGGGAGTTACATTCTCCCCTTCTCAAAAGAATTTCATTCCTAAAATTCCTATGAGTATGAGAAAGTAATAGGACTAACCAAAATCCAAGATCTCAAACTCTGGAAAATTTCAATAATACTTTTCATCTATGCTACCAGCATTACGTAAAATCCTAAATTAGAATGCATTACACGACTAGAAAATATGTGATAACCTATATTATCCCATATTTCCCAAAAATACATAACCCTATTTAAGAAAGTTTCTCGCTTTTTAAATGCAAATAAAGGCAAATAAGCATTTAAATAGACATACAACTCTCAATTACCTAATTGTAATACACAAAGAGGATTAAGTGCCGACATAACACATAGTTCATACATGTATAACCTTAGCATAGTAACCGATACTACCATAATCATACATGACAACCTATTAGCAAGTAAGCTCAAATAAGTCGGTAATAAAGTATACCATAGACTCCGAGTCATATAAAAAGGTAATAGACCTGTATAGATCCCATCTCGATCCCATAGTAGGCATGAATGATATGCGATCTGTTTTTGATAGCCATCCCTATCACACTCCAAACATAAAATTATGGAATTATTACTACCATATAAGCAATCTAACTCTCAAAACATGCAATAATCAATCAATAATAATCAATAACAATAAACAATAAGAAAACATTGTTAGCACCATAATTGGTCGCTAACACCCAAAGAAAGATTTGGGTGGAGAGATTAATGGAGAAGGTAAATTAAAACTGAGGAATTACGCAGTAAAATGCAGTAATAACTATGAGAAACAAGAACACCAGATTTATAGTGGTTCGACGTAACTACTTACATCCACTTTGAGTTTAATCTTTATTGTTGTTTTAAACAATTGATTACAGATACAATTCATACATCAACTACTGGAATGCAAATGCTAAGTGAAAAAGAATGAGTCTCGAAAGCGGCAGGATTTCCCCATTGTTCTCCAAAAAAGGTCCCTTTCACTATGCCTCTGCCCTTCTATTTATAGATGAAGATAGGTTGGAATCCCTGCGCAGGCCTCAAGGCTGAGGTGACTTGGCCCATATAGGGCGATCTCGAGCTGGCCTGTCCATACTTGCCGAACCGTACCTAAATGCCAAAACATGTCGACTGCATCAAACCTGCGTATCTTCAGGCTCTTCTTGGTCAGAATCTTGTCTAGTGCTAACGATAATACCTCCAACTGTTGTTTTATACTAGGCCAAGGTGCCGGGTAACATTTGCCCCCCAAAAAGTGTCGTGTGAAACAACACGACATGCTTTGAATCAGCGAGTATTCCTTGTTTCCAGAAAGAAATCCATCGTGTTTCCTGAATAGTCACTATCCTTCAACTTTATCCTCCCAAGGTGTAGTATCCTTCTTTGGTCATCATGATGCTTGGTCGATTCCCAGTATTATAAATCCAGGGTTGTAGTTCATCAGTGGCCATCCATGTCCGATTCTACAGAGCTTTGGCTATCTGATCCAGTCTTTTCTTAATAACCCTAGGTGAGAATTCAATTTATATTGATTTCAAGAAGTCGAACTTCTTCGGATGTACACATGCTTGTTCGGGTACATAGTCTTGCCATTGGCTCTCGGATGCATTTTATATGCCCATAAGTCATTACCAGTTCCATCTATCTTAATTACAATTCAATTACGATTCCTTGTTTGTATTTTCTATGAAACAAGGGTTGTAATCAGACACTTGATGAGAGCAGACTTCAAGCTCTACATGGATGATGACCTCAAAGCAGTAAGCAAGGGCGAATGGAGTACCGCCAGTCATTGACTCATGGGTAGTTCTATAAGCCCATAACGCTATTGGGAGTTCATTCATCCATTTGTCTCTAGCCTTTTCCAAACCACTCTTCACTACAGACTTTATGATTTTGTTTACAGCTTCAACCTGTCCATTTGTAGTTATAATAGATCATGGAAGGTCATAAGGACAGGTGACGTCACAGACAATGAAGTTGATTATTTTCTTCATCTTAGTCGTGGTTAAAAGTTCTTCATCTGCCCATTTGGTGAAGTAATCAACTGCTATGATGGTGTATTTCGCATCACCTTTAGGATCGACAAGAAGATGATTTCAATGCCCCCAAGTGGAAAATGGATATGGACTAGCCATTTGAGTAATTTCCATCGGCGGGGTTCCTGGATTTTTTGAAAACATTTTGCACTCGTCGCATTATCTAACATGATCAACCGCATCTGGATTGATAGTTGGCTAGTAATACATGCTTCAGAGATTTTCTTTATCATGGTTTTCCCTCTTATGTTATCGCTGCATTCTTCTTCATAGATTTGGCTCAAGATATCATCATGGGTGATACACCGAAGCATGGGGATGGATAAACTCCTTTCTACACACGACTTCTTCTTTGAAGATTTGGCGTGAAGCTTTGAGGAGGATCTGTCGTTTTCCATTCCTCCATTCAGTAAGAATTCCTCATTGTAGATAGTCTTTGATAGGAGTCAACCATGACACCTTTTCTGGCTCTGTCTCCAAGACCTAGCCGATCTCCATCCGTCAATGCTTAGAATATTAAGTATTTCAACCGAACAATGTATGCCCGTTGCGCGTCCCTAAAACTGGCTAGCTTGTCCAGTTACTGGACTCTTTTTATTTTGTTCGCTGAGTGTGTGTGTAACGATGTAATACGTGAAGTTGGCTAGTAGCTCTTAGACATGGCCTAGATACGGAGCAAGATAATGCCCCTTAGCAAGATCAACCTCCTTAACTTTGCATACTATCAATCAGGAATCACAAAAGATATGCAAAGTTTCCACTCCAAATCCTCTAGCAAGTTTGAGGCTGGCGGTCGACGCTTCATAGTAAGCATCGTTGTTTATTACAGGGAAATCGAGTTTCAGGACGTAGCAGATCGATCGTTCTTCGGGAGTCATTAACATGACTCCTGCGCCATAACACTGATCACTGGATGCTCCATCCGTGTACATTTTCCATCTGTCAGTTGGTTCCCTACTACCCTTTGAGTAGTCATCTGATGCAGTGAATTTGGGTGTGAGGTCTGCTAATTTCCATCCTTGGATATCCCTTTGAGGGAAATAAGTGATATCGAATTGGCTTAGTTCGATATTCAATTTAAGTAGTCTTTCAGATGCCTCAAGTCGTAGTACGCCCGGTTGCAATGGCTTGTAAGCACATACGTTAATGGGGTGAGCCCAAAAGTAAGAGTGGAGCTTTCATGACGAAATCAGCAGGCATTACGCTAGCTCTTGTAGCTTCGGGTTGATATCTAATGCATGGCTCGCGATAGTTGGTGAAATCACACATGCATATCAAAATGGGTCTAAGGGAACATATCATCATTTATTCAAAAAAATCCAATTAATTCTTTTATCATCATTGCACTAAGATGTGATCCGATATTCAACATCCAGATTCTTTGAGTTTAGATGTAACTATTTTGCATAACATTCAATGTGAAATATGGTTGGGACGGTCAATGTTGATGGTTACTCTAGTCGAATCCTAAAGTCTTGTCATGAGTTATTAAGTCTAACAGTGAAGGGCTATGAATGCACTAATCGATTATCAGCAAATAGCCAAAGATCAGGCTTAAAAGCACATTGAAGGAAATGTCGAGTAGAGGTCATCCTCGAGTTACGTGCAGCTGCATAGCTGGATCTTGCTATTTGTTTGAATTTGCTTGTATATTCGAGTAACGCCCTTTCTATTCAATGCATTCATGATCCTTTGCCCGTCCTTCGGGTTGGAGTGACAGTCAGTTGCCCACGAGCTTAGGTATCGATTTAATGATTCTATCTTTAGATATTTTTTCGGTCGTAGCCTTCAGCAGCTGTAAGCACTACATATAAGTTTCAATACTGATCTATCATAGCCAATCATTGGATGACCATGCATCTGCTCCCAGTCTCGGTTGATAAATGTACTGCATAGACTGTTGAGTCTCGTCCTAGCTATGTTTTTATTCCCATCTAAACTTTGAAAACATAGAGTTGATCGATGAATAGTCGGTTCACATTCATCTTGCTTCTAGCTCGTGCCCCCAGGTCTGGGGCATATAACGATAAGTAGGAAGGTCATCCATGCCCACTTTAGCATTACACTCTTTCCCGTTGAATCGTGGGATCAAGGTAGTTGATGGGAGGCTAGGTCTTGCCTATCTTGGATTGTATTATGGGTTTTCATTCCAATAGGAATACTTCGATGCCTCGTCAGTTTCAAGGCATAATTTGGACACTGGACGGTCATCCACGTCCACTTTGGTTCATGCTCTGTAACCAGATCTTGGGGTAAAGTTGGCTACAAATGCAATCGGGTCATGCTCATCTAGTTTCATACTCCTCCTAACGGATCGAAGGAGGGTGCTGGAGAATTTTTGACCAAGTCTTCGTGGTTTACTCACCTTTCAACACTCTAGAGGTCATAGGTTTTCAAGGAACATCCGAGTCACATTCGTATGTGCTTGGTGCGGATCGGTATTGACCCTCAATCTGAGGTATGATATAGTCGGTTGCCCGTAGCTTTGGATGCCATTTCGATTGGTTCTGTATTAAGGCCTTCTTGTAGTCGTTACCTTAATTTGTAAAGAACGCCAAGCTAGAGCTATAGTAAGCTATCGTATTCAGCTTTTAGGGATTTGTAATCCTGCTCCCAGCGTTGATTTGGCCAGGCCACTAGTTGGATGGTCAAATTCCATCCTTAGCGAGTTAATAATCCTCCTGTCGATTTCAAGCCAAAGTTTGCGGAATTGAGAACGGCTGGAATCCACTTGTTTATTTGTCGATGTTTATACACCACTCTGCATTTTGGTGACTTAGTGTTATTCTCCCCCCGTTCGACTCGCGCCCAATTGTTTTCATGCTTCGGTCTACGCTTTGGGGACTTAGAGATTTTTCGAACGGTTTATGCTTTAGTGCATAGTTTGGGACGTAGAAATTTTCGTCAATTCGTTTATACTCTAGTCCGCACTTTGGGGACTTAGAGTACTCTAGTCATTTATACTCTAGTCCGCACTATGAGGACTTAGAGTACTCTAGTCCACACTCTGGGGACTTAGAGATTTTTAAGTCGTTTATAATCTAGTCCGCACTCAGGGGACAAAGAGTACTCTAGTCTGCTTCAGGGACTTAGAGGTTTTGAAGTCATTTATACTCTGGTCCATGCCCATGGGACCGAGAGTACTCTAGTCCACTTCAAGGACTTAGAGGATTTTAAGTCGTTTATACTCTAGTTCGCACTCAGGGGACTTAGAGTACTCTAGTCTGCACTCAAGGGAGTTAGAGGTTTTCAAGTCATTTATACTCTAGTCCGCACTTAGGGGACTGAGAGTACTCTAATCCTCTTTAGGGACTTAGAGGTTTTTAAGTCATTTATACTCTAGTCTGCACTCAGGGGACTTAAAGTACTCTAGTCCGCACTCAGGGGACTTAGAGGTTTTCAAGTCGTTTATACTCTAGTCCGCGCTCATGGGACTGAGAGTACTCTAGTCTGCTTCAAGGACTTAGAGGTTTTTAAGTCGTTTATACTCTAGTCAGCATTCAGGGGACTTAGAGGTTTTCAAGTCGTTTATACTCTAGTTCGTACTCAGGTGACTGAGAGTACTCTAGTCCGCTTCAAGGACTTAGAGGGTTTTAAGTCATTTATACTATAGTACGCACTCAGGGAACTTAGAGTAGGTTTTTAAGTCATTTATACTCTAGTCCATGCTCAGGGGACTGAGAGTACTCTGGTCAGCTTCAGGGACTTAGAGGTTTTTAAGTCATTTATACTCTAGTCCGCACTAAGGGGGCTTAGATTACCCTAGTCCGCATTCAAGGGACATAGAGGTTTTCAAGTCATTTAGACTCTAGTCCGCACTCAGGGGACATAGAGGTTTTCAAGTCATTTGGACTCTAGTCCGTACTCAGGGGACTAAGAGTACTCTAGTCCGCTTCGGGGACTTAGAGGTTCTTAAGTCATTTATACCCTAGTCTGCACTCAGGGGACTTAGAGTACTCTAGTTCACACTCAGGGGACTTAGAGGTTTTCAAGTCGTTTATACTCTAGTCCACACTCAGGAGACTTATAGGTTTTTAAGTCGTTTATACTCTAGTCCGCACTCAGGGGACTTAGAGTACTCTAGTTTGCTTCAAGGACTTAGAGATTTTTTCGAGAGCAGTCGTATTTTCACCCGTTTAATTTGTATTTCATTAACCGTATCAAGGAAAATGCTGTCGAATGAACAATCAGACCACGTTTTCTCATGGAATGGGACTCTACCCCCAGCATGAAGGATGAAACATGAAGAATGGACGGTCGATTCTTATCCTCTTGGTGATTATAGCTCTTTCAATCAAGTCAAGGAAGGAGGTACCTGATAGATGGTTGGATCACATCCATGATAGGTTAGATAATCAAGTCTCGCACAGTTTGCTTCGTTTCTCTTTCTACAAAATAAGGATAATAGATTATTGAGTAGACAAATTAAGTTGCATATGTTTCAAGGTGCAGTCGTGTCCATGTATTGAGAGCGATGGTTGGCGAGTAGGCAGTCCATCACAGCTACTCCAAGTCGGGCTTTCGAACAACCTTTTGTGTTCAGGGTAGGATTTGATGTGTAGATGATCAAATCACGTCCACTCTAGGTAGATCCCGGTGCCACTGAGCTTTAGGAGAGGCATTTGTATTTTGTGGAACTTTGTTTTGTGACTCGATTTGAGTGGATGATCAGGCCATATTCATTTCAAGCCTTGCTTAGGTCTTTAAGTCAAATGTGGTGGTCGACGAATGAACGATCGGTCATGTTCACTTTGTATTGGGCTTTGATCATGACGAGCTTTTCAATCTCTAGTCCATAGCCCAAAATTGAAGGAATATGGTTGATAGTGAGCGGTTAAATCATGCTCATCTAGATGAAACTCCACAGGTCTGATCACAGTCTGCGTGGATTGGTTGGTGGCCAAATCTAAGCACTTGGTCACCTGCATGGTTTTGAAAGAAGTTTAGTTCAAGTCGATCGTAGTTCAAAGCATAATTGAAATCAACATATCCAGAGAAGATTGGTATAAATCTCATTGATGAAGGGGGCAGTATTGTGTGCTCGTTATTCAACTCTGCCCCTAGCCCCTTCTAGCAGGATGTCGACTACCAACGGTCCAATTGATAATTGAAGTTCTTTATTGATGGGCATCCGAAGGTCCTGGCTCGCCATTCTACAAGGCTTGCACGTACTATTATAGCTTTTCTTTCTAAATCTGCTTTCCGATGACACCTCGAAGGTGTTTGTAATCGCCAGTGTTAGGATCAGTGTGCAGCTTGGAATATACAACATTCCCTTGATTTCCTCTGTACATCGATGGACTTTCTCGAGGTTAGTTTTCATTACCACTTTGAGTCGCGAGTCTCCACATAGAGGCTATCGCTTGAATCTTTCAAAGAGCATATGAATCTAATTTTAAGATCTTATTTTGTCTACTGGAATCAGTGTCCTTAGCCGACGGGGCTGCATTGTTATTTCTCCTAGTCTTCTCCACTTCGCCTCACTTTGGTTCTGATTCATTTTGTAACAGAAACAATCCATTGTCGTAGGAGGCTCTCCAGCTAACTAGCTACCAAATTATATCGAGAGGTCGACTTTCATCAAACGCGATCGTATGACATCCTTGTTAGCATTTGGAATAAATTGCTTAGAGCCAAACATTGGTCTGCTTGGAGTCACTTTAGGAGTATTGTTTGAGTAGCGGTTGCTTGTCCATTCCCTTGTTGTCGTTCAGAAGCTATCGCTAGATTGTCTATGCCCTAGTTGATCATGGGATGTAAAGGAAGTGGATAGAATTTTCCTTTACTAAGCTGAGTTTTGAATTCACTATCCAAAGGCACTGTGCTGCTAAGTCGGTAATAGATACTACCATAATCATACATGACAACCTATTGGCATGTAAGCTCAAATAAGTCGGTAATAAAATATACCATAGACTCCGAGTCATATAAAAAGGTAATAGACCTGTATAGATCCCATCTCGATCCCATAGTAGGCATGAATGATATGCGATCTATTTTTGATAGCCATCGCTATCACTCTCCAAACATAAAATTATGGAATTATTACTACCATATAAGCAATCTAACTCTCAAAACATGCAATAATCAATCAATAATAATAAACAACAAGAAACCATTGTTAGCACCAGAATTGGTTGCTAACACCCAAAGAAAGATTTGCGTAGAGATATTAAGGTAAATTAAAACTGAGGAATTACACGGTAAAATGCAATAATAAATATGAGAAACAAGAACACCAGATTTATAGTGGTTCGGCGTAACTGTCTACGACCACTTTGAGTTTAATCTTTATTGCTTTTCTAAACAATTGACTACAGATGCAATTCGTACACCAACTACTTGAATGCAAATGCTAAGTGAAAAAGAATGAGTCTCGAAAGCGGTAGGGTTTCCCTAGTGTTCTCCTAAAAGGTCCCTTTCACTGTGCCTCTGCCCTTCTATTTATAGACGAAGATAAGCTGGAATCCCTGCGCAGGCCTTAAGGTCAAGGTGACTTGGCCCATACAGGGCGATCTCGAGCTGGCAGGTCCATTCTTGCCAAACCGTACCTAAATGCCAAAACATGTCGACTGCATCAAACCCGTATATCTTCAAGCTCTTCTTGGTCAGAATCTTGTCTAGTGTTAACGATAATACCTTCAACTATTGTTTTATAGCCAGGCTAAGGTGCCAGGTAACAACCATCAAACAATAACGAACAATGATAAGCAATAATAACTATCATAAAAACTATCAAACATGCAAGCGGAAAAAATCAACAACAATAAAAATATGCCAACTACAAAATCAAACAACAACAAATATCATCAAATAGTAGCAAGTAAACAAAAGCATTGGAAAATAACAAATAACAACAAGTAATAACAACCATTAACAATCAATATACGTTCAACATACAAACAACTAATCAACAAGCAACAAAAAGCATACTAAGCAAAAACAAACATCGGCAATCAATCAATCAATCAACAAACAACAACAATCAATTATGAGGCAATAACAAGCAATATAAGCAAATATAACGAGCACATAAAAAGAGTTTATACCAACATGTGCGGTAACCAACAATGATTGAAGCATGCACTTAAACTATAAACTCCAATTAGTCTGTTCGACATTCAAGAAGGACAATAGCTTAAGTGGTGTAACGTCTTTCGTGAATACAATATATGAAATACTATTACACCTTTCGTTACTAAAAGGAAAACTTACACGATATGGTGGATCATCGAGCCTTAAAACTTCTTGAATAAATCAAACAATCTAAGCCTTAACTTTCCTTTCCTTCAAAATGGAACTCATCCTCCAGAGGTGAAAACTTTGCTAAATAAATCGTCATTAAATGAAGATCTACAAATTCCTGGGTTTGCTTTGGTTCAAAATTACCACACCCGCACAATGTCAGTAAGGATAATATACTAAGTGTAGTACGATGCTCGCCTACAAAAGTATCACCTTGTCGCTAAGAAGCCTGTCCGAATCCCCACAAAACTAGTCGAGATTACTTCCCCGAACTATCCTAAGCAATCTAAGGTATATTTCCCTAAAATTTACAATAACTGAAGATCAACCAAAATGACACGGTGTCAGATTCATTTCTTCATTTGCTTTCAAGATTTCTTTGTTAAATTAGGGTTGGTCACCTAACTCTTCTCATGCGAACTCTGATCTGGTTCCTTGATCTGACTATAGAAATCTCATTTTATGACCAAGGTCACACTTTGGAAATCACCTAGTCACCTCAAGAATCCATCTGAAGTGCTCGCTGATAAGAATCAAATGAAAACCCTTTCCTAACTAGTGCAGATCAACTAGAAACTCTATGCTTGAACTAGGGGTTAAGAACTGGCATGCGAATGGACCAATCTTTATGAAATATCCCTCTCGGCATATGGGATTGCCCCCATCACCAAAGGTTTACTAACACGAAGAAAAAAAATTCTAACATGAACGACTCTTGGCAAGCGACCATAAGTCATCCACTCAGTTTTTGCTCATTAATAAACATCCACTGAACCATTGTTACCAAATCATACTTTATCAACTGAACCAAGTCAACTTGAAAGTTCCTACATCAAGTTATAATGGTAGTAACCTCGGTCGCTTCACCATAGTTTTGCAACTAAGATTACTTATAAAAGGTTTATCTTTGCCAAAGAATTGTCATACTATGAAAGATGTCAAGTTTAACCTATCTATCAAGTAACTAGCAATGGATAAATATACCGCTTAAGTATCGCAAGAACATAAGTGGGTTCCCTAAAAATAGAGTATAACTCACTACATAGGCCCCTTCTATTTTTACTAAACACTAGACCAGCTAGGAGCCAGTAATGCCCATAAGGAATAAGTCATCACCACTTATCCACCCCTCAGAAAATGTAGGACAATCCTTCTTCAAGTGATCAAGCCAATTGCAATTGATGGACTTATGTTTTAACTGCATGACATCTCCTAACGAAATGCCCTCATATGATACATGAGTGATGTACTAGGCCAGCTATCTTCTTTACATAAGCTCGATCTTCCTTGTATCTTGGTATTTGCGCTTCAGTTGGAGCTTTGGTTTGCTTTCCATTTTCACCACCTTCAACCGTACCACATGGATTCTCTCAAGAAGAAGAACAATCCCACCGAGACTTTCTAAAGTGGCCCCTAAGAGGGATAAGACTAAGTAATTAATCCCCAGTTAATGATTTGAGATCCAAGCAAACTCATTTGCCCCCACTGATGGAGTACTAATCGTTTTAATCCTCAAATCAAACCAAAAGTTTGAATTAGTCAACATAATCCCCTACCGATAAGCTACCCTACGTGAAATGGATGAAGTGCTCAAACTGCACACCCTTCTTGATCTCAGAAATGAACCTAGAAACAAAGAAACACCTGAATTCATTCCAAGTCACGGGCCTGCTTATCAACCACACAAACACTATTTCCTACCTATCCAAAGATTCCCCTCTCCAAATGCCGAGAACCAATTTCCCTTACGAAAACATTCTCTAGAACTATCTCGATGAAAGCCCTCTCATGCACATGTCCAAGGCTATGTCTCAGCAAAAGCCTTAAGACTCAAATATAGCTTCCCCCTAAAGGCTAAGGAAATTTTAGCATAACTTCGAAGAATCTAAAGCTGGTGGAGCTTGAAATATTGGCACCTGAAGGCCACACCACCTCTGATGAAATTTTCATGGGCAGTGGAACATCACTTCCAGTAGCTAAATAGTCTTTGAACTAATTAAGGAACCTCAGACCCCCTATCCCCAATCACTCGTGCACTCCGTCTATTCATAATGATAGTCCGACTAACGTTACTTAGCAACTAGTGATAAAAATAAATCAAAGTCCAAAAGACAAGTGTGTATGCAGTGTAATGTAAAAGAAAAATACAAGTACACTCTCTCAATATACCTCCTTCTACCAAATTAATTAACTCAATTTGCTCTACTTGGTCCAAATTTTAAGCTTACGTTCTGATACCAAAAGTAACAACCCATCCTTCATGATATCCAAAAATCAGTGCCTTACATCATCGCCCGACTTTCAAATACCAAAAAAGACATTGTTAGGAAAAATTAAAAACACTAATCCATTACATCAATAAGATCTCATAACGTAACGATAACATATAATATCCTGAATATACATATATAGAACAAGATAACAACATATACATAAGAGATTGCACCGGCGGAAATAATTGCTAAATGAATATCGATATAGAAAGTCAGAATAAAAAATCCGATACAAGTTTCATAAACAAATAACATATCTATCATGTACTACTAAAATATTAAGTATTTATCCTACGTTTAGTCTTTGCCTCCAAAGCTTCAACTGTGCCATAATGATAGTGTATCCCTAAAGCCCCCGACTCCCAAACTACTCGATCAAGTAGCCAAGAGTTGTCAGGACATAAATAGACGAAAAAACAGGGTTAGACATAAAGCCTGGTGCGAGGGGAACAATCTCAAAATACTGTATATCAAAACTATATACATATAGAACATGAATTATTTAGGTACAACCTATCCTTTGCGTAAATGTGGCTCAGGGATAATCGAGACTATTCATAAAAAAGTAAAGCAAACCTATCCAACAAATAGGAAATCATCCCAAAACCCGCTCTCTTATGTTGTAATCAACGAGTCAACGCAGCTAATATAATGTAACCGATAGGTAGCAGTAAATAATGATACAGTAACCCTACATATAAATGCTTAGACAATATAAGTATCACAATATAAGCATATCCTAGAATACACAACAATATTATCCACCAGTGAATATAACACATACAATAGAATGATAAATGATGAACAGAGAATACAAATTGATATTCATCATTGTTCATGGGTGGGGTCCACGGTAGACTCGTGCCCAAGATAATAGAGGCGGTACTCGGTGTATCATAGACCCCTAGTCACATCCAATGTGGTTGAACTCGTGTAGGCCTTACTGTACCCTTCACTGAGCATAGGTGATATATGAACTACTCTCTATATCTGAAACCTAGGTCCGTGTTGGACATCTATCGCAATCCAATGATTCCCGTTGAGGGTTCAAAATATATAGATTCGGTACCTTAGTGTACCATGGACCCCGAGCCGCATCCTCAGTGATGGGTCTCGCGTTGATCTCACCACACACTTCAGTGAGCATAAGTGATATATAATCTACACTATTTACTTGAAACCTATGTGGATCTCACTAAACCCCTTAATGAGCATAAGCAAATATGATCAACTCTATTTACTTGAAACGTATATAGATCTCGCTATACCACTTAGTGATCATAGGTGATATTGACCCACCGTAGATGATTGTCTCCATCACCCTCTCAGCCATCATGATTTTCTTAATAAATTCATATAATGTCTCTTCAAAAGAGAACGACGAGCATATCTCGTATAATATACCATTAGAACCACAAAGGAACACTGATGCTATAAAGATACATACATACATACATACATATATCAAATATAACGTTAAGCAATCAAATAGGTCTATCATAAATGAAGGCTGATATCTCATCATCGGCTTGATCGTACACGCTCGTCGGAGGTGATCATATGATCGATCACCATACCGATCTCATTCCTGATCATTGTTGATTCTAATTGACTCACTCAACATTCAAATTTAGATCTGAATTTCACCTTGCATTCCACCTCCCTGAGTAGTCCATGGTCTTCCTCGAAGTTAAGCCGAAGCTTCGCATGAACCTGCAACCAAAATAGGGAAATAACCACTATGTGGGACAGTGCACCATCAGTGTACTCGTGGTCTACCATTGATCCACCAGTAGTAGCCATCCTTAAGGAGTAAAGCTTGGGGCAGGTGCCACCCGACCACTACAGCCATCGATGCGCATGTCGTTTCCTCCATTGCTTTACCATATGAGCCGCCTAGCTTCTGAAGTTTGCCTCCACCCTATCGGACCTCCTTTGAAGTACAATGGTTGAAAATTTGAAAGGTTCCTTATGTGTTCAAAAACCAATTTCAATACAAATCCACTCTTTGCATGTATAAAGTTCAACGGGAAAATCTAGCGACCTACCCCCTGTAGTACACCAAAAGGAATGCAACTAGCCTACCCACTTTATAGGTTGCTCGCACATGTGTCGATGCCCTTATTCTTGCATGCCTATGCACATACATATATAAAAACACACTGCTACTATATAAATCACGTTTTGATCTTCGTCGGAGCGTTTACTCGACCTGCTACCTTCGCATGCAACTTAGCTTATACGATGGTCGATAAGCTACATGAGATGCCTTCCACGTGCTAATATACAAATAAGGGTTTACACATGCATATATATACAGTTATATATATAAAAACGCACACATACACGTAACTACACATGATAATTCTAGCTATAACACAAGAATTATCTTGATTATATACTACTTCAAATATACGTAAACGCATACCCGCTCATGCACATATGTGTACATGTATATTCGAGCAAGTAATTCAATTACTTAAATCAAAACTTACTTTTATTTACTAGGTCTTTTCAATAAAGCAAAACATTTTTTATATTATTTTATAAAATTTCAAATATTTTATGAAATATCTCATTCATACTATTTTATAAAATAACTATTTTATAAGATATCACTTTTATATTATTTTATAAAACCGCCTATTGTACAAAAATATCTCATTTAAACTATTTTATAAAATGTCGCTTTTATATTATTTTATGAAACCATTCATTTTATAAAATGTCACTTTTATTAACTGAATTATTTCTTTACATAAATAATATTTATAAATAAACCATTCAGTTATAAAAATCTTTCTTTTACTTTAAATAATATTTACAATACTAAGTAAGCTCTATTAGTCCTCTAATCACTTTAAATAATAATGTAGATCTCTTAATCCTTTTAATTAACTTACTAACTTTTCTTAAATCAATTCAAATGGTTAATTAATATTTTGTAATGACATGCACATTATGATACTACTTAATTTATCACAAATCAAACCATAATATCATAAACAGTCATCTAATTAACCCAAATCAATTCTAGGGCTTGCTAACTTTTCTAAACATGGTAATTAAGGTCTTAAAAAATTAATGCATCAATATAATCATGTTAACAACATGAATGTAAGCCCAAATCAACATAAGCATTCTCTTAATAATTTTATTTAATTCCATAATCATCAACAAGCAAATATACGAAGTTTAACAAGTAGGAGAATCAACACACTAACCTCTTCTTCTATAAACAAGCCCATAATTGCCAAATCCCATCATTTTGATCTCTTTACATATTGGATGAAGCTCTAAATTCTAGTTCGGGATAATTCTTTTGTGGGTTTTGTAGAGAATGAGAAGAGAGGAATTATAATTATATTATTGGGATTTGTATAATTTTATTTGAGCATGAATTAGTGATTTAGGGCATGAGGATTAAGGGGTAATTTGAGAAGTAATTAGAGAAAAAGTGCAAAAGAAATGTAGAATGAAAAAGCGAATGGAAATTATGAAGGAGTTTTGTTAACTTATAGGCTAGCTTATGGGTTTTAGCTCAAATTCTCTCCATCCAACACTATTCTTCCCCAAAATTTATTGACTTCAAACATAGCCAAGATTGTACTCATTTTTCTCACGTCGTAAAAGCGGTCTTAACTACGAGTGTCTCAAGACCCAATTCACCAAAATTTGAAAAATCGAGTAGAACGGGCGTTCCGTTATTAATAATTATTTATTTAAATTAACTATTTAAATGTTAGATCATTACAATTGCGAGATGTTACACTTCTTCCCAAGCGTGATAACTAGTAAAGACCAAATACTTCTTGGTAAGGTGAGCCAAGGGTATTGAAATCTGTATGAAGTCATTAATGAAATTGTTGTAGAATTCAGCCAATTCCAAAAACCTCGAAGCATTATTCGGTGTCTTCTAATTCGTTACTACTACTGCCTTTCCAAATTCAGTAGCTAATCCTCAAAGAAAATGAATTTCCTTCTTTCATAAATCACATCTAGAGAACTTCGCTCTCAACCAGTTCCTTCTCAAGACTTTCACCACTTCATTCAAATGATACTTTTGATCTTCAACCCTATGAGGAAATACCAACATATCATCAATAAATCCCACAAAAACATATTTGATTTATTATTTAAAGCTATACTCATAAGATATGAAAAATATGCATTGGCAAGCCAAATAGCATGACTACCCACTTAAACAATCCATGAAGCCTATAGGATGCGGTCTTCGATATACTATCCTTTACTACGCACAATTGATGGAATTTGGTACTTAACTAAGTTGAGTGAAAACCTTAGCCCTATCTAGTTGATCGAAATTGTCATTAATACAAATCAAAAATATCGTTTCTTTCTTGTCAATTCGTTTAGCTCGCGATAATTGATGCACACCTTGAAGGAACCATCCGTTTTCTTGGCAAAGGCAACAAGCGCTCCCCATTTTGAAGTACTTCTTTAAATAATGCCTTTCTCCATCTCTAAGGCTTGCTTATCCAACTCCCTCCTTTCTTTTGGAGCTACGTGCTTGAGCGGCATCACTACTTGTCTCGTGCCCTTTCTCAAGATCAATCCTAAACCTGATCTCTCTTCGAAGTGGAACACTGAAAACTTTGAAAAGGCATTTGGTAATTCTTGATCTGCGGGGATAAAAATAAGCTAACCTCTGACAAAGTGAGAGAGCATAAGCATAAGACCCACATTTTTATTTATGGGTAGGTCATAAACATATTTTTTTAAAAATAAAATTAGGACCAAATTTAATATAAGTTTGAGGAATGTTGATTTCACCCCACAAATAAATATTGTATGGTTTTGACCCTATAAATATTAAATGGCCTATAACTTTATAAAGTGGACGAAATAAGGTCTCAAACCACTTCCAAATGAAAGCTATGATGGTTTTTCGTCCCATAAAGTGGTTATATTAAATTTTTAGACTTCTGGTTTAGAAGATATGGTTGTTTGAAGTTTAGATAGATTTTAGGCAGATTAGTGGGTAATTAACCCAACCCATAATTTGACATGCTAACTAATTTTGGGAATATGGTTAGAAGATGCCACCCTAGCAGCCACTAATCACTATTAATATAACTCTAAACATCTTCTAACCTTTCTTAGCCTCCATTGACCTACTTTCACCAAAATTCCATCATTCTTTCAGTAAGATTAACCTAACTCTATTTTTTAGAAGGGGAATAGACAAGAGATTTACAAGGATGTTTTTAGATTTCAAAATTTGTGCCTAAGGAAGCATGCTGCTTCTGATCGAATTTTGATCTATTCTTATTTTGGGAAACTACATTTGTTTGGTGATTTTTGTTTAGTTTTAAATCCTAGAGGAGTGGCTCTATTTTCTCACTTTACTATTACCATTGATATATGTTTTAAAAGTGTCTTAAAAATGTTTACAAACTAAAAAATATGATTTCTAATTGGATATGTGCTCTTCATCTCGATTTGCGTGTTTTTATTTGTTTTTGGAAAACTAGCACCTGTATTACCATCCCTAGACCTACTATACATGTATCTATAGGCTTTATATATTTTGATTTCATTTTAAATTAAATAAAATGATTTACCACTGTTTGATTTTTGAAATAGAAATAAACGGAAATTTATAATGATTTAAAGTGATATAAATATGTTTCTTTGGTTTATGGTTGTTCATATGATGTTGGACTGGGCTATAAGTGTGTTTTGATATAAATTGCTACGGTATGGTGTTTTTTTTTCCTACATGTATGTATGTTTGAATGGTTGAAAACACCCATCGGTGCGAATCAGAGTTATGGTCATTTCAATGAGTAAGGGACATCATGTAGAAGGAGTAATTACTATATGCTCTCATATTTGATCACACAAAGGATGAAAGATCCGTAGAGGGACTTCAACAGATCGGTTCTAGAGTGTTTAGAGTTATATCATTGCAAAAGAGTTGCATGCAGGTCGAAGCAAGTGGAGCTAAGATGAATTGACATAAAAGAGAGGGATGAATATATGCTAAGTAATTGGTTTGATATATAGCAATCAGCTATTGGGTTTGGTATAGGTATGTTTAGCTATATTTATGGACTAGGAAGGTATAAACATAAGGAATGCTGCGACGACCGCCCTACACTAGCAGTATCCAATATACCCATTTAGTACGCTGTAACGATACTCTATCCATGTAGGACGATAGTCAAGGGGTAAAGTAACTAAAATAGTCACAAAAACTATTGTATATCTCATAGTTCAAGGATAAAATATAATACAATCATAGATATTAAATAAGTGAGGTGGAAATATAAGCAAATGAACCATTATACCAGAGCATATGATCAATGGAATTATATAAATGATAATAAAGTTTATATAGCTGTAAATAAACTCAAACAAATGTTTCTAAATAAAATAAGAACATTTTCAAAGCTCCACAATGCCCCCATAGAGAAAATAGTAACAAGCTCTAAAAGTAAAGTATATGTGAAAGCATAGCCTATGCTAGTCCACCTGTACCACACTGGGTGCTATGCTATACCTGCTATCTAGTCTACTTATTTAAAAATACTTAAGATAGTAAGAAGTAAAGCATAAAACCTTGAGTCAGACAATATTCTGGTGTGAACAATAATTGTATTTCAAAATATGAAAGTCGATATAGTATAGGATCTACGGTATGGAGAATCATACCAAACCTGTCCCTGCTTCTAAAGGGTTAGAAAATAATAGCATTTGCTAATCCACTATCATTATCATCCTATCGATGTAATGCAAATCTATGTTCAATGTCGAGTGACTGGTATCCAAGTGAACAATATAACCCTAGTGTGATAAGACAAACATGCAACCACAACATCCATATACAATTCTCACATCACCCGGCGCTTTAGTTATAAAATAACTCGTATGACACTCACATAACCCAAAGACGAATAGGAAAGTATCTTTACCTCAGTACTTATATCCACTCCACTTTGCATGGTCAGGAACTAGACTTACAATCCTCAAGTCCAGAGTAATCTACCTTCATAAGATTTGGACACTATCATAATTCGGGTGGGCATCCCCACATACTCTTTATACAAGAATACTTCTAGAAAGCTCTGAGTACCACTGATCCCTTCAGACATGTCCCTGAACCCTTTATTGTTTCATTCTATTTCCCAAAGTAGAACACATCGCCATTCCATCCACGAGCTCCCCTCTATTAAACTTATCCTTATGGATCATCATTGGGACACCTTAAGACATTCCTCATAAGTCGTAGATCAAAGTTCCTAAGTCATTTCGTCGAAGTATCCTATCATCACCTCGTTATCAATAGTCTTTCTTCATCGTGCTATAACTTGAAGTTGAATCTCGAATGAACAAATACACATGGCATGATCCCCAATGCCCCCTTATTACCCTCACCAAGTTTGGCAAAGATTAGCCAAACACCGATCAGGTCGGTGCCGACATGATTTGACATGTCGGTGCTGACATGATTTACTTAGTCAAAATATTGACTAAGTTCTTCATTCAGCATGAGGCAAAAGTTTCTCTTTTGCCACCCCAAAATTGATGCCTTCCTACCTTGAAGAAAAATAACTTAGCATCGAGTTAACAAGTCAGCGCCGACTCGTGTATTTTGTGAAAATTTTCCATGTTTTTAAATACCTCGTCCTTTGCTTGGTCCAAAGCTTCCCTTTTGAAAACCCAAAGTCCTGCCTTCAATTTCCCAAAGCTACTTCACCATTCTCCTAAAACAGCAACCATCGAGTTAATTTCATTTATGAACGATATGATTTTTAGGTCACAACCAACATGATTTTTTCACCTCAAAACGCCTTTAATCTTTATGCAGCTTGTGTTGTAGCTTCCCTAGACCTCTAGGAACAATATACTTCAGCTGCATAATGTTTTGATTGTTTTTGACGCTGATTTGCTCAACTTGATGACCTATTCCTAACTACACTAAAATGACTAGCAAAATCACAAACAATCACATACAATCATCACCTAAAATAAAACACATCATATATAATCAAATCAGTTGCAATTCAAACATATATTTCATCCTAGATCTAATTATTCAAAAAATGACAACTTTATTCACAAGATAGTGGAAAATGAAATAAAGCATATGTCTTTCTTTTTAAATATAGTTTAAAGATGTTATTAAAATTAAATCAAGATTTAAAAAGAATTTAACATCAAAAATCGTCTTAGAAATTTTTATTTTACCATAACAACATGCATACATCCATGATACAAAATCACTTGCCATATACGAAAATACACGAATCCTGAGGTGAATCCGAGAATTAACATTGAAAGCATGAATTTCTAAGTGGTGCAAATAGTAATTCATCTTTCCCCTCACTAACCAATCCTTAATGATGCATTTAAGCTAAATAAATTAAGGAAAACTTGTGCTTTCTGGCTAAAAACCAATTAATGGAGGTCTGGTTCAGTTTTGGGAAGTGAGCAGTGATTAGGAACTATTACATCATTCCTGATTAGGCACAAATCCTAAAATGTGTTAATGGGCCTAATCCGGACCTAATTAGTTACCTATTAATCCGACCAAAAACTATCCAAACTTCAAATAACCATATCTCCTAAATGGTTAGTCCACAAAACTATTATAAATAGTCTATGGAAAGGGAAACCATCATATCCTTTGATGGAAGCGGTCTCAACCACTAATTTGTCTCCTATCAAAAGTTGTAGGTCTTACAAATTTTCAAGATCAAATCGTCCAATAAAATTTTTAAGAGTAAAAATTATCATTACTCAACATCTTCCATAGTTACAGTGTCATATGATACTATATGAATTTAAAAATAATATTTTATGATTCTCTGATGCGCAAAATGCAGATCGTTATACTCTCCCCCTCCTCCCTTTAGAATTTCCCCCCCCCCGAAATCACCAGTAATAAGGCCAAGTCAAACAGTATTTACCCCGCATGCCTAAACCATAAGCAATAATCTCAAATGTTGAAATGCAATCATAAGAAATCGAATAATATCTATGCCTATCCTAGCACATGAAAGGTTCTAAGCTGTCCTACATTATTTCAAAAGTGAAAGAAAAATGCAATGAATCATTGCCCTACCAAGTAAAGAGCTTCGGGTAAGTGGTCCTCATGCTCTATTCGTTCTCCCACGTACAGTCTCTCTCACTTTCACTTCAATAAACCTTCATAACTCCACTATTTTCCTCCTAATCTGCTTCATATCACGTCGATGATATGAATAGGTCACAAGGTCTCGAAGCTTCAGGTGGAATCTCGATACCATCAAACTAATCTGGCGAAAAAGTTGCACCTGAGCTCTGTACAAACTTTTGAAAATAATAAACTTTGAATACATTATGCACCCCACCATCTTATGAGGGAAGTCGAATTTTTAAGCTAGGTTCTCAGTCCTCTCGAGTAGCGAAAATGGACCTATAAAAATCTCAATGCTAACTTTCCCTTTGTACCTCATAGAACTATATTTTTTAATGGGGAGATCTTTATAAATAACATATCTCGGACAGAGGACTCCAAATCTCTATGTCTCTTGTCAGCGTAACTCTTCTATTTATCTAGAGTAGCATTCATTCATTATCAAATGATCCTAACCTTCTTAGATGTATCTCTGATCATATATGTCCCCAATATACGTTTCTCGCTTCCTTCCCACCAGCAATAAGGAGCATTGTATGATCGACCACATAATGCCTCGAATAATGTCGTAACGATGCTGGATCGATAACTATTATTGTTTGCAAACTTCACTAAAGCTAGTGATTTCTCAATGGGCCTCCAAAGTCGATAATGCAAGCTCGTAAAAGATCCTTTAGAATTTGATTTATCCTTTTGGTTTTCCCTTCAATTTGTGGATGATAAACTGTGCTGAGATGCAACACCATCTTCAGTGCCTTCTATAAGCTTTTCCAAATCAATCAGTGAATAAAGGGTCTCGGTCACTCATAATGCTCTTTGGCACATGATGGAATCGCACAAAGACTTCACAAATAACTCGGCTAGTTCGGACGCAATCCTATTAGACTTAATAGGTGCGAATTGAGTATTATTCGTCGATCTATCGACTATGATGCAGATGCTATCATACTATCCTCTGGTCATCGACAATCTATCGATGAAGCCCATCATTATATGTTCCTACTTCCATTTAGATACTTCAAGAGGTTGTAATAAACCATTTGGCTTCTTCTATTCAGCCTTTACTAGTTGGTAGTTCGTGCATTTCGAGATGAATGTGCCTGGTACCTCTTCATCCCCTTCTAATAAAATGTCTGCCTCATGTCTCTATACATTTTATTGCTCCCCGGGATGTATTTTCAATCTCTTTTGAAGCCACTTTCATGCCATCTCATCCACCAACCCATCGACATTAGGTACAAACAATCTCTCATCCTTACGAATCCAACTATCTTGGTCGAGTCTGTACTACTTCATATCCTCAAACTTTACTCCTTTTATCTTTGTTATGATTTTTGCTAGTCTATCATCACGCTTTATAGTAGTAATATTTATCTTAATGAAAATATGTATGATAGTCAAATTAGCTAATGCCACTAGCTTTAGCTCATATTGAGGTCTGAAGTCATAACTAGTGATACACTCGAGCTGCTCCTGGAACATCGCTCCTAGACTAACATGTCTTCTACTTAGAGCATCATCAATTTCATTTCCCTAATTAGGGATAAAGGATTTGATAAAGTTGTAAGAGGCCAAGAATTCCAACCACCGTCGCCGATGAAGGTTGAGATCCTTTTGGGAGAAAAAGTACTTTAGTGATATATGGCCAGTTAACAGCTTGAACCTTTCACCTAACAAATATTGCCTCCAAATCCTCAAAGAAATTATTTTTTCCACCAACTCCAAATCATTAGCCAGATAATTCCTCTCATGCAATTTCAATTGTCGACTAACATAAGCAACAACCTTACCTTTCTACATCAACACCGCATCTAGTCCAGTACCACGGGAACCTATGTAAGCTGCCAACTCCTCATTCCCACCTGGAATGACTAACACTAGCATACCCATTGACCACTCTATCAGTATCATAAACACATGCTTGCATCTCGCTTCCCAATCTAAGTTTGATTCTTCTTCATCAAATCAGTTAAGGTGCTACTACTTTCTAGAAGTACTTGATAAACATCTATAGTATCTTGCCAGTCCAAGGAAACTCCTCATATCCATAGCATTCTTGGGTTGACTCCAATCCCGAACTATGGTTTCCTTTGTAGGATCCTTAGTGATGCCTCTTGGAAATGACATGATCAAAGAATCTCACTTTCCTCCTTTAAAAGTAACATTTCGAAAACTTCCCCTCCAATTGGTTTTTTCTCAACATCTCCTCGCAATCCTCAAATGTGTCTTGCATTCCTCTTCCATTCGTGAAAGGACTTGGACATCATCAACGAACACAAGAATGAACTCTTTTAGCTGATCCCCAAAAACGAGGTTCTTATGATCATCAAAGTATGCCAGCGCATTGGTCTTCCAAATGGCATTAGAACCACTCATAAAACCAAGACAACATACGAGGCTGTAAACGATACACTTTAGTTCACCACTCTTAGCTTATGAAACAGTTAGCAAGGTCCAGCTGAGAGAACATTCATGCACCATGGAGTTGATCGAAAAAGTCATCAATATGTGGTATGGATACTTATTCTTCTTCATCATTTTACTTAGCTCACGGTGATCAATACGTAATCGTCGGGAGTTATCCATATTCATGGAGAATACTGTAGGTTCTCCTTACTTAGATATACTCTTGTGAATGAGTCCTTTCCTCAATAAGTCATTTAATCACACTTTGGGCCCTCATTGCTCCTTAGGTGCAATATGCCTCAAAGGCACAACCACTAGTCTAGCATATACGGACTCTACGTCTTTATATGGTGGTAATTCGGACACCTCCTTAAATTCATCTGGATAATCCCTAGTTATATGCACGGATAACAATTCATCACATGGGACCGCATAACGAATATTGGAAGCTACCCATTACCTCATTTTTCGATTGGCAGCCAAACTCTACCCTCTGCCCATTCTCAGTCCCAATCGTCACCAATGGGCTCCAACAATCCACTACTACTGCATACTACCTCAGCCAGTCCATCCCTAAAATAATTCTGCACCTAGCAAAACCCAAATTCACACACAAAGAACATCCATGACTCGATAATACTATGTCTTGACAAACCATGCACAGGCTGGGAGAGCCCCCAACTAGGTTTGTCACAATTAAAGATTTTTTTACTATGTCGGGTCTCAACTTCGATCTATCTACCAAATATCTAAATATAAAGGAATGTAAAGCCCATTTATCGAATAGAACATGCACTGGAACATCATAAATGAAAAGCATACCTTAGATGGTGAGGTCCTTTTCCTTCTCCTTTGCCGGTGAAGCACTAAACGAAGCTGGAATGACATCCAGTGCATCTGCCTTAACCACCTGCCTTTACTTTACATGTTCAGGACTGCTCTACTGAAAATGTCTAAATTTGTTATAGTTTTAACACTTCTTCCCTTCAGCATTATAGTTCGTCTTCACGTGACCTTTCTCATTGAAGTTGTAGCAAGTAGGCTAACACTTGCCCTTCTTCTGGCCTCCCTTTTGAAACCGCTTCTTCTTGTTTTTGTTCCATCTCCTTTTTCCTCCTCCGCCAACATGCGACTTTGGCTCATCAGTAGTAACAACAATAGTGGACTTAGACTTAGGATGCAAACTCTAATGTTAGAGAGCTTTCTTAACCACCTTCTCAAAGGACTCATCGATATGTCCTACAGCTTCTCTCCATGATAATCATGCAAGCCCATCATAAATTATTCTTTATTCTTTAGTGGAGTATCAACAAAAGATAGGTCTGTAACATCCCTTACCTAGAGGCCCAAAGCTAAGCGCTACAAATGCTGCAATCATCTATAGTATTAACTTCCGGCGACTAAATATGGCTATGTTAATGGTACCTATAATATCAAAAGCACATGAATATGAAATAAATCACAGATTTCAAAACAATATTTTTCCATTTCATTTCAAAACACATTTTCCATATTCATATTACAAAATCCAAAACGTTTCCCAAGCAATGATAAAATGTAATTATTACAAGATACGCTAAGAGCGACTTATGAAGATGCCCTCTTGGATGATCAGAGTCGAAACTAGATTCATACACAGCGGACATAACAACAAAACAAAGAACTGAAACTCCTAAATAGCTATCTGTTAATCTCATGCTCGCCTTCTGTAGCTTTGTTCGTCCTCCTACTAAAAACCTGAAAAGCCTCAATCCTTAGCCTACTCAAATCATTTTTTGTGCACCTGAGATTTTGAGGAGGAAAACATAAATTTCGAGTCGGACAAAAATCCAAATGTGAATAATACTATACATCTCAGTTATTAATGCTAAATGAGACCATGCTGCTTTACGGGATGGGTTCCCTCTCACTAACATCCTTTTAAAACATATCTTTTGCAAATCCTTTCCTACAACAAAAATTGGTTAAATACTGTAAAGCATCATTATGTAAACATGCGTATCAGGTAATAAAAGAACTATCTGTTCAAACACTTTAGTTTTGTTTGGCTGACTATTAACCTTTGGCTGGCTCAGGCCTACCAGTCAATATAAGCAAAATTTATCAAACATCTATTAGACATTCCACTTCTGGATGGTCTGTCCTTAACTATCTGTTAAATGCTTCTCTTCTGGATGGTCTGTCCCTAACTTAACATCTCCTAGGGTCATCTGATCCTAATGGTTTTGCAGGCTCACGAATAACCTACCTGTATACAAACATATATTACATTCTGTGTGCAATCCTAATTTTAGTCTTACCCGTGACAAAGCCATACACACTAGAATTTTGGACAAAATAAGCTGGGGATAGTAGCTAATGAATAAGGCGCGACCATATACCTGTCTCATATCGTATTCTATCATCTGAGTCATTTCACTTAGGGATCTCTTCCTAAAATTTACCTTAAAAACATTTTCAAATTGATTTAAAATCCTTAAATCAAACTTAAACAAGGAAAAAATTTATACTCTATATGCTTTACACAAAATCACCTTGCCATGTTATATATATACACACACACACACATACACTTTGCTCAAACCTTAATTTAAACGTATAAACCCTTGAAAGTACCCCTTTCAAATTCATTGAAAGTACCCCTTTCAAAACCAAGCAAAACCCTTCATTTATCTAGGCATAAAGGCCAAAACATTCCTTTCGTAATCACACTCAAAACCCTATCGAAACCTTTGAAAACCTTCCTTTGAAAATAGAACCTTCGACATCATATCATAAAAAACCTTCAAAACATGGCCTTTAGAAACCCTTAGAAAAACTTCCATTTCAACCCTTTCGAAACCATCAGAAAACGTTAGCTTTTGTCTCCTTCAAAACCCTCTGGGGAACCACCCATTTGAAACCATTTTAAATACCTTTCGAAAGCAAAAATCCTTTAGAAACTCAAACCTTTCGAGTGCACTTGGGTCTAATTTAAAATATGGGGAAAAATACCTTTCAAAACCATTTAAGTCAAAAACCATTCTCTTTCGAAACCATTAGGTTATACTTCAATAGAACAAAAATGGTCTATAAAATCATTTAAGTCGAAAGCCTACCTTCTGAAAGATATCCCTAAATAAAGAAGTGATGGTGTCGAAACAAATCTTTCGAAAGCATTGGAGAAGTGGCTAATTTTTAAAAGTTAAGTATACCTTTCAAAACCATTGACTTTGAAAGGTAGAAAGGCGACAACTAGGGGTTTCAACCCCTTCGAAAGCATTACTTAAAACAAAATGATGCAACCCTTTCGAAACCTTTTCTTTAAAAACACTTGACTCGGTCGAAATTCCAATGAGTCAAAAGCTATCCTTTTGAAATCAAAGCAGGCGCTACTTCCATTTAAAACAAGGCATACTCTAATCCCTTCGGAACCCAGCGTTTCGGCTATGTACCAATATGCTACGTACCAAGGAATTTGGAACCATGCGCATTGGTTTCGAAAGAACGGTGGTGAAACATCCTAGTCGGAACCCCTGGTGACTAAAGTAGCAGAACGTGCTAAAATCATGTTATTTTTGTTTTTAACTTAAAAGAGAAACTTTTCAACTAACCTGCTAATATTTGTCGAATTTCAATTGGTTGCTAAATACCTTTATCAAAAGTGCTGCCAATATTTTCAGAAATAAACAATAAATATATTTTACAAAATGCCTCTTCTCCTTAATTAAATATATAAAACACTTAAGTCCCATACCTTAAATAATTTTGATATATTCATCAAAACACTTATAAAAATTCTATAAAAATTCAAGTAAATCCTATTTAAATGTTTTCTAACATATATATATATATATATATCAGATATAAATAATTATTTATTTTGTCGTAGATAATTTATAACCCAATAAATCATTTTCTTCATTATAAAATTAATATAAAATTCACGTTAATTCAGAAAATTATGGAAACCGAAACCCACCTCTATAATCTTATTTCTGATCTATGTTTAAATTCGCAAGGCTATTGAATGTAATTTAATAGAGTTTTCATATCAAACATATCATAAAAATCAATATGAACATTTAAAAATCATCAACAAGCATATATTTATATATTTAATCATTTAAAACATGGCATGGACATGCAAAAACACTTCCGATTATCATTAAAACCGAAAATCATAAGAAAAAGAGATGTAGTAAAAAACTGTTCCTGCATGCATGAAACAAGTTAAAATATAGTTAACCCTCAAAATGAAATATATTTTCCTTTTTAATTCTTTACTAAAGAAAACAAAATATCAAATAACAAAAGCAATGTCTCGATAAAATTAGAAATACATCAGGTGTGTTAAGAACTTGACTTCACATTGTAATAAAGTATGACAATTCAATTTTGTACATTGTCAATAAGACACACGGAGAAGAATTTGTACATAAAAGATACAAGTTGTGTACATTGTTATTGTAATAAATCAAGCTACCTGAAATGCTTTATAATGCCTCCATAGCATAGGAGGTTAGTTGCAGCTGCCATGCTAGTGAATTCCAATATGGCTATGGACTACAAACGTCAATTTTATCTCTTACAACTACGAGTACACTCTGTAGTAATCTGGTGAAGTGATCTAAGAACTTTTTTCAGTCGAATGCTATTGTAGTTTAAAATGAAGCCTAAAGCTTGATGAGTTTTAGGAAGCCAACTGCATGCTACAATAGTAAGCTTACACTGATGCTCTACTTAGCCAATCATCGTCATGTTAGCAGTTTGATTATTTTAAGTCTTCTACTTACACTCAATTGAATTAGACTGGCAGCTTGCAGATTATTAGTGTTGCGTTGTCAGTTGCTGCATAAAAAGTCTGCTGTTATCAGTTGTTTAGTACAAGCTTGTTGTGTTTCGGTCCTTGGAAATTGCCATACTACTTTTCATGAATTTGTTTTTAATATAATGCTCCCAAGTGTTGTGTGGGGGTTCTCCATTTTTTCTTATGGAGATATAGGCCAATAACCATTTATTGTCTTCCTTGTGCTATGGCATGCTTGCATGGCCTATATTTGTAAATATGAACTATTTGTACTGGACATTTTTATTGTTAATAAATCTAAGTTAATTTCAAAACTTATTTGTAAATATGAACTATTTGTACTGGATATTTTTACTGCAGTTAAAATTAAAACGCTATTTTTTAGTATTTCCTAATGCTATTTGTGACGACCCGGAATTTTGAGCAATATCAATTTAATAATCTTTGATAATAATTAAATTTATTTGATCATTTTATATTATAAATTGACAAGTTAAAATTATTTCAAAGGCTGAAAATAATAATTTGTTAATATCTATTAATATTTTTCTTAACAATATAAATAGACAAGATTTATTCTTTTGAAAGTTTATAATAATTTGATTTGGAAATATTTATTTTGGTAAATAATAAGTTTTTAATGTAATAAAACTTTATATTCAAATTGTAATATATATGAATGTATATATTGTGATTTGAGATTTGTTTTAAAATTTAATATGGAAACTAACAAATTTAATGTTAGTATGTTTTTCTATTTGAAATGTGTATATATATTTTTATATATATATTTGAAATAGGAATTTTATTAATTTGAATTTAATAAGTATTTCCAAACTTTATTATATATATAGTTTTGTAATTTGAAAAATTAATTTGATTTAATGCTTTTGAAATAATATTTGAAATTTAGATTTTAATAACAAAGTTAATTCCTTATTTATGATAAATATGTACTTTAAGCTTTTAAATAAGATTTAAATTAAAAGTTCATTTGTTTTAATAGTCTTTCAATTTTAATTTTAACATAAGATAAATTGTTTTAATTTTTTTTATAAAGAGTTAAAATCAATTTCTCAAGTTTTAATATATAACACCATTACAATTTAATTCAAATGCATAAATAAATTTATAATTGTTAACATGAATTCACTTTTATATATGTATTGAAATCCAAAGCTTATTTTTATAAAATAAATACACCTTATAATCATGTAAATATTTCATAAATATTTATATAAGGCTTAAATAAATTATTAAGAAGAAAATAACATTTAAACATTTATAAAACATTAGGAATATACTTTAGTAAATATTTATTTAACATTTTAAACACTTGTAAACATTATAGGATATGTGAAGACATTTGTAAACTTTGAACATATATGTGTAAGCAAACTAGGGGCCTAAAATGACAAGTGTCATTCTCTTGGTTTATTAAATTTAAAAATTAAATTGTGAAATAAATGATGAGTTTTATTTTCAACAAATTATTTTCTCCTTTCAGCAATTTATTGCAAAATAAAGATGAATACAAATCTGAAAAAAAAATATTTGAAGCTTAAAGGTTTAAAAAAAAATTAACAGCAAGGTTTGTAAAGTTTAAACAAATCTTAATTAAGTTTATATATATAATTAAATTTGTTTCAAAGTTATGTTTTAAACAAGTTTTATATATAATAAATATGAAAGTTTTAAAAAAATAAATAAGTGAATTTTTGAATAAAGTTTGTATTAAATTTTTATTAAAGATCTTTGGAAAGGTTTTAAAGATTTAAAAGTTCAATATAAAATGTGTTTAATTATAATTGATTTCTAAATATTATATTTTATTTAAATAAAGTTTAATGATTAAGAATTTGATAATCAACTATAATAAAGATTTATTTTATGTAAATTGGGATTTTGATTTAATTATAGATAATTAAATTTGGAAAGGTAATTAAGATAATTAGATTATTAACCTTTGAAAGGTTATTGGTTAATATAAATGTGTTAATTAAGATAATGGTTTCTTGTTTAAGAATCTTTTTAATATAGTAAATTAAAGAATCATTTAATTAATGTTAAATGATTAAGTTAAATAATTAATTAAATAATTAATTAGTGATTAATTAAGATAATCACTTATGAGTTAATATAATATAATTACTTGGTGAAGTAATTAGGATACCAAATGATTGACTACAAGAGGTAATTCAATGAGAGATAATTACCTTATGAAAGTAATTAAGTAGATGTGATTAGGGATTAATCACTTGAGTTATTAATTAAAGAATTAATTAATAATTAGTTAAAGGTTTAAATTATTTAATTAATGGTTAAATTAATAAAAGGATTAAGAGTAATTAATTAAGTGATTAATTACTTGTTAAAGTAATTAATTAAGAAAGAAATTTAATTAATGGAAAAAATCATTAATTTATGAAAATAATTTATTAATTGTTAATTAATAATTTAAGAATAATTAGTTTATAATTAAGTTTTAATTACTAAATTTAATTTAAGTAATTAATCAAAGGTGATTAATTAAAAAGTAATTAATTAAATGTGATTAATTAAAAGTAATTAATCAAGTAGTTTTAATTAAAAGTAATTAATCAAGTGTGATTAATTAAAAGTGATCAATCAATCTTAAACCGTTTACTCACACCAGATCCCTGTCTGACCCGAGTGTTTATTTTCTGTTTTATTAAACTCTTGGGTACTCATATTATATATGAGTAGTCAAGTGATTCAGGTTTCCTTGATGAATTCTGGAGGAGCTTTGGAGCAGGAGGCTTCAGCGTGTAGATATAGTTAGAGTTTCCACTGTGTTGTTATTCTATGTTGATGTCCTTGTATTATATTAGACAGAAATGTTATAACTGTCTAAATTGAGATGTATAGTTGTGTACTCTGATGTATATGATACTACGTATATGTTCTATATTATATTTAAATCGTTTCGCTGTGAGATTCTGATGTGTTGTTTCTTTTTCTTCTCTTTCTTTTCTTCTTCTATCCCTTTCTTTCTTAATTAGTGATGCGATTTTCTAGTGATAGAAAGTCGGGTCGCTACACTATTAATAGTGCTTTTTCTTGTAGTGATATCATGCTTCAAAAACTTATATGGAGGAAATAAAAATCTAGCAAACAATAACATTGATACCAAAGTCCAAACTTATTCGTTGATTGTATTTCGGCAAGTTCACTATTAGTAATAGAAAAGCCTTGGATGGAAGCATTAAAGAGCTTCGATGCTCCTGTTCATAAACCAGTCTATGGAACTTAAGCTATATGCAAAGGGGTGTTTATAGAAGATCTTTAAATGTATCACCGTTTAGTCTTGTAGTCTATACTTGACAAATTTAATTTCTATTGATCATGGATATGTAAAAAAGGTAGAAGTACAGTTTTATTTTAAGCTGGTTTTGGTATTTGTATCAGTGTATCAACTCTCTAATTTAAATGTGTTTTGATAACATTTTGATCTGGAAAAAAATTTGAATCAAAACATCATTTTATTTCTTTTAATAGGGAAGAACTAATAACAATAGTACAGGCAGACTGTTTATGATATACAAATGGCGAAGAAAGGACACAGTATTGTTATTGGCTGTAGTAGTATTAAATTAATGTTGTTGTAGTATTAGTTTAGCGAGTTAGACATCATTGTGGTGGTGTAACTCTTGATTTCTTTTCAAATTCATCATGTTCCTAAGATCTGTAATGGAATCATTATGAATAAATTAATATATAGACACTACAAACTAGAACATGGCTTTGTTTATTACGGTGAAAATACTAAGGTTAGTGTCATATTCATTACTTAGTAAAATACAATGCAAGCTAAGATACAATCTGTTTTGGATCATAATATCTTACCATTTATATACCTTGGGTTCCTTACTTTGAATCGATGGATTCAAATTCAATCAAACTTACATAGGTTTTCTATAGTTGCAGCATCTGCTAAAAGCAACAATGAAGATGCATCGCCTAAATTTGAAATGAAAATTCTTGTCAAGTGTTCACGTGACCCTAAAAGTGATATTGAACTGGAAGTAAATGATATTGGCATTAGTGGAAATACTCCCTACACCCTCCTTAGAATTTCATACTCAAGGCCTACATGGTTTTCAACCTTTGCAAGTGTCACCAAAATTAGAAACTACTGAAGTTAATACAAATGCTTTTCTTTTATTTGACTGGGAAAATGAACGACTTACGATAAAGCTGTTGAAAGGTATCTCCATATGCTAACCATTATCAGTCTTATAATTTGAAGAGTTCCAAATTGTATATTTATTTTGCTTGTGCACTTCACAACGGAGTTATATCCAATTTTCCCTTTTCTTGTTACAGGTTAATTAATAAAGGAAAACTTATGGATGCACTTAAGCTTTCTGATCATTGCCTATCAAGTGGAGAATCTAACCAGTTACGACGATTACCTATTGAACATGAAGAGGAAAATAACACAATTTCTGGACTTTTGAATAATTAGTGTAATATTGCGAGCATGAGCTGGTAGTATTGTCTATGGCTTAAAGATAAACAGTTGGCAGCAAGACTTGCTCTCAAGTATGTATTATCAATCATATCCCACTATTTATGATATAACTAGAATGGAATCCGTGCTTTGCACATGGGCATGTGCTGGAATAAGATTGGATGACTAGCGTTAGTTCAGAATAAATGAAAGGAACGTCTGAAATAGAAACACTTACTCCAAAATCCGTGCTTCACCATCCAATAACATCTTTACTTAATAATAATGCACATAACGAAAATAAATGAAAGAAACGTCTGAAATAGAAACACTTACTCCAAAATTGATTCAAGTGATAAATGAGCTTTAATATTGATTCTACTCATTAGTTCAGAGAAAATCTTCTCCTTGTAGCACAAAATTAGCTCCAAAGTCTAAACTAATGGCATCATCTCAACAAAAAACGTCATAAAGTCCTTTGTCATATCCAGTTCCTTGATCAAAACAACAACTGTCAATCAATTGATTGAAATTTTAATTGTTTTATTGCACAAAATCTGCTTAAGGAATTTGAAATTCCTAACGTACATCACCATTAACAAAAATATTTCTATTAAAACAAAAATCTACATAAGAAATTTGACATTTTAAGCGTCCATACACCAGAAATATACATTTCTTTCAAAAAAACAAAACAAAACTTACCTTCCACTTCAGTAGCTCATCCAGCATAAAAGTCCCATTTTTGGGCATATCGTTTCTGGTATCCAGGTTTCTATAGACATTTATCTTTATCTCCTGAATTTTTCTAGTACTGCTTTTTAACTAAAAGATGAAGAAGAAATGGAACAAACAAATTCATTATGTAATCCAATAAAGATGTGTAAAAATAACAATGAGTATAGTCATAAATTACAGTGAATGGCTTAGGATGGCCGGAAGTGTCCAGGCTTTTAACTGATTACCGATGCAAACTAGCCATTATATCTGCTAACTTCAAAACACAACCCTAATTCTCAAATCACTGAAGAAGACAAAAGAAAATATAATTAACCCTGGCCTAAAATCATGTAGAAAGATTATATAATTCAGTATACAGAGCTAATATTACTCTATAACGACATTTTCACACAAAGTATTTTTTTTGGGTATAGATTAAAATTATTCTAATTGTATTCAAGAAGCTGGTAAAATCATATTACTTATTTAGAAGTACAATATAAGAGAATAGATGCTTTAAAAAGAACAATAGGAACTTCCTTATTAGTCCATATACTGCATGACTGCATGACATTGGGATCAATATCTCTTGCTATTCCACTTAAAGCTTAACTGAAATAAAGCATACTGCATGAATTGGGCCAAACATTATGTAGTCATAAAAACATAAACGTACGTAGAACTCAAATATTGCAAATAATCAAAACAGAAGCTTCAGCACATAGCAGGTAGGTTAGATATAAACTGTTACAAATAATAGGTGACTAGTGCATTGTATATTCAATATTCAACTACGGGAAAAAAGTAATAGTTCACTTTAGACTCGTTAATTCAACAACAATGAAGTTGAATAAAATTTCAGAAATTTTGCACTTATTTGAACTTGAAAAATATTTCTTACAACAAAATAAGGCTCTGACGGCATACAAAACAGTTAGACAATCATCAACATTTATAACTAAATAAGTACCTTTGATGGTGGTTCTTCAGATTGGAGCAGCATTGGATTTACTGTACGTGATTTAGGAAGACAAAGTGGGGGCGGTTCTTCAAATTGGAGGGACATCGAGTGATTTGATTTGATTTAGGTTTTTTTTTAAGAACGACCTGATGTGGTTTAGGGATTTTTAAATAGAAAAGAGGGAGAGGAGTCTTTCTTTCTTTTTCAGGAGACAAAGGGAAAAGGGGAAAAATAATGCATAGCGTTGAAAAAAAAACGCGTGACCGCCTAAAATTTTTGTTCCCGCCTTTACATGACATAGCGGTGAAAGTTATATTCCATATGATTTTAATAGTATACAAAGCGGCAACGCTATGTATTAGTGCTATGGATAGTGCATTTTGTTGTAGTGACTTCTACGCGACACGTAAGAACTCCACAAATCCAATCTTAAACAGCTCCTAAGTGATTTGGTCCTTCGGAGTAGCAAGCTTAATGGTATTCTACCACCCTTCGCTCGCCCTTGAAGCTATCTAGAGGCTAGCTTCCTCTTCATGGAATATTTAATCTTCAAATTCTCAAAGATCCTTTCACAAGTGTCGAACCAACCTTGGACTTCCATAGTGGACTATGTTCCAAGGAACGGTTTTCTTCCCAAACTAGAATAATCCTTCATCAACTTAGCAAAGTTAACTCTAGGCTTCTGCACTAGAGCACATCCACTTTCATCATTTGGGGCAACTTGAGCATCCTAAATCATATTTGTACCATCTTTGTGAACACGTTGTGAAAATTGGATTAGCAGCCCTCAACATTGCCCCTCTTCAACTTCAGGGATGGAATTCTTAGCAACGTTTCTTACATCCCGGTTCATTCTCAAACTATAAAAAAAATGATCGGTCACTCATAAAGAAAAGTTGCATCAATGGTACTCATATATCACTATAACTAAACATCCATATCGCACTGGCAATGCCAATTGTAATTGGCTTTTAACAACAGTTATGCAGCCGTTGTAATATATGAAGTTGTAATAGGGCTGTAGCATTTAACAACAGTTTTGGACTGTTGTAGTTAAGTATTTTACAATTTTTTTCATTTGTAATAAAAAAATTTACGACTGTTTTTTCCATTGTAATGATGTTTTCTACAATTTTTTTTACTAGTTGTTGAAAAATGCAAAAAATTAAAAATAAATAAAGTATTGATGCAACATCACCTGTAGATTTAACAAAATTTTATAACTGAAGCTGAATGAATTAAGTTAGCTATTACATTAAAAACATAATTAATAATCAAAACAATATATTAAACATAGTCAAATGTTCATAATATTAAAACACCAAAATACACCAATATTTCATCAAAAATATTAAAAGAAAAAATACTAATAAATTAACATACTCAAAAATACAAAAATGGATGCTGATTAGAAAAAATATATCCAAAGATTTTCATATCTTCTAGTTATGCCTTTGCTCCTTCAAATTAAAGCGGAATAAATAGACCGAACTAGGGAGTGATAAAAATTTAATAAAATAGTGGAGAAGTACACTACTTTAAAACTTAAACTATGGCAGAATAATGATTTCCTAATTGTTAGATTGACCTATCATGAATATTATCAATATAAGTGGAGGCCTACTTCACACTTTTTCCATTTTAAGTAATAATATTCTTCAAACTTTATTGCTGCAAGCTTTTAAGGTGTTTGGCCTGGCTCAGGTTGACCCTTAAATATTTTACTCTTGTTCAACCTTGTTTTTATTATCATTATTAAGTGCAAGTATTTTAACAAATCAAACAAGCAATTTGAACTTAATGATAATAAATTCAAGGTTGAACAAGAGTGATATTTAAGGGTAAACCTGAGCCAGATAAAACACCTCTTAAAATACCATACTTGTCAAGGACTATAGGGTCAGCTGGTGTAGTGCAAAAGGTTTTCAGGTTGTAGATTCTCGGGAAAAGTTTGAGAAGGAGAAGCAAAATTAAAAGCAAGCAAGATAACAATCTAAATAAACACAGCAAGAACATATACTTGACTGTATCTTAGTTTACTCTGTTATTATTGTAACATATTTAGCTAGTAGTAAAAAGCCTTTAACCATATCATAACAAAGAAAAGAGGAAAAAATCAATATTGTTACTTATAAACTTGAAGTAATACTTGTTTAAAAGAGGAAAATGAACATGTGCATCCACATATGTTGTGTGATCCATATATCCACCTATTTCTCATGATAAATTTTACATGTAGTAGAGTTGTACTAAGATGTAAGTACTCTACCACATAGGATAAGATACTCATTCTAATTGCATCATTTGTTTTTACTAAACACTTCAAAGCCAACTTAAAGTCCATGCAAGTTTGCTTATTGCGCCAACGTCGATGTACAACTTTGAAACATTTATTTAGCCAAGTGGCCCTTCCAAGCATGTATTCAACAATTAATAGCACTATACAAACTATAACAACAAATAAATAACTATGGATTAGATTGAGAAAGGCCATGTGCAGGTGTAGCATCTTAACGTCTAAGGTTAAAGGAGACAATATGGATTTAAGATAAACATAGCCAAATAATCCTTTTATCCCCTCAAATACCATTTGTTTATAACATGAAACTATGTATGAATAAGCAAAGTTTTTATATAAAAGACCTTTTTTCCATTTTGAGTGAGTGTATAACATTAATTATATAATAAACTGAACCTCATCAATGAAAAATAATTAAAGGTATCTCCAACTTTGTCCAAATAAATAGATCTATCACCAAAGAAGGTACCCATTCCTTCATGTCGCTCTATAAATTCACTAGCTGGGCAGCTTATAAATGGATCGTCCATTGGTCCTACTACATCCATTTGAATATTATTTACATCACCGAGACATGAAGTTAATTAGTTCTAGGCCATATGTGAAGTGTAACAAAATAACTAATTAGTTTTAAACAAGCTGAAATTTGGTGGCTAATAAACAAGAGAATAAAATCACAAAAGTTATACATTACGTATAACATTATCTTTGCTATTAATAAAGAGAACTCAATCAACATGATTTACGTGGTGTCCTTTTGAAATTCCAAAATTACACCCATTCGTTAATGCAATCTCACCTCTCTTTCCACCTACCCACCAGAGGAATTTTACTATCAATTTGTCATCGATGTTCCCAACAAAACAACTTAAAATATGTTATGACTACAAAAACATTTGCACTTCAAACACACATTCATCCAAAGTAAACATCTTTAGATATTAGATGCACGTACATATGTTGTGTACTAGTAAAGAAAAGTCGACAATCTTCAATAAGATAACTCAAAAACAACATTTGAAATTTCAAATTCAATTACCATTAACAAGTGGATGTCAAAAGTTTTCTGAGCATATTTGTAGGTAAAAGAAATAAAAAAAACCCAAATATTGAAAACAAAGCACCTATTAGCATAACAGGAAACAACATTTGCTTGTGTTGCAAACATTAAGTTAAATTATCATTTAGATTCAAGACATGTATGAGATATGTTTACTGAAGCAAAGAACTATAACCATAAAACTCCATATGTTGTACATAAGAAAGCAAAGGTAGATACCATAAATCAAGCTACTTATCATTCTGATCTAAATACTCAAATCCAAAACCAAACTAAAGATAGCAATTCTAGGTAATATATGTTAGTAGGAACTGATAGAAAAGTGGAAGTGCGCAGCGAAAGAAAAAGTCACAGATTGCATAAGACATGTACATTTTGCTGAAATCTACAATCCTCTCCTTGAAATTTTGTTGATACTTGCAGGAAAAACAATGAATGGATTCATATGGAAATTACTCTCAGATAATTGCAATTATTTCATATCAGCATGATGATTAAGATTACATCTTTCATATAAATTATGTGTAGGTATTGATTTATACTACAATAAAAATATATGATTTACAAATATTCATAAACACAATCCAAATTAATGAATAAATAAACTCTATCCAAATATCTATAAGAAGTTCCAGATCGCATATATGGTCTCAAGATAAATACAACAATGATTTAATATAGATAATTACATCTAGTTTTTTCTACTTAATTTACAAATATGGTATCAATGCCAATTGAATGTACTACATATATTTGGTATAAACAATTAATCTAAAAATGGTAATTATATATAACTTTTTGATCATCGATAACAAAAGTGGTGATTAGAATCCATTTTCTATTTGTTACCAATTTAGATATTTAGCTTCCTGTTATTAACAAATTTTCCATAGCCTTCGAATGGACTTAAATGAGCGAATTAGACGAACAAACGATGAAGAAATGACATAAGGGCTTTGAAAACGTCAAAAGAATGATGACAAAAGGTAACTCAAGAAATTGCATAGGGAATGGAGCAAAGTGGACCATTTAGTACCGAAAGCTTTCTATTCCATTATGGACCTCCAAAACCATTTGTACTTGAAGCACTGCCTAAGGTGATTGCCATGGAGTGCTTTTCTCAAAGAATAGGCGAACAACTCTAAGAATTTTCTTGAAAAAAGGTTAAAAAAAGAAGCAAAGATGAACAAAGCAATATCAGCAACTATCAGAAATGACTCAATCTTTTAGGAAAAGTGTCTGGAGCACAACCAATCAAATATATATAGAAAAATAGAGGAAGAGGGGAAGAGGGGAAAAAATCCCACTTACAAAAACCTGTTGGTACCAAGAGGAACCTCTCGATGCCGAGTAGATTTTATTGGAGTATGTGCTCCGAAGCTCACTTCTGGATACTTCGGCTTGGATATGGACTTCATATCTCCGAGCTTCGGTTCAACTAGGTGATTTTCCTATAAATACATCACTTACAGCTTCAGGAAAACAGCTTCTTCTCTTTCCAGACTATGGATTTTTTAGCATTTGATTTCTCTTCTACTTTGTTCTTCCCCAAATACTTTAAACACTTCCAAATCCGAGATTATGGTTAGATTTGAGTTATAATCATTTCGTTTCAGAGAGAATCAAAACGATGATAAAGATTAAAGTGGACGTAGGATGGAGTATTTGCTGAACCACTATAAAAATCATGTCTTTTCCACCGCTTTTACGTTTATTTCATTAGATTGCTACATTTTTTGTGCTTTCAATTACTTATGTGGTGTTTGTGAAATTTTTGGTATAAACATTTTTGGTGCCAGAGTTCCCTCATAGAAGTGGGGGAAAAATGCAACAATTGATTAAAGACCTCCATTTGGCAGCAACAACAACCGAATATCTGAGTTGGTCAGAAGGACAATGATGGATGGAGCCGCATACCAGAGGATGGAGGATGTAAATAGGAATCCATTTACCCCTAACATCTGGTATGCGAGGAATCCTTCCAATTTCATGATTTTGATATTGGAAATAAACAATGGAAAGATAGATCCAATAGTTCATCTAATGAGATACATCCAACATATGGAGGTGTTGGGTGCTTCTGAGGAGGTGATGGGGCAGTGCTTCCTATTATATTTAGCAGATTTAGTTGCGGTGTGGTTCAGATAGTTGGAGAATATGCCCATAAGCACATGGACCCAATTAGTGAATAGGTTCGTGAAACTGTCCAGGGTTCACATTTCACGACCAAAAAATATGATAACACTATCAAGCATGAAGCAAACGCCTAGAAAGGCCTTGAGGAGTTACTTGACTAGGTTTAATGCGACAACCACTATAGTTTATAAGCCGGATCCATCGGTCATTTCAATGGCGATAGTTTCAGAAGTTGCGAATAAGAATGTCTTTAAAATCGCTTTGGAAAGGGATGCACCAATGGATCTTACGAAGTTCTATGGTGAGGAAGAACGGTACTTGCGTGTGGACGGTGTTGAAGCTGAGAATGCTGATGTTAATGATGTGAATGATGGAGGACCATCCAAAATAGGAATGGTAAAGACAAAGGAAAGAGAAAAGCTATGACGACTTTTGAGGACTAAAGCAGCAAAGGAGGGAATCGACGTTCTCTTCCTACACAAATATAACCGAAACTCCAAAGAGGATATACCTAGATTATAGGGAGCAGATTCTCTATCGGAGGCTAGAAGGACATGAAATGAATGAGTCCCGACACCTTTGTGATCTAATAGAAGAGCTAGTTTAGAGTAATCAACTACAATAATACGCAAGTGTTAGGAAATCAAATCTACGATTTCGATGACAACAACTATAAAATGGAAATCAAATATGCATATGCATATATATATATATATATATATATATATATATATATATATATGTATGTATATATGTTTCTATAAACAGTTACTTGCTAGTGCAACATCACTAGAAAGACAAGAACAAGGCTCAAAGAACATTACAAAAGACTACAAGTCGATAGGATCAAAGAAGCAACAGAGAAGATGCATAAAACAGACATGCATAGATTTCAGACGTTTGGGTGCACAAGCTAGACGTCTGGAAGAATCCTCTGGAATTACAAACAAACGAAACTAGACGTCTGGTAGTTGGACTCAGATATCTGAAAATCTACTATATACAAAATATATAGTATCAAATGTTTGATACAAATACTAGACGTCTAATTTCGAACTCGGATTTTAAAATTCAAACTTCAACTACCGCATTCGAATAGACATCTTTGCTTCTCTTCGCTGCAACTCTTCATCATCAACAGAAGCAACTGTAGAGCACTTGTTAATGGATACAACTACTCAAGGAACCTCTCTACAACTATATATATCATCAAGAATTAAGAAGAAAACTTACCTTACTTACTTATGCTCTCTACTTACATACTCTATTATATATTCTTGATCTCTAGCAATCTATACTTGTATTTCAAGCTTCCGTATATTCAGTTCTTCACAAACAATACTCTCTAGATATATAGTGGAAGCATTTGTACTTATTAGTTAATATCCGTGCAACAGAACACATATTTGACAAGAATAATTTATTATAACCAAGCCTATTCCTTCGGGTGAAATGAGGGTGTTTGATAGTCGAATTTCGAAGGGGAGCTTCGGGACAGGACGTAGGACGGGTGGTCCAAACTAGTACAAAATCCTGGAGTGCTTATTCTATATTTACCTAAATTAGTATTTTTTTAGTTGCATTTTATATTTTGTCACATATACTTGCATATACACTACACGATCCACCTTGTAGATTTTCAATTGGTATCAGAGCAAGGTTAGATCAAAATACAGTAACACGTTTTTGAATCATTATAATATGGCAAGTATTTTTCAAAAAGGTCAATCCACATCATGAGCCCCACTTTTAATGGTTCTAACTATGCATATTGGTCAACACGTATGAGAATTTTTATGAAAGTTAATGGATTAGAAATTTGGTTAGCCACTCAAAACAAATATGAAGCACCTGACACTGCTATGAACACATGGAATGATGCACAAAAACCATAGCTTATAATAACGCCAAAGCTATGAATATTCTATTTTATTCACTGGATAAGAATGAATTTTCACGTGTCATGTTATGTAACACCGCGTATAATATTTGGCGTACATTACAAGTTACACACGAAGGCACAAACAAAGTTAAACAGATTTAGATTTCAATTTTACAAATTTAATTTTCATCATTTAAAATGAAACAAAATGGATCTATAGTAGACATGTACTCTAGATTCCAAATCATTCAATATGTTTTAATGGCACTTGGAGTCAAATTCACAAATTTTGATTTAGCATCTAGAATACTCAATTCTTTAACTCCAGAGTGGGAAAGAAAAGTATTAGCTACCAAAGAAGCTAATGATCTCTCAACACTCTTAGTTGAAGAATTGATAGAAAATTTAATGTCCTATGAAGCTAAGTTGCAAGCAGGAAAAGAACAAAATTCGAAAAAAGAACATAGCATTCCTGGCATTGAATGAAGACTCCGACTTAGATAAAGAAGAAATTGTATTTATTGCCAAAAACTACAGCAAATTCATGAAGTTTAAGAAAATAACTAGATTTCAAAAAGGAGGAAAATCAAGCTGAACAAATCAAATATCAATCAAATGCTATGAACGTGACCAGTTTGGACATATGAAGAAAGACTGCCCCAAGCTCAACAATGATAAAAAGAAGAACGAATTTGAAAAATTCAAAAAGAAGAAAGCTTTCAAGTAACATGAGATGATTCGAATTCTTCATCATCAGACAGTGATAGTGATAGTGACGGAGAATGAGCTAATTTGTGCTTTATGGCACAAACTAATGAGGTATGTCCCAAACTTAGTTATGATGAATTATTAGAACTTAGCATGGAATTAGATGATAAATTTAGACAAGTTAAAAAATTGAACAAAGAATATATAGCCAAAATAAATATACTAGAAACTGAAGTAGGAATGTTAAAAGATGGAAAAATTATATGAGAGGAGGAACTAGAATTATCTCAAGAAAAAATTAAAAATAATTTGATTGAAAATGAAAATAGTTATAGAATTTGATAAAATTTGACTAGAAAAGGATGACTTGTTAAAAGAAAACGTCAACTTGAAAAGTAATAATGAAACATTGAAAATTTAGAATTAAAAGAAAAATTAGATAAAATTACAAATAATGTTTCAAAATTTAATAAAGGAAAACAAGATTTGGAAAATCTTATCAAAACTTCAAAACCATCAGGTAATAGAAATGGAATAGGATTTAAAACTATTCCTAAACGAAAAGGGAATAACATTAAAAAATATAGTTGTATTTAGACTAAAAGATCACTTAAGCCTAAAACGAATACCATAAATATAAAAATTTGGATTCCTAAGACAAATAATAATTTGATTAGACAAAAACATATCAATAATTTTTTAGAAAATGTAGTCTACAATAAAAATTATGTTCATAAAAGTACCAAACCTTCTTGGGTATGGCTACCTACTCCTCCTAACATCTAGGACCCTAATAAAGTATATGGGTACCAATTAAATCATCTTTTATTCTAAAGGTACCCAAAATAAAAAATAAGGAGAAATGGATACTTGATAGTGGTTGCTCCAAGCATATGACCGGAAATTCAAAAATGTTTTCAAATATAACATGCATCAATGGTGGAACAACAACTTTTGGAGATAACTCAAAAGGATACGTCGTGAGCATTACAGAAGTCATTAACTCTAGTATTTCTAACTCTCCTATTATTATAAATGTTTTGCTAGTAGGAAACCTAAAACACAACCTACTTAGTGTTAGTCAATTATGCGATAAAGGTTTTCAAATTAATTTCGAAAAAGATAAATGTAACATTTTCGACAATAACAAACAACTTATATTTGAGGGTTTTAGAAACAAAAGTACTTATGTCTTAAACATGAATATAAATCGAAATTCAAATTTATGTTTAACCGCTAAACATGACGATCATGGTTGTGGCATAAACAATTTTTTCATATTAATTTTAAATATATTAATAAATTAGCAAAATATGAGCTAGTTAGAGGTTTGCCTAAAATAAATTACAAAGTAGAAAATCTGTATGACGATTGTCAAATTGGAAAACTAAATAAAAGCTTTTTTAAATCTAAAAATAATATTTCTACAAAACAACCATTATAATTATTACATTTAGATTTATTTGGTCCAACTCAAGTACGATATCTAAATCACAACAAATATATTCTCGTAATAGTTGATGACTTTTCAAGATATACATGGACTATATTTTTAAAACATAAAAGTGACACCTTTGGTATGTTTTAAATTTTTGCTAAAAGAATTAAAACACAAATGGATTTGAAAATTAAAAATATTTGATGTGATCACGATGGAGACTTCAAAAATGATCTTTTTACTAATTTTTGTAATAAAAAAGGTATAAGTCATAATTTTTCTTTTCTCCGCACACCTCAACAGAATGGTGTAGTAGATAGAAAAAATCGTACGTTACAATAATGTTCACGAACGCTATTACATAGTAGTGGTCTACCAAAATATTTTTGGGCAGAAGCTATTGCTAGTGCTTGTTATGTTTTGAATCGAGTAACCATACGACCTATGACTAAACGAACTTGTTTTGAAATATTTTTTGGAAGAAAACCTAAAGTATCATACTTTAAAACTTTATCGAACAAAATGTTTTATACTAAATACAAAAGATAATTTAGAAAAATTTGATCGAAAGGTCGATGAAGGAAACTTTGTTGGATATTCGGATCGTAGGAAGGCACGTAGAATTTTTAATAAACAAAATAACACAATTGAAGAAAGTTTACATGTTTCCTTTGATGAAAATCTTCTTAACCATCATACTAATGATGATGAAGAAATAATTCCAATAACAAATACAAAAATTCTTTTAATAATGAGACAAATGCACAAGATAATACATTAGTATCATCTCGTAGAATTCTTAAAGATCATCCAAAAGATAGTACCATTGGAGATCTCAATTCTAGAGTAACTAGAAATCAACTGAACCAAATAAGTCATATAGCATCTGTGTCAAATTTTGAACTGAAATATTATAAAGAAGCTTCAAACGATAACTTTTGATAATAGTTATGCAAGAAGAATTTAATCAATTTGAACGTAATAATGTTTGAGAATTAGTACCATGGACAGAAAATCAATCGGTTATAGGAACAAAATAAGCGTTTAAAAACAAAGCAGATGAAAATGGAAATATAGTTAGAAATAAAGAACGTTTAGTTGCTCAAGGTTATAATCAAGAAGAAGGTATCGACTACGACGAAACCTTTGCTCTAGTAGCGAGACTCGAGGCCAAACGTATATTACTTGCTTTTGCAAATCATTACAATTTTGATCTATTTCAAATGGATGTCAAAAGTTCTTTTTAAATGGTTTTATTAAAGAAAACGTATATGTTGAACAACCTCCATTATTTTTCACGAAAAATATCCCGACCATGTTTTTAAATTACAAAAAGCCTTATATGGTTTAAAGCAAGCCCCCCGTGATTGATATAAACGTCTTAAAAATCATTTAAATACATCTGGTTTTCAAATAGGTAAAATCGATACAACTTTATCTATTAAACAAGAAAATAATGATATTTTAGTTGTAAAAATTTACGTAGAGATACTAATTTTTGTTCAGTTAACGAAAATATTTGTAATCAATTTTCAAATATTATGAAAAATTAATTTGAAATGTGTCACATGGAAGAATTAAATTTCTTTCTAGGTTTACAAATAAAACAACTTGAAAATGGTATTTTTATTCATCAAGAAAAATATTGTAACGATCTATTTCGTCGTTTCGTAATGGATAAAACTTCAGGCAAACCAACACCGATGAGTGCTAGTGTTCATTTGAAAAAAGAAGATAACGGAAAAGATTTCGATGAAAAATTATATCATAGTATGATTGCTCCTTACTTTATTTGATGGCTAGTCGACCCGACATTATGATGAGTCTATGTCTTTATGCCCGATTTCAAGCAAAACCAAAAGAATCTCACCAAAGAGCTGTTAAACGTGTCTTACGATATCTACGTAGTACTAGATATTACGGTTTGTTTTACCCTAAGGGATCATCGTTTGAACTAGTTTCATGTAATGATGCGGATTTTGGTGGATGTATGATAGGTCGTAAGATTAGTAGCTGAACATGTTATTTTATCGGACAATCATTAGTTTTCATGGTTTAGCAAAAAGCAAAATTGTGTCTCCTTATCTACCTGCGAAGTCGAATATATTTCAGCAGCTCTAGCATGTGCATAAGTGATATACATATAACAAATACTTACGGATTTCAGCAAAGATATCAATAAATCACAAATATATTTCGATAATAAAAATGCAACAAATCTATCAAAAAACCCTGTAAATCACTAGCGTACTAAACATATCGATATTCGTCACCATTTTTTACGTGATAATGTAGAAAAAGGACTTATTACATTAGAATACGTAAATATCAAGAATCATATAGTAGAAATTTTTACAAAACCACTAAATGAACAAACATTTGTTAAATTGCGACGTGATCTAAGAATATGCTCTCTTAATGATATTCTAAACTAATACTACATTTAATTTCTATTTTTGACTAGAATTTTTTTATCCACAAATTCGAATTTTTTACTCATTCACCTTAAATTTTTTAGGTGGTTGTTTTCTGAAATTACCTATAAATATTTTGTAAAATCATATATAAATACTTTGTACAAAACAAAAAGTAACAAAAAATATTTCACATTTTTACAACATAAAATATAAGAATGTCTTCCAATAACTCTCATCTCTCCTTCCCTTCACCAACAATAGATAGCCCAGCGGATACACCCTATCGCCTTCCAACTCCTACACCAAATCAGGAACCAACGTATAGGTGGTCCTCCAAACACACGTGATTCACTCCCGATAACAAGAAGTCCAAATGATATCTGTTTGTTTCTCCTAACACTAAGGAGAAAATTGATGAGATACATCACTATCAAAGAATTATATTTTAAACAAAAAGTCACCGCGTGACGACTAAGTTTTCTGGAGCAAGTGGTGACAAAATTTTGTAATTCGCGGAAGAAGAATGTACACAAACCACTTACGATTCCTTGCAGTTCTTTGGATCCCTCTACCTTGTATCATACACCATTGGATCCTTCACCAAGGTGATTCTTTGCTTCCTCAAGAACCCATGAACATGGAAATATATGGTCTACACTCAAGCCATGGAGGGATGATAAGTCCGAAGATCGCAATGCTCTATCGCCATCCAAATAAATTTAATTATTCTCCTTGTACTTTTATCTATGTATATTTGTAATTCTGTTTTACAAATAATAATACTATGTTTTATTAAAAATAAAAAATCAAAAAATAAGCAACACCCTTCAGAATTTTGCTATTTCTGGACAAATTGGTCATTTTAGACATATGAACATTGCCATCAGACGTCTAACACCCTGGTATCACACAAATTCTAAACCATCATGCATATATCAGACGTCTACAATAACCTTCCAAATGTATAATAATTACCTCTACTTAATAAAATATGAAACCAGTCTATTTCAGACTTCTGAACTATGAACCAGACATCTGAACAAAGTCTTTGCCTCCATATTATAAAAACTCAGCACATTTTCAGACATCTGATATTATGGCTAGACGTTTGAGAAAACTATCCGTCCTATACAAATGAAATTTCGATCTATTTCAGACGTCTGACAATACAAACAGACATTTGATAATTCTCTCTGACTATTAAATTTTACAAATTGACCAAATCCAGATGTCTACCACAACCAACCAGACGTCTGATTCTATTTACTGTCTTCAAGCTAGGTTAAATCAATGTCTGAATTACCTTCCAAACGTCTGAAATTCAATCGACACTCTTATATGCCCAGATAACGTCTATTTTTTCTCTCTCTCATTTTGTTTCATTTTACTTCTAACTCGATTTCTTACTTCTCGAAAATTATCCCTCTTTCAAACTTGATCAAATTCAATGGTTCCTAAAATAAAAAATCCTAAGTTCTCTAAGCGAAAACATGACCAAGCAACTTCCTCCAATCCCCAAGTTTGCTCAGATGATCAAATAAAACGATGGATGAATCATGTACCGCGTTCGTTTAACTGATACGAGGACATTCAAAAGAAGAAACTCCATATAGGTCCATTTTATAATTTACTCAAGTATCCAATGTACGATTTAGACAAAATGTGTGAAAGCATGGGTTAAGAAACTTTGATATCTTTTAATCCGAATAACATCCAAATTGATCGGTTAGCCATATTTCTCTTCTATGCTAATTTGGATAGCACGGCAGTTTGGAACATTGAAAACGACGATAATTGGCTATGTGTCTAGCATTTATGGCAACACAATTAGGCTCACTCCAGGAATCATAGGAAGAACTCTCGGATGCTCTAACACCGACAAAGATTTATATAATATTCCCGATATGCGTTTCAAACTGAGAGACAATTTCACACATCAAATGTGGGAAGATGAAATGCCTAAGTTCACATCTAAATACCTAGGACCTAAGGCAAGACTCCTAACTCGAATGACTATCAACTCCATAATTCCTCGACTTAGTAGTCATGAGCAGATAACGGAGTTAGAGCACAAGGCCTTGTATGCTTTATTCAGTGGAACGAGTTAGGCTAAATTTATATTTGACGAGCTCAAACATTTTTGGACATGATCACGCCCCTCGATTATCTACCCCACATACATCGTGAGACTTCTACGTGCTCACAACATCCCCTCCTATTTATCCAATTTTGAAGAACTTTGAAATACGCTTCCAAATTTTTTTTCTCACTAATGCACCTACCGAAAACTCCTCCGGAATTTATATCATTTAAAGAGTGGATGCAACGACGCCAAGCCAGACAAGTTATGCCTCTACCTCAAACACACCCTGAACCATCACAAGAGGTGAAACAACATCGCAAGAATACTCCTCCTCCTCCTGCACCATTTGAATATACATCCCAAGATGACATTTTGGAGACTCGCATAGAGACGAATCCAAATGAGAGTGTTCGCGACTTAACTCTCCAAAATCAGCTTATTTTGCCTCGAAATCAAAAATTGTTGGCTAAGCACATTAATAGTTTTGAAACGTCTTTTGCTTCTTACCTAGCCACGGTTGAAACGTCACTTTCAACTGTATTATCGATTCTAAAAGAGGTTCCACAAAGGGTTCTTGGTTCTACACCACCTTCAGAAGATTGGCCAACCCCAGTGCCTTTTTCTCCTTTGAAACATTTCAAAATTTCTAAGGAGAACAAACCTCTAGAACAAGCTCCGACATCTCCTACAAAGAAATCTTGCTCTTCCAAAATTAAAGATAAAGGATATGATCAAGAAAAAGCTTCCCCAAAAGATTCTTAGATTTTTAGGACTCCATCTTATGTATAAAAATGATAAAAATCTATGAATGTAATCTATTAATGTAATTAATGAAATTTCTCCTTTTGATCTGTTATTCCTTTGTATATTTTTATCTTACAACCACTGGTAAATATTTAATGGAATGGTTCAAAAAAATCCTTTTTGATAATGCCAAAGGGGGAGAAATAATAAAGATCACAATAAATTATGGAAAGCGCATATTCAGGGGGAGATTTGTAAAATAATATATAAATACATTGTATAGTTGTCATCGTCAAAAAGGGAGAGATTGTTTGAAAATCAAATCTACAGTTTCGATGACAACAATCATGCATTGGAAATCAAATATGCATACACACACAGGTATTTGCTAGAGCAACATCACTCGAAAGACAAGAACATGGCTCAAAGAACGTTACAAGAGACTACAAGTCGATAGGATCAAAGAAGCAACAGAAAAGATGCACAAAACAGACATGCACAGATTTCAGACGTCTGGATGAACAAGCCATACATTTGGAACTGGAACAACAAAGAGACGAAACTAGACATCTGGTAGTTGGACTCAGACATCTGCAAATCTACTATATAGAAAAAATATATCGTATCAGACGTGTGATACAAATACCGGATGTCTGATTTCGAATCGGATTTTAAAATTCAAACTTCAACTACCGCGTTCAAACAGATATATCTGCTTCTCTTCGCTCCAACTCTTCATCATCAATAGAAGCAACTGTAAACCTCTTCTTAAGGGATGCAACTACTCAAGGAACCTCTCTACAACAATATACATCATCAAGAATCAAGAAGAAAACTCACCTTATTTACTTACGCTCTCTACTTCCATACTCTATTATATATTCTTGATCTCTTGCAATCTATATTTGTATTTCAAACTTCCATATATTCAGTTCTTCGCAGACAATACTCTCTAGACATATAGTGGAAGCATTTGTACTTATTAGTCGATATATGTGTTATAGAACACATATTTGGCAAGAATAATTTATTGTAACCAAGCCTATTCCTCCAGACGAGGCGAGGGTGTTTGATAGTCTAAATTCGAAAGGGAGATTTGGGACTGGACGTAGGACGGAAGGTCCGAACCAGTATAAAATCCTGGTGTGCTTATTCTATATTTACCTAGATTAGTATTGTTTTAATTGCATCATGTATTTTGCCACATATACTTGCATATACACTACACCATGAGCCTTTTACTCCACCATGGACCTCCAAAACCACTTATACCTGAAGCACCACCTCAAGTGATTTCCATAGAGTACTTTTCTCAAAGAATAGATGAGCAACTCTAAGGAATTTTCGGAAGAAAGCGAACACAACAGAGATGAACAAAGCAATACTAGCAACTATCGGAAATGACTAAATCTTCAAGATAAAGTGTCTGGAACACAATGGATCAAAGATAAGAAACAAAATAGAGGAACATGAAAACTCCTACTTACAAAACATGTCCATATCGAGAGGAACTTATCGAAAATGAAAGTTTTTTATCAGAGTATTCAACCTAAAGCTCACTTCTGGATACTTAGGCTTGATCTGGACTTCATAGCTTGTAGGCCGTTGGTTCGATAAGGCATTTTCCCTATAAATACATTACCTATAATTACAAGAAATGGGCTTCTTCTCCTTATAACCTTTGGACTTTTTGGAACTTGATTTCTCTTATATCTTCTTCTTTCTCAAATACTTTAAACACTCCCAAATCTGAGATCTACTAGGTTGTCGTCAGATTTAAGTTATAATCACTGTATTCTATAAGTAATCAACTAATAACAAAGACTAAAATGGATATAGGCTAGAGTATTTCCCAAACCAGTATGAAAATTATGTCTTTTCTGCCACTTTTACGTTTATTTCATTAGTTCTATACATTTTTGGTGCTTTCAATTGCTTATGGGAGTGTTTGTGCCATTTTAGGTGCCAACGCTTTCCTTATAGACTGCTAAAATATTATACTGGTTGTTTATAATACCTATTTTAGGAATTGTTTAAAATAAATAGGAATTTTATATTTTTACACACACACACACACACACACACATAGTAGAACTTCACAAGTTCATAAGTAATTCACATTATGTTCAGCAAAATTGTAACAAATGGTGTTACAAGCAGAGGGGACTTAGATTCTCTGTTTGAGACAAAAGTATTTGTGCCACTTTATTTTTTCCATTCTCATTTTATTAATAATATGTGGAATATTGGTTATTCTACTTTTGTATGAGATTCCAGGATCTATACCAACATAGTAAAACCTAAAAAATTGGTCATTTCTATCTAAGGAAAACCCTAGTTTGAAAATATACTCTAAGAAAAACCCTAATTTGAAAATATACGAGAAAAGAATTAAATTTAGAATCTATATTGAAACAATAATTACCCAAACTCGAATCTAGTATTTAATCGTAAAATGAAACATAACTTTAGGAAGATCAAAACTACATCAAAAACTAGCACAATAGTGAGTTAAACTAAAGCTAAATTAAATCAAATTCAAGATAAGAACTAAACTTTAGCAAACTTAACATAATTACTCGGTTGAATTTGTAGCTAGAGAAGGGAAGTTATGCCCTAGAAAATTCCTTTTGGCTGGAGGTGTTGGAATGAAGCATGATGCTATTTAGATTAGTTTAAAATAAACGCCAACTACAAAATGTGAAAATAGAATATGCGAATGTCGACTTGATCTCAATTCTATTCTAAGCATAGATCTTCTGGCGATTTGCAGAATTACGATGACCTACCTTTAAATAACAAGTAGAAGTCAATTTGTGTGAAGAAGATCTAGGAGCAAGGGGTGTGTAGCACCACATCTTTACGAAATTGGTGTGGAAAAAGAGAGAAACCGGTTATGAGAACATAAATAGGAAAGGAAAGTAAATGGAGGAGGAGATTGCTATAAAAAATTTCGAGCTTCCACGATTGTTCAGCATGATAGGTTTTATTAATTTTGCGACAAATGAATTGAGGCGGTTGAAGCGATGAGTGATTTGGGATTTAGGGTTTAAAAAAAATGAAGGCGGCGAATAAAAATTATAGAGGGAACTGAGGCGGGCTTTAAAATTTTATTAATAAGGTTATGTTGTTTAAGTTTTATTATTAATATATTATTATTCACAAACTATTCCAAATTATTAATTAATAAATATAAATTATTATTTATTTTTGTTCACAAAATATTAATGATAAATCATTAATTATAAATATTATTTTTAAATTTTTAATTATAAATCACTAATAATAATAAATTACTAATTATAAAACTTAATCAAGTATTATAAATGATTAATTATTATTTACTTATTAATAATCATTAACACTAATAGATCATAAATTATTAACTATACAAGTTCTCATTTAGACATTATTAAGTATAAGTCATTAACTACTATTTATTAGTTATTAACTGAAAATTACTAATAATTAATTATTACAATATTTACTACAAATAAATGTTGTTATAACTTAATATTTAAAACAGTCAAAAGAAGAAAGTTATTAAAGACCTTTAGTACAACTACAAAATACAAATAGTTATTAATAACTTTCGCTAGAACCATTGACTAACAAATATTATACAATTATTTCATGTCTAATTTACCGACTAAGATGAAAAAGGAAATATTTTACTATAAATATATTAGATTTGTAAAAACCCAATTTTTATTAAGAATTAATTAAGGTTAATAATACTAATTTAATTAATTAAATTGGAATTTGAATTGAGTTTAAAATGGAATAAAATAAATTTTGGGAAAATATATTATACATATATGATATTTGAAAAGGAAATTATTTAAATGAAGAGTTTTGTGAACTTGTAAAGTAATTTTTCTTTAGGTAAATTTTTTGGAATTTAAAATAAATTTAAACGATATGAATAAGTTTAGAATAATTGGTTTGTTATAAATTACTTCTTACGGGAAATTGCAAGGAGGAAATTTTGTTATGGAGGGAAGTCTGTAACAACCTAATTTTTAGTAATAACTAATTATGGTTAATCACAGTAATTTAATTAATCGGGTTGTCATAAGATTGCTTGCTTGTTTTAATTAAAATGGTTGTTTTTAAGAAAAAGTCATAGCCAAATAACTTAGTAATATCAATTTGTCAATTTTTTAAAAACTTTGGGGAAATATTAATATATACAACTATCAAAACTAATAGTTATTATAGATCTTTACTACAACTGGCTAAAACAAACAGTTGTTAAAAATACATTTATTACAACTGTCAAGAAAAACGAGTTGTTAAAATTACGTTTATTAAAACTATCAGAAAAAACAAGTTATTGAAAACCGTTTATTACAACTATTATTTTGCGAATGTAGTAAATAACTAGTTGTAATAGGGTCATTTTCTCGTAGTATATACAATGTGGCTTATACTATGTATACACATATAAATACACACAGACTATATAGTTTTGAAAACCAAAATATATAACAAATACACTCTCTCGTCAATACTAATCATCCTACAGTGATAACTCATACTCCGTTTTTGATGGATCCCGCTATCCCTTAGGTTAACTCCATAACCTAAGCTCTAATACCAAATGCAACAACCGCCCTACCCCAGTACCCAATATACTTATACCAGGCGTTGTGACCATACCAGGCTGATGTAGGATGTCGTCAAAGGGTAAACAAACTAAAGTGACCAACCTGTCGTATATCTCACACCACAAGAATAAAAAATAATATCAATCACGGGTAACTAAATGAATCATCACAGACTAGAACATAGGTTCAATGAAGTTATACAAACAGTAATAGTGTTTATAAAACTAATAAAAAACTTAAAATATACGTCTTTATATAAAATAAGCTGAACACTGTCAAGGCTCCACAGTGTTGTACAACGAAAATGTTAAAAGCTCCAAAAATATAGTATGCGTGAAAGCATAGCCTCCTACTAGTCCATCTATACCATGCTTCGCTTTATATAATACCTTCTACCTAGTCTACTCATTTAAGGGTACATAAGATAATAGGAAGCCAAGCATAAAACCTCGAGTTAGACAATAGTATGTTGTGAGCAATAAGCATATCTCAAAACACTATTAAAGAAAAATAGTATAGAACATAGGGTATGGAGAATCATACCTAACCTTCCCTTGCATCCAAAGAGTTAACATATAACATTATATGCTAATCTACTATTATCATCGTCTTATGTTTGTACAACAATTCAAAGTACAATATCAGATGTCGGGCATCCAAATAAACAGTACAACCCTAGAGTGAGAAAACAAACATGCAATCATAATATCCATCAAACAATCCTTACATCACTAGGTGCTTTAGATATAGGATAACTTGTATTACACCCACATAAGCCAAAGACCAATGGAAAAGTCTTGTTTTCTAATACTCAAATGTATACCACTTCACATAGATAGGAACTAGACTCACAATCCTCGATTCAAGGGTAATATACCATCATAAGATCTAGACACTATCATAATCTAGGTTAGCATACCCGCATACCCCTTATATATGAGTACTTTTAGAAACCACCGAGTATCAATGATCCCTTCGCACACATCCTCGAATCTGTCATCGTTCATTTCTATTCCATTTTCCATGGTAGAACACAACATCAATCTATCCACGAGCTCCCTATAATTAAAGTTTTCCAAATAAATCATCATCATGACTTCCATCGACGATTCGTCATCATTGGAACACCTCTAAACGTCCCTTGTAAGTTGTGGAATCCTCATATCAAAGTTCAAAAGTCATTAGCTGATGCATCCCATCACCGCCTCACTGTTAATTATTGTCTTCATCGTGCCATAACATAAAAACCGAATGTTGAACGAACAAATAAACACACATGGTACTCAAGGTCCCTTCATTACGCTCACTATGTTTTGCCAAGATTAGCCACAACAACCCAACATAATTAGACATTCCTGTACCGACATGATTCAATTAGTCAAAATATTAACCAAGTTCTTCATGCCCTTGCTTGAGTGCGAATTTTCTCTGTTGCTGCCCTGAAGTGGATGCCTTCCTACATCGAAGAAAACCAGCTCAGCATTGAGTTGACAAGTCGATACTGACTTGTCCACTTTGCGAATTTTGCAAAGTTTTTCAACCCCTCGTCCTCAGCTTGGTCCGAAGCTTCCCTTCTAAAAACGTAAAGACTTGCCTATAATTTCCCATTGCTACTTCACCATTCTCCTAAAGCACCAACCACTGAGTTGATTTAACTTACCACCAACATGATTTTGGGGTCAACATTAACATGATTTTCTCACCTAAAAACAACCTCCGATCTTCTTGCGACTTATTTCGTAGCTTACTTAAACCTCTAGGAATAACATATTTCAATTGCATCACGTTTGATTGTTTTTTCCCTTGACTTTCTCAAAATGATGACCTCTTTCTAACTATAATATAAAGGCTAACAGACATATCAAAAAATCACATACAATCATCACATAAGGTTCAAACATCATATATAATCAATCTAATTACAATTCAGATAAATATTTCATCCAAGATCTAATCATTCACAAAAATGACCACTTGGTTCACAAAATAGTGGAAAATGAATTAAAAAGTATGCCTATATTTTAAAATCTAGTTTAGAGATGTTATTGAAGTTAGACCTAGACTTTAAAATGTTTTAACATCGAAAATCATCGTAGAAATCGTTATTTTACCATAGTACACCATATGATGTTAGATTGCTCATACCAGACAGATTCAAGGTTTTATGCTTTGCTTCCTTTTATCGTGGGTACTCTTAAATGAGTAAATTTGGGATAATAGGTCTGAGATAGCACAGTTGTGAACAAGACAAGCAAGTGGCTAGCGCTTTCATATACTATAATTTGGAGCTATTGTTGTTATTTTATTGTATATTGCTGTGACGTTATAATCAATATAATTTATCTATCAAGGATAGTTTTTCCTTCCTAGTTTATTTATTTTCAATGTGTCAACTCAATTGCCATTCTGCTTTGTATAACGGTAATGGACTAATGCACTTTGCTTTATTTTTGTTCATTTAGTTATACTGCTATCTCTCCTGTTTTATTTCTATATTGATTATTATATTTTGTTCTATACGCTGTGAGATCTACGATAGGTACTATTTTAGTTGTTTAGTTTGTCCTCTGATTACCATTCTATATCCGCAGAATACCATTGTAGTGCACTATTCATGGTATTTGGGTATTGGAGGTGTAGGATGGTCATCACACATAGTATCGAGCTTAGATTGAACGATTGACTTATGTTGATACTTAGATCTATTAGAGATAGGGAAAATGGAATACCTTAGAATTAATCGAGCCGGAAAGCAATGCATGAGCCGGTAAACAATGTATGCAACTAAGAACTCTGTATTTGGAGTCAAGCATGAAATAGGCAATGAGGAAACTGTGAACCTCAATACATAGGCAATGTTCAATAGTACGATGACGTACATGCTGCAGAATGGCCAAACAGCGCCCCAGTTGTAATTGATGGTGGTGCTCCGGTGCAAGCATTAAATGGTGATTTTTCCAAGCTAAATAAGGACTTCTATGATGACTGCCCTATATCATCGACATCAATAATATCAAAATAGTATGCTACAGCCATGCTCAGTCGATATAGGACGATCATCAAGGTTGAAAATGAAACGAATACAGCATATTACCTATCGAGTATCTCACAGTGCATGGATAAAATATATTATCACAGATATAATGGGAGAGATGGTATTAGCTATGTAAAAAAATTATCAAAACACAGATCCACGGAGTTATATGCAAATATAGTAGAGTTCATATAATGGAAATAAACTCGACCACTGTCTCATAACAAAAAAATAAGCAGTCACCGTCGAGGCTCCTCAGTGCTGCACATCGGAATAAGCATAGAAATCCATATAGGTATATAATACAAGATAACTCCATTCAGCTCAACCTCTGCATGCTACCGCGTCATCTAAACTTGTTATCTACTCTACTTATTTAAGAGTACCCAAGATAGAAAGAAACAAAGCATAAAACCTTGGATCAGACAACAGTCTGGTGCAAGCGGTAAATGAATCTCAAAATACTATGTAACTAAATATGGTAAGGAACAAAGGTTCATGAATCATACCTGACCTGACCCTACAACCAAAGAGTTAGCACATAACATCATAATATACTACTCTACAAATAAAATAAAGATACTCTACTCAAAATAAGGATATCAACTCTCCAAGTATACCTATCTCCAATACCTACTCCAAATGATATCTCTAAGTGATAGCCTAGAAAGCAACTAAAGCACCTATAGGATCCATCAAGAAATCCCCACTATCACTCCATGTGCCCAGAATATATGATAACTCATATGTCCTCCTTACTATCAGGGACTAGCGGAAATCCCATTTTTTAGTGTACTCTCATATCACGTAGCCCAAAGCTAGATACTTATATCATAGCCCAAATCTAGACACTAGACCCAAAGCCACTGGTCTAGGGTATCCAGATCCACTCTATTAAACCATGGGCATCCCTACTTATAATACCCTCTGCTTCGTGTACCACATAAAACACTCCGAGTATCAATGATTCGTTAGCACATACATTCGAGCCCTTATTTTCTCCATTCGGGTCCTAGCCCTTCCTTTGCTCAATCCAGTTTCCATTACTCAAAACCCTTTACATTCCCTATTCCATGGCTCTCTCTTTTATCCAGTCGCTATCTTTGGTACCTACTCCCTTCACGAGTCACCAATGGAAGATATAAAGCTTTTATCATGCTGTTACATCGCTATATAATCCTGAAGTGAATGAGCCAACTCCCCCAGCATGATCTACAGATTCCCATGCTTCCTCCTTGTATATGCCCGACCTTATATCTCTTACAAAAATAACTTGATATCGAGTCAAAATGACTCGGAATCGAGTTATTTACATAGCCACTTGTGGCTAAATAAATCATTCTACCTCTAATTCTTACTTCTCAAGTGCTTTAGACCCCGACCTATTTATTGAAACAACTCGGCCCCCAATCCAAAACATTCAACTCTACGTTCTAGAAACAAATCGGCATAATACCCAACACTTAGCCAATCTCCTGCATCTTGCTATGGACCATGTTTCCTAGCCAACCTCTAGAGATCCATGCCATCCACCAACCTATATGGCCAACCAAAATGAGTCGTCGCCAACCTTTCAACTAGGACTCAATTTGAACCCTTAAGAAATTATGAGTTGTAACTTATTTCATAAGTTACTCCCATGTTCCAAAGCCTTCCCTTCAAGTTTCGTCCATTTCCGATCAACTTTACCTCCGATTTGCCAAATTCTCCAAGCTATCTTCCTAAGCATCCAAAACACTAGCAAACAACAACAAAGCACGACATATAAGCATAGAATAACATGCATATACGTCCATTCATATAAGTAATACACAAAAATCTGATAAACAAGCCAATTCTAATCTTGAACTATTATTATATGCACATATGAATATGAATATGAATAAGGAGAATTTCTAAATCATTTTTGAAAACCATTTCAAAGATTCACAAATTTAGGTAATAAGAATATGATAACATGTAATTAAAGTTAGAAAAGGTTTTTAAGTCCAAAAATCATGTTAAAACATGTTATTCTACCATATAAATATGCATACGATAGTGAGAAGACATAAACCACTCACCAATTATAAAAATCAACCAATTCTCCCCTAGATCCAATGTGAGCAGTAATAGAAAGCGATGCAAATCAACCAAAATGTTGATCTATATCTCCTAATTGATGACCTTCTCTCAACTAAAGATTTAGCTAGATTTGGAGAGTAATTTGTGTGATTTTGGATGAAATCTGGGTTAATGTTGGTTTATATTAGATTTGGAAGAGGGAAGAGGGAAACTTTATAATTCAGCCCTTACAGCCCCTAATTTATAGTAATCTTGAATCCGACTAATGGGCCTACTTATTGGCTTAATTAATTACACATGAGTACTGGCTAATAGCTATCTAAACTTAAAACGTGCATAATTCCTAATCGTAAAAAGATTTTCCTATTAGGACTACATTCTACGGAGTAGGAAACCATCACCCTGAAGCAATAGAACTAGATTGAGATCCAAATTCAATTCTTATCAAAAGTTATAGCCCAAATAAGATTTCAAGGGTCAAAATGGTCACATAGAAATTTGGAAAAAATTATAGGTGTTTAAATGTTCTTAGGAGTCACATTCCAAAATTATAGAATCATACTACCTCATATGAATAAAATAAAAATATTTTGCGATCCTTCGATACGTAAAATATGGGTAGTTACATTCTCTCTTCACTATAGGAATTTCGTCCCCTAAATTCCTAAACAAGTTATGAAATAACAACCATTGTTACTCTGCAAGCCTAACTATCATGTGCAACCATCAACCATATCAAACAATCAATAGTAAACCTACTCTAGCACGTAAAGTATTAACCTATCAAATGCGATATACAATGATGAAAGTAGATATGATAAATGATGGATCTTATCGTTCAAAAAGCTCTGGACATGTAGTCCTCATACTCTCCTCAATTTTCCATGTACAATTGTCATCACTTCCACTCCATTGTAGCTATACTAGTTTCATCGACTTTCTCCTAAGCTGTTTTGTATCGTATCCAATGATACAGATCGACCTACGAGATCTCAAAACTTTTGTTTCTACCGCAACATCCTAAAGTCAATTCGGTGTAATTATCATGCCAGAGTCAAGCATAAATTTCCGTAGATATGAGACATGAAAAACATTGTGCACATCCGCCATATTCTTAGGCAAGCCGACCGTATAAGCTAACTTTCCAATCCTTTCTATTATTGGAAACTTGGCGCCATTATTACCGAATTGAGCAACATTCTTCAAAGGAGATACCTTCACAAAACCATATCCCCAACAGAAAATTGCAAATATCTACGTCTTCTATCAGCGTAGCTCTTCTATTGATCCTAAGCAACTTTCATCCATTGCCGAATGATCCCAATCTTTTTTGAATTTTCTTTTATCATATCTGGCTCAAGTATCATTTTCTCGCCGGCTTGCCACCAACATGAAGGAACATTACACGGTCGATCATACAATGCTTTAAGGAGCTATACTACTAGACTGATATTGTGTATGCGAACTCCACTGGATGTAGATGGAAATTCCATGATCCTTTATAATCTATAATGCACGCTCATAAGAGATCTTCCAATATACGATTTACTCTTTCGGTTTTCCCATCCGTTTGCAAGTGGTTAGCCATACTAAGATGCAACTCAATCCCATATGCCTCTTGTAAGCTCTTCCAAAACCCACTGGTGAATAATGGGTCTCAATCCCCCACAATGCACTTTGGCACACTATGAAATTGTGCTACCCATTTTACATACAACTTGGCCAACTTAGATGTTGTTCTATTTCACTTGATTGGTATAAATCTAGCACTCTTCGTTAATTGATCAACCCATCATACTTTACTCAAGTCCTCGACAGCCCATTAATAAAATCTATCGATACCTGCTCCTATTTCCACTTAGGAACTTCTAGCGATTGCAACAATCCACTAAGTTTCTTTTGCTTTGCCTTTACAAATTGGTAGTTCATACACTTCAAGATGAATGTCCCGATATCCTTCTTCATACCTTCCTAACAATATTTCTGCTTCATATCCCGGTACATCTTATTACCTCAAAGATGTACTGTTAACCTAGAATGGTGGCATTCTAGGTGCACTTCATCTTGTTATCCATCAATATCGAGAACAAACAGTCTTCCATCCTTACAGAGCCAGCCTTCTTGGTCGATTCTATATTGCTTCATTCTTAGACTCTACTCCTTCTACTATCTTCTTTATGATCTCTGCCATCTAGCATCTTGCTTTAGGTATGTGTGTAGTCGTGTTTTTGGTGTGCCTTACTATGTTTTTGTGTGACTGTGTGTGCGTGTTCATGTGCGTGAATCTTGTGTGAGATTATATGTGGGCATTTGTGCGCTATTGTTATATGTGCATGATTGTGTTTATACATGGCTGTATTTATATATGTGATTGTTTAAGTGTGGCTGTGTTTGTTTGTATGTGCCGTGTGTATATGTTTAGTCTACCTGTGTATGTGTAGGCATTTGTGTACATATATACGTATATATGTGTGTGTGTTTAAATTATACATATTATACATATATTAAAATAAATGATAAAATAATTCAACCCATTATGGTTTCTTTTAAAAAATCATAGTATTTATGATTTGGAAAAATATTGATCTTGGGTATGGAACATATCTTTTTTCTAAAAGAAGAAAAAATGCTTTTTTGTGGCAAATAAGCCACATCGATAAAATTATTGTGATTTCATGACTAACATATTTTGTTCCAAGTGATCTTAAAACTATGTATACAAATCCTATTTACTTCAATTTGACTATACAAACTGTAACTACTTTTCTCTACAAATTTTTGTCCAGCACTATATCCAATATAAAATTATTATAATCACATATTAGTCAATACATGTAACAAATTCTCCTTTCAGAACTAAGACATTACAGTTAGTTAATTTTTGGTAATATGAATAAAAATCATTAATTCTTTGAAATTCTTAAAGAATATAGGTTAGGGATAATATGTGAAATTGCTAAATATATCCATAAGTGTAGGATGTTGTATTGGCTTAAAGACCAGCCTCCTTAAGATATTTGACAAATTTTGTAACGGGTACCTACAGCTTGGAAGGTTTATCTTCACAAATGTTATCCTCCTCTATAAGAAAGTAGGTGTGAATGGACAAAAATATTTTAGACCTATGTAACGCCCCACCTTCAAACACATATTACCGAAGAATATTACGAGTAAACAAAGAATAAGGCTAGATAGGAGAAACCTTCTGCGTTTATTATCTTGGGCTAACACTCTTACCATTTTGTCTGAAATAATATATATGTGAACAATCTCGGCACAAAGTAATAGACGCGTTGGCTCAAAATAGAATCAGAACAATATAACATACAATATAGAACACAGAATCGGATAACACATCGAAAAGTACAATACAACTCAAAATAATACATAGTGAGCCAACAAAGTAGGATACTGGACCCACATAATATACACACAGACCATACGAGTCTCTAAGAACATACACGATATCTAGAGTCACTATCTCTTATAAAATATACATCTCAAAAGTGTCGACATAAAAATGTACATATGACATATTTTTAATAGATAACTCCTAAAAGGTAGCTCAATATCCAACGTCCTCGATTCCATGTACCTAATAAGTCTCGATCTAACCATAGCATTATAATAAAATAATACCTGGATCCGACTATCTCTAAATATCTAACGGATAGATGTTACTAATAAAGATATCAATCGGATATTAATAACAATAAGGTTTATTAACTAATACGATATATACAAAGGGTTTCACTGAATAGATAGAACACAATAGTATTCACCATGTCATAAAATTATCTCATGCCTCTCAATGGCAATCATGTTAAAATATGGTGAATAGCCAATCTCATAAACTCACAAAAGTTGGCGTGAAAGCTAGTATCTCCCAGAGATAAAAACATACTGCATAAAAGTAAGTCCCATATCTAAACAAACATGATCGTGCACGAAAGTGATATATCTCACAAGAAATATGAGACTGCTTAAAAGCAAGTCAAAGCTCCCAATAATATATAGTGATCCAAATCAATCAAAAAGCTACACCAAAAGGATAATTACCATTTTATAAAAACACTCAAGTCTAACATAGATTATCATACGCAAATATGGTGATTCACATATGTCCATTTCAAATCAAATGAACCAAAATAAACATAAAAGGATATCGCTAAATCGAAGGTACTACCTGCTTTATGGAACAAATACAGAGGTACAATCCCTATTTGGACAAATATAGCAGACTATGTGAAAGTAAATCTAAAATCAAATGACTTCATGAAAGCAAGTCAACTACAAAAGACGAGCACGAAGCAGATTGGGGGAAAAATAATCGATCCTACAAATATCTTGTTTATAAGGGATTTCTTAATGCAAGTTGCTCTCTTCCAAGGGGAGACTTATAAGAAAAGCTCTAGGAGTCTAAGATGGAATGAAACCGCTACACTCCTACAATCGATAAACCTGATCCTTATAACACGTGTTCCAACTAGTAATGCACTTTTGAGGTGTTATGTCTAATAATAAGTGATGCAAGTGTTATAACTTCGAATATATAGCCCGAGTACTGACTGCTGGCCTTTGTGGTATAGGGCTAAAAACTCGGGTTGCGATGCCGCATCCAGCCGCTAGGATGAACAACTAGCCAATAAGGTCAGGCGAAGGATGCACTGAAAAAATGGAAAACTATAGAAACAGAACGCTTCTCCAAGATACTATTTAATCAAAAAGTGTTATATACTTCACAAATAGTAATATGTGAAGTGACTCCCATATGTCCTACAACCACTTTAGTGTACTAAAGTATTAATTATTGATCAGTAAATTCTACTACTTAAATATTCTACACAACAAGTCGCACAAGTAAACAATAAAGTGGTAACTAATGTCCTTGTAACGATGCACACATTTATCAATGTGATAATTTTTTTTTAAATTCAAATATAAGGCTTCTTAGCATAGATTATGTTGTCTTAAATAATAACGATAATGGTAATCTTATTTCGAATAAGTATTTACAAAAACATTTTATTTGGAAAGATTAAATCAATAAAATAGACGAAAATCGATTTATCGATAAACAACTCTATAATCGTAAAACATCATGCATGGAGCTTGATATATAAACTTTTTATTTTTAAACAACAATATGAAATAAATTTTTTTGGAAACTAAAATGGATTTATGACATCATCAATAATAACATCGTATTTAATAATTGATTTATGAATTAAAATTGAAATTTAATGATTTAATAATTATTATAATTATTTAAATAATGGTTTTTAAATGATAATAGTTCATTTTAATTAGTTATGAAGTGATAATAATTCATTTATAATAGTTTTATAAACATATTGATTTGATTTGAAAATTTGTATCGCTTTATCAGTATAATAACACTTTTTGTAGATAATTGTATAATATTTATTTGTATGGTTTTATAAATCAAGTATGATCATTTTAATTTTTTAATAATGATTAAAAATTTATTTTCAAATTTATTTTACATTTATATGTAACTTAATTTATAAGTGAAAATGTGACCAAGAATTGGTTTCGCGATTTTCAACGGTCTAACGAACGAAAGTTGTCCAAAAGTCATTACAACCCAATTTATATGTCATGTGCACATATATACAATATGTATGGATTCCCTAACATGCACATGAACATATCTATGTATACATATAAACTTATATATATTACAAAATATTAAGATATTTTTCTAAAAACATAGTACTTAAGCAACGTAAAAGCATCCATCAACTCACCTTGCACCATATCACCTTATGTATATGTAGACATAAAGGAGAAGGGGTTTGCCATGCATATGGAAGTGATGAGGTCTATAGGAAAGGGGCAATAATGTAATTTTGCAATTAGAAATTTAGTTCCAAAATTTTCCTATAAATACCTACCTCTTTCTTCATAAATTCCTAACACTTATTATTCATCTTCTTCCTTCTTCTTCAAGCTATTCTAATGGCTTCCTGTATAAAGAAAATTATGGAGAATGTAATTAAAAAAGAAATTAAATTATATTAGTATATATCGTTATCCAACCCACTCCGAACCACTTCAAAACACTCCATTCTTTTACCTAAACCCACGACCACCACTTCCTACTCCCCAAAGCCGATCCATCCACCTCCACATCAAGGCCGTGGGCTTCCAAGGGTAGACAAGCTTTCCAAAGCCTTCCGAGCTTGATTTCGTGGTGTTTGGTTTCGAAATAGCGAAGCTATAGTGGTTTTAAAACTAGTTCGAGTGAAGTGATGGTGATAAACTTTATATATAATATGATATATTGGATGATCTATATGTTTTAGTTATGCTTAGTTGTAATGATCTTTTATCAAGTTTGGATGTTGATTATATGTTGTTTGACTTTATTAACAAGTCATGTTTAATACACGTCAAAAATACAAAGGAAATCACTTTCCTCTAATAAATTAAATGGTGTATATAAGATTGTTAAACCTCTTTAAAATGGTTTAATTTTTTTAATAAACATCTAAAAGTGTTTTGATGAAGTTTGAAAAGAAACTAGAAAATGAGTTAAAATAGGCGCGTAGCGTGGCGAAAGCTTGCGATTTCGCACTGTAGAAAATTAAATCCATTTAAGCAATTGCTTAAGAGTCAGAATTCTTTATAATAATAATTTTACGAACCCTTATAATCATAGTTTTCAAACAAAAGAAAAGGATCAAGATTATTTTTAGTATATTTTGTAATATGAGCAAGACAAATTTTCTAAATAGTCGCGGTTTAGTAGTTTGAAAACCAAAGCGATAAAGTCTTTATAAATGATATTTTAAATTCTTTACAAATATGGAATAAATCATATAAATCTTTGAATTTTTTTAAAAGAGATTTGATTTATAAAAATGGATTTCCAAATGATTGAAAAGTTGTTTTGACTAAATAAGCCTTAAAAGTACTATTGTTAGACTGTTCGCAGCACTTTTTGCAACGCTTTTGATAACTTTTGAAATATGGCTTAAAACTTAATAGGACTTTTTCAATTATTTTACAAATGTTTCTAAATGAATAATTAAGTGTTTTAAAGACGATTTGGAGGTTTTATAATTCATTTTAAAAGAGTTTAAATAAATGATTTAAGGAGAAGCTATTAAAATAAAGTGATTAAATCTTGGCTCTAAAAGCGTACAAGTAGACTATATTTTTCTATTCATGAGATCCGGATGTGATGTGCTTAAACTAAGGAGAAGTTTAGAAGTAACCAGTGCCCTGGCTCACCTAGCCTCTTTCCTAGGCTAGAGATAGATAAGATCGTCATATCGAAAATAAGACAAGTATAAAAGATTCAAAATTTATAAATTTAACATAATACAGCTTGGCTTGTATGGAGATATTCTTCTTATACTTGGTATTAAATTCTAAGGAGGGAACCTGTACTATCCATGTGAATTTAAAAGGTGATTTCACCGTTATTCGATGGATAGTAAAAGTTGAATATGGAAATTAATGTTGGGTAGAATACGTATAAGTTCTATCGATCCTTTTTAACTTAATAATATTTTCCAACACGACTTATGAAAATGATTTGTTGTTTCCAAAGTTAAAGAGAAGTTTAATGATTCTGCATATACCAGAAAGAAATGTTTTAAGATATATATCTCTAGAAGATATTTTTGAAAAAAAAGAAGCAATTAATCAAATGATAAGCACATATTTTCTTAACATCTTTTTATCGATGAATTGTTCGAAGGAACTGGGATTAGATTTGAGTGATCTTATCTGAAAATCACTTCGAACAATTTACGTATTCGAGTGAAGACATGGAATAATAGTAAAGGAATGAAGGGCTAATTTTTATCGACCCTCATAGGGAATTCCCAAATCATATATATGTGGCAGAGGTATCTTCATTTGATCTTTGATGCAAGGTATTTCGCTACTAATCCTAGGGATGATTCCCGAACGGATGTGGTAGGAGAGTTGTCATGTTTGTATACAGCCTATATGGATGAATGTATGACGTTGTATTTCTAATCACATTGATTGATCTCTATAAACATATCATCTATTTGGTGGCAGAAAAGGAAACTTCTCTTAGCTTAACCCCCTTTCCTACGACATACAAGCTTAAGAGTTATACATTTGTAGAAATCAGTCGTGTGATCATGGAATGGCAGTGTGACATTCAAAATGGAATGTGCTATTTGAAAGCTATTCGTTACCTCAATCCTCATCACTCGGAAATGGCTGAAATAGGGCATGCCATGCTGCTATATGGGTCATGCCCATAAGAGTATGGTCATCACCTTTCTAGATTACTCTATAAATGTCGAGTATGTTGTGTATGCTAAAAGAGCTATCAGATAGGTCAGTTACGATCGGTGAAATGTCATATTCAGTTCTATCTATCACCAAGTTGGGCCTGTAGGTAGCTCGGTCTTGCCAAGTGCAAAGGATTAAAGTCATTAATTCTCAGTGCGTCCCTCTAGAGGTATACTGTATGAAAGGAAGTTCCTTACATGCCATTTTATGAAAATCCATTCTCCAATATGTGCCTTTGGATTTGATTGTAGAACCTACTTTGTAGCAAATATACTGGAATTTAATCGATATAACAATTTTGTCTAAGATTCATAAATTTATTTGGAAAGTATTTTCAAAAGAATGTCATCAAAAATAACATTCTTGGTTTTTGTGCAGTAAAGATTTTGTTTATCATAAGGTAAAAACTCATTCCGTGTTTATGAGTCGCATGGTCTTATGAGATACCTTTGTTTTCAAAGATGCGTATTTTGAGTTTCTCATACCAGTCCCATAACTGATACGGAGTTTATTTTCCTTCCCCTTAAACTCTAGGTGCCTTATTTTTTTGAGCAACCTAGTAGTCAGGTTTAATTAGAAGAAATCTGGAAGAACTCGGAGCATATAGTTAGAAGATTTTTCTGAAGATTGTTATCCATTTCCACCACACTTTGAAATATTGTATTTCACATTTATTCAGATAGATATTTATAATTGTCCATGTTTAACTCTAATAAAAGTATTTAAAAAAATTCGCTGTAAAGATTGTATATAGAAATAATATATGTTATTCCATTCGTGTAAGATTTTGTGTTTTATTTATTTTCTTTCTTACCCTTAAAGAACCGCTACTCTGACACTTGGATTTATGGTACATGAATACCGAGGTGTATTAGTGTCGATTTCCATTGGTCGAAGAAATGGGTCGTCACATTTGGCATCGGAGCTTAGGTTGAATGAACACCTAAGCCTGATAGGGGTAAAGTCCCATCACGGATAGGATTAGTAACACCCTAGGATGAGTTACTCATTAGAGATAGGGTAAGTGACACCATAGAAATAAGTTGAGAGTATATTATATGAGAGAGCGCATTTGTTAATGTTATATATAAATATTTTTTGTTTTGAAAAGTTTATAAATGAAGTAATTACACCTAAGATTATATTTTAAATATAAAGGAATATCTACAAATTACATAGTATTTTATACAGTGATTAGTTGTTAATTCAAAAGTTTAAAAACGAACACCCTGTGAATTAAGTTTCACGATTTAACTATAAGGTGTTTGATAATAATATTGGATTAAGCTTGATGAATATGTAGGATAACAATGAGCATGTTGTATGAAAGTGTGTTTTACAGGAAATCAAATGATTTTGCAAAAGATGAATTTGGAAGATATGTTTTATAAAAGGAATTTTGATAATTTAAATCTTGGTTTTGAAATATTTTGGCAAGGTTTAAAGAATTTGGAGAAAAGCAATCTAATATAAAGTAATTAAATGTTTTATGTAAAGTGATATATATATATATATATATATATATATATATGCATATATTAAGATCAAATTAATAAAAGTGTTATTTTATAGATAAAGTAATAGATTTATAAAAGTTGTTTTACTAATACTAAAATTGGATTTGAAATTGATATTTTGTAAATGGATTTAAAAATGGGAGTTATAAATAAATGAGATTTATAAAGGAGTAGAGCTATAAATGGAATGTTATAAATAAAGAGATTTTATAAGAAGTTTTATAGAAGAGAAAGGAAATTTATAAACATAGTTTTATAAACATGGAAATGTTCTATAGAGAAAATACATTCATGTATTAAAAGTTAAAATAATCTTTTAAAGTAACGTATTGAAAGCGATATTTTTCAAATGATGTTCAATAACTTTAAAAATTGATTTAAATGTACTAAGTGACGAAGACATAGATTTCAACTTTATTGTTATGATAGATGTTTTCGAGAAAGTGAGGAAGGCATGGACTATAACACTATTGTTATAGTAAGTGATTTCCGAAAGAAAGTGTTTTATATAATATATGGGATTTATACAAATATAAATAGTCGAATCTAAATACTATTATTTTGAGTTGTCATAATGTGTTTTTACATAACATTCATTTTGACCCAATAAAATGTGTTTGGGAATATACGAAGCCTTCCTCAAAGATCTTTACGGATAAGTATATAGAGGTATTTTCTAAGTGCTAAAATTGAAATGATTACTTTGGAAAGAAAATATAAATTTTCATTATATATGAAGAAGCTTCTATATAAAAATGTTTGAAATAAATTTTTTATGAAATATTTTCATAAAAATATTTTAGGAAGGTTAAGAAGCACGTATGAGGTACACGGATTATTTCATCGCACAATTCTAATCTAAGATTCGAGTGCAGAACTTCGAGATGTTTACAGTAGTCCAAAAAAGGATTTATCAGTCGATTCTTGACGATGCACATTGATGAGGATTTGTGGTTGGATACTTGAGTTTTCTATCATAGGTGAGAGCTATGCTGTAACAACCCGATATTTTCAGCCATTCGCATCCGCACATGTCGGACTTGAATTACTCAAAGTACTGCATTGTAATAAAATTTGGAGCAAATAAAATCATTCACAGAATCACAGACACAGAAATATCAGAATAACTCGCAGCGGAAATAAAAATAACATAGTAGTTCATGAAGCTACTATAACAAAGTCTCAAAACAAAATACATAATATCAGCCTGAAAACAAACACAATAGAAATCCCAAATACATACAGGTTCACTAATACAAGAGCTGAAATAGAACAACTGAAACTGAAATGGATAGATAACTAGATAAGCAGAATCTCCAGCGATTCCTAGCTCTAGAAAGAGAAATCCAAAGCTAAGAATACTCAGACTGACCCGAGCGTAAAGTAAAACACAAAATACTCAATTCAAGACATACATACTTATACAATGTAAATCAACTCAAGTGAACTGTAGTAGTAATGCACGATAACTTAAAGGATGCTTGGGATCGCCCATCCTCTAAGGATCCGTTAAACCATAAATTCAATACATCCTAAATCACAAGGCATATAGAGAAGTGTACCCGTGGTTAACATTTCAAAAAGGTTTATAATTTCGATTTAAAATAATTCATTTAAACCCTAAAATGGTGGAGTCATTATACCTTCAAATCAAATATTAAATTCCCAAAAGTTTAGCCTTTTCAAAGTTCATTTATTCACTTAAATACATTAAAAAGTGAAATTTCAGCTTTCGCATCACTTAGAAAATGTTACGGTAAGTTACCTTTGAAAACAATTCAATTCAGCAAAGACAACATTTAAAACTGCTGTAATAGTTCAGTTTAGTTCAAAAATCTCATTCAGCCAACTACAGAACTTAACAAGTGTTACAATAGCTCTTTCATTAAGTTTTACCCTTTTAATTCACTTCTGCAAATACAACACTTACAAAGTGCTGCAGATTCATTTATTTCAGAATTTAGTTCATTTCAGAAATGATAGCATTTCTGAAGTGCAACTAAAAGAATTTTCAGATTTGCAATAGAATTTCAGAAACAATTAAACTTCAATTTAAACCAATTTAACATATAAAATTTCATATTTTTCACTTAAAAAATGGTCAATTAAATAACTTTTAACTTATGATTTTTATAAAGTAAATTTCATACCTAAAATCAAATTTTTCAGTAATTCACTTACAAAGTCAAGTGCACATTTTCTATTCTTTGTATTTGAAAAATTAACTTAACAATTAAGTTTTAATTACCGTTTCAAAATATAATTAATTTCCATTTTATTTTCTTAACTTAACTTTTATTCTTAAACCAAATTTCATATTTCCAAGTCAAGTTATATTTCAAATTACACTTTTAAACATTCATTTATTTATTTAACATTTTTAATTCATAGAAAAATCAATAACGCTTTATAAAAATCATTTTAATTTCAAATTAAATCAAATTATCATATTTTATTTACTTAACTTAAACTCTATTTTTAAACAAAATCTCAAATTTTAATATTAAAGTTATATTCCAAATTTCAACTTAATCATACATTTATTTAACATATTTAACTTATAGAAAATCACTAATACTTAATAAAAAAATCATTTTAAATCCAATTTAAATCAAAATATCATGATATACAACTTTTAAAATACTTTAAAATTTAGAGAAAAACTTTATATAAAAAAACCACGGGTCTGTATAATGTTTTCTAACCTAGGTCAAGTGATACGGATAATATATCATTTCAACCCGTAATTTACAAGAAAAATCCGAGTTTTATCATTTCAAACCCATGATCCCAAGTAAATTAAAATAAATAAAAATCGCTCAGGCCTATCATTTCAGCCCATAATGATTTTTCCTTGTTCTAAAGTTTGTTCAGGTATGTGTCATTTCAACCCAATTGTGATTCTATTCTACAGGGAACTTGCAGTATGAGAAACAGATATAAACAAACAGTATAGCAACATATAGTAGTAACATATGATATGACAGGTTTATAAACATGGTTAACATCATATAATTCATATCACAGGCACGTATAACATGATATAATAATTCCTATAGATTCATATGTTGTCAATTCACAATTTATATAAGTACAAATGTCGTGAGTGAATGCTTACCTTTTTACGCTGGAGTAGCAAATCAAACAACACAGAATAGATTCCAGAAAGCATGGTAGCATGACAAAGCACGACATTGGATTCAATTGAGAAGAGAGAGCTAACATATGATCTTGTAAACAACCAAAACAAAACAATGCAACATACATGAATATTCAATACAAAATACATTGAAATAAATGGAAATAAAAAGCAACAAAGGACAAAATAATTTAAACTTTCTTCAATCACTCCAATGCTCGACCATAGGGACTCTTATGGGCTCAACCATCATGTGTTAAATCTTGGGTTTGGGTCGTATGGCATGGCTAGAAGTGGAGATGTGAAGGGGTAGGTGATGCAACATGAAGAATATTAAAGGATAAGGCAAAAGCGGCAAGTTTTGTTCAACTTTTTGGCTCGGCCATGACATCATAGGCTCGGCTATGGTCAAGTACAGGTCTGGGCAGAGGTGGAGTGATGGCCAGAGGTGAAGTAGCAGCTGGTGATGGTGGCTATGGGGTGGCCAAAGGCAAACTATGAAGGTGGTGGTGAGAATATGGTCGGCTAGGCACTTGTTTGTGGAGTTTTGCATTGTTTTTAGGTGATGGCTTCAAGTGGAAGGTCATGGCTGCTGTCTTGGTCAGAGGAGGAGGAGGAGGTACTGCTGTAGATGGTGGTGATGATGGTGGAGCTGATGGAGGAGAGGCTAGGCCAAGCAAGTCAAGGTAGAAGCCAAGCAAAAAATCAATAGTAAATAATGAAAAGAAGAAAGAGATGAAGCCATTTCCAATTTTCTTTTCTTTAGCCGTGAGTTTTTTGTGATGGAGAGAAATATTTTCACGTGAAAAGTAAGAAGAGATACACGACTACAGAAAAAAGAAATGGACGGCTATAAGGAAAATGTAAAGGCAATTGAAAAATGAAAAGACAAAGGCAAATGGAAAGACACAAGGAAAATGAAAGGGTTTTGACTCTTGAAATTTCTATTTTCTTTTAATCAAAACAAACTAAATAAAATCTGTAAATAAAATAGAAAAAAAAATAAAGTAGGAAAGAAATAAATAAATAGTTTTTAGAAAAATATAAAATAATTAAGAAAATAGCTTAATAATTGAAACTAGGATTTAAAAATTGTAAATAAAATACAATAAGCTTTGGAAAATTATAACTTCACTTTTAAAAATGTTTAAATATAAAATATATACATAACATATCATGTTACACATATATACACAATCAGAACAAGATATGATAAACAAAATATTATTTATATAAATTAAAATAGACAATTTTGTGAAATAAATAATTTACATACAATATTGCAAAAAGCATAACTTTCACAATATTAATCGGATTTCAACGAAACAAAAAGCAGTATTCTTGAAGTTTAATTTATTTTCATAATAAAAGATAAAATTCAAAAATTCAAAAATTTAAATTTTAAATTTAAAAGTCAAATTTTGACCATATTGACCAAAATTCACATTTTTGGAAAATATTCTATTTATTCATGTTTGGACATATAACTCACATCAAAATCAAAAATTATATTTAAAATAACAAAATTTATTTATTTTACTAAATAAAATAAAGTTTTTAAATCTGCAATTTCAGTTAAAATAATAAAAATATACAATTAAAATAATCACAAAATACAGGGTTGTTACACTCTCCCCCACTCAAATCATTTCGTCCTCGAAAAGAACGAACGAGGAAAATAAGGAAAAGAAAGATATACAAAGAAAATAGTACTTGAAAAAATAATTCCTAATTCGAAGCATGAATGTTCTCCTCCGTCTTCCAGGTACAATCTCGATCATCAGTACTCCATTGCACTTTGACTGGACTAACAAATTTCCTTGTTAGCTGCTTTGCACCTTTTTCGATTGTACGAAGTGGCTTCCTCTCGACAGTCAGATTAGGCTCAATATCCAAACTATCAAGAGCAGAGGGCTGAACAAAAGAGAAGGGTCATGAAGATACCAGCAAAAATGTGAGACTTGGAATACATCATGCACTCCAGAAAGCTTCTCGGGCAAATCCAAACGATAAGCCAATGAACAAACTCTTTCCACAATGCAGAAAGGACGCTCAAAGAGGAAAAAGGTAGGAATAGGTTGAAAGACAAGGATGAACCATTATTTTGAAACTATAAATTTCAATTTGAATTCTTTTAATATTTATAACATTTTATAATATGATGAATAGTCATTTGATTCAAATTTGTTAGTTCGAAGTAAACACTATTTAAAACATTTTAAATTATTTAGAAAAGTAAAGTAAATGATCAAAATATCCTTTATATATAATAATTTATCAAAATACTTTTATAACTCGATGTCTTAACAAGTTTACTCTCATTCCTGCAGATTTTGGCCGTGTGTTGATCAAGCGCAAAGCAAGAATTCTCCAGGTACTTAGTAGACTTGTTTCAAAACCCAGTGAAAATACTGGAAAACCCTTAAAAACAGATATGAAAAGTAAAATCCAAACAAAACAACCAAACCAAAACATTGTCTAACCATGGATCGCAGATACACAATGGTTACGCCTGGATCCCCCACGAAACTTCTGTACTTGTAAGCTATCTCAGCCTACGAATTACGCCATGTTGACTAGTAGACCGCAGATGCACAATGGTTACGCCTAGATCCCCCAGGAAACATCCGTAGCTGTAAGTTATCTCAGCCTGCGGATTTCGCTACTAAAAATGACTTGCATAGATCGCAGATACACAATGGTTACACCTCGATCCCCCAGGATCATCCGTACCTGTAAGCCATCTCGGCCAGGCAAATTACGCTATGCAGTCGCGCTCGTAAGACCATGGAGATCGCCATGGAATTCGATGGACACTCGATATCATATCCGAAAAACCCAAATCAGAGTGAATAACATCGATAGAATGAATCCACAATGTGGTCACAAAGCGGATATCAAGCAGAAGGCACTTTCCATATCTTTACTTCGAAAATATGTATCATATAGTACCTTTAAAATCACTTTCAATATCATACTTATACAAAGTCCATCATATATAAGATTTTATTTTCGAATCGAATACTTTTCAAATCAATATTACACTTATATAGACTTCCATTATATAAGATTTCACTTCCCAAATTGAGTACCTTTCCAAAACAATAGTTTTCAAATCAATTTCATATTTATACAAATCAATTTTATATAAGTTCGATAACTGCCAAATCAAATATTTAATAAAACAAGGTTCTCAATTTCAATTCCTTTCAATAACGTTTCAGTTTCAAAACCATATATGATTTTGCCAAATCATTTCTTCGGAATTATATATTCAGTTTCAAGTTTCTTAAAACAATAGGTTTCGAAAATAATCCTGGTTTCCAAAACGACAAACTTTAGGTCAGACAAATTCATTTTCAAACCAACATATAAATACTGGGTTTTACTATCCAATTTATTTTCAAAACCAAATATTTTTCTAAGAATCAATTATCTCCAAAATGATTACCAATTCTATAACCCTATCTTCTTTACCTTTTAAAATTATTATTATTATATATAGTTTTATAAAAGATGCTACTAAGTTAAAACATTTAAAATAAATTTTATTCAAAGTATATTGAAAATTAAATTTTTATTCAAAACGTTTCAAAACTAAATTTCATATTAGTATAATTCAAAATAGTTTTATTCATTAACTTAACAAAACAGTTTCAAACTTATTTAAATTATATTAAAACATACAAAACTAAACTTATATACTTTGTCAAACTTACATACAAAACTAAATTAAATCAAATCTTGATTTGGAAGTGCTTGAACTTTAAAAATAGTCGAAATAACCAAAATTTTCCAATCCAAGAGTTGGAAATCAGCAACAAATCAATAAATCAATTTCAATGGATAAGGTTATACCAAAACAAATCTGAAACTCGAGGACTGAACACCGGCTTAATTTATATCATTTCAAATATATATATATATATATATATATATATATATACATCTTTCGAAAATCAAATCATCCTTTGGAATTTTGAAATCAAAATTTGGTTTCACAAAATCACTCGCATAGCAAAGCTACTAAAGTGGCCTCTCCCCCACTTTGAAACTTGAAAATCAATGTCAATGATGCATGCACTCATCACCGAAATTATTTTCCAGCGACACAATTGAGTTCTGGACTTCTATTTTCTTGAAATTTCTTTAAAATCTCTTCGAAATCATTGAAATTCATTCGAATACGTTTGAAACATTTCTTATTCAAAAAATATCTTTTAAATCATATTATTACTATATATTTTTCCAAAATCTTAAGACAGATTTCAAAACACCGGAGCTCGATTCCTCGAAATCCAGATTCAAAACCCTTCAGTTATAAATCATTTTATATAAATCAAATTTCTTATAAATTTTCAAAATTTCAAATCCTTTTGAAACTTCAAATTCTCGTTTTTAAAAGTATATAATCCTTATCGAAAACATTTCAGTTATATATAAAATGTGGTCATCCTTATTAAAATAATAATTTCGATGTATGCAAAATTTCAAAATACAACCAAACACAATTTTCAAGGAATTATTCAGGAATGGATTTCCAACAAACAGAGATTCAAATTTAGAGGAACTCTAATCAAATAGAATTCTGGTTTGAAGATAAGCACGAATGACGATGAGATAATTACCAAATAGAAGATGGATAAGCCTTTATAAATTGCGGACGACGTTAATCGGTCAACCGTGACTTCAGGAATATAATCAATACGGAAATATAAGGAAAATCAACATTCGATCGCCAAAGATAGAATCCAGGTAGAGCGGGAGATAGATAGCATCGAAATCAGAGGATACAGGAATCTCCGGTGAATCAATGCCAATTGTAAAGGAGTTTCACCCCTTTACAAATCATTCAAAGATTTGCGTTATCGCCGATCTTTATAGAGGTAATTCAAAGTAGAGTTATGGAATGCCCCAAAATCAAAAGGATAAAATAGGGACGACAAGACTGGATTTCAGAACAAGTGGGGCATCGAAAAGTTCAAGGAATCTTAATCGATAAGAATCCTAACTAAGAGATTACAAACAAGGTGGATACAGAAGGACTGAAGTTTAGAAATCTTGATTTCAAAATAATAAAAAAAATTTATACCAATATAATCTTTGAAAATCCTTTAAAATCATTTGTAGATCATTTTATACTTCAAAAATACGTTCTCTCACAAAGAAATGATTCTAAGATTGATTTCACCCATTCTAGGGTATTTCTACCTTATCTCTAATGAATTTTTGATCCGCATGCTATGGTTTGCCTAAAACCAAAGCTCTGATACCAACTGTAACAACCCGATATTTTCAACCATTCGCATCCATACATGTCGGACTTGAATTGCTCAAAATAGCGCATTGTAATAAAATTTGGAGCAAATAAAATCATTCACGGAATCACAGACATAGAAAAATCAGAATAACTCGTAGTGGAAATAAAAATACCGTAGTAGTTCATGAAGCTACTATAACAAAGTCTCAAAACAAAATACATAATATCAGTCTGAAAACAAACACAATAGAAATCCCAAATACATATAGATTCTCTAATACAAGAGCTGAAATAGAACAACTAAAAGTGAAATGGATAAATAACTAGATAAGCATAATCTCCAACGATTCCTAGCTCCAGAAAGAGAAATCCAAAGTTGTGAATACTCAGGCTCACACGAGTGTAAAGTAAAACACAAAACACTTGAGTCGGGACATACATACTTATACAATGTAAATCAACTCAAGCAAACTATAGTAGTAATGCACAATAACTTAAAGGATGCTTGGGATCGCCCATACTCTAAGGATCCATTAACCATAAGATAAATACATCCTAAATCACAAGGCATATAGAGAAGTGTACCCATGGCTAACATTTCAAAAAGGTTTATAATTTTGAATTAAAATCATTCATTTAAACCATAAAAAGGTGGAGTAATTATACCTTTAAATCAAATATTAAATTCCCAAAAATTTAGCCTTTTCTGTGACGCCCCACCTCTATACCCATGCTAGCCAAGAACATTACGGAGCGACCATCCATGTAATGGCTTTGTGCGAGCACCGATATGTCATATAGTATAACATGCATTTTCTTTTCAAGAGGGAATCCGACATGCCGACGCAAACTCAAAGCTACTACACAGTGGCTATAATATCTTCGGAAACAAATATAGAAATATCATAACACAAATCAGTCACAGATAATTCATATCACAAAGGAGGAAAAAAGATATGAATATAACACATGAAAGTGTACATCAGAGTAGTGGTCAAACAAGATCCACAATATCACAAAAGAATAGTTACAAGAGCTTCACAAAATAATAAGTATACATCAATGAGTTTATATCTCGAATGTATACAACCAAAAACTACTAATCTAAGTAGTTAGCCAAAAGTCAGGATAATAATCCCAGATGAGAAGTCAAGCAGAAGCACCTGTAACATCTCGGTCTGACCCGAGTATTATTTAATAAGAAAATAATAAGCGGATCAGTTTCACTATAAATATCAGATGAAATGATATAGAATAAGAGATATGACAAAATCGTATAATAACCAAAATCCCATTCTATGATAAGTACGTAATTGAAAATCAACAAGAGATTAATCAATATCACAAGAATCTTCTCAAAGATCAAAGAATGTCATACTCTTTATTTTTATTCACCAAACCATAAATATTGACAATTATATCAATGCCAATCACAAAAGTCAATGACACACAAATTCACCAACACACAAATATTGATAAAACTTATCAAATGTAAATCACGAAAATTAGTGAAACACAAATTATAAAAATCATCAATGGAAATCCAGAAATCACAAAAAGGGGGAGGCCTATCACAAAACGGGAGTATGAAAACTCATCAATACGTGTATCACAAAATGGAACGTTATTCCATGGTTGCTAACCATAAGTTTTGAGCCAGAGCTCCACAAAACGGCCCGAAGTCCATGGGTCGCTACCCCACCAATTTTGAGTCGAAACTCCACAGAAATGGGGTTTAGTCTCCCTCGCAGATAAACAGACATCGCACATTGCTAGTCTAAATCACAAAAATGATCATCATCGATCACAAGAAGTGTCAATTACACTAAGCTAGTAAATATATAAGCTTAGCTTCATGTCCCATAACTACTAGCTTAACTTAAATATTTACGAACAGATTGTAGATTTCCACTCGAAAATTGTCACAAGAGGTTCAATCGAATAAGTCCAAGAATTAACCGACGAAGTAAACGCAAGCGTTTCATACCACTTGTTTTACTAAGCCATTTAATTAGATTTCTCATACGAATGAGGTAAAGGTTTGTATATGCTATTAGATTGGAAAACGGTTTAAGAAACGAGCTTTGTAATAAAATAGTGTTGAAATCATTTTGATGAAAGAATTTTGATATTTACTACTAGTATTGAAAACCTTTATATTTTTAAAATTGACAAATCACAAAAATGATTGTAGAAACAATCGATCACTAAATTTCACATTCGAAGACGTGAATAAAATCCAAAGAACTCGATTCCAAATCCATCCAGTTGGAAATACCCTTGTGACTCAACAACCACGACTTACGGCTTAACAACAATGCAACACAAGAAATCAGCGGCTCAACTCATGCTAATCCACGGCATACGACCTAAGGGATCAGCGACTTAAGGAATAGCATGCGGCCTAACTGAGCGATTTAAGAAGATAGCGACATAAGTGAACGACTTAAGGAGCTAGCGGCATAAGAAACAAGCGAACTAAGGAATGGGCGACATAAGCGACATAGGCGACCTAACCTTCAGAACGACTTAAGGTGGGTGCGACATAAAGTAGGCCGAGCGACTTAAGTTGTTGCAGTCCGAACGACTTAAATGGTTGCGACCCAACATGGCGCGACCAAACTGCAGGCCGAGCGACCTAAATGGTTGCGACTTACCAGGCCGAGCGACCTAAGTAGGAACGACTTAACAAGCCGATCGACCTAAGTGGTTGGTTGCGACCCAACATGGCGTGACCTAAATGCAGGCCGAACGACTTAAATGGTTGCGATACAACATGGCGCGACCTAACTGCAGGCCGAGCGACCTAAATGGTTGCGACTTACCAGGCCGAGCGACTTAAATGGTTGCGACTTAACAGGCCGAGCGACCTAAGTGGTTGCGACTTAACAGGTCGAGCGACCTAAGTGGTTGCGACCTGTAGTAGGCCGAGTGACTTAAATGGTTGCAACTTAACAGGTCGAGCGACCTAAGTTGGAGCGACCTAACAGGCCGACACATAGCAGGCCGAGCGACCTAAGGAGTAGAAGTGCAAACTCTCACTCAATTTGCAAACGATCGAGCAACGGTGCTAAGGGTTTATGCCTATCGACTACCCGGCCCTATATGCTCCTCGATGCATCACCAAAAGCATGATCAAACAACAAAGCTATGATTTTTAAAGATTTGAACCCAAAACATTAAAAATTGGAATATTAACAAAACCAATCCAAATCAAAATCAAGTGCACATGAATAAGTGTTAGGAATTCATACCTAACAATCAAAGATAATCATAGACTTAGATGTGAGATAAAAATCTCACCTTTTTACAAAATCAACGAAGGAGAAGCTTGAAAGCAAAGGAAGAATCAACCACACTTCAATCTCAACACAAGAAGCTTGAATCAATGGCTTCTCATAGAATTGGGAGCTAAAGTTTGGATTTTGCAAATGAACTAGGGCTTGGAGTTTTAATTTCCCATTCCTCTCTCCATTTTTGATGAAGCTTAAGTGTTAGGAAATGAAAGTGAAGTAATGAAGAGAAGAGGGGGTTGAGCTAGAGTTAATAGTTTAGGCTAATGGGCCGAACCAAACCCAAAGCCCAAAGTGAAAAAGTGGTAAAATTCCAGTAACTCCAAACAAATCAAAGTTATACTCAAAAAGATCGCAAACGGCGTTTTGAACTCAATGGAAGTGGTCCCGAGTCCTAATTCGACCGTATGCAAAAAAGTAACTTTTCAGACTAAAATCCGACTAACGATAAAATATTTAAACAAAAATATTTAGATATTCAATCGTAAAATATGCGGATTGTTACAGACTCCCCTCCTTAAAGAAATTGCATCCTCGCAATATTTAAGAAGAAAATATAAGGTGACAACAATGAAAGCATATCAACATAAAAGAAATAAGAAATAAGAAATTCACCTCAAAGAGCACGAGAAAGTAAGTCCGGATGTGTTCGCTCGATGAATTCTCTAGATTCCCAAGAGCAATCCTTAGGATTTGAGGACCATTGAACTTTAACAAGAGGAACATCTTTATTACGAAGGCGTTTGACCTCCGAAGCAATAATATGAATAAAATGTTGCTCATAAGTTAAATTAGGCAAAATTTCAATTTCTTCCACAACACCGGGCTCAAGAATAGAATCAGAATCTCGAAGGCGTTTCCGTAATTGCGAAACGTGAAACACGTCATGAATGGTAGAAAACTGAGTCGGTAATAAGAGGCGATAAGCAACGGAACCAATACGTTCGGTGATAGGAAATGGACCAATATATCGTGGTGCTAACTTTCCCGATCGACTGAAACGCACAACACCCTTCATAGGTGAAACACGAATAAACAAAAGATCTCCCACAGAAAATTATAATTTCCTTCTCCGATTATCGGATTTTTCTCTACTCTGGGCTTCTTTCATCCTATGACGAATAAGGTCAATCTTTTCTGTGGAATCACGAATAAAATCTGGACCTAAAACCAGTTTCTCACCGGCCTCAAGCCAACAAGAAGGAGATTGGCATGGTCTTCCATAGAGTGCCTCAAAATATGCCATACCAATACAAGATTGGAAGCTATTATTATAGGAAAACTCAACAAGAGAAATATGATCTTCCCAACTTCCACCAAAATCAAGAACACATGCACGAAGGAGATCTTCAAAAGTTTGATTCACACGCTCAGTCTGTCCATCGGACTGAGGATGATAAGCGGTGCTAAAATTTAGCTTCGTTCCCAAAGCTTTTTGAAGACTCTTCCAAAATCCACTAGTAAACAATGGATCACGATCACTAACAATAGAAGTAGGAACTCCATGCAATTTAACAATTTTTTTGACAAAAAGAGTTTGGCCAAAAGAGGCACGGTTCAATTGGACCGAACGGGAATAAAATGGACGGATTTAGTAAGTCTATCGAATATCACCCATAAGCTTTCATGACCCGAACGAGAACGGGGAAGGCCATCTATAAAATCCATGGAAATTTGGTCCCACTTCCAAATTGGAAGTTCTAAAGGTTGCAATAACCCACTGGGCCTTTGATGCTTGGCCTTGACAAGTTGGCAAGTCATGCAACACTTAACAAAGTTAGCAATATCAGATTTCATTACCTTCCAATAATAAAGTCGCTTCATATCCGCGTACATTTTACTACTACCGGATGAATGGTAAATTTAGAACGATGAGAATCTTCCAAAATGTCTTTACGAAGATCACTAATATTTGGCACGATAAGTCTACCAAATTTTCGAATGCCGCCACGAGAATCAATATCAAAGTCTTTCAGACCTTCAATATCAATTTTATCCCTAAAATTTTGGCCAAGAAGAGCCAATTCGGGATCTAGCTTTTGAGCTTCAAGAATGCAGTCTAAAAGAGAAGGATGAGCCTCAAGGCTACATAAAACAAGAGATGAACATAAATCGGAAACACGATCTTGAATCTCATAAGTGAATAAAACACTGAGATTGCTCCATTCGAATATCATCATAGAAACAACCGCTTGTTGCTTACAACTAAGTGCGTCCGCAACACAATTTACCTTTCCGGGAGTATAAAGAATATCAAGATCATAAGCTGTAAGAAATTCGAGCCAACGTTGTTGACGCAAATTAAGTTCCTTATGAGAAAATAGATACTTCAAAGATTTATGATCGGTGTAAAGAATAAATTTTTCTCCCAAAAGATACTGACGCCAAATACAAAGGGCAAAAATAATAGTCGCGAGCTCTAGATCATGAGTGGCATATCTAGTGTCGGTTGGCTTCAATTGCCTAGAAGCATAAGCAATAACACGTTCTCTTTGCATAAGAACGACACCCAAACCAACGCGACTAGCATCGGTATAAACAATAAAATCTTGGTTTCCCTCGAGAATCACAAGAATAGGAGCATCGGAAAGGAGTTATTTTAATTTCTGAAAAGAAGCTTCAAATTTGACCAATCAAATGTATTTAACTCCCTTCTTGGTCAAACTATTAAGAGGCACGGAAATTTTTGAAAAGTCTTTTATAAAACGACGGTAATAGCTCGCCAATCTAAGGAAGCTACGGATTTCCGTCACACTCTCCGGTCTCTTCCAATTTTGAATCACTTCAATCTTTGAAGGATCCACTGATATTCCGGATTCGAAAATAATATGACCGAGAAACTTCACATGAGATTGCCAAAAGTGGCATTTAGAAAAAATTTCTTTCAATTGATTGCTCCTAAGAGTTTCCAACACAATCTGAAGATGCTTTTCATGCTCCTCCTCGGTTTTTGAATACACAAGAATATCATCAATAAAGATGAGAAAAAACCGATCGAGGAAGTCTTTGAAAACTCGATTCATAAGGTCAAAGAAATAAGCCGGAGCATTCGTTAAACCAAATGGCATAACAAGCCATTCATAAGATCCATAACGAGTACGGAACGATGTCAAAGGAATGCTATCCTCTGCAATAAGAAGCTGCTGAAAGCCGGTTGCTAAGTCTAATTGTGAAAAGACTCTAGCACCACTAAGTTGATCGAATAGATCATCAATCTGAGGTAAAGGATATTTATTCTTGATAGTAAGATCATTAAGCTTGTGGTAGTCAACGCAAAGCCTAAGTGTACCATCAGATTTCTTCACAAAAATAGCCGAAGCTCCCCAAGGAGAGGAACTAGAGCGAATAAATTGCTTCGTCTCCAATTCGAATAATTGTTTGCGCATCTCCTCACTTTTTTTATTGGACAAACGATAAGGAGGACGAGTGATAGGTTGAGCTCCAGGGATGAGATTAATTTTGAACTTGATTGCTCGCTTAGGCGGTAATCCTAAAACGGGCTCAAATATGTCGAAAAATTCACGAACAACGTGAATAAGAGAAATGACATCTTCCTCATCATCATTATCATCATCATGAGGATTTAAAGAATATAAAGATGCTGCCAATCTGAAATACGAATCTTTAAGATCAATAGAAATCTGCTTAACAGATTGAGAATGTCGAAGATGAATAGTCCGTTCAGGACATAGGATTTGAGCTTCATAGCGGTTAAGCCAATCCATTCCCAAAACCATTCCAAAGCCTAAGTAGCGCATAACATGCAAATCGGCTCGGAAAGAAAAATCACACAAAATAATCTCGACATCATTACAAAGCAAACTGATTGTTGCGGATCCACCAACCGGATTCGCAATTCTCAAAGAAGTCATTAAAGCAACAACACTTAAAGAAAAAGTATCAAGTTTCTTTGATATAAAAGAATGGGACGCACCCGTATCAAAAAGAACTCGAATAGATTGATCACGAAATAAAATAATGCCATCAAGGATAGGATGAGAAATACCATGACCACGAGAAGTGTTACTAGGAGTTTGCACCACATTAAGCTTTCCCTCCTTCCTGCCTTGAAGTTTGGGACACGAAGATATATAATGGTCCGGGCTTTTGCAAAACAAGCACAGGGCTTTGAACACTTATTCGCATAATGGTCCTTAGAATCACAATTGTAGCATTGCCCACCACTTGAGCTAGAAGTCTTGGTTGTCGGAGAGGCTTTCTTCCCTTTCTTATTATTGGGATAAGGACCTTTGTACTTATTAGGCCTTTTCTTGTTGGTGAAGTTCGGTTTAGCACTCCCAACCTCAACATCACTTACTCTATCTTCCTCTTCAAGTCGAAAAGCGATATCAATGAGCTGATCAAAAGAAACTTCTAATTTTAGAAGTAATGGCTTCTTGAGATTTTTATTCAAGCCATAGACAAATCTTTGGTTTTTCTTCAATGGGGTGTTTATGTACTCGACCCCGTATTTAGAAAGTGACTCGAATGATGCGACATAGTCTGCCACGGAAGATTCACCTTGAACAAGGTCTATGAAACGACGAGCCAAAGTCGTCTTCTCAGCTTCTGGCACAAATCCTAACTCGAAGCGTTCCCGGAATTTCTCCCAAGTAAGATCCGCTTCATTTATTTCAGAAATCAGAAGCTCATACCAATCTAATGCTCTTTCTTGGAGCATACTAGAGGCCACCTGAACACGGTGAAGATCAACAAGATTCATGCGAGAAAAGATTCGATCACACGTTCTCAGCCAAGCTTGGACTTCAATAATAGTTTCAGATCCTTTGAATGGCTTCCCATCCAAATTGGTATAATCGTTGCACAAACGTGCAAATCCAGACTTAGGGTGAGTAGACTCCGGATTAGATCCGGCTGCTTGAGCATTCTTTACTAGATCAAGAAGCTGCTGGGCAGACATAAATACTCCATCTTGGGGAGTAGCACTAGATTGACCGGCGCTGAGACGGCCAGGTTTAACCATTTCTCTTCCTTTAGAAAGAAAGAAAGAAAGAAAGTAGAAGGAAAATGTTATTCACCAAATGAATATCAAGAAATCTTGATAGATAAAACAAGGAATCATAAAGAAAATAGGATGAATCGGTACGAAGACTCGAATTAAATCCTAAAGCACGACTCCTAAGAAGGACTTAGGATGATGATCCTTGCTAGATTATTCTACATTGTTCCGAAGTTTCGCTCCGATACCAAGCTGTGACGCCCCACCTCTATACCCATGCTAGCCAAGAGCACTACGAAGTAATGTCAACTAGAGCGGAGAATAAGGCTGTTGAGGAGCGACCATCCATGTAATGGCTTTGTGCGAGCACTGATATGTCAGATAGTATAACATGCATTTTCTTTTCAAGAGGGAATCCGACATGCCGACGCAAACTCAAAGCTACTACATAGTGGCTATAATATCTTCGGAAACAAATACAGAAATATCATAATACAAATCAGTCACAGATAATTCATATCACAAAGGCGGAAAAAAGATATGAATATAACACATGAAAGTGTACATCAGAGTAGTGGTCAAACAAGATCCACAATATCACAAAAGAATAGTTACAAGAGCTTCACAAAATAATAAGTATACATCAATGAGTCTATATCTCAAACGTATATAACCAAAAACTACTAATCTAAGTAGTTAGCCAAAAGTCAGGATAATAATCCCAGATGAGAAGTCAAGCAGAAGCACCTGTAACATCTCGGTCTGACCCGAGTATTATTTAATAAGAAAATAATAAGCGGACCAGTCTCACTATAAATATCAGATGAAATGATAAAGAATAAGAGATATGACAAAATCGTATAATAACCAAAATGCCATACTATGATAAGTACGTAATTGAAAATCAACAAGAGATTAATCAATATCACAAGAATCTTCTCAAAGATCAAAGAGTGTCATACTCTTTATTTTTATTCACCAAACCATAAATATTGACAATTATATCAATGCCAATCACAAAAGTCAATGACACACAAATTCACCAACACACAAATATTGATAAAACTTATCAAATGTAAATCACGAAAATTAGTGAAACACAAATTATAAAAATCATCAATGGAAATCCAAAAATCACAAAAAGGGGGAGGCCTATAACAAAACGGGAGTATGAAAACTCACCAACACGTGTATCACAAAATAGAACGCTATTCCATGGTTGCTAACCATAAGTTTTGAGTCGGAGCTCCACAAAATGGCCCGAAGACCATGGGTCGCTACCCCACCAATTTTGAGTCGAAACTCCACAGAAACGGGGTTTAGTCTCCCTCGTAGATAAAGAGACATCACACATTGCTAGTCTAAATCACAACAATGATCATCATCGATCACAAGAAGTGTCAGTTACACTAAGCTAGTAAATATATGAGCATAGCTTCATGTCCTATAACCACTAGCTTAACTTAAATATTTACGAACAGATTGTAGATTTCCACTCAAAAATTGTCACAAGAGGTTCAATCGAATAAGTCCAAGAATTAACCAACGAAGTAAATGCAAGCGTTTTATACCACTTGTTTTACTAAGCCGTTTAATTAGATTTCTCATACGAATGAGGTAAATGTTTGTACATGCTAATAGATTGGAAAACGGTTTAAGAAACGAGCTTTGTAATAAAATAGTGTTGAAATCATTTTGATGAAAGAATTTTGATATTTACTACTAGTATTGAAAACCTTTATATTTTTAAAAGTGACAAATCACAAAAATGACTGTAGAAACAATCAATCACTAAAATTCACATTCGAAGACGTGAATAAAATCCAAAGAACTCGATTCCAAATCCATCCAGTTGGAAATACCCTTGCACTCAACAGCCACGACTTACGGCTTAACAACAATGCAACACAAGAAATATGCGGCTCAACTCATGCGACTCCACGACATACGACCTAAGGGATCAGCGACTTAAGGAATAGCATTCGGCCTAACTGAGCGATTTAAGAAGATAGCGGCATAAGTGAATGACTTAAGGAGCTAGCGGCATAAGCAACAAGCGACCTAAGGAATGGGCGATGTAAGCGACATAGGCGACCTAAGCCTCAGAACGACTTAAGGTGGGTGCGACTTAAAGCAGGCCGAGCGACTTAAGTTGGTGCAGTCCGAACGACTTAAATGGTTGCGACCCAACATGGCGCGACCTAACTGCAGGCCGAGCGACCTAAATGGTTGCGACTTACCAAGCCGAGCGACATAAGTTGGAGCGACTTAACAAGCCGATCGACCTAAGTGGTTGGTTGCGACCCAACATGGCGCGACCTAAATGCAGGCCGAATGACTTAAATGGTTGCGACCCAACATGGCGCGACCTAACTGCAGGCCGAGCGACCTAAATGGTTGCGACTTACCAATCCGAGCGACTTAAATGGTTGCGAATTTACAGGCCGAGCGACCTAAGTGGTTGCGACTTAACGGGTCGAGCGACCTAAGTGGTTGCGACCTATAGCAGGCCGAGTGACTTAAATGGTTGCGACTTAACAGGTCGAGCGACCTAAGTTGGAGCGACCTAACAGGCCGACACATAGCAGGCTGAGCGACCTAAGGAACAGAGGTGAAAACTCTCACTCAATTTGCAATCGATCGAGCAACGGCGCTGAAGGTTTCTGCCTATCGATCACCCGGCCCTATATGCTCCTTGATGCATCACCAAAAGCATGATCAAACAACAAAGCTATGATTTTTAAAGATTTGAACCCAAAACACTAAAAATTGGAATATTAACAAAACTAATCCAAATCAAAATCAAGTGCACATGAATAAGTGTTAGGAATTCATACCTAACAATCAAAGATAATCATAGACTTAGATGTGAGATAAAAGTCTCACCTTTTTACAAAATCAATGAAGGAGAAGCTTGAAAGCAAAGGAAGAATCAACTACACTTCAATCTCAACACAAGAAGCTTGAATCAATGGCTTCTCATAGAATTGGGAGCTAGAGTTTGGATTTTGCAAATGAACTAGGGCTTGGAGTTTTAATTTCCCATTCCCCTCTCCATTTTTGATGAAGCTTAAGTGTTAGGAAATGAAAGTGAAGTAATGAAGAGAAGAGGGGGTTGAGCTAGAGTTAATAGTTTAGGCTAATGGGCTGAACAAAACCCAAAGCCCAAAGTGAAAAAGTGGCAAAATTCTACTAACTCCAAACATATCAAAGTTTATACTCAAAAAGATCGCAAACGGCGTTTTGAACTCAATGGAAGTGGTCCCGAGTCCTAATTCGACCGTATGCAAAAAAGTAACTTTTCGGACTAAAATCCGACTAACGATAAAATATTTGAACAAAAATATTTAGATATTCAATCGTAAAATATGCGGGTTGTTACATTTTCAGAGTTCATTTATTCACTTAAATACATTAAAACAGTGAAATTTTAGCTTTCGCAGCACTTAGAAAATGCTACGGTAAGTTGCCTTTGAAAACAATTCAATTCAGCAAAGACAGCATTTAAAACTACTGTAATAGTTCAATTTAGTTCAAAAATCGAATTTCAGCCAACTGAAGCACTTAACAAGTGCTATAGTAGCTCTTTCATTGATTTTTAGCCTTTTAATTCACTTCTGCAACTACACCACTTACAAAGTGCTGCAGACTCGTTTATTACAGAATATAGTTCATTTTAGAAACGATAGCATTTCTGAAGTGCTGCTAAAAGAATTTACAGATTTATAATAGAATTTCAACAACAATTAAACTTCAATTTAAACCAATTCAACGTATAAAATTTCATATTTTTCACTTTAAAAATTGTAATTAAATTCCTTTTAACTTATGATTTTTATAAAGTAAATTTCATACTTAAAATCAAATTTTTCAATAATTCACTTATAAAGTCAAGTGCACATTTTCTATTCTTTGTATTTTAAAAATTAACTTAACAATTAAGTTTTAATTACCATTTCAAAAGGTAACTTAATTTCCATTTTATTTTCTTAACTTAACTTTTATTCTTAAACCAAATTTCATATTTCCAAGTCAAGTTATATTTCAAATTACACTTTCAAACATTCATTTATTTATTTAACCATTTTGATTCATAAAAAAATAAATAATACTTTATAAAAATCATTTAAATTCAAATTAAATCAGATTATCATATTTTATTTACTTAGCTTAAACTCGACTTTTAAACAAAATCTCAAATTTCAATATTAAAGTTATATTCCAAATTTCAACTTAAACATACATTTATTTAACATATTTAACTTATAGAAAATCACTAATACATAATAAAAAATCATTTTAAATCCAATTTAAATCAAAATATCATAATATACAATTTTTAAAATACTTGAAAATTTACAGAAAAACTTTACATAAAATAACCACGGGTCTGTATAATATTTTCTAACCTAGGTCAAGTGATACGGATAATATATCATTTCAATCCGTAATTTACAAGAAAAATCCGGGTTCTATCATTTCAAACCCGCAATCCCAAGTAAATTAAAATAAATAAAAATGGCTCAGGCCTATCATTTCAGCCCATAACGAATTTTCCTTATTCTAAAGTCCGTTCGGGTATGTATCATTTCAACCCAATAGTGATTCTATTCTACAGGGAACTTGTAGTGTGAGAAACAAATATAAACAAACAGTATAGCAACATATAGTAGTAACAGATGGTATGACATGTTTATAAACAGGGTTAACATCTTATAATTCATATAACAGGCAGGTATAACATGATATATTAATTTCTACAGATTCATATGTGGTCAATTCACAATTTATATAAGTATAAATGTCGTGAGTGAATACTCACCTTTTTACGCTGGAGATAGCAAATCAAACAACATGGAATAGATTCCAAAAAGCATGATAGCACGACACAAAATGACATTGGATTCAAGTGAGAAGAGAGAGCCAAGATATGATCTTATAAACAACCAAAACAAAACAAAGCAACATACATGAATATTCAACACAAAATACATTGAAATAAATGGAAATAAAAAGCAACAAAAGACAAAATAATTTGGCCTTGCTTCAATCACTCCAATGCTCGGCCATAGGAGACTCTTATGTGCCCAGCTATCATGTGTTAAAGCTCGAGTTTGGGTCATATGTCACGGCTAGAAGTAGAGATGTGAAGGGGTTGGTTATGCAACATGAAGAATATCAAAGGACAAGGCAAAAGAGGCAAGTTTTGTTCAACTTTTTGGCTCGACCATGACATCATAGGCTCGGCTATGGTCAAGTACAGGTCTGGGCAAAGGTGAAGTGATGGCCAGAGGTGAAGTAGTAGCTGGTGTTGGTGGCTATGGGGTGGCCGAAGGCAAACTATGAAGGTGGTGGTTAGAATATGGTCGGATAGGCACTTGTTTGTGGAGTTTCGCATTGTTTTTAGGTGATGGCTTCAAGTGGAAGGTCACGGCTACTATCTTGGTCAGAGGAGGGCTGCTGTAGATGGTGGTGGTGATGATGGAGCTGATGGAGGAGAGGCTAGGCCGAGCAAGTCAAGATAGAAGCCAAGCAAAAATCAATAGAAAAATAATGAAAACAAGAAAGAGATGAAGCCATTTCCAATTTTCTTTTCTTTAGTCGTGAGTTTTTTGTGATGGAGAGAAATACTTTCACGTGAAAAGTAAGAAGAGATACACGGCTACATCAAAAAGAAATGGAAGGCTACAAGGAAAATGAAAAGGCAATTGAAAAATGAAAAGACAAAGGCAAATGGAAAGACACAAGGAAAATGAAAGGGTTTTGACTCTTGAAATTTCTATTTTCTGTTAATCAAAACAAACTAAATAAAATCTGTAAATAAAATAGAAAAACAAAAAAATAAAGTAGGAAAGAAAATAAATAAATAATTATTATAAAATATAAAATAATTAAGAACATATCTTAATAATTGAAACTAGGATTTAAAAATTGTAAATAAAATACAATAAGCTTTGGAAAATTATAATTTCACTTTTAAAAATGTTTTAAAAATCAAATATATACATAACATATCATGTTACACATATATACACAATTAGAACAAGATATGAAAAACAAAATATTATTTATATAAATTAAAATAAACAATTTTGTAAAATAAAAAATTTACATACAATATTGTAAAAATCATAACTTTCACAATATTAATTGGATTTCAATGAAATGAAAAGCAGTATTCTTCAAATTTAATTTATTTTCATAATAAAAGATAAAATTCAAAAATTCAGATATTTAAATTTTAAATTTAAAAGTCAAAGTTTGACCATATCGACCAAAATTTACATTTTTGGAAAATATTTTATTTATTCTTGTTTGGACATATAATTCACATCAAAATCAAAAATTATATTTATTAACAAAATTTATTCATTTTACTAAATAAAATAAGGTTATTAGATTAGGAATTTCAGTTAAAATAATTAAAATATATAATTAAGATAATCACAAAATACAGGGTTGTTACATATGCAAAGAAAACTAAAAATCCTAGTCGGAAATTCGGAGTCCGCACTAGAGGATTGGGGTATCAATACTAGTTCGGAATTAAAGCTGTGCATTCAAATAAGAGAAGGAAATAACTACGGTCTATGGATAATCTATATACATCGTACAAATGTAAGTTTAAAAATAAATATTTTTTGCGTTGTAATTTCAAGGGCCGTACTCTTTTAAGGGAGGAGTAGGTAGAAAAATCATATTTATCTGTAAATATTCAAATATAAGGCTTCTTAGCATAGATGATTATGTTGTTTTAAACAATAAATAATAACGATAATCTTATTTTGAATTAGTATTTAAAAAAATATTTCCTTTGGAAAGATATATCGATAAAATAGCGAAAATTGTTTTATCAATAAACAGCTCTATAATCGTAAAACATCACCCATGGAGCTGGATATACAGACTTATTTATTTTTAAATGAGAATATGAATTAAAATTTATTTATTTTTGGAAATTAAAATATGACATCATCAATAATGACATCGTATTTAATAATTGATTTATGAATTCAAATAGAGATTTAATGATTTAATTATTATTATAATGATTTAAATAATGGATTTTAAGTGATAATAATTAATTTTAATTAGTTATGAAGTGATAATAAATCATTTATAATAGTTTTATAGACATTTATTTGATTTAAAGATATAAGAAAATTTGTATTGCTTTATCGATTTAATAACACTTTTAGTAAAAAATTGTTTAATATTTATTTAGATGGTTTTATAAATAAAATATGATCATTTTAATTTGTTAATAATGATTAGAAATTTATTTTCAAATTTGTTTGCATTATATGTAATTTACTTTATTATTGAAAATGTGACAGAGAATCGGTTTCTCGATTTTAAACGGTTTAACGAACGTAAGTTGTTCAAAAGTCATTGCAACATTATTTATATGTCACGTGCACATATATACAATATATACACACCCTAACATGCACATAAACGTATATGTATACATAAAAATTTATATACTACAAAATATTAAGATATGTTCTAAAAAAACTTAATACTTAAGCAACCAAAAAGCATCCATCAACTCACCTTACACCATATCATCTCAAGCACATTGAGGCACAATGGAGGAGAGGTTTATCGTGTATATGGAGGTGATGGGTGGTGTGGCTAAGGGGAAATTGTGTAATTTTGCAATTTGATATTTATTTCCAAATTTTTCCCATAAATATCCATCCCTTTCTTCATAAATTCCTTGCACTTATTCTTCATCTTCTTCCTCCCTCATCAAGCTATTCTAATGGCTTCATATAGAAAGAAAAATATAGAGAAAATAATTACAAAAGAAAATCAAATTATATTAGTTTATACACATTATCCAATCCACTCAAAACTTCTTCAAACCACTTCATTCCTTCACCTAAACCCATGACCACCACTTCCTACTCCCCAAAGCCGAGCCATCCACCACCACAACAAGGTCATGAGCTTCTAAGGGTAAGTCGAAATTTCAAAAGGCTTTCGAGCTCGACTTTGTGGACTTTGCTTTTGAGATAGCGGAGCTGTAGCTGCTTTAAAACTAGTTCGAGTAAAAATGAAGGTGAGAAACTCTATTTATAACATGATATATTGGATGATATATGCTTGGTTATGCTTGGTTATGATGATTTGGTGGCCACCCCTTAATTTTGATTTGGGATTGTGTTCCGAGGTGGGCGGTAGTAGCTGCTATGCATTACCACCATTCCGGATCCGCAATTGGTATATCTACTTTGGGCATTGCCTTGAGTGACTTATCGCATGCATTATCATGCCTTCTACGAGTTTGTTTTGTGTCATACCTATAGAGTGCTCCTTGATAGCCCACCTGCGGGTGGAGTTTACAATATCTGTATAGACTACACTATTATATAAAATGTATTAAGAGGGATATGGGTAACACCTTAATGCTATTTTAATACTTTACTTTACTGTAGACACTATTATAATAGCATATTGTACTACATAGTAGATAATTTAATGGATCCTTAGAAGATGGTAATCCTGAACATCTCTTAAGTTATTGCACTCACATTTACACTGGATAGGAGATGTCAAACCCCGTAAACATCTCTGACACCGTTGCTCATATTTATTTACTGTTTATTTAACTTACATAAGATCTTTTAGTTCTGACTCGAGTGTTTTGTTTTTTCAATTCGCTCAGGTTAGTTTGAGATTTTCAGTTTATCTAAGGCTGATTTCTGGAGGATGAAGATGAAGATTTTGTACTATTATTATTTATTATTTTCCACTGCATCATATTGTTCCACTGCATTTACTAGTTATTTATTCTTGTTGTATGTAACTTTGATTTGTATTATAAAAGAACAATCAACTTTATTTTTAAACAGCTTAATGAATTGTTATTTGATTATTTTATTTTGTCATTCTACTATGAAATTCTAGATTTTTTTTCTTTCTCTGCTTTTTCTTATTTACCCTATAACAATATGCCACTTTGAATGGTTTGAGTTTGAAGTTGTGTGGTTTATCATCGATTTAAACCGTCCGAAAAGGCAGGTCGTTACAGTTGGTATCAGAGCTTTGGTTTAGTGATAACCTTAGCTTTGTGGGGTCTAACTCTTTAGAAATAGGGGTAATACTCTAGAATGAGTCGCTGAGTGTATATATATATCAGGGAACGTATTTGTTAGCATTGTAAAAGGTTTTGGTATTATGTTAATTTTTTCTGTTTTGTATTTATAAATTCTGGTCGGTACATAGGACACTCTGACATCGATAAAGATTTCAAGCAATTTACAGGACAGACTGTCACAATATTGTTTTGAAATATAGGTAAATGAAATAATTTTGCCTGTTGTATATATTTTGTATATAAAACAATAAATTTTATAAATGATATAGTTGGATGTGATAGGTTTTTTGTTAGGTAGAGAAATTTATAAATATTGATTTAAAAATAAGATTTGCAAATAAAACAAATATATTAAAATTTGAGAACCGAAGTTCTAGGATTTTGAAAATTTCTTTTGAAAGATTTTGGAATATAATAACTAATATTATTTAGAAGTATTTTCTGATATAAATATTTCAAGATGATTTGAAAGAAATGTTTTAAAAAGAAATTTGGAGGAAATAAGTTCTGTACTGCCCCCTCTTTCGTTGGAAAATAATTTCGATAATGAGTGCATGTATCATCGACGTTCATTTTCGAGTTTCAAAGTAGGTAGACGGTTGTGGTGGTTTTACTAAACCTTGTTTTGATAAACAAATCTTAATTTTTATTTTCTAAATATGATTTGATCTATATCGAATTGAAAAATTAAAACTCCTCAAACTACATCGAATTTTATATCGTTGGAAAGGTCTGGACGAATAGAACCTACGTCTAGTGTTCATTTTTCGTAACAGTGCGCGAATCAACCACAAATCGCGGTCAAACTCAAATTGGGCATTTTGGATCAGAGCATCGATTGGCGAAATTGAGATATGGGTTTGGAAGAGTTCGTCAAGGAGAAGCTGATGCTGGTGGCCGTGTGGGTGGGCTAACCGGCCTGAGGCACTCAAATTTTGTCGATTAGGGTTCGAAAACCCTAATCTTTGTGGAGGCGGCGACATCGATTGGGGAGACCGGAGACAGCGGCCTTCGGGCCGTGGATGTGGCTGAGCAATGTGATCAAGGTGGAGGTGGTGCCAGGGTCAACGGTGGTGAATTCGTTGGTCAAAGTAGGGGCGTGTGTGCATGTTCAACGTTCGGTCTGGGAGTTGTTTTCGTGTGGGAGTGGATGACATGTAAGGTTTGGATTAGTTGTTTTTTCAAATTTTAAATTTAAATGTTCTAATGTGAATATCTTTTACGTTCGATGTCCGATTCATGCGTGGTTTGCTCCGCTACAACCGTATCAAAATTTCGAACATTTTAAAATGGTTTGGACAAATTCTGAGACAGTTCAAATTTAGGCCTTTATTTGAATTTTAAATCGATTTGAAATCAAAGGTGAGTGTTTTGACCCGCTTACAACTACTAGATTATCTTATGTTAGTTAAATTTAAATTATGATATGTTTAGCAATTTATTGATTGATGTTTGGTATGTTTAAATTTTCATTCTAGTTAAATTTGACTTTTGTTGCATTTAATCGTCGTTTAATTTAATATTGAATTTAAATTGTCAATTTGATATATGTTATAGATTTTCAGTTATCCATTGATGTTTATTAATCGATTTGGATGATGATTGTTATGGATGTTTGATTGTTGATATTGGATGAATAGATGATTGTATTTGTATGGTTATAAACTACAAGTTCCCTATGGGTTGAAATGATACGTACTCGAACGATATATAGATTAGAGAAAAATCATTATGAGTTGAAATGACAGACTCGAGCGATTTTATGGATTTTTTATTTAATTCGGGATTGCGGTTTGAAATGATATATAACCATAAAATTTTAAATTGCAGATTGAAATAATAAATATCCGTATCACTTGACCATGTGGTAGAAAATTATATACGGACACCGGGTTGGTTAAATTAAATGATTTTAGTTCTCTAAAGTTTAGAATTTAGTTAATTGGTATTTTGACATAGAAATTGATTTATACAAACTAAATTATTTTTGGAAATCCGAGCCTTAATGCTGAAATTGGAATTGATTTAATGAATTTGTTCAAAGGATTTAAATTAGAATTTCAAAGTTGAAGTGTCAAATGTAAATGAATTTATTGGAATTGAGTTATTGAAACGTTTGGATGTAAGTTTGAAATCTATTTCAAACTAGTTTAAACAATTTTAATTGTATTAACTATTTTAATCAATATAAACTATATTAATTTATTTGAATCTATTATAACCTATTTAATCCAATTTAATCTATTTTACCTGTTTTAAACTAATTCAATTTATTTAATCTATTCTAAATGTATTTAATATAATTTAAATATATTTAATATATTTTAAATTTGTTTAATCTATTTAAAATCTAGTTAATATAATTTAAATTTATTTATTCTATATTTAGTCTATTTAAAACATTTTAAATCATATTAAATCAAATTTAAATCTATTTAAACCATTTTGCTACTTAAACTATTTTAGTCTATTTTAAACTATTATTAAAACTATAAACTATTTATGATTATCTAAACTATTTTTTAAAATTTCAGGCTGTGTAAAGTCGAAGTAATTATGTTCAAATCGTTGATGATGATACAACCTATGTTGGAATTTGTAATTGATACCCTTTTGTGAAATGACATATTTAAGTAAATATGATGATTTTGGAACGAGGATTTAATTAATCTATTTTATCAATAAATTCAAAAGTGAATATGGTTTTGAAAGTTAATGTAGTTTTGAAAGTGAACATGATTTCAAAGGTGATATAGTTTTGAGAATTTGATATTTTGATATCAATTGTGAATTGACTTTTGAATTGTAAAAGATCCATCTGGTGTGAAAAAAGCATTGGTTGTTAAAGGGACCGGGATCAGATATTGATACTCTCTGCCAATACCGAAAACCACTTTAACAACTGTGTACATGGTGGATATTCTAGAAATAAAGTAGGATGGTTTGGCGAACGATTCTATATGAGTTATTTACGTGACCCTGACTCCCGTAAGTTAGCATGATGTGGCTAAAACAGGAGCTATGCCGGACCAAGTGAGGTCAATCCTCCGATCGAGCACATTTCTTCGATACCATTCTATTACTTTATGATTTTTTTGGTGGCCGCCCCTTGATTTTGATTTAGGAGTGTGTTCTGAGTTGGGCGATCCTAGATGCTAAGCGTTACCACCAGTCCGGATCCGCAATTAGTATATCTACCCTGGGCATTGTCTCGAGTGCCTTGTCGCATGCCTTATCGCGCCTTCTACGAGTTTGTTTTGTGTCGTACCAACGGAGTGCTCCCTGATAGCCCAGCTGCGTGTGGAGTTTACAGTATTTGAATAGACTATGACATTATATAAAATGTGTTAAGGGGGATATGGGTAACGCCTTAATGCTATTTTAATACTTTGCTTTACTATAGACACTATTATAACAGTGTATTGTACTACATAGTAGATAGTTTAACGGACCCTTAGGAGATGATAATCCTGAACATCTCTTAAGTTATTGCACTCACATTTACACTGGATGGATGATGTCAAACCTCGTAAACATCTCGGACGCCATTACACTCATATTTATTTACCGTTGATTTAACTTACATAAGATCTTTTAGTTCTGACTCGAGTGTTTTGAATTTTCAATTCGCTTGGGTCAATCTGAGCTTTTCACTTTATCGAAGACTGCTTTCTAGAGGATGAAGACGAAAATTTTGTACTATTATTATTTATTATATTTATTCCACTACTTCATGTTGTTCCACTTCATTTATTAATTATTTATTCATGTTCTATATGACTTTGATCTGTATTATAAAAGAATAATCAATGTTATTTATAAACAGCTTCATGAACTGTTATTTAATTATTATATTTTGTCATTCTATTGCGAGATTATATATATGTTTTTTCCTTTCTCTGCTTTTTCTTATTTACCCCATAACAATCTGCCCCTTTGAATGGTTTGAGTCTGATGTGTGTGATTTATCATTGATTTAAACCGTCCCTAAAGGCAGGTCGTTACAATACTGGAAAGAAATGTTTGAAAGATATCTCTAGAAGATTTTTTTGATAACAGTGAAGTAATTAATCAAATGATAACCACCTATTTACCTAATATCTTTTATTGATAATTGGTTCCAAGGAACCAGGGTCAGATTTGTATGACTCTTATCCAAAAACCGCTCCGAACCAATTTACATATTCAAAGTGAAGACATGGAATGATAGTAAAGGAATGAAGGGCTACTTGTCACTGACTCTCGAGGGAAAATTCCCATATCATATTCATACATACATATATATATATATATATATATGGCATTAGTATCTTCATTTGATCTTAGATGCAAGGGTTGTTTTCTACTAATCCTTGGAATGACTCCCGATAGGATATGGTAGGAGAGTTCCTGCGGTTTGTCCTGCTCCTGGACAACTTGTATGGAGAAATGCCTGACGTTGAATTTCTAATCACATTGATTGATATATATATATAAACGCATCAACTATTTGGTGGCGAAGAACCCCACTTTTCTTAGCTTAACCCCCTTTCCTTAGACATACGAGCTTAGGAGGTTTATGTTTGTAGAAATCATTTGTGTAATCATGGAATGGCAGTGTGGCATTCAAAGTGGAATATGCTATGTGAAAGCAATTATAACCTCGGGCCTCATCACCCGAAAATGGCTTAAACAATCCGTGAGGCTATGTGGGTTGCGCCCGTAAGGGTATGGTCATCACCTTTCTATTTACTCTATATTAGTCAAGTATGTTGTGTATGTAAAGAGAGCTCTTGGATAGGTCGGTTATGACTAGGGTGATGTCATATTTGTTTCTATCTGCCACCAAATTGGACATGCAGGTAGGTCGGTCTTGCCAGGTGCAGAGGTTTCAAAAGTCGTTGATCCTCGATACATCCGTGTAGAGTTGTACTATATAGATGGTAGTTCCTTACCTACCATTTCATGAAAATCCGTTCTCCTATAAGTTCCTTTAGATTTTATTGTAGAACCTACTTTGTAGCTTGTATGCTGGAATTTAATCAATATAGCCATTTTGGCTTAGATTCATAAGTTTATCTTAAATATTTTCAAAAGAATGTCACTAATAATAATATCCCCAATTTTTGCATAGTAGAGATTTTGTTAAAGGTAAAAACCTATTCCGTGTTTATGTGCAACGCGATCTTACGATATACTTTTTTTTCAAAAATGCATATTTTTATTTCTCATACCAATACCACGACTGACCCAGAGTTTATTTTCTTTCCCCTTAAACTCTGGATGCCTTATTTTTCTAGGCAGCCTAGTAGTCAAATTTAGTTAGAAGAAATCTGGAAGTTCTCGAAGCATGGATTTAGAAGATTCTTCTAAAGATTATTATCCATTACCACCACACTTGTTATATATTGTATTCCGCCTTTGTTTGGATAGATATTTATAACTGCCCATGTTTAACTCTGATAAATTTATTGAAAAAATTTCTGTTGTACGGATTATAAGTTGAAATAATATATATTATTTCATTCGTATGAGATTATGTTCCGTCTTTACTTTTTTCTCACCCTTAAAGAACCGCCTCTCCGGCACTTGGATTTACGGCTCACAAATACTGATGATGTATCAATGTTGATTTTCGAAGGTCGAAGAAACGGGTCATCACAGTCCCATAACCACTTGTTACTACTACTCTGTTTAAATATATTTTCGTTTCATAGTAAAAGAAATAATTAGCTTGAATGCTAATTTTCATAAAAGTCATAAAAATATCTAAGGAGAAATGTTTGCTTATGAAGCATAAGAATTAACTTTACAGAACTATAAACGATCTCAAAATACTTTATACGTCTTAAAATTTCTTCTTTTAAGTTCATGGTATTCACCGCTCAACAATATGTGCAATTTTCTTATTAATACAATAAGCTATAAGAGCAAGATTGATCTCAAAATGAATGTTTCTTAATATATATATATATATATATATATATATAGTTGTATAAAATTCTTTAAAGAGACACTTTAGCATGAAACCTAAATTCCAAATTCACCTAAAGGCATGAATATTTATTATAACGACAATTTATATATCCTAAAATATAGGACTTAACTTTATACTAAATCAACAAAGAACTTTTCCTTTGAAAAAGAAGTTTGATTATTCATATATATATATATATATATATATATATAAATATTATTATTAAAATTCGATAATTAAAATTTTTATTTCTAAAATTCCAAAATCGAATTTCATATGCAAAATAATATTTTTATTTCAAAAACCTTCTTTATTTTCATTAACAATTATTTAAACCAAATAAGGAGTTAAAAATCAATATAATTCCAGTCTTAATCCACTTAAAAACTTCCATAAACACACAATTAAACACCTTCCATAAACACACAATTAAACATAAATCAATTCCAATTAAAATAATAAAATTATTTCTATTAAATCATTATTATTGCTCCATAAATCTCAGTCTAAAAATACACAAAAATGAGTAAGGAACATCTCAAGAAAACACACAAAAGAAATAACACAATATGGGTCCAACCGAATGCTTACCACTCCAGTTTTTTACCAACGATCGACTGGTTCGAGTCAATCGATTGACAGGTTGATGAATTCCTAGAGTAGTAATGCTATAGGTCATGACCAGTTTGATCGAAGTTCGATTTTCGACGACCTGAATGAATTTTAGCCTATTCCTACAGTTTCAAACCATAATATAACATCCAAACAAGTCTATGATACTGTATAGAGAATCAGATAGCACCTCCTTTGTATTTTGTTTAATTTACAAATACATTGAATAGATATTAACAAAATAAAGCCAACAATCACTAATAACACAATAACTTGGCATGCAACCGTGTAGCCTTGCAACTCCATTGCCTTGCCTTTTTCTTCTTACTAGAACTCTATTTGCTTAATTTAAAACCTAGAACTCAAATTGCACAAAAACACGAAAATTGAAAATATGCACAACAATCAACCGAACTAATTGGACATAGGTGAAGATAGGGTTGGAGAGTTTAACTTGATTTATTGGATTTGCCAGAAATTTTTTTGAATTTAAAATTGGGAATTTGCTTGATGTTAGGTTTTGTGAATATGGAGGAAATGAGTTTCTATTTATAGTAAGAAGATAATGAATCATAGTTTTCAGTTTGCCAACTTCAGAAGAGCAAAATACTCTCTTTTGCAAACAAATGGGTTGAATTTAATTTAAACCCAAACCCAAACCAAATAAAAGAATTACTCTTTTACACTTATTTTCTCATTTTCAAGCACCATTTTATAAATAGATTTTTACTTTTAAAAATTTACACAAAATCACTATAATATATTTCAGCCTCTTAACTTTTCATTCAAAAGAAAGAAAAATAAATTTAGTAATTATTTTGACCTCCTTTTTTATATTTAAAACAGGATAATGTTTCCTTTTCACTAAAAAGCCAAATACAACACTGTTATTGTTTTAACACAATTAAATTCATTTTTACTCAAAATAAATTTACACGGTATTTGGAAAACACGAGCCCGTTCTTTAACAATTTTTGAAATAAGACAAATACATTATTGAATTTCATTTATCTGATAATTCCTTAAATTCTCTATTAATATTCACATAATAATTATTAACAAATTCTAATCAAGGTAATTACAAATCGGGTTTTCGCAAACTTCCCTCCTTAAAGAATTATGCCCCCACAATTCTACTTTAAAGAAAAGTCTATGGTTGATATATTTAAAATTACTAACACACTTATTCTTAAAAATATGCATTAAATACACAATAAACAATCATTAAAACATCCACATATTAAAAAGTTTCTCAACCAATAATTTCGAAAGCTCTATATTTACTCCTTTTGATTTAGCATAAATCGAGATTTGTTTCAACCCATCAAGTAAAATAGAGCAATCCTAAATAACTATTAGACCCTTTTATGGATGGCTACACAAAATTTTGAACTATCTTCCTTGCTCTTTGCTTATTATTATGGACTATGAGTTTTACATGAACTCATTTAGAAGATATTAATATTTACACAATAAAGTTAAAAAAAATTCAAATGTCAAAATAATCGAAAAACTTCAAAGTAAACTCTAAAGCACAAAGTATATTCCAAAGATTTGCAACACACAAATTATCACCAATATCAATACATTCATTCACAATAAACACCATTGCATTTATAAATATAAAAAAATTTAGTTACTTGCAACCTTTTTAAACTTCTAACATACAAATCGCCATTTACTATAAAGGTGAACAAAGATTTATAGATCTCCTTTTCTTCCAAATATTTTCAAGATTTTAATTTTCTATTACATTAATTTGTTATTTGAAAATCTTAATATTAATTATTAAGAGCTGAATCCTAAGATATTAAATTTTAATCTTCTTGATTTTTTTTGAAAAAAAATAACACTTCACAAAATTCAACTCTTTTTAGTGGAAATCCAACCATAAAAGCTACAAAAGTACCTTTAAACTTAAATTTAAACAGAAAACTTCTTTTATTTAGAATCACTTCCTTTTAACAAGATTTCAAATTGCTTTCATAATTCCAAAATACTTCTTCTTGTTACTCTCTTTCAAAAATAAAATTATCTTTAAAATTTCCAATTCACCAACACTATAATTATTTTCCACTTTAAGAAACTCTTTCGGTATAAGATCCTATACTTTCCAAAATAAACATTTCCAATTTTTTTTTCAAATTGTTCTTAATTCATCAACTTTAAATGAAGTTCACCTTCATAAGAGATTCTTTTAAACTTTGTAAATCAATTTAAAAAATTACCTTCCCATTTGTTTGTAAAAGAGAGTATAACAAAATAAGGTGTTCCAAATATTCGATTTACAAATATATTATAGTGATTTTGTGTAAATTTTTACACAAAATCACTATAATATTATAAGTTTGCTAAAATATCTTTTCAAGTAATACTTTAGTTTTATAAATAAGGCATTTTTCTCATTTTGAATATCTTATTTTATTTATCAAAATATCATATGATACCTTCTTCCTTAAATATAACTTATATACCTCTATATAAAATATTACTTTACTTCCAAAACCAAATGTCCATTTTTATTTTTTCATAATGTTTAGCATGTTTAAAATTTTTATCTTCTCTTCAAAATATTTTATACTCAAAAATACTATGCTCAAATGTTTTGTCCTAGTATTTAGGAAATTCCTATCAATAATGTTGAGCAGGCGCATCGACTTAAATTCTTAAAGCACTCAACGAGTGATTTTAACATAAAATTAATTTCCATGTGATAGACATATATCTTTTAATACTTCATGGTTTTATAAAATATTTGCTTGTCTCTTAAATATCAGATTTTACATATATGTACATCATTTATCAGAAAGATTTTAATTTAAATAGATGCTTGTTGTTACTAAATTCCTTCAATTTCTCTTGCTATTTACGTATAAAAATAGTTTAAAGACGACAATTTCATAATGCACCCATTCATTCATAAATGCTTCAAGCAAACCAAAATTTTGAATTCATCTTAATACTTAGTTAATGTTACTCATGAATTAAAATTTCATTCTGTACTAACTTTATTATTTTCAAAATTTCTTGCGGTAGCAGCACAACTGAAGATACTATAAGTTCTTATTATTAATATTGAGTTGATTTGTAAATCTAAATGATGATTCCTACTCAATAAAATTTTAAACAATTATTTTCTAATTTAAAAATATATAAGCAGCAATCAATAAAACAAACATATATAAAAGAATAACTAATAAATGTGCTTAGAAAAAAATAGTCCATCGATTTTTTGCTACGCAACTCTGATCGCTGGCTGATTGGTACACTCCAATTCAATCCTAGGCCATCCGAGGTTTAATACCCTATACATTAAATTCACTTTTGACAAAGTGAATTCCAACTTTAGCAAAAATTTCTTAACTATAATTTATATAGTAATATAAAATCTTATAATACGTTCCGATGAATATTCCCCTAATAATCATTTATGTTCCTATCCTAAATAGGAAATAAAATCTATATTCTACCCTTTCACCCCAAGGTACGGGACTTTAAGGCTATCTAGGACAAGATTCGTGTCTTTTATATTCTATATTGTTCTGAAATGCAACTTTGATACCAAGCGATAATGCCCCACCTTTAGGTCTATATTGCCCAAGAATATTACAAGTAATATAATCGGGTAATATAGAGAACAAGGCTAGATAGGAGTAACCATACATATTCATTCTCTTAGGCTAACACTATCACACATTACCTTTTTTATCTGAAATAATAAATGTGTGAATAGTTTCAGCATAAAGTAATAGACACGACAGCTCAAAATAAAATCAGAACACTATAGCATACAATACAAAACACTGAGTAAGATAACATAGTAGAAAATATAATACAACCCAATATAATACATTGAGAGTCAATTAAGTAGGATACCGAACCCACATAATATACACATTGACTGTACAAGTCTCTAAGAACATACATGATATGCATAGTCACTATCTCCTATAAAATATACATTATATAAGGGTTGAAATAAAAAAATGTACACATGACATATTTGTAATAGATAATTCTCGAAATTTATCTCAATATCCTAAGTCCTCAATCTTTGTGCCTAATAAATTTCTATTGAACCCGAGGATTATAAGAAAGTGATACCCTGATTAGACTATCTCTAAATATCAAAGTGTGATATCTCAAGAATAAAGATATCAATGGATATCAATAACAACAAGGTATATTAACTAACACGATATACACAAAGGGTCTCACATAATAGATAGAACACAGAAGTTTTCATCATGTCACAAAATCATCTCATCCCTTACAACGACAATCATGTCAAAATATGGTGAATAGCCAATCTCATAAAATCATAAAAGCTATCATGAAAGCTAGTATCTCCCAGAGATAAAATTATACTGCATAAAAGAAAGTCAATTATCTAAACAAACACGATCTCGCATTAAGGCAATAAATCTCATAAGAAATATAGAACCATTTAAAAGCAAGTCAAAGCACCCAATAATATATAGCAATCCAAATCAATTAAAAATCTACATCAAAAGATAATCACCATTTCATAAAAACACCCAAGTCTAACATAGACTTTCATACGCAAATATGATGATTCACATAAGTCAGTTTCAAATCAAATGAAAATAAATCCAAAAAAGGATTCAACTGAATCAAAGGTACTATCCCCTTTGTGGACCAAATAGAGAGGTATAGTCCCCTCTTGGACAAATATACTAGACTGCATGAGAGTAGATCTAAAATCATTTACTGCATGGAAGCAAGTCAGCTACAAAAGACGAGCACAATTCAAGTCGAGGAAAAATAACCGATACTATAATATCTTGATTGTAATGGAATTCCTAATGCGAGTAGCTCTCTGCTAAGGGGAGACTTATGAGAAAAGATCCACGAGTCCAATAAGGAATGAAACCGCTAAACTCCTACCATCGATATACCTGATCCACATATCACTTGTTCCACCTACTAATGCACTTTTGAGGTGCTGTGTTTAATAACAAGTGACGCGAGTGCTATGACATTGAATATATAGCCCAATGTAATGACTGTTGGGCTTTGTGGCATAGGCTAAAAAATGAAAGATAACACAACTCGGGTTGCAATCCCGTTGTTAGCTGCTTGGTCGAACAACTAGTCTACAAGGTCATGCAATGGATGTACTAATGAAAACGGCGAACCACACAAATAGAACGCTTCCTCAAGATATTATTTAATCAAGAAGTATATATTTCACAAATAGCAATCAGTAAAGTGACTCTCGTATGTCCCATAACCACTCAGTGTTACTAAAATATCTACTATTGATTAGTAGATTCCACTACTCAATATTCTATACAATAAGTTGTATAATTAAACAATAAAGTGATAACTAATGTCCCATAACCACTTATTATTACTGAACTGTTAAATATATTTCTTATTTCATAGAAAAAGAAATAATTAGCTTGAAAGCTAATTTTTATAAAAAAAAGTCACAAGGATATCCGAAGAGAAATGATTGCATAAAAACATAAGAATTAAGTTTGCAAAATAATCGGACGATGCCCAAATACTTTATATATTTTAAAATTTCTTCTTTAAAGTTCATAATTTTTATTGCTAAAAAATATATATATTTTTCTTATTAATACAATAACCTATAAAAGATAGATTGATCTCAAAATGGATGTTCCTTAATTATATATAGTTGTATAAAATTCTTTAAAAGAGATACTTTAGCATGAATGCTAAATTCCAAATTCACCTAAAGGTATGAATATATATTATAACAACATTTACATATATCCTAAAGTATAGGACTTGACTTTATACTAAATCAATAAAGATCTTTTCCTTTGAAAAAGGAGTTTGATTATTCACATACGCACACATCATAAAGTATTATCGTAAAAATTACAATAATTAAAATTCTTATTTCTAAAATTCCACAACCGAATTTCATATGCAAAATAATTTTATTTTTATTTCAAGTAACTTCTTTGTTTTCATAAATAATTATTTAAACCAAACAAGGTGTTAAAAATCAACTTAATTTCAGTTTTAAACCACTTAAAATTTCCATAAACATAAAATTAAAACACAAATTAATTCCAATAAAAATAATAAATTTATTTCTGTGAAATCATTATTCTTTCTCTGTAAATCTCAATCCAAAAACACAGAAAATGAGTAAGAAACATCTCAAGAAAACACATAAACGAAATAACACAATGTGGGTCCAACGTGGAGCTTATTGCTCTAGCTTTTCGACCAGCAGTTGACTGATCGACGAATTCCTGGAGTAGTAATGCTCCAGGTCATGGCCAATTTGATCGAAGTTTAATTTTCGGTGACCTGAATGAATTTTAGCCTACTTCTATAGTTTCAAATCATAAAATAACGTCCAAGGAAGTCTATGATTTTGTTCAGGGAGAATCAAACAACATCCCCTTTGTATTTTGAACAATTTACAAAATATAGTGAATATATACTAACAAAATGAAGCCAAAAATTAATAAAAACTACAATAACTTGGCATGCAACCTATATTTAGGCGATGTTATGAGTTCAACTCACTTATAGCCTAAGTACTCCATTGCCTTGCCTTCTTCTACTTGCTAGAACTCTATTTCCTCAATTTTAAACCTAGAACTCAAATTACACAAATACAAAAAAACTAAAAATATACATAAGAATCTACCAAACGAATTTAGACATAGGTGTAGGTAGGGTTGTAGAGTTTACCTTGATTTTACCGGATTCGTCAGAAATTTATTTGAATTTAAAATTGGGAATTTGCTTAATGTTAAGTTTTTTGAACAAGGAGGAAAATGAGTTTCTGTTCACATTAAGGAGATAATGAATCATAGTTTTCATTTTGCCAAGTTTAGAAGAGCTAAATACTATCTTTTACACACAAATAGGCCGAATTTAGTTTAAGCCCAAACCTAAAATCAAATTAAAGAAATAAACTCTTATACACTTATTTTCTTAGTTCAAACACAATTTTATAAATTTATTTTTACTTCTAAAAATTTACACAAAATCACTAAATATATTTCAACCTCTTAACTTTTCATTAAAAAGAAAGAAACATAATTTAAATAATTAATTTAACCTCCTTTTAATACTTGAAACATGATAATATTTCATTTTCACTAAAAGGCAAATACGATAGTTTTATTATTTTAACATGATTAAACTCATTTTTACTCAAAATAAATTTGTAATATTTGGAAAACACTAACTCATTCTTTAACAAGTTTTAAAACTAGAATTTTACATCTTTAAATTCCATTTACCCAATAATTCCATAAATTCTCTATTAATATTCTCATGATAATTACTATGAAATTCTAATCAAGCTAATTAGTAAATTGTGTTGTTATAACCTATCTCTCCAATCAAATTTTCACTTGAATATCTTTTGAAGGTACTAACTAATAGGCTTAGCAGTAAAATGAATAACCTAATTGATAGAGCTCAATAGCCTTTTATAGAAGGTAGAAATATTATGAACGGTTAGCTATAGTCTAGGAATTCATAAACCATTATTGTAAAATTAATATTAATTGCACCCATTTAAAACTTGATTTTGCTAAAGCTTCAGTTGACTGGTTAGCTATTCAAGATTTACTTCTAGTTAAGGGTTTCAGTCCTAGATGGGTAGGTTGGATTATTTCCTTTGTAAAATCCAAAACTCTTGCATAGCGATTAATGGTGTAGGTAATAAAATTCAATCTAAACATGGGTTAAGGAAAGGGAATCCGTCGTCGCCCTTATTATTCAACGTAGCAGCAGATATTTTCCCTAGTACTATGAAACTATCTACCAATAACTGGTCCTAGGCAATGTAGGTAATGAGATTAATAGTGTAGCCATTTAATCATGCAATTTGTGGATAACAATATGCTCTTTACCTCAAATCTTCCTTAACACATTACCACTCTTAAATTAATTTTATACTGTTTTGAAATACTCTAAGGGCTTAAAATCAATTTTGATAAGAGTTCCATTTTAGTTCTTAACGATGTAGACAATGTAGAGAATACAATTATTAACACTCTAAATTGTAAAACTATGAAATCTCCTATTGAAAATTTTAAGGTTTATAATTATACCTTCAGAACTTATAAAGGAAGATTGGCAAATAATAACTGACAAAATCGATAGGAAATTGTCTAACAGAACTCTAGATTACTCTCAAGGGTTAGTAGAATCATTCTACTCAACTTTTTCTTGTTAGCTTTATCTCTCTATTAGATGTTCTTTTATCTCTTTCCAAAGTCGATTATAGATAGAATTTGAATGAACTTCCACTGGAGTGGAGAGAATACTAGTAGTAGCATCAAATATCTGGTTAATTAGGATGTGGTATGTAGTCCAAAGATGATGGGGGTTTAGGAGATATAGATAACTTAAATATAGCTTAACAGATAAATAGCTTTGGAAATTTAGTAGTGATAGTGATGAGAAACTAATCAGGAAGAAAATTATTTCTTATCAGTTTTATGATAGGATCTTTGACCTTTACCATTGTATTTCAAACCCAAACAACTTATCATAATTCTAGAAATTCAATTTTAAATATTAATTTTTTCAACCTTGGAATCAACAACATAGTCTAATTGGGCAATAATACTTTGTTTTGGCACGATAGTTAGTAATCACCAACACCTCTTAGATTGGAGTTCAAAGAGCTTTTTGATATTTTCAACTTCAAAAATGCATTAATCTTTGAGGTCTTTACCCTCACTTTGATTTTCATTAGGACTTCATTTTCAATCGTGCTCTTGAACGAACCTCGTTAATCAATGGTGCTCACTAGTGCTAAATTTTGCTCTATATCTTTGATAACGAAAGAGATTCTAAAATCTAGTGCTTGGACAAGAGTAAAATTTATTCCTCAAAATCAATGTATAAGTTTTTAATTTTCTTAGGAACTAAGCAAAACATATATGTAAAGTTGAGTCCCCACCTAAATCGAAACTACACATATGGTTAGACATTCATAAAAAATTAAAAACAATTGAATGTATGTTTGATTTTCTCTATCAATCTATAAAACGTATCTCATCTATTTCGATGATTGTCTCTTAACCGACCATATCGTCCTTTGCACTCTAAAATTATTCGACTATAAAAGGACAATATTGATTTAATATCGATAATTATTGGAATATTATAAGGTTCAATTAGTGCAAAGATCATACGACATTATTAGATACCGTACGCACTATATTTCTATTCGTATGTTTGGTTTTAAAGAAATCGAAGAATGTTTAACTATGTTAATGCAGTTGTTGATAACCTTGTTATTCTATCTCACTTTTTCCATACAACTAGTTTTCTAACCCAAGTTATAAATCAGCTAAGAAGATTACATTTAAAGAATTCCTAGAAAAAGTTAAAAGCGACATTAATACTTTAAAAACCCAAATTGAGTATAGCAGTGGGAGACACAACTAGTACACACTTCTAATATAAGCAGCAGCTCAACCTTATTACTTCTCCTTGATAGCTAAATCTATTAGCTCTTACTATCGCCATTTTATTTATTTCCAACCTAATATGTATATAAAGTTCTTATATACATATCTGAGTTGTTAGAGTATGTAACGATCCGTATTTTACATATCGAAGGATTGTAAAATATTTCTATTTTATTCGTATGAGGTTGTATGATTTTATAATGTTGGGATATGACTCTTAGGGTGATTTTAGACATTTGTGATTTTTTTTTAAATTTATATGTGACCATTTTGACCCTGAAAACCTTTTTTGGGTTATAACTTTTGATGAGTCAAATTAGGGTTTCAAGCCAGTTCCATTGCTTCTGCCTGATGGTTTCCCTTTCCTAGAGTGCTCATAATAGAAACACAAACTTATGATTGGAAGTTATGTCTATTTTAATTTTTGAAAGCTACCGGAAAGTAGCGTGCAATTAATTTAACTCTTTAGTTGAATTGAAGAAGCACATTAAATAAAGGGCTAGAGAGTCAAATTAAACTTCTCCCTCGTATTCCAAATTAGGTCTGAATCTTAATTAGCCCTAAATCCATCCTAATTCATCCAGATTTCTCTCTAAATCAAACTAGATTGTTAATTCGTGATTAGAATATCAATTAGAAGATAGAGATCATTAATTTGCTTGATTTGGAGTGCTTTTATTCGCTGTTTAAATTAGATTTACACACAATTCAATTGAATTTGGTAATTGGTGAGTGGTTTATGTCTTCTTACTATAATATGCATGTTTATATAGTGGAAATATAGGATTTTACATGTTTAAAATTGATTTTTGGCCAGAAAAACTTTTGTAACTCTAATTACATGTTAGTCCATGCATATGACATAGATTGATTAGAAATCACCTTCATTTATGTTTATATATTCATGGTATTTTTAGATTTATGTTAGAGATTGACTTGGTTATCCTATTTCTATGGATTGCATGTTTTAATGGATAAAATTCTTTCTTTTTCTATGTTTGTATGATGTGATTTGGTGTTGTTTGTGAGTGTTTTGGATGTTAGAAAGATAGGTAGGAGATTTGAGCATGTCGGGGCAAAGATGATTGGAATTGGATGAAACTTGGAAGGGACGCTCTGGAATATGGGAAGAGCATAGAGTTCAAGTCGCGACCGCCACTTCATGAAGTACACATGTCGGCATCGACATAAAGAGCTCAACATCGACATATTTTTTTGGTCCTATGGGTTGGCGACTTTGGTATGGATTGGCGACATGTTTTGGTTGGTCCAATGGGTCGGCACCGACATGAAGGGTTCCTTGTGAATGATGGAAACTGGATTGAGCAAGAAGTACGCGTTGTCCAAAAGGAGTGAAGGAGTGCTTGGATAAGGATGCGCTGAGGAATCGTTGTGCTCGGAATAGTTTCTTGTGTGCTCGAAGCAAGGGATTATAAGTGGAGACACCTATGGAATGATGGCGAAGATCTGAATACCCAGGACCGGTGCCTTTTAGATCTACTGTTTAGCTTTTGGGTTACGAGATACATGTCGAGCTTTGGGCTGTGTGACATCAGAGCACATAGAGGATCGGTATTTCCATTAGTCCTTGGAAGTAATGAGGCCATACGAGTTATCATATATTCAGAGCACATGGATGAGTGATAGTGAGTCTTGTTTAATGGATGCTATGGTTGCTTTCCTTTAGTGGGCCATCACTTAGGGATATCATTGGGAGTATGTACTGGAGATACAAGATATATGGACATCCACTATGATATTCTACGTTATACCTTTATGATATAGTAGAGTGACATATTAAACTGTTATGCACTAACTACTTATTTGCAGGAACATGTAAAGTAGCTTTGTATACTCTTATTCCTTTCCAAATTTACTTGTATAGTATTTTGAGATTTATTTACCGCTCACATCAGATTGCTGGCTGACTCAATATTTTATGCTTTACTACTTGTTAACTCGGGTACTCTTAAATGGTATAACTAGTCTAGATGACGCAGTAGCTATTCGAAGGACGAGCTGGATGGAGTTATCTCGTATTATGTACATATATGGAGTCTACGCTTATTCCATTGGGGTGCCTTAGCTGTGACTACTTACTATTTGTATTTGAGACAGTTGTTGAGTTTGTTCCATTATATAAACTCTATTATTGATGTATAAGTTTATGATATTATACTCTAATGATGATTTGTTCACAGTATTATTAATGTCTATTTTGTTGTATATGTGATATTAAATTTAATCCATGCGTTGTGGGATATACACCAGGTTATATGCTGCATTTGTTCTTTCTAAATCCCGATATTTTCATATATTAGTCGGGTCTAACTGCAACGCACTATTTATAATCTAATAGTGCTAGTGTTATAGGACAGTCGTTACATTTTGTATCAAAGCTTTGGTTACATGATTAACCTGAGTTGATATCGCGATCTAGTAGAGATAAGGAACGAATTGTCGCCTGAGACTGGATCTAGAGTGTATATATGTATGAGAGAGTGTATATTTGTTATGAGTTTGGTTATAAAAACTATGAATTGTATAAGTCACATGCACATGAGCACCATAGACACAGTTTTCTTTATGAGAGACTGATCATTTTTTATAAATAAGAATGAGCTGACATATAAGGAATAATGTAACATCCCCCTATTTGAAGGCCCAACACTAACGGCTATGGATGCTATAGTCATCCATAGTTATTAATTCTCCGTGACCAAATACGACGGTGCTAGATACACTGATACACAAATCATGGAAATATGGAAAAAAATTAACAATTTAAAACATTTTTCCACATTCAAATCAAAACACTTGATGTTCATTACATAATCCAAAAAACATAACCACATTCATCAAGATATAATTATTACAAATATGCCAATAGCGATATATGAAGAAGCCACCTTGGTTGATAGAGCATATAATAAGGCTAATAAATCTGCCTTTACATCCAAATACACAGTAGAAAAAGATAATTATAAATAACTATCTGCCTCCTGCATACCTCCGGATGCTTTATTCGTCAAAGAAGAAAACCCGAAAACCTTAAATCTCAAACTACTCAAAATCAATTGAGTATCCCAGAGTTTAAGGGGAAAATAAAAACTTTGAGTCAGACATAAAGCCTGGTATGAATAATAATCTAACATATCAATCCTTTTGGATATCTAGCGAGACTACGTCGCTTAGCGGAACTGGTTTTCCCCTCACTAGTATCCTGAAAACCATTATGAAACCATATTCTGTGCACTTGCATCCACAATGGTTAAAACATACATTTCAAAATATTACTATGATATGCATACTTAAAACAATTAGGATTTCCCATCCCAAGTTTAATCTGACTCCCTGTCATAGTTATAGTTTCTAGGGTCACAACTAACCTTTTAGTTTTCATGGGTTTACTAATAACCTTTATATAATTAATGAACATCATGTTCTTTTTATAGTTTTCATGAGATCACTAAGAACCTGTAGGCTCGTGCCAGTTAACTTATTTAATTCATGGGTCCCCTTGAACCTATTAGTCATTCCAATAACTAATCACCTTATCCTAGTTTTCATGGGTTGACTAGGAACCTATGGATTTATCCAGTAACTCACTTCACATCCTAGTCTTTTATTAGCCACTTTATTATCCTAGTTTTCATAGGTTGACTAAGAACTTATTGACAAATGTCAATTCTTATCTGAGGATATAGTTTTCGTGGGTTCACTAAAACCAATTAGCTCCTGCTTACTGTCCCTAATACATAGTTTTTATGGGTTGACTATGAGCCTGTTGGTTTCCTCCAATAACAACATAATCATAGTTTTCATGGGTTTACTATGAACCTTTTGGTTATCTCCTATAACTACAAAGTCTAGGCATCCTATACTTTTGGTCACCCTGACTCCTTGGATGCAATTCTACTCATTCAGGAGTTTAAACAATTTATATTCACTACTGAGTTAACCTAGCTGGTTCTTCTATAACTTTTTTCTCAAAATACAATTATGGGTTATCATGTGAATATATTCCTATTTGATGAAGCAAAAAACCAATTTAACAAATACCACTCCTGTGGGTTTAATGTCCTTGATTTACATTTCATATAAAACATAGTTAACACCTTTAACTTACATCTTATAATGACAATACTTCTTCAAAATTACCTACATAAAATCATTACCAAACTCCTTTATATAAGCCGTGGGTTTTCCCTTAAAAATTGGAGTTTGGGTATTTAAACCTTCGACAACATCGAAAGCTTCTGCTTTCGACCCCTTCAAAAGCTACCATTTGAAAGCATAAATCATATCCATTAAAATAATAGGCTCTAGCATTTTGTACTTTAAAACACTTCCTTTGAAACCTTTCTAAAGCATTGGTTTTACACTTAAAACATTACTTTGGGTCAAAGTGATAATAGGTGAAAACATTGAAACCTAAGACCTTTCGATAATGTCGAAAGATATGCTTTCAACCCCTTCGTAAGCTTTGGGAAGCAGCTTTTGTTTGTAAAAACAATTGAACCCTTCGACGATGTCGATGCCTTCGATGCCACCGGAAGGTTACATATGCTCTGAAGGGTTTCAACCTGGTCGACAACTACCCCTTCGAAACCTTTAAACGACAAAAAGTAAAGGTGGCAACTCTCTTTCAAAATCCTCCTGGAAATACACTTACGAAATCATAGCTTTATACTATGTTGGAAGCTCTGTTAAAAACTATCCCTTTGAAACAATAGCTTTTGACCTTTTCTAAAGCAATCATAGCTTTCAACCTTTTCAAAAGCAAACATAGCTTTCGACCTAGTCGGCAGCTCTTCTAAAGAACAATCTTTCGAAATCATAGCTTTCGACCTTCTTGGTAGCTCTTTAAACAGGCAAGCGATTCTCTTTTCCAAATCGAAGTAAATTAAGGGACCATCTACTTCAAAAGCAACCCTTCGAAAGCCACCCATTGATACCTTACCTTTCGACTTAGTCCAATTCACTGCATACCACCTGAATGATATCATATGCATTGCTTTCAACCTTATTGGTCAACGAAGTCGAAAGGTCTTGATCGATAGTCCAAGTCGAAAGGTTCTTCCAGAAAATGCGGAACCATCTTTTTCTGATCAAAAGCTGTTTTTGCCAAATTAGGAAGACTTTTTGTAACAAACTTGCCTACTTGTAAACATTTGATTGGCTTTTACAAACTTTTAAATAATTTGGATATTATTTTTTGCAATTTCTGATATCTAAAATCAAGTTAACTTTTAACAAATAAGACCATCCTACTATCAAAACAATTAAATCATTTAGGTTATCCTTTCGAAATAATTTAATTTCCACACTAAATCACTTAGTAAAAATCCCTAAAAATTCCAAAAATTCACTTTAATCATGTTACCTAACATATTAAAGTTTCAGACCCAAATTCTTAATATATTTTCAAAAAAAAAATTATAAACCCAAATAATCATATTTTATTTAGAAAATTCATAACCAATTTTCCACGGCCTGGAAATTTATGAAAATTTAAACCCAACACCAAAATCATGTTTTCCATAACATAAAATTTTCCCATAGCATTTCAAAATCAATAAATCTCGGTTTTACCATAAAACCATGTATATCTTCATTAAATAACCTTGTTTAAACCATATAAACCATAAATCTAGCATATCACCATTCAATATATAACATAAAAATAGATTTACTCTTAAATTCAAAACCATATTATTACAAAACCAAAATAGAGATGTAGAAATTATTATTCACCTTAGAATGGATAAGGAAATTGAAGTTTGATTGAGATTGATTTCTTCTAGCTTGATTCTAAGCTTTTCTTTGATTTTTCTCTTCTCCTCTCCCTAATGGTCGGCCTTGCTTTTTTCTTATGTTCATAAATTTTGTTTGAGATAAAATGAAAGTGCATTGCTAAGGAGAATAGTATAAGGGTGGGAAATATGGGCGGCTATTTACCCTAATGCCCTTATGTATAATTACTTAACCATTTATAAGTTCATTTAGTTGAATAAGCACGACCACTAAATTTAGTAATCAATCTCAATCTTCTTATCTACATTACTCTGTTTAATTTATTCTATTTAAATCTCTTGAATAATGTCAATAAAAATTAGGGGTGTTACAGGCTGTAACGACCCGCCATCCGTCCACAGAATGGAACATCATTAATAAGAAAGAAAGGGACAGAAAAGAGAAAAGAAAGAGAAGAAAGAAAGAACAACATCAGAATCTCAATAGCGGAACGAATGAATTATATTAATAACATAAATATTACATACTATACAACACTAATCAGAATTACACAGAATTTACAATATGCATCACATACTAGACAGTTATAAACACCTGTCTAATTATACAACTCAATACAACTCAACAAAACCATACTAACACAGAGAACACACAACGGAACTATATATCTACACGCAGAAGCCTCCTGCTCCATTTGCTCCTCCATAATTCGTCAAAAGCTAACCTGAATCCCTTGGCTACTCGTAAAAATTTGAGTACCCAAGAGTTTAAGAAAACGGAAGATAAACTCCAGGTCAAACATGGGTCTAGTGTGAGTAACAGGTTAAAGTTGCTTAATTTTGAAAAACCTTTTAAAAGAAAAGGTATCACGTAAGACTTCCCACACATAAACATGGAAAAGTTTTTACCTTACGCTAACCAAAACATTTGATAGGAAATCCAGTGATATTATAATAGGTCTAGGGTTTCCAATTAAATAGAAATAGCCGAAATTGTTACATTTATAAATTCCATCTACTAGCCACAAAAGTGGGTAATACAATCAAAACCGTTGTCACTTATTGGATTTTGGATTCCATCAATGGCAGGGCTACTGGGGTACCGTCCGTCACAGTACGTGGCCTAGATCAACGTACCGAGGAGTACGCCCGCTCCCCTACAACACAAGACCGGAATCATCCCTTACTGGACAGTCCCGAACAAGACAACCCCGTAGTTGGCGTACGTTCCAACCGCCCACACAGCCGAAATAAAAGGGACCTCTAGACAGGGGTAAATCTGGCTCTCCAGTGGGAGCTACCCACGAAGCCTTGCCGCACCTCCCTTGTTTTAGCCATTCCCGGTTGATGAGGCTTGAGGCTATGATTACCTTTAGAGAACACATCTCTTAGAATGCTCATCGTCCACCTGACAATGTTCTGAAAACATTCAATCCATACAAGTTCGTTCCGGGTTCGAATGAAACCGAAGGCTTTATCTCGTTACGCTCATTTTGGAATCACCCTCAGAGTTAACGACGACAACCCTTGCACTCTAAATCTCCATCTTGAACCTATAAGAACTATCTCCGTCAAACTCATCACGGAATCACCCACAGAGTATACTGATGTATAGTTCCTACAGCTCGAGTCTTCACTTGCTCCACTAGGATTCACGACCTAACGTTAATTTGGATCGATGTGGTTTTCGGATATCCAAATATGGACACCCGGTCTCGGTCTCATCGAAATCCAAAGCGTGTCTTTTAAGGCCAAGTTGTTGTAAAGGTTTAAAACAATTCAATTTCATTATCTATATACACACAGATAGATAATCACTGATTCACAATAGATAATCCTTACAACAGATAATCCATATTATCATTATCAAAAGATAATCCAAATCATCATCACAATGCAACCAATGCATCCATATAACCCAACATTACTTATCTCATATCCGAGATCAAACCATTCAAGGCAAACAACATTATCCAACCATATAAGCCATGATTTAATATCACACCAAATATAATTAATTTAAAATGAATTAAATTAGTTACATTATTCAAATTAATTCAAAGTAAATTAAATTAATTACTTCATCAATATCAACTTGCTTATATTACTTATTAATTAATTATCAATCAATTAATCATTAATCAATTATTTATTCTAATTAATCATCCCTGATTAATTAACCTTTAAGTAATTATCTACTAATTAATTTCTCAAATTAATTATACTTAACCAAATACAGTAATTAATATTTAATTACTTTCTTAATTAATTAACTATAATTAATTACATTACTTCTTAATTAATTACATTAATTAATTTCTTCATTACTAATTATTTCTAATTAAATCCATTCTTAATTACATCATTAATTATAATAATTAATGATCTCTAATTACATTAATTACCTTAAGTAATTTATCTTTATTTAATCCATAATTGTTAATCATCCTTGATTAAGTCCATTCAGAAATTAACTACCCTTAATTTCTTCCCAAATAAATTAATTACTTCATAATTAATTATCTTTAGTTAATCTCTTGATTAATTTACAAACTAAATATACTCAAATTACTTTCATCAATAAACCACCTTTAATTAATTACATCCAGTAAGTACCCATTAATTACTTCTCTAAGTAACTTCTCTTTATTTAATTACATTAAGTAATTATACTTCACAATCCTCAAATGATTAATTTAAATTAATTAAACTGAATTAATTAACTTAATATAATCAAATTAATCTCAATTAATAAGTAATTAATTCCTTAATTACTTCCATAAGTAATTATACTTAACAAATTACACAAATAATTATATTTAAATTAATTAACCATAATTAATTATTAAAAATTAATCACATTAATTAATTATTAAATAATCCTTAGTTAATGACCTTCATTAACTATTAACAATACATTAATTATTTTTCTAAAATAATTAACTTATTTTAATCAATTTAAATTACAAATTAATTGATCATTAATTAACCCATTAATTAATCCCAAATTAATTAAATAATTAAGTGTTAACTAAAACTTAATTAATCCATTATTACTTGATTAATTAATTATTAATCATTAATTAAAAATCAAATTCTTATTTAATTAATGAATCTTCAATTTTCAGTTAATAATTAATCTTAAACCTTTAAGATTAATGTTTGCACCAAAATTGGGCAACACCCTTCGGAAGTCTTTGAAGAGATAATAAGTGAAGAACTTAAATTGGAAATGAAAATTATCTAACAAAAACTCCAAGTTATAGAAAAGTAAATTGCATAGAAGACAAGAATTTAGAGTGGTTCGGCGATGCGCCTACGTCCACTATGAAGTTTGATCACTTTATTGCTTAATACTTGAAGGTTACAAGTGTTTTGAAGCAAATTACAGCAGACAACAGACTTAAATTCGAAATCAGCAGCCAAGATGGTGGTATGTAGTGATTCTGGCAGCGTTTAGGCGTACTCTCTCTCTCTAAATTCTCCGACCCCTTCTCTGAATGACCAGGGGCTCTATTTATAGGTGTGGAAGGCCAAAATCCCGCCTAAATCATGGAGAGGCTGCTTGGCGCGTGACGGGGGGCCCACAGGCCCGCGTTCTTGAAGTGCGTGCCCAGTTTGGGATCGATTCGAAGTGAACTTCGAATCGATCAAAAAATTATCCAATTACGATGAAACTTGGCGTGGACGTTCTTCATCATGTAGACAAACTTCTGTAAAAATTTCATGGGATTTGGATCAGTAGATTTGGAGTTATGATCGGTTCGAAATTGGGTGTTCGTCATGCTGGTTGCTTCGACTCCACTGATTCATTCGAATCCATAGGTTCGAATCCATATGGTTCGACTCCATATGGTTCGAATCCATGCTTTCGTATGCGATGTGGATGGATTCGAAACCGATGGCTGATGGAGTCGAAGCTGATGGATTCGAAGCTTCTGATGGATTCGAAGTTTCTGATGGGGTCCAAGGTGCTGATGGAGTCGAAGCTGATGGATTCGAAGGCGATGGAGTCGGAGCTTCTGATGGGTTCGAAGTAGTGATGGACTCGAAGTTAAAGGATGGATTCGAAACTGATGGGTTCGAAACAGATGGTTTCGAACATGACGGGTTCGAACAGGATGGGTTCGAACATGGTGGTTTCGAACATGATGGGTTCGAACACGATGGGTTCGAACCAAGCAATGTGCACCGTCTCATCTTGAATCCATCATAACTTGAGCATACGACCTCGGACCGTCTTGAAATTTGAAATTCTGGCTTCTATGGTCTTTCTTGTCATGCCCTATCAATTGCGGCCCGATCCGGGCTCGGACAAAATTCATCGATATCCATAGCGAAGAGAAGTGCAACCAATCTCTGAGACGAACTGCCCTTTGTTTTTGGCCAATCTTTTGGTATCACGGCTTTGCCAAAAAGCGGGATAACAATTAAATCCTTAATTTCTTTCAATAATTATTTATTTCATTAATTTATAAAATAAATTAATCATCCATTTAATTACTCTAATAATTAAATGAAAAACAAATCATTAAATTATAATTTAACTTTAACAAGTTTTAAAATCAATTTAAAACCCTTTAAAATTTAAATAATACTTTTCTTATAAAAGAAATTTACAAGGGTTAAAAACAATTTCTTATTAATTTTAAAATATTTAAATTTTACTTTATCATTCAAAACTGTTAAATACTTAAATTTATAGAAACTTAAATTTATTTTGAAACATAGATTTCAATCCAGATCTGAATTAAATTTAAACTTTGTTTAAAACATTACTTTATATTTAAATTTCCAAATTTAAATTCAAATTTCTTTAAAAACATTTTAAACAATAAACTCCTTTAAAGTTATTTTAAATTTGAAAGTTAACTTAATTATTTCTAGCTATGATTCAATTCAACTTGAATCCATAATTTAAACTAGATTTAACTTAATTTAAATCTTTAATTTACCTTAAAAATTTAGTTTAAAATTTGAAAATATGACAAATCTCTAAACTGCAAACTAACCCGGACCCAAATGATTCACTCGAGTAAAACACTAATAAACTCGAGTAAAACTCGAGTAACTTTCATTTGTATTTAAAGAACTTACAATATGACAGGTTTGAACTAAAACCTGTAATACTCAAAATACCCGAGCGCTCACCCAAAATACTTCGAGTTCCAAACCCCCCTCCCCCCCCTCCCCGCTTCGAGCATAACAAACTTTAACCTGACAACAAACTCGAGAACCATCTTCCCCAAAACACACCCGACACACTAAGTCACCGTGCACCTGCACCAACGCTGCCATCACCTCCTACCCCTCGCGACCACACACGCAAGTCAACGGCCATCATCCATCTCGATTCCGACCCTCAAATCCAATGCGGGCCCCAAAAATTGAAAACGAGCATTCGAGCTCAAACTGGAAAAAAAATTGGTCGAACCTGTAAATCACCAACATCGCTCACCACCGATCACCAGAGTGGCTACGCCTCCGGCCACGAACTCTCCCATAACCCAACTACTTCCCACTTGAACCACGAAGAACTTGATTGCCTCTAGGAACTTCGGGGATCAAAATTTACTGACGAACAGTAAACTAGGTTTAAAAATTTTGATCCTAAATTTTTACTGTCCCACTGCATTAATTCCTTATTAAATATTTTTCCCCCCAACTTAGTTCACTAATCCATCACCAGAATCAAAATTTGCCACTCCGATCACCCAGATTGTCAGTTCCAACCCAAAACACAATTTCCAGACAACCCAGAAATTCCCCTTCAAATTTAAACTAAATTTTCTGAATTTAGTTTTAGAATTCAAGTTTTTGTTTATGTAATTGATTTAATATCTTAAACAAATGAATCCTAGATAATTAAATTCTTACTTGTATATAAAATTTTTGTTCTGTAGTATCTCGCTATTTCCAGAAACATTACAGGTTTCTTTCTTTTTAAATAAAAACTTAAACTTTAAATTTATATTACATAACCATATTTGATTTAATCATAAATCCTTCACATAGATTAGATCAATCTGAAATGGAGTTTTAAGCACATTCTTAAAATCTAAAACTTAAGCACTGAAAATGAATACACGGTAAACATACACATCTACAAACATACATAATATACTAGAAATAAACTTGAAATATAGCATGCATTATACTTATCTTCAGAAATAAAACAAGCAACTGAATTTACCTAAACTAGTTTAAATAAAAAAAATGTTACTCACCTGAAATATTACGAGCAGAGCACTTTTCTTTGAAAAAAATTGAACTGGAGTTGCTTCTTTTATTTTTTCTTATGAATTGAACTTCAATTTGCTTTTTAAAATTTCAGATGCTTTTAAAACATTCATCTTGCATTTGAAACGTTTCCCTATTTTTTTTAAAAAACTTTAATTCCATATTCACTCAAATGCTTTGCTGTAATGCTTGCATCCTGAATCACATGCATGCTTCCAGAATAAGGATGCAGACTTGGTTGTTATTTCCAAAACCGAAAAGGAGTGGGACTGCATGCATGGTTGATTTAAAATGGAGACTGCAGGCTTCCAGAAAAGAAAAATGCATGCAGGTCCTTTGAGTAGCAAATTGGTTTCAGATTTATGAATTGCACTTCAGTTTTAAAAGATGATTCAGATAGCTGTAGTTTGATTTGGTTAGAGGAGATTATAGGTTTTCAAATTTTTTTGAGAGGGGAAATTTATAGATTTGGTTTGAACAGTTTTTGTTTTGAAGAAGAAATTTGCAGATTTTGATCTTAGTTTAAATTTTGTTTACAGATCTTTGGTTTTGATTTTGAAGAAGAAGATTTCAGATTTTCATGGCTGAAGATCTTAAGTTTTGAAAAAAAAATATAGAAAAGAGAAAATGAATTTTAGAGGAGATGGATTTATATAAGTATATTTTGATTTTATTAATAATACAAGAACAAGAAAAATAAGACACTTGTTCAATTTTTAAACATTTGTCACTTTAATTAGTTTAGGCCTTAACACATATCTTTTTAAGTCTTAATAAACTTACACATGTATTTTAAGTATTTTTGTTTTAATTTAAATTGTTTATAAATACTTTTAAACCTTAATTTTTATGTATATATAAATGAATTTCTTCCTTTTTAAATTTATTAAAGAAATGAAACAAAACAAATATAAATACAAGCTTATTCAAATATTTTTAAATACTCATCCCTTTAAATTTCAAAACATTGAATTCAAATTTTAAATAAATTTATCAAATCAAATTTTAAAAATCAAGTTATATATATATATATAAATGCATATATAACTCTTGTTAAAATTAAAAATAACAAATCTTATTTCTAAAAATCTACTTATGTTTTATGAAAAACTAAGTATTATTATTTTTATTTAAAAATAACAAATTAAACAATATTAAATAATTTATAAAAAAGATTATAAACAAATTAAGATCATTTGCAATTTGCATTGTAAATTCTTATATATATAAATTCCAAGTAATATAAAATAAAACTTAGCTTTTATATTTATCTAATTTTAAATTCATAATTTTAAGCTAAATAAAATTTTAAAACAAATAAGATTTATCATAGTATAAACTATAACATTATTTATTAAATTACTTTGAAAAGTCAATTCTTAAATCAAAATTTTAATATACTAAAAATAAAGTAGAATTAGAAAATCAATTCATTTACTAAATTCAAAATCAAAGTTTATCAACTTACAATATATACAAATATATATATTATAAACATAAAATAATTTATTTATTTTAAAAAGATAAAATATTTCAATTTAAATATTTATTAAAAGATGATTATTAGATCAATTCAAAATTTTATTATCAAGAATTATCAAATCAAATAAATTTTTAAACACAGATTATTAAATTTATATTGCCAAATTTCTAGGATATCACATTCCACCCCCCTTAAAAGAATTTCGTCCCCGAAATTTAAAAGCAAAGGTAATTTAATAATCTATCTTAAGATTTATTTTAAAACACAAGCATATATCAAACATATGCTAACGACCATAGCAACCAATTCATTCAAACAAAACAAATCTAATTATCCAGATAAAAGTTCTGGATAGAACTTCCACGAGTTTCCCCGGTATAAATATCGGGATACTCGCTCTACAGAATTCAAACAATCTATACTATTTAGCTATAAAGCTCCTATCCAACTAGATTTACATACTAACATGATATCAGACTTCAGACAAGTCTGACTTTAACAGTCTCATTCTCCTGAACTGCTGGTTCCACAACCAGAGATAGATCATACACGTACTCCCTCAAAGATACGTGAAACACATCGAATTCCGGTTATCCAAACTGGCAATTCAACTTTGAAAATCAAACACCAATCCTCACAAGAATACATGAAAGATCCAAAACACCTCGGAGCTGACTTACCCAGTCTTACTTAAATCTTATAGCTCCTTAGATCGAAGAAAACTTATCCAAAATCAAATCTCCGACTTCGGAATCCAAATTCCTTCGTCTCTTACCCACAGAACACTTTTGACGATCCTGGGCTGCCTTTATCTCTCTCGATCAGCTCAACCTTTGCTGATTCCTCTAGAAACAAACTGGACCAAAACAATTCAACAGAATGATCTCCTAAAGGTCAATCCCAAAAACCAAGAACACCAACTCTACTCCACAAATATCAGAAGACCAAATTACTCCTCTAATCTGGACAAGATAAAACAAAAGTACTTCCAAACTGCTTCTGCTGTACAACACTGATCTGGAGTAGAAGAAAAACTCGAACACAAACTGGACAACACATCTCAGAAATATGGTTCAACGGATCCATAAAAGAAAACTCAGATGTCCTATCTGATCCTTCTACTAAACTGAACAACCGGTAGCACTCCTGGAATCCAGTCGATAAGAAAACTCAGCCTCCAGCTACAGACAAACTTCTCATAGCTCAAGAGAACACTCAAACTATCGCAAGTCACTTTTGCGATCAACCAGTCCAATATTCAAAGAAAACTATTCTCTCTTTACCAATCAGAACAGCTTACGCTTATCTAGCCTATCCATTGAAGAAATGAATCCACTTTGCTGCTTCTGAACTCTTTCTTCATAAATAGCTAACCAGAAGACCTCCTTGCTAGCACACAGAATACTCTGAGCTGCACTGCTGACACCGACGCCAAAGACTTCCTAATCCAAAGTTCTTCGAGAAACTCGGACCTCAAAACAGACAAAAAAATCCTGCTGAACCCAGCCACAACATCGAAACAGACATACTTCCTAGACTTGTTCCAAAGAAAAATCTTCGGAGACATCCATAGTCACTGCGTCTCATCACACAACTACTAATTCCTGAGGTATCAAGATATCATCATTTTCTTCTACCTAATCGACAGATCCAAACTCTACTTATTAACTCAGAGATGATCTCCGAACCTTTACAGGTTACCTTCAGAGATAAATGAAATCCTTCATCACTACAAAGCTCACTCGAGACGGTATTAGGTCTACAGTCTCGAAAGATACACTTCCAACCTCAAACATTCAAACACCAACCAATGGTAGTCGTGTTACACACACTACTACCCCATCTACCTTTATAACTTATATTGGAAAACCTGAACGGGTAACCCACAGATATGTAGAAATAAATATATTTATATATATAAGAATTACAGATACGCTCTCTCAAGATAGACACCACTCCAGAGCCTAGGTACACTCAACCTAATGCTCTGATACCACTGTGACGACCCGCCATCCGTCCATAGAATGACGCATCATTAATAAGAAAGAAAGGGATAGAAAAGAGAAAAGAAAGAGAAGAAAGAAAGAACAACATCAGAATCTCAACAGCGAAACGGATGAAATATATTAATAACATAAATATTACATAGTATACAACACTAATCAGAGTTACACAGAAATTACAATATGCATCACATAATAGACAGTTATAAACACCTGTCTAATTATACAACTCAATACAACTCAACAAAACCATACTAACACAGAGAACACACAACGGAACTATATATCTACAAGCAGAAGCCTCCTGCTCCATTTGCTCCTCTATAATTTGTCAAAAGCTAACCTGAATCCCTTGGCTACTCGTAAAAATTTGAGTACCCAAGATTTTAAGAAAACAGAAGATAAACTCCGGGTCAGACATGGGTCTGGTGTGAGCAACATATTAAAGTTGCTTAATTTTGAAAAACCTTTTAAAAGAAAAGGTATCACGTAAGACTTCCCACACATTAACATGGAAAAGTTTTTACCTTACGCTAACCAAAACATTTGATAGGAAATCCAGTGATATTATAATAGGTCTAGGGTTTCCAGGCAAATATGAAATAGCCGAAATTGTTACATTTATTAATTTCCAGCTACTAGCCACAAAAGTGGGTAATACAATCAAAACCGTTGGCACTTATTGGATTTCGGATTCCATCAATGGCAGGGCTACTGCGGTACCGCCCGTCACAATACATGGCCTAGATCAATGTACCGAGGAGTACGCCCGCTCCCTTGCAACACAAGACCGGAACCATCCCTTACTGGACAGTCCCGAACAAGACAACCCCGCAGTTGGCGTATGTTCCAACCGCCCACAAAGCCGAAATAAAAGGGACCTCTAGACAGGGGTAAATCTTGCTCTCCAGTGGGAGCTACCCATGAAGCCTTGCTGCACTTCCCCTGTTTTAGCCATTCCCGGTTGATGAGGCTTGAGGCTACGATTACCTTTAGAGAACACATATCTTAGAATGCTCATCGTCCACCTGACAATGTTCTGAAAAATTCAATCCATACAAGTTCGTTCCGGGTTCGAACGAAACCGAAGGCTTTATCTCGTTACGCTCTTTTTGGAATCACCCTCAGAGTTAACGACGACAACCCTTGCACTCTAAATCACCATCTCGAACCTATAAGAACTATCTCCGTCAAACTCATCACGGAATCACCCACAGAGTTATACTGACGTATAGTTCCTACACCTCGAGTCTTCACTTGCTCCACTTGGATTCACGACCTAACGTTAATTTGGATCGATATGGTTTTCGGATATCCAAATATGGACACCCGATCCCGGTCTCATCGAAATCCAAAGCGTGTCTTTTAAGGCCAAGTTGTTTTAAAGGTTTAAAACAATTCAATTTCATTATCTATATACACACAGATAGATAATCACAGATTCACAATAGATAATCATTACAACAGATAATCCATATTATCATTATCAAAAGATAATCCAAATCATCATCACAATGCAACCAATGCATCCATATTACCCAACATTGCTTATCTCATATCCGAGATCAAACCATTTAAGGCAAACAACATTATCCAACCATATAAGCCATGATTTAATATCACACCAAATATAATTAATTTAAAATGAATTAAATTAATTACATTATTCAAATTAATTTAAAGTAAATTAAATTAATTACTTCATCAATATCAACTTGCCTATATTACTTATTAATTAATTATCAATCAATCAATTAATTAATCATTAATCAATTATTTATTCTAATTAATCATCCCTGATTAATTAACCTTTAAGTAATTATCTACTAATTAATTTTCAAATTAATTATACTTAACCAAATACAGTAATTAATCTTTAATTACTTTCTTAATTAATTAACTATAATTAATTACATTACTTCTTAATTAATTACATTAATTAATTTCTTCATTACTAATTATTTCTAATTAAATCCATTCTTAATTACATCATTAATTATAATAATTTATGCTCTCTAATTACATTAATTACCTTAAGTAATTTATCTTTATTTAATCCATAATTGTTAATCATCCTTAATTAACTCCATTCAGAAATTAACTACCCTTAATTTCTTCCCAAATAAATTAATTACTTCATAATTAATTATCTTTAGTTAATCTCTTGATTAATTTACAAAGTAATTATACTCAAATTACTTTCATCAAAATATCACCTTCAATTAATTGCATCCAGTAAGTACCCTAATTACTTCTCTAAGTAATTTCTCTTTATTTAATTACATAAGTAATTATACTTCACAATCCTCAAATGATTAATTTAAATTAATTAAACTGAATTAATTAACTTTATCTAATCAAATTAATCTCAATTAATAAGTAATTAATTACTTAATTACTTCCATAAGTAATTATACTTAACAAATTACACAAATAATTATATTTAAATTAATTAACCATAATTAATTATTAAAAATTAATCACATTAATTAATTATTAAATAATCCTTAGTTAATGACCTTCATTAACTATTAACAATACATTAGTTATTTTTCTAAAATAATTAACTTATTTTAATCAATTTAAATTACAAATTAATTGATCATTAATTAACCCATTAATTAATCCCAAATTAATTAAATAATTAAGTGTTAACTAAAACTTAATTAATCCATTATTACTTATTAATTAATTATTAATCATTAATTAAAAATCAAATTCTTATTTAATTAATGAATCTTCAATTTTCAGTTAATAATTAATCTTAAACCTTTAAGATTAAATCCTTAATTTCTTTCAGTAATTATTTATTTCATTAATTTATTAAATAAATTAATCATCCATTTAATTACTCTAATAATTAAATTAAAAACAAATCATTAAATTATAATTTAACTTTAACAAGTTTTAAAATCAATTTAAAACCCTTTAAAATTTAAATAATACTTTTCTTATAAAAGAAATTTACAAGGGTTAAAAACAATTTCTTTTTAATTTTATAATATTTAAATTTTACTTAATCATTCAAAACTGTTAAATACTTAAATTTATAGAAACTTAAATTTATTTTGAAACATAGATTCAAATCCAGATTTGAATTAAATTTAAAAATTGTTTAAAACATTACTTTATATTTAAATTTCCAAATTTAAATTCAAATTTCTTTAAAAACATTTTAAACAATAAACTCCTTTAAAGTTATTTTAAATTTGAAAGTTAACTTATTTATTTCCAACTATGATTCAATTCAACTTGAATCCATAATTTAAACTAGATTTAACTTAATTTAAATCTTTGATTTACCTTAAAAATTTAGTTTAAAATTTGAAAATATGACAAATCTCTAAACTGCAAACTAACCCGAACCCAAATGATTCACTCGAGTAAAACACTAATAAACTCGAGTAAAACTCGAGTAACTTTCATTTGTATTTACAGAACTTACAATATGACAGGTTTGAACTAAAACCTATAACACTCAAAGTATCCGAGCGCTCACCCAAAATACTTCGAGTTCCAAACCCCCCCCCCCCCCCCCCCCCGGCCTCGAACATAACACACTTCAACCCGACAACAAACTCGAGAACCATCTTCCCCAAAACACAGCCGACACACCAAGTCACCGTGCACCTGCACCAACGCCGCCATCACCTCCGACCCCTCGCGACCACACGCGCAAGTCAACGGCCATCATCCATCTCGATTCCGACCCTCAAATCCAATGCGGGCCCCAAAAATTGAAAACGAGCATTCGAGCTCAAACTGGAAAAAAAATTGGTCGAACCTGTAAATCACCAACATCGCTCACCACCGATCACCAGAGTGGCTTCGCCTCCGGCCACGAACTCTCCCATAACCCAACTACCTCCCACTTGAACCACGAAGAACTCGATTGCCTCTAGGAACTCGGCGATCAAAATTTACTAACGAACAGTAAACTAGGTTTAAAAATTTTGATCCTAAATTTTTACTGTCCCACTGCATTAATCCCTTATTAAATATTTTTCCCCACAACTTAGTTCACTAATCCCTCACCAGAATCAAAATTTTCCTCTCCGATCACCCAGATTGTCAGTTCCAACCCAAAACACAATTTCCAGACAACCCAGAAATGCCCCTTCAAATTTAAACTAAATTTTCCGAATTTAGTTTTAGAATTCAAGTTTTGGTTTATGTAATTGATTTAATATCTTAAACCAATGAATCCTAGATATTTAAATTCTTACTTGTATATAAACATTTTGTTCTGTAGTATCTTGCTATTTCCAGAAACATTACAGGTTTTTTTTAAAATAAAAACTTAAACTTTAAATTTATATTTCATAACCATATTTGATTTAATCATAAATCCTTAACATAGATTAGATCAATCGGAAATGGAGTTTTAAGCACATTCTTAAAATCTGAAACTTAAGCACTGAAAATGAATACACAGTAAACATACACATCTACAAACATACCTAATATACTAGAAACAAACTTGAAATATAGCATGCATTATACTTATCTTCAGAAATAAAACTAGCAACTGAATTTACCTAAATTAGTTTAAATAAAAAAAATGTTACTCACCTGAAAAATTATGAGCAGAGCACTTTTCTTTGAAAAAACTTGAACTGGAGTTGCTTCCTTAATTTTTGCTTATGAATTGAACTTAAATTTGCTTTTTAAAATTTCAGATGCTTTTAAAACATTCATCTTGCATTTGAAATGCTTCCCTATTTTTTTTAAAAAAACTTTAATTCCATATTAACTCAAATGCTTTGCTGTAATGCTTGCATCCTGAATCACATGCATGCTTCCAGAATAAGGATGCAGACTTGGTTGTTATTTCCAAAACAGAAAAGGAGTGGGACTGCAGGCATGGTTGATTTAAAATGGAGACTGCAGGCTTCCAGAAAAGAAAAATGCATGCAGGTCCTTTGAGTAGCGAATTGGTTTCAAGTTTATGAATTGCACTTCAGTTTTAAAAGATGATTATGATAGCTGTAGTTTGATTTGGTTAGAGGAGATTATAGGTTTTCAAATTTGTTTGAGAGGGGAAATTTACAGATTTGGTTTAACAGTTTTTGTTTTGAAGAAGAAATTTGCAGATTTTGATCTTAGTTTAAATTTTGTTTACAGATCTTTGGTTTTGATTTTAAAAAAGAAGATTTCAGATTTTCATGGCTGAAGATCTTAAGTTTTGAAAAAAAAAATATAGAAAAGAAAAAATGAATTTGAGAGGAGATGGATTTTTGATTTTATTAATAATACAAGAACAAGAAAAATAAGACACTTGTTCAATTTTTAAACATTTGTCACTTTAATTAGTTTAGGCCTTAACACATGTCTTTTTAAGTCTTAATAAACTTACACATGTATTTTAAGTATTCTAGTTTTAATTTGAATTGTTTATAAATACTTTTAAACCTTAATTCTTATGTATATATAAATGAATTTCCTCCCTTTTAAATTTATTAAAGAAATGAAACAAAACAAATATAAATACAAGCTTATTCAAATATTTTTAAATACTTATCCCTTTAAATTTCAAAACATTGAATTCAAATTTTAAATAAAATTTTCAAATCTAATTTTAAAAATCAAGTTATATATATACAGATGCATATATAACTCTTGCTAAAATTAAAAATAACAAATCCTATTTCTAAAAATCTACTTATGTTTTATGAAAAACTAAGTATTATTATTTTTATTTAAAAATAACAAATTAAACAATATTAAATAATTTATAAAAAAGATTATAAACAAATTAAGATCATTTGTAATTTCCATTGTAAATTCTTATATATATAAATTCCAAGTAATATAAAATAAAACTCAGCTTTTATATTTATCTAATTTTAAATTCATAATTTTAAGCTAAATAAAATTTTAAAACAAATAAGATTTATTGTAGTATAAACCATAACATTATTTATTAAATTTCTTTGAAAAGCCAATTCTTAAATCAAATTTTTAATTTACTAAAAATAAACTAGAATTAGAAAATCAATTCATTTACTAAATTCAAAATCAAAGTTTATCAACTTATAATATAAACATATATATATATATATATATATATATATTATAAACAGAAAACAATTTATTTATTTTAAAAAGATAAAATCTTTCAATTTAAATATTTATTAAAAGATGATTATTAGATCAATTCAAAATTTTATTATCAAGAATTATCAAATCAAATAAATTTTTAAGCACAGATTATTAAATTTATATTGCCAAATTTCCGGGATATCACACAGGCTCCCCTCCTTAAAGAATTTCGTCCTCGAAATCCAGTAAGGACTAACTAGCAAACATAAAAATCATCTGTAACATCTTCTAACAACCATACTAGCCTATCTAACCAGCAACCAATATATATAGATCTAATATAGACATACCATCAAAGAAGATCAGGATAGGCTTCTCGAATCCCATCCTTTGTCTTTGAAGTATAGTCTTTCTCGTTGTTGCTCAACTGAACTTACACCAACTTGACTGCCTTGGCCCTCAATCTCTTCTCATCTCTTGTCACAACCCAAACTAGTTGTCTAACAAAAGTCAAATCAGGCTCCACTACAAAGTCCTCCTACTCCGTTTGAGGAATAGTAGCCTCTGGATCATGCACAAACTTGTGAAGATGAGATACATGAAATACATTATAGCACCTTCCAAACTGCTCGGCAACTCTACTATATATGCATGATTTTCAATCCTTTCTATAATCCGAAATGGACCAACATACCTCAGGGCCAACTTTCCCGACTTTCCAAATCATACCACACCCTTCATGGTGATACTTTAATGAAAACCCTTTCTCCCACTGAGAACTCTAAGTCTTTATACCTCTTATTTTCGTAACTTTTCTGCTTGGATTGAGCTTCCTTCATCCGTCCTCGTATTAAATCAATCTTTTCTGATGCCTCTTTATCCAAATTCGGTCCTAAGACCAATCTGTCTCCAATCTCTAATTAACATGCTGACGATTTGCATGGTCTTCCATACAAAGCTTCAAAAGGCGCCATTCCTATACTAGTCTGGTAACTATTATTATAGGAAAACTCAATCAGATGTAGCTGATCCTCCCAAGATCCACAAAAGTCCAATACACAAGCTCTCAATAAATCTTCGAGCACCCTATTGACCCTCTCCGTCTACTCATCCGTCTGTGGGTGATACACTGTACTCATCTTGAGCTTGGTACCTAATACCTCTTGTAGACTCTTTAAAAATTCGCTAGTAAATAATGCATCTCTGTCATTGACTATGCTACTAGGAATCCCATGAAATCTAACCATGTTCTTCATGAAGAACTAAGCCAAAACAGGTGCCGTTCCGGTTGAATTTATTGGAATGAAATAGGCACTCTTGGTCAACCTGTGCACAATGACCCATATGCTTTCATTTCCTCTAATTGACCTTAGCAACCGCTCTATGAATTCCATTAATATTGAATCAAATTTCCAAACTGGAAGTCTAAAGGTTGAAGTAACCCACTTTGGCTTCTGATGTTCGGCCATCACTTGTTGACAGTTAGCACACTGCCTAAACCACAAGCTAACATCCCTCTTCATGGGCTTCCTAATAAAAGCTCCTCTTCGTATCCTGATACATCTTGGTCCCTCTAGGATGAATCATAATCTTTGATTGATGACATTTCTCAAGAACTTCTCTTCTCAAATTCTCCATATCTAGAACACATAACTGTTCCTTCTTTCTCAACCATTCTCTCTGGTCAAGACAAAAATCGTTCAAATCATTGACCTCGATTCCAACCTCAAGCCTTCTGATTCTCTCAGCTAACAATGGATCCTCCTTCTGTTTAGAATCAATTCTCTCAATCAACACTGGTCCAACTTTCAAATAGGACAACATGGCAATATTCTGACTAGAACTAGCATTCAATCTTAACTACACACCATAACTGGCTAAAGCTTTCAGATCATTCCACTCCGCCAACATAGCCAACACCACATTTCGATATCTTCTACTTTGAGAATATACTAGGAGCATATTCTATACCGAAATCATAAGCATCCAAAAAGCTCCAGCCTTCTCTGTTGCCTCGTATTCAGCTCCTTCTAAGAGAATAAATGCTTTAATGACTTATGGTCAATATATAAATCGAATCTCTCCTCTAAGAGATAATGCCTCCAAATCTTCAAGGCAAATATCACAACATCGAACTCTAAGTCATGGGTAGGATATCGAACTTCGTGTGGTCTAATCTTCCTTAATGCGTAAGCAATAACCTTGCCTATTTGAATCAATACTGCTCCGAATCCATTCCTACAAGCATCAATGTATGCTTCCAAACCTTGGTTACTATCTGGAACTACTAACACTAGCGCATTGGTTAACAAATGCTTTAACTTAAGGATTGCTTCCTCACATTTGTTAGAACAAACAAACTTCATTTCCTTCCTGGTAAGCATAGTCAAAGGCGCTGCTATCCGTAAGAAACCCTTGACGAATCAAGTAATAGCCAGTAAGTCCAAGAAGACTTCTAATCCCAGTCACCGTTTCTCGTCTCTTCCAGTTGTTCATGCTTCGATCTTATCTGGATTGACTGTCAATCCCTTCTCTGAGATGACATGATTAAGAAATTTAACATCTTTCATCCAGAAATGACACTTATAAAATTTCGCTTATAGCTGACTCTGGCTCAACGTCACCAACACAACTCTAAGATAAATCTCATGCTCCCCTTCATCTTTAAAGTACGCAAAAATATCATCTATAAATATCAACACGAACCTATCCATGTGCTCTCGAAAAACCGGTTCATCAAATCAATGAAGAAAACAGACGCATTTATCAATCCAAATGGCATCACCAGCCACTCATACGGACCATATCTAGTCCAAAATTCCATCAGAAGAATGCTATCCTCCACCACTCTCAACTGATGGAACCTCATCGCCAAATACAATTGGGAAATACTCTGGCTCCACCCAACTGATCAAACAGATCATCTATTGTCACGACCCGAAATCCAATGTTCGGAAATTGACATCAAATACCTTACTTGTATTCGACTGTCGAATATCCAAACATCGAACTCCAGTCAGATGGAGCTTATAACAACATTAGATGAATATAAAATAGAAGAAACAAAATGAATATCATGAATAACATCACAGATACAACATCATCATAATATCCATTACAACATCAGAGTATCTTTATACATATATCACAACTTCAAATAGAACATCACAATAGAACAACAAGTGTTCATATGCCAAAATGTCTTCAAAGAAATGAAGTGATAGTGAACTTCCAAAACTAAGCACCTTGAGATCCAAAAGCTTTCAAAAATATCTCCAAGACAAAAGCCTCTGAAAACCGATAGCCTCCAAACCAAAAGACTTCAAAATACAGCTAGCACCAAAACACGGAAAACCTGCTACTAGGCTGCCCGTGTGGAAATTATGGGCACCCAGAGTTTAGAAAGGGAACAATAAACTCCGGGTCAGTCATGAGACTGGTATGAGTAAACAAAAATAGTTTCTTTTAAATAAAACAAAATTTTTAAAAGAAAATCCGGTGTGCTTTTGGAAAATGAAACTACCATAAGACCTCCAGCCACACACACAATGCAATCGCACACTTGAGGCAGAGTTCTCCTTATGATAATCAAATATGCTTAATATGAGAAAACTCTTTGATATTATTACTAGTGCATAGTGTGAAAACATTTTGAAAATATAATATTAATCTTAGCCAGCATAAGTACTATTATACTATGCCTACTACAGCTGCCACCTGAGGTGGCGGGTTATACAAATTGCAATCGTAAAGGGCTCGTATCGTTTCTTTGGATTTCCAACAAATGGTCAGGCTAAGGAACTTCCTATGCCACATGGGTACGCCTCTGGAGGGACGTCCTGAGAACTTAACTAGTTCTCTGCCAACACAAGGCCGGGTTACCTCTGTAACTAGGTAACCACTACACAACTATGCCATTCCCCGGTCGTTTGCGACCTTTATAAAAGGGACCTCTACCATAAAGCAACAACCACACGGTAAATGCGATTGCAGCAACCACATAGGTAAAGTATCAGGGCTCCATACCATGATACCACCTTTTTCCAGAACGAAATGACATACCCTAAAGGGTGCGACCCTCATAACCTTGCCGCATCTTTCCTATTTCGACCATTTCCGGGGTGTGATTCCGACGAGGTCTCTTCCACAAAGCTACGCTTTACACGAAAGCCATGCTTTGATCATAAATGATCAACAAATGATCATCAACATACAGCATCACTTAGCATCCCATACCACCAAATTGGGAGTATATCGCTGATAACCTTCAACTACACAACTTCTGAGCTCGTACGTCTCAGAGAAGGGTGTTAAGCTAAGAGAATAATATCTCCGCCACCAATAGATGTGTATTTGAAAGAAATCTGCTTTATATCTCAAAGTGTAGTGTCAGACACACAACCATACAAGTCTGTTTCGGGTTCGAATAGAACCGAAGGCACTTCGTCCAATAAAAGAAGAAGCCCTTGCAAATCCAGGTATCCACAATTCCGATCGGATTCCCTATCACATGTAGAGATCTCTATACCAGAGGAACTCAGTGCAGAGACATTCGATATGTTATCCTATCGTTTTCGAAGAGACCCAATCTTCATCACCGTCTTCAAATGTTATTCATTTCGTCGAATCCTTATTCGGAATGGGTTATAAGACAAGGTCCTCTACCGTCTAATCCGAATAGTGAGCGCTCAATTTTTAAATACGTGGATGTGCCAATCACAAAGATTCAAATTCAGGGTTTGATGTGGGTTTTGGATAACTAACTGAAATCCAACTCCCTGTCGCATCGAAGTTTAAATGCCGTTTTACGGGCAAAAGGGTTATCACATACTTACAGAAACAAATCACAAATCACAGTTCAGCACAAAGTAACTCACATCACACAGTATCACAATCACAACAGAAATATCAATCCAGTACACAATATTTGGTAATAGTCAATCATCTTCAATTAAGCTGAATGTGATTTAAATGAATTAACCACATAATTATTTTTATTAATTATTTTAAACCAATGATTATTCATTCTTAACTATGAATTAATTAAATCTTAATTGACTTTATTAATTAATTGTCTTAATTTATTAATTCTTAATTGTTAATTAATTAAATTATAATTATTTTTATTAGTTAATTATTCTTTAATTAATTAATTATTAATTATAAAGTAATTATAAACCATTAATTGTTTAAAAATTATTTAATCATTATAAATAAATTGTTTTTAAGTTAACACTTTGAATATTTGATTTACTTCTCAATTTTATTAAGTTAAATTTTAAAACAATTTTATTTAGAAATATAAATTTGAATTATCTTTGAACTTCATTAATTTCAAGTAATCATTCCAACACCATTTATTTCACATTCCATTAACAAACTATCATTATTTTATAAAGAACGGATTCAGAAAATCGTTTAAACTAACGTTTTCAAAAAAATTCGAAACTGAAATTTGCTATTTTCAACGGCCACCCGTGACTGTCTCGAGTCATCCCCGAGCGAAAATGCTCCATGCTTCGAGTTTCCCACAAAACGACCCGTATAAATTTTTTCCACTAAAATTTGTTTAAGTTTGAAAATGGCCCAGTGCAACGCCAAAACGACACGACCATGGCTTCGAGTCATCTCCCCCAAAACCCCACGTTGTACTTCGAGTCAAGCATCCTCCCATCCAAACGAACTACTGATACAAACGAAACTGTGTGCACGCTGCACACCGTCTCGGTCGTCATTGGCGAAGCTACGACCGTCGTCAGGTCGACGACTAACTCCTCGACCCATCGAGCCACCCCAAAGCGCGATCCATCGCCACGATCGAAATTGAGCTCCACGACCCGTTGTTCATCGAAACCCATCACCATAAAATGGCCTCTCCCCACCTCCTCTGGCCATCAGAGGCCACAAAAACTCTACCGAAGCTTCGCCAACGTACGACGCCTCGATAGGCATTGGTGTCATGAAGTCCGATCACCCAACGGTGGCGCAACACCTTCATTTTCAATTGCGAACAGAAACGGGTTTTCAACCCTAATTCGATCTCAAATCAACGATTTAATGATTTATAAATTCAACCTATATTTTTCTAAGGATTTCAAACCCTCAAACTAGCTGCAACGATGATCTCGAGGCCTAGAAATTCTTATATCATCAGAATTTGACAAAATCTCACTTTTCTGATCAACTACAATTTCTCTGTCAAAACTTTATGAAAAAATTAGGTTTAACTTTCTAAAATCATTATTTTCAATGGTGATTGAGATAGCATTACTGAAATTAAAATTTATGATATTCAAATTCTTGCCTAAATTGAATGGTGGCTGTGTTTTCACAATTTGCAGGGAATAACTATATTGCCTTGCTCCGATTTGTTATTATAACATAATGCAAGTTTAAAACAAACACTTTGTTTTGTTTATAATTCAATTCCAAAAGAAAACAGAGAGAGGGGGGTTTGAATTTGGTATGGGTTTACTCTGTAAACCAGAGGCTAAGAAGAACAGGGATGAAAACCATTAATATAAACATTTCCAGGTAAAAAATACACATGCACACAAATTTGTTCACATGCGAAGTTTTCAACATCAATTCAGGCACGCATTCAACAACAAGTAGCTGGATTATTAGAAGTTTACTTACCTTGCAAAGTGTGAATAGAAGCTTTTGACAGTTTTTAAAATTTAAGATGAAAGCTTGGATAATTTTTGCCAACTTTGATCTTGAAGTTTAATCTGCAACTTGTAAGGTATAAATCTTTGCTTAATCTCTGTTGTATTTGTTTATTTAATTCATCAATAACAAACAAAGATCCAAGCTTGCTTCCATTTTGAATTTCTTATACAACAGAGAAAGATTTTGTCTACTACTCGAAATCCAGAAATAAATTTTGTCTTTGAACTAGAATTTTTCCTGCAACTGATTAATACACTTGCTTAAATTCTTGCTTTATTACTGATTAACAAATTCAAATTCAAATTTTAAAAAGAAATTAACTTGCCCTATTTTACTTCAGAGAATCCAGCTCTGCTTCTTTGGCCAAAACTGAAGCACTGATTATACTAATCTGCAGTTGGAATTTGTTTGAGTTAAAACTTGATTTTGAAATTACAAATTCACTTAACTATGAAGTTTAAAGTTTACCTGAGAGATGGAATTTAGAACTACTATTTGATGTTTAAGAAGATCTTCAGATTTTTAACTTTGAATCCAAGAAAATGTTGCAGCTTTCTTATTTTCTTATTTTTTTTCTTTGGGTGTTGAAGTTTGAAATACTCAAGAGCTTTTTACTTTTCTTTCAGAAATTTGAGAGACTAAATAATTGAAAAGGGGAGCTGAAAAGTTTTTATGATTTTTTTCTTCAATCAACTATATTGAATGCCACTTTTTGAAACCAATCATGAGATCTCTACACTTGTTAATTTTTACACCATCTCCCTTATGCATGTTTAACACTTGTATTTTTACAAAGACAAAAGATTTTTTTGAAGTAAATTTTACATCAAATTCACTTTATTAATAAATACATCCCCCATTCATTTGTATATATACAATGTTAAAAGAAGAAATGTTTCCAACAAATCTTTACATTATATAAATTACACCTTTATGATTTCAATTGCCAATTATTTTTCTAAAACATTTATTTTAAATTTAAATTCAAATTCCAATTCAAACTTGAATAAAAATCCATTTATATGCTCATACATATACTTGTCCAATTTTAAATTCAAATTCAATATATACATTCAAATCTACTCATATATATACTATATATATATATAAAATTTAAATTCAAATGATTTTTAAACATTTATTATTTCAAATTTTTAAACACAAAAGAAATTGAAATTCTATTCATACAAATTATCACTTATTTTATTTGTTTGAGACTTTTCAATTTATTTTCAAATTGAATTCCAATAATTTAAATAAATTACCAAATTAAATTGACAAATTTTGGGATGTTATCGCTATCCCCCCTTAAGAAAATTTCATCCTCGAAAATTGAAAGAGAGAGAAAAACAAACAAAGAATATACGAATTCAGAAAAGGAAACAGAAATGGCTTACCAATTTAAGCCGAGATATCCACTCTGTAATTGGGATATGATTTCTGCATATTATCTTAAGTTTCCCAAGTGCAGTCCTTTGGATTGCCACTCCACTGCACTTTAACCAGTGTCACAATTTTGTTTCTCAATTACTTTTCATCACGATCCACAATATTTATCGGTTCTCTTTTAACTGTTAAATTGGGAGTGATTTTGAGATCCTGCTGAGCAGCTTCTTCAATAATACTATCTGGATCGTGCACATACTTCCGAAGGTTAGAAACGTGGAACACATCATACACACCAGATAACTAGCTAGGCAATTGCACTCGATAGGCTAAAGAACCAATCCTCTCTAGAATAGGAAAAGGACCAATATACCGTGGTGCCAGCTTACCGGTCTTACCAAACCTTAATACACCTCGCATTGGAGATACTTTAAAAAAGACAGAGTCTCCAATCTGGAATTCCAAATCCCTTCATCTGCGATCATAATATCTCTTTTGATGACTTTGAGCCGTCCTCAATTTCTTCCGTATAAAATCAACTTTTTCAATGGCTTCTTTAATCATATCCGGTCCAACGACGAGTCTATCACCAGCCTCAATCCCACATGCAGGTGATCGACATGGACGACCATATAAAATTTCAAAAGGAGCCATCTCGATACTGGCCTGATAGCTATTGTTATATGAGAACTCGACCGGATGCAAATGGTCCTCCTAAGAACCACCAAAATCAAGTATACAAGCACGCAATAGGTCCTCTAAAATTAAGTTAATCCTCTTAGTCTGCCCATCAGACTGTGGGTGATAAGCAGTGCTGAAATTCAGTTTTGTTCCCAATGCATCTTGAAATGCCTCCTAAAATCTACTAGTGAAGTTTGGATCACGATCACTCACTATGCTGCTAGGAATACCATGGAGACGGACAATTTCTTTCACATATAACTCAGCTAAACTTGCTGCCGTGCGGGCAGATTTCATTGGCAAGAAGTGGATAGTCTTAGTCAAATGGTCCACAGTGACAGAAATTGCTTCATTGCCTTTCCGAGTACGAGGCAACCCATCGATGAAATCCATCGATACTTGGTCCCATTTCCACTTGGGTACCTCTAAAGGCTGAAGTAAACCCGCCATTTTCTTTTGATCGCTTTTGATTTGTTGATAAGTAGCACAACGACTCACATATATAAATATGTCCCTTTTCATCGTCTTCCACCAGAAAGTTCTTTTAATATCACGATATATTTTGTTAACTCCTGGATGGTTGCAAAGTTTAGACTTATGGCAGTCATCCAAAATTTCACGTTTCAGCTCCAGAATATTTAGGACACAGATTCTTCCTTTCAATCTTATAACTTTATTGTCGTCGACTTCAAAACTAGTATTTTCACCACGATGCATTTTCTCATAAATTTGATGAAGAAACTCATCTTCTTTTTGTTTGCTGGCGACTATCTCAAGAAGTGTAGGAGCAATGACAAGGTGAGAAAGAATAGCTTGCTTTCTACTCAAAGCATCGACAACTACATTGGCTTTTCCGGGCGTATATAGAACGTCTAGATCATAAGATGCCAGAAATTCCAACCGACGTTGTTGTCGTAGATTTAAATCTTTCTGGGTGAAGGGGTATTTCAAAGATTTGTGGTCGGTGAATAATTCGAATTTTTTACCTAAAGAAAGAGAGTTAAATAAGTATATTTGTTAAGTTAAATTAAATTTGTAAATTATTAAGAAAGCTGAAAAAGATTCTTACCCAGAAGATAACGTCACCATATTTTCAAAGCGAAGATAACAGGTAAAAGCTCCAAATCATGGGTTGGGTAACTTCTTTCATGTGGACATAATTGTCTACTCGCGTAGGCAATTACCTTCCCGTTCTACATTAATACCGCACCCAAATCATCGCCACAAGCATCGGTATAAACAGATAAACCTTGGTTCTCGTTGATAATAGCGAGAACAGGAGCGGTGGTTAATCTTTTCTTCAAATCCTGAAAGCTTCATCACATTTCGGAGTCCAATTGAATCTTGTATTCTTCATTGTTAGCTTAGTCAACGGACTAGCTATCTTAGAAAAGTCCCGAACAAATTTTCGGTAATAACCTGCTAAGCCCAAAAAGCTTCGAACTTCCTTTGGTGTAGTGGGTTTCCTCCAATCAAGAATAGCGGATATTTTTCTAGGATCAACAGAAATCCATTCTTCATTAATAATATGGCCGAGAAATTTAACTTCTTTGACCCAAAAATGACATTTGGAAAATTTTATGAATAGAATATTTCTCCTTAATATCTCCAAAACGATTCTAAGATGCTCGGCATGCTCCTCTTCGGTCTTGGAATAGACCAAAATATCGTCAATAAACACAAGCACAAATTTATTTAATACTTTCCAGAACACGCGGGTCATAAGATCTACGAAGTATGCTGGAGAATTGGTTAGCCCGAAAGGCATGACTAACCATTCGTAGAACATATTTGGACCCCTGAAAGCGGTCAAATGAACACAATCTTCGACGATTCGTAATTGATGTAACCCCTGGGCTAGATCCATCTTCGAAAAGATACGAGCGCCATGCAATTGATCAAACATATCATCAATTCTAGGTAGAGGAAATTTATTCTTAAGAGTCAGCTTATTGAGAATACGGTAATCCACACACAATCTCAGAGAACCGTCCGATTTAGCAACAAACACGACGGCTGAACCTCATTCAGAAACACTAGGATGAATTAACCCTTTATCTAGTAAATCATTGGTTTGCTTGACTAATTCAACCCTTTCCCTGGGCGCCATCCTACGACTTGCGTGAACGACAGGACGAGCATTGGGTACTAGGTCAATTCTGAATTCTATTTCTCGATGTGGAGGTAAGGATTTTACTTCTTTAAACACGTCTGTAAAATCTCTAACAATGGGTATAGATTCCAGACTGGGTTCGGGATAACCCAAATTATACATCAACCCTTCTCTTTTAGGACTAGGGTCCTCACAATAAATCTCAATGGGAACTCCAAATTTGGGTTTAATCGAAATCAATCGATTATTGCAATCCAATTTGACTTCGTATTTTTCTAGCCAATCCATTCAGAGTACGACTTCAAACTCATTAAAATCAAGGACAAAGAGACCGATAGGGAATTGGTAACAAGAATATGAGATAGGAACATCTCTACATCGAAGACAAAGGTTCGTAGGACCTCCAAATGGATTCTTTACGCATGCTCATCAACAAAATCAGGTTCAAGATTCAATTCATTTATTGCTTGCTGAGAGATAAAACTATGTGTAGCGCCCGTGTCAAACAGAACTCTGATAATGCTATCATAAATAGTGAGATTACCTTCCATAACTCCTTTCCCCTTTTCTGCTTTGGAAGATGCAGGTGTACACCTTGGCTGTCTGAGCTTGCTTCATGGTTGGGAAGTCTTTAACTTCGTGTCCCAATTTCTGACAATAATAACATTTCCTGGGCTTCGCTTGAACGGATTGATTGACTTGTCTCTTAGGCTTCGTACATCTGTTCGAATAATGGCCCTTTTCTAAGCAATTAAATCAAGTAACATTCTTTGTTGTGCTTCCTTGATTGCCCTGCCATGGTTTCTTGCCTCCAAATTTCCTCTTCTTCCAATTTTGATTGCTCGAATTTCCTTTCTCCACCGAGGCTTCTTGCATATCAAGTGTAGCATATCTTTACCACATACTTCAAATCTAAAAAGGATTCTTTGACGTGGCCAGTCATCTTTTCGTGGAACTTCTTATTCATCCCATGAATGAACCTTTCATTTTTCTTTAAAGGTGTATTCACCAATTCTAAACCGAAACGAGACAATTCGTTGAATTTGTTTAGATACTCCTCGAATGACAGACTCCCTTGCTTTAAGTCCATGAATTCCTGGTACATTCGAGAAATCCCTGCTGATGGCATATAGTGCTTCTCAAATACTTTTTTAAATCTCTCCCAAGTAAACCCGTCTTCTGGCGCATCTACTGTGACTGTCTCCCACCATGCTAAGGCTTCTTCTTGAAGTTACCAAGAAGCTATGAGTCGCATCTGATCGTCTTGCAGCTTTATCCCTTTAAAGAATCTTTTACATGATTTGATCCATGCTTGGGCCTCAACAATCGACTCCTTGCCGGTGAATGTCTTACCACCAAGACTTGAGAAAGTCTTATATAAATCAGCCAGATTTGGCTGATGCTGAGTAAATAAAGCTGCTTCTGCTATTGGGGGAACTTGGCTAGGTGTTGTGGAATTTCCTCGCCCCCCATCGCTTCCTCTTCGTCCGCTCATTCTTACTATCTGAAATTAGTAAGAAAACTTGATTTACATATACGGACAAGATATCTTAAGGAATATCAGCAGTTAAAAGAAGTAGACTAAGAAAATTTAGGGTTTCGGTCTCAGGTTATACTCATTCTAGGGTATACTTCACCCTATCTCTAATGAGCCATCTAATGTGTTGTACTCTGTAGCTAAAGTTCTTACTCAACCTTTAGCTCTGATACCACATGCCACGATCCGAAATCCAATGTTCGAAAATTGACATCAAATACCTCACTTGTATTCGACTGTCGAATATCCAAATATCGAACTCCAGTCGGATGGAGCTTATAACAACATTAGGTGAATATAAAACAACGGAAACAAAATGAATATCATGAATTACATCACAGATACAACATCATCATAATATCTATTACAACATTAGAGTAACTTTATACATATATCACAACTTCAAATAGAACATCACAATAGAACAACAAGTGTTCATATGCCAAAAAGTCTTCAAAGAAATGAAGTGATAGCGAACTTCCAAAACTAAGAATCTTGAGATCCAAAATCTTTCAAAAATATCTCCAAGACAAAAGCCTCCAAAAACCGATAGCCTCCAAACCAAAAGACTTCAAAATATAGCTAGCATCAAAACATGGAAAACCTGCTACTAAGCTGCCCATGTGGAAATTATAGGCACCCAGAGTTTAGAAAGGAAATAATAAACACCGGGTCAGTCATGGGACTGGTATGAGTAAACAAAAATAGTTTCTTTTAAATAAAACAAAATTTTTAAAAGAAAATCCGGTGTGCTTTTGGAAAATGAAACTACCATAAGACCTCCAGCCACACACACAATGCAATCGCACACTTGAGGCAGAGTTCTCCTTATGATAATCAAATATGATTAATATGAGAAAACTCTTTGATATTATTACTAGTGCATAGTGTGAAAACATTTTGAAAATATAATATTAATCTTAGCCAGCATAAGTACTATTATACTATGCCTACTACAGCTGCCACCTGAGGTGGCGGGTTATACAAATTGCAATCGTAAAGGGCTCGTATTGTTTCTTTGTATTTCCAACAAAAGGTTAGGCTAAGGAACTTCCTATGCCACATGGGTACGCCTCTGGAGGGACGTCCCGAGAACTTAACTAGTTCTCTGCCAACACAAGGCCGGGTTACCTCTGTAACTAGGTAATAACTACACGACCATGCCATTTCTCGGTCCTTTGCGACCTTTATCCGAGGGCCTTCTAATACAAAGCAACAACCACACAGTAAATGAGATTGCAGAACCAACATAGGTAAAGTATCTGGGCTCCATACCATGATACCACCTTTTTCTAGAAGGAAATGACATACCCTAAAGGGTGCGACCCTCGTAACCTCATCGCACCTTTCCTGTTTCGACCATTTTCGGGGTGTGAGGTCCGATGATGTCTCGTCCACAAAGCTACACTTTACACGAAAGCCATGCTTTGATCACAAATGATCATCAATACACAACAGCACTTAGCATGCCACACTACCAAATTGGGAGTATATCGCTGATAACCTTTAACTTCATAACCTCTAAGCTCGTACATCTCAGAGAAGGGTATTAAGCTAAGAGAATAAATTCTCCACCACCAACAGATATGTATTTAAAAGAAATCTGCTTTATATCTCAAAGTGTAGTGTCAGACACACAACCATACAAGTCTGTTCCGTGTTCGAACAGAACCAAAGGCACTTCGTCCAATAAAGGGAGAAGCCCTTGCAAATCCGGGTATCCATAATTCTGATCGGACTCTCCATCACATGTGGAGATCTCTATACCGAAGCAACTCAGTGCAGAGACATTCGATAGGTTATCCTATCGTTTTCGAAGATATCCAATCTTCATCACCGTCTTCAAATGTTATTCATTTCGTCGAATCCCTATTTGGAATGGGTTATAAGACACAAAGGTCCTCTCCCGGCTAATCCAAATAGTGAGAGCTCAATTTTTAAATACGTGGATGTACCAATCACAAAGATTCACATTCAGGGTTCGATGTGGGTTTCGGATAACTAACTGAAATCCGACTCCCTGTCGCATCGAAGTTTAAATACCGTTTTACGGGCAAAAGGGTTTTCACATACTTACAGAAACAAATCACAAATCACAGTTCAGCACAAAGTAACTCACATCACACAATATCACAATCACAACAGAAATATCAATCCAGTACACAACATTTGGTAATAGTCAATCATCTTCACCTAAGCTGAATGTGATTTAAATGAATTAACCACATAATTATTTTTATTAATTATTTTAAACCAAGATTATTCATTCTTAACTATGAATTAGTTAAATCTTAATTGACTTTATTAATTAATTGTCTTAATTTATTAATTCTTAATTGTTAATTAATTAAATTATAATTACTTTTATTAGTTAATTATTCTTTAATTAGTTAATTATTCTTTAATTAATTAATTATTAATTATAAAGTAATTACAAACCATTAATTGTTTAAAAATTATTTAATCATTATAAATAAATTTGTTTTTAAGTTAACACTTTGAATATTTGATTTACTTCTCAATTTTTATTAAGTTAAATTTTAAAACAATTTTATTTAAAAATATAAATTTGAATTATCTTTGAACTTCATTAATTTCAAATAATCATTCCAACACCATTTATTTCACATTCCATTAACAAACTATCATTATTTTATAAAGAATGGATTCCGAAAATCGTTCAAACTTATGTTTTTAAAAAAATACAAAACTAGAATTTGCTGTTTTCAACGATCACCCGAGGTTGTCTCGAGTCATCCCCGAGCGAAAATGCTCCCTGCTTCGAGTTTACCACAAAACGACCCGTAAAAAAATCCACTAAAAATTGTTTAAGTTTGAAAACGACCCAGTGCAACGCCAAAACGACACGACCATGGCTTCGAGTCATCTCCCCAAAACCCCATGTTGTACTTCGAGTCAAGCATCCTCCCATCCAAATGAACTACTGATACAAACGAAACCGTGTGCACGCTGCATACCGTCCCCGTCTTAACTAATCGAAGCTACGACCATCGTCAGGTCGATGACTAACTCCTCGACCCACCCCAAAGCGCGATCCATCGCCACGATCGAAATCGAGCTCCACGACCCGTTGTTCATCATAATCCATCACCAGAAAATGGCTTCGCCCCACCTCTCTGGACTTCAGGGGCAGCAAAAACTCGACCGAAGCTTCGCCAACGTATAACGCCTCGATAAGCATTGGTGTCATGAAGTTCGATCACCCAACGGCGACGCAACACCTTCATTTTCAATTGGGAGCAGAAATGGGTTTTCAACCCTAATTCGATCTCGAATCAACGATATAATGATTTATAAATTCAACCTATATTTTTCTGAGGATTTCAAACCCTCAAACTAGCTGTGACGACGATCTCGAGGCCTACAAATTCGTATATCATCAGAATTTGACAAAATCTCACTTTTCTGATCAACTACAACTTCTCAGTCAAAATTTTATGAAAAATTTAGGTTTAATTTTCTAAAATCATTATTTTCAATGATGATTCAGATAACATTACTGAAATTAAAATTTATGATATTCGAATTCTTGCCTAAACTGAATGGTGGCAGTGTTTTCCCAATTTCCAGGGAAAAACTACGTTGCCTTGCTCTGATTTGTTTTTAAAACAAAATGCATGTTTAAAACAAACACTTTGTTTTGTTTATAATTCAATTCCAGAAGAAAACAGAGAGAGGGGGGATTGAATTTGGTATGGGATTACTCTGTAAACCAGAGGCTAAGAAGAACAGGGATGAAAACCCTGAATATAAACATTTCCAGGCAAAAAATACACATGCACACAAATATGTTCACATGCAAAGTTTTCAACATCAATTCAGGCATGCATTCAACAACAAGTAGTTGGATTATCGGAATTTTACTCACCTTGCAAATTGTGAACAACTTCTGACAGTTTTTTAAATTTGAGATGAAAGCTTGGACAAATTTTTCCTACTTTGATCTTGAAGTTTAATCTGCAACTTGTAAATATAAATCTTTGCTTAATCTCTGTTGTATTTGTTTATTTAATTCATCAATAACAAACAAAGATCCAAGCTTACTAACAGTTTGAATTTCTTATACAACAGAGAAAGATTTTGTCTGCTTCTTGAAATCAAGAAATAAATTTAGTCTTTGAACTTGATTTTTTTCCTGCAACCGATTAATATAATTGCTTAAATTCTTGCTTTATTACTGATTAACAAATTCAAATTCAATTTTTTAAAAGAAATTCACTTGCCTTATTTTACTTCAGAGAATCCAGATCTACTTCTTTGGCCAAAACTAAAGCACTGATTATACTAATCTGCAGTTTGAATTTGTTGTGTTAGAACTTGATTTTGAAATTACAAATTCACTTAACTATGAAGATTAAAGTTTACCTAGGAGATGGAACTTAAAACTGCTACTTGATGTTTAAGAAGATCTTTAGATTTTTAACTTTGAATCCAAGAAAATGTTGCAGCTTTCTGATTTTCTTATTTTTTTTCTTTGGGTGTTGAAGTTTGAAATACTCAAGAGCTTTTTACTTTTCTTTCAAAAATTTGAGAGACTAAATAATTGAAAAGGGGAGCCGAAAAGTTTTTCTGATTTTAAATTTTTATTATTTTTTCCAATCAACTATATTGAATGCCACTTTTTGAAACCAATCATGAGATCTCTACACTTGTTAATTTTTACACCATCTTCCTTATGCATGTTTAACACTTGTATTTTTACAAAGACAAAAGATTTTTTTAAGTAAATTTTACATCAAATTCACTTTATTAATAAATACATCCCTCATTCATTTTTATATATACAATGTTAAAAGAAGAAATGTTTCTAACAAATCTTTACATTATATAAATTACACCTTTATGATTTCAATTGCCAATTATTTTTCTAAAACATTTATTTTAAATTTAGATTCAAATTCCAATTCAAACTTGAATAAAAATCCATTTATATACTCATACATATACTCATACAATTTTAAATTCAAATTCAATATATACATTCAAATCTACTCATATATATACTATATATATAATTTAAATTCAAATGATTTTTAAACATTTATTATTTCAAATTTTTAAACACAAAAGAAATTGAAATTCTATTCATACAAATTATCACTTCTTTTATTTGTTTGAGACTTTTCAATTTATTTCCAAATTGAATTCCAATAATTTAAATAAATTACCAAATTAAATTGATAAATATTGGGATGTTACATCTATCCTCGGTAGAGGTACCTATTCTTGATCGTCCTTTCGTTTAACTTACAATAGTCGATGCAGATCCTTAACATCCCATCTAGTTCTTCACAAACACTATAGCCGCTCCCTAAGATGAACTACTTGGTTTGATACAGTTCCATCCTCCAGATCCACTAGCTGCTCCTTCAATTCCTTTATCTCTATTGGTGTCATCCTGCTAGGTGGTCTACTGACAGGTTCAGCTCCTGGTACAAAATCTATCCAAAACTCAACAGCTCGTTTCGGGGGTAATCAAGTAACTAGCTCAAAATTATCTACAAACACTCTAGCCATACGAACCTGACTAAGGTATCCTTCAACTTCCATGGCACTCAACAAAGCACAAACAATCTTACTGGAATTCTCCATCGAGAAATTGATTCGGTTATGACTATCTGGGTGCCTCAACGATATTTCCCGATCCGGGCAAAATATCCCAGCTTCAAACTTAGCCAAACAATCTATACCTAAAATGATCCTAAAATCTACAAAATCAAAGACATAAAAACTGCATGCAAACTTATGACCTAACAAATCAAGTTCTAACTGGTCACATCTCAACCCAAGAGTTGCTTGTCCTCCTATTGGATTTGCAACCCTTAAGGAAGTAACGAGGTATGTGGATTTTATGCATAACCTATCAACCAAATACTATGATATAAATGAAAGTGATGCACCGATATCAAAAAGTATACTAACCGGTATACTCTAATTCAAAAGCGTACCTTCCATCTCAGTCTTCCCTTTCTCTGCTGTAGTGGGTCTACAAGAAGACGATGGTCCAATAACAAACACCTTCCCTCTGTCCGTCATGATTGGCTCTAGACGTGGATTCTTATAATGCCCTACTTGATCACAGTTAAAGCATTTCACATTCTTCTTCTCTACAGGCTTCTTTCCTTTACCAGTTCTGTGCTCATGGGCATAATTATTATCCCGCCTTTTGGTAAGGGCATGACACCAAGAACTTAACGGAAACCAAGGACAGTCCGTCCCAAATATCGGTTATTCATACATTCACTATGGATGCTAGTGAATCCTGTCCAAGTCTGGATCAAGTAACAATTGATAAGATACGACAAGCAAAGCTATGAAAGCCAACATTCCAAATTTCAAGTGAATCAGAGTTCGTATGCTCAAGATGTGATCATTGCAAGTCAAGGATGATGACTACAATTCGTATCCATCAGTATGAATAATGATTCGTATCCATCACTAGCCTCACTTCGTATCCAACCAACTTTGTATCCATCCCTTTAGAAAGTCCCATTCGTGTCCATTAAAGAAAGCAATAGTTCGTAACCATAGGAAGGTAGCAACCTCATTCGTCTCCATTCACTTTGTAGCCAAAGCCAAGCAACATCGCATTCGTATCCTACGAAATTGCACCATCGAATCCCAAAGGAAAAACCCACATTCATATCCACCTCATTCGTACCCATCGAGTCCATATCCATCAACAGCCATCTTCTTCATGTCCACCTCATTCATATCCATCAAATAAGAGTAACCTGACTCGTATCGGTCATTCACTCGATCGATACGATGGAAGAAGCCATGTAACGATACGAATCCATCAACATGAAGTCACTCCTGAAACTGATGTGAATTAGGGAGAGAACCATCGATACAAATAGCTACAAAGCTCGATACGAAGTGGGGCACAGTTGATTGATACGAAAGGAAGAATTTAGATCGATACGAAGGAAGCCTAGAAGAGAGGAAGACACATTCACTCGGCATGAAGTTGATCGATCCTAGAAGATAGCTCCACGTCACCTAGTAAGCACGTGCCTAGTATGGTTACGAAGAGGAGCGTTACGAATGGAAGCGATATGAAGTTCAACTACACATTGAAGATTGAAACTTGTATCGATCATATCTCACAATCTACAAGTTCAAATGCCACCAAATTTACATAAGAGCTTGCCTACAACCTCAAAAATGTACGTGATAAATTTCAGCCCCAAAGGACCGTTTATGGATCGATACGAACTCAATTCGTATCGCTCCTAGATCGAGTCGAAATCACCTGAACTCGATCCCGTAGGCCCACCCACGTAAAAGAAGAAGTCTTTCGAGATCGGGGTGAGATATTTGCTGCCTACACCTATAAATAATGACCCTATATCTATAGAAAATGGACTTTTTTTGGCTTCACTACGCTGCTACTCTGTCGAAATCATCACTATACTTCAGTTGTACTATTGTAATCTCTTGTAATCAGCGAGTGAAATTCAATAAACATCAAACATTTCATAGTGGATGTAGGCAATACACCCAACCACTCTAAATTCGTGTGTTTCTATGCATTTTCTTATCTGTTGATTGGTGTGTTTGTTAGATCTACCTCATTTACATTTAATTTCTTTATTTTATCTCTTCAAACACATCCGAAGAGTGTTGTATCCAATTTTGGCACAAACACTTTGGTGCTTTCATTGAGAAGGCCCAGCTTTTCTCCTGCTCATTGTATCTACTGCCGATATCATATTGCAAGAATCTAAGGAGTAGATCCAGGTTTCAAGACTAGAAGTTCTTCCATCCTATTCAGATATGTACCAAGTCTAGGAGCGAACTTCGCCATCCACCGTAGTCAACACTAGAACTAACTCAATAGCTGCAGATCAAGAAGGACGGGATAGGCAGAACCCTGCACTACTTCCTCCTACAGACCAGAATGCTACCGGACCTTCGAATCCACAAGGCCCTGTCACCAGGGAAGAGTTCCAGCTGCTAATTCAAGAGCTGACTCAAAGCCGCCAATAGCTTGCCTAGCAGCTCCGTGCCAAGGTGGAGTTAACCAATCAACTGAACCATGAAAGACGAAGGCGATCTAGAAGGGATCAGGTTTCCTACTCATCCATCGAAAGTTTAGCTTCCTTCTATTACAATCACAGATCCACATGTCCATGGCTGGATGGAAGCTATACACAGGGTACTGGACATCAGTGCACTATGAATCTTGGGTAACTGAGAGTTGGCCCATCGACCAACTACCAAATCGGACCCTCATCCCGAGGAAGTACCGCTCCCTATCATACAAATGATAAATGTGTTGCTGCCACTACTACTGAGTTAGGTAATGACACTCAAAACCAAAACGGATCCGAAATGTCGCCAACATGAGTATACTCCTAAGCCTTATGTTCCCGAAGACCTAGAACCAAGAAGGCGAGATATGGACCGTCGACCGTGACTGTCCTATCCTCGCATTGTGGAACCTGACCACACCTTGGCTCGGCATACCCAGATTGTCCAAATGTCAGATATCTTGACAATGATCCATCGGATGATCCATGAAACTCAGGGCCTCACTAATGATGACTGGGGAATCTCCCGAAATCATACCCCTTTCACCGATGATATCCTCTACGCTGAACCACCTCGAAGATTCAAAATGCCAACTCTACCTGTTTACAAAAGGATCTCTGATCCTAACCAGCACATTTTAAAGTAGGAACGGTTAATGAACGCCACACGGGCTGATGATGCGGTCAAATGCCGAAGTTTCCCAACTTTCCTAAGGGGATCGCAACTATGTGGTTTACTCGCCTACTATCCTGATCTATCTCATGTTTCAACCAGTTAGCAATGAAGTTTGTTGAACCGTTTCACATGCATGTCATAAGTCCCAAAGATGTTAATACCTTATCCAGTGTCACTTAAGCTCCCAGAGAGACGCTCAGACGTTATTTAGAGAGGTTTCTTATTGCATGCACTGAGATTCGTAATTCTAATGACAACTCAATTCTGATGAATTAAGGGGATCGATCTCGATTCAAAATTTGGCAACTAGTTGGCCAGAAAACCCCCTGCGTCGTTGGACCGTTTCTACTCCAAGGCAGCTTAGTTCTTGAGAAGGGAGGATGTCAAAAAGTCTATGAAGAAGGATGACACAAGACCTAGTATAGAAGGAATCCAAAGCAATGTCGCTATAAAACAAACCGGGGAGAGTTCCAGTAAGGTGTAGTTAAACATATGGAATAAACACAGTCAACAGCAAGGCAATGGAAATCAAGGCAGGAAACGGGATCAAAAATCGTGGACCGCGACGTTGAGCTCCCATATTTAACACTTATACTGCTTTAAATACGTCTTTGGAATATGTGTACTTGTAAACCTGCAATATTATCTAATATAAGAAACCTTCTATAAAGCAATTGTCAGAAAAACATATTCAAACGGGGAAGTTTTGTAGATTTCACGATAGTTATGGCCACAACATGAATGAGCGACGTCAATTATAGGATATTATCGAGAAGTTGATCCAAGTCAGAAAGTTGGAGCAGTTTGTTCGGGAGCCTTAGTCTGAAGGTGCGGGCTCATCGAATCAAAACCAAATACCAAATCAGGTTAGAGCGGAGGAACCCACTCGTATAGGCGGGAGGTTGGTGATTAATATTATCAGTGGTGGTCCTCATATAGTAGATTGAAGCTGGAGGGAAATGGAGTCGTATGCTAGCTTTATTAGGCATGCAAGCTTCGAATGTTGCAATAATTTGGAAGATGGGGCTCCGGTCAAATAACAGAAAATGATGATAGACGACATCGTATTTCGAGACAGGGATGCCGACAGAGTCAAAGCACCAACCACTGATCCACTTGTCATTTCAGCTTAAATAGGTCCTGCTTGGATGAAGAGGATCTTAGTGGATAGTGGAAGTTCAGTGAACATACTCTTTAAGCGATCCTATGACCAGATGAAGATGGAAGCGAAAGATTTGCAGCATTGTGAGTCTCGTATTCATGGCTTCAATGGAAATGCAACTATACGCACTAGGATGGTGGAGCTACCAGTGGAGTTGGGAATTGGAGAATGCCGAAGAGTCCAAATATTACAGTTTATTGTATAGGATATAGACTCACCGTACAATGCTTTCTTAGTCCGACCGGCCCTAGCTTAGTTCATTGCTGCTATTGCCCCTTTGTGTCTAACTTCGAAATTCCCTACCGACAATGGAGTTGGAGTCATTCAGGGAGACCAAGCTGCTGGAGCCCGTAATGTTACTAAGTTGCAGGAAGAACAACGAAAAGTAAAGCGAAAGGGCGTAGAGCAATCTCCTTGCGACTGCTTTATGGAGAATTGACAGATAATGCCTGGGCCAAGGCCCAGGTACCACAATCGATCCCCAAGAGATCTTGACCCGAGAGATATCGAAGGTGAAGACAAAGTCAAAGACAGTTAGGCTTTCCCGGCAGAGCTAGAGATCGATGTTCCGATCGATGATAATGATAATTCTAAAATGGTAAAGATCGGATCTCAACTAAGCCAATAGATGAAGGAGGAATTGGTTGAATTTCTCCGGGCAAACTCGACATGTTTACTTGGACGCACTCTGACATGTGTGGAATCTCCCTGGACACCACGAGCCACACACTGAATATTAACCCGCAACATGTCCCGGTTAAGCAAAAAAGGCGTGGTATGGATCTAAAGAGATCTGCCGCCCTTATGGAAGAGGTAGATAAACTCAGGTCGAATGGGTTTATCCGAGATGCATTATATCCGGAATGGGTGTCCAATCCTGTACTTGTCAGAAAACCTAACAGGAAATGGAGAACATGCGTTGAATACTCAGATTTGGAGAACATGCGTTGAATACTCAGATTTGAATAAAGCTTGCCTTAAAGACATTTTTCCACTTCTCCGAATTGATCGGCTCATAGATTCAACAACTAGACATAAGCGCTTATCCTTTGTGGATGCATATTCTAGCTACAACCAGATACCCATGCACTATCCCAATACCAGCTTCGTCATCGATTTGGGACTTTACTACTACAAAGTCATGCCATTTGGACTCAAGAACATCGGGGCAACTTACCAATGGCTAGTTAATCGAATCTTCGCTAACCAGATAGGGAAAACCATTGAGGTATATGCAGATGACATGCTTGTGAAGTCGCGATTCTTCACCAATCATATTAAAGACCTGGAAATGATGTTCAACATCCTCCAAGAGTACAGAATGAAACTCAACCCATTGAAGTGTTGCATTGGGGTTGTGTTGAGAAAATTCCTTGGATTTATCGTCAATGTTCGAGGAATCGAAGAAAATTCCGAGAAGTTCTAGGCAATCCCAAATCTTGAGCACCAAGAACTATAAAGCAAGTTCAGAGCCTCAACAGGAAAGTAGCATCACTGAGTAGGCTCATTTCAAAATCCACCGACAAATGCATTCCCTTCTTCGATTTGATCAAAACAGGGAAACAAAATTTTGAATGGACAAAGGAATGTAAGGGTACATTCCAAGCATTGGTTCAACACCTATCTACACCACCCATTCTGTCAAAGCCTATTGATCATGAGAGATCATACATCTACTTGATGGTGTCAGAAAACGCAATCAGTGCTGCCTTAATTCAGGAGAAGGATCGGATACAACGGTTGGTCTATTACATCAGCAAACGACTGACTGGAGTGGAGAGAAATTATCTGAAGCTAGAAAAGTTGGCTAGTGTCTAGTCATTGCCTCGAGGAAGCTCCGTTCGTATTTTTAGGCTCATTCTATCACTGTATACACCGATCAGCCGTTACAACAGGTTCTTGCGCGGCCTGAGACGTCTGGTAGGTTACTCAAGTGGAATATCGAGCTGAGTTAGTTTGACATCACTTACACACCAAGATGAGCTATTCAAGGATAAGTCCTAGTAGACTTCATCGCTAAATTCACTATTTGGAAGGACTTTCCCAAAACCAGTGAATTTCTAAATATGTTTGGAAGCTACATACTGATGGTGCATCAAATGACCGTTGCTCAGGCGCTGAGGTTGTACTTGAAACTTCTGAAGGCCGATCTATATGCTATGCTTTAAAGTTTGATTTCCGTGCGACTAACAACGAGGCCAAATATGAAGCCTGCTCGCCGAATTAAGGCTTTCAAGAGATTTAAGGATTAATGATGTGGAGATTTACTGCAATTCACAATTGGTCGTGTGCCAAGTTCGGGTGGAGTACCACGCCAAAGACCGAAGGCTGGCTTCTTATCTTGCTCAGGTTCAGGAAATATTGAATCAATTCGATTACTATGCCATCTATGGCATACCTCGAGAACACAATCAGAAAGCCAATTCGTTGATAAGGTTAAATAGCACCGATGAGGCACATCAAATGGGACTTGTTCCCGTAGCGACATTATCTTCCTCGAGCATTGATCAGATGGAGGACGATTGGGTATAAGTAGTCATTTCCGATAAGGTATCATGGATGATTCTATATAGAAACTATCTTGAGCAGGGACCCTGCCAGAGCGCAGGAGTGAAAAAAGACAAGTTCTTTGAAAGGCTTCGTGGGTTACTATTCAGAATGAAGTCATGTATAGAAGAGGGTACTCTGTTCATTTTCTCCTATGTATCGCCCACGATGAAATCAAATGAGTAGTGCATGATGTACATAAAGGAGAATGTGGCAATCACACCGAGGGGCAAGCCCTTGCCAAGAAAGTGCTCCGGTATGGATACTATTGGCCGATTGTAAATCGTGACGCATCTGATTACGCCAGGAAGTGTGACAGATGTCAAAAACATGCTCGTACTTCAAGAGCTCCGCCTACCGAAATAACTCAGATGGTCAGTCCTTGACTATTTGTAGTGTGGGGCATCGATATTATTAGTTCTCTAGCTCTAGCTAAAGGTGGCATGAAGCATGACAACGTTGTAGTTTATAGCTTTACTAAATGGGCGAAAGCTGAGCCTTTTGCTATTATAACAATAAAGAAAGTGATCAACATTGTTGTACGCAACATTATCCTTCGATTTGGTCTCTCGCATACCATAATCACTGACAACGGAGCCCAATTCGACGATGTTGAATTTAAGATTTCTAACAACGATTCCATATCTAGAAGAAGTTCTTCGTAGTTGCACACCTTCAAGCGAATGGATAGATTGAAGCAAAAAATTTATAATGTCGATTTTGAAGAAACGATTGGAAAAGGCCGAGGGGAAATGGGTCGATGAACTTCTTATGGCCCTATGGGCTTATCGAACATCCCATAAGTCTGCAACCAGCTATACTCCGTTTTCACTTTCCTACTGTTCAGAAGCCGTTGTTCCAGTCGAGTTGGAAGTACCTTCTCATCGTGTGACATATTATGATCCGAAGAAAAATGCTATATTAATCACTGAATCTTTGGACTTACTAGATGAGAAGCGTGAAGAGACTGATTTGAGGGCAGCCATGTACCGAAGTAGAGTCTCCCGATTGTATAATGCCAAAGTCTGACACCGAAACTATAAAATCGACGATCTAGTCTGTAAGAGAATTTACCTGGTTCCTTCACATATGAAACCAATATAGGAAGGGCAAAATGTTATTCAACGAAGACTCGGAGAAGACACCTTTAAATTATCAACCATTGATGGCCTCACTTTGCCGAGAGCTTGGAATAGCGAGAGTCTTTGTCACTACTATACATAATAGGCTTTATTTATTCATTCAGCCTGGTTACATTTGAAATTTGTTTGTGCATTTCGAAATTTGAATTTGAATCAATGCAACTAACTTTTCTGTATTTTCTTATTTCAGCAATAAAATGAAATCTCTTCGAGCTAGAGCAATGATTCTTAAAATGCATCATACGACCACCACGATGCACAGAGAGCTAAGTTCCACCATACGGTGGGATTTATTCAAATTGGGAGTGACTGTGACATGGCTGGTCAATCGCTAAGTGAAACCCGAGCTCAGGGGGAAGTCATCACACTTAAGCCAAAAAAGGATTGATACACGACAATCCTCTAACTAACTTCGGTTCTCAGAGTGTGAGTTGGAGTATAAACTTACAAATGCATGCTCAAAGTGGGTGGATTCGTCCACCTAATGACTTCTCCTCTTTTTAAACCAAGTTGAAGAAGGATGAATCCGTCCATCTAACGACCTCACTTCTTAGCTCGGGATGAATGTGAATCAACCATCCCTGATCCTGATAAGTCTTCCATTCCCGGAGTGTGAGCAAAATCCTAAAACTCATAACAGATGTGATCGACCGTCTGTTGACTAACTCTAGATTCCCGAAGCACGAACTAGAGCATAAACATCAAAATGGGTTTAACCGACCATCCATTGGCTAACCCTAAGTCTCCAGAGCGTGGATTGGAGTATAAACACAAACTGGGTGTGAAACGACCACCCGTGAAACAACACCAAGTCCTTGGAGTGTTGTCCAGAGTATAAACGCAAATTGGGTGTAACTGACCATCCATGAATCAATCTAAGTCCCCAAAGTGCGGAAAAAATTTTAAATACCAAATGAGTGTGACTGACTGCCCATAAAGTAACTTAAGTCCCTGGAGCACGGACGTATCTCTAAACATTAGACGGGCATGACTGACCATTGATGTACAAGTGCATTCCCCAAAGTGTGGATGCAATCACCAATAGATGAGCGAGTGTGATTCGATCACCCGAACTCATTTTGTTTCAGCCTTGTTTCAATGAAGTTAAGCTTGATGTATTAAAGCCAAAAAACGACTGCCGACCGATATTTTTAATTTATTCCCCGGACTGAGGATAAAACTTAAGTACCAGCTTCTGATCGAGACAGTACAGTATTGGAACTTGACTTAACATTCGGTCATGACCCAAGGCCGTGGCTTCAGGACTTAATAACTAAACTCAGGTCTGATTCAAAGACTAAAACTTCACAAGTACATTGAATGGAAGTTTGAGCACTAAAATACTTAAGAAAATAAACGTAAAACTGTGTTGAAGACAAAATGGAATTTTATTTCAACTATTTTTTGGAAAATAAGGATAGGTACAAAAGTATTCCACAAAATCCTACTAGTAGGGGTTGAACTTGCATCTATACATGGCCTACAGGAAACAAAAGGAAATTCCTATATGTCTACCAAAAATGAGGAAAGAAGACATGTTTATTCTCTTGTTTTCATCTTCTTCATCTTCGGCGTTGACCCGTTGGAACTACCGCTCAGGTACCACATCGAGCCCTTGCTTTTTGGTTGTTGATCTCTAGCGAGGGGGATTATGGTAACCCCTTCCTTCGAACTCACATGTTGTAATACTTTCTGGAGGCAGACTCGGAGAAGCAGGATCGACATTAGAAGATGAAAGAGGCACACCGGTGTCGACAATCGTACCACTGGGAGAAACCATTCGCTGAGGAGCTGGACTAGGGCATTCCATCCCACCTCCAATACAACTGGCCCATGTAGCTGCTTCTATCTCGGGGTTGATCTCTGCTATGATCTCTTCTTTATGAATTATTCGACCATCCATGGGGATGCTGCCAGTTGAGCTCGAAGAGATGACCACAGATGCGCCTTCGCCCATGACAAAAGGGAGGTCGGTAAATAGATCGCTTTTATGACCAAGAAGTTCCTCCATCATTTGCTTAGCAAAGGTAAAAGTATTCCACTGCGCTCCATTAGTTGGTGCAACTGTCGTTGTTGTGATCGCCTCTGTTATAAGGGCCTCTTGCTCGTGATGAAGCTCTTTGGTTGTAGGGGGCACTGCCGATGCAGCTCCTATTGCTGAATAGAGATATGGAAAAAAGTTTTAGCAATTACTTCAAACAACACTCCTCACTTTAAATAAGTGCAAGAAATGTTCAAAATACCTTCCTCGGAATGGCTTGCAGATAGAGCCAGAATAGCTTCAGTGACATGCTCACGAGCTGGAGACAAATGCAGTTGATCAAGATTGTATGCGGGCACAGATTGAGAATCAACTGCAGGAGTAGATTTGGGTAGGATTGGCATAAGAATTTTGGTACCTACATCGTGATGCTCAACGCCAAAACCCTCTCCAGCCTCTAAATGCTAAGTACCGAGTCTCTCTTTTTCAAATGTGATAATAACATCATAGAGAACTCTTCTCTCATCCTCATGTATCATTCGATTTTCTAATTCGAAATCGTCGATGAATTCAGTGTGGTGCTCTGCTTTTTCATCTTCAATCAAGCAGCACCAAGCAATGTATAAATGTGATGGATAGTTTTCAAGCCAACTTAGATGTTGATACTTCATAACATTAGAATTATAAGTAATAAGAATATTTTTGATGTCAACCTCCAACCTGGTCTTCGCCGCTGTCACTCATTCTCAACCCTGGATTTGGCTTCTTGAACCTTAAGCGTTGCCGCATCCCTCTCATCCTGACCCCACAGCCTGCTCACATGCTTTCTGAGCGGCTTTATTTACATCATCTTTTCTTTGACAACTTCAGCAAGTTTTGCTTTAAGCTCCTCAAACCCTTTATGCGCCCCATCTCTTTCGGCCATAACTGTGGTGGTCCGTTGTCCCATCTCCTCAACCAGGGCTAAGTGTGTTCACCTCATTTCTTCCATCCTCCGGGTTGCCTCATCAGGCCTTTGTTTCTAAATTTCTTATTGACTTGTTTTCATCATTAAGCACCTGAATTACGCAGTCCTTCTAAGCGAGATCAGTTCCTAATTTCTCGATTGTCTTCGCCCGCTCAGAGGCCACCGTTGATGCTTTGTCTGTGGTCTTCATCTATTCCCGGTATTAGCCATAAACATCATGAATGTAGTCGTGCATTGTCTGTTCTACCTCAATGGGAATTTGCTTTAAGTGCATGGGAAAGACGAAGCCATCAAAGTAGATATTTGGAAAATCGTTTTCAGCTTAGTGATTCTAACTGCTCCCTTCCTAATGGTACCTATGATGGCTTGCTCAGTGACGACGGGAGTTTCAATTTTGATCCTTCGATGCTGTGGGTAGGGCCCTGGTGCTTGAGAAGATGGTATTTGATGCGAAGGTTTTAGGGGTTGTTTAGAAGAACCAGAGAGTTGTGTTGGCCTCGAGGTGGCACAGAGCATGACCGTGAGTGACACCTATACTCTCTCTCTCTCCCTGTCCCTTTTTCCTCTTGTAATGCTCCCTCTTATGAGTGGAATAGCCATGATCACGGTATCTATCAGCCTCATGCCTATGAGACTTAGAATATGAGCTGGATGAATGGCACGTAGAGAGAAGGCTACCAAGCATAGATTCCTGCCTCGTTATCGTATGTGCAAAATAAAGGAAGCAGAGTTGGTAATCCCCAGAAATGAATAGCTTACGACTGGAAATTGTGTAGTGCCATGAAGTGTATGTATGCATGTGCAAACCTTGCATGTGCAAACCCCCCGACCAAATGGTTATATCGACCATAATCGAAGGAGTTGACTCACTTAGATGTAAAGTGCTTTGAAGCCCATCCAATCTGGTATCTTGTTGGAGCGGCACATAGTCCGGAAATGGAATGTCTGCAAGTCCTTCGAAGGGATTCTCCATGTGTGGGGAAGGAGAATCCTAGATTATAACACCAGCAGCTGGCAGAGGCACGACCATAGATTTCCATCTCGTAGGATAGCGAAGTATTTAAGCAACTACCTTGCATTTTCTTTTTCCCACTGATTGTCGAGGACTATCTAAGGGCCTGGCTACAGGTTCGTCTTCAGTGGGCATATCCTCTTCACCTCCCTATTCAACAATTATGATCTCGGGCATTCTACGCCTAGCTCGTCTTGCCGGAGCTGCCATAAGAGATCCTTCAATCTCGATGCTTTGGTCTCGGTCAATCAGCCCAACAACCCTCAGATTTTCATCAGTGAGCACCGCTTCGATCTCTCTAATCTCACCCCGCACCTCTTGGAGAATCCTTACGATTTCTCTAAATTGATCGCCTTCAGGTCATCGGATGGAAGCTGTAAAAGAAAGAAAATGTTAGACTCAACATTGATTACAACTATCCCAATAGTTACAAGAGAAATTGCGGCACTTACGTCTGACTAGCCACCGTCTAGCAAATCTTGGCGGGCATCGAACATAAAACCACTTGATTTTGAAATAACTAAGTTTGGTCCAAGTTTCGATCACAATTTGACAGTTTCTGGCTCCCTCTAAGAGTGTAAAAGAGGGATTATCTCCCCGACTCTTTACATTGAACAAGAATCTAACTTCCTCTGGAGTCGAGGGTCGAAAAAGATTCTCCATAAAGATGATGAATAAGCTGTTCAGAAGAGCGTACCCGTTCGAGTGTAACTATGACGAGACAATCCTTAAATAAGACAACACCTCCCAGATATATTGATTGAGTGGTGGAAGCGTCCTGACTGTGCAGGAAAATCGATTAAAAGCGGCGTACTCTTCCAGAGGAGTATGTGGCCTATCGTTCGGCCTTGGTAGTAGGACATCATTCAACGATAGCCCATGCCTCAAACAAATTCTCCCCAACATATCTTCAGAAATGTTGGATGGTATGGAATCTTGTGGGTTCCCAATGAAGGTTGCGCCTGGTAGCTCATCCGAAGCTGGACTTATAACCTCGACCGCGATGGCTGGCATCTCTATTACCAAAGGAGGTGGACTTTGAGCCTCTTATTGTTGCGAGCTCCTAGGTTCCGTAGCTAATTAACTCATAAAAAACATTGTTAGGCAATAATTATCCTATGTGTTCCCCCATGTGAAATGCATGAATGTGTTATGCAATGCAATACTGTATAATACATAAGGAAATACTATGGAGATTGGCAAAGTGTTTGAATGATGAGACTCCAGAATTCAACCGGTGACCGTCATCGCTGACCATCACAACCGTGCCATTAGACTTTAGAGACGATTCAAATTGTGGTTTGTTAAGCATTGTCATATTACAGTTCCATCGATGAGCTTCAAAGGTGGTCAAATGTGCAGTACATTTAAGTCAGATTATGCAAGGCAAAAGCTCGTCAGGGTTAAGTGTTTAAGAATGCAATTCATATCGATAAAAGTTTAAACTTGAATCAACCACCAAAGTGTGACGACCCGGAATTTCTAGATATTTGAAATTGGAATATTTAATTGATTTTAAATATTTAAAAGTTAGTTTCTAACTTGAATTTCAAATATCACTGTTTATTAGATAATTAAATTATTGAATTTAATAATCTGAAATTGGTTTAAATAGCGAATCTTGGATTTTTAAGTTAGATTAAAATATTTCAAAGACTTAGAAATTTATATTGATTATACTGGAGATAATAGAAATATTAAATTTGAAATTGGAAGTGTTTGGTTAAGTTTTGAAAATACATCGTTTAAATCGATATTTAAAAATAGCCTTCCGAGGCACGGTCTCGGAATTCGACAAAACCAATTCCATTGGATCGATAATAGCGTATTATTATCGAATTTCAATTTTAGTAGTGTTTGGAGTTGTCGTGAGGTCGTACGATAAGTAAACGCGCTGAAACTATATCGAAAATTTAATATAATAACTGAGCTATCTTCACCATACGATCGAATTAGGACTTGAAACCTTTTCCATCATGTTTTAACATTATAAACGCCTAGTGGCACGCCTCGATTGGAGATCAAAATTTTGAGTTGCGATAATCGAGGCGATTTAAAATTTGGATTTAAATTTGAATATAAATAATATAATTGGAATACTGTAGTAAGAGTTAAACACGTAAAGAAAATTTTTCAACACGTGTACACCTGATAGGACACGCGTCCTCTCTGGTTCAGCACGCGTCTAAAAAAAGAGGGAAAGAAAACTATCTCGTTTAAATTACAGCAGAAAATGGGAAAAAAGAAAAAAATAAACTCATCAAAATTGAATAATGGCTGAGCGTTCAAAACCAAACAAACATCAAGTTGAGAGCGAAAACCGTAGGCGAAATCAAAGTTAGAATGGATACCTCTTTTCGTTTTTTCCCAAAATCGAATTTATGAAATCGATTCAAAAATCAGTGTAGAATGGAATCGTTCAAGGTATTGCCGCAAGTTTCATCCATTAGGACGCCTTTCGATCCTCAACTCAACTGGTCTGGGATCGATCTCGCTTCGGAACCGAGCTTCTCTACTTCCTGTGATTTGGTAGAAGGGGAGATCGGTTTTCGTGTTAGGTCAGAAGCGCAACATCGTTGTCCGAAATCTCGTGGCCAAGGCGAGGCTTTCGCATGTTCGCGTGGGTGGCTGGAGTCGCTAGTCTGATGGAGGCTCGAGGCGTGAAGGTCAGGGTAAGTCGCATGCTCGTAAATGGATGAGGTCTCGATGGGGTCTCGATGCGGTCTTGATGTTAAAGGGAAGCGTGAAGATTGGTGGCCGCTGCAGTGTGCGTTCGTGTTATGCTATTCAGGATTCGTGAATTTCGTCAAAGGCTGGGAAGGTGAAGATGTAGTTGCGTTCAAATGTCTAGGCTGGTTGTTTCCTGGGTATGGGTTCTCTGTTCTTTTCTTTATTTCATTTTTGAATTCAAATTTGGTTTAAACAGTAATGAATTTGAGAAAATGTTTAGTATATAGAACATGTATATAGGTGGAATATATATATATATATATATATATATAAGGTTTAGATATAGATTGTTTTTTTAAAAGAAGAAGAGAATGAAAATTAGGATTATCATTTAAAATTAGTTGGAATTAAATTATTAGTCTAAATAAAAATTATAAATGGTAATCTATTTTTCGATTTGTTCGAATGTTAATAAATTGTATAATGTTTATACAAGGTCTGGAAAATTGTGAAGAAAACAGGCTGGTTTGGATTGGGTTGCATAGGCAATCAAAGGTGAGTTAATCTCACTCATCTGGGTTTTATTTAAATTTAAATAGTTAAATTTAAAATTTGTTGATTGTGTGCTTGGATGATAAATTATTATCATATATTGGATTAGACCATATGCGCTGCATAATAGCGGATGATATTATATTAAACCCATATATCACGATATTCCACCCCGAAGTGGAATTGGTATTATATATTTATTTGGAGCGATTGATTTCCTGCATTATTTAGCGGATGAGACCCTATGCACTGCATAATAGCAAAGGATATTATATAAACCCGTATACCGCGATATTCCACCTCGAAGTGGAATTGGTATTTTATATTATGCTAACATCTGTGGATGCAGGGAAACAGGTTGGAGGGATCCAACTGGATTCCTCAAAATATTTAGATTTGTTTAAATATTCTGTGTTATGATGTATTGGATAATCTGGATAGATTACATTGATAATTAGAAATAATGGATGCTATGGATTGATTGAATATATTTGGGAATGTTGAGTTACCAAAAATTTATAGATTGGATTTTCGAAAAGAAAATAAGAAGAGGATTTGTAAGAAAAATAATTATAAAGAATTTGGATAAATTAGATTGGAAAAGGATAGAAGTTGATTTTAAATTCTAAATTAGATAAATTCCAAATTATGGAAAAGAGATTTTTAAATAAATGGAGATAAATGAATTTTTAAACTTAAATGATATTATTTTAAATAATAAAAGATTTATTCAATTCAGGATTTAAATGTTTAGAAAAAAAATTTAAAGAAGGAAATTTGGGTAATATGAAACTGATATTTTCTGCTAAAAGGATTTTAAATCATAACTATGAAATAAAGTCTGAAGTTAATGGTTTTTGAAATAAATTGAGTAAGTAAAGGAATTTATTTCAAAATGGAGTAATTTGGAAATCAATTTGAGAATTGATTTAAGTGTTTGGAATTGGAATTTAAAAGAAGATGAGACTATGAAATTTATAAACTGGATTTATAATGTGAAATGGATATCGGTGGATCTTCGGGAGTATAAATTCATGGTAGGAATTTATAAAGAAATGAGTAATTTGTTTTAAAAATAAATAGTGATTTATTTTTAAAGGTATGGATATGGAAAGTATATTTCTCCGGAAAGCCAAGTGTATTTATAGGAGACTTTTATGTATAAGCTAAAGCCTTTAAAATTTTGTTTTAAGGAAATGTTTTAGAAAATTTTCTATTTTTAAACGTTTTAAATTTTAAAGTAAATATTTTCAAAATTTATTTTAGTAGTAATTATTTAAAGGATAATTATTAATATTTATATTTTATAAAGTAGTTTTATTTTAAAGATAGTTTCGTTAAAGTTTTATTTGAAAATTTGTATAGAATTTTGTAACTCTTATTTTAAATTTAATTTGACTTAACTTTTATTTTAGAAATTAGTTTATATTTTATAAAGTAGTTTTATTTTAAATATTTCCAAACAGATATTTTTGAATAAAGTGTTTAAGAAGTTCAGTTTAAACGTTTTAAAGTATATTTTATTATAAAGTGTTTTAAACTAATTAAAATCTATAGTATTTTGTATTTGGTGATTTCAGTGGGAATAAAAAATATTTGGAGAATTTATTCCGTGAGAGAAAATGGTTTGAAACTGTTTTCAAAAAGGTTGAAAAGTGGAAAAATATCTTATGAAGATATTTTGAGGTTAATAAATAATTTGGGAGAAATTATTATGGCTTGATGATTGTTTGTGAATATTACTTGATAGTTAAATAACCGACTATCAATATTGGCCAATGCGCTGATCGTTTCGAAGAGGCCTAGATCGGGATTAAATTTACGAAAACCACTTCAATCCGGTTTGAACGTTTTCGTGTGGAAGACAAGTGCTGGAGGTCGAAGATGGAGCGGTCAAGTGCAAGGGCTAATCTCTACTAATCCTGAGGGTGATTCCAAAATGGATGTAGTAGGAGTAGTGCCTTCGGTTCCGTTCGAATTCGGGATGGACTTGTATGGATGAATGATTTCAGGACATCGTCAGGAGGACGATGAGCATTCTTAGTGAAATGTTTTAAAAAGGCAACGCTTGGCCTCGAGCCTCATCAACCGAGAATGACTGAAAATTAGGGGTTATGCAGCAAGGCTAAGTGGGTAGCACCCATTAGGGTAAGATCGTCCCTGTCTAGATGTCCCTTTTATTTCGTCTGTGTGGTGCGATTGCTGATCCCAACCGTGGGGTGGTCTTAGTTTGGATTATCGAGTAAGGGGTTGTCTCGGTCTTGTGTTGCAGGGGATCGGGAGGGATCCTCGGTATGGAGATCTAGGCCACGTACCGTGACAGGTGGTACCCCAGTGCCTAGTCATTAGTTGGAAATCCATTCTCCCTACATGCCTTTATGTTTTTTGTTTGTAGAACCCACTTTATGGCTAGTATGGTGGAATTTAATCATGTAACAATTTCAGCTATTTGAATAAGTATTTGTATATAGACATTATTATAATGTCAGAGGATTTTGATAAGAAATGTTTTGGCTATCGTAAGGTAAAAACCCAACATGTTTATTTGTGGCGTGGTCTTACGAGGTGCTTTCGATTTTCAAAGGATTTTGGAAACTTTAATAATCCAATTGAGTGGTATTCCAGACCGACTCAGGTATTATTTAACTATAAAGCTCGGGTCAGACCGAGTATTATAGAGTGCAGATTTGGATGGACTGCTAGGGAGCTCAGGAGATGAGTTGGATGGCGAGACATATCCGACGTATATGATGTATATTTCGCTGTGTATTCAGTTTTGGAAGGATGAGATATTATAACCATCCTGAGTTGTGCTGTTGATTGTATTGAACCCTGATGCTGTATTCTGTTGATGTATGTATAAAACAGATATAATTTCTTTTATGTAAAAATCTGTTATCATCTATTATATTTTATTCTGCTGCGTAGGTAAGATTCTGATATTGTGTCTATTTCTTTCTCTACTTTCTTCTTCTTTTAACCCTATGGTTCAATTTTTGGGCGTCGAAAATTCGGGCCGTTACATTTGGTATCGGAAAGATTAAGCGAGAACCTTGGCTCTGGTGGGGATTTACTCATTTGAATGGAGTCTGTAGTACTCTAGAATGAGTTTAAGAGTATTAATAGTATGAGCGCGTATTTGATAGTGAATATAAAATTGTTTTTATATTATGTTGACTTATCGGTTGAGTGTTTATGGATTCTGGTCGATATGTGGGACGCCACGTCATCGATAGGGGTTTCTAAACTCTTAAACAAGATAAACCGACACATTATTGTTTTAAAATAAGGGTAAATGGAATAGTTTTTCCCAAAATTATTTTTATATATAAAAGAATTAATTTTCTGTAAATTATTGTAGTTATATATGATTGCTTGGTTGTTAGGAGATGATAATATTAAATTATTATCATTGTTAAGTGGAAGTTGAATAAAGGATTAAAATTATGACCAAAGATTAAGGAATAAATTCATTAACAAAATGAAATTTATAAATGTGAATTATAAATGTGATTTATAATTGAAGATGAAATAAAAATTCCAGAGTAATGTTTCAATATGAATTGGCAGGATTGGAATTTGGAATTTTGGGAAAGGTTTAAATTCCTTTAGAGTTTGGAAATGATTTTCAAAGATTTTGGAATAAATGGTGATAGTATTTGAAGAATGTTTTTGGAGTTGGGTTTGAAATCTGGAGATATTTGGAAGTTAAAAATATTTGAAGGGTAAAAGCATTTAAACTCTCTTCGGTCACTGGAAAATAACTTCGGTGATGACTGCAGCATCATCGACGTTCATTTTCGAGTTTCTAAGAGAGGAATTGCTATCCGAATGATTTAATTGGGAGTTGTTTGCAAAATTGGGTTGGTTTTAAAAATTCAAGGATTAATTGGATATGCAATTGAATTATGGGTTTCACAAATGATTTTTGAAATATTGAAGTTTTGGTTTGGTAAAACCGTTTGATTTTAAAATACAAAGGAATATTGACATTTGTTGCAAAATTGAGTTTGATTTTGTGATGCAAAGGAATAATTTTGTTTGGATATAATTGATTTCAAAAATGATTTTGAAATGTTGAGTAATTGATTAAAAGACTCTGGAATCTTATTTAAAATGTTTATGGAATTTAAATAAGTTGGAAACTTAAGGAAGTTTAAAAATTCGAATTGAAATGGAATGTAATTGAATCTAGTAAATAAAAGTAAAAATATAATTATTGGAAGTAAATTTGTGAGAGAACGAATTTATTTAAATTTGTAAGTAATAGAACTAGAATTAGAGTTGAATAATGAAATCAATTTAAATTGTGTCGAGAAAAGTGAATTGTAAAGGAACTAAAAGAAGTAAAAGTCTGGAAATAAACTTTTTATCGAAATTTGAAATTTATGGAATAAGATTCAACTTGAAAGGGTCAAATAAAGGTAAGTGTGATTAGAGAATAAAGTTAGAAAGATAAATCTATTAAGGAAGGTTGGTAAATGGAATGGAAATAAAATTGTGGATCGAAAAATGAATTTGCATTTATAAGAAAATAGAATTGAAACTGAATATTGGGAATTAGTTTAAAATGTGTGTAATGGAAGTTAGTCAAGTTTTGGCGAAATTAAATGAAAAGACTGAAATAAAATTCGTGAGAAAACTAATGGATTTAAGTAGGTAAGAAAATGATTTGGAATCAATTTGATTTGAATCTTGTTGTGTAAAATGAAGTATTAAATTTGTTGGGAATAAATGGGTGGAAGGAAGGAAAATTTAATTCAAGTGGAATTGAAAATGGAAATTCGAATAAAAGTATTGAGGTTTGAAATTAATTAGTAAATTGAATCTATATGGAAATTGGAATCAAATTGATTAAATATAGATAATAAAAAAGCGATAAAGTGAATTTGAAAGATTAATTCGTAGTAGACTAATATATATATATATATATATATATATATATATTATAATTAAAAGTTTAGAAATAAATCCATTGGGATTTAAATAAATTAGTAGTGAGACTAATTAAAGAAATGATTTATTTGAATATGGTTTGATATAAAGGTAAATATAATTCAATATCTAAAATGAAGGTAATTTGAATTCATATGGAATTGGAGATCCGGTTTAAAAATAAGTGGATATAAAGGATAAAGTGGTAGAGTAATAAATATAAGAAGTATATAAAATATTTATATTGAACTTAAGAAATAAATGATAAAATTCTTAAGTAAGTTTGATATTGGAAATATACTAAGTAATTTTGGAATAGAGATTAAGTAAGATTGTGAAATAGGACAATTGTGGATAAGTGAATAGAAATCAAAATAATGTGAATAAAAGAGAATTGATACAATTAATAATAAATCGATATAAATACGTAAGATGTACGTATATTATTTTATTCGCATAATGATTTGATCCAGATTCAGGCGTTGAATTCCGAGGTAGTTGTACCGATCCGAGTTAGGATTTTTCACTCGATTCTCGACGACGAACCCTTAATATGGATTTTTGATTGATTCTAGAAATTCTCTATCATAGTTCGTGGCTATGCAAGGAGAATGATGTTTCTGATCAAGAAACCAAATCTCAGTCTGCACTAGGGAGTCGGGTGAACGATACTAGTTCGGAAGTGAAATTGTATGATCGAGTAAGCGATCGAATTGGGTATTGCGTACGGATAATATATGCGCATCGTACGAATGTGAATATAATAGATATGAAAATGGTTGTAAAGAAGTATATAAACTGATTTTGAAAGCTATGAGTGGATATTACTGTTAAGTAGGATACAAGTGTTATATAGCAAAAGAAAACTGGGATTTTTGATTTTTGAAGATAAATTGAAATTTGCTCGGCAAAGGTATGTATTTAAATTTCTGTACGAAATTTGATGATTTTTTGGTCTAGCCGCTTGGCCTTTTGTTTTCTTTTTGAAATCTGGGGGCCCGTAGTGGCATTTTGTAGTTCTACCGATCTAGCCATGCAAAGAAGACGCTGGCAAAAATTTTCGAAAATTTAGGGAGTTAGAAATTTTTTGATAATTTAAATTTGGTTTTAAGTTTAAATTTAAATGGTTGGGAAAGTGATATTGGTTGGAACCTATGGAAGAAGTTTGGAAAGTTAGTAATGGTGATAGTGTTTTAATAAAAAGATTATTTTGGGTATTGTTTAAACTGTTTGGTTTTGGGTAGTTGTTGAAAACCAGTTGTTTGGGAAAATAGAGAACGGGTTGTGGACCATTCTTCTTAACTAGTAATTTCAGGGACAAAATTCTTTTAAAGGGGAAGGAATGTGACGACCCAGAATTTTTGGATATTTGAAATTGGAATATTTAATTGATTTTAAATATTTAAAGGTTAGTTTCTAACTTGAATTTTAAATATCGTTGTTTATTAGATAATTAAATTATTGAATTTAATAATCTAAAATTGATTTAAATAGTGAATCTTGGATTTTTAAGCCGGATTAAAATATTTCAAAGACTTAGAAATTTATATTGATTATACTGGAGATATTAGAAATATTAAATTTGAAATTGGAATTGTTTGGTTAATTTTTGAAAATACATCGTTTAAATCGATATTTGAAAATAGCCTTCCGAGTCATAGTCTCGAAATTTGACGAAACCAGTTCCATCGGATCGGTAATAGCGTATTATTATCGGATTTCAATTTTCGTAGTGTTTGAGTTGTCATGAGATCGTACGATAAGTAAACGCACTAAAACTATATCGAAAATTTTATATAATAACTGAGCTATCTTCACCATACGATCGAATTAGGACTCGAAACATTTTCCAACATGTTCGTAATAAGGTTTAATATTATAAACGCCTAGCGGCATGCCTAGATTGGAGATCGAAATTTTGAGGTGCGATAATCGAGACGATTAAAAATTTGGATTTAAATTTGAATATAAATAATATAATTGGAATACTGTAGCGAGAGTTAAACACGTAAAGAATATTTTTCAACACAAGTACACCTGATAGGACACGCGTCCTCTCTGTTTCAGCACGCATATAAAAAAATAGAGAAAGAAAACTATCTCGTTTAAATTACGATAGGAAATGGGCGAAAAGAAAAAAAATGAACTCATCAAAATTGAATAATGGCCGAGTGTTCAAAATCAAATAAACATCAAGTTGAGAGCGAAAACCGTAGGTGAAATCAAAGTTACAATGGCTGCCTCTTTTCGTTTTTTCCCAAAATAGAATTATGAATTTGATTCAAAAATCGGAGTAGAACGGAATCATTCCAGGTATTGCCATAAGTTTCATCCACCAGGACACCTTTCGATCCTCAACTCAACTAGTCTGGGATCGATCTCGCTTCGAAACCGAGCTTCGCAACTTCCTGTGATTTGGTAGAAGGGGAGATCGGTTTTCGTGTTAGGTCAGAAGCGCAGCATCGTTGTTCTAAATCGCATGGCCAAGTCAAGGCGTTCGCATGCTCGCGTGGGTGGCTGGAGTCGCTAGTCTGATGGAGGCTCGAGGCGTGAAGGTCAGGGCGAGTCGTTTGTTCGTAAATGGATAAGGTCTCGATGCGGCCTCGACGCTAAAGTGAAGTGTGAAGCTTGGTGGCCGTTGCAGTGTGCGTTTGTGTGATGCTGTTCAGGATTCGTGAGTTTCGTCAAAGGCTGGGATGGCGAAGACGTAGTTGCGTTCAGATGTCTAGGCTGGTAGGTTCCTGGGATGGGTTCTCTATTCTTTTCTTTATTTCATTTTGAATTCAAATTAGGTTTGAACAGTAATGAACTTGAAAAAATGTTTAGTATATAGAACATGTATATAGGTGGAAAAATATATATATAAGGTTTAGATATATATTATTATTATTATTTTTAAAAAAGAAGAAGAAGAGACTACAAATTAGGATTATCATTTAAAATTAGTTGGAATTAAATTATTAGTCTAAATAAAAATTATAAATGGTAATCTATTTTTCGATTTGTTTGAATGTTAATAAATCATATAATGTTTATACAAGGTCTGGAAAATTGTGAAGAAAACAGGCCGGTTTGGATTGGGTTGCATAGACAATCAAAGGCGAGTTAATCTCACTCATCTGGGTTTTATTTAAATTTAAATAGTTAAATTTAAAATTTGTTGATTGTGTGCTTGGATGATAAATTATTAGCAGTTATATTCCATATACCGCGATATTCCACCTCGAAGTGGAATTGGTATTATATATGTATTTGGAGTGATTGATTTCCTGCATTATATAGTGTATGAGACTCTATGCGCCGCATAATAACGGAGGATATTATATAAACCCATATACCACGATATTCCACCTCGAAGGGGAATTGGTATTTTATATTGTGCTAACATATGTGGATGTAGGGAAACAGGTTGAAGGGATCCAACGGGATTCCTCAAAATATTTAGATTTGTTTAAATATTCTGTGTTATGATGTATTGCATAATCTTGGTAGATTACATTGATAATTGGAAATAATGGATGCTATGGATTGATTGAATATATTTGGGAATGATGAGTTACCAAAAATATATAGATTGGATTTTCGAAAAGAAAATAAAAAGTGGATTTGTAAGAAAAATAATTATAAAGAATTTGGATAAATTAGATTGGAAAAGGACAGAAGTTGATTTTAAATTCTAAATTAAATAAATTCCAAATGATGGAAAAGAGATTTTTAAATAATTGGGATAAATGAATTTTTAAACTTAAATGATATTATTTTAAAGAATAAAAGATTTATTCGATTTAGGATTTAAATGTTTAGAAAAAATTGAAAGAAGGAAATTTGGGAAATATGAAACTGGTATTTTTAGTTAAAAGGATTTTAAATCATAATTAAGAAATAAAGTCTGAAGTTAATGGGTTTTGAAATAAACTGAGTAAGTAAAGGAATTTATTTCAAAATTGATTAATTTGGAAATCAATTTGAGAATTGATGTAAGTGTTTGGAATTATAATTTTAAAAGAAGACGAGACTATAAAACTTATAAACTGGGTTTATAAAGTAAAATGGATATCGGTGGATATTCGGGAGTATAAATTCACGGTAGGAATTTATAATGGAATGAGTAATTTGTTTTAAAAATAAATAGTGATTTGTTTTTAAAGGTATGGATATGGAAAGTATATTTCTCTGGAAAGCCAAGTGTATTTTGAAGGAGACTTTTATGTATAAGCTAAAGGCTTTAAAATTTTGTTTTTAAGGAAATGTTTTACAAAATTTATTATTTTTAAATGTTTTAAATTTTAAAGCAAATATTTTCAAAATTTATTTTAGTAGTAATTATTTAGAGGATAATTATTAATATTTATTTTTTATAAAGTAGTTCTATTTTAAAGACAGTTTGGTTAAAGTTTTATTTGAAAATTTGTATAGAATTGCGTAACACTTATTTTAAATATAATTTGACTTAACTTTTATTTTAGAAATTAGTTTTATATTTTATAAAGTATTTTTATTTTAAATATTTTTAAACAGATATTTTTGAATAAAGTATTTAAGAAGTATAGTTTAAATTTTTTAAAGTATATTTTATTATAAAGTGTTTTAAACTATTTAAAATCTAAAGTGTTTTGTATTTGGTGATTTCGATGGGAATCGAAAATATTTGAAGAATTTATTCCATGAGAGAAAATGGTTTAAAACTGTTTTCAAAAAGGGTTGAAAAGTTGAAAAAATATCTTGCGAAGATATTTTGAGGTTAATAAATAACATGGGAGAAATTATTATGGCTTGATGATTGTTTGTGAATATTATTTGATAGTTAAATACCCGACTATCAATATTGGCCAATGCGTTGATCGTTTCGAAGAGACCGGGATCAGGATTCAATTTCCAAAAACCACTTCGATCCGGTTTGAACGTTTTCATGTGGAAGACAAGTTCTGGAAGGCGAAGATGGAGTAGTCAAGTGCAAGGGCTAATCGCTACTAATCCTGAGGGTGATTCCAAAATGGATGTAGTAGGAGTAGTGCATTCGGTTCTGTTCGAACCCGGGACGGACTTGTATGGATGAATGCTTTCAGAACACCGTCAGGAGAACGATGAGTATACTAAGTGAAATGCTCTAACAAGGTAACGCTTAGCCTCGAGCTTCATCAATCGAGAATGACTGAAAATCATGGGTTATGCAGCAAGGCCCATTAGGGTAAGGTCATCCCTGTCTAGATGTCCCTTTTATTTCGGCTATGTGGTGCGGTTGTTGATCGCAACCGTGGGGTAATCTTACTTTGGATTATCCAGTAAGGGGTCATCCCGGTCTTGTGTTGCAGGGGATCGGGAGGGATCCTCGGTACAGAGATCTAGGCCACGTAATATGACAGGTGGTACTCCAGTGCCTAGTCGTTAGTTGGAAATCCATTCTCCCTACGTGCCTTTACGATTTTTGTTTGTATAACCCACTTTGTGGCTAGTATGTTGAAATTTAATCATGTAACAATTTCAGCTATTTGAATAAGTATTTGTATATAGACACTATTATAATATCAGAGGATTTTGATAAGAAATGTTTTGGCTATCGTAAGGTAAAAATCTGACATGTTTATTTGTGTCGTCGTCTTACGAGATGCTTTTGATTTTAAAAGGATTTAATATAATTGAGTGTGTTTTCTCACGCTGGTATTCCAGACTGACTCAGGTATTATTTAACTATAATGCTCGGGTCAGACCAGTATTATAGAGTACAGATTTGGATGGACTGCTAGGGAGCTCAGGAGACGAGTTGGATGGCGAGATGTATCTGACGTATCTGATGTATATTCTGTTGTGTATTTAGTTTTGGAAAGACGAGATATTATAACCGTCCTGGGTTGTATTGTTGATTGTATTGAACTCTAATGCTATATTCTGTTGATGTATGTATAAAACAAATATAATTTCTTTTGTGTAAAAATCTATTACATCTATTATATTTTATTCCGCTGCGTAGGTAAGATTATGATATTGCTTCTATTTCTTTCTCTACTTTCTTCTTCTTTTAACCCTAATGGTTCGATTTTCGGGCATCGAAAATTCAGGCCATTACACAAAGTACGCTTTGTCTTGATCAAGGGAATGCCATTTCATATCAATCGAAGAACTGTGGTTCGTATCAACCAAAAAATAAAAAAATAGTGGTTTGTACCGATGCTAAGTTGTCTAATTCATATCCATTCAGAGGAATCTCTCTCGTATCGATCAGCAAGCCACTAAGTCGTATCAATTAGATTGTTTGTATCCATTTTCAAAGTTCGTGTCGATCGAGAGACATCAATGCGAATTCCATTAATTAAGGATTTGTATGAGAGTTGTCGTTGGCTAATCGATACAAAGCACTCCACTCATTCGATACGAAGCACTGGTAGTCCAAGTCGATATGAATCCCCTCCTTCCTTCACCAATATGAAGCCTAGGCTGAACCACCATTACTCCACCTCCTTTGTATCCCTCCTTAATCCTTCTTCTCCAACTAACACGGAGGCTATCGGTGCTCAACATCAAACTCCGGCCATCCGCAGCCACGACCACGATTAAGATAGCATGAGGAGGTCAAGTCTCATCATCTTTAGTTCAGATTTGGTTAATTGCTTACCTAATCATGACAGATAATCGAAGGATTTAACGATTAGGGATTAAAGAAATGGGTTATGGTTTTTTCCTCTTTGGACCAAACGATACGAAGGTAGGATGAGAGAAAGAAGCAAGAAAAAGCAAAAGTAAAATTTTTTCTAAGTGTTGAAGCATTTATAGTGGGAAAGCGTCCCTTCGTCTCCTGGTCATTTTGACCTATTAGAACCAGTCTCCTCGTATCGGTATGAATGTCGCCATTCGTATCCATGTGCCATCAGACTAAAGCAACGCTTGTTCGAACCCACTTAGGACACATCGATGTGAGATACTTTATCCGTATCCATTTAATGCAATAGCCATTCGTATTCGCCACTATCGGGTCATGATTGGCCTGCTCAATTTTACCAATACGAAGTGTCAGTTTCGTATCCTCTGTTTGAAGAATCTAAGACTCGTACCCATTGATGCGAATGACCTTGAAACACCAACCAAAGATTCATATCGGTCGCCATCGATACGAAGACAATTTCTCAACTTTTCAGATCGATCCAGGAGAGGATCGATATGAAGAGACAATCCAAAGCAACCATCAAGCGTTGTTACAACACGAATTTCACATTGATTTAGCAGAGGATCGATACAGAATTCGATAAGAGAAAACTGACAATGACCCGTGAACATATGAACTTTAGCGGGAGTCAGGTTTGCTATCATTCAACACTCGGTTACAATAGTGCACAGTACAATAATTGGCAGTCAACAATTCGGTATTTATATTATTGGAGATCAATCAAAGGTCATATTTTGACGAAACGACAACAGTTATTCAGCTAATCGAAAAGGAAATTTTAGACTAGAGATAGCACATTTTCGAATCACGTCATGTTCTCACAAGACGTGCTTTGAGGGGCAAATGTTATCCCGCCTTTTGGCAAGGCCGTGGCACTAAGAACTTAACTGGAAAGCAAGGACAGTCCATCCCAAAGATCGGTTATTCATACATTCACTATGGATGCTAATGAATCCTGTTTGAGTTCAGATTAAGTTATAATCGATATGATACGACAAGCAAAGCTATGAAAACCAACATTCCAAATTTCATGTCAATTGGAGTTCATATGCTCAAGATGTGATCGTTGCAAGTCAAGGATAGCGACTACAATTCGTATCCATTAGTATGAATAGTGATTCATATCTGCCACTGGCCTCACTTCGTATCCAACCTGCATCATATCCATCCCTTCAGATAGTCCGTTTTATATCCATCCAAGCAAGCAATGGTTCGTAACCATAGGAAGATAGCAGCCTCATTCGTCTCCGTCTACTTTGTAGCTACAGCCAAGCAACATCGCGTTTGTACCCATGCGAAACCACTCCATTGAATCCAAAAGGAAAAACCCACGTTCGTATCCACCTCATTCGTACCCATCGAGTTCGTGTCCATAACCAGCCATCTTCTTTGTGTCCACTTCATTCTATCCATCAAATGAGAGTAACCAGACTCGTATCAATAGTTTACTCGATTGATATGATGGAAGAAGCCGTCTAGCGATACGAATGCATCGACACCACTTATAACGACCCGTAATTTTACCACTTTGAAAATGGAATATTTAATTTATTTTAAATATTCAAATGTAGAATTTTCAAACTTAAACAATCTAGTTTTATATAATAAATAAGAATGATAAACTTATTTTCAATATTGAATAAAGATTTTGGATTTCCATTGTAAATTGACAAAAGTCGAAATCTAATAAAGTAGGATAAATATTCATGAAATTTGTTTAAAGGATAAATAATTCCTTTTATATATATATATATATATATATATATACATATATAATCGATATCAAACTCAATTGATAATGATAGTAATTTAATTTATAATGGTTTGATAAATATATAAAACTTGTTTTATAAAGTTGACAAATTTCGTCGCATACCGATAAATCGATGCCGTATTTTTATAAATAGATTTGGATATTGTTTTATATTATTTTATAAGAAAATTTAATTTTTTTAATTATTAAATATATTAAGAAATTTATTTTGAAGTTTGGTTAACATAGATAAATAGTTTAACAAAAAGGTCAAAATATGACCATAAAACATTTTGTCGAAAATCAACGTTTTGTTCAAAATAAGTTGCCACAACGTTATCGCACCTTTGTTAACATGTTTTAACATATATATTACACATTTTAATAACTAAACATGTTTACTTTTATTAAATAATATTAGAAAGCTTCTAGAAGCCCTTAGTAAAAGTAAGTGAGAATTAGCAAAAGTAAGAAAAAGTAAACATCAAATCACATACAACATAAATATGATATTCTTTACTTAATCTGTAAGTGACTAAGATGTAAATTAAGGATGTGAAAGAAGATGTTAAGTCGTGAAAAAGTGGAGATTTCTTTAGGTTGAAATAAGGCTAGTTTGGTAATTTGGTAAGAGGTTATTTTGGTAAATATACCACTTCTTTCTTTTTCTATAAATACCCACCTCCTTCTTCACTTTCATTCACATTTTTTCTTCCTCTTTTATCAAGATTCTTCACCTTCTTCCTCTCCTATTTAATGGCTTCCAAGCCATAGATTTTTTTTTTTGAAAGAAATAACGTCATAATATTTACAAAATATTCAAAAGAAATCAGCGTTCATTCTCTTCAAATCAAACTTATTTTTTCTCCATATTTTACCTCTTTTTCTCTCGACCATAACTTCTTCAAAACAGAAAAAATGCAAAATTATTTTTTTTAATCATGTATTTTTCCAGTGGCTATAAGTTTTATGCTGGCCACTTTGTCTCATTCTAAAATTAACCATGTCAAAAATCCACTTCTTTCCAGTGCATTGTCTAGCCCATTTTTTAAGCCAGAGAATAAGACATTTTGTTTTGATCATAACAGATCCATATTTAGAAATTCTTTTTATTAGATCATATGAAATTCCAGTGGCTACAAATTTTATGTTGATCACTTTTACAATTTTGAGGTTTACAATACCTGAAACTCATTCTTTGAAGTACATTTTCGGGCTTTACATTTGTGAATCCAAGAATAACTCTCTTTCTTTTGGCCATATCTACTTAAAGCTAAACAAAATCAAGTGATTATTTTTTTAAATTAAATAGAAAATAATTTGCAACAACTTTTCAGTTAACATATTTTTCAAATTTTGAGAGTAAGAGAGTCAAAAATCAAAGAGAAGATGACCTATTTTTCGGGTCTAATTTTGAGAATTCAAGGTCAAAGCTCTACCGCTTCTTCTCTATATTTTCGGCCCATCTCTATCTCAAGCCTTGGCTGAGCACTTCAAAGGAAGGAAAAGTTATATTTTAGTATTTAAATGGAGTATGGATTAATTAGTGAAGTGTTGGTTGATTATAATGTTTGCAGGAAGTTAATCGCTTTGGTTTATGGTGAGAAACTCTATTTAGCATCTCTATTAATATATACACATGTTTCATGTTGTGTTATGATTGCTATGGATTCGTATATATGCTTTGATCATCAAGTATTGATTGTTTGATATGATTGTTAATTTTTTTACCAAGTCAGGTTAATACACGTCGATAAGCACAAAGGAAATTACTTTCCTTTTGAAAATAAAATGGTTTATATAGAATGCTTAAACCTTTTGGAAATAGTTTTAAAATGATTTAAAAATATTTTATAAACATTTAATATGTTTAAAGGAATAAAGAAAGAAAATCAAGATTTTATCTTGTATATTTAAAATATGTTCAAATAAATTTTCCAGAAAAATCGCGCTTGTAAAGTGACTAAAGTTTAAAATTGATATTTTAAATGTTTTGTTAATATGAAATAAATTCTTAAAAAATGTTTTAAAATGTTTTAAAAGTAATTTAAGTTGAAAATATGGGTATCGAAATGATATAAAAGTCATTTTGAAGAATATAGCTTTTAAAATACTATTTGCAACACTTTTCGCAGCAGTTTTTAATAACTTTTAAAAAGTAGTTTTAAACTTAACAATTCTTTCCTACATATTTTGTGAATGATTTTAAAAGAATAATTAAGTCATTTAAAGATGATTTGGAAGTTTTAATGAGAGTTTGAATAAATGGGTAAGAGGAATTGTTTATACCACTTAAACAAAAAGTGAAGAAGATTGAATATAATAACAAACTGAGTAATGAGAAAATGACTATTACATTTGTCCGACTTATGGGATCTATGAAGATAAAAAAGGTGTTTAACTAAGGTTAGGGATGGAAAAACTAGTTCCCTGACCTTACATGGCTTATGTTTTCATTTCATAGGTGAGGGGTGGAACAGATCGAAAGGAAAGCCTGGATGCTTTAAAATAAAAAGATTGTATTAAGCTTCCGAAATAAAATAAGATTGGTATTATCTAAAAATTTAAGCAATCTTAAAAATGGATAAATTACGACTTGGATTGCATAGAGATAAGCTTCTTATGCTTGGTATTAAAATCCGAAGAGGGAAATCCTCCTATTTGTGGAATTGAAAAAGTGATTTAACCATTATTCCACCCATAGCACTTGTTGAATACCGAAATTGATGTTAAATAAAATTAAAATGATTTATATGATTCTATTTACGAAAAAATGGTTTGTAAAAAATTGATTTATGGTCTATCATAAATGATGTCTTAAATAACATTGTTTTTGACCCACCTAAAAGTTAAGGAATTTGGATCAAGAGTTAAGTAAGGGAAATTGAAATATTATCCAAAGAAAAAGAATGAATTGCTTAGAATTACTCTAAGACAAAATAAAGAGATTTTAAAATCATTCAAAAATCCCTTCAAACTAATTTTTGAAATAAAATATATTGAAGATAAAGATCGTTGAAGACAAAGATATTCATGATGTTGGATTACTTACCATTAGTCCATGGAGGTGAAATTTACCATATTTAAAGTGGCAGTAGTACTCTTGAAAATGATTTAGAAAAGTTTTGCAAAGTAAAAGAGAAAATGATTTGGAATTATTCCAGAATTTAAGAAAGGTTTAAATAAACCAAATGGTTTGATAAACGAGGCTTAATTATTCAATATACTCTCGAAAAGAAAATGGAATAAATTGAGGAGAATATATTTAAGAATGATATTTTATAAAAGATGAAGTAATTGACTGATGATTGATATCCACATATGAACTAACATGTTCTAAATCGATAATAGGTTTCGAAGGAACCAGTGTCTTGGGTGATTCCTATCTGAGAACCACTTCGAACCAATGTATACGTTCGAACATGCATGTTGAAGATGATGATTATTGAAGACCATGGATCTTCTTAGCGTAAGGACTGCTTGTTGACATTCTCTGGGTAGCTCCCATTATAGAGTTATTTGTAGAAGTGGTCTCCTTGTTACGGAGATTTTTCGGATTGCAAGGACTACACGCTACTAGTGGTAGTAGGAGAGTGCCTTCAATTTGTTCAGTTCCTAGACAACTTGTATGAGAGATTTTCTGACATTGCATTTCTTAAGATTACGTACAATTGTTTTTACAAATGTACATCAGTTGTGGCGTAGAAGGCAACTTCTCTTAGCTTAACACCCTCCTTGAGACGTACGAGCTTAAGGGTTGTATTTTTGTGGAAGCAATTAGTAGTCAACGGAAATGGTAATGTGGCATTCATAGTGATGTGACATGTGATATATGAAAAGGTAATCGTTGCCTCAAGCCTCATTAACCGGAAATGACCAAAACATGGTTAGATGCGGCAAGGCTAAGTGAGTCATTCCTAGTCAGGGTATGATCATCCCCTTTTAGATATATTTCTTCCCGTTATGGCGTTTGGGATGTAAATTAATGTGGTTTGTATGCTCGGGCGCATGGTTTAAAGGTCGATAACGACCGGGGGATGACATATTTGGTACTATCTAGTTATAGAGATAGGTCGGTCTTTTGTTGGTAGAGGAGCATTGTGATGGTTCCTTGGGACATCTATCTTGAGGTTTACCCATCAGATGGTAGTCCCTTCACCTGGTCATTTGTCTGGAAATCCATTCTCCAATAAGAACCTATGGTTTTGTTTATAGAGCCTAGTATGTTGGAATTTAATAACGGTAACAATTCTAGCTAAGATTAATAAGTTTATTTGCAAATATTTTCAAGGAATGTCATTGGAAATAATATCCAACATTTTGATATATAAAAGTGTTTTAGTTATTATAAGGTAACAACCCTTCCGTATTTATGCGTGGGCGTGGTCTTATGAGATACTCTTTCATTTCAAAGAATTTATTTAAAGGCTGATATATGACACTGTCATTTATTATTTAGTTTTTCTCACGCTGGTTTATCAAGCCTGATCCGGGTATTTTCAATACTCGGGTCAGATCCGAGTAGTTTTAGATTTAGTTGAAGACGGTTGGAGTTTCCAAAGGAAAGCTGAAGATATTCATCTATGTACGGACATATTCTATTATCCGCTTTTGTTTGTTTGATTTAGTTTGATGTTTGTCAGCAATTTGTAAGGGCAGTTATTTATAACTGTCCAAGCCGAATTTAGGTTAGACTCTGATATATGTATTTAAAAGTTTTCCACTGTAAAGATATTTGTTCAATATAATATATTATTCCATTCGAGTGAGATTTTGTTCTGTCTAATTTTTTTATACCCTTCATGTTCCATCCTTTCATGCAATTTCAGTTGGACACGTATGGTTTATTGTCAATTTAAAGTGAATGGAAAAATGGCCCGTCACATTTGGTATCAGAGTTGATGTTTGAGGCAAAACCTTGGCTTTGGTGCGGTAAAGAGTCATTAGAGGTAGGGCTAGTAACTCCCTCGGATGAGTAACTCATTATAGATAAGGTTAGTAACACCTTAGGATGAGTTGAGAGTATTATATATGAGCGCGTATTTATTAATGTTATATATAAAGATTTATTTTTGAAAAATTTGTAAATGAAATAATTTTACCTAGGATTATATTTTAGTTACAAAGTATATATTTTAAAGTTATACAGTTAGATATCGAGATTAGTGAAATTTAAATATGAACATCTTGTGATTAGAATTTCACAATTTGGCTATAAGATGTTTCATAAAGATAATGGATAAGTAAGAAATCTGATAAGGTAATTAAAATATTTAATACTTATTCCGAAATAATAAATTAAGAAATGATAATGTTAAGTTACTATCATAAATTGATCAGCTGTTTAATTTAAAAGTTGAAGTACAAATATATTGTAAATTAAGTTTCACGATTTGACTATAAGGTGTTTGATAATAAGATTGGCTGAAGAAATGGACATATAAGATAAAAACATAATATAAAATGATTATGTAAAAGGAAAATATAAAAGGAATGAAAGTTTAAAATTCGAATAATTTAAAAGAATTATTTTAATTCAAATGAAGCTAACTAATATAAGATGAATTTATAAAATGAATTTACAAAATAGGTTTTATAAACAAAAGTAATCTCCAAAGGATTTTGAAAAGGGTATTATTTCAAATAAAAAGCGATATTTTATGACAACTAGTTCGAATGGCTCCAAATAAACTAAAAATGGGCAAGAAATGTGCTCGGATGGTAAACCCTTCTCTTAAGTATTACTCTTCTTGTTAAGAGGATATATAATACTATTTGTAGTACCCAGTTCCTTGGTATTACTTAGGAGTTATTCGATCTATATAATTTTCTTAAATTAAAGAGATAATGTGAATGATTAATTGATAAATTGATTAGTAATATTTATAGAAGTGTTTAAACCAAAGGTAAATTTGGAATCACTAACTGATAAGACAAAGAGGGATTCTCGATGATTTTGGACAGTTAAAAATTTATGAATCACACCAAACTCAAAGCTAAGGAATTTATAGAACATTCTGGTAAAAGATAAACCATTGCGAAATGTTTTAAGTAAAAGAATTTGGATAAGTATAATTCATAAATGTGATTATAAATAAAAAGGATTTAAAAGTGGAGAAATTTATAATAGCATTAAATCGGAAATAAATTTCGTAATTATGAATTTGAAATGATAGCAACCTACAAATTCACCCGGATATAAAATCGATCGGGAGTTCAAATGTGTATATAGATAGTGTTAGGATGTAAAAAGAAATTATACAAAAATAGATTTAAGTCATGAACTATTTATACACTTAAGTAAAATCATGACTCTTTAAAATGTAATTGTAACCTGGAAAAAAATTTATTAATGAATTTTACCATTAATTTAGGATTTGGACTTAAGTTTTTAAAAGTGATGGATTTACATAGTTGTGTTCATAAGACATAATAAACTTAAATAATAGTTTTATGAAATGATTCATAAACAATATTAGTATTAAAGGAAATATACTAAAAAATGAATGAAAAATAAAGGATGTGAATAAAGAGAATTTGGTATAACTGAGAAAAACCAATAGGAATAAATACGTAATTTATACGTAAATCATTTTGTCACATGAACTTTAATGTAATATCCGAGTATGGAACTTTGAGGTGTTTACATTAATCCAAAAATGAATTTATCACTCGAATTCTTGACGGCAAGGATTGATAATGTTTTGTGGTTAGCTACTCGAGTGTTCTATCGTAGTTGAGAGCTATGCAAGGAAAGCAAGTGCATCTGATCTAGAAGCTTGATCAGAGTCGGCACTAGAGGATTGAGAGATTGAAAATAGTTCGGAAATAAAGTTGTGGATTCGAATAGAAGATCAAATTGGATATTATATACGGATGATCTGGGTACATCTTATGGGTTTAAGTTTGTGAAATAATTATTTAGGTAAAAATTTGTGGATTTAGGTTCAGGGTAATTTCGGGGATGAAATTCTTTTAAGTTAGGAAGAATGTAACGACCCGTAATTTTACCACATTGAAAATGGAATATTTACTTTATTTTAAATATTCAAATGTAGAATTTTCAAACTTAAGCAATAAAGTTTTATATGATAAATAAGAAGGTAAACTTATTTTTTATATTGAATAAAGATTTTGGATTTCCATTGTAAAATTGACAAAAGTCGAATTCCAATAAAGTAGGATAAATATTCATGAAATTTGTTTAAAGGATAAATAATTCCTTTTAAATGTGTGTGTGTGTGCATATATATATATAATCGATATCAAACACATTTGATAATAATAAAGTAATTTAATTCATAATGGTTCAATAAACATATAAAACTTGTTTTTATAAAGTTGACAAATTTTGTCGCATACTGATAAATCGATGTTGTATTTTTATAAATAAATTTGGATATTAGTTTATAAGTCAAATATAATTGTTTTAGTTATTTAAATATAATAAATTTATTTTGAAGTTTGGTTCACATAGATAAATTGTTTAACAAAAACGTCAAAATGTGACCATAAAATGTTTTGTCGAAATCAACGTTTTGTTCAAAATAAGTTACCGCAACATTATCGAACCTTTGCTAACATATTTTAACTGATATATTACATATTTTAATAACTAAACATGTTTACTTTTATTAAATAAGATTAAAAAACTTCTGGATGTCATTAGTAAAAGTAAGTGAGAATTAACAAAAGTAAGAAAAAGTAAACATCAAATCATAACCAACAGAATTCTGATATTCTTTACTTAACTTTTAAGTGACTAAGACATAAAATAAGGATGTGAAAGACGATGTTAAGTATTGAAAATGTAGATATTGCTTTAGATTGAAATAAGGCTACTTTGGTAATTTGTTAAGAGGTTATTTGGGTAAGTTTACCACTTCTTTCTCTTTCTATAAATACCCACCTCCTTCTTCACTTTCATTCACATTTCTTCTTCTTCTTTTCTAAAGTTTCTTTACCTTCTTTCTCTCCTCTTTAATGGTTTCCAAGCCATAGAAAAAAATTTAGAAAGAAATAATGTCAAAATATTTATAAAATATTCAAAAGAAATCAATGTTCATTCTCTTCAAATCAAACTCATTTTTTCTCCATATTTTACCTCTTCTTCTCTCGACCATAACTTCTTCAAAACAAATCAAAATGCAATATTATGTTTTTTAAATCATGCATTTTTCCATTGGCTATAACTTTCATGTTGACCACTTTATCTCATTCTAAAATTAACCGTGTCAAAAATCCACTTCTTTCTAGTGCATTTTCTGGCCTAATTTTTAAGCCAGAAAATAAGCCATATTGTTTTGATCATAAAAGATCTAAATGAAGAAATTATTTTTTTAAAGGATATTAAATTCCAGTGGCTATGACTTCAATGTTGGTCACTTTTTTCAGTTTTGAGGTTTGCTATACCTAAAACTCAATTCTTTGAAGTACATTTTCGGCCTTTATATTTGTGAATCCGAGAATAGCACTTTTTCTTTTGACCATATCTTCCTAAAAATAATCAAAATCAAGTGATTTTCGTTAAAAAAAATAAAGCGAAAAGAATTTGCAAAACTTATCAGTTTACAAGTTTTTCAAATTTTGAGAGTAAGAGAGCGAAAAACAAGAGAGAAGATGACCTATATTTCGGGTCTAATTTTGAGAATTCAAGGTCAAAGCTCTACCACTTCTTCTCTATAATATCGTCCCACCTCCATCTCAAGCCTTGGCCGAGCGCTTTGAAGGAAGGAAAAGTTGTTTGATAGTGTTTAAATGGAGTATAGGTTAATTAGTGAAGTGTTTGTTGATTAGAATATTGGTAGAAAGTTAATCGCTTTGGTTTATGGTGAGAAACTCAAATTAGCATCTCTATTAATATATATATATATATATACATGTTTGATGTTTTGTTATGATTGCTATGGATGCTTAGATATGCTTTGATCATCAAGTATTTATTTATTGATATGATTGTTAAATTGTTTTACCAAGTCACGTTAATACGCATCGATAAGCACAAAGGAAATCACTTTCCTTTTGAAAATTAAATGGTGTATATAGAATGCTTAAACCTTTGGAAATAGTTTTAAAATGAGCTAGAAATGTTTTATAAACATTTAATATGTTTAAAGGAATAAAGAAATAAAATCAAGATTTCATCTTATATATTTTAAAATATGTCCAAATCAATTTTCTAGAATAATCGAGCATTTTGTATAAAGTGACCAAAGTTTAAAATTGAAATTTTAAACGTTTTAAAATTTTTAAATAAATTCTAAAAATCTTTTAAAATGTTTTAAAAGTAATATAATTTGAAAATATGGACATCTAAATGATATAAATTCGTTTTGAAGAATATAACTTTCAAAACACTATTTGCAATGCTTTTCGCAACAATTTTTTAATAACTTTTGAAACGTAGTTTTAAGCTTAACAATTCTTTCCTATATATTTTGTGAATGATTTTAAAAGAATAATTAAATCATTTAAAGATGATTTATAAGTTTTAATGAGAGTTTGAATAAATGGGTAAGAGGAATTGTTTATACCACTTAAACAAAAAGGGAAGAAGATTGAATATAATAACAAACTGAGTAATGTGGAAAAGACTAGTACATTTGTCTTCCTTGTGAGATCTGCAAAGATAAAAAAAGGTTTTTAACTAAGGTTAGGGATAGAGAAACCACTGCTCTAAACTGACCTGGCAAATGTTTTAATTTCTTAGGCGAGGGGTTGAACATATCGAAAGGAAAGCCCAGATGCTTTAAAATAAAAAGATTATATTAAGTTTTCGAAATAAAAGAAGATCGATTTATCCAAAAATTTAAACAATGTCCAAAATGAATATATTACGACTTGGATTGCATAGAGATAATCTTTTTATACTTGGTAATAAAATCTGAAGTGGGAACTCGTCCTATTCGTCGAATTTAAAAGGTGATTTCATCGTTATTCCGCCCAAAGCACTTGTTGAATGTGGAAATTGATGTTGAGTAAAATTAGAATGATTTATATGATCCTATTTACTCGAAAATGTCTTGTGAAAAATTGATTTAGGGTCTACAGTAAACGATGTCTTAAATAACATTGTTTTTGACCCACCTAAAAGTTAAGGAATTTGGATCGAGAGTTAAGTGAGGGAAATTGAAATATTATCCAAAGAAAAAGAATGAACTACTTAGAATTACTTTAAGATAAAATAAAGAGATTTCGAAATCATCTGAAATTCCCATCAAACTAATTATCGAAATAAAACATGCTGAAGGCAAAGATCATTAAAGAAAAGATATTCATGACGTAGGATTACTTGCCATTAGTCCCTGGAGGTGAAATTTACCATATTTAAAGTAGCAGTAGTACTCTGTTATGAAAATCTTCGACTTGCAAGAATATGATTTGAAGTTAAGAAAGAAATCTTTGATTAGGATTTAATTAATGATTTGGAAAGGTTTTGCTAAGTAAAAGAGAAAATGATTTGGAATTATTCCAGAATTTAAGAAAGGTTTAAATAACCAAATGATTGGATAAATGAGGCTTAATAAATCCATATACTCTTGAAAAGAAAATGGAATAAATTGAAGAGAATATATCTAACTAAGATATTTTATAAAAGATGAAGTAATTGACTGGTGATTGATATGCACATATGAATTTAACATCTTTTAAATCGACAATTGGTTTCGAAGGAATCAGTGTCGGATTTGGGTGATACCTATCCGAAAACCACTTCCAACCAATGTATACATTCGAATGTGAAGATGATGATTATTGAAGACCGTGGATCTTCATAGTGTAAGGACTGCTTGTTGACGTGCTTTGGGTAGCTCCTATTATAGAGTTATTTATAGCAGTGATCTCCTCATTGTGGAGATTTTTCGGATTGCAAGGTCTACTCGCTACTTATGGTAGTAGGAGAGTGCCTTCAGTTTGTCCTGTTCCTGGACAACTTGTATGGACTTTTGTCTAACATTGCATTTCTTAAGATTATGTACATTGGTTTTTACAAATGTACATCAATGGTGGCGGAGAAGGCAACTTCTCTAAGCTTAACACCCTCATTGAGACGTACGAGCTTAAGGGTTGTATTTTTGTGGAAGGCAATTAGTAGTCAACGGAAATGGCCATATGACATTCAAAGTGAGGTGATATGTGAAAAGGTAATCATTGCTTCAAGCCTCATCAACAGGAAATGACCAAAATAGGGTTAGATGCGGCAAGGCTAAGTGGGTCATTCCTAATTAGGGTATGACCATCCCCTTCTAGATATATTTCTTCCCGCTATGACTTGGGGATGTAAATTAATGTGGTTTGTATGCTCGGGCGCATAGTTTACAGGTCAGTAACGACCGAGGGATGACATATTCGGTACTATCTAGTTATAGAGATTGGCCGGTCTTTGTTGATAGAGGAGCTTTGTGTTGGTTCCTCGGGACATCCATCTAGAGGTGTACCCATCGGTAGGTAGTCCCTTCACCTGGTAATTTGTACGGAAATCCATTCTCTAATAAGAACCTATGATTTTGTTTGTAGGGCCTTGTATGCTGGAATTTAATAATGGTAACAATTTTGGCTAAGATTAATAAGTTTATTTGCAAATATTTTCAAAGGAATGTCATTAGAAATAATTTCAAACGTTTTGATATATAAAAGTGTTTTAGTTATTAAAAGGTAAAAACTCGTCCATGTTTATGTGTGGTTATGGTCTTATGAGATACTCTTTCGTTTCAAATGATTTTATTTAAAGCCTGATATATGACACTGTCATTTATTATTGATTTTTTAGCACGCTGGTTTATTAAGCCTGATCCGAGTATATTCAGTACTCGGGTCAGGTCCGAGTAGTTTCAGGATTAGTTGAAGACGGTTGTAGTTTCCAAAGGAGAGCTGGAGATATTCATCTACGTACAGACATATTCTATTATCTGCTTCTGTTTGTTAGTTTTAGTTTGATGTTTGTCAGCAATTTGTAAGGGTGGATGTTTACAACTGTCCAAGCTTAATTTAGGTTAGACTCTGATATTTGTATTAAAAATTTTGTGCTGTAAATATATTTGTTCAATAATATTATTCCATTTGAGCGAGATTCTGTTTTGTGTATTTTTTATTACCCTTCATGTTCTTTTTTTTGGCAATTTGAGTTGGACATGTGTGATTTATTGTCGATTCAAAGGGTGCGGAAAAACGGGTCGTCGCATCACTCCTGAAACTGATGCGAATGGGGGAGAGAACCATCGATACGAAATAGCTATAAAGCTCAATACGAAGTGGGGCATGGTCGATCGATACAAAAGAAAGATTTTAGATCGATACGAAGGAAGCCTAGAAGAGAGGAAGACTCGGTCACTCGGCATGAGAAGTGGATCGATCTAGAAGATAGCTACATGTCATCGAACAAGCACGTGCCTAGTATGGTTACAAAGAGGGGCATTATGAATGGGAGCGATACGAATTTCAGCTGCATATTGAAGATTCAAAATTGTGTCAATCATATCTCACAATCTACAAGTCCAAATGCCACCAAATTTTCACAAGAGCTTTCCTACAACCTCAAAAATGAACCTAATAAATTTTAGCCCCAAAGAACCATTTATGGATCTATACAAACTCAATTCATATCCCTCCTAGATTGTGTCGAAATCACCTGAACTTGATCCCGTGGGCCAACCCACATAAAAGAAGAATTGTTCCAAGATTTGGGCGAGATATTTGCTGCCGACACGTATAAATAGTGATCCTGGATATACAGAAAATGGACTTTTTTATTGGCTTCTCTACGCTGATACTCTACCGAAATTATCACTATACTTCATTTGTACTGTTGTAATTTCTTGTAATCAGCGAGTGAAATTTAATAAACATCAATCATTTCATAATGGATGTAGGCAATACACCGAACCACTCTACATTCATGTGTTTCCGCGCATTTTCTTATCTGTTGATTCGTGTGTTTGTTAGATCTACCTCATTTTACATTTATTTTTTTCATTTTATCTCTTCAAACACATCAGAAGAGTGTTGTGTCCAATTTTGGTACAAACAACAATGGCCCTTCTCATTACACTTATAGCATACAAAATTAGCCTTTGCCTTCTTAGTGGCCTTCCCTTTCAGGGCTCCTTTCTTCTTAAAGAATTTTCTTTACTTTCCCTGAGGACCCTATGAATTAACTGGCTTCTCTCTAACTGACACAACAAGCATCTTCTCATGACGGATAACCATCTCCACCATCCCATGATAAGGTTCTCTAATATGAGTCATAGCTATTCTGCCTAGCTTTGGCCTCAATCCTTTAATGAATCTCTCATTTCTTATGATATTAGTGTCGACTAAAGCATAACCATATCTAGATAGCTCATCAAACTTGGCAACATACTCGATCATAGACATCCCTCCTTGGACAAGATCTATGAACTTCCTCATCAATACCGATTTGGAAACCTCAGACAAGAACCTCTGCTCAAACCTCCTCCTGAAATCAACCCATGCAGCTCTTCCTTCAAAACTCCGACTGTCACACTATTCCACCAATAAAGCGCTAACCCTTGCAAATGTCTAGAGGCTAGCCTTCTCTTCTCTCCATCCTTCAAGCCTAAATCTGTAAAGATCATTTCACGGTTCAACAGCCAGTTCTCAACTTCAACTTCATCCTCCATTCGAAGAAACGGCTTCCCGCCTAGACTAGTATAGTCTCTGCTTAGCTTGGCAAAGTTGTAACCAGTTGGAACTACAAGATTAGCTCCTCCAACATTACCAGTAGCTCATGCTTGCAAAAGATTAGCCAACAACTGATACACTATCCCTGCGTCTACTAGTGGATTTCCAGCACCAACAATGGCCTCAACATTTTGGTTAGCATTAGCCTGTCGACCTTGGTTTCTTCGAGTATTAGGTCGAGCATTTTCGTTGGTTGTGGTGCTCCGTCTACCTAAATTTCCTCTCTTGTTTCCTTCCTCCATATCCTCTTTCTCGTAAAACTGCATACGAGCCTCAATAAGATACAAAAGAATATTTTAAGAGAGAGGGGATAACATACTTAGATATATACCTATATATCAAATACAAGTACGTTACGATAGCGTTAATCCAAACCCCGATCATATTTATAAATAGATCGGATTATGTTTCAAAAAGCTTTTAGGTTTGACTTTTCTTTCAAAGTTTCATAAACTTATGATCTAATACCAACTTGTAACATCCTCCTACTTGGAGGCCCAAAACTAATGGCTGTGGATGCTGCAGTCATCCTAGTTATTAATTCTCGACGACCAAATACGACGGTGTTAGATACATTAATACATAGATCACAGAAATATGGAAAAAAATTCAAAATTCAAAAAATATTTCCACATTCAAATCAAAAAACTTAATGTTCATAACATAATCCCAAAAATGTAACCACGTTCAGCAAAATTTAATTATTACCAATACGCTAAGAGCGACATATGAAGATGCCCCCTTGGTTGATTAGAGTATATAATAAGTCTAATAAATCTGCATTTACATCCAAACACACAGCGGAAAATGATAACTCTAAATAACTATAGGCCTCCTTCATGCCTCCGGAAGCTTTATTCGTCAAAGAAGAAAACCTGAAAACCTTAAATCTCAAACTACTCAAAATCAATTGAGTACCCGAGAGTTTAAGGGGCAACAAAACTTCAAGTCAGACATAAAGCCCGATATAAATAATAATCTAACATCTCAATCTTTTTAGATATCTAGTGAGACTACGCTGCTTAGCGGAATGGATTTTCCACTCACTAGTATCCTAAAAATCTTTATGAAACCATATTATGTGCTCCTGCATCCACAATGTTTAAAATATACATTTCAAAGTATTATGATGATATGCATTTTAAAACAATTAGAATTTCCCATCCCCAGTTTAATCTGACTCGTTGTCATAGTTATAGTTTCTAGGGTCACTATTAACCTTTTAGTTTTCATGGGTTTACTAATAACCTTTATGTAATTAATGAACATCCTGTTCTTCTTATAGTTTTCATGGGATCACTAAGAACCTATAGACTCCTGCCAGTTAACTTAATTAGTTCATAGGTCCCCTTGAACATGTTAGTCATTCCAATAACTAATCACATTATCCTAGTTTTCATGAGTTGATTTGGAACCTATAGATTTATCCAGTAACTCATTTCACGTCCTAGTTTTCATGGGTTAACTAGGAACCTACTGATACTTCCATTAGACACTTTCTTATCCTAGTTTTCAATGGTTGACTAGGAACCTATTGACTGATGTCAATCCTTATTTGGAAATAGTTTTCATGGGTTCACTACAAACCAATTAGCCCTTGCTAACTGTCCCTAATACATAGTTTTCATGTGTTAACTATGAACCTGTTGGTTTCCTCCAATAACTACTTAATTATAGTTTTCATTTGTTTACTATGAACCTTTTGGTTATCTCCAATAACTAAAAAGTTTATTCATTCTATATTTTTGGCCACCCTGACTCCTTGGATGTAATTCTACTCATTCTGGAGTTTAAACAATTTATATTCACTACCGAGTTAACCTAGCTGGTTCTTTTACCTGCTTTTCCCCAAAATAATGTTATGGATTTTCATATGAATATATTCATATCTGAAGAAACATAACACCAATTTGACAATTAACACTCTTGTGGATTTAAGATCCTTGAATTACATTTCATATAAAACATAGTTAACATCTTTAACTTGCATTTTATAAAGGCAATACTTCTTCAAAATTACCTACTTAAAAACACTACAAATCTCCTTTATATAAACTGTGGGTTTTCCCTTAAAAATTTGATTTTAGGTTTTAAAACCGTTCTGCAATGTCGAAAGCTTCTGCTTTCGACCCCTTCGAAAGCATAAATCATATCCTTTAAAACATTAGGCTCCAGCTGTAATGATCCTTATTTGAAATCAAATTTAAATTTAATAATTAATATAAAAATTTGGAGTTAATTTGAACTAAACTTAAATTTTATTGTGTTTATATCTCTACTACTAATAAGGAAAATTCGTTTAACTAATTTACGCGGTGTATTTATGAAATTCCAAAAATACCCTTTCTTTTCGGCGCTCAAACAAAATATCAACGTATACAATAACACAAACAGCCCATGTGTGAAGCACAGGCGTGTACTAGTACATATAGAATGGATTGTAATTCAAATTTGAATTTGAATTTGATTTTAAATAAATATCCTAAGAAAAATATTTGGATTCAAAATATTAACATATTTATATGATTTTATTTATGTATAAAATATTATTAAAACATTCTCTTTTAAAAATTGCATAAATATAACAAAGGAATGCAATTATACAAATAAGAAGAAAATAATACAAAATTTTATTTAAACATGTAATTATGTAATAAAAAAATTATTGCAAGTGTTAATTAATAAGACACCCAATTTAACAAGTGTTTAAATTTTAGTAAATGAATTAACAAGTGTTAACAATGACGCATTAAAGTGAACAAGTGTCAAAATTTAAATTTTCTTTTCATTTTTCAAATTAAAGAAATTAAGGTATGTATATATTTCAAATTCATTCCTCACTCATTTATTTTACCTGACCAAACTTAACAAAACAGAAAATCATCAAACAAGACTTGGAAGAAAAATCAGAGCAAATAGTTAAAACCGGACAAAACTGAACACTTCTTACAAATCAGAAAATCAAACCTGGAATTCAACAAAATAAATTCCAATTAAACAAAAATTTGAAGCAATCAAAAGAAAGCAGGAATTCAAACTCAAATCTGTAAAAAAAAAAAAAACATCAGCAAGCTTCAAATCAAGTTTTCCTTATCAACTCAGCAGATCAAAGTTTTAACATCAATAAAAAGAAATCAAAACAGTTCCCAGTTCAAAATATTTTCCGGGCATCTCCTCTGCTCTTCAAAAATATGTGAGTAAACTTTTGAATCTGGATTTATGGTTTGTTGTTTGAAAAATCATGTTGAAGTATGATTGATATTTTTTATTTGCGTGTATATTTATACATGAGGATGATATGTGCATGTCTGTAAATAAGGACATGAGCCCTGAGGTTACAGGAATTCAAAATCCTGTTCAAAAATAAATTTCCATTCCTCTAATTCTTTTCAGGCTATAGGATCTAAACAAAAGTTGTTAGTTTTAACATGATTCAAATCTTAAGACTAGATTTAAGTAAATTTAATCAAAGCTTCTCTAGAAAATTGGGAAATACGGTCAAAATTCAAATCATGTTAAAATTCAAACATCACAAATTCTAGTTTCAGGTATACCATCAGAAATATTATCAAGAATAATGATTTTTGAAAGTAAAATCAAGATTTTTAATGAAGATTTGATCGAGAAATCCTAAGTTGGTAAGAAAATGAGTTTTAAGGCTTCTCTGGCGATCATGGCAATCAGGGTGGTCGGGGTTGTGCCTGAAGGTGGAGGGAGACTTGGGGATCGCGGCAAAAATCTCAGATGAAATTATAACCATTTGTGGCGTCGTGATAGTGGCGATGTAGGGTTTAAGCCCTAGTTTGGGTAGGGATCAGAATTTTTGTTAATGTGTCGTCGTTTATCGGCTGGAGTCGATCGCACCAATGCAAATCGAATCATCAGACATCTGTGAAGTTTCAGATACGATCGCTTGACCTCTGATGGCCAGAGGTGGAAGAACGAGGTGATTGATTGTGTCTCGGTTTGTTCCACTTCTGGGTTGTATAGCTAAATCGTGATTTCACCATCATTCAAGGGCTCTGGGTGATCGTAAGGCATAAGTGGATGGTCGTAGACTTGTGGAAGGCAGGGAGGTTGGCTGGAGTTCATCGAGCTTCGGTGCATGTGCACAGACCTTTGGCGTGTGTTAGTGACTTAAGGTTGGGAAGAAAGAAGCAATCTTGAAGAAACCCTCGGGAAGTTTACATGTTGGCTCGAGTTTGAACTCGTGCATTTACATGTGCATATCGGGTTAACACTTAAAAAAAAATTTAAGTTTGAAAATTAAAAGCATTTGGGTTGTTTTGGAAAAAACCCAAAGCATATAGGTATTTGACTCCGGAAGCACTCGAGTAACCCTCGGGATCGACTGAAAACAACTTTCAAAATTTTAAAATAAATTCAAAGTTTAAAACATTCTCAATCCATGTTTTCAAAATAATTGTTTTCAAGTTAAATTTGAATTAGTAAATGTTTTTATAATTTAATTTAATTAAGTTAAAGGGTTTAATACATATATAACCTTAATTTTAAATGTTTATTTTAAATAAACTTAATTATTGTAATTAAGTAAACAATTATGAAAAATTAAGTATTTTCTAAACTATAATCCAACTTTAAGATCTTAAATTAACCAATGTGATAATGGTGGTTTATTAAAATAAATTTTAAATGATAATTAAGGTAATTAACATAGATAAAATGGTTTATCTTTTTATTTATTAAGTAATTAATGATCTGTTAAGATAATTACTTAATGATAACTACTTAGTTAATTACTTAATATTAAAAGTTAATTAAATTAATAATTGAGGCTAATTTATTTATAACTAATAATTAATTAATTAATTAAGGAATAATTAATTAATAAAAGTAATTAATATTTAATTAATTAACAATTAAGGATTAATTAATTAAGTAATTAATTAAGGAATAATTAATTAATAGAGGTGATTAAGATTTAATTAATCAATAATTAAGGATTTAATTAACTAATAATTAAGGGTTTAATTAATTAATAGTTAAGATTTAATTAATTAAGTTAAAATTAAGAATAATTAATCATTAATTAAAGATTAATTAATTTAAAATTATGGGTAATTAATCATTAATTAAAGATAATTAATGAGAATAATTATGTGATTAATTGATATAATCACATTGTTAATTTATCTCATTGTTAGATGATTGATTATTATTGAAGTGTCTTGAGCTGATTGATACCCCTGTTATGTGATTGTGATACTTTGTGATGTGAATTGTTTTGCGCTGAGCTGTAATATTTGTGGTTTGTTTCTGTGTGAATATGAAAACCCATTGGCTGTAAAATGGCATTTGAATTTCGATGCGAGAGGGAGTCGGATTCCGGTTGGTTATCCGAAACCCACATCAAATATTAATGATGAATCTTTATGATTGATATATCCACGTGTTTTTAAATTGAGAGCTCACTATTCGGTTTAGCCGGGAGAGGACTTTATGTCATATAACCCATTCAGAATAGTGATACGATGAAATGGAAAGCATTTGAGGACGGTGGTGAAGACCGGGTGTCTTCAAAAATGATAGGATAACCTATCGAATTACTCTGCACTGAGTTGCTTCGGTATAGAGATATCCATATGTGATGGGGAGTCCGATCGGGATTGTGGATGCCCGGATTGCAAGGGCTTCTTGGAAGTGCCTTCGGTTCCGTTCGAACTCGGAACGGACTTGTATGGTTGTATGTTTGACATTACACTTTGAGATATAAAGATGATTTCTTTCAAATACATTTCTGTTGGTGGCGGAAGATTTATTCTCTTAGCTTAACACCCTTATCTGAGACGTTCGAGCTCAAAGGTTATGTAGTTGATGGTTATTAGTGATATACTCCCAATTTGGTAGTGTGGCATGCGGAGGGCTATTGATCATTTGTTGATCGAAGCATGGCTTTTGCGAAAAGCGTAGCTTTGTGGATGAGACTTCGTCGAACCTCACAACCTGGTAATGGTCGAAATAGGAATGTTGCGACAAGGTTTTTGTAACAACCCTGTATTTTGTGTTTATTTTAATTGTATATTTTAATTATTTTAATTGAATTTATGATTTAAAAGCTTTATTTTATTTATTTGAAATGGATAAATTTTGTTATTTTAAAATATAAACTTTGATTTTGATATGAATTTTCATTCCAAAACATGACTAAATAGAATATTTTACAAAAAAGTGTATTTTGGTCAATATGGTCAACTTTGACTTTTAAATTTAAAAATTTGATAGTTTGGAAATTTGAATTTTATCTTCTATTTTGAAAGTAGATAAAAATTTAAGAATACTGCTTTTGAAATCTGATTTATAATGTGAAAGTTATGCCTTTTCAACCATTGTGTGAAATTTGCTGTATTTAACAAAACTGTTTATTTTAAATTATATAAAAAATATTTTATTTGGTCATGTAATGTTATAATTTATTTTTATATGGGTAAATAACATGTATTGCATATATTTTGGTTTTAATTTTTTTTTGAAAGCGTAATTGACATTTTCCAGTGTCAGTTGTATTTATTTTACAATTTTTAATTTTCCAGCTTTATTTAATTTAAGGAATTCTTTATTTATTTTTCTATTTTTTCAAGATCTTATTTTATTATCATTCCTAATTTATTTATTTTCCTCATTTATTTTATTTGTTTGATATTTTGTTTGTTTTAAAGTGAAATAGAAATTTTTCCAAAGTTAATGGTATTTTATTTGTAATTTTCATGTCCTGTTTCCAAATTTCAAACAATTTCTTTAATTATTTTTCTAGTTTCTCTAAATTTAATTATTTATTTCACTTTTAATATGTTTAAAGAAATTATTTTATTTCAAAATTTTGCTTTATAGTATTTTTAAAATGAAGTAGATATTTTTCCAAAGCCAATGATGATTTAATTGTAATTTTTGAACCCGTTTTGAATTTTAAGCAATTTCTTTAATTCTTTGTCCATTTTCTTTAAAATTTATTATTTTTTTTTTTATATTACATTGTTTCGGTTTTTAAAGTCAAATTACTGAAATTTTATTTGTTTTATTTAATTAAAAGAAAGTGAAAATTTGAAAGGACTTCAGCTTTAAATTTTGTGACTTTTCATCTGCTAGACTCTTCATTTGCCATAACCTTCTCATTACTTCTTTTGGCCGTACACTACATTGTTTAGCCATGAGTTTTATCTCACTTTAGCGTGAAATTTATTTTATTCTTCCTTATTTCATTAATGTCCAAGGAAAAAGCCTGGAAATTGTCTCTTATTTTCCTACTTTTTTTCTTGTTTTATTAATATTTTACCTTGCTTCTTTATAGTGTTGATCGGCCATGGCTCCTTCACCACCTCCATGACCAGCACCACCATCATCAACGGCCTCACCACTCTCCCCTCCACTGGTTTACTTTTGGTCGTGACTTTCTTTGGATGTTAACACCATAAAAACTCCACCAGACATTGAAATTGCCTTGAAAACATCCATGCTTGCCACTCCATGCCTTATCACCTTCATCCATCACTTTGGCCACCACCTCTAGCCGCCGCCACCTTGCTACCACCACCATTCACCATCTTAGCCTCTGTCCAGATCTGAAGCATGAGAGGCCGAGCCATAGACCCATGTAGCCAAGCCCAAAAAGTTCGCCAAAACTCCACCTTAGTGCCTTAACTCCTTGTATTCATGTTATGTTACACCTACCCACTTCATTACCTTGTAGTCATGCCTTATAGGATCCGAACCTGAGCCAAAGTCATGCCAAAACCTGACCAAATCAAACCCTAGGCAATGCAAACATATGTAGAAAACAAGGCAAAAATTTGTGTGTTCAAATTGTTTTTCATTTCAAAGTTATTTAAATTTAATGATGTATTGAATTATAACTTTATTTTGGTTTTGTTCATGGGTTGTGTACAAGATCAATATGCTTGACTCTCATCCACTTGAATCTATTGTTGTGTCATCGTGCCTTTGGAAATCCGTTTGTGTCAATTGATTCGCTATCTCCAGCATAAAGAGGTGAGTAAATCTCACCTGACATTTATACTTACGCAAATGTGAAGCGACAAAAATTGAATGCGTAGAATGATATATTATGTTATAACTGCCTATGATTATTTATATATGATGTTAAACTGTTAATTTACATGTCATCTCATCTGTTACTGTTATATGTTGTTAACTATTCATTTATATCTGTTTATCACAGTGCAAGTTCCCTGTAGATTAGGTTCACTATGGGTTGAAATGATACACACCGAACGGACTTTAGAATAGGGAAAAATCGTTATGGGCTGAAATGATAGGCCTGAATGGTTTTTATTTATTTTATTTTAAATTGGGACTGCTGGTTTGAAATGATAGAACCCAGATTTTTCTTTTTAAATTGCGGATTGAAATGATATATATCTGTATCACTTGACCTAGGTTTGAAAACTATATACAGGCCCATGGTTATTTTATAAAGTATTTTGGGATATTTTAAATATTTTTAAAAGCGAATAATTATGAAAATTTGATTTAAATTAGAGTTTCAATGTTTAAATAGTTTTTCTAGAAGTTAAAAATGTAATTTAAGTGAATGGTATAAGTGATTTTTTGAAATATAACTTAAATTTGGAAATTTGGACTTTGGCTTTTAAAATGACGTTTAAATTATATAAATAAAATTTTAAGTGGTTTAAAATGTAAATTTATGATAATTTGATTTAAATAGATTTTAAAGTGTTTTAAATAAAGGATTTATGATTTTTGTATAAGTGGAAAATGTTAAATAAATAAATGGTTAAGTTGAATTTTGGAAATATAACTTAAGTTTAGAAATTTGGAGTTTGGTTAAGATGATATTTAAGTTATATAAATAAAATGGAAATTTAATTTAATTTGGAAAATGGTAAATATGATAATTTGATTTGAATTTGAATTTAAGTGATTTATTAAAGTATTATTGATTTTTTCTATGAATTTAAATGGTTAAATAAATGAATGCTTAAATGTGCAATTTTAAAATGCAACTTGATTTGGAAATGTGAAATTTAGTTTAATTAAAGGTTTTAGTTAAATGAAATCAATTGGAAATTTAGTTTAATTTGTGAAATAGAATTTTAAAAATGTAAGTGTTAATAAATTGCAAATGTGAAGGAAAGGAAATTGTACACTTGAATTTGTTAAGAAAATTTATTGAAAACTTGATTTATTTATAAGAAATTTATTTTATAAAAATCATATGTTAAAGGGATGTAAATAAACATTTCTGAATGTTAAAATATGATTTTATAATGTTTAAAGGGTTTAAATTGAAGTTTATTATTTTTGGAAATTGAATACTTGACTTGAAAGAATAATAACTTCACTTTTAAATGATTTAAATGAATAAATTTAATTGGAAAATAAATCAATTTAAAGGTGATTTGAAAGGATAATGAATGAATGTTACCTTGAATTTAGAAGGTATTTAAATTTGAATATTTGGATTTGAACTTATATGATGATTTGAAAATAAAGTTTTGAAAGATGTGATTGTTATCCCACCTTTTGGCAAAGCCGAGATACACAATTCAGCTATAATAACAAGTCATGAATATCAACTATGCATTGCAGGATAACCATGGATATCGATGAATTTCGTCCGAGTCCGGATCGGGCTGCAATTGACAAAACATGACAAGCGAAACCATAAAAGCCAGCGTTTCAAATTTCAGGGGAGTTCGTATGAATGAGATATGATCGATACAAGTTAGATAAAATGTTCAGTTTGTATCCATCAAAAATTTGAGGTGATGTCCTATTCGAATCCATCGGGTTCGTATCCATCGAAATGGCATCGCCTCAGTATGTTCGAATCCATCGAGTTTTGTGCAGTAGAAATCCATCAGGTTCGCATCGATCAAAGCAAACCCCGGTTCGTATCCCCGAGTTCGAATCGATCAAGGTCATCGCATCGATCCAAACAACAGAATTGTATCGATTGCACTTCGTATCCATCATGAAAGTGTCGGCCAGGGTCCAATACAGTTCGTATCGATCACGAGTGAGCATGGTTCGTATCCACCCAGTTCATGGTTGTTCGCGTCGATAGCATCTGAGTCCTTGTTCATACCCATCATGCACAAGCAAGTTCGTTTCGTATCGATGATGATCGATACGAAATGTACCCACAATTATTGATACGAACAAAGGCAACGATGAAGGGGTGCGAATTGATAATTGATTCAAAGGACAGAAGTGGTTGGATACGAATCAACGGTCGATGCGAACGAAGCTCCGGTATTGGGTGCGAATTACTCGGTCGACTCAGCAAAAAACGCGGAGCGATCCAAGAATCTCGCACCACGTCACCTCACACACACGTGCCTTGATCGAGTCGAACAGATGGGTAGGAAACATGGATTCGAACACGATAGTGTTCATGAAAATGCAATCTTGCATCGATCATATCTCACGATCCACAGATTCAAATGCTACGAAATTTTCACAGGAGCTTACGTACAAGCTAAAGAACAATCCTGCCAAGTTTCAGCTCGATTGGATAATTTTTTGATCGATATGAAATCGTTTCGTATCAATCGCAGATCAATTTGAAACTTGATGGGGTCGATCGCATAGTCCCACTCACGTGGCGGAAGAAGGCCCCCCAAGTTCGAGCACGATATCAACTTCCTACGCCTATAAATAGCCCCCTGAAGCCTACAGAAAAAGGATCTTTTTGCTATTCGACGTCCATACTCTGCCGGATTCAATTCTGCGTCGAACCATTGCTGTTATATTCGAATTCTTTCATTGTAACTACTGCAATCATTTGCAATCAGCAAAGAACATCAATAAAAGACAAAACCTTTGAAGTTGACGTAGGCCGGAGATAGCCGAACAACTATAAATCTTGTATTTCTGTTCGTTATTTCTGGATTGATGTCTGTTGCTTACTTAGATCTGTGACTTTTGTTTGGAATATTGCTGATTTTTATTCATAGTTTGGTGCTTTCACGATACTTAGGGTTTATGACCACTTCTGGCGCAAACACTTTGGTGCTTTCACTGAGAAGAACTAGCACCCGCTACATCGGATTGAAGTTGAGATTTGAAAAGCGTGAAGGATTCAGATTTAGAGAGAATGACTCGACAAACCAGTAGAAGACAGAGGGCTGAGAGAAGCCAATAAGGAGGAAGCTAGGAGGCATCCTTTAGAGATGGATAAGGACAAGCTTCGATCTACATCACCAGGGATGAGATGGAGGCTATGGCTAATTTAATGCATGAAAGAATGATGAAGTGTCAACAGCAGATGCTGTAGAATTTCTTTGAATAGATGTGAGTAGCGAGTGCGCAGAACCTTGGACCAACTACAGCGGCTGCAAGTACAGGACAAGGAGTCAAGATTTCATAAACCAATGAAGGTCAGGTTCAAGACCGGAATGCAGGACCCGAAGGCAATCAACAAGGACTTGGGGGCAGACCCTCAGGATCAGACACTGGAAGACCTATAGATGAAGCTCAGCAGGCTGGAGTCAATGCTAATGTTACTGAGCCATATGAAGAGTATGTACCAGAATTCCCTTCAAGACTTAGGGAGCATGATAGAAACATGACAAGGGGGCAGTCCCCGGATGGAGATGAAAGAATGATTGGTCTAGTGCATCGAATCATGAGAGGAGGATTGTCGAGTGGAGGGTTGGAAGAAGTCAGTTGAAGTCTGTTCACTCCGAATATCAGAAATGAAAGGAACCCTACAAAGTTCAAACTGCCTATGCTGGATCCTTATGACGGGAAGTCAGACCCAACGATGCACATTACCAGATACATCAGGCACAGGAAGTGCTGGGGGCATCTGAGGAAGTGATGGCTCGATGCTTCCCTCTATACTTTTTAGATTTGGCCGCGCTTTGGTTTACGCAGCTAGAGAACGGATCGATCAGAACATCGGGCGAGCTTGTAGAATGCTTCATGAGACAGTTTAGGGTCCACGTGATGCGACCTAAGAGTGTGATGACTTTGGCTTCAATAAAACAAAGGACCGAAGAGTCCATAAAGGATTTCCTACTGCGGTTCGATGAAATGGTGGCTTCTGTAGATCGCCCGGATCCATCGATGATTTCGATGGCGACGGTGGCTAGAGTCGCGGAAGGCACCGAGTTTAAAGATTCTTTCGGCTGGAAGATTCATTCGGCTGGAAGATTCACGTGTCGAGAGACGAGAAGCAAATGCTGTGTAGGGCAAAGGAACCGCCAGAGAACTGTCTGGAGTAGACAAAGGAAAGAGAAAGCAGGATGATAGACGTGATGGTCCTGATAACGGAAGAAATTCCGAGAGCCCGGATTCAGACAATACACAGATCTGACGGCAAGTCTAGAAAGGATTTACATTGAAACTCGGGGGCAACTCCCCTATCGAAAACCACCCGGAGAGATCCTACAGAGCGGGAGCGCAGAAGCGGAAAATATTGCCTATTCCATGAGCTAGATGGGCACACTACTGATGAATGCCATCACCTAAAGGATAAGGTGGAAGAACATTCCAGGAGTGGAAAATTGCCACAATATACCAGGAATAGACTGCGGCTGTAAGACCTGAACAACTGCCGCCTCCACCTAACGGAACTGATCCTGGATTAGGATCACGACTCGTCATCAATTGATTATGATGGCAAGGGCCAAGTTCAGGATTTGGACTTGGTTGATTATTTTTCTTAGATTTGATTTTTAAAAAAATAAACGCTATTCCACTTACTCATGTACGGGAACAGGAGAGATCTCTAGGCATGCTCTGAGATGGAGATAGACCGATCTGCCCGGAGAGGCAATGTTTAGTTTTTTTTCCTGATGTTTGACATTGAACATCTAAGACTTGAATTTAATAAATAAACTTGAATTTCTTGAAATAAACCTTTGACCGGAGAGTTAAAGGATGAATATTAAATACCAATATAAAAAATGATCGCTTTATGACCCTACCCGGAGAGGCGGGGTCCGGAGTGCAAGAAGTGAGTTGCTTCGCCGGAGAGCGACAGGATCCACTCACTTAACGTCGTTTCCCATTCACCAGAGAGTGATTGGATTGGGATTCGATGAGAGCCCGGAGAGGCTGTGATCGGCCCACGATTTAGGCCATGGCATCGCTTAACGATCAGATACACTGAACCGCAGTGCAAGAAGTGAGTTGCTTCGCCGGAGAGCGACAAGATCGACTCACTTAACGCTGCTTCCCCTTCACCGGAGAGTGACATGATGGGATCCAGTAAGAGCTCAGAGAGGCTATGATCGGTTTAGAACAACCAAGACATCGCTATATGCCCTAGCTGGGGCCAGAGTGCAAGGGATAAAAAGCAACGCCGGAGTGCAATGGGATCTTTCTATTCAATCGCTAAGTCTGGAATGGGCTTAGCAAGGGTCCGGAGTGACCACCGATAGTCCGGAGAGACTGTAGAGTTTCATTTTTAACTTCCTCAGGAAGAGATGGATAACGATTTGGCTTCGAACAGCCATGAGCTTGATTGAAAATGTTATAAGCTTTGAATAAAACATGAACTCACTGCATTCGATTGGAGACTGATCAAAACACGCCTTTTACCAAAAGGCATGTTTTGGGGGGCAAAGTGTTATACCACCTTTTGGCAAAGCTGAGATACCCAATTCAGCTGAAAATCAATAATAACAAGTCATGAATATCAACTATGCATTGCAGGATAACCATGGATATCGCTGAATTTTGTCCGAGTCTGGATCGGGCTGCAATTAACAAGACATGACAAGCAAAACCATAAAAGCCAACGTTTCAAATTTTAGGTTAATCGGAGTTAGTATGATGAGATATGATCGATACAAGTTAGATAAAATGTTCAGTTCGTATCCATCAAAAAGTTGAGGTGATGTCCTATTTGTGACGACCCAGAATTTTGAAGCATTTAAAATCGGAATATTTAATTGATTTTAAATAATTCAATAGAGTAATTTTAACTTGAATTCAAATATCACAATTTATTTGATGATTTAATTATTGAATTAAATAATTTGAAGTTGGGAAAATTATCGAATCTAGAATTTTAAGCCGATTAAAAATAATTTAAAGGCTTATAAAATTTATATTGATGATAGTGAAGATAGTAAAAGTGTTAAAATTGAATTTGAAAGTTGTTTGTTCAGTTTTGAAATTTATATCGTTTAAATTGGATTTAAAAATAGCCTTCTGGGGCACAATCTCGGAATTCGACGAAACCAGTTCCATTAGGTCCGTAATATTGAATTATTATCAGACTTCAAATTTCGTATTGATCGGAGTTAGTATGTGAGTGTACGATTTTTAAACGCGCTTAAATCCATACCGGAAATTTAATATAGTGACTGAGTTCAAAATTCAAAGAGCACGTGTTACTTTCTTTTTACGCTTCGTCGTTTGATAAAGGAAATTATTCATTTCGGGAAAATAAAAAAATAATAGAAAAATAAAATAAAATAAAGGATAGCTTTGTTCGTAAGCTAATGAACGAACGAAAGGTCATAAACGTGTTCTCTCTCTTCTATTACAAGCCGATCGTTCTTCAAAAAAATAAAATAAAGGGGGAAACGAAAATGGCGACAGTCTTATTTTTCTTCCCTTTTCTATAAATCGAACACTTTAAATCTATATAAGTTCTTCCAAACCTTCTTCCCACTGGAACCAAATTCGTTCCTCTTTAATAAACAAAAAAAAATTATGTCAGTGAATCACGTTGGCAGGAGAAGGGGAGGTGCGGCACTTGGTGGAGGTCGGCGGGTCAAATTGGGCGATGTTTTTCGAACGATGGTGGGTGGCGAAGGCTAGGGCGATGCGTTCACGCGTGTTGCGTGAGGTCGTGGAGGAGGCTTGAAACGGTGGCGAACTCCGGTGGGCGTTGTAGGAAGCACGACAGGGAGGTGCAACGCAAGCAGGTCGAAGTGGAATGGTCGCATTCTTTTTGGATTCGATGGCAGTAGTGGATCGATGGATGATGTTGCGTGATGGATGCAGTTGCGCTCGTACGTAAGCAAGCGGAGGAAGCACTGGGTGACAAGTGCGGCATAGAGCATGGTGACAGGTGATATGGCGACGAAGGCGGCTGTCGTGGGGGAGTGCGCGAAGGTTATAGCTGACTAGGGTTTTCCTGTTCGCGACAAAGATTCGGGGAAAGTAATTATCAACTGGAAATAATTTATTATAGGAATTAGTTTAAGTACAAATTATTAAATTGAATTAAATTATATAAAGGAAAATTAGTTTAAAATTTACTACTTCGGTTAGATTAAATCTAAGGTTAAAATTTAAATCATTTGTAAAATAAATAAATAAATGGTGAATAATTGTTTGGTTGGTTCAAATAATAATAAACCCTGAATTGTTATACAAGGTTTAAAAATCAAGGAAACAAGTCAGTTTGGAATGGATTGCGAACAGCAAAGCGAAGGTGAGTTAATCTCACTAGTTTAAATTTAAATTTAAATTTAAATGATTAAATCTAAATAATTGTTTAAATGATTGAATTGGTGAATGTACTATAATATGGTATATTTTGGAATTAGTGTATTGTATTGTGCTAACGTTTGTGGATGCAGGGAAAAACAGGTTGGAGGGATCTAACTGGATCCCTCAACATTTATTTAAATTACTAAACACCCACAACTGTGATTAGTTGATATTCTGTGATGAATTATATTAGAATATTGGATGTTATAGTCTGCTTAAATATTTCGGTACTATGTTTTATCCAAATATATAGAATTGGACTCTAAAAGGAAATAAAAGAAGGGTACTCTTAACGAATAATTATAATGAATGTATATAAATTAAAGTGAATTGGATAAGAATATTAGTGGTTTCAAAAAGCTAATTAATAAAATTCTGTATATGGAAAGGAATTTTTGAATAAACAGAAAGTTAATGAAGTTTGAAACTTCAATGATACTACTTAATAAAACAAAACAATTTATTTAATATTTAAGATTTAAATTATTGAAAGGAATAAAGAAGAAATTGGGATAAGATCTGAAATTTGTATATTTCAGTTAAAGATTTAAAATCAAATAGAAATTAATAACATTAATGTTAAAGCCCATAATTAATGAATTTTGAAATGAATTGAGTAAGTAAAGAGATTTAATTCAAGTAGAATAAATGGGGAATCAATTTGGAAAATTGATTTAAGTGATTGAGATTGGAAATTCTCCCTGGTAAATCAAGTACGTTTTTTAAAGTAATTTTTTTAATATGAGTTAATAGTTTTAAAGTTGTTTTTAAAGGCAAGTTTTGTAAAATTTATTATTACTAATATTTAAAGTCTAAAGTAAGTATTTTCTTTTAATCTATTTTAGTAGAAATTATTAAGAAGTAACTTAGTATTTTGTTTTTAAAAGTAGAAATCTATATTTATATTTTATTAAGTAACTTTATTTTCAAATGTTTATATAGTATGCATTTTAGTAAATTATTGAAGTAGTAACCATTTGAATGATATTGATGTTGAGCTGTGATTGATGTACTCTGATGATGTAATATATAAACAGATATATTTGACTTTGAGTAAAGATCATTTTTATTTATTATATTTTATTTCGCTGCGATGGTTAGATTCTGTTGTTGTTTTGTATTTTCTTCTTCTATCTCTTCTTCTTTAACCCAAATGGTTCGTATTTATGTACAACTTGAGGTTATTTAGATAGAAAAGTGTTGACTCAAGGGGTACGGATTTGCGGGTCGTTATTGTTGGTATCAGAGCATAGGTTGGTGATAATCTTGGCTCTGGTGGGGATTACTCATTTAAAATAGAGTCCGCAGTACTCTAGAATGATTTGAGCGTATTAATAGATATGAGTGCGTATTTGTTAGTGAATATAAATTGTTTTAATATTGTGTTGATTGATTTATTGAGTGGCATATGAACCTTCGTCGGCACAGTCTGTACAACTATATCGAAGGGGTTTCTAAACACTTGAATAGAATAATCGATACGGTATTGTTTTAGATATGGGTAAATGAAATAATTTTACCCAAAAATATATTTTGATATAAAGAAAAGTTTTTTTAAACTATTTTAGCTAACATATGGTTGCTTGAATGTTAGAGATGATAATATTAAATTATTATCATTGTTGTGTGAAAATCTAACTAGAAATTGGAAATATAACCAAAGTTTAAGGGAATAAATTCATTATAAAATGAAATTTATAAATATGAATTATAAATGTAAATTAAAAATTGAAATATGATCACATGAGAATTTGTATAAGCATAAATTATACAAATGCATTATAGTTAAAATTTGAATAAAAATAGAATTTGAAACTTTAAAACCCCGGAGATTTTGGAAGTATTTTGAAGATAAATAGTAGCATTGTTGTTTTTGGGGTATTTCTGAAAAGAAATTTTTTCAAATAAATTTTGGGAAGAGATATAGCATTGAATTCACTTCAGTAGCTGGAAAATAACTTCGGTGATGACTGCAGCATCATCGATGTTCATTTTCGAGTTTCTAAGTGATAAATTGCTACCAAATTGATTAATTCAGGAAAACCTGTTTATTTTTGAAAATTTCAAAAGAAATTTGTTGAGGGTAAAACCAGGATTGGTTTGACTTTTGTGAAATGTGATTTGAGAAGTCGGAGATTTCAAAATGTTTAGAAATCAAAAGCCAGTGTTTTTAAAATTCCTGAGGAGATAAGTTATAAGCTTATAAATTGAGATGATTTTTTTAATCATGAAGAAAATATAAGCTTTGAATAATGGAATTTAAATTTAAAGTGTAAGGTTAAAAATAAAATTAACTTGGATTGGAGGAAAATAAAAATTATCTGGATTGAAATTAATTAAATAGGCTGGAAAATAATATCCAGTTGAATTCGAATTTAGTTGAAACCGAATTGAGTTAAATAAATCCGAGTTAAAATAAAATTGAATTTGAATAAAAATTCAATTGAGATATCGAATGGAATAAGATTCTTACCTGAATAAATGGAAAATAAGTTGGATAAGGATTGAATTGAAATAAATAAGTTAGAATAAATTGTAAAAGAATTAGAAATCCATGGAAATAAAATATGCATAAGTTATAAATAAGTGTAAATTTCGAGTTAAAAATAAAAAAGGAGGATATATCCAAGCCTATAATGAATGGAATTGTGTAAATAATAAGTTGTGACATATAAATTTATAAGTGGAAATGAAAACCCAAAATAAATATTATTGACGAATTCGAGAATAAAATAAAAATCAAAACTTGAATTATAAACTAAATTGAACTAAGAAAATTAAATGGAGTGATATTTGGGATTAAAATTCAAGTGTTGGATTATAGATAAGGGAAGAACTAATTGATAATGAATTAGTTAATGAAATGTGTAAATGGAGTTCAATGTAGTTAAATAGAAGCTGTATTGTAAGCTAATAATGAAGATTGGAAATAAAACTCAAGTTATAAATCAAATTCGACTTGAATCATTTGTGAAGAAAATATAATTGAAAGTGGCCTTGCAATTAATTAAATGAATTGAGAATAAAATTGCAATGTCAGTTAATAAAATTGGATGATAATTTTAAAAGTGAATGGTAGAATCAGAACTTGAGCTATAAACTGAAAATTTAACTTGAAGTGTTAACGAATTAAGTATAATCGGAAATGTATCGAACAAAAGATGAAATTGGATTAAAAGGGTGATGGTATAAATTGCAAATAAAATCCAAATAATTGGAAATACATTGGAAATAACCTTGTAATAAATTGAATGAGTTGAATCTGGAAAGTTAAATTTTATAATAACCAATCAAATGAAATTTGCAGATTTAAAATGAGATTGGATTGAAATAGAATCAAGTTACATTGAAAAGAGAACTTGTTTGCAAAATGAGAATGTGCTTAATTATGAAATTTGAATAAATTGAAGTGAATTAACTTAAGCTAAATAGATGGAGGAGAATTGAATTGAATTCAACTTAAAACTAAGGTTAATGATATTGGGTTGGATTTAAATCAAGTGGAAATAAATTTAAATCGAAATAGAATTCGGTGAGTTATATATAATATTTAAGGAAATGAAAATTTAAAATGGATTGAGTGGATAAACTAATTATATTGAATAAATAAATGGTCGTGAGTGAATTAAAATAAAAAGGAAATTTAATGGGTAATGAAGATGAACCACTATTGTTAATGGTTTTGAATGAACTAGTTTGGTTAATAAAATGAAATGTAAGTGAATGGATTCAAATCTGAATGCAATGAAAATGAGAATATATGGATTGTGAATAAATTTAAAAATGGAATAGAATTAAGTATAAATTGAGTTGAAATCCATTTAAATTGGTTATAAAACATAAATACTCATTTATTCACATAAATCTCGTCAAATTTGCATAGAATTGATTGTCATTTGATGTAAATGGTAGTAATTAAAATTCTATGAATTGATAGAAGTAAAATAAATTGATTTTGAGTACAATTGAACTAAATATGAGTTCAGTTTGCTTAAAAATAAATTAATGTAAGTGATTGAGTTTTAAACCATTCAAATTGATGAAGTTGTATACGAGTGGATTGAAAACCATTCAAATTGAATGAGAATGGATATGAATAAGTTGAAACAGTTGAATTAGCATGGAAACTATATAAATTGCTTACGGAAAAATGTTTGGTGTGAATTTCTTTTAGAATTCATATGTTTAACTATTGCAAATAAGTGATATGCTATTAAACTTCATATGTTTGGCACTTACATGTTTAAATTGAGTAAGTACAGGTACCTGGGAGTCGTGTCGCTGGATTTGGTTGTGCTATTTGCTAAAAATAATAAGTTTCTTGCTTAAAATGCTAATTAAGGTACCCCTACGCAATAAAAATAGGAAATATGAACTGTTTTTGGTTTTTCCGACCATGTGGGTCGATGTATATGTATTTATATCTTTTGTCAAATTGCAAAAGCTCCTCCGTACAAAGGAGACTCTAACAAAAGTTTTGGGAGTTAGAAATTTTTTGAAATTTTTGAAAAATTTTGTTAACGATAAAACGAATTTAAATTGGAAACTAAAATAAATTGGTAAATGAAGCTAATTAAAATAATGACATGAATCAGTATAAATGAAAAGTAAAATTCAAATAGTCGGAGTTAAAGATGAATTGAATTCATATGCAAATAAAAGAATCAATTTGAATAGAAATAGATATAAACTAGAATGGTAAAGTAAAAATAAATATAAGAAGCATATTAAAAGCTTATACTTCTTAATTGAAATTTGGTATTACAAATATATTCTAAGTTAATATTTGAATGAATAAACATTGACAATTTGTAAGGAAGTCGATAAAATAATTTTGAATGTTGTGATTGGATATTATTGCTGAATAGGATTCACAGATATAATGAAGGGAAAGAAAAATTGGTTTTGATTTCAGAAGATAAAGTTGAATTGCCCAACCAAAAAGGTATGTGTTTAAGTTTCTATATGAAATTTGATTGGGATTTTGGATTGAGCCACTTGGCTTTAAGTTATCTTTTTGGATTTGGGAGGCCGTAGAGCCATTTTGTAGTTGTACCGAGCTAGCCGCGCAAAGGAGACGCTGGCGAAATTTTTCGGAAATTTAGAGAGTTAGAAAAATAATTTGGTTGTAAATTAAAACTTGAATGGTTAAACAAATGGTATAGTTTGAAATTAGGGAAAGGTTTGGAAAGTTAATAAGAATGATAATGGTCTTTTATAAAAGATAGTTGGTTGGATGTTGAATTGTTTGGTTTTGAGGAAAAGTAAACGGATATTGGATCATTTTTCCTAACTAGTAATTTCGGGGACGAAATTCTTTTAAGGGGGGAGGAATGTGACGACCCAGAATTTTCAAGCACTTAAAATCGGAATATTTAATTGATTTTAAATAATTCAATAGAGTAATTTTAACTTGAATTCAAATATCACAATTTATTTGATGATTTAATTATTGAATTAAATAATTTGAAGTTGAGAAAGTTATCGAATCTAGAATTTTAAGCCGATGAAAAATAATTTGAAGGCTTATAAAATTTATATTGATGATGGTGAAGATAGTAAAAGTGTTAAAATTGAATTTGGAAGTTGTTTGTTCAGTTTTGAAATTTATATCGTTTAAATTGGATTTAAAAATAGCCTTACAGGGCACAGTCTCGGAATTCGACGAAACCAGTTCCATTGGGTCCGTAATATTGAATTATTATCGGATTTCGAATTTCGTATTGATCGGAGTTAGTGTGTGAGTGTATGATTTTTAAACGCGCTTAAATCCATACTAGAAATTTAATATAGTGACTGAGTTCAAAATTCAAAGAGCACGTGTTACTTTCTTTTTAAGCTTCATCGTTTGATAAAGGAAATTATTCGTTTCGGGAAAATAAAAAAATAATAGAAAAATAAAACAAAATAAAGGATAGCTTTGTTCGTAAGCTAATGAACGAACGAAAGGTTATAAACGTGTTCTCTCTCTTCTGTTACAAGCCGATCGTTCTTCAGAAAAATAGAATAAAGGGGGAAACGAAAATGGCGACGGTCTTATTTTTCTTCCCTCTTCTAAAAATCGAACACTTTAAATCTATATAAGTTCTTCCAAACCTTCTTCCCTCTGAAATCAAATTCGTTCCTCTTTAATAAATAAAAAAAATTATGTCAGTGAATCACGTTGGCTGGATAAGGGGAGGTGCGGCACTTGGTGGAGGTCGTCGGGTCAAATTGGGCGATGTTTTTCGAACGAAGGTGGGTGGCGAAGGCTAGGGCGATGCGTTCACGCGTGTTGCGTGAGGTCGTGGAGGAGGCTTGAAACGGTGGCGAACTCCGGTGGGCGTTGGAGGAAGAACGACTGGGAGGTGCAACGCAAGCAGGTCATAGTGGAATGGTCGCATTCATTTTGGATTCGATGGCAGTAGGGGATTAATGGATGATGTTGCGTGATGGATGCAGTTGCGCTCGTACTAAGCAAGCGGAGGTAGCACTGGGTGACACGTGCGACATAGAGCATGGTGGCAGGTGATATAGCGACGAAGGCGACTGTTGTGGGGGAGTGCGCGAAGGTTATAGCTGACTAGGGTTTTCCTGTTCGCGACAAAGATTCGGGGAAAGGTATATTAACTGGAAATAATTTATTATAGGAATTAGTTTAAGTACAAATTATTAAATTGAATTAAATTATATAAAGGAAAATTAGTTTGAAATTTACTACTTCGGTTAGATTAAATCTAAGGTTAAAATTTAAATCATTTGTAAACAAAAGAAATAAATGTTGAATAATTGTTTGGTTGGTTCAAATAATAATAAACCGTGAATTGTTATACAAGGTTTAAAAATCAAGGAAACAAGTCAGTTTGGAATGGATTGCGAACAGCAAAGCAAAGGTGAGTTAATCTCACTCGGTCTAAATTTAAATTTAAATTTAAATGATTAAATTTAAATAATTCTTTGAATGATTGAATTGGTGAATGTACTGTAATATGGTATATTTTGGAATTAGTGTATTATATTGTGCTAACGTTTGTGGATGCAGGGAAAAACAGGTTGGAGGGATCTAACTGGATCACTCAACATTTATTTAAATTACTAAACACCCACAGCTGTGATTAGTTGATATTTTGTGATGAATTATAATAGAATATTGGATGTTATAGTCTGCTTGAATATTTCGGTACTCTGTTTTATCCAAATATATAGAATTGGACTTTGAAAGGAAATAAAAGAAGGGGACTCTTAAGGAATAATTATAAAGAATGTATATAAATTAAAGTGAATTGGATAAGAATATTAGTGGTTTCAAAATGCTAATTAATAAAATTCTGTATATGGAAAGGAATTTTTGAATAAACATAAAGTTAATGAAGTTTGAAACTTCAATGATATTATTTAATAAAACAAAACAATTTATTTAATATTTAAGATTTAAATTATTGAAAGGAATAAAGAAGAAATTGGGATAAGATCTGAAATTTGTATATTTCAGTTAAAGATTTAAAATCAAACAGAAATTAATAACATTAATGTTAAAGCCCATAATTAATGAATTTTGAAATGAATTGAGTAAGTAAAGAGATTTAATTCAAGTAGAATAAATGGGGAATCAATTTGGAAAATTGATTTAAGTGATTGAGATTGGAAATTCTCCCTGGAAAATCAAGTACGTTTTTAAAGTAAATTTTTAATATGAGTTAATAGTTTTTAAAGTAGTTTTTAAAGGCAAGTTTTGTAAAATTTATTATTACTAATATTTAAAGTCTAAAGTAAGTATTTTCTTTTAATCTATTTTAGTAGAAATTATTAAGAAGTGACTTGGTATTTTGTTTTTAAAAGTAGAAATCTAGATTTATATTTTATTAAGTAACTTTATTTTCAAATGTTTATATAGTATGTATTTTAGTAAATTATTGAAGTAGTTTTAACTTAAATGTTTAAAAGTAAATTCCAAAACAAGCAATTTGTTTAATCTATTATCGAAATAATTATTTAAAGAATGATTTGGTATTTTGTTTAAAGTATTATTATACATTAAGTATTAAAGTAAAAAAAAAATTCTAAATTAAATGTTAACTATATTCTACAATAAAGTGTTTTAAATTATTTTAAAAATCTAAAGTTTTATGCTTGGCAATTCTAGTGAAAATAGAAATACTTGGAATTTATTCTGAGAAAGCCAGATAGTTTTGAAAACTGTTTCCAAAGGAATTTGAAAAGTGAAAATATATCATGTGAAGATATTTTTGAGATAAATGAATAATTTGGAAAATTATTTATTGTTTGATGGATGTTTGTGAATAGAAATTGATAGTTAATCACCGACTATCAATATTGGACAAATGCGTTGATCGTTTCGAAGAGACCGGGATCGAGATTTATTTCTCGAAAACCACTTCGATCCGGTTTGTACGTTTCGTGGAAACGAGTTTGGATTCGAAGATGGAGCAGTGAAGTGCAAGGGCTAGTCGCTACTAATCCTGAGGGTATTTCCAAAATGGATGTAGTAGGAGTAGTGCCTTCGGTTCCGTTCGAACCCGGGACGGACTTGTATGGATGAATGCTTGCTACAACATCGTCAGGTGGACGATGGGCATTCTAAGGGATATATTCTAAAAAGGTAACGCTTAGCCTCAAGCCTCATCAAATAGGAATGGCTTAAAATCAGGGGTTATGCAGCAAGGCTTCGTGGGTAGCCCCCACTGGAGGGTGAGGTCATCCCTGTCTAGATGTCCCTTTTTATTTCGGCTTAGTGGGCGGTTGCTGATCCCAACCGTGGGGTGATCTTGCTCGGGACTGTCCAGTAAGGGATGGTTCCGGTCTTGTGTTGCAGGGGAGTTAGGGTGGCTCCTCGGTACGCTGATCTATACCAGGTACTGTGACAGGTGGTACCCCGGTGCCTAGCCATTAGTTGGAATCCATTTTCCCTACGCGCACGTATGGTTTTGATTGTGCCCAAGTATTGCTGAAACGTGAGATGCAAACATTTCAGCTAGATTCTATTTTACTTTCTATAGACACTATTATAATATCAGAGCACTTTAAGCTATCGTAAGGTAAAAACCCGACATGTTTATTTGTGGCGTGATCTTACGATATGCTTTTGTTTTCAAAGGATTTTTGAAACTTTAATAATCAATTGAGTGTGATTTTTTCACGCTGGTATTTCAAACCGACTCGGGTGTTATTTAACTGTAATGCTCGGGTCAGACCGAGTATTATAGGATGTAGGATATGATGCTGTGGAGATCAGGAGGCGAGCTAGATGACGATACGTACTTCCGTACTTGTTTATATATGTATTTTCCGCTGTGTTACGTTGTTGTGTAACCATTTGTATGATATTGATGTTGAGCTGTGATTGATGTACTCTGATGATGTAATATATAAACAGATATATTTGACTTTGAGTAAAGATCATTTATTATCTATTATATTTTATTTCGCTGCGATGGTTAGACTCTGTTGTTGTTTTCTATTTTCTTCTTCTACCTCTTCTTCTTTAACCCAAATGGTTCGTATTTCTATACAACTTGAGTTGATTTAGATAGAATAGTGTTGACTCAAGGGGTACGGATTTGCGGGTCGTTGTAGTTGGTATCAGAGCATAGGTTGATGATAATCTTGGCTCTGGTGGGAATTACTCATTTAAAATAGAGTCCGTAGTACTCTAGAATGAGTTTGAGCATATTAATAGATATGAGTGCGTATTTGTTAGTGAATATAAATTGTTTTAATATTGTGTTGATTGATTTATTGAGTGGCATATGAACCTTCGTCGGCACAGTCTGTACAACTGTATCGAAGGGGTTTCTAAACACTTGAATAGAATAATCGACACGGTATTGTTTTAGATGTGGGTAAATGAAATAATTTTACCCAAAAATATATTTTGATATAAAGAAAAGTTTTTGTAAACTATTGTAGCTAACATATGGTTGCTTGAATGTTAGAGATGATAATATTAAATTTTATCATTGTTGTGTGAAAATCTAACCAAAAATTGGAAATATAACCAAATTAAAGGGAATAAATTCATTATAAAATGAAATTTATAAATATGAATTATAAATGTAAATTATAAATTGAAATATGATCACATGAGAATTTGTATAAGCATAAATTATACAAACGCATTATAGTTAAAATTTGAATTAAAATAGTTGAAACTTTAAAACCCTGGAGATTTTGGAAGTATTGTGAAGATAAATAGTAGCATTGTTGTTTTTGGGGTATTTCTGAAAAGAAATTGTTTCAAATAAATTTTGGGAAGAGATATAGCATTGAATTCACTTCAGTAGCTGGAAAATAACTTCGGTGATGACTGCAGCATCATCGATGTTCATTTTCGAGTTTCTAAGTGATAGATTGCTACCAAATTGATTTATTCAGGAAAACCTGTTTATTTTTGAAAATTTCAAAAGAAATTTGTTGAGGGTAAAACCAAGATTGGTTTGACTTTTGTGAAATGTGATTTGAGAAGTTGGAGATTTCAAAATGTTTAGAAATCAAAAGCAAGTGTTTTTAGAATTCCTGAGGAGATAAGTTATAAGCTTATAAATTGAGATGATTTTTTTTAATCATGAAGAAAATATAAGCTTTGAATAATGGAATTTAAATTTAAAGTGTAAGGTTAAAAACGAAATTAACTTGGATTGGGGGAAAATAAAAATTATCTGGATTGAAATTAATTAAATAGGCTGGAAAATATTATCCAGTTGAATTCAAATTGAGTTGAAACCGAATTGAGTTAAATAAATCCGAGTTAAAATAAAATTGAATTGGAATAAAAATTCAATTGAGATATCGAATGGAATTAGATTCTTACCTGAATAAATGGAAAATAAGTTGGATAAGGATTGAATTGAAATAAATAAGTTAGAATAACTTATAAAAGAATTAGAAATCCATGGAAATAAAATATGCATAAGTTATAAATAAGTGTAAATTTCGAGTTAAAAATCAAAAAGGAGGATATATCCAAGCCTATAATGAATTGAATTTTGTAAATAATAAGTTTTGACTTATAAATTTATAAGTGGAAATGAAAACCCAAAATAAATATTATTGATGAATTGGAGAATAAAATAAAAATCAAAACTTGAATTATAAACAAAATTGAACTAGGAAAATTAAATGGAGTGATATTTGGGATTAAAATTCAAGTGTTGGATTATAGATAAGGGAAGAACTAATTGATAATAAATTAGTTAATGAAATGTGTAAATGGAGTTCAATGTAGTTAAATAGAAGCTATATTGTAAGCTAATAATGAAGATTGGAAATAAAACTCAAGTTATAAATCAAATTCGACTTGAATCATTAGTGAAGAAAATATAATTGAAAGTGGCCTTGCAATTAATTAAATGATTTGAGAATGAAATTGCAATGTAAGTTAATAAAATTGGATGATAATTTTAAAAGTGAATGGTAGAATCAGAACTTGAGCTATAAATTGAAAATTTAACTTAAAGTGTTAACAAATTAAGTATAATCGAAAATGTATCAAATAAAAGATGAAATTGTATTAAAAGGGTGATGGTATAAATTGCAAATAAAATCCAAATAAGTGGAAATAAATTGGAAATAACCTTGTAATAAATTGAATGAGTTGAATCTGGAAAGTTAAATTTTATAATAACCAATCAACTGAAATTTGCAGATTTAAAATGAGATTGGATTGAAATAGAATCAAGTTAAATTGAAAAGAGAACTTGTTTGCAAAATGAGAATGAGCTTAAGTATGAAATTTGAATAAATTGAAGTGGATTAACTTAAGCTAAATAGATGGAGGAGAATTGAATTGAATTCAACTTAAAACTAAGTTTAATGATATTGGGTTGGATTTAAATCAAGTGGAAATAAATTTAAATCGAAATAGAATTCGGTGAGTTATATATAATATTTAAGGAAATGAAAATTTAAAATGGATTGAGTGGATAAACTAATTATATTAAATAAATAAATGGTCGTGAGTGAATTAAAATAAAAACCAAATTTAATGGGCAATAAAGATGAACCACCATTGTTAATGGTTTTGAATGAACTAGTTTGGTTAATAAAATGAAATGTAAGTGAATGGATTCAAATCTGAATGCAATGAAAATGAGAAATATGGATTGTGAATAAATTTAAAAATGGAATAGAATTAAGTATAAATTGAGTTGAAATCCATTTAAATTGGTTGTAAAACATAAATACTTGATTATTCACATAAATCTTGTCAAATCCATTTAATGCAGTTCGAATCCATCAGGTTCGCATCGATCAAAGCAAATCCCGGTTCGTATCCCCGAGTTCGAATCGATCAAGGTCATCGCATCGATCCAAACAACAACGTCGTATCGATTGCACTTCGTATCCATCATGATAGTGTCGACCAGGGTCCAATACAGTTCGTATCGATCATGAGTGAGCATGGTTCGTATCCACCCAGTTCATGGTTGTTCGCATCGATAGCATCTGAGTCCTTGTTCGTACCCATCATGCACAAGCAAATTCATTTCGTATCGATGATGATCGACACGAAATGTACCCACAATTATTGATACGAACAAAGGGAATGATGAAGGGGTGCGAATTGATAATTGATTCAAAAGACTGAAGTGGTTGGATACGAATCAATGGTCGATGCGAACGAAGCTCAGGTATTGGGTGCGAATGACTCGGTCGACTCGGCAAAAAAGGTGGAGCGATCCAAGAATCTCGCACCACGTCACCTCAAGCACACGTGCCTTGATCGAGTCGAACAGATGGGTACGAAACATGGATTCGAACGCGACAGTGTTTACGAAAATACAATCTTGCATTGATCATATCTCATGATCCATAGATCCAAATGCTACAAAATTTTCGCAAGAGCTTTCATACAAGATAAAGAACAATCCTGCCAAGTTTAAGCTCGATTGGATAATTTTTTGATCGATACGAAATTGTTTCGTATCGATCGCAGATCGAGTCGAAACTTGGTGGGATCGATCGCATGGGCCCACTCACGTGCCAGAAGAAGTCCCTCGAAGTTTGAGCGCGATATCAGCTTCCTACGCCTATATATATCCCCCTGAAGCCTATAGAAAAAGGATCTTTTTGCTACTCGACGTCCAGACTCTGCCGGATTCAATTCTGCATCGAACCATTGCTCTTATATTCGAATTCTTTCATTGTAACTGCTGCAATCATTTGTAATCAGCAAAGAACATCAATAAAAGAAAACCTTTGAAGTGGACGTAGGCCGGAGATAGCCGAACCACTATAAATCTTGTGTTTCTGTTCGTTATTTTTGGATTGCTGTCTGTTGCTTACTTAGATCTGTGACTTTTGTTTGGAATATTGCTGATTTTTATTCATAGTTTGGTGCTTTCACGATACTTAGTGCTTTCACGATACTTGGGGTTTGTGCCCATTTCTGGCGCAAATAATGATATTTTGATATTAAAATGTTTTGAAAATCAAGTTCTGAAAGATATTATATTTTGATATTAAAATGATTTGAAAAATGAAGTTTTGGAAGATATGATATTTTGATATTAAAATGATTTGAAAATGAATTTTGAAAGATATGACATTTTGATATTAAAATGATTTGGAAATGAAGTTTCGAAAGGATATGATATTTTAATGTTAAAATGTTTCGAAAGGAAGTTTTGACAGGATATGATAATTTAATATATTGAAATGGTTAGAAATGACTTGATATTTATTTTGATAAATAATTGAATTTGAAAGATATGGTATGTTTATATATTGAAATGGTTTGGAAATGATTTAATCTTTATTTTGATAAAGATTTGGACTGAAGTGATTTTTTATTTTGAAGTATAAAATATTATTTTAAAGTTATAACCACGGGTTATAATAACGATTGGTTGGCAAAGAGACCGGGATCGGATCTGGGCATACTCTCTGTCGATACCGAAAACCACTTTGACAACCGTGTATGTGGTGGAGATTCCAGAATGAAGTAGGGTGGTGGCGACATTCTTGTGGTATGTTACGTGGACCCAACTCCCATGAGTTGGCATAAGGTGGCTAAAACAGGAGCGGTCTCGGGCTAGTGAGGTTGCACCTCGTAGCGGACGCATTTCTCCGATACCATTCTATTACTTGTGATTGTTTGGGCGCCCCTCCGATTTTGGGAATGTGTTCTGAGGTGGGCGTATGTGGCTGCTGCGTTACCACCAGCTCGAGTGTCGTAATTGGTATACCTACCCTGGCATTGCCTTGTGTGCCATGTCACCTACCCTATCGAGGCTTTACTACGAGTTTGGATTTCTCCCATAGCCCATGCGTATCTTCTCATAGTTTCCCGATCAAGACATATACAAATATTGGATGGACTACTGGGACTATTAGGTGTTAAGGTGGAAAATGTAAAGTCTTAATGCTATTTAAAAGTAAGTTTATTTTACTATTAAACATTATTGAAATAGCGTAATATTCCTACATAGTAAATAGTTTGACGGATCCTTAGAGGATGGGCGGTCCCAAGCATCCTTTAAGTTACTTGTACCTTTACTACAGTTCACTTGAGTTGGTTTACATTGTATAAGTATGTATGTCCTGACTCGAGTGTTTGTATTTTTTATTTACGCTCGGGTCAGCCTGAGTATTCGCAGATTGAGATTCCACTTTGTGGAGATATGGAATTGCTGGAGATTATCTGCTTGTCTAGTTTTTTCTATTTCACTTCCAGTTATCCTGTTGATCCCAGTGTTGTATTCATTTTGTACTTGGTTATCATCTTGAGACAAGTATTCATTGTACTCTATTTCTTCTATTGTATCTTATGTAACTCTGATATATTTACACCGTAGCTTCATGAACTACTATTCCTTTTACTTCCGTTGCACTATTATTACTCTGTGTTTGTGATCTGTGATTTTTGTTTAATGTATATTCTAAGATTTTCCAAATTTATTTACAACGCGGTATTTTGAGCAATTCAAGTCCGACATGTGCGGATGCGAATGGGTGAAAATAATGGGTTGTTACATTTGGTATCAGAGCTTTGGATTTGAGGCAAAACTTAGAATATAAGGTAAATTATTTACAGAGTCACTTTTGTTTAAGTTTAAACCTTTCCTCTTTGATTCGAATTGCCTTTGAATTTTGGAATGTTCCCTACAGTTCCAAAATCCATCCGTATCCCTTACTATTAATCTTCTTTTGATTTTGGAGTATCTCATAACTCCGCCTCGAATGATCTTTTTAATGAGTAGCGGACTCGCCAATTTCAAATTGAATTGTAAAAGGGGGAAACTCCTTTACAATTAGCATCGATTCACCAGAGATTTATATCTATCCTTGGTTTAGATGCTAATATCTTTTGTTATTCCAAACTCTATCTCTTGGGATCGAATGTAGATTTACCCCAGAAAATCCATATTGATCTTATTCTTTAAGTCACGGTTGACCCAGTTAAGGTTGCCTACGATTTACTTAAGCTTACCCATCTCCCTAATTTGTTATTTAATCATCCTATCTTTTGTTCCCAATCTATTCTTCCAAACATTTTGAATTGTACTTGTAAATCTATATTTTGTTTTATATATTGTGTTGTTTGAGTTATTGATGTTGATTTGGATTTCCGATCGATTCGTCTGATCAACGCTATCGATAAGATTTCTAAAACACTTTGACAGAACAAACTGACACAATATTATTTAAAAAATTGGTTAATGAAATAATTTTTGATATATAAGTAAATTTATGGAACTTGATAAACTGATTTAAATTGATTATTTGAAATGATAATACTTTATTTATCATTTACTGTTCTATAAATGAATTTATAAATAGTTGTTTATAAATTGATTTGGGAACTGAAATGAATTAAAAACAATAAATTTGAGAATTTATTTTCCGATGGTTTCAAACCTCGTGTTTAAGTTTTAAAGTATATTATTTAAAGTATTTTCAAATAAGAATGTGATTCCTAAGAATTTAAAATTTTAAAAATCAGTACTCTTCTCTTTGTCGCTGGGAAATAATTTCGGTGATGACTGCAGCATCATCGACATTCATTTTCGAGTTTCGAGGTGAAGAGACCGCTCTATAGTCTTGCTACACTTTGTTTTGGGAAATCAAATTGATTTGAATTTGTAAAATATGACTTGATCTATATTATATATAGATATATTTTATAAATTTGATTTGATAAATTATATACATACATTTATTTATCTCTAAATGGTTTGAAGAAATAGAAAATTTTATTCTTAAATTTTATTCTAAGAATAATTTCAATTATAAAAAGAAAATCAAAATTTTGGATGAACATTCAAGCATGAAATGATTTAATTGGAAAGTTTTATTTGTATAATACAATTGCATTCAAATACAACTTACCTTAATTTCAGAAGTTAACAATGTAATTGGATAATATACAATATAAAAAGATTTTATAAATAAAATTTGAGTGGTTATAATAAATGTTATACACTTAAATTGTAGTTATAAAACGATTAACAGAGGTAAATATAATAAAGGGTAATTGAATAACTTACAATAAAATAATGTTAAAAGAACTAAAAATAAAATAAAGCAGTTATAATAAGTGTAAGTATATTTAACATAAGTGATAAATATATTCAGAGGAATAATTCTAAATTTAATTAGGAATAATAAAGAATTAAATTTACTAAGTACATTATGAGTATAATAAATGATTATTTTCAAACCTATGGTTTTAAAATTGTTAATTTAAGGTAATTGGATGATAAGATAACGAAATTTGAGATAGTTTAGATTTATTTAACTTATGTAAAAAATTATTTTCTATTTAAGTTGAAATTTCCATGGTTTCAAACTTATTTCCTTATTTTGTTTTTCAAACTATCTTTTGGTTGTCCTTATTATCCTTATCTTGCTACAGATTGGTATAGGCATCTTTCTATAATCTTTCTGTTTAGAAATCTTTCCATAATCTTTGATAATCTTAGGTACTCATTTTGAATCCACCTTTATCGTGCTTGTGTTCTTGATTCTGAGGGATCTGGGAAAGATCATCTTCACCTTGTTAAACTTACCTATAACAACAGTTATCAAGTATAATCTCAATCTTCTCGTCACCTTATCTTAATCTTATTTCATTTCTATCTTTTTTGTGCTTTCTCGTACCTCATTCCTTTTCGGGGACAAAAAGTTTTGAGTGGGGGAGAGTGTAACAACCCTGTATTTTGTGATTATTTTAATTTTATATTTTAATTATTTTAATCGAATTTATGATTTAAAAGCTTTATTTTATTTATTTTAAATGGATAAATTTTGTTATTTTAAAATATAAACTTTGATTTTGATATGAATTATCATTCCAAAACATGACTAAATAGAATATTTTACAAAAAAGTGTATTTTCGTCAATATGGTCAACTTTGACTTTTAAATTTAAAAATTTGAAAGTTTAAAATTTTGAATTTTATCTTCTATTATTAAAGTAAATAAAAAATTTAAGAATACTGCTTTTTTTTCCGTTGAAATCTGATTTATAATGTGAAAGTTATGCATTTTTAACTATTGTGTGAAATTTCCTGTATTTAACAAAATTGTTTATTTTAAATTATATAAATAATATTTTATTTGGTCATGTAATGTTCTAATTTATGTTTATATGGGTAAATAACTTGTATTGCATATAGTTTGGTTTTAAAACATTTTTTGAAAGTGTGATTGACATTTTCCAGTGTCAGTTGTATTTTTTTACAATTTCTAATTTCCAGCTTTAATTAATCTAAGGAATTCTTTATTTATTTTTCTATTTTTTCAAGATCTTATTTTATTATCATTCCTACTTTATTTTTTCCTCATTTATTTTATTTATTTGACATTTTATTTGTTTTAAAGTGAAATGGAAATTTTTCAAAAGTTAATGGTATTTTATTTGTAATTTTCATGTCTTGTTTCCAAATTTTAAACAATTTCTCTAATTATTTTTCTAATTTCTCTAAATTTAATTATTTATTTCGCTTTGAATATGTTTAAATAAATTATTTTATTTCAAAATTTTGCTTTAGAATATTTTTAAAATGAAGTACATTTTTTTCCCAAGCCAATGATGATTTAATTGTAATTTTTGAACCCTGTTTTGAATTTTAAGCAATTTCTTTAATTCTTTTTCTATTTTCTTTAAAATTTATTATTTATTTTTATTTTATATTACTTTGTTTTGGTTTTTAAATTCAAATTACTGAAATTTTATTTGTTTTATTTAATTAAAAGAAAGTGGAAATTTGAAAGGACTTAAGCTTTAAATTTTGTGACTTTTCATCTGCTAGACTCTTCATTTGCCATAACCTTCTCATTACTTCTTTTGGTCGTACCCTACATTTTTTAGCCATGAGTTTTATCTCACTTTCATGTGAAATTTTTTTATTCTTCCTTATTCATTCACGTCTAAGGAAAAAGCTTGGTAATGGTCTCTTATTTTCTTACTTTTCTTCTTGTTTTATTAATATTTTGCCTGGCTTCTTTATAGTGTTGATCGGCCATGGCTCCTCCACCACCTCCACGACTAGAACCACCATCATACACGGCCTCACCACCCTCCCTTCCACTGGTTTACTTCTGGCTATGACTTGCTTTGGATGGTAACACCACAAAAACTCCACCCAACATTGAAATTGCCTTGAAAACATCCATGCTAGCCACTCCATGCCTTATCACCTTCATCCATCACCTTGGCCATCACCTCTAGCCGCCGCCGCCACCTTGCTACCACCACTACACACCATCCTAGCCTCTGTCCAGATTTGAAGCATGAAAGGCCGAGCCATAGACCCATGTAGCCGAGCCCAAAAAGTTCGCCAAAACTCCACCTTAGTGCCTTAACTCCTTGTATTCATGTTATGTAACTCCTACCCACTTCATCACCTTGTAGCCGTGCCTTATAGGACCCAAACCTGAGCCAAAGTCATGCCAAAACCCGACCAAATCAAACCCTAGGCCATGCAAACATATGTAGAAAACAAGGCAAAAGTTTGTGTGTTCAAATTGTTTTTCATTTCGAAGTTATTTAAATTTAATGTTGTATTGAATTATAACTTTATTTTGGTTTTGTTCATGGATTGTGTACAAGATCAATATGCTTGACTCTCATCCAGTTGAATTTATTATTGTGTCATCGCGCCTTTGGAAATCCGTTTGTGTCAATTGATTCGCTATCTCCAGCACAAAGAGGTGAGTTAATCTCACCTGACATTTGTACTTATGCAAATGTAAAGCGACAACAATTGAATGCGTAGAATGATATATTATGTTATAACTACCTATGATTATTTATATATGATGTTATACCTGTTAATTTACATGTCATCTCATCTGTTACTGTTATATGTTGTTAACTGTTCATTAATATCTGTTTTTATCACACTCCAAGTTCCCTGTAGATTAGGTTCACTATGGGTTGAAATGATACATACCTGAACGAACTTTAGAATAGGGAAAAATCGTTATGGGCTGAAATGATAGGTCTAAATAGTTTTTCTTTATTTTATTTTAACTTGGGACTGCGGGTTTGAAATGATAGACCCCGGATTTTTCTTTTTAAATTGCGGATTGAAATGATATATATCCGTATCACTTGACCTAGGTTAGAAAACTATATACAGGCCCGTGGTTATTTTATAAAGTATTTTGGGATATTTTAATATTTTTAAAAGTGAATAATTGTGAAAATTTGATTTAAATTCGATTTTTAATGTTTAAATAAAAAAATTGGATTTTTCTAGAAGTTAAAAATGTAGTTTAAGTGAATGCTAAAAGTGAATTTTTGAAATATAACTTAAATTTGGAAATTTGGACTTTGGCTTTTAAAATGACATTTAAATTATATGAATAAAATTTTAAGTGGTTTAAAATGTAAATTTATGATAATTTGATTTAAATAGATTTTAAAGTGTTCTAAATGAAGGATTTATGATTTTTGCATAAGTGGAAAATGTTAAATAAATAAATGGTTAAGTTGAATTTTGGAAATATAACTTAAGTTTAGAAATATGGAGTTTGGTTAAAATGATATTTATGTTATATAAATAAAAAGGAAATTTAATTTAATTTGGAAAATGGTAAATATGATAGTTTGATTTAAATTTGAATTTAAGTGATTTATTATAGTATTATTGATTTTTTCTATGAATTTAAATGGTTAAATAAATGAATGCTTAAATGTGTAATTTTAAAATACATCTTGACTTGTAAATGTGAAATTTTGTTTTAATTAAATATTTTAGTTAAATGAAATAAATTGGAAATTTAGTTTAATTTGAGAAATGGAAATTTAAAAATGTAAGTGTTAATAAATTGCATATGTGAAGGAAAGGAAATTGTACACTTGAATTTGTTAAGTAAATTTATTCAAAACTTGATTTATTTATAAGAAATTTATTTTATAAAAATCATATGTTAAAGGTATGTAAATAAACATTTTTGAATGTTAAAATATGATATTATAATGTTTAAAGGGTTTAAATTGAAGTTTATTATTTTTGAAAATTGAATACTTGACTTGTAAGAATAATAACTTCACTTTTAAATGATTTAAATGAATAAATTTAATTGGAAAATAAATCAATTTAAAGGTGATTTGAAAGGATAAGAAATGAATGTTACCTTGAATTTAGAAGGTATTTAAAGTTGAATATTTGGATTTGAACTTATATGATGATTTGAAAATAAAGTTTTGAAAGATATGATATTTTGATATTAAAATGATTTGAAAATCAAGTTCTGAAAGATATGATATTTTGATATTAAAATGATATGAAAAATGAAGTTTTGGAAGATATGATATTTTAATATTAAAATGATTTGAAAATGAAGTTCTAAAAGATATGATATTTTGATATTAAAATGATTTAGAAATGAAGTTTCGAAAGGATATGATATTTTAATGTATTAAAATGTTTTGAAAGGAGTTTTGAAAGGATATGATAATTTAATATATTGAAATGGTTAGAAATGACTTGATATTTATTTTGATAAATAATTGAATTTGAAAGACATGGTATGTTGATATATTGAAATGGTTTGGAAATGTTTTAATCTTTATTTTGATAAAGATTTGGATTGAAGTGATATTTTATTTTGAAGTATAAAATATTATTTTAAAGTTATAACCACGGGTTATAATAACGATTGGTTGGCAAAGAGACCGGGATCAGATATGGGCATACTCTCCGTCGATACCGAAAACCGCTTTGACAACCATGTACGCGGTGGAGATTCCAGAATGAAGTAGGATGGTGGCGACGTTCTTGTGGTATATTACGTGGACCCAACTCCCGTGAGTTGGCATAAGGTGGCTAAAACAGGAGCGCTCTCGGGCCAGTGAGGTCGCACCTCGTAGCGGACGCATTTCTTCGATACCATTTATTACTTGTGATTGTTTGGGTGCCCCTCCGATTTTGGGAATGTGTTCCGAGGTGGGCGTATGTGGCTGCTGCGTTACCACCAGTTCGAGTGTCATAATTGGTATCCCTACCCTGGCATTGCCTTGTGTGCCGTGTCACCTACCCTATCGAGCCTTTACTACGAGTTTGGTTTTATCCCGTAGCCCATGCGTATCTTCTCGTAGTCTCCCGATCAGGAGATATGTAGATATTGGATGGTCTACTGGGACTATTAGGTGTTAAGGTGGAAAATGTAAAGCCTTAATGCTATTAAAAAGTAAGTTTATTTTACTATTAGACATTATTATAATAGCGTAATATTCCTACATAGTAAATAGTTTGACGGATCCTTAGAGGATGGGCGGTCCCAAGCATCCTTTAAGTTACTTGTACGTTAACTACGGTTCACTTGAGTTGGTTTACATTGTATAAGTTTGTATGTCCGGACTTGAGTGTTTGTATTTTTTATTTACGGTCGGGTCAGAGTGAGTATTCACAGATTGGGATTCCACTTTCTGGAGATTTGGAATCGCTGGAGATTATCTGCTTGTCTAGTTTTATCTATTTCACTTCCAGTTATCTCGTTGATCCCAGTGTTGTAGTCATTTTGTACTTGGTTATCATCTTGAGACAAGTATTCATTGTACTTTATTTCTTCTGTTGTATCTTATGTAACTCCGATATATTTACATAGTAGTTTCATGAACTACTATTTCTTTTACTTCCGCTGCACTATTATTAATCTGTGTCTGTGATCTGTGATTTTTATTTACTGTATATTCTGAGTTTTGCCAAATTTTATTTACAACGCGGTATTTTGAGCAATTCAAGTCTGACATGTGCCGATGCGAATGGGTGAAAATACTGGGTTGTTACAGTTTTTAGGGGTCGCACCCCTAGGGTATGTCAATTTTCTTCTAGATAAATGGTGGTATCATGTTATGGAGCCCAGATATTTAACTGTGTGGTTGTTGCTATTTGTTGGTGAATCCCAGGATAAAGGTCTGTAACGAGTGGGGATGGCATACTTGTAGGTGTTACCTAGTTACAGCGGTAACCGAACCTTGTGTTGGCAGAGATCTGATTTGGTTCTTGGGGGCGTCCCTTCAGAGGCTTTCAATTGATAAGGAAGTTCCTTAGCCTGACCATTATTGGAAATCCAATCATTCAATACGAGCCCTTTACGATTGCAGTTGTATAACATGCCACCTCAGGTGGTAGCTATAGTAGGCATAGTATAATGGTACATATGCAGGCTAAGATTAATATTATACTTTTGAAATGTTTTCCACACTATGCACTAATAATAACAATATCAAAAGATTTTTCTCGTATCAAGCATATTTGACTATCATAAGGAGAAATCTCCTTCAATTGTGCGATTGCATTGTGTGTGTGGGGGGAGGCCTTATGGTAGTTTCATTTTCCAAAAGCATGAACGGATTTTTTTAAAATTGTTTTTCTGCAAACAACTGTTTTTGTTTACTCATACTAGTCCCATGATTGACCCAGAGTTTATTGTTCCCTTCCTAAACTCTGGGTGCCCATAATTTCCACAGAAGGTTCCTAGAAGAAGGTTATCCTTGTTTTTGGAGTTAGCTTGGAATCTTTTGAAGTCTTTTGTAAGATATCGGATTTTGGAAGCTTTTAGCCTTGGAAATCTTTTGAAGTGTTTGGTGTTTTTGGAAGATCTTCCCAAAGTCGAAGTATGTTGGGAATTTTTGAAGTCACTTTATTGTTCTCATCTTGTTATTGTATCTTGTGTATATCTTTCTGATAATAGGATTAAACTATTGTAATCGAATATTGTGTTGGTGTTGTATCTGTGTTGTGATCAATGATATTCATTTTGTTTCCGCTGTTTATATTCATCTAATGTTGTTATAAGCTCCATCCGAACTGGAGTTCAACGTTTGAATCTCCGACAGTCAAATTCAAGTGAGGTATTTGATGTCTATTTTCAATCACTGGATTTCAGGTCGTGACAAGTGGCATCAGAGCTAAAGGTTGAGTAAGAACTTTAGCTATGGAGTATAACGCATTAGGTGGCTCATTAGAGATAGGGTGAAGTATACCCTAGAATGAGTACAAACTAAGAGACCGAAACCCTAAAATTTCATGGTCTATTTCTTTAAACTGTTGATATTCTCTAAGATATCTCGTCCATATACCTAAATCAATTTTTCATACTACTTACAGATAGTGAGAATGAGTGAGCGAGGAGGACGAGGTAGGGGATGGGGAAATGCCACTACAATTGGTCAAGTCCCTACAACAGCAGCTATACCTACTCAACCTCAGCCGAATCTGGCTGATCTATATAGAAGTTTCTCCAGACTTGTTGGTAAGCCGTTCACTGGCAACGAATCTATTGTCGGAGCCCAAGCCTAGATCCGATCATGTGAAAGAATTTTTAGAGGGAAGAAGTTAGAAGACGATCAAACGCGACTATATGTGTTCATTTAGAGTCGATTCAAAGAGGTGTTTGAGCAGCGCTATATGCCATCTGCTGCTATCTCCCGAATGTACCAGGAGTTCATGGATTTGAAGCAGGGAAGATTATCATTTGAGGAGTATTTGAATAAATTCAACGAGTTATCCCATTTTGGTCCGGAGCTGGTGAATACACCTTTGAAGAAGAATGAAAGGTTTATACGAGGAATGAATAAGAAGTACCATGAAAGGATGACGGCTCACGTAAAAGAATCCTTTTCGGACTTGATCGATATGGGTTATCGATATGCTACCTTGGATATGCAGGAAGTTCCGGAAGTGAAGGGAAGTTCAAGTAATCCAAATTGGAAGAAAAGGAAGTCTGAAGGGAAGAAACCGGACCAAGGCAAGGAGAAGAGGAGTATTCAGGAGAAAGAGCATTATTCAATGATTGTAAGAAGCCAAAGAAACAAGTAAAAGAATATCAGACTGTGAAGATAAGTCGAAGAACTAAAGGATGCTTTTATTGTCACAAGCCAGGTCACGAAGCTAAACATTGCCCCAAAAAGAAGCAAGCACAAGTAGCGAAAATGTACGCAACAAAAGATGACCCCTCAACTTCACAGGCGAATAAAGAAAAATGAGTCTTATAAGGTAACCTTATCGTTTATGATAGAGTTGTTAGAGTATTGTTTGACACGGGCGCTACACATAGCTTTATCTCCCAACAAACCGTTAATGAATTAAAACTAAAACCTGAATTTGTTGACGAGCCTATTTGCATAAAGAATCTAGTTGGTGGTCCGACAAATCTTTGTCTACGATGTAGAGATGTTCCTATCTCGTATTCTTGTTATAGATTTCTTATCAACCTTTCCATCCTCGACATTGATGAATTTGAAATCTTACTTGAAATGGATTTTGTAACAAAGTATGAAGCCATAACAATCGGATGATTTTGATCAGAACCAAATTTGGGAATTTCATTGAAATCTCTTATGAGGATCTGAGTCCTAAAAGAGATAAATCGATGTATACTTTAGGATATCCCAAACCTAGTCTGAAGTCCATACCTATTGTCCGAGAATTTCCGAATGTGTTTGAAGAGGTTAAATCTTTACCCTCACACAGAGAAATTGAATTCAGAATTGACATAGTTCCAAAGGCTCATCCTGTCATTCATGCAAGTCGCAGGATGGCACCCAGGGAAAGGATAGAATTAGTCAAGCAAACCCGTGATTTGCTAGAGAAAGGATTGATACGTCCTAATGTTTCCAAATGGGGTTCAGTTGTGGTATTCGTCGCTAAGTTTGACGGATCTTTGAGATTGTGTGTGGACTACCATGATCTCAATTAATTAATGATCAAAAACAAATTTCCTTTACCTAGAATTGAAGATTTGTTTGATCAACTGCACGACGCTCGATTCTTTTCAAAGATGGATCTAGCTCAAGGATTCTATCAGCTACAAATTGTCGAAGACTGTGTTCACTTGACTACTTTGAGGATTCCAGACATTTTCTACGAATGGTTAGTCATGCCTTTCAACTAAAAAATGCTCCCGCATACTTCGTAGACTTAATGACTCGTGTATTCCGAGAAGTATTGATCAAATTTGTTCTTGTGTTTATTGACGATATTTTGATCTACTCCAAAACTGAAGAGGAGCATGCTGAGCATCTAAGGATTGTTTTGGAAATATAAAGGAGTAACATTTTATTCGCCAAATTTTCCAAATGCCATTTTTGGGTTAAGGAAGTCAGATTTCTCGGGCACATTGTTAATGAAGAGGGAATCTCTGTTGATCCTTGCAAAGTTTCTGCTATTCTTGACTTGAAGAAACCCACTATTCCAAAAGAAGTTCGAAGTTTTTTGGGTTTAGCAGGATATCATAGGAAGTTTATCCAGGATTTTTCCAAGTTAGTTATTCCGTTGACTAAGCTAACAGTGAAGGATGCAAAATTTGATTGAACTCCGAAATGCGATGAAGCTTTCCAGGAGTTAAAAAGGAGATTGACTATTGCTCCTGTTCTCGCTATTATCAACCGGAATCAAGGCGTATTTGTCTATGCTGACACTTGTGGTGATGGTGTGGGTGTGTTACTAATGTAGAATGGGAAGGTAATTGCCTATGCGAGTAGACAATTACATCCGTATGAGAAAAACTACCCAACCCATGATCTCGAACTCTTAGAAGTAATTTTCGCTTTGAAAATCTGGCGACACTATCTTCTGGGTAAGAATCTCTTTCAGCTTCCCTAAAAGATTTAAAAGTTTAACTTAATATTTATACTTAATAAACCCTCCTTGTTTCTAGGTGAAAAATTCGACTATTTCACCGACCACAAATCTGTTAAATATTTCTTCACCCAGAAGGATTTAAATCTAAGGCAACAACGCTAGTTGGAATTTCTGGCATCTTATGACCTAGACATTCTGTATACGCCAGGTAAAGCCAATGTGGTTGTCGATGCTTTGAGTAGAAATCATGCTATTCTTGCTCGTCTTGTTGTCACTTCTACTCTTCTTGAGAAAGTCGCTAGTAGGCAGAAAGAAGACAAGTTTCTTCATGGAATTTATGGAAGAATACGTTATGGTAAAGATACCAGTTTTGAAATCGATGATAGTAAAGTTGTAAGACTGAAAGGCAGGATGTGTGTCCCGGACATCCCGGATCTGAAACGTGAGGTTTGTGACGAGTATCACAAGTCTAAACTCAGTATCCATCCAAGAGTTAATAAGATGTACAGAGATATCAAAAGAACTTTTTGGTGGAAAATAATGAAAAGGGGCATATCTATTTATGTGAGTCGATATGCAACGTGCCAACAAATCAAAAGTGATCAAAAGATGATGGCAGGCTTACTTCAACCGTTGGAAGTGCCAAAATGGAAGTGGCATCAAGTGGCTATGGATTTCATAGGCCGTTTGCTAAGAACTCAGAAAGGTAATGAGGCAATTTGGGTCATTGTGGACTGTCTGACAAAGACTTCCCACTTTATACCAGTAAAATCTACCCGAACAGCTGCGAGTTTGGCAAAGATATATATAAAAGAGATTGTCTGTCTCCATGGTATACCCAGAAGTATAGTGAGTGATCGTGACCCGATCTTCGCTAGTAGATTTTGGGAGGCATTTCAAGCAGCATTGGGAACCAAACTGAACTTCTACACTACTTATCACCCGCTGTCTGATGGGCAACCTGAAAGGATTAATCGAATATTAGAAGACCTTTTGCGCGCTTATATTCTCGACTTTGGTGGTTCTTGGAAGGACTATTTACATCTGGTTGAATTCTCATATAACAATAACTATCAGGCCACTATCGAAATGGCTCCTTTCGAAGCTTTATATGGTCGTCTGTGTCGATCACCTGCATATTGGATCGAGTCAGGCGGTAGACTCGTCCTTGGACCAGATATGATTAAGGAAACCACATAAAAAGTTGAATTTATTCGAAAGAAATTAAAAACGGCTCAAAGTCGTCAGAAGAGCTATTACGGTCGCAGAAGAAGAGATTTGGAATTCCAGATTGGAGATTCCATTTTCTTAAAAGTGGTTTGAGAAAACTGGTAAGCTGGCACCGCGTTATATTGGTCTGTTTCCTATATTGGAAAAGAACGGTCCTTTAGCATATCGAGTGCAGCTACCCAGCTGGTTATTTGGCGTACACGATGTATTTCACGTTTCACATCTTCGAAAATATATGCACGATCCATATAGTATCATTGAAGAGGTTACTCAGCAGGATTTGGAGATCACACCAAATTTGGTAGAAAAGAGAGATCCATTGAAGATCATTGATCGTGAGGAAAAGTAGTTAAGGAATAAAGTTGTGAAACTAGTCAAAGTACAATGGAGTGGTCATCCAAAGGTCTGCACTTGGGAAACAGAGGAAAGCATGCAGAAGTCCTATCCCAATTGCAGAGTGGATATGTCGGCTTAATCTGGTAAGCCATTCTCTATTTTTTTCTGCATTCATATATTCTTTGTTTGCCTCCCTCTCTCTTTCAAATTTCGAGAACAATATTTTCTTAAGGGGGGAATCTGTAACGATCCTATTTTTAAATCAAATTTGAATTTAATAATTAATATGAAAATTTGGAGTTAATTTGAATTAAATTTAAATTTTCAAAACAAATGAATATTGTGTTTATTTATATATATATATATATAGAACAGATTATAATTCAAATTTGAATTTAAATTTGAATTTGTATTTAAATTTGAACTTAAATAAATATCTTAAGAAAAATATTTGGATTCAAAATATTAACATATGTATATGATTTTATTTATGTATAAAATAGTATTAAAACATTCTCTTTTAAAAATTGTATAAATATAATAAAGGAATGTAATTATACAAATAAAAAGAAAACAACACAAAATTTTATTTAAACATGTAATTATGTAATATAAAAAATTATTACAAGTGTTAATTGATAAGACACCCAATTTAACAAGTGTTTAAATTTTAGTAAATGAACTAACAAGTATTAACAATGAAGCATTAAAGTGAACAAGTGTCAAAATTTTATATTTTCTTTTCATTTTTCCAAACTAAAGAAATTAAGGCAAGTATATATTTCAAATTCATTCCTCTCTCATTTCTTTACCTGACCAAACTTACTAAAAATAAAAATCATCAAATAAGACTCAGAAGAAAAATCAGAGTAAATAGTTAAAACCAGAAAAAAAATGAACACTTCTTACAAATAAAAAAAAATCAAATATTGAATTCAACAAAATAAATTCCAGTTAAACAAAAATTTGAAACAGTCAAAAGAAAGCTGGAATTCAAACTCAAATCTGTAAACAAACATCAGCAAGCTTCAAATCAAGTTTTCCTCATCAACTCAGCAGATCAAAGTTTCAACATAAAAAAATAAGAAATCAAAACAGTTCCCAGTTCAAAATATTTTCCAGGCATCTCCTCTGCTCTTCAAAAATATGTGAGCAAACTTCTGAATCTGGATTTATGGCATTTTGGTTGAAAAATCATGTTGAAGTATGATTGAAAATTTTTGTGTGCATGTATATTTATACATGAACATGATATGTGCATGTTTGTAAATAAGGACCTGAGCCCTATTCCAGGTTACAGGAATTCAAAATCCTGTTTAAAAATAAATTTCCATTCCTCTCGATCGTTTCAGGCTATAGGATCTAAACAAAAGTTGTTAGTTTTAACGTGATTCAAATTTTAAGAGTAGATTTAAGTAAATCAAATCAAAGCTTCTCTGGAAAATTGGGAAATACAGCCAAAATTCAAATCATGTTAAAATTCAAACATCACAAATTCTAGTTTCAGGTATACCATATGAAATATTATCAAGAATAATGATTTTTGAAAGTAAAATCAAGATTTTTCATGAAGATTTGTCTGAGAAATCCTAAATTGGTCAAAAAATGAGTTTTAAGGCTTCTTTGGCGATCATGGCACTCGGGGTGGTCGGGGTTGTGCCTGGAGGTGGAGGAAGACTTGGGGATCGTGACAAAAATGTCAGATGAATTTATAGCCGTTCGTGGCATTGTGATAGCGGTGATGTAGGGTTAAGCCCTAGTTTGTGTTGGGGTTAGAATTTTGGTTAATGTGTCGTCATTTGTCGATCGGAGGCGATCACACCAATGAAAATCGAAGCATCAGACGTCGATGAAGTTTCAGATACGATTGCTTGACCTCTGATGGCTAGAGGTGGAAGAACGAGGTGATTGATTGCATCTCAGTTTGGTCCAGTGTTGGATTGTACAGCTAAATCGTGATTTCACCATTGTTCAAGGGTTTTGGATGATCGTAAGGCATAAGTGGATGGTCATAGACTTGTGGAAGGCGTCGAGGTTGGCTGGAGTTCATCGGAGCTCCAGTGCATGTGCACAGACCTTTGGCGTGTGTTAGTGACTTAAGGTTGGGAAGAAGGAAGCAATCTCGAAGAAACCCTTAGGAAGTTTACATGTTGGCTCGAGTTTGAACTCGTGCATTTACATGTGCGTATCGGGTTAACATTGAACAAAATAATTTAAGTTTGAAATTGGAAGCTCTCGGGTTGTTTTGGAAAAAACTCGAAGCATATAGGTATTTGACTCGGGGAGCACTCGGGTAATCCTCGGGATCGATTGAAAACAGTTTTCAAAATTTTAACATAAATTCAAAATTTAAAATATTCTCAATCCATGTTCTCCAAATAATTGTTTTCAAGTTAAATTTGAATTAGTAAAGGTATTTATAACTTAATTTAATTAAGTTAAAGGGTTTAATACATATATAACTTTAATTTTAAATGTTTATTTTAAATAAACTTAATTATTGTAATTAAGTAAATAATTATGAAAAATGAAGTGTTTTCTAAACAGTATTCCAACTTTAAGATCTTAAATTAACCAATGTGATAATGATGGTTTATTAAACAAAGTTTAAATGATAATTAAGGTAATTAACATAGATAAAATGGTTTATCTTTTTATTTATTAAGTAATTAATGATTTGTTAAGATAATTACTTAAAGATAACTACTTAGTTAATTACTTAATATTAAAATTTAATTAAATTAATAATTAAGGATAATTTATTTGTAATTAATAATTAATAAATTAAGGAATAATTAATTAATAAAAGTAATTAAGATTTAATTAATTAATAATTAAGGATTAATTAATTAAGGTAATTAATTAAGGAATAATTAATTAATGGAGGTGATTAAAATTTAATTAATTAATAATTAAGGATTTAATTAACTAATAATTAAGGGTTTAATTAATTAATAATTAATATTTAATTAATTAAGTTAAAATTAAGAATAATTAATCATTAATTAAGGATTAATTAATTTAAAATTAAGGATAATTAATCATTAATTAAAGATAATTAATGAAAATAATTATGTGATTAATTGATAATAATCACACTGTTAATTCATCTCATTATTAGATGATTAATTATTATTGAAGTGCTTGGAGCTGATTGATACCTCTGTAATGTGATTGTGATACTTTGTGATGTGAATTGCTTTGTGCTGAGTTGTGATATTTGTGATTTGTTTCTGTGTGAATATGAAAACCCATTGGCCGTAAAACAGCATTTGAATTTCGATGCGATAGGGAGTCGGATTCCAGTTGTTTATCCGAAACCTACATCAAATATTAATGTTGAATCTTTATGATTGATATATCCACGTGTTTTTAAATTGAGCGCTCACTATTCGGTTTAGCCGGGAGAGGACTTTGTGTTATATAACCTATTTCTAATAGTGATACGACGAAATGGAAAGCATTTGAGGACGGTGGTGAAGACCGAGTGTCTTCGAGAATGATAGGATAACCTGTCGAATGACTTTGCACCGAGTTGCTCCAGTATAGAGATCTCCATATGTGATAGGGAGTCCGATCGGGATTGTGGATGCCCGGATTGCAAGGGCTTCTTTGGAAGTGCCTTCGGTTCAGTTCGAACCTGGAACGGACTTGTATGGTTGTATGTTTGATATTACACTTTGAGATATAAAGTTGATTTCTTTCAAATACATTTTTGTTGGTGGAGGAGGATTTATTCTTTTAGCTTAACACCCTTCTCTAAGACGTACGAGCTCATAGGTTATGTAGTTGATGGTTATTAGTGATATACTCCTAATTTGGTAGTGTGGCATGTTGAGGGCTGCTGATCATTTGTTGATCCAAGCATGGCTTTTGTGAAAAGCGTAGCTTTGTGGCTGAGACTTCGTCGAACCCCACAACCCGGTAACGGTCGAAACAAAAATGTTGCGGCAAGGTTTTTAAGGGTTGCACCCCTAAGGTATGTCCATTTTCTTCTCGATACGAGGTGGTATCATGTTATGGAGCCTAGATATTTAACTATTTGGTTGTTGCTATTTGTTGGTGAATCCCGGGATAAAGGTCCGTAATGACCATGGATGGCATACCTGTAGGTGTTACCTAGTTACAGCGGTAATACGACCTTGTGTTGGCAGAGATCCGATTTGGTTCTTGGGACGTCCCTCGAGAGGCGTTCCAATTGATAAGGAAGTTCCTTAGCCTGACCATTGTTGGAAATCCAATCATTCAATACGAGCCCTTTACGATTGCAGTTGTATAACCTGCCACCTCAGATGGTAGCTATAGTAGGCATAGTATAATGGTACCTATGTTGGCTAAGATTAATATTATACTTTCGAAATGTTATCCACACTATGCACTAATAATAATATCAAAAGAGTTTTTTCGTATCAAGCATATTTGACTATCATAAGGAGAAATCTCCTCCAATTGTGTGATTGCATTGTGTGTGTGTGGGGAGGACTTATGGTAGTTTCATTCTCCGAAAGCATGAACGGATTTCTACTAAAATTATTTTTGTACAAACAACTGTTTTTGTTTACTCACACCAGTCCCATAACTGACCCGGAGTTTATTGTTCCCTTCCTAAACTATGGGTGCCCATAATTTCCACATAGGTAGCCTAAAAGCAGGTTATCCGTGTTTTTAGAGTTAGCTTGGAATCTTTTGAAGTCTTTTGGAAGCTATCGAATTTTGGAAGCTTTTGGCCTTTGAAATCTTTTGAAATGTTTGGATTTTTTGGAAGATCTTCTCAAAGTCGAAGTACGTCGGGAATTTTTGAAGTCACTTTATTTTTCTCATCCCGTTATTGTATCTTGTGTATATCATGCTGTGGGATTAAAGTGTTGTAATCGAATATTGTGCTAGTGTTGTATCTGTGTTATGATCAATGATATTCATTTTGTTTCCGCTGTTTATATTCATCTAATGTTGTTATAAGCTCCATCCGAACTAGAGTTCAATGTTTGAATCTCTGGCAGTCAAATACAAGTGAGGTATTTGATGTCAATTTTCAATCGCTGGATTTCGAGTCATGACACCAACCCATTTTATATTTTAAAACACTTCCTTCGAAACCTTTCGAAAGCATTGGGTTTACGCTTAAAACATTACTTTGGGTCAAAGTGATAATAGGTGAAAACATTCAAATCTGGAACTTTTTTCCCTTTCGAAAGCTTTAGGAAGCGGCTTGTGTTTATAAAAACAATTGAACCCTTTGACAACGTCGAAGCCTTCGATGCCATCGGAAGGTCACATATACGTTGAAGGGTTTCGACCTGGTCGACAACTACCCCTTCGAACGATTTAAACAACAAAAAATAAAGGCGACGAATCTCTTTCAAAATACTCTGGAAATACCCTTTAGAAATCATAGCTTTCTACTGTGTCAAATGCTCCTTTAAACTATCTCTTTGAAACCATAACTTTCGACCTTATCGAAAGTAAGCATAGGTTTCGATCTTGTTGGAAGACCGTTTAAAAAACAACCTTCCAAAATCATTGCTTTCGACCTTATCGAAAGCAAGCATAACTTTTGACCGGATTGGAAGCTCTTTAAAAAGGCAAGTGATTTTCTTTTCCAAATCAAAGTAAACTAAGGGACCATCTCCTTCGAAAGCAACCCTTCGACACCTTAACTTTCGACTTGGTCCAATTCACTACATACCACCTGAATGATATCATGCGCATTACTTTCGACCTTGTTGGTTAATGAAGTCGAAAGGTCTTGGTCGATAGGTCTAGGTCGAAAGGTTCTTCCAAAGAAGGCAGAACCATCTTTTTTTGCTCAAAAGCTATTTTTGCCAAATTAGGAAAACTTTTTGTAAAAAACATGCCTACTTGTAAACATCTGATTGGCTTTCACAAAGTTTTAAACAATTTGGATAATATTTTCCACATATTCTCAAATCTGAAATCAAGTTAACTTTTAACAAATAAGCCCTTCCTATTATTAAAACAATTAAATCATTGAGGTCCTACTTTCGACATAATTTAATTTGCAGACTAAATCGGTTAGTAAAAATCTCCAAAAATTGCAAAAATTCATTTTATCTAACATATTAAAATTTCATACCCAAATTCTTAATATATTTTCAAAAAAAATTATAAACCCAAATTACCATATTTTCTTTTGAAAATTCATAACTAATTCTCCACGGTTTGGAAAATTACGAAAATTTAAATCCAATACCAAAATCATGTTTTCCATAACATAAAATTTTTCCATGGCATTTCAATATCATTAAATCTCGGTTTTACCCTGTTAGTGTCAAAACACCCCAATCCAGATGAAAGCACCTAACCACAATCACAGATCACGGGTAGAATGTATGTAGAGAGTATAAATATGAAGAACAGTAAAAATTAAAAAGAAAGCAGTAATAACAGAGGATTTATAGAGGTTCGGCTGACTCCGGCCTACGCCCACTCCAGAAATTTCCTTTTTACCGATATGAGAATCAATTACACTTACAATCCAGAGTTTCTGAAACAATAATGGCAGAGTAGCCTTAATGAGGAAGTAAAAGGGAAATAGAATGAAGTTCCTCTTTTCGAAAGCCCCGCCTGTTGTATTTATAGGCAAAACCTGAGTTGCTGGGCTTCTTGAGTGGTCCAGACCCACCAAGACCATAGCTGATCCAGACTCCTCATCTCGACCGATCCCAATCTCTCCATAATCCGATCTGAAGTAGCCAGGGTTCTGACCCGAAATCCATCTTGAAGTTAACTTAGAGCAAAGCTAAAAGCCGATCCCAATTCCATATGCCGATCCCATGCCTCACTTGCCGACCGACCCACTACGTCCGAACCACGTATAGCTGACCCGTATACACCAATCCCCTTGAGGCCTAACCCATCCATACCGAGCCACTTCAATCAAACCACCTCCCAACCAGGCCGAACCACCTATTTTCGATCCAACCAAATTGCACCACCCCGACCGACTGATTCACACAGTCGTACTCCAATGACCGAACGCTCATGACCGACCTAGAAATGGCAACCCAAATTACCATCGAGCCATATCTACCAATCCATTCAAGCCGAGCCACTCGAATGCCAACCCATTCTAGTGCCGACCCACTCAAATGCTGATCCACTCCTATGCCAAACCACTCAAACGCTTATCCACTCCAAGCCGATCGCTAGCCTTCCTGCACACCCAAACTATACCGATCCACACATTCTGATTGACCTATGCCAACCCACCTTGACCAAACCACCTTAATGCCGATCCACTCCATGCTCGATCATGGCTTCAAATTATTATCTATAGTTGAGTATCCATTCATCCATTTGACCCAAATTAATGATGTTCCAGCCTCGCTGCCCTTGAAGTTGATTAGGTTGAATCCACCTGCTTATGGCCTTGCCAAAAGGCGGGTTAACATACCCTAAAACCGTGTATATCTCGTTTAGACAACCTTGTTTAAACCATATTAATAATAAATCAAGCATATCATCATTCAATATATATCATAAAAATATATTTACTCTTGAATCCAAAACCATATTATTATAAAACCAAAATAGAGATGTAGAAATTATTATTCACCATAAAATGGATAAGAAAATTGAAGTTTGATTGAGATTGATTTATTCTAGCTTGATCCTAAGCTTTACTTTGATTTTTCTCTCCTCTTCTCCCTAATGGTCGGCCTTGCTTTCTTCTTCCGTTTATAAATTTTGTATGGGATAAAATGAACGTGTATGGCTAAGGGGAATAGTATAAGGGTGGAAAATATGGGCGGTTATTTACCCTAATGCCCATATGTTTAATTACTTAACCACTCATAAGTCCATTTAGTTAAATAAGCATGGCCACTATACTTTATTAATCAACCTCAATCTCATTATCTACATTATTCTAATTAAATCTCCTGAATAATGTCAATAAAAATTAGGGTTGTTACAAATACTGTGAGATCTGCTTCAGGAGTTGAAGAGGGAGCATGATTAAGAGCTGCTACGCTTGATTTCCAAGCTATGTTCAATATTGCGATAGCAACGATGATGATGAATGCTTCGGGTGGGGTGGTTGGAGGAGGTGCTCCAGTACAAGTGCCTAAGGTCGATTTTGCTAAACTGAGCAAGGATTATTCTACCCTTGGAGAAAAGCCATTCCATGGGACGGAGTCAGCCATAGAAGTGCAAGATTGGTTGGATACTTGTGAGTGCATCTTTGGTGATTTTGAGATGGAAGACGCTATGAAAAGAAAGTTGGATTTGGTTTAAGATGAGGTTTGAAGTGAAGTTCATTCCGGCTGCTTAGAAGTCGGTATTGTTCAGGAAATTCGCTAATCTCAAGCAAGGAGAGATGATGGTTTCTGAATATGTTGCATAATTTAATGCTTTCGCTGAGTATGGGGATGACATTCATTAATACTCCCTTTAAGAAAAGTGAAAAGTTTATCATATGATTCGATGACATTCCTTTTGGAGAAGCTAGTGGACTATATTAATGAGCCGTTTGAGAAGCTGGTAGCAAAGGCGCTTCGCCATAAGAACCTATACCCCAAAATCTAGGACTGCTATTTTTTTTGCCGAGAAGAAGAAGCCAACGCTGCAATAGGGCGATGAAGGCAAGAAGAAATGAAATGGAAAAAGAAAGCAGCCACAGGGCAAGGGTAGCAAGAAGAAGGGTAAATAGGATCACATTTATTATGGGTGTAAAGAGGGGGGGTTATTTAATCAGGTATTGCAAAGTGAGTGATAAGAAGAAGTGCTAAATTGCGATAAACCAAGGCATTTGAAGAAAGATTGTCCAGATCTGGTGAAGGCATATGTTTTGGACGTAGTCTTGACTTCATCGAGTGCTCCCTTAAGAAAGGAGATGCGGAACGAAGTCATCATCCAAAGTGTGCTTTCTATTGATGATCTTTCTTGTTGAGTTTTGTTTAATACCAGTGCTTCACATTTATTCATATGTAGTAACCTAGTAGATAGATTAGGATTGAGACCCGATGTAGTAGACCAGTCCTTGATTGTGACAAACTCTGTTGGAGGCTCAACTAGCCTATGCATGGTTTGTAGCAGTTTAGTTTTATCGAGTCATGGATGCTCTTTTGTTTATGATTGCTTTGTTTGAATTTCGTTGATTTCGGGATTATCTTTTGAATGAACTAGCTAAAAATTTTTGCATCTATAGTGGATTGCGAAAAGCTATTTGTTACAATAGGAGATGTGGATGGGAAAATGGTAGGGATTAGTTGTAGGATCGATTTCAACCTAGAGGGGGGGGGGGGTGAATAGGGTGATAGTGTAAATTATAAAAATTAATCGCGGAAGCTTATTAATTAATTTCACTTCAGATCACAGAATAGCAGCACAGATATCGCAGAATATAAATAACAGAATAAAACAGAACAACACAGAATTTACCCAGCTTCGGCAAAACCCTGCCTACGTGCTGCCCCCAAGGTTTCTACTAGAAATTAGATAGTCCCTCGCTTACACACGTAAACTCGCTATACCCGCTATTGACTAATCTAACTCTACGCTCAAAACCCTGACCACAACTCAACCACCGAGTTGCGAATTCCCAAACTACACACCGTAGTTTGTCCCCTAGTCACACGACTAGAAAATTAAAAACGGTTTAAAAGAAAATACAAATTAAAAACAATTTTAAATAACAAAACCCTATTTAAATTTAAACCCTTAAAGTAATCCCAAATTAGTACAGGCCGGCCCCTTATTCATTTCTTCAACCCGTTCCTTTTGTTTTGTGAAAGTATGGCCGATCCTCTTTGTTCCTCTTTATGAATTAGGGCTTCTGGTAATTTGCTTTTGCTCCTTGCGATTTAAACTAGGGTTGTGCAAAATTGAAGCGCCGCTCGATCTCGTTCGATAGTAGGCTTCGATGCTTTTGATTTGCTTACGGCTTCTTCAATTTTGGATCGAATTCGTTCTGCTTTTTCGCTATGTATTTTCCTCCTTTTGCTTTGCTGGTTGATTCTTGAACTCGATACTTTATGCCGATGATGATTTTGGATATTTATAGGAGTTGATTTCCTAGAATTGCGTTCGTATATTTTTGATTGAATTCGTCAAATTCATTTCTCTGACCGCTTGATTATGTTTTGATGCTTGGGATTGATCTGACTGTGTCAATTTCGTATTTTTGATGCTTGGTTGACACGGCTTCGATTTTGACTTGTTCAACATTGAAATTCTTGCTATCCACGGCACAGCTTTGATATTGTGGCTTGTACTTGTATACAGCTGTGTCCTTTACATGATTTCGACTTCACTGTTGCAAGTGTTGCTGTGTCATACTCGAAGTGTTTGCACTGCTGTGTTATGTAGTAATTGACTTGTTCATACTGTACTTGGATATTTGCAGTTCATTTGTACATTTGTTCACCTGCACTCTTCGTTTGGTCTACTTGCATTGTTCATTTTATTGTCTTTATTGTGGCATACTTTGATTCTTTAGAAACTCGAGTTGCACACTACTGTCTTAAAAAATGGGGCTGCTGGTTACATATGCATTCTGGTTCATTTTCGAGTCTAGTTGATGTTGCTGAAATCTGTAGCATCTTGGTTTCACTGATGGCCTGTTGTAGTGGTTGCGACTTGTTTACATTCTCTTCATCACTGCAGTCGTGTATTGCTTTCACCTCTGACCTGTTGTAGTTTGCATATCACTTTGAGTTCTTGCAGACTTTACATACTGTATTGCTTCATTATGCACATCTGTCTTTGTGGTCACTTATGCAGTTTGGTCTTATTTTTGCTGTGCATTCACTTGGTGGTGTGTTGCTGCCTTCACTGTCCACCTGTATCTTGCTTGGTTTTGTTGCAAATTGCATTTGGTCTGCACTTTCACTGTTGCCTTTGGTTACTTCTGCACTTGTGTATATTTGGGCTGATCATTTTTGCTGTCCACTGCAGTTTGTAGTGATATTGAGCATTGCATTCTATTGCATTTGTGCACTGCCTTGCTGATTCATTTGTTTACACTCATGTGTTTGGTCTGCATGTTATGGCCTGTCCCTTGTTTGGTTTTTGATGATATCTTGTTGGCTGTGCATTGAGCATTGTTCGAACTTGTATCACTGTCTGGTTCATCTTTGTTGCTTCACCACAGTTTGCATTTGCCACAATTGTGTTCCCTGTTATCAACTAGCCTTGATTATGTTTTGATTCAAAACTTCTGTTCACTTGCATCTGTATCACTCTGGTATGCTGCAGCTTGTACTTGCATAGTACCATGGCTTCTCTATTGCACTCGAGTTTGTACTAGCTGTGCATTGTTCATTCCAGTGAGTTTTGTTTTCTGATATCCATGTTGCAACTGTTTTTGACATGTGAACTGCCATGATTGTTACAGTCCATTTTGATGTTGGTCTTCGTTGCATTCATGTCGCTTGCAGTGTTGGTCTGACTTGAACTCGATTCACTTGTGTTGAATCCAGTTTCAAAACTCGGATTTGACCTTGTGCTCGTGTCGTATTTTTGAATTTATTGCACCTGAGTTGAACCTGTCCATATATTTGGATTTGACCTTGTGCTCACCTGTCCCTGTAGCATTATCAAGTGTATATATCGGCGTGCACGGCCTTGTGACATATACAGTAATACACTGTGTATGTCACAAGTTGTTCGTGTATGATGAATTCAAATTTAAATTATGACGAACAACCCAAATAACTGAGGCAAATCATATTTTCAAAAATTATCTTCTATTTTTGAATTGCAAAAATATTTCTTTTTCAATTTTACTGCGTTAGTTTATATTTTTGCAGATTGCTCAGATGCTGGATTCAAAACTGGAATGCAGTTGAAGATAAATCGAGTGTGAGTGATATGTAGTGAGGTGATGATATGTAAAATAGTGATGTAATTGAATTTGTATCAAAGTTGTATAGTGAATAGTGAGAGCTTGAATTTGTATACTATTCAAAATTGTAATAAATATTTGTTTGAATAAAATATTCGTTTGAATTCAAATTCCGTGTTATTTATTTTATTCAGCAAATATTTAATAAAATAGTATATTATCAAATACATTTAAACGAATGTATATATGTTTATTATCATCAAACAAAAATCATATAAGCGCATATTCAACAATCTCCCCCTTTTGATGATAACAAACATATATTTAGGATTTTGAATATGTTAAATGTATTTGATCATTGATATATCCTAATTGCTCCCCCTATTTAAATGCTTCCTCTCTATACGATGCTCCTCCTACATATATGCATACAAATAAAAATATGCAAATGATCCTAGATGCAAATAGAAAATTATTTGACCTTTGCTTGATTTTATTTGACAAAATCTTAACTTTTCTCTCCCCCTTTTGTTATCAGCAAAAGAATAATAGTGTTAGAGAAAATAGAGATAAAATAAATGATATCAATCCAACATTAAAACTCAATTGAATATAAATATTAAATTTCAATAAAAAATCAAACAAAAATCATAAATATTTTGTTAGGCGCATATTCCACTTTTAGAATGATGGAAATGATGTCATCATATAAAACCATACAGTTGTGTCTATTTGTGGTATATTTATATCAGGAATTTGAATATCTACTAACCATGCATAACCGTTAGGACTTTTAAATGAGATTAGTAGTATTCCAATTTTATTTTTAAAAAAAAATGAATTCAAGTATCTTCCAACCACGCATAGCCGTGAGGACTTTTAAATGGGATTAGAATCAACTTGTTTATTTTAAGGAAAAAAAATCAACTTTTGATATGCGTTCCATACATGCATAACCATAAGGACTTTTAAATGAGCATGGAAGCACATAACAAATTCCAAGTAATTCACCCATGCATAACCGTGAGGACTTTTTAATGAGAGTGAATACTTTGGTATTTATTTTTTTTATTTTTATTTTTTTTATTTTTTTTTAAAAAATGTGAAAATGAAAAACGAACGATTCCTGTTTAAAGTACCACATATCGACAAACTATATAGAATTTTGATGAGTGATGGTTGATAGAAATATGATAGGTATAGAGATGGTCATGAAATTTTTACCAACAAAAAGTTTTATAACTCTTGTTTACATTTCTAAAGAAATTTTCTAATTATACTTTCTCGAGTTATAATATATAATCAATATCAACACTCATCACTTTTTCAATCACTATTTTTCTTTTCGATAATCATTTGGGAGTCAGATTAGTCATAATAGTCATTTAAAATCAAATTCAAAAATAATTATGAAATTAATTTTTCAAAAATGAATAATCTGAAAATATGGTCAAAAATGATTTTCTCCAGGGGGTTTTTAAAAGAAAATTTTCTGCTATTTGAAAATTATTTGAAATGAAAAATATGCAGATATTTTCTTTGAAAAAAAACGATGCAGTTACTAAATGTCTCAAAAAAATCACGTTTCACTAGTAATTTTTCTATCAACTAGATTACCAGTGTAATCTGCATCTGAATTTCTCTTTCACTCAAAAATTATCATCAATTGAATTTTATAGACCAAAACATGAAGTGTGCACCAAAAATTTCAAATTCAATTTTAACAACAATTTAAATGACATTCTTTTGAATTTGAAATGAAGCCGTGTAAATAATCAAAAAACCGTGAATATAGATTCAGTCATATTATAACCAATTGTAATATCCAACAAAACACTATTTTTAATCCAAAATGATATATATGAAGTAATTCAAAGAATTTAGAGATTTTTATAGTGTTTTGGCATAAGAATATAATTGGCTTAACTATTTTGAATAAATCAGAATGAAAAATCATCATCTTTTCATCAATCTCAATATTGGCTGAATTAATTCAAAATACGGTGCAGATTATCACATTTAATATATCGTTTAAAACATACCATACCTGTTTTACCTTTACGATATTTTTCGTTGTTGTCCGTTGTGATTCTTTCACCTTTATACTAGGCTAAGGAACTTAGCTTTGTCGCCCGTTGTGTTTCTGGAACAGCCAAAATCCAGAGAATACTATTGTTGTTCCTTAGCCTGCCACCACACCTACACGATGAAAGTTTTATGTGACCTATTTGTTTTTATAGGTCCATGATTGTTAGTGGCAGAAAATTTTGAAAAACAATTTTGTAAAGACCCAAAACTATTTATAATTGTTCCCTTCGGCACCCAAATTTGTTTAACTTTGATAGATTTTATATTTGTGCCTTTTAGAACCCAAATCGGTATAGTTTTCACATGTTTGGGTCTATACCAACAATTATTGTGATCGTGTCCATATTTTCTACAAATCGTGCACATTGAATTTTCTTGATTAATCTTGTTTTCAACACTTTTCGAACTATTATATCCAAGTCCTTGTTTAACCGTATTAACAGTTTGCTTTCCTAATAGCATATTTAACGATTTTTCACTTTTTGAAAATTTATCTAAAGTCGTTGACAATTGTTGGACTTGTAATTTGAGAGATTCATTTTCGTTTAACAACTGTGTGCACTTTTTAATAGAATTCTCTCTCCTAGTATTTTCATTCTCCTTTAAAATCAGAATTTCATTTTCAAGCGATTTTATTTTAATTTCTGATTTTTTAATTTCTTCATCAAATGTTGGACACTTATCACACTTAGGGATCCTACTTTGATAGGTTTTAACTAATTGATCAAGTTGTTTATTACATTCTATCAAGGTATCTTTTTGAGATTCAAGTTTGGCGTATTTTTCCCTAAGTCGTTCAAAACAACCGTTTACTTCATGAAAATATATAAGCAACTCAGAATGGGTAAGTTTTGATACCTCACTTGGCTCGTCATCGTCACTGTCAGTTGTATCACCTCGAAGACAAAATTCTGCCTTTTCGCTTTCACTGCCAGTGCTTTGATCATTCTCGTCTATTTCATCCCAAGTGGCTGCAAAACTTTTCTTTTTCTGTTTCTTTCCATGGCTGGATTTAATTTGTGGACAATCGGGCTTGATATGGCCGGGTTTGTTGCAATTATAACAAATAAACTTTTGTTCTTCCGAGTAGTCTAGTGCTTTGGCTATTCTGCTTTTTGCTTTTTGAATTCGAGCTGAATTTCCATGTTTTTGATTCCATTTTTTGAATTTCCTTATTAACATCTCCAATTCTGCTGCTCCATCATCTTCATCGTTATCATCATCACTTTCGGTTGTTCCTTTGAGAGCTATTGATTTCTTTTGAGTGTCACCTCCTTCACGCTCTTCTTTGAATTTCATTTCTAGCTCATAAGTGGTGAGATTTCCGATGAGTTCTTCAACTTTAAGTTGTTTTAAATCTTTTGATTCTTGTATGGCAGTTACTTTTGCTTCAAAGCTTCGTGGAAGGACTCTGAGGATTTTCCGGACTATTTCTAATTCGGTGTATGTTTTTCCGAGAGCTTTTGATTTGTATACGATATTGGAGAGTCGTCCGTACATCTCTTTGACATTTTCTTCCTTCGCCATTTTGAAGTTCTCGTATTCGCTGCTTAGCATTGCAAGGCGAGATTCTTTGACTTGAGATGTTCCTTCGTGAGTCACTTCTAGTATGTGCCATATTTCCTGCGCAGTTAGACAATGTGAGACACGATTAAATTCAAATTGATCCAATGAACAGATAATAGAATTCATAGCTTTGGCATTAGTATTCTGTAATTTATTTTCTAGTTCTGTCCATTGTTCCTTTGGTTTCTCTATTTCCTGATTATCTACAGTTATAGTTGGTATACTATAACCTGTCTCAATAATATTCCAAGCGTCAATGGTTTTCAGAAAAATTTGCATTCTATTTTTTCAGTAAGCATATTCACCATTGAACATTGGTGGTCTAACTATGGATTGCCCTTCTGCAAAAGCATTATTAAAAGAAGCCATTTTAATAATTCAAATTTTTTTAAAACAAAAACCGATTTTTGAAACACGAATTTTTAAAACAAAAATTGATTTTTGAAACACGAATTTTTAAAACAAAAATTGACTTTTGAAACACGAATTTTTAAACGAAAATTGGTTTTTGTAAAATCAAAATTTTAAAACAAAAATGGCTTTTGTTCCTAGCTCTGATACCACTTGTAGGATCGATTTCACCCTAGAGGGGGGTGAATAGGGTGGTAGTGTAAATTATAAAAATTAATCGCGGAAGCTTATTAATTAATTTCACTTCAGATCACAGAATAGCAGCACAGATATCGCAGAATATAAATAACAGAATAAAACAGAACAACACAGAATTTACCCAGCTTCGGCAAAACCCTGCCTACGTGCTGCCCCCAAGGTTTCTACTAGAAATTAAATAGTCCCTTGCTTACACACGTAAACTCGCTATACCCGCTATTGACTAATCTAACTCTACGCTCAAAACCCTGACCACAACTCAACCACCGAGTTGCGAATTCCCAAACTACATACCGTAGTTTGTCCCCTAGTCACACGACTAGAAAATTAAAAACGGTTTAAAAGAAAATACAAATTAAAAACAATTTTAAATAACAAAACCCTATTTAAATTTAAACCCTTAAAGTAAGCCCAAATTAATACAGGCCGGCCCCTTATTCATTTCTTCAACCCGTTCCTTTTGTTTTGTGAAAGTATGGCCGATCCTCTTTGTTCCTCTTTGTGAATTAGGGCTTCTGGTAATTTGCTTTTGCTCCTTGCGATTTAAACTAGGGTTGTGCAAAATTGAAGCGCCGCTCGATCTCGTTCGATAGTAGGTTTCGATGCTTTTGATTTGCTTACGGCTTCTTCAATTTTGGATCGAATTCGTTCTGCTTTTTCGCTATGTATTTTCCTCCTTTTGCTTTGCTGGTTGATTCTTGAACTCGATACTTTATGCCGATGATGATTTTGGATATTTATAGGAGTTGATTTCCTAGAATTGCGTTCGTATATTTTTGATTGAATTCGTCAAATTCATTTCTCTGACCGCTTGATTATGTTTTGATGCTTGGGATTGATCTGACTGTGTCAATTTCGTATTTTTGATGCTTGGTTGACACGGCTTCGATTTTGACTTGTTCAACATTGAAATTCTTGCTATCCACGGCACAGCTTTGATATTGTGGCTTGTACTTGTATACAGCTGTGTCCTTTACATGATTTCGACTTCACTGCTGCAAGTGTTGCTGTGTCATACTCGAAGTGTTTGCACTGCTGTGTTATGTAGTATTGACTTGTTCATACTGTACTTGGATATTTGCAGTTCATTTGTACATTTGTTCACCTGCACTCTTCGTTTGGTCTACTTGCATTGTTCATTTTATTGTCTTTATTGTGGCATACTTTGATTCTTTAGAAACTCGAGTTGCACACTACTGTCTTAAAAAATGGGGCTGCTGGTTACATATGCATTCTGGTTCATTTTCGAGTCTAGTTGATGTTGCTGAAATCTGTAGCATCTTGGTTTCACTGATGGCCTGTTGTAGTGGTTGCGACTTGTTTACATTCTCTTCATCACTGCAGTCGTGTATTGCTTTCACCTCTGACCTGTTGTAGTTTGCATATCACTTTGAGTTCTTGCAGACTTTACATACTGTATTGCTTCATTATGCACATCTGTCTTTGTGGTCACTTATGCAGTTTGGTCTTATTTTTGCTGTGCATTCACTTGGTGGTGTGTTGCTGCCTTCACTGTCCACCTGTATCTTGCTTGGTTTTGTTGCAAATTGCATTTGGTCTGCACTTTCACTGTTGCCTTTGGTTACTTCTGCACTTGTGTATATTTGGGCTGATCATTTTTGCTGTCCACTGCAGTTTGTAGTGATATTGAGCATTGCATTCTATTGCATTTGTGCATTGCCTTGCTGATTCATTTGTTTACACTCATGTGTTTGGTCTGCATGTTATGGCCTGTCCCTTGTTTGGTTTTTGATGATATCTTGTTGGCTGTGCATTGAGCATTGTTCGAACTTGTATCACTGTCTGGTTCATCTTTGTTGCTTCACCACAGTTTGCATTTGCCACAATTGTGTTCCCTGTTATCAACTGGCCTTGATTATGTTTTGATTCAAAACTTCTGTTCACTTGCATCTGTATCACTCTGGTATGCTGCAGCTTGTACTTGCATAGTACCATGGCTTCTCTATTGCACTCGAGTTTGTACTAGCTGTGCATTGTTCATTCCAGTGAGTTTTGTTTTCTGATATCCATGTTGCAACTGTTTTTGACATGTGAACTGCCATGATTGTTGCAGTCCATTTTGATGTTGGTCTTCGTTGCATTCATGTCGCTTGCAGTGTTGGTCTGACTTGAACTCGATTCACTTGTGTTGAATCCAGTTTCAAAACTCGGATTTGACCTTGTGCTCGTGTCGTATTTTTGAATTTATTGCACCTGAGTTGAACCTGTCCATATATTTGGATTTGACCTTGTGCTCACCTGTCCCTGTAGCATTATCAAGTGTATATATCGGCGTGCACGGCCTTATGGCATATACAGTAATACACTGTGTATGTCACAAGTTGTTCGTGTATGATGAATTCAAATTTAAATTATGACGAACAACCCAAATAACTGAGGCAAATCATATTTTCAAAAATTATCTTCTATTTTTGAATTGCAAAAATATTTCTTTTTCAATTTTACTGCGTTAGTTTATATTTTTGCAGATTGCTCAGATGCTGGATTCAAAACTGGAATGCAGTTGAAGATAAATCGAGTGTGAGTGATATGTAGTGAGGTGATGATATGTAAAATAGTGATGTAATTGAATTTGTATCAAAGTTGTATAGTGAATAGTGAGAGCTTGAATTTGTATACTATTCAAAATTGTAATAAATATTTGTTTGAATAAAATATTCGTTTGAATTCAAATTCCGTGTTATTTATTTTATTCAGCAAATATTTAATAAAATAGTATATTATCAAATACATTTAAACGAATGTATATATGTTTATTATCATCAAACAAAAATCATATAAGCGCATATTCAACATTAGTTGCCTACTAAAGGATGGGGTGATGGTTAGCTTTTCATATTCACTTAAGTTTCCAATCGAGGGGTTGTCATCTTTTTCGAACGTTTGAGAGTAACTGGATGCTGTTGAGGAAGTGACTAAATAGTTGCAGCATAGAGAGATTGGGTTTAAGATAGACTTGGTAAAGGAAACCAGACCGATAGTTATGCCTTTGAGGCGTATGACACCCATAGAGCTAAAGGAATTAGAGCAAAGGGATCATTCAAAGAAGTATATATGAGTAGGGAGCACTGTTGTATTTGCAACTAAGGAAGATGGCTCTGTAAGGTTATGTGTGGATTATCGTGAGCTGAATAAAATGACAAAGAAGAACAAGTATCCAATTCCATGCATCGATGACTTTCAATCAACTACATTGTGTGAAGGTGTTCTCTCAAATGGATTTGGCAATGGGATTTCACCAGCTAAGAGTAACAAAGGAGAATGTGCCTATTACAGTACTTTGTATGCCTTTAGGTTTTTATGAGTGGTTGGTGATGTTATTTTGGTTAACAAACGCTCTGGCATACTTTGTAGACCACATGAATTGGGTTTTCAAAGACTAACTAAAAAAGTTCATGCTTATGTCATGGAGAATATTCTGATCCACTTTAGAACTAAAGAGGAGAATAAGACACACTTGAGGATTGTGCTAGAGATATTGAGAAAGCACAAGTTGAGAGCGAAGTTCTCTAAGTGTCACTTTTGAAAGGAAGAAGTGAGATTCTTGGGTCTTGTCATTTCGAGATAGGGTATAGTGGTTGATCCTACAAAGGTAGTAGCGGTCCAAGGTTGGAATCAGCCCAAGAATGTTACGGATGTGAGAAGTTTTCTAGGATTGGAAGAATATTATAGATTCTTCATAAAGGACATCTCAAACATAGCGGTACCATTGACCAATTTAATAAAGAAGAATCAACCTTTTGTTTAGGATGCGAAGAGTGAGCATGAATTTTTGATTCTGAAGGAGAGGTTGACTAATGCACCAGTATTGACCACTCCAAGTAGGAACGAAGAGTTTGGTAGTATACGTAGATCCATGTGGTACTAGATTGAGGGTGGTTTTGATGCAAAAAGTAAAAGTCGTTGCATATGCTATTCGACAGCTAAAGTCACGCGAAAGGAGTTATATGACCATGCATGGACCCCCGCATGGCAAGACATGCCTAACCCTAACAGAATAGTTCATCACCACGGTTGCTTTGCAACCTTTTCCCGAGAGCTCTCATGCACAACATAATCCATAAATAATCTAGAAAGTGTGATGAAAATACTCTAATGGGTGCAATCCATATAGCCTTGCGGCATATACCCTATTTTAATCATTCTCAGTTGATGAGGCTTGAGGCTATGTTTTACCTTTTAGATAGCAATCCCACTTGGAATGATAACGCTGCTCTCCAGATGATAATACAATGCCAGCATTCATCTATACAAGTTGTTCATGATACGAACAAAACGAAGGAACTACTTCTACTACGTACCTTTTGAAATCACCCATAGGATTAGTAGCAAGTACCCCTTGCACTCCAAGACCTCCGTCTTCAATTCCATTATCTTCAAGATGCCTTCATTTCAAACGCTTGAGTTGATTCGAAGTGGTTTTAAGATAATTCATTCTTATCCAATCCCAGTCTCTTCGAAATTTGATAGTTTCCAGTAAACTCAACTTCTGTTCTTTTTGGAATCAGATAATACATAAGTGGGGAGATCATCCCCAAACGGTTAAAGTGGATGGATTTCCTTATCATTTATCCTCGAAAAACACACGAGTTTATATGTACAATATAGCATCACCGAAGATAACTGTAGCATATAATTCTCATGTTTTCTCCTAAATATCTCCAGAGTTAAAATGGTTAAGATTTAATAATCGGTTATTTAACTATCGAATAAAAAAACACTTAAACATAGATTTAATTCATTCTGGAATCCACTAAGCTTCTTTTAATGAATCTTCATTAATTAAAACACTTTAATTATTTTATAAAAATATCCATATACTTACCTCACTGGTATAAGTATTTTCTCAAACCGTTTTACTTCTATACTTGACAGACTTTACCATATACTTGACAATGATATAAGAATTTAAGCAAGATTTCTTAATTTCAAACCATATTAAATGGATCAAAACAATGTTATTTAAAACATTGTTTATTATAAACCTAAACCACTTATCATTCAGTGTTAGGTATGGAAAATGCTTCAATACCATCATAATTAAGAAGGATGATTTATTAACTCCATAACCTGATTTTCATAAGTGATACAATCCATATAAATCAAAGTTTTATAAACACAAAACCACATTTTAAATTTCTAAGGTCTTCTACCAAATTATTTCTTTAACAGCCTTTTTCTTTCCAAAGCAATTCTCTATATAAAACACTTTATTACTTTAAACACCATTTTACTTAATAAATTGATTTCCATCTGAAACCTTCTAATAAATAATTTATTAAGTTTAAACATCATAAGTAAACAATTAGTTAACCTTAAATCATTATTAATACATAATAAATAAACTTAACCGCTATTAAATAAATGACTAACTAACTTAAATAATTACTAATAAATAATTTTTCAAACACAATTCATTATTGAATAGTTAACTAACTTAAGATATTATTAATAAAATAATTAATTAACTTTAAAATAACTTAAATAAAATGACTGATTAACATTTTAAAACAACTTAAATACAATAATTAAATAATTTTATTTTTTAAACATTGTTAATACATAATTAGTTAACTTTAGAAGATTATAATTAAAATAATATTTACTTAACCATTTTATTTTAGAAAATATTTACTTAAAATAATTTACAGTCCAAGTAAATCCAAATCCATTTTCTTTTTCCAAAATTTAAAAAGTGGCTCAACGACCACACTAGCACTTTGACAAGCCACCACTTGTTTCAATTCAATCAATTAGATTATATCACTGGTATTTACATAAGCAATAACTATGTAAATAAACTTATTAATTAACAACGACAAATAACACAACATTTAACCAAGTTAGCTAACATATCAACAAATGTCCAAATTAATAAATAGCGAAACAGGGATTTATTTTTCTTAATGGATGTCCGATGACATCTATTCAAATTAAGTATAGTAGAACGATGTTTTTATTCTACTAACTGATGTCAGGGATAAAATATAATACCAAACGATGGGATCAATTTCTATGACTATGCATTTAATAGTATTTTTTACTTCTATAAATCTATCGAACGCTTGTATAAAAAGTCCTACTCGACAATACAAGTCTAACATAAAGATTTACGGGTCAAACAGATCTAGAATGAAGAAGATACCATTTTCTAAAGTTACCTTTTTTAAATTATTATTTTTTACCTAACCAGAATAAAACACTATCCAAACCTGTCCATTAATTAAAATACCCAAGCCCACCTCAACCCTCTACTTCCCAAAACACAACGCCCTAAATCATTCCCTCCTAAATGAAAAAAATTGGAGCTAAAGGAAGCAGTGCATGAATGTGCACTTATGCATGTGCACATCACCACCTGACCACCAACCACCACCCGTGAACCCCTTCCCAAGCCTGCCTAACCACACTTGACAACTCTCTTCCCTTGCCACCATCTAGCCCTAAAACACCCTCGGCCCTAAATTTTAAAAAAAGGAATTCATGTCTGCTTACAAACTGAAACCTCCTCATCCACACCACCTTGCCGATGCCTCGCCCTTCATTAGCACCGCTTCCTCCACCATCATGATCGTCTACCCCTACTGTTGAACATGCGCCTTGCGCTATATGATTTTTGTTTGATGATAATAAACATATATACATTCATTTAAATGTATTTGGTAATGTACTATTTTATTTTTTTTAGAATAAATAAATATTTGTTGAATAAAATTAAATTACACAGAATTCGAATTGAATTCAAACAGAACAAGTTAAACAGATTTTGAATTCAAACAGAAATTTTTATTCAAACAAATATTTATTACAACTTTGATAGTACAATTTCAAGCTCTCACTATACATATACAATTTTGACTACAATACATGACATTTCACATTTACATCAAAACCTTACTACATATCACTCACACTCATATTTTTGTCTTCAACTATAATCCAGTTTGAATCCAGCATCTGAGTAATCTGCAAAAATATTTTCAAACGCAGTAAAATTGAAAGAGAAATATTTTTGAAATTTGAAAGAAACGATGATTTTGAAAACATTGTTTGCCTCAGTTATTTGGGTTGTTCGTCATCATTTTTTGACTGTGCAATATCTGTGCATATCAGTATTTTTTATCAGGGATAGGTAACTATGAGTGGCTGCAGTACACACGTGTACATTCGTATACGTGTGCACTGCCTCGCCAACTCGTATGCACAGCTTCAACCAAAAATTCAAGGCAACAGAGACCAAGAAATGAACAACTCAAAGCAACAGTCAACTGGCCAAGACTACAAATACAAACAGCAGCGTACAAGATTGCCACCAACAACAACATGAATACTGCAACAACAATTTAGCACTGACTCAAAGCACCACTAACCAGAATACAATGCAACAACACAGTCAACAAGGCAACAATGAAAATGAACATCACAATGAACCAACAGGTCAGAGGTGAAAATAGTGGAATGCTGTAGTGTTGAAGTGCATACAAACAACTGCAACACTGCATACAACATGTGCAGAGGACAAGTGTACAAGTGACTCAAGCAAATACACATGGAACAGTGAAAGCAAGCTATTGCACAAGATATAGAGCCACAACAAGTCCAGCAACAAGTCCAGTTGCAACACATGGTGAACAAGACACAGTGCTGAGCACATGCAAACTGCAATGCAAATTCAAGGCCAATGCAGGTAACTGCTTGGTACAATGCAAATACATGGAACCATACCAAAGTATGGAGTGTGCAAGTGCAAATGACCAGAGGTCAGCATACATGAAGTAATGCAATGCCCAAAGACCAAGTTGAAGTCGAATTGTTGTCAACAGTTCTAAGTATCCAACAACAATATGAATGCTATGTTCAATCATGATACAGACCAGAAACACAAGTACAGGGAACAACCAGGTGAAGATGCAAGAACAAAGAGTGTACACAACTCCTGTATGCATCAGTAACCAACACATGAAGATCAACAACAAACCTAAATGCACATGTCAACATCAAGTCTCAAGTGATACAAATATCAAGAATCAGTGCAACAGAAAGTGGTGTAAATACAACTCGAAGTAATGCTCAGGTTCAATCTCTAAATACACAGTAGTTCATACAAAGAAGCCATGGTCAATGCAAAGCAAAAGTGAAGATACAGTGAAATTCTACAAGTCAAGGCCAAGCATGATGCAGTGGTGATGCAATACATACAACAAAAGAAGCAGTGCCAAGAATACATGTACTCAAGGCAAAATGCACAAGTAAAAACCAAAGTGACATACTGCAACAACCAAAGCCTTGACTACAAGAACATCACAAGTAAATCGATACAGCACTGACTCAAATGCTCAACTACAAGACATAGCAACTGCACAGCCCAATGAACAAGACACAACAAAGTTCATAAGTGCAGACCAAATGCAGTGACAAGTTGAAGCAGTAGTTTCTGCAGTGGCAACGAGGAAATTCATGTGTAAACAATCGAAAATATACGAAATTGACAAAGTCAAATATCTCAAATCACGAAATCAATTCAAAGCCGTGTGAATCAAGTTACTAGAAATACGAAATTGACAAAGTCAGATTAATCCTCAACATCAAAGCGTAATCAAACGGCAAAACAAGAATTTTTGCAGCAATCAGTCGAACGCAAAAATAGGAAATCAAATCCTATTAAAACCCTAATCATCATCGACATTTAAATTCGATCGAGTTCAAGTATCAATTTAGAAAAGCAAAAGGAGACAGTACATACCGAATTCACAAGCATCAAACTCGATCGAGCAACTGCAAGCAAGCTTGGGCAACCAATCACAGATCAATTGAAGAAACCGAAGCCCTAATTGCAACAAAGAGCCGAAGCCCTAACTGGAACAAAAGGGAACGAAGCAAGCCGCCATTATTCTCACGAACGAAACAAAAGGGGATCGGGCTGGAGATAACAAAGAAAGGAAGTGGGCCGGTTTTAAAAATAAAAAGGGGGTTTTGTTTAATTATAGGCTTTTATTAATATTGTTAATTAGTTTAGGGTTATTTTCTATTGTTCTTAATTATTGTTTTTATTTTACGAATCAAAGAATTTAGGTAAATCACCACCTAGGTTTAGGTAGTGTCAGATTGTCTATTCTGAATTAGTTCAGTGAGCAGGGTGTGCGAGTTTGCAAAGCTCTATAGGCGGGAGCAGTGTTTGCGAGTGAGCGAAACTCTATAGGCGGGAGCAGGGTGTGCGAATCTAGCAGAGTGTTTGTGAGCAGGAGCAAAAGGGTCTGCGAGTCTAGTAGAGTTGTTGTAAGCGTGATACTGTTTAATTCTAATAGAAATCTGTGAATGCGGCAGTAGGCAGGGGTTGCCGAAGCTGGGTAAATTTTGTGTGTGATTTACTTTTCAGCATATTTATTTCTGCAGTTTATTTCTGTGTTTAAATCGAGTAAATTTGCTATAACCCTATTCACCCCCCCTCTAGGGTTAATCTAGATCCTACAAGTGGTATCAGAGCCCGGTATATTTTTTAACTCTAGAGTCATGAGTCTACAAAATAATGCTTTTTCTGAGGGGCAATCTATTGCTAGGCCACCCATGTTTAACGGGAACGATTATGCTTATTGGAAAGTTAGGATGAGTATTTATCTTAGTTCCGTTGATTATGATGTTTGGGATATTATTGAAACTGGCTATAAACCTCCCACTATAATCGTTGGTGGTACTGAGATTCCTAAACCTAAGGATAGGTGGGATGCTAACGATAAGAAATTGAAAACGACAAATGCTAAAGCCATGAATGCTTTGATATGTGCTCTTGATAAAAATGAATTTAATAGAATTTCTCATTGTACAACAGCACAGGAAATATGGCATACTTTGGAGGTGACACACGAAGGAACTTCTCAAGTCAAGGAGTCTCGGCTAGCCCAATTCAGCAATGAATACGAAAACTTTGTGATGGACAAAGGCGAAAGCATAAAGGATATGTTTGGACGTTTTTCAACCTTGGTATACAATGCTAGAGCGCTTGGAAAGGTATTCACTGAGGTAGAGCTTGTGCGGAAGATACTACGAGTTTTACCAATGAACTTTGAGGCAAAAGTCACAGCAATCCAAGAATCGAAAGATCTGAGCAAACTAAGCATGGAGGAGTTGATTGGCAACTTGATGACATATGAGCTTGAGTTAAAAGCAAAGGAAGAACCCAACAACTCCGAACCAAAGAAGAAGACGATTGCCTTAAAAAGTAAAGAAGAAAGCGATGAAGAAGATCCAATTGAAGAGCTTGCAATGGCTGTCAATAATCTTAGAAGATGGTCTAGATTCAAGCCACGCAAGAAGAAAACAAAGGGTAATGGTCAAAAGATTCCGAAAATTCCGATAATGAACTGACATGTTATAACTGCAACAAGCCTGGCCACATCAAACCAAAATGCCCACTTCTCAAAAACAACAAAGAAAAGAAAAAGGCGAAGAAGGTATTTGCAGCGACTTGGGATGATGAAGAAGGAGAGGAAGCTTCGGATAGCAGCCCAGAGGAGGCTAACTTGTGTTGCATGGCAAAATCAGAATCAGAAGCAACCTCCGACGAATCTAGTGAGGCAGGTGAGTTTTCTTATAAAGAACTTGTTTTTATGTGTTCTGATCTTACTAAGGTAGTGGATACTCTTGAATCTAAAATTGAAAAACTGAAATCTGATAAGAGAGAATTTGCTCGTGAAAATTTTAGGTTAAAAACTGAACTTGAAAATATTCAAAACCTAGAATGTAAAAAATGTAAGATTTTAGATTCAGAATTATCAAAACTGAGGAATAACTTTGAAAATCTTGAAAATGAAAACTTGAATCTTAAGGAAACCATCGACACTAGGAGAAAGGATTTTATTAATCGATGCACCTCACTTGTCACTGAAAATTCAACATTAAAAACCAAAGTCCAAAATCTTGAGAAATCTTTGAATAACTTTTCAAGAGGCGAAAAATCTTTCAAAATTTTATTTGGAAATCAAATTTTTGCTAACAATAGAAAAGGACTAGGTTATGGAAAATCACAAGATGATGGTAAAGGTAAAAGTGTTGCTCGATCTGAAATAATTGGAAATCATGTTGAAAATCATAGTCATAGGAACACAAAATTTAATCAAGTTAATTTAATGAGCTCGTTTTGTAGAGAATTTGGACATAATCGAAATAATTGTTGGTATAGACCCAAACACGTGAAAACTATACCAATTTGGGTTCCAAAAGGCACAAATATAAAATCTTTGAAAGTCAAACAAATTTGGGTGCCAAAAGGAACATATATAAACAGTTTTGAGTCTCCAAAAACATATTTTTCATATTCTGCCACTAACAACAATGGACCTATAAAAACAAATAGGTCACACAAATCTTTTATCGTGTAGGTGTGGTGGCAGGCTAAGGAACAACAACAGTGTTCTCTGGATTTCGGCTGTTCCAGAAACACAACGGGCGATAAAGCAAAGTTCCTTAGCTTAGTATAAAGGTGACAGAATCACAATGGGCAATCACGAAAAATTATCGTAAAGTTAAAACAGGTAATTGTTTTTAAAATGTGATTATCTGCACCATACTCTAAATTAAAATCAGCCAATATTGAGATGAACAAAAGATGATGATTTTGATGCTATGATTTTTTTTTTAAATATTGACTAACCATCTTTAAAGAGAATTACTTGGAGTAATTATGATGGTTGACTGATTCGGACTTAATTGATATGATTTTTGACTTGTTCTTATTTATGACATTAATTTGTGCTTAATTGATGGCCAATCAGATTTTCAATTTTTGAACTAATTTATATAAATTTGTTCGGTCAAATGCTGGTTACTCATGCTACACGTAGATATATTGGTTCTGACATTTTGATCACTGCTTGTAAATTTGCACGATTTCAAATTCATGAGAAAAAGGATTTTAAGAAATTTTTTTTTGAAATAATTATGATGTTGATTGACTGTTGATTACTCATGAAAATAATTGTTAATCCCCTGGTTTCTGAAATTAACATCATGATATTTGTTTGAGTGTTAATACGGCTTAAATTCAAAATTCAAAACAATGATGTTTTGAAATTTTTGGTGCACATCTCATGGTTTGATTCAACAAGTGAACATTGAGTGAAATTTAAATTCAGATGCGGATTACACTGGTAACATAGTTGATAGAAAAATTATTAGTGTAACGTGATTAATTTTTGAAATATTCATTTGCTGCATCGTTTTTTTTTTCAAAGAAAATATCTGCATATTTTTCACTTGAAATAATTTTCAAATAGCAGAAAATTTTCTTATAAACCCCCCTCGAGAAAATCATGTTTGATCATATTTACAGATTAATCATTTTTGAAAAAAAAAATTGATTTTATAATTTTATAATTTGATTTTAAATGACAAATTTGACTAATCTGACTCCCTTTGATTATTGAAAAGATAAATAGTGATTGAAAAAGAGATGAGTGTTGATATTTATCATATATTATAACTCTAGAAAGTATAATTAGAAAATTTCTTTAGAATTTCATAACAAGAGTTATAAAAACTTTTTGTTGGGTAATAATTCCATGACCATTTCTATTTCTATCATCTTTCTATCGAACATCACTCACCAAGATCATATTTAGTATGTAAATTTGTGGTAGTTTACAAAGGAAATCATTTGTTCTTCAATATCTTTAAATCGGTGAAGGAAATTATTTGTGCTTCAATTTATTATATTCAGCAATTAAAAATAAATATCCAAAGTATTCACTCTCATTTAAAAGTCCTCACGGTTATGCATGGGTGAATTACTTGGATTTTCGATTATGTGCTTCCATGCTCATTTAAAAGTCCTCACGGTTATGCATGTATGGAACGCATATTAAAAATAATTGATTTAATAGACAAGTTGATTCTAATCCCATTTAAAAGTCCTCACGGTCATGCGTGGTTAGAAGATACTTGATTTTATTTTTTAAATTAAATTGGAATACTACTAATCTCATTTAAAAGTCCTAACGGTTATGCATGGTTAGTAGATATTGAAATTTCCAGAAATAAATATACCACACATAGACATATCTATATGATTTTTTGATGATTCTATCTTCATCACTTCTGAAAGTGGAATATGCGCTTGACAAGGGTAATTATGATTTTTGTTTGAGTTTTATTGAAATTTGATATTTATATTTAATTGAGTTAAATGTTTGATTCATGTCTATCACTTCATCCCTATTTTATAACACTATTATTCTTTTGCTGATAACAAAAGGGGGAGAGAAAAGTTAAGATTTTGTCAAATAGAATCAAGCAAAGGTCAAATAAGCTTCAATTTGCATATAGGCTCATTTATATATTTCTATGCATATATGTAGGGGGAGTATTGTGTAGAGAGGGAGCATTCAAATAGGGGGAGCAAATTGAAATTATCAAATAACATTTGATATATTCAAAATCTTAAATATATGTTTGTTATCATCAAAAGAGGGAGATTGTTGAATATGCGCATTGCGCTATATGATTTTTGTTTGATGATAATAAACATATATACATTCATTTAAATGTATTTGGTAATGTACTATTTTATTTTTTTAGAATAAATAAATATTTGTTGAATAAAATTAAATTACACAGAATTCGAATTTGAATTCAAATAGAACAAGTTAAACAGATTTTGAATTCAAACAGAAATTTTTATTTAAACAAATATTTATTACAACTTTGATAGTACAATTTCAAGCTCTCACTATACATATACAATTTTGACTACAATACATGACATTTCACATTTACATCAAAACCTTATTACGTATCACTCACACTCATATTTTTGTCTTCAACTATAATCCAGTTTGAATCCAGCATCTGAGTAATCTGCAAAAATATTTTCAAACGCAGTAAAATTGAAAGAGAAATATTTTTGAAATTTGAAAGAAACGATGATTTTGAAAACATTGTTTGCCTCAGTTATTTGGGTTGTTCGTCATCATTTTTTGACTGTGCAATATCTGTGCATATCAGTATTTTTTATCAGGGACAGGTAACTATGAGTGGCTGCAGTACACACGTGTACATTCGTATACGTGTGCACTGCCTCGCCAACTCGTATGCACAGCTTCAACCAAAAATTCAAGGCAACAGAGACCAAGCAATGAACAACTCAAAGCAACAGTCAACTGGCCAAGACTACAAATACAAACAGCAGCATACAAGATTGCCACCAACAACAACATGAATACTGCAACAACAATTTAGCACTGACTCAAAGCACCACTAACCAGAATACAATGCAACAACACAGTCAACAAGGCAACAATGAAAATGAACATCACAATGAACCAACAGGTCAGAGGTGAAAACAGTGGAATGCTGTAGTGTTGAAGTGCATACAAACAACTGCAACACTGCATACAACATGTGCAGAGGACAAGTGTACAAGTGACTCAAGCAAATACACATGGAACAGTGAAAGCAAGCTATTGCACAAGATATAGAGCCACAACAAGTCCAGCAACAAGTCCAGTTGCAACATGGTGAACAAGACACATTGCTGAGCACATGCAAACTGCAATGCAAATTCAAGGCCAATGCAGGTAACGGCTTGGTACAATGCAAATACATGGAACAATACCAAAGTATGGAGTGTGCAAGTGCAAATGACCAGAGGTCAGCATACATGAAGTAATGTAATGCCCAAAGACCAAGTTGAAGTCGAATTGTTGTCAATAGTTCTAAGTATCCAACAACAATATGAATGCTATGTTCAATTATGATACAGACCAGAAACACAAGTACAGGGAACAACCAGGTGAAGATGCAACAAAGAGTGTACACAGCTCATGTATGCATCAGTAACCAACACATGAAGATCAACAACAAACCTAAATGCACATGTCAACATCAAGTCTCAAGTGATACAAATATCAAGAATCAGTGCAACAGAAAGTGGTGTAAATACAACTCGAAGTAATGCTCAGGTTCAATCTCTAAATACAAAGTAGTTCATACAAAGAAGCCATGGTCAATGCAAAGCAAAAGTGAAGATACAGTGAAATTCTACAAGTCAAGGCCAAGCATGATGCAGTGGTGATGCAATACATACAACAAAAGAAGCAGTGCCAAGAATACATGTACTCAAGGCAAAATGCACAAGTAAAAACCAAAGTGACATACTGCAACAACCAAAGCCTTGACTACAAGAACATCACAAGTAAATCGATACAGCACTGACTCAAATGCTCAACTACAAGACATAGCAACTGCACAGCCCAATGAACAAGACACAACAAAGTTCATAAGTGCAGACCAAATGCAGTGACAAGTTGAAGCAGTAGTTTCTGCAGTGGCAACGAGGAAATTCATGTGTAAACAATCGAAAATATACGAAATTGACAAAGTCAAATATCTCAAATCACGAAATCAATTCAAAGCCGTGTGAATCAAGTTACTAGAAATACGAAATTGACAAAGTCAGATTAATCCTCAACATCAAAGCGTAATCGAACGGCAAAACAAGAATTTTTGCAGCAATCAGTCGAACGCAAAAATAGGAAATCAAATCCTATTAAAACCCTAATCATCATCGGCATTTAAATTCGATCGAGTTCAAGTATCAATTTAGAAAAGCAAAAGGAGACAGTACATACCGAATTCACAAGCATCAAACTCGATCGAGCAACTGCAAGCAAGCTAGGGCAACCAATCACAGATCAATTGAAGAAACCGAAGCCCTAATTGCAACAAAGAGCCGAAGCCCTAACTGGAACAAAAGGGAACGAAGCAAGCCGCCATTATTCTCACGAACGAAACAAAAGGGGATCGGGCTGGAGATAACAAAGAAAGGAAGTGGGCCGGTTTTAAAAATAAAAAAGGGGTTTTGTTTAATTATAGGCTTTTATTAATATTGTTAATTAGTTTAGGGTTATTTTCTATTGTTCTTAATTATTGTTTTTATTTTACGAATCAAAGAATTTAGGTAAATCACCACCTAGGTTTAGGTAGTGTCAGATTGTCTATTCTGAATTAGTTCAGTGAGCAGGGTGTGCGAGTTTGCAAAGCTCTATAGGCGGGAGCAGTGCTTGCGAGTGAGCGAAACTCTATAGGCGGGAGCAGGGTGTGCGAGTCTAGTAGAGTGTTTGTGAGCGGGAGCAAAAGGGTCTGCGAGTCTAGTAGAGTTGTTGTAAGCGTGATACTGTTTAATTCTAATAGAAATCTGTGAATGCAGCAGTAGGTAGGGGTTGCCGAAGCTGGGTAAATTTTGTGTGTGATTTACTTTTCAGCATATTTATTTCTACAGTTTATTTCTGTGTTTAAATCGAGTAAATTTGCTATAACCCTATTCACCCCCCCCCCCTCTAGGGTTAATCTAGATCCTACACCTACCGCACCTATGGGCCATGCGATGTCACACTTGACACCTCCACTTGTCCCTAAAAATGTTGTGATCAAATGAACTAAACTAAGGACCATAAACCCTAAAGCGAGCTCGACCACCCACCTCCGATCATCACAAACTATTCGACCAACACCAAAGCTCCGCCACTATGCAAGGTCATTTTGGCTCCACTCGTTCCGCCCCAAACCAGCTAGGTCGTCGGAATTTGATTTTTGAACCAAATCCGATCAACTCACCACGACGACCAAATCCCATCATGTAAAATCCCATAAACAACCTTTAAAATTCTGAAGTGATGGTACGAACCCACTTGTATCATTCGTTGTTTTGCAATCAACGAAAACACACCATTTTCTCGACGCCTACTACAATTGATCAAATTTAACCACCATACTCGATGAAATGTTAAGCAACCATTTTTTAAAATAAATTTAGACTATAATGAACAACTCCATAGTTGATTGTTTTAGCTAAATGTAAACGGATTGTGAGTTATGGAATTTTGAAATCTTGAATGGAAATGGTATTTATATACTTGCCACTAACATTAAGTGATAACATAAGGAGTTGCTTCCCTTACTTACTTCCAATAATTCTTATTTCCAATTTCAAAAAAAAATTGGATTCTAAACCCATATATTTAAACATGATAAATATTTTAAACAAATCAACCAAGCTATAACTTAAGTTTCACAATATTTATCATATATATATATATAAACAAATAAATGAAAAAATTCAGATCTCACCTTCCTCATTATTTGAAAATGTAAAAAGCCAAAGCCAAGCTTGAGGTTTAAAGTTTTGATCTTTGAATTTTGAAACGAAGTCATTTTTTCAAAATTTATAAAAGTATAAATTTTTGGAAATGAAATGCAGAATAAGAGAGGGTATATATAAAAGAAGGCTAATTTTCAATGTACCCTTAAAATAAATTCCTAAACCTGCCATCATTTTCAAATCTTATCAAAGCACAAAACCTTTGAAAAATATGTTCGATAATATGGTGATTTATGTACCTCAATTCACTTCCACACTTAAGGATTCATTATGAAATGTAAACTCACTTCAAATCCATGTTTACCCCTTTTGAATTTTAATAATAAATTTACATTTTAAATCCTTATTATTATTATTGTTATTATTAATTTATTTTATACATTCCCACTTAAAATGTTTAAAACATAAAAATGTTTTTTTAGTTTATACAAGGGTATTAAAACTTCTAATAACTTGTTCTTTGATAAAAAGCTAAAAATCTAAAAAGCATGTATCGGTCATTTTCCCAGTTTTCTGTCGAACTACCTATTCATATAAACAGAATTTAGAAAAGAATTTTATATCGTTGGTTTTAAACTTGAAAGTGAGTAATTTACTTGTTAAAATCATAAATTTGAATATTAAAAACCAATTAAATATTCACAAATCAAACTGATAAAATTCTGAGTCATCACATTCTTACCCTATGAAAGGATTTCGATCCTAAAATTTTCCCATGATCCAAATATAAAAAACAAGGCCAAACAGAATTCTTAACGCCCTTATTTACTATTTACTAAGTAAAAGGAATCCCTTTTAAAAGAAAGCTAATTATTAATCATAAAATTGATTAACACCCTGGATAGAGTATGAAAGCACCAGCTCTGTTTACCAAAGAAAAAAATGTACAATAGAGATATATCCAGAATGAAAACAATAAGAAGACAAGAATATTTTTATAGTGGTTCAACCGTTAATGAAGCCTACGTCCACTTTATAACTTTTATTATTGACTAATTGTTGTTACAAGAATAATTGGATTACAAAGCTCTTGAATATCCTTAGCTAGATTGAATCTCTAAGGTTGGAATCCACTAGAGAATCTCAGTGAATTCCTTTTAAGACAGTTGGGAGGGATGTGAGAAGTGAAGAAAGCTTCCAGCAGAGTACCAACAACCAATTTGGAGCCCCCCTTAATGTTGCATACAACAGAGTATTTATAGTGGTTGGAGAGCTATTGGACCAAGCCTGCTTGCCACATACTTGCAGATCAACACAAGAAGGCACACTGGAGGTTACACCATGACTCGAGCTAAAAGGATGGATCGCAAGCGATCCATTGGCTATGGGTCGCTAGCGATCCATAGGTTTGGTATGAAGGCGAGCCAACGCCTTAGCATTTCCCCCCTGCTTTGCTCCATGAATATCATAGCTAATTAATGAAATAGTATGGATCACTAGCGATCGATATACTTGGTCTATTTTTGGACTTTATTCTTCTAAAGTTTATGGCGATCTGGCGAAAAGGTATGGATCAGTAGCAATCCATGCACTTATTGGTTTTCTGAGCTTTGGCTTTTGGATCGTGTCTATTATCTCGTGTTAATGTTGTTCATGAACCCTACAGTTAATGCCATGGAACGCTAACAATCCATGCCCTTAGAGTATTTTTCCTTTCTTTTTTTCCTAACTTCCTTTGGCTCCTTGTTCTAGTCCCTTTGGTTGGCTTTTAAGCTATTTTGACTCGATGGAGTTCCCTCGACTTCCTCTGGATTCTACTGGGTTAAAACCCGGATAGTACTAATAACCATAATATATCTGCACAAGTTCAAACACCTATACAAGTAATACCCAATCCATACAGTGGGTATTTACTAAGATACCAAATCAAACTAAAAGTCACAATACAGATACATAAAATATGTAGATACTAACATAACTATGGATAGAGCCCTCCTCATTAGAGTCCTCTACCGAGAGACACGATAACTCCATGGATTCTGGCCTATCAGAGTCCGATTCTCCTCTATACCCCACTCCATAATCCATCTACCACCCATCCTGATATTCCACAATTCCTCTTCCTCCTCCTCTAGGTACTCCTTCTCGACTCTTCCTCCAACTCCTCCTCTATTGGCTCTTCTACTAGCTCCTCTTCCATTGGCTCTTGCTCCATTGGCTCCTCCTCCATTGGCCCTTCTTCTTCCGGTCCTGATATTGGGATATCGGGAACCTTCATGTCTTGCCTAGCCCTAGACTGTCTAAACAACCTCCGAATCCTCATGCGGACCCCTCTTACAACCATAGAAGTCCTCTAAAATCAAACTACAAGAATCCTTAGAATCTCATATTGAGATCTATAATCTTTTTTAACAATAGAGTATAAAAATATTACTTGTAAACATATAAAATAGCCTAAGCACTTTATATATTAATTTTACTTTGGTTCATTCGGGTTCGAACTCATTCTATCGCACAATGATAAAAGGTAATAGTTAGTAAGTGCACTATGACATTCGCCTAAGCAAACATCTGATCGTTACTTAGAAGATTATTCAGATTACCAAAAAATAATCGAGACATTTTCCCAAACTATCCAAAGAAAATATACGTCCCTTAAAATTCTCTTGAAATATACTCATAACTATTTTCAAGTAATACTATTATATTATTTTCCAAAAGTCATTTGAAATCTTTTCCAAAAGCAACAACATTTAAATTCCCAAAAATTCTCTATAATTTATAAATCACATTTTATATAATAACTAGATTCATAAATCACACCTTATATCATAACTTCTTTTATTAAAATCCCTTTTATCTTAGTAAACGAGTTAAGCCTACCTTAATAAAGAACGCCTTATAGTCAAATCGTGAAATTGGATTCACAAATTGTTCATATCTGATTCGATTAAACAATAGATGCTTATAAATTATCCGAGCGTAAGCAAGCAACAAACAATGATGATAATACCATCATTTTATAATAATAATCACATTAAATATATGCGAATTGTTTTTGAAAATTATCCTTTTATATAAAATATAATCCTAGGTAAAATTATTTCATTTACTAACTTAAAATAATACTGTGTCGGTTCGTCTTGTTCAAATTTTCAGAAATTCCTTTCAATAATGTTGATTAGCCATATCGACCAGAATTTGTAAGCCACTTGATGGACCAATCAGCAAATATATAAAACATTTTTTTAAGCACTAATAAACATGTTCTCTCATATATATATATATATATATATATATATATATATATATGCTCAAACTCATTCTAGGGTATCACTTACCCTATCCTTATTGAGTTACCCCACCAGGGATAAGGTTCTTACTTAACCTGCAGTTCTGATACCAAATCAAACAACATGCCTATTCGATCCTTAGAAGTCGACGCTAATACATCCACGGTATTGATGAGCCGAACATCCAAATACCGAAAATACAGATTATTGTGGTGAAAGAAAAAGAAAAGATAGAGTATAATCTCACAACGCGATGAGTGATATATAATATTCTAATGATCTTTACGAAAAGAAAACTAAACTTCAGTATACATACACAAAATCATAGTAATTAACTTATCATCGGTTTGAATGGTTATAAAATTTCGTCCTCATAATTGCTGATAAATGAAAAAACAAAAAAATAGCAAAAGATTAAAGAAAAAGAGAGAGTACATCTTGGAGGCATGAAGCTCGTGTTCTACAGCTCCAAATGTCTAGCTAAATCTAGAAATTATGCTCGGGTTGACCCGAGCATTATAAGAAAAGTAACGCCTAGATCAGTCTGGTAAAACCATCATGAAAAACATAATCAAATGGATTCTTAATGTTTTATAAAACCTTTTAAAATAAAAGTATCTCATAAGACCATATCGTACATAATGACGGATGGGATTTTACCTTACGGTAACCAAACCATTTCTATAGAAAATCCAGTGATATTATAATAGTGTCTAGGGTTTAAAATAAATATTGAATCATAGCCGAAATTGTTACATTAATTAAATTACAGCATAATAGGTATATAACTAAGTCCGAAAGGTAGTTCTTAGAGAATGGATTCCTTTAATGACAAGGCTGCTGGGGTACCACCTGTCACAATACACCTCTAGATAAAATATACCAAGGGCCTTACATGGACCCCTTACATGGCAAGACTGGCCTACCTAAACTGGATAGTATTGAATATTTCACTGCCTAGGTTGCTTTACAACCTTTTTCCAAGAGCTCTCTTGCACAACCAAATCCATAAATAATAATCTAGAAAGGGTGATGAGAATACTATAATGGGTGCGACCCACATTACCTTTTGGCATATCCCCTGTTTTAGTAATTCCCACTTGATGTGGCTTGAGGCTACATTTTACCTTTTAGATAGCAATCCCACTCGCAATGCAAACACTGCCCTCTAAGCGACAATTCTATGTCAACATTCATCCACTTAAGTTGTTCAAGAAATGAACAAACCGAAGTCAATACTTCTACTACATTCCTTTTGTAATCACCCACAGGATTAGAAGCAAGTAGCCCTTGCACTTTAAGAGCTCCGTCTTCAATTCCATGATATTCAAGATGTCTTCAATTCGAACACTTGAGTTGGTTTGAAGTTGTTTTTGGATAATTCATACTTATCTGATTCCAGTCTCTTTGAACCATCAATCGATAGTTTTAAGTAAACTCAACTCCAATTCTTTTTGGAAACAAACAGACAATACATAAGAGTGTGGATTACCTCATAACTATTAAAGTGGATAGATTTCCTTATCATTTATCCTAGAAGAACACATTAGTTTATATGTGTAGTATGGCATCACCGAAGCTAACTGTACTATATAATTCTCGTGTTTTCTGCTAGATATTTCCAGAGCTAAAATTAGTTAAGATTTAATAGTCGGTTGTTTAACTATGAAAAATACAAACACTCAAACATAGCTTTACTTCTATGTGGAATCCGCTAAGCCTCTTTTAATACATCTTCATTAATTAAAACAATTCAATTATTTTTTAAAATATTTATATACTTATCTCAACGGTATAAGTATATTCTCAAACCATTTTACTTTATATACTTAATAGACTTCACCATATACTTATACAAATGCAAGTATTCACAAAACATTTAAGAAAGATTTCTTATTTTAAAACCATATTAAATGGATCAAAACAATGTTATTCAAAACATTGTTTACAATGAACCTAACCACATATCGTTTGGTGTTAAGTATGAAAAATGCTTTTAGACCACCATAACTAAGAAGGATTATTTATCAACTCCATACGTTGATTTTTCATAAGTGATCCAGTCCATATAAAATCAAAGTTTTATAAACTCAAAACGTCTTTTTTGCAAATTCCAAATCTTTTTCCAATCTATTTCTTTAACAACCTTTTTATTTCAACAATAATTCTCTTTATATAACACTTTTTTTTAATGTAAACACCTTTTTATTTAATCAATTGATTTCCTTTTCGAAACCCTAATTAATAATGTATTAAGTTTAAACATCGTTATTAAATAATCAATTAACCTTAAATCATTATTAATACATAATAAATAAACCTAACCACTGTTAAATAAATGATTAATTAACTTAAATCATTATTAATAAATAGTAAATATTTTTCAAAAACAACATCATTATTGAATAATTAACTTACTTAAGATACCATTAATAAAATAATTAGTTGACTTTAAAATAACTTAATTAAAATAATTGATTAACCTTTTAAATTAACTGAAGTACAATAATTAAATAACTTTAGCTTTTAAACATTATTAATACATAATTAGTTAACTTTAAAATATTATAGTTAATATATTATTAATTTAACCATTTTTTAGAAAATATTTTATTTCAAATAATTTATAGTCCAAGTAAATCCAAATCCATTTTCTTTTTCCAAAATTTGAAAAGAGGCTCAGCAAACAATATTGGCACTTAGAAAAGCTGCCATTTGTTTCAATTCAACCAGTCGGATCATATCACTAGTATTTATATAAGAAACAAATATAAAAGTAAATTGCAAAATTAACAACGATAGATAACGTCATTTGTCCAAGTTAACCGTCATATCAATAAATGTCCAAATTAGTAAAATTGCAGAACAGGAATTTATTATGCCCAATAGATGTCCAATAATATCTATTCAAATCAAATAAGCAGAATGGTGTTTTTATTCGTGTCTACTTACAAGCTGAAACCCCTCTCATCCATGCCACCTCGTCGATGCTTCATCCACCACTACCTCTACCACCGTGACCCTCTACGCCTGCTACACCTCCAGGCCGTGCGACGTCACGCTCGATGCCTCCACCGGTCGCCAAAAATGTCATGATCAAACCAGTGAAACCTAAGACCTTAAACCCTTAAGCAATCTCGACCGCCCACCTCCGACCATCGCAACCCCTACGAGTAACACTAATGCTCCATCACCAACCAAAGTCGCTCCAGCTCCACTTGTTCCACCCAAAGCCACATAGGTCACTAGAATTTGATTTTTGAAGCAATCTATCAACTCACCATCACAACCAAATCCCATCACGTAAAATCCCATAAAAACCTTAAAAATACCAAAATGATGAAACAAACTTACTTATATCCTACGTTCGTCATTTCGCGATCAAAAACCTCACCATTTTCTCAACTCCTACTGCAATTGAGAAAATTCAACCACCATACATGACAAAACATCAAACAGCCATTTTTAAAAATAAATTTTGACTATAGTAAACAACTCCACAGTTGATCTTTTCCAAAACCTAAATTGATTATGAGTTATGGAATTTTGAAATCTTGAATGGAAATAGTTACTTATATGCTTGCAACTTACAGTAAGTGATAATATAAGGAGTTGCTTCACCGACTTACTTCCAGTAAGTCTTGTTTCCAATTTGAAAAGAGATTTCAGATTTTAAACCCATATATTTAAACATGATAGATATTTTTAAAAAATCAACTAAGCTATAACTTAAGATTCATAATATTTATTATTATATAATTAAACAGATAAATAGAGAAATTGAGATCTTACCTTCCACATTATTTGCAAATGCAAAAATCAAATTCCAAGCTTGAGGTTTAAAGTTTTGATCTTTGAATTATAAAAAGAAGTGATTTTTACAAAATTTATAAAAGCACAAAGTTTTGGAAATGAAATGTAGTGTAAGAAAGGGTATATATACAAGATGGCTAATTTTTAAATTTACCTTTAAAACAAGTTCCCAAACTTGCCATCATTTTCAAATCTTATTAAAGTACAAAACCTTTGAAAATATATTCGATAATAGGGTGATTTATGAACCTAAATTCACTTCCATATTTAAGAAATCATTATGAAATGTAAATTCACTTTAAATCCATATTTTCCCATTTTGTATTTTAATTATAAATTTGCATTTTAAATCCTTATTATTATTACTACTTTATTTTATACATTACCAATTAAATTTTTTAAAGCATATAAGTGTTTTTTCAGTTTATACAAAGGTTTTACGACTGATAATAACTTATCATTCGATAAAAAGCTGAAAATACAAAAAGCATGTTTCGATCATATTTTCTGTTTTCTATCGAACTACCTATTTATGTAAAAATAGTTCAAAAATGAATTTTCTATTGTTATTATAAATTTTAAAGTGGGTTATTTACTTATTAAAATAATAAATATGAATAATTAAAATAATTAAATATTCGTAAATCAAAGTGATATAATTCCGAGTCTTTACAAACGGCATCCAAGCTAACGGAGTTGTATGTAAAATGAATGGTATAATTTCACGGTGTGTCGAAGAGCATTGTGAGCGACTGAGGCCTGCTGTTCATTAGTGAATTTTAGAAGAGCTTACAAGAGCATCAAGGATGGAGCTGCACCTTAGTACAGCTTATCACCCACAAGGGAATGGGCAGACCAAGAGAGTAAATCATGTATTGCAAGATCTCTTGCAAGCATGCATTATAAACTTTGGTGGATGATGAGATTATCATTTTCATTTGGTGGAGTTTCCGTACAACAACAATTATCAGTAGATTATTGGAATGGCTCCTTATGAAGCATTATATGGATGGTCGTGTAACACTCCTTCATATTGGTGAAAAATGGATGAGAAATCGATAATTGGACCATATATAATTAGAGACACATCGGAGAAGATTGAGATCATTTGGCAACGAACAAAAGCTACTCAGGATAGACAGAAAAGCTATGCGGATAAAAGATGAAGAGATTTAGAATTTTCTATCATTGGTATTTGTAATGGTGTCTCCTCTAAAGAATGTAGTTCGACTCAGTAGAAAGAGAAATTTGCCACCAAAGTTTGTAGGTCCTTTTTCGATAATCAAGAAGATTGGAAAGCTAGCATATAGGGAGGACTTACCTCAGAAGATGGCAGGTGTGCACAACGTTTTTCATCTCACTTATCTATGAAAGTTTATGCATGACCCAGGAATAGTTATTACACCATATTAGCTAGAAGATGCTGAGATAGAACCAAAAGTTTCTACGTCTCGTAAGTCGCTTCATATTATTGGGTATAATACAAAATAGCTTAGGAGAAAGACGTTGAAACTAGTTAAGGTACAATGGAGCAGAAGCGATGACGATTGTATGTGGAAGATAGAGTAGAGCATGAGACCTAGGTGTCTAGAGCTCTTTGAGTGGCAAGACCCAACTTTTATTGTATCTACTTTCACTATTGTATATCATATTGGAGAGATTAGTATTCTAAATGCAAGGATAGATCACATATGCTGTTGATTGCATGGTTTCTTGTTTGATATGTGTGATGGGTGTTTATGATTACTAGGCATGCAGGATAACTACGACTTCTTATACTTTGGCTTGTTTTGGGATTTCAAGGGCGAAATTCCCAAAGCGGGGAAGAATGTAACGAACCATATTTTACGTACCGATGGATCCTAAAATATTCATATATTATTTGTATAAGGTCGTATGATTCTATAATTTTTAGATATAACTCTTAATGACATTTTACATCGACATGTTTTAAATTGATTTTCGGTCAAGAAACATTTTCTAACTCTAATTACATGTTAATCTATGGATATGATATAAACTGATTAGAAATCACCATAGCTTATGTTCATATATTCATGCTACATATAGATCTATGTTAGAGATTGACGCGTTCTCTTATTTTATGGATTGCAAGTTTGAATGGATAAAATTGCTTATTGTTCTATGTTTTTATGATGTGATTTGATGTTGTTTGTAAGTGTTTTGGATGTTAGAAAGACGAAAAGGATAATTGAGAAAAACGAAGGCAAGGATGATTGGAATTGGACGAAACTTGGAAGTGGAGCTTTGGATTATGGGAAGAGCATAGAGTTCAAGTCGCAAGCTCCAATTCATTATGTATACATGTCGGTACGGATATGAAGAGCTTGACAGCGACACGTTACGGTTGGTCCTATTGGTTGGCGACTTTGGTGAGGCCAAGAACAAGGCAAGATTGCCCAAGGTGATGAATTGGTGATGGGATAGTTATTGGATGCTTGTCGACTTGTTTCTAGAACATGGAGTCGAATGCTTTGAAGAGAAGACTTGTTCCTATGATGACTTCTTTTGGGTTGATAGGTCATGGTCAAAGCATCTAGGGAATAGTCTGGCGAGTCTAATAGGAGTGCAAGATTTAGGGAATAGTGTGGAGGTTATGTCGATCGTACTGGAGGTATTGGCTCATTCGCATCAGGATCGGATGGCAATGAAACAACATGATGAAAAGCTAGAATCTTTGGGTGTTGGGTTGTATTGGGCGTAACTTCCGAAGATAGCGGCTCAGTAATAGAAGGAGCCATAGGATTGGGTAATGTGGAAGGATTCCTCAAGAAAAATGGAAACTGATTGAGCAAGAAAGGCTCGATGTCCAAAAGGAGCAAAGGAGGGCTAGATAAATACGTTCTAAGGAATCATTAATGCTCAGAGAATTTTCTTTTGTACTTAAAGCAAGGGTATTATAAGTAGGGATGCCCATGGATTAATGGCGAGGATCCGAATACCCTAGACCAGTGGCTTTGAGTTTAGTGTCTTGCTTTAGGGATACAAGACACATATCATGCTTTGGGGTGTGGAATTGACAAGAGAAAGCAACCCCAGGGAAAGGGTGGTAATAAGAAGGGTAAATGGGAACCCATTTATTATGGGTGTAAAGAGAAGGGTCATCTAATCAAGGTTTAAAAAGTGATTGATAAGAACAAGTGCTAAACTATGATATAATAGGGCATTTGAAGAAAGGTTGTCCAGAACTAATGAAGGATATGAAGATAGTGAAGGCATATGCTTTAGACGTAGTTCCAACTTCATTGAGTGCTCCCTTGATGAAGGAGAAAGGAGTTGTTATTCAAGGTATGCTTTCTATTGGTGATGTTCTCATTCGAGTTTTATTTAATATAGGTGCTTCACATTCATTCATATGTAGTGACTAGTAGGCAGGTTGGGATTGAGACCCGAGATAGTTGATCGACCCTTGATCGTTGCAAACCTGTTAGAGGCTCGACTAGCCTGTGCATGGTTTGTAGCAGGTTTTTTTTGAACCAAAAATGGCACAAGCATCCAATAGAAAGTAGAAGAGAATAAAAAGTGAAGAAAAGCAAGTTAGAAGAAGTAAGAAATGAATGTAAGAAATGAATATATAGAGATTTGTAGTGGTTCGAAAATTTCCAGCCTACATCCAATTGATACTTTTATTACTTATCTTCTGATTTAGGGTAGAAGTTCTTAGAGGCCGGTACAACTCCAACGTTTAGATTTTCGCACAAAAGATCTCCAGGCCATTCTCCTTGCTATAGACCATTTCTACATGAAAATAAGATGGCACATCATCAAGTAAGTATGGGTCGGTACGACTCCAAGGATAAGGGTCGGTATCGACCCTTAAGAAGGCCAATCTGGTCATCTAAAAGTCTTTGCTTTGGCTCATCTTGTGGTTAGTTTTGTGACTCCATAGCTACTTGCATTTGTAATAACTTGTTTCTAAGTCCAAATGATGGAGTTAAAGAAGTGCAAATTTGCTGATTCAGGCATTAATGGAGATTGATAGAGAGTTTCATGGAATCAATGAGATAACACTAGAAATGAGTTTCTAACATCAAGTGGGGCTAGCAGGCAGGAGTTGGGAAGATTTGAAGGAGGTTTTACGGGTCGATACCCACCCATGGTGATGGGTCGTGATCATCTCTCTTGGCGTCTTGCCTTGATAACCTCAAAGTATGACCCATCGAGTTCGTCTGTATACTGTCTGGTCAAAAGGTGGGATAATATTTGCCTCCCAAAGTACACCTCACGAATGGAAGGTGTTTGTTGTTCAAGAACAAATGTGATGTCAATCTTTGATAGTTGAGCTCTCTCGATACTTCAATCTTAGTGAATCACCCAGTTCCTTCAGATTCTCTTGTCAATTAAAGGCCGTTCTTGACCTGTCATAGTCGAAGACTCTAGACTCTGCTTAGGTGTTGTCCATACATTATCATATTTCTGATTTCATTCGGAGTCATTACATTATGTATCAAAACCATCCCGTGTTCATCTAGGATTTATCTGTTTCATTTTAATTTCATGGCATTCAAATCCTTTTATCAAATTCAATATATTTTTTAAGGTTTGCACTCTTTAGATCATTTCATATTCAGTTTAATGTATGATCTCTCGAATCATTTTATATTTATTTTAATGTACGGTCTCTTTGGATCGTTAGTCAATTCCATGCCCGCTTGGGGCCAATAGTCAAATCCGCGACCTCTTTGGATCTTTAGTTGAGGTTATAGTCGTTCGAGGCTTGTAATCAAACCTATGGTCTCTCAGCATCGTTAATTAAATGGATGGCCATTTGGGATTGATAATCAGATCCATGGTCATTTCGGGTCGATAATCAAATCCACGGTCGTTTGGGACCGATAATAAAATCTGTTGTCTCTCTAGACCATTGCTAGCCCATTTTACATGCTCTCTGACGAGGGGAATCAACAAAAAGCAAGCCCATCCAGTCGCTCTTTTGAAAAATGACTTGCTTCTTACACTTCGGTCACGACTTTTTGATCAAGACTTAATGCGTTCAAAATCCATCATCTCATCGAAATCCTTGATGAGCCCAATCTGATCTCTCTTCGACCAGGGGACTCAAAGACAAGCAAACCCATCTGCTCATACTCTAGTGAGAGGACTTACTTCTCGCACTTTCATCCCATCTCTTCAAACAATACTTTATAGCGATTAATATCATACAAGTCCATCCGCTCGTTCCGACGAGGGGACTTGTACCCTACACACCTACCTCGTCTCTCCAAATGGGACTATGAAGCGATCAACATCAGTCATCACATTTAATTTGGATTTCAATAATCAAATTCAAATATCACAAACAACATAAAATTTAACATCAAGCTAACTGCCTCCCCGAGCATTACGGTTTAGCATCCCGATCAAGAACCAAACCGAAGATATTACATGCTTTATTTTAATCAGTCTTGACTGTATCATTGCATGCTTTATTTTAATAGGTAAATAGAGTGCAAGAACCAAACCAGATTTCCTGCTATCCCGATCAAGAGATGACTATCCGTGACCTTAATCCACGGCTATTTCCATTCGCTGCGGTTGATGGCTGCTCCTATTCCCTAACCGTAGCACAATTCCTAAAATATTATTTTAATCAGTTATCTTTGACCTGTTCCTCAACTAGATCCATAGGTGCCAACAATCATTTTTATTATGCCCATCCAGCTCATGGAATATGTAGTATTTTCAAGATGCCCCTTTGCGCTCTATGGGCCCTCTTCTCATCGGCTTTCAATAAGGGATTTGTCCCCTAATATCTAAATAGATCCGCTCCAGGGTTTCATTTAAGTCCATATAGGAAGAGATTTTCGATTCCATCCTTCTCTTTGATGCGTCAAAGTTGTCATCGGCCTTTCGCTTTCCTTTATCCTTGCTAGATCCTTCTCATAGCGATCCTCCGCCATCCAGAGTATTAATCTCTTCCTCATAGGCCTTAGAATTCTCCTAGCATAGAAACCTTTCAGTCTTATCATAAAACTCTATAAGATCCCTTGGAAGATCCCATTCCAGTGTAATCGTGAAATCCTTCTTAGCAGATATTCTCGAAACTACCGCCATCAAAACCATTAAAGGGTCTGGCTTACGAAGCGCGGTAGCCACCGCATTGAATCTTGTTAGAAAAATCCTATGGGTCGCTTAGGGCCTCTGCTTCATACTTGCGAATGTCATCACATTCTTGGTTCATGAAATATGTACCCGGAACTAATTTACAAATCTATTCACTAACTCGGACCATGTGCTAATGGAACCGCTCTCTAGCAGTCTAAACCATTATGCTACCAAACCTATCAACTAGAAAGCGAACCACTATCCTACTACCTCTTTAGACGCATCCAACACTTCCATGTGTCGGATGTAGCTCATCAAATGAACTATTGGATTCGTCTTCCCATCGTACCTTTTCAGCATATGTAACTTGAAATTAGGTGGATTCCTGGCATACCGAATTTTCAGACTGAATTGACTCCTACTCACATCTTTTAAGATCTGGTTAGCTAATCCACCCCTCATAACTCGCCTCGCCATCTCAGCAAGTCGGTCGTCAAAAGCGATTCTAAGGTTAACATTCTCAACCTGCCCTACAACATTGCAAGGGAATTCAGGTACATACTCCTCTGGCTGTGCATCTGGATTCTGATCCATTTTTGAATGCCCCACTTCATTTCTAATTTTCATACCATTACTTCTAGAGGCCAGGATGACCCATGCCCCCCGATCCCTTGGTGTTTAGTACCGACCCATCGATTTTGGTTAAGGTTTGCCCTCGGTCTTTCTACTCCAACTCCAACCACCAACGCTCCAGCTTTGGTTACTTGATTTTGAATTTCTACAACTCTAGTTTCTCCCATCTGTCCCATCCTTCTGAAGAAATTATCCATCGTCTCCTCCTAGTGTATTATCATCCTTTTCTACAATCCATTCATTATATTTTCCATCTCATCCCTGGTTATGTAGATTGATGGAGGGTGAGCTTTTGATGACATCTCTTGGCTACCCCTTGATGAATTCCTCCAGTAATGGCCTTCCTAGTTGAATATCTCGTCATTGAGAATCTTTCCAAGTCTGAAATCATGAAATTCAACCGGTTCTCAATGAAAGCGTCAAAATGCTTGAACCAAAGATAGCGCAAACACCCACTAGAAAGTAGAAGAGAATAAAAAGTGAAGAAAAAAACTAAAACAAGTAAGAAACGAACACACAAAGATTTATAATGGTTCGGCAAACTCTGATCTTCGTCCACTTAATGATTTTATTACTTATCTTCTAACTTGGGGGAAAAGTTCCTAGGGGCCGCAACAACTCCAACACATAGATTTTTAGAGTTATAAGAATATAGAGTAGAATAGAGCTAGACCTAAAAGATCCTAAAAAATGAGCTATGCCCCGCAATTTATAGAGGTAAGGAGCCTAAAATCTCGCAAAAAAGGTATCCTGGTCATTCTCCTTGCTATATACCAGTTCTCCATGAAAATTAGATGCAATATCATCAAGTAACAATAAATCGGTACGACTCCAAGGATAGGGGTCAGTACCAACCCCTAAGATGGCTAATCTGGTCATTTTGAACTCTTTTTTTGGCTCATCTTGTGGTTACCTTCATGATTCCATAGTTGTTTGCATCAATAACAGCTTGTTTGTGAGTCCAAATGATGGAATTGCGGAAGAGAAAATTTGCTGATTCAAGAATTCATAGAGATTGATAAAGAGTTGCATGGAATCAAAAAAACAGCACTGAAAATGGGTTTCTATCATCAAGTAGGGCCAACTGGCAGGAGTTGCGAAAATTTGGAGGAGGTTTTATGGGTCGGTACCAACCATAAGGGATGGGTCGGTACAGACCCCATACTTATGGAATTTGGGCTCTTTAATTTTTGTTGTGACTCGGTATTTTTATTGTGATCTTGCTTTACTTTGGTTTTTGGGCTTCATAGTCATCTTTCTAGGCATCTTGCCTTGATAACTTCGAAGTATGACTCATCACGTTCATCCGTATACTACAGGGTCAAAAGGTGGGATAATAGTTTTATCGAGTCGTGGATCCTCTTTTATTTGTGATTTCTTTATTTTGAACTTTGTTGGGTTTGGGACTATCTTTGGAATGGACTGGCTAAAGAAGTATGTGGCTATAGTGGATTGCGAGAAGCTATTAGAGATAGTTGGAGATGTGGATGGGCAAACGGTAGTGTTTAATTGCCAGTCAGAAAACTGGGGGATGGTTAGCTTTCTATATTCGCTTGAGATTACATAAGAGGTATTGTCATCTATGTCGATCTAGAGAGTACCCGGATGTTTTTGAGGAAGCGACTAGACTGCTGCCGCATAGACAGATCGAGTTTCAAATAGACTTGGTAAAGGAACCAGACTGATAGTTATACCTTTGAGATGTATAACACCTTAAGAGCAGAAGGAATTGAAGGTGTAAGTGAATAGCCTAATGAGAAAAGGGTTCAATCGAAGAAGCATATCTGAGTGGGGTGAACTTTTTGTATTCACAACTAAGGCGGATGGCTCTTTATAGTTATGTATAGATTATCATGAGCTGAATAAAGTGACAAAGAAGAACAAGTGTTCAATTCCATACATCGATAAATTGTTTGATCGGGTGTGTGGTGCGAAGGTGTTCTCTTTAAATGGATTGGCAATGAGATTTCACCAGCTAAGAGTAGTGAAGGAAACTGTACCTATTACAACGTTTCATATGCCACCAGGTTTTTATGAGTGGTTGTTGATGCCATTTGGGTTGACCAATGCTCCGGCATACTTTTTGGATCTCATGAATATGGTTTTCAAAGATTAGCTGAATAAATTCATGCTAGTATTCATGGAGGATATTCTAATCTACTCCAAAACCGAAGAGGAGCAGAAGACGCGGTTGATGAGTGTGCTAGATATATTGAGAAATCCTAATTTGAGAGTGAAGTTCTCTAAGTGTCTCTTTTAGAGGAAAGAATGGAGATTCTTAGGTCATGTCGTTTCGGGATAGGGCATAATGGTGGATCCTATGAAGTTAGTAGTGATCCAAGATTGGAATCAGCCTATGAATGCGATGAATGCGAGGTGTTTCCTAGGATTAGTGGGATATTATGGACGCTTCATAAAGTACTTATCAACGATATTGGCAACGTTGACCAATTTAATGAAGAAGAATGAACCTTTTATTTAGGATGCAAAATGTGAGAACACATTTGTGATTCTGAAGGAGAGGTTGATGAATGCACAAGCGTTTACCATTCCAAGTAGGAACGAAGAGTTAATAGTACATATAGATGCCTATGGTGCTGGATTGAGGCATTTTGGATGCAAAAGGAAAGGTCGCTGCTTATGCTAGTCGACAGCTAAAGCCGCGCAAAAGGAATTATCCGACCCATGATTCGGAGTTGGCAGCGATTGTCTTTGCTTGAAGATCTGGAGGCACTATCTACTAGGAGAAAGGTTTGAGCTATTTATGGACCATAAATAGCTGAAGTACCTTTTATCTCAAAAGGATCTCAACCTTCGTCAACGACGATGGCTATAGTTCTTAGCCTCTTATGATATCGGTATTTATTATTCTCTAGGAAAAGGGAATGCAGTCACGGATGCACTTAGTTGAAGACATGCTGCGTTGGGAGCAATGTTCTTAGAATGGAAGAAGATAGAGTATATTACTAGATTTAATTTCAGGCCTCATTGCGAGCTAGAACCTAAAATGTTAGCAAGTTTGTCAATCAAATGTACTCTTATAGAAAGGAACAATACTAGTTAGAAGTGAGATGTTAGGTTAGCAGAGATCATAACAAAAATAGAGGAAGGAGTAGAATCTGAAGATATGAGCAATATAAACTCAACCGAGAAGGCTGGCTTCGTAAATATGGGAGGTTTTTTGTTTCCAATATTGATGGATTGTGAGGTGAAAAGCTAAGAGAGAGTCACCATTCCAGGTTGACCATTCATCCCGTCAGTAACAATTTGTATCGAGGTATGAAGCAAACTATTACTTAGAAGGCATGAAGAGGTTTGTTAGGACATTCATCAGAAGTGTATAAACTGCTAGTTCGTAAAGGCAGAGTAAAAGGAACGTAGTGGATTATTGCAACCATTAGAGATTCCTGAGTGGAAATGAGCGCAAGTATCGATCGATTATATAGATGGACTGCCGAGGACTCAAGTAGGGTACGATGGTATTTGAGTCATAGTAGATCGTTTGACCAATAGTGTGAGGTTTATACCTATCAAGTTAAGCAGAACGACATCCAAGCCAATGAAGTTGTGTGTAATGTGGATAGTACAATTTCACGGTGTACCGAAGAGCATTATGAGCAACGGAGACCCATTGTTCACTAGTTGGTTTTGGAAGAGCTTACAATAGGCAATAGGGACAAAGTAGCATCTTAGTATAGCTTATCTCCCACAAACGGATGGACAAACAGGGGGAATAAGTCGTATATTAGAAGATCTCTAGCGAGCATACATTATAGACATTAGTGGACTATGGGATGATCATTTGCATTTCATGGAGTTTGCATACAACAGTAGTTATCAGTCGAGTATTAGAATGCCTCCATGTGAAGTACTGTATGTGAGGCCGTATAACTCTTCTTTATGTTAGTGGGAAGCGGGTGGGAAATAGATACTTGGACCAAATATGATTAGAGAGACATCGAAGAAGATTGAGATCATTCGACTACGAAAGCTGCTTAGGATCGATAAAAAAGCTATGAGGATAAAAGACATAGAGATTAGAATTTTTTTATCAAAGAGAAGGTTTCTCCTCTAAATAATGTAGTTCGATTTGGTAGAAAAGTGAAGTTGGGTATGCAGTTCGTAGTTCCTTTTTCGATAATCTAAGGATTGGGAAGCTAGCATATAGGGTCGACTTACCTTAGAAGATGGCAGACGTGCATAAAGTTTTTCATGTCTCTTATCTACAAATTTTTTTACATGACCCAGGCTTGACGATTACATCGGATTAGCTAATAGATGCTGACGTAGAACCAGAAGTTTCTATATCTCGTAAGCCAGATCGTATTGTTGGGTACAATACGAAACAACTTAAGAGAAAGAAGGTGAAATTAGCTAAGGTACAATGGAGTGGAAGTGATGACGTTTATACGTCGGGACGGAGGAGAGTATAAGGACTAGGTGCCCAGAGCTCTTTGAATGGTAAGACTGGATGTTTCTCGTATCTACTTTCATCATTGTATATTATATTAGATAGATTAGTATTCTGCATGCTATGATAGATCACCTATACTATTGATTGCATGGTTTCTTGTTCAATATGTGTGATGGCTATTTATGATTGCTAGGTATGTAGGATAACTATGATTTTTTGTACTTTGGCTTGTTTTGGGATTTTTGGGGTGAGAATGTAATGACCCGCATTTTACATATCGAAGGATCATAAAATATATCTATTTTATTCATATGAGGTTGTATATTTTTATAATTTTGGGATATGACTCTTAGGGTCATTTTACACACTTGTGATTTTCTCTGAATTTCTATGTGACCATTTTGATCCTGAAAACATTATTTGAGCTATAACTTTTGATTGGAGTCAAAGTAGGGTCTCAAACCAATTCCATTGCTTCACTTTGATGGTTTTCCTTTCCATAGAGTGGTCATAAAAGAAAAACGGCTTACGGTTACGAAGTAATGCCTGTTTAAGTTTTAAAAGCTATTGGCCATAATTAGTGTGTAATTAATTATGCCCACTAGTCTAATTGGAGAACCACTATAAATAGAGGGCTATAGAGTCAAATTAAAACATTACCCACTCATTTCAAATTAGGTCCAAAACTTAATTATCCCTAAATCCATCCTAATCCATTCAAATTTCTCTGTTAAATCAAACTAGAGTAATGATTTGATCGTCATTTAGAAGATAGAGACAATTAATTTGCTTGATTTGGAGTGCTTTTTTCCACTGTTCGGATTATGTCTATACATATATTTATTGAATTTGGTAATTGGTGAGTGGTTTTTGCCTTCTCACTATACTATACTATACATGTTCATATAGCAGAATTATAGAATTTAACATGTTTTAAATTGATTTTTGGCCATAAAAACTTTTCTAACTCTAATTACATTGTAATCCATGCATATGATATAGACTGATTAGAAATCACCTTTGTTTATGTTCATATATTCGTGCTATATGTTGATTTGTGTTAGAGATTGTCATTTTTATCTTATTTCTATGGATTGCATGTTTGAGAGGATGAATTTCTTATTGTTCTATGTTTGTATGATATGATTTGATGTTGTTTGTAAAGTGTTTTCGATGTTTAAAAGATAGGTAAGAGAATTGAGTATATCGGAGGCAAAGATGATTGGAATTGGACGAAACTTTGAAAGGAGTTTCTGGAGTATAGAAAGTTCGTAGAGTTTAAGTCGCAAGCTCTAATTCATGAAGTATATATGTCGGCACCGATATGAAGAGCTCAGCACAAACATATTTTGATTGGTCTTATGGGTTGGCGACTTTGGTGAGGCCAAGTGCAAGGCTAGTGGAGGTTGCCTAAGGTGATTGATTGGTGATTGGCTAAGTGTTGGAGGCTTTGACGATTTTTTCTATAACGAGGAGTTGAGTGCCTTGAAGAGAAGACATGTTCCTATGATGACTTGTTTTGAGTTGATAGGTCGAGGTTAAAGCATTTTGGTATAGAGTATTAGAAGCAAGGAAGAAGTGGAAGAAAACTCAGCCATTAGTTGGCTAAGCAGTATGATCGGCACCGACATGAAGAGGTGAATACTGACTTTTCATTGTGAGTCCAATGGGAGTGGATTTTCTAGGGAACGACATGAATGTTATGTGGATCGTTTTGGAGGTATTGGCTCATCCGCATCAGGGTTAAAGGGCGACCTAATAGCATGATGAATAGTTAGAATCTTCGCATGTTGGCTCGTATTGTGGGTAGATTCCGAAGATGGCAGCTCGGTAATGGAGGGAGCCATAGGATCATGGAACGTGGAATGGTTTCTCGTGAATAATGGAAATTGGATTGAGCAAGAAGGGATCGATGTCCAAAAGGAGCAAAGGAGGGCTCGGATAAGTATTTGCTAAGGAATTGTGATGCTTGGAGTGTTTTCTTGTGTCCTAGAAGCAGGGAATGCACATGGGTTGGTAGCGAGTATCTGAATACCCTGGACCAGTGGCTTGGGTCTAGTGTCATGTATCGGGCTTTGGTCTGCGTTATATGAGAGTACATAGAGAACCAGCATTTCCATTATTCCATGGTAACAACGAGGCTATACAAGTTATCATATATTCAGAGCACAAAGATGAGTGATAGTAAGTCTTGTTTGATGGATGCTATGGTTGCTTTGGTTGATTTCCTTTAGTGGGCTATCACTCGGTGATATCATTGGGAGTAGGTACTGGATATAAGGATATTTGGACATCCACTGTGGTATTATGTATTGTACCTTTATGATATAGTAGAGTAGCATATTATACTGTTATGTGCTAACTCTTTGGTTTTAGGAACAAGTTGGGTATGGTTCATCTACTCTTGTTCCGTACCATTTTTACCTGTATAGCATTTAGAGATTTATTTACCACTCACACCAAACGATTGTCTGACTCAAGGTTTTATGCTTTTCTTTTTATTATCTTAGGTACTCTTAAATGATTAGAATAGATAATAGGTCTAGGTGATGTAGTAGCTGTTTGGAGAACAAGCTGGATGGAGCTCTCTCGTATTATATCGATATATATTGAGTCTATGCATATTCCGCTGTACAGCACCGGAAAGCTTTATCAGTGACTGCTTACTATTAATATTTGATACAGTTGTTGAGTTTGTTTCTATTGTATAAACTCTACGGTTGATGTATAACTCTATGGATATTATATTCTGATGATGATTTATTCACATTGTAATTACTGTTTCTTCTGTTGTATATGTGATATTATATTTTGTCCATATGCTGTGAGATATATGATAGGTTATATTATGCATTTGTTTATTTTAAACCCTAATTGTCATCCTATATCAGTCCGGCATGACTGCAGCATACTATTTATGCTCTATTGGTACTGATGGTATAGGGCGGCGTTACAGACTAACTTTTGGTGAAGTTATTTTAAGCTTTTGTTATGGTGGTGGTGAGATGGATTTTGGATAGGTTCTTTTCTCATGATTTTAGACTAGTTTATCCTCTTTTCTCATTAGCTGTTTCCGGCTGCTAGCTAACTTTATACTATGTTCCTGGTTGCTATACTGTTGGATCTTATTGCATTTATGGATCCTTCTCTGTTCTTGCGTTGACTTGCTTGATCAGTTCGGAAGTGGTTCAAGTCTTAGGTCACATAAGCTCTATGCACGATCCATTAGTTCTTCCAGAGTCCTTTGGATTCTAGTCATAGTTCTTGGGGTTGGGTTTTATTTTATTTTTACATTACATAAGGAGGTAATCATTACCTTCTAGGCTAGTTGGTAGCGCCTTTCTTTTAATATGGAATAAATTTACATGGGTACTCTCCTCCTAGAGAGGATCACCAATTTCAATAGGAAAATAAAATAAAATAATATCTTTTAGAAGTCGTTTTAGAAATCAAATAATATTATTATAGGAATATTAAAGTTCAAAATCAAGTTTTATTTAATTTTAGATCCCAGTCCTTTAATAAATATTATTTAACAAAAATCAATTATTTTTTACTTCTAAAATCATTGTATTATTTTATTTATATAGAAAATATTTTTTAAACAAAAATGCATGGAGAATCACCAAGAGCTTCACACTCTCGACACTTACCGATCGACCAACCAATTTCCCACTTATCGACTGGTGGGTTGATCGGTCTAACACTGGTGTCATGAATAATATTCCTTTTACTTCCTGTTTGTGACCCTTTACCCCTCCTTATCGAACTCTCTGCATTTCCAACCCTTCACAAGCCATGAGCAACCCAAAATAAAAGTTGCAACGCATCTACGAATAACCAACTAATCAAATGGGATTAAAGAGATAGTTTAGAGGAGGGTTTTAATCACAAATCAAACACAGTGCATATTTTTCTTATTACTGTTTCATTAAGCCAAAGCGCTAAGCATATGACATTCAATTCTAGCACACCTACGAAAGAAAACACTCACATTATCTCCAGCAAGCCCAAATCTCCAATTATACTTTATTTTTCCAACTCGCTCCCCATCTCTGATTTACTGCAAATTGCAATACTCCTCAAATCTGATCAAAACTCGAACTTGGTTGCTTCTAAGGTGTAGAACTATTTTGAGAAGCTCGGTTTCTAATTTTGTAATTTATGGAATTTTATCGGAATTGCTATGAATTTTTAAAGAAGCGTATTAGGGTTAGAAAATGTTAGAAAAAGTTGTACAACAAGCAAAAGAGTAACGATGGATGATATTTAATAATGAACGGAGTTCTATAGAATATTTAGGAGAGCAACAAGCTGGTGAAAGCTTTAATTAGGATTTGGACCTCTTTGGGATACAAATAAAACGTTTCCAATTTTCTTTCCTCCATTCTCCTATAAAATAATAACTTACTCCACCTTATCAAACTAACTCTAAATCTCATTTAAAAATCATATCTATTCAACTCAAGTGTTTGCTGAACATTGCATTTCCAGTCTTAAAAATTATAACATCCTGATATTTTCAACCATTCGCATCCGCACATGTCGGACTTAAATTCCCAAAATATCATATTGTTAATTTATATTTGGAAAAACTCAGCATATACAGTAAATAAAATAATCATAGAATCACATACATAGAGTAATATAACAATAAACAGCGGAAACAAAAGAATAGTTGTTCATGAAGCTACTATATGTGTGTGTGTGTGTGTGTGTGTGTGTGTGTGTGTGTGTGTATAACAGAGTTAAAACAAGATACAACAGAAGTCTCGAATACATAGAAGTCTCAATACAATAGTCAAATACAAGATCAGAATGTATCACAGGAATCAACTAAATACTGCTAGCTGAATAGATGGATGAATCTCCAAGCAATGCTCCATCTCCAAAGGTGAGTCAAATGTTGTGACACTTGGTCTGACCCAAGCGTAAAGCAAAACACAAAACACTCGAGTCAGGATTAACATTCTTATATCAATAAATCCAACTCAAGTGAAATATCAATAGAAATACAAGTAACTTAAAGGATGTTTGGGATGCCCATCCTCTAAGGGTCCATTAAACTATCTACTATGTATTAATATACACTATTATAATAATGTCTATAGTAAAGTAAACTATTAAAATAGCGTTAAGGCATTACCTATTTCCCCCTTAACACATTTGTATATTCCCATATCTATACAGTACCGTAATCTCCCCCGTACTGGGCGTCACCAGAGGGCACTCTATAGGTATGGTACAAAACAAACTCGTAGTGGTCTCGCTAAGGTAGGTAACACTACACAACTAGGCAATGCTAAGGTAGATATACCAATTATACTGCGGGCTGGTGGTAACGCATAGCAGCAACTACCGCCTACCTCGAGCCACACTCCTAAATCAAAGGTGCGCACTAAATCAATTACAAAGTAGTTGAATGGCAATCAAAGAAGTATGTCTGATCGGAGGAGCTACCTCACTTGGCCCGTCAATTTCTCCTGTTTTAGCCACCTTATGCCAACTCACGGGAGTCAGATCCACGTATATACCTCATATAGGAGTCGCCACCATCCTACTTCATTATGGAATCTCCACCACGTACACGGTTAGTAAATCGGCATTGGCATAGAATGTGACAATATCGGATCCCGGTCTCTTTAACAACCAATCATTTTTATAACACCGCGGTCATTTCAGAATATTTTATACTTCTAAACCAAAATATAATCACCGTTTCAAAACATATTAGTACGATATCATTTCCATTTCAAAACCAAATACGATATCATTTCCATTTCAAATATATCCATTTCCAAAAATCATAGCACTTCAAAGTTATAACACTTTCGAAATTATAAAGCTTCTAAAACCATAACACTTTAGAAATCATAACCTAGAAATCATAATACTTTGGAAATCATAACACTTTGGAAATCATAATTCAGAAATCATAATAATTTGGAAATAATAACACTGAGGAAATCATAATTTAGAAATCATAATACTTTGAAAGTCATAATACTTTGGAAAACCACAACACTTCCCACTTAATGGTTCAGATATTAAAATAGTGTATAAAATAAAATAGTTTATAAAATAAAATAGTTTATATAAAGTAGTTATATTAAAATAGTTTATATTAAAAATGATTTATATTAAAATAGTTTATATTAAAATAATTTATATTAAAATATATAAATAGTTTAAAAAAATAAAAATACTTTATATAATAAAATAGTTTCCTCAAATTTCACAAATCGAATCAAATCAACTCGAATTCCAAAATTCAAATTTAATTCAATCTCCATTCATCAATTTCAACTCAATTCAGCTTCTCAATAAACCATTTCAAATTATATCGATTTCAAATACAGATTTTTAACCATAAAATAAACCATTTTAATTTCAACATATTACAAAGCTTTAAATATTCAAACATTTTAAAACTAGGTTTGATAATTTCATATATATGTATATATCAAATTCACTTTACTATTATTTATTTTGAAATATTCACTTAATCATTCAAATAACATTTAAATAAAACTTCAAATTCCAAATTTAAATAAAACTAAATATACCATTTCAATTTATGTAAATTTGAAATAATCATTTAAATCATTTTTAATCAAAATCAAGTTATAAAATCATATCTTTAAAATTCCAAATTTAATAAATTTCAAATCAAACTTATTTGAGTATAATTCTTAAATAAATTCAATTTCAAACCAATTTCTATTTCTCTTCTCAACCTGAATTTTATTAAAATCATTATAAACTCTGTATTTGAAAATATAAATTTTAAATAAATACTTAAACATATTATATGTTAACTAAATCAACTGTATTAAATCAACTTTAATAAATCAAATCTTATTATTAAACTTATTATATATATATATATTAAAATAGTAAAATTGTAAGTAAAATCTTAAATTTTATCATCCTAAAACTGACTTATAATTTTAAAAGTTTCAAAACATATAATTTTAAAAATCAAAATTTAAAACCTTTATAAAATAACATATATGTATATGTATATGTATATATACATACATATCTTAAAATCAATATGTAACGACCCGATTTTTTTCGAATTCCAATAATCGACATCAATACATCCACTGTATCAAATGCCGAACAATCGATTGTCGGAAAACCGAACCGTTAGGGTTAAAGAAGAAGGTTGATGAAGAACACAGAAACAATATAAGAATCTCATAATCGCAGTAGAAAAATATATAATAGATAAATGAATAATATGTAAACATAAGAACTATATCGGTTTATACATATATCATTAGAGTATTACAACAATAAAACATGACACTAGGCATTTTTTTGATAACTTGTCCATATGAAAACTGAACTTGCAGCAACCCATACCCAGCAGATACTACATAACATAAGTGATACGTCTCGCCATCCAGCTTGCCTTCTGATATCCACAACATACTTTCCTGACTTCGCTCCAGAACAACTGATAACCTAACTCTAGACTGCCCGTGTGGAAAATTGTAGGCACCCAAAGTTTAGAAAGGGAACAATAAACTCTAGGTCAGTCATAGGAATGGTGTGAGATTTTAAAACAGTTATTTGCACAAAAGAAAAGGAGAAGAAATCCGTTATGCTTTTGGAAAATGAAACTACCATAAGGCCTTCCGCCACACACAAAATGCAATCGCGCGCTTGGGGGAGATTTCTCCTTATGACAGTCAAACATGCTTGATATGCAAAATCTTTTTGATATTATTATTAGTGCATAGTATGGAAAACATTTCGAAAGTATAATATTAATCTTAGCCAGCATAGGGACCATTATATTATGCCTGCTATAGCTACCACCTGAAGTGGCAGGTTATACAACTACAATCGTAAAGGGCTCGTATTGTTTTGTTTGGATTTCCAACAAATGGTCAAGGCTAAGAAACTTCCTTTCCGAAAGGGTACGCCTCTAGAGGGACGCCCTGAGATCTTAACCAGATCTCTGCTAATACAAGGTCGGGTTATCTCTGCAAATAGGTAACTAACTGTCATGAGTATGCCACCCCCCGGTCTAGACCGACCTTTACCGAGGCGCCTCAACAACCAACAACCACATAAGTAAATAATATGGGCTCCATACCAAAATACCACTATTTTATCCCCATAAGTTAAATATCTGAACTCCATACCAAATACCACTTTTTATCCTGAAGGAAATGCACATAGCCTGAGGGGCATGACCTCCATAACCTGGCTGCAACTTTTCCCGTTTCAACCATTTCTACGGTGTGAGGTTCGACGAAGTCTCGTGCACAAAGCTACGCTTTTCACAAAATCCATGCTTCGATCAACAAATGATCAACACTTAGCATGCCACATTACCAAATTGGGAATATATCACTAGTAAATACCAACTACATTACCTCTGAGCTCGTACGTCTCAGAGAATGGTGTTAAGCTAAGAGAATAAATTCTACACCACCAAACATAAATGTATTTGATAAAAACCAGCTTCACATCTCATAGTGTAATGTCAGACATACATCCATACAAGTCCATCCTGGTTCTGAATGAAACCGAAGGCACTTCCTCTAATTAAGGAAAGAATTCCTTGCAAATTCGGATATTCCCTAGTCACATCCGGGCTCCCCAACACATAGGGTGATATAAATCTCTATACCGGAGCAACTTGGTGCAGAGACATTCGACAGGTAATCCTTTCGTTTTCGAAAATACCCGGTGTCACGGTCCAAATTCCAGCGTTCGAAAATCGATATCCGTACTCCACTTGTACTTGAATGTCGCAGATTCAATCGTTCAAATTCGAATCGTGCTGGAGCCTATAACACAATTAAGTATAACAACATAGCGGAAGAAAAAGAAATGAATATCATATACAATTCCAATGAATACAATATCCAATGATATAATATGAATCAACATCAGAGATACATGATAACAATGCTACAGCAGAATAGCAAATAGCAAAAGAGATAACTCCAATCCAATGCTCTAAAGTTAAAACTCCCAAACCACAAGCTCGAACCACCATCACGTTGCACCAATATCAGCAAGTCTAGTCCATGAATCCAAAGACTCCAATATCCATGATCTCCAAAGAATTACGAAGAGAAATCTGAAAGCTACTGGATCGATATCTATATCTACTATCTGAAAAACCAAACTCTAGACTGCCCGTGTGGTAAATTGTGGGAACCCAGAGTTTAGGAAGGGAACAATAAATTCCGGGTCAGTCGTGGGACTGGTGTGAGCAAACAAAAACAGTTTATCTTTAAAACAAACAACAAGAGATTTAAAATAAATCCACAATGCTTTTTAGAAAATGAAACTACCATAAGGCCTCCCGGCACACACTCAATGCAATCGCACACATGGGGGAGATTTCTCTTTATGATAGTCAAACATGCTTGATATGCGAAAACCATTTGATAATATTATTAGTGCATAGTGGAAAACATTTCGAAAGTGTAATATTAATCTTAGCCAGCATACGTACCATTATAGTATGCCTACTATAGCTACCATGTTAGATGGTAGGTTCTACAACTTAAACCGTATAAGGCGCGTATTGGTAATTGGATTTCCAACAAATGGTCAGGCCAAGGAACTTTCCATTGCCACATGGGTACGCCTCTGGAGGGACGCCCCGAGAACCTAACCGGATCTCTGCCAACACAAGGCCGGGTTACCTCTGTAACTAGGTAACTACTGACAAGAGTATGCCATCCCCCGGTCGTAACCAACCTTTATCCCAGGATTCGCCAACAACCGTAAAGTAATAAATTTGCAGCAAACACATAGGTTAAGTATCTGGGCTCCATACCATGATACCACCTCTATCCATAAGGAAATGAACACACCCTCAGGGGACGCTACCCCCAAATAACCTTTCCGCATTCTTCCTGTTTCGACCATTCCGGGTTGTGAAGTTCGACGAAGTCTCGTCCACAAAGCTATGCTTTTCACAAAAGCCATGCTTTGATCTACAAATGATCAGCAGCACTTCGTATGCCACATTACCAAATTGGGAATGTATCACTAGTAACCATTAACTACATAACCTCTGAGCTCGTACGTCTCAGAGAAGGGTGTTAAGCTAAGAGAATAAATCTCCGCCACCAAACAGAAATGTATTTGATAGAAACCGGTTTTACATCTCAAAGTGTAATGTCAGACACACATCCATACAAGTCTGTTTCGGGTTCGAACAGAACCGAAGGCACTTCCGAAGAACCCCTTGCAATCCGAGAATCCACAATCCCGATCGGACTTCCCATCACTTAGGGAATCTCTATACCGTAGCTACTCGGTGTAGAGACAATCGATAGGTCATCCTATCGTTCTCGCAAATACCCGGTCTTCACCACCGGTCTTCAAATGTTATCCATAACGACGTATCATTATGCGGAATGAGTTATATGACACAAGGTCCTCTCCTGGCTAAACCGAATAATGAGCGCAATATTTTAAAAACATATGGATAATGGGATCTCAGTTAAGTCACAGCTTAAAGCCCAAAACCTTTCATTCAAATGGTTAAAACAAATTACCATTTCCAATCTTTTAAACTAAAAGATTCATTTCAAAAACCTTCTATGGTTTAAACAATTTCCACATTAATCTTTTAAACAAAAGGTTCATTTTAAGACCCCTTTTCAATTTAAAACAAGGTTCATAATCTTCTACCAAGATTCATTCATAGCTTTTCAAAACAATTCTCGTTTCAATCTTTTATATATAAAAGATACACCATTTTAAAATCCTCTTCAATTTCAAAATAGGGTTCAACTATCTTTCACAAAGATTCAATTTTAGCTTTCAAAATCATTCCATGTCAAACTTGAAATCTTTTCATCATAATTTGGAAAATTCTTTCCTTATATAAAGGCTATTATTATTTGAAACCACTTGTTTCCGTTTTGGAAAACTCGATTATAATTTGCACGAGTTAAGGCCTTTCAAATATAAACTTGGGTTAAATTCAAAACCATACTTTTAAAATGTTTTAAGAAAACCCATATAAATATTTTTATAGTTTGTATAACCTTTTTAAATCATGAATTCTCAACATAGAATTCAATTTCAAATTTTGAAATAAAATTTAAATCAAATTTTAAAACTAAATCAAGTTATTCAAAAATAACTTTTATTTCTAGAATTCCTTTTCAAAAGCTTTTCACTTTTTTTAACCCAATTTCATTTCTAAAACCGTTTAGATTCAAAATTCAATTTTTAAAACTATTTTGAGTTAAATTCAAATATCCGTGACTTAACTGATTTCCTCATGAAATCCATATTTGTGTGTGTATAGGTGTGGTCTAGGGGTTTTACCCAATAGTGCACAGCATCGATCATCACAGATATAACAATATCAATAAGCGGTATAACTCATAACGCTTATCTTCATTCACATATCACAGATAAAATAAATTTATCAATCACAAAGATTCATTATTACAATTCGATGTGGGTTTCGGATAACCAACTAGAATCCGACTCCCTGTCGCATCTAAATTCAAATGCCGTTTTACGGGCCAAGGGGTATTTACACAGAAACATATCATAAGCATCACAGATCAATACACAACAACTCACATCATAAAGCATCACATATTGAGGAATATCAATCCTGCAAACATCCAATAGAATCCAAACATTCATAAGTAAAAGTAAATTAAATTATCCGATTTAAATTAAATCAAGTCAGTTACTTATGAATAATTTTTTTTATCTTGGTTAATTAATATTAATTAATTATAAATCAATTTGATTTATTACTCCTTAATCATTTATTGCTTAAATTTTAATTTATAATTAATCCTCTGATTAATTATTCTTCATTATTTAAAATAATCAATTCTTAATTAATAATCACTTCTTAACCACTTTCATAATTTAATTAATTATCTTAATCAATAAATTAATTATTACTAATTTCTATTGATTAAGTTTTAATCACCATCATTAATTAAATCATTTCTCAATTAATTATCGTAATTAATTTATCCTTAATTACATTAATTAATTTACCCTTAGTCAATTATCATTAAATTAATTAAAATTAACTAAGTGATTATCCTTAATCACTTATATCATAAATTAATTACACTGAGTAATTATTCTTTTAATTACTTGATTTAATCATAAATCAATTATTTTTAATTGAGTAATTATTTTTAAATAATTAATTACCTTTTATAAATAATTACATTAACAATCATTGCTTTAATAATTAATGAATTAATTTTAAGTATAAATTATTAATCGCTTGATTATCATTAACGATAAAGATTAACTTACCTTTTAGTTAAAAATTATCACTTATTAAGTTTTGTAAAAAAAATAACTTGTTAAAACATAAGTTTAAAACTTATATGTTTTTAAAAATCCGTTATCTTAAAACTTTTAATTTATACTTCCTAACTTACCTTTATACAGGCACAATGTAACGACCCGTTATTTTGGACTATTCGCATCGGCACATGTCGGACTTGAATAATTCAAAATACCGAATTGTTAATTTAAATTTGGCAAAACTGAGATATACAGTAAATAAATAATCACAGAACACAGACACAGAGTAATAATATGCAGCGGAAGTAAAAGAGATAGTAGTTCATGAAGCTACTATATAAATATATAAGATACATCAGAGTTTACAACAGAAGAACAATACGATACATCAGGTACAAATCAAAATACATCCTTAGAATCATCGGGTGCTGAAAGCAGAATAGATGGCTGGATCTTCAAGCAAAGCTCCAACTCCAAAGGTGAGTCTTGAATACTGGTACACTCAGTCTGACCCGAGCGTAAAGCAAAACACAAAACACTCGAGTCAGGATTAATATTCTCATATCAATAAATCCAACTCAAGTGAAATAGCAATCGAAATACAAGTAACTCAAAGGATGTTGGAATCATCATCCTCTAAGGATCCGTTAAACTATCTACTATGTAGTAGTGTACGCTAAATAGATAATGTCTATCAGTAACATAATGTATCAAAATAGTGTTAAGGCGTTACCATTATCCACCTTAACACATTTTATATAAATGCCATAGTCTATACAGCACTGTAAACTCCACCGTAAACTAGTGGGATATCAGGGAGTACTCCATAGGTATAACACAAAACAAATTCGTAGTGGTCGCGTATATAGGGATACAAGTATGACAAGGCACATGAGGCAATACCCAAGGTAGTGAAACTACCGTTCGCCTGATCCGGACTGGTGAGAACGCATCGCCGCAGCGATCGCAACACCGCGAAACAACACTCCTGAAAAGTACGAGGGTGCACCAATCCATAACAAGTAATGAGTAGTAGTTACGAAGAAGTGTGTTCGCTCGAGGTGGCTAACCCCATTTGGCCCGGCACGGCTCCTGATTTTAGTCATTTCTAATTTGACACAAGTGTCAAGGCTATCCATTATCGTTCTCTTTCTTCAGTCATCACGTACATCATTCCAACCACTTCATTCTGGATCATCACTCCGCGTATAGTTATTAAAGTGGTTTTCGGTTTAGATAGAGAGTATATCCATAACCGATTCCGGTTTCTTTAATAACTTTCGTAATTATTACACCGATTGGTCGTTTAATATAATTCAAACCAAATCAATTTCAATTTCAATTCATAAATCAACATTTCATTTGTCTTCTAAATCAATTTCTAAAATTTACGTTCAAAACTTCCAAATTACCATTTCAAAATCTTATAATTCGATTTCAACTTTTATTTCAACAATTCAAATATTGATTCAAGTTCGTATATAAGTTTCATTCCGAAATCATTTAAAAGGTTTTAATTTTCATTCAAATCAAATTAAATTTATTTATCGATTTCATTCAATATTCGCTAAGTAAATTTTATCCTTCAAAACAACTTCTACTTAAATTCCAATTCATTTAAATCAATTACTTACGTTCAACTTCATTATATCAAAACTTCAAATTGAAATAAATTAGATTCGTCTAATCAATTCTTTAAATTACAAGTTTTACGTTAATTTCAATAAATCCCATTCATTTCAATAAATCACATTTTATTTCTTGTTAAAGAAATTTAATTTTCACTTATTTATTGACTTCGTTACAAATTTCAAACTCAATTAATAAAGAACTAAATTTCACAAAATCGAGAAGTTTCAAATTATACTTATTAACTTACTTAAATAATTTTCAAACTTAATAAATTAAGAAAACCCAATTTCATTTATTAACGAAGTTCCAATTCACTTATTCGAAAGTTCAATTTCTTTTATCAAAGCATCTAATTTTTATTCAATTATCAAATAATGAAATCTTATTCAATTATTAAATAATTTCAATCTTAATTATTAATAATGTCAAAACTTAATAATTACAATCTTTATTATCCATTCAAACTTAATTGTTAAATCATTTCCACGTAATTTTGAATTCAAACTTAATTATCAAATCATTTCAACGTAATTATAAATTCAACTTAATGATTTCAAACTTAATTATAATTCCAACTTGATTATAATTTCAAATTTAGTTATTAAATGATCTCAACTTAATAATTTCAAAACTCAATTATTACTGATTCCAAATTATTTATTAATAATTCCAAATTTAATTATTAAATAATAAATTTCAAACAACGTTCTTTCATCAATTACTACTTTAATATTTGTTTCAGATTTCAATTTTTACATTTCCTTTCAAAAATTCAAATTCCAACTTCATTTCAAACTTATTCTTTATTCGAATAAAACCATTATTTTATTTCTAAATTAAATTATTGATCAATCGGGTTTTTATTTAATTCTCTATCCTAAGTCAAATCCATTTGGGTATTTATCATTTCAACCCGATTCCAATTCAATTCAAAAATCAAAGTATAACAAAAGGAGCTTGCATTGTGATAACTGGGATGGTGTCAAAGTAAAGAAACAAGCAATAGCAACAATCAATAGCAATCCAATAAATTAATTCAAATAATCCCGAAATAATAGTATTAATTTGTATTGTCATTTGAGCGAATTAATATAATTATTTCTAGAAACTACACTATCATTTCATGTAGATTAAAGATTATAACATTACGGTCTTCACTTGTCATCAATTACAATTTCATACCACATCAATTTAAACAACATGCATTCAGTGATTCAAGGTGTAATTAACCAAATCCTACGTGTCAATTAATTTTTACATTTAAAGGGGGCATATTACACAAATGTCATTTAATCAATTTACACATATGTCGTTTCAAATTTTTAAACTATCCTTCGTCAACTTCAATTTCAAGTTATTTATCACATACAACATTAACAATTTAACGTTCAATGTCAGCATCACATAATCAATCAATTATCAACCAAACTGGATTATTATTGCATACATAACAAATAACGGTGTCGGTGTCACAAGTGAACTGATACAGGTAATAACATATATAACAGTGTAATTAACTAACAGCAGCATATTCCAATTGTCGTTTCAATTGAAATCAAATTTAATAAATAAAGAACATTAGTCGTGAGTGATTGCTCACCTTTCGAGGCTAGAGAGATGAATAGACAACGAAGTTGAGTCACGGGTCGTAAGCACGACTTTCGGAATAACTAGATTGGCACGAATCGACTAGCAAAGCTGTTAAATATGAATCGTTGAAATCAAATCAGAATAAGAGCGATGAAAGTAAATGGTATCAGTGAACATATATACATAACTATATTCCAAAATTAAACACATAAAATATATAATTAAAAAAATCAATTCTAAACATATATTTTCAAATCGATATTTAATTTAACACAGATAAAATTCCATAGATATGCATTTCTAACGCCATCTTACAATTAAATCACATATATTTTTAAATTCAGCATATTATCATTTATTTATTATTATTATTATTTTATTAACAACAATATCCAAAATCATCTTTCTAAAATACAACATTTAAAAGAAATCAAATCAAAACATTCAACATAGCAATAATTACAAAACATGTCCTACGTCAAAGTTTAACAATATACTTCTATGTGCTACCGAGATCGAAATGGTCTGAAATTTGGAATGAATAAAGATCAAAACTTGTATTTCAAACTGAAAAAAAATCACTTTATTTGGACAAGAGACGAGAACAGTTACGATGTCACGAACATAGACTCAGGCCATGTTGCGACTGTCAAATGTTCAGGTCTGGAAACCTTTCTGGGTCTGACTTTCAGGTAAGAAACAGAGGACTGAACCACCTCGTATGAAGCTAAAATTTTATATACAGAAAGTAGTAAACTTTATCTTTTAAACAAAAGGGAATCACTGTATTCTGACATTAGACGGAAAAGATACGATGCATCAAACATGAACACAGGTCCTGTTTGCAGCAGTGTAAAATAATTCCAAGTACAAAAGAACAGCTGCTTGGGTCAAACTTCTAGATCCTCGACCACTAATCAAACGATGTAGGATTTTACTGAAATTTGACATGCATAAACTAGGTAACTTCGACTCTTTTATAAAAATAGAATCAACCCATTCCGATGAAACATGAGTGAGATATGATATCGTAAACATGAAGTCTAACTGTTGTTCAGAAAAATAAAAATAAACAAATATCACCATGGTGTGAAAGCAACATAAATGAGTCTACAAAACCAACATGTAGCCTACATGCACGCAAACCAAAATGTATAACATATGCAGACCACACACAACTTATAATATATATTAAACAACATATTTACAACTTTGTACTTAGTAAATATACAGCGCTTCTCTAAATATAACTAATATATAAGTCAAATTATATTATTACTATAATATATAAACTACCATTTTGTATAAAAAAAAATTCTAAACAAATACACGCAGCCCATAAATACCATACGCATAGAACAAATGTATATTCATGCTTCACAGTAAAATATGTCGACTCCCTAAACATGCTATGCAAACTATAATTAAAACCGAATATATGAAATTTCATTGTGCCCAATTTTACACGCAACAGGGTATAAATGCAAATCAGATTGCAACTAAATATATATATGCAGATAAATACATGTAAACTAACGTATATGTAAACACCAACATACTGAATAGTACTGAAATACAAGCTGATTATATATGGGTATATATTACCTATACAACCTGTACTACTTATATTTAGTTATCCCTAAGATCCCTAAGATCTGCATATCTTTAAAAATTTAATATTTACGTATATAATAGATAGATTTAAAACGCATCTTTGAACAAAAAAAAAATTAAATAAAACACAGATATTAGGATCAACAAATGTATAATATATATCCAAATTTATGAACAAGACATGCCGATATACTTTAAAACTATTACAGGTTATCCAACAAAACTTGCCTTCTTATATATATATTTAAACATAATACTTTCAAATGTCAATCCTTAGAAAAAAAATGTACAGCCAACATGAAATGCTCCTATGAACGAGCTGAAGAAAAATGACTAAATAAATATAACAAAAGGGAAAAATAGTTTAAACATACTTCTCAAAATATCTTGCATCCTTTATAAAGTGTATATATATATAAGTAAAAACAGAATGTACAAATCAATACCAAGTTGAGGTTGCACCGGCAAAGCACGGCCATGGGGAAGTGGGCTTGTTGCAGAGATGATCGGAAGGCGGAGCACAAGTGGTTGCGCAGCCTGGAAACGGCAGCAAGGCACAGCCGAAGGAGAGATGGTTGATGGGTTCAGTCGGCAATGGTGGTGAAATGGCGGACGAGACAGTGGTTACGGTGTTAGGCGGCGCGGTCCGCAGCGGAGTTTGGGTCAGGTCGGCACTTGCGGTGGTCGGGAAGCATGAGGTCGAGCGGACAATATGAAGTATAAGGAGGAGATCGTATGAAGAAAAGCATGGGCATAAGCTTCTGGAATGATGGTAAGCAATGGAAAAGAAATGGGTGGAGAGGATGAATTCTGTTGATCAATATTGACGTGGGAACATGTTTAATAATATAATACCTATACAAATTTAATCCAAGTGGAACAAGGCAATGTGAACCGACTATTTCAATGGGAATGACAAAGGTCCGTATTGATTTCTGGAAAAATATAAATGATAGTGGCCGAATGATTTCAACAGTTGGATAGATGAAAGGTAAAGAATTCAAAAGGTTTTAAAACGGGTTCCGATACCGTTATCTGTTTCACAGTTTCCGCCGTGTTTCAAACACCAAAGCACAAAAGTAAATATATCGCAAAAATCAACGTAATGAGACGAACAAAATGGTATAAAGATATCAGTGGTACGATTTAAATTTAAAATTCAATTTTTTTATATACTAGCGGAAAATGCATAAAAATTGCAGAAAAATAAGATCGACGGAGCCAAAGATGTCCGAATTTGGAAAGACGACAAACTGATAACTTGCTCAAAAGATGTTTTAGAATTTTTCTATGTAAAAATATTTTGGTTTTGAAAACGTTTTATTTTCATCGCTTTTTAACTGATTAGATTGAAGTAAATTTACGCGCGAAATAAACTTTCATATTTTCTGACGAAAATTTATCAGTTACTATGTTTAACTAGACGCATTTCAAATATTAAATTTATATTTTAAAATTTTATCGTTTTAATTTCACAAAATTTCAATTAATAACGCTATTAAAACAAGTTAAATTTACGGGTCGTTACATTCTCCCCCACTCAAAACTTTTCGTCCCCGAAAAGGAAGGAGGTAGGAGAATAGAAACAACCAGAAGAAAATGGACTGAAAACGAAATAAACAATTAGTTCAACCATATAAATTTCAGTTTAAATAAATTATATTCAACAATTTGTTTTTAATTTCACATTTACTAATATTAGGTACAAAAGGTTTCTTTCAAAACGGAATTCAATTTAAATTCAATTAATTCAAGATACTCTCTTCAGTTGATTTAATTCAATTTATTAACTTTCAAAACAAAATTTTCCTTCCATTAATCACCTATTATTTTTTTAACTTATTATTCTATTTATGTCCACAAACATTTTATAATTAAAATTTAAGTGAACAACATTTATTATACGCACTCACATTTTATTTATTAGACATTTTATATTGTATATTATCCAATTTTCTTAAATTAGCAATTCCAAAGATCATAAATTTGAATAGTCATTTATTATAGTCATATTTTTATTCGACAAATTTAATTCTTCTTTATCCCAAATTATTGTTGAATTTATTCCATTTAATATCCTATTGCATATATTGAGTATATTTTCGTTTATTATAACCACTCGATTTATTTATAAATTCCTCTAACATCATTTCATACTGTATAATATTCAATTGCACAGTTAACTTTTGAAAATTCAGGTAAGTTATATATAATACAATTTGAGTGTTATACAAGTAAATTTCTAATTCAATTCTCTCCAATTTAAATATTAATTCAAAATTTTTGGTTTCATTTATAATTGAAATCATCTTTTCCCCAAATTTTATGAATTATATTTCCGATTAACTTCAAACAACTTAGAGATAACTATGCATATACTATATATATCAAATCTAATTAAATTTAGAATAATATACCTATATACATATAACTCAATCATACTTAAGAAATTTAAAACGATCAAATTTTCAAAACAAACTGTGGCAAAGCTACGAATTCGTCTCTCTACTTCGAAACTCGAAAATGAATGTCGATGATGCGGCCGTCATCACCGAAATTATTTTCCAGCGACAAAAGAGAAGAGCTCTAGTTTAAACAGTTAAAATTCTTTGAAACAGTTTCTATTTGAACATATTTTAAATATTATACGCTTTAAAACCTTTAAAAATCAAAGTTTTATGAATTTATTTATTCATATTATTCAATAGTCAATGATTTACATCAATAAATGAAAATTAAATATTATCATTTCGGACAACAAATTCATTAGCCATTTAACTTCAGAAAACTTATATTTATATATCATATAATCATACAAAACTATTTTATTCACCAAATTTGAAAATACTATTGTGTCAGTTAGCTCTGTTCAAGTGTTTTGGAAATTCTATCGATAGCGTTGATCAGACGAATCGATCGGAAACCCAAATCAACATCAACAACTCAAACAACACAATATATGTAAAACATTTTTAACATTAATTTACAAATACAATTCCTCGCTCGCCGATACAAGAATGGAATTCAAAGCAAGGATAGAGGTTTAAACTTGATGGACTCAAATTAAAGAGAATTTCGATTCGAAGATAAGTTTGAAACGGAAGATAAGAAAATTCAATTAACAGAATCGGAAGATGGATAAGCTTATTAAATTCACGGGCGACCTTAACCGGGTCGACCGTGACTTCAAGAATAAGATCGATGCAGAATTCCGAGGTAAATCAACATTCGATCTTGAGAATTAGAATTCAGACATAGCAGGAAATAGATAGCATCGTAAACCGAGGATACAGAAATCTCCGGTAAATCGATATTTATTGTAAAGGAGTTTCACCATTTACAGATAAATTTGGGATTGGCGAGACCGCCGATTCATTATAAAGATCATTCGAAGTGGAGTTATGGGATGCTCTAGAATCGAAAGAAGACGAATAGTGAGGGACAAGAATGAATTCCGGAACCGAGGGATGTAGCAAAATTCATAGGAATTGAGTTAAAAGGAAGAGATTGAAACTCGAGTGGGAGTGATTCTGTAAATACATTTACCATATATGCTGAGTTCTGCCTAGAGCTACCAAAAGCTCTGATACCAACTGTAACGACCCGCTATTTTGGACTATTCGCATCCGCACATGTCGGACTTGAATAATTCAAAATACCGAATTGTTAATTTAAATTTGGCAAAACTAAGATATACAGTAAATAAATAATCACAGAACACAGACACAGAGTAATAATATGCAGCGGAAGTAAAAGAGATAGTAGTTCATGAAGCTACTATATAAATATATAAGATACATCAGAGTTTACAACAGAAGAACAATACGATACATCAGGTACAAATCAAAATACATCCTTAGAATCATCGGGTGCTGAAAGCAGAATAGATGGCTGGATCTTCAAGCAAAGCTCCAACTCCAAAGGTGAGTCTTGAATACTGGTACACTCAGTCTGACCCGAGCGTAAAGCAAAACACAAAACACTCGAGTCAGGATTAATATTCTCATATCAATAAATCCAACTCAAGTTAAATAGCAATCGAAATACAAGTAACTCAAAGGATGTTGGAATCACCATCCTCTAAGGATCTGTTAAACTATCTACTATGTAGTAGTGTACGCTAAATAGATAATGTCTATCAGTAACATAATGTATCAAAATAGTGTTAAGGCGTTACCATTACCCCCCTTAACACATTTTATATAAATGTCATAGTCTATACAGCACTGTAAACTCCACCGTAAACTGGTGGGATATCAGGGAGTACTCCATAGGTATAACACACAAAAAATTCATAGTGGTCGCGTATATAGGGATACAAGTATGACAAGGCACATGAGGCAATACCCAAGGTAGTGAAACTACCGTTCGCCTGATCCGGACTGGTGAGAACGCATCGCCGCAGCGATCGCAACACCGTGAAACAACACTCCTGAAAAGTACGAGGGTGCACCAATCCATAACAAGTAATGAGTAGTAGTTACGAAGAAGTGTGTTCGCTCGAGGTGGCTAACCCCATTTGGCCCGGCACGACTCCTGATTTTAGTCATTTCCAATTTGACACAAGTGTCAAGGCTATCCATTATCGTTCTCTTTCTTCAGTCATCACGTACATCATTCCAACCACTTCATTCTGGATCATCACTCCGCGTATAGTTATTAAAGTGGTTTTCGGTTTAGATAGAGAGTATATCCATAACCGATTCCGGTTTCTTTAATAACTTTCGTAATTATTACACCGATTGGTCGTTTAATATAATTCAAACCAAATCAATTTCAATTTCAATTCGTAAATCAACATTTCATTTGTCTTCTAAATCAATTTCTAAAATTTACGTTCAAAACTTCCAAATTACCATTTCAAAATCTTATAATTCGATTTCAACTTTTATTTTAACAATTCAAATATTGATTCAAGTTCGTATACAAGTTTCATTCCGAAATCATTTAAAAGGTTTTAATTTTCATTCAAATCAAATTAAATTTATTTATCGATTTCATTCAATATTCGCTAAGTAAATTTTATCCTTCAAAACAACTTCTACTTAAATTCCAATTCATTTAAATCAATTACTTACGTTCAACTTCATTATATCAAAACTTCAAATTGAAATAAATTAGATTCGTCTAATCAATTCTTTAAATTACAAGTTTTACGTTAATTTCAATAAATCCCATTCATTTCAATAAATCACATTTTATTTCTTGTTAAAGAAATTTAATATTCACTTATTTATTGACTTCGTTACAAATTTCAAACTCAATTAATAAAGAACTAAATTTCACAAAATCGAGAAGTTTCAAATTATACTTATTAACTTACTTAAATAATTTTCAAACTTAATAAATTAAGAAAACCCAATTTCATTTATTAACGAAGTTCCAATTCACTTATTCGAAAGTTCAATTTCTTTTATCAAAGCATCTAATTTTTATTCAATTATCAAATAATGAAATCTTATTCAATTATTAAATAATTTCAATCTTAATTATTAATAATGTCAAAACTTAATAATTACAATCTTTATTATCAATTCAAACTTAATTGTTAAATCATTTCCACGTAATTTTGAATTCAAACTTAATTATCAAATCATTTCAACGTAATTATAAATTCAACTTAATGATTTCAAACTTAATTATAATTCCAACTTGATTATAATTTCAAATTTACTTATTAAATGATCTCAACTTAATAATTTCAAAACTCAATTATTACTTATTCCAAATTATTTATTAATAATTCCAAATTTAATTATTAAATAATAAATTTCAAACAACGTTCTTTCATCAATTACTACTTTAATATTTGTTTCAGATTTCAATTTTTACATTTCCTTTCAAAAATTCAAATTCCAACTTCATTTCAAACTTATTCTTTATTCGAATAAAACCATTATTTTATTTCTAAATTAAATTATTGATCAATCGGGTTTTTATTTAATTCTCTATCCTAAGTCAAATCCATTTGGGTATTTATCATTTCAACCCGATTCCAATTCAATTCAAAAATCAAAGTATAACAAAAGGAGCTTGCATTGTGATAACTAGGATGGTGTCAAAGTAAAGAAACAAGCAATAGCAACAATCAATAGTAATCCAATAAATTAATTCAAATAATTCCGAAATAATAGTATTAATTTGCATTGTTATTTGTGCGAATTAATATAATTATTTCTAGAAACTACACTATCATTTCATGTAGATTAAAGATTATTACATTACGGTCTTCACTTGTCATCAATTTACAATTTCATACCACATCAATTTAAACAACATGCATTCAGTGATTCAAGGTGTAATTAACCAAATCCTACGTGTCAATTAATTTTTACATTTAATGGGGGCATATTACACAAATGTCATTTAATCAATTTACACATATGTCGTTTCAAATTTTTAAACTATCCTTCGTCAACTTCAATTTCAAGTTATTTATCACATACAACATTAACAATTTAACGTTCAATGTCAGCATCACATAATCAATCAATTATCAACCAAACTGGATTATTATTGCATACATAACAAATAACGGTGTCGGTGTCATAAGTGAACTGATACAGGTAATAACATATGTAACAGTGTAATTAACTAACAGTAGCATATTCCAATTGTCGTTTCAATTGAAATCAAATTTAATAAATAAAGAACATTAATCGTGAGTGATTGCTCACCTTTCGAGGCTAGAGAGATGAATAGACAACGAAGTTGAGTCACGGGTCGTAAGCACGACTTTCGAAATAACTAGATTGGCACGAATCGACTAGCAAAGCTGTTAAATATGAATCGTCGAAATCAAATCAGAATAAGAGCGATGAAAGTAAATGGTATCAGTGAACATATATACATAACTATATTCCAAAATTAAACACATAAAATATATAATTAAAAAAATCAATTCTAAACATATATTTTCAAATCGATATTTAATTTAACACAGATAAAATTCCATAGATATGCATTTCTAACGCCATCTTACAATTAAATCACATATATTTTTAAATTCAGCATATTATCATTTATTTATTATTATTATTATTTTATTAACAACAATATCCAAAATCATCTTTCTAAAATACAACATTTAAAAGAAATCAAATCAAAACATTCAACATAGCAATAATTACAAAACATGTCCTACGTCAAAGTTTAACAATATACTTCTATGTGCTACCGAGATCGAAATGGTCTGAAATTTGGAATGAATAAAGATCAAAACTTGTATTTCAAACTGAAAAAGAATCACTTTATTTGGACAAGAGACGAGAACAGTTACGATGTCACGAACATAGACTCAGGCCATGTTGCGACTGTCAAATGTTCAGGTCTGCAAACCTCTCTGGGTCTGACTTTCAGGTAAGAAACAGAGGACTGAACCACCTCGTATGAAGCTAAAATTTTATATACAGAAAGTAGAAAACTTTATCTTTTAAACAAAAGGGAATCACTGTATTCTGACATAAGACGGAAAAGATACGATGCATCAAACATGAACACAGGTCCTGTTTGCAGCAGTGTAAAATAATTCCAAGTACAAAAGAACAGCTGCCTGGGTCAAACTTCTAGATCCTCGACCACTAATCAAACGATGTAGGATTTTACTGAAATTTGACATGCATAAACTAGGTAACTTCGACTCTTTTATAAAAATAGAATCAACCCATTCCGATGAAACATGAGTGAGATATGATATCGTAAACATGAAGTCTAACTGTTGTTCAGAAAAATAAAAATAAACAAATATCACCATGGTGTGAAAGCAACATAAATGAGTCTACAAAACCAACATGTAGCCTACATGCACGCAAACCAAAATGTATAACATATGCAGACCACACACAACTTATAATATATATTAAACAACATATTTACAACTTTGTACTTAGTAAATATACAGCACTTCTCTAAATATAACTAATATATAAGTCAAATTATATTATTACTATAATATATAAACTACCATTTTGTATAAAAAAAATTTCTAAACAAATACACGCAGCCCATAAATACCATACGCATAGAACAAATGTATATTCATGCTTCACAGTAAAATATGTCGACTCCCTAAACATGCTATGCAAACTATAATTAAAACCGAATATATGAAATTTCATTGTGCCCAATTTTACACGCAACAGGGTATAAATGCAAATCAGATTGCAACTAAATATATATATGCAGATAAATACATGTAAACTAACGTATATGTAAACACCAACATACTGAATAGTATTGAATTACAAGCTGATTATATATGGGTATATATTACCTATACAACCTATACTACTTATATTTAGTTATCCCTACGATCCCTAAGATCTGCATATCTTTAAAAATTTAATACTTACGTATATAATAGATAGATTTAAAACGCATCTTTGAACAAAAAAATATTAAATAAAACACAGATATTAGGATCAACAAATGTGTAATATATATCCAAATTTATGAACAAGACATGCCGATATACTTTAAAACTATTACAGGTTATCCAACAAAACTTGCCTTCTTATATATATATTTAAACATAATACTTTCAAATGTCAATCCTTAGAAAAAAATGTACAGCCAACATGAAATGCTCCTATGAACGAGCTGAAGAAAAATGACTAAATAAATATAACAAAAGGGAAAAATAGTTTAAACATACTTCTCAAAATATCTTGCATCCTTTATAAAGTGTATATATATAAGTAAAAACAGAATGTACAAATCAATACCAAGTTGAGGTTGCACCGGCAAAGCACGGCCATGGGGAAGTGGGCTTGTTGCAGAGATGATCGGAAGGCGGAGCACAAGTGGTTGCGCAGCCTGGAAACGGCAGCAAGGCACAGCCGAAGGAGAGATGGTAGATGTGTTCAGTCGGCAATGGTGGTGAAATGGCGGACGAGACAGTGGTTACGGTGTTAGGCGGCGCGGTCGGCAGTGGAGTTTGGGTCAGGTCGGCACTTGCGGTGGTCGGGAAGCATGAGGTCGAGCGGACAATATGAAGTATAAGGAGGAGATCGTATGAAGAAAAGCATGGGGATAAGCTTCTGGAATGATGGTAAGCAATGGAAAAGAAATGGATGGAGAGGGAGAATTCTGTTGATCAATATTGACGTGGGATACATGTTTAATAATATAATACCTATACAAATTTAATCCAAGTGGAACAAGGCAATGTGAACCGACTATTTCAATGGGAATGACAAAGGTCCGTATTGATTTCTGGAAAAATATAAATGATAGTGGCCGAATGATTTCAACAGTTGGATAGATGAAAGGTAAAGAATTCAAAAGGTTTTAAAACGGGTTCCGATACCGTTATCTGTTTCACAGTTTCCGCCGTGTTTCAAACACCAAAGCACAGAAGTAAATATATCGCAAAAATCAACGTAATGAGACGAACAAAATGGTATAAAGATATCAGTGGTACGATTTAAATTTGAAATTCAATTTTTTTATATACTAGCGGAAAATGCATAAAAATCGCAGAAAAATAAGATCGACGGAGCCAAAGATGTCCGAATTTGGAAAGACGACAAACTGATAACTTGCTCAAAAGATGGTTTAGAATTTTTCTATGTAAAAATATTTTGGTTTTGAAAACGTTTTATTTTCATCGCTTTTTAACTGATTAGATTGAAGTAAATTTACGCGCGAAATAAACTTTCGTATTTTCTGACGAAAATTTATCAGTTACTATGTTTAACTAGACGCATTCCAAATATCAAATTTATATTTTAAAATTTTATCGTTTTAATTTCACAAAATTTCAATTAATAACGCTATTAAAACCAGTTAAATTTACGGGTCGTTACACACAACGACACACGTATCCATGCACCGATAATCATCTCACCTCCGATCATCACCGAGGTTACCATCAAGTCAACTACAATCTCCTCATCCCAAACAGCAACCCAGAAATTCAAAATTGCCCACAAATCGAAATCGAGCATTTCCATTTCCCCTGGAACCCAAACTCAACACCAAAACCTACCCGTGGAACCACCTCCGGCCGTCTGAGTTGTCACCACCACATCCACGACTCCGACGCAACATGGTGCCACTAATCCCCTCGGTCCGATGACCTGAATTGCCCCAACCACAACAAAACACCTCCATCTACTTCATCGGCAAAACTGGGTAGTTAAACCCTACCCCAATCAATTCCTGTTGCTATGGTGATTTATAAATTCAAACGCCATTTTTCTAAGCTTCGGCAACCAACCAACAACCTCCAACAGCAACCACGAGCTTCCATCATTTCCCAGTCGATAGAAAATGCCCAAAAATCAAAAATTGATCAACTCAAAAATCCTCTCTCATATCATAACTAAAAATCTAGATTTTTGTCTTAAAAATCATATTTTACAGATTTATTCTTGTTATAAACTTAAATCAAACATTTACAAGGTTTGATTTAGTCATGATTTCAACTTGTCTACTGTAAATTCTTGATTCCAACAAATTCTTAATCCATTATGCTTGAATATGTTTTTAAAACATAGATTGGGTTTAAACTAATTTATCATGTTTGAATAACATAGTCTAACAGAGATCTGGTGTAAAGATTTTGGATTTTTATATCAAAACCCTACTCTTTAGACTAATAACAGGGGTGATAAAAATCTACAGATATGTACACTACATATATATGCAGAGGCTTACTTATTCACATACATGCAAAACAATTATCATCACACAATCAACAATCAGCATAACATCATAATGTATCAACCAAAACAGGTTTTAAAGGGAAAGTTGCTCACCTGATAAATGAAGACAGAGGAGAAGCAAGCCTGTACCCTTTTCTTTTAATTTCTTTTAAAGATTAAATCTTTAATTGTTTGATAGAATCTGCACTGTCAAAACTGCAACTTTTGATTGATCTTGCACTTGTGTTTGCTACTGCTCTAATTTTCCAGGTTTTTGATTTCCAGGCCTCTGATTTCTTTCCCATTGTTTTTGAACAGAGACTTCACTTTTGTTTTCAGGTTTGAAGATTTGTTTCTGGTTTGTTTCTTTTATTTCATATTTGAATATGAAAGAAGAATTTTAATATTTACTCTTTTGCATGTTATTTACATTTTAATTTAAAAGAAAATGAATTTAAATGCCACTTGTTGTTTTGTATTAACACTTGTGAACACATAGCTTGTAACGACCCGTAAATTTCCGATAATTAAAATAGCTAATTTAATAAGTTTTCGTGATTTTAGTGTTAGAAAAAAATTTATAAGTCGTTTGGAAGAATAATAAATGGAATGAATTTCGACAACAATTATCCAAGTAATGAAAAATAAATGCTACTTAGTGAATGCCTTTGAAATCAATAGTTGAATAGGATAATAAATGTTGAAATTCATTGGGTATAATAGAGTAATTGATTGATAAGTAAAATCTATTTAAAATCAAACATTGAATATTGAACCGGTAAAATATTTTAAATTAAATATTTGGAAATTATTCAATAATTTAATAATGGGAATTAAATAACCGTATAATGGAAATAGTTGTTCTATAATTTTAATTCGTTTCAAAAGTTAAATTTTATAAGTTCATTTTGAATATTTCAAAGATAGTGATTTAAGAATAATCAAATTTGTTAAATTTAATATTACGAATGTTTGAATAAATTAAATTCCGAATTTGATATGATTAATTTGATATTGAAATTTAATATACAAAAATAGAGTGAATAATTGAAATTTGATTTAATATGATTCAAATTGGTTTACAAAGTGAATGTAAGTTATATTTGGATTTTAATAGAGTTAATAAGATAAAATTGGAATTTATTGGATAAATTGAATAATGGGTTTAGTATGATTAAAAATGATTTGTAAAATTTTATTTTATCACATGAAAGTTAGAATGATGTTGTAGAACTTTTAAAATCGAATTAAAAGTAAATTTGTGAAAATTGAATATTTTAATATTTAATTATAGACAGGAAAATAGCCAATTTTTGAACAGTCTCAGAATTGGACGAAACAAGTTCCATTAGATCCGTAATAGTTAGTTATTATCGGATTTCAATTTTCGTAGCAATCGGAGTTGTCGTTTGACCGTGGCAGCTCGAAACGCATCGAAATTGTTTTAATATTAATTTAACGAGTTAAAATAGTCATTTTTCAAACGGTCTCGGATTTCGACAAAACCAGTTTCATCGGATCCGTAATATGATATTATTATAAGGTTTCAAATTTCGAGTCAATCGGATTTACCGTTTGTCCGGGGCGAGCCCAAACGCACAGAAATTTGATTAATCGATTTAATTTTAAATCGATCGTTTATTGCCGTATCTCGCGCAGACGATCGAATTAGCCTCCGAAACCTGTTCCATTGTGTCCGAAACGTGGGGTAAACCCTAGAAACGCCGGTCACCGCGCTTCGTTTGGAGTTCGGAAAATTTCGGATGAATAGTTTTTCGAAAATTTTCTATAAAAGCCCTCGATTTTGTTCGTTTGCACTCAAGCCCTAGCCACTTTCTTCAGTCGGCCCTAATTCATTTTAATGGCCGAAAATCTCTTATCTTCTCCCTTAATTTTCTTGAAATCCACTCAATAATTCTGAAAAGCTTCAACTACAAAGTCGAAGAGCTTCGTGAGCTCTACAAAGTGAACGGCTATGATCGGGAAATTCATGATAGATCGACGGCAAAGGGCTCGAGAAGCGTGCGCGTTTGGGCACAAATTACGAGACCTATAAGCGACCGAGTTCGCCTAGATCACTGCCGTGGGTCGAGCTCGCGTTGGGCAACATGGTGGTGGTCTCTGATCATTTTGCAATCGAGTTAGGTGGCTCGTGTGTTGAGGAAGACGGGGCGTTGATGGGTTCCTCACGAGATCGAGTTACTGGGGGGAAGATGATACTAGCATCGGCCACGATTTTTCTATAGGGAGGCAACGGCTGTGATGATAGTGGGGTAAGAATTTAAAATTTAAGTTTATATTAATTTATATAAAAATTTGTGTAAACTTAAAAATATCATAACTTGTTGATGCGAGGTCCGTTTTCGACGAAACAAGTTGCGTTGTCTTCGTTTGGTCGAGCACTACGCAATGGAACTGGATTGGAATCGTTTGGAGTTAGAGAAAATTTTGGGTTAAATCGAACGTCGTTCGATTTGATTTAAAATCGTAAAATCAAGGTGAGTGTTTTATAACGCTCACACCGTACTAAATATTTTTATGCTAGTTAAATTTGATATTATGAAGTGTTATGATTTTATTTGTCGTTGTTTGGTAAAAATTTAATTGTCATATAGCTTGTCATTTGCATTAACCGTTGAAAAATTAAATTGACGGTTAAATTGAAATTAAAATTGAATTGCGATTAAATTACCTGACATTGATAACTATGAAACTGCCATGAATTGTATTGTTTATTGGATGATGTACTTTGATGGATGCTATTGGTTGATAATTGAATGTTTGGATGTTTATTTGCTTATATAGATCCTGTTATGCATACATATGATAGTGAGATTTAATTTAAGTAATATAAACTCATCCCTGACATTTAATTGAAATAAATAATTACTTGGCCATAGGATAGAAAATTATATACGGACACCGAATTGGCTAAATTAATAATTTTTGAAATCGTCGGTTTGAAATTTATGTAAATGTTTCGATTTAAAAGTGATAAATAGAAATCAATTTATAGAAATCGAATTTGTCGAAAATTTGAGTTGGAATGTTGAAATAAATTTTGGTTAATTGAAATTGGTAAATAATTTAAGTTGTGACTTTAAAATTTAAAATTTGGATATGATTGAATTTCAAAAATCTATTTATTTTAAAGATTGAACATTATTTCGAGCTTTGAATATTACTAAGTAAAAGTGATATGAAAATGATATTTTGAAATCGAGTTTGGAATTGAATCATATTTGGAATTTGGATTTAAACTTGAATATTGTTGGAAATTTTGTTAAGTGTTATAAATTGATATTTTGAGAAATCAAGCTCCAAATCGATATAAATTGAAACTGAATCAATTAAAGGTGAATGTAGAATTGAATTGATTTGAAGTAAAAGTTGACATTGTTTTGAATTGAAATCGAAATTGAATCGGTAGAATGGAAATTGAAATTGATTTGAATTGGGAAGTTATAATTGAAATGGATTGATTTTGAAGCTGTTTTAATTTGTTTCCAAATTACTCTGTTATATAAACCATTTTGAATACTTAAACTATTTTAATCTATTTTAAATCCACTTAACCCAATTTAAATTATTTTAAACTAATTTATCTATTTTAAAGATTTTAAGTGATTTAACTATTTTAATTATTTAAAACTACTTTTAAACTACTTAAAACCATTTTTCTAAAATCCTAAGCTGGTCAATAAGGTGAAATGTTTATATTTAAATCTTGAATTTAAATATGAAATCTGATATTTTGGAAGATACGATGATATTTGAATGGATTTGATTTTTGAAGCGAATATGATATTTTGATATCAATTATGAATCGATTTGAAATATAAAGAGCCAAAGGTGTAATAATACGTAGTTATTAAAGAGACCGGGATCGGAAATGGACATACTCTCTGTCGATACCGAAAACCACTTTAATAACTATTATACGCGGAGTGATGATCCAGAATGAAGTGGATGGTTTGGTGAACGCGTTGACTGAAGAAAGATAACGATTATTGGATGACCCCTGACATGACTAAAACAGGAGCCGCGCCGGGCCATTGAGGTTCGCCACCTCTAGCGGACACACTTCTTCGATACCATATCTATTACATTTGTGATGCGATTTGGGTGCACCCCTTGATTTGGGAGTGTTGTTTCGCGGTGTTGGGGTAGCTGCTGGCTATGCCCAACATCAGTCCGGATCACGCAACTACTAGTATCCTAGTTGGTATTGCCTCATGTACCTTGTCATACTGATTATCCTATTCGCGACCACTACGTTTTGATTTGTACCTTGAGTATATGGATTGCCCTCTGGTGACTTCCGGTTTTGGGGAAACTACGGTCTTGTATATGCTTTTGGGAATATAAAATGTGTTAAGGGGGATTATGGTAACGCCTTAACGCTATTTTGATACTTTATATTACTGATAGACATTATCTACTTAGCGTATATTACTACATAGTAGATAGTTTAACGGATCCTTGAGAGATGGAAAATCCCGTAACATCTCTTGAGTTATTGCACGCACGTTGACACTGGATATGAGATGTCAAACCCCGTAAACATCTCTGACGCCGTTACACTCATATTTATTTACGATTGATTTAACTTTCATAAGGATATTTTAGTCCTGACTCGAGTGTTCTGTCTTTTCATTACGCTCGGGTCAGTCCTGAGTTTTCAGTTTAGGTTGAAGATCATTTCCTTGGAGGACGGAGACGAAGATTTGGTATATTATCTACTACTATTATATTCATTCCATTCCGCTGCATTGTTGTATGATATTTGTTGTGTATGTAACTCTGATAAATGTTGTATAATAATAATCAAATGTATTCATTTCAAATGTATTCATTTAATTAACAGCTTCATGAACTGTTATTTTATTATTATACTTTAGCCTTCCGCTGTGAGATTCTGTGTTGTTTCATTTCCTTTATTTCCCTTCCTTTTCTTTTCTTAATTACCCCAATAACTATCTGCCCTTTTAATGGTTTGGAATCGACATGGGTATTTGATCGTCGGTTTAAACTGTCCAAAAAGGCGGGTCGTTACATAGCTTAAATTTTTTACACTTGTTCAAATTTGAGTTTATTCTCTTCACATTTGTTAACATGCAACATTTTTTTTATGTTTAGTCCTTTAATTCAATTAACTTTTAAAATTTAGTTTTAAACCCTTACTTCAAATTAATTTATATATTTTGTTTAAACCCCCATATCAAATTAATTTAAAATTTACAGTTCAAACCTTTAAAATTATTTAAATCTTTATATTTACAAATGTTTATGTAATACATTTTATATTTAAAGTTAAATTTAGTTTAGTACACAAATATATTCATATTTATTTTCCACTCATACATTTATATATTATTTTTATTTGCAAATCATATTTATGTTTTTAAATCCTATCTTATTTTTAATTTACAAACTTATATTAGGAATCCTATTTTAAAATGGTTTAATTCCAATTTATACTAATTATGGGTTTAAATGTTAAAAACAATTATTTAATACTTATACAAATTAAAGAGAAAAAATGGTTTGAAATTAAATTATACATTACTGATAAATATTTATAATTAATGTTTTATTCTTGTTTATATGTTCTTATCAATATATCTATTTAATATAATTGGGAAAACAAATATTCACTAATTTAAAATATAATGTTTTCAAACCCAATATACTTATAAGATTTTTTATATTTTCAATTTCAGTTTCAGAATTTAATTTAAACTAAATTTATAAATATAAATAAATAATAGAACATATCTTTTATTGATCTTAAAACTTTATAATTCTATTTATAATCCATTGGATTTCAAATCATTTAATTTTATTTATTTAAAATCTCATTTTATAAATTTACAAACCAATTTTACATTTCTATCAATTTAAAGGAATTGGTTTTTTAAAGCAAATTATACCTTAATACATATTATATTTTTAAACGTAAGATATTAAACTTATTAACAAATACTTACCTTAAAATTTTGATCTTAAACTTAAGTAATCATACTTACTATATTTTTGTTTCAAATATAAATTTCTTGAAGTCCAATAAAATTTTCAATATATTAACATTTGAATTTCAAACTCACATTTTCAAATTATATTTAAAATTAACATCTATAAACAACTAATATTTTATAAAAATCTAATATCTATTTTGAAAAACTCTATTAAATCCACAAATTAATTTCAAAAATTAATTCAATTATCAAATTAGACTGGGCTAAAATCTGGGGATGTTACACCCGGTCTTCAACACCATCTTCAAATGCAATTCCATTTCGTCGTATCATTATTCAAAATAGGTTTTAAGACTCAATGTCCTCTCCTGGCTAATCCGATAATGAGCACTTATTTAAAAAAAATAAGTGGTTACATTCAGATTTCGAGTAAGTCATAACAAATTTCTGCTTTGATCTTTTAAACAAAAGATCCATCACTAAGATTCGATGTGGTTTTCGGATAACCATTTGGAATCCGATCCCCGGTCGCATCGAAATTCAAACGTCGTTTTTAAAGGCCAATATTGATAGTCAGTTATTTAACTATCAAACAACATTTACAACAACCATCAAATTTAAATAATTTTTCCCAAATTATTTATTTCAAAATATCTTCGCAAGATACATTTTCACACTTCAACTCTTTGAAAACAAATTTCAAATCACTTTCTTCACGCGGAATAAATTTCCAGATATTGTTTATTTTCACTGAAAATTTGCCAAGTCCAAATATTTTAAAATAACTTAAATCACTTATCCAAAAACATACTTGGAAACACTTAAAATGAAAACTATTTTTAAAAACTTTATTTAAAATATTAGTTATGAAATTTTTATACTAATATCTCATATAAAACTTAAGCCCAAAACAAATTTAAAAAATAAAATTATTAAATAGAGTGTAATTATTTAAATAATAATTTTCTAAATCAAATGCCAATTAAATCTTTAAAATAATCACTTCTATAATTAACTTAATAGATATTTACTTTAAAGATTTAAAAACAATTTAAGAAAATAATTTCTCCAACAACATTCTTTTTAAAACCAACCCTAGAACTTTAATTTATATTTGAAAGCTACTTTGAAAACATACTTGGCTTTCTAGAGAAATTACACTACCATTCCAAAATAGTTCATTTAAAACAATTAATAAATCCTTCTTGATTTATCTCAATTTATATCCCAAATTCGTAAATTTTCCTTCCACTCTTTTAAAAGTAAACCAATATTTATTTTTAAAACAAATCATCCATTCCTTTAGAAATTCCAATTGTGAATTTATATTTCCAAATATCCACTAATATACGATTTTCAAATTGATTTCCAAATATTCACTTTCAAACACCAAATCAAATTCCAAATTGATTTTCAAAAATTTACTTTTAAACACCAAATCAAATTCCAAATTGATTTCCAAAAATTTACTTTCAAACGCCAAATCAAATTCCAAATTGATTTCCAAATTGATTTCCAACACCAAATAAATTTCCAAATAGATTTCCAAAAAATTTACTCCATTTAAAAAATTATTCCTTTATTTATCCAAATTTATTTCAAAAACCAATAATCCAATATTCACACCTTTATTTAGATTTTAAAAATCCAAATTTTAAAATAATTTCTTCAAATTCTTCAACTTCTAAACAATACTACTCAAAATCCATTTATTAAAATCTTTTTCCCATAATTAGAATTTATTCAATAGGATTTCAAAAATCAACCTTTATCTTTTCTCAAATTCCTTCTTTTAAATTTATCCAATTCTCTAAAATAAATTTACTTAAAATTTCTACTTTAATTTCCAAAAATCCAATTTTTTATATTTTTGGTATTTTAGAAAATACCATAATATAATCAGCTAAACCATAGCCTTCAATAATTTCAACCACCAATATAATCATTCACAGATTATCAATAAATCACATCACAACATATGAAATAAATTCAAATAATTTGAGGAATCCAGTTGGATTCCTCCAACCTGCTTCCCTGCATCCATGGATGTTAGCACAACAATTAAATAACAATTCCACTTCGAGGTGGAGTATCATGGTATACGGGGTTATATCGTCTCCTCCGTTTTTTGCGGCGCATACGGTCTCATCCGCTATATAATGCGGGAAATCAATCACTCCAATATATATATACATACATTACATATAATATCACCCAATAGACAAATTATCAAATTCATCCAAGCACATCCAACAATTTAAATTTAACTATTTAAATTAAACAAATCAATTCGATTGAGTGAGAAGATCTCACCTTTTCTTTTGTCTTGCAATCCATCAATTCCAGCTTGTTCTCATGAATTTTTGACCTTGTATAAATATTTATAAAATTTATTAATATACGAAATAATTGAATAATCAATTTCCTTTTAAATAAATTTAATTAACTAACAATTTGATTTAAAACTAATTTCCCTTTTAATTAAATATTTTAGAAATTAAAATAATTACATAAGTTAACTAAACAAATTAATTACTAAAATAAATTAGTAAATTGTATTTTGTTTCTATTTTTCAAACTGCACAAACTAAGAAAATAATCTATATACGATTTAAAAAATCTAACTCCTTTTTATTTTTATTCTTTTCAATAATAACAGAAATCTGTTTTACTGCATATATATATAAATATCCAAAATTTTGAAGATAACAAATTTGTTTATAAAACCTACTGTAACACACACACACACACACACACTCTTCCTATTTAACCCTCCTTATATGTATATACATTTTAAATTTAAAGCCTGACCTTACTGTAGATTTATTCTCTTTTTAAATCCACATATATATCATATATGTATTCAATTTAATTGAAAAAAATAAAATAAAATTATATCTCACTGACCCAAAACCCTACCGCTTATGTCGCCATCCAGAACACGCGATTTAACGAAGCTCGGCCCTACATACTTGCGAGCATCACCACGTGACGCGGTCGTTGACGAACCCTTCCAGATTGTCTACACAAGGCCACGTGCCTACCCTTTGACATCAAGCCATCACCTTGCGAATGAGCCTCCCTATGCATGCGATAGTGCCACCACATGCGCCATGACTATTCGAAATCGCTCCCATTGCCAGAATATCGCTGCTACAGGCTTTGCTCTCTCTTTTTTATTATCGAATTTGAGAATCGAATATAGGTGAGAGAGGGAGACGCGATTCAAATTGAGATCGAAAATCAATTCAAAAGCTCTTCTTCCATTTTAAATCTCCTTTCGATTTTTTTTTTCTTTTTGTTTTGAACGAAATAGGATTGGCATTATCTTCGGGCATTAATAGACTTGAATTGAAGCCGAGAGTTGTGTTTTCTTCTTTCACATCTATCTTCCTTTTTATTTTATTTTTTTCAAACGTGTGTAAAATAAATCAGAGAAAGTAAGACACGTGCTAGAAGGGATGAAACCTGTAAATTTTGTCTTGTGAAAACAATTTGTATTAAATACACACACACACACACACACACACACACACACACACACACACACATATATATATATATTACAATTTAAATTAAATTTAAATCGTTTCAAATACGCAACATAAAATCTCAACCTCCAATCGAGGCGTGCCGCTAGACATTTATAATGTTAAACCCCTATTCTGAATGCAATGGAAAAGATTCTGAGTCCAAATTCGATCGTATGGAGGCTTTTTGAACCCGTATTTATATTGAATTTTCGATTTAAATTCTAGTGCGTTTATCAACCGTATGGCCATACAACAACCCCAAATGCTACGAAAATTGAAATTCGATAGTAATACGGTATTATGGATCCAATGGAACTAGTTTCATCGAATTCCAAGACTGTGCCTCAAAAGACTATTTTTAAATATCGGTTTAAACGACATAAATTCAAAACTGAACAAAACACTTCCAAATTCAATTCTGAAACTTCCATCATCTTCAGTATTGTAAATATAAATATTTCAAGCCTTTGAAATATTTTTAATCAGCTTAAAAATAAAGATTCAACATTTTACCTAATTTTCAATAACTAAATTCAATAATTTAATTGCCAAATAAATAGTGATATTTGATATTCAAGTTGAACTAACTTCCAAATATTTAAAATCAGTTAAATATTTCAATTTCAAATGTTCAAAATTTCTGGGCGGTCACGCATTATTTATTAAGACCAAAATATTCTTTTAAAAACCTTGGAAGTCATTTCAATATATATATATATATTGACCAACGGTATCTGTACATAATTTTTTATCGTATGGTCAAGTGATATGGATATTTATCATTTCAGTCCGCAATTTAAATATATATGGGTAATATCATTTCAAACCGCAATTGCAAATTCAATTCAATGAAAATCGCTTGGTTTTATCATTTCAACCCATAACGATTTTATCCTGTTCTACAGATCGTTCGGGTATGTATCATTTCAACCCAGAGGGAATTCTAAACTAACAGGGAACTTCAGAGTGATAACAGATATGATAATAATATAACAAGCATATATCATCAATATAAATAACGGACAATGGTGTCAGATGTCACAGGTGAACAGATACAGATAATAGCATATATATAATAGTGTAAATAACTAACAATAGCATATTTCAATTGAAATCAAATTTAATAAATAAAAGAATGTTAATCGTGAGTGATTGGTCGCCTTTCGAGGCTAGAGAGATGAACGAGAATGAGATGAGTTACGAATCCAAGCACGAATTCCAAAGCAAAGCTAGATTAGCACGAATTCGACTAACAAAGCTGATAACAAGAATTGATAAAAACAAAATCAAATCAGTTTTGATATAAACTGAAAATATATACATTATTATTATAATATATAATTTCTTCACTATTTTTATTTAAGGCAGATATTAAAATAATATAAAATTTCAAAATCTCTATTCTTAAAACTCAACTATTAAGAATCAAAGCTATATATATTATACTAAAGACCAATACTTATATATATATATATATATATATATTTCAATAATTATCGTAAAACCAATATAAACTTACCAATATATATACACATCAAACATTTATACTTAAACACGTGTGCTATAGCAAGCATACACAACTAATACCTATGAAACCAGAAACATATTATAGTCAACACATAATATAATTACAGTGCAACATATATACATGTATCAAAATCAACTTCCATATATATATATATATATATATATATATATATATATATATATATCTCAGAATACAACAGAACAAATACAGACTAGTATATGTAATATACATAAAAAACAATGTCTATTTAAAAAACAAAGTAACTGAATTTATTACAATTATTACTATAACCCATATATCCGTAAACCCATTATAGTATAATATATATATATGTATATGTATATATATTACTGGATTAATATATATATATATATATATATAAATCTAAACTAACTTATTACACCCACTTGTTATAGGAATCACTTATATAATACATGTATATGTCTCTGCAAACATATATATGTTGTAGCAATTATATATAATACTGCTTAATATCACTTTCTTATATAATATGTACAACAAACATCATAACTATAAACACATGTAAAACCCATGTATATAAACCGATATATAACATAAGACAAACTTATTTAAATTTATATAAACATGCATATATATATATAATGTAAACTTATAACTATATTTATACATAAAAACATATACGAAGCATATATCAATGTATGTATGTATAAACTAGCTAACGTACACATACATGCAAATAAAATTATATATATATATATATATATATATATATAGACACACATACACAACTTGTGTATTAAGTAAGCTCTATATATAACACAGTTATAAACTTGCCCATTCTCTTATATATATATATATATATGCAGTAAAAGAAAATCAATGCTTCAAACTAAATATAACTGACCATATATATATATATATTCAACAGTTCTCATATAATCTATCTAACTTTTCTATATTTAAATACTTAAACAAAACAAATTTTTAAAACAATACATAGACAATATTATATACTGACATACTAATATATAACCAACCATAACAGAATATATGTACATAGGTAACGTGTGTATATATATAAATGTAACACATATATGCGTATATAAAAATGACAAATAGAATACTAAAGCAAGGAAGCCTGCCTGGGAAGCAAAATTGGTGGCTCTCGGCAAGGAGTGGCTCGGCCATGAGGAAGGTGATATGCATGGACTAGGGGAGAGATAAGGCAGAGAAAATGCAATAGTTTATGGGTGTTTGGAGGGTGGAAGAAAGCATGGCTAAAGCGGAGCGGGGTTTGAGAGAGGCTCGGCTGAACTTGATGCAGGAGGGTGAGAGACGAGGCAATGGTGGAAGGCGATGTTGACGTCACGGATCAAACAAAGAAGAAGGGGAAGGATGTAATAAGATGGAGAATGAAGAGGAGAGAGAAGATCAGAGAAAGAAAGAATGGCTACAGGTGAAATTCTTTGTATAATATATATAAATCTCGAATATGTATTATACATCAAAGAATGAACAGACCCAAAACGTAAGAACCGAAATAAAATTATATTGAAGTGGTGGAACATCAATGGTCAGAGAAAATCAAAAGTTCAATTACTGATGGATATTTATTTTAGCCGTTTGATAATTGAATGGACATATGTACCAAAAAGGCACAAGACTGTACTGCTACGGTTAACGTTTTCGTGGATTCTGCTGCATACCGAACTTTAAAACACAGAATTGAATATACCGCAGAGATCTGCACGACGAAACAATCAAAATTGTATACAGATATCAGTGGTACGATCATCCTATCACAAGTCGATAATCGGTACCGAAAAAGTTGTCAAAATGTTAGAATTAAGATAAACGGAGCAATAGCAGTGCAAATGTGAAGAAACGATACGTCTCACTCAGAAGATGATTTACAAATTTAATATTCAGGTTTAAAAGATATTTTATTATAATCTAATATTAACTGATTTAAATTTGAAATAAAGTTACACAATAAAATAAACTTCCGTATTATCTGATGAAAATTTACTACTTGCTATGTTGAACTAGATGTGTTCCAAATATCAATTCCTCAATTCAAAATTTTATTATTTAAAATTTCACAAAATTATCTTAATTATGTAAATAAAACCATTAAAAATTATGGGTCGTTACACTCTCCCCCACTCAAAACTTTTCGTCCGGGAAAAGGAACGAGGTAGGAGAATAGAAACAATTAGAAAGAAAATAGATTGAAAACAAAATAAAATAATTAATTTAAAACCATACAAATTTAAATTTACATTAATTAACACTCGGTATTTGATTTTAAATTCAAGGTAATTCATTAATTTGATTTAATTTCAATTTACTAATTCCTTCAAAACAAAAATTATTTTATATATCCCATTTATTCATTATCTTATTATTCAATTTATGTCAATTAAAATTTCTATAATTTTAAATTAAGTGTAAAGCATTTATTATAACCACTCAAATTTATTTATAAATTCCTTTAACGTCATTTTAAAATGTAAATTATTCAATTGCATATTCAACTTCTGGATGATTAAGGTAAGTTATGTTGGAATGCAATTGAGTTCTATATAAATAAAAAATTTCCAATTCAATTATTTCAAGTTTAAATATTTATTCAAAATTTTGGCTTCATTTTATAATTGAACCACCTTTAACATAAAATTTAAGAATTAAATTTCCGATTCACTTCAAACCATATATATATATATATATATATATATATATATATATATATATCTGTGTGTGTGTATGTATGTATGTATGTATGTATGTATAAACACACGCACGCACACACTATATTTATCAAATTTATAAATATATACCTATATATATTATAAATCAAGTCATATTTAAGAAATTCAAATCAAATTTATTTTCTAAAACAAAAGTGTAGCAAAGCTATAGAATGGTCTCTCCATCTGAAACTCGAAATGTATGTCGATGATGTGGCCGCCATCACCGAAATTATTTTCCAGCGACAAAAGAGGAGAGCACTAATTTAAACATTTAAAAATTCTATGGAAATGATATCTATTTGAAAATACTTTCAATAATATATATTTAAAAAAAATTAAAACCAAATTTTGGAGTTACCGAAAATTAAATTCTCAAAATATAAATTTTAATTCAATTAAATTTCCAAAACAATTTCTAAACATTGTTCATATAATTCCGTTTATTTATATCATGTGACAATAGTCAATGATTTACAAAGCAATAAATGAAAATCAAATATTATCATTTCAAACAACCAATTCATTTAACTATTTAATTTTGGAAAAATTTACTTATATATAATACAATCATACAAAATTTATTTCATTTACCAAATTTTAAAAATAATATTGTGTCAATTTGCTCTGTTTAAGTGTTTTGGAATTTCTATCGATAGCGTTGATCAGACGAATCGGTCGAAAACCCAAAACGACATTAACAACTCAAATAACATAATATATAAAACATTTTAATATCAACTACAAATACATTCCATCACTTTATTATTCCAAAATGGAAGAAAACAAGGATAGAGATTCAAATTCAAGGAGATCCTAATCAAAGCGAATTCTAATAAGGAGTTTACGCTTGAAACGAGGATAAGATAATTAAGTAACAGAATAGGAAGATGTATAGACTTATATAAATCGCAGGCGATCATAACCTGGTCAATGATGACTTCAAGAATAAGATTGATACATAATTCTGAAGCAAATCAACATTCGATCACAAAAGATAGAATTCGGGCATAGCAAGAGATAACAGCATCTAAACCGAGGATACAAAAATCTTCAGTGAATCAATGACAATTGTAAAGGAATTCCACCCATTTACAAATTATACAGTGGAGCTATGGGATGCTCCAGAATCACGAAAATACGAATAGGGAGAGACCAAAATGGATTTTTGGAACCTAAGGGAACATTCCAAAATTCAGTGGAAACCGAGTCAAAGAGGAAGGAATTCAAGCCCGAACAAAAGTGATTCCGTAATTAAATTTACCCTATATGTTGAGTTTTTCCTAAAACCGGAGCTCTGATACCAAACTGTAACATCCTGATATTTTCAACCATTCGCATACATACATGTCGGACTCAAATTTCCCAAAATATCAAATTGTTAATTTATATTTGTAAAAATTCAGCATATACAGTAAATAAAATAATCACAAAATCACAGACACAGAGTGATATAACAATAGGCAGCAGAAACAAAAGAATAGTAGTTCATAAAGCTACTATATATATTACAGAGTTAAAATAAGATACAACAGAAGTATCGAATACATAGAAGTCTCGGTATAATAGTCAAATACAAGATCAGAATGTATCACATGAATCAATTGAATACTACTAGTTGAATAGATGGATGAATCTCCAAGCGAAGCTCCATCTCCAAAGGTAAGTCAAATGCCATGACACTCGGTCTGACCCGAGCGTAAAATAAAACATAAAACACTCGAGTCAGGATTAACATTCTTGTATCGATAAATCCAACTCAAATGAAATATCAACTGAAATACAAGTAACATAAAGGATGTTTGGGATACCCATAATCTAAGAATCCGTTAAACTATCTACTATGTTGTAATATACGCTATTATAATAATGCCTATAGTAAAGTAAACTATTAAAATAACGTTAAGGCGTTACCCATTTCCCCCTTAACACATTTTATATATCCCATAGTCTATACAGTTCCGTAATTTCCCCCGTACTGGGCATCGTCAGAGGGCACTCCATAGGTATGGTACAAAACAAACTCGTAGTGGTCTCACTAAGGTAGCTGACACGGCACAACTAGAAAATGCCAGTGTAGATATACCAAATACACTTCTAGGCTGGGGGTAACGCATAGCAGCAACAACCGCCCACCTCGAGCCACACTTCCAAATCAAAGGTGCGCACCAAATCAATCACAAAGTAATAGAATGGCAATCGAAGAAGTGTGTCCGATCGGAGGAGCTACCTCACTTGGCCCATCAATTGCTCCTGTTTTAGCCATCTTATGCCAACTCACGGGAGTCGGGTCCACGTATATACCTCATATAGGACGTGGCCACCATCCTACTTCATTCGGGAATCTTGACCACGTACATGGTTAGTAAAGTGGTTTTCGGCATTGGCAGAGAGTATGGCCATATCCAATCCCAGCCTCTTTAACAACCAATCGTTATTATAACACCGTGGTCATTTCAAAATAATTTATACTTCAAAACCAAAATATCATTGCTATATCAAAACCATATTAATACGATGTCATTTCCATTTCAAAACCAAATACGATATCATTTCCATTTCAAGTATATCCATTTCCAAAAATCATAGCACTTCAAAATTATAACACTTTCGAAATTATAAGCTTCTAAAACAATAACACTTTAGAAATCATAACCTAGAGATCGTAATACTTTGGAAATCATAACACTTTGAAAAGCATAATTTAGAAATCATAATACGTTGCAAATCATAACACTTTAGAAATCATAATACTATGGAAGTCATAATACTTTCGAAAACCACAACACTACCAACTTAACTGGTTTAGATATTAAAATAGTGTATAAAATAAAATAGTTTATATAAAGTAGTTATAGGTTAAAATAGTTTAAAATAAAATAGTTAGTATATTAAAATAGTTAATATTAAAAATAGTTTATATTAAAAATGGTTTACATTAAATAGTTTATATTAAAATAATTTATACTAAAATATATAAACAGTTTTAAGTAAAATTTAAAAATACTTTATATAATAAAATAGTTTCCTCAAATTTCACAAATCGATTCAAATCCACTCGAATTCCAAAATTCGAATTTAATTCAGTCTCAATTCATCAATTTCAACTCAATTCAGTTTCTCAATAAACCATTTTAAATTATATTGATTTCAAATACAGATTTTTAACCATAAAATAACCATTTTGATTTTAATATATTTCAAAGCTTTAAATATTCAAACATTTCTAAACTATATTTGATAATTTCATATGTATATGTACATATATATATATATATATCAAATTCAGTTTACTATTATTTATTTTGAAATATTTACTTAATCATTCAAATAACATTTAAATAAAACTTTGAATTTCAAATTTATATTAAACTAAATATACCATTTTAATTTATGTAAATTTGCATTTAACACTTTTAATCAAAATCAAGTTATAAAATCATATCTTTAAAATTCCAAATTTAATAAATTTCAAATCAAACTTATTTGAGTATAATTCTTAAATAAATTAAATTTCAAACGAAGTTTTGTTTCTCTTTCCAACCTGAATTTTATTAAAATCATTATAAACTCTATATTGGAAAATAAAATTTTAAATAAATACTTAAACATATTATATATTAATTAAATAAACTTTAATAAAGAAAACCTTATTATTAAACATATTATATATATATATATTAAAATAGTAAAACAGTAAGTAAAATCTTAAAATTTATAATTCCAAAAGTAACTAATAATTTTAAAATTTTCAAAACATATAATTTAAAAATCAAAATTTAAAACCTTTATAAAAATAACACACACACACACACATATCTTCAATAAATATTTATTAAAATCAAAGTATTCGTTTCAAAACCTTGGAAATCATTTCAAAATATAAATATTGACCAACGATGTCTGTATATAATTTTCTATCCTATATCAAGTTATATGGATATTTATCATTTCAATCCGTAATTTAAATATCTATGGGTATATATCATTTCAACCCGCAATCCCAATTCCATTCAATGAAAATCGCGTGGGTTTATCATTTCAACCCATAATTATTTTCTCTTATTCTACAGATCGTTCGGGTATGTATCATTTCAAACCATAGGGAATTCTAAACTAACAGGGAACTTCAGAGTGATAACAGATATAGTAATAATATAACAGACATATATCATCAATATAAATAACAGATAATGGTGTTAGATATCACACGTGAACAGATATAGATAATAACATATATATAACAGTGTAAATAACTAATAGTAACATATTTCAATTCTCGTTTCAATTGAAATTAAATTTAATAAATATAAGAACGCTAATCGTGAGTGATTGCTCACCTTTCGAGGCTAGAGAGATAAACGAGAATGAGATGAGTCATGGATCTAAGCATGAATTCCAAAGCAAAGCTAGATTGGAACGAATTCGACTAACAAAGCAGATAACAAGAATCGATGAAAAACAAATCAAATCAGTTTTGACATAGACTGAAAATATAGACATTATTATTATAATATATAATTTCTTCAATATTTTAATTTAAGACAAATATTAAAATAATATAGAATTTCAAAATCACTATTCTTAAAACTCAAATATTAAGAATCAAAGGTATATATATTATACTGAAGACCAATACTTATATATATATATATATATATATATATATATATATATATATATTTCAATGATTATTGTAAAACCAATACAGAAAACATACAGAACTAATAACTATGAAACTTGAAACATATTATACTCAACACATAATATAATTACAGTGCAATATATATACATGTATCAAAATCAACTTCCATATATATCTTATAATACAACAAAACAGATGCAGACTAGTATATACAATATACATAAAAAACAATGTCTATTCAAAAATCAAAATATCCGACTTTATTACTATTATTACTATAACCCATATATCTGTAACCTAGTGTAGTATAATATATATATATTACAGACTTAATATATATATATATGTGTGTGTGTGTGTGTGTGTGTGTGTATACTCAAAAATTTAAACCAACATACTACACCCACTTGTTATAGGAATCACTTATATATTACATGTATATGTCTTTGCAAACACATATATGCTGTAGCAATTATATATAATACTTCTTAATATCACTTTTTTATATAATATGTACAACAAACATCATCATTGTAAACACATGTAAAACCTATGTATATAAACCAATAATAACATAAGACAAACTTATTTAAATTTATATAAACAGGCACTGAAATATATATAATACAAACTTATAACTATATATACATTAAATAAAACATATAACGGGGCGTTCAAACTTTTTATATTAATAAACTTATACAGTTTTATACATAAAAACATATACAAAGCATATATTGAGATGAGCATTGTACATATACATACATACATACATACATACATATATATATATATGTACGTATATGTATAAACTAGATAACGTACACATATATGCAAATAAAACTAAATATATATATATACACACACACAACTAGTGTATTAAGTAAGCTTTATATATATAACATAGTTATAAACTTGCCCATTGTCTTCTATATTGTTTATATATATATATATATATATATATATATATATATATATATGCAGCAAAAGAAAATCAATGCTTCAAACTAAATATAACTCAATATATATTCAACAGTTCTCATATAATCTATCTAACTTTTCTATGTGTATATACTTAAACAAAACAAATTTTTAAAACAATACATAGGCAATATTTATATACTGACATAATAATATACAGATTTATACACACACACACAAGTAACACATATATACGTATATAAGAATGACAAATAGAATACCAAAGCAAGGCAGCCTGGTAGGGAAGGAAAATTGGTGGCTCATGGCAAAGAGTGGCTCGGCTATGAGGAAGGTGATATGCATGGGATGGTGGAGAGATAAGGCAGAGGAAATGCATTAGTTTCTGGGTATTCGACGAGTGGATGAAAGCATGGCTAAAGCGGAGCGGGGTTTGAGAGAGGCTTGGCCGAACTTGGTGGAGGAGGGTGAGAGATGAGGCAATGGTGGGAGGCGATGTTGACAGCATGGATCAAATAAAGAAGAAGGGGAAGGTTGTAAATTAGATAGAGAATGAAGAGGAGGGAGAAGACCAGAGAAAGAAAGAATAGCTTCAGGCGAAATTCTTCATATAATTTATATAAATCTCAAATATGTATAATATATCAAAGAATGAACAGTCCCAAAACGCAAGAAACAAAATAAAATTATATTGAAGTGGTGGAACATCAATGGTCAGAGAAAATCAAAAGTTCAATTACTGATGGCTATTTATTTTAGCCGTTTGTTAATTGAATGGACATATGTACCAAAAAGGCATAAGACGGTACCGCCACGGTTAACGTTTTCATGGGTTCTGCTGCATACCGAACTTCAAAACACAGAATTGAATATACCGTAGAGATCATAATGATGAAATGGTCAAAACGGTACACAGATATCTATGGTACGATCATCCTATCAAAAGTCGATAATTAGTACCTAAAATGCTGCTAAAACGCCAAAATTAAGGTAAACGGAGCAATAGCAGTCCAAATTTAAAGAAACGAAACATGACATCTCACTTAGAAGATGATTTACAAATTATTATATAAAAATATTTAGGTTTGAAAGATATTTTATTATCATCTAATATTAACTGATTTAAATTTGAAATAAAATTACACAATAAAATAAACATACATATTATCTAATGAAAATTTACCACTTGCTATGTTTAACTTGACATATTCCAAATATTAAATCTTCAATTCAAAATTTTATTATTTAAAATTTCACAAAAATCAGCTAATTACGTAAATAAAACCATTAAAAACTACGGGGCGTTACAAAAATAATCGCCTTTGGTTACAAAATTAGGCATTATATTGTAAAAATCTTCGATTGCCAAAATAATTAAATACAAACTTATTCTTCACTATAATAAATTCAGAAACATTTTTATTTATTATTAATAAAGTTATTCAAACAACTTGTAAATTATTTTACCAATCATTTCTAGCTTAAAAAATAAATATTACTTCAAAATTATCATTTATTAATAATTTATAACCTTGAAAATATTTAATACTAAAATAATTCAATTAATAACAATTTTATCAATAGATTTCCCTAATTTAATTCTTAAAACCAAATTATCCTTCCCCAAACATTAACAATTTTCTTTTTCAAAAGTCTTGCGATTTCCAACAATACATCGCCATTTAAATTCTGAATTATCCACATTTTATTATTAAAACCCGTTTAATTATTTAAATCACTACTATAAAATTCAATTAACCGCTTCTCAATATTGTGTTGCTATAAAACATAACCATTACCCCTCATTCTATTAATTTATTACTCTCCAAACATAAAATTGTGCTCTAGAAACTTGTTAATGGTGGCAATGGCCTAAGAAGAAAAATAATAAGGAGATAAAAAGCAAAGAAAACCTAAGAAGATTAGAGATCAAGCGAACTCAAAGATTATGTATTAATACCATTCCTTTTGTAGTCGTAGTTATCTATGTTGAACATTCCTTTTTTTATAAATGATAAAGCTCGTTAGTGCAGAATTTCATCTACACCCTATGGTTTGAGGTTATAACTCCAAAAATTACTTGAGTTAGGGGAAACGGGAATGAGGTTTCCGAGACTTGAAGTAAATAGGTTGGAGTCATGGTAGGTTGTGATATAAAGTCATGATGGTAAATGTGAAGAAGATAAAGTGTAAAAAGTAAATAATATCGAGACTTTTTATAGTGTTTCAGGTCAAATCCATAAGTCCAATGTCCTTTCCTTGTTAGTTACTCTTGTTTAGCCGAGAGGCTTATTGCATTGAATTTAGACCTTTTCGCCATTAATGATTTTTGAATAGAGCTCTATTATAGTAAAGTACTATATGATTGTATAAGTTTTTCATGTTCCAAAAAGAACTCTTATGCCTTAGGATTGTCTCCTATTTATAGCTAGCATGCTGCAGCGCCATTGGTGGAGAACCTTCTCCTTGGATTGCTGAAGTTGATTGTTGTGCGGCTATGATTGAAGCCTGTTCTGGGCATCTAGCATTGCTGCTTATGGAATGCAGATTGATGGATTGCCTTCCTACCTAAATGGCCTCATGCATCAGAGCTTTATATGTCTTATTGATCGCTTTGGCCATTGATTCCTTTTGCTACAGATTGGTGCTTCAGGGTTTGGATCTATTAACGGGCTATTCCTTTTGGCCTGTGGTATTATTCTTTTAAGACGAGATTAACCCGTTCGTTCTTTAAATACCTAAGCATCGTACTCTTGCAATACATATGGATACGGAGCGTTTAACTTTCCTTAGGATGATAATAATTGTCTTTGCTATTGCGAATTTTTTAGAACACATGCCCCTCAAAGATTACTTCATATTTGAATTATGGAATGAACTTTGAAGTGTGCAGGTTTGGTTTATTTTGCTTGATTATCTTCCAAGGTCAAAGTACACTTGGACCGAGAGGCCAAAAGCTTTCTAAATCATAGTGGTTACATGAAGCCATCTAGGCTAAATGATGAGTGAAAAATGTTTGAATGCCGAAAGGCAAAATCCAAATCGGGACTGTAAGGTCAAACTTTCAAAAATCATGCCTTCCGCTTGAAGTCACCTTAACTAAGTGGTAAGCATAACTGTTTTGGTGTTGAAGGTGAAATCTAACTCGAGGCCGTGATGTCTAAATTTTTGGAAATCATGCTTGACACTTGAATCCATCTAGACTAAGTGACAAGTGAAACTATTTTGGTGTCGACCGACAAAATCTAACTTGAGGCCATGAGGTCTAACTTTTGAAAATTATGCTTGACGCTTGAAGCCATCTACACTAAGTGTCAAGTAAAACTTTTTCAATGCCGAAAGGTAAAATCTAACTTGAGACCGTGAGATTTATTCTTTTGAGAATTATGTCTAACACTTGAATCCATCAAGACTAAATGACAAGCGAAACTATTATGGTGTCGAAAGGTAAAGTCTAACTTGAGACTGTGAGATATAAATTTTTAGAAATCATGTTTGACACTTGAAGCCATATATACTAAGTGACAAGCAAATAGTTTTGGTGTCAAAATGCAAAATCTAACTTGAGACCATGAGATCTAAACTTTTGAAAATCATGCTTAGCACTTGAAGCCATCTAGACTAAGTGTTAAGCGAAAGTGTATCGGTATCAAAAGATAAAATCTATTTTGAGACCGTAAGTTCTAAACTTTAGAAAATCATGCTTGACACTTAAAGCTATCTAGAATAAGTGTCAAGTGAAATTGTTTCAGTGCCGAAAGGCAAAATCTAATTTGAGACCGTGAGGTCTAAAGTTCAAAATCATGCTTAACATTTCAAATCATCTAGACTAAGTGCTAAGCAAAACTGTTTCGGTGCCAAAAGAAAAAAAATCTTGCTTGAGACGGCGAGGTCTAAACTTTTAAAAATCATGCTTGACACTTGAAGCCATCTAGGCTAAGTGTCCAACGAAACTATTTCGATGCCGAAAGTCAAAATTTTGACTGAGAGCATGAGGTCAAAACTTTCAAAAATCATGCTTAACACTTGATTCCATCTAGACTAAGTGTCAAGTGAAAGTGTTTAGTTGCTAAAAAAATTCTAATTTGAGACCGTGAAGTCAAAACTTTTGAAAATCATGCTTGACACTTGAAGCCATCTAGGCAAAGTGTCAAGCGAAACTGTTTCAATATCGAAAGGAAAAATCTAATTTAAGACCACGAGGTCAAAACTTTTGAAAATCATGCTTGACACTTGAAGCCATCTAGACTAAGTATTAAGGGAAACTTTTTCGGTGCCGAAAGAAAATTTCCAACTTGAGACCGTGAGGTATAAACTTTCAAAAATCATGCTTGACACTTGAATCCATCTAGGCTAAGTGTCAAGCGAAATTGTTTTGGTGACGAAAGGAAAAATTAATTTAAGACCCTGAATTCTAGAAGATACTTGTCTTGTTATATTTAAAGGAAAGCCGAGGTTTGAATTTGAAAGGATGGGTCCTGCTTCTTCATTAAATGCCTTTGCCAATTATCATGATTCAATTGGTTTCTATGGAAAAGTGGCTCATTTTTGTTTCTTCCATAATGATTTATATTCTGACACTATTACTTTACTCTATAGTTAGGATTTTAGTGATCGGATAATCTCCACTATTGGCTTAGTGGTTTAATTAAACCCTTTCTCTTTCCTTTCTTTCTTACTTATGTTGCTAACGGTTGCCTCTGCAATTAAAAGCTTGGAAATGTTTATGGATTACTACAATCCTTCAACTAAAATGGTAAGTTCGATTTTTCCTATGATTTTATCAGTATCTTTTGCCGCGGTTATTATGTGTGAGCATTTCCCTTGTTTGAATTTAGGAAAATTTTGATTTTGATTACCATTGTGATATTAACGATCGATCTTTATCTGGGGAATTATCCGATTAGTTAGACTGTGATGCTTGTTATTTCCTAAACTAAGATTTTGTCCTTAGACTGAACTTTTCACCTACTTAGGTTGATAATTGCTTTATTGATAAGATGGTTCTTTGAAAGAGTTAAAAATTTTGAGTTTGGGCTATAGAATCTTATTTTAGGTCCAATTTCCTTTTGGATGATAAGATTATAAACCTTTTCAGTAGGAGTTTTGGAATTTCTAATGAGTAACTAGTTTAACATTGGTTCTTTCTTAGACTTCCGATGGACAAACCTATAACTAATTAAGGAACGCTGGAGAATTGGATGGAGAGTTAAGAGATTAATGGAGTCAAAGTCAAGGCTCCAAGTCTAGAAGGTGACTTGAGTGAACCTCCTGAAGGTTTCTTTACCTAGACCTTCAGCATTTGGCAAATGGTATATTACTCCCACTTGCTCCTTTATTTGTTAACTTCTTGAAGTTATAAGGAACTAGCCTAATTCAACTTAGGGTGGTTTCATATTGCACCTTGTCAGCTTTAGCAATCCTGTATTGGAAGAAAAGATACCATAACATGACTACTTTTGATACCCCTTACTTGTATAATATACATAGGACATCTGGTAGTTCTACGGTTCCCCTGTTTTTCATTCGTTTTTGGAAAAATATGCCCCTAATCAAGCCATTCATCTAGGTAATAACCACTCAATGGTTTTTCGTGAAGGCGAATGATCCTCGAATTGTTACTGAACTACTAGAGAATTATAAGTTTTTGAAATTTTCCTATTTAGAATGTTCTTGCTTTTAAGATCTGATTACATTGTATTCTGATATCTTTTCTCTTTTATCTCCTTAGTTAAACTTAGAAGGGACAAGCGCCAACCCATAAGGATCATTTCCATGCTAAGTATGAAGAGGTCATGAAAATTCCAAAAGGGGAAAGGCTTAGACATGTTTTATATATCATGGTTAATCTCAAGGCTTGTTGGTTGCTATCATCCTCGGCTAGGTTTCTTGGATACGATACCCATTCAACCGAAACCACGCCCTTAAACATGATTGATTTGTGTAGTCTTAAAGAATCCACTCATTATGATCCAAAAAACGATGAGGCTGAAAGACAAGAAGCCAGTTCTGAGGGTAGACCTCGGTTCTAAATATTTTATAACATGTGTTCTAGGATATAACTTTCATGAAATATAAGTTTGTTTATCAAAACTGCTTTCTATTTTTATATGGTAGTGGCTTTTGGAGACAAATCCGAGTTAGGTGAACTGCTTTTGAAAAATCATCTTCCTTCACTTCCACTCCACTAATACCAACTCTAAAGGACCCATCCGCAAAAAGAAACAAAAATATAATATACTTACTACCATAGCTATACTAGCCGCGGATGCCCTTGTTCTGACTTCTTCTACCAAGGACCAGGTAGACCTGGTGATTGTTGTCACAACATTCCGCTATTGATGATCACCTACCCAAGGTTGTAGGGAACTCTCTAATGGAGTTAGCTGACGACATCGATAGCAGGGAGGATGATTAGCATGGGAATGGAGGACTACCTCAGGTTAAAGACCACTTCTCTCTTATGAAAGATTCATCTCTCTAGTTTTGTAATGACCTTCTTTTTTCAGATCCTAGCTTACTACTCGGTTCTTTATTAAGAGTTCCAAAAGCTGAAGGAAGAGTTGGTGAAGGCAGATGCTGCTGGGAGACAATTGGCTGAATACAAGGAAAAGGCTGAGTCCATTTAGATGTGGTTTGTTGAATATAAAGATAATGTAGCCTAGGATGAGAGGGAGAAGAGGTTAAGGAGGTAAAAGCTTCTAAGACCAAAATTAAAGAATTGGAGAAGGCTTTAAAAGATCAAAAGGCCAAGCTTAAAGAAGAGTTGGTAGAAGCTAAGAATGGGGTCTCAGGCTTGGTCACTAAGGAAGAGGCCAATAAGGTGGTTGCTGCTGAAGCCTTCAAGATCCTCTACAAAACCTATGAATTCAATCGAGACAAAGGCGTAACTCTCTCTATGGGCTTCAATCCTAATGGAAAAAGGATTGAAGATAGCTTCTCCCAAAGGTACGAGAAAGAACGGGCCTCGATAGGTGTTGGACACTCCGTTCCAATGGAGGAGAATGTTGATAAAGATGAGGTAAGTCACCACTCTAATTTCTAGAAATCTTTGTTGACAATGTTTGACTTTCCAGTTTGTAATATTCTTGGTAAATTTATCTTTTGTGTGTTTGTCTGTGGTAGTCGTTGGCTTTGATGATACCTTTTTTATATTTGGATTTTTGGTGAACTATTTTCCTTATTAACTTCGTCATGTCTATTCTGAAGTACTTATTCCTTTACCCTTATTTAAATAGTGAAAGTTGGGTTTCACTTCCCATTATGAAGTATTATAGATTATAAAAGAGTTGTCAAACTAGAAAATCAAAGTTGTTAGCAACTATAGGTGCCCTTAAATCCCAACTAACATCCAGTAAGCTATGAAATGTATACTTATCCAATAAAAAAAAGGAGGTACAGGAAACACACAACCGAACTTACGCCAAATCAATTAAATCCCTTAAGCTTAGAGGTATAAGAATAACTAACCAAGTCTTTAGTATTAGGGGTAAATCAAAGTTTGCATTAGATAACCGAGATGAGGTCATTCAATAGTTTTCCCAACTCTCTAAACTACATCTGAGAGACCCTCGGTTGAAGAATAAAAGGATATCTTTCCTTAGCAGCTTCTATTATCCAAGCCTAACTATAACTCTATAAGTTCTACCTGGTTAAGGAAGTGTAACTCTGTCTTCCTTAACTATTGCTGAATGGAAGACTCTCGAAAGTAAACATGTTTCAAGATACATCCCCTAATATGTTACGGAAGCTAACCTCAATCTCTCCCTAGTAGATTATTCTCCTTTTTAACTTTCTATGCCAAAGAGTGTTTTAGGGAAGGACGATTCTTCCTCCAACATAGCTAGACCCTCGAGTTCCCTTGCTGATACTAGGAGTAGAGGCATTAGGATTATTTTGGCAACTAAGGAGAAATTTTCTCATTTATGGTACCATAGATTTTGTATCCTCTTTTCTATCTTTACTAATCTTTAATAGAATAAAATACAATCACCTTTACAATGATCTGCCTTTTCTGGTCTTAATTTGAATTTCTTTTAGAAGCAATCATGTCCCAACTGCTTAGAACTAAAGAGAGTCTGCCCTTCCTTGCAACAGAGTCTAGATGATAAAATACTTGTACTAACGAAGTGTAACCTTGATCTTGGTACCAATATTCATGCTGTCTTGAAAGACAATGAATCTTTAAAGCAATCTCTCAAAGAGTTGTCCAATAAGATGTTCGCTATTTTGGAGGCAGCAAAGTTTACTGGTCAGGCTTTAGAATCTGTCGTTTTTAGATTACGGGAGCCTACGTTTATTCTTCGAAAACAATTAGATGAAGCTCACCAAGAGCTTTTAGCAATTAAATTACAAGAACTTGAAATTGAAAATAATGAACTAACAAAGTCACGGTCCCTGCCACTATAGCTCGCGGAAGGAGTAGAGGTCGTGCTATTATGGGACTTTCTTCTTCTCATAGAACCACTATCGGCCCTTCTGGGGCTCGTCCTCAATGCTAAAGGAGTTCTCCCTTTTCCCCAATTCTTAATGCATTAGAAATTCTTGTTAGTGCTAAAAATGGTCGAAGAATCTCGTTCAAGCTATTCTCGAAGGAATTGGTATCTAAGACATACGATAAGAAGTAGGAGCACTTTAAATATCGCCTGAAGAAGGTTGTTAAGGAGGCTGAATCTAAAATAAAAAATATGTATAAAGTCTTATGATTCCTTCTTGTATATTGTATTCTAGATGTACTAATAATCACTTAATATATCTGTAACAGTTAGGCCTTTTTTGCCTTTTTGGTTAACTAGTTTTTTCAACACGTGCCATTTTTCTTTCCGTTTCTAATTCTATCTCAGGGTTCTTCTTGCCCCTTGGCGTCTCAACGTATGAGGATTTTCAGTGTCCATCCTTACTAGCTTGATCTCATCCTTATGACTTGGAATGAGACCCTTACCCAACATTCTGATCTAATAGGAAATCTACCCAACATTTTAATCTAGTTGGGAATCTACCCAGCATTCTAATCTAATTGGGAATCTACCCATGCATGGTACTACTTGATCATGGCTCACTATTATTGGGATTCTACTTAATATTCTAATATAACCGGGGATCTGCCATGTGAATGATTCTACTTTTTGACATCTTTTTAAACCCAGGTGATATTGTCCTTACACTTTCTTGTGCATCACGTAGGGCGTGATCTTACTGTGAGGTCCACCAACTTATCGATGGTTCCCAGTCTACAACCACTTTTGGTTGGCGTCGGCCATCTATAACCACTTTTGGTCGGTATTGGCCACCTATAACTACTTTTGGCTGGTGTTAGCCATCTATAACCACTTTTGACTAGTGTTTTCCTTCTACAACCATTTTTGGCTTATGCCGGCTATCTAAATCTATTTTAAGTTACTAGTTATACAAAAAGCTAATTATTACTTGGTAAAAGAGAAGTAGGAGCGCTTTCAAATTACTTTGTAAAAGAATTTTGAAATCGAGTAGATAATAGGTTTATTGTTAAGTAGAAAACATATTTAATTTGAATTTGAGAAAGAGAACTATTGAGAAATTAATATTTAAGAAAAAGGTAAAACTCTTTATTGACTGCATCAAGTCAGTAAAGGAGTTTCGGCCCTTGGACTTTAAATGCAGACACGAAAATTGAAAATAACTAAAAAGGAAGGATGTACTAGACTAAATTTTATGGTTTCTGAGACTAAATTGCACTTACTGAGAGAGAAAAGAGTTAAACCTGAAAGGAGCGTCTTTGGTAAGACGAGAGATCTCTTCCAATGTAAAGATCCACATAGCATTTTTTATCTTCAAAAAAGGATATTTACATATATATTCGATTGAATAAGCCTACAAAGATTTCCCCTAAAACATAGAAATAGAGTTAGACCATTACAAAGATAAGATATTTAAGTAACTATTTAATAAATTCAGTTAATCAACCTTTCTACATGAAGTTTTCTATGGCTTGAGAAAGTCTTCGACACTCATTTTTTTCATGCCCATTTTCTTAATGGTAAACACAGTAATTCTTTCCTTTCATATTTCTTTGATGGGTGGGGGATAGTTTCGATAATAGATTTCTCCACATGTTTTCAGAAAGATCCAAGATAGGCTCTGGTTGAGGGGAGTGAGGACTTCGCCTCGTTGGGCCTTCTTCCGTGGTTGAAGAGTAGAATTGACAGGGATAACTATTTTAGTAGGGAGAGAGGAACCTTTATTACAAAAAACTCAAAATTTTAATTAAGTTCACCATAGCCTAGATCGCCTCTCGGAGTTGAGTAAACTCTCGGAGAAACTCGCGAAGAAACTCCAAAAGTTATCTGAATTGGAGAGCATGAAGTTGATAAACTGTACTACACCCTATCTTTAGGCCCAAAGCTGCTACATATACTGCAGTCATCTATAGTATTTAACTTTTGGTGACAAAATACGGTATTATTAATGAAATCCATAATATCATAGGCACACGAAGATGAAATAAAATCAACACAGATTTCAAAAATAGATTTTCTGATTACATTTCAAAACAATATTTCACATTCAGTTACATAATCCTAAAACAATTCCCATATTTTAATCAAATATAATTATTACAAACTACGCCAAGAGCGGCACATGAAGATGCCCCCTCTGATGATCAGAGTAATAAATAGAAAGACATATTAGTCATAAACACAACACAACTGAAATACTACTAAACAACTCCTACATAGCTAGCTTTTTCTTCTGCACGTCTTCGGAAGCTTATTCGTCCAACCTACTAAACCTGAAAAGTCCTTAACTCTCAATCTACTCAAATCAAATTTTAAGCACCAAAGTTTAAGGAGAAAACATAAACTTCGAATCAGACATAAAGCCTGGTGTGAATAATTCTATTACATCTCAGTTTACAGATATTAAGTGAGACCACGCTGCTTAGCGGAACGGGTTCCCCCTCACTAATATCCTTTTAAAATCATATCTTTTGAAAATTAAATCTTGCAAACAAACTGAATATAACAAAAATAGCAATAATATATATGCATAATAATCAGGTAACCAATAGACTGCATGTCTAAACAAAATAGTTTTATCAGGCTAAATATTAATCATTGGTGACTCGGGCCTACAAGACATAATCAATAATCCAACTTATTTTAGACACAATACTGGATGATCTGTCCTTAACTTACTTTTCCGTGGGTCAACTGATCCTAACTGTTTTGCGGGCTCACTAATAACCTACCTCTACTCCATGTATCCCTTTCTATGTGTAACATCACTTCAGTCAAACCTGTGACAACACCTTACACACTAGAATTTTGGACTTATATTTTCTAGTGGCTACTAGCTAAAGTGTAGGGCGCGACCCTATACCAGTCCCATCTGGTCTTCTAATATCTGAGTCATAAACTTAGGGTTAACTACTCTATTAAATTTTCATTTCCTTAATGAAAAACCTTTTATAAACGATTTACCCTTGCATCTTTATAAAATAAGGAACCCATACTCTTGGTTTTACTCAAAATACTTATGCCATGTTACATGCTCTTTACAAAAAAATATTGATGAAATCTAATCAACGGGATTGTCCCTCCATTTAAAACAAATTGAACCCCTTGTTAACATAAAAAGCGTTAGGCTATAAAACCAAAACCATACCTTCGTTACCCTTGTTTAATGTCTTAAACAATCCCTTTCGATACCATTAGAAACCCCCCTTTGGAAAGCATTACATAAATCTTTGAAATTCTCTTTCAAAACCATTTAAATTTGTCTTTCGAAAGCATTAGAAACCTTCCCTTCGAAATACTTATAACATACCTTTCGAAAGCATAGGGTTCAAGTAGAGTTTGTGGAAGCATAACTTCAAAACCATTTAAATTTGTACCTTTCAAAACCATTGAGTTTAATTTATAATGTAACCATAGGGTTCAAGAGAACATAGGTGAAAGCATTACTTTTGAAAGCATTTATCCCAAGTAAAAGAAAGATGATAGTTTTGAATCCCACTCTTTCGAGACCATTGCCCCCGAAATCATTTTGAAAGCGGCTAAACTAACCTTTCGAAAGCATTGAGAAGGCGTCTTTTAAAATTGAAAAGACCCCTTTCAAATACATTGTCTTAAGGCTATAAAGAAAACCAGCCTCTATATGGTTCGAGTATGAAGGCAGCAGCTAGGTACCGAATAGGTTCAAAAGCAACAATTCCTTCAAAAACTCCTTTAAAACAAAGACAAACGACAACTCTTTCGAAAGCTTTCTTTTGAAACAAAGACAAGTTAATGGGATCGAAAGCCAATAAAAGTAACCCTTTCAAAAGCATCTTTTATAAACAAAGGGAAGTAAATGACCCCAACCCCTTCGAAAGCATACCATCAACATGGTCCTTTCTGCCTTTCTCCAATACACTACGTATTAATTGCTTGATACCATGTGCATTGGTTTCGAATGAGTGCAAAAGGCCTACTAAGCATGGTGACGAAGGCAAACAATGGAAGTGGCGAAGTTGTCATTCGAAACAAAACTGAATTTTTTAACCTTCTAAAGTAATTCCTTTTTAGTTAACTTGTCTAATTTGTCAAAATATTATTTATTGCCAATTCTTTATCAAAATATTTTCTCAAAAGGCTATCGAATTGGAAATTTACAATTAAATTTTTTTTAACAAATAAGCCTTCCTCCTTAACAAAACATTTAAAACATTTGAGTCCCTTAACTTAAATAATTTTATAGCCATAGTAAAGTACTTAGGAAAATTCCCCAAAATTACAATAATTCACTTTTAATATATTTTCTAACATATTTAAATTTCAGACCCAAAATCAATATATAATTGCCCTAAAACATTAAACCCAACATTAACAATTTTCTCTCATAGAAAATTCATAATAAATCCACCATTTCTTAGAAAATTATGAAACTTGAAACTCACTTCCACAGTAATGTTTTTGACATATATCAAAAACAAAAATCATATGGAAGTCATTAAATAGATTCTCCAATCTAAACTTATCATAAAGTCTATATGAAACAATATAAATGATCAACAAGCATATATATGTGTGTGTGTGTGTGTGTGTGTGTGTGTGTGTGTGTGTGTCCATTTAAACAAACACATGGCATAACGTGCAAAATTGATTCAGATTTAACTTGAAACCGAAATCAATATCAAAAATGAGTTATAAAAAACTATTCACCCTAGCTTGGTGTTAAGAAGATTGAGATTTGCACTTTGATTGATTTGCTTAAGCTTTTCACTCAAATTCTAGCTTTTCTTCTTCTCAAATCTCCTTAATGGTGGCCAACCGAACTCCCTTATATTCTTAGTTTTGTTTGTGAACGTTAAAATGAATAATGAATTAAGAACAGAAGGATTTAGGGTATTATAATAAAGGATGTTCCAATTTTACCCTTATCATATTCCTCCAACTTACTTATTTTCAATTCTCTTTTGCTTACATTCGTTAAGGCACGACCCCTTATTGATTGACAAAACTCAATCTCTTAACTATCTTTGTTATTTCATTTAATCCATCTAACAAAATATCCTAAATAATGTAACTCTAGATTAGGGTCATTACAGACTCCTTGCTTAAAGAATTTCGTCCTCGAAATTACGATACTGTACTCACAGAAATCAAACATAATGGTAAAAAATACCATGAAACAAGTTAGGATAAGTATCTCTAATCCTACTCTCGGTTTCCCAAGTATAGTTTCTCTCGTCATCACTTCACTGTACTTTGACTAATCTAACTATCTTGTTCCTTAGTCTCTTCTCATCTCTCACAACCATACAACTGGTTTTCTTACTATAGTCATATCTGGTTCCACTACTAGATCATCTAACACAGTCGGTGCAGTAGCAGTCTTTGGATCTTGAATACACTCCCTTAGATCAGAAATATGAAAACATTGTGGACTCTTGCCAAACTATTCAATAACTCTACTCTATACGTGAATTTCTTAACCCTTTCTATAGTAGGAAATGGTCCAAGGAATCTCAGTACCAACTTCCTGATTTTCCAAATCGGATTACACCTTTCATTGGTGACATCATGATGAAAACATTATCTCCAACTCAGAACTCTAAGTCTTTTCGTCTCTTATCAGCATAACTCTTCTGCCTAGAGTGAGCTTCCTTTACTCTAGCCCAGATTAACTCAATCTTTTCTGCAACTTCTTTAACCAATTCCGAACCAAGAATCAATCTATCCCCGGTCTCTAACCAACAAACGAGAGATTTGCATGGCCTTCCATACAAATCTTCAAATGAGCCATCCCTATACTAGTCTGATAACCATTGTTATATGAAAACTCGATTAAGTGTAGATGGTCTTTCCATGATCCTATGAAATCTAGCACACGAGCTCTTAACAAATCCTCTAAGACTTTGTTAACTATTTTCATTTGCCCATCTATCTGCGGATGGCAAGCGGTACTCATCTTGATCTTGGTACCTAAAGTCTCCTATAGACTCTTTCAGAACTCACTAGTAAACAAGGAATCTCTATCGCTTAATATAGGAATTCCATGTTGTCTAACTATATTCCACATGAATAACTTAGCTAAATCTGGTAATGTCTTGGACGACCTAACGGCTATAAAGTGTGCACTCTTTTTCAATCTATCCACTATAATCCATATATTCTCATTTCATTGATTCGACCTTGGAAACACATCTATAAAATCCATTGAGGTAGAATCCCATTTCTAGACTAGAACATCTGAAGGCTGAAGTAAACCACTCAGTTTCTGATATTAGATTTTTACCCATTGATAGTTCAAACACTGCCTCACCCACAAGCCTACATCTCTCTTCATGCCTTCCTAGAAGAAACTTCTTTTCATATCCTGATAGTTCCTCCTGGATGAATAGTGAACTTCGAATGATGGCATTCTCTAAGAGCTTCCTTCCTAATGTTTTCCACATTCGTAACACACAATCTTCCTTTCTTCCATAACTACTCATTCTGATCAAGATTGAAATCTTTCAAGTCATTCCTCTCTTTTCCATTCCTTAACTTTCTAATCTATTCAGCTAATAATGGATCCTCCCCTTATTTAGAAGCAATCTTTTCGATCGTCACCGGTCGAACTTCTAAACAGCACAACGTAGCAGTTTCTTGAATAGTATTACTCTTAGATCTCCATTGTATTCCGCATGCAGTCAATGCTTCTAAATCTTTCTGCTCAGATATCATTGCCAATACTGCATTCTGATGTGTCCTGCTAAGTGCTTTTGCAACCATATTACCTTTTCTCAATGTGTACTCAATACCAAAATCATATGTGGCTAAAAACTCCAACCACATCTGCTGCCTCATATTTAACTTATTTTAAGAGAATAAATATCTTAGCGACTTGTGGCCTGTTTATAACTTGAACCATTCTCCCAAAAGGTAATGTCTCCACTCCTTCAATATTAATATTATGGCAGCTAATTCCAAATCATGAGTTGGATACCCAACTTTATGCGGTCTAAGCTGTCTAGAAGCATAGGCAATCACTTTGTATTTCTACATCAATACAGCTCCTAACCCTCTTCCACATGCGTCTGTGTACACCTCTAAGTCCTAATTCCCCTCTGGAACAACTAACAGAAGTGCATTAGTTAATAAATGTTTCGGTTTCTAGAATGCCTCCTCACACTTATCAGTCGGGACAAACTTCACATCTTTCCAAGTTATCATAGTCTTCGGTGCAACTATCCATGAAAAATCCTTAATGAATTTTCGATAATAACCAGCTAATCCAAGGAAATTCTTTATCTCAATCATTGTCTTGAGTCTCTTCCAAATGTTCATTGCCTCGATCTTAGCCGGATCTACTGATAACCATTTCTCTGAGACTACATATCGAGAAACTTCACTTCCTTCTTCCAGAAATGACATTTCAAAATTTTTGCCTTAAGTTGATTCTGCCTCAGAATCTCAAGCACCAGTCTAAGATGATCTTTATGCTCTCTTTCATCCTTAGAGTATATCAAAATATCGTCTATGAATGCTAACATGAATCTGTCTAGATGTTCTGGAAACATTTTGTCAAGTCCATGAAGATTGCAAGTGCATTAGTTAGACCAAACGACATTACTAAGGATTCGTATGATCCATACCTTATCCTAAATGCATCAAAGGAATACTATCCTTTGCAACTCTAAGCTTATGGAACCCTGTTGCCAAATCCAACTAAGAACATACTTTGGCTCCACTCAACTGGTTGAACAAATCGTCAATTCTAGGTAACGGATACCGATTCTTTATTGTTTTCTCATTCAACTTATGATAATCGTTACACAACCTTAACGATCCGCCCAGTTTTCTCGCAAACACAACGGCTGTTCCCTAGGGTGAACGACTTGGTCTGTTAAAGTTCTTACCTTCTAAATCCACCAACTACACCTTTACCTCCTTCATCTCAGTAAGTTGTCATCCTACTTGGTGGCCTACTCACAGTTTCAGTACCTGCTACTACATCTATTCGAAACTCAATAGCTCGTTTCGGCGGTATCCCTACTACAAGCTCAAAGACGTCGGCAAATTCTCTAACAATGAAAACTCGATTCAATTTGTCTTCTGCCTCCATAACACCCAATAAAGCATTTACCTCCAAACTATGGTTTTCTGCAAAGTATATAATCCGACCAATACAACTAAGGCGTCTAAATAATATTTTCCTATCATGGCAAAATATCCAAGCATCATATATACTTATCCAATCCATACCTAAAATAATTCCAAAACCTACAAAATCAAACACATGCAAACTGCAAGAAAATATATAACTTAAAAATTCAAACTCGAAGTGGTTACATCTCATCCCAAGAGACGCATATCCTCCTAACGGATTCGCGACCCTTAAATAAGTAACTAGGTATGAAGGTCCTAGTTAAGCTTATTTACCAAACAGTGAGATGTAAAAGAATGTGATGCATGAATATCATATAAAAGTCCAACTGATACACCAAGAATCAAAAGCATACCTCTTGACACGGCTTTTCCTTTCTTCTCTTCCATTAGTGTTGTGGTAGCTAGTTCCAGTGCAAACACTTTTCCCTTTCCACCGTTGGCTGGCACCTTACATTGGTTCTTATAATGTCCAATCTTATCATAGTTGAAGCATTTAATATTCTTCTTCCCGATCACCTTCTTTTTATCTCTTGAATGACATTCACTAGCGAAATTCCCTTTCTGATCACACTGTTGCAAATAACTTCCTTCTTTCCTTTCTTGACAACTCCATTCTTATGGGCTCCCTTCTTATGGAAAAACTTCCTCTTTTGGTTCCGACCACCTTGGGTTTCTACCAATTTCATCTTAATGAAAGCTAGCATCTCCTCATTCCTGAAAGCCATCTCATACATCACACGGATCCCTAATATATGGTAAAGTTGCTTTAGCAAGCTTGAGTTTCAATCGGCCGATGAACTTCTCATTCCTCTTGATAACGGTAACTACCATTAACTCAAATCCGGTAGTATACTCAAGCACTGTCATGTCTCCTTGCACCAACTCGGTAAACTTCTTGAGCAGAGTCGACTTGGCGATCTCTGAAATCTTTCCTCAAACCTCGTTCTGAATTCTGCCCAAATCTTGGTCTCTTCATTTACTCCCACATTAACACTATTCCACCAATATAATGCTGCTTCTTGCAATTATCTGGATGCTAATCTTCTTTTCTACTCATCGTTGAGTCCCAAATCAGCAAAACTTCTCTGGTAATGACGCAACCAATTCTCTACTTCTATTGTGTCCTCAGTCCCGATGAACGGCTTCCAACCAAGCCTAGCATAGTCTCTTCTTTGTACTGTATAGCTATTGACCACCGAGCTTCCTGATTTCCTTCTGTATTTCCTCCAGCTAATCCAGTAGTAGCTCGAGCTTGCATCAGATTGACAAAGAACTGATACATAGCTCCCATATCAACTTGCGATACTCCAGTACCCACATTAGCAGCTTGTGCCTGACTTGGATTCCTTCTAGTGTTTGTTCTGGAATATCCATTAGTAGTGGTACTTCCTCCACCAAGGTTAACTCTTCCATTCCTAGCATCCATATCTTACTTTCTTAAAATCTATGTTTGACTCTTTGTAAGATACAAAAGAATAGCCTAAGAAAGATGGGAGAATCGAGATAAAGCTTATATTTATATATGGAAAATGCAAGTACGTTACGATAACGTTATCCCATACCCCAATCTTTTCTCTAATTCCTTAGGATTATATTTTCAAAATCATTTATAAGTTTAAAACTTCTTTTAAGTTTTCATAAACCTATGCACTGATAATAAGTTGTAACATCCCCTATCTTGAGGCCTAAAGCTATGTATTATTGATGCTACAGTCATCTATAATATTTAGCTTTCGGTGACAAATTACGGTAGTGTAAATGAAATCCATAATATCTAAGGCACATAAATATGAAATAAAATCAACACAGATTTAAAAAATAGCTTTTTTGATTACATTTCAAATCAATATTTCATATGCAGTTATATAATCCTAAAATGATTCCCATGTTTTGATCAAATATAATTATTACAAATTATTCCAAGAGCGACATATGAAGATGCTTCATCGGATGATCAGAGTACTAAATACATAGACAGTAGTCATAATGGAAATACAACTAAACAACTCCTACATAGCTAGCTTTGGCTCCTACACATCTTCGGAAGCTTATTCGTTCAACTTAGTAAACTAGAAAATTCCTCAACTTTTAATCTATTCAAATTAAATTTTAAGCACTGAAGAGTTTAAGGGGAAAACATAAACTTCGAATCAGATATAAAGTCTGGTGTGAATAATTCTATTACATCTCATTTTGCTGATATTAAGTGAGACCACACCGCTTAGCGGAATAGGTTTTCTCTTATTAATATCTTCTTAAAACCGTATCTTTTGCAAATTATAGCTTGCAAACGAACTGATTATAACAAAAAATAGCAAAAACATATGTGCATAAAAATCAGATAATCAATAGACTATCTGTGTAAAAAATATAGTTTTATCAGGCTAACTATTAACCATTGGATGACTTGGGCCTACTAGACATAATCAATAATCCAACTTCTTTTAGATACAATACTAGATGATCAGTCGTTAACTTACTTTTCTATAGGTCAACTGATCCTAACGGTTTTGTGGGCTCACTAATAACCTACCTCTACTCCGTGTATCCATTTCTGTGTGTAACATCATTTTAGTTTTACCTGGGACAAAGCCCTACAAACTAGAATTTGGACTTATATTAGCTACTGGCTACTAGCTAAAGTATAGGGCGCGACCCTATTCCAGTCCCATATAGTCTTCTAATATCAGAGTGATAAACTTAGGGTTAACTACCCAGTTAAATTTTCATTTCCTTGTAAATAACCTTTTATAAATGATTTATCCTCGCATCTTTATAAAATAAGGAACTCATACTCTTTGCTTTACTCAAAATACTTATACCATGGTATATGCTTCACATAAACAATGCGGATGAAATCTAATCAATGGGATTATCCCTCCCTTTAATACAAATTAAAGCCCTTGTTAACCTAGAAAACATTAGGTTATAAAACCAAAGCCATACCTTAAATACCCTTGTTAAAACCTTAAACAATCCCTTTTAAAACCATTGGGAACCTTTCTTTCAAAAGTGTTACATATACCTTAGACATCCTCTTTCAAAACCATTTCAATTTGCCTTTCGAAAGCATTAGAAACCTTTCCTTCGAAACACTTAGAACATATCTTTAGAATGCGTAGGGTTCAAATAGAGTTTATGGAAGCATAACTTCAAAACATTTAAATTTGTACTTTTTGAAACCATTAAATTTAATTTATAATGTAACCATGGGGTCCAAGAGAATAGAGGTGAAAGCGTTACTTTTGAAAGCATTTATCCCAAGTGAAAGAAAGAGGATATTCGAAACCTACTTTACGAAACCATTGCCCCTGAAACCATTTGAAAGTGGCTAAACTACCCTTTCGAAAGCATTGAGGAGGCGGCTTTTAAAATTGAAAGCACCCTTTTCGAATACATTTTTTAAGGCTATAAATAAAAATGGCCTCTAAATGATTTCGAAAGGTATGAAGGTGGCAGCTAGGTATCGAATACATTTAAAAGAAATAAGTTCTTCAAAAATTCCTTTAAAACAATGACAAGCGGAAATTCTTTCGAAAGCTTTGTTTTAAAACAAAAACAAGTTAATGGGATCGAAAGGCAATAAAAGCTACCCCTTCGAAAGTATCTTTTATAAAAAAAAGGTAAGTAAATGACTCCAACCCCTTCGAAAGCATATATTCGACACGGTCCTTTTCGCGTTCCTCCAATACACTACATGTCAATTGCTTGATACCATGCGCATTGGTTTCGAATGAGTGCAAAAGGCCTACTGGGCATGGTGACGAAGGGAAACAATGGAAGTGGCGAAGTTGAAATTCTAAACAAAACTGAATTTTTTGCCTTCTATAGTAATTCCTTTTCACCCAACTTGCTCGATTTGTCAAAATATGATTAGTTTCCAATTCTGTATCAAAATCTTTTCTAAAAAGGCTACCGAATTCAAAATTTACAATTAAAACATTTTAACAAATAAGCCATCCTCCTTAACGTATGCCTGCTTAACAAAACATGTAAAATATTTCATTCCCTTAACTTAAATAATTTTATAGCCCTAGTAAAGTATTCAAAAAATTTCCTAAAAATTACAGTAATTCGGTTTTAATATGTTTTCTAACATATTTAAATTTCAAACGTGAAATCGATGTATGATTGCCTTAAATAATTTAAACCCAACATTAACAGTTTTCTCCCATAGAAATTCACAATAAATCCATCATTACTTAGAAAATTATGAAACTTGAAACCCTCTTCTAAAATAATGTTTTTGATTATAAATCAAAAACACAAATCATATGGAAATCATTTGGTTGTCCAATCTAAACTTATCATAAAGTGTATATGAAATAATATAAATCATCAACAAGCATATACGTACGTACATACATACATACATACATACATACATACATACATACATACATATATATATATATATACAAACACAACATGGCATATAACATGTAAAATTAATTTAGATCTAACTTGAAACTGAAATCAATATCAAAAATGAGATGTAAGAAAATTGTTCACCTTGGCTTGGTGTTACGAAGGTTTAGATTTGCCTTTTGATTGATTTGCTTAAGCTTTTTATTTGAATCCTAGCTTTTCTTCATCTCAAATCTCCTTAATGGTGGCCGACCGAGGTCCTTGAGCTTTTAATTTTTGTTTGTGAATGTTAAACCAAATAAGGAATGCAGAATAGAAGGGTTTAGGGCATTAGGATGAAGGATGTTCCCATTTTACCCTTATTGTGTTCCTCCTACTTACTTATTTTTAATTCTCTTTAGCTTATACATTCATTAAGGCATGGCCCCTTATTGATTGACAAATATTAATCTCTTAACTATCTACATTATTTTATTTTATTTTATTTATCTAATTAAATACCTTAAATAATGTTAGTCAAAATTAGGATCATTACATAAACATGATCATATTCTTCGCCATTCTCTTTCTTTGAAATGAGGGTAATCAATCTCTCATTGTTATTCTCTTCAATGAGACAAATATGAAGGTTAGTGTGTGATTCTGGGGTAAGCTTCTCAAAGTTAGTCATGATTGGAGGGGCGATATTACTGGATCTTTTGAGAGGGAATGATATGACAGAGGTTTAGGCCCTCCTTCTAGCGCCAAAAATGTTCGTTCATAATTTTATCTACACCAACACCCCGAGGGTCAAAGATATAACTCCTAAAGTTACTTGACTTAAGGGTCCTAGGAATGAGGTTACCTAGACTTGAAGTAAGTAGGTTGGTGTTACGGAAGGTTGAGCTTTAAGGTCATGATGGTAAAACGAGAAGAAGATAAAGTAAGTAAATAACATCGAGACTTTATAGTGGTTTAGACCGAAAGTCGATCGAAAGTCTCTATGTCCACTGTCCTCCCTGTATTTAGTTACTCTCGTTTAGCAGAGAGGCTTTTTACATTGAATCTAGATGTTTCTACCATTAATGAGTTTTGAATATAGCTCTAATATAGGAAAGTACTATATGATTGTGTAAGTTCTTTATGTGCCAAAATGATGCCTTGTGCCTTGGGATTGTCACATATTTATAGCTAGTAAGTTGTAGTGCCATTGGTGGAGAATCTGCTCCTTGAATTGTTGAGGTTGATTATTGTACGACTACGATTGGAGCTTGTTCTAGACACCTAATGTTACTGCTTAAGGAGTGCGAATTGACAAATTATCTTCCCACCTAAATGGCCACTTGCATCTGAGCTGCATATTATCTTATTGGTCGCTTCGATCGTTGATTCCATTTGTTATAGATCGGTGCTTTGGGGTTTGGATCCGCTAATGGGCTATTACCTTCGACCTGCAGTATTATTCTTTCGAGATGGGCTCAACCCATTCATTCTTTAAATACCTAAGCATTATAACTCTTGTAATACATATGGATACGAAGCGTTGGACTTTCCTTACGAAGATAATCATTGTTTTTGATATTAAGAATTTTTGGTATAACAAAGCTCGTATAGTATGTGTTTATAAATGATAGACCTTAATTTAATGAATGTTTTTGTTAGAATGGCTTTACTAGAGGTTGTTTGACTAAAAATTTTGACTGATTTCAAAATGGGTGAAAATTTAATATGTTGTTGGAAATGAATTTTTAAAGATGGGCTTTAAATTTGGGAATTTTTCAACGTCAAAATATTTAGTTATGAGTTTTTGAAAGAATCTTTGTATTAAATAAATAAAGGAAATTGGCTTAAAAATTTAAACGTTGGTAAAATGTGCTGAAAAATTATTTGTAAATTTCCTGAATCACATAAGTATTTTCACATCCTTATGCAATCAATTATGAAAGCTAAGTCTGAATGCCAGAACTATATAATGAGGCAACCAAGACCTAATTATGCATAAAAATTATATGACTAAGTAATAAGGGGACAAGGTCCCATAAAAGTGCTGTGATAATGAAATAAAGTACGATGCTACTAGCTAAAAGTGGAGACGGTACGAATGATGACGGAACAAGTGGAATGAATTACGCTAAGGTGTTTAGAATTGCATATGTAGGCAATTAGTTATGTAGGCTTTATTTCATGTATCGGAAGGGAGAAATTTGAGAAGGTGCTATAATGGGGGTATAACACTAGAAACCTAAAATAAATTAAGAAATACTAAGGAAAGTTCTAAGTAACTAAGTAAGGGTATAGCCGAAGGTGACAGTCGAAGGTTCTAGATAAGGATACCAAATGACAATGATCACGGAGGGTGGTAGCCGAGGGTGTACCTAATGGGAGTTAATAAATCAGGCTTTCCTAGGATGAAACTCTATGGTTGTGATTCAATAGTCAAGACCTAACGAATTTTGAGGGAAGTCAATAGCGGCACCCATTACCTTTCAGACGAAAGCCAATAGGTAGTACTTGGAGTTTTTCTAAACCATGATCCATTGTGAAAATAGTTCTATGGCCTAAGATAGCCAAAGTAGGCCGGGTGCCTATAAAAGCCAAAAGATTGCTAAACTCGAAGCCTAATGAATTAAAAATTAGGTGAAGTTTGGAAATTTAAAATAAATAAGAAGTAAATTAGTAAAAACCTACAAATAATGTGGATTTGGAAGGGATATTAAAGTAGAGTGGGAACGCTCACTCGAATGCACCTACTTGAAGAGGTAGGGTTTGATATTCGACTTCCAAAGGAACATGGGATGTCTAAGTGGGTTATGCGCTTTTGCAAGAGTGGATGTAACTCTCTTATAGCGTTGGAACTTAAGAAAACTTTAAATTAATTACATGGGTTGTACCTTGCAATATAAAACCTAAACAACCGTAAATGCTAAGGGGTGTACTTTTTAGTAAAAGAAAATGAAAAAGAAGATTGCTTTGAGATATACCTTTCAGTATAGAACTCGATGAATAGAAAACATCTTAGGGATGTACTTTGCAGGAAAATATGACTATAAATCAATATTGTTTAGGGATGTATTTTGCAGTATAAAACTTGAGTACCAAGTCTACATAGGGATGTACTTTGCAATATGAAACTTGAGAACCGAATTTTCTTAAGGATGTACCTCTGCAGTATAAACTAAAGTAAAATATTTACTGGAGCCAAAAGGGGATGTAACCTATAGCATGTTGCTTATGGTATGAAGCTAAGAAAAGATTAAGAGATATAATGAAAGAAAATTATAGCATGTTCCTTGTAGGATGTGCCTTATTGTAGTTCGGAAAGTGGCATTGTTGAAACCTTTAAATGTCCACATGTTAGATATCATGTTTTCTAAGACCCTTAACCTTATAAAGTTTTGGGTATGATTTGATGTTGAGTATACATATTCTTTTTATGGCTTATAATAATCTTATATTAATAGTATAATTGAGACTGGTGTGAGGGGGGCTTATTTCATGCTTTAGTGGCATGGTCCGATTAGTGAAGGATCTATGAAGGGAAATGATATCATAGAAGAGTTATGCTTGAACTGTGTGTTTGTTATTTTTTCCTTATAAACTATGGGTACTCATTTGAGTGGTTGAGTTTATAGAATTTTAGATTTATAATCAATGGACGAAGATGAGACTTTTACTGAGACTGTGTTAAACATGAAGACAACATAAAGCCTTCTATTTTTTTATAATAGCTTAAATTCCGTTGTGCAATGTATATATTTAAAAGGCAATAGGATTACAAGGATTTAGTATCATCATATGTTAGAATTTTGATGCTACCATGTACGATTTATATCTTACCCTTACGTTAGCATGACTTGGGACATATAGAAAATAATGTAAATTCTAACATGTGTAATGAACTTTATTTAGTTCCTCTGTTTACTTGTATTATTATATATACTAAACTCATTTTTTGCCAAAAGATAATTCTAAGGTGACTGCAGCATAGTAGGTTTCCATCTTTGATTTTCCTAATAGGGGATGTTACAGTTTTGTATCAAAGCATAGGTTAGGGGACACCTACCTAAAACAGAGTTAGAAATAGTTAAGTAACTGGTAGAAAAACACCCTGGGGATGGTATATGCTATTATATAATGTATTTGTACTTTTCCATATAGATATAGAAGTGATTATATCTATTCTTCTATTGTTATTTCACTCTCTTTCTGTTGTCGAACGTTTAAACTGAGCAGCCTTCAAATGAATATGGATTTCATGACGAAGATAAAAGGGTTCGAGAACTCAGAGGTAAGTTTAAGATGGCTTTAGAAAGGAACTCTAGATGTTTGATGTCCTAAAGTGACAATGGAAAGCTGTCGGTGCCGAGAGGTTGAGAAAAATACTCCGTTAATGAGAATTTTTGTCTCACCACACGCGAATGAATGTGAAGTAACTTTAATAATAATTACTACAAGAATTTAGAACCGACAAAGTTAAGTTTTCCCTTAAGTAGTAATTGTGCCGCCGAGAGCTTACCTAACTATGTAGTTGCACTTTAACTAAGACAACCGCCCTATACCTCTGTTGCTTATACAACCGAATAGTGCATTGATGGAGCATTTAGGCGATGCAGGATGGTTTCCAAGGGAAAAAGAAATAAAGGAAAGGAACAGAAAAGAAGAGAATAGGAGAGAAGAGAAAGAATGAAAACATTATATAATCATATAACCTGTCGTACATCTTACAGCGCATCAGATAAAATATAATAGTTTCATAGATAAAAAACGTATGAGACAGTAATAACTACATGAACCATGGAATCAGAGTACACAGGCTCATATAGTTATACAAACCGATAATAGAGTTTATGCAAATGAAAAATGAACTCAACTGATAAACAGAGTCTAATAATAGTAATTCAGCACTACCAAGACTCCATAGTGTCACATAGCGGAATAAACAATAACAAGTCTCAAAATATAAGTATGAGAAAGCGTCACCTCCTGCTAGTCCATTTGCATAGATTTATGTGCAGTTTATACCTGCTATCTGGTCTTCTTATTTAAGAGTACATGAGATAATAAGAAGCAGCATATAAAACCTCGAGTCAGACAACAGTCTGGTTTGAACGATAAATAATCTCAAAACACTATAAAAGTCGGTATAGTATATGGAACGAATGGTATGGAGAATCTTATCTGACATGTCCATGTATCCACGGAATTAGCATATAATGCAGGATATATACTCCTCTAGGATTGTTGTTATGGGTGTACTATACATCGAATTACTAAAGGTGTCTAAATATCGGCATCAATAAAATCTACATCGTGTGATATCCCTAAGGTGATAAAAATAGTCAAACAAACATAGCAACCGTCATCCATCATCACATTCACTCACTCGATGCATTGGATATATGATACTCATATATCCACATAAATAGAGCCAAAGACTGCTCAACATCTCGGTTCCTCTGTATTCGAATCCATGCCACTCAGTGGGCTAAGCACTAGACTGCATCTCCATTGATAGCCCATGGTACAATGTGTCCACACCTCTATATACATCTCGAGTGACAGTCCTCATGGACCCCCACTTTACAAGTACACTACGAAACCTATGAGTATCAACCACACATGTCATTCATAGCAGAGCCCATTTCGAAATTGGCCATAAAACTTCCATCTTTAGTTGACATGGTTGGGAACTACTCTAGAAAATCGTCATAAGTAACAAAGTGTCGTCATACGTTCCGTAACCTACCTCCAACCGTCCCATTAATCCGCTCGTCGTCACCTGCTCGTCGTCACCTGCTCATCGTCACCTGCTCCACCTCTCAAGGCATAGCTATCCATCATCGAAGCCATTACTTCCCATCATGGAATCATCATCGTCAAATTATAAACTCAACGAGTTGAAGCGTCACACTTCGTTTCACCATCGAAACCACTCGTCGAAGAGCCATATCATCAAAATCGAACGTAGAACGAAAACTATCACATTATGCTCCTCTAATCCTCTCCATCGCCCATGTCAAAATTGGCCGAATAGGCCATCAGCAATAGTGTTTGATATCGTAATCGATAACTTCCACTATGTTCATTTACTTAACCTAAAAAGGTTAAATATAAGCCAAACGCAAATGTCCGACATCGTCTTTGAAGTCCGAAGCATATACCCAAGTTTGTCATCCTTTATCTTTAGATCAATCGACATGCACCAATACTCCTCCACATATTTATCCCATCCGTTCGTGTTCATCATCATTTGTGTACTCAATCAATATGCACAAAACTCTATCATGTCATTTGAGTCCCCATTGCATGTGCATTCAATCAATATACACTAAACATTGTCTAATGGGATTTTCCTATATCGCCATCGAATGTCATTTTCAATCAACTAACAAATAAGCAGACATGCAACCAACAAGTATAGAAATGTCTATAATAACCTATACACATCTATAGTAATACAGTATAATACATCGAAGTAACCAATATGGGATAAATATCAGTAATAATTTAAATCTATCAATATTATCAAAATAGTGCGTCAAAGGGGTAAAATATGATATTTAATTTAAAATCGATTTAAAATACATTTAATTCTTTTCATAAAATAAGATATAGGTTTAACTATTTTTAAAAACGTGTTTTAAAGTTAGAAAACATTTCAAAATGCAGTATTAATACTATACTAAAATCATAGTACGATGGGAGACAAGTCATCTTAACTAAATCTATCCAAACCAACGCCAAATCCTAGAGCTCTCCACTACGAGCACAACGCAAGAAACGATGTCCAAAACGGACCTCATCTGCAAAAAATACACATAATATAAAATAATATATTAAATAATTATTAAATAACTTAATTAAACGATAAATTAAACTAATCACCTATTAAAGTTACTTAAATAAATTCTTATTTCCTAGGCCATGCACATCAATGTCCAAAATACCATGCATCTTCCACCATGATACGAAGCTTCGCCTGATGAAATCGAATGCCGTCTGCACCACTGAACCCCACATCTAAAGCTTGATCTACCAGGACCAAAACCATGAACTCTAACTTCCCCTATCAAAATTCTTCATCTTCTCCTTCTTTCATGAATTATATGGGTGCAATCATCACTAAGGGGTCATACCCCCTCAAATCACGACGCTAGCACATCTCTCCACCCCAATGCCAACGTCGGTCTCCATTTTCCCTATCTCCGACCACATCGTCGGAAAACTCAAACCCTTGTTTCGAGCACCTCACCTTGATCATCACCAAATATGCCTGAATCCATACCGGGGATGCCCCTCTTTCCTAGGAATCTAACAAGACACGTCTCACGAATTATCGTCGAGTAAATTGATCGATTTAATTTTTGAATGACATGAAGGAGGTGACCATAAAATGGATGGAACAATAACAAAGGAGAGTGAACACAATAGATCGAGCTTTATAAAGATGGAAGGAATTAGGGTTTCTCTAATTTGATTATTTAATTCAATTTATTTGATTTATCAAATAAACAGTCATGCGTTTCGAGCTCGTAAGATCAAACGGTGTGTCTGATCACCTTGAAAGTCGCTTATGTGCATTATCGCATTTTTATAGTCTTGATGGTATAAATTTTATCGTTTTCCAAGATGGTACTACTAGATGATAATTTCGCACTTTACGAGAATATTTCGACCATTAGATCGTCCGACCTTCAAATATAGCAATACTTATACTCATTTTAATTCGAAACATCGATACGAACTCAACAGAAGTTGTCTCGATTCCTAGTTCGATCATATGTGAAAAATATATTTTTAGGGCCATCAATTAATTAATAATTAAATATTTAAATCAGTTGTTTAAATATCTTATCGCTAAACTAAGGGTCGTTTCACTAACTATTTGTTAAAATGTCAGGTCGAACTAACACTTAATTTAAATAAAGATGGAACTAAATCTACACTGAAATCTAAGAGAAAACAAATAAAAATGCAGAAAAGTAAAGACATAGAGAATTTACATGGTTCAGATATTAAGAAATCCTATGCGGGGAAATGTCGCTTTCTTTTTTATATTTCTTAGTATAGATTTCAATGGCAGAGTATGCCTTTGCTTTATTAACCTTGAAAATAGCGAATCAGGAAAAGGTCCCTTTCTTGCTATGGTACTTTTTCTATTTATAGTATATAGATGCAAATGGTTCACCACCATCCATCTTCGATCCTTTTGTTTCCATCTTTGGATAATGCCTTGTGTCATCCATTCATAATATCTACTTGATGCATGTTGATTGTCGGTGTGTCATTGGCGGGAAATTCTAATTTGAGTAGTTGAATTTTTAGTCTTGAGGGGAGATCTAAAATTGAAGGGAGAATGTTTGAATTTATGCGTTCTAAATTTCAATGAGCCTTGAGTTATCCCTCTTTGAAGATTGAATAACATAGGAGTTACTTCCTTCTGCTGGTATGAGTATGGTAAGCTGCTGTCCTTTTTTTCTTTACGGTGAGCTATGGCTATTTATTACGTTTGTCTCAAAAGATGGTTTCTCCTTTGATCTGACCTGAGTGTTAACGATATTTCCAAGCTCGATTAGGATGACCAAGCCGCCATCTGTAGAGGAAATCGCTTTATGTGATTTCGTGCCGAGTTGCTTCAAGTGATGGAATGTATTGGTTGTTGATGAGGGAGACTTATATCTTTGCTGGTTATTCATGAGCATAGATTTGCGCCGGTGGATAATTTGAGTGTCCCTGTGTGCTGCCCTTGGATCGCCTTTGACTTTGCATGGTGCTGCTTAGGTAGCCCTTACTGAGTGCAGTGTAGAACCATTCTCGAAGTGTTAGCACTGCACAAGTTATGGAATGATATTGTAGTATATTTGGCCCCTTTGAGTGCAACACCATCCTCTTTCTGTGCTCATGTCTTGATGCGGCACATTGTGCCACTTCACCCTTTCTTAGTGACAAAAGAAAACTAGGTAGCACACCCCTATTTTCCTTCATTGCAAGATTGTTAGCACGGTTTTTCCATCTACTTATATTGGCTTATGAGTGCAGTATGTTGTTGATGGTGTGTGTCTTTCTTAAGTAAGGTATGTTATGTTTTGATGCCACCTATATAATTCCTTGTGTTGCAGTATAGCATTTAACATTTATTTGTTACTTGGGATTTCGGTTACGTTGTTGTTTCAGGTATTATAATTGTAGACTGTTTACTCCACCTTGCGGGCATATTTAGTTTTGAGATTAGTATCATAATGGAGCACTGGGATTAGAGGAGTCTGCATAATTTCGGACTTATGTTGTCTTACAATTTCTGAGCGTAGTATTTTCTTGACTTCGCTTCAATTTTCACCTTTCGACATTTTGTCCCCCAAGTCTGTGGTAATCACAGATCGCCAAAGACTTTACTTTATTGGCCTCTGTAGCCAGTCATTTTCATCTATTCCTTTCTTTTCCTTCATCATATTGATAAAATTTTGATAACCGTTTCGCATTTAATGCCCATGCACATGAATCATTCTCTACTTGGCCCCTTCCTTGAGTTATTGTCACCTCGCCCTCTTTGCTTTCTAGGAAATTCCATCTCGATCTTTATACTTATTATTTTTCCATTTTAATTGACTGGTGTTTGGAAAACTTCTTTTTTATTCCGATAGTGTGGCTAGCATTCAGATGAGGGTGCATATATATTGTTTTATTGACGATGTAGTTAATGATACATGCTTCCATTTTGATTCCAATATGTTGTCTTTCGCAAACTCTTTTATTATTATTATTAATTTGGAAGCGCATGCAGATTTGTAGAACATATAATCATGTGCAAATCTTTGGTGAGTATAGATAGAATTATGTAAACTTGAATAGACATTAGTTTCTTACGTTTACCTAGCAAGCTTTATGCATTTTATGCAATCATGCTTCATTCGTAAGTTGTAGTACGTTCCGTGCATTGTTTTTCCTTATTATTTTTTGGATCAACTTCTTATCCAGTTCATGAATGTTGAACTGAGCTTTTGACATACATATTCTACTGTATGTTGGGCGTGACCTGCAGCCTCATTCGGAGTAGGTTCACGTTCGTGCGCTTGGCATGGTCTACTCCATATTTTTAGAGTAGACTGTTATTTGACTATGAAGTAATGTCATGTATTTACAACTCTTTCAAACCATGTGCATGGTTTATATAACTGCTTCAGGCTGTCTAATATGCTTGCGTCAGGTGTGGTTATGTTAATAGAACTAACATAGAGAGATTTTATACTGGTTTGGACCATTTACTATCGCCGGTTTGGTTGAGAAAGCAGGGCTGCATTCTGTGCAGCTTCATTTTGACAGCTGGTTCGGGCCATCTAATATCCCTACGTCCAGCATGACTATGTTAACAAAATTAACATAGAGATGATTTTTATACTGGTTTGGGCCATCCAATATCCCTATGATTGTTTGCTGAGAAACCAGGGCTACATTTTGTGTAGCTTCATTTTGGTAGTTGGTTTGAGCCTTCTAATATCCCTACCCCTAGTGCAATTTTTTGTGTAGTATTGAAGAGATAAATATAGAGAGATTTTTATACTGGTTTGAGCCATCTAATATCTCTACGTCAAGTTCTTTGTATTGTTACTTATTTCATAATGATAATTACAATGTTTGTTACATGAATAATGCAAATCATATAAAATAGGGCCTAAGGTGCCTTGAGTTATCTTGGAACTAAGTTGCCGTCAGGTCTCGATAATCGATATGCCTCTTTAGCCAATACTTCAACGATGACTGATGGACCTTCCTAATTTGGGATCAAAATTCCATCCACTGGGTTTTTTATGTTACCCATTGCCCTTTGTGGTACGAGATCCCTTCTGCAGAAGTTTCTTTCCTTAACCCTGATGTTGTAGTTCTTTGCCTCCCTCTATCGGTATGCGGCAGGTACTACTATAGCTTTGTCCCTTCTTCCTTGAATTAGATCTAGCGCATCTTCTTTCATCTTTTTGTTATTTTCTACCATACACGATATTCTTCTAAATGATGGGATTTCTACTTCGATAGGGAGCATGGCTTCATATCCATAAGTTAATGAAAAAGCAATATGGTCCATTGGGGATCTAGTCGATGTTCGGTAGGCCCATAATACTATAGAGAGCTCTTTTTTCCACTTTCCTTTAGCTTTCTGCATTCCTTTCTTAAGCTACTACTTAATGGTTTTGTTGGAAGCCTCAAAAATCCATATGCTTATGGGTGTGCAGCGGAGGAAAAACTCTTAATTATGAGATTCTTCTCACAAAGCTCTGCAAAATCCTTACCTTCAAACTGAGTGTCATTGTAGAAAAATACCTTATGGAGGATCCCAAATCTGATGATTATGTTTCTTTTATCTTCTTTGCAGTGATTGTGGCTAAGAGTTCCGCCTCTACCAATTTGGTGAAATAGACTATTGCCTCTATGACATAATTTGTACCTCCCTTTGACATAGGAAGTGGACCTACCAAATCTATGCCCCAAATGTCGAATGGCTATGGATTTCTAAGTGGGATGAGCTTGCGAGATGGCTATATGGGGATACTAGTGAACCGTTGACATTTGTCACATCTTCTTACAAATTCCTTCGCATCCTGAAGCACTGTGCACCAGTAACAGCCGTGCCATGGTACTTTCTTTTCTAACTTGGCCCTTTTGAATGATCCCCGCATTGGCCCTTATGTGCTTCCCTTATGACCCTTACCCCCACTTCTTTAGAAATAGACCTAAGATAAGGGGTTGAGTATCTCTTGTATAATGTTCCATCAAAGAAGGAGTAGTAGAAGCTTTGTGTCTTATTTTTCGGGATTTGTTTCTATTATGTGGTAGGGTCCTATTTACTAGGAATTCTTTGATGGGAGTCACTGAGTTGTTCCCCTCAGTTTGCTGAAATGCTAGGTCAACTTGAGATTGCTCCTTGTTTTCTATTTTTTCTTGATCTTGAGCCCTTTGAATTACTGGCCATTGGGCTTGGGTTAAGGCTAGTATTTGATTTGATTTGCAATATTGGTACTACCTTCATTTCATTTTCTACTTTTGTGCTTTTAAGTTTGGTTAACGAGTTAGTAGACTAGTCGTTATCATGTTTTTTTGAGAGAAACGGATGTGTAGTGCGACACTACACAGCCGGTTATATATAATATTAAATTAAGTAGGTAGTGCGATCAACAAGCCTGATCGCTGGCCAAAAACTAATACAGCAAAGTTTTAATAAGACTGCAAAATGCAGACTGCAAAATGCTTGAAGCCTTAATAAGACAAGTATCAGAACAAGTTACAAAATCCAGACTGCAAAATGCTATAATAAGAAACAGGGGACACAGTGCCCATGCTTGAAACCTTAATACGACAAGTAGTGATGGGGCGAGCTACGCATGACGACCAAGAGGCCCGCGGATGGGAGAAGCTGTTGTGCTGCCTGCTGATTCGGTTGGTGGGGTGCTAGGACACGGAAGCCTTAGCCTAAAAGGAGCAGAGTGGCTGTAACCTGTAAAAGAAGAGTAGTAATAAATGATGCGCCTGCATGTACCTTCGAAGTGTGATTTGGGATTGTTAAAAATGTGTGCGTTTCGCTCTATCCAAACACACCAACTGAATATAACCACTAGAGGATCCAAGTGTTTATCCGACGGATTGAATTGCCAGAAATCAAAGAAGGAGATGATAGATGGAACATATCCCAGAAGGTGTGCAGAAGTTGCGGCCCAGACCCGAGAGGAGAAATCGCACTCAAAAAAGAGATGGTGAATACTCTCAATGTCATTATTACAGAAGACGCAATTGGGGTCCTGCGCTATGTTGAGACGAAATAGCCTATCTCTAGTATTGGCTCGTCCATGGATAAGGCACCATTGAAAAAATAGCATTCTTGGTTGGAGCTTATACTTCCAGATCCTGGAGAAGTTGAAGAGACGGCCTGGATTAATTAGGTGCGCATAGCAAGAGGCAACGGTGAAGCCAGCTGAAGGATTAGGGGCCCAAAGAATCTTATCAGGTGATTGAGAGGGGTGGATGGATTGGAGGATGGAGACAGCCTGATGAAGCTCTGCTAAGGTGGTGAGGTCAAAGTAGGAAGAAGGGACAATGAGGTTCGGACCCAAGGCAAATAGTTCGGAGGTGGTAGAAAATCTGGCGTCCGAGTGTGAAAAGAGGTTAGGGAGGGTGGAGGAAAGGGGAAGCTGACCATACCAGGTATCCAACCAGAAGATGCAGTTAGCGCCATTGCCTATGCTTACATGGAAGAGTGTTCTAACTCTAGGAAGGATGGAGAGGACCCCGGTCCAGAATGGTGATGGTTTGAGACTGGGATCGGAATGTAGGACGAGATGCGGGTTAGATCGATAGTAAAGGGAAGAGATCCAGGATTTCCAAAGGAAAGAATCGGGAGAGAGAAACCGCCAAAGCCATTTGGCAAGAAGCGCGAGGTTGAAGCAGTAAAGATTAGTAATACCTAGGCCACCATTTCTAGTTTGCAAACAGGCGGTCCTCCAGTTGACAAGTTTCTTAATTCTGCCACCGTTCCAAAGAAAAGCACTTCTGATCGAGTCAATTCTTTTGATAACCCAGGTTGGGAGTTTGTAAAACGACATCCAATAAGAAGGGATAGCCGACAAGACCGACTTAACAAGAACTAGACGACCTGCAGCTGATAGGGAGTTAGCTTTCCAGGAGAGAAGTCTATTTTCAATTCTGGTGATGAGGGGGAGCCAGTCATCCTTGTGAAGTTTGGTTGGGCGGAGCGGGATACCCAGATAGGAGATGGGAAATTGCGCGATGCTACAGTTGAGGAGGTTGGAAAAGGTGCTACCAAGGTGATCGGAGTTCCCGAGCATGATGATGGAGCTTTTGCTGAAATTGATGGATAGGCCAGAAATGAGTTCGAATGAGTAGAGGGCTACTTTAAGGCAATGAATGTGGTTGACGTTTGGGGTTGCGAAGAGGATAGTATCGTCCGCAAAATGGAGATTAGATATGGTTAGGTTTGAGCTTGGGAGCTTGATGCCTACGAAGAGGTTTTGGGAAGTAGCAAGTTTGATCATACGATTAAAAACATCAGTAACAAGGACAAAGAGCAGGGGGGAGAGCGGGTCACCTTGGCGCAACCCACGAGTTGATTTTATTAATCCACCGGAGACTCCATTGATAGAGATGGAGGAGTAGCTAGAGCAAAGGATATTCTGAATCCAGTTACACCATTTTGAGGAGAAGCCCCTATGTTCTAGAAGCTTCAAAATGAACTGCCAGTTAACTGTATCAAATGCCTTGGAGAAATCTAATTTGAGAAGAAGGCCAGGCGTTGAGGATTGGTGGCAAAAAGAGATGACCTCCTGAGTGGCGGCAACACAGTCCATGATATTTCGACCTAGTATGAATGCTGATTGTTCTATTCCAATGAGGGGGGCTATTACGGCTTGAAGGCGATTGGAGAGAACTTTGGTTATGATCTTAAAGGTGGTGTTCAGAAGGCTAATGGGTCGGAATGAGGGAAGAGAGGTAGCGCCAGGGGTTTTGGGGAGAAGGATGATGCTGGCATAGTTGAGGCGAGCCACTGATGATGGGTCAGCATGGAATTCCGAACACATCTCCAAAATGTCAGACTTCACGGTATCCCAGTAGTGCTTGAAAAAAATTGGGCCGAAACCATCTGGGCCAGGGGCTTTATCATCAGACATTTCATTCAATGCCGCCCAAATCTCAGCCTCCGTGAAAGACTGATCAATAGAGATGGGAGAGCGGTCGGGATAGAGCAGATTCCAGTCTATGGGAGGGGATGGGGGATAGTCGCAACCTAAAATGTTGCGGTAATAGGAGGTGAACAGGTTCAAGATATCTGACTGATCAGTGAAAGTCGTGCCATTGTGGGAAATTTCTGGAATAAAAGTGGATCTACGTCTGCCGTTAGCTAGTCGGTGGAAGAAAGCCGTATTTCTATCACCCTCATCAATCCATTTTGCCTTGGAGCGTTGCTTCCAGCCTATTTCCTCTTGGAGTGTCAGTCTGTCTAAGACCGCTTCCCGGTCGCAAAGGCGGACCCTATCCGACTCGCAAAGGGGGCCGAGTTCTTCCTTGATGTTGAGATCTAAAATTTCCTCCTGAATTGCAGAAATGCGCGAGCGGAGAGAACCCCAAACCGTCTTCGCCCAGGGTTTAATGATCTTACGGAGGGTTCTGAGTTTACAGACAACGCGGGCGGTGGCCGAAGGAGAGGTAAGGGGCTGGGACCAGATTAGTCTGATGAAATCGTCGAAAGATGGCTCAAGAAGCCAAAAACGCTCGAAACGGAAGGGTCTAACTATACCGGAAGAATGGCCAGTGTCAAGAAGGAGAGGGCAGTGGTCCGAGATGATTGTGGCTAGACCAGAGACTATTGAGAGTGGGTAAAGATCATCCCAGGCTGGATTGAAGAGAAAACGGTCCAGTTTTGCCAACGAGGGCACAGATCTGCGATTTGACCAGGTGAATAGGCGATTACTGATAGGTGGGTCTATTAAGGAGCAGTCATTGATGAAAGAGTTAAAGGATTCAGAATCGTGTGATAAGTTACCCGAGGTACGTTCCTCAGAGGATCTGGTGGTGTTGAAATCACCCCCGACTACCCAGGGGCCATTAACATGAGAGGCGAAGTTAAGACAGTTCAACCATAGAGCACTACGGTCTCGAGTATCAGATGGACCATAGATATTTGAGAAAAAAAAGATTGTACCAGATTGTAAATGACGGAGGGCGACGTGTAAAGCTGATGGCTGGTATATAGTTTGACAGTGGGCCCACACCGATTCATCCCAGGCTGTCAAGATGCCTCCACTGGAGCCCACAGCATTCAAGTGGGCCCACCCAGTGAGGTATGGTCCACCAATTTGTCTGAGGAGGTTGGGCTTAGGATCAGATAGTTTGGATTCTTGCAAAAAAAGAATGTTTATTTTATGGGGGGCAATGATGAGATTGACTGAGTGTCTTTTGCTGGGGTCCCCCAACCCCCTAACATTCCATGATAGTATCTTCATTGGGAAAGTGACAAACGCTCGGATTCTAGGGTTTGCATGGAGATGTAGTGATCATCACTCAAACTCACACCCATACAACGTGCCATATTCTTATTCAGATTTTTATTTAGAGAAGAAAAAACCACATGTTTATAGTAACTACCGGGGAGAGAAGCTGCTTTATCTAGCCTGGAACTCCTACGAACGGTCGCTGGGGTGACTGAATGGGTCCAAAGAGTTTCCGCTGGCGTTGTCTCTTGGTTGTGTTCAACAGGCTGAGCGACAGGGGGTAGGGGGGTAGGTTGGGGGGTGAAGGGTTGGGGGGAACTGTGAGGTGGGCGAGACTTGGGTGGCGGGTGAAGGCTTGTGAGGTCTAAGTCTTCATATGGGTTCCACGCTTGCTCCTGGGTTGGCCAAGGGTCCCAACCCCTTGGGCCTATAACTTCAATCGACCGATCTATGGATTGGACCGGAACAGGAGGGGAAGTTGAGAGGAGAGGCTCGAAATTCATGACGTCAAATTTATCGTCTGGGTCCAAGTTGTCAATCGGAATATGGCGGTCAAAGTGCTGGAAATCCCTCTCGTAGTCTATGCCTAACAGATGGTTCTCTGGTCTCCTATTAGGGTGAACATGTTCCCATTTCTCAATCTTCAGTACATATGCCACATTGTTTATAGTTGCAACAAAGGAGGACGGTGATTCAATGCCGGAATAGAACTGCAATTTGATATATAGGTGACGGTGATCAAAATTTGCCCAATCGCAATCATCCTGTTCCAAAAATCTACCCACTGGATTGACCGCCTCCGAGATGGCTTCGGCGTTGAATCGGAAGAGTTGGGGGAAACCCGAGACCCGCGCCCAAGACGGCGGATCCAAGAGCAGTTCCTGGTTTTCTGGCTCGGCCCATTGCTGAAAATGAATAACTGCCCCAGGTTTACTGATAGTCGAACGTTGCAGGATCCGGTCGCGGATAGCAAAAGAGGGGCAGAGAAAGATGAAGCTGTCATTGGTTAGGATCCATAGGGGCCAGTCTTGGTGTCGGAAGTTTGAAGTGAGCACTTGATGGAGGGAGTCAATCGACCAGACCCCACTGATGATCTTTGCTGTGAGAAGGAGAGATGGGTCCATACTACTGAAAGATTTCGATTTTGGTTCTGGGTAAGAAGACAGATTGGAGGGGAAAGTCTCGTTGGGAGAAGAAAAGGAGGGATGAGATTGTGTGGGGAAGCGGGATAGTTTTGATAGTTGAGCTGGAAAAGGATTTGACTTCGGGACCCACTTTACAGAGTAGGATTTGTCTTTTGCAGGAATTGGAAGAGGTGCGGATGAGCTGTCAAAATGAGCACGAGCTGGATTGGCTGGCTTTCTGTTGCAGTGAGATTTGGGATGCCCAAAAAATCCGCATTTATAGCATATCTTGGCATCCCTACAGTTTTTGGCCACGTGTCGAAAGCCTGCACAACGAAGACAACGACCCTTCGATTTCAGATAATCAACCGTGCGACGCACGTTGATGAACGAAGGTAAGGAGGAGTTCCTCCTGATGTGGGGGGTAGGAGGGGGGCAAGAGCGTGGTGGTGAGGCCACCACCTGAGCAAATGTCCTGGACTTGGAGAACTCACTGTGGGGTGGCTTTTTTAAGACTGGAGTGGACGACGGGGGACGAGATGACTGCAAAGGGAAGTTAGCCTCCGACGAGAATACGGCGGAAGGGCCACCAAAAGTGTTGGTGTACTTGCTGGGAACAAAAGAGATCGGAGGTAGAAAGGGAGGGAGAGGAGGGAGAGAAGAAGTGGAGGACGCCATTAAATGAATTCAAAATTTTTCATGAATTAATGAATTAGTAAAATTTGAGATGAAGATTGAATAGTCGTTATCATGTTGAATTTGTTCTATGCTAAAATGATTGAACTACTCCAGTAATTTCTTAGAAAGTTCCACATATTTGTCCAATGTTGGTTCCTTTGCTTGGTAATTTCCGTGACTTGTTCATAACTACTTGATAATTGCTTTGAATTTTAACGTGGGTTACTTTCATTATCCGGGCCATTCTTAGGCCTGCAAGGAGGGCTTTGTATTTTGCAACATTGTTGGTCGCTTTAAAGCCAAACTACACTGCTTAATACAGCTTTTGCTTAGCTAGAGTAGTCAATACATACCCAATTCTTACCCCCTGTTCATTTGATGCTTCATCTACGAATAGTTTCTAAAACTGAAGCGTTATGGCTTCTTCATCTGGTTGAGGTTCGGTTGGCAGAGTGCATTCTACGATAAAGTTTGTCAGTGCTTGACCTTTGGTTGACTTTCGAGGACAACAAGTGATATCTTATTGACTAAGCTCCATTGCCTAATTCAATAAGCAGCTCGACGTTTCTAGCTTCTTCAGTATCAGCCTTAGGGTTTTGTCTACGAGGACCTTGATGGGGTGTTCTTGGAAATAGCACCACAACATCCTTGCTGTAAGGAGCAAATTGTAAATGAGCTTGCTTGTGAAGTAGATGGGCCTTTGGGTCCCTTCTTCCTCCCATTTTCCTGTAGAACTAACAACTTTATCAGTTACAAAAAAATAAACATACAAGTCCTTACCTGTTACTGGTTTAGATAATATGGGAGTGTTGACTAAATGATCCTTTAGGTTTTGGAATTCGGCTTTGCATTCCTCCATCCATTCAAAAATTTTCCCTTTCTTTACTCAGTGGAAGAATGAGATATGTGTATCCATTGAGATAAATCTGCTCACTACATCCACTCTAGCATTTAAGCTCATAAGATCCTTCGGTTTCTCCAGGATCTACAACTTCCTTATGGATTCGATCTTCTCTAGGTTTACTTCTACGCCACACACAGTTACTATGTAACCCAGGAACATCCCCGATTGAATGGCGAAAGTATATTTTAGAGGGTTTAGCTTGATGCAGAACTTCAAATGTCTACTCTAGGTTTTGAACTTGGCTCGACGTTACCTTTGACTTGATCAGCATATCATCTAGATATACTTCGATATTTTTTTCCAATCTTCTCTGAGAACATCATATTAAACAACGTCTAGTAGGTTGCCCTAGCATTTTTTTCGCTCGAATGACATGACTTTGTAACAATATAAGCCTTTGTCTATCATAAAACTGGTGCTCTTGGTTTGGCTTGAACATTGCTATCTGATTATATCTTGAGCATGCATCCAAAAACAAGAGCAGTTCTTGTCCGTTAGTTGCATCTACCAACTGATTAAATCTAGGTAAAGGGAAACTATCCTTCTGGCGGGCCTTGTTGAGGTTGGTATAGTCAATGCAGGTTCTCCATTTTCCATTAGGTTTCTTTATGGGCACTGGGTTAACTATCCATTTTGGATGATATACGTCCCTAATGAATCCATTTTCCTTCAAATTTTTTACTTCTTCATACTGAGCATTATATCTTCCTTGATCTAAGGTTTTGCGCATTTGTTTGGCCGAATGGGCATCTGGATCAATATTAAGTGCATAGCAGATGGTGGCTGGGTCTATTGCTACCATGTGTGAATGAGTCTTGTAAATTACATCTACTGATCTCTTCAATAATTTTATCAGTTCAACTCGTGCTTCTGCGCTAAGGTTCTTTCTTATCTCGAGTACCTTCATAGGGTCATTTGGACTTAATTGTAGGTATTCAAGATAATCTACCAGCTCTAACTCTTTCTTTGATGGCCCTAATCTTGGGTTTATCTTGCTTTTCGCTACCTCTTTTGGTTGTGAGTTCTTCGAGGATGTCTATTTTGGGCTTCTTCAGAGAAATACAGCACGTAAAATGAATTATACTCTTCAGTATCGATCATGTGCATATATGTTCTTTTCTCTTTCTTTTCAGATTTTGGTGTCACAGAATGGTCTACCTCAGCATCGGTGTTTGTGCTGTGTACTGATACAATACTTTGAATTGGTTTAGTTTATTATTTATTTTTATTATTGCTGATATTAGAAGCGACAGTAGAATAGTTTTGAACAATTGTAACATCCCTAAATTTTTATGACATTATTCAGGAAATTTAATTAGATAAATTAAACAGAATAATGATGATAAGGAGATTGAGATTCGATTAAATTATATTTATAGGGCCGTGCTTATTAACAAGGTAAATGAGCTTTAAATTGGTTTAAAGGCTAATTAAACTACACAATGGCATATTAGTAAATTAGCCAAATAATTATACATGGCCATAAATTCTCATTTTGTCCATTCACGTTCATATTATTTCTCAAATTAAAATAAATACAAGAACCCTAATAGAGTCGACCATTAAAAAGGAGAAGAGGAATTTTTATCAAAAACTAAAGATCAAAAGCTAGGGAGGAGTAATCAACAACAAGTCTCAAATTCCCTATCAAGTTTAAGGTGAATAATAATCTTCAACCATCTCTATTTTCTATGATTATGTGGTTTCGAATTCACGATTTAAATCCGTTTTTTGCGATAAACTGGATGATGATATGCTTGCGCTATATTATGATGATTTATTTTAATTCATAAGCACATGAATTTGTACGGTTTTAGTATAAAACCGAGAATATATGATTTCATATTGTCGTGGAAATTTTTATGTTAGGTAGATTTTGGAGATGGTTTTTAATTTTCAAAATTTTCCAAGCTATGAAAAATTTATTATGAATTTCCGATGAAAAGTATTATATAATTGGGTTTAAAATCTACTTTGAGAGTTTCAGAAAGAAATTGGGTCTAAAATTTTAATATGTTTGATTACATGATAAAACCAATTTTGTTTGATTTTTGGGGATTTTTCTCAGTTGATTTATTTGGGGAAATAAATTATTTTAAAAGAAAGGCTTTTTTGAAAAATGTCGGTTTTAGGTTATGTGGAAAGGTTTTAACGCTAAAATCCTTTAATTTAGGATTGCGATAAATGTAGTAGTTTTAGAAGTAAAGTAATTGAAAAAATTTATGGCAGCCAATCAGTGTTTGAAAATTAGGCAAGTTGTTAAAAAGAAATTACTCAAAGTTACAACGATTTAGCCTTTAAATCAGAAAAGGGTGTTTCGCCTCTATTAGTAAGGACCTTTCGACTCCTTTGATTTTGCCTCGTCCTACTCGAAACCAACACAGTCGCTACCACAACAGTCGAAACCAATGCACAAGATATCACTTAGATTGTATGCAATGGATTGAAAGAAAGGCGAAAACATTACTGTCGAAAAGGTAGCCTCCGATGGGGTCAAAACCCTGCTATGTTTTCATAAGTTAAAATCTTTGTCTAGATTTACCTAAAGCTTTAGACACAGTCCAAAGCTATTCTTTTGAAAAAGCTTTATAATGAGCTTTCGAAGAAGGTTGTCATATGGTGTTAAAGTAATTTCTTTCGAAGGAGTACCCATTTACTTTAAATAATTGCTTTCGAAAGTATAGGTTTCGTCCAAGTCGAAACCTAGTCTCTAATCCCCCTTCTGACTTCGTTGAAGTCATCTGTGTTATCAAAGGAGTTACTTCAGTTTTACTTAAGCCTTTTTCCTATATGCTTTCGAAGGAGTTGAGGGATTCGAAGGTGATGAAGTGGAAACGAGTTTCGACTCTACCTTTCAAAGTTTTTGTTTTTAAGGTTTTGCTTTCGACTAAGATGATTTCGACACCATCAATTTTTCTCCAAATTAATTTTTGTTGGTTTCAAAAGAGATACTTTCGTATATAACCATTTTGACCCATATTATGTTTTTAAAGAAGTAAAACCAATGCTTTCGAAAGGGGTACTTTCATTTGTTTCGAAACTCTATATTTTAAAATGATGATTTGATACCATCGAAAGGTATAATATGTTTCAAAAGAGAATGTTTATTAAGGGCTTCGAAAGGTATGTATTCAATGTTTTGAAAAGAGGTCTTGTCTTTTGAAGGAGGCTATCCATAGGTTTCAAAAGAGATGTTTTCATGGTATCAAAACGTAAACTCATTCTCAATTTAATAGTACTCATGGCATAAATAAAGATTTTGATATATTATTCACATTGTTTTCAACCCATAGCTATATTTTGGGGAAAGGGAAGAACAACCGGTTAAATTGACCTGGTAGTGAATATAACTTAATAGATGTTAAATTTTTAATTAAAGATATTTGTAGGGGCCAATAGGTTTACAGTAAGCGCATCAAAACCGTAGGATATTAGCAGGGGCTAGTAGTTTCATAGTCAGCCCATGAAAACTATGATTTGATATTGGTTAGGGCCAATAGGTTTGTAGTTAGCCCATGAAAGCTATATCCAGATTAAGATATTGGCATTCAGCCAATAGGTTCATAGTTAGCCTATGAAAACTAGGATAAGAATATATTGGAGTTACCAATAGGTTCTTAGTGATCCCATGAAAACTATGTAATTGGATAGATAGTCCTTAATATTAGTAACCCTAGAAACTATAATTGAGATAGATAGTCAGAATGAATGGGGATGGGTAATTTTGAATTGATTTATATGTTTTGCATACCATCATAATGTTTTGAAATACTATGTTTTAACCATTGTGGACGCAGGAGCACAATATATGGTTTTATAAATGTTTTAGGGTATCGGTGATTGAAAAACCCGTTCCGCTAAGCGGAATGGTCTCACTAGATATCTAAATGGTTTAAGATGGTAAATTATTATTCATACCAGACTTTATGTCTGACTCGAAGTTTTTGTTTTTCCCTTAAACTCTCGAGTACTCAATTGATTTTGCGTAGGTCGAGAGTTAAGGTTTTCAGGTGATCTTTAGACGAATAAAAATTTCGAATGTATGCAGGAGGCAAACTTATTATTAGAGTTCTATTATTTCCACTGTGTGTTTTGTTTGTAAAGGAAAACTGTTTTCTAACCTATCTATATACTCTGATCTATCATGGAGGCATCTTTATATGTCACTCTTGGTGTATTTTGTAATAATTTTATACTATCTAAACATGGTCTGTGAATTTGGATTATGTGATCAATTTGGAATATTTTGAAATGGAATGTGAAATTTATTTTGCTGTTAATTTTTTTTCATATTCTTATGTTCCTATGCATCAATTTATCTAATATTGCCGTATTTGGTCGCCGATGATTAATAACTATGGATGACTACAACATTCGTAGCCGTTAGTTTTGGGCCTCCAACTAGGGGGATGTCACAATAATTTTATATCTAGAGTTAAGAGTTCCATTGTATAGTTCCCTAACTGACAATTGTTCCCCTCTCACCGACCCTATCCCAACAGGAGGATTGAATTTCATAAGTAGGTCTTTTTGAGAGATGATTGCCACCTAGTCAATCAAAGCGGGTCTTCCCATGAAAGCATTGTATGGCAAAAATTGATCAATGATTAGGAAGCTTGCGTAGAATGACATATATAAAGGGGCAGTACCAGCTATAATAAGAAAACATGCTGATCCCACTGGGACGGTGGTAGTATTACTGAAACCATGGATCGATTCAGGATTGGGTTTCAGGACCTCTGATAATTGCTTCATTTAATCATATGAAGACTTGAAAATGATGCTAACCGAGCTTCCAAAATCAACGAAGACTTTCTGTATAGCACAGTTTGATATATGCATTGTGATAATAAGCGGGTCTTGGTATGGGAATATGACCCTGCCGCATCAGCCGCTGTGGATGTTATTTCCGGTGTAGGCTTCTACTGATATGGAAAACTTCTTTTATTAGACCCTGGCTTCTTGCACATATTTCTCACGTGCTTTCTTGCTTAGGCCAACGAGGTATGGTCCTCCATGAATCCATCCAGCTTGATGAATCCATCCAGCTTGATTCTCATTGGGTCTAGGATTAGGTTTCCTATCCTGTCCTCACTATTTTCCTAGTGGAAGCTGCCCATATAACCTTTCTTGATCGGCTTTACTATTTCATTCTTTAGATGTTAGCAATTGTCGGTATGATAACCATTAGCTTGGTGAAAGCGGTAATATTCCCCATCTCAATTTTGCTCTTTTTCTTCACCTTGTTTGGCACATTGTATGTGAACTCGGCCCTAGACATCTCATATATGCATCCAACGTGTGTGCGTGGGGAATTTTTGTAGTGAGGTTTAATTCCTTTTGTCACTTTGCAGGTGGGTGATATTCTTCTACCTCTCTTTTCTTATCATAATTGGGTTAGAAGTCCTTTGAGGTTGCACTACATATCCAGCTTCCTCCATCCTGATATAGCAAGCTGCTCTTTCAAAGAAATCCTTTATGCTGTAGCATGACTTTCTCCTATTTTTATTCTACATAGCAGTTCCCCATCTAATTCCGGCTTGCGCCCTCATTGGTAATGCTACTTTGCTAGTCACTCCAACCCAAAGTGCCTCGACTTTAAAGTGTTTAATGAAACTACACAAGCTTTAATTTTAAACCTGCTTTACACATGACATAGTGTTGACGTATAGAAAAGCTTCTCTCCTCGAAATGAATTACCTCAGAAAACCGGCAAATAGTTTCCCTCAAGATTGGACCTCCTTAAGTCTGTACTTCTGGAACCATCATGAGGCTATGCTGGCTAAGTAAAAAGGGAATAACTCATATCGAACCATCCTTCCTACCTTTAGGATGTCCATGTAATAACGAAAAAAGGTGGTCATCGGGGTTGGTAGTTTCGTCGAACTTATCAATTGATGGGGCTATTAAGTTATCAGGGAAATCTACATCAATGACAATCTTACCAAATTTGGAAGAAATTCCTTCCCCTACTTTTTCTCTGTTGTTAGCAGATTCTTGCTAGCTACTCTACTTGAGCCTTTAATTGATGAACTTCACTCTCTCGCTCTCTCTCTCGGGTCGATTTAAGATGAATCACCCTCAGAAGAGGTGTCTTCATCATCTTGGGCGGATTAGGTTTTTTTCCTGTAGTAGAGGGTTAATGTTGTTTGGCTTAGTTATTATCCAAGGATTAGCCTAGATCTTGCTTTTCAACTTGGTACCAGATTTTGGGTCAGTGTCACCATTCCCATTTCTAGAAGTGTCGTTATTACCCCCTTGCTAAATAGCCAACGCAATAGGTGAACGATGGCGTTGATCCGTGGAGGTGAAAATGGTCTATGAATATCATGCTGAGACACAGTTTTTTCCAATCCATCCTTGCATTGGTTCATTTGATTCGTGAAGGATTGGAATGCAGCCAGGAGGGGGCCTATATAAACTTTAGTCGAAGTTCCCACTTTATTTTAGGCTTTTGAAGTTATGAATGACTTGTTGGCTATCTTCGAAGCCAAGTGTATATGTTATTGAACAAAAGGGGCAGGTAAATCGGTGGGATTCATGGTACATGGAATAAACATGAGTAAAATCTTACTAGATGCAAAAAATGAACGAAGGTTCAACCCTCCTTCTAGCGCCAAAATGTTAATGAGAATTTTTGTCACACCATACCCAATAGATCGTGAAGTAAATTTTGTAATAATTACATCGAGGATTTAGAATTAAAAAGGTTAAGTAATATTAATTTTGCCTTTAAGTAATAATTAGGTCATTGAGAGCTTACACAGCTATGTAGTTGCACTTTAATTAATTGGTAAAATGTCAAGTCAAACTAGCACTTAATTCAAATAAATAAAGAACCAAAACTACACTGAAATCTAGAAGAAAACATCTTAAAATGACCAAAAGTAAATAAATGAAGAATTTACGTGATTTGGATATTAAGGAATCCTACGTCCATGGAGAAATGTCACTTTCTTCTTTATATTTCTTGGTACATATTTTAATGGCAGAGGTACAATGCTTTTGCTTTTTTAACCTTAAAAATAATCAATCAGGAAAAGATTCCTTTCATGCTACAATGCTTTTTCTAATTATAGTATAGAGATGCATGTGGATCGCCACCATCCTTCTTCCGTCCTTTTATTTTTGCCTTCGAACCATGCCATGTCTCATCCATCCGCAATATCTATTTGACACGTGTGAACTGCTGGGCTTTTTTGATTGGAAACTCTAATTTGAGTGGTTGAATTTCTGATGGCGGAAGATCTAAAATTGAAGCCCGAATGTTTGAATTTAAGGTGGGAAGTTCTAGATATGAATAGGCTTTGAGTTCTCCCTCTTTGAAGGGTAAATAACTCAGGAATTACTTTCTTTCATGAATGTGAGTATGGCAAGCTATTGTCCTCTGTTTCTAGGGTGATTTGCACTACATTTTTTTAAAAGGATGGTTGCTCCTTTGATCTGCCCTGAGTGTTATGATATTTGCATGGTTGATGACTGGGTAGTAATTTGTAAGGGCATTCACTTTACACGATTTCGTGTTAAGCTGCTTTGAGCGATGGAATGCACGAGTTGTTATTGAGGGAGACTTATATCTTTGTTGCTAATTCATGAGCATGGATCTATGCTGGTGCATCGTTTGAGTGTCCCTATTTGCAGCCCTTGGATTGCTTTTGACTCCACATGGTACTACTTAGGCAGTCTCCAGGGAGTGTAGTGCAGATACATTCTTGAGGTATTAACAATGCATAAGTTTTGGAAAAATATTGGGGTCTATTTAGCCCCTTTGAGTGCAACACAATCCTCATTTTGTGCACATGTCTTAATGGCGACACGTTGTGTCACTTCACTCTGTCCTAGTGTCAAAAGAAAGTGTGGGTAGCACTCCCCTATTTTTCTTCACTGTAAGATTGTTAGCACAGTTCCACTATCCGTTTATATTAGCTTATGCGTGTAGTATGTTGTTGATGGTGTTTGTCTTTTTTAAGTGAGGTATGTCATGTTTTGATGCCCCTATATAACTCCTTGTGTCATAGTGCAGCATTTAACGTTTTATTATAATCTGGGATTTCGGTTATGTTGCAGTTTTGGGTATTATAGTTGTAGATAGCATTTACTACACCCTATGGCCGTTTTGTTTTTGGGCTCAATATAGTGCTATAGCACTGGGATTAGGGGAGTCGGTGTAGTTTGGCACTTTTGTTGCTGTCTTACAATTGCCGAGCATAGTATTTTCTTAACTTCGCTTCATTTTTCCCCTTTCAACAGGGTTCGAGAAATACAGGTGTAACATACTCGGTACCAAAATGTCCCATCTATCCCTTTTCAGGCAACTGTGCTATGATCAAGTGATAGGATTATAAAGTGGTTATCCCATAGACCTATATCTGAAGGAGTAAGTCAATAACATCAAAGCTATGCAAAAAGGATAAGTACTATACAAAGCCAAACCTTCCAATACCAAGAGATTCCCATACACCAAAAAGTGCTCAAAGCTTGAAGACATGAAGATGTAAGACGAAGTGAAGGAAGAGGTGATGATTTGCATAAGGAAAAGCCTCTCGGTAATAACATGAATCATGTCGCTACCGACTGGTTTTGTGCTATAGGAAGACTCTACCTTCCTTCCCATTCTCATGGATATGGATCCTTATCTGGTCTTCAACGATCTGGGGACTTTAGTGGGTAATTCTTCTATAAATACCAAGCCTAGAGTAATATTTAGGGACGTTTGGCCATTCCCTTCTTCATCTTCTGTCTCTACCCTAATCTTGTCACCTAAAACTTGCTCTTAATTTCTTAGATTTGAAAATGAATTGTAAAGCCTTTATATTGGTGACAAAACAATCTATAATAGGATTAAAGTGGACATATGCCATAGAATATGCCTAACCACTTTAAACGTTTGTGTACCTTTACTGTTTTTGATGTTCTTACTACTTACATATACCCTCTTATATTCGATTGGAGTGTTGTTCTATTTTGGTCCAACATTTTTGGTGCTTTCATTAAAAACAAAGCTTTTGAAAAGTAGCTTTTGCTTTTATTTTGGATTAGAGCATCCAGAAGTTGGATCTTGAGCTTCTTATTGCTGATTTAAATACTTGTTTACTGGACAAATGGCCCCTAAAAATTTGAAAGATCTAGAGTTGTCGCTAGTGGAGAAGATGAAGCTTCTCACCATAATGAGGAAACTAACGAACCGATAGTTGCTTTGCTAGGAACATCTGCCCCTTAAGAGAAGGTGTCGAGGTTTGAGTTCGATAAGAAGATGGCAAAGCTGAATCAGAGAATGGTGGATAGCCAAAAAGTGCTTTGAAAATGGATAATAACATAGCCGTGTTGACCCAACATGCCCAAAGGTTAGAAGAAGCGGGAGAGATGTGGCACCTTTTGATTGTAAAGAGGAGAATTCATTTACATTAAACTAGAACAAAAAGGATGAGAAGCAGAAGATGAAGGAGCAGACTATTCGAACATCAAGGAGAGCAGTTGGAGGAAATGGCCAAGTTTTGGCCAGAGATGGACCACTCAGTTCCAAAGTAGTTAATATTTGACGATATCGCTGATATATTGCCTATATATCTCATACCACTCCTTAGCCAATATCTTTTCCAAAATATCGCTTAAAATATCGTCATCGATATATTGCCTGTTATTTGGCAATATATCGCTCCAATATTTAGTATAGAATATCTGGTATTTATAATGAATATCATTCATTAGTATAAGTGTTGGTGAAAATAAAACGATAAATAAATAACATTACATTATTAAAGTTTGTTTTTAGTATATGGTGAATGATAATACGTAGGCCATATTTAAAATCCAAATGCAATAGTTTTGTTATATATATATATATATATATATATATATATGGTCTTCTTTATTAGCATTTTAGTAAAGAAAACTCTACATATCCAATTATTTCATGTTTTATTTTGTGCGCACATTTATCACTAAGAAGATCGTGTAAATAACTACTTATTCTAGTCATTTTCTTTGTTTATTATTTCTTATTGGTAAGTTAGTTTACTAAAAAAGTTTCTTTTTTTTATTATCATGCACTAAGAAATAAATGCTGGAGAGAGCTAAAGTCAATATTTGTATCAACAAAGAAGGGGCTAGGAATAATAATTAGTACCAAATCAACATTATATGTTCAATAATATAAGTGGAAAAAAAAGAATGAACTATGGCCATGGAATTTGAAAAATAATAGAGACGATTCGAAAGCTGAAGAAACTAAACATAACTATATCATTATAATATAGCCCATTATCATTTACAACTTGTTATAAACATATCCAACACATTGCCGATAATATCCCATATTATCATGATATTTTAAAATATCTCATATTAGCACTTGATCGATATGTACCCGATACTGATATTAACTACTTAGCTCGGTACCAACAAGAATCAAGTTGGTATATAGATGAATGAGGTTGACCTCGGGTTGCAACAACTTGATACATTCAACTTGGAAGATAGTTTGGATGATTTGCAGGACACTACCAATTACACTCTGGTGCTCAAACGACCAATGCAGAACCAGCCAGGTGTTATAGAAGATCTAGAGAAGTGGCTGATATCCTAGTGATAAGAAAGCCTAGAAGTCAACGAGTTAACCGAGACTGTTTGTGGAGTCAAATACTCGGGGCTCCTCCTGATAGTCATTTTTTGGATCACCAGGCCAGAGAGGTATGTATTGCTGATATGATAAAGCGATCGATAGAAGAAAAATTATGGAGGAAGATTAATGGTTGGTGTTTTATGCCTGGTTTACTCTGTTAACAAGGAATATCTTATAGGAAGAATATCCCAAGAAGAGTGTAATTCCCTGGATGTCATCAATTCAACTGGATGATTGATTCCAAATAGCATATGTTCAAGTATGAATGGCACATGGATGGTTGCAAAGCAATGGATGCAGTTCGATTTAGGTGTTTCCCCATATTTTTGGGTGGAATTGCTTCAATGTAGTTCATTCGAATCCCTTCGAAGTCCATTTTGACCTTTTATGAATTGGATAAGAAGTTTTTGAAGTTGTTCAAGCTCCATGTTGCTCAGCTCAAGGATGTGATGTCCTTGTCGGGTATTACTCGCACCTGAAGGGTCCCTAAAAGGCTTTTTGAACAAGTTCAATACTACGTCCACGGAGGTGAATAGTCCAAAGGAGGACTTGGTTTTAATGGCTTCAATTTGGGGGATACGCCCGTATATGGATTTTGGAAAACAACCGAGGATAAAGCGGCTGACTACCATAAAGGAGTTCCACTGAAAGGCTAGTCAGTTCTTGTGCTTGGAAGAGGTAAACCAGGTTTTTGGGAAGGATAGTGGTGAATAGTGAGGGGAAGGATAGTGGTGAAGTGGTTAAAAGTAATGTGACTATAAAATAAACTAGTGAGAGCCCCTATAATGTTGTTGTACAAGTAGGTGATATAAACAACCAAAAGAAAAAAATCGAAGCATTAGGGGTAGGAGGAATGATGCTAAAAAGCGTCTAAGGAATACGAGGCTAGAGGAACACATGTTTTTGATGATACGATCGAAATATATATACCTTGCCCCAAAAGAGACTGAGAAATACAGGAAGTCGTCGCAGAGGAAGCAACGTAAATTGAGAGACGCTCAAGAAGTATTATGCTTCTATGAGATATATGGAACAATACCAATAAGGGTCGTCATGTAAATGACATAATAAAAGAGTTGATCCAAAAGAATAAGTTTCACAATACGTCATAGATTCCCAGGATAGCGGACTAAATGGTGGAACCAAAGGGTTGAATGCTTAAGGGGTCAGCTTGGGCCCTGTAGAGAGCATCCTAAGCAAACCAATGGAAGAATTGCTGTAAATAAAATAAATGGAGTACCTAATCTAGTGTAGAAAATATGGAAAGAGATGGAGCGGCATGAGAACTCTTTGAAGAATGCTCCATAGGAGAGTTGCTTTTCCATTTAGGATGAAGCTCCGACTAAGTAGCAGAGAGTGATGAATGATGATATAATCTTTTGTAATAAAGATTCTGGTGGGATTGAAGTGCCAACCTTTGATCACATGATGGCGATGGCTGTTTCGAGCCCAGCTAATATGCATTGAGTCTTAGTGGATTATGGAGGCTTGGCAAATATTATATTCAAAAGTACTTTTGATCGAACGAAAATCAGTCCAAAAGACATCAATCCTTGTAAATCCAGGATTTAAGGAATTACAAATGAAGCGAAAGATCCTACCAGGACTATCGACTTGTCTGTGGAGTTGGGAGAAGGAGACCAAAAGATCATGTGGGATAAAAAATTTATCATTGTTGATGAATTATTAGCGTATAATGCCTTTTTGGGCTGATCGCCCTTGCTAGTTTTAGAATAGCACAGAATTCCCTGTGCTTGATTATGAAATTCCTCATGGAAAATGGGGTTGGAGATATTTATGGCGACCAAAGTGCTGGTCGAAATGTTTTGTTACTAAGCTTAAAGAGGAAAAGTCATGAGAGAAAGGTAAGGATTCGAATAAGGCACTCTACATTAAGGAGGTGGATGCATAGCAACCATTGCCCAAGCCTTGGCTTTGGTCCACAAGTTCTTTAAGCTTATGGATTCCAGGAAGCAACCAAAGGAAATGTGGGCAGCATGAGATGAGATGACAATCAAAATCCTGATTGATATGGATGATCCCTAATTGGCCCTTACGTTTGGATCACAACTCACCATCAAAATGAGAAAGGAGTTGGTTGGTTTTCTCTTAGCAAACCAAGATGTGTTTGCTTAGGCACATTCAGATATGTGCGGGATATCATTGGAGATAGCGAGCCATGCACTGAATGTGAACCTAGAATACCCTCATTGTAAGTAAAAAAAGATGTAATCTAGGTCCGGAGCAATCCATTGCATTGAAAAAGGAAGTGGATAAGCCAAAGGAGAATGGCTTTATCTGCAACTCATTGTACCCTTAATGGGTATCAAACCCTAATAATACCTGTATAGTTCATTGTAGCGGTGCCCGGCTGATATAGGATGATCATCGGGCTTGTAAGACAACTAAAACATCACAGTACCTGTCGTATGTCTCATAGTGCATCGAATAAAATATAATATTAAACATCTCAGATATAAAACAAGCGAGAAAATAATACCCCGATGAATCACATGAATCAGAATAAATAGATCCTTACAGTATACAACATAAGTGATAGAGTTATACAGTAAATAATAACTCAAAAACAAACTGTCTCTACGTAATATAGGCATAGGAAGCTCCAAAGTGTTAAGAAGTAGAATAAAAAATAAATATAATAATAACAGAATGTGATCTCCTACTCATCCTCTATCCAACTCCACATGCTCACCAGACATAATATCCCAAATATACACATTTAAGAGTACCTAAAATAATAGGAAGCAAAGCATAAAATCCCGAGTCGGACAACAATCTTGTGTAGGCGATAGATAATCTCTAAATACCAATAAACCAGTATAATATGACAAATGATATGAAGAATCATACATGAACAGTCCCTGCATCCACAAAGTTAGCACATATACAAGATGCATGCTGTTATCCCGCCTTTTGGCAAGGCCGAGATATCAAGGAACTGATTGAAAACCAAGGATCACTCGTCCTGGGTATCGAGTATGCACAGGTTCACTATGGATGTCGATGAATTTTGTCCGAGTCTGGATCAGGCTACAATTGACAGGTCACGACAAGCGAAGCCTTGAAAGCCAGCGTTTCGAATTTCAAGTCAATCCGAGTTCATATGCTCAAGTTATGATCGATGCAATTTGAAGGAGGTAACCTTGCTTTCATATCCATCAATCAACATCAATTCGAATCGATCGATTTCGCATCGATCAGACTACACCACTTCTCATCCATTGACAGGCCCTGCTTCAAATCGATCGGTTTCATATCCATCCACGGGCCTTAGTTCGTATTGATCGGTTTCGTATCCATCGATGAGTAGTATGCTTCATATTGATCGTTCAGTGTCTAATTTGTATCCATCGAAAAGACACTTAATCGAATCCACCATATAGCCTTGGTTCGTATCCATCATTTGACCTCACTTCGTATCCATCCCAAGTATCGCTTGTTCGTATCGATCGAACGAGGACAACCTCCATCGATACGAAGTACACAACCTCCATGGGTACGAAGTGGGCAGGCTAGGAATCAATACAAAGCACACGTCATTGATGGATTCAAGCTACAAAACATCTCTCGATACGAATAAGGTGAAGTTTAAGGGAAGACGCGGTCGACTTAGAGTGAAGGGTGGATCGATGCGAGGAATGAGCGCCGCGTCATCACAGAGGCACGTGCATCATCGGTTCGAAGAGGATCGATTCAAAGCCATGTATTCGAACTAGACAGCCACCGAGAAACTCGAACTCGTATCGATCATAACTCGAGATCCACCGGTCCAAATGCTATAAAATTTTCACATAAGACAACGTACAAGCTAAGGAATGTTCTCACCAAATTTCACCTCCATAGGACGCAATCTTGATCGATATGAGTTGAGTTCGTATCGATCACAAAACGAGTCAAAACTTCTTGAAATCGGTCGTCTGGGCCCTTTCACGTGCCAGAACAGATCTCCCAAAGTTTGAGCGAAATATCAGCCTCCTACACCTATAAATAGAGCCCCAGAGCCTATAGAAAAGGGATCTTTTTGGTTCTCAAGCGCCCAGACTCTGCCGGATCGAGCTTTGCACCCTAATCTCGCTATTGTATTCGAATTCCAAGCTGTAATCAAGTGTAATTGTTGAAAGAGAATCAATAAAGTCATAAAAAATTCATAATGGACATAGGCAACATGCCGAACCACTCTAAATTGCTTGTCTGTGCATTTACATTTCTGTTTGTTGGAGTTTTTGTTAGATAATCTTCATTTAAAATTTACATTCTTTACTTTTATCTCTTTAAAACTTCCGAAGAGTGTTGTGCCCAATTTTGGTACAAACACTTTGGTGCTTTCGCTTAGAGATCAACCTAGATACTCTCCTGCTCTTTGGATCTATCGTCGATACCGGATCGCATAAATCTAAGAAAAAGATCCAGATCTCTAATCTAGATTCCTTCCATCCTATTCAGATTTGCATAAAGTCTAGGAAAGGATCTAATTCACCGCCATGGTTAGCACAAGGACCACCTCCCATGCTGTCGATCAAGAAGGCCGGGATAGACAGAATCCCGCGCAGCTACCTCCATCAAACAAGATGCTGCCAGACCCTCAGATCCGTCGGGCCTGGTTACCAGGCAAGAGTTCCAGTTATTGCTCCAGGAATTGGCATAGGGTCGTCAACAGCTAACAGAATAGTTACGTGCAAACGCCGAGCTGACCAACTAGCTAAACCGCCAGAAGCGCAGAAGATCTAGAAGAGATGAAGTTTCTCACTCCTCCACAGAAAGTTCTGCCTCGTCAGGCTACCATAACAGATCCACTCGTCCTCTAGCGGACGAAGGCTACGCACAGGCTGCTGGACATCAACCTACTTTGACTGTTAGACAATTAAGGGTCGGCCCCTCGGCCAGCTTCGATACCGGGCCCTCATCTCGGGGAGGTACAGTTCCGCATTACACCACGGATAACTGTACAGCAACCGCCGCTGTAGAACCAAGGGTTGTTGCCCTAAATTAGCTCGATCTAAACCAACATCAGCGTGGGCGTACTCCTGAACCGTTCGTCCCTTAAGACTACGAGCCAAGGAGGCGAGACGTGGACCGTCGACAGCGCCTGGTCCAAACACACGACATGGAGCCCGACCACACCTTGGCTCAACCCGCATAGAATGTCCAAATGTCGGACCTCCCAGCAATGATATGGAAAATGATCTGCGAAAGTCAGGGTCTTTATAACGACGACTGGAGAATCTCCCGTAGTCACACCCCTTTTACGGATGACATACTCTATGCCGAACCTCCACGACGGTTCAGAATGCCCGCCTTGCTAGTTTATGAAGGGAATTCAGACCCAAATCAGCACATCCTGAAGTATGAGTGGCTGATGAACGCTTCAAGAGCGGATGACGCAATGAAGTGTCGTAGCTTTCCTATCTCTTTGGGGGGCATTACCACCATGTGGTTTACGCGATTGCCACCCTGATCCATTTCTTGCTTTGATCAAATGGCACGAAGTTTGTAGAACAGTTTCGTATGCAGGTTGCTAGGCTAAGGATGTTAATACTTTATCTAGTGTCACTCAAGCTCCCAGGGAGACGCTTAGACGTTACTTGGACAGGCTCCATGCTGCATGTGCAAAGATAAGTAAACCCAATGACAACTCGATCTTAATGGCACTGACTATGGGAATTGATTTCAACTCTGAGTTTGGAAATTGGTTAGCAGGGAAGCCTCCCGCGTCGTTGGACCGTTTCTACTCTAAAGCCGCCCAATTCTTAAGGCGAGAGGACGCGAAACAGTCTAGGAAGCAGGACGACGTGGGACCCAGTAGCGAAGGGATTCAAAGCAATGTGGCAGTGAAACAGTCCGGTGAGAGTTCTGGGAAAGTTCAGCTGAATATACAGAAAAAGCAAACCCAACCGAGAAACAGTGATAATCAGAATAAGAAATAGGATCAGAACCATGGCCCGCGACGTAGGGTACCAATGTTTGACAATTACACCCCCCCTAAATACATCGTTAGAAAACGTGTATCTACAAACCTGCAATGCCATGTAGTATAAGAAGCCTACTCCGAAACCGTCGTCGAAGAGGCAAATTCAGACAGGAAAGTTCTATAGGTTTCACGAAAGCTACGGTCACAATACAAATGAGTGCTGTCATTTACAGGACCTCATTGAAAAATTGATAAGGGAGAGAAAGTTAGATCAGTTCGTGCGGGCACCGTAGTTTGGAGGTGCGGGGCCATCAAACCAAAATCGTGCTCAGAATCAGGAAAGACAGAAGGAACCCGCTTATACGGGTGGAAGGCTGGTCATAAACATAGTTAGTGGTGGTCCTCATCCAGTTATCCGAAGTTGGAGGGAAATGGAGTCGTATGCCAGCTCTATCAGGCACGCGGGCTTCGAGTGTTGTAGTAATTTTGATGAAGGGGCTCCGGCCAAACAACAGAGAATAATGACGGATGACATCGTATTCATAAGCCGAGATGTTGATAAGGTTGAAGCCCCCACTATCGACCCACTAGTCATATCTGCCCAGGTTGGTCCTGCTTGCATGAAGAGGATCCTGGTGGACAGTAGGAGTTCTGTAAATATTTTGTTTTAAAGAGCGTACAATCTAACGAAAATGGAAGCCAAGTATTTAAAACCTTGCCACTCTAGAATCCACGGCTTCGATAGAAGTGCAAATATACCCACGGGAGTGGTGGAGTTTCCAGTGGAATTGGGAGTTGGGGAGCGTCGGAGAGTCCGGATGTTGCAATTTGTTGCGTTATACATTCACTCCCCCTACGACGCTTTTTTGGGCTGACCAGCCCTTGCTGAATTCAGAGCAGCTATTGCCCCGTGGTGTCTGACTCTGAAATTCCCCACCGGCCGTCGGACGGAGTCGTTCAAGGAGATCAGGCTGCTGGGAGAGCCTATTATGTTGCTGAGCTGCGTGAGGCGCAGCGACGGGAGAAGGGAAAGGGCATAGAGGAATCCCTTTCCGTCCGTTTCGCCAACAATTAACAATTAGTGCCTGGGCCTAGGCCTGGGCAGCCCAACCAATTCCTGAGGGATGTTTATCCGAGGGACACGAAAAATAAAGACAAATATGTAGAAATTCAAGCTTCTCCGGCCGAACTGACGATCGACGTTCTGATCGATGATAATGAAGATGATTCAAAGATGTTAAAGATTGGGTCTCAGTTAAGCCAACAGACACAACAGGAATTGGTGAAATTTCTCCAGGCAAATCTCGACGTATTCGCCTGGACGCACTCTGATATGTGTGGGATCTCACCGGACATCACGAGCCACACTCTTAATATTGACCCGCGGTGTATCCCGGTCAAATAGAAAAGGCGCGGTATGGATCCAGAGAGATCTGTCACCCTTAAAGAAGAAGTGGATAAGCTAAAAACGAATGGGTTCATTCGAGATGCTCTATACCCGGAGTGGGCATCCAATCCCGTACTTGTTCGAAAGCCGAATGGAAAATGGAGGACGTGTGTTGATTATTCTGATCTAAACAAAGTTTGCCCAAAGGACAGTTTTCCACTTCCCTGAATTGACCAACTTGTAGATTCAACGGCTGGACATGAATTGCTATCCTTTATGGATGCTTATTCCGGTTACAATCAAATACCCATGCATTTATCTGACCAAGAGCACACCGGCTTCGTGACCGATCTGGGACTCTACTGCTACAGAGTCATGCCTTTTGGGCTCAAGAATGTCAGAGCAATGTATCAACGCCTAGTCAACCGGATGTTCACCAACCAGATCGGGAAGACCATGGAAGTATATGTAGACGACATGCTGGTGAAGTCATGATTCTCCACTGATCACGTCAGAGACCTGGAATCAATGTTCAACATTCTTCGGGAGTACAGGATGAAAATTAATCCACTACAGTGTCATTTCAGAGTCGCATCTGGAAAGTTCCTTGGGTTCATTGTCAACGCTTGAGGAATAGAAGCCAACCCCGAAAAGATATGGGCAATCTGAAATCTACAAACTCCGAGAACAATAAAGCAGGTCCAGAGTCTCAACGGGAAGGTAGCAGCCCTGAGCAGGTTCATTTCAAAGTCCACCGACAAAAGCATCCCCTTTTTCGATCTGATCCGAAAAGGAAAGCGGAACTTTGAATGGACTACTGAATGTGAAGACGCGTTCAAAGCACTGGTTCAACATCTCTCCACGCCACCAACTTTGTCGAAGCCCATCGACCATGAGCAGTTATATCTTTACCTGGTGGTATCAGAGAACGCAATCAGTGCTGCCTTAGTTCGGTAGGAAGACCGAGTGCAGAAACCGATTTATTATGTTAGCAGACGGCTAACCGGAGCTGAGAGAAACTATCCGAAGCTAGAGAAATTGGCCTAATGCCTAGTCATTGCCTCGGCGAAGCTCCGTCCATATTCCCAAACTCATCCTGTTACAGTGTAACAGATCAGCCGTTACCACAGGTCCCTACGCGGCTTGAGACGTCTGGTAGGTTACTCAAGTGGAATATCGAACTGAGTTAGTTTGATATTACTTATACTCCAAGGAGAGCCATTCAAGGACAAGTCCTAGAAGATTTCATAGCTGAATTTACCGTTCCAAAGGACTTGCCCGAAACCAGTAAATCTCTCGAATACATCTGGAAGCTGCATACCGATGGTGCATCCAACGATCGGTGCTCGGGTGCTGGAGTAGTACTTGAAACCCCCGAGGGTCAATCCATATGTTGTGCCTTGAAGTTTGAGTTTCGAGCAACCAATAATGAGGCTGAATATGATGCCTTGCTCGCTGGAATGAAGCTAGCCCGTGATCTGAGAATTGTTGATGTGGAAGTTTACTGTGATTCTCAATTAGTCGTATGCCAGATTCAGGGTAAATATCAGGCCAAGGATCGAAGACTAGCGGCTTACCTAACTCGAGTCCAGGAAGTGCTTGACAAATTTGATTATTATGCCATCTTCTACATACCCCGCGAGCGCAATCAGAAGGCTGATTCTTTGGCCAAATTAGCAAATATAGGCGAAGCACAGTAGATGGGGCTCATTCCTGTTGAAACTTTAGCCTCCCCAAGCATTAATCAGATGGAGGCCGTCTTCTTATTTGAGGCTACTTCTGGAAGGGAATCATGGATGACTCCATACCGAAATTACATCGAGCATGGAACACTACCTGAGCGTAGGAGTGAAAGAAGACAGATTCTTTGAAAAGCCTCGCGGTTCACAATCCAGAATGGCGTCATGTATAGAAGAGGATATTCTGTTCCTCTCCTCCGACGTATCGCACACGATGGGATTAAACGAGTGTTACACGATGTACACGAAGGGGGATGTGGTGATCACACCGGGGGAAGGCTCTCGCTAAGGAGGTACTCTGATACGAGTATTATTGGTCCACCATGAACCGTGATGCGGTGGACTATGCTAGGAAATGCGATAAATGCCATAAACACGCACGAATTTCTAGAGCCCCACCTACCGAGATAACCTAAATGGTCAGCCCGTGGTCGTTTGCAGTATGAGGCATCGATATTATTGGAACTCTACACCTGGCCAAAGGTGGAGCGAAGTATGCCATCATCGCGGTTGATTATTTTACCAAGTGGGCCGAAGTTGAACCTCTTGCAACAATTACGACGAAGAAAGTAATCAACTTCGTTGTCCGCAATATTATCTGCCAATTTGGTCTCCCACGTACCATTGTCACTGATAAGGGAGCACAGTTCGACGGTGTTGAATTCAAGAATTTCTGTAAATGATTCCATATCCACGAGAAATTCTCTGCAGTTTCTCACCCTCAAGCGAATGGCCAAGTTGAAGCAGTTAACTGGGTTATCAAATCTATCCTGGAGAAACGACTGGAAAAGGCCAGGGGCAAGTGGGTTGACGAACTTCCTATGGCCCTATGGGCTTATCGAACGACCCACAAGTCCGCTACCGGGCACACTCCATTTTCTCTATCTTACGGCTCAGAAGCCGTTATTCCAGTCGAGATGGAAGTGCCTTCTCATCGCGTGACTTATTATGACCTGAAGATTAATGCCATATTACTTGCTGAATCTTTAGATTTGCTAGATGAGAAGTGGGAAGAGGCTGATTTGAGGGCAGCCGCATATCGAAGTCGAGTCACCCGATTGTACAATGCCAAGATTCGACCATGGACCTTTGAAATTGGCGATCTCGTTCTGAAAAGGGTCTATCTGGTTCCTTCACACATGAAGCCAAATTGGGAAGGACCGTATGTGATCGCCCAAAAACTCAGAGATGGCACGTTCAAGCAATCGGCCGTTGGCGGTCTTACTTTGCCGAGAGCTTGGAATAGTGAAAGCCTCCGTCGCTACTATATATGACAAGCTTTATTTGTTTGATTCATTATTTTATTTGCAATTTGTTTCTGCATTTCAAAATGTGAATTTGTAATAAGGCAACTGACTTTGTCATATTTTCTCATTTTAGCAATATAATGTCATCTCTTCCAGAGCTGTGATTTATTGAATATGACGTACGACATCACAGTGCACGGAGAGCTAAGTTCCATCGTGTGGTGGAATTTATTCAAATAGGGAGTGACTGTGATATGATCGGTCACTCACAAATTAAACCCAAGCTCGGGGGCAAGTCGCTAGCTAAAATAAAAAAGGATTAATACACGACACTCCTTAAAACAACTCCAAACTCCCAGAGTGCGAGTTGGAGCATAAAAATCCTAAATATGGTTTTGGATAGGGTAAACCCTTCCACCTAACGAATTCGACCGTATCCTAAACAAGTTAGAGGAAGACGGACCCATCCATCTAACGACCTCGCTTGTTAACTCGGGGTGGATGTGACCCGACCATCCACGATCTCGATAAATTCATCATTCCCAGAGTGTGAATGACCTCCTAAAAAGTCTAAACAGATGTGACTGACCATCTGTCGACTAACTCCAAATTCCCAGAGTGCGAATTGGAGTACAAACATCAACTCTAGGTTCCCATAGCACGAACCGGGTATAAACACTAACTCCAAATTCCTAGAGTGCGAATTGGAGTATAAACATCAACTCTAGGTTCTCGGAGCACGAACCGGAGTATAAACACTAACTCCAAATTCCCAGAGTACGAATTGGAGTATAAACATCAACTCTAGGTTCCTGGAGCACGAACCGGAGTATGAACGCTAACATCAAATTCCCAGAGTGTGAATTAGAGTATAAACATTAACTCTAGGTTCCCGGAGTGCGAACCGGAGTATGAACGCTAACACCAAATTCGCAGAGTGTGAATTGGAGTATAAATACTAAGTAAAAGTTCTTGGAGTGCGAACTGTGCTACAAAGTTTCGATAGTTTACGGATTCCCAGAGTGCGAACCAGATTATCAATTACAAATAACTCTGAGTCCCCAGAGTGTGGTCAGAGTATAAATATAACTTAGGTGCGGACGACCACTCAAAAAATTAATCTAAGTCCCCAGAGTGTGGATATGTCTTAAGATTTTTAATAGGTGAGATTGACCGCCGAAATACAAATACCGAGCCCCGGAGTGTGGATGTGATTATTACAAGCGAACAAGCGCGATTCAACTGCTCACCCTTCACTTGTTTCTACATCAATTTGACGATGTTAAGCTCAGAAAGTAGAGATAAACTGCGATCGCTAGCTGATCATTGCAACTGGTTCCCCAAACTGGGGGCATGGCTTAAGTGTAAATCACTGATTGGAGCAATACGACATCGAAAGTCCAACTTAATGAGTCACGACTTGTGTTCACAATTTTCAGACTTAGTGTATGAAACAAATTCAACTCCAAAACTGATACTCCACAAGCATAACGAACTAAAATTCGAACGTTACAACACTTAAGCCTAAGAGTCATGAAGAACAGTTGAAGCGAAGAAAAAATAAAGTTTCATTTCAACTAACTGAAAGTAAAGATTCATGTACAAGTTCTTCCAAAAAATGCCTTCTAGTGGGGGCCGAATCCGCGTCTATACACGACGTATAAAAGAAAAAGTAAACTCCTATCTACCCAAAAAATATGCCTAACGAGCCTACCTATTCCTTCTTCTTCCTCGGCTTCTTCTTCGGCGTGGAACCTCCCGCAACACTAACGATCCTTCGTTTTGAGCTTTTCCCTTTAGGCGGGGAATCCTCGGACGGAAGCATAATATCAATTTCCTCCTCTGAACTTGAGTCTAAGGGGATGCTCTCTGCAAGAGGAGTCGGAGGAACTGGATCTACGACCGGGGGTGGAATAGACACACTAGTATCAACAAGTGTGCCCCGGGTGATATCATTCTAAGTGGAGTTGGGCCAGGTGCCATCAATGCACCCTCAGAATTACCGCCATGATCCGCTATCTCCATCTCCTCATTGATTTCTACAATATCTCTGCTTCACGAATCTCTGCTTCACGAGTAGCACGAGCTTCACTAGGGGCAGCAGTGGTCTGTGTCGAAGCACTAGAGGCAGGCGGAAATCCACTAAGGACGAACAGTAAGTCCGCGAAGGGGTCGCTCTGTCGGCCTAGGAGCTCATTCATCATCTTCTCATCAACAGAAAGCGATCTCCCTTTTGTTACTTCGATAGGCACTGCCGTGGTCATAGTGGTCACCTCGGTGATGATCGCCTCCTGCATTTTTTGTGATTCCTGGGTCGCAGGAGGCGCTGCTGATGTAGCTTTAGTCACTAGACAAGGAAAAAGAAAAAGTTGTTAGTACACACTTCAATGCAAGTACTTCATTTCAGACACACACGAGATTTTTGCAGAGTACCTTCCTCAACTTGACTCATGGCTGGCTGAACAGCTTCAAAAGAGTGCTCCTTTATAGGAGATAAGTATGGTTATTCCGGGTCGTAGGCTGGGACGGGCTGCGGCTCAATCACTGGGACCGGCTCGGATCCAGATGAGGTAACCATCTTAGAACTTGTAACTTGATATGCGACACCTGAGCCCTTGCCAATTTCTAATTGCTGGGTGTCCAGTCTCTCTCTTGTATGAGAAATCGTAGAATCATGAAGAACCTTCTTTTCATCTTCGCTTAATATACGGTTCTCCAGTTCAAATTTGTCAAAGGCACCACCTGACTGCACCGCCTTCTCTTCTTCAATCAGTAAATTCCAGGCGTTGTATAGATGTGTTGAGTAATCGTCAAGCCATGCCAGATTCCAGTGTCTTAGTACATTGGCACTATAAGTGACGAGAAGCTCCTCTATGTCAGCCTCAAGCTCGGTTTCCGCCTGCCGAACCTTTTCATCAACTTCAGCCTCAACCTCGCGGACCTTTTCCATGGCCGCATCTCCCTCCCTCTGATGTACCACCGCTTGATCGCATGCTTCTTGTGCGGAAACGATGGCAGCATCTTTTCCTTTACAATTTTAGAGAACTTAGACTTAAGCTCATTAAGCTCTTTAAGGGACGTGTCCCGCTCAGCCGTGACGATGGTGTTCCTGTGGCCCGTGTCCTCCACTGTGGCGTAGTGTTCCCATTTCATCCTATCCATGGCCAATTGGGCATCGTCGGCCTTCTTAAGAGCTTCTATCTCGGATTTGCGAGAAGACTCAGCCTCGTTATTGAGTACTTGAATAATCTTGTCTTTATGAGAAAGTTATTTCTCCAACTTCTCGATGGTAGCTGGCCGCTCAAATGCCACCTTCGACACTTTTTGCGCAGCTTTCGACCACTCCTTATATTGGAAGAATATATCTGTGACATAATCGTGCACTATGTGTTCGGTCGACGTAGAGATTCTTTTCAAGCATGAGGGAAAGACGTAGCCAACAAAGCAGATGTCAGGAAAATTCTTTTTCAATTGAGCGAGCCTAATCGGTCCTTCCCCAGTAGGCTCGACGAGGGCCTATGCAGTAGTTGAAGGATCTGCTACGTCTTTTCTGCGATGAGAGTCAGACCGTGGAATATGAGAAGACGTCTTATTCCATAAAGTTTCAAGTGGCCTCGAAACGTGAACTGGAGGCGGTGCAGGCATTCTGGGAGGCGGTGAGCAAGATCGGGATCGATGTACATATCCTCTATCTCTGTCAGACCGTTCTTGACTAGAGTATCCTTGATCATAATCCTTATCTCCTTCCCTCCTACACGACTCATAATACGACGAGGATCGACGTGTGTTGCGTAGACTACCAAGCATTGAGCCTCGGTCAGACATGGTATCTGCAAAGCAAAACAAGGACAAAGTTAGTAATCTTTCACAGTGGGCATTTTACAGTCAAAAATCATGTAGTGCCATGAAATGTGAATGTATGTGCAACCCCCCAACCAACCAGATGTGTCAACCACGCTAGAGGGAAGAGACTCGCTTAAAACTAAGGCGTGTTGGAGTTCATCCAATTCGACATCATGTTGCATGGACACGTCGTCCGGAATTGGAAGATCGGCGAGCCATTCATAGAAATTTTCCATTCTTGGAGGAGACGCCTCCAAAATTCTAACCCCGGAGGCAGGCCGGTACGTGACCACAGATTTCCATCTCCATTAGTACAAAAAGCATATATTGCTTCGCCTCATTTGCATCGGTTGAAGTAAAAACTGATCCAAATAGAACTATTTACATCAGTTCTATCTTAATAACCGATGCAATTGGTACGTGAAAAACAATAGGTAATAAAAAAATCAAATTTGCATCAGTTCTCACCAACAACCGATGCAAATAATTTTAGTCGCATCGGTTTTAAAGTCAACCGATGCAACTACTTATTGATGGCAATATGAAATTTAGGCGGAAAATAATGAAAAATTGGCTCCAAATTACTACTTTGGACAAATGTACTCCTTCCTCCCTAGTAACCCACTCCCAAAAAAAAAATCTTCTCCTCCTGGAAAAAAACTACATGCGTACTTGTTTATATAATCAGAAAGCTTATAACAAAATTGAAATCAAACCTTCACGATTAGCCCCAATTTCACAATTCAATCAAACTTTGAAAATTCAACCAATTTTTTTGATTCGGCCACACTAATTGCTGAAAGTGGTTCGGTTCATTATGGGTTCGATGTTAGTTCGAGTTCGAGTGGATGATTTCATGCCTGTTGAGGGTGGTTCGAATTGGGAAGCCGATGGCGGGCGGTTTGCAAAACACGTGGTGCTAATTCTATGAAGGTCGCGATTCTGGGTGATGTTGAGATTAGGAAGTGGTCGCTTCCTTCAAAAGAAGAATTGAACCTTCGCTTCTTTCATTTTAACAGAGACGTCGTGGCAAGAACGATCGGTTATATACTAGCTGGAATCGGAACCATTATTTTCGACCTTGACACCGATAATGTTGATTTGAGCCAAGAATACTGCAGAAGGGTTGGTCCCAATACTGTGGATATGAGGTCATTGTTCTTCACTTGCGATGGTTCCAGTCTAGGAAAATGTGACATTCTGGGGTTTTTCAATAGGTAATTATCTTCTTCTCGGTAAACCAATTCATAAATTATATTAAGCTTTAACCTTATAATATTTCTTTTGTTTACTTAAAAATACGTAGGAGATGAAACACCTGCATACAGAACATGATGATGGAAGAAAGAAGAGGGAAACTGCCGATTTATGGAAGGATTGTGCTGACGAAAGAGTACTTTGTGAACTTGATATTTCATAATGATCAGATTCTGAAGATGAATATCAACGGAAGCGTGATAACAGGCAGAAAGTTCTCTCCGAACTAGCCAAGGAACAATGACAGCAGTTTTGATTTCACAAAATTTATTTAGTCAAACTGTAGTTAAAGTTTTAAGACTTTTTTATTTAATCAATTACTGTTGTGAGTTGTGGAGACAATGTTACTAGTGTGTAAAGTTGAACAATTGGTGGATGGTGGTGTAACTGTTTTGGCAGTGGATGGTGGAGGCTAGTTGATGTGCAAGCAAAGGAGGATGGTTGATTGTTATGGATGTGTACTTGCTGTCAGGTGGATTCAGTTGATGTAATTGGCCATGAGTTGAAGGTGAATGATGGCTGGAAAAGAGGCAGTGCAGGGGATGTTGATGATGCACTGTAAGGCAGAGGCAGTAAATGGAGTTGTAGAAGGATGGTCTGAAAGGTTGATTGTTGTGATGGGATGGAGCAAGGCAGTGGATGAAGGCAGTGATGCAGCAGTGATAATGGAGTTGCTGAAGGCAGTGGGAAGGTATTGTTGTAGAGGACAGTGGATATTGGATGATGTTGGAGTTTGTAGTAACTGGTCAATTGTATGTGCACAGGCGATGGCAGAGTAGAGGTGATATGCACTAGTTATGTAGTTTGGGGTGGTAAGTAGAGCATAGGTGTTATGTAGTGTTATGATTATGGTCTATAGTGTTGGAATTGATTGGAAGTTTGTTGATTTATGTAGTGTTATGGTATGTAGTGGTAGTTGTAGAAGTGTAGATGTTAAACAGAGAGTGGCAAGGTATTTGGAATGGTGAGGGGTTGATGTTGTGCACAAGTTGCATAGTTTTTACAGATATGTGCACAGTTGTAGTATGGTTTGCTCCGAAGTGGACTGGATGGCAGTAGGTGGTAGTATTACTGCAGCAGTGATTGGTGAAGTGTAGATGGAGAGGCAGTGGAACTTCGCTTTAGCTTGGATAGAAATGTTAATGTAGCTCACTACTTCATGTTAGTATGGATTATATAGTTTAACCTCTTTATCTTAGATAGATCATGAGATCCTTCTTTGTGTACAGGAAGTTGCCCCAGACAATGAATTCGAAAAACGCATTAGACCTGAAGTCATCCCTGCAAATGAAATTGGTGTAACATTTTCCGATATAGGAGCCTTAGATGACATCAAAGAATCACTACAAGAACTTGTAATGCTTCCACTTCGTAGACCTGATCTATTTAAAGGTGGTCTCCTCAAACCATGCAGGGGAATTTTATTGTTTGGACCTCCTGGAACTGGAAAAACAATGCTAGCCAAAGCAATAGTGAATGAAGCAGGATCAAGTTTTATTAATGCATCGATCTCGGCAATCACATCAAAGTGGTTTGGCGAGGATGAGAAGAATGTGAGAGCCAACGATCACATGAAAAGTGTTGAAGTAGTTAATCTTAAGGTACCGTAGTTCTCTTGTCCTGTGGTAAATTTACACAATCTATTTTTGTCTTTTTGTACGCCAACGATCACATTAAAACATCTCCAGCCGTGGCTGGAGATGAAAAATGGGGGAGTATTCCCACTTATTTTATCCTCCTTGCGCTCCAGCAGTGCGAGTTGTGCGAGTTTGAACGTGAGAACAGTGAAAAAGTTCAGGACTTAAATGGTTTTCAGAAAACCGTTTAGGCTAAATGGCTTTTTAAAAACACATAAAATTATTCTTTTCAAAGTATTAATTTTGAAAATGTATAAACAGTTTTCAGAAAATCATTTAGCAAAATAAACAACTTCACGCAATTTTTGTTTTTTAAAAAATGGGCCAATTCCGCCCACTCAACTGCTAAAAGAGTGGGAGGAATCAACGTTTCCGTTTTTTCTGAAGCTCCCCATCCTAAAACCCATGCCTTACTAGAGATGCTTTTAGTAAGTTAATCTTAACCTGATTGCATATGTGCAGGTTTTAACCTTTTATTTGAGGCGAACCTTTGTTAAATTCTCATGAAATATCACAAAAATTGGAAATTGTGCACAGGTTGAATACCTGCAGTAGATTCCAGTGCAGCTTTTTCATTCTTAAAAAAAACATCTATAGGATTATTTCACCTTTTAATGAATAACTCATTACTAAAAAGTCTGTTTATAATCCACTTAGTATTTTCTATGAAGGAAGTTTAAGACTGTTAGAGAGGAGTTTTGTATCCTATTTTTATTTTTTGAACACTGGCTAGTATATTTGTCCAATGGATTGAACCCAATACATCTAGCCATGTAAACCAAATGTTTTAATTTTGTAGTGTTATTCACTTGCATGTTCTTTGATAGGCAGAATTATGGTCGGATTACCGTCAATAGAGAACAGAGAGTTGATATTGAAGAAATTATTGGCCAAGGAAAAGCTTGAAGAAGATCTTGACTATAAAGAACTTGCGACCATGACAGAGGGGTTTAGTGGCAGTGATCTTAAGGTTTGTTGTACTATGCTGTGCAATAGTGGTTTAACTACTGTAATCATTGCGTTGCTGTCTAATGTAATTTGGATTATAGTATATTTACTAATGCATTTGTTTCACAGAACTTGTGCACGACAGCAGCATACAAACCTGTAAGGGAGCTAATTCGAAAAGAGAGACTGAAGGAACTGGTATAATCCTAAAACTTTGATGCTTCTTAGTTCTATATAGTGAAGCATTTTAATGCAATGTACACTTATGGTCTGAATATTGAGTTAGCATGCAATTAGACTGCTCTAATTTCTTATCTTCATCTTATAAATGACCAGTCTTGCTTTTTTTTACTGTCAACCAAATATTCAAACATATACTGTTTTGCACAGGAGAGGATGAAAAAATAGAACAAGGTGAGGATTCAGAAGCTATTGAAGAAACAGGAACACCAGCAGTCGTTCTTAGACCACTAAATATGGAAGATATGAGACAAGCCAAAAATCAAGTAAGTTCATTTAGTCCAATGGTTATTTATCCTTTTCAACATTACTTTCTTTTCAAGTAATCTACATCAGTTATTAAGCTCGATTGTCAATTTATCCTTTTTGCATTGAAGCTAACTTATAAATTTGACAGTGAACAGACTCGAGTATTATTGACAAGTGCCGCATTTGTTCACTTGAAAGAAGCAGATTTCTCTAAGCACATGCGTAATCTTGCTCCTGCAAGTCGAACAATCCTGCTTTCTGGCCCAATAGGTAAATAAATTAAAGAAAGAAGCATAATATGATTATGATAGACTTTGTCCTAAGTTGCTGGAAACTTTTCTTGCTTTTTGATCTTAAGCAAGTAGCACCATGTGCTTCAACTTATGACACTTTCTCTTCCTGGTTGCAGTGGGTGCTGATGGACAATGTAGAGGTGATGGGGGATGGTTTGAATTATGGTTGTGATGGTTTGGGAAGTTAGACAGTGTATTGATGATCAATACGAAGCCCTTGAGGCGAAAGCAAGCGCCTTTAACTTTTCATCGATATGAAATCAAAGCCAACGATCCATCCACGAGCTCCCTCGTGGCCCTCAATTTCTTTTCTTCTCCAATCCCATCCGGGCATCGCCATGGCCACTCTCGACCAAGCTTTGGCCCAGATCTGGCCTTACCGATTGCCAGAGTTGATAATTGGAAAATATAGGATGGATCTGAGATTCAAGACTCTGTCACCTGGATTTAGTCATAACTGATTGATTACCTAGATTAAAAGTGGAATTCGAAGGATTAAAAGTTTGTGTTTGATCGATTCGAAAGCGAAGAGGAGTTCTTCTTTTCTTAAGCTTGTGAATCAATGTGAAAGCAGAAGATGAGGAAGGTAACAGTAAAAAGTAAAAAGTGAATAGTGGCCGAGCCTAGATATTTATATGGACCCAAGGGAGGAAGGGGGGGCGATTCGTCTCCTGGTTAAAGCAACCAGTCGCAGCAAGTCAATCAGCAGATCGATTCGAACCCATTGTTTGAATCCATTGGCCCAAGCCCATATCGGTTCGAAATCTTCATTAGATCCATCGATACGAACAATACTCTTCGAATCCATCGATTCACATCATCCAAAGACCAGCATTCATCGGCGCAAGTTGAGGATCACTTGTTCGAATCCAGCGGCGTCGAAGACCATCGATACGAATGTTAATTCTGTATCCATCGATACTCATATCCATCGATTCGAAATGAAAGATTCGCATCCATCAATACAAAGTCCATCAATGCGAGTGTGACATCTCAAACTTCGATATCGATTCAGGAGAGGATCGATATGAAGAAACACCCAAAAACAACCATCAAGTGTTGTTACAACGAAAGTTTCATATTGATTCAGGAGAGGATCGATACAGAACTCAATACGAGAAAGCTGACAACGATTCGTGGACGTGCCATGTTAACGAGAGTCAGGTTAACATATATACATATATGTCAAACTAATATCCAATTTTCAACATTAACAGGAATTGGATGTTCATCTAATAATGATTACGGTGACAAACAGCTAAACATTATCGTACAGAAACTCAAGGTTACAACTCTCAACGAAGAAGCAATAACTGTTCAGAGTGAAGATTGCAACTTTTCAAAGCACGCTATGTTTTCACAAGACGTACTTGGGGGGAAAATGTTATCCCGCCTTTTGGCAAGGCCGAGATATCGAGGAACTGATTGAAAACTAAGGATCACTCGTCTTGGGTATCGAGTATGCACAGGTTCGCTATGGATGTCAATGAATTTTGTCCAAGTTCGGATCAGGCTACAATTGACAAGTCACGACAAGAGAAGCCTTGGAAGCCAACATTTCAAATTTCAAGTCAATCCGAGTTCATATGCTCAAGTTATGATCGACGCAAGTTGAGGGAGGTAACCTTGCTTTCGTATCCATCAATCAACATCAATTCGAATCGATCGGTTTCGCACCGATCAGACTATACCACTTCACATCCATCGACAGGCCCTGGTTCAAATCGATCAGTTTCATATCCATCCATGGGCCTTAGTTCGTATCGATCGGTTTCGTATCCATCAATGAGTAGTATGCTTCGTATTGATCGTTCAGTGTCTAATTCGTATCCATCGAGAAGACACTTAATCGAATCCACCATATAGCCTTGGTTCGTATCCATCAGCTGACCTCATTTCGTATCCATCCCAAGTATTGCTTGTTCGTATCGATGGAACGAGGACAACCTCCATCTATATGAAGTACACAACCTCCATCGGTACGAAGTGGGCAGGCTACGAATCAATACAAAGCACATTTCATTGATGGATTCAAGCTACACAACATCTCTCGATACGAATAAGGAGAAATTTAAGGGAAGATGCGGTCGACTCAGAGTAAAGGGTGGATCGATGCGAGGAATGCACGCCGCGTCATCACAGAGGCACGTGCATCATCGGTTCGAAGAGGATCGATTCGAAGCCATGGATTCAAACCAGACAGCCACCGAGAAACTCGAACTCGTATCGATCATAACTCGAGATCCACTGGTCCAAATGCTATAAAATTTTCACAGAAGACTACGCACAAGCTAAGGATATTCTCGTCGAGTTTCACCTTTGTCGGACGCAATCTTGATCGATACGAATTGAGTTCGTGTCGATCATAAAACAAGTCGAAAGTTCTCGAAATCGGTCGTGTGGGCCCTCTCACGTGCAAGAACAAGTCTCTCGAAGTTTGAGCGAAATATCAGCCTCCTACGCCTATAAATAGAGCCCCAGAGCCTATAGAAAAGGGATCTTTTTGGTTCTCAACTGCCCAAACTCTGTCAGATCGAGCTTTGCACCCTAATCTCGCTGTTGTACTCGAACTCCAACCTGTAATCTACTGTTGTTCGATGTAATCAAGTGTAATCTTTGAAAGAGAATCAACATAGTCATAAAAACTTTATAGTGGACGTAGGCAACACGGCGAACCACTCTAAATTGCTTGTCTGTGCATTTACATTTCTGTTTGTTGGAGTTTTTGTTAGATAATCTTCATTTAGAATTAACATTCTTCACTTTTATCTCTTCAAAACTTCCGAAGAGTGTTGTGGCCATTTTTGGTAATAAATACATGCCACTCTATATCGTAATCATCATGAATGTACTACATGTCAAAGTACTAAGGGGCGTTTAGGTATCTACATCAATAATATCCGGCTGATGTGACATCCCAAAGGTGATAAGAAATCAAGAAAACATAACATCCATCATCCAACCTCACATTCATTCACTCGGTGCATTAGGTATGTGATAACTCGAATATCTCATCATGGTCAAAGACTACTCAAAGTCCCGGTTTCTCTATACTCGAATCCATGTCACTCAGCAGGCGAGGAAATAGATCCCCCATCATGGTTGATCCAGAGTAAAGATCGTCCGTCATGTAGATCAGATCGCCCATCATAGTCCGAATGGGAACCCTATACTACCTCTCCTTCATGAGTACTCTCTGAACCCTCGAGTTTTAATGATCCCTTTGCACACATGATCTATAGAAGAGCTCGTCATGGAACTGATCTTTCAACTCCCATCACAAGGTCGATGTGGTTGGGACAACTCTCCACAATCATCGTTAGTAGAGTATCATCATTCATCCCATAATGTTCCTCCAAAAATCCACTCAATCTAATGCATGATCATATGCTCTACATCATGAAGTATAGCAATCCATCGTTGAAGCCATCGCTTCCCATTATGTAATCATCATTGCATCGCGCATCATCGAAATCACCATTGAATCCTAATGGTTCGGTACCAATCTATTACTTATCCATATTTGGCTAAGTATTTGGATTGGGTTGAGCTTGGGATGCACAAACGCAAGGCCCAAAGTATCCCCTATCATGTCCCGAAGCTAGTTTAGAAAGACTAGAAGCTGCCCCACAACTTTCATCACTAAACCATGCAACCCCGAGCCATCTCCACCGATCCATCGATCACCGACCCCATGCTTCAACACAACATTCTCATGCTTCTCCACGTGAAGTCTCCTCCAAAGATCCATCAAAATTACCAATCAAAGCCCATGGAACAGTATCGATCCATGACCATCGATCCATGCCATAGCCCAAATTCGACTTCTTTCACTCCATCAATTCAATATCTAGTGTAACAACTTTGTTTTTGTGCCGTAATTATACGTACATTGAGTTAAAACGGAATTGTTTGGATTTTGTAATTGATAATTAATATTTGAAAATAGATTTTTGTTAATTTAATTCTATTTAATACAAATTTTGATTTAATAAACCGAAATAAAATTCATAATTTTTTCAGATAATAAATTGAAATCGAATAAAATGGTTGATCAACATAAAATATCGTAAGGGCAAATTATTTTTATATGACTGAATAGTTAGGAAACAAATTTATTTAGTGACACTACAATGAATAATTGAATAAAAAAAAATAAGTACTGAATTGAAAGAAATTGCGTGGTTATCGAAATATATTGCATAAAATATAGTACAAACCAATTTTAAACTAAATTGAAGTATTTTTATAACATAAATATTGAGGATTAAAATTTAAAATTCCAATGTAAAGGAAAATTAAGTAAAATAAATGTTGAATTAAAATTTCAAAGCCCAGATCAATCAAGCCATTTAAATATAATATCTTTATTCTTTGGAGAATTCTTTATATTTCAACAACTCAAAAACAAATCCCTGTATTTCATACCCATACCTTATTGCTTGATACCCAATTTGAGAATTTTGAAAATTGATCGCATCCAAGTTACAAAAAAAGGGTGCTCGAGCGAGCAACGCATGTTGTTGGAAGAGTGGGCGTTCGCGTGGACATCGTGGTGGTGATGGTTGAAGCTGCAGTTGAGATTCGGATCAAGCTTGATAATGGCGATATTTTGTTGAAGTCGATGGAAGCTATGGCGACTGGCTCTAGGCGATGTAGAGGAGTGTGAATGTATGATCATTTGGGAGCAGTGGTTGCTGTCTTTGTTTGGAATGGTAATGCTGGAGATGCTAATGTAGGATACATTCTTTGAGGCGTGATGCAACCAGCGACGATGAGCATGCGTTCTTCAAATCCACAATCTTGTGAGTTATCTACTCATAACCATATCTATAATTTTTCACAATTACATCTATAATTCACTACCCATTACATGTATATAGTGCCGAAAATAGTTGAATTGTTTCGTAGATATGTTAGTTTGGGATTGACTATGCTGGATTATTGGTATATTTGTTTGGAATTGGATTGATAGTGAAGTTTTGTGTTTGTTAGAGATCTGAAATGCAAAGGTGATGCTATCCGTTGGCATTTCAATTTATGTAATTTATTTATATTCTGTGTATAATGTATGGATGATCGAAATTTGATGGAATTCGATTCGGCTACACGATAAAGATATGTTGATAATTTGATTGTTGAATTTGAGAAAATTTGCTCCATAATTCATCTCTTTACATGTTTAGTTGATCTTCTATTTTAAAATATTTTTACAACCCTCGATAAACTATTTTGGTATTTTAAAATTATACTGGAGTATATTTATAAATAAATAAAATTTATTGGAAAATAAAATGATTTTTTTGAAGCTATTATAGATATCAAGTTGTTCTAAAAGTGGAAAAATAATTTATTTACAATTGTTGGTGTATAATGTGAATATTTTGAGTTATCTTCTATAGTTTAAAATAAATATAATTTAATTTGTAACTCACAAATTTATTTTAATATAGTGTTATATTGTAAAAGATAATGAAATGAAACTTAAAGCAATATTTAGTGATTTTCAATATCAACCATTAGAAATTTGAATATATAGTTAAAGTTTTGAATCATATATTGTAGTTTGAAATAAAAAGAATTAATCTTGAGATTTGTAAATTTATTTAAAGCATTATTTAGTTCTAAAAATTATAGAGTAGTTTATATAATTAGTTTTGACATGTAAAGTGAGTATTAATGTTTTAGAAAAATATGTATAGAAGGAGTTGGAATAAATTTGAGTAATTAAATATTATATTGGAATGATTTCAATAAAGGACATTTGATTTATAAAGTATTTTTGAATGCTTTATATTATATAAATAAATCATTGGAATGAAATTTTGGTATCTATATCTTTCTTTTGGAATTATATTTATATAGTAGTAATTATAATAATAATTGTTTATTTGAAGTTTACATAAATATAATTATTATGAAATAATACTAACTGTAGAAAATTATGGAAAGGCTTTTATAAAGGAAATTTGGTTTGTATATTGATTTTGAATGTTTTATTCAAATATTCGATTTAAATTTAATGAAATATTCTATTGAACTGCATTATTATTTCATTCTGAAATTAAAATTGGGATTTTATATATGATTTCTACTGCTTTTGATTTTTGGTTTCTATATAGATTTCGATATTGTGAATGATTTACCGTTGATATAAATTTGATCGGTGATTTGGTATGATACGATGATGACATCCTTCTGTATGATTTTATGTTGATTTTTATTCTGTGTGATGAGAAATCTGAATAAACAGAGTTATAATACCGTTGGAATGGAGCATTTGGTAATATTTCTTCGGTTGTTCTTTGGACTTGTTATATACTAAATATTGAAGAGCTAGTATTGTGTGAGAGCTATGAATAAATGGGCTCGTAACACGAACTGGTACGGGACACCACTGTGTTATTTATTCAGTTATTCTTCGCTCGCAGATGACATTCATATGGGGTTATGTAATGTGTGGATGACTCGTTGCGGTGAGCACGTATGGAGGCTACTTGTTAGCCACATAGTTTGTGTACATTATGTATCTGTCTACCTTTGTCCAACACCCTTTATGTTTCAGGAGTGAACCAGATTGGTCAGTATCCACCCTAGCGGCATAATTGTAGGATTGGGCCCTAGATCCGAATCGAACCGTTGTTGTTATGATAGTTGATGCGCATCATGAGATAGATATTTGGTTTCCCCTTGTTTCGCATAGGCCAGCAGTTTACCATAGAAGCACATGTCGGTAGTCATGGACGAAGAGCCTATGCGTTTTTTTAGCAATGGTGGATCAATGTCACGATACCGAGATGAGCGAGGTAATGGTAACCAATGATTGTAGGAGTCGTGTCATATGGACCACGTGTGGCCCCTAGAGCAAGAATGTGATGTCAGTCTCCCTCTGGTTTCGGTTTATGTGGAGTATGAGTATGTATATGGATGGTAGATGGACATATATTATGTATAGATGATATTATACGATTATGTCCAGATAATAGTCAACCCCGTATCCTTCTTAGGAGGACGACTTATTTATTATTCATTATATTTGGATATGGTTTCGAGGCTCAAATATTTCTTATTGATTTTGGTGATTTGATGATGATATTTATAATTGAGATTGAGAGATTTAGTGGGGCATTGCAGTGTTCTTGACTGATTGTGCTTGATGATTTCTCGTGGATTTTAGATTTGATTGTTTCAAGATATGGGTGGTTCACCCATTATTTTTTATGTGAATTCTGATTTTATGTGTTTTAAATAGGTGATGATATTGTCTGTTTAGGTTTGCTATGAATGTCATTTAAGATATTATGAGATTATAGTTCGTTATACTTCTTGTATTATTACTTTATGTTATTACGTCCATCATTGTAGATATAGTCTGACATGTTTATTATTTATATAATACTGAGGTCAGTCCGAGATATTTCAGGTACAGGGACGTCGAGACTAAGTTATATTACTTGGGCATAGAGGAGAGTAGTTATTCACTATTGTTGTATATTAATTTGTATTATATAGACTCATGTATACATAAGACCTAGTAATGTACATTATATTTTGTATACCATATATTGTATATTATCGTTACGATTGACTATGTGATCTCCGTTATTTGTTGTATATTATGTATTGTTTTGTCCTAAAGGCACATATGTTTAATGCGTTATGCCGATACTGTGTAGGTTTAGTGGTAAGTTATATTTGATGTTTGAATACCTATCGGTATTAGCCTAATGGAATATTCATGTGTGTACCCCATATTATCTCATTCTCTGTATTATCTGATGGTATTGTTTTGTAGTACTCTTGGATAGGATATTGAGATGAGGGTGTCACAAGTTGGTATCAGAGTAGGTTCAGAACAATACACCATATATTAGAGACACGAGTTAAGACCTTAGATGAAACTTAAAGTCCCTGACCCTTGAGAGTATTGGATAATTTTCTGTAATAAGAGATTAAATATATTATATATGTATAGGATGATTACTGGAGTAATCATCAATAGACGTATTTTTGGATTCATAAATACAAGTATTTAATACAATATTAATTTCTTTTCCTTCAAGTATGAAGTCTAAAATGGTTGGACTAGCGAGGACGAAAGAAGTTGTCTAATCAGTAGCATTTGTATTTATGACTTTGGATGGTTTAATATTGCCTTGCAGTGTTTGGTTTGATATTATAGTTGAGTTTTGATTTGCTTTTTATCAGAGTGCGCACGCAACGGAGAATTTATTTATTAGTTTCCGCTGAGTGTATTTATTTCGGTCTTTTATGTTTATTTGACAATAGGAAATTATTGTCGTTGATTATAAATTGTTGATACGAATTGAATTATTGATTATTGGTTTATATTGAATATAAATGAACATGAATGGTTTTATTTGATAGTATAAAATGTTTATTTAAACAGTTTGGTGAATATATTTTAAAGACTGTTTGAAAAAGTTTGGTGAATAAATTGTCGGTGATTTTTTGGAAAGAAAATAAATATGAAAACTACACGTCTTTTGAAAAGTATATATTATAAGTTTATTAATTATAACCTATGAAAGTGATACTTGTGAATATTTTTGGAATAAAAATTGTGTAAGTCTGTCCGTAGAGTCAGAGTTAAGAGATTCGGTCGAGGTGTCTAACCAACATTATCGATAGAGATTCCTAAACGTCAGAACAAAACATTTTGACACAATGGTTTGAAAAGAATAAAATGATTTGGAAAAAAAGTTTTAAATTTTTTTCTTTTAATAATGTAGATTTTAAAAGGGAGAAATGCATGCATAGTTGGGTTGAAAGAGGTGTTTTGTGATTTTTTGAAACAAAATAAAGTTGGTTGTAAAGATTTCCAAAATCTCCAACCAATTAACACTCTTATCAGCTGTTGGTCGTTAATAAAATAATAGAGCCTTCACCTTCTAATTGTCAAAAGAATAGTATATATCATTTCAAACAAGGTATCTTATTTATCCAGAAGGGTTAATATATAAGTAGGAAGCAATCTATTTCTCATTCTAAAGTAATTTCAGAATTTGTACCCTACAATATAATCCTAAACCGTCATTCACTGAAAACAGATCAGTATGCATCACACTCAGAAGTAAGTAGCCGCTAACAACAAAATGAAAAGAAAAGAAACATTATATTTCCTGAAATAAATTGATAAACCATAATCATTGATATAAATTATTGAAAATTATAAGATATAACTTACTGTTACATTAGAGTAAACCATAGGATATTATTACAGACTATGATCATCTTTTTATTCTATATTTGTTTTGCTGGCTAATACGTTGTTTGAAGCATAGAAAACAATAGTTAGTATTTGTGATGAAATGCAAATTTAGTCCTTAGCAGGTGCCTTAATTTATTCTTATTTATACGACCGTTGCGGTACGCGCTTCGTGCGCGATGATGACATGTGCTTTACGCGTGAATTTTTTTTTTTACAATTTATATATGATTAACACATTCAAGAAAAAATGATTTGCAAAAATATTTAGTCATGTTTTTACGCTGAAATCATATATAGTTAATTTAAATTTTTATTTCTATGGTGCAACATTTAATTTTTTGTTAGTTTTAGTTTTATATATATTATTAATTAATAAACAGTGAATTCGTAAGTGGTGTTTATTTATTTAAATAATATTTATTTGTTAGATCATATTCTTAAGCGTAGATGAATAATTTGAATTTGTAAAAAAATTTAACTGTTTTAACTTAGTTTGAATAGTTTCAGTCTAGCCTAATAGGCTAAAAATAATATAAATAACATCTGCGTTTGATTATTATGATTTTACCAATTCTTTTTACGTAGTTGTATGTGGAATAATAGATGATAATTAAATTATATATCAGTAAAGGGTATATTGAAAAGTTCATAATCGGATCAAACTTTACGCTTCCAAACCAACTATTAATAAAGATTATGTAAGCGTTAACATTTCCGAGTACTTAAATTCTTAACAATGATATATAGAAATTTTGGTCCGAGTGAGGAGCTTACATAAAAGAAGTAGGCCAAAATGAAAGAATAACCTATTAAGGTAAAACTCAAGCTTTAATTTCAGCCAAACAGTACTCATCAATGTTTTAATCCATTATGCAGTGCCATTATTTCACAGGGTCATGCTTCCAACGTATAGTGATTTATTTGTTAGTGATATATTTTCTCTACATCGTCAGTTTCATCTAATTTTCTTCCATTGTCAAGGTTGTACTTTAATGTTATGCCTTCTCACAACACGTTATTTTGTTTTATTTTAAATATGTTTATCTTTCCTCCTTTTTTTAATTCCTTTTTTATATCACAAACACCATTTTCTATTGAAGTTTATCGTCATGTGACAGATTACATTAAACATTGATATTGCAAAATACCAGTACATTCCTCGATAAAAGCCATAATTTTGTTAATATAACCGACTATTATGACGGTAATATGCTAATTGATGTCACATTTATAAAATTATTTTCTAATACTACATGTCTTTTTTTTACTTTTGATTTTCATTTACATGATAAACGCTTAAACCATTTTTAAACTCACGTCCTTTTCTAAATGAAATAACATTCAGTCCCTGACCTTCCTCTTTAAGAGCCTTCAAGATTCTAAGTTAGAATTTATTTTCCAATTTGAGTCTTTTGGTATTGCCCAATATGTCAATTTAGATGAATCAGACTTAATATGTAGAATATCTATTACATTTATGAATAAACTATTGTTTGATATTCTATTTGATTTCCCTTTTATCCTAGAAAATGTCAGGTGGTTTATTCTGAATTATTATCCATTGCAGCTTCAAGAAACTAATCTACAAAATGAATATTATGAAGTTTACTTTGTACATACCAGCAAGCGGATGCTAAAGAGCGTGATATATAAAGGATAGTTTGAGGATTTTAAAAAGACACGGTTGATCTAGTTCATTGAATTATCATAAAGATTATGTGAATTGTGTTAAACATTATCTCATCAGATTTATGAATCCAAAATCCAAAACAGCAATAGTATTAAAAAATATAACAACTGAGCATATCATAAAATTGTCCTGACGAAAACATGAGAGCAGTTTTAAAACATAAGCAGTGTTCCTTGTTTGGAAAGATTATTATATCATTATATAATAGGAAAGATGCGAACATCTGCACTTAAACCAAAATAGCTAAAAGGAAAACAGTCAATACTTTGTCCATTTATAAATTAAAACAAGGGATAGGGAAAATCACCTCCCTTGGCAAACAATTTCTCAAACTTATTTTTAAAAGGAAGATAATTTCTCAAAAAAAATTAGCAGCCCTTGTTGGCTTCTCAGCAGCGCCTTTCTGGCTACCTAGCTGCTGGGTTGCTGGGCATGTGGCCAACCACAGCCCAGATCGGGCTGGGCCTTGAGCCCAGTCCCCCTAAAAAACGAAACAGAAGAGAAAACGAAAAGAAAATAAATAAATTAACGAGAATAAAGGCAAACAATTGTAATATGATCATTGTCGTGCATGTATCACATTGTGTATTAGGCACTATAACTATATCATAAACATGATTATGCTTCATACATAATATTATGTGATTCGATACATCTCATACATCCAAGTCAAATTTCTTCAAATGAGCTTGTAATAAGAAATTAACAAGTAAAAGTTAGTCATAGTACTCGAAAGATTGTTTTCCATACGTTGCATTTATTTTTACTCGTTGGTACCTGCTTTTAAGAAGAGGATTAAAAAGCTCTAATCTTTATAAACTCGAACGAATTCAAAACTTTTTCATATGTGCATATTGTTTTCGATTTTGAATTGAGTATAACTTTATATATACAACGTTTTGATAATTTCATGGGATAAGCATAGATACATGAAGACTTTGGATTAAATTTGGCGCATATTTACTTGTATAAATTAAGCGAACATGCTTAATAATGCAAAATGAGGCATGTTTTTCTTAAAAATTGATATATATATATATATATATATATATATATATATATATATATATATATATATTGTGGAATATGTGCCGTGTGACAAGATTTTGATATATAAGTTATTTCTAACCATATTTTGCACGATATTTAATTTATCATATTGTGATTGTTTGAAACACTCTTCATACGAAAGAGACTCTGCCAGAATTTACCAAATTTTCTGGAGTTAGCAAATTTTCATAGGATTATATTGTTAGCGAAAAATAAAAAACGTTAGAATAATTCTATTTAATTTTGTTAGCATATGATGAAATGAATTTCAATGTAAGAGCCGCATAGGGGATTGAGTAGTTGGGTTTGATAGACAATCGTAAAAAGGAAGAAAGTTAAGGTACACATTGTCTATGACGTCTCCCTATAAGAAATTACGGGAACACAATTTTGTTAAGGGGGGAAGTTTATAACAACCTTATTTTCAACGACGTAATTATACGTAAATTCAGTTAAAATAGAATTGTTTGGTTTTGGTAATTGATAGCTAATATTTGAAAACAGATTTTTGTTAACAAAATTCGATTTAACATAAGATTTTGATTTAATAAATTGAAATAATATTAGTAAAAAAAAATTCAAATAATAAAATGAAATCAAATGAAATGGTTAATTATATAAAATATTTTTATGATGGAAATAGTTGGAAAATAAATTTATTTAGTGACAATAAAATGAATAATTAAATAAAAACAAATAACTATTGAATTGAAAGAAATTGCATGGTTATCGAAATATATTGCATATAACGAAGTATTAACTGTTATCCCACCTTTTTGGTCCAGGCTGAGAGATCAACAAATAAGCTAAAAAGGATGGAAACCGGTATTGGAGATCGGTTGGAAACAAGGCTATGATCGGTATCATCAAAATTTGACTAAGCTCCAATCAAGACTAGATCGGTTGGGAATGATGAACAAGGCTAGGAAAGACTACGTTTCAAATTTCAAGTCAATTGAAGTTCATATGATCGCGATATGGTTGATGCAAATCAAGTAATGCTCTCATTCGTATCCATCAGGCAACTTCCTTCGTGCCGATCTCATTCGAATCCATCAGGTATACATCGATTCGTATCCATCAGGTATACCTCAGTTCGTATCCATCAGGTGTACATCGGTTCGTATCCATTCATATCTCGTTTGTATCCATCCCACAAGCACCATTTCATATCCATTGTGTCTCACCTACTTCGTATCCATTTTACCGGTTCCGCTTTATATCCATCATGCCTGCTTTGTTTCGTGCCATCATCTGAAGATGTTTCGTATCGCTTCTATATGAAACAACACCTAAAAACATAACTACTCGATGATCGATACGAAGAGAGTCAGACTATACCAAATATCGATACGAAATGAAAGCAATAACATTGATACGAAGCGTCCTCCAGCCATTGATACGAAGTGACCTGCAAGCATCGATACGAACAAGGCCTCACATGATCGACATGAACATGCCGCGTCCATAAAAAAGACTTGGTCAGTCGGCATAAAAATTGAATCGATTCTAAAGGTTAGCGCCACATCAACTAACATCACGTGCCCAAAAGCGATGCGAATAGATCGGTACGAACCGAAGCGATGCGAACTCAGCAGCCTTCAACAAATCCAAACTTGCATCGATCATATCTCACAATCTACAAGACCAAATCCTACCAAATTTTCACAAGAGCTTGTGTACAACCTCAGGAATGTTCATAATCGATCTCGACCCGATTGGGCAAGATTTGGATTGATACGAATCTCATTCGTATCGATTATAGATTGAGTCGAAACGGCCAGGGATCGATCACGTAGGCCCACTCACGTGAGGGAAGGAGTCTTCCGAAGTTTGAGACGGATATTTCCAGCCTACACCTATAAATAATAGCCCACGGTCTTAAGAAAAGGGATCTTTGGCTCTTCGACGCCGATACTCTGCCAGAATCATTATTGTAACTCAGCTAAGCTATTGTAAACCTCTTGTAACCAGCGAGTTATAATCAATAAAATAGAAACTCTTCAAAGTGGACGTAGGCCGGAGTTAGCCAAGCCACTATAAATCCTGCGTTATTACTGCTTTCTTTTGAATTTTTATTGTTCTTCACATTCATACTCTCTACATACATACTATCTATGATCTGTGACTATGATTTGGCGCTTTCATTTCGATTTGGGTGTTAGTGACCAATTTTGAAGCTAACATTTTGGTGCTTTCACTGAGAACCACTAACGCTCAGGAATTCTAAAGCTTGGATTTCGGATTTGAAAGCTTAAGGACTTGGATTTCGAAAGCTATGGCAAGCAATCAACAAGAAGACAAAGGACTGAAAGGAGTCAACATGAAAGGAGTCAGGAGGCTTCCTCGGTAGCGAATTAGGCCTCGATCTTCATTACCAAAGATGAGATGGAAACGATGCTAAAGAGGCAAGAGGAGATGGTGCAGAATCTACTTCGGCAAGTTGGAATGCAGAATCAAGGGAACACAACTGCAAGAGATGCTGGAGATAGAGGTCGGGAGCATGGAGCAACCAGAATTCATAACAGAGTAGAACCATCAGGAGCAGCACCAGAATTAAGGGGCACTCACCGTAGCATGTTGATCCAATCACGGGCAGAGACCAGGTGGAGCTGTGCAAGGCAGCATTGATATAGGAATGGATACTCGTCTAGGAGAGCAGATTTCAGGAATCCCTCGTGAACTTGAGGGGTAGATTGTGTAGGATCGATTTCACCCTAAAGGGGGGGTGAATAGGGTGATGCTATTAATTATAAAAATTATTGCGGAAGCTTGTAAAATTATTTCAACATAGATATATCAAAATAATAGCAGCACGGATAATAGCAAAATAATAAATGCAGAAATAGAACGACATAGAATTTATCCAGCTTCGGCAAAACCCTGCCTACGTTCTGCCTCTAAGGTTTCTACTAGAAATTAAGTAGTCACACGCTTACACACGTAAACTCGTGACACCCGCTATTGACTAACCTAACTCTACGCTCAAAACCCTGCCATAACTCAGCCGTTGAGTTGCGAATTCTCAAACTATGCCACGTAGTTTGTCCTCTAGTCACACGACTAGAAATTACAACGGTTTGAAATGAAAAATACAATTTAAACACAATAAAAACCAAAACCCTAATTATCCCCCTTTTAATATAAACCAACACTAAAGAAAGAAAGACCGGCCCAATATTATTCTCTTTATTTATTCGGTCCGCTTCCTTATGAAAAATGGTGGCTTTGTTCGTTCTCGTTCGTTCCGCTTAGCTCTAAAATTAGGGCTTTGCCAAGTTGCCGCTTAAATTGATGGTTGGTGCTTCGATTGCTTACTTCAATTGATTCGTTCGCGGCTCCTCCTTCTTGATCGAGTTCGACTTTGATTTGGTATGTAAATTTTTCTTTTGCTTCTTCTGATTTGCTAGCTTGAACTCCATGATTTTTATGCCAACGATGATTGGGTTTATATAGGGTTTAATCCCCTATAATTTTTTTCGTATGTAATTGTTGAATTCGTCTGATAATTTTTTGGCTTGCCGTTCAATTCAACTTGAATGTTGATGATTTGCACTGACTTGTTCAAATTCGTACAGTTCTTTGTTACTTGTTTAACTTAATACTCACGGTTTTGAATCTGAACTGTTCGATTTTTTCCTTGACTTGTTCATTCATGATTACCACGACTTGATGATTTCTGACTTGGTACGAACTTGCTGCCTTGGTCATCACGGCACTGACTTTGGTTTGAAATCTGCAAACTTGATTTTTTGAATTTATGGTTTCACTGTTTTGATTTCTAACTTGTTCGTTCCTTTTTTTCTTTGGTTATAACGTAGTTGATATCGGCCACTTAGCTTGACGTGGTTGTTGACATTGCCTAACTTCGGTCATTTTCTCACTTGTATATCATGATTTTCATACCGCTGTGTCTTCACTGGACATATTCATGTACATACTTATTTTGTTCTCCGATCTACCTGAACCTGTTAGTCGAGTTAGGACTGCATATATATGTGTGTTCATTTCCGTAGCATACTCGCTCTAATGCTTGGATTTTTGACCCACTGCATCTTCACGGTTTTGATTTAATCCTCTGTGTCTTTGGCACTATCACTGCTAGTATGACTTCGACATTGTTTCTCTGACTTGGTTCATGATGTCTCTGGTCATTTGAATTTATTTGTTGCCAGTTGCCATTTTACTGACATGTGTTCGTGTTGTTGTAGCCACGAGCTACAGTCTTCACAGCACCCATATTATCCTTGTATATGCATCCTCCATTCATGTGTGACAGTTTGCAAAGTTGTTTCATTTATTATGTTTATTTTCTGGTTGCCTCAGAGTTTTGATGCACATATATATTCTTTTCATATGATGAATTCTGTTGTCAATTTATGGTGTACTTTTGAAGCTTTGCACTGTTCATTTGATGTTGTTGAACTTGGTTCCATGGTGGTTGATGTTGTATGGCAAGACTTTCATTTGTCTTTGATACTGCCTCTGTCTGTCTCCAGTTAGAGTTGTACTTGCCTTTCTTTTGTCTTTGTTGGTTTGTGCGTATTTTGCCTTGCTGTATGTCAGTGCTGATTTGGTTAACATTTTTTGTGGTTCACCTTGGTCCCTCTTGTGTTGATCTTCAACTTGAGTTGCAGATTTGAGTCTGTTGTATTTCATGTTGCCTTGAATATACTATCTTCATATATTTAAAACTGTTGTGTGTATGTCGACATTGAATTCGTCTTTTCCACTGTATATGTTGACATATTAACTTGGTTGAACATGTGCACTGAGTTGGTCCTCATGTGTACCGATGCATTGTATTTTCATTTATCTTTGAGCCTGGACAGTTTGGTTAAGATTTGGTCTTGCATTGCACTGACAGCTGAATTCATTTGCATTTTGCCGTTGTTTGTCAATTTTGCTTGGTCGACACTTGCTCATCTAAGCTCGCACTTGAATGTGCATTCTGTAGTTGTGTTGTACTGGTTTGGTATTTTCTTCAATTTAGTTTGATTCACTTTGAACTTCATGTTGATTTTTGAAATCGCACCTGAGTTGAATCCAGCCTATAGCTCGGGTTTGACCTTGTGCTGATGTCGTGACATTATTTTTATTGCACTTGAGTTGAACCCGACGTTCTGGGTTTGACCCGTGCTCACCTGTCCCTGTAATTTTATCAATTGTATATATCGGTGTGCACGGCCTTGTGGCATGTATAGTGATACACTGTGCATGTCACAAGCTATTCGTGTATGATGAATTCAAATTTAAATGATGACGAACAACTCAAATAACTGAGGCAAATATTATTTTCAAAATTCACATTTTATTTTATACTGCAAAAATATTTTATTTTCAATCTTACTACGTCAATGTATATTTCTACAGATTGCTCAGATGCTGGATTCACATTAGAATGAAGTTGAAGATAAATACGAGTTGAGTGAATGAGTGACATATAGTAAGGTCAAATGTAAATGTGAATTGTAATGTAATCAAATTTGTATTGTAATTGAAATTGTATATATATAGTGAGAGCTTGAAATTTGTACTATACAAAAATTGTAATAAATATTTGTTTGAATAAAATATCCCTTTGAATTCAAATTTTGAGTTATTTATTTTATTCAGCAAATATTTATTTAATCTATGAAAAATAAAATAGTACATTAACAAATACATTTAAATGAATATATATATATATATATATATATATATATATATATGTTTATTATCATCAAACAAAAATCATATAATCGCATATTCAACAGATTGGAGGCAATGGACAAGGACTACAGCTTGGTGATAGCGATAGATTGTTAGAGATGGTTAGGCGAGCCATGAGAGGCAGATTGGTGAACATGGACTTGGAGGATGTGAATAGGAGTCTCTTTGCTCCAATGATCAGGCAAGCTAGGAACCCGTCGGATTTCAAACTTCCAACACTGGAGATGTATGACGGGAGAACGAATCCTGCTGTTCACTTGACGAGGTAAATGAAGCATATGGAGGTACTCGGGGCATCGGAAGAGGTCATGGCATGATGCTTCTCTTTGTATTTGACAGATATAATAGCATTATGATTTACGCAGCTGGAGAGTGGCTCATTGGCACATGGACGGAGTTGATTGAAAGGTTTATGAGGCTGTTTCGGGTCCACACAGTCTGATCCAAGAATGTGATGACTTCGACATTGATGAAATAATGGAAAGGAGAGTCGCTCAGGGATTTCTTAACCAGATTCAATGCGGCAGTGGCTTCAGGTGACCGGCTTGTTCCATCAATGGTTTTGATGGTGGCAGTTTCAAGAATTGTGGATAATTCGGATTTCAAGATATCGTTGGAATGAGACCCATCGATGGATCTCGGGGTTCTACCATGAAGTAGAAAGGTTTCTATGGTAGGAAGATGCGCAAGCTGAGAGAGAAGGGAGAGAGGCTAAAGCTTATGTAGTAAGGGGTGGAGATCCACCCAGGGCGGATCCAATCAAAGATGATAAAGGAAAATGAATGATAATGGTGACACTTCAAAAAGGCCCCGGAGGGATTCAAAGTTTACTTCCTACATGGATTTGAATGAGACTCTGTAAAGGATTTACTTTGATACTCGAGGGCGCCTCCAGTATCGAAGGTCGACAAGAAGGGAACCTTCTGAATACAAGCGGGCATAGGAAAAGCATTGCATATTCCATGAGCTGAATGGGCACAACACGAACGACTACGGACATTTGAGGGATATCGTGGTGGAGCATGTAAGGAATGGTCATCTACAACAATATGTAAGGAATTGAGTTGTGGCAATGGAACAGGAGCGGCTACTGTCTGCCACGAATGAGGATGGCACTAGATCTAGACATCGCTAGCTTGTTATCAACTAAATGGATTTATGACTTGAAATAAGTAATAGAACTCGAAGTAATACAACTAAGTCACTTATACTTGCACGAAACCGAGGATGGTCCCTAGGCATGCTATGAGACGATGATAAACCATGCTGCTCAAGTCTATGAAATTTTGTTTTTCTTTTCATTTTCCTGAAAACTTTGGTTTCTCCCTTGGATGTACAGATATTTATTTGGTTTTCCCTGGCTGTAAAAACCATTTATTTTGAATGATTGGATTTGCATTGCCGTAATTAATAATACACGCTTCGCGATTACAGTCCCAACCGAAAGGACGGGGTAGTGATCGCAAGTTACGAGTCCCTTCGCTGAAGAGCGATGGAATAGACTCGAACAGAATATAGAAGTCCTTGGCCGGAGAATATAAAAGTCCTTTGTCGGAGCGCCGAGGCCGGACTTGGCCGGAGAGCTGAGGTCGGAGAATATAAACGTCCTTGGCCAGAGAATATAAGAGTCCTTGGCCGGAGAGTCGAGGCCAAAGAATATAAAAGTCCTTGGCCGGAGAGCCAAGGCTGGAGAATGTACAAGCCCTTGATCGGAAAGTCATGGTCGAAACAAGATAATGCAACCCGGAGAGGCCATGGATTTGGATTTTGGCTTGGGATAAATGGACCTGGCGAGGTCCTGGATTTGGCAAAAGGCCTAGGGCGGTGCCGAATTTGGATATCAACCCAGAAAGATAATGGATTTGGCTATTGGTTATTGGATATGGAAAGATTAAAGCTCGGTTGATGGATTCGGATAGCTACGGAATTGGCGGAGGTTGTGGTTACAGGACTTCGAATTGGACATCGACTCAGACCAGTCACAGACTTGGATATGGCTATGGCACTTGGATAGGATGGCTTGGTAATAGATTGGATCATGGATTGGATGGCATGGCTATGGATGGAATACGTACTTCGGATATCGGATACAAAGATTTTCAAAACACGCCTTCTTACCATAAGGCATGTTATGGGGGGCAAATGTTATCCCACCTTTTTGGTCAAGGCTGGGATATCAACATATATGCTAAAAAGGATGGAAACCAGTACTAGAGATTGGTTAGAAACAAGGCTATGCTTGATATCGTCAAAATTTGACCGAGCTCCAATCAAGACGGGATCGGTTGGGAATGATGAACAAGGCTAGGAAAGGCTATGTTTTAAATTTCAAGTCAATCGGAGTTCATATGCTCGAGATATGGGTGATGAAAATCAAGCAATGCTCTCATTCGTATCCATTAGGCCACTTCTTTCGTATCGATCTCATTCGAATCAATCAGATATACATCGGTTCATATCCATTAGGTATACATCAGTTCGTATCCATCAGGTGTACATCGGTTTGTATCCATTCATATCTCGTTCGTATCCATCCCACAAGTACCATTTCGTATCCATCGTGTCTGCCCTTCTTTGTATCAATCGTACCGATTCCACTTCGTATCCATCATGTCCGCTTTTTTTCATATCCATCATCTGAAGATGTTTCGTATTGCTTCTATATGAAACAATACCTAAACATAACTAGTCGATGATCGATACAAAGAGAGTTAGACTATACCAAATATCGATATGAAATGAAACTAATAACATCAATACGAAGCGGCCTCCAGCCATCGATACGAAGTGACCTGCAAGCATCGATACAAAAAAGGCCTCGCATGATCGACATGAACGAGCACATCCATAAAAAAGACTTAGTCGGTCGGCATAAAAAGTGGATCGATCCTAAAGGTTAGTGCCACGTTAACTAACGTCACATACCCAAAAGTGATGCGAACAGATCGATACGAACCGAAGCGATGCAAACTCAGCCGCCTTCATCAAATCCAAACTTGCATCGATCATATCTCATAATCTACAAGTCCAAATGTTGCCAAATTTTCACAGGAGCTTGCGTACAACCTCAGGAATGTTCGTGATCGATCTTGATCCGATTTGGAAAGATTTGGATCGATACGAATCTCATTCGTATCGATCATAAATCGAGTCGAAACGGCCGGGGATCGATCATGTAGGCCCACTCACGTGAGGGAAGGAGTCTTTCGAAGTTTGAGACGGATATTTCCAGCCTACACCCATAAATAGAAGCCTAGGGTCTTAAGAAAAGGGATCTTTGGCTCTTCGACGCCGATACTCTGCCAAAATCATTATTGTAACTCATTTGAGCCATTGTAAACCTCTTGTAACCAACAAGTTTTAATCAATAAAATAGCAACTCTTCAAAGTGGATGTAGGTCGGAGTTAGCCGAACCACTTTAAATCTTGGGTTATTTCTGCTTTCTTTTGAATTTTTATTGTTCTTCACATTCATACTCTCTACATACATACTATTTGTGATCTGTGAATGTGATTTGGCGCTTTCATTTCAATTTGGGTGTTAGTGACCAATTTTGGCACTAACATTAACCAATTTAAGCTAGATTGAAATATTTTTATAAAGTAAATGCTGAGGATTAAAATTCAAAATTCCAATGTAAACAAAAATTAAGTAAAATAAAAGTTGAATTAGAATTTCAAAGCCTAAATCATTCAAGCCCATTTAAATCTAATATGGAGAATTCTCTATACTTCAACAACACAAATGCAAACCCTTGTATTTCAAACCCATGCCCTATTGCCTAATACCTAATTCGAGAATTCTGGAAATCGATTATCCAAATTATAAAAAAAAAGGGCGGTCGGGCCTGCTAACGACGATGCCAAGGAGAAGGGGTCAAGAGCGATATGACAAGCAAGGTCAGTCGACCTGGTAGTTTGTACGATGGTGAGAAACGCATGTTGTTGGAAGAGTGGTTGTTCGAATGGACATCGTGGTGGTGATGGTTGGTGTAGAAGTTAAGATTTGCATTAAGCCTGATGATGGCGGTGTTTTGTTGAAGACGATGGAAGCTAAAGTGATTGGCCCTAGGCGACGTAGTGGAGTGCGGATGTGTGTGTATTTGGGAGTATTTCTTGTTGTCTTCATTTTTAATGGTGATGCTGGAGCTGGTGATCTATGCAGTTAAAGTGCTCGACAGATTCAATGTGGTGGAGGTGTAGAAAGTCATGGAGAGGATATAGAGAGGATACAGCTAGATATAGCTGATGACTCTAAAATAGCATATATAACTCATACTTAGTATTTTTACAAATATATAAATGGTAATTAAACGAAAAATTAGCATTCAATTGAATTATAATTAATACATAAATAATTTTAAATAAAAACATGTACGAATATACTGTAAATAAATATAAAACTGTTATATTAACATAATTTAATTTAGTAGAATATTAAAGTATTTTCATTTCTAAAAATATATTAAAAATTCAATTAAATAAATTAATTTCATAATTTTTATAATGTATAAATGTCATTTTTCAATTTATTTCTTTTAAAGAAGATATAGTGGAAATAGCGAAATATATCGGGAATAACGAGATATAGCAAAAATAGCGGAGCTTAGAGCGGAAAGGCTATTGTTTGCGGCAAAATTGGTCACAAACCCCAAAATCTATAAAAGCACCAGTGTTTATACACAGATCCACAATATTCAGACACAGATCTCAAATGCAGATAAAGTAGAGAATAAAAATGAAGAAACAATAAAGTTAAAATGGAAGAAAGCAGGAAAGAACACAAGGTTTATAGTGGTTTGGCTATCTACGGCCTATGTCCACTTTGAAGATTTGATATTTTATTAATAATCACTCGCTTGTTAAGAGAATATAGTTGGTAATAATCGAGTTACAATGGAGTTCGGTAGAGTAACAGCGTAAAACAACCAGAAGATCCCCTTTTTAGTTGACATAGGACTCTTATTTATAGGTGTAGATCCGAATATATCCGCTCCAAAACCTAAAATACCATTTCTCATGCGCAAGTGGGCCCACCAGATTGATCCAGGTTGATTTGAGATCGATTCGTGTTCGATTTATATCTATCCAAAAGTGGTCCATTCGGGCTGAGATCGATCATGGAGGTTCTCAAGTGCATCAGGAAGCTCCTCTGAAAATTTCATAGCATTTGGACTAGTAGACCGTGAGTTACGATCGATGCAAGTTATCGTTTGTGTGAAGGCGGAAGCTTTTTTATCCATGAATTCCAATCCATCCATCCTTCTGCTTTCGTATCCCTCACAATTGTATCAATGACATGGCTTAGAAACTCAAGGGAGATCCACTTTTGATGAAGAGTTGACTGCTTCTTCATTCAAATACATTTCCTTCATATCGATCTAAGACGCCCACTTCATATCGATGATTCCATGCCTATTTCGTATCGATCCCCGGCTCTTGTTCGTATCCATACTCTTCGCATCGATCAGCCACTATCCTCTTCGTATCGATCGGCTACTGTCCTCTTCGTATCGATCCTTGAGCAGTCTGAAAACGCATGCCTTCGTATTCATTCAACCAGCTTCTTTCATATCCATGTTGTTCCTATCGTCCCAAGCTTTAGTTGTGGATCGATACAAACAAGATCGGCATGAACTCCATCTCCGTATCCATCCTGACCGATATGAAATCCTCGATTTGAAGCGTGCATCTACTTCCATCTCGATCGATACGATCTACAACCTATCCAAAGCCATGTGTGCTATCCACATTCGCATCAATCTGATGACACCCCTCGATTGATACGAACGGTATCGATATAAACGACGTCCATCGATCCGAAGTAACCCATGTTGATCGATAAGAACAATATCGGTTCGAACCATATCGATACGGAGATATCGATGCGAACCATTTCTTACCAATAATAATTCATCCATATCTCAAGCATACGAACTACGATTGACCTAAAATTTGAAATGTAGACTCACCGAACCTTGTTCATCGTTCCCAGTCGATCCCTTCTTGATTGGAGCTCAGCCAAATTTTGACGACAACGATCATAACCTTGTTTCCAGTCGATCTCCAATCCTGATATCCATCCTTTCTAACCAATCTGTTGATATCCTAGCCTTGACCAAAAGGTGGGATAACATTTGCCCCTTAAAACATGCCTTGTGGTAAGAAGGTGTGTTTTGAAAAGCTCCGATTCCGACATCCGAAGTCCATATTCCATCCATAGCCATACCATCCGATTCATAGTCCAATCCATTAGCAAGCCATCCTATCCGAGTGCCACAGCCATATCTTGATCCAAATCCGCAACTATTTTGAGTCGATGACCGATTCTGAGTCCAGTAATCAAATCCTTAGCCAATTACATATCCATTTAAATCCGACAACCGAGTTTTAATCCATCCATATCCAATAACCGAATACAGGACCTCTTCGGGTCGGTATCCAAATACGGGACCGTTCGGGCCTTTTTCCAAATCTAAGACCTCGTCAGGTCCATTAATCCCAAGCCAAAATCCGAATCCAGGACCTCTCTGGGTCACATTATCCTATTCCGACCCCGACACTCTGATCGATGGCTCTTATGTTCTCCGGCCTCGGTTTTCCGCCAAGGAATTTTATATTCTCCGGCCTCGGCCCTCCGCCAAGGACTTTTTATAATCTCCGATCTCGGGTCTCCGGCCAAGGACTTTTATATTCCACGGCCTCGGCTCTCTGGCCAAGGACTTTTATATTTTCCTGCCTCGGCTCTCCGGCAAAGGACTTTTATAGTCTCCAGACTCAGCTCTCTGGCCAAGGACTTTTATATCCTGTTTTAGTCCATTCCATCACTCTCCGACGAAGGGGCTCGTTATTTGCGATTACTGCCCCGTTTCTCCGGTCGGGACCGTAATCGCAAGACCTGTAGCATTTATTACATTAATCCAAATCCACTTGTTACAAAATCTAGTTGAAAAACAGAAAGTCCAAACAAACAGGGAAAACTATACAAATGTCCACGCAACCAAAGAAAGAACCAAAGTTTGTAGGAAAATAGAAAGAAAACAGGATTTCATAGACTCGAGCAATATGGTTCGTCGTCGTCTCAGAGCATGCCTAGGGACCGTCCTTGATCCCGTACATGTGTAACCGATTTAGCTATATCACTTCGAGCACTATAACTTATTCAATGCCACAAATTTATTTACTTGATGAGGAGCCGATGATTCCAAGATCCAGTGCCATCCACATTCGTGGTAGGCGGTGGCCACTCCTATTCCACTGCCATAACTCGATTCTTTACATATTGTTGCAGATGACCATTCTTTATATGCTCCTCAACGATATCCTTCAAATCTCTACAGTCATTCGTGTTGTGCCCATTCAGCTCATGGAATATGCAATGCTTTCCCGATGCCCGCTCCTGCTCAGAAGGTTCCCTTCTTGCCAGCTTTCGATACTAGAGGCGTCCTCGAGTATCCAAGTAAGGCTTTTCTAGAGTTTCAGTTAGATCCGTATAAGAAGAAAATTTTTACTCCCTCCGTGGCCTTTTCGAAGTGCTACCATTGTCATTCATTTTCCTTTTTCCTTTATCATCTTTGATTGGGTCCTCCCTAGGTGGACCTCCACCCCTTACTGCATAAACTTCAGCCTCTCTCCCTTCCCTCTCAGCCTGCGCATCTCCTAGCCTCAAAAACATTTCCTCCTCATTGTAGAACTCCACGAGGTCCCTCGGTGGGTCCCTTTCCAGCGATATCTTGAAATTCAAATTGTCTGCAATTTCCAAAACTAGTGTCATCAAAACCATCGACGGATCAGGTCGATCCACCAAAGCCACTTCCGCATTGAATCTAATCAGTAAATCCCTAAGCGATTCTCCCTTCCACTGCTTCATTAATGTCAAGGTCATCACTTCTTGGGCCAAACTTTGTGGACCTAAAATCTCCTCATAAACCTTTCAATTAGCTCTGTTCATGTGCCAATAGAGCCACTTTCCAACTGTCTGAACCATAATGCTGCAATATCTATCAAATACAAAGGGAAGCATCATTCCATCACCTCCTTCGATGCCCCCAGCACTTCCATATAACTCATGTACCTTGTCAAGTGAACAGTAGGATCTGTTCTCCTGTTATACATCTCTAGTGTCGGCAATTTTAAATCTGGTGGGTCCCGAGCTTTCCTGATCATGGGAGAAAGAGGACTCCTATTCACATCCTCCAAGTCTATTCACCAATCCACCTCTTATGACTCACGTAACCATCTCTGCAGATCTATCGCTGTCATCAAGCTGCAGTCCTCGTCCGTTGCATCCATTCTGCGCCCTAAGTTCATGAGGGAATCCTAGAATCTGCTCTCTTGGATGAGCATTCATTCCTCTATTAGTGCTATGTTGCTCGGTTCCACCTGATACTCTGTCCGGGACTGGATCATGCTCTGTGTAAGTGCCCCGAGTTCCAGTGCTAAGCCGGATGGTCCTGCTCCATTCTAAACTCTGTTTCTCCATGTTTCCGATCCCTATCTCCAACATCTCTTGTAGTTGCGTTAACTTGATTTTTCACTCCAACTTGTCCAACATGTCAAAGTAGGTTCTACATCATCTCCTCTTGTCTCTTGAGCATCGTTTCCATCTCATCTTTGGTGATGAAGATCGACGCCTAAATTGCTCCCAAGGAATCCTCCTAACTCCCTTCATGCTGACTCCTTTTAGTCCTTTGTCTTCTAGCTGATTGCCTAACCATGGTCCCTTTTTGGTCTGGTCCTTTAGCCTTCCAAATCTGAACTCCGAATCCGAGATAGCGCGTGCTAGCCTTCTCAGTGAAAGCACCAAAGTGTCTGCGCCAAAATTGTTCACAAAACCCAAAACTGTGAAAGCACTAATGTTTATACACAGATCCACGATATTCAAACATAGATCTCAGATCCAGATAAAGTAGAGAATAAAAATGAAGAAACAATAAAGTTAAAATGGAAGAAAGCAGGAAGAATACAAGGTTTATAGTGGTTCGGCTATCTCCGGCCTACGTCCACTTTAAAGATTTGATATTTTATTAATAATCACTCGCTGGTTACAAGAATATAGTTGATAATAATTAAGTCACAATGGAGTTCAGTAAAGTAGCGACGTAAAAGAACCAGAAGATCCCCTTTTTAGTTTGCCATAGGACTTCTATTGATAGGTGTAGATCCAAAAATATCCGCCCCAAAACCTAGAATGCCTCTTCTCTTGTGCAAATTGGCCACCAGATTGATCCAAGGCGATTTGAGATCGATGCATGTTCGATTCGTATCGATCCAAAAGTGGTCCAATCTAGCTGAGATCGATCATGGAGGTTCTTGAGTGCATCAGGAAGTTCCTTTGAAAATTTCGTAGCGTTTGGACTTGTAGATCGTGAGTTACGATCGATGCAAGTTGTCGTTTGTGTGAAGGCTGAAGCGTTCGTATCGATGAATTCGTATCCATCCTCCTGCTTTCATATCCCTCACAATCGTATCAATGGCGTGGCTCGAAAACTTAGAGGAGATCCACTTTTGATGCCGAGTTGACTACTTCTTCATTCAAACACGTTTCCTTCGTATCAATCTGAGACGCCCACTTCGTATCGATGATTCAATGCATATTTCGTATCGATCCCCTACTCTTGTTCGTATCCATACTCTTCGTATCAATCAGCCACTGTCCTCTTCGTATCGATCCTTGAGCACTTCGAAAGCGCATGCCTTCATATCGATTCAACCTGCTTCTTTCGTATCCATATTGTTCGTATCGACCCAAACTTTTGTTATGGATCGATCAAACAAGACCGGCATGAACTCTATCTTTGTATCCATCCTGACCGATACAAAATCCTCGATTCGAAGCGTGCAGCTACTTCCATCCCGATCGATACGAACTACCACCGATCCAAAGCCATGTGTGCTATCCACATTTGCGTCCATCTGTTGACACCCCTCGATCGATAAGAACCGTAATGATGTGAATGACATCCATCGATCCAAAGTAACCCACGTTGATTGATATGAACAACATTGATTCAAACCATATCGATATGAAGGTATCGATGCGAACCATTTCCTACCAATATCGATCCATCCGTATCTCGAGCATACAAACTCCAATTGACCTGAAATTTGAAATGTAGCCCCATTTAACCTTTTTTATCGTTCCCAATCGATCTCGTCTTGATTGGTGCTCGGTCAAATTTTCACGACAACGATCATAGCCTTGTTTCCAATCGATCTCCAATCCTGATACCCATCCTTTCCAGTCAATCTGTTGATATACCGGCCTTGACCAAAAGGTGGGATAACAGCTATATTTGGTGCTATATGGAAAAATCGTAGCAGTAGAAATCTGCTATGAGATATAGCAGAGTATAGGAGGTAATAGCAGGGAGTTAACTGCACAGGTGCTAATGTAGGAAGCATTCTTTGAGGCGCAATGCAACTAAGGGCATGAGCATACGTTCTTCAGTTCCGCAATTCGGTGAGTTATTCACTCGCAACTATATCTTTAATTCACTACTCCTTACATGTATATAATCCCGATAATAGTTGAATTGTTTGGTATACTTTTTTGGAATTGGATCGATAGTGGAGTTTTATGTTTGTTAGAGGTCCAAAACGCAAAGGAGATGCTATCCGTTTGCAGTTCAATTTACGTAATTAATTTATATTGTGTGTATAATGTAAGGATGGCCTAAATTTAATGGAATTCTTACGGCCACATGATAAAGATATGTTCATAATTAAGTCATTGAGTTTGGGAAAATTTGCTCCCCAATTCATCTCTTTGAACGTTTAATTGATTTTCTATTTTATAATATTTTTAGAAGCTTCGATAAAATATTTTGGTATTTTAAAATTAAACCGAAGTATATTTATAAGTAAACAAAATTTATTGGAAAATAACGATTTCTTGGAAGCTATTATAGATATCAAGTTGTTCTAAAATTGGAAAGTAATTTATTCATAATTGTTGGTGTATAAAGTGAAGATTTTGAGTTACTTCCATTGTTTATAATAAATATTATTTATTTTGTAATACACAAATTTATTTTAAAATAATGTTATATTATAAAAGATTAAGAAATGAAACTTTAAGCGATATTTGGTGATTTTCAATATCAGCCATTAGAAATTTAAATATATAGTGAAAGTTTTGAATTATAAATTATAGTTTGAAATAAAAAGAATTATTCTTTGTAAATTTATTTTAAGTATTATTCAGTTATAAAAAATTATAGAATAGTTTATATAAATAGTTTTGAATTGTAAAGTGAGTACTGATGTTTTGAATAATTATGTATCGAAGGAGTTGGAAATAAATTCGTGTAATTAAATATTATATTGGAATGATTTCAATAATGGACATTTGATTTATAAAGTATTTTTGAGTGTTTTAAATTATATAAGTAAATGTTTGGAAATGAAATTTTGTTATCCAAATCTTTATTTTGGAATTATATATATAGTAGTAGTAATAGTTGTAGTTTATTTGAAGTTTATATATACATATATAATTATTGTGAAATAATAACTAATTGTAGAAAATTATGGAAAGACTTTTATAAAGGAAATTTGGTTTTTATGTTGATTTTGAATGTTTTATTTAAATATTTGAATGTTTGATTTAATTATTTAATGAAAGATTTTGTGGAACTTTGTTATCATTTCATTCTGAAATTAAAATTGGGATTTTATGTATGATTTCTATGTCTTTTGATTTTTCGCTTCTATATAGATTTCAATATTGTGAATGATTCACAGTTGATATACATTTGATTGGGGATTTGATATGATATGGTGATATGGCATCCTTCCATATGATATTATGATGATCTTTATTCTGTGTGACGAGAAATCTGAATAAGCAGAGTTATAATGCAGTTTGGGATGGGGCATTCGGTAATATTTCTTTGGTTATTCTTTGGACTTGTTATGTAGAATTTTGAAGGGCGAGTGTTGTATGTGAGCTATGAAAAAATATGCTGGTAACATGTAGAGGTATAGGATGCCATTGTGTTATTTGTTAAGTTATTCTTTTCTTGTGGATGACATTCATATGGGGATATGTGATGTGTGGGCGACTCACTGGGGTGAACACATATGGAGGATACTTGTTAGCTACATAGTCTGTGTACATTATGTGCATGTCTTCCTTTGTCCAACTTACTTTATGTTTTGGAAGTGAACCAGATTAACCAGTATCCACCTTGGTGGCCTGTTCGTAGGGTTGCGCCCTAGATCCATGACACCGTTGTTGTTATGATATTGGATGTGCATCACGAGATAGGTAGTTAGTTTCCCTTTGTGTCTCATCGGCTAAAAGTTTGTTACCATAGGGGCACATGTCAGTAGTCGTGGTTGAAGAGGCTATGCATTGTCGAGCCTACGGGTTATCATTGCCACAATATCGAGAGGGGAGAGGTAATTGTATTCAGTGATTGTAGGAGTCGTGTTATATAGACTACATGTGGCTTTTGAAGCAAGCAGATGTGCTGTCAGTCTCTCGTTTGGTTTTGGTATATGTGGAGTATGAGTAGGTATGTGGATGGTAAATAGACATATATTATGTTTAGATGAGACTATACCAGAGACTGTGTCCAGAGTATAGTCGACCCTGTATCCTTCTTAGGCAAACGACCTCTTTATTATTGATTATATTTGGATATTGTTCTGAGCTGGTTATTCATTTTGGTGATTTGATGATGATATTTTATAATTGAGAATAAGAGATTTAGTTGGGCATTGCTTCGTTCTTTACTGGCTATACTTGATGATATCTCATGTATTGTGGATTTTGGATTTGATAATGATTTCAAGATATGGATGATTCACTCATCTAATATTTTATGTGAATTCTAATTTAATGTATTTTAAATAGGTGATGACACTTGCTTGTTTGGGTTTGTTGTAAATGTCATTTGAGATATTATAAGACTGCTATTATTATACTTCTTATATTATTACTATATGCTACTAAATCCATCATTGTATATATAGTCCAACCCGTTTATTATTTATATAATACTCGGATCAGTCCAAGACAGTTCAGACATTGAGACTAAGTTATGTTATTTAGGCATAGAGGAGAGTAGGTATTCAGTATTATTGTATATTAATTTGTATTGTATAGACTCATGTATATACAAGACCTGGTAATATATATTATACTTTGTATGCTGTATATCATATATTATCGCTGCAATTGACTCTGTGATCTCTATTATTTACTGTATATTATGTATTATTCTGTCCTAGAGGCACACATTTTTATTATTTTGTGCCGATGCTGCACACATTTTATGGTAAGTTATATTTGATGTTTAAATATATACCAGTATTAGCCAAAGGAATATTCACATGTGTACCTCATATTGTCCCATTCTCTGTATTATCCAATAGTGTTACATTGTAGTACTTATGGATAGTATAGGTATATAGATGGAGTGTCACATCTTGTAAAAATCAAGTAACCTATGCCTTAAAATTTCTTCATCTCGACACGATCCATCCTTTATCGTCCATGACTCAAAGATAATTCCCCGAAACTCGAAGCAGAACATCCCTTGACTTAAGCAAGCCTCGAAGGATTCTTTCATCGATCGATTTCCATCAAACTACCACCGATCCATCCATAACTCGAGCAGAAGAACTCCAAATGATTTGAAACTTATAATGGAGTCTTATGTTCATTGTTGACCCATATGGATCGCATGTAATTTGGACCCTTACCGATCTATAGCTACTGATCTGTAACGTATTCCTATAACTTAATCGTCATTCGATTGACGTTTTCAATTAAACAAACTTCACACATTCTAGCAATCATCACATAAAATATATCCTAACAACCACGCATCTGTATACGTTAATGTGAAAAATAAATCTAATGCTAGTAACCATATGATTACAAATTTTATAAACTTTTTCCAGATTGTTTGAAATTTATTTATGTTATTAAATAGGGTTTTTAACATATTTTAGTGTTTGAAAATCATTTAAAAACATCATTAAGCATCAAATAATGGCTAATTAGTGAAATGAGGCTGAAACCACTCACCTAAATCCCAAAAAAAATCCTATAAATCCGAAAGCATGAATCCCAAGAATGAATAGCAGCTCCAATGTCTTCCATCAGCAAATCTCCAATCCAAGATGCCAATCCAGCTAATCTTCCTCTAATGACACGTTTTGGCGAATTAAGGTAGGGATTATGGTAACATTTTGGTTAAGAAGATGGTTAATAGGAGTTCTCTCTATTTTTGGAAAGTTTGAAATGATGGAGAGGAGCCCCATTAGCTCCAACCTCATGCTCATCCTGAAATGAGCTCTGGACCTAACCATTAATTCATTAATTAACCATTAATTCACTAATTTCAAACAGCCATATCTCTCTAGTGGGAAGTCTGTTTTCCTATTATGACCACTCTAAGGAAATAGAAATCATCATCCCGATCAAATGGAAGTAGTCAATCAAAATTATATGCCACGCAAGATTTTTGGAGTCGAAATTGTCCAATAAAAATTCTAAGAATGAGAAATATCTCATGTAGTCATTTTCCAAAATCATAGAATCACATGACCTCATATAAAAATAATATTAATATTCTATGATCCTTCGATATATATAATATGGATCATTATTTTCTCTCTCTCCCTTTAGGAATTTCGCCCTTGAAATCCTAGATAAAAATCAACAAGGTTATCCTGCATGCCTAATAACCATATACAAGCATAAACAATCATCACCAATCAAACATGCATACACAACAAATCAAATGAAAAAGGTAACATCCAAACCTATCCTAGCATGCAAGATGTTATACTAAGCTATATACTTCATGATATCATAAGCGAAAGTAAAAGCGATATATAGGAAGTCTCACCAAGTGGAGCTCTGGATAAGCTATCTATACACTCTCCTCGGTCTCCCAAATGAAATCGCCTTCGCTTTCGCTCCATTGAACCTTCACTAGCTTCACGTCTACCTCCTTAGCTGCTTTGTATCACGTTTGATGATATGAATAGACCTACAAGGTCGTGAAGCTTCTAGTTCAATCTCAATATCATCTAGTTGATCTACTGCGATAGTTATGCCCGAGTCATGCATAAATTTCCACAAGTAAGAACCATGGAATACATTGTGCACTCTTGTCATTCTTTGAGGTAAGTTGACTCTATAGGAAAGGCTCCTAATCCTCTCTAGTGTCGAAAAAGGACCTACAAATCTCGATGCCAACTTCCCTTTACTATCGAACCAAATAACATTCTTCAATGGAGAGAACATGACAAATACTATATCACCGACAGAGAACTCTAGATCTCTACGTCTCTTACCAACTAGCTCTTATGTTGTCTTGAGAGGATTTCATTCATTACCGAATGATCTCGATCTTCTTTGAGGTTTCTCTAATCATATATTTTCCAAGTATTAGTTTCTCATCAGCTTCCTACTAACAAGAAGGAGTGCTACATGGTCAACTTTACTAATACTAGATTGATCACTGTTATTATATGAAAATTTAACAAGATATAAGTGATCAACACATGAGCCTCCAAAGTTGAGTATACAAGCCCACAAGAGACCCTCTAAGACACGATTCATTTTCTAAGTTTAGCCGTCAGTTTAAGGGTAATAAGATGTGCTGAGGTGCAGCTATGTCCCTAACGCTTCCTGTAAGCTCTTCCAAAACCCACTATTGAACAATGGGTCATTGTCACTCATAATGCTCTTTGACACACAATGGAATCAAACTATCCGCTTCACATAAAACACGACCAGCTTGAATGCCCTTCTACTTGACTTGATGAGTATAAATATGGTTCTCCCGGTCAATCGATCGACTATGACCCAAATGTTGTTGTACCTGCTCTAGTCCTTGGTGGTCCATCAATAAAATCCATCGAAACTTGTTCCCACTATCATTGGGGAACCTCTAGCGATTGCATCAAACCACTATGCTTCTTCTACTCTACCTTAATCAACTGGTAGTTCATGCATTTTGAGATGAATGTTCCAACGTTTTTCTTCATCCCTTTCCAATAGAAGGTATGCCTCATATTACGGTACATCTTATTACAACTGAAATGAATAGTCAATCTCGTATGATGGCACTCTCGAAGCACCTCATCCTTTAACCTATCGACATCAGGAACAAACAATCTCCCCTTCTTATGGAGCCAACCATCTTCATCGAGTTCATACTGCCTCATTCCTTTAGACTTTACTCCATCTTCAATCTTAGAATGATCTTAGCTAATCTAACATCATGCCTCTGAATAGTACCAATTTTGTGACGACCGCCCATGACTCCCGCACCAAAACAAGGAAATAATGCGCTGAAAGGCGTGCCAGGCAACCATGGGTGACCGTCAAGGGTAGAATAAACATCGCAGAATCTATCGCATAACTCACAGCGCATGGATAAAATACAATAGAGAAATATATGTACAGTGAAGCTTCATAACAGAATATCATCAAATAAGCATCTTAGAAGTTTGATACAATCATCAGAACAGTCAATACATCAAAACCTCACTACAAAGCACTCAAAGTATATACAGCGGAAAAACCCAGTGCATAATATGAAATAATATGCAAAAGCCTCCTGCTCGCCTTCGTCATCATCAACGTAGATCTCCAAGAACAGCACCTGTCACCTGCTACCTAGTCTGCCCATCCCAACATGGATGAACAGCCCAAGGTAATAAGAGGAGACATAAAACCTTGAGTCAGACAAAGTCTTAGTGAGCAGTAAATCAACTATCAAACATACCAAAAGAGTATAAGGGATAAAAGGAATAGGAACCAAACCACCCCACTCCACCTCTTTCTACAGTGATAGCTCCCAGACACACATTAAGGAGAAGCAAGCATAACATAGCAGGCAATTAAAGTAAAGCAATGATAACTCGAGTCAAGGTCGATGTTTTCCAAATACAAACCCCCAAGGCCTGAACCAAGATCAGATAAGCACCCAGAAAACACCGCTCTTGAGACCGAATGATGATACAACCAAACGTCCAAACATTCATGACTCCGGCTATCACTGTTATCATTGCCTTGATTTCACCGTTAGTTGAATGACCACCTGTCAAGGGCTAATGGTAACCCCGGTTCTAGTCATAACTCTGCACGCTACCTGTGCCTAGGACTTATCTACTCTGCCCAAAGTACTCGACTACCTGCCTGTGGTCTTTTGGGTGTCCCGACTACCTACCTGCAGTCGTTTTGGGCGCCCCATGTACTCTTTCTTTGAGTCTGCTAGAACCTTCAACAACGATGAAATCCAAGCCTTCTAGTCATCCTCCTTGACGACTATTCCCAACCTAGCCCAAACTACCTCTTGAGCCATCCATTATCAATCAACCCGAACTACCCTTCAGGTTATCAACATGCTTGGAGTAATCCTTCTCGATTATACCAAGGTTACATCACATCATGCCTCGCCTCATCTTCATCATAGCAAAGGGTCATCTTAACATCATGGTTTGCCTCATCGCATCATGGCAAAATTCCATCTCAACATCATCCAATCCATACATATGAGCTTCAACATCCACTACAAATGCCTTAAGCAACTTTCACCATTCAAAAGCCTCTTCCGTAGCCTTTGAATCGTCTTTGACCATACTTGTCCAAATCTATCAACTAGATAATTCTTTCACAACAATCAAACAAGGCAAATATTAATCCAAACAAATAAGTAATCAATCAAGATCTAAATAGGCATTTATAGCTAAAATGGCAATTTCGTAAATAAATGATCATGGATCTAACATACATGAATCAAGGGTTTTTAGCATAGATCTAACAAATATAAATCATGGGTTTTGTCTCTACAACTTGATAAATAAACTTGCATAAGTAATCATCTTCATAAGTAATGGATCTACACTTGGATCTAAAGAAATATGCATAAAATCACTATCTACAACACTCCAACAAACCACCAATCCAATATACTCCTTTGGGTCCGCGTGAGAGATAACCACCACTCACCGAATCACCCAAACACTTCAAAAACTATCAACTTCAGATCTGGACAGCAAGGATTCAAGCTTGATTCGTCGAAATCCCGCTTGAAACGATGAAATCTAGCTTGGTTGGATGAAGATCTTCAACTTTGGCTCTTGGATCTTCGATCTTGGATGGATGTTAGAACTAGATTGGAATGGAAAAAAGGAGATGAAGAAATGTTGTAGTCGAGCTCTCAAAATGGCAGCACTTCGTCGCTTCAAAATCCGGTGCCAAAAAGTGAGCCAAACGCCTCTATTTATAGGCTGAAATCCCCCATGAGTCGTCCGCCCCTATGAGTCGTCCACGACTCATGACTCAACGACTCAAGCCACTACGACTCACGACTCAACGCAGCTCAAGGCAATACGACTCAACACACACACGACACAGCATGCACATGACTCAAGCCCCTACCGACTTAACTATGTTGCCGACTCACGACTTAACACTACACAGGGCCACACGACCTAGTTCCCTGCTGACCTAACACTAAGTCGTCTGGACGACTCAACTACCAACCGACTCAACTACCAACGACCTAAGCTTTAACTCCTTAAGCCGCTAACCTATGAGTCGGCATCCCCTGAGCTGTTAGTTCCTTTAGGTCAGCCAATCACCTTAAGTCGTTCCATCCTATGAGTCGGTCCAATACATGAGTCGGTCACCTCTCTTACTCAGTCACCCCAATGAGTCGGTTATCCTATGAGTCGCTCACTACCTTGACTCGGTCCAAACCTTAAGCTGCTGCCTACCAACTCGTCTACTGTCTTAGGTCGTCCAAATCACTAGGTCGCAACATGTTAACACCTTAACTCGTCCAACTGCTAACTCGTCCAAACTTCTATAGCTCGCCCACACAACTTAGGCTATGGGCGACATAAACAACACTAACAACCTAGTAATTCTGCGATTATATCGACACGTAAAATACGGGTCGTTACATTCTCTCCCCCTTAGGAATTTCGTCCCCGAAATTCCAAACAAACAACAGCAATCGAAGCTATTCTGCATGCCTACCATCCATAGCAACCAACAAACCATGCATCCAATTCTAGCCTAGCATGCCGAATTCTAAGACTTAGAACAAGCTACAAATTCATGAGATGTCACGACACCTTAGGGCCATACCTCGAAGAGTTCGGGATGAGTTGCCTTCATCCTCTCTTCCTCCTCCCACGTACAGTCGTTAACATCATCACTCCATTGTATCTTGAGCAACGTAATCGTCTTCCTCCTAAGCTGTTTCGTGTCGGTTTCAACAACACGAAGCGGCTAACGAGGTCTCGTAACAACTGGATCAACCTCCAAGTCTTCACAGCTATCAGCAGAAACCACTGCAGTTGGGTCATGCACATACTTCCGTAGATAAGATACATGGAAAACACTGTGCACCCCCGCCATCTTTTCCGGTAACTCCAATCTATAAGCGAGCTTTCCAATTCGCTCGATAACCGGGAATGGTCCAACAAATCTCGGAGTTAACTTTCCTTTCTTCCCGAATCTAATAACATTCTTCAGAGGAGAAATCTTCACAAAAACCATATCACCTATGTCGAATTCCAAATCCTTACGACGATTATTGGCATAACTTTTCTGACGATCTTGGGCTGCCTTCATTCGTTGCCGAATGATCTTTATACAATCCGAAGTCTGTCGAATCATCTCTGGCCCAAGTATCAGTTGTTCTCCAGTTTCCAACCAACATGTCGGAGAGTTACACGGTCTTCCATACAGTGCTTCATATGGTGCCATACCAATACTTGACTGGTAGCTGTTATTATATGCAAATTCCACCAAATGAAGGTGATCTTCACATGATCCTCCGAAATCCAAAACACAGGCTCTGAGAAGATCTTCCAAAACTCGGTTGACTCTCTCAGTCTGACCATCTGTTTGAGGGTGATAAGCTGTACTCAAACACAACTTGGTTCCCAAAACTTCCTGGAAGCTCTTCCAAAATCCACTAGTGAACAATGGGTCTCGATCGCTCAATATACTCTTCGGAACACCATGGAATCGAACAATCCACTTAACATACAACTCAGCCAACTTCGATGCAATCCTAGTTGATCGAACAGGAATGAACCTTGCACCCTTAGTTAAACGATCTACAATGAACCAAATCCCTTCATTCCCTGTCCTGGTTCTAGGTAGACCATCGATAAAATCCATCGACACTTGCTCCCACTTCCATGTAGGAACCTCTAATGGCTGAAGTAATCCACTGGGCTTCTTCTGCTCAGCTTTCACCAACTGGCAATTCATACACTTGGAAATAAAATTTCCAACATCCTTCTTCATACCTTCCCAATAATAGGTTCTCTTCATATCCCGATACATCTTATTTCCACCCGGATGAATCGTCAACTTCGAGTGATGACTTTCCCTAAGGACTTCATCTCTCAGTCCATCCACATCGGGAACAACTAGTCGTACTTGCTTTCGAAGCCAACCCTCTCGATCGACTTCAAATCCTTTATCCTTTTCTGGATTCAATCCATATTCCAAATCTCGGATAATCTTGACAAGCTTATCGTCTCGCTTTTGGCTCTCGCCAATTCTCTCCACAACAGTAGGCCTTATAGATAAGTTTGCCAACATCTCAGGTTCCAATTCACATCTAGGTCTGAAGTCAAATTCAGCCAAATACTCTAGACTCTTCCATTCCGAAAACATGGCTCCTAATCCTGCATGTCTTCGACTCAACGCATCTGCCACTGCGTTACCTTTTCCCGGAGTATAGGCTATACCAAAATCATACGATGCCAAGAACTCTAGCCACCGTTGCTGTCGGAGATTCAAATCCTTTTGGGAGAACAGATACTTCAACGACTTATGATCCGTAAACAACTCGAATCGAACTCCCAATAGGTAATGTCTCCACATCTTCAAAGCAAAAACAATCGCTGCTAACTCCAAATCATGAGTCGGGTAATTCCTTTCATGCAGCTTCATTTGTCGACTAGCATACGCAACAACTTTATCTTTCTGCATCAGCACTGCTCCAAGTCTAGTACCACATGCATCGGTGTAAACCACCATCTCATCATTCCCACTTGGAATAGTCAAAACAGGAGCACTTGTCAGTCGCTCTTTCAGGATTACGAAAGCTTGCTCACACTTATCATCCCAGCTGAACCCTTGGTTCTTTTTCGTCAATCCTGTTAACGGTGCAGCTATCTTGGAAAAGTCTTTGATAAACCGACGATAGTATCCTGCTAATCCAAGAAAACTTCTCACATCAGATGCATTCTTAGGTCTAATCCAATCCTGGATCGCTGCCACCTTAGCGGGATCAACCGCTATTCCATTTCCAGAGATAACATGGCCTAAGAATCTCACTTCACTCTTCCAGAAGTGACACTTCGAAAACTTAGCCTTCAGCTGATGTTTCCGCAAGACTTCCAAAACAATCCTCAAGTGTGTCTTGTGTTCCTCCTCAGTTCTGGAATAAATCAGAATATCATCCACGAACACAAGCACGAACTTATTCAACTGATCTCTGAACACTCTATTCATAAGATCCACAAAATATGCTGGTGCGTTAGTCAATCCAAACGGCATTACCAGCCACTCATAAAATCCGGATGGTGTCCTAAAAGCAGTCTTCGGCACACTATCCTTAGACACTCTCAACTGGTGAAATCCCGTTGCCAAATCCATCTGAGAAAACACCTTAGCCTCGTGAAGCTGATCAAACAAGTCATCTATTCTCGGCAATGGATACTTGTTCTTCTTAGTCACCTTATTCAGCTCACGATAATCCACACACAACCTCAACGATCCATCCGCTTTGTTTGCGAACACAACTGGTGCACCCCATTCGGACACACTACGCCGAATGAATCCTTTCTGCAAAAGGTCATCAACTTGCACCTTCAGCTCTTGTTGTTCCCTAGGCGCCATCCGCCTAAGAGGCATCACAACAGGTCTGGCTCCCTCAACTAGATCGATACAAAACTCGATCTCCCTATGCGGCGGTAACCCTTTGACTTCATCAAAGACATCCTTAAATCCATTCACAATAGGCACCGATGACAGTCCATCCCGTGGAACAACCAGCGAATACATGAAGCTCATGAAGACGCCTTCTTCATGCTTACATCGTATCACAACCTTTCGCCCTTCCACATTCCCGACTGTCACCTCCAGCCTCTCACAATCAATCCTTGCCGCATACTTTCTAAGCCAGTCCATACCCAAAATAATTCCGAACCCCGCAAAGTTCAGAACAAAGCAATCACAAACAAAAGAGCAATCATGACTCGACACAACTAGACCACGGCATATCATACACAAACAAGACGAACCCCCAACTGGATTAGTCACAACCAATGACCTATCAACAATATCCGGTTCCAAACCTAACCGGCCTACAAGATCATCACAAATAAAAGAATGCGACGCTCCAGTATCAAACAACACTCTAACTGGAACACCACAAATGGAAAGATTACCTTGAACCACCACACTCTTCCCCTTTTCTTCAGCAGTAGGAGCTTTTGAAGACGACGACACAGCTTCCATAGCATAAGCTTGTACAATCTGCCTATCTTTCCTTGGTTCTGGGCAATCCTTCTTGATATGTCCCAGCTTATCACAGTTGTAACACTTTCCCGGCACCTTGGGATCCTTGCAATCTCTGAAGAGATGGCCCTTCTGCTGACAGTTGTAGCAGGTCACTTCACCCTTCGGCTTCTTCTGGCCATCCTTACCCTTCTGTTGCTGCTGCTTCCTCTTCTTATTGCCACCTTGCTGTGGTTTAGATCCTTCCTTGGTTACAGCAACAACAGAACTCTCCCTAGGAAACAAACTCTCATGCCTGAGAGCTTTCTCCACAAGCTTCTCAAACGGATCGTCTAGATGATCCACCAACTGTCTCCCAAGATAAGTGTCCAAACCGGTCACAAACTTCTCATTCTTCTGATAGGGAGAATCAATATACGATCTGGCATACTTGGACAAAGCTTCAAACTCAGAAACATACTCAAGAACTGATCTTCCACCTTGCTTGAGTTCCACAAACTTCTTAAACAAGACAGATTTCTGAGCCGTAGAGATGAACTTAGCTTCAAATCTGACTTGGAATTGCTCCCAAGTAATCTCCTCCTCCGGAGTATCAATGGTGATAGAATTCCACCAATCTGAAGCCCTACCTTGAAGTTGCCTTGATGCAAGCTTCCTCTTAGTTGCATCCTCGATTCCCAAATCACCAAAGATTCTCCTACAAGCATCAATCCATCTCTGCACTTCAATAGTTGATTCCGTTCCCAAGAAAACCTTTCCTCCAAGAGAAGTATAGTCCTTACAAAGCTTAGTAAAATCCACCGGTCTTGGAGCTTGAACTTGAATTCCAACATCTACTGATGACCCCGAAGCTGGTATCCTCCTCATGATCAAAGTCATCATGGCTTCAAACATAGGAGCATAATCAACAACTTCCCTAGCAGCACGGTGTTCCCTAGCAGCTGGTCTCCCCCTTCGACTCATCCTTAATATCTACAAAAAGGAATGACTTAGAACACCTTGAGAAACAACTGCATAAGGAGTTCAAATCCTTCTAAACTACTATATTATATATAGTAATCATTCATCAAAATACAATTACGTCTCTCTTACGTAGTTACGTCAGCGAGCGTTGGCTAAAATCGATTAACCAAAGCTCTGATACCAAATGTGACGACCGCCCATGACTCCCGCACCAAAACAAGGAAATAATGCGCTGAAAGGCGTGCCAGGCAACCATGGGTGACCGTCAAGGGTAGAATAAACATCGCAGAATCTATCGCATAACTCACAGCGCATGGATAAAATACAATAGAGAAATATATGTACAGTGAAGCTTCATAACAGAATATCATCAAATAAGCATCTTAGAAGTTTGATACAATCATCAGAACAGTCAATACATCAAAACCTCACTACAAAGCACTCAAAGTATATACAGCGGAAAAACCCAGTGCATAATATGAAATAATATGCAAAAGCCTCCTGCTCGCCTTCGTCATCATCAACGTAGATCTCCAAGAACAGCACCTGTCACCTGCTACCTAGTCTGCCCATCCCAACATGGATGAACAGCCCAAGGTAATAAGAGGAGACATAAAACCTTGAGTCAGACAAAGTCTTAGTGAGCATTAAATCAACTATCAAACATACCAAAAGAGTATAAGGGATAAAAGGAATAGGAACCAAACCACCCCACTCCACCTCTTTCTACAGTGATAGCTCCCAGACACACATTAAGGAGAAGCAAGCATAACATAGCAGGCAATTAAAGTAAAGCAATGATCACTCGAGTCAAGGTCGATGTTTTCCAAATACAAAACCCCAAGGCCTGAACCAAGATCAGATAAGCACCCAGAAAACACCGCTCTTGAGACTGAATGATGATACAACCAAACGTCCAAACATTCATGACTCCGGCTATCACTGTTATCATTGCCTTGATTTCACCGTTAGTTGAATGACCACCTGTCAAGGGCTAATGGTAACCCCGGTTCTAGTCATAACTCTGCACGCTACCTGTGCCTAGGACTTATCTACTCTACCCAGAGTACTCGACTACCTGCCTGTGGTCTTTTGGGTGTCCCGACTACCTACCTGCAGTCGTTTTGGGCGCCCCTTGTACTCTTGCTTTGAGTCTGCTAGAACCTTCAACAACGATGAAATCCAAGCCTTCTAGTCATCCTCCTTGACGACTATTCCCAACCTAGCCCAAACTACCTCTTGAGCCATCCATTATCAATCAACTCGAACTACCCTTCAGGTTATCAACATGCTTGGAGTAATCCTTCTCGATTATACCAAGGTTACATCACATCATGCCTCGCCTCATCTTCATCATAGCAAAGGCTCATCTTAACATCATGGTTTGCCTCATCACATCATGGAAAAATTCCATCTCAACATCATCCAATCCATACATATGAGCTTCAACATCCACTACATATGCCTTAAGCAACTTTCACCATTCAAAAGCCTCTTCCGTAGCCTTTGAATCGTCTTTGACCATACTTGTCCAAATCTATCAACTAGATAATTCTTTCACAACAATCAAACAAGGCAAATATTAATCCAAACAAATAAGTAATCAATCAAGATCTAAATAGGCATTTATAGCTAAAATGGCAATTTCGTAAATAAATGATCATGGATCTAACATACATGAACCAAGGGTTTTTAGCATAGATCTAACAAATATAAATCATGGGTTTTGTCTCTACAACTTGATAAATGAACTTGCATAAGTAATCATCTTCATAAGTAATGGATCTACACTTGGATCTAAAGAAATATGCATAAAATCACTATCTACAACACTCCAACAAACCACCAATCCAATATACTCCTTTGGGTCCGCGTGAGAGATAACCACCACTCACCGAATCATCCAAACACTTCAAAAACTATCAACTTCAGATCTGGACAGCAAGGATTCAAGCTTGATTCGTCGAAATCCCGCTTGAAACGATGAAATCTAGCTTGGTTGGATGAAGATCTTCAACTTTGGCTCTTGGATCTTCGATCTTGGATGGATGTTAGAACTAGATTGGAGTGGAAAAAAGGATACGAAGAAATGTTGTAGTCGAGCTCTCAAAATGGCAGCACTTCGTCGCTTCAAAATCCGATGCCAAAAAGTGAGCCAAACCCCTCTATTTATAGGCTGAAATCCCCCATGAGTCGTCCGCCCCTATGAGTCGTCCACGACTCATGACTCAACGACTCAAGCCACTACGACTCACGACTCAATGCAGCTCAAGGCAATACGACTCAACACACACACGACACAGCATGCACACGACTCAAGCCCCTACCGACTTAACTATGTTGCCGACTCACGACTTAACACTACACAGGGCCACACGACCTAGTTCCCTGCTGACCTAACACTAAGTCGTCTGGACGACTCAACTACCAACCGACTCAACTACCAACGACCTAAGCTTTAACTCCTTAAGCCGCTAACCTATGAGTCGGCATCCCCTGAGCTGTTAGTTCCTTTAGGTCAGCCAATCACCTTAAGTCGTTCCATCCTATGAGTCGGTCCAATACATGAGTCGGTCACCTCTCTTACTCAGTCACCCCAATGAGTCGGTTATCCTATGAGTCGCTCACTACCTTGACTCGGTCCAAACCTTAAGCTGCTGCCTACCAACTCGTCTACTGTCTTAGGTCGTCCAAATCACTAGGTCGCAACATGTTAACACCTTAACTCATCCAACTGCTAACTCGTCCAAACTTCTATAGCTCGCCCACACAACTTAGGCTATGGGCGACATAAACAACACTAACAACCTAGTAATTCTGCGATTATATCGACACGTAAAATACGGGTCGTTACAAATTTGCTCAATCAGAGTAAATTTGGCAGTCAAGCTTACTAATATCTCTGGCTCTAGCTTGCTTCTCGATTGGAAATCCTAACTAGCAATATACACTATCTGTGTCCACTCTAGGAACCTAGCAATCAAGCTGGAATGTCTTCTATTCAATTCATCGGCAACTACATTACCTTTCCCCTGTGTATATGTAATATCAAAGTCATTGAAGGCTAGGATCTCAAACAATTACTGCTAATGAAGGTTAAGATCCTTTTACTAAAAGAGGTACTTCAATGATTAATGGTCAGTGAACAGCTTGGACTTCTCTCTAAAAAGATAGTGCCTCCAAATCTTCAGTGAAAACATAATCGTTGCTAACTCTAAGTCTTAATTGGGCATTTCTTCTCATGTGGTTTCTGCTGTCAACTAGCGTATGCACCAATTTTTCCCCTCTGCATTAATACCGCACCCAATCCGATACAATAAGCATCATTGTAAATCGTTATCTCTTCATTCTAGCTTGGAATGGCCAATATTGGTATCATAAGTAAAATTATGATTCTTTTTCATCAATTGAGTCAACAATGCCGCTACTGTAGAGAAGTCCTGGATGAATCATCCATAATATGCAGCTAACCCTAAGAAACTTATCACATCCGTAACATTTTTGGGCGGAGTCCAATCTTAGGTTGGTGCAAATTTTGCAGGATCCATGATAATGCCTTGCTCAGAAACAACATGATCCAAGAATCGCACTTCTCTCCTCCAGAAGTGAGACTTGGAAAACTTTTCTTTCAATATGTGCTCTCTCACACCTTTAGCATGACCCTCAAATATGTCTTACGGTCATCCTTTATCTATGAGTGGAAAAAAAATATCATTAACGGACATAAGCACAAATTTATGAAGCTGGCCCTTGAAGACTCGGTTCCTAAGATCAACAAAGTATGTCGGTGCATTGGTTAGCCCAAACGGAATAACCAACCACTAATGGAAACCTAATGGCATGCGAAATGCAGTAATCACTACAATATCCTTCACTACCTTCAGTTTGTGGAATCTCGTCGTAAGAGCCAACTGAACTGAGAAAATACTCTAGCATCATGAAGCTGATCAGATAAGTCATCGATACATGTGAGTCGACACTTTTCTTCCTCGTCACTTTATTCAACTCATGGTAATTAACACACAATTTAAGGGAATCGTCTGCCTCTGCGACGATAATACGGGTGCTCCCCACTCAAAAATACTCCTATGAATGAGCCCTCGTCGTAATAGATCATTCACTTGCACCTCAAACTCCACCTGCTCTCTAGGTGCCATCCTCCTCAAAGGCATTACTATCAGTTTGGCACATTTAACTAAATCAATACGAAATTTGATCTCTCTTTGTGGCGAAAGTCTGGTTACCACCTTAAGTACGTCTAGATACTCTTTAGCAATAGGTATTAATGGAAACTCATCAAGTGGGATATTAAGAGAATATAGAAAGCTAACTATTACCTTATCATCTGGTAGGTAGCCTAACACTACCATCTGCCCATTATCTAACCCTATCGTCACCTGTGTCTTCTTACAATCCACTATCACTTCGTATCCGCGAAGCCAATTGTAACAACCCAAAATTTAAGTTATAATAATTAATTGACGAATTAAGTTAACAATAAAATTAATTTGTGAAATTGTCATAATCGAGCTATGAAAGTTACACCATTTGGTCCATGGCGATTTTCTAATCAATTTCCATATATAACTTGTCGAAATCTAAGCTAGTATGAAGAAGTTACAAGAGATATAAGAATCAGACAAAATAATAAAAATAATAATAGACCCCATAGGGGTCGAACCATGCAAAGGTCGGGTCGACCTATAGGTCGACCCCCAGTGAAGCTAGGTCGACCCGCTAAAACACCTGGATGTTATTACATTCGATTACGAGCCAGCAACCTATTTTGCAATTTTCGTCAAATCCCATGCGTTCTTAGTTGCATCTTACGGTTCCTAGTGAGCCTATGATGTGGTTGCATTAGATTTAGTCTTCAAACACGATGGCCTGAGATCCCTAAGTCATACTATAAATAGAACCCTAGGCCTAGCTATTTTTCTCATTTAGATTTTCTTCCAATTAGGTTCAATGCCTAAGGCTGAATCCTAAATAGAAATTTTTTCTATGGAGGAAATCTTTTTGATAAAAATATTCTACGCCCTGAAAGTGGATCCAGGAAGGCCAAGGATTAGAGCTAGGACCACAAGTGAGTGTTTTGTAATTATTTTATATTTTTAAGTAATTTAAAGTAATATGGTTCTCAATAGTTTTAGTTTTTCTACAATTTTGAGAAGATTTTTATGTAAGCTTATTTACAGTCGGTTTTTTAGTAAATTTCAGAATTTCTTTTCAGTCTATTTTTATTCTGCTATTTTATTCAGTTAATTATAATTATTTATAGTTATTTACATCTGTTTTAAGTTGGAATTTAGCATGTAATTATTAGTTTCTTTTTATAAAGATTTAATTCCTTTTTATGCGAATAGAATGTTAAAAGATAAGAATTCGCTAATATAGATTAAAATAGAAAAACACTAAATTTAAAGAAATTAGATGTAAAATAAGAAAAATAGAAATAAAATAAAGATAGAATGAAATAGGCATATTTAAGATATTTACAAGTATGATTACAACTAGTAGTTATAACTAAAAAGAGAAAACAGAAGAGTAACAGTTGCAAGATCAATTATAACACGTAGGTTATAATTAGAAAGAAGAGATAGCAAAAGAGGCTTATTTTAAAACTTGGATCTTGGATTAAGCTAATAAGAAAATATAGCAAAGAAAGAAATAACAGAAAAGGCTTTTTTTAAAACTTAAATTAAGTTAATATGCAAATATAAAAGTAGGACCCATACCGGTAGCATTTCTTTTTAGGTCTAGGATTGATGGTTTTACAACAGATAGGTGAGGCTAGGACATGCTTATGCTAATTAGGGTAAATAAGTCGCCAAAAGGTAGAGGCTCAAATATGGAGATTTGGGCAAGGGGCGCAAAACTAGAAGATTGTTTGTTAGGACTAGTACCGGCAGCATTTTCTTTCTGGTCTAGGATTGATGGTCTCGCAACAGTTAGGTGAGGTTGGGCATGGTTATGCTGATTAGGGTAAATAAGGGGTCAAATAGGGTGCGATAGTTAGTGTGTATTGATGATGACCGAGCATGCGACATTGATTAGGATAAATAATTTGCTACTACGTCCTAAGCGCTAAAGAGATGTCCTTTTGTTGTGACCAACAGGATTGGCTCTCAGTGGAACAACAGAGATAGGATAGGCCAACCAAAGGGTAGAATTAGGATTTCAGCCTAATCAAATTAGCAGTTTAGATAGGACAAGCGTTTGAGCCTAATCGCAGTAGTTAAAGAAAAGTGCAAACAATCAAATCAAACAATCAAAGAAAACAGTCAAAAATAATATAAAATAGTATTTTATCCTAGTTTTATCTTTTATATATTTCCCTTTCAAGCTAGAACTATTGCTTAGTCTATTATCCTTTTCTTGCTTAGAAATTCTAGTAATTACTTTCACTCACCAGACTTATTGTCCGACCCACTCCGCTATTTCTCTTTTCCCCCAATAGGCCAGGGAAATTGAGTTGATTCAGGTTTCTTAGAGATCCATTCGTGGAGTTTTCTCATTTTAGATGTATTTCCTACTTTTCATCTTTGTCATTTGACTTATGATGGACTTTCACTTGTGAGAGGGATTACTATTATTATTATTTTTACTTTTGCACTTTGATTTTGTGAGATAGAGGTGTATTTTTCGTGAGACATGAATTTGAGATATTTTGATTTTTTTTGACATGTTATATTTTTATGACTTATTTTATGAAGTTTAATTTTGAATGATAAGTTATATATTTAAACGTTTCTACTGTTTTTCTTTATTTGTCTTATGAATCTTAGTCTCTATGGTGCTTTAGCTATACCTATAACGCACCACATCCTTTGGTGTGCCCTTTTTATGTATATTAAGGGGTATGGGGGTTTTTCGCTTGGTATCAGAGCCTAAGGTTACAAGATTACTAAAAGCTTGATTTAAAATTAAATTTTTTAAAAGGTAACATATCTTCAAACTAAAAGTATTTTTCAAAAAGAAACTCTTACCATAGAATTAGTTTTCAAGTATAAGCGAGTTTTTATAAAAATCCCCTCAAATTCCAGTTCAAACTTCTTTCGATTCTTTCGAGCCTAGATTCTCTTTTTCTCTACATAGTATGGCGGACACCCCAAATCTTGCAGTGGGTGTCCAAGTCCCTAGCTAGTTCTGTAGATACCTCCAAGCTACGACACCATAGGTGCAAGGGCAAGCGCCCAATGCAGCATCAGCGGATAGAGATCCCATTAATCCACCTGTAGTAGCCAATTTTTCTAAGCTATGCAAGGACTTCTCTTGTCTAGGAGGCAATATATTTTCTGGCATAGGGGATTTCATGGAGGCACGAACTTGGTTGAGGAATATAGAGCGGATATTTGGGCTGTTAGGATTGAAGGACCGACAGAGAGTTCAGCTTGCATCTTGGCAGCTGAAAGGAGAGGCTTCTTACTGGTGGGAGATTTAAGAGATGGAGAGTAGAGACATTGGTTGGTTTGGAATTCTAGAAAGGTTTTAGAGAAAGTTCTTCTCACAAGCCAAGGAAATCATCCAGTTGGAGAAGTTCGTTAGTCTAAAGGAAGGGAGTCTTTCTGTAAGAGTACATAAATCAGTTTAATGAGTTATTGTGGTTCGGGATGGAGCTTGTTAATACACCACATAAGAAGACCACCAAGTTTGCTAAGAGTTTGAACAAGCCCCTCCAAGGGTTGGCGTTGACACATGTACCTATGGAAGCAACATACGAATCACCTTTGGAAATGGCTTTCATGTCAGATGCTGCTAAGAAAGAAGAGGTTAAGGAGATTCCTAAATTAGAAAGCTCTAAGAAGCAGTGGTGGAAGGATAAGAAGGACAAGAATAAAGGAGGAGGACCTCAAAGGGACAGATCAAAAAATGCGAGAAATGTCATAGTTGTGGATTGGTTAGGCATTTCACAAAGGACTGTAAGAAGGACATGATGAAGGGGAGGTGTTATAACCATAGGCAGCCTGGACACCTTAGTAGAGCTTGTCCTTAGAAGACGGGGAAGAGAGCAGGGGCATCTATGGCGCAAGTACAAGCTTTGGATGCAGAAACTTCTAGTAGTGGACGAGATTGAGCTAGGAAAGTCTCTATAGAAGGTTTGATCTCTATTTCGAATTTTCCTATTCGGACTCTTTTTGACTCCAGAGCATCGCATTCTCTTATTTCTAGCTCCTTGGTTAATTGTTTGCACTTAGATATTTCTCTAGCTGTAGACCCTATAGTTGTTTCAAACCCCATAGGAGGATTGGTACATTTATCCATGATTTATAGGGGTTTGAAAATTTTTACACTAGGCGTAGAGTTTGATTGTGATGCCTATGTACTAGGATTTTCGGGATATGGGATGATTTTGGGGATGGACTGGTTATCCACTTATGGGGAGATATTGGACCGTGAGAGGAGAGTCATTAGACTAGAGACATGTAGCAGATGGACACTTAAGGTTTCTTGCAACCCATAGGGGTCGGTCATGTTAAGCTTCTTTTATTCCCTTGATTCATTGCTAGGAGAGTTAGATTCAGTTCTAGTTGTTAGAGATTTCCCAAACGTTTTTGAAGAGGTTAGGGGACTAACCCCTAAGAGAGAGATCGACTTTTTGATCTATCTGAATGACAATGCTAAGCCAGTGGCATTGCCCGTTAGACATATGGCTTATAGGGAGAGGAAGGAGTTAGTAAGCAGATTGGTGAGCTATTGGAGAAAGGCTTCATCAGACGGAGCATATCTGAATGGGTATCGCCGTTCGTCTTTGCTACAAAGGCGGGTGGTTTCCTTCGACTTTGCGTAGACTATAAAGAGTTGAATAAGCTCATGAAGAAGAACCATTACCCCTTCCTAGGATAGACGATCTTTTCGATTAGTTGGTTGGCTCTTTAGTATTTTATCAGCTTGACTTAGCCACTGGATTTCATCAGCTTAGGATCGCTGATGATAGCATCGATAAGACAACATTTAGGACACCAGATCGATTCTTTGAGTGGTTGGTTATGCCAATTGGGCTGACCAATGCCCCAACCTATTTCATAGATTTGATGAGCCATGTTTTTCTAGATGTCCTAAATAAGTTTAATGTAGTTTTTACGGACGACATTCTGGTGTTTTTCAAGAGTGTGGAAGATAAACTTCCAAGAGTGAGGTTTGGATCAAATGATAAATTTTCTCCCAGATTCGTAGGACTATTCCCCATTGTAGAAAGGATAGGGAAGATGGCTTATCGGATAAAAGATACCAAAGTGGCTCATGGGATTACATGATGTTTTTCGTGTTTTGCACTTGAGAAAGTGCTTACATGATTCAGCAGAGGTAGTGGAACCTAGCCAACTTGAAGAAGTTGACGTGGAGAGAGAAGCATTAGTTCGTCGCATTCCTACCAAGATCGTTGGACATGATGTCAAGAAGCTTAGAAATAAGGAAGTCCCTTTGGTTAAGGTGCAGTGCGGAGATAGTATTGAGGACGCTGCGTGGGAAGCTGAGTAGAAAATAAGTACCTTTTATCCATTTCTTTTCGATGGTACAACTAGAATTTCCTATTTCCATCTTTAGTTTGGAATAGGTTCCTTCCTTTAGTATCCTTTGGGAGGATACATCTTAGGGTTTAACCTATGGATGGTAGGACTGAATGTAAACAAGTTAATGAAACATGTTATGTATGTTGGATGAAAGTTATTGCAAGTGTTTGCAAGTGGATGCTAATGGACGCATACACACACACTAGGCACTATTATCTCTTAGGGGCCAGCCTAACTACGTCACTAAAGCATATGCATATGGATGTGTGTGCAGTTGCATTTTTATTTCCATGGTTTCTATAATGAGTGATTATCATATGATTATTGCATTTGGATGATGATTGTTGCACGCATGTAGAACTATCAGTTATCATTAGGAAATTTGCATTCATTTGGATACATAGCACGAACGTGATTGCATAAAAAGGAGGTCTATTGAATCAATAGACCGCCTAATCTTTTGCACTAGTTAAGGACATTCACACTAAACTATTGCATATATCATAAATTGCATTAGAAAGTTTAAGGATAATGGATGTAATGGATGATGGTTGAATATGTAGTTGTTGAATTTGGATGAAAATATTTATATCATTCCTCTATCCTTGGAGATTTCAAAGATCCTTTGAGGAAGGGAAAATGTAACAACCCAAAATTTAAGCTATAATAATTAATTAACGTATTAATTTGATAATAAAATAATTTTTTTAAATTACACGATCGAGCCACGAAAGTTGCACCATTGGTTCGTGACGATTTTCTAATCAATTTCTATATATAACTTATCGAAATCCGAGCTAGTAGTTAAGAAGTTACAAGAGAAATAAGAATTAGAAAAAATAATAATAATAGTTATATACCCCATAGGGGTCGACTATTGCAAAGGTCGGGTCGACCTATAGGTCGACCCTAATGAAGCTAGGTCGACTTGCCAAAACACCTAGACTTTATTTCGTCTAGGTACGAGCCGAGCAACCTATTTTGCAATTTTCATCAAATCTCGTGCATTCTTAGCTGCATCCGATGGTTCCTAGCAAGCCTATGACATGGTTGCATAAGATTTAATCTTCAAATCCAACGACCTGAGATCTTAAAGTCACACTATAAATAGAACCCTAAGCCTAGCTATTTTTCTCATTCAGTTTTTCTCCCAATTGGGTTCATTGCCTGAGGCTGAACCCCAAGTAGAAAATATTTCTATGGAGGAAATATTTTTGATAAAAATATTCTATGCCCTAGGAATGGATCTTGGAAGGCTAAGGAAAGAGTTAAGGACCACAGATGAGTGTCTTGTAATTATTTTAGATTTTTACATAATTTAAAATAATAGGGTTCTCAATAGTTGAAGTTTTTCTACAATTTTGAGACAGTTTTTATGTAAGCTTATTTACAATGGTTTTTAAGTAAATTTCAAAAAAAAATTCAATCTGTTTTTATTCAGCTATTTTATTCATTTATTTTCAGTTAATTATAGTTATCTACAATTATTTACAGTTATTTACATCTGTTTTAAGTTGGAATTTAGCCTGTAATGCTAGTTTCTTCTTAAAAAAATTTCATCCCTTTTTACGCGAAGAGAATATAAAAAAGAGAAGAATTTTGCTAATATGGATTAAAACAGAAAAACATTAAATTTACAGAAATCGGATATAAAATAAGAAAAACTGAAATAAAATAGAGATAGGCTGAAATAGGCAAATTTATGATATTTGCAACTATGATTATAAGTAGTAGTTATAACTAAAAAGAGAAAATAAAAGAGTAACAGTTGCAAGAACAATTATAACATGTAGGTTATAATTAGAAAGAAGAGATAACAAAAGAGGCTTATTTTAAAACTTAGATCTTGGATTAATTTAATAAGCAAATATAGCAAAGAAAGAAATAAAGAAGAGGCTTATTTTAAAACTTAGATTAAGTTAAGGAGCAAATATAGAAGTAGGGCCCGTACCGACAACATTTCCTTTCTTGTCTAGGACTGATGGTTTCACAATAGATAGGTGAGGCTGGGACACACTTATGCTGATTAGGGTAAATAAGTGGCCAATAGATAGAGGCTCAAAACTGGGGATTTGGGCAAGGGGCGCAAAACTAGAAGATTGTTTGTAAGGACTAGTACCGGCAGCATTCCCTTCTAGGTCTAGGACAAATGTTCTCACAGCAGTTAGGTGAGGCTGGGCAGCATTCCCTTTCAGGTCTAGGACTGAGGGTCTCACAGCAGTTAGGTGAGGCTGGGCATGCTTATGCTTATTAGGGTAAATAAGGGGTCAAATAGAGGGCGACGGTTAGTGTGTACCGGTGATGACCGAGCGTGCGGCATCGATTAGGGTAAATAATTCTCTACTACGTCCTAAGTGCTAAAGAGGTGTCTTTTTGCTGTGACCAACAGAGTTGATTCACAGTGCCATAACGGAGATATAATAGGCCGATCAAAGAGCAGAATTTGGATTTCAGCGTAATTAAGTTAGCAGTTGAGATAGGATTAGGGTTTCAGCCTATTCACAGCAGTTTAAGAAAAGTGCAAACAATCAAAGAAAAAGGTCAAACAGAATCTGAAGCGGTATTTTATCCTAGTTTTATCTTTTCTGTATTTTCCTTTCAAGGTAGAACCATTGCTTAGTCTATAATCCTTATCTTGCTTAGAAATGCTAGTAATTACTTTCACTCACTAGACTTATTGTCCGACCCACTCCTTTATTTCCCCCTTTTCCCCCCAATAGGCCAGCAGAGTTGAGTTGATTCAGGTTGCTTGGAGATCCACTCCTAAAGTTTTCTCATTTCAAATGTATATTTTTGCTTTTCATCTTTTCAATTGGTTTATGATGGACTTGCACTTGTGAGAGGGATTACTATTATTATTGTTGTTATTTTGCACTCTGATTATGTGAGATTAAGGTGTAATTTTCATAAGACATGAATTTGAGATATTTTGAGTTTTTGAGACATGTTATGTTTTTATGACTTATTTTATGAAGTTTAATTTTGAATGATAAGTTATTTATTTAAATGTTTCCACTGTTTTTCTTTATTTGTCTTGTGAATCTTAGTCTCTGTGATGCTTTAGCTATACCTATAACGCACCACATCCTTTGGTGTGTACCCTTTTTGGGTATATTAAGGGGTGTGGGTGTTTCACCAATCCATACCCAGGATAATACCAAACCTAACAAAATCTAAAAAAAGCAATCAAAATCAAAAGAACATCCATGACTCAATAAGACCAGACCATGGTAGACCATACACAGCTTAGTGGAGCCTCCAACAAGGTTTGTCATAATCACGATCGATATTTTCAGGTTTCAATCCCAATTTATCTACTAGCTCATAGATTGAAGGAATGTGAAGCCCTAGTAAAAAAAAAACTTGCATATGAACATCATAAATGGAGGCATATCTTACATAACAATGCTTTTCCCATTCTCTTTTGTCGATAAAGCATTCGACGAAGTAGGAATGGCATTGATAGCATATGCTTCCATCATCTACTTCTGCTTCAATGCCTCTGGGCAATCCTTCTAAATATGCCCAAGGTTGTTGTAGTTGTAGAATTTCTTTCTCTCGGCTTTGCAGCCTCTACTATAGTAACTCTTTTCTTAGCAGTTATAGCAAGTCGGAGTAGAGTTGTTCTTCTTTTCACCGCCTTCATTTTGAAACTGCATCCTCTTATTGCTCCACTTCTTATTCTTGCCTCCCTCACCCAACTAGGGCTTTGGCTCGTCTTTAGGAATAATAGCCCTTGGCATCGACTAAAGACTCTCATGCCTTAAGGCCTTTTTGACTAACATCTCAAAAGTCTTGTTAATGTGGCCCATAAGTTTCTACCCCAAGTAATCATCCAAGCCGATGATAAACTTCTCATTCTTCTTCAATGGAGTATCGATGAAGGACATCCCATATTTCGACAAGGCATCGAACTCGGCAACATACTCAGAGATAGTCATATCTCCTTGCTTCCATCCATAGACTTACAAAATAAGATCGACTTCTGAGCTACTGGAATGGACTTCTCTTCAAATCTAGTTTTGGACTATCCTATATAAACTGGTCTTTTGCAATAGAGACCTTCATGGTGTTGCACCTGTTCATGGCTCCCTCTAAAGCTTTTAGGAATTCATTCACCTCTTCATATCATCATTCACCTCTAATTCATCGAACATTCTTTCACAGGTGAAAATCCAATCCTGCACTTCCATCACTGACTCTGTTCCTTAAAATGGTTTTCCATTAAGATCAGCAAAGTCTTTGTTTATCTTAGCGAAACCGATTTTGGGTGCTTGCACTAGAGCACCACCATCAATAACAATATTTCGAGCGGCTACTTGAGCATTTTTCATCATGTTCCGAATCATGGTATTGAATATGGTTTGCAACTTGGAATTAGCAGCTCCCGAACTTGCTATATTTTCGAATCTATCTATAGAGTTCCTAGCAGCATTCCCTATTTGACGACTCATCCTTCAATCTGTATTAATGACGATCGGCCTCTTTATAAGGAATCCCACTTAAGTAATACTTGTGTGTATAGTGTGACTTATATACTATATACTACTATATAGTTTTGAAAACTGAAATATATAACAAGTGCACGCTCTCGTGTGTATGTTTACACAATCACACTCTCTCTCGATCTAGTCTAGGGTGAGAACTTCTATCCTATTCTGTATTGGATCATGGTATCCCTTAGGTTAAACTACTTAACCTAAGCTCTGATACCAAATATGACACCGCCTTACACCTCTGGCATCCAATAATACATGTATAGTGCGCTATCGCAGATCCCGGCCGATGTAGGACGACTGTCAAGGTTGCAAGGTAAAACAAACATCATAGAACTAATCGTATATCTCACGGTGCATCAAATAAAATATAATAATAAACATCTCAAATATAAAATAGGTGTGATGGTTATAACTGAATGAGTCACAAGAATCAGAGTAAAATAGATCAATATAGTATACAACATAAGTGATAGAGTTATACATCAAATTATAGCTCATAAACAAATTGTCTCTAAATAATAAAGGCATTGGCAAGCTCTATATATTGTGTAGCTAGAGAGCAAATAAGTAAGTATAGTAACACAAGAGTGTGATCTCTTGCCCGTCCCTTGTTTAGCTCCATGTGCTCACGGACTTGATATCCCTAATATGCTCTTTTAAGAGTACTTTTAATAGTAGGAAGAAAAGCATAAAATCCCAAATCAGATAGCAGTGTGGTATGAGTGATAAAGCATTTTGTAAATACTAATAAACCATTATAAAAGGACAAATGGTATAATGAATCATAACTGACCAGTCCTTGCATCCACAGAGTCATATACAAGATATACGCTACCCTATATCATAATCATCATAGGTGTACTATACAATAGAGTACTAAGAGGTATCTTGATATCTACATCAATAATACCAACCTTATGTGACATCCTGGGGTGATAAGTAATCAAGGAAACATAATATCCATCATCCATCCTCACATTTACTAACTCAATGCGTTGGATATGTGATAACTCGAACGACCCATCATGGTCAAAGACTACTCAATGTCCCGATTTCTTGATACTTAAATCTGAGCCATTTAGTAGGTCGGGAATTAGATTGCCCATCATAGCTAATCTAGAGTGAAGATCGCCTGTTAAGGAGATTAGATCTCCCGTCTTGGAGATCAAGACCTATCATGGTCTGAATGGTACCCCAAATTACCCTTTCTTTACAAGTACTCTCGAAAACATTGAGTTTCGAATATTCATTTGCATACGTCATCTATAGTAGAACTCATCCTAGAACCGATCTTATGTCTCCCATCATGAAATCGTCATAGTGGGGACAACTCTTCACAATCATCATCGTTAGAGTATCGTCATTCGTCCAATAACCTTCCTCTGATAGTCCCCTTAATCCGACTAATATTCATCTACTCTGCATCCCTAATTATAGCTATCCATCATCGAAGCCATCACTTCCCAACATGTAATCATCATCATTGCTTTGCATGTCGTCATCGTCGAAACGCCATCGAACCCTATAGTTAGGAACCAACTGTCACTTGGCCATATTTGGCTAAGTGAATGGGTTGGCTCGAGCTTGGGTGCACATACAACCAAGACCCGAGGTAACCCCCACCGTGTCTCGAAGCAAGTGTAGAAATACTCAAAGCTGTCCCATAACTTACATCACCAAACTATGCAACCCCAAACCATTTTGATCAATCCATCCATCACCGATCCCATACTTCAATGAAACATTGCCTTTCTTCTCCATATGAAGTATCCTCCAACGATCCATTAACTTTACTGATCGGTACCCATGGATCAATATTGATCCATGGCCACCAACCCATGCTTTAGCAAAAATTCGACTTCTTTCACTCCAATGATCCAACATCTAGCACAAATCAAGTAACCCCATGGATCCTTACAATCCATGATTACTACCCATCCATGCCTTAAAATTTCTTTATCTCCACACAATCCATCCTTTGTCGTTCGCGACTCAAAAAAAATCCATAAAATTTAAAGCGAACCATCCTATGACTCAAGCACGCCTTGAAGCATTTTTTCACCGGTTGATCGCCATCAAATTACCACCGATCCATCCATAACTCAAGCAAACTAATTTCAAATGACTTGAAACTCGAAAAGTAGCCTTATGATCCTTCCTTGTTGCCTTATATCGATCGCATGTAATTGGACCCCACTGATCAATAGCTTCCAATCCATAAGTATTCCTATAACTAAATAGCCATTCGATAGGTGTTTTGAACCAAAAAAACATCACACATTCCAGTAATCATCACATACAATATATCATAACATGCACACATCCATACACATCAATGTGAATCCTAAATCTAAGGGTAGTGACCATAAGTACAAAGGAGATCCATATGAAAACTAATTTATAAACCTTTTCCAAATTGTTTGAAATTTACATATGTTATTAAAAAGGGTTTAAAAAATATTTTAGATTTTTAAAATCACTTATAAACATCATTAGGCATCAAATAATGGCTAATTAGTGAGAAGAGGCTTAAACCACTCACTTAAATCCAATGCAATCCTAAGTAATCGTAGGAAGCACGAATCCCAATAATGAACGATAGCTTCAACAGGTCTTCTAGCGGCATATCTCTAATCCAAGATGCTAATCTTGCTAATCTTCCTCTATTGACACGTAATGGATAATTAAGGTAAGGATAAGGGTAATTTTTTTTCTAAGAAGGTGGTTAATGGAGGTTTCTCCCAACTTTTGGGAAGTGTGAATTGATGGAGAGAAACCCCATCAACCCTAACCTCATGCTAATCCCGTAATGGGCTTTGGACCTAACCATTAACCCACTAGCTACCCATTAAGCTATGTAAAATCAATTGAAAATTCAAAGAGCCATATATCCCTAACGATGAGCCTATTTTCCTATTATGACCACTCTACAGAAAGGAAAACCATTGTCTCAATCTAATGGAAGGGGTGTTAGACCACAATTCCGCTTCTATCAAAAGTTACGCCATATAAGATTTTCTGGGTCAAAATTGTCCGATGAAAATTCTAAGGATGGAAAATGTTTCTAGTAATTATTTCCAAAATCATGAAATCATACGACCTAACATAAAAATAATATTAATATTCTATTGTTCTTCGATATGCTGAATAGGGGCCATTACAGACACATTCTGATATTTGTGGGATATCATTGGAGATAGCGTGCCATGGACTGAATGTGAACCCAGGATACCCTCATGTAAGAAAAAAAAGGTGCAGTCTGGTTTTGGAGCGATCCGCTGTATTGAAAGAGAAAGTGATAAGCTGAAGGAAAACAGCTTTATTTACGACTCATTATACACTAAATGGGTATCGAACCCCATGCTAGTAAAAAAGCCAAATGGGAAGTGATAGACATGCATTGATTACTAAGACTGGAACAAAGAATTCTCAATGGACAGTTTTCGCTACCTAGAATTGACCGGTTGGTAGATGAGACCATCGAATATGAGCTGTTTTCTTTCATGGATGCTTACTCTAGTTATAACCAGATAGCGATGCATGTTCCATACCTATAGTACATGAGTTTTATATTGAACTTAGGATTTTACTGCTACTGAGTATTGAAGTTTGGTCTGATGAACGCTGGAGCTACCTACTAGAGATTAGTCAATTCCATATTTAAGGGCCAAATTGGACGGATAATGGAAATGTAAGTGGATGATATGCTTGAAAATCTAGGCTATCAAGGAACCACATGGAAGATCTTATAGTGATGTTGGATGCATTGCGGAGGTATGAGATGAAAATAAATCCATTGACGTGTTCCTTTGGAGTTGCAACGAAGAAATTCTTAGGATAATCATGAATTAAAGGGGCATTGAGGTTAATCCTGAGCAAATTAATGCCTTGAAACATGTAACCACCCCAAGGACAGTAAAGCAAATGAAAAGCTTGAATGGAAAGGTTGCAACATTATGTTGGTTCATCTCAAAGGGAATTGATAAATGCATACCATTCTTCAATGCCTTAAAAAATGAGAAAGGAAAGTTTGTCTAAAAGAAGGAATCCTAGGACACTTTCCAAGAATTGCCAAAGCACATGGAAAGACCATCGATCCCATCGAAGCCTTTGAAAGGTAAAGGCTGTTTATATACTTGGTGGTATCTGCTCATGCACTAAGTACGGCTTTGGTCCGTGAGGAGGTAAGGATCCAAAGGCTGGTGTACTTTATCAGCAAGTGGTTTACTAGAGCCAAAAAGAATTATTCAAAGCTGGAATATCTCATATATTCCTTATTGATTGCTTCGAGTAAGTTGCAACCGTCATCCATACTCACCTGATAAAATTGCCGACGGGTCTAATGTAAGTACTACACCGACCCGTGACTTCAGTAAGGTGGTTGAAATGGAACATCGAGCTGAGTCAGTATGATATCACTTACTATCCGAGAAAGGCAATTAGTCAACAAGCATGAGTGGATTTCATCCCTGAATTTACCATCCGAGACAGAGGTAAGGATGATGATTTGGTCCCAATTTTGTAGCGAAAATTATAGGCAGATAGAGCTTCCAATGAACATAACTAAGGCAAAAGTAGTACTCATAACCCTAGAAGGATGGATGATTTGATACACATTGGAGCTAGAGTTCCCTGCAACGAGCAATGAGGCTGAGTATAAAGCATTGATGGAGAGGCTTAAAAGCACGAAAGAACAAGGAGTGGGGACGTTGTATGTATTCAGTGACTCCCAGTTGGTAGGTTGCTAGGTAAAAAAGAAATTACAGGCTAAGGGTGTGAGACTTTCCCTTTACTGATGAAGATACTGGAACTATTGCATCATATAGAATTTTATATAGTTATGCACATCCACTAGGAAGGAAAATATGAATGCAAATTCATTGGCTAATTTGGTCGGTTCTGGTGTTGTGTAGTCAATCAGATTGGTTTCAATTGAAGTTTTATCAGCTCTAGGCATTGATGACTCCGATTAAGTACTATTTGTTGAAGAGAACTCTCCCAAAACGAAGAAACAAACAACAGGAACTTCTTCGCAAAGTGCCATGATTCATCAAGCAAGGAGTGATGTACAGGATAGGTTTCTCACCCCCTCAGCATCGAAGTGTAATTAAGGATGAAGCTAGGAAAATCCTCATGAAATTTGCAAGGGTAGCTATGGTGATCACACTGGGGGGCATACCCACAGGAATAAGATCCTTCACTACAGATACTTCTGGCCAATAATAAACAATGATCCTATTGATTACATAAGATGGTGCATCATGTGCCAGAAGTTTGCAAAATTTTAGAGAGTCTCATCCATGGAGTTTATGCAAACGATTAGCCCATGGCCATTTGTGGTTTGAGAGATTTATATAATCGGTATGCTACCGATGTTGAAAAGATGAGCTAAGTACAATATTATTGTGGTTGACTACTTCACAAAGTGGGCTGAAGGGGAACCGCATTTCACAATCATAATGAGAAAAAGGATTAGTTTTGTGAAAAATAATATTATATATAGATTTGGGGTTTCATAGTAGATTATAACTGATAACGGAACCCAATTCGAGAGTACAAAGTTAAAGATTTTTGCAATCGATACAAAATTAAGAAAAGCTTTTCGATAGTAGCACACCCATAGGTGCATAAATAGGTGCAGGTTGTGAATAAAATTCTTAAGTTCATCTTAAAGAAGAGATTAACTAAAGCCAAGAGTAGTTGGATCGATGAGCTTCCACTGGCAATGTGAGATATATGACGACCTACAAGTCTGTGCCTAGGCATACTCCATTCGCTATGGCCTACGAAATCAAGGCTATTATTTCGATAGAGCGAGAAGTCCCTTCTTACCGAAAAAAGTACTATGACCCCAAGGTGAATGAGGAAATCTTGCTCGAGTCCCTCGACTTAGTTCATGAAAAAGAGAAGAGGCTTAATTAAGGGTAACTGCTCACCAAAAAGAGCAGCATGGCATTTCAAAACCAAGGTCCGGAGCTCTACCTTCAAAGTGGGAGACCTTGTTTTGAAATGGGTCATTATTGATACAAGGGCACTTGGTTCGAATTGAGAATATCCTTTCACAATTGAGAAAAATCTTGGAGATAGAACTTCTAAATTAGCAATCGTTGATGGGATAATATCCCATGGGCATGGAATAACGACCAATTGCGTTACTATTTCTCTTAGATCTATTTACTTCATTTTCTACAAATAAGTCACCCAAGTGAACTAAGGGCAATGTAAACATGAAAGACTTGCCATTTCTTTTGTGTATAAATAAAACTTGCTGATAGAACCAATAGAAACATTCTCTTGTAAGCTAAATCTTACGATGCTTGATTAGTTGCGCATTCATGTACCCTAAGATAGGTACCAACTAACTCTTTTAATCCAAGATCAGGTCAAAAGAGTATAATCACATCGATTGATTAGATGATTTTCCCTTGTCCTTTCGAGTTTGACTTATACTCAATGTAGAAAAAGTCAACGAGGGATGCCAAAAGTCAAGAAACCAAAGCACTAACTGGTATGCAATTGAAGTTTTAGTAACCATGCTTTTGGCCTGGCAAGACATGCTCAACTGAGCATAGGTGATGATAATCAATGGGTACTCTAGATCAACACCTAAAGACTGATGCGACTAAGAGCGGAATCCCAGAGATAAGCACCTGAAACACCGGTTCTTGAAGATAGGAATCAGTGTATAATCGAGGCCTCCACGATAGTCGGTAGGACGTGACCGACCAGGGAAGAAAGAAGATGGTTAGGGAGCTGTCTCCATTGATGGCAAGAAATTGGTTCGGTCGAACATTGATGCTCATAAATAAGCATCTAAACTATTGATCCCCTGAGATAGGAATCGATAGGTGATTGAATTATCTAGCATTATACGACCTAATAAGACATGCCCGCCAATGATGAGGTACAAATGACAATGAGCAAATTCAATCAATGCCTAAAGATATGTGAGATTGAAATAAGATATCTAAAGGTAGACACTTGGAATTTTATTTTCTAGATATAGGAAATGAAAAGAAGTTGAATACTTCTTTAACCATAACTTCGTTTGCAGTCGAACGGAACTTGGCCGAGAATAAACAAGGTTGGCCATAAAGATGGCCAAATGAATAACAAGTTTTTTTAACCGAAAGAGGAATACTTGGCAATGATAAATGAAACTAAGTAATAGGAATATTGCTACTGTAATCACATAAGTTAACTTATATGTATAGATTTGCAGTAAGTAATAGCATTGCAAAGACACAACATGTTTAATATAAGTAAACCACATTATAGGCAGTTATTTTATATATGAAGTTAGTTGTATACATATGTAACAAGGGCCGACCACATGCAAACTCGGCCTATATGTAGAAAGGAACAAAATACATCAAAAGAAACTAAAAGAAACTATCTTCAAAATACATGAAAAAGCACTAAAGTTGTTTTTACAAAAACTTAGACCGAAAGCCTATCCTGCTTGCTTCTTCCCTTACGATCATTATTACTATGGCATTTCTTTGAATCCTTCTTGTCCTTAGTCTTTCCTTTTCCTGAAGTACTCCCCTTGGAGGGAATAGCCTCTCCTTCAGTCGTTAATTTAAGGTTGTTTTTGGGCTCGTCAACAGTAGGATCGAAGGATAGTAAGAAATCATCGACGTTATGGCCTTTCAAAGGCTTATTTGTAAGGGAAAGAAGTTTGAGAATTAGGCTTGGTTTATTAGAGCCAGTATCAGGCTTGATTTATTAAAGCCAGTTTCATGCTTTGCAGTTCCCAACTCAAGTTTTATTTTAATCTTGGCATAGTCAGCCTTTAGCCTCTCCACCACCGTGATGTGGTCGTTTGGGTGTATTACGCTGTTGATTATGACGTCGTCTTCCTCTAGAGATTGGTTGATCTCTTCCAACCCTTCCGTCACTTTTATTTTTTTGTGAATCGACATTAGGGTCAGAGCTAGAAGCAAAAGTTGGGATGATTGTCTCCATAGTGATGAAGGTCAACGTGGTAGAGATAGCTATGGGGCGCAAATCCTAACTGATTGGTGGCAAAGGAGGAGGATGCGATGGCGACCCATAAGTTCACGGACAGTGAAATAAATGTTAGTGATGACTTCGAGCAAGAATTGAAGGCCCTGTTTGTTTTCATTTTTAGCTTTCGATTTTTAGTTTTTAAACCTCATTTTCGGTTTTTCATTTTGAGTGTTTTTAATATTTTGAAAAATGTATTTGGTTCTAGAATTTTGAAAAATAATTTTTAAACTAAAAATCAAAAATTCCATTCCAAAAAAAAATGCCAATTTCAAATTTGGTTAGAATTTGATCATTAAATATAGAAATAAGATAAGATAATTAACGAAACTAACAAAAAATGTCATGAAAGTAGAAAAATGATAAATTGACATAGATAATAAAATGATAATGACTATTGGTATGTGAACCATATCGAAATGAGACTAACTTATGTCATACTATAAATTAATCATATCTGAACTCAAAATCAACAAAATAGATAAGATATACCAATTGTATCAGTACAGAATGAGAGAAAAAAAAGTTTTGATGTATCTGATAGGCAAATAGTCTTTACTTTTTTCTAACCTAGACATAACTACTACAAACTACTACAGACCCCAAATAACATCCACACCACCCCCAAAAAGAAAATATACTAACCAAAATACACCTTTTAAGACAGCCCAAACTATAAACTGAAGCAAAAAGTACAAACTGAACCTGATTTTATACCATGACCACCACTAAACTAACCAACCACATCTTATCTTTCAAAGTCTTCAGTATCTTCATTCACTTCAGCCACTCTCCTTTTATAAGCCACTCTACAACCCAACCTACAAATTTAATCAGATTTAACATTTGTCGATAACAACTAATAGACATGCCCTCCAAATTAAAAAGATTTGTCGAAATAATAAGAAATAATCGTATAATGCAACACATTAAACAAACTTCTATGTGTTTTGACTTAAAAAGAATTGTGGAATTGAGTAAATATGGACAACCGGGGTTAATTAGACATTTACAAATATTTACCTCCTTTGCAGAGAAGAGATATACGCTCCAAAAGCCATAACCTGCATCGTTAACATAACGATTAAAACTTATTGAGTTGTTTGTTTCTTTACATTTGCATTAAAAAAACAACATCGTCAACATATCATTCCATTTGTATTGTGTGTTTTTTTTTTCAGTCGTACTTTTGAATTCTGTTCACTTGCATTTTGTTTTCAATCTTGTTACAAGTGCTGCTGCATTTACTTGAACTTAATTTTGTTTTTATTTTTCTGTTGCATTTCTCTGTTTCATTTCCCTTCTCAAGTCCATTTCCAGTTTCTCTGTCACAAAAAAAAATCTCTATATTTGCTACAAGCATTCTCTATATTGCATTTCCCCGTTATACATCTTTCTGAGTTTTACATCTTTCAGGTTACATTGCTATTGGTATAATTACATTTCATTTTTATACTTCTTTTCATTTTCTGATACAATTTCTTCTTTAATGCCTTCACTCACTTCTACCCACCTTCAACCTATATAATACTTCCCTAGTTCCAGCCTAGAACCTACACCATCATCAGTCAACTGGCCATGCCATTGCCTTGTCACTGCCTTCAACCTCCATCTGCCTCTCCAACTCCTCCTTCAGCCTGAAACAGCACTTCAGTCCCACTACTTCAACAACAACATCCTTCTTACTGCTACCTTATTTCTTACACAACTAAAAAGTTTATTGCATTCACTGCTACCTTACATATCACACTGCTTACTATTAGTACTATTATCTATAAAAGTATTTTATTTTGTTAATGGCTCAAAGATTTGCATTGCAATGTTTATTGCATCTAGTCATAAAGAATAGACCAGTAAATATCTAGTTATAAATCAGCAATATGCTTTTGTATATATAGTACAAATTTAGGTGCTTTCACATGTTTTACTTAAGACAGTGGTTACAAAGCAAAAAATAAATATCATTTCGATCATATTTACAGTCTAGAATCAAGACATATGATTGGACTTGGATTTTGCAATTCACCTCACGGTCGACACAGGCTGCAAATTTTGGATAACCAAACAGGCCCGAAATATAAATCCAATTCACTTCACTGGCATATGTCTGCGTGGATTTTACATATAAATCTAGTGACAGATGGTTTAATTCCCAATTCACTTCACGATCCCTAAATCCACAATCGTGACAACCTCCTCTCCTTATTTTCGAAGGAAATGATGTCGATGAAGCAAACGAGATAAGTAAGAAGTAAAAATTGAATTTACCTGTTTTTGGGATAAAAGCTGAAGAAGAAGACGATTCTGCTATCGAGATAATTTTAGATTTCACGGCCGTGAAAGAAGAACAAGGTTTTGAACGCGTTTGTTTTACGTTTGAACTTTGGGTTTTAGACTTTTCAGTTTGGGCCGAAAACTGGGAAAACCATAAAAAACTGTTTTCAATTCTCTTTGTCAAGCCCATTTTGAAAAATGACTATTTTCAAAAATGAATTTTACAAAATGCTAAAGCAAACAAGTTTTCATTGTTTTGCAAAATTAAAAATTAAAAATAATCTGAAAATGGCTAACCAAACAGACCCGAAGCTTCTCAATCATGGCTGAGAGGAGAAAAATAACTTTATTTGGAGAAGCTCCTTAGATGGAAGACTTGGAAATTTTGACTTATTCAATAGTGACTGTATATGTTGAGAAATAGAGAGAGGAATGTAAGACTATTCAATAGTCATTGCAACAGAGGCGAAAGTCATAGTATGGGGGCCTTAAATCTGGCCATTGCAAAAATTGGAGTCTCCATTGCTGGCTCCTTAGAGTGAGAAGTTGATGATTCTACTCGATCTAATGCAGTAGAATTGGCAGGAGACTTAATGGATGCTTTTTCTACAGTCGCCTCCTATTCAGTCAACGTCGCTTTTCCATTCCAAGGCTATGATATCATCTGCGTCCAAAAACTTGGCTTTCAATTGATCTTCTATTAAGCCTTTGTCGGATATAGTCACACGTCACATGACTTCTTCCCAAGTATCTACTAGAGTAACCAGATAACTATCTCCTAGCCACTTTAGGTCCTTATCTTCGGTGACATTGGCAATGAATTGTTGAACGATGGAGTTCATATCTAGCTTTTCTTTTATCGTTTGTTCTTTAAGTTCGTTAAGTTCACTTACTGCTCCAGCAAGGTCAACTTGAGCTTCTATCTTCGCCTGTATTTTTGCTTTTAAGTTGGCCTTAAGTCTCTCAACTTTAGCATGAAGTGTCTGAAATTCTGTATTCTTCGCCTATAGTGTCAGGTCCAGGGCCTGAAGCGTCGTATCTTTCTCTTGAATTGCCTTTTTCTTATCCTGAATTTGAGCTTTAAGCTCACCACTCTCTAAATGTGCCTTCTTAAGTTGGTCATTTATTACATTTAGGGCCTAAATGGGTGTGTGGGACATCTCCTTGATTAACGCTTTAGAGTTCTCGATCAATGTCTGAGCATCATCTCTTTGCTTTTCGAGCTTTTCTAACTTAGCTCTATAATCCACTATGGTCGTATCATGGGTCTTTCTCTATGATTCGAATGACTAGATGTCTTTCTGATTAATTTTAATGACATTAGAGATGGAAAAAGCTAGTTTCCTTCATTCATTTAGTTAATTAACAAGTTTGGTGACCTCACCAACTTCAAGGCTGGCCTCCTCACAAAGGATATATTTGATGTTATGGTCAAACTTCATCCCTATCAGGAAAATGTTAGCAATGGGGCTAGAATTTTGGTTGTCATGGTTGTGGATAAGCTTGAAGGTGGTGGAACATGATGAGTATAACTACTTGGATTTTACGGAGGTTGATTTAGTGGTTATTGGAGGTCATGTCATCGGAAGCTACTAAGGTTAAGGTTGAGAGCGTGGTTGGGAAGAGCCGACAATAGTACCATGACAGTCATGTGAATCACGAAACTTCTTCCATTATCATAGTATTCCCTCACCTCGTTCTGATATTTTTTCTATCCTTATCCTCAAAATCTTCCCTCTCCCTCCTTTTTAGTCTTTCTTCCTCGGTTTCTCAATGCAAAGAAGAGCGGTGAGGATGAGGTTTCAAAGTGGTTCCACGGCACGCGCTAATGCTTGATTGGAGATAATGAAAGTGGATTTTTGGCATTACACCTGAGATAAAGGAAAAAGGGATATATCAATACTGAAACAGTGAAGTAAGGGAGAATTCAGGATATGAGTGCTCATGAGCCCAAAACTGTGTGGAGCGCCCAAAGTGATCCATAGACCATGTTTGAAGGGTTGTAAAGACAAGGTTTCATCTCCCTTGGCTAAGAAGTCCCCGGAAGGAAAACTGAAACGCAAAAGACATTCCATGAGAAGATCATCAACCTAGACGTCCAAAGCTCCAAGCGAGCCAATTATCTTTTCTGAAGATCCTCTGCAGGGAGTCGCCTCGGTGATTGGTGTTGAACTAGGATTAGAGGGTTACTGGGAGTATTCGACAACTAATCTCTTTGGGTGAGACAAAGTAAGAATTTTTGTGCCTTCGGGGAGGTCTCCTTATATGACTCGCCTTCATTTTGATCAAAATATTCCTCATCGTCGTCATCTTCATTTTCCCCCTTGCCCTCGCTTCCTCTTTCGTCTTCTATTTCCCTTTCTACTCCTTTTTCCACTCTTTCCAGTTCTTTTCTCACTTCCATTCACCTTTCATGTTCTTCTTCGATGATGTTATCCTCCATCGCTCTATCTTGGCCTTTGTCAATGTTTGCTTTGCCTATTGAGGCTTTATTGCCCCCCATTGATTGACATCGCTAGAGTCATAAATGAAGGCAATGGTTGAACTAGAAGTTCTAGTCCTTTGTAATGGAAGCTTGAGAGGAATGGTGAAACGATAGCGAATAAGAAGGTCGCATTGACGAAGCCTCTCGTTCACGAGTAGATAAGTGGTAGTGTAATGTCGGAAGTAGACTCTTTTAATCTTTTTCAAGGTTTGGGAGTGTACTTCACTAACCACTTAGCAGGGAAGATCTGTGAAGGTAAAAGAATCAAAGTTAGATACTTGGATGAAGACTTTAAGTGGGAAAAATAAGGAAGAAGCCTTTTGTCTAGATAACCAAAACGGTTAAAATCAAAGGGACAAATGTAACACCCCATATTTTTATAACATTATTTAGGATATTTAATTGCTAAATAAAATAAAATAATGTGATGATTAATAGATTGAGATTTGATTATAATCAAGGGTAGCTGTGCCATGATAATATGCAAATCAAGATAAGATAATATGAATAAAACTGTCAGGAAATAAGTAAGGGTAAAATAGGAAAATGATCATTCTAATACCCAAAACTCTAGCCGTGAGTTCTCACTTTAATTAAATAGCAAAAAATATAATTTAAAAGAGAGGTCGGCCACCATTTTTAATCTCAAGGGAAGATAAAGCTTGGATTTCTAGAGGAAGAAGTAAATCAACTTCTTCAACATCAAATCTCGCATCTTTAATCACAAAGCTAAGGTGAATGATTGCTATATCCTATTTTTCTTATAGTTTTCGGTTTCAAGGGTAACCCAAAATAATTTTTCATGATAGTGCCATGTTATGGATGATTAAAAGTTTATATATAGTTGTTGATGATTTATACATGTTTATATTAGTTTTTTTGACATGTTTGATATGAAAACCCTATTAAATGATATTCAAATGCCTTGAAAATATAAATGTAGATCAGAAATGATATTTTAGAGATGGTTTTCAATTTTTATAATTTTCTGAATTATGGTGGAATTTTATATTAATTTTATAGTTAAGAAAATGATTTATAGGTTTATAAATTATTTATGGTAAATAAATAATTATTTGGGTCCAAAATTTTTATATGTTAAAACATTTTAAAATAGATTTTTTTCAAATTTTTCCTAAGTGTTTTGATGAATATATAAAATTATTTAAGGCATGTGGCTTAAATGTTTTATATATTTAATTAAGGAAATTGGGCATTTTGAAAAATATAATCATTGTTATTTTTGAAATTATTGGCAGCACTTTTTTGAAAAGTATTTCGCAACCAATGAAAATTTGACAAATAAAGGCAGGTTAGTTGAAACGTTTTCTCTTTTAAGTTAAAAACAAAATAACATGATTTAGCATGCTTCACCACTTTCGGCACAGGGGATTCTGACTCAGAAGTTTCGCCACCAATGGTTTCAAAACCAAAGCGCATGGTATCAAGCTACTTGGCACCTGTGCAATTAATGCCCCGCTATTACCCCATTTTAACCCTGCTATATCTCATAATGGATTTCTACGGCTACGATTTTTCCATATAGCCTTAAATATAGCTTTTCCCCTTTATGCCCCGCTATTTTCACAATATCCCGTTATTCCAACTATATTCCGCTATTTCTGCTATATCTTCTTTAAAAGAAATGAATTGAATAGTTACCTTTATACATTATAAAAATTATGAAATTAATTTATTTAAATGAACTTTTAGTATAGTTTCAGAAGTGAAAATACTCTAATATTCTACTAAATTCAATTATGTTATATAACAGTTTTACGTTTATTTACAGTATATTCGCACATGTTTTTATTTAAAATTGTTTATGTATTAATTATAATTAAATTGAATTTTAATTTTTCATTTAATTACCATTTACATATTTGTAAAAACATTAAGTATGAGTTTTATATGCTATTTTAAAGTCATCCGTTATATCGTGCTATATCCTCGCTGTATCTCCATTATGACTTTTTGCACCTCCACCACATTGAACCTACCGAGCGCTTTAACTGCACAGCTCGGTATGTAGCGTTTTGAACAAAGGTGAAGGGATTCGTAGTCGAACCCTTAGGTTCTGAAGGGGTTGGAGTATGTTTGTTTTAAAACTAAGGTAGCAAACCCTAAGGTTCTGAAGGGGTTGGAGTATGTTTGTTTAAAACTAAGGTAGCGCCTACTTTTCTTTCGAAAGAGATAGGTTTCGACTCAGCTGCCTTCGACTGGGTCAAATATTTTCAAAGGAATGGTTTTGACTTGGTTGCATTCTTTTGTTCTAAGTAAAGCTTTCGAAGGAGTCAAAACCCCTAGCTACCACTTTTCTACCTTTTGAAGTCAATAGTTTTGAAAGGTATACTTAACTTTTAAAAATTACCCACTTCTCCCATGCTTTCGAGGGGGTGGTTTCGACACCATTGCTTCTTTACTTAGGAATTGGTTTCAAATAGGAAAGCTTTCGACCCTGTTGCTTGTGACACTTAGTGATTTTTAAAGAATAACCCAATGATTTCGAAAGAGAATGGTTTCGACTTAAATGGTTTTGAAAGGTGTTTCCTACATGTTTTAAATTGAACCCAAATTCTTTCAAAGAGTTTAAGGTTTTGATGACTTCAAAAGGTTTTGAAGAAGGTTTCGAAGGTGTAGTTCCCCTATGTTTTCGAAAGATCTAAAGGGAAGGGTTTTCCAATGGTTTTGAATAAGTTTAAAAGGAATGGTTTTCCTATGGTTTCGAAAGGCAATGTTGAATGGTTTTAAAGAAGAATGTCCACAGTTTTTGGCTTTCGAAGAAAAGGAATTTCAATGGTTTCGAAATGTTATATGAGTGGTTTCGAAAGGAAGATTTGGCCTTTCGGCCTAGATAAAAGAAATGGTTTTACATGATTTCGAAAGGGGTACTTTCAATAAGATCGAAAGGGGTACCTTCTAATGTTTAAAGGTTTTCATCAACAAAGATTTGAGTAAAGTATGTAGCATGGTAAGATGATTTTGAGTAAAGAATATAGTATTAAAGTTTTCCTTGTTTAAGTTTGGTTTAAAAGGTTTTCAATCAATTTCATATGAAAAGGTTATCAAGGAAAATTATGGGAAGATATCCCTAAGTGAAAATGAGTTAGATATTTGAATACCAGATGGGACCGGTATAGGGTCATGCCTATATATTAGCTATTGGCCCTAACTAATTTAGTCCAAAAATTCCAGTGTGTAGGACTTTGTCACAGGTAAGACTAAAAATATGATTACACATAGAAGAGAATATATGTTTGTATACAGATAGGTTATGGGTGAGCCTGCAATACCATTAGGATTAAGTGACCCTGTGAGATGTTAAATGGGGACAGACTGTCCAAAAGAGAAGCGTTTACAGATAGTTAAGGATAGATTGTCTAGAAGAGGTGTGTCTAATAGATGTTAGATAAATTTTGTTATTTTGTCTAGTAGGTCCGATTCTGCCAAAGGTTAATAGTAAGCCAAACAAAACTATAGTATTCGAACAAATAGTCCATTTGTTACGTGATATGTATGTTTACATAATAATTCTTTACAGTTTTAACCAGTTTTGGTTGTAGGAAAAGACTTGCAAAAGATATGTTTTAAAAGGATGTTAGTGAGGGGAAACCTGTTCCGCTAAGTGGCGTGGTCTCACTTAACATTAATAACGGGATGTATAGTATTATTCACTCTAGGCTTTAAGTCTGACTTGAAGTTTATGTTTTCCCCTTGAACTCTCGGGTGCTCAAAATTGATTTGAATGGGCTAAGTGTTGAGGTTCTATGAGGTTTTAGTAGGAGGACGAATAAAGCTACCGAAGAAAAGAAAGAGGCTAATGGATAGCTATTTAGGAGTTGCAGTTCTTTGTTTTGTGCTTATTTCCACCGTGTATATATTAAGTAATTATGACTATATGACTCTAATCATCCAATGGGCATCTTCATATGTCGGTCTTGGCGTATTTTGTAATAAGTATATTTTATCGTTGCTTGGGAAACGTTATGGGATTATGTAATTTGAATATGGAACATCCTTTTTGAAATGTAATCGAAAAATGTTGTTTTGAAATCTGCGCTTTATTTCATATTCAATTACTACTAATATTATAGATACCATTAACATAGCTGTATTTAGTCGTCGGAAGTTAATACTACAGATGAGTACAGCATCTTTAGCGCTTAACTTTGGGCCTCTAGATATGAGGTGTTACAACAACGGACAAAGAAATACATGCTCCTGAAGTACGAGCACTTGTTGTAGAATGCCTTGATGACCTTTCAGTGGCACCAGGCTTTAATGGTTAATAAATAAGGTGAATTAGCTCTATTCTTCAATTTTAGAAGGTGTTTCAACTCAACAAATATCAATGATCATTGAAGCTGCATCATGAATAAAACGTACAAGGAATAAAGGAGCGTGTATCTGTTGGGATGCACTTGAGCTGAAGCAAGCATAATTCGTTGTAAGATGAATCTCGAAATTCTTTTAATTGAGGAACGGCTCCACGTAAGCACTTGTACTTATTGCACATGGCATATACTTGATGATTATGAGCCAGTTGATCGATCATTGGAAAATGTACACCATTTTACAAAATTTTGTAATGGTAGAAAATCGTCTAGAGCTGCTCTACAGTCAACAAAGATGGAGTTTGATCAGAAGGATCGTCTAATACCCTCAGTCTAAGTTACTCGTTCAATGGAAGAGGTTGGTTCTGGAGAGGTACTGTTGGAACAAGATGTCCTTGGAGTATAGCTGTAATCGAATGCCTAGCTTCAGATGTAGTAGACATAGAAGCTTGGATGCTAGAGGAGCAGGCCTCAAGAAGAATTGAAGGTTCAGCGATAGCCTTGAAATGAGGCGATTGATGAGTTATTCTGAACAAGAAAGCTTGACAGCAACACGATCAGGTATAAATACCCATGTGGCTAGCGCATAGAATCCACTAGATATCTACATGTGTTGACCAATTAATTCTGAACATTGGCTGAGGAAATTTGGATTGTCAATCTATGCAATGTGCATCATATATCCAGAGCATAGCGTATGGAACACTCTGAGTAAATATCATGCTCATGTTAGAAAACAAACTTTATTACATGATGGAACTTTGTATTAAAACTTATCCAGGAGAGAAATAATAGAGCCACTGTCAGAACCAAAGTGGAGGCTTCTTTGTAGGAACATAGGATGGAACGATGACTTAAATTTTGTATAATGCAACCGTTCGAACGTCGGAGTGCATTCGACTTGACCATTCTTCAAAACCATTTCAATGAAGTTTAAATGATGAATTGTGATTGATCAAACTTTGGACGGACTTGCCCAAACACTCGAAATGTGTGGAGGCTGGAGGATATTGCAAAACTAAGGCACGTTGTGGAAAATCCAAAGAAGAAAGGTGCCAAAGCAAAGCCAACACTAAGTAGAGATCAAGCAGTCAAAAGATTGGTTGTTTGTAGTGCCAGTTTCAGGTCAAACTCAAGATTCATTTGGGAAGAGTTAGGTTTTTCCATGGCCTAGATTTTTGAGAGATAATGGATTACGAATCAAAGCTCTAGTCACTCCTATGTCATAGGTGAATGCGAAACATGTCCTTATCATCGCCATGGTAGCGCCATATGTAGGAACTCACCTTGAATTAGAATCTTAGTTTAGTAATCTAGGAAAAAGCAAAAGTTTTAGGGTTGGGATCCTTAGGGTAAATTGCTTGAGGTGTTGGTGATGGATGATTTTAAGGTAGTCGGTGGCAGTAGAAGAACATGGTTAAAGTGTTAAATAGACTGAGAGATTACGAGCATACCATAGGAGACATAGGATTCAATGATGTAAAAAAAAGAAGGTTGGCTTCGAGATATTTTTGTGAACATTCTTTGGATTGGAGGGAAATGGTGATTATTAAGACCCCCGATGTAGAGATCACTTAGAACCGGTTTAAAAAGAGGTTTGATGCTTAGTTCACATTCGAGTCTCAATATAGTGTGATGCTAAGGAAATTTATTGGTTTGAAGAAGGGAGACCATTTTACGGAGTGGAACATTCAGAACTTCAACCTTTTGTCTAAGTCAGGCCAAGAGATAATTAATACCCCACTAAAGAAAAGTGAAGTCCATCTGGGGTTTGAAGCAAGGTCTAGATCATAAAGTGATGATGCATTTGGAATCACTTTATTAATTTGTTGTGGACATGACGTGAAGGTATGATGGGATGTGTATGGAGAAACGAAGAGTCAAGACGAAGCCCAAGGTAGTCCAATAGAAGAATCTCATTCCTTATATTAAGGGAAAGAAGACTTTGCCGAAGGGCTGGGATGTAGGATTATTATTTCCGAAGTTGCTTGTTATAACTATGGGAAGATGGGACACTATGCTTCTAAGTGTTCAGTGCCGAGATCCCAAGGAAAGTAGAAGTTTTATAACTGCAACAAGATAGGGCATCAGAAGAAAGATTGTACAGAGTTGTAGGCAAGAGTATTTACTTTGGAGGGACCGAGCGAAAAACCATCTACCGAAGAGATGGAAAGACTATTATTTTGGAAGGTATGACTTTGATTTATAGTGTCTTAGTTGGAATATTTTATGATTTCAATGCTACACATTCATTTATAGTTAAAGGCTTAGTTGATAGACTCAGGTTAGACGTCCCGTAACCAGTCACTTCCATTTGCATTGTAATCCAATAGGAGGATATACCTTGAATTTAGGTGCGCTAACTTAGAGATTAATTTTGGTTGATGTTGGTTTTTGTGTGATCCCTATATTTTTGACCTCACAAGCTTGAAAGTTATTTTAGGGATGGATTGACTGGAGCGTTATTGAACTAGAATATACCATGCCGAAAGGATCATAGCACTAAGTTGGCCAGACAGAATTGAAAGAGAACTTATGGTTTCAAAAAATCCTAAATCTAGGTGAAAAGGCACATTGTTTGCTTTAGCTTATAGGGAAGGAGGTATCGGAGAAGTACAAGTCGTTAGAGACTTCCATGATGTGTTTGAACAAATTTTGAGGTTGTTGTCCCCCAAGAGCTATTGAGTTCCAGACTGAGTTGATACTAGGAGTTAAACCATTTAGTTGACCCTCCTAAAATAATTCCCTTGAGAGCGATAGAGGAATTAAAAATGCAGCTAACAGAGTTGGAAAGTAAGAGTTATTATCTTCACACTAAAGATTTAAAGCATTCTATTCAGTTTCGGACTGAGTCGATACCAAGAGTTGGACCATTCAATTGACCCTCTAGTAGAATATCTCTGAGAGCGATGAAGGAATCAAAGAAGTAGCTACTAGAGTTGGAAAGTAAGAGTTGTTATCTTCGCATAAAATTTTCTATAATGCAACAGCATTTTTTCAAGGCCCCATTATATAATATGATGAATATTTAAATTATAGAAAATGTAAGGGAGACATGGAAAATTGCATTTGAATTCTATGTAATGGGGCATAAAACATATTTCAATTCTTACATTACTAGTTTTGGAAAACCAGTAATGAATTCCAAATCTTTTCTAGAGAGAATGGTTTCTATTTGATTATGTTTATAAATGACAAGATTAGGAAAAATTCCTAGCCAGTGGATCTTATTTTTATGATAAACGCCCGGTTATTATGAAAAATGGAAACCTAGAATGAAACCCTCTAGGGAATTCCTTCGATCGATTCCAATTTGGATTTGACTTTCGAGTCTGGATATTAATTTCTGGATAGAAGAGACTATAGGTAGAATTGAATCATTATTAGGCAAACTAATAAAGTTAGATTAGGTGACTAAGTGCATGATTCTTATCTTGTTTGCAAATGTCCTTACTGCAGTTGACGCAAACTTTCATTTCCTAATAAAGTATCGATCCTTGATGTAGAGGATAAATAGAAAAAACTGGAATACGAATGATACCTACTTTAATGCAATAACTGAAATTGCTTTGGACATTCATAGATTAAATGCAACACTCAAAAAACATGGAATCCTAAACAAAATTTCTCAATAGATAATGGATGCAACTTTATTCAATTAGATGAGCAAGAAACTCAACATAATGGTGCATCATAAAAGCAGAATGGTACAACCCAATATCAATCTACTAAGAATAGTAGTATATATAATAATAGAGTTGAAGCTGATTATAGAAATAGAATAGTTACGTAAAATATGGTTCATTCCAGCATAGGTCAGTTTCTATTATACATCAATAAGAAATAATAACTCTATAAAATGGTCAGAAAAAAAATCATTTTTCAACGGCAGTACTAAACTAGCAATGGACGAAAGTAATAAATGGGACATGCCCAATTCTAAAAATAGAAATTTACATATTGTGGCTGCTGGTTGTGATAACGCAACACCTTCCACAGTTTTTAGCGACGTCGAAATGATGTAGATAGTAGACAGTTCTATTGGTATTCCCCTTAAACCTTAAACACACAAGAGTAACCCCATAGATGACTTAAACAAGGATGCAAATATAAGTGATTTTAATCCCACATTAGAAGTGGAATCACCTCTAAGAGACGAAAGTGTTGAAATGATGGACCAACAGGAACAACAGAATGTATAAGCTACCAATCACCCATAGCATAGAGTAACAAGGAGAACAGGTAGGATGACCCACTCATCCACCATTCAAATTCAAAGCCACACACTCCCAGGGCGTTATTGAAAATCCAAACTGGAATAACCTGGATCACTAAGTTCAAAAAAAGTAGAAAATCGATAATGTCTAAAACTTCAAGTAGGTCCACTCCAACTCTGGATCAAAGGAGTGATCTTCCTCCTTAAACTAACGTCAACGCTTATTTGGAACATATGGGGAATTAATGCATCACCAAAACAAATGGACTTCAAAAACTATTTAAACTCTACAAACTTTTTTTTATAGGGCTACTGGAAAACAAACTACCTTCTTAGAAAATCCTTAAAGTATTAAATTGGAATAAATAGGGATATGCATTGATTATGATAATGATCAAACCCATAGTAGGAGAGTTTTAATTTTATGGTACAAGAATCAATGGAGTAATACTATTATTCATAAGAACTAGAATTGGCCCGTGCTTCGCACATGGGCTATTTATATTATTGGAGACAGAAAGCAGGGACATTTTCGAAATTTCAAAAGACGCTGAATAAATTAATTCAACAAATTTTCTTTATTAGTAGTAGAGATGAGTAGTACATCACCTGTAAATTAACACAACTAGAGGGAATAGAAATGTTTTGCAATATTATATATGTACACCACACGGTTATAGAGAGGAAATTACTTTGGCATTACATCAGATTTCAAGTATCTCAAATCAAGTACCCAATGATCTTAATAGCGGAATTCAATACTATGCCATACAACATTGAGAGAATCAATAGGGATTTCTCTAACATGTCATTTAGCTACAATTTCTTAGAATGTGTTACTTGCTTTAACATCTATGAACTTACTTTCACTGGTAACTTCTTTACATGTGTTTTTATCAAAATTGGACATAACACTCTTCAGATGTGATTGAAGAGATTAAAATAAAGAAAGTACATGGAAATAGAGACAAATCTAACAATCACATCAATAAAAGCATGTAGAAATAGAAAATGACAGGAAATTATAGTGGTTCAGTGCTGTAGCCTATGTCCACATTGGATTGTTTTGCTATTTATTGATGATCTTCAACTGATTACAATAGCACAAAGCACTAGCACTCAAATTACAATGGAGTTGCGGTAGAGTAACGACGTAGAATAACCAAAGGTCCTTTTTCTATAGGCGTAGGGGTGTTATTTATAGGAGTGGATTTGGAAATATTTCCCCCAAACCTTAGAATACCTCTTCTCATACATGGGTGGGTCCACCAGATCGATCTGGGGTTATTTGGGATCGATCAGGATCTATCCAAGTGCATCTCATATCGATCAAGATTGGCTCCATTTGAGTTGCGATCGATTATAGTGGGTCTTCAGGTGATATGCAAGCTTTTGTGAAAATTTGGAGGCATTTGGACTTATATTGAGTTATGATCGATCCAAGGTTGGATTTGCAGTTTGGCTGGTGGTTGCGTATCGATCCATGCATATCGATGATTTTCGCATCGATGACGTGGTCTAAGCATTTTGTGGAAATCCATATTTCACGCTTGAAGACTGTTTCCTTTGGTCTGACACCTCCTTTGTATTGATCATGTGCACTGCTTTTCATATCGATGATGTATCCTTGTCTTCGTATCGATGATTGGCCCTAATCTTCATATTGATCCTAGGTTTCTCCCTTCGTATCGATGTTGGCATGAAATTTTGGATCGATGCCTGGATGTTGGTTTCATATCAATTATGGGTTGATCAATATGAAATGGGTATTAGTAGGATTGATAAAAAATGGGAAGTGATTGAGCAGATAAACTATGATCGATGTTATTTCTTGATGGATACGAAGGGGATGGATTGTGGAGTTGATGGATATGAAGGTGATGGATACGAAGCAAACATGCTTCTCATGAAATTCAATCGATCCATAACTTGAGCATACGAACTTCGATTGACCTGAAATTTGGAATGTTGCCTCTCATAGCTTTGTTTGTCATACCATGTTATTTGTATCCCGATTCGGACTCGTACCAAATTTTCCTGTATCCATAATGGACCTGTAGATAACCGATCTTGTCGACTGATTTTCTTCAATCTCTATTCAAGTCCTTGGTGTCACGACCTTGCCAAAAGGCGGGATAATATTTACCCTCCAAGGTACGCTGTGTGTGAACATAACATGCTTTAAAAGGCTGCAATCTTTATTTTGAAAAAGTTCTATCTGATTCGTTGGATAGCTGTTGTCTTTTGGCCAAGAGATGTAACCCTTGATTAATTTCTAGCAATATGAATGTTGAATTGTAGACTACCAATGATCATGCACTATTTTGTTGTAACTGAAGGTTGAGTGCTAGCAATTTGTTGTTTACTGTTTTGTTGTCATCAGCTAAGCATTCAGTTCTTGTTAACTTTGAAAATAGAATGTTAGTTTTGGCACATAAGCACGTATGTTAACTTGACTCCTATTCAGGTTTGTACGTTCATGAGTCATTGTCAAGGTTTTTTTTGAATCGAGTTTCTTATCGATCCTCTCCTTAATCAATGTGAAATACGTTGTAACAATGATGATGGTTGCTTTGATCCATCCCTTTGTATCGATCCTCTTCTGGATCGATTCGGGATGAATGATTGTAGATTTCGTATCGATGGCTATCAATACAAAATAGATAGTCTCTAGGATTGCCTCGTATCGATGGGCACAAGGTTTCGGGTCTCGAATGGATGAATACGACATTTCGTATCGATGGACTTGAATGGTCAAGACATACTTTTGCAGTGATTTTCGTATCGATGGTTACGAAACAATGGGCTTTGGATTGATCAGCATTGATGGATACGAAGTGCCAATGGATATGAACTAGCTAGACTGCCTTGTGTTGATGGATATGAAGTTGTATCTTCTTATCGATGGAGTTGACCGATTCTCTCAGTATATTAACTGGGATACAAAACATTTTCTCGCTTGGATATGACCCCATATAAATACATTCTATACTTGGACAAATTTTCCACTTGCCTTTGTTTTCACTTCTGCTTTGTATCAATCTGAAAAGAGAAAAGGATTTGAAACTTCATCTTCAAAACCACTAACTATTAACGTTCGGTCTAATCCCTTTAAACTTAGGTAATTAATCGACTACAACCCTTTCTATAACGATAAGATTCGAGTCTCGATGCCATTTCATCCAAGGCTACGACCAATTTTGACGCCGCTGGTAACGGAGCATGGCTGGAGTAAGGTCGAGGAAGTATTCTAATGGCTGCGTGGAGGAGAAGGAGGAAGAAAGCACTGGATGGAGACAAAGAAATCACTAACCCCTAAGCTTTATGAAACGCGTATCAATGGTAATGCGGATTAATCAGAGCAAGTTGTAGATGGATGGAGCCAGCTTTTCGTATCGATGGTAGATGATGGAAGCTTCCTCGTATCGATCTGGAAATTATGGGAGTTCGTATCAATTCTGATTGATCGATACGAAACCGCTCACCTTGGATCAATACGAAGAGCATTGATCAGGAGTTGATCGATAAGCAGAGTATCGATATGAATAGGCTATCGATCCAGGCTTTGCATCGATACAAAATAGACTTGAGGGGAACGATCCAATTTGAACCATGATGGATACGAAACATAGCCTTTTGCATGTTCGAACACTTGAATCCAACGAGCTTTAGCTTTTCATAACTTGACTTGACCATTAAACTGCATATTTGACTATCCTTTAAAGCTCGTCGATGGAACTATAATTTGACAAACTAACAAACCTTTACATGGATCGTTCTTCGAAGTCAGGGTGCATGGCTGGGACAGTCAGCGATGACGGTCACTCCGGTCGAATCTCAAAGTCTTGTCGTTTTACCATCTTTCGAACTTGTAGAAATTTAAAGAATTATGTAGCACTGCACTACACAACACGATCACTCACTTTACACTGAGGCGTACATGGGTTCTTTGCCATCTAACCATGGTTTTTACTGAGTTCAATAGCAATGGATCCTGGAAGCTTAGGGAAGTAGGAAGTTCAGAGTTCTCCACTTCCATTATAGAAATACCAGGAATCGTTGTTAATGTAGTAATTCCTGCTCTGGATGAATTGCCAGGTGTAGCTTAATTTTGAATCCGGAGGACTCAGTTCGTTCCAAAATCTCTTAAGATATGCTAAGCAGAATCTGTCTCAGGCATGGATCATCTCGAGAAGATGTTCTACTACCGGGGCCGAAAGAAAGAGCACATAATTCCTCGGAGGGGTTTACTGCTTGCAACAGATTTATGTGCGTAGCCAAAACATTGCCCCTGTTCAACCAATTTTTTAGGGATGTGCTATACTTTTTTAGGATCGCCCCTTCTCAATTGCATCCGAACGAATATGCTCTTCTTAATAGCTTGTATATTATCTTTATGGAGCATCTTTTCCAACCCCTTTCCATCATGGAATGTTCAACTCAAGAGTCTTAAGAATAATCCTTCGTTTACTTTCCTAGAAGCAGTCAGAAACTGTCAAGTAGTGGCAGGTGCTTGGAGTAAATTGAGTTACTTCAAGACTGAGTGGTTCTTTGTTAGATGTCCACCAAGATCTGCTAGACGGTGGCTAGTCAGATGCAAGTGCTCCAACTTCTTCGCTGATTAACTAGGTAATACAAGTTGATGCTGAGTCTAACACTAGCTTTCTTTTATAGCTTCGAATCCCCGGCCCGAAGGAGCGCAAGTCAAGGAGATAGTAAGGGCTCTCCAATTGGTGCCAACTGAACTTAGAGAAATTGATGAAGTTCTTATGGATGAAAACATGATCACTATAGGGCTTGTAGAGAGAGATCAAAGCATTGGGCTAATAGAAGTTCCCAAAGTGGCTCTGGTAAGGCAAGGAAGAAGAAGGACTCCTGGAGTTATAATCACCGGATGGGGCGATCATAAGAACGCGACAACTAAACATGAGCTCGCGATTGTGGCTCGGCGTGGCCTTTAATCACCAGAATAAAAAAGAAAAGGCAAGACTCTATCCCAAAAATTCATGAGGGGTAAGACCGTTATAGTATCTCTGCCCGTTGCAGCTGCTATAAGTTCGGAGACTTCCTTTCCACAAATGGAAAGTTCTTTGAGAGGATTATCTAATGTTTCTATTCCAGATGACATAGCTTCATTCCAAGATCTTGGATTAGAGGGACTTCCTTCCTCACCACGAACTGGCGCGGGCTTAACTTCTTTAGACATAGGGGAGCCGACTCCTACGAACAAGGCCAACATAATCGGTTGGTTGTGGGGTTTGCACATGCATACATGCACTTCACAACACCACACAATTTCTAATCATGTATTTTCTAATCTTTGGAGATGACTAATTCCGCTTCTCTTTTCATTTTACAGACACGATGGTGAGGCATGGGTCTATGGTCAGCAATCTTCGCTCCGAACGCCATTCTTCTAGTTCTTACTCTGAATCTCATAGGCGTGAAAGTGAAAGAGACTACAATCGTGGCCACCACTCCAACCCAGAGCGTGAGCATTATGATAGGGAGAAGTAAAGGTCACATCAAAGTAGGCACCGCTCCTATCACGATCACCACCACATAAAGGTTCTTAAAAACCATTCGGCTTTGGCAGGCAATCTTTTGAAACTACACATCAAGTAGCGCCTCCTCACACTTAGAAATCTGGAGATCAACATCATACAACTGAAACGGAAAATCTCGTCATTACAAAGTAAGCCGCTATCGAGCCTACAAAGGAGGGAGCTACCCTAATTACTAAGCTAAAGAAAGAGTTTATGACTATCTGTTTTGATGGCTTCCACTTTCCTCCAAACTTGAAAAGAATTCCCAACGACGTAGAAAGACAAGTGCAGGACTAAGTGCACGATGCATACAATAAGTACAGGGAATGGGTTAAGACAGCCAAGAGAGTTTCAACGGTATCTTTAGAGTGGGATACCACAATTGAGAAACTGGAGGTCAAACTTGCTTAGAAAGAAAGAATAATCGAAGTGCTTAATAATGAAGCTGAATCTTCTAGGAAATAGGAGATGGAGGCCAATAAGAGAGCCGATGAGGACAGATAGTCTATGGAAAACATGCAAAAAACTCACAGGACCTAGTGTAGGAGATGGGCTACCATAATACTGTTATCACTTGGGAAAGGGATGAGGCATAGAAAGAGGTTGAAGAGTTAAAGGTGAAATTAGTCGAGGCTATCAAGGAAAAAGACGTGGCCAATAAAGTCGCCCAGGAGGAATGTGAACAGGCGATGGTACTTAAGGAGGAGAAGGATGCAACAAACTTAAAGGACCAGGAAGCCGATGTCAGAATGGATAGGGAAATTAAAGCAATGGATGCCAAGATGGAGAATGAATTTGAAGATCTCTTGGTCACGTACAATGCCAATGTCTTAAGAAACTGCGACTTAAATTGACTCGACGAAGATTATCCTTTTCAACTATACAAAGCCTGGAGTCGATTGGTAGATGATGAAAAGGTGATCCACGATGCAATGACTATCAGTGAGTTCGAACTAGAAGCTCAAATACTTGTGGGAGATGAATCGAAGGTCCTCCAATATACAATCGTCGCTCTTGAAAAGGAAAAGTTGGTTACCAATTATCCGGATGCTGGAGACTAATCCGGAGTTAAGCATCATGAAGTAGGTTTTGAAACGCTCTGAATCTCTCAATCTAAGCCTACTTCTTCTATCGATCCTCTAGTTGTCCTAGGATATGACCCAGTTAAGCCACACCTTTCTCTAGTACCTGAACGCGGCTCGGAACATACATCAGCTCAACACAGGTTTCAACCCGAGAAAGGTACTTTTGACACTTCTTTCATTCATCCAAATTTAGTAGCACTGTTAGAAGATGTTACTAATATTTTCTCCTATTATTATTCATCTCAAGGTTCTGCATCAATCCATCCTCTTGCAACCCAAGAAACACATCATGAGAAGGAGGCAATAACGGCGGAGGCTACAACTACAACGGTCACCACATCGGTTGGAGAGATGCACGATAGCAGCTGATTACTTGATGAACAATTAATGAAGCACTCTTCAGCCACCAAAGTGATCCAAGCATCAAAGTGTCGTTTAATGTAGATGAAGATATGGTCATTAGGGGCTCCTCTAGCCCAACCAGTGGCATCCTAATGGGCACTCGGGCGAAACGGGCTGAGCAAATAATAGGGGAAATAAAAGCCGAAATCGAGCGAGCTAAGCAGGCTCGTAGAGCTGGTGGCGGCATGGCAGGACCTGGTCCGGTCTCGATACTTTTTGTTTCTCCAGGTGGCACCATCATTAATATCGGTGCGCGTCCCTCCTCTAACATCGAAAGTGCCACCATCCATCCAGTTCCGCACATAAAGGACATTTCAATCACTGTGAGTTCCAAGGAGGAGACCGCTTCAATACCCCCAGCCAAATATATGTCTGTCGGAGCAGGCTGGAGAGGCAAAGGTTCAAAAAGGGAGAAGGTTCTGAGCTGTAGCTCTAGCGGGTCTATGCTGAAGAAAAGTAAGAAGGATAGACAATCAAAGGCATAGACTTGCACTTTTGCTTCTTCTCTTTTTGGTAGACAGTTAGAATAGGTCTTTCTTTTGCTTTTGTAGGCCATGTATAGATGCAGGTTTGGCGGCTGCTTATAGGAATTCATCGAATAGATTTTTGTACTCATATTTCTCAAAGAATAGTGGAAATAAAATTTCTTTTCATTTTTCAACATAACTCTGTATTCATTTGTTTAAGTATTTCAGCACTCGTGTCTCCATTCAATGTACTTGTGAGGCATTAGTTTCTGAGTCGAACTTGAGTCTGGTCGCCAAATCCTAAAGTCATGGCTTCAGGTCATAATCAAACGTCGAGTCGAATACTGACATCATTCTGTCTCGATCAACGGTTGGTACTTGAGTTATGCCCCCCGATCCAGGGAGAATTGGCGTAGTCAGTCGTCAGTCGTCTTCTGCCATTGCTAATTTTAACTTAACAAAGTCGGAACAAAGTTAAAGTGAAATGAGTTTGAGTGGTCGGATCCTGTGCAGTTAAAGCGCTCGACGGATTGAAAGCGGTGGAGGTGCAAAAAGTCATAGCAGGGATACAGCGAGAATATAGCGGGATATAGCGGATAGCTCTAAAATAGTGTATAAAATTCGTACTTAATGTTTTAACAAATATATAAATGGTAATTAAATGAAAAATTATCATTCAATTGAATTATAATTAATACATAAATGATTTTACACAAAAAAACATGTGCGAATATGCTTTAAATAAACGTAAAACTATTATATAACATAACTGAATTTAGTAGAATACTAGAGTATTTTCATTTCTGAAAATATATTAAAAATTAAATAAAATAATTAGTTTCATAATTTTTATAATGTACAAATGCAATTTTTTAATTCGTTTTATTAAAGAAGATATAGCGGAAATAGCAAAATATAGTGGGAATAACGGGATATAGCGGAAATAGCGAGGCTTAAAGCGGAAAGGCTATATTTTGGGGCTATATGGAAAAATCGTTGCGGTAGAAATCTGTTATGAGATATTGCGGGGTTATAGCGGGGTAATAGCGGGGCATTGACTACATAGGTCGGATCACACTTGCTCATCTACTAGTATTTGCGTCCGCACTTTGGGGATTAGGCTTGTAAGCCGGCGGTCGGTTACATCGGCTGATCGCTTAGAATCATATCCAAGCTCCAAGAAAATGAGCTAATTTACGTGCGGTTAGTCACTCGCAATTGGTATTTAGAATTATATCCACACTCGAGAGACATAAGTTAGTTTACGGGTGATTGGTCACACCCGTTTAATGTTTGGAATCATATTTGCGCTCCGGGGACATGAGTAAATCTACGGGCGGTCGGTTATGCCTGTTTAATGCTTATTCTCTGGTCCGCTCTCTTGGGGCCAGATTCAGTTGATGGGTGGTCAGTTACACCCATATAACATTTAGGATTATATCCGCACTCCAGGGACATATGTTGTTTCACGGGTAGCTGGCCAAACCCGTTTAGAGTTTATACTCTGGTCTGTGCTCTCGGGACCAAAGTTAGTTGATAAGTGGTCAGTCACACCCATTTGATGTTTATATTCTAGTTCGAAATTTGGGAATCTGGAGTCGTTAGACAGGCAGTCAGTCACATCTGTTTTACTATTAGAATCTCGTTTGCACTCGGGAATAAGGAGTTGATCAAGGTTGTGGATTGTTGGATCACATCCACCTTGATTTGGCAAGCAAAGTAGTAGATGGATGGATCCATCCTCTTCAAACTTGGAAGAATGAAGGCGAGGTCGTGGATGGACAGATCCATCTTCCTCGAGCCCGGATTTTGGAGTTTTGTACTTCAAGTTGCACTCTGGGAGATGGAGTTCGTTAGAGGATTGTCGTATTTCAATCCTTCTTTGCTTTATCGTTGCTTGCCCTCGAGTTCGAGGTTTCATGTAGCGAGTGGCTGTTCGGATCACGGTAACTACCTATTTGAATGAGTCCCACCATAGGATGGAACTTAGCTCTTCGTACATCGTGACGGTCGCATGATGCATTTCCAGAATTGCCACTCTGGCTCGATAAATCTGCACTTTATTGTTGAAATAAGAAAGTACAGCAAAGTCAATTGCCTTATTACAAGTTGAAATTAAAAAATGCATAAATTTTTTTAAGGGAAAAGCATACTGAATGAATAAATATGTAATAGCGATGGGGACACTTGCTGTTCCATGGCCATGGTAAAGTGACATCGTCAATAGTTGATAATTTTAATGCGCCGTCTCCAAGTCTCCGTTAATTGACATACAGTGCTTCCCATGTTGGTTTCATGTGTGAAGGGATCGGATAAATTCTCTTAAGTACGAGATCGACAACTTCAAAGTTTCTTGGTCGGACCTTATCATTGCATAATCGGGCAACTCGATTGTGGTTTGCGGCTGCCCTCAAATCATCCTCTTCATGCTTCTCATCCAGTAAATCCAGTGATTCTACAAGTAGGATGGCATTTGTCTTTGGATCATAGTAATTCACATGGTGAAAAGATACTTCCAATTCAACTAGAATAACGGCTTTAAAGCCATAGGAAAGTGCAAATCGAGTATGACCGGTCGCGGACTTATGGGTAGTTCGATATATCCATAGGGCCATGGGAAGCTCATTGACCCACTAACCTCTAGGCTTTTCCAGTCATTTCTTTAGAATGGACTTGATAACTTTGCTAACTACTTCAACTTGCCCATTCGCTTGACGGTGAGCTGCTACTGAGAACTTCTTCTGGGTGTAGTAGCGTTGATAAAAATCGTTGAACTCGACACTATGTAATTGGGTCCCATTTTCAGTTACAATGCTGTGCGGGAGACCAAATCGACAGATGATGTTGTGCACAACAAAGTTGATCAGTTTCTTCATCGTGGCAGTGGCATAGGGCTCGGCTTCTGCCATTTAGTAAAGTAGTCAACTGCAATGATGGAATACTTCGCACCACCTTTGGCTAAAGGTAGAGACCCTATTATATCAATACCCCATTTGGCGATTAGCCATGGACTGACCGTCTGAGTAATTTTGGTAGGCGCGGCTCTTGGAATCCTGACATGCTTTTGGCACCCATTGCACTTTTTAGCGTAATCGGATGCATCTCGATTCATGGTTGGCCAGCAATATCCATATCTGAGTATTTTTTCACAAGGGCTTGCCCCACAGTGTGATCACCACACTCTCCTTCATGCACACTATGCAACATTCATTTAATCTCATTGCGGGCCATATAACGGAGTAAAGGAACAAAATATCCCCTACTATACTGGACCTCATTCTAGATAATATATCGCAAAGCCTTTCGAAGAACCTATCTTTTCTCACTTCTGATGTCGGGTAAAGCTCCTGCTTAAGATAGTTTCTGAATGGAATCATCCATGACTCCTTCTCGAGCGTTGCCTCATACACCCAGTATGTCTTTATTTGATCGATACTCGGAGCGGTAAGTATCTCGACGGCGATGAGTCCCATCTGTTGTTCTTCGCAAGTGCTGGCCAGTTTTGCTAGAGAATCGGTTTATTGATTATGCCCTCAGGGTATACAATGAATAGCATAATAGTCGAACTGATTCAAACTTCTTTAACCCAAGTAAGGTAGGTAGCCAATCTTCGGTCTCCTGCTTGATACTCTCCTTGCACCTGGCATACGACAATTGTGAATCACAGTAAATTTTCACAACGATAATTCCTAAGTCTCTAGCAAGCCTAAGTCCAGCAAGTAAAGCTTCGTACTCGGATTCGTTGTTAGTTGCTCAGAAGTCAAACTTTAAAGCATAGCATATAGATCGACCTTTTGGGGTTTCGAGTACCACTCCAACACCTAAGCAATGGTCATTTAATGCACCGTCAGTGTATAGCTTCCATGTATGCTTTGGGGATTCACTGGTTTCGGGAAAGTCCTCTGATATGGTGAATTCAGCTATGAAGTCTACTAGAACTTGTCCTTGAGTGGCTCGCCTCGGTGCATAAGTGATATCAAATTGATTCGGCTCGATATTCCACTTAAGTAATCTACCAGATGTCTCAGGTCGCATAAGGAACTATCATAATGACTGGTTGGTGTAAACAGTGATCAGATAAGCCTAAAAATATGGATGGAGCTTTCTCGAGGCTATGACAAGACAATAAGCTAGATTTTACACCTTCGAGTAGTTTCTTTCTGCTTCTGTCAATCTATTGCTGATGTAATAGATCAGTCATTAGATCCAATCCTCTTCTCGAATCAAAGCAGCACTGATTGTGTATGCCGAAACCGCTAGATAGATATACACTCTCATGATCAACCGGCTTCGACAAGATAGTGGTGTCGCCGGATGTTGAACTAGTGCTTGGAATGCGCCATCACACTCCTCTATCCTCTCGAAATTATGTTTTCCTTTTCTAATCAGATCGAAGAAAATAATGCACTTGTCCGTAGATCTGTAAATGAATCTTCTTAAGGCCGCCACCTTCCTGTTGATGCTTTATACCTGCTTTATGGTTCTGGAGTTTCGAGATTCTGAATCACCCAGATTTTTTCAGGATTGGCCTCAATTCCTCTGGCGTTGATGATGAATCCGAGGAACTTTCTAGATGCAACTCTGAAATGACGCTTCAATGGATTAAGCTTCATTCCGTACTGTCGGAGTATGTTAAACATTGTTTCCAAATCACTGACATGGTTGATGGGCAGTCGCAACTTCACGAGCATGTCATCCACATACACCTCCATGGTCTTCCTATCTGGTTAGAAAACATTCGGCTCACAAGCCTCTAATAAGTTGCTCCGTCTTTCTTGAGTTCGAACAGCTTTACCTTGTAACAATAGAGTCCCAAATCAATGAAGAAGCTAGTATGTTCCATATTAGGTAGATGCATCAGTATTTGATTGTAGCCGAAATATGCGCCCATGAAAGATAAGAGCTCGTGTCCGGCTGTTGAATCCACCAATTGATCAATTCTAGGATGAGGGAAATTGTCTTTAGGCAGACTTTATTCAAATCTGAGTAGTCCACACATGTTCGCCATTTCTCGTTTGGCTTTTTGACAAGCACTGGATTAGATACTAATTCTGGATATAAAACATCAGGAATAAACCCATTCGACTAGAGTTTATTTACTTCTTCCTTTAGGGTGGTAGATCTCTCTAGATCTATACCACGCCATTTGTTTAACCGGAACATGTCGTGGGTCAATGTTTAATGCATGTCTCACGATGTCCGGTGAGATCCCACACACGTCTGAATAAGTCCAAGCAAGAACATCAATGTTCACTTGGAGAAAATCAACCAATTTCTGTCTCATCTGGTGGCTAAGTTGAGATCCGACCTTTACCATTCTAGAATCGTCATCGTTGTGGATCGGAACATCGATCGATAACTCCGTCGGGGAAACCTGGCATTTTTTGGCTTCCTCCTCATCATTATTGTTTCTGGGATCGAGGTACTTGAGAAACTAGTTGTGGTGCCTGGATCGAAGCCCAGCCGTTAGCTATTAATTTTCTAAAGAACGGACGTGGAGAGATTCCTCTACGCCCTTGCCTTTCTCCTTGTGATGTGCATCCCATAGCTATGCAACAAAACTGGCGCGTTCAGGTGCCTGATCACCATGTACTACTCCAACCCTGTTATCGGTGGGGACTTCAGCGTCAAACACCATGGGGAAATCGCTGCACTGAATTTTGTGAGGGTCGGTTGGCCAAGAATGCATTGTAGGGGGAATGAATGTCTAACACAATGAACTACAACATCCAGACTCTCCGCAATCTCCAATCCCTAACTCAACTGGCAACTCCACCATCCTAGCGGGTATAGTCGTGCTTCCATTAAAATCATGAATACGTGATTGACACGGTTTCAAGTCTTTCGCTTCCATCCTCATTTGGTCATAAGTGCACTTAAAAAGAACGTTCATAGAGCTTCAGTTATCAATCAAGATCCTCTTCATCCAATAAGGACCTATTTGGGCTGAAATGACCAACGGATCAATAGTGGGGCCTCGACTCTATCAACATCTTGATTCCTAAAAACGATGTCATCTATCATCATCATCCTCTGTTGTTTTGTCGAGGCCCGGTCATTAGAATTACTACAACATTCAAAGTCCACATGCCTAATTGAATTGGCATATGACTCCATTTACTTCCAGCCCCAATTAGCCAGATAAGGACCAATACTCACAGTGTTTATTACCAACCTCCAGCCCATACGCGCGGGTTCTTCAGGCCTAGCTTAACCTTGACCTCGATTCGGGTTAGATGGGCCCGCACCTCCATCTTGTGAAGCCCGGACAAACTACTCAAACTTTCTTTCTCTAATCAACTTCTCGATGATGTCTTCTAAATGATGGCACTCATTAGTATTATGGCCATAACAATCGTGGAATCTACAGAATTTCCCGTTTTGAATTTGTTTCTCGGATGATGGTTTCAGAGCTGGCTTCTATACTGTCTGATATTACAAGTCTGAAGGTACACATTTTCCAATGACTTGTTTAGGGGACTATATCGGTCGAATAGGGGAGCTCTATGTCTCGGTCCGCGATTTGGGTCTCTCTTCTTTCCCTGACCTCTATTACCCTTCCATTGACTTTGCTTATTCTAAATATTCAATTGCACTTTGTTGGAGTTCTCACCGGTCTGCTTCACAGCAACATTACTTTGAATGCCCTCACCACTACGCCCTGCTACGTCCTTCTTCCTAGATCGCCTAGCATCTTCTCTCCTCAAGAACTAGACTGCCTTAGCATAGAAGCGATCCAATGAAGCAAAGGTTTTTCCAGCAAACCAATCATCGAACTCAGAATAAGGATTGATCCCTTTAGTCAATGCCATCAGAATAGAATTATCATTGGGGTTGTTAACCTCTACATAAGTAGCATGTAACCTTTCTAGATAACGCCTAAGAGTCTTTCCTGTAGCTTGAGTAACACTGGACAAGGTGTTGACATCCTTTGTTCTAGTAGCATGCATACAGAACTGCTCAACAAACTTAGTAACCAATTGATCAAAACATGAGATGGATCTGGGTAGTAATCAAGTGAATCACATAGTTGCAATGCCTCCTAAAGAGATAGAAAAACTTCTACACTTTATCACATCGTCAGCTTGAGCGGCATTCATTGGCCATTCATATTTCCAGATATGCTGGTTAGGATCCAAATTTCCTTCATACATCAATAAAGTCGACATCCAAAATTGACGGGGTGGCTCTGCATAAAGAATGCCACTGGCGAATGGAATGTGAATCGGGAGATTCCCCAATCATCATTTATAAGGCCTTGACTTTATTTGATCATGTGGCGTATCATGGTTGGAATGTTAGGCATCTGGATGTTTGGAGCCAAGACATGGTGGGGTTCCATGTTGCGAGAATGGTCTGAACATTGTCTATGGTGCGTTCCTCATCTCCTTGGCTCTCGATCTTCAGGGAAGTGAGGGTCCTAATCATAAACGTGTTGACGAAGGGTTGGATATGGTTGGTTCTGGATTTCGGCTTCCAGATCTATAGTAGTAGCAGCTGCATGGTCGTGAGTGGTGTGATAAGGAAGTACCCCTCCTCAGGAGGGGGTCCAGCTTGGTGCCTTGTAGAAGGACAAATCCTAGCCTATCCGAGATTCACGGCATGCTGATGCCCGGAGGCTTCTACATAGTTTCCATCCAGCCGACGGCGTGTAGATCTATGATTGAAGTCAGATAAAGCTGAACTTTCGGTTGTTGAATGAGACATGATCCCTTCTAGATCTCCTTCGCCTTTCTTCGTCCAACTGGTTTGCAAGCTCCATGTTGGCACGGATCTGTGGAGTGAGCTCCCGACGGCTCTGAGTTAGCTCTTGCATAAGGGTTTGGCACTCTTCTCTAGTCATGGGACCAAGCGGATCTGGAGCTCCAGCTGATGTCTGGCCTGTTGTGATCAGCTGTGCAGGACTTTGCATATTCCTTCTTTCTGGATCTGCAGCATTTCAAGCAGTTCTGATAGTGCACACCATGATGAATGTAGCTCTTTCCTAGATCTGGAGTAATCTGAGTAGAATGGCAGGAACCACAATAAAGATCTGGATGTCCTCCTTAGATTTTAGCAATCCAACAATGACAGTAGATCCAATGAATCAGAAAAAATGGAGTTTCCTCAATGAAAGCAACGTGGAGGGGAGGAAGGGATTGTAGCGATCACAGTAAAATTGATCAACATATGTTAAATTTAGAATGCCAGAAAAACTTTCACAATTTTAAAGTTAATTTTAATAATCAATCCACAAGTGATCATGCTCATATTATTTTTGAATAAATTTATAACACGACTTTGTTCAAGCAAAATCCCTTTAGATATGACAACTCTGGGATTAGATAATTTGTTTACATGGAAGTAGTTGATCAAAGCTTCCATAAGCAACAATCTTTTCAAATTTTGACAAAAGTTGAAGACAGCCAAACATGCACTAAAGTCTTGGTAGAAATCAAAGGAGATTTCAATACACAACGAAAAATTCAAAGACTCCAAAATAACCTAACCAACTAGCAGCTAATATTGAATCCATCACATGAAAGCCTAGGAGAGTGAAATAGAGAGAGAGTTAAAATTCTAAGAAATTTACACCAGATGAAGTCTTCTCAAAGCTTGCTATAGAACAAGTTCATGTGATTAACCCAAGGTGATAGATCAACAAAAAGAATAACTCCAAATTTATGAAATTCTCTCCAATTATTAACACTATTTAGTTAGCTGATCGGGAAGGTAATACCTCTAACTCTACCCAAAATGTCTAAAGAAGCTATTATCTTCTTTTCTGAGCTCTTTAACTGAGAGCTTATCACGTGCAGCTTTTTAGAAATTATCACCAAGTGAATAATTACTGAAAATGTGACAATAGATATGGACAAACCATTCAAAATGGATGAACATAGAAAAGTAGTTTTTTAAATTGATGATAATGGTTGTCCAGTTCCTCATGGTTTTGGCGCCAAATTTTCTAATTTCCATTGGGATTTAACAAAAATGGAGTTTCTAGAAACCATGAATGGAATCCACTATTTAGAAAAAATAATTAAGAATATAAACCGCATATTTATTTGCTTAATTTTTTAAGAAAAAGAATCCATAAGCACTAATAGAATACATGCCAATATCTTTATGTAACATTCTTTATGAAATAGTGGCCAACTTACTTTATGGAAGAACGAAGGGTTTGATGAATGATCTCATTTCCTAAACAAAAATGCATTCATTCTAGGGAGAAATATCAATTCAAGGTCGTTATTATTACAGGAATTGGTTAGAAGCTCTAAGAAAAAGATATCGAATTATACATGTGTTAGGATTGACTTAAATAAGCCTATATTGTGGTTGTTTCCACCGATGGGATGGTAAATGCAAAGAGTTAAGGTTAAGGATAGGAGTACTCAAAATGTACTTGGCATAAGGTGTTTGATGTGTTCAAGGGCTCCAAACAAGTAGGTAAAAAGCTTACAAAGTAGTAGAAGTGGAAACATAAGGCAGAACAACGGAAAACAAAGGAAAATAACCAATCTTCATTGTAGGAAAACTATTAGGAATTTTTGTCTGATGTCTAACTACCTAACATAAATTCATGTCCATAGAATAAACACCAGAAAAGGTTTCTTGTCTGGTATGGAACTATCAGACTTGAATTCTGGTTCGGTAATTGAAGATTGTCGACCCAAAGACGCTTAAAACTAAACGTGGCAAAGAACTTGTTCGAATCCAACTACTAGAGAAACCACCACCAGATTACTTACCCTATTTTGAACCGAGCAGGTATATAAGAAAATGCTTTCTTGTGTACATGGAAATTCTAGATCGTATCTTTTATATATGGAAATAACCAAACCGAACGTGGTAAATAAGGAAATTGCCCATTTTATTGGCCTAGACTCCCCATATCTTCGCTCCTATACATACCCAAACTTTTAACAGCAACATGAATAATTTTAGGGAAAGAAAGACGATACCAGACCAAAATAGCAGGATAGCAGAGCTTGAGCATTAGTTTTCATAAACCATTATATTCTTATTCTAATCATTGTATAACTGATATATAAGAATAATAACATTTAGGTCGAACCACTATAATTTTTTGTGTACTTTACTTTACTGCACTTCTCATTGTTATCTATTATTAACTCTTTTAAGAAATTATGTGTGCACCAAAATTAGGAACAACACTCTTCGGATGTGATTGAGGAGAATAAAGTGAAGTAAGTAAATGGAAAATGAGGCTAATCTAGCAATCACACCAATAGAAGCATGCAAAAATAAAAGCAAGCAGGAAATTATAGTGGTTCGGCATTGTAGCCTACGTCCACTTTGAATTGTTTTACTATCTATTGATGATCATCAACTGATTACAACAGTACAAAGCACTAGCACTCAAGTTACAATGGATTTCCGGTAGAGTAACGACATAGAAGAACCAAAAGTCCTTTTTCTGTAGGCGTAGGGGTGCTATTTATAGGAGTGGATTTGGAAATATCTCCCCCAAACCTTGGAATACCTCTTCTTCCACATGGGTGGGTCAACCAAATTGATCTGGGGTTATTTGGGATCGATCAGGATCGATCCAAGTGCATTTCATATCGATCGAGATTGGCTCCATTTGAGCTGCGATCGATCATGGTGGAACTTCAGGTGATATGCAAGCTTCTGTGAAAATTTGGAGGCATTTGGACTTGTAGTTTTTGAGTTATGATCGATCCAAGGTTGGATTTGCAGTTTGGCTGGTGGTTGCATATCGATCCATGCGTACCGATCATTTTGCGCATCGATGGCGTGGACTGAGCATTTTGTAGAGATCCATATTTCACGCTTGAATACTATTTCCTTTAATCTGATACCTCCTTCATATAGGCCATGTGCATTGCTCTTCATATCGATTTTGTATCCTTGTCTTCGTATCGATGATTGGCCCTAATCTCCATATCGATCCTAGGTATCTCCCTTTGTATCAATGTTGGCATGAGGTTTCATATCGACGCCTGGATGTTGGTTTTGTATCGATGCTTAGTAAATCGATACGAAATGGGTATTACTAGGATCGATACGAAATGGCTAGTGGTTGAGCAGATAAACTCTGATCGATGCTACTGCTTGATGGATATGAAGGGGATGGATTGTGAAGTTAATGGATACGAAGGTCGACCTATCCCCACATGTCACTTGAAATGGACACAAAATGGCATGGATCATTAGAGAATGTGTTTAGTGAGAACAAGTTGAGAGGAGTATTGGAGCAAGATTTGGCAGCCCTATCATCATAGAGATAGAGACTGCTCGAATACCTAAAGATTTTTGAATACCCACTATGGAGTCTTATATGGTCTATCTAACCCTATGGTTCTACAACAGTATAACCAGCATATGTTAAGTGGTGCGACATAGGAGGCCTTATGTGAATGTTTCTCTTTGTTCTTAGCAGATCTACCAACAATGTGGTTTTGTCATATACTGCTAGGCTCAATCCACTTCTGTGCAATGTGGCAAGAAAAATTTATTAGCCAATTTTGATTTCACGTGGGACAGCCAAAGAACAGATATTCATTGTCGTATGTGAAGCAAATGGAGGATGAATCATTGTGATGGTACCTAACTCACTTTAATGCAGTAGTAGCCGAGGAATAGAATGCAGATAAATTGATATAGTTGATGGCCTTGTGTGGTAGAGTTCACCCCGACACTAAACTTGCCAGGGGTTGATAAAAGAGAAGCCAATAACCTTGCAAGACTTCTTTTATGAGGCAGCAAAGTATTCCAGATTAGAAGGGTCAGCAGCTGAGCGAGGAACTGGGATGGTTGTAAGATCTTCAAAAGCATCTAACAATGTAAACGCTATAGTAAAGGGAAACGTAAACAATTTCACTAAAAAGAAAGAAAATAGCCATGGTAAATCAGGTGGAAAGAAGGTGGAATGGAAGAGATTCAGGCCTGGACTAAAGTTCGATGCTTACGTATATCTGAATGATACCATTAAAAATATGTACCTTACAGTGCAAGCAAAGCTTAAGTACGATATGCCACAACCATAAAAGGTGACCGAAGCAGACATAAGTATTGGGAAGTACTGCTGATTCCATGAATATCATGGACATGATACTAATGAATGTCATTACTTATGCGACTATATTGAGGGGTACATTAGAAAGAAAAAATTGTATAGGTATGTTAGGAATCCTAACAGTCCCTCCATTCATATCTAGCAACAACCAAAACAACACACGCACGGGAATGAGAAGAGGGGACCAGTGCTGATTACAAAAAGGAAGGGGAATTGGTAATTACACCATAATGGGAGGAACTCGTGTAGCCCATAGAAGTTGGGTGAGATGGAAAGGCATGCTGAGTCTTTTAAAGATTGGAGAAGCATTTATGTATGTCATAAGGGAGGATCATAATTCTAAAACCCCTCGTTGGAAGTAGGTTGAGATAACTTTCAGCGATAGTGATTTGTAAGAGATGCAATATCCATACATAGAACCCATGGAGATTTCAGCAATGCTCAGCTCAGTAGAGGTACACCAAATTTTAGTAGTCAATGGAAGTTCGACTAACATCTTATTCAAGGATGTGTTTGATAAGATGAGGCTAGTCGTGAAAGTATTAAGCCATGGAAGAAGCAGCTTTATGGCTTTGCTGGAGAAGGCAGGATGCCTTTAGGGATGCTAATTGTTTGTCGAGAGAGGAAACCACCCTCGATCAATCATACGAAAGAAAACTTTCATCTTAGTGGATGATTTTTCAATGTACAATGCTTTCTAGGGCAGCCTGCTTTGCCAAACTTTCATGCAGTTGTGGCCTAATGGTGGTTGACTATGAAATTTCCCATAGTACATGGAGTGGGATTAGTCGAGTGAGACGAGGATGTTGCTAGGGAATGTTGAATAGCAGAGTTGTAAGAACAAAAGTATGGAGAAAGGAAAAGTGCAGAGGCCATTCTCTGTACTAAAAAATCAACTGTATAGCAATTAAAGAATGGCCCCACTCAGGTTTATAAGTTATTTTTTTGGACAATCTAACCTGAGAGATGGGGTAGAAACAAAGTCTAGACAGGCAGAGGATTTTGTGGATGTTGATAGCAACGACCCAACTAAGTTAATGAAAATTAGATGTCGATTGGCACAAAGATCTGAAATTACAACTGATAGGATTTTTGCAAGACAATTAGGTGATATTTACTTAGTCTTAAGCATAAGTGTGGTGAATCTCTCCCACTATCACTTCCCAAGCCTTGAAAATTGATCCATGAAAATTAGCAATGAAATAAAAGAAAATGAGTATAGGCCCTGAACGATCAAAAACTCTCAACGAGGAAGTACAAACTCTACCGAAAAATGGTTTAATTAGGGATTCATGCTACCTAGAATGCATAGCTAATTCGATACTTGTGAAGAAGCTGAATGGGAAGTGGTGAACATGCATTGACTTTTCCAATCTATATGATGCTTGCCCTGAGGACTTTTTTCCACTCCCAAGGATTGATCAATTGATGGATGGAACTACAGGACATAAACTCTTTTATTTTTTGGATATGCACTATGGTTACAATTAAGTTGCTAGACTAAGAACACACTAGCTTCATTATTGATTTGGGCCTTTATTGGCATAAAGTCATGCCATTCGGGCTTAAAACTGCCAGAGCAACATACCAATGCTTAGTTAATAAGTTGTTTGCCAACCAGATAGGAAGAATAATAGAAGTATATGTTAATGATATGTTGGTAACTCCTAGAAGGTCGATGAACATATTACTCACGAAGATGAAATGAAATGTTTCAAATATTATGAGAGTTTGGAATGGATTTAAATCCGCTAAAGTGTTCTTTTGGTCTTTCCTTAAGAAAAATCCTAAGCTTTATCATACATGCTAGAGGGATCAAGTCCAAGCATTAAAGACACTAAAATCATCGAAAACTAAAGGAAATGTAGAGTTTGAATCGAAAAGTAGCAACATAATAGGTTCATATCCAAGGAAACCGATGGGTGTGTTTTATTCTTTAAAGCATTAAATAAGGAGAAAGGACAGTTCAACTGGGCAGATGAGTGTCAGATGCATTTCTCAACTTACTTGAATATATGCAAAAAGCCATCAGTTCTTTCCATGCCAACTGAAAAGGAAGATATATACCTATACCTAGCAGTATCAACACATTCTTTCAGTGATGTGGGAAGAGGATTGGGTTCAACGACCAGTATATTACGTAAGCTAACTTTTAATCGGACTGGATTTTAAGTATCCTAAGTAGGAGAAGTTGGCTTAATTTCCACTGATAACATCCATAATGATGAGGCATAATTTCCAGTCTTATCCTATTTGAGTGTTAATGGATCAATCATTTAGGTAGGTCCTTCATCAACCTAACACTTTGGGAAAGTTAATAAATGGAGTATCAAACTTAGTTGGTAAGAGAACACCTACCATCCTTAGATGACAATTAAAGGGAAGGACTTGGTAGACTTTTTTGCTAAGTTCACCATCAGAGATGTTGAAATATGACCTCGGGAAGAAGAAGCTCTTAAAGGGAAAATGTAGCCTGACTTCAGTGCATGAGTAATGTTGATTACATTCGAAGGACAAAAGCTAAGCTACACATTACAATTGGAATTCATAGAAACAAACAACGAGGCTGAATATGAGGCATTGATAGAGGGGTTGGAAAAACAAATGGACTGGGAATTAGATCACTATGCATGCATAGTGATTCCCAACTGATTATTAACCAAGTGTTTGGGAAATTTTAAGCCAAAGAGAATGCTTGGAATCTTATTTAAAAATGGTAAACGTATTATTTAATGAGATGGAGCACTATGTGATCAAGCATTTTCAAGGGGAAGAAAATAAAGTTGTGGATGAAGCGGAAAATTTAGCAAGTATGGGAATCGAAGCACTATTAGGTTCAATACCAGTAATGGAACAACCAAATCCTAGCATTGAGGAGGTAAGAGCAGCCGCGGCTATCAATGGAGAGGAAACTTAAATCACAAATCATAAAATATTAAAGTGAGCGAGCCTTGCCGGAGATTAGAAACTAAGCTAGGAAGGTGTTGCTGAAGGCACCTCGCTTCACTATTCAGGATGGCATGCTATATCAGAGGGCGTTCTCTACCCCGTTGTCCAGATGTGTCATTGGAAGGAAAGTTGGAGAGGTGTTATATAATATACATAAAGGCAAGTGGAGGGACCATACTAAGTGGACTTTAGCAAGAAAGGTGTTGCGATATGGATAATACTGGCCAACTTTAAATCATGACGTGATGGAATATGTAAAGAGGTGCGACAAATGCCAAATGTTTGCAAAGATCCCAAGGAATCCCCCGACTGAGCTGACACACATAATTAGACGTTGGTCCTTTTCAACTTGGAGGATTAATTTTATTGGGGAATTTCTTATGGTCAGGGGCGGAGCTAAGTATGCCATAGTGGTGGTAAACTACTTTACTAACTAGGAAGTAATAGAACCACTTACTAAGGTATCTTTTGTCTGGGTCATAAATTATTTAGTCAAAAATTTGATACGTAGGTACAAAATCTTACTTTAGGTTATCTCAGACAATTAAAGTATGATAGTGATGGGTTTATCAATTTCTGCTGGTAGCATGGGATAAAAGAGTTTTCTGCAGTGCCATATCCACAGGATAATGAATAGGTAGAAGCAATCAACAAGGTTCTTAAAATTCTCATCAAAAAGCAGCTGGAAAGGGAGAAGGGGCATGGGTGGATGAACTCCCACTAGGACTATGGTCTTATCGCACTTGCATAAGATTGCAAAAGGACATACCCCGTTTGCCTAGGCTTATTGGTCGCAGACCATGCTACCCATGGACACCATAGTACCATCCTAAAGACGAATTCACTAAGAACTAAATGAGAATGATGAGCTACTGAATATGTCACTGGACTTGATCCAAAAAACATAACGAAGCTACTTTAAATGCCACGACACATAGGCAAAGGGTAGCGAAACAATATAACTCCGAAGGTAAACACCGCATGCTTAGGAAGGGGAATCGGTATTAAAGTTAATATTCCCTAGACCGAGGGCACTTCACTCAATCTAGGAGGACCATACATTATTCATAAAGATCTGGGCAATGGAGCCTATATCCTCAGCACAATATATAGAGCCATGTTCAGTAAATTTTGGAATGTACAAAACCTTCTTCATCATTTTACCTAATCCTTATTGTCTTTTTTATTTAATTAAGTGTTGTTATTTTGTAACAAAGGCAATTCTAAAATGATTATTAATAAATGTGCATTCCTTGAAATCTTATTGTATCAAATTTCTTTTTACTGTGCTTGGACCGTTATGAACACTTTGATAATGAAATAGGGTGTTATCGGCCAATTCAACTTTCCTAACTCCCATTATTGAGTGGTAGAGTTAGGAATAAGGGACTAGACTTATCTTGTTTATAGGAAACTAGCTTCCCATAATAACTAAGCATTCCATAACTTCACGAATGGGACTCCCTTATGCTCAGGGGCAAGCCACACCAAAATAGTACCAAATCTGCCCCGAGAATTCTTTGGTCACCAGTGGTAAAACGGACTTACCCATGGTTAGGATATGGCCACCGACAGGGTAGTTTGCCACAGACGGTTGGCTTAAAAACCTTTTCCACTAGTAGTTAACCAAAATTGCTGGTGGGCAGGATATGGCCACTAACTAAGTAGTTCACTACTGACAATATGCCCAAAAACCTTGGTCGGTAGTGGTGAACCGGACTTACCCATTGTAGGATCTAGATTAACCCTAGAGGGGGGGGGGTGAATAGGGTTATAGCAAATTTTCGCAAATTAAACACAGAAATAAACTGCAGAAATAAATATGCTGAAAAGTAAATCATACACAAAATTTACCCAGCTTCGGCAACCCCTGCCTACTACTGCATTCCCAGATTTCTATTAGAATTAAACAGTATCACGCTTACAAACACTCTACTAGACTCGCAGACATTTGCTCCCGCTCACAGACACTCTACTAGACTCGCAAACATTTGCTCCCGCTCACAAACACTCTACTAGACTCACACACCCTGCTGCCGCCTATAGAGTTTCGTTTACTCGCAAACTCTGCTCCCGCCTACAATAGAACTTTGCTTACTCGCAAACTCTGCTCCCGCCTATAGAGCTTTGCAAACTCGCACACCCTGCTCACTGAACTAATTCTAACTAGACAATCTGACACTACCTAAACCCTAGGTGGTGATTTACCAAGTTTTGTTTCATAAAGTGAAAACAAAAACTTAAAACAGTTTAAAACAACTTAAAAACAAATAACCCTAATTGAAATTAAACTAAAGCCTTTTATAATAAGGCCGACCCTTTTTTTTTAATTCAATGAGCCGTTCCCTTCTTCTTTTGCTTGGCCCGTTCCTTTGCTTGTGAGAATAATGGCGGTTTCGTCCTGTTTCTGAAATTAGGGCTTCAACTCTTGATTCAAATTTAGGGTATTGAAGCTGCGCCTTTTTCGTGTGCTTTGTTCTCGTTCGTTCGCTCTTGGCTGCTTCGTTGTTCGATCGAGTTCGACTCCTTGCTTCGGTATGTAATTTTATCTTTTTACTTTATTGGGTTGATGCTTGAACTCGATTGTGATTCGAGTTGGATGATTTGTTCTTTGTTATGCTCGAACTCGAATAGATAAATTGCCGATGATGATTGGGCTTATATAGAATTCAAAACCCTATTTTTGCATTCGTATAAGTTTTGTTTGAATTCGTCTTCACTGTGCTTTGGCCGCTTGATTTTGTTTTGATGATTGAGATGTCACTGACTTTTTCATATACGTATAATTTGATGCTTGGCACTCACGGTTTCAATTTGTGACTTGGTCAATTTGCTTGGCTATCACGGTATTAACTTGTTCCAATTTTTTTTTTTTAATTTCGGCTTCTTGAATTTGACTGCATCTCACGGCTTTGATTTGTTCAACTTGAAATTGTTTGCGTCTGCATTGAATTCGAACCTAGACTTGTTTATTGCTTTCCTGTAGATGCATTCACTTCATGTTTGCATTGTTGACTTGATTACTGAGCTGGTGCCATCTGGTACTTGTTTGCATTGTTGGTTGCATTGTTCATCTCGACTTGTTCGACATACTGACTTGATTCAATTGTGGACTGGGTTTTGTTTTCTTAGCTCAGACTTTTAGTCACATACGGCTATGAATATTGATGCTTTTGACTTTGGTATGTTCGACCTGTCGATTTGTTTGCATTGCTTAATGATGTCACTGTGTTTGACATGGTCTTTGTAGTACTTGAGATTGGTTCCTGTTGTATTTTTGTATACTATTGACAATCATGTTGGGTAGCTTCATCAAGGCTTGTTGTTGGCTACTGGTCGTCTGCACCTCTGCATTCATTGTAATGTATCCTCAGTTGTTTGTAGTTGCATTGAGCTTTTTACTTGAACCTGCTTTTGAGGATGATGCATCCTGGCTTGGTTTTGGGTTTGTATATGGTCTTCTCTAGTCATTGCTGTCATTTGGGTTTCACTGTGACCTGTTGCACTCGATCATATTGACTTGACTTGTATTTGCTTTGAGATGCTTACAGGCTTAGTCTATACTCTGTTGCATTTTAGTTGCTTCCCTGACCTTGTAGTTGTACACTTTGACTTCACTATGAACTTCACCTGTGATATTACTCAAATTGTAGTTGTGTAGTTGCACTGCACTGTTGCCTTGAGTAGATGTTGACTTGTATCACTGGTTCATTCCACTGTTTCATTGTGGCTTCACTGATTACTTGTCATGTTGCACGAGTCCTGGTCATTTGCACTTGCAGTTGGTTACTTGATTCAGTTGTGTTGTTTCCAGTTGCTTAGTGTCTTGATGCTCGGCTTGAGGCTGTGTCATGTTTGAACATAGCATTCATGTGTACTTTTGATTTGCACCTGAGTTGAATCCAGTTTTAAAACTCGGGTTTGACCTTGTGCTGAGAGTTGTGATTTTGAATATATTGCACGTGAGTTGAACCCGGCTTTTCATTTGGGTTTGACCTGTGCTCACCTATCCCTGTAGCATTATCAAGTGTATATATCGGTGTGCACGACCTTGTGGCATATACAGTGATATACTGTGTATGTCACAAGTTGTTCGTGTATGATGAATTCAAATTTAAATTATGACGAACAACCCAAATAACCGAGGCAAATTGTATTTTCAAAAATCATGTTTCATTTTATATTGCAAAAATATTTCTTTTTCAATTTTACTGCGTTAGTGAATATTTTTGCAGATTGCTCAGATGCTGGATTCAAACTGGAATGCAGTTGAAGACCAAATACGAGTGTGAGTGATATGTGGTGAGGTGAACTGTAAATATGAAATGTGATGTAATTGTAATCAAAGTTGTATAGTTATAGTGAGGGCTTGAAATTGTACTATTCAAAAATGTAATAAATATTTATTTGAATAAGATATCTGTTTGAATTCAAATTCTGTGTAATTTATTTTATTCAACAAATATTTATTTAAACTGTGAAAAATAGAATAGTATATTAGCAAAATACGTTTAAATGAATGTATATATGTTTATTATCATCAAACAAAAATTATATAAGCGCAAAGCGCAGATTCAACAATCTCCCCTTTTGATGATAACAAACATATATTTAAGATTTTGAATGTATTAAATGTATTTGATTGTTCAATTTGCTCCCCCTATTTAAATGCTTCCACTCTACATGATACTCCCCCTACATATATGCATACAAATAAAAATATGTAAATGAGCCTATATGCAAATGGAAAATTATTTATTTGACCTTTGCTTGATTCTATTTGACAAAATCTTAACTTTTCTCTCCCCCTTTTGTTATCAGCAAAAGAATAATAGTGTTATAAAAATAGGGATGAAGTGACAGACATGAATCAAACATTTAACTCAATTGAATATAAATATCAAATTTCAATAAAACTCAAACAAAAATCATAATTACCCTTGTCAGGCGCATATTCCACTTTCAGAAGTGATGGGGATAAAATCATCAAAAAAATCATACAGTTCTGTCTATTTGTGGTATATTTATTTCAGGAAATTTGAATATCTACTAACCATGCATAACCGTTAGGACTTTTAAATGAGACTAGTAGTATTCACAATTTTTATTTAGAAAATGAAATCAAGTATCTTCTAACCACGCATGACCGTGAGGACTTTTAAATGGGATTAGAGTCAACTTGTCTATTTAATCAATTAATTTTGATATGCGTTCCATACATGCATAACCCTGAGGACTTTTAAATGAGCATGGAAGCACATAATCAAAAATCCAAGTAATTCACCCATGCATAACCGTGAGGACTTTTAAATGAGAGTGAATACTTGGATAATTTTTTTTATTGCTAAAAATATAATAAATTGAAGCACAAATGATTTCCCGTTTAAAATAATAAATTGAAGAACAAATACTTTCCTTTGTAAACTACCACAAATTTTCATACTATATATGATTTTGATGAGTGATGGTCGATAGAAAAATGATAGAAATAGAAATGATCATGGAATTTTTACCCAACAAAAAGTTTTATAACTCTTGTTATGAAATTCTAAAGAAATTTTCTAATTATACTTTCTCGAGTTATAATATATGATAAATATCAACACTCATCACTTTTTCAATCACTATTCATCTTATCGATAATCAAAGGGAGTCAGATTAGTCAAAATAATCATTTAATAATCAAATTCAAAAATTATAAAATCAATTTTTCAAAAATGACTAATCTGTAAATATGGTCAAACATGATTTTCTCGAGGGGGTTTTATAAGAAAATTTTCTGCTATTTGAAAAGTTATTTGATTTGAAAATATATGCATATATTTCCTTTGAAAAACGATGCAGCAAATGAGTGTTTCAAAAAAATTAATCACGTTACACTAATTAATTTTTCTATCAACTATATTACCAGTGTAATCTGCATCTGAATTTCTTTTTCACTCCAAAATATCACTAACTAAATTTCGATAAGCCAAGACCATGAAAATGTGCATAAGAAACTCGAACTCAAATTTTAACAGCATTTCAAATGACCTTCTCTTGAATTTTGATTGAAGCCATGTAAATAATCAAAAACCGTGAATATAGAGTTAGCCGTATTATAACCAATTGTATTATCCAACAAAACACTATTTTTAATATAAACTGATATACATGAAGTAATTCAAAGAATCTAGAGATTTTTATAGTGTTTTTGGCATAGGAATATAATTTGGCCAACTATTTTGAATAAGTCAGAATCAAAATCATCATCTTTTCATCAATATCAATATTGGCTGATTTTAACTCAGAATACGGTGCAGATTATCACATTTAATATATCGTTTAAAACATACCATTACCTGTTTTACCTTTACGATATTTTTCGATGTTGTCTACTGTGATTCTGTCACCTTTATACTAGGCTAAGGAACTTTGCTTTGTCGCCCGTTGTGTTTCTGGAACAGCCAAAATCCAGAGAACGCTGTTGTTGTTCCTTAGCCTGCCACCACACCTACACGATAAAAGATTTATGTGACCTATTTGTTTTTATAGGTCCATGGTTGTTAGTGGCAGAATATGAAAAATATGTTTGTGGAGGCCCAAAACTATTTATATATGTTCCTTTTGGCACCCAAATTTGTTTGACTTTCAAAGATTTTATATTTGTGCCTTTTGGAACCCAAATTGGTATAGTTTTCACGTGTTTGGGTCTATACCAACAATTATTTTGATTGTGTCCAAATTTTCTACAAATTGTGCACATTGAATTTTCTTGATTAATCTCATTTCTAACATATTCAGAATGAGTATATCCAAGTCCTTGTCTATCAATATTGACAGTTTGTTTTCCTATTAACATATTCAACGATTTTTCACTTTTGGAAAATTTTTCTAAAGTCGTTGACAATTGTTGGACTTTTGTTTTTAAAGATTCATTTTCTTTCAACAATTGAGTGCACCTTTTAATAGAATTTTCTCTCCTAGTATTTTCAATTTTTAAAATCAGAATTTCATTTTCAAGTGATTTCATTTTAATTTTTGATTTTTTAATTTCTTCTTCAAATGTTGGACACTTATCACACTTAGGGATCCTACTTTGATAGGTTTTAACTAATTGGTCAAGTTGTTCATTTAATTCTATCAAAGTGTCTTTTTGTGATTCAAGTTTAGCGTATTTTTCCCTAAGTCGTTCAAAACAGCCATTTACTTTGTGGAAATAAATAAGTAATTCAGAGTGAGTAAGTTTTGATACCTCGCTTGGCTCTCGTCATCGCTATCGGTTATATTCCCATGAAGGCACATATCTGCTTTCTCACTTTCACTGCTATCGCTTTTATTCCACGTGGCTGCAAATTTCCTTTTTGAATTCTTCATTAATAATGCCAGCTCGGCTGCACCATCATCATCATCCTCATCACAACTACTATTTACCAATGTTGTTAAGCATATTTCTTTAACTGAGTCGGTTGTGGAGGACTTCTCATTGCTGATGACTTTTGCACCATATATTGCATCGAGAGTTTTCCAAATTTTCTGTGCATTTTCACAATGAGAGATGAAATAAAAATTGTCACGATTAATATGAGAATATAATATATGCATAGCAAGAGCATTAACCGAGATAATTTCCTTATTTGTTAAATCACACCCATTTTCAATAATATCCCAACATTTAATATTAACAGATTTAAAATATAATTCCATTTTTAATTTCCAATTCAAAAAATCTGTTCCATCGAAAATAGAAGGAATAATATTGAAACGACCCTCAACAAAAATATTATTTGGTGGATTCATGACTCTAGAGTTAAAAAATACCGGGCTCTGATACCACTTGTAGGATCTAGATTAACCCTAGAGGGGGGGTGAATAGGGTTATAGCAAATTTTCTCAAATTAAACACAGAAATAAACTGCAGAAATAAATATGCTGAAAAGTAAATCACACACAAAATTTACCCAGCTTCGGCAACCCCTGCCTACTGCTGCATTCCCAGATTTCTATTAGAATTAAACAGTATCACGCTTACAAACACTCTACTAGACTCGCAGACATTTGCTCCCGCTCACAAACACTCTACTAGACTCGCAAACATTTTCTCCCGCTCACAAACACTCTACTAGACTTGCACACCCTGCTCCCGCCTATAGAGTTTCGTTTACTCGCAAACTCTGCTCCCGCCTACAATAGAACTTTGCTTACTCGCAAACTCTGCTCCCGCCTATAGAGCTTTGCAAACTCGCACACCCTGCTCACTAAACTAATTCTAACTAGACAATCTGACACTACCTAAACCCTAGGCGGTGATTTACCAAGTTTTGTTTCGTAAAGTGAAAACAAAAACTTAAAACAGTTTAAAACAACTTAAAAACAAATAACCCTAATTGAAATTAAACTAAAGCCTTTTATAATAAGGCCGACCCCTTTTTTTTAATTCTATGACCCGTTCCCTTCTTCTTTTTCTTGGCCCGTTCCTTTGCTTGTGAGAATAATGGCGGCTTCGTCCTGTTTCTGAAATTAGGGCTTCGGCTCTTCTACTCCAAATTAGGGCTTCGGCTCTTGATTCGAATTTAGGGTATTGAAGCTGCGCCTTTTTCGTGTGCTTTGTTCTCGTTCGTTCGCTCTTGGCTGCTTCGTTGTTCGATCGAGTTCGACTCCTTGCTTCGGTATGTAATTTTATCTTTTTTCTTTACTGGGTTGATGCTTGAACTCGATCGTGATTCGAGTTGGATGATTTGTTCTTTGTTATGCTCTAACTCGAATAGATAAATTGCCGATGATGATTGGGCTTATATAGAATTCAAAACCCTATTTTTGCGTTCGTATAAGTTTTGTTTGAATTCGTCTTCACTGTGCTTTGGCCGCTTGATTTTGTTTTGATGACTGAGATGTCACTGACTTTTTCATATACGTATAATTTGATGCTTGGCACTCACGGTTTCGATTTGTGACTTGGTCAATTTGCTTGGCTATCACGGTATTAACTTGTTCCAATTTTTTTTTTTTTAATTTCGGCTTCTTGAATTTGACTGCATCTCACGGCTTTGATTTGTTCAACTTGAAATTGTTTGCGTCTGCATTGAATTTGAACCTAGACTTGTTTATTGCTTTCCTGTAGATGCATTCACTTCATGTTTGCATTGTTGACTTGATTACTGAGCTGGTGCCATCTGGTACTTGTTTGCATTGTTGGTTGCATTGTTCATCTCGACTTGTTCGACATACTGACTTGACTCAATTGTGGACTGGGTTTTGTTTTCATAGCTCAGACTTTTAGTCACATACGGCTATGAATATTGATGCTTTTGACTTTGGTATGTTCGACCTGTCGATTTGTTTGCATTGCTTAATGATGTCACTGTGTTTGACATGGTCTTTGTAGTACTTGAGATTGGTTCCTGTTGTATTTTTGTATACTATTGACAATCATGTTGGGTAGCTTCATCAAGGCTTGTTGTTGGCTACTGGTCGTCTGCACCTCTGCATTCATTGTAGTGTATCCTCAGTTGTTTGTAGTTGCATTGAGCTTTTTACTTGAACCTGCTTTTGAGGATGATGCATCCTGGCTTGGTTTTGGGTTTGTATATGGTCTTCTCTGGTCATTGCTGTCATTTGGGTTTCACTGTGACCTGTTGCACTCGATCATATTGACTTGACTTGTATTTGCTTTGAGATGCTTACAGGCTTAGTCTATACTCTGTTGCATTTTAGTTGCTTCCCTGACCTTGTAGTTGTACACTTTGACTTCACTATGAACTTCACCTGTGATATTACTCAAATTGTAGTTATGTAGTTGCACTGCACTGTTGCCTTGAGTAGATGTTGACTTGTATCACTGGTTCATTCCACTGTTTCATTGTGGCTTCACTGATTACTTGTCATGTTGCATGAGTCCTGGTCATTTGCACTTGCAGTTGGTTACTTGATTCAGTTGTGTTGTTTCCAGTTGCTTAGTGTCTTGATGCTCGGCTTGAGGCTGTGTCATGTTTGAACATAGCATTCATGTGTACTTTTGATTTGCCCCTGAGGTGAATCCAGTTTTAAAACTCGGGTTTGACCTTGTGCTGAGAGTTGTGATTTTGAATATATTGCACGTGAGTTGAACCCGGCTTTTCATTTGGGTTTGACCTATGCTCACCTGTCCCTGTAGCATTAACAAGTGTATATATCGGTGTGCACGGCCTTGTGGCATATACAGTGATACACTGTGTATGTCACAAGTTGTTCGTGTATGATGAATTCAAATTTAAATTATGACGAACAACCCAAATAACTGAGGCAAATTGTATTTTCAAAAATCATGTTTCATTTTATATTGCAAAAATATTTCTTTTTCAATTTTACTGCGTTAGTGAATATTTTTGCAGATTGCTCAGATGCTGGATTCAAACTGGAATGCAGTTGAAGACCAAATACGAGTGTGAGTGATATGTAGTGAGGTGAACTGTAAATATGAAATGTGATGTAATTGTAATCAAAGTTGTATAGTTATAGTGAGAGCTTGAAATTGTACTATTCAAAAATGTAATAAATATTTATTTGAATAAGATATCTGTTTGAATTCAAATTCTGTGTAATTTATTTTATTCAACAAATATTTATTTAAACTGTGAAAAATAGAATAGTATATTAACAAATACATTTAAATGAATGTATATATGTTTATTATCATCAAACAAAAATCATATAAGCGCAAAGCGCATATTCAACACCCATGACTAGGGTATGGCCGCCAACTAGGTAGTTCTCCATTGATGATCGATTCAAAATCCTTGGACGGAAGTGGTGAACCAGCCATACCTATGGCCAGGAAGAGGATGTCAACTAGGTTGTTCACCATTAACGATCGACCAAAAACCTTGGTCGACAGTAGTGAATTGGATTTACCCATGGTGAAGATATGACAGGTCAGTTGTAAACGGGACTTACTTATAGTCAGGATAGGGAAACCAATTGGGTAATTCGCAACTGAAGATCGAACCGAAGACTTTGGCCAGCAATGTTGAACAGGAATAACCCATGGTCAAGACATGGCCACCAATTGGATATTTCACCTATTAAACCAAAAATTTGGTATAACACCAATGATGCCAAATATGATAAGCTAATCCTTGAATTGAGTGTTTATGATAAAAGTAAAACTAAGCATGGCTTAGTTGGTGCTGACCAAATGGAGTTAATAAAAAATAAGCCTAGCATTCAAGGCTAAGTCCAAGATGATATTATTAAGAAATGGATCCATGATTCCCATGAGCTTTTGAAATTTAATATTTGAAAGTCAATATGGTTTCTTGGAATAAGATATTCGAGATCTATTAAGGTCACATGGAATAACATATTTGAGTGCCCTTAAGATCACTTAGAATAGGATAATCGAGAACCCGAATAGTCTTTTGGAATAGAATATTCGAAGGCACATGCCACACGTTGAAAAGGGAGAGAAAATAAGCTGCAAATATGTGCAACAACCCATTTAGCATGTTAATGAACTAGTTTTGCAATCCTCATAATTCATAGTCTAATGTCCGTGTTATAGGCAAGATAGTGGCTATGCATATAAACACTAGTTTAGACCAAAGCCCATGTGATTTTATATGAAATAGAACTACGATAAGCTTTGGGTCCAAATATCTTTATTATATGCATATTCATGTCAATGATATCCAAAGCGCATAATCAAGGTAACATCCATGTCCAAGTCTTTGCTCATATAAATTGAGTGTGATTACAATCAAATCGGTATCTTCCCCTAATTCAATTTATGGTTGCAAGAGTTTAATTTTGAGAATAGAGAAAGAAAATGATTCCCCATTCCTCCTTGCCCCTAGGTCCGTATTTATAGAAATCGGCAAGGCTACTTTATGCTTCCTTCAACATGAAATATCAGCGGCTATCTTGATGGCACCAGGCCTCATACTTCATCTTCATCCATCTTTAGTGTTTCTAAACTTGCGGCGTCATTTCTGTCTCGATTGTTTTCGTGGACAGTTATCAATGTCGCATTAAAGAATTACCACATTCTTTAATGGTTGATGAAGAGCAATAGTATTAAGCACAACATTAATAATTATCAATTTTGAAGAGATAAGACATTACTAAGAGATGTCATTAATAGAAAGAGGCAAGCACGATGACACAGATAACAAGCGGCATCAATAATAGGCGACATTGACAACAAGCGCCTTCAACGACAGGTGGCATTGATAACGTGAGGCATTGATAACGGAGGGCCTTCATAACAAGCGGCATCAATAATAAGCGGCATTGGTAGCAGGCAGCATCGATAACGAACGACATCAATAATAAGCGACAGTGAGATCATGTGGCATTGATAAAAAGCGGCATCAACAATAAGCCACATTGACAAAAGGCAGCATCAAAATAGAATGATAGTGGTAAAAGGAAGCATCGATGGATGTATGGCATTGAGAAGTGATTATATCAATGTAGAACTATATTAATTGGCGGTACTGAGCAGATGAGTAACTCATTCCATCCATATAGGTGAACAGCAGTTTTGATAGATTGTAGCACCAATAAGATGCGATATTGACCATGTCACTCTAGCACTAATGGCTTATGGTATTGATTCAATTAGGCATCGCTTGATTATATAATAGTCTCGACATTAATCATTCGGCTCTACTGACAGCATGCAACATTGTATTTGACCCTTTATAGATAATAGGCAGCGTCGTAGGCCTTCGACATTGATCAACCATCATACTTTCGTCATTGATTCATCATCCTTTTCCAGCATTGAATGATTACGACATTCTTTATCTCGATATTTGTCAATATTAGTGATGTGCTTTTGGTAATTCATCAAGCGTGGCATCATCCTCTAGTTTTGACATTAATTCCTTAGTTATACCCTTTGGAAATTATGTGGATTACATTTATCTCCCATGTATAGAAGAAGCTTTTTATGCTTTAGTGTAAACCAAGGAATTACCCTACTATGCCGATTCCTTACTTTGCTTTCCTGCACAATACAGAACAAGTGATGATTTTTATTATAAACTTAGTATTTAAATCCTGGTAACCTTTTTCGGATTCAGTTAGGTTCTGAATTGACATGTATCTTTTAATTTGGGGAATCCCCCACATTTTATTCAAGTTAAGATTATTTTTAAAATATTATCGTATATGATTAATTTCTCGAATATAAGCTTATGATACTATTTGGTAATAATATTTCTTTTTAAGGAAAAGACCTGATAATCTTTTAACGATGATGGTTCCATAGAAGAAAATCCATAGGATCATATAATTGTTATATATTCAAAATTAAATAATTAGTAAATTTTTCGATGATATCATAAGAGGGAGGACCAGAAATTCCACTAGTGATAAGAATATATCAGAAAACAACACTGGTTACAGTAAAAGATTAGAAAATCCATCTAAATACAAGGCCGGAAAATTCTCCTATCAATTGAAGATTCCTTTTTCCTTGAAGCACAATTATTTGGTTTTAACAAATCTTCCTCTAGAAGACTGATTGTACGTTGTAGAGCCTATGGCTCATTTTTGACAAATCTTCATCTGGAAGATTATTTTGATCCATTCTTTTGGATAAGATGCTATTGAGTTGACTGATTTTGTCCGATGTGTTTGGTTAGATATCTTAAACAAAACCAAAGACTTATCTAACCTCCCTCTAGGAGATGCTTCAGTCAAGCCTTATTGGATGTATTAAAGGATGGTCGGTGCTTTGGCCAGGCCATTTTTAGGTGGGACCAAAGGCTTACTCCATCCTCCTTCTAGAAGGTGCCTTAAATAGTCCGTTTTTAGGTGGAAATAAGGGCTCATTTTTTTTTTTACCGATCTAGGAGATTGTGAGTGCTAATAATGTATTTTTGATAGAACTTCCTCTAAAAGATTACGAGAGCTAATGGCTTATCTTTAAAAGATCTTCCTCAGGAATATTATGAGCGCTAACGACTTAATTTTTTTACAGATCTTCTAAATTGTGAGCAGTAATGGCTTATCTTTGACCGATCTTCCCCAAAAGATTATGTTGATCTCAATCTGGATCGAACTCCTTTAAGTGATGATTTAGGTCTTATACCTTGTTTCAACTTCTTTATTCATCCAATTGGGAAGTGTGGTCTTAAATGTTTGGCATTCCAGGTTCTTGCTACTACATTGCTATCAAGTTGGCATAATCGATAAGTTTCTGGTAGGATTACTTTGTGAATGACTTAGGGTCCTTCCCAGTTAGGTCCAAGCAGTCCATCCGCTGGATTCTTGATGTTTTCCATAGATTTTTGATAACCAAATATCCTTTTTGAAATGATCTTTTTTTACTTTGGAGTTGTAGTGCTTGGTTATTCTTTGTTGATATTCAACTGCTCGTACGGACACTTTGTCTCTCAGCTCATTTATTAGGTCTAGGGATTCTCTTTTTAATTCCTGATTTGGATTAAATGCTTATGAAATTCATTGATGAGAAGGCACCACAACCTCGACGGGAAGCATAGCTTTGCATCCAGATGTTAAAGAAAATGGAGCATGTCCCGTTGCAGTTTGGCAGAAGTTCTATATACCCACAACACATGAGGCAGTTCTTCTACCCAATTTCCTTTTGCTTCGTTCAACCATTTCTTCCGGACCGTCCTAATATTTTTATTGGCAACTTGAATGACTCCATTAGCCTTAGGATGAACGATAGACAAAAAGCTCTTGATAATTCCCTTTTATCATAGGATCAGGTAAACTCCTCACTTTCAAATTAAGTCCCAAAGTCGGATATTATCTTATGTGGAATTCCAAATCTGGTGATAATATTCTTAATTACAAATTTGAGCACTTTTCCTGATGTGATGTTTGTAAGTGGTTCTGCTACTACCCATTTTGTGAAATAATCGATGGCCACCACTACGCATTTAGATCCTCCTTTGGATATAGGTAGTGACCCGATCAAATCAAACCATACATCAAAAGGCCATGAGCTTGAGATCGGAGTCAATTCACTTGGTGGTAGATATGGGATTTTATAGAACTTTTGGTATTTATCGCATCTACTTACATATACTTTAGCATGGCTAGTCATTTGAGGATAATAGAAGCCTTGTCTCATAATCTTTTTGGCTAGCTTTATGAAATTAGAATGGTCCCCATAGAAACCTTCATGGGCTTCTCTTTACAACTTTACTCCTATTTTTGGATTCACACATCTTCAGTAAATGAGTGAATATCCTTTCTTATAAAGTATTCCGCTTGCCATAAAAAAGGTTGGAGATTAGTTTTTTATTTTCCTTGCCTTATTTTTATCTACTGGCAGTTTTTCTTTCATTATATATTCGACGATAGATGTCATCCAACTATTCTTATATCGATTGTCAGTTTCCTTATGGGAAAATTTTTCCTTAAGGATTTCATTTTCCTTTCCCTTGTGTGTTAGGGCTTAAGATATGGTTAACACTAAGAACCAACTTTATGGATTATGGCCCTTTTCCTCTGTACTGGGATTTTATTGGTAGCCTATTGGCACGATTTGGGCTTTTGATGCTCCTCGCAGGCTGGCAACTTAACCAAAGAATCATCATGGGAGTTATTTCCTCTTTGCAATTGATGTATTGAGAAATCCTCAAATCGGGTCGACATTTTCAATATCTTCTTTACATATAACACTTGCTTGGAATCTTTCATTTGGTACTTCTGGTTAACTGGTTCGCCGTCAATTGTGTGTTGCTGAAAATCTCGAACCTGGAATTTTCAGTTATAGGGCTAAGTTAAGTCCTGCTATCATCGGTTCATATTCTATCGCATTATTAGTGGTCATAAATTCCAATTTCATTGCATAATGCAGTCGGTGTCCATCCGAGGTAATGGTTACATATCTTGCTCCAGCCCCCTGTTCATTTGAAGCTCCATCTATAAATAGTTGCATTTTATATCTCTTTTTTTGTTTCTCTTTGATGAATCCCACACATTCATTAACAAAATCAACTAGAGCTTGTCCTTTAATTGCCATCCATGGTAGAAATTAAATATCATACCGACTAAGTTCTATCCCCCATTTTACTAATCTTCCAGAAGCTGAGTTTACTAATGACTTGCTTGAGCTAGAAGTTGGTTAAGACCATAATTAGATGTGCTTGAAAGTAAGCCCTCAATTTTCGTGCTGTGAATATCAAACAGTATGCTAGTTTTTCTATGACCAGATACCTAGTTTCTACATCTTTAAGTCTTTTTCTTGTCTAGTATATCGAAAGCTAAATCCCTTTTTCTTCTCTTATTAAAACAGAATTAACCGCATGCCCAGAAATTGCAAAATAAAGGTAAAGGTTTTCCCCTTCTACCGGGATGGATAAAATTGGTGGTCTCTCCAGATGATCTTTCAACTCCTTAACAGATTTATGACAATAATCTCCTCATTTGAAGTTTTTCTTCTTCTTAATCATGTCAAAGAATGTGATATATTTTTTAGTAGCCTTGGAAATGAATCTATTCAATGCTTCTACTTTTCCATTCAAGCTTGTTTTGGGTTCTGCTATGTCCTTAATTGCTTGCATCTAATCAGGGTTGGCTTCTATTCAACGAGCATTAGAAATGTACCCTAGAAACATTCCACATTGGATACCGATAGAACATTTATATGGGTTGAGATTTATCTAATACTTTTGCAATACTCTAAACACTTCCTCAAGATTACTTAGATGGTTTCTTTCTTCTTGACATTTGACTAGCATATCATCCACGTATACTTACATGTTATGTCCAATTTGTTCCTTACACATTCTATTTACTAATCTTTGGTTGGTGGCTTCGGCATTCTTTAATCCGAATGACATTACTTTGCAGCAATACGTTCCCTAATTTGTTATAATGCTTGTGTTCACCTCAGCTGGCCTGAATATTGAATCTGGTTATATTCGCAATATGATTCCATAAATGATAAGTGTATGTGTCCACTCATTGTATCAGCTAACTGATTCTTGGATGGGGATAGCGGTCTTCTGAGCATGCTTTGTTCAAGTCGGTATAATCAACGCATGTCCTCCATTTCTCATTGGACTTCTTGACTGGCACTAGATTGGCCAACCATTTGGGTGAAGTAATTCTCTGATGAACCCACTCTCGAATAATTACTTAACTTCTTCTTCCAAAACATTGGATCAAACATTTGTCAAACTTGCCTCTTCTTTTATCGGATAGATGTGATATTTGTGTTTATGTTCAAAGCATGAAACATAATGGTTGATATATCCCAACCATATCAAAATGGGTCCTAGTGAACACAACTCTACTGGATTGATGAAACCGAATCAGTTCTGCTTTAAATCTGCTATCTATCTCCTCTCTAACTTTACTGTCTTCATTGGATCAATCGAATCCAAGCATATCTCTCATGATCTTCAGTGGGTTTTATTCTCTCTTGCTCTCCTCTGCAATCTAATTCAGTGACGATCTCCTTGCCCACTATTTTCGTCTTCTACTAAGTTTGCTTCTTTCCTCTTTCTTTTCTTTTCAGAAGTGTTAAATTTTCTATGGTGCATTTTCAAAATTTTCCACCAACCTTTTTTTGCTTTGAATAATTGGCTTGAAATTCCTTTATCGAAGGTTGTGCAATATCAATTCTAATAGATTCAGTTAGCTTTGAGTCATAATAAGAAAGATGGTCACATTTGTATTCCTCAAGTGTGGCAAACTACATTTCATGGGAGCTAAGTTGCTCTCCCCTTATTGTTCCGCAACCAATTTTGGTCAAGAATTTTACCATCGGGTATTTTTGTGAAACAAAAGCATCAACTTCATCCAAAGCTGTCCTCCCAAAGAAGGCATTGTAATAAGAAGGCCGATCCATGATGACAAAGAGTCACAAAGGTTCTGAAATGCGGTGGAATTCCCATTTGCACTAGAAGTCTTAGTTGTCCAATATGAGTTGTCCTTTATTATTGAACCCAAAAATGGGCTCCAAGCTCGATTCTAGCTTTTCCTCCTAGACTCCAACTTGGTCAAAGGCATGTTTAAAATCACATTGACTATGCTCCCCGTATCCAGTAGGATCATAGTAACCACAGGGAGTCCAATTTGAGCAGTGATCATAAGTGGGTCATTTTGGGGATAACGAACTCCTCTTAGCACTTATGGAGTGATTCGTTAAGCTGTAGATCTGAATATGGAACCTAGGATTCTTAAGCAGTGGTTCTTCTTGAATAGAGAAAACTCCACTCTTGCCTCCCTAATGTATCAATTACCGGCTCCCCTACTATTTCCAGCCAAATGTGGACCTCTATGAATTACATCAACTAGATTGATGGGTGGAATAAAATTTGGTTGAACATTATTTTCTACAAAGTTCGCAGTGCTTCTCGGGAGCCTTTGATTGCCTTCATCAGGATGTGTCATTTTTTAATTATCTCTGATAAATTCTTTCAAGTTGCCTGAATGGATCATACTCTGGATTATCCTAGACAACACATGACGATTATCTGTTTTATGCCAAATTGCCTTATAATAAGTATAGTATTATCCCCCTCTTTTTCATTCAGAGTAATTCTTAAAGTCGCTTCTTTCTTTTGGTATAGCAAAGGTGTAGGATATCAGATTATTTAAAGCAACATAATTGAACTTCATGACCTCCTCCCATCTCGGTTTCTTATTGCCGTAATTGGAGCAAGATTTTCCCATTTTTTCTTTGCCTAGGACTTCTTTCTAGCATGAAACATTTCAACAATATAGATGAACTTATCAGCTTGAAAATGAAAGTCTTAAAGATCCTTGCATCCATGAAGGTAAAGCTCTTGCTAGAAAGGTGCCTGATCAATTAAATCTGAGCAAACTACCACTAATTTATCCGTATTGGTCACATCCTTTGGTTTTAGTGCCTTTGCATTGAATCTCTTAAGATAGTCATCCAACAGCTCCCCCGATCTTTCCTTGACGTTATCCAATAGGCTGAAGTCAATCGTAGGATCCTTACAAATACAATACTGTGCTGAGAGCTCATAAGAAATTCTAAGAGTATATGGTATTCTCCCAATAATGTCTATACCACTTAGGTGCTGCTCCATGGAAGGTGGTAGGAAAAAGTCGGCAGCATATAACTCCCAAGGCGTTATAGAGATCTAACTAACTTTTGAATGCCAGTAAGTGATCATTCGGATCGGCAGTCCATTTTATTTAAAGGATGGAATTTTAATGTGAGATGGAATTTTTGTGGACATGATCCTACTTTTGAATTTCCCAGAAGTTATTGTTGACTCTAGCATCGAGGGTCCTCTTTCCTTTAAGGTTAAGCATATCTTTGCCATCTTTTCAGCCATGTCCTCCAAATAAGTTTCAACGATGTGATAATACCTCATATCGGGCTTGTACTCTTTGGAGATTGAACTCCCAAACCGTCCATTTGACTTCTCTATTAATCTTACTTGATGATATGCTTTAACTTTATTATTTTCCAAGGATTTTGAGGAAAACTCTACTGCTTTGGCTTCTTGATTTCCTTTCCTTTTCAATGGAGTCATAGTGGTTTGCATTAGCTCTTTCTTCTAAACAAGGAAGCATCCAAATTCCTTCTTGGAGATTCAGCTTCTTCTCCTTCAAAGAGCTTGGAAGATTTTTGTGCGAGTATTTATCTTAATGGCTACTGCATCATTACCATCTGCTGAGTCGGATCTTTGATCTTGGCCTCGCTATTGGTAGGCTTTGCCTACTCTAATACTTGTCTAGGTTCTGCATTTTTCGCATTAACGTTAGGGATGTATTTTTTCTAATGTCGCCCATTGTGTGATTTCTTCATCTGAAACACCAATTCTTCTTGGTCTCACCATTTTCCTAGAACTAAAAAATTCATTTGATCAGTTTGATGGAAAAAATAAATAGGAGTGAAGGTTCGAGCCTCCTACCTACGCCAAAATGTTAAAACAAAAATTTGGCATAACACTCAGATGCTTAATATGACAAGCTAATCCGTGATTTGAGCATTTATGATGACATGAGTGAGCAGAGCTCAGTTGGTGCTAATCAAATGGCATTAATCAAGAATAAGCCTAGCATTTAAGGCTAAGTCCAAGATGATATTATTAAGAAATGAATCCATGATGTCCATAAGACTTTGGAATTTAATAATCGAACATATGGTTTCTTAGAATAAGATAATCGAGATCTCCTAAAGTCACTTGGAATAAGATATCTGAGAGCCCTTAAGATCACTTGGAATAGGATACTCGAGAACCCGAATGGTCTTTTGGAATAGACTATTCGAAAGCTCTTGCCATACATTGAAAGAAGAGAGAAAATAAGCTGCAAATATATGCAATAGCTCATTTAGCATGTTAATGAACTAGTTTTGCAATCTTCATAATTCATAGTCCAATGTCCATGCGTTGTAGGCAAGATAGAGGCTACGTATATGAATACTAGTTTAGAACGATGCCTCGTGATTTTATATGAAATATAATCATGATAAGCTTTGGGTCCAAAGTGCTTTATTATATGCATATCCATGTCAATAATATCCAAAGTTCACAATCAAGGTAAAATGTAAGTCCAGGTCCTTGTTCGTATAAATTGAGCATGATTACCATCAAATCGATATCTTCTCCTAATTCAATTTAGGGTTACAAGAGTTTAATGCTGAGAGTAGAAAAAAGAAAATGATTCCCTTTTCCTCCTTGCCCCTGGGTCCGTATTTATCGAAGTAGAGGAGCTCGGCATGGCTGCTTTATGTCGCCTTTAGCATGCAATATCAATGGCCATCTTAATGGACCCAGGCCTCATACTTCATCTTCATCCATCTTCGGTGTTGTTAAACTTGCGACATTATTTCTATCATGATTGTTTTTGTATCTGTTATCAATATCACATTGAAGAATTACGGCGTCCTTTAATGGTTGATAAAGCGCGATATTACTAAGACATGGCATTGAAATTATCAATTATGAAGAGATATAGCATTACTAAAAGAAGGCATTAACAAAAAGAGGCATTGGTGATGAATGACATTGATAACAAGGGGCATTAATAATAGGCGACCTTGATAACAAGCGGCTTAAATAATGGACGGTATTGATAATAGGTGGCATTAATAAGAGGCGGCACTAATACCAAGCAGCTTCAATAACATGCGGCACTGATAATATGCGGCATTGATAACAAGTGGCATAAATAATAAGAGGCATTGGTAGTAGATGGCACTGATCATAAGCGGCATCAACGAAAAGATATTAATAAAAGGCGGTATCAAAATAGAGCACCGTTGATGAAAGGCAGCATCGATGTATGTATGGCATTGAGAAGAGATTATGTCAACGTAGAAGTAGTATTGATATGATGTGGTATTGAGAAGAGGCGACACTCATTCCGTCCTTATAGTTGAATGTGGTATTGATATATCACGATACCAATTAGATGCGACGTAGACCATGCCACTCTAATACTAATGGCCTATAGTATTAATTCCCTTTGGCATTGGCTGATTGTATAATAATATAGGTATTAATCATTCAGCTATATAGAAGGCATGAGGTATTCTACATGACCCTTTATTGATAAGATGCGGCGTTGTAGGCCTTTGGCATTGATCTACCTTCGTACTTTCATCATTGGTTCATTACCATTTTCTAGCATTAAATGCTTATGACATCCTTTATCTAGGTATTTGTCAAAATCAATCTCATGCTTTTCGGCATTCATCAACTGTAGCATCATTCTCTAGTTTTGACATAAATTTCTTAGTTTATCCCTTTTGGAAATTATGTGGATAACATCACCATTGAAGATCAGCTTAGAAATCTCCGTTGGTGGTCGCAAACCCATCATTCATAAGAATTTTTTATTTTATATACATAATATATACTTGTATTCGTATAAACAATCAAGCGGAAATAACACGAAATAATAGGAAAATAGACATTAAAAAGTCTCGACATCCAACCATCATAACACAACCATATATCAACATTAAGAAGTCACGGTCATCGAAAATAATACATACATGCCCTTATAGAAGTCAAAAAATTAGGCGTGTGCAATTAGAATGTTACTTTATGAAAAATGCATAACAAACATATATAACTTCTACCAAAAGAAGGGCAACCATCACTTAGGCTGGGGCAAATGGTTCTTCTCAAACGACTTGGGTCTAGCAGGCTTCTTTCTGTCTTTAACCTTGCAGCTTCAGAATAGGCTATAGAATCAAGCTCATCTTGTTATTTCTTTGCCCACTCAAGATCCTCCACAACTTCTAGCTTGACTCTTGCCAACTCATTTGGAAACCTAGCCATTATGCATGCCTCAAGTGCTTCTCCTTGTCGAAATCATTGGATTACTCAATATAGCCAGTAATCTCGACTTCTGCATCATCTTTTAAAGTGGCAATCATCTTTTGGTGCTCTTCCCTTATCATAAGTTGTGATGGGATCAAGGGCATGAGTGTCAAATTTTAAGTAGTCATGGTCACCTTAGCTCTAGCCAGATCAACCTTGAAAGTATCGCCCATAGGAAAATGAGGAGGGTACCGGCAACTGACATGCCCAAATGGGTTTGTAACTACTGATCAATAGCCTATGGGGTATAAAGAAGAATCCTCCTCTTTTGGCGAGTGCCGCAGTGTTTACCAAAGGCTACCTCTAAGTGGCTATATCTTAATGAATGTGATAAACGGATAGCAGAACATCATGCATGGGGCTATAGATAACTGTTTGGAGGTTTGACCTTGAGCAATAACCGTGGAAGTAGAATCACCACCCTTCTTTGCACCTTTTCCTTCTTGCACTCTTCAGGCCTCTTCTTTAGTAGCCAATTTAAGGTATCCCTGGCGTATGGCATCCTTCTATTCCTTGGAAAATCAAGCTTCAATGGTTTATAGGATAAAAGGCGGCCTTTTTGTTTACTTGCCTCTTTAGCTTCCCATAGCAAACTTTGGTGAATGGTTGCCATAACTTCTGGATAGTTATCCATTTTGGGTTTCCTACTGTGCATGTATGGATGCACACCTAATCCAAAACCTCTTCAACCTAATCTAATTGGCCATTCAACTATTCATTTTCGACCCGGAGTTCTCTTATTGAGTTTGCCTTAGCCTCTTTCTCATCGGATGCGGTTTCAACTTCATTTGAAGGGAGACCCTATCCCTTTTCCATTCATTGGCCAACTAAAATAACTCCTTGTACCTTGTCTATGCCTTGTCGGCCATGGCCTTGATATCATCCATCCTCTTCATGTACTTAGATTTCGTATTCTTATAATCTTCATATAGGTCTTTAGCCTTGATGTTGTATTTATGACTCGATTCCTTAAAATCGGCGGCATGGTCCTTTTTCAATTTTTTCATTTCCTCAAGATGGGAACTTTTAAGCTTCTAATTTCCTCAACATGGGCCTCTCCAATGCATCAGCAACCTCCTGATGTTCCTCGGTCTTTTGATGTAATTCCTTTTGGAGTTAGAAACTATTAGGTGCTTGGCAACATTTTGTTGACCAATCTCCTACTTACATCACCTTGTTATGGAATTTAGATAATGCCTTCACACCGCTAATCCCGTCCCAAAAAAGTTTAATCACGTCATTAAAGGAGGTGGAGGGGCACTAGAAAGCAGTTGAGCCAAGGGATCCCTAGGCTAGTAGACTTGTTGGAATTCATCATAATTGGGATCACTAGAGTTGGTGATGACGGCGGTCTTCTTCTTCTCCTTTTCCTTTGCCTAAGATTTAGAAACAACTTCTGAAGTAGAATTTTATTGAATAGCATTGGTGCCTTTGTCTATTTATTTTTATTCTACTGCTTGGAGGTCTAAGACACTTAAAGAACGAAGGGCGATTTCTTTGGAGACTTGGAAAGAGGAAGAGGCGTCCTAAACCTCGATTTACCAAGAGAGTGAGAACTTTTTTGGTAATCACTTTGGCTATTATGGTTGGTTTGAGCCCCAAATGGATGGTAAGATACCTTCTCTCCTGTCTTGAGCTCTATTTCCAGTTTCCTTATATTATGGCTCAGGCCGAAGGAAGAGATCACCTTTTTAATATTTTCTGAAGCATCATCCCGACTCTGCTACTTAATCTTGAATTGAAGCTCCTTTTTGAACTCATGCTCCCTAGATAGAATATAAGAGTAGGATGTTAGAACCATTCTATAAATAATGAAGTTCATCAACGCAACATATGAAAAGTGTGTGAGTGGAGTGCATGTAGCATTTAAACGAACCCTTAGGGTCTTTTGTGTTTCCTATTGTTATTGGATCTCTACTAGTGATGCAGAGTCCCTATAGTCGATACCCAACTCTAGGTCTTGTAGATAACCGGAAACTTTAATGTCCTCGGAAATGAACTCCTTCAGACCTTCCGACCTATAGGTTTCATGCAAGGCCCCTCAACATCGAGGTTGGTTAGTGGATCGAGACTGATGAATTATACATTTTACATATAGCACTAGTTTATGCCGATTGTCTTCCATTACAAGTTATGTCTTTTAATTTTACTTAGTCATGTCGAGTCCACATACACGTACGACACACCCCATCTACCCGACGTTGACCATAACTACATACACACACAGATGTCTATGCATATATATATATATATATATTTGTGTGTGCGCGCGCGTATGTGTATACATGCGTGCATGTGTATAAGTGCCATGGTCTCCCTTAGGACCGAGGTACTATCCCCACTATTATCCATAATCTGGCAAAACGTCAGGGTCCATCATCAATGCGATGTCACATTCATATGGAACTACATCTTGTATTACGACTACCAGTACAACTACGCATTAGGAAGGGAACCCAAAATGTCAACACACCGGCATATCTCATTATTTCCATCCGTGTCAACCTCTCAATGGTAGTTTACGCCTCGTCGTGCATCTTGTAGTGCATAACATGGCATCACAGTAGCTTAGTCATATTATACCTTACATTGGTGATTTACCGCTTGTCTGCTTCCTATTGATTATAGAGGACTTAGCTCCTCGAACTACCCCGTTCGTTTTTTGGAAGAACTCTTTTATGGGTTAACTAATCATGCCCTAACAAACAAACTTCTTTGGCGGCACTTTACCTAACGGGACCTACCATAGTAGGAGGCATAGTCTGTTAGGTGTAACACTATCTTCCTGTTAACTACGTAGGACTGATGATGCACTAAATCTTGTATAACTCCTACTCATAATTTGGTACCAACACATACTAACATAGCATCGAGCCGCTCATCATCATATTTAGATTGCTTAACACAATCATGAGGATACTGTTTCTTAATTTATTTAAGCGGACTCTATTGAGGGTACTCTTTCATCTATATGCAAGCGTATATACTCCATGGGTCCTACAGTTGGATATATTTCACATCAGTATAATGTATACATAACTGTTAGTGGCCCCTTGTAGTGGGCAGAATTCTATTGTGTAACAATACTACCCTCGCATTCCAATCCATTCTAATGACCATGTCATTCTTATCCATTTAAGTTATTTACATACTTATATAATTCACATCCTCTATAAACGCATTATTTACGCTACGTGTGTATAAATATGTATGTTTGTATATACGTATATGTATGTATAAGTATAAATGTTTATATATATAGATATATCTTCAGTGGTTCTTGTTTAATTATCGTGCCTCTACTATTCAGTGTGGATAATATGTCTTTACTTTTCTATGCATTTACGTCTTATTTCATTTAACGTCATTTACCGCTTTCTTTTAAGTATCTTTTCTCATTTACATTCTCGTACCCTCTTTATTTAACTTCCTATTTCTATTCCTTTTTAAACTTGAATTTTCTGCCTTGTTTCAGAGGACTATTATATCTTGTTAATCGTTTCATTTCTTTTTATTCCACTACTGTTTTACTTATGCTGTGCATATTCTTTTCTTAGATTGTTCTTATCACATTTATAATTCTTTAAATTTATCATTAGGAATTTTTGTATTTTAATGCATTGGAATTACAATTCTCCCAAAGGAATAGTTAACACTGTAAATTTCTATATCTTATCTAAAATGGTGATTTCTGTTACATTTGGAATTATAAGGAATTATATTTTCATAGTTATTGAAATAGAAAGTACAAAATACAGTAAATGTCGTTATTTTATACATCTCTTTCTTTTTAGGTGTGTTCCTTGTTATTTCAATCATTACACTTTTATTTATAAATCTAAAACATGATAATGTATAGAAATCCCCAATTCTAAACGCTATATAATCCAATAAATTAAAATGGTACTTATATCCCTATATTTTACTATCATAAATCAATTTACCATTGTAACGACCGGAAATTTTAACTATTTTTAATAACGTAATTAACTAAATTTTTCTTGAAAATTTAATAATTAAAATTTGACAATGAAAATTTGATAATAAAATACGTTCAGTATAACATAGCAAATGGTAAATTTTCATATAAAAATATGAAAGTTAATTATGTCGTTTAATTTTCAATTTCAGTTTAAATCAGTTAATATTTGATGAAAATAAAACATTTTCGAAATCTGAATATTTTTATATAATAAATTTGTTAATCAATTTCCGAATGTGACATCAAATGTCGTTTCACCAAATATGGACTTCTCTACCTCCATTTATCTTATTTTCGGCGTTTTAGCACCATTTTGCAGCAATATCGACTTTTAATAGGATGGTTGTATTGCTGATTTCCGTGTACCATTCTTTTCATTTCGTCATGCTAATCTCCATAGTATACTCATTTGCATTTCGATGTCCGATACATGGCGGAATCTGCAAAATGATTAGCCGTATCGGTAACGGTTTTTAAACTTTTTGTTTCCTTGTCCATTCAATTATCCACCGTGTATTAACCAAATAGTCATTGGCTTTCATAATTCCCAAAATTCAGCTTTTGAATTTTCTTTTCCCATAGTTAATTTAAATATGCCAGTCGTACTCTTTTCCCCTTCCTTTCTTATTTTTTTCCTTTCTACCTTCTTCGTTGATAGAAATAATTATACCAGAGCATTCTTTTATACATTTGTTGAAACTGTTGCTCTTCCTTTTGCCTCAAAAACCTGCCATTCCTTTTTAGATAAAATAAACATGTTTCTTATATATATTTGCCTGTCTCCATTCCAACCCACCACCCGTCTTCTTTTCCCACTCCATGGCAACCTAACGCCAACTTTTCCTTGTAGCCGAGACCCGCAACAGCCAACAACTCTACCCTGCCACATAATCCACTCTCTCAGCCGCTCCGCCTATCCTCAACAGCTCACTCTCCTCACTCTGCCACTGCCCTTAGACCTTCCGCCCACTGTCTCCCCTTGAACCGCCATACAGCTACCCGCCATCATCATAGCACCTCCTCCGCCTTGTCCTCCGCTTTTCCACCAGTGTCCTCCACAAAGCGAGCAGCTTGCTAACCATGCACGTCCCTCCCTTCGCCTCCCATTCCTTTAGTAGCATCCACCTTTGCATGCTCTCCCACCTCAAACCCACGGCCTCCATCTCGACAACTTCCACATGTCCTTGCAAACGACCCAATGCCGCTTCCACCCACCTAACCCAAACGTGCAACACAACCTGACTACAACTGCATCTCCATTACAGCTTCCATGCAACAAGTGTACAACACCGCAGACCACCATGCACCTTATGGCCTCACCTTTCCATGGTGTGTATATATATATAAATTTTGAACAAAGTTGTATGTATATTTTGCTTTTTGGAAATCGTGCAGCAAGCCTTCGTTGTTCGGTGATGTTATATATACACACACACAACTACACTTTTTTTATCTTCTTTTCTCCTCGTTTTATAAATAAATAAATAAATAAATAAATAAATATATATATATATAATATTGATATATATATATATATATAAGGTACGCATACTTGCTGCCTTCTCTTATTGCTTGAAGCCTATCTCCAAATTCATCTTTGTATAACCAGTTGATCAATTTGACTGTTTACATATATAATTTATATATAGTTACTTTTACATGACCAGTTTTATCAATTTAACTTTATATATATAAAGCTTTCTCATGTTCTAATACATTTATTTTTCTCCATTAATAATTATATTTTTAAAGTATTTCAATTTGTATGTTTAAGGTGTTTATATATATATTATTATCTCAATTTCAAAATATGTTTAAAGGTTTATGTACAATTTATATTTTTTAAATAAACTTTGTTATAACACAATGTATACATATTATGATTAAATATTATTCAAGAATTTTGAAGGGAAAACATAGGTATTGATTTTCAACATAATATGAAAATTTTGATTGTTTTATGTTTGATTTTTTTTCAAATATAAATTTTAAGATAACTTATGATTTTATTATCTTATATATATATATATATATATATATATATATATATATATATATATATGGTTCATTGATTTCTAATCAAGTGCTATGTTGTGTTTTACTACAGTCTGGAGATTGCATCAGTTTTTTAGCTTGTCGCAGTCTCGCTTATCAATCCATGCTTATCCGTGTCCGTCAACATCTTATTCTTGTATTTCTCTAACCTGGAAGATGAGAAATCACTCACAATTAACGTTCTTATATTTAGTAAATTTAATTCACATGAAATAACGATTGAAATATGCTGCTAAATTTGAATTGTTAAGTATGATATACCGTTATCTGTAATTGTTGACCTATGATATACTGTATATATTATATTTAATTTTTGTTGATGATATATGGCCGTTGTTGATATGTTATAATATTATCATATTTGTTCTCACTCTACAAGTTCCCTGCTAGTTTAGAATTCCCTATGGGTTGAAATGATACATACCCGAGCGATATTATAGATCAAGGGAAAATCGTTATGGGTTGAAATGATAAACCCAAGCGATTTTCATTGGTTTTGAATTTTTGGATTGCGGGTTGAAATGATATATACCCGTATATATTTAACTTGTGGATTGAAATGATAATTATCCATATCACATGACCATAGGATAGAAAATTAAATACTGACACCGTTGGTCTATATTTTGAAATGATTTTCCAAAGCTGTGAAAGGAGATATACGGGTTTTATAAATATTGATTTTAAAACATATAACATATAAATGTCATTTTATATATGTGCAAATTTAGAATTTTGAATTATATGTTTGGAAATTTTAAATTTATAAGTTAGTTTTGAAAATATAATTTTTAGGATTTTTCTTATAATTTTATTTTTAAAGAAAAAATAAATAAGATTTAAAAAAAATTTAATTCAATTGATATATATATATATATATATATTATGTTTAAGTACTTATTTAATTATATTCTAAAAATAGATTATGTAATAACTTTAATAAAGCAAGGTTGGATAGATAAATTGAAATCGATTTGTAATTTAATTTGTTTAAGAATTGTATTTAAATATAAATTGATATAAAACTCATTAATTTGAGATTTTAAGAGATGAATTTATAACTAGATAATTTGATTTTTATATAAAGGAGAATAAATGGATATTTTTAGATTTAAATAAGATTTAATTTTGATTTAATTTTGAATTTGAGAATTTTATTTAAACGTATATAAATGCGATTAAATTAATATTGTCAGAATTTAATATAGTTGAAGTTGGATATTTAAAAGTTGATATTGATAAATTTGCAATTTGAGATTTTATTTAAGTATTATTAAATTTGGTTAAATAGATATGTCGGATTTAAATAAGTTAAAGTTGAAATTGAAATAAATGAAATTTATAAAATTGAGTCATTGTAAATTGTTGAATATTTAACTTTGAAACCCATTTAGTCGGAAATTGGTTTAAATTTGTAGTTTGAATCTGGATTTTAAATCGATAAATTAGAATGGTTTTAAATGATAATTTGAATTGAGATTAATTAAATTGAATTTGGAACAAAAGGTTGATATGAATTTATTTGTAAATTGGAAGAAACCAATTCTAATTTGAACTATTTTAATATATAAACCATTTTTAATATATAAACTCTTTTTAATATATAAACTATTTTAATTTATAACTATTTTTAAATATAAACTATTTCAATTTATAACTATTTAAATATATATAAAAAATTCAATATTTAAAGTGGTTAAGTGGGAACCGTTAAAATTTAAATTTAATGGATTTAAATGCGAATACTTTAATATGATTTTCAGAATAAATATGATTTTGAAAGTGATACGATTTTGAATGTGATATGATTTTGAAATAGTTATGATATTGATATAAATATGAACTGTTTGAAATATAAATGACCACGGTGTGAAATAAGCATTTGGTTATTAAAGAGACTGGGATCGGATATTGTCATACTCTCTGGCAATAATGAAAACCACTTTAACAACTGTGTACGTGGTGGAGATTTCAGAACGAAGTAGGATAGTTTGGTGTACGATTCTGTATGAGGTATTTACGTGGCCATGACTTCCGTAAGTCAGCTTAGACGTAATTAAAACAGGAGCCAAACAGGGCCAAGTGAGGTCATTCCTCCGATCGGACACATTTCTTCGATACCATTCTATTACATTATGATTTGATTGGGTGCGCCTTTGATTTGGTAGCATGTCTAGAGGTGGGCGGTAGTAGCTGCTATGTGTTACCACCAGTACGGATCCGCAAACGATATATCTACCCTGGCATTGCCTCACGTGCCGTGTTCACATCCCCTATCGGGCCTTCTACGAGTTTGGTTTGTACCGTACCTATGGAATACCTTCTGAGTAAACCACTAGTTTGGTGGAGCTTACGGTACTGTATAAACTACGAGAATATATAAAATGTGTTAAAGGGGATATGGGTAATGCCTTAATGCTATTTTAACACTTTACTTTACTCATAAACATATTATAATAGCGTATATTACTACATAGTAGATAGTTCCACGGATCCTTAGAGGATGGAAATCCCAAACATCCTTTAAGTTACTTGTATTTCAGTTGACATTTCACTTGATTTGAATTTACTGGTATAAGTATGATAATCCTGACACGAGTGTTTTGTATTTTGCTTTATGCTCGGGACAGACTGAGCATCACAGCATTTGAGACTCACCTTTGGAGCTTGGAGCTTTGCTTGAAGATTTTTTTTTTGTCTGTTCAGCTTTCCAGGTACTTCAATTTATTCCAGTTGTTTAGTTCAGACTTGTCATTGTCATCTGTATTAGTAACTTCTGGATATTTGATATATCTGTTGTATTTTACTTCAAACTCCGATGTTTATATAGTAGCTTCATGAGCTACTATTTATCTATTCCGTTATTTGTTATTAATCTATGTCTATGATTCTGTGATTGATTTATTTATTGTATATATTAGGTTTTACCAAATACAAATTTACAGTCTGACATTTTGAGCAATTCATGTCCGATATGTGCGGATGTGAGTGGTTCGAAATACCGGGTCGTTACAACCATTTTATTTGCACAAGTTATATTAAATTTAAAAATCTAAAACTGTCACATATCCTATAAATTTCAGAGACTTTCAATATCCATTATTTTCCATATGCTTGCACTATACAATTTTAGATTATCAATAACAGAATATGTAGGCATGGTTTATAATTTTATTTCACGTACACAATTTTTAGCCTACAACTCCAGTTTACATTTCAGGCATACGAGAATAAATTTACAGCAATATAAATCTAATATTATTTAAAAACATCTAATTTCCTACTCACTGTTTTAGCTTTCAAAATCCACAGATCTAATTCCTGTTATTGTAGTTTGACTCCCTTTTACTCCCTATTTGGATTCATGCACCATAAACATATACAAATTTATTAAAGAATTTGATTAGAAAAGTGAGTTGGAATAGATTTATGTTTTAGATCCAGATTTACAATTTACCTTGTCTTTGATGATTTGATTTGATCATATTCTATTTCTTAATCATTTTCTACCATTCTCCAATTGTATATATGTATAATCTATAACTATTTCTAAGAATTTAGAATTCGAAGGAGAAGAGAAAATGGCACAGCTCCGGCATCACTTCGAAAATATGAGTTTAGAAGTAAGAGAAAATCAATGCTTGCATTTGTTGAAACTATATTAAATCTAGATGTCATACTATAATTTTTTGTCGATTTAACGAGAGCAACGATCAACTGCTAACCCCTTATGGTCGACTGCAATAGGTCGACCGTAAGGCATTTGGGGTCGACCATATGGCCCTTACTTTGTGGGTTTATTGCCACTATTTGATTTTTTATATTTAATCGTTAATTTCATTCCTTTTAAAGCGAATTGCGATAATTTGTTTTCACTTATATATATATATATATATATATATATATATATAATATGTGTGTGTATGTGTATTTCTCTGATTTAATTTAACGTTAACATTTTTAACGCTAATTTTTCACCAAAATTACTAATTAACGTCAATTAACATCTATTACCATAATTACATATAAAATTATTTCCGACTCAAAAACTTCAAATGTTGATAACTTTCCCGATTGAACTCCGATCGAAAAACTCTATGTACAAAAATTAATTTGAAAATCACTACGAACCCAATGATGTAAGTTTCATAGCCAAATTTTGATGTTTGTAGAACTTCTATTTTTTGGCGTTGTTATTTATTAAATAGTTTCTTTTAACTAATTATCATCAAAATTACATGTGTTAAAACAACCCCCCATTCCGTGTTAGAGGCACTACGCATTGATAACATGACTACCCACATTGTAGAAGTTATTCATGCATCTGTGGTGTATCTGTTTGTTCTCCCTAGAGCAGAAAATGGGGCATCGACAAATAAATGGTGTGACCAACCAAGTTGTTGTCCCGATACCTTCATATGTGATGTTGCTCACTTATTACAACAAAATAGACTTTTCAAAGAATTTAAAGATGTTGTTAAAAATTTTTGTAGGGTTTCGAAGAACGTTGTGTAAAGATTTGTTGTAATAATTTCAGATCCTAAAATAGCATTTCTACAATCGCTGCCAAAAGTGTAACGACATATTATAATAGGTTAAAATTCTACTTAAGACATTTAACAACGTTTTCAAAATAATGCAAAACTTGTACAACATTTTGGCCTTTGTCGCGTTAGAGTTTGCATAACATATCTTAACATTAGAAAGTCTAAAAGAAAACATTTGATCTCTATTCAAATGCAGACCAATCAATTCAAACAACACTAATAGAAATCATTTGACAGTCTAACCACAAAAAACACTAAATATAATTGAAGTTACACTAAGTTTATGCACCAAATATTAATAATTATATACAACATTTTGTAGGAAACGCTTTAAACATACACTATAGTTCCACAAAGCTTATTAGAAAAACTTGCCAAAGTAGCGAAATGTTATGGTCATAGAGCTTACCTTCTTCAAAAATCCAAGCCCTACCAAAAACAACTTAAGCAACAATATATGTAGAAATTAGCATGCCTAGTTTAGAAATAAAATTATTAATAGTAGTATTTGTAGTATTACCGCAACTATCATTATTTGTATTATTATTACCAATGTTAGTTTTATAGACTTGTTTATTTTTATAAGACTTAATTAATCTTGATATAACTTGGTCAGTTTTTAGAAACTTTGTTAAATATTTATAAAACTTGGTAAATTTGAAGAAACTTAGTTAACCTAGTCAAAATTATATAAAACATGGTAAATTATATTAACTTATTTAATGTTTATACAACTTGATTACCTTAGTTAATTTTGAAAAAGCTTAGTTAAATTTTAAGGACTCGGTTATCTTAGTTAAATGTTTATTAAACTTAATCAACATTTTTAAAATTTGTTAAATTTTGTAAACCTAGTTATTTTTATAGAATTGTTTATTTTTTAAACTAAATTAATTATTATAAATTTAGCAATTTTATAGATTTATTTAATTTAATAAAAGTTATTTAACTTAATTACTTTAATAAAAAATAATTAAAACTTTACCAAATTTGTTAATTTCTATAAAACTGGGTCAATTTATTTAATTTTATAAATTTATTTAATTATATTATCAATTAAATTCAATTTTATAAAATTTAATTAATTTGTGTAAACTTAGTTAATTTTTATAAAATGTAGTTAATTTTTAGAAACTTATTTAATTTTTTATAAAACAAGATTAATGTAGGTAATATTTATAAAACTTAGTTTACTTAGAAAAAATTATAAATATTGATCAAATTTATAAATTTAGTCGAATTATTTAAATTTTAGTACAATTTAATTAATTTGGTAAGCTTTGTTATTTTTATGAAACTTAGTTAACTTAGTTTAAAATTTATAAAACTTAGTTAATATTTATAAACTTGTTTAATTTTTATAAAATTTAGTTAACATACTTATTTTTTGTGAAATTTTATTTGTTTTTATAAACTTAGGTAATCATTATTAAACTTCACCAACTTGGTAAAAGTTTTATAGAACTCGGTTAACTTTTATAAACTTATTTAATTTTTCTAAAACTTAGTTAACATACATAATATTTTATAGAACTTAGTTACTATATAGAAACCATATGTCCATATTACAACTATATTTTGCTTGTCGAAGTGATATTTTGCTGGTCGTTTATTAATTGCATGATGTAAGGAATTATAGCTTCCTATCTAGCAAAATATTTGAATCTGGAGTATGCTATTGATGAAACTGTGGTAGTGAATAAAACTAAAGAAATATCCACCCTAACTACTGGAAAAAAAATATAATATTGCTACATTTTATATCCTATTGGTGAAGTTAATATAGATTAACTAAGTTTATAAAAACTATAAATTTTTGTAAAAATAATTATATTAACTAAGTTTTATAAAATTTGAACAATTTTATAAATATTAACTAAGTTTTATAAAATTTAAACTAAGTTAACTAAGTTTTATAAAGATAATAAAGCTTACCAAATTAATTAAGTTTTTATCAAAATTTAAGTAAATTGACTAAGTTTATAAAATTTAACCAATTTTTACGAAGTTTTTCTAAGTTAGCTAAATTTTACAAATATTAACTAAGTTAACCTAGTTTTCTTAAAAAATTAGTAAGTTTCTAAAAATTAACTATATTTTATAAGCATTAACTAAGTTTATATAAATTAGTTAAGTTTTGTAAAAATTAATTAAGTGAATTAAGTTAACCGAGTTTTATATAATTTAATAAATTTATAAAATTAACTGTATTGAATAAGTTTTATAAAAATAAAATTTAACTTATTTTTATAAAAACAACCAAGTTAAATAAGTTTTTTAAAATCAAATAACTCTATAAAAGGAGGTAAATTTATAATAATTTATTTATTTTTATAAAATTAAACAAGTCTATAATTACCAAGTTTATAAATTTTAACAAGTTTTATAAAAGTTGGCCAAGTTTAATAAACATTTAATTAAGATAACAGACTCATAAAATTTAACTAAGCTTTTACCAAATTTAACTAAGCAAATCAAGTTGACATTAAGATTTGCTAAAAACGTTGCAATATTGTTCATAACGCAATTAAGGGTAATTGTCCAAAAGAAACATTAATCTTAACTTTCATTCACTATAATCGCATCTTGGATTACATTGTATAGTAAGTAATAAAATATCACCGTATATTATATTACTTTGTTTTATATAAACTACATTATTAACGGATTTTAAAAAAAAATCAGCCAACACCTCTTTTGTGTTGTTGATGCTTTCCCACATGCTATAATTCAATACACACACATGCACACACAGGTATGTATGTGTACACACACACTTACACACGATCAAAACATGATTGGATTCATATTGTATATCATTATATATACCCCATGGAATAATATATATGTATGTATTTATGTCTATACGCATATATATGTGTATATATATAGTATGTATGTATATATAGGTATGTATGCATATGCATGTATGTATGTATACAAATATATTAAAATAGAACGTATACTCGTATAGAATAAACATTTAAAAGTACAAAAACATACCTTTTACTAGCAAATTTTAGCGAGCAATATCCATATAGAAAAACACTTATTCTCTTTACCTATATAGCAAAGTGGGGGAATAAGTTTTATGATGAAAGAGTGGTCTTCAATTTGAGGAGAGCACTCGTATTATTATATTAAAATGAGAATCCAAAAGCAATTAAGAAGTCTAATGAGTGATTGCATATAATGAGCATTCACTGAAAAAAGTTGAAATTTAAGATCACCACTAGGTGATAGACTATGTATATGGGAGAAAATAATATCCATACAACAACCTATAAGTGAGTATTGTGTGCTGAATGAGTAAGGAGACTAATCGAAGCATGAAATTAACCTATAAAAAAGGAGAATATGAGATGAAGTAGAAAGAACAAGGGGAGTGCACTACCAATTGTGAATTGAACTAGAGGAAGAAACAGATAAGTACTCTTTGAACTAAGATGACCTGAATGAGAGAATAAGGCAAGTACTTCAAAATAAGGCTAAGAAAAAGCGGCCCCTAAGAAGACATAAAGCGAGACATAACTCAACTTAGCTCCTAGTTAGTTATCTAAAAGTGGGAGAGCAGGACTATCGAGATGTGAATTGTTGTATGCAATCCGATCCAGATGAGATTTCCAATCTATGTGACTTCGACAAGCTCCTATCCAAATAAAAATATGCTACGAAATATAGTATAGAATAGTAGATGGGTCTTTTTGTGTGTTGTTGAATTATTGTTAATTTTTTTCATTCCAAAGGCCTTGGCAAGTAATAGAAAAAATTATATCTAAAAATTTCCTAATCTAAATATGCAGCTAAATCTAAAATAGGTCCAATATTCATATGGGGTAGAATAGTAGTGTATACATCAAGATCAAATGCTAAATGAATTTCTTACTATATGCCGATTGAAGTGGCGTTCAAAGAACAAATGTGTAGTGGTTTCCAAAGAAATATTGCAAACAAGGGTTGCTATTGGGTTATTTAATAGTTTAGTGTTAAGCAATGGAATTTAGTTTATCCTGTAATATAATCAACGTACGAACTTTAACTTTAGATTGTGCCGTAATCCTCTAGATAGGTTTAAAATACCATGGGGTTGAGTTTCGGTAAAAGTTGAAAATATATACGAAGATTTGAAGTGTACTTTTGTGCATTATCCTAGCACCTTAGATGATCATGATGTTTGTCCTTGTAATGTTATTGGTAATATCAACAAGTCACTAGAACTGCCTAAGCATGTTTTATTCTTATTAAATGAGATATCCCAACAAAATGTATCATGCGATCCAAATATGTCAATGATAAGATCTTTTTCCAGAAGCTAAGTAAAGCTCAGGAAATTCATGTTTCAAAGCGAACGAGGAAGGCCGGGCATCATTTCGGAAGGACATTTTGTTTCCCAAGTGAGTATTAAATTAAAGACAGTTTAATATATGGAATGCATTATAAATATTTTTCTAGAAAAAGGATAAAAGATGTGTGTTAGATTTATATAAATTATTTGAACCATTGTAATAATAGTTGCTAATTATTTCTTTCCAAGTTTTTGTATAATTGTGTAGAAATTTCCAAAGCCGTTTTCTTAGGAGGGAGGTTTTTAGAGTTTTGAGATCTAAAATGCCATGACTGCCTTAGGTTCTAGGCTTACACACTAGAGCCCGATTAAAGAGGCTTTTAAGTTGGAGCATTTCGAGCTCCCTTTCTGTAAAAAGATCCTTTTGATTACCAACTTTCTCAATCACCCAGTTAGGGAAGCAGTAGTAGGACAATCAATGAAATAGAATTATAGATAAAATTGAGTTAATAAGAACTATTATACCTGTTCCCAAAAGACGACTTGCTATCATTTGCTAAGTTTATCAATGGCAATGTTCCAGTCCTTTCTTTTAGGTTTCGTTTGTCCGATATGTATACCTAAGTAGTTAATATGGTAGTCCATGGTTTACGGTAAATGGTTTCCCCACCTTTCCATAAAATTTCACAATTCTAGGTAAGATATTATTATATAGTGATAGTATAAATATTTTATTAAATACGTCCACGGTTAAGTTAAAAAGGAAGGGAGAGAGGGGATAACCTTATCAAGGACCCCTCTTGGAATGAATTTTGTTATCCATAATCCGATTACCGAAAGAGTTGACATACTAGATGTAACGACCCGGAATTTTGGGCAATATCGATTTAATAATCTGTGTAAATAATTTAGCTGGTTTGATGATTTTCTTTATAAAATTGGCTAAATTAATCTTTTAAAGGTTAATAAATTTTAATCTGACAATATTGGTAAGAATTGTTTTTCAAAGCTAATAAATTTTATTTTGTTTATAATATATACGTTTGATATATATTGTGAATAGAATATCTATTGTTTTAAATAAAAGATGAACTTTCAAATTATAATATATATGTATGTATATGCTATAGTTTGAGTTGTTTTGAAATTTAATTTTTATCTATTGATAATTTATATATGTTTGAAAATTATAATTTAAAGCTTTATTTTAAATTTATATTTTCAAAAGTTAATTTAAATTTGTCAAAATTGATTTCTAATATAAGATAAATTGTTTGTTTTAAATAAGATAGTTAAAAAGGATTTAAACAAGCTTTGTTTTAAAAATGCTTAATACAAATGGATAGGATTGTATAAAAATAAATGTTTTAGGTTTCTAATCCATGTAAAAGATACATTTGTATTTATTTGTTTAGAATATTTTTATTTTAAAAGTAAACTTGTATACTTATGTAAATGTTTCTTTAGAAACTTAAGAAAGTAAGTTTTATTTACATTTAAACTAAATAAAAATTTACTTAAAAACACTTAAGAAATGTGTAATCATGTTAGGTTTCTTAATAACACTTGTTAATCAATTGAGCAAATAAAATGACATTTGTAAGTTTTTGAACAAGTGTCTTTATTTTAATCTTATACTTTCTTTAATCTAGATAAACATAACTCCTTTATCCTTTATCTTCTTTTCTAAAGGTTCAAAACTAGAAATTAATGAAAAAAAATCTGACTATATCAAACCTGAGATTTTAAAATCAAAATCAAAGCTCTTCACTTCAATTAGAACCTGAAAATTTAAAGTACTGCAATTGTAAAGCCTGCAAATTCAAATGGATATTCAACCTTCAAATTTAAACTGCATTTCAAAGTAAAAGCTTCAACCTGCATGGAGCTCAACCTACAAGTTCAGATCCATTTCAATCTTTTAAACAACTACCTGAAAGCATGCAGTAGGATCTTTTATTAAGAGCTTTTCAACATCAATAGGAAGGCTGAAAATTTAAACTGCTCTGCATTTCCGAAAAAATCAAGTGAGTAAATGTTTTTAAAAACAGTTTTGGTTCAACTTGTGATTGAATGTTGATACATGTGTTAATCTATATTATGTTATATGAAAACTCGTTTTACATTGGAATGCATGTTGAATTTAAATGTTGAGTTGCCTGTATAAATTCAAAATAGATACTATGTTTACTAAAATAGTTCAAGATACTTCAAAAATCAGTAACTTGATTTTGGATGCAAATTTGATATTGATTTGTAAATGAAAACTGTTTGTAATCACATAACTTATCATCTAAAAATAATCATAGGATTTTAACATGGATGAGTTTCTCAGAATTTTAAATTTACAGTAGAAAATCAAATTTGGGGAAAAATTTGTAATTTAAATTTCTGGTTTTGAATTTATAATCGAGTTACAATGGAAAAGTTAGGATTTTTAGAGTTGATATCATAATTTTTAACTGTGTATTTAGGTTGAATTCTTGGTTTGAATGTTTTGGGGTTTATTGGAAATTGCCGTTGATCGGCTTAATGATTCGAGTTGAATTTTGGATCGTAGGTAGTATTTGAAATGTGGAACTTGAGAAAAATGTTGAATAAATTTTTCAATGAGTAATTGATTCGAAATTGAAGAAGTTAGGGTTTATTGGGTTAATGGGTTCGGCTGTTATTTCTTTGCCTTTGCGTCATGGATGGGAGACCGGAACCGTGCGCAGGTGGGGAAGATTGAAGGTAGTGGCGTAGCGTCGCATTGGTGAGGTTGGAGAGGCGTAACGGCGACGTTGGGTGCGACGGCCTGGACGTTTTGGGTGATCCGTGTCCACTGCAGTGTCGAGCAAGGGGTGATATTTTGAATCGCCAAATTATTTGAGATTTTGGATGTGAATTCAAGCTCGCGTGGATCTATGGGACTGATGGGGATGGTCGCGATGATCAACTGTGGCCGGAGGCGCTGGGACATTGCACGCGTGCACGTTTGTTGCACTGGGTTGGGAGTTTGGAGAAGAAAGGTCACGACCCGGAGACATTGTCGCGTTTTACTCGTGTTTTTGCCAGGGGCGACTCGAAGGGGATGGGGTCCTAGTCGCTTCGGGGTTGACGCGAGAGCGGCCTGGGTTTGTACTCGGGGTAGGTTCGAGTATTGGTTGTGTTCGACTTGAGCATTTAGTGTTTCTGGTTTGAGCTGTGTAATATATAAGTTTCTGATTTAAACTTATTGAATAAATTTAGATTAAGTTTTAAATTATAAACAAGCTTTCCAGTAAATGAAATCATGGCCTAAGTTTTAAGAAGAAGTAAATTTAACAAAGTTAAAACCTGTTTGTTTTGAAACTAAGTTAATCAAACTTTAAATGTAAATTGAGTTTACTTTCAAATTTAAAACGTTTGAGATGATTTCTTTGAAGTAGTTTTACTAAATTTAAGTTTGAATTTTAATTTAAGAAGAGTGTTTGAATTTAATCAAAGTTTAAGTAAGTGTTCAGTAATGTTTTTAATAACAAGTTTCAAATTTATATTGAAAATTAATAAGTTTAAATTAGATAATTAATAATGTATTAAATTTGAAATTGATTTCAAAATACATTATTTCCAAATAAGGTTATTGTTATAATTTTGAAATCGAAATAGAATAATATATTTTAAGTTGTTAAAATTTGATTAATTTCAAATAACTTATTTATAAAGATAAATAAGGTTAAATTATTTTGATACGAATTTGAGAATACTTAATAAATATGATTTGTAATTAAGATTAATGAATTCTTAATTAAGGATTTTTAAATATAAGAAGTTAGTTAATTAATTAATTGTTTAATTAATTTTAAATAATTGGTTAATTATTTATTTAATTTTAAATAATCACTTAATTATGGATTAGTTATGTGTAATTACTTAATGAAGTAATTAATGGTTAATAATTAAATGTAATTAAGAGGATTTACTTATGGAAGTAATTAAATGGTAGTGATTAATGGTTAATCACTTAATGTTATTAATTAAGAATTAATTACTTAGTAAATTAATTAATGTGATGAATTAATGAATGAGATTAATTTAATATTAATTACCAAGTGTAATTAATTAAAATGTAATTAATTAATAAGTAATTAATTAAGGATTAATTGTTAATTTAATTGAATAATAATTACTTAATGAAGTAATTAAAAATTTATTAATTTGATTAATTAATCAAGGATTAATATAATTAATTTTGGAAATAATTAAGAAGTTAATTAATTAAGATAAGTAATTATTATTTATGATAAATGAGATGATTAACTACAAGTTAATTATTTAATTAATTAAAGGATTATTAATTAATAAAGATTATTAATTAATATAATTTATGAAGTAATTAATTTAAGTAATTAATTAAAGTATGATTAATTAATTGTAATTAATTAAGGATTAATGTAATTAATTATAGTTAATTAAATAACGAAGGATCATTAATTATTGTAATTAATGATATCAATTAAAGGTTAATTACTGAATATGGTTAAGGATAATTACTCGAAGGTAATTAAGAATAATTAATCGAGGAAGATTAATTAGGAATGACATTTGAAGATGATTAATGAATTTGATTTGTAATAAATCAATGAAGCAGGAGTTAGGATAATCCAAGTGATTAAAGGATAGTTATAAATTTTATTAGAGATTAATTAAATTGAGAAAAGTTAATCAATTCTGCCATGGGTGATTGATTAATATTGAATGGTTGATATTTGATATTGAATGTTATTGGATGATTGATATTGGGTGATTGGTTGATATTGGATGATTTGGATATCTATGTTGTGATATGCTGCTTTGTAAGATGAATGGTTTATATGAATCATCTATTGTGATAATGTTATTCATCTATCTGTTTATATCATCCGGAATAAGTTAAACTGTTTAAATACCTTAATTACAACTTGGACCTTAAAATGGCGTTTGGTTCGATGAGACCGGGATCGGGTTTCCATATTTGGATATCCGAAAACCACATCGATTCCAATTAAACGTTAGGTCGTTAATCCAAGTGGAGTAAGTGAAGACTCGAGGTGTAAGGGCTATACGTCAGTATAACTCTGTGGGTGATTCCGTAATAAGTTTGACGGAATAGAACTTATAGATTCGAGATGGAGATTTAGAGTGCAAGGGCTATGGTCGTTGACTCTGAGGGTGATTCCAAAATGAGTGCAACGAGATAGTGCCTTCGGTTTCGTTCGAACCTGGAACGAACTTGTATGGATTGAATGCTTTCAGCACATCGTCAGGCGGATGATGAGCATTCCAAGATAGATGTGTTCTATAAAGGTAATCGCAGCCTCAAGCCTCATCAATCGGGAATGGCTAAAACAGGGGAGGTGCAGCAAGGCTTCGTGGGTAGCTCCCACTGGACAGCAAGATTTACCCCTGTCTAGAAGTCCCTTTTATTCGGCTGTGTGGGGCGGTTGAATTCTGGACAACTGCCGGGGTTGTCTTGTTCGAGACTGTTCAGTAAGGAATGGTCCCGGCCTTGTGTTGCAGGGGATGAAGGGAGTAATCCTCGGTACGGTGATCTAGGCCACGTACTGTGACGGGCGGTACCCCAGTAGCCCTGCCATTGATGGAAACCCATTTTCCCTACGAGACCCTACGGTTTTGATTGTATTACCCACTTTTGTGGCTAGTAGCTGGAATTTAATCATGTAACAATTTCGGCTATTTCATATTTACTTGAAAACCCTAGACACTATTATAATATCACTGGATTTCCCATCAAATGTTTTGGTTAGCGTAAGGTAAAAACTTTCCCATGTTTATGTGTGGGAAGTCTTACGTGATACCTTTTCTTTCAAAGGTTTTCTAAAGTTAAGCAATTTTAAACCGTTTACTCACACCAGACCCCTGTCTGACCCGAGTGTTTATTTTCTGTTTTATTAAACTCTTGGGTACTCATATTATGTATGAGTAGTCAAGTGATTCAGGTTTGCTTGACGAATTTTGGAGGAGATATGGAGCAGGAGGCTTCGACGTATAGTTATATATATTGGTTCCGCTGTGTGTTTGGTATCTGTTTCTTCGGTTATACTTGAGTTGTATGAATTAGACAGATATTTATAACTGTCTAATGTGTGTTGTTAGATGTGTACTCTGATGTATTATGATACTATGTATTAATTTATTTGATATATTATATTTTATTCGTTCCGCTGTGAGTTCTCTGATGTTGTTGTCTTTCTTCTTTCTCTTTCTTTTCTTCTTCTATCCCTTTCTTTCTTCACTAGTGATGCGATTTCCTAGAGATAGGAAGTCGGGTCGCTACAGTTGGTATCAGAGCATTAGGCTGGGCGAATACCTAAGCTCTGAAGTGTGTCTTTCTTTAGGAAGCGTTGGGTTGAATGAATACCTAGGCTCTGTAATGGTGTCTTCTTTGAGAGAGCGTACTTGTAATTTTTATATAACTATATATATATTTATATCTACCTAATATGTTGGGTTATCTGTTTAGATTTTCCAACATAAGTTTTAAAGGTAGATGGAGTAGTGGTGTGTGCTTGTAACATGATTACCACTAATGGAAGGGGTCCATATGTTGAGGTTAGAAGTATTTGTCGAGATTGTAGACCTAATACCGTCTCGAGTGAGATTTGTTGTTTGGAGTAAGGATTTCTCTTATATCCGAAGGAAATCTTTCAAACGTTCGGAGTCTATCCTTGAAATGTAAGTTGGGATTTCGCTCGGGTGAGCGAATTTTTCTTGAGTTTGGATTTGATGGTAGTGCAGTAGTAAGTGATGGTATCTTGATAACTGCATGATGAGATGCAGTATTCTTGGATATTTTCGGAGAAGTTTTCTCCTGAAGCAGTTTTAAAGGTGGTTGAGGAGCAGTCTTTACCTGTCTCAGGGAAGACTCGTCTGTGTAGAAGTTATCTGGATCTTCAGTAGGGTAGTTGGCTGTTCTGGAAAATGAGACTAAGGTCTATGAGTTGCTTCGCTTCGGCATGGTCTCATTGGTCATCTTCAGGAGAGTGAAGTGTTGATGCTTGGTTTGGAGGCTGAGTTTCTTTTGGGTTGTCTGCCATCTTGGAGGTCTTTTGTGTGGTTTGTAGATGGTTCTGGAATCATGTGGTTCTTCTTTTAGCAGCCCGAGCAGTTGGTGGAAGTTATCTTGAATAGTTAACCTTGTTTGGAAAAGCTTTAAGCTGTTCTAATTGGTAAAGAGAGGACAGTTTCTTTGGAATCCGAACTAGGTTGGATCGCAAAAGTGACTTGTGATTGGTTTGGAATTTTCTTGAGCATTCTTTTGTTTAAAGCTGAGGATTCTCATGAGGAAGTAGGAGCTGCTGTAGTAATCAGTAGTTTGTCTGCATCTGGAATTGAGATCCATATTGTTTTGGTTCCAGAAGTGATTATGGAAGTTAGCCTGGTTGTAGGATGGTTCTTAGAGAAGCAGAGATTGGTGTAGCAGCTCAAGAATTTATTTTTGAAATTTGTATTTGGTTAGATCTAGCTTTTGAATTGGATTCTGTAGTATGGTTGTGTGACCGAGTCGGATGTGTCACTAAGATTATATGGATTTGATGAACAAAGTTCCCGGATATATTGGATAAGTTTGTATTCGTGTTCATCAACAGTATTCTCCTTTATTTCAAAATAAGAGTTGTGCAGCGGAAGCGAGGTAGCAGCTGTGCAAGGAAGGAAGCAAGTTCTGTTTGCTATTGCTTGAGTAGTGGTGTTTGTGTTCTGGATTTCGACGGATTATAAAGACTTTTCTGTTGAATAGGATCCAAAAGCTAGTTTGCTTTGGTCTAGTTGTTTTTGGAAGTAACAGCATAGGTTGAGCTGATCAGGAAGAGATGGGCAGCCTGGATTGTCTGTTGAGTTACAGATATGAGATTTGAGATAAGGAGTTTGGTATTCAGTTGGAGACTTCATTTGTTGTTAGGATTTCTCTGGTTAAGAGAACTAATAGTGGATAAGATTGGATGGGTAGTTCTGAGGCATTTGAGATTTCTTATCTGTGTTCTGATAAAGATGAGATTTGTTGACTATGAGATTGAATTGCCAGTTTGGATAGCTGGAGTTCATTTTATTTCACGTATCTCTGAGGGAGTACATGTATGATTCATTATTGGTTGTTGAATCTGTAATTCGGTTGGAGTTGGATGTTGAGTTGGATTGGAGAGTAGTCTGGTGTTCTGTTCAGTTTGATGGATCTAGAGATGAGAGGAGCTCTGGATTTTGGAAGTATAGTTAGTTTGTTAGCTTCTGTAGAGCGAGTCTCCCAGTGATTTATATTTGGGAAATTCGAAATAGTATTAGAGTTTTATTCTGACGTATGTCAGGAAAATTAGTTAAGTTTGTTTGTGTGATTGATTGCTTTGGTTGTTAGTTACTGGTTGTTAGGAATGCTTTGCTAATTGAAATTAAAATCTTTGTTGGGTTATTAAATTAACTTTGCTTTTAAATTTCGGGGACGAAATTCTTTTAAGGGGGGAGGATTGTAACGACCCGGAATTTTGGGCAATATCGATTTAATAATCTGTGTAAATAATTTAACTTGTTTGATGATTTTCTTTATAAAATTGGCTAAATTAATCTTTTAAAGGTTAATAAATTTTAATCTGACAATATTGGTAAGAATTGTTTTGCAAAGCTAATAAATTTTATTCTGTTTATAATATATACGTTTGATATATATTGTGAATAGAATATCTATTGTTTTAAATAGAAGATGAACTTTCAAATTATAATATATATGTATGTATATGTTATAGTTTGAGTTGTTTTGAAATTTAATTTTTATCTATTGATAATTTATATATGTTTGAAAATTATAATTTAAAGCTTTATTTTAAATTTATATTTTCAAAAGTTAATTTAAATTTGTCAAAATTGTTTTCTAATATAAGATAAATTGTTTGTTTTAAATAAGATAGTTAAAAAGGATTTAAACAAGCTTTGTTTTAAAAATGCTTAATACAAATGGATAGGATTGTATAAAAATAAATGTTTTAGGTTTCTAATCCATGTAAAAGATACATTTGTATTTATTTGTTTAGAATATTTTTATTTTAAAAGTAAACTTGTATACTTATGTAAATGTTTATTTAGAAACTTAAGAAAGTAAGTTTTATTTACATTTAAACTAAATAAAAATTTACTTAAAAACACTTAAGACATGTGTAACCATGTTAGGTTTCTTAATAACACTTGTTAATCAATTGAGCAAATAAAATGGCATTTGTAAGTTTTTGAACAAGTGTCTTTATTTTAATCTTATACTTTCTTTAATCTAGATAAACATAACTCTTTTATCCTTTATCTTCTTTTCTAAAGGTTCAAAACCAGAAATTAATGAAAAAAAAATCTGACTATATCAAACCTGAGATTTTAAAATCAAAATCAAAGCACTTCACTTCAACTAGAACCTGAAAATTTAAAGTACTGCAATTGTAAAGCCTGCAAATTAAAATGGATATTAAACCTTCAAATTTAAACTGCATTTCAAAGTAAAAGCTTCAACCTGCAAGGAGCTCAACCTGCAAGTTCAGATCCATTTCAATCTTTTAAACAACTACCTGAAAGCATGCAGTAGGATCTTTTATTCAAAGCTTTTCAACATTAATAAGAAGGCTGAAAATTTAAACTGCTCTGCATTTTTGAAAAAATCAAGTGAGTAAATGTTTTTAAAAACAGTTTTGGTTCAACTTGTGATTGAATTTTGATGCATGTGTTAATCTATATTATGTTATATGAAAATTCGTTTTACATTGGAATGCATGTTGAATTTAAATGTTGAGTTGCCTGTATAAATTCAAAATAGATACTGTGTTTACTAAAACAGTTCAAGATACTTCAAAAATCAGTAACTTGATTTTGGATGCAAATTTGATATTGATTTGTAAATGAAAACTGTTTGTAATCACATAACTTATAATCTAAAAATAATCATAGGATTTTAACATGGATGAGTTTCTCAGAATTTTAAATTTACAGTAGAAAATCAAATTTGGGGAAAAATTTGTAATTTAAATTTCTGGTTTTGAATTTATAATCGAGTTACAATGGAAAAGTTAGGATTTTTAGAGTTGATATCATAATTTTTAACTGTGTATTTAGGTTGAATTCTTGGTTTGAATGTTTTGGGGTTTATTGGAAATTGCCGTTGATCGGCTTAATGATTCGAGTTGAATTTTGGATCGTAGGTAGTATTTGAAATGTGGAACCTGAGAAAAATGTTGAATAAATTTTTCAATGAGTAATTGGTTCGAAATTGAAGAAGTTAGGGTTTATTGGGTTAATGGGTTCGGCTGTTATTTCTTTGCCTTTGCGTCATGGATGGGAGACCGGAACTGTGCGCAGGTGGGGAAGATTGAAGGTAGTGGCGTAGCGTCGCATTGGTGAGGTTGGAGAGGCGTAACGGCGACGTTGGGTGCGGCGGCCATGGAAGTTTTGGGTGATCCGTGTCCACTGCAGTGTCGAGCAAGGGGTGATATTTTGAATCGCCAAATTATTTGAGATTTTGGATGTGAATTCAAGCTCGCGTGGATCTATGGGACTGATGGGGATGGTCGCGATGATCAACTGTGGCCGGAGGCGCTGGGACATATGCACGCGTGCACGTTTGTTGCACTGGGTTGGGAGTTTGGAGAAGAAAGGTCACGACCTTGAGACATTATCGCGTTTTACTCGTGTTTTTGCCAGGGGCGACTCGAAGGGGATGGGGTCCTAGTCGCTTCGGGGTTGACGCGAGAGCGGCCTGGGTTTGTACTCGGGGCAGGTTCGAGTATTGGTTGTGTTCGACTTGAGCATTTAGTGTTTCTGGTTTGAGCTGTGTAATATATAAGTTTCTGATTTAAACTTATTGAATAAATTTAGATTAAGTTTTAAGTTATAAACAAGTTTTCCAGTAAATGAAATCATGGCCTAAGTTTTAAGAAGAAGTAAATTTAACGAAGTTAAAACCTGTTTGTTTTGAAACTAAGTTAATCAAAATTTAAATGTAAATTGAGTTTACTTTCAAATTTAAAACGTTTGAGATGATTTCTTTGAAGTAGTTTTACTAAATTTAAGTTTGAATTTTAATTTAAGAAGAGTGTTTGAATTTAATCAAAGTTTAAGTAAGTGTTCAGTAATGTTTTTAATAACAAGTTTCAAATTTATATTGAAAATTAATAAGTTTAAATTAGATAATTAATAATGTATTAAATTTGAAATTGATTTCAAAATACATTATTTCCAAATAAGGTTATTGTTATAATTTTGAAATCGAAATAGAATAATATATTTTAAGTTGTTAAAATTTGATTAATTTCAAATAACTTATTTATAAAGATAAATAAGGTTAAATTATTTTGATACGAATTTGAGAATACTTAATAAATATGATTTGTAATTAAGATTAATGACTTCTTAATTAATGATTTTTAAATATAAGAAGTTAGTTAATTAATTAATTGTTTAATTAATTTTAAATAATTGGTTAATTATTTATTTAATTTTAAATAATCACTTAATTATGGATTAATTATGTGTAATTACTTAATGAAGTAATTAATGGTTAATAATTGAATGTAATTAAGAGGATTTACTTATGGAAGTAATTAAATGGAAGTGATTAATGGTTAATCACTTAATGTTATTAATTAAGAATTAATTACTTAGTAAATTAATTAATGTGATGAATTAATGAATGAGATTAATTTAATATTAATTACCAAGTGTAATTAATTAAAATGTAATTAATTAATAAGTAATTAATTAAGGATTAATTGTTAATTTAATTGAATAATAATTACTTAATGAAGTAATTAAAAATTTATTAATTTGATTAATTAATCAAGGATTAATATAATTAATTTTGGAAATAATTAAGAAGTTAATTAATTAAGATAAGTAATTATTATTTATGATAAATGAGATGATTAATTACAAGTTAATTATTTAATTAATTAAAGGATTATTAATTAATAAAGATTATTAATTAATATAATTTATGAAGTAATTAATTTAAGTAATTAATTAAAGTATGATTAATTAATTGTAATTAATTAAGGATTAATGTAATTAATTATAGTTAATTAATTAATGAAGGATCATTAATTATTGTAATTAATGATATCAATTAAAGGTTAATTACTGAATATGGTTAAGGATAATTACTCGAAGGTAATTAAGAATAATTAATCGAGGAAGATTAATTAGGAATGACATTTGAAGATGATTAATGAATTTGATTTGTAATAAATCAATGAAGCAGGAGTTAGGATAATCCAAGTGATTAAAGGATAGTTATAAATTTTATTAGAGATTAATTAAATTGAGAAGAGTTAATCAATTCTGCTATGGGTGATTGATTAATATTGAATGGTTAATATTGAATGGTTGATATTTGATATTGAATGTTATTGGATGATTGATATTGGGTGATTGGTTGATATTGGATGATTTGGATATCTATGTTGTGATATGCTGCTTTGTAAGATGAATGGTTTATATGAATCATCTATTGTGATAATGTTATTCATCTATCTGTTTATATCATCCCGAATAAGTTAAACTGTTTAAATCCCTTAAGTACAACTTGGACCTTAAAATGGCGTTTGGTTCGATGAGACCGGGATCGGGTTTCCATATTTGGATATCCGAAAACCACATCGATTCCAATTAAACGTTAGGTCGTTAATCCAAGTGGAGTAAGTGAAGACTCGAGGTGTAAGGGCTATACGTCAGTATAACTCTGTGGGTGATTCCGTAATGAGTTTGACGGAATAGAACTTATAGATTCGAGATGGAGATTTAGAGTGCAAGGGCTATGGTCGTTGACTTTGAGGGTGATTCCAAAATGAGTGCAACGAGATAGTGCCTTCGGTTTCGTTCGAACCAGGAACGAACTTGTATGGATTGAATGCTTTCAGCACATCGTCAGGCGGACGATGAGCATTCTAAGATAGATGTGTTCTATAAAGGTAATCGCAGCCTCAAGCCTCATCAACCGGGAATGGCTAAAACAGGGGAGGTGCAGCAAGGCTTCATGGGTAGCTCCCACTGGAGAGCAAGATTTACCCCTGTCTAGAAGTCCCTTTTATTCGGCTGTGTGGGGCGGTTGAATTCCGGACAACCGCCGGGGTTGTCTTGTTCGGTACTGTTCAGTAAGGAATTGTCCCGGCCTTGTGTTGCAGGGGATGAAGAGAGTAATCCTCGGTACGGTGATCTAGGCCACGTACTGTGACGGGCGGTACCCCAGTACCCTGCCATTGATGGAAACCCATTTCCCTACGAGACCCTACGGTTTTGATTGTATTACCCACTTTTGTGGCTAGTAGCTGGAATTTAATCATGTAACAATTTCGGCTATTTCATATTTACTTGAAAACCCTAGACACTATTATAATATCACTGGATTTCCTATCAAATGTTTTGGTTAGCGTAAGGTATAAACTTTTCCATGTTTATGTGTGGGAAGTCTTACGTGATACCTTTTCTTTCAAAGGTTTTCTAAAGTTAAGCAATTTTAAACCGTTTACTCACACCAGACCCCTGTCTGACCCGAGTGTTTATTTTCTGTTTTATTAAACTCTTGGGTACTCATATTATGTATAAGTAGTCAAGTGATTCAGGTTTGCTTGACGAATTTTGGAGGAGATATGGAGCAGGAGGCTTCGACGTATAGTTATATATATTGGTTCTGCTATGTGTTTGGTATCTGTTTCTTCGGTTGTACTTGAGTTGTATGAATTAGACAGATGTTTATAACTGTCTAATGTGTGTTGTTAGATGTGTACTCTGATGTATTATGACACTATGTATTAATTTATTTGATATATTATATTTTATTCGTTCCGCTGTGAGTTCTCTGATGTTGTTATCTTTCTTCTTTCTCTTTCTTTTCTTCTTCTATCCCTTTCTTTCTTCACTAGTGATGCGATTTTCTGGAGATAGGAAGTCGGGTCGCTACACTAGATTTCAAGATAAGATCAATCCAAAGATCAACTTTTCTATTAATCACTTGGATTTCATCGTGTCCAGTAGAAAGCCATGGTCAATTGAGTCAAAAGCCTTGGCAAAATCCAATTCTAGGAAAGTACATGTGATATTTACCTCAAGGAAATAATTGATAAATTCTTAAACGTGAGCTATCCAATCTATAATATGCCTGTTAATACCTTAGGTATTGATTATGATGACAACAACCATATGAATATTACTACTAATGTATCTTCAAGTTGTGCAGTTACTTCAGATATATTATTGAAACATTTACAGAGATAAACAAGAACAAGGTGGAAGAAAATGGATTATATATGAAGGTTAATCAGAGCTATGGAAGAACAAAACCAATTGAAGAAGAATGCTGAAATGACAGAGTGTCTAAGGTGATGCGTAGTTGGTTGAGTCTTAGAATTCCTTGTTAAAGACCTCATGGCAATTATACTTGAAGATCATCAACCATTGACTTCAACTGAAAAGCCCTCGAAAAACGAATTTCCAATCAATTCTCTCCTCTTTCTCATACTCTTTCTCTTTCAAACTTTTGTAAGAAAATTCCATTTCATACTCTTCCATTCTCTTTGCAAATCGACACTATTTCACTCTAATTCTTCACTAATTTGCAAATTACATAATATCAAAGAGTTTGTACTTGAATTCATACCATTTATCCTTAATTTAATCCTATTCCTCAAAGAATTTAAAGATATATTGTTATTAGAGGCCTAAGGATCATTTTATCGAATTTGCAAGAATTTTTATTAAAGTTACGACTACATGCCATACTCTATTGTTATTTGTATAGAGAAGAGGGTGTTCTGGTACCCTGTGAAATCAAGAGGGTGTTCTTGTAGACCATAAATCAAGAGGGTGCATCTTGTAGCTCATGAAATAAAGATTGTAAAAGTATTCTTGCCACTCATGGAAAGCAAGTTGTGATAGTGAAATTCTGTATGGTGCAGTATAGGATTGAATGTAGGATGGTCAATCCAAATAGTAAAAAAATTTCCTGGTGTAATTTAATTCGCTGCATTTTATTTTATTACTTACTTATTCTCTGGTTACTTAATTCTATTTTCAACTAGAGTAAGTGAAGGTTTAAATTCATAAGTTAGTAGTTATTACACACTTCACCCTCTTCAGTGTCTAAATTGCCTTAAGATCCATTTCACATTGTATTATAGAAAGCCCAGTTTTTAACATTTGGTATAGAGCACTGGTTTTCACAGGTTTTCAAAAATTTATAACTTGGTTTTTGAAAAGTATAAATGGCTAGTGACACATTAACACTTGCAACACTTTCTTTTACACTTTTGTAGAAGGGCAATCTACCACTAAACTGCCTCTGTTTGATGGTAGTAATTATGCATATTGGGCTTGTAGGATGAAATTTTATTTGCAGCCTAATGGTTTAGATTTTTGGAACATTACCCAAATAGAGTACGTTGAGCCCCAAGTGAACTATTCACAATGGACACTAAACTATTCACAATGGACACTAGACCAAAAGACACAAGCACTCTGTAACTCAAAGCCCATGAACATTTTAGTTTGCTCCTTAGATAGAAATGAATTTTATTAAGTGTATATTTGTAAGTCTGGGTATAAAATTTATAGAACATTGCAAGTCACACATGAGGGCAATAGTAAAGTAAAACAGACTATGATATCTATGATAACTTACCCGTTTCAAGTTTTTCAAATGAAACCAAATGAGTCTATTTCTGATATGTATTCTAGATTTCAGGATATAGTTCATGCATTAATATCTTTAGGAAAGAAGATTGCTGAAAATGACCAAGTCAGAAAGATCTTGAATTTACTTTCTAGTGAATGGGATCAGAAGACTTTGAAAATTGGAGAAGCCAATGATATTAGTACTACGAAAGTAGAAGATTTAATTGGTAATCTAATGTTCTATGATGTAAAGTTGTAGGTTAGAAAAGAGAATCGGAAAAATGAGAAGAAATCACTAACACTCAATGCTACAAGTGACAATGATGAACCAGATGATGTCGATGCTGTTGCTGATGATGATATTGAGTTTATGGTCAGGAATTTCAAAAAATTCTTGAAATATTGGTGTTAACCCACCTTTTTCCAAGGTAGTAGTTAGACGAATTTATCTCAACAGACTTCACGATTGTCAAGACCAGAAGCACAAAGCTATAATTGTATGGCCCAAAAATCAAGTACAAATAATAACATGAAGTCAAGATTGAATGGAATTGATAGATATGTAAGGCAGTATGTTTGAAGTATGGAATACTGTTCAACACATAGGAGGGATCGACAAAAATCAACTTTCATCATAGGGATCGGTATGTTTCAAGGAGCAAGTGCATTTCAATAAAAAACAATTAATATCTCAAGATCCACTAGTCCAATGCATATGAAATTTTGTAACAAGACATGAGGACCCTATGGAGCCTACCCTTCCCTTGGTATGGATCGGTAGGAATCAGCAAGCAACTCATGTTGAAGCAAAGATCAACCAATAATACAAGTTCTACTCATCCAATTGAGATGAAACATGGAGCATAAGCTAACTACAAAATATGGAACGCTCTATATGGATCACACATCATATGAAGCAAGTTAGAGGGATCGATCCTTATCCCACCATAAGGGTCGGCTATAATCAGCCTTCGCACCATATTGCAACAAAGATCGATCGATAACTTGAGTTCCACTAGTCTAATTGGCTTGAAACTTGGAGGCTATACATAATATAACATGGAGAATCTCCTTTAAGGATTGCATGTCATTTAGAGGAGTTTGGAGGGATCGGCTGAAATCAAAATATATGCAATACCATTACACAGAAAATGCTATATCCTCACAAACTATAAGTCATAATGCATGAAATATAGAGGACAAGTAGCTAATATATAAGGAAAACCCCGAGGAATCGCGCCCAATTTTAATACCAAAATAGGGATCGCTCTGATCCCTATTGTGGGCACCAACGGGCGTAGGAATTCTTGTTGGCGCCGTCATGGTCTGAAGGTTCTTCTGCCAAAATTTCAGCCCAATCCATGTACATCTTCCCCTATAAATACAACAGGCATGGCATTAGAAAAAGGATCTTCTTTCTGCTTCTCTTTACGTTTAACCTAGGCTACACTCTGTCAATTTTATTCTTCGATTTCAAATTGTAACTGTAACAAACTACGATATAATATAAATGATTATTCTTGAGTGGACGTAGACCGGAGTTAGTCGAACCACTATAAATCTTGTCTCTTTTTACTTGCTTACATTTTAATTTGTTTATTCTTCATATTATGTTCTCTAAATTAAATACTATCTAAGATCTGTGACTAGATATTGGTGTTTTCACATAACTGGGTGTTGGTGGCCAATTTTGTTACCAACCATTGAAAAATGAACAAACTTCAAAAAACTAACAACAGTAATACTAGAAATGGAAATGTTAGTTAAGTGTTTCGAATGCGATAAACACAGAGATTTGAAAAGAGACTATCCCAACATGAAGAAATCATACTTTTCGAACACTTTCAATAAGAAGAGGAAACGGGCTTTCAATGCAATATGGGATGATTTAGATACATCGTCAAGTGATAGTGATTCAGAAATAGAAAATGCCAACATGTGATTCATGGAAAAGATGGCCAGGTATGGAATTTTAATAAAGAAATTATGAATGTCTTAAATGATATATACAAGGGATATAAAAATCTTACGAAGAGTACAAGAATAGTTTAGCAGAGGTAGGTAGATTAAAAAACATTTAATGAAATGTTAACCGAAGAAGGAAAAAATGTCTAGAAGGTGAAATTGGAAGACATAATGGACATGATGATAAAAGGATTTAACACTTGAAAGTTTTGTAAAACTAAAAAGTGGAAATGAATCCTTAAAATCAAAAAATCTTTCAATTGAAGTCAGAGATCACAAATCTGAATAACAAAATAACATCTCTAGTTTATGTTATTCTTAACTATAATAAAAATATTGATAAAATTAAAACTGATGTTGGTAAATTTAACGAAGGAAAGGTTAATCTACAAAATTTGTTATCTGCATCCAAATCGACTAACAATAAACAAGGACTTGGATACACCCCTAAGGCCAAATTAAGAAAAATAGCACTCGATATACTAAATTTGTTAAGGCTACCGTGTTCAAACCAAAACCTAGGAAATTGTAGTTCAAATATGCAAATAAGTTCATTAATTTATGGGTCCTTGGAAGGTCAAACAATAACGAGAAAGGAAAATATATTGATCATTTCATTAATAATATTCATTTATCTGATTAATATATTTTGAAAGGGCATTCAAATTATTCTTGGGTTTGGCTTCCCAAAACTTAGCCCCATGGACCCAAAAATAAAATAAGGTACTGATGCATATATTTTATATTTATCAGGTACCAAACAATGGATATTGGACAGTGATGTTCAAAGTATATGATCCATAGATACCGAGCAAGATTATATACAATGAAGGCGAGTTGGATATAATTTAAAAGAATATTGACATCGACAAAGTTGGTAACTCTAATTTTTTTTAATATTTTACTTCATTTTTGTTTCCCCTCATAAATTCTGGTTATATACATATACATGTATATACACAAGCAAACTCTATACATATTGTCTAGTTATGCCTAAGCATTTCTTTTTTGCCCTTTCTGTTGATGACAAAGGGCGAGAAAATGTATAAATATACTAGGCAAAATGATGGGGGAGTGCATCGAGTTAGGAGGATCAAATATAAAAATATTATATTTTATGTAATAACCCAAAATTTTGGTCATTGAATTTTAAATATTTAATTAATTCAAATCTTTAAATAATTGGATATTAGAATTTAATAACTTATAATTCAAATATATGGCATAGTTGAATATTTGAGTTGTGAATTAAATATTATATAAATGGATTTACTAATTTTATTTAACTCCATTTAAATTAATAAATAATGGTAAATCATTTGGAAAATTTATATACAGCAACAAATGGTTCGAATATAATAAATAATAAGAAAAATCAAATTGTAATAAAATGACTTAATTTTTTATGACGTATTTTTAACTTAATTTATATGACTTTTCTCTAATTTTTAATTTCGTAAAATATTGAAATTATTCATTTGATGATTTATCCGCAAACGATGATATTTGAGAAATTTCACAAAATAAAATAATCTGTGTAATTCGCTATTGATTTATGATCGTGTTGCATATTAGTGCATGATTTTTATTTCTATTACTCACGGTTTGGATGTGAATGAAATATTGTGTTGCGGGTTACCATAAACAATTCATTTAAAAACCATTATAAAATCAAATCAAAATCCAAATTTTAAACAATGATTTAATGGCCTGGACATATTGGACGGCTAGAGAAGTCCTTTTGCATGGGAAAAGAAAATATAATCATTTTGTTTTTTTACTTTAAAATCAAATAAATTCAATGTATAAAACCTGGTAAAGCACACTTGCCTCTCCCTCTCATTTTTTTTCACTGCTTCATCCTTTTAGTAGTTTGAAAAACAAAAAAAGGGAAAGAGCAAAACTTCAAAAATTATTAACTCCATATCTACTTGATGAAAAATTCGAAAACTTGTTTCTTTTGGATGTTAATTAAATTGTTGATTGCTTGTTTGGTTGAATTTCCGTTTAGAAAACTGATGACATATTAAATTGATCGTTATAAACCCATATGATTATCTATATATTATCCATAACCATTGCTTTGCAGCAAAAATCTATACAGGTACCCAAAAGGGGTTTCTCGGCCATAAATTATTTATATACATTCATATGATGTTATATTGATGATAATTGAATAAAATCCTGATATCCCATCTAATAGTTTAAATGTTGTTATAGCGATTTCCGCTATACCATCGTTTACCCAATTTCATTCCCAAAAACACTGTTGTATGAACTTGAGCTTGCGTTTTCGCTATAAAAAAATATTGAAAATTAATTAATCATTCTGATTAATGATAATTTAAATTAGTTAATGATTTTAATTAATTAATTTGAGATTAGTTAACCAATTTAATAAATGATAATTAAAAATTGGTTTATCTTTAGATTTAATTAATCATTTTTGTTAATGTTGTCTTATACTTAATTAATCGTTTTAACTAATGATTATTTGCGTTTGACTAATTAATTAATTATTCTAATTAATGTAATGGAGTTTAGTTAACTAATTAATTAATTAAGGATAATTGAAATTAATAATCATTTTAATTAATGATATTTAAAGTAATTAATCATTTTTAATAATGATATTTGAATTTTATTAATCATTTTAATTAATGATTTGTTGTAAATTTAATTAATTATCTTAACTAATGATATTTGAAACTTGGTTAAATTATTTTAATTAATGATGTTTTATAATTGAATAAATCATTTTGACAATGATATTTTAATTACTCGTTTTGACTACTAAGGGTTGAATTTAATTAATTCAATTAATTTATGATTATTTGAACTTAGCTAATGAAATTTGAAAATTGCTAATCGTTTTAATAAATGATGTTCGATGATATATTCGTTGGTAACTAATGATTATTTGAATTTAATAAATCTTTTTAATTAACGATATTCAAAGATCGGTCTGGAAATACCAACGTGGGATAACTCGAATAATGAAGATCATATGAAAAATTAGTGAGACCATGCCACTAATGCCGAATGGGTTTTTACCTCATAAGAATAACATCTAGACATGCAAGAGCAGAAATAAATATTAGAAAACAAATTCAAATATGAATGAACATAAATAATTTTAAACCAGACTTGAAAGAATGGGAATAAACCAAGTATAATCCAAACTGGACAGAATGAATAGAACAAGGAAAATAGTCCAACTTGTTAGAGTGGACTAAATAAGGTAACAGTCCAAACTTGATAGGATAGGCTAAATAAGGTAACAGTCCAACTTGATAGAGCGGATTAAACATGGTAACCGTCCAAATTGATAATGCAGACTAAATAAGGTAACAGTCCAACTTGATAGAGCGGACTAAATAAGGTAACAGTCCAACTTGATAGAATGGACTAAATAAACACTTAAATTCCGTGATGAGGAGTTGGCTCTACTCGTGGCAATTTAAAGCTAAAACAAATTCAGGGTTTTCGAATCAAATAAGGAAAGGAAATTTTCCAACAAATGACTAGGAAGGTGCAACCCTTGAAGTATACCTCTAGTAGTATACTACTGAGCATCTCATTTACTCCGTGACACTTATCAGATAATACCAAGCCCGATGCCGCTAAACGTTACCGAGTATCCGAATATTTTCACATCTAAGTGCACAACCAAATCCAAACTAGATGAGATGTGGAAATATCCTAATGGGAGCAACCCCACATAGCTTGGCTTCCTCTTGCACTTTTGGTTTAGTCATTTTCAATAAAGAACAGCAACGCTCAGTGTAGCAATAAATCGTCCTAGAATGATGATAATAAAGTAGCTGATGTAACCGATAGCTGAGATACCAACTATCGTGGATATAAAATAATCGCATATGGAAACTAAGTCTTGTATACTTATCACCACTCACTGAATTGAAACCTGTACTTTTTCTTGGTTAACAATAATATCGGACAAGTCAAGGTAGTGTTACCTCAAAGTCATGTCCAACGATTATTCTTAACTTTTCAAATGGCAACAACTGTACTTTTTCGATGTTTAGTGCTAATTAAACAAATAAATCATTTCCATATAGGTGATTCGCTTTATGGAAATAATTTATTGTAACGACCCAGAATTTTTGATAATTTGAATTTGAGTATTTAATTAATTTTAAATATTAATAAGTGGAATTTTTAAGTCGAATAATTTATTTTTCGAATATTGGGTTTAATGGGATAATTAAATCGATGATTTAATAGTGAGATTCCAGAAATAATTAAATATTGGGTTAAATATGATTGAAAATGGTTTGGAAAATTTTGTTATATCATATTAAAGTTATAGAAATATTTTAGAACTTGTAAAACTGAATTTGGAGTTAATTTGTAAAAATTGAATATTTTAATATTTAATTATCGACTGAAAAAATAGCCAATTTTTGAACAGTCTCAGAATTGAACGAAACGAGTTCCATTGGATCCGTAATAGTTAGTTATTATCGGGTTTCAATTTTCGTAGCAATCGGAGTTGTCGTTTGACCGTGGCAGCTCGAAACGCATCGATATCGTTTTAATATTGATTTAGCGAGTTAAAATAGCCATTTTTCAAACGGTCTCGGATTTCGACGAAACCAGTTTCATCGGATCCGTAATATGATATTATTGCAAGATTTCAAATTTCAAGTCAATCGGATTTATCGTTTGTCCGGTACAAGCCAAAACGCCTAGAAATCGTTTAAATCGGTTTTAATTTAAATTGATCGTTTAATTCCATATCTCACACATACGATCGAATTGGCTTACGAAACCTGTTCCATTGTGTCCGGAACGCGGAAAAACCTTAGGATCGCCTGTCGGAACGCGTAGTTTGGTGGTCGTTTGCATAAACTGTTAAAGTGAGAATTTTATTAATTAAATAATATAAAAAAAAACTATTATAATTTTTCATTTTCTTCTAAACCCTAGTCATTAGGGAGCCGGCCGCCTCTAATTAAATTAATGGCCGAAATGTGCCCATCTTCCCTCTCCAATTTCTTCAAATCCACGCACTGTTTACAGAAACTTCCAACATAGAAATTGAAGAGCACTCAACGAGCTTCACATCCGTACGGTTGAGATGTTGGTTTGTCAACCAGAGGAGGGCGATTTTGGCCGCGTTTGTTCGTCGCTTGCGCACGTTTTTCTAGGTGGTGAGGGGGCCGAGCTTCATGATGCTCCAGCCGAGAGTAGGGGGAAGCACGTGCTATCGAATGGTGACCTCGGATCATCGTCAAAGCAAGTGTGATGGGCTCGGCAATCTAGGGTTTTGGTTCGTGATGGGTTTCAAGTCGCGTGTTTTGACCTGGGAGTTCTTGCGTGAGGGGGGAAGAAGGTGGAGTGCGGCCAGATTTTGATCAAGGGGAAATGGATGGCAGATATGAGATGTGGGTTTTAAAATTTATTAAAAGTTGTAATTAGTCATATTAAAATTAGTATTAACTTCAAAATGTCATAACTTTGCGATGCGAGGTCGGAAAATTATGAAACGAAGTGCATTGGAATTGTATGATCGTGCTCTTTGCGATGGAGCTGGATTGGAAATTTTTGGAGCTAGCGAAAATTTCGGGTATAATTAAACGCGTGTTTAATTATATTCGAAATAAAAGCTGAAACGGAAATAAAACCAAGGTGAGAACTCCTCACTCAATCGAAAGGTTTTGTTTAAAATTTTAAATAGTTAATATTGATTGATAATTGTTGATTGATTGTGGTAGTAGATATAATAGGATATATATTATATATAGCAATATATATATATTGGCATATGTATATATTGAATTTGATTTCCCGCCTCGTATAGCGGATGAGACCCTATTGCGCCGCCTATTAAGCGGATATTTATAAAATCCCATATACCGCGATATTCCACCTCGAAGTGGAATTGGTATTGTGCTAACGTCTGTGGATGCAGGGTAACAGGTTGGAGGGATCCAACTGGATTCCTCACATATTTATTTGTTTATAAATATTATGTTGATTGTTGATAATCATATTGATATATGACACTTATTCCCGTGATTGACCATCTGATGTTGTTGCATCATCGGATTCAAATTTTTAAAAAAATTAAAATAACGGTTTTGAATTTAAAGGGGTTTTAAATCGATTTTTCAAAGAATATGGTTTATTAAAAATTTTGAATTGATTAAATTTTAAATTAAATAGATGGATAAAATTTTATGTTTTAAAAATTTATATTTTTATAAAATATAACTTAAAAGAAATTTTTAACAATAATAGGTTTTTATAAAATAGTTAAATTTGGTTTTTGGGAAGTTATTATTATTAATGGTTTATATAAAGGATTTTATAAATGGATGTTTTTAAATAAAAATTATTGAAGTTATAGGATAAATTTATAAAGTGTTAAGTTGATGTATAACATGAATTTCACTAGGATTTATAGATTAATAAATGTGAAATTTATAAAACGAACGGTTATTGGAAAAATTTAAGTTTATAAGTTATTAACTTATAGAAATGGATTTGGGCATTAAAAAGGGGAATTTTATAGAAATTGTTAATAAATGAAGATTTCATTAGTTGAAATTATTATAAGCCATAAAGAAATCTTGTAAGTGATAAGATTTTAAATTGGTGAAGTTCAAAAGAACGATTTGGGTAAATAGATAATATTATAAGTATTTAACTTATAATATTGATTTTAGTATATAATCGAGTTATGTAAATCGAATTGGACTAATAAAAGGAGATTTCTAAAACGAAGTTTCATAAATAGAAATGGGATGTATGGACATTGTTATAAATCCGAAAAATCAATTTAATTTGATAAATTGAATATGGAATTTGTTAAAGGGGTTGTATTCACTATTTTTGAACGGTGAATGTATTATTTTATTAAATGAACGTGTTTTTGGAAAAGAACGTTCTAAATGGAATTTAAAACTAATTAAAGACGTTTTAAGATATGTTAAGTATCGAAATCATAGATTTCAACATTGATTGTTGAAATAGACGATTTCGAGAAATAGAAGGGAATATTTTGAATAGTAGTGGATTTATGTATCCATTTTTTTATTTCAAATCCATATACTAGTGTTTTTGGGTTGTCGTAACGATGTTTTACGCAACATTCGTTTTTAACCCAAATAAATGTGAATAAAGGAATGTTTTCTTAAAGAGAATGGAATAAATACTTAACTGTGATTTAAGTATATGGAATATTTTCAAATCGTTGAAAATAAATAAATTTGTGAATTACTTATTTTTAAAATAAGCATGGGAATGGTTTTCTAATATGAAATGGAACGGTTTTTGTGAATTCACCTTTAAGGTAATTGAAAGCAAATAACTTGAAATCGATTTGGGAATCGTATGCTAGTAGATGCTTGGAATTTAAATCCACCTTGGAATTTATATATATATGAAGGGAAATTTGTTTAAAAATAAATATTGATTTATTTTGAAGTATGAAAATGAATTTACGGATTTGGGACGTAAATTTAAATTAAATCGGTAAAGATTTATTTGATGATTTGAAATTTGTTTTCAAAGGGTATAAAGGATGAAAAGTAATTTGAAATTAGTTTTCAAATGGTTAAGGTGATTTGAAATTAGTTTTCAAATGGTTAAGGTTATTTGAAATTGGTTTGCAAATGGTTAATGTAATTTGAAATTTGTTTTCAAATGGTTGAGGTGTTTAATTTGAAATGGGTTTTCAAATGGTTAAGTGTGGAAATTATATCGTGAAGGTGTTTTGGTAAAGCAAATAAATTGGGCAATTATTTGGAAATTGTGTATATATATCTTGTAAAGATATTTTGGGACTTAATAATTTTGGAAAAATTATTTGGAATCTGATGATGTGGCGCATCTTTATTGATAGTTAAATAACCGACTATCAATATTTACCCTTGGATGGTATTGATTGTGTTTGTTTGGAATTGAATGCACACTTATTTTTAAAAATAAGCGCTCGCTATTCGGTTTAGCCGGGAGAGGACCTTTGTGTCATATATCCCATTCCGAATATGCGATACGTCGTTTGGATTGCATTTGAAGACCGGTGTTGAAGACCGGGTATTTGTGAAAACGATAGGATGACCTATCGATTGTCTCCGCATTGTTAGCTACGATATGGAGATTTCCTTTGTGATGGGAAATTTTATCGGGATTGTGAATACCCGGATTGCAAGGGCTTCCTTGGAAGTGCCTTCGGTTCTGTTCGAACCCGGAACAGACTTGTATGGTTACATGTCTGACATTACATTTTGAGAGATAGAGCAGATTTCTTTCAAATACATTTCTGTTGGTGGCGGAGAATTTATTCTCTTAGCTTAACACCCTTCTCTGAGACGTACGAGCTCAGAGGTTATGTAGTTGAAGGTTATCAGCGATATTTCCCAATCTGGTAATGTGGCATGCTGAGTGCTGCTGTGTGATGATCATTGGTTGATCGTTTGGATATGATCATTTGTTTGATCATTTATCTTTGTGATTATTGCTTTGGTCATCTGTGGACCCAAAGCATGGCTTTGTTGCACAAAGCGTAGCTTTGTGGACGAGACTTCGTCAGGACCTCACTCCCCGGAAATGGTCGAAACAGGAATATGCGGCAAGGTTATGAGGGTCGCGCCCTTTAGGGTATGTCATTTCCTTCTGGAAAAGGGTGGTATCATGGTATGGAGCCCAGATATTTACTCATGTGGAAACACTATATCTATTTCTGTGTGGTGTTGTTGGTATCGAGCGCTCGGATAAAGGTCCCAAAGGACCGGGGGATGACATATTCGTGTAGTAGTTACCTAGTTACAGAGGTAACCCGGCCTTGTGTTGGCAGAGATCTAACCGTAACGTTAGTTCTCGGGACGTCCCGCCAGAGGCGATCCCATGTGGCAGTAGGAAGTTCCTTAGCCTGACCATTTGTTGGAAATCCATTCATCCAATACGCGCCCTGTACGGTTTTAGTTGTAGAACCTGCCATTTAACATGGCAGCTATAGTAGGCATAGTATCATGGTACCTATGCTGGCTAGGATTTATATTATACTTTCGAAATATTTTCCACTATGCACTAGTAATAATATCAAAGAATTTTTCTCGTAGTAAGCATGTTTGACTATCATAAGGAGAAATCTCCCCCATGTGTGCGTTTGCATTGTGTGTGTGCCGGGAGGCCTTATGGTAGTTTCATTTTCCAAAAAGCATTGCGGATTTCAAAATTTAAACTTTCTTGTTGCGTGTTTAAAGATAAACTGTTTTGAGTTCTCACACCAGTCACATGACTGACCTGGAGTTTATTGTTCCTTTCCTAAACTCTGGGTGCCCACTATTTTCCACACGGGCAGTCTAGAGTTAGGTTATCAGGTTATTCTGGATTCGGGAGTTGCTGTGCAGATGTTGGAGGCGAGCTTGGATAGCGTAGTCTATTATCTATTGTATATAGTATTCTTTCCGCTGTTTTATTGTTGTACACTCTGATGATATGATGTATTGTGATGTATGTATAAAATGTATAGTTCTTTTGTTTTAATGATATTCATTTATCTATTATATGTTGTTCCGCTGCGATTGTGAGATTCTGATATTGTTTCTCGTTCTGTTACTTGTTTTCTGTTTTCTCCTCTCTTTCTTTTCTTTCTTCTTCTACCTCTTTCTTCTTCTAAAACCCTAACGGTTCGATTTTTCGGCAACGAAAAATCGCGATCGTTACATTTGGTATCAGAGCATATGGTTAAGCGACAACCTGCTCTGTTGGGTATTACTCATTAGAGATAGAGTCAGTAGTACTCTAGAATGAGTGTGAGTGTAATAATAGATATGAGCGCGTATTTGTTAGTGAATATAAAATTGTTTTATATTGTGATGATTGGTTTATTGAGTGGCATATGAACCTTCGTCGGCACAGTCTGTACAACTGGATCGAAGGGGTTTCTAAACACTTGAATAGAACAATTCGACATGATATTGTTTTAAATTGGGTAAATGAAATAATTTTACCTTGATTATATTTTCTATATAAGAAAATAATTTTTTCAAGAATTATTGAAGTGTGTGTATAATTGATTGTTTGATTGTTTGAAATATATATATATATATAAGTTAATTAAAAGTTGTTTGAATAAGTTATATAAAAACAACTATCGTAAAAAGAACAATTGTATAAACTAATGAATTATAAGTATAAAATTATAATTAAAATGAGTTACAATTGTAAGATAATCTTGTATATATATAAGAAGTGAAATTTTATAAGTAAGATTTATAAATGTAATTTATAAATAAAAGGAAATTTTGAAAGAATATTTAGCATTGATTTCACTATGGTTACTGGGAAATAATAAGGATGATGACTGCAGCATCATCAGTATCATTTTCGAGTTTCTATGTGATGGATTTGCTACAATAATGAATTTAAAATTGAAGCTTTGTTGTAGTAAACAAATTTGAAATTAAAATTCAACTTGAAATTGTCAAATATAAGTGAAAAAAAGGGGTTTTGAACTTATAATATGAGTTGGAAGTTGAATAATAAGTTGTATAACTTATAGAATGAGAAGATGTAAGTGAAACCAATTATTGAAGTGGTTAAACAATTAAGTTAAGTAAAATGGAATATGAATTTGAATATTGGTATGAATTTGACTTAAGTAAAAATTAAATAGAATTTACTTTAGAATTGTAATCCGAATTGGATTGTTAAGTGTAAACTTAAGTTTAATTGAACAAATGATGTTAATGGGAATATAACTTAAGCAAAGTTGAATAAAAATTGATATTTGTATCAAAGTTAAATAATCAAGTGAATTAAATGATGTAAATAAAGTTGAAATGGAATATAACTTAAGGAATATTGAAAGAATTGATGTTAATATCAAAATAAATGAATAAAGTGAGTAAATGAAATTGTTAAAAAGATGTGAACTTAAGTTATATAAATGAAATTCAATTTTATTTGTAAAAAGAACTAGCAATTGAATTAAAGTATGAATTGAATGTTAATCAATAGAATATGAATAAGTTGATATGAAATGATGCATGCAAGTGTAAATTCATTTGAAAATAGTTGAATAATAGAATGAAAATCAATTGAGTGTTAAAACCAATTGGAATTAAAACAGTTGAACCAAATTGAATGTAAGTAAAATAAATAAATTTGGTTGTATTGGATGTACATTGGTCGTTATTGCTTGATGGTTGGTTGTATGTAAATTCATTAGGTGTTAATGGAAATAAACTAGCGCAATTGAAAGCTATGTAATTGAACTCAATTTGAATGTAAAGTAAATGAATTTGAATAGAATTGAATTTGATTTGGGCTGAATATGAACCAATGTGAATTTAATTAGTGAATGTAACTAATTGAAACGAATGAATTGAATATGCAACTTCAATAATAAACTAAAAAATGTATAAGAAGCATGTATTGGAAATTTTGTAATTGAATTGGCCAATAGTTTGAATGTTGGAATTGGATACTATTACTAGTATGATATACAGGTATATAATGGAATTGGGATTTTGGTTATGAAGTTAAATTGAATCGCTCGACAAAAAGGTACGTATTTCAGTTTTTATATGAGATTTGGTGATTTCCTTCTCCAGCCACTTGGCTTTCTCTTTTCTTTTTGATTCTGAGGGGCCGTAGAGCCGTTTTGTAGTCGTACCGATCTAGCCGCGCAAAGGAGACTCTGGCGAAATTTTTCGAAAATTTAGGGAGTTAGAAAAATTTTGAGAAATTTTGAAAGTTTGAAATTTGAATTTAAATTTAAATTTAAATTGTTAAGTAAACGAAGTTGTTTGAAACTTATAATTGAATTGGGAAAGCTAATTGAAATGATAGTAAATCCTTAATAAAAAGATTGTTTTGAAAAGTTAGTAAAACTATTAGTTTTGGAAAAATAATAAACGGATTATGAATTATTCTCCTTAACTTGCAATTTCGAGGACGAAATTCTTTTAAGGGGGGAAGATTGTAACGACCCAGAATTTTTGATAATTTGAATTTGAGTATTTAATTAATTTTAAATATTAATAAGTGGAATTTTTAAGTCGAATAATTTATTTTTCGAATATTGGGTTTAATGGGATAATTAAATCGATGATTTAATAGTGAGATTCCAGAAATAATTAAATATTGGGTTAAATATGATTGAAAATGGTTTGGAAAATTTTGTTATATCATATTAAAGTTATAGAAATATTTTAGAACTTGTAAAACTGAATTTGGAGTTAATTTGTAAAAATTGAATATTTTAATATTTAATTATCGACTGAAAAAATAGCCAATTTTTGAACAGTCTCAGAATTGAACGAAACGAGTTCCATTGGATCCGTAATAGTTAGTTATTATCGGGTTTCAATTTTCGTAGCAATCGGAGTTGTCGTTTGACCGTGGCAGCTCGAAACGCATCGATATCGTTTTAATATTGATTTAGCGAGTTAAAATAGCCATTTTTCAAACGGTCTCGGATTTCGACGAAACCAGTTTCATCGGATCCGTAATATGATATTATTGCAAGATTTCAAATTTCAAGTCAATCGGATTTATCGTTTGTCCGGTACAAGCCAAAACGCCTAGAAATCGTTTAAATCGGTTTTAATTTAAATTGATCGTTTAATTCCATATCTCACACATACGATCGAATTGGCTTACGAAACCTGTTCCATTGTGTCCGGAACGCGGAAAAACCTTAGGATCGCCTGTCGGAACGCGTAGTTTGGTGGTCGTTTGCATAAACTGTTAAAGTGAGAATTTTATTAATTAAATAATATAAAAAAAAACTATTATAATTTTTCATTTTCTTCTAAACCCTAGTCATTAGGGAGCCGGCCGCCTCTAATTAAATTAATGGCCGAAATGTGCCCATCTTCCCTCTCCAATTTCTTCAAATCCACGCACTGTTTACAGAAACTTCCAACATAGAAATTGAAGAGCACTCAACGAGCTTCACATCCGTACGGTTGAGATGTTGGTTTGTCAACCAGAGGAGGGCGATTTTGGCCGCGTTTGTTCGTCGCTTGCGCACGTTTTTCTAGGTGGTGAGGGGGCCGAGCTTCATGATGCTCCAGCCGAGAGTAGGGGGAAGCACGTGCTATCGAATGGTGACCTCGGATCATCGTCAAAGCAAGTGTGATGGGCTCGGCAATCTAGGGTTTTGGTTCGTGATGGGTTTCAAGTCGCGTGTTTTGACCTGGGAGTTCTTGCGTGAGGGGGGAAGAAGGTGGAGTGCGGCCAGATTTTGATCAAGGGGAAATGGATGGCAGATATGAGATGTGGGTTTTAAAATTTATTAAAAGTTGTAATTAGTCATATTAAAATTAGTATTAACTTCAAAATGTCATAACTTTGCGATGCGAGGTCGGAAAATTATGAAACGAAGTGCATTGGAATTGTATGATCGTGCTCTTTGCGATGGAGCTGGATTGGAAATTTTTGGAGCTAGCGAAAATTTCGGGTATAATTAAACGCGTGTTTAATTATATTCGAAATAAAAGCTGAAACGGAAATAAAACCAAGGTGAGAACTCCTCACTCAATCGAAAGGTTTTGTTTAAAATTTTAAATAGTTAATATTGATTGATAATTGTTGATTGATTGTGGTAGTAGATATAATAGGATATATATTATATATAGCAATATATATATATTGGCATATGTATATATTGAATTTGATTTCCCGCCTCGTATAGCGGATGAGACCCTATTGCGCCGCCTATTAAGCGGATATTTATAAAATCCCATATACCGCGATATTCCACCTCGAAGTGGAATTGGTATTGTGCTAACGTCTGTGGATGCAGGGTAACAGGTTGGAGGGATCCAACTGGATTCCTCACATATTTATTTGTTTATAAATATTATGTTGATTGTTGATAATCATATTGATATATGACACTTATTCCCGTGATTGACCATCTGATGTTGTTGCATCATCGGATTCAAATTTTTAAAAAAATTAAAATAACGGTTTTGAATTTAAAGGGGTTTTAAATCGATTTTTCAAAGAATATGGTTTATTAAAAATTTTGAATTGATTAAATTTTAAATTAAATAGATGGATAAAATTTTATGTTTTAAAAATTTATATTTTTATAAAATATAACTTAAAAGAAATTTTTAACAATAATAGGTTTTTATAAAATAGTTAAATTTGGTTTTTGGGAAGTTATTATTATTAATGGTTTATATAAAGGATTTTATAAATGGATGTTTTTAAATAAAAATTATTGAAGTTATAGGATAAATTTATAAAGTGTTAAGTTGATGTATAACATGAATTTCACTAGGATTTATAGATTAATAAATGTGAAATTTATAAAACGAACGGTTATTGGAAAAATTTAAGTTTATAAGTTATTAACTTATAGAAATGGATTTGGGCATTAAAAAGGGGAATTTTATAGAAATTGTTAATAAATGAAGATTTCATTAGTTGAAATTATTATAAGCCATAAAGAAATCTTGTAAGTGATAAGATTTTAAATTGGTGAAGTTCAAAAGAACGATTTGGGTAAATAGATAATATTATAAGTATTTAACTTATAATATTGATTTTAGTATATAATCGAGTTATGTAAATCGAATTGGACTAATAAAAGGAGATTTCTAAAACGAAGTTTCATAAATAGAAATGGGATGTATGGACATTGTTATAAATCCGAAAAATCAATTTAATTTGATAAATTGAATATGGAATTTGTTAAAGGGGTTGTATTCACTATTTTTGAACGGTGAATGTATTATTTTATTAAATGAACGTGTTTTTGGAAAAGAACGTTCTAAATGGAATTTAAAACTAATTAAAGACGTTTTAAGATATGTTAAGTATCGAAATCATAGATTTCAACATTGATTGTTGAAATAGACGATTTCGAGAAATAGAAGGGAATATTTTGAATAGTAGTGGATTTATGTATCCATTTTTTTATTTCAAATCCATATACTAGTGTTTTTGGGTTGTCGTAACGATGTTTTACGCAACATTCGTTTTTAACCCAAATAAATGTGAATAAAGGAATGTTTTCTTAAAGAGAATGGAATAAATACTTAACTGTGATTTAAGTATATGGAATATTTTCAAATCGTTGAAAATAAATAAATTTGTGAATTACTTATTTTTAAAATAAGCATGGGAATGGTTTTCTAATATGAAATGGAACGGTTTTTGTGAATTCACCTTTAAGGTAATTGAAAGCAAATAACTTGAAATCGATTTGGGAATCGTATGCTAGTAGATGCTTGGAATTTAAATCCACCTTGGAATTTATATATATATGAAGGGAAATTTGTTTAAAAATAAATATTGATTTATTTTGAAGTATGAAAATGAATTTACGGATTTGGGACGTAAATTTAAATTAAATCGGTAAAGATTTATTTGATGATTTGAAATTTGTTTTCAAAGGGTATAAAGGATGAAAAGTAATTTGAAATTAGTTTTCAAATGGTTAAGGTGATTTGAAATTAGTTTTCAAATGGTTAAGGTTATTTGAAATTGGTTTGCAAATGGTTAATGTAATTTGAAATTTGTTTTCAAATGGTTGAGGTGTTTAATTTGAAATGGGTTTTCAAATGGTTAAGTGTGGAAATTATATCGTGAAGGTGTTTTGGTAAAGCAAATAAATTGGGCAATTATTTGGAAATTGTGTATATATATCTTGTAAAGATATTTTGGGACTTAATAATTTTGGAAAAATTATTTGGAATCTGATGATGTGGCGCATCTTTATTGATAGTTAAATAACCGACTATCAATATTTACCCTTGGATGGTATTGATTGTGTTTGTTTGGAATTGAATGCACACTTATTTTTAAAAATAAGCGCTCGCTATTCGGTTTAGCCGGGAGAGGACCTTTGTGTCATATATCCCATTCCGAATATGCGATACGTCGTTTGGATTGCATTTGAAGACCGGTGTTGAAGACCGGGTATTTGTGAAAACGATAGGATGACCTATCGATTGTCTCCGCATTGTTAGCTACGATATGGAGATTTCCTTTGTGATGGGAAATTTTATCGGGATTGTGAATACCCGGATTGCAAGGGCTTCCTTGGAAGTGCCTTCGGTTCTGTTCGAACCCGGAACAGACTTGTATGGTTACATGTCTGACATTACATTTTGAGAGATAGAGCAGATTTCTTTCAAATACATTTCTGTTGGTGGCGGAGAATTTATTCTCTTAGCTTAACACCCTTCTCTGAGACGTACGAGCTCAGAGGTTATGTAGTTGAAGGTTATCAGCGATATTTCCCAATCTGGTAATGTGGCATGCTGAGTGCTGCTGTGTGATGATCATTGGTTGATCGTTTGGATATGATCATTTGTTTGATCATTTATCTTTGTGATTATTGCTTTGGTCATCTGTGGACCCAAAGCATGGCTTTGTTGCACAAAGCGTAGCTTTGTGGACGAGACTTCGTCAGGACCTCACTCCCCGGAAATGGTCGAAACAGGAATATGCGGCAAGGTTATGAGGGTCGCGCCCTTTAGGGTATGTCATTTCCTTCTGGAAAAGGGTGGTATCATGGTATGGAGCCCAGATATTTACTCATGTGGAAACACTATATCTATTTCTGTGTGGTGTTGTTGGTATCGAGCGCTCGGATAAAGGTCCCAAAGGACCGGGGGATGACATATTCGTGTAGTAGTTACCTAGTTACAGAGGTAACCCGGCCTTGTGTTGGCAGAGATCTAACCGTAACGTTAGTTCTCGGGACGTCCCGCCAGAGGCGATCCCATGTGGCAGTAGGAAGTTCCTTAGCCTGACCATTTGTTGGAAATCCATTCATCCAATACGCGCCCTGTACGGTTTTAGTTGTAGAACCTGCCATTTAACATGGCAGCTATAGTAGGCATAGTATCATGGTACCTATGCTGGCTAGGATTTATATTATACTTTCGAAATATTTTCCACTATGCACTAGTAATAATATCAAAGAATTTTTCTCGTAGTAAGCATGTTTGACTATCATAAGGAGAAATCTCCCCCATGTGTGCGTTTGCATTGTGTGTGTGCCGGGAGGCCTTATGGTAGTTTCATTTTCCAAAAAGCATTGCGGATTTCAAAATTTAAACTTTCTTGTTGCGTGTTTAAAGATAAACTGTTTTGAGTTCTCACACCAGTCACATGACTGACCTGGAGTTTATTGTTCCTTTCCTAAACTCTGGGTGCCCACTATTTTCCACACGGGCAGTCTAGAGTTAGGTTATCAGGTTATTCTGGATTCGGGAGTTGCTGTGCAGATGTTGGAGGCGAGCTTGGATAGCGTAGTCTATTATCTATTGTATATAGTATTCTTTCCGCTGTTTTATTGTTGTACACTCTGATGATATGATGTATTGTGATGTATGTATAAAATGTATAGTTCTTTTGTTTTAATGATATTCATTTATCTATTATATGTTGTTCCGCTGCGATTGTGAGATTCTGATATTGTTTCTCGTTCTGTTACTTGTTTTCTGTTTTCTCCTCTCTTTCTTTTCTTTCTTCTTCTACCTCTTTCTTCTTCTAAAACCCTAACGGTTCGATTTTTCGGCAACGAAAAATCGCGATCGTTACATTTATTTCCATAACAAATCAAACATTTACTTTTAAAAATGAACTGAACTTGTGCTTGATTCCCATATTGGTAAAACATTTTTAGAATTAGTTCATGATCGTTAGAATGTTAAGAGAATAATTTTTTCTAAGTGCGCAACCCCGAAGACCTAAACCAACATCATATAGAACACCCAAAAGATTATCCAACCTAACATCCCAATAATTGAGTTTCAATTCCTTTTTATAACTTTAAACCAATATTAATTATCCCAAAAGATAATTAATAACATTTAAAATCTTTTAAATAAACAAATCCACTATTTTAATAAAATAGATAATTCCAAACACTTTTATAAAATTGGCAAATTAACTATAAATCAGTTGATTAAAGCAATTTTATCATATTATTTAATTTACTTGAATCATTTTTATTAAATCAATTAATTAACCTGGTCTTATTTATTTATAATGCCCGGGTCAGATCGAGTATTTTCCCCAGGTTGTCTTTGAAGTCTTAGAGATCGTGGAGGGGAGCTAAAGATTCACCTATCGTAGTATTTTATTTTCTGCTGTATTATAAAATATACCTATCGGCATTTGTAAGGTTGGGATTTTATAATTGTCCAGCTGTTAAGGTTTGTTTTTAACTCTGATACTTTGTATTTTTTTAAGTTACAGTTTTTACTGTCCTTTTTATATTATACATTGTCGATTCCTCTGCGAGATTCTATTTCTTTGTTTCTTTGTTCTTTGTTCTTCTTTTTTCATTACCCTAACAATCTACCCTTTTTTCGATTGGATGCATGACATTTGAACATAGTGGTAATGTTTGGTGTCGACTTTCAATGGTCAAAAAGACGGGTCATTACATTTGGTATTAGAGCACGAGGTTAATCGATAACCTTGGCTTTTGTAGGGTTTGACTCATTAGAGATAGTGTAAGCGACACCCTAGAACGAGTTTGAGAGTATCATGTATATAAGAGCGTATTTGTTATTGTTATAAAAACGTATTATGTTAATTGGTCAATTGATTTTTTATGAATTTTGGTCGAGACGTGAGACGCTACGGTATCAATAGGGATTTCTAAACATTTGACCAAGGCCAACGGACATAGTATTGAAATTATTTAAAATTTGGAAAATTTAATATTTTGCATAGGGTTATATTTTTTATATATAAAGGAATAATTTTCAATACTCTGTATAGTTATATAATATGTTGGTTTAAATGCGATAATATTTGTTTGGTATCACTATTTTTTGTTCGGTTATGCTCAATTTAATAAGAAGCATTAAATGTTGTTTGTTGATTACTTAATGGTGCTCAGTCATCTAGGAGCATTTATAGTTTTGATTTAAAACGAACCCTTTGTGAATTAATTTTCACAATTTGACTATAAAGGTGTTCGGGAAAAAAATACTAGCTTGAAATTTCACCTTTTAAATAATGATGGGTTAAGAACTAAAATTTATAAAAAGTTGTAAATACAATCTAAATGGTAAGATGAAACATTTAGATAATAAAATTTTTGAGAAAATTTGATCTTGGTAAAGAAGAATTATTATAATACGAAATGATTATTTTTATATAAGGAAACTTTATATAAATTTAGTTTGTAAAACATGTTTGAAAAGGATTTTTGAATCTAAATCCCGTCATTTTTGAAAATAATTCAAAAGGATTTTGAGAAATGAAAAGGTAGTATTTATGGAAGTATTTAAATGTAAAAATGTTTTGGGAAGTGAAAATTTTAAATGGAATGCGTTTTCTTTGGGATAATCGAAGGAAAATATCTCGATTAGTTCTAATTAATGATCAGATGTTTGCTTATGCGAATATTGTGGAGTACTTGGTAAATTTTTCTTTTTATCATTGTGTGATCGAAATGAGTTCAAATCTGAATAAACCCAAACTGATTTTTAATAAATAAATTGTTTGAAGTTAGTATATATAAAAATATATGAAGTGTGCATTCAAAGGTAATTTTTTTAAACAAAAATTAAAACCAGGTATCTAATTTTTAATTTCCCTAAAGGGGAATCGGTTTCAAAATAAAAAGTATTTTTAACAAAAGAATTGTTTTGATAAATATTATTTTTCACTTAGAGAAGTTATGGGATAATTTAACACAGGTTTATATTAGGTTAAATTGGATAAGAAGGTTTGATAAATACTATTTTTATTAAAACAATATAGTTGCATAAACATACAAGTAGTGTAAACTATTTTTTGATTAGGTCAACCCATAAATATTATTCATTTTAATACTCTAAATAGAAGGGGTTAATTGGTTGACTCGGTTTTAAGAAACCATAATCTGATTTGTTTTACGTCCAAATCTTTGAAAAGGAAAAAATAAAAATTTGTATGTACTCTCAAGATATAAAAGGTTAATATATAAGTAAATAAAGAGGAATAAGTTATGAATTGATGTTTTAACTTTATAAGATATTTTAAAACTTGGGTAAGAAATTATGAGGTAGCTCATAAATAATTTAGTACTGAATAAAATACTAAGTGAAGTAGAAAAGTTTTAATATAATTAAGAAACTAATAAATATAGAGTATAAATTTCTATTTTGTCCGAGTTAGTTTGGATAATCTTCTGAGTAATAGCCAAAGGCTAATGAGAAAATCTGATATGCTTAGAAAAGTATCTATATTTTTGGACAATTAAGAAAGTTTTGAACCCAAGTTAAAATTAGTTTGTTAGTCATTTGACATTTCGAAACAATAGTAAATGATAAGTTTTCCCTTATGGAATTGGAATGATTGTTAGAGTTAGTTTATTCCCTTATAAAATTTGACTGATTTGGTTTTATTGAATTGAAGTGATTGATTGTGTGATTTTCGTTGTTTATAAAGTACAAACTTATAGACAAAAGATTTTAAATTGTTGTTATTAGGACCTAAAACCTGGTGATTTTGAAAAGGTTATTTTTGAAGATTTTTGGAAAGGAATGATATTTGTTCACTGTAGTTAAAGTTTTTGGAGGAACCGGAATACTACTGGACGCTCCATGTAGTTTTGATTCTAGAGTTTCACCATACATTATTAGAAGGAGTTTCCTCCTTTTCATTTTCATTTTGATCCATGATTTTTTTCTCGTCTGAGAAATTTAAAAAAGAATTTTTGAATTGAAAAACTCGGGTATTCCGATCTAAATTTATCATTTGCCAATTATTGATTGCATATAATTTATTACATTCTTTGTATTTTGTTGCATATGATTGAGATATGGTTGTTGGTTGATGATTTTATGCCCTAGATATGGATGTCCACTTGGCTTTTGTTAACTTTTGATTAATTTGGAGCCCGTTGAGGCCATTTGTAGTTGTACCGATCGAGCCATGCAAAAGAGACTTTGGCGAAGTTTTTCGAAAATTTAAGAGTTAGAATTTTTTTAAGAATTTTGAGAAAGGTTTAAAGAAACTAAGGAATTCGATTTTTGAGTTGTAACTTGGAAATGAATAAATGGGAGAAATTAGTTGGTATAGGTGAACGTGCTTAAAAGAATTGGAAATTTTGGAATCTATTTCAGCTAATTTGTTTTGAAATGTTATAAGTTTAATGACTCATTTTAAATTAATAATTTTAAACTTAAAGATATAGAAACATTTTCTTCGTTAGGAATTTTGGGGATCAAATTCATTTAATGGGGGAAGAATCTAACAATCCAAAATTTTGGTTATTGAATTTTAAATATTTAATTAATTTAAATCTTTAAATAATTGGATTTTGGAAATTAATAACTTATAATTCAAATATATGGCACATTTAAATATTTGAATTGTGAATTAAATATTAATTAAATGGATTTATTAATTTTATTTAACTCCATTTAAATTAATAAATAATAATGGTGAATCATTTGGCAAATTTATTTTCAATAAAAAATGGTCCGAATATAATAAATAACTAGTGCGTGACCCGTGCTACGTATACGGGCAGTGCTAGTATTTACCTGTAATTGTAGGTCCATTTGTATGTTGTCCAATTGTATGTTAAAGCGGTATGTAGAGGTCAGGTGCAGTGCTGGTTCTTAACCCCTTCAGCTTTTTGTTCAGTCATGAGGTTGATGGAAGTTGTTGTGAGAAAATAAATTATGTAGATTAAGAAAGTATATAGAAAAATTAGTTTGAAAGTATATTATATTGATCTTACAGCGATGAACTTGATATTCAATTTGAAGTGAATTTATTTTAGGCAGTAGAAAGGGTAGCAAGTATTTTTCTTCCCTTTGGACTACATTAATATAATACGTATGTTTTTTTGTCATAATTTAATAAATGAATGATTGGATATAATTTTGAATAATAATGGGAGTGGAAAGGTACATGCATGTGATGCGGGTAAACAATCTAGGATATAATCAACATTATTACCATTATCCTCCTTAGCTGAAGTGAAGATGAATCTTTTTTATTTCCATGCAACCTCATCTTTCATCCTTTTAAATCTTTACTTAAACCCATTACTACCACAATAGCATAAGAAACAACGTAGGATATAATAGTGTGTGGTCCGTGCTACGCACACGGACACTGTCGGGATATCTTTACTAACGTAGAGTTGTCGTCAGATGTTCTTATTAGTTGGGTTTCCACTATGTGTAGTTCTTATTAGTGATATGATTATAGTTTAGTAGATTTAGTACTTAATCTATGTGCGACATTCAGTTTTCCTGAAAAATACAAAAAGGAATTAGCATTTTAAAGCACTATTTGCAAGATTTTTTGGATCTTACAAAATGACATCGACGTATACGTAATATTACGTTTTTTTTATGTGTGTGCATGCATAAATCAACCATTTATCTTATTTCAGGAAAAACAGGTAAAGAAAAGTAACCAACTATTACGTCAATATCTGTAAAAAATATGAAAAATATTAAAATTAGCATTTCCAATAGTTTAGAATATAAAAAACTTGCATCGTCTCTATGTTCAAAAGTAATAAATCACTGTATTAATATATAGAGAAATTTTCTTTTCCACCATAAAGGTCTCACCTCCCATGATATTTCATTCCTCACAAACCCTCAATACTTGTTGAAGTATAAAACTGCTTGACTATAGTGTGCAACTTTAGTATGTGATAAATTTTTGAGGTTAAGGCAGTCTGGTAATTGAAAGTGTTGTAAGACCGTTGATAGTCATGTTGTTGTGCAGTGTTTTTGATTGTTAGGAAAACAAAATTTATTCTGAATATAGAGTAAAATTAAGAAAGCTAATTCATTTCATCAGTGACATAAGTACTATATAGGACATGTGGTAGATTTTCCAATAACTAATCCTTGAATTTAGGTTTCTTAACAGTAAAATTTGAGGACTGTTAGTTGCCTTAATTTTATATTACGTTATATTTTGAAAAACACAGTAAACGAACATTGGATAGCTCATATGTTGCTCTACAAATCAACTGTCTGAAACTATGTTTATCTAAACCCAAGCCATAGAAAGTGAAATGATATCTATGGAAACTCGGGTAAGGCACCTAAATTTATACTAAGTCAGTGTATGATAAACTATTTGATTGTAAACTATAATGAACATTGCATGAAATAGGAAAATGAAAAGTGCTAAAAAATAATAATGAGACCTCATCGTTATCGTCAGCATTGAAATACATACAAAAATTTACGTAAGCTTGTAACAAATACAAATAGCAAAACTAACATGAATGAAAACCATTGCTATCCAAACAACTATCAAACTAAAACAAATAGAAACAGTATTATCACATCCGACTAACAGACCAAACAACTAAGATTCTGAACTACTTTAGATGGCAAATCGTCAACAAATTTTACAGGAAATTATCATCTTTGCCTCGTTGTTACTTACAAATTGAAATTTTTTTCATCGTTTCCCACCTTTTATTCACTGAAGCAGTCATTTTTTCTTCTATTGCATGCTGTGACAATTTCTTCGAATCTACTCTGATTTTCAAAATCTTCTCCAATTCTTCTATTTCAAATTCAACGCAAGGTTCGGTCCCTCACTCAACTTATGTGGCTTATGGTGATTTATTAACCTATATAAAAACCAAAAGTTAAATTAAGAATTTTAAGCTCATTGGGTTTGTTATATCTGATGATAACTCAAACCAAACTAAGAGTAGGGATCTCATAAAACTATAATTAAGCATCATCATGTCTTAATAAAAGTTATGGAGCATTAATTGGACGTTCGAGGAAAAGTATGAGTTATCTTCTAAGTAATATAGCATATACACTAAAATCATTTCGTATAGTTGATAAATTCTACCGCTGAATGAAATAAACTGACGCTAGCTTCTTTATTTAGTTGACTTTGGCTGTTGCATTAGTAATATGGCTTGGTTTCCGTTAACTCTTTGCCTTAGCTTTTTTGGTTAAGTTCTAACCATTCCGACGTCCTAGGATTGTTCTGTTTTCTAGTGGGTCCTGTGAATTACAAACCCGGATAATAATATATAAAATAGCACAGTAAAATTTAGTATGCTGGAAGATGCGAAATTCACAGGTACGTTCCCAGTTACGCGTCGTTGAAAATTGCATGTATACAAAACTGGTACATATCAAAATCTGCATATGAAGTTGCGTCCATTCGAAAACTTTAAACATGTGGAAAACCTTGATGCGTCTCAAAATTGATACATGGAACTATATATTCATTTGTAATCAGTGCATAGTTTCAGTGTTGAGCCAATATTTTCATGCGAAATCCAACATATTCCCAAAAATTAATAAACTGTGAAGATGGTATGGTTTAGCAACTTATACAATTCCCGAAAGCCGATTGAACTTTAGAGTAATGTATACAAAATTACATGTTTACAAAATTTATCCTTTTCAAGTATAAAATGATATCATATGAGATTAACATTAGATTGTTTTCTGAAACCTGGTAATTCGAAATCTTGCACCCCTAAAGTTTGAAGCATACAGACTTGGAATCTTTATTACTCAAAACTTCATATATACAGCACTATGGGTACTCAAGGCTTTTATGTACTTGAATTTGTGGATATTTAAAACTTGATGTATTTGATGGCATCATGTGTACACAAAATCTTTGGGATTTAATCTCAGATGGCATTCTCATTTGAAAACGAAAGCACTTAAAATCTGCTTTAAATCTATATGTATTTGAAGCCACATATATGTATTTAAAGCTCAGTATGAATAGGTTTAGAGTGGAAGTGACTATGAATAAATACCTTGATAAGAGTTAGAAGTCTCCGCTGTTTAGCATACAATATCATCTTACTTGATTTTCTGAAAAATCCAACATGGAGCATATTACATGGCTATGTATGTTAAGCCCAAAAGATACCAAAGAATATATTATATTTCACTTAAATGTATTGACACATGCAAATAGGAGAAATATTGAATAGGAAAGTGAAATGTGAACACGCACGGGAAGGCTTCATGTTCCCAGTCCTGTCTACACTCTTTGCAATGCATCCCTTAACAAAATTATTCAAGTATACGATGGACATCCTAACTGTAAGCCTAAACATATATACTTATTTATGAAAAATAAAACACTATTAGCAAGTAAAAAAGTACTTACATCTAAGCTGGCAAGAACAATCCACCAACCAAATTGTCTAATTCTAAAGCACATATGTCGCTACAGAAACAAATACATATTTGTTTATTAAAAAAGAAAGAGTAAAACACATTAATGTGCTTTTCTCAAAATTTTACAACTTGTCCATATTAATTATATAGGAATACGCATATGGACATATTTGTTTATTAAAAAAGAAAGAGTAAAACACATTAACTTTTAGCATTAGCTATATCATTTTTGCAAATAATAAATTTATTTACCATGCTATATACAACTTCAATCGCTTATGTTATCACAGACATTAATTCAAAGTCTAAGCATTAATATATTCTATATATTGTAGCTCATCAACATGCATAAATTAAATTTTTAGAAAAACAAAGAGTAAATGTTTTAACTATAGTGATATTTATTATAAATGTTTCGTTTCAAGTTGAGATTTTACGACTCAAGCACAGACGTAGAATTATAACAAATATCATTAGAGGTGATAGTGATTTACAACTTCATTGATAATTTTATAATATTATTTCTTAATATTCTTAATATAAGTTAAGAACAAAAAAAGTATAGTGTTACTTATTATACATGTAGCATTTTGTAAGTGTACTTAGGTAAATATCTATTGCATCCATTAAACCAAAATATACATGTACTTAATTGTTATAATGATTCGGTTGGGTATTTTAAAGAGTATATTTTAGCTATAACCGTTTCCTTCTTATAATTCGGCATAATAAACAATAGTTGTAAATTTAAAAAAATATCGTAATCAACCTAAATGAAATATAACATGCTACTCACCATTACATGGATGTGAATATTTGAGACTGCGATTCGGTAGAAACCGTTCAAACTTCAAACATGAACGCAACTTTAAAACTAAATAATCCGAGATCTTGAATAAATGACATTTTTTCATAGTAAAATTACAATCTTAGCATGATATCGATTGAAAATATACAGTAATACATATTTAAGTTGTTTATACTTCTATACAGATAACTTTCAGTTTAAATATTAGCATTAGATTAAGATGAGTCACAGGTTTTCTTTTCTCCTAGATTTTCCCGCATTATTCATGTTATAGAAGGATGAGCTTCCCTTAAGCTTTAAGTCACATGTTTAGTAATTTTAGAACTTGCAGTTTTATTTCAGATTAGTAGCAGACTCTTTTTCATATTGAGGATATACAATTCCTAACATCCATGCAATTGTTAATGGAAATAAGTCAATGGTAAAGTCACTCGATTGGCAAACATAATATAGCCTACATGTATCCTTATCGATTATGTTAATGACATGAATATAAAATTAGATTATAACTTCTATAAACATGATTATTTATCATGTAAGGGATTTAGAATATGCAAACATCATAGAATGTTACTGAAATTCATCTCTATCTTCTTTCATTTACTATTGTCAACACCAGACTCACTTGTATGAATCCCAGTTGACCGAGTAATATGTAGTTCTTACTATTAATCATCTACTGATCTACTGCGATAGAAATAGCATTTACTAATATTGGAAAAATATTAGTACATAAATTAAAGAGTAAGTAGTACTATGTAGTATGCATAATAATTTACAGCTTAAACAAACCATGCCCTATAAATATCGAAAGTAATATATGTAAATTTAAGGTTGCGTTGATGAAAGGTTCAATTTCTCCATCCAATACCAAGTATAATTCGATAATACTATATACATTCAAGAGAAGTTTAGTAATCTACATCTTCTTTCAATTTATTATCACTTGCAAAAGATTCTCTTCCATGAAATTTTCTAATATTTATCGTGTTTTGACTATGCATATATTTGTATATATTGCAAAGGATCAGTGGAAAGAGAATTTTGCATCGGTTCGGTATTTTTCAAACTAAAAGAGAAGCCAACTAAAAAATGATTTAAACCATTTTGGGTTATTTTGGCTATATTGCACTAAACCAAATCATCGATTTGGACTTTGAAAAGGCAAAAAAATGTATTAAAGTAATGGTAGTACATTTCAATATTTCCAAAATTTACAATTACTTTGGTCGACTTAAATACAGTTATTACCAAGGTGCAATATAAGATCAATTTCATAAACAGAAACCAACCAACGTGAATTTTAGCACATCAGGTCAATAAATATAAATCAAATATGAACATAAAATTATGTGATTCTTACCTTTTTTCCGAACTGTAATAGAATAAGCATATTTGTTATGACAGTGAGTAAAGATCAAGGTTTAATTTTTAGATTCAACAAATTACCTTGAAATCATACGACCGGGTAAAAATTGAAAAGCAATATACCAATAAATGGTTCAGAATTTTATCGAGGTCCTACATTGCGTTTAGTAGTATTTCCTATTGGTGGTGAGTGGGTCACAGAGCAGTCACTATGAATAACTACTTCATTGTCATTCTCTATTAAATCTCCATCTTTTGATTTATTCCTGTGATAACTAATTTTACATTACAGGATGTGTAGGTAAAGAAGGTGGGTTAAATGGATAAACAATACAGCAGAAGGAAAAAAACGGAAATTCAGGAGTACCACATTTGGAACTCAATTGGTTTAAAACTACCAACCAAGTCGTTTACATGCAGTTTGTTATAAAAAAGGCAACAAAACTATTCCAAATTCCTTTTATTCAGTTAATCAAGTTCAATCAAGTACACATTTGGAATAAATAAATAAATAAGATAAAAACTTTTTCAAACTTTTTGTAATATAGGCCTTTGACCATTATTACTACTGATATGACAGTTGCTCTACGTTCAAAGATTTTGGGTTCAACTACTATAAACATGTAGTAGCCTTGCATCTACAGCATAAAGATTTGGAAATTTAAACAGAGATAATGGGATCAAACAAAATGAAAGGCAATGGAGGGAAATGTATCAGCATTTATTATTTATGCCACATCATTTGAAGACATCATTCAAGCCAGCAAGCAAATTGCGTTCCTACGTTCCCATTTAACTAAAAGATTAGCCAATAATAAATAAAAGCAGCATTTAAGTATTAACTACCCACTCATATATTACTTTCTTTCATCATTATGAATCCCATATACGATTATATTTTTCTGATCCAAAAGTCAGTATGAACATTTATTACTACATTTTGAATCATGACTGAATAGTCAGAGACTCAGAACATCAAAGTAAATTTAGAAGTTTTCTATATGCATACATTTCAAAGAACTCATTAATAACAATACACAGTAGTAACACCATTTAAATAGATAAGCTTTTGTGGAAGAAACTCATGAGTTTAACATGATGAAACAGTATGCAGTTAAAATGGAAATTTGCGTCGACTCATAAAAAGATATATTGAAAATACGAATGCAAGCATAATACTATGAAAAGTAATACAAATAACACCAAATCTCATAATTTTGGTCAACAGAGAATATTTCAGTTCAAACAATTCCTTCTCCTAGTATGAAAATAAATAGGAAGTACGTGAATTTTACTCCTCTTTTTCATAATTAGTTGCATTTGAAGAATTTAAACACAGTTAATCATCACCCTCCTTAAAATGAATCATGACCGAATAATCACAGTTGACACTACTGAGGAAAATACGTAAATCATTCTGTAATTTTAAAAGTACAGAGTAATAACAAATAGCGCTATCATTATATCTTCAAAATCTAAATTTAATCAAATTGAACAACTACTGAATTATGTCAACAAATGATCCGGTCAGTTTATGTGTGAATCAATAGTAAGTAGAAGTGAATTCCGAAGAAGTAAGTAAAATAAATAAATGGAAGAAAAAATTGAGAAAATCACTACCTAGGAAAGGAGAAATGAGATTTACCAGTATGAATTAAGATACAAAGGGCACATGGATTTATTTTGTTCATTGTGTTTGGAATTGGTAGAGAAATAGTAAGGTTTTGTGGGAGTTAATAGAGGATCCGCCATTACGGACTGTGTAAGGTTTGGTGGGAGGAAATTGAAGCGGATCTGTTTTGACAGAGAAGAAAGGGCCACGAAATGTGATTTAGGAAATGGAAACAACTGCGGTTAGTGATTTGGAAACGTGAGAAATGAACTGGTTTGAGATGCCACATTGTACGGGACATGTGTCGTCCAAATAAACAACTGGTTTCTGTTTTCCTTTATAAGTAATAGATAAGAAAAATCAAATGGTAATAAAATGACTTAATTTTTTATAACGTGTTTTTAATTTAGTTTATATGACTTTTCTCTAATTTTTAATTTGGGAAATTATTGAAATTATTCATTAGACGATTTACCGACAAACGATGATATTTGGGAAATTTCACAAAATAAAATAATCTGTGCAATTCACTGTTGATTTATGATCGTTTCGCATTCGCGTTGCATATTAGTGCACGTGTGACGGCCCGCCTTTCATATCACAGAAAGGCGCATCATCATTAAGAAGGAACGGGATAGAAAAGAGAAAAGATAGGAAAGGAAGAACTAAACAATATCAGAATCTCACAGCGGAACGAATAAAATATATTAATGACATAGTTATTTCATAATATACAACATCTATCACAGCTTATACATCACATATTATACATTCTTAAAGACCCGTCCATCATAGAACTCAGAATCCATTATAATTCATCAACACAGCAGAAACACTATGTACCTACATACGTTGAAGCCTCCTGCTCCAAGTCTCCTCCAAAATTCATCAAAAGCCAACTTGAATCCCTTGTCTACTCATAAAAATTTGAGGACCCAAGAGTTAAGAAAATAGAAAATAAACTCTGGGTCAGACATGGGTCTGGTGTGAGTAAACGAGCTAAAGTTGTTTTTTTGAAAATCATTTAAAAACAAAGGTATCTCTTAAGACCACGCCACAAATAAACATATCGGGTTTTTACCATAAAATAACCAAAACATATGATAGGAAATCCAGTGATATTATAATAGTGTCTAGGGTTTTCAAGTAAAATAGAAAATAGCTGTAATGCTTACATCTCACATTCCAACATAGTTGGGCACAATCAAAACGTACGGCACTTATTGGAGATTGGATTCCATATAATGGCAGGGTTACTGGGGTAGCGCCCGTCATAGTACCTGGTCTAGATCAGAGTACCGAGGATCCACCCTGATCCCCTACGACACAAGACCAGGACTATCGCTTACTGGATAATCCCAATTAAGACGACCCCGCAGTTGGCGCGACCAACCGCCCACACAGTCGAATAAAAGGGACCTCTAGACAAGGGAAATCTTATCCCACTTGGGTACTACCCACTTAGCCTTGTTACACCTCGCCTGTTTTAGCCATTCTCGGTTGATGGGGCTTAAGGCTACGATGACCTTTTTGAACACATATCTTGGAATGCTCATCGTCCTCCAATGACGATGGTCTGATAGCATTCAATCCATACAAGTCCGTTCCGGGTTTGAACGAAACCGAAGGCACTATTTCTTTACACTCTTTTGGAATCACCCTCAGAGTTAATGACAATAGCACTTGCACTCTAAATCTTTGTCTCGAAACTGAAAGCACTATCTCCATTACACTTGTTTTGGAATTACCCTCAGAGTTAACAAAAATAGCCCTTACAATTCGAGTCTTCATCTTGATCTTCACTTGAGATTTCACGTCCTATCATTTAATTTGGATCGATGTGGTTTTCGGATATCCAATTTGGAAATTTGATCTTGGTCTCGTTGAAATCCAAACGCCATCTTTTAAGGCCAAGTTGTTTTAAGTTTTAGCTATTCAATTTTATTATTTAGAATAACATATTCACACAGATAGATAATTCACATTATCACAGATAGAAAATCCATATTATCACAATTCAACCAAAGCATCTCATATTACAAAGCAGCATATATCACATATCAGAGGTATCAAATAATCCAAGGCATTTAATTTCATTCAATCTTCCATAAGCAAGATTAATCAGTTGTACACTTTCTAATTAATTGAATTAATCTCCAAATAATTAAATTAATTACCTTTAAACCTTGCTTACTTACATTAATTAATTACAAACAAATTAATTAATTATCCTTTAATTAATTATTCTTTAATTACATTAAGTAATTTTCCTTTAATTAATAACATAAATTAATTATCCTTTAACCACTCACATTAATTAACCCTTAATTGCTCTCATTAATTAATTATGCTATAATTAATTATATTAATTAATGATCCCTTAATTACTTTCATTAATTAATTACTCTTTTAATTAATTACATTTAGTAAGTAATCTTTAATTAATCACATTCATTAATTAACCTTAATTAATCACATTCAGTAATTAACTATCCTTTAATTACTTACATTAATTAATTACCCTTAAATTAATTACATTGATTAATTAATTCTTTAATTAATTACATTGAGTAATTATTCTTTTAATTATTTGCATTAAGTAACTATCCTTTGATTACTTTCCGTAATTACTTACACTAAGTAATTATACTTTATTAATTACATTTACTAATTATACTTAATTAGTTACATTAAGTAATTATATTTAATTAATTTCATTAAGAGATTATCCTTAATTAATTAAACCAATTAATTATCATAAATTAATTACATTAATTAATTATCTTTAATTAATTAAGTAATCATACTTTAATTACTTTTATTAATAAGACCTTAATTAATTAAGATAAACCATTTGCCTTAATTAAACACTTACTTACATTATTTAAATTAAATTAAATTAAATGCTTGAAAACAATTTCTACAAAAACATTTGAGAACTCATTGATTTATTAAAGTTAAATACTCTTACTTCAATCACATCTTAATTACCTCATTAAATCATATCCGAAAAACATTTAGAAATTAATTACACAATTAACCTACTATATAATTACTTTTAAACAAATAATTTTAAACATTTTAAATTTTGAAAAACTTTTTTAAAACTTGTTAATACTTTGCTTTGGAAAAATTGGATTATATTTCTTTTGGAAACTTATTTATTTTAATATACCTTAAAACTTGGTTAACAAATTGCTTGAAAACTTGTTCATTTAGTAAACTTTAAAAAACTTGGTTATATTTCCATAGCTTTTAAAAACTTGTTCATACTTCTTATGCTTTTAAAACGTGGTTCATATTTTACTTTTAAAACTTTAAACTTAGTTAAACATTCTGCTATAAACTTGCATTAGATTATAACTTCAAACCTGGTTATCATTTTATATAATTTAAAACCTGGTACATTTTTTCCTTTAAATTTTAAAAGCCCGGAAACAAATTTACTTACAAAATTTAAAAGCCTATTAACTAAAAACTGACTCGAGCTAATTAAACAAAAACCCGAGCCAATCGAATAAAACCCCGAGCAACTCACGTACACCACAACTTCGAGACAACCCACCATCGAACTCGAACCCGACCCGAGAAAACTCATTCTTCCCCGATCACCCAATCAACCCAAACACAAAAGTGCACACGTGCATGTGCACGTCGATCTGAACGTCACTGACACATCGCCGACGATGCTCGTAAGTCGATAACGACCCCACGAGAGCTACAACCATCCAGTATCCTCATTCAACTGGAAAACAAAAATCGAGCTAGTCGATCAATACCTGGAACATCACGACGACGATCTCGACCACCAGCATCCATGCCGCCTCATCCAGAGCAATGTCAGGACACCCAGCTTCCTTTCCCCCGCACGCGATCGCCTCCGATGCTTCCCAGACAACACACGACCTCAAAAATCAACGCCGGCCAAAACTGGAAATCGAACCCTAATTCGACGCCGTTTGGCCACCATGGCCATCTAAAAATCCTTCTACTATTTTTTCGATGATCCGTATTCTTCACACCTCCTTCGGCCATGACCTTCAACTTGCCGCCGTTCATCGAAAATCGATGGAACTCCTCATACCGACCAACTCAAGAATTCTCAACACTTGTAATACTAAAAATTATGAAATTACTTATAAAATCACCATTCTTTAGCACGAATCTGATTATGGGATCAAAACATGAAATTAAGTTCATTGATTTTTCTGATCTAAAGAAATTCCACTGTAATACCCAAATTTCTAAATATTTCCTAAATATTTCCACTTGGAACTATTTTTAAAAATTAAATTATAACGTTACAAACATTTCCTTTTCAGTGATCAAAGCCTGAATTTGTCTGAATAGGAAGCTATGAATTTTAATGTGTTATTCATGAGTCGTGTAAGCAATAAAGCATATATATACACACACACACACACACACATATATATATATATATATATATGTATATATGTATATATATGTGTATATATATATGCATTCACAGGCTTGCACAAGTATATACACATAGAACTTCACTATATTCAAATAGGATATATCTACACAAACCATATATATTATCACCGCTTAGATCTATCACATACATCAAACAATATAAAGAATTTTAGCTTTAAAATGATAAGTTTACTCACTGGTTAAGATGATAACACAGGAGCAGGCTTTCTTTTCTTTGATCTGCATTGCCCTGGTTTAGAACTGAAGCTTGATAATTGATGTATATTTAGTTGGTCTTTGAATCTGATTTTGCTTGATCTTTGAATTGAATTTATGTTGAGTTGATCTAGTGCTAGAACTCAGGTTGAATCAGGTTGAAAACTTGAAAAACTGATGTTGTTTTAATTTTTCTTTTGATTTTTGGTTTCTTTTAAGTTTTGAAAAGATGAAGAGAAAAAAGATTGAGGAAGAAAAAGAATTGAACTGAAAATGAAAATAGCCTGGTTCTCTCAAAATACTTATTATTTATAATTTAATTAATAAAGGAAATTGTTTTTCCACTTGTTATTTCAAGTTATATTAAGCTTATAAATGTTAACGCATGTTTTAATTATCTTAAAAATGTCAAATGCTTGTATTATATATTTACAAATGTTTATATCTTTATTTTATAAATTTCTTATGCTATTATATTAATATATTTTATGTTTTCTTTATATATATACACACACACACTAAATTCATGTGTATTTAAAAAGAAAGAATATTTTAAACCTTTTATTAAATTTCATTTTAAATTTTAAAAAATGCACTAATTTTTATAACAAATCCTATTAAGCTAAAACACTTTTAATAAATAAATATACATAAATGCTATATTAAATGTCTGAAAATATAGAGTTTATCTTTAAATAACCTTTTTGAAAATTAATATATTGAATTGAAAACGTATATTCCAGATCACAATACACACAAACACACACACATATATATTGATTAGAAAACATATTTTTTGTTAGTTTGAAAAGATAAATTTTGCCAAATATTATTAGCTTTGAAAAGATAAATTTTGTTAAATTAAATAATTAGATTATCAACCAATATTGTTAAATTAAATGATTATAAAAGAAAATTATTAAACCAATATTGCCAAATTCAAACTATTATAAATGAAGATTATCAAATTGTTATTGCCAAAATTCCGGGTCATCGCATTCTTTCCCCCTTAAAAGAATTTCGTCCCCGAAATTTAAAAGCAAAGATAATTTAATAATCCAGCAAAACTTTTATTCAAACAACAAAGCATACATCAACCGTAGCAACCAATTTATTCAAACACACAAACCTATCTAACTACCCTGACACAATTCAGAATAGGCCTTCCTAATAAAATCTAGAGTTTTCCAGGTACAAATATTGGGATCCTCGCCCTACTGAACCTTAACTAGCTATACCACTCTGATCCTGAACTCCTTCCTAATATGATCTACAATCTGAACAGGATGTTCTGACCACTGTCAAATCTGGCTCAACTTCTAAATCCTTCTTGAACTACTGGTTCTACAACCAGTGATGGACCGAGCACGTACTTTTTAGATGAGATATGTGAAATTTATTATGAATCCCAACCATCCAAACTAGCAATTCAATCCTGTAGGCCAAAGTACCAATCGTTTGATCAGAGAAAACCTTATCCAAAATCCAAATCTCCAACTTCGAATTCCAAATTACTACGTCCCTTATCCACATAACTCTTCTGACGATCCTGGGCTGCCTTCATCCTTTCTTGATCAGCTCAACCTTCGCAGATGCCTCTTGAAACAAATTTGGACCAAGAATAAGATGATTTCCAGATTCTACTCAACAAGATGGTCCGGCCAAGATCCTTCGAAATCTAGAAAACAAGGTCTACTCCACATGCATCAATAGACTTCGAACTTGCTTCTTCCATCTAGAATGGGCAATACAGGTGCACTTGCCAACTCTGCCTTCAGATTTAAAAAATCTTTTTCACACTTAGGGGTCCATTTGAACTTCGGTCCTTTCCCAAACAGCTTGGTCAAGTGAGAGGATACCTTAGATTAGTCCCGGATGAACTTCCGTAGAAACCTTCTAATCCAAGAACACTGCGAATTCCATAGGAGTCTGCGGTTGCATCCACTCTAGAACAGCTACTACCTCGCTTCCACTGTGCAACTCTAATTTGGAGTAGATGAGAATGTTGTCGATGAACACAATCACATACTTGATCAACACATCCTAGAAAAAATGGTTCAACGGATCCATAAAATAAGCTAGAGCGTTGGTTAACCCAAAAGACATAGCCAACCACTCAAAGTGACAAATGAGTTCTCTGAATGCAGTCAAGGGTACTGTATTCAGCTACCCTTAGCTGGTGAAAACTTGAAACAAGATCTAACAAAGAAAACACAGAAACGCCAAGAAGAATATCAAAAAGATCACCAATACAAGGCAATGGATACTTATTCCTAATGGTCACCTAACCAACTCTCGATGGGGGGCAAACCTTTGACTTCTTCGAAGATATCCGGGAAAAATTCCCGACAACTTTATAGCTCCTACTTCCTTATAAGATGCCTCAATCCCAAGCAAAAGATTACCCAAGAGAACACTCAAACTATTGCAAGTCACTTTTGCTATCCTACGTAGTTAAAATCCTAAAAGATTCAGTTCTCTCTTCACAAATCAGAACAGCTTAGTGCTTGTCTAACCAATCCATCGAAGAAATGGGTCCACTCTACTGCCTTCGAATTCCACCTCTAGGACACTGCTTAGCCAAAAGATCTCCTGCTGTCATACATAACACACCGAACTATGATGTTGCCTCCCGGGTTTCCTCTTACCCTACTTCTTCCAATTCGGATTGAAATTCCTTTCGTTCTGGTTGAAAGAATCCCCACTTAGTGCTGACACAGATGCCACGGGACTTTTATTCCATAAGCTCTTCGACGCTCAAATTCATATCAACCAATTCCGTAAACAAGCCTTTGAGATGGGCAGTCCTCTTCTCGAGAAACTCAGGCCTCAAACCAAACACAAACATCTCGCTTTCCATAAGGGGTGTGTCAATAAGACCAGGTCCGTAGAAACAACTCATTGAACTTAGTCTCATACTCCGATACAGGCAAATTTCCTTGCTTAAGATCCAGATAATTCCTATACAACCAAGTCTTCCTTACGTTGGGTATAAACTGCTCCTCAAACCCTCCCTTAAACTTGCTCCAAGAGAAAACATCTTCAGAAACATCCATGGTTACTGCATCCTACTATGCAGCTGCTCCTTCATGAAGTTTCCATGATGCTATCATTCGCTTCTGCACATCCGACTGATCCAAACTCTAGGAAATCCGCTCACACGAGCGCAACCAAGCTCGCACTTCAATGATGGACTCCTTAACTTAAAAAGGGTATCCTCCGAGATTGGTGACATCCTTACTCAATGTCGCACAGCTCACTCAAGGCAGTATTGGGTCTACATCCTTGGTAGATACTCTTCCACCTTCAATACTCGGACCTCTTCAATTTGTGGTAGTCGTGCTACTCGTGCCACTGCCTTCAACCAAAGAAATCATGTTGGAGAACCTGAACAGGTAACCCAAAAAATTAGGTGTATATATATATATAATACAAGTACGCTCTCTCTAGAAAGATATCCCTCTAAAGCCTAGGTATTCTCTCAACCTAGAGCTCTGATACCACCTGTGACGACCCGCCTTTCATCTCACAGAAAGACGCATCATCATTAAGAAGGAAAGGGGTAGAAAAGAGAAAAGATAGGAAAGAAAGAACTAAACAATATCAGAATCTCACGGTGGAACGAATAAAATATATTAATCACATAGTTATTACACAATATACAACATCTATCAGAGTTACACAGCTTATACATCACATATTAGACAGTCTTGAAGACCTGTCGATCATACAACTCGAAATCCATTACAATTCATCAACACAGTGGAACACTATATATCTACATACGTTGAAGCCTCCTGCTCCAAGTCTCCTCCAAAATTCGTCAAAAGCTAAGCTGAATCCCTTTGGTACTCATAAAAATTTGAGTATCCAAGAGTTTAAGAAAACAGAAAATAAACTCTGGGTCAAACATTGGTCTGGTTTGAGTAAACGGGTTAAAGTTGTTTAACTTTGAAAATGATTTGAAAACAAAGGTATCTCCTAAGACCACGCTACAAAAAAACATGTTGGGTTTTTACCTTACGATAACCAAAACATTTGATAGGAAATCCAGTGATATTATAATAGTGTCTAGGGTTTTCAAGTAAAATAGAAAATAGCTTATGATGACCCGGAATTTCGAGCAATATCAATTTAATAATCTATATTAAAAATTAAATTGATTTGATAATTGTCTTTTATAATTTTAATTTAAAGTGGCAAATTTATTCTTTTAAAAGCAAATAAATATTTAATTGTTAATTTTATTTTTAAAGCTAATAAAATGTTTTCTATTCATAATGTATATATATTTGTATATATCGTAAATAGAAAAGCTTTGGTTTGTATTTAATAAATAAATAAAATCATGATTTCAAATTCTAATATATTTTGGTAATTTGGAAATTATGATTAAATATAATATAAAACTTTGCAAAGATTATTTAAATAGTCAACCATATGATTTTAAAATACTTAAGGTAAATATTATTTGTTTAAAATTTATATTTAGCTTAAGTTTAAATTTAAATGAAATTAACAAAAAGATTTTTTTTATTTTCTTTTAGAATACTACTTGATAAATATAATTTGAAAATATATATAAGTTTAAAATACAATTTACATATGATCATTGATTCATTTAGTAATATAAGTAAATTATAAATAAAGAGATAAAATCTTTTTATAAATTGTTTAAAATTAGTATTTTGTTATTTTCAAATAATAATAAAAATGTATCATTTTTATAAATAGATTTTAAAGAAAATTGAAATGTTATTAATATGTTGTTGATTTTAAATTTGATTTTTGAATTTAATTTGAATTTGAATTTGGATTTAAAATTGAAATTCAAAAGTTATATATTTTAAAATATTTTGGATTTAAAATATAGGTATAAGATTTTATTTGTATATAATTTGTTTATTTTATTTCCTTTAAAGAAATTCATATTTATGTATTTTGATAAGCATTTATAAAAATTGTAAATTAACAAAAAAGCTTTTATTTACATTTAAAATAAATAGAAAAATACATTAAGGACAAGTGTAACTATATAAGGATTAATATAATAAGTTTTATAAGATTAAAATACGAGAATGGCAAATGTTAGTAGATTGTACAAGTGTCATTTATTATTTATTATTTTTCTTTTATTTTAAATAAGTTATAAGTTCACTTATATAAACATATGCTTTCTTTCTCTCATTTCTTTTCTATTCTCTTTTTCAAAACTAAGAAAAAAAACTCAAGCCAATTCTCTAAACAAAAATCTGTAATCAATCCTTCCTTATACTAGAAACAAATCAAATTCTGCAACCTTTAATCCCATTTTCAAAAATTAATAATATGCAAATTCATTCTTCAACCTGGAAATATAAGCCTGAAACATCATTTTTCAAACCCGAGATGAAAATCAATTCAAAAGCCTGTGCATTTTCTTCAAAACTAAGATCTTTTCAAATGCAAACCTGGAAATCAAGTCTTAAACCATCTTTTCAGGAAGATCCAGTAGCAAACATTCCAGTTTTTATCAGCAACTCAAGTTTTTAAAATCAAAAATATTTCCAGCATTCAAGTCTGCAGTTTCAAAAGCTTTTTCAAAATAAGAGTGCTATGTTCATCTTTGAATCAGGTGAGCAAATATTTCTGTAAATATTTTTTAAAATAGTTTATTCCTGTGATGTTGCTTAAATGTTTGTGATGGAACTTTTTTAGAAATATGGATTGTATATGCATATGAATGTGAATGCATGTTTGTATATATATGTCTGTGAATATTTGTTCTATTTAACAGACTTCCAAATCCATATAAAATTTATATCTACCAAACTAATTAGTGTTAGACTAAAATTTTTAAAGAAAAAGGGATTGAAACATGATAATATAAATTTTTAAAATGGTTCCAAGATTTTATATTTAGGAAATATTTCAAAAATAAAGAAATACAGTAATGATCTAAATATAGCATAAAAATCAAACACCTTAACTTCAGAATTTGACTGTGAAATCTGGATAGTGTCAGAAAATGATAAATTTAGGGATTGCAGCCTTGATTTTTAAGTAAGAAATTGTCGAGATAAGGGGAGTTGATCAGATTTGGTGTTTTGACCAATTTCCGTCGATCAGAGATGAATTGGAGCTCCAGGTGGTTGTCGAAGTAAGATTAAGGGATGACGACCTATGGAAAAATATGGATGGTATTTATCATCGGTCGTGGTGGCCAGAGTACGGTGAACTAGGGCTTGACTGTGCTCTTTTTTCTAGTGGGTTGTCGAAGTGTTCTCGGAGACTATGATGCATCGAGTTCGATCGCAAGGCAAGGGATCGAGGCGAGGAGACGTGATGCTGCTCTAGGAGGAGGGCCGGAGTTTCCAGCTGTCGAGATCGTTGTGGCGAACCAGTTTTTGTCATTGTGGTTGGGGTTTTGTTGACGTCCGATAGCTCGTTTTCGTTGGCTATCGTTTACATCAATCTGGGGGGTCGTATGTGATGACGAGATGATTGTCGACTTGGGAGCGTCGTCGACTGGGTGGCAGCGACATCCAGATCATCGTGCACGTGCACGACTGTGTTGGGTTGGCTGTTAGTTTTGGGGAAGGAGGATGCTTGCTCGGGTTGTGTTCGTAGTTTTCTCGTGCTTATCTCGAAGTAGAAGACGCAAGGGTGGCTTCATGTTTGCTTGGATTTTGATAGTCTGCTCGGGTTTGATTTTGATTATAACTAGTTTCAAAATTTAAAAAAAAATCAAGTTCTGATTTCAAAAGAAAAACAAGTAAATTAATCAAATTTCCATAGGAAGTTAGCCTAGTTTAAAAGTATGTTTAAGTGAAATATGTTTTCAAAAGTTTTAAAATATTTAAAGTTGTTATTTTAAAAAGTAATTATAAACTAGATTAATTTTGTAATCGAATTCAAAGGTATTTTTCAAATAAATGTACAAGATCAAAGTTTTTAAGAAGAGAATTTAAACAAGTTTTTTTAGTAAGGATGTTCAAAATTTAAAGGTGATTTAAAGTAAATATAAAGGGATGTTTAAACCAAGTTTTCAAAGATAACGTGAGAAATGCGGAATACGGATCTTAAGGCTAGGATTAACACTAGAGGGGGGTGAATAGTGTTTAAAGGAATTACTAAATCTTTTTGAGTTTTTGTTAATTTGAACACAAATGTATGCAATATTCAGATACAGATATAATCATAGAATCAAACACATATGTAGAAATAAAGTAAAAGTGTCACGATCCAAGTTTCAGTGTTCGAAAATCGACATCCGTACTCCACTTGTACTTGAATGCCGCAGGTTCAACTATTGAAATTCGAATCGTGCCGGAGCTTATAACACATTAAGTACGACACAGAAGAAGAAAAAGAACATATCAATATACAACATTTGATACAATATGATACAACTGAATGATACAATGAATATACATCAGAGATATGGTGCAAGATAATAGCAGCGGAAAAGAAAAGATAAGATAACACTAGCAGTGGAACAAAATCTCCAATATGGTCTTCAAGAAAGAACTCAAATATCGGTAATCACCATCTCCAAAGCACCAATCTAGACATAGCTCGAACTCCCAATCAAGATGAAGAGAAGAAACTCGATCCACATGCGATTGCCAAATCCTAAGGCTGGAAGCTATCGAATCTACACCTACTATTCGATTATCTGAAAAACCCAACTCTAGACTACCCGTGTGGGAAAATAGTGGGCACCCAGAGTTTAGGATAGGAATAATAAACTCCAGGTCAGTCGTGGGACTGGTGTGAGAAAACAAAAACATTTGGTCTTTTAAAAAAACAAAGGAATTTAAATTTGAAATCCGCAATGCTTTTTGGAAAATGAAACTACCATAAGGCCTCCTGCCACACACACAATGCAAATGCAGAATTAGAGGAGATTTCTCCTTATGATAGTCAAATATGCTTGATATGAGGAAAGATTTCTTTGATATTATTACTAGTGCATAGTGTAGAAAAACCATTTTGAAAGTATAATATAAATCCTAGCCAGCATAGACATTCCGAACTATGCCTACTATAGCTACCATCTAAACAGTGGTGATAACCATAATAATTACTTTTATCAATCAACCTTTAATTAATTACTTTAATTAATAAATCCTTAATTATTAATTAAATCTTTATTACAATTAATTATCCTTAATTAATTATTCTTAATTTAATTACCATAATTAATTAACCACATTAATTAATTATGTTTGAAGTAATTAACCCTTAATATTTGATTAATCAATCTTTAATCTTTAATTATCTACTCTTAATTGCTTTCACTAAGTAATTATTATTTATTTAATCATTCATTTATTACTTGATTAATTAACTTAAAAATTTAATGAATCCAAATCATTAAATTCTATTTATCTTTAAGATAAAACATTTCTTACTTAATCAAAACTTTTAAAAGCAATTTGCCTTCAAATTTACTTCTAATTGATTAATTATTTTCAAATTAATTACCTTTATTAATTAATCACATTAATTATTTTATCTAATTATTAGCCTTTAAATACTTGATTATAAATCTTTAAAACAGTAATTATTCATCCTTAATCACTTTCATTAAGTAATTAACTTCAAGAAATTAATTTCCTTTAATAAATAAACTTAATTTAAATTTTAAAAGTTACTTAACCATCAAAATATTCTTTATATTAATTAACTATTCTTTAATATTATAAAGTTTATTTGAAATAGACTTTTCAAAATAAAAGTTACATATGTTTAGAACATTTTTAAAAACTTGAAACTTTGATTTTCTTTTTAGATTTTAAACCCAGTTCCCTGCTCAAATCCAACACGCGACAGGATTCTAAAAACCCCGGGCAAATACCATCTTCCCTCGAAGTTATACCCGAGAAAATCTACCAAGTACCCCCAGTTCTTCCTTCTTCTACTTTTTAACTCTGTATAAAATAAAACTAGCAACGTCACGGCATCAAACCCGAGCTTTTCCTCCTCCACCCCGAGTAGACACTCGAGACAAAACCCATCGCTCCCAACCCAAAGACGAGAAAAACATGCACGTGCAAGGTGCACACCATTCCATCCGTCACCGATCAACCGTGCCACCGTCAACATATCAAGACGATCACCTCATCTCAACTAACCATCAAGACCGACGAAGTTAACCAAGAATTGAAATCGAACTAATTTGTCCCACCTGGAACCCAAACCCAGAAACACCCCATCGCCTAAATTGATCTCGCACCGTCGCCGTAGATCATCTGAAACCTCACCGCCTCGCCTGGTGCTGCGCCACCCTCGATACCCTATTTCCTCCCAGTCGCGATCACTTCCCGCGCCTCACCGGTGACACACGACCCAAAGATCATCGTTGATAAAAACTATGGTTTAACCCTAAATCACCGTCCAGACGCCACTGTGATGAACATTGATCCCTTCAACTAATTTCCCATACATCGCGCACCTATAATCATGCTTCAGCCTCAACCCCAAAGATCAACACCTCGTTGATCACTGTGAATCGACGTTTTAAGCATTTTTGATCAACTAGAATTTTCTCTTCCAATACAAACTTTAAAATTCTGAAATGATTTTCAGAAATCACGATTTTATAATACAAATTCATTCCTGTAATTAAATCTCGAAATCCAGACATTTGAATTTTGGGTTTATTTGGATTCTTTATTGTTATTTCTTATTTTTAAAGTAAATCCCCAATATAAAAACTTGAATTTAATTTTAAAATTGATGTTATACAATTTCCATATCTTTCCTTTATAAATTGTGACCTAAAACCAAATAAATGAAGAGCAATTTGATTTTTATCTAAGGGTTGTAACCTGTAAAACAACAGAGCATATGTATATATACATATACCCAGACATGCATTCTATATATATAGCCTAATTCAATTTTATTCAAGTGAATACATCCATACAAACACATGCACACAATATCAAAAGATTAAAGGTCGAAAATTTGCTCATATTTTTTTTCCAGAAACAGAAATGTTTTTCCTAACAGTTTCAAAGATAGATGAAGGCCTGCATCTTTTCTTCTTCTTTAAATCTTGGAGTTTTAGATCTGTAAATTATAAATACAGATCTCTATTTACTCTTTGTTGTTCTTAATTCATTCAATACAAAAGAAAAATTACATTGCTTACAGGTTTGAAATTATATATATATAACAGAGGAATTCCTACATTTGAAAACAGAAACAAATTTGCCTTGCCCTTGATTTGTTTTCCTGCAATTAATTGACAAAGTCGTTTAAATCTTTGTTTTATTTTCTGATTACTGACATAAAATTCAAATCTTTTAAAAGAAATTTACTTAACTTAATCCATTCCAGAGATTCTTGCATTGCTATGGCCAAAAGAACTGCAGCTTTGTATTTTCATAAATCTGCAATCCCAGGTTGAAGTTGCTTTCTGATCTGAATTTTAATCTCTGATTACCACTGAATTTAGATGCTTTGATCTTTATATTGCTTTGATCATTGAATCAGGTTGAAAGCTTTGTTTGATTTTTTATTTTGTTTTGAATTTCTGTTTTCAAGTTTATCATTTTCTTTCTTGATCCGGCTTCTTTCTACTTTATTTGGTGTTGTAGTTTTTTTGAGATACCAATCTTTCTTACTGTATACTTTTCAGATTTGCTGAAAAGTAAACATGATTTCATATAGGGGTATGGAAAGGTTTTTGTAATTTTTAATTTAATTATTTTATTTAAATCAATTATATTGAAGGCCATTTGTCAGAAATATCATAACTCTAGATTTTGTTAATCACCTCTCTCTATCTCCCATGTGCATCTTTATTTACATTTGTGATCTTTCTTTTTACAAGACAAAATAAACTTTTTTTTTATATCATATTTATTTCATAAATGAATGTACCTTTTATTCATTAGCATATACATATATACAATGTTGAAAGAAAAATTGTTTTTAACCAATATTTATATATATATATATATATATATTACATCTTAATTCTTTTTAAATGCTACTTTTATTTTTAACATTTATTTTAAATTTAATTTCAAATTCCAATTCACTTGAATAATAAATCCATTTATGTCTATTACTTCTACTTATACCAATTTGAAGAAATGATTTTTAAAACTAATTTTATAAATAAGTGAAATTTTCTTTTCTTTTCAAAAGAAGGTAGGTATTATATATATATATATATATATAATTTGAATTAAAATGATTTTTTTTCTTTTAATATATTTATTATTTAAAGATTTTTAATCTCAAAATAAATTGGAATTTATTTATGTATGGTTTATTCACTCATTTTATTTGTTTGAGATTTTCTTTCAATTTATTTTCAAATTAAATTCCAAAAGTTTAAAATATATTATAAATTTGTATTGACAATTTTAGGATATTACTTTTTTTTATTTATAATATTTTAAATATACAAATTCAAAACTCCTATTAAATTTTTAAAAATCAATGTCTAAATAAACAAATATCTTATTAAATATTGGAAAATTCAAATTAATTTATAATTTTATCCAAAAATTCATTTTAATTATCAATTTGACTTTAATTAAAAATCGGGATCATTATAGATTCCCCCTCTAAAAAAAATTACGTCCCCGAAATTTGCAAGGGAGACAACAAAGAATAGATGATAGGTAAAGAAATGATTGATCGAATTAGATCGAAATATTTATTCTGCATTCGGTTTACTAAATCAGAATATCAACAATATGAGGACAAACTCATACAATTATTTCACAAGATATTTGGGTCCACCGATCTATGAATATGCAAGGGCATTGATTAGTTCGAGGGATAACTAATCGCTCGTAGAATATATCGGATCCCAGAGAATAGATGGATGGATTCAATCTTTTACGATCTCTCAAGCACTAGGTATGGATTCCAAATTCGGGTCGGAATACCCCAAAATATATACCAATCTATCCCTCTTTGGATTTCAATCAACACAAGAAATTACGATAAAATTTCAAATTTTGTTTTAATTGATATCGTTTTATTAATACAATTCAAATTTATCCTTATATTTATTAACTAATTTAACTTATTTTAAAATTTCAAATTTATTTAAAATTTACAAATTCAATTTCAAATTCATTAAAGTTTAAAACAAAAAGCTGATAAGAAACAGATGAAGATACGAAGTAAGAATTTTCTATAATGATTCGTAGGGCCACCATCACACCGAAGCTTCTTCCTGGAGCTGTCACGAAGCAATCAAAGAATTGGGAATCGAATCAAAGGAGATTGATAGAGAAAATTGTTTCCTCTAATGCAGGGCATTGACCATTTATAGTGGTACTCCCCTATCTCCTATCTCGTCCTCTTCTTGCACTCATACTCACTATCAGTGGATAGTAAGAGAATTTACTGAGGCATTCGAACGGATATCTTAGGGATTACTCATTCTAGGGTATACTTCACCCTATCTCTAATGAGTTACTTAATGTGTTATACTCCTGAGCTAAAGTTTTAACCCTCGTCTCTGATACCAAAATGTCACGATCCAAATTTCAGCGTTCAAAAATCGACATCCGTACTCCACTTGTACTTGAATGTCATAGACTCAACCGTTGAAATTCGAATCGTGCCGGAGCTTATAACACATTAAGTACGACACAACGGAAGAAAAAGAATATATCAATATACAACATTTGATACAGTATGATACAACTTAGTGATACAATGAATATACATCAGAGATATGGTGCAAGATAATAGCAGCGGAAAAGAAAAGATTAGATAACACTAGCAGCGGAACAAAATCTCCAATATGGTCTTCAATAAAGAACTCCAATATCGGTAATCACCATCTCCAAAGCACCAATCCATACATAGCTCGAACTCCCAATCAAGATGAAGAGAAGAAACTCGATCCAAATACGATTGCCAAATCCTAAGGCTGGAAGCTATCGAATCTACACCTACTATTCGATTATCTGAAAAACTCAACTTTAGATTGCCCGTATGGGAAAATAGTGGGCACCCAAAGTTTAGGATAGAACAATAAACTCCAGGTAAATCATGGGACTGGTGTGAGCAAACAAAAACATTTGGTCTTTTAAAGAAACAAAGGAATTTAAATTTGAAATCCGCAATGATTTTTGGAAAATGAAACTACCATAAGGCCTCCCGCCACACACACAATGCAAATGCAGAATTGGAGGAGATTTCTCCTTATGATAGTCAAATATGCTTGATACGAGGAAAGATTTCTTTGATATTATTACTATGCATAGTGTAGAAAAACCATTTCGAAAGTATAATATAAATCCTAGCCAGCTTAGACATTCCGAACTATGCCTACTATAGCTACCATCTAAACAGTGGCGACCATCATAAGTAAATGGCAGGTTCTACAACTAAAACCGTACATGGTGCGTATTGGATGAATGGATTTCCAACAAATGGTCAGGTTAAGGAACTTCCTACTACCACAAGGGTACGCCTCTGGCGAGACGTCCCGAGAGCTTAACCAGCTCTCTGCCAACACAAGGCCAGGTTACCTCTGTAACTAGGTAACTACTACACGAGCGTGCCATCCCCCGGTCCTTTGGGACCTTTATCCGAGGCCTCGATAACAATAACCACAAAGCAATCACAAAGTAATAGATCTGTAGTATCCACTTGAGTAAGCATCTGGGCTCCATACCATGATACCACCCTTTTCCAGAAGGGAAACGACACACCCTAAAGGGCGCGACCCTCATAACCTTGCCGCATCTTTCCTGTTTCGACCATTTCTAGGGTGTGAGGTCCTGATGCAGTCTCGTCCACAAAGCTACGCTTAATACAAAATCCATGTTTTGATCATAATTGATCAACAAATGATCATCAACACACAGCAGCACTTAGCATGCCACACTACCAAATTGGGAATATATCACTGATAAATATCAACTACATAACCTCTGAGGTCGTACGTCTCAGAGAAGGGTGTTAAGCTAAGGGAATAAATTCTCTACCACCAAGCAAAAATGTATTTGATAGAGATCAGTTTGATATCTCAAAGCGTAGTGTCGGACGTACAACCATACAAATCTGTTCCGGGTTCGAACAGAACCGAAGGCACTTCCGAAGAAGCACTTGCAAATCCAAGTATCCACAATCCCGATCGGACTTCCCATCACTTAGGGAATCTCTATACCGTAGCTACTCGGTGCAGAGACAATCGATAGGTTATCCTAACGTTCTTGAAGACACCCGGTCTTCAACACCGGTCTTCTAATGCAATCCATAATGTCGTATCACTATTCGGAATGGGCTATATGACACAAGGTCCTCTCCCAGCTAAACCGAATAATGAGCGCCATATTAAAAACATATGGATATGGGATTTCAGTTAAGTCACAACTTGAAAATCCAAAGCTTTTCTTTTAAATGGGTAAACAAATTACCATTGAAATCTTTTCTTTAAAATGATTCATTTCACAAAGTTCACCTAGATTCACAAAGACCTATTTATAGATTTTCAAAACAAATTCCATTTCAATTGGATTAACACATTAAATCTTTAAATTAAAGATTTAATTTATAGCTTTCAAAACACGTTTTCAAAGATTTACCTATAACTTGGAAAACCATCATTTTAGACTTGAAATCCTTTTAACACCAATTGGAAGTTCATTTCTTATGTGAAAGCTTTTGTTATTTGAAAACACATAGTTTTCGTTCGAGAAAAATCTAATTATACAAGTTAAAATCTTGGGTTAAATTTAAAGTCCCAAAACAACACTTTTAAAATGATTTAAAATCCATATAAACCTATTTATAAGTTGAATAACCTTTTTAAACCCTAGTTCCCAAATCATAGGATTCAATTTCAAATATTGAATTCAAATTTAAATCAAATTATTTAAAATTTTAAAACTCAATCGAGTTATTCAAAATAAATTTTATTTTTGAAATTCATTTTCAAAAGCTTCCAATTCTAATTCCAAAACTATTTTGGATTCAAAAATTCAATTTTTAAAACAATTTCAAATATCTGTGACTTAACCCATTTCCACATGAAATCCATATTTGTGTGTGTATAAGTATGGTCCAGGGGTACAACACAATAGTGCACAACATCGTCATCACAGTTTCAATCATATCGATAAGCGGTATAACCCATAACGCTTATCTTTATTCACAGATTCATAGGTAAAATAAATTTATCAATCACAAAGATTTACCGTTACTATTCGATGTGGGTTTCGGATAACCAACTGGAATCCGACTCCCTGTCGCATCCAAATTCAAATGTCGTTTTACGGGTCAAAGGGTTTGCATATTCATATAACAATATATATATATATATATATATATATATATATATCATAGATATAACAGCTTAGCACAAAGCATCAAATAGCACCACATCACATATCAAAATATCAGTCCATCACACAGCATTCAGTAACAATCAAACATCTACAATTAAGATGAATAAATTTGTGTGGTTTTAAATTTATTTCTCACATAATCACTTTCATTATTAATTTTTTTATCAATGACTAATTATCATTAACTACAATTGATTAAGTGTTAACCATCTTCATTAATTAATCATTTCTTTAATTAATTATCTTAATTAATTGACCCTTAATTCTAATTAATTGAATCTTAATTACTTTTATTAATCAACCTTTAATTAATTACTTTAATTAATAAATCCTTAATTATTAATTAAAACTTAATTATAATTAATTATCCTTAATTGATTATTCTTAATTTAATTACCTAATTAGTTAACCACATTAATTAATTATGTTTGAAGTAATTAACCCTTAATATTTGATTAATCAATCTTTAATCTTTAATTATCTTCTCTTAATTACTTTCACTAATTAATTATTTTTTTATTAAATCATTCATTTATTACTTGATTAATTAACTTAAAAATTTAATGAATCCAAATCATTAAATTCTATTTATCTTTAAGATAAAACATTTCTTACTTAATTAAAGCTTTTAAAAACAATTTGCCTTCAAATTTACTTCTAATTCATTAATTATTTTCAAATTAATTACCTTTATTAATTAATCACGTTAATTATTTTATCTAATTAATTAGCCTTTAAATACTTGATTATAAATCTTTGAAACATTAATTATTCATCCTTAATCACTTTCATTAAGTAATTAACTTCAAGTAATTAATTTCCTTTAATAAATAAACTTAACTTAAATTTTAAAAGTTACTTAACCGTAAAAATATTCTTCATATTAATTAACTATTCTTTAATATTATAAAGTTTATTTAAAATAAAATTTTCAAAATAAAAGTTACGTATGTTTAAAACATTTTTAAAAACTTGAAACTTTGATTTGGTTTTTAGATTTTAAACCCAGTTCCCTGCTCAAATCCAACACGCGACAGGATTCTAAAAATCCCGGGCAAATACCATCTTCCCTTGAAGTTATACCCGAGCAAATCTACCAAGTACCCCCAGTTCTTCTTTCTTCTACTTTTTAACTTTGTATAAAATAAAACTAGCAACGTCACGACATCAAACCCGAGCCTTTCCTCCTCCACCCCGAGTAGACACTCGAGACAAAACCCATCACTCCTAACACAACCCAAAGACAAGAAAAACGTGCACCTGCAAGGTGCACACCATTCTGTCCATCACCGACCTACCGTGCCACCGTCAACATATCAAGACGATCACCTCATCTCAACCAACCATCCAGATCGACGAACTTAACCATGAATTGAAATCGAACTAATTTGTCCCACCTGGAACCCAAACCCAGAAACACCCCATCGCCTAAATTGATCTCGCACCGTCGCCATAGATCATCCACAACCTCGCCGCCTCGCCTAAAGCTGCGACACCCTTGATACCTTATTTCCCCCCAGTCGCGATCACTTCCAGCGCCACACTGATGACACACGAACCCGAAGATCATCGTCGATAAAAACTATGGTTAAACCCTAAATCACCGTCCAATCGCCACTGTGATGAACATTGATCCCTTCAACTAATTTCCCAGAAATCGCTCACCTATAATCATGCTTCAACCTCAACCCCGAAGGTCAACACCTCATCGATCACTGTGAATCGACGTTTTAAGCATTTTTGATCAACTCGAATTTTCTCTTCCAATACAAACTTTAAAATTCTGAAATGATTTTCAAAAATCACGATTTTATAATACAAATTCATTCCTCTAATTAAATCTCGAAATCCATACATTTGAATTTTGGGTTTATTTGGATTCTCTACTGTTATTTCTTATTTTTAAAGTAAATCCCAATTTAAAAACTTGAATTTAATTTTAACATTGATGTTATACCATTTCCATCATCTTTTCTTTAGAAATTGTGACCTAAAACCAAATAAATGAAGAGCAATTTGATTTTTATCTAAGGGTTGTAACCTGTAAAACAACAGGGCATAGGTATATATACATATACCCAGACATGCAATCTATATATATAGCCTAATTCAATTTTATTCAAGTGAATACATCCAGACAAACACATGCACACAGTATCAAAAGATTAAAGGTCGAAAATTTGCTCACATTTTTTTTCCAGAAACAGAAATGTTTTTCCTGACAGTTTCAAAGATAGATGAAGGCATGCATCTTTTCTTCTTCTTTAAATCTTGGAGTTTTAGATCTGTAAATTATAAATACAGATCTCTATTTACTCCTTGTTGTTCTTAATTCATTCAATACAAAAGAAAATTTAAATTGCTTACAGGTTTGAAATTATATATATATAACAGAGGAATTCCTGCATTTGAAAACAGAAACAAATTTTCCTTTCCCTTGATTTGTTTTCCCACAATTAATTGACAAAGTTGTTTAAATCTTTGTTTTATTTTCTGATTACTAACATAAAATTCAAATCTTTTAAAAGAATTTTACTTAACTTAATCCATTCCAGAGTTTCTTGCATTGCTTTGGCCAAAAGAACCGCAGCTTTGTATTTTCATAAATCTGCAATCCCAGGTTGAAGTTGCTTTCTGATCTGAATTTTGATCTCTGATTACCACTGAATTTAGATGTTTTGATCTTTATATTTCTTTGCTATTGAATCAGGTTGAAATCTTTGTTTGATTTTTTTTGTTTTGAATTTCTGTTTTCAGGTTTGTCATTTTCTTTCTTGATCTGGCTTCTTTCTACTTTATTTGGTGTTGTAGTTTTTTTGAGATACCAATCTTTGTTACTGTATACTTTTCAGATTTGCTGAAAAGTAAACATGATTTCATATGGGGAGATGGAAAGGTTTTTGTAATTTTTAGTTTAATTATTTTATTTAAATCAATTGCATTGAAGGTCATTTGTTAGAAATATCACAACTCTAGATTTTGTTAATCACCTCTCTCTATCTCCCATGTGCATCTTTATTTACATTTGTGATCTTTCTTTTTACAAGAGAAAACAAATTTTTTTATATCATGTTTATTTCATAAATGAATGTACCTTTTATTCATTAGCATATACATATATACAATGTTGAAAGAAAAATTGTTTTTAACCAATATTTATATATATACATTACATCTTAATTCTTTTTAAATGCTACTTATATTTTTAACATTTATTTTAAATTTAATTTCAAATTCCTATTCACTTGAATATAAATCCATTTATGTCTATTACTTCTACTTATACCAATTTGAAGAAATGATTTTTAAAACTAAATTTATAAATAAGTGAATTTTTATTTTCTTTTCAAAAGAAGGTAGTTATTATATATATATATATATATATATATATATATATATATATATAATTTGAATTCAAATGTTTTTTTCTTTTATGGTTTATTCACTCATTTTATTTGTTTGAGATTTTCTTTCAATTTATTTTCAAATTAAATTCCAAAAGTTTAAAATATATTATAAATTTGTATTAACAATTTTAGGATATTACTTTTTATTTATTTATAAGACTTTAAATATACAAATTCAAAACTCCAACTAAATTTTAAAAACCAATGCTAAATAAACAAATATCTTATTGAATCTTGGAAAATTCAAATTAATTTACAATTTTATCCAAAAATTCATTTTAATTATCAATTTAACTTTAATTAAAAATCGGGATCGTTACAAAAAGCAATATAGGAAAGAACACACTGGATTTTATACTGGTTCGGAGTCACCCTACATCCAGTCTCGCACACAAGTACGGATTTCCTTGTAAAAGCAGTTGCACAATTACACCCTCAATTTCAAGGCCACCTCTCCAGATTCACAATCCTCTATGGTAGAGATACTTGATTTCATGGAAAACAAGTTCACCAATTGATTTTCAAGGCTACAATCACACCTTTTCTCACTTGATTGATTTCCAAGGCTACAATCACACCTTTTCTCGCTAAATTGATTACAAAGAAGTCTATAACTCTAAATAGCACTAAGATCTTGTTGAGATAGTGATAGCGAATCAAACCAGAAATGATCTAGTTAGATTCAATGTTGATTTCGGCCGAGTAATGGTAAGAGTATATATAAAGAAATGTGGAAGAAGAAGAGGAGTGAAATCTGAAAATAATATGGTTATAAATTCGTTCAAAACTACCCCTATTTATAGTGAACAATAGCCATGTCCATTCGTGAAAGGATATGACAAATAGACACTTCCTTTGAAATTCAAATTTTTGAAATAAACTGCTACCATGTCGACATGGGGTACTTGAAAATGTTGACATGCCTAAGGAAATTGGTAATTTGTTTTTCTTTGAAAATAACTTCTATCTTGCATTAACACTGTTTTAAACTTTATAAATATACTTAATTATAGTTAAAATACATAAATAAATATAAAGAATAATATTTTGGCATATATAAAATTTTACTATAATTTTATATTTAAATCTAAGTATAAATATTAAAAGTTAAATATATTATTGTTAAAAGATAGTTTAAAAACCAAGGATAATTTCATTTTGAGAATAAAGATTATTTTGAGACTAAAATATTTAAAACCAGGATAGATGTTTTTGATTCTTTTAAAAGGAAGGTTTTGAAATCATTTTGAAAACAAGATATAATTTTGTAAAATCATTTGAATAAAAGGTTAGCGAATACAAAACAATATTCCACTAGATTTTTCGTAGGTTCCATCCTGCTTAGGGTTCCATCCCTTTAACAGGCTCGAAGTGGATTCCATTCCACGAATAAATTGGATTTTAAGATGCCAGTGCTTTTCTAGGAGTTTTAACAAAATTACTAATTAGATTACTTATTATTGAAATTTTGAGGTCTTGATAATCTTGATACTCATGAGTCTTCAATCTTGATATCTTGAATCTCTATACTGTACAGTTTTCATTCTTGGCACCTGCATGGTTAGATCCTACATATACATATATATCTAAACTATGATGTTAGTATTTATATTTTATAATCTTATTCTAAGGTTGTTGTCATCAAAACCATCATCCCAAGGACTAATAATCTCCCCCTTCTTAATGATGACAACTTTTGTTTATAAATTTTTACTTCTATCCTAATAACTCCCCCTAAAACAAATAACCCCTTTTAATCAATGCCTAACTATCCTATTTTATACTTCTCCCCTTTTGACATCAACAAAAACGAAAAAACTAACTCCAAACTATATAACTCCCCCTTAATCTAATACTCTATGACATGTGATTATAATGATAGTGTTATCATAAATAATCATTACTTAATTCTAAAACTAAAACTTAGTCCTAAATTACTAACTATCCTAACTAAGAATCTATGGTAATACTTCCAAATGTGAGAAATAAAATATAAGAACACAAATTATTTATTAATTATATATTTTTTTATTTACATGTGCGTAGAGAACGCAACTAAAAGCATACAACAAGGTAAGAGAGAAAAGAAACTAATGTGTATCTTTGAAAATGGGAGATCTATGAACCGAACAATTTGGATAGTGGGAACAGAAATTTCCACGTTGTTCGACTAGATTTCCATCCTTGTCAAAGCACACTTCTCCAACGCAAATGACTTTGTCGTCATCTTCAGCGTGCTCTTCTTCCAAGAAGGCTTCTTCTTCTCTCTTGCTGTCCTCTTGTTGTCCTCTTGCACTTGATCTCCTGAAGACTCTTCATCAATCAAGATCGGATTAGCGTTATTTTCCATTAGAAATTTTTGCAAATTTCTAAGGATTTTGCCCTTCCGTTCTTGTTCTTTGACCATTCTATGTTGCACCACTTGAATTTCAGTCATTAGTTGTGGTACATCCTTCAAAGAATCCTCCATTTTCATCACTCGTGCGAGCGTAGTTCGCTGAAACGGTCCAGAAGAAGGAGAAGGGAACGAAAAGGTTGAATTTTTGTTTGATTTGGAAGAGGAGGCCATTGTTTAATTGATTTCAGAAGTTAGAACAGAGAGAGAACAGAGAGAATGATCAAAATTACGAAATAGGAAGAATATATAACCACTTATTTGAATTTTGGTGGGAAAATTTTCAAAAATAAAAAATCGTTATATGTCGACATGGGTAGAGGGGGATGTCGACATGGTGCTTGATATTTTTACTATTTGACTTATTTTGATTTAATTTTTAATTATACTTTGTTATTTATGTTTTATATTTCAGTTATTGAACAAATACCTGATTCTCTTCTAAATTTAGTAAATATAGATTCATTTAAGGGTTTTATTAAGATATCAACAATTTGATTCTCAGAATTGATATAATCGAGAGTAATTAATTCCTTACTTATATTATCCCTGAGAAAATGATGTCTGATATCAATATGTTTAGTTCGAGCATGATGAGTAGTATTTTTGGATAAATTTATTGCACTAGTATTGTCACAATAAATTGGTGATTTTAAGATATTTAAACCAAAATCTTTTAAAGTTTGTTGCATATATATTACTTGAGAACAAGCCAAAGCAGCAGAAATATACTCTACTTCAGCTGTTGATAAAGAAACCGTGTTTTGCTTTTTACTAAACCAGGAAATCAGAGAATGCCCCCAAAAAGTGACATGTTCCATGTGTACTTTTTCGGTCTGATTTACAACCAGTATAGTCAGCATCATAGTAAGATATTAAGTCAAAAGAATCATTTTTAGGGTAAAATAAGCCATAATCAAAGGTGTGTTTAACATATCTTATGATTAGTTTTACGGATTTTAAATGGATCTCTTTAGATTGGGATTGATATCTTGCACAGAGACAAACACTATGCATGATATCAGGTCTACTAGCAGTGATATAGAGTAGTGATCGAATCATTCCTCTTATAATTTTTGATCTACATCTTTCGAGAGATCTTCTTTACTTAGGTATTAATTGGTTTCCATGGGAGTGGGTTTTCCACTTGCAGTAGTCAATCCAAATTTACTAACTAGGTCTTTAGCATATTTTTCTTGACTAATAAAGATACCATTATCTAATTGTTTTATTTGTAATCCTAGAAAGAAGTTTAATTCACCCATATGACTCATCTCAACTCTTTTATCATTATTTCAGAAAATTCTTTATTCATTTTCAAAATTAGTTGATCCGAAAATGATATCATCTACGTAGACTTGTACTAGTTGAATATCGTTTTTATTTCATTTAACAAAAAGAGTAGTATCTACTTTACCAATTTCAAAGTTTGATTGTAATACGTAAGATCTTAGTCTATCATACCAGGCTGTGGGAGCTTGTTTTAGACCATATAGAGCTTTCTTAAGTTTGTAAACATGATTTGGTAATTTTTCATTTTCAAAAAGTGGTAGTTGTTCAACATATACTTCCTCTTTTACAAATCCATTTAAAAAGGCACTTTTAACATCCATTAGATATAATTTGAAATTATTATGACTTGCGAAAGCAAGTAGAATCCTAATGGCTTCGAATCTTGCTATGGGAGCAAAAGTTTCATCAAAATCTATTCCTTCTTCTTGACAATAAGCTTGAGCGGCTAACCGGGCTTTATTTCTAACAACCTCTCCTTGTCCATTCATTTTATTTTTGTAAACCCATTTAGTTTCAATTATAGTTTTATTTTCAGGTCTAGGAACAAGTTCTTAAACATCATTTCTGGTGAATTGATTTAGTTCTTCTTGCATAGCCAAAATCCATGAATCATCAGCTGATGCTTCTTTTGGATTTTTGGGTTCAATAGTTGATATAAAGGCTACATTGCTCATTTTACTTAGTTGATTTCTAGTTTTAACAATAGATTGCATATCTCCTAGTATATTTTCTATAAGATGATCTTTTAAAAGTTTAATTCTTTTATTAGGATGATTAATTTCATTATTAGTTTCAGTTGACTCTTGATTTTGAGTGATTAAATCCTCTTCATCGTTTGTATCTTCAAAAAATTTGAGATTTTCATCGAATGAAACATGCATTGTTTCTTCGATGGTGTTAGTTCTTAAATTAAACACTCTGTATGCTTTACTTCTATTGGAATATCCGATAAAGATACCTTTGTCGGATTTAGGATCAAATTTATCTAAGTTATCTTTTGTATTTAAAATAAAACATTTGCTTCCAAAAATTCTAAAATAAGATACCTTAGGTTTCTTTCTGTAAAGAAGATCATAAGATTCTTATTAGCTAAAGGTCTAATTAAAATTCTTTTTAAAATATCACATGCGGTAGCAACTACTTCTGCCCAAAAATACTTTGGTAATTTACTATCTGAAAGCATAGTTCTCGCACACTTTTGAATCGTCTTATTTTTACGTTCTACTACTCTTTTTTGTTGTGGAGTTCTTGGAAATGAAAAATTGTGAGTTATTCCCTTTTTATTGTAGAATTACTCAAACTTTTCATTTTCAAATTCACCACCGTGATCACAACGAATGGTTATAATTTTTAGAGAAAGTTGATTTTCAATCCTTTTTGCAAAGTTCTTAAAATATTCAAAAGTATCACTTTTATGTTTCAAAAATATTGTCCATGTAAATCTAGAATAATCATCTACAATAACAAAAACATATTTATTATGATTTATAGACAAAATTTGAGATGGACCAAATAAATCAAGGTGAAGTAATTCAAGAGGTTTTGAAGTTGAAATCATATCTTTTAATTTAAAAGAACTTTTTCTAAGTTTTCCTAATTGACATGGATCACATAAACTATCTACTTTAAAATTCATTTTAGGGAGACCTCTTACTAGATCGTGTTTTGGTAGTCTAGATAAGAGTTTGAAATTCAAATGTCCAAATCTCTTATGCCAAATCTAAGGGTCACTTTGTATTTGCCAAAAGACATAAGTTATCATTTGAGACTTTCATACTAAGAATATAAATATTCTTTTTCCTAATTCGCTCAAATATTATGGTTGAATTATTATCTTCAATGTGGCACTTTTCTTTTTCAAATTAAATTTTATATCATTTATTGCAAAGTTGACTAATACTTAGCAGATTATGTTTCAGATTCTTAACTAGAAAAACATTAGTAATATTAGGAGTTTCAGAGTTACCGACTTTGCCGATGCTAATCACATATCCTTTTGAATTGTCTCCAAAATTAACCAGTCCTTCATCTTTGTATATTATATCATTCAGCATATCTAGAGCATCCACTATCGAGTATCCATTTATTCTTTTTGATCTGCACAATTTGTCCATTGTGGATTGATTCCTCAACACCCATAAAGCTTGTTTCCTACACATCATACTATTTTGGTAGAAAACTTTTGAATATTGATTATATGCGGACTCAAGAGACAATGATGATCTGAATATTTTTAAACTAGTATTAACAAGTTTTTCAAACATGGCCATTTTAAAAACTTTTTCAAAAATCATATTACGAAATTTTGAAAATCTTGCTCTGATACCAAATGTGAGAAATGAGGAATGCAGATCTTAAGGCTAGGATTAACACTAGAGGAGGTGAATAGTGTTTAAAGGAATTACTAAATCTTTTTGAGTTTTTGTTAATTTGAACACAAATGTATGCAATATTCAGACATAAATATGATCACAGAATCAAACACAGATGCAGAAATAAAGTAAAAGCAATAAAGAAAAGAACACACCGGATTTTATGCTGGTTCGGAGTTACCCTACATCCAGTCCCGCATACAAGTACGAATTTCCTTTCAAAAGCAATTGTACAATTACACCCTCGATTTCAAGGCCACAAGGTACATCTCTTCAGATTCACAATCCTCTAGGTAGAGATACTTGATTTCAGGGGCAACAAGTTCGCCCAATTGATTTCCAAGGCTACAATCACACCTTTTCTCACTTGATTAATTTCCAAGGCTATAATCACACTTTTTCTCGCTAAATTGTTTACAAAAAAGTCTATAGCTCTGAATAGCACTGAGATCTTGTTGAGATAGAGAATCAAACCAGAAATGATCTAGTTAGATTCAATGTTGATTTCGGCAGAGTAATGGTAAGAGTATATATAAAGAAATGTGGAAGAAGAAGAGAATTGAAATCTGAAAAAAATATGGTTATAAATTCGTTCAAAACTACCCTTATTTATAGTAGAACAACAGTCATGTCCATTCGTGAAAGGATACGACGAATAGACACTTCCTTTTATATTCAAAATTTTGAAATAAACTGCTACCATGTCAACATGGGGTACTTGAGGATGTCGACATGCCTAAGGAAATTGGTAATTTGTTTTTCTTTGAAAATAACTTCTATCTTGTATTAACACTATTTTAAACTTTATAAATATACTTAACTATAGTTAAGATACATAAATAAATATAGAGAATAATAGTATATATAAAATTTTATGATAATTTTATATTTAAATCTAAGTATAAATATTAAAAGTCAATTATATTATTATTAAAAGATAGTTTAAAAACCAAGGATAATTTGATTTTGAAAATAAAGATTATTTTGAGGCTAAAAATATTTAAAACCAGGATAGATGTTTTGGATTCTTTTAAAAGGAAGGTTTTGAAATCATTTTGAAAACAAGATATAATTCTGTAAAATCATTTGAACAAAAGGTTAGCGATACAAAACAATGTTCCACTAGATTTTTCATAGGTTCCATCCTACTTAGGGTTCCATCCCTTTAACAGGCTCGAAGTGGATTCTATTCCACGAATAAATTGGATTTTCACATGCCAGTGCTTTTCTAGGAGTTTTAACAAAATTCCGAATTAGATTACTTATTATTGAAATATTGAGCTCTTGATAATCTTGATACTCATGAGTCTTCAATCTTTATTTCTTGAATCTCTATACTGTACAGTCTTCATTCTTGGTACCGGCATGGTTAGATCCTACATATACATGTATATCTAAACTATAATGTTAGTATTTATATTTTATAATCTTATTCTATGTTGTTGACATCAAAACCATCATCTCAAGGGCCAATAGATAAATGTTTAACAAATTTTTTTATATCTTTAAAAGGTTCTAAAAGACATGGTAAATAAGTTTTCAAGAATATCTGTTTATCAAATTTATTTAGACAAGTTTGAAAGGTTTTCAAAGATTTTAAATATTAAAAATTTAATGTTTAAATTGTTTTGTTTTATTAAAGTTATACACTTTCAATTATATAATTGATTGCAAAAGTGTTTTTCTAATAAAGTAAAATGATTTAAATTAAGATAAAAGAAATTATCTTAAATTAATTAAGGTTGTAAGTTAATTAATTAAGGTTAATTAATTTGTAATTAAGAATCATTAATTAGATAAGTGAAGATTATGAATTAATGATTAGAAATTAATTAATCAAGTAATTAAAGATTAATTAAGTTTCAGTTAAGCACTTAATTAATTAAGTAATTAAAGATTAATTAATTTGTGGTTAATAATTAATTAATTTGTAATTATTAATGGTTAATTAAAGTATCATTACTTAAGGAAGTAATTAAGGGATTGTTAATGCGAGATCTTTAACTAGGGATTATAAAATGATTGATTAATGTGATTAATTTTAATAATTAATTAGATTAATTAATTAAGGATAATCATTTGTGGGATTGTTTAAGTATAATTACTTAATGAAAGTAATTAAAGGGATTAATTACTTAGTGTAATTAATTAAATAAGTTAATTAATTAGTTTAATTAATTTAAGATAATCACTTGGTGATTTTTTAAGTATAATTACTTAATGAGATTTACAAAGTACAATTACTTGATGAAGTAATTAGTGGATAATTACTGAACGTAATTAATTGAAGAATGGAAGCTGTTTTGGGTTTAATTACTTTGTGTAATTAATAAGAAGAATAACTACTTAGTGGAAGTAATTGAGGATTAATTACTTAGTGTAATTAATTTAAGAATTAATAAAATTTATTTAGAAATTAATTAAGTGATGTAATTAATTAAGGATAATTAATTACTAAATGTAATTAATCAAGGTTGATTAATGAATATAATAAATTAAAGATTAATTAATAATTAAAGAATTAATTAGGGATCGTTAATTAATATAATTAATGAAGTAATTAAGGTTTGATTAATTAAAGATAATTAATCAATAAAAGTGATTAACAAGTAATTAATTAATTGTAATTAATTAAGGATTAAAATAATTAATTATAGTTAATTAATTTATGAAGTAATTAAAGGTTAATTACTGCAAATGGTTAAGGACAATTAATTTGTATAATTACTTAAAGGCTAATTTCTTAATGTAATTAGAGAATAATTAATCAGGGATGATTAATTAAGATGAATGCTTAGAAGATGATTAATTAATTTATTTGTAATCAATTAATGGTTAGTAAGCAAAATTTATAGTGATAAAAGTAATTAATTTAATTCATTTTAAATTAATTGTAGATGGTGTGTTTGATAGATCTTTGCTTATGGATGGCTAATTGATATTGAATGCGTTGAATGGTTTGATATTTCTGATATGAGATATGTATTGATTTGTGATATTGGGTGCTTTGGTTGAATTGTGATGATATGGATTATCTATTTGTGATAATGTGAATTATTTATCTTTGTGAATATAGATAATAGAATTGAATTATTTTAACTTTAAAACAATTTGGCTTTAAAAAATGGCATTTTGGATTTTGATGAGACCGGGATCGGGTTTCCAAATTTGGATGTCCTTAAAACCACATCGATCCAAATTAACGATAAATCGTGAATCTCAAGTGATTATGAAGATTCAAAGTGCAAGGGTTATTGTTATTAACTTTGAGGGTGATTCCAAAATGAGTGTAACGAGATAATGCCTTCGGGTTCGTTCGAACCCGGAATGAACTTTTATGGATTGAATGCTTTCAGCTCATCGTCAGGTGGACGATGAGCATTCTAAAATAGATGTGTTCTATAAAGGTAATCATAGCCTCATCAACTGGGAATGGCTAAAAAAGGGGAGGTGCAGCAAGGCTAAGTGAATTACGCTTAAGTAGGACAAGATTTTCCCCTGTCTAGAAGTCCATTTTTATTCGGCTGTGTGGGGCAGTTGATTCGCGACAACTGTCGGGGTTATCTTGTTTGGGACTCTCCGGTAAGGGATGGTTCCGGCCTTATGTTGCAGGGGATCGGGAGGGATCCTCGATACGGTGATGTAGACCCCATACTGTGACGGACGGTACCCCAGTAGCCCTGTCGTTGATGGAAACCCATTCTTCCTACGTGCCCTTTACGGTTTTGATTGTATTATCCACTTTGTTGCAGTATTCTAGAATTTAATCAAGTAACAATTTCAGCTATTTCTTATTTATTTGAAAACCCTAGACCATATTATAATATCGCTGGATTTCCTATCAAATATTTTGGTTAGCGTAAGGTAAAAACTTACCCATGTTTATGTGTGGGGAGTCTTACGTGAAACCTTTTTGTTTTCAAAGGTTTTTCAAAGTTAAGCAACTTTAACCTATTACTCACATCAGACCCATGTTTGACCCGGAGTTTATCTTCTGTTTTCTTAAACTCTTGGGTACTCAAATTTCAATGTGTAGCCAAGGGATTCAAGTTAGCTTTGACGAATTCTGGAGGAGCAATGGAGTAGGAGGCTTCAGTGTTTGTAGATATATAAGTGGTTCCGCTGTGTTGATCTTTGAGTCGTTTGTTTGAGTCGTATCCTATGTTGTGATAACTAGACAGGTGTTTATAACTATCTAGCATGTGTTGTATAAGCTGTGCAACTCTAATAGATGTTGTATACTATGTAATATTTATGTGATTAATATAATTTATTCGTTCCGTTGTTGAGATTCTGATGTTGTTTTGTTCTTCTTCCCTATCTTTTCTCTTTTCTATCCCTTTTTTCTTTATCATGATACGTCTTTCTGTGGGATGAAAGGCGGGTCGTGACATAGCTAGAATGCTTACATCTCACGTTCCAACATAGTTGGACACAATCAAAACGTACGACACTTATTAGAGATTGGATTCCATACAATGGCAGGGCTACTGGGGTACCGCCCGTCACAGTACCTGGTCTAAATCAAAGTACCGAGGATCCACCTTGATCCCTTGTATCACAAGACTGGGACTATCGCTTACTGGATAATCTCGAATAAGACAACCCCGCAGTTGGCGCGACCAACAGCCCAAACAACCGAATAAAAGAGACCTCCAGACAGGGGAAATCTTTTCCTACTTGGGTGCTACCTACTTAGCCTTGCTGCACCTCCCTTGTTTTTGACATTCCCGGTTGATAAGGCTTGAGGCTACGATTACCTTTTAGAACACATATCTTGGAATGCTCATCGTCCTCCAATGATGATGGTTTGATAGCATTCAATGCATACAAGTCCTTTCCGGGTTCGAACAAAATCGAAGGCACTATTTCGTTACACTCATTTTGGAATCACCCTCTGGGTTAACAACAATAGCCCTTGCACTCTAAATCCTCATCTCGAAACTGAAAGCACTATCTCTGTTACACTCGTTTTGGAATCACCCTCAGAGCTAACGACTTTTGCCCTTACACTTCTAGTCTTCATCTTGATCTTCACTTGAGATTTCACGACCTATCGTTTAATTTGGATCGATGTGGTTTTCAAATATCCAATTTGGAAATCCGATCACGGTCTCATCGAAATCCAAACGCCGTCTTTTAAGGCCAAGTTGTTTTAAGTTTTAACAATTCAATTTTATTATTTAGAATAACATATTGACATAGACAGATAATTCACATTATCACAGATAGAAAATCCATATTATCACAATTCAACTAAAGCATCTCATATTACAAAAAAGCACATATCACATATCAAAGGTATCAAACAATCAAAGGCATTCAATATCATTCAATCATCTATAAGCAAGATTAATCAGATGTACAATTTCTAATTATTTAATTAATCTCGAAATAATTAAATTAATTACTTTAATTACCTTTATGTCCTGCTTACTTACATTAATTAATTACAACCTAATTAATTAATCATCCTTTAATTAATTATTTTTTAATTACATTAAGTAGTTAGCCTTTAATTAATTACATAAATTAATTATCCTTTGACCATTCACATTAATTAACCCTTAATTGCTCACATTAATTAATTATACTTAAATTAATTACATTAATTAATTATACTTAAATTAATTACATTAATTATTGATTCCTTAATTACTTTCATTAATTAATTACTCTTTTAATTAATTTCATTTAGTAAGTAATCTTTAATTAATCACATTCATTAATTAACCTTAATTAATCACATTTAGTAATTAACTATCCTTTAATTACTTACATTAATTAATTACCCTTAAATTTATTACATTAATTAATTAGTCCTTTAATTAATTACATTGAGTAATTATCCTTATAATTATTTGCATTAAGTAATTATCCTTTAGTTACTTTCGATAATTATCCATTAATTACTTACACTAAGTAATTATACTTTATTAATTACATTTACTAATGATACTTAATTAGTTACATTAAGTAATTATACTTAATTAGTTTCATTAAGAGATTATCCTTAATTAATCAAACCAATTAAATATTGTAAATTAATTACATTAATTAATTATCTTTAATTAATTAAGTAATTGTACTTGAATTACTTTTATTAATATGATCTTAATTAATTAAGATAAACCATTTACCTTAATTAAACACTTACTTACATTCTTTAGCTTAAATTAAATTAAATGCTTGAAAATTTTTTCTATAAAAACATTTGAGAACTCTTCGATTTATTAAAGTTAAATACTCCGACTTCAGTCACATCTTAATTACCTCATTATATCATTTCTGAAAAACATTTAGAAATTAATTACATAATTAACCTACTATATAATTACTTTTAAACAAACAATTTTAAACATTTTAAATTTTTGAAAAACTTGTTTAAAACTCGTTAATACTTTGCTTTGGAAAACTTGGTTTATATTTCTTTTGGAAACTTATTTATTTTAGTATACCTTAAAACTTGGTTAACAAATTGCTTGAAAACTTGTTCATTTAATAAACTTTAAAAAACTTGGTTATATTTACTTAGCTTTTAAAAACTTGTTCGTACTTCTTATGCTTTTAAAACCTGGTTTATATTTTACTTTTAAAACTTTAAACTTGGTTAAACATTCTGCTATAAACTTGAATTAGATTATAACTTCAAACATGGTTATCTTTTTATATAATTTAAAACCTGGAACATTTTTTCCTTTAAATTTTAAAAGCCTGAAAACAAATTTACTTATAAAATTTAAAAACCAGTTAACTAAAAGCAGACCCGAGCTAATTAAACAAAAACCTGAGCCAATCAAATAAAACCCCGAGCAACTCACGTACACCACAACTTCGAGACAACCCACCATCGAACTCGAGCCCGACCTGAGAAAACTCGTTCTTCCCTGATCACCCAACTAACCCAAACATAAACGTGCACACGTGCACGTGCACGTCGATCTGAACGTCACCGACACCTCGCAGACGACGCTCACAAGTCGATGACGACCCCCACGAGAGCTACAACCATCCAGTACCCTCATTCAACTGGAAAAAAAATCAAGCTAGTCGATCAATACCTGGAACCAAACCTGAACGACAAAACTTCACTACGACGACAATCCCGACCACCAGCATCCAAGCCACCTCATCCAGAGCAACGTCACGACATCCAGCTTCATTTCCCCCACACGCGATCGCCTCCGATGCTTCCCAGATGACACACGACCTCGAAAATCAATGTCATATATATATATATATATATGAATAGGAAGTTATGAATTTTAATGTGTTGTTCACGAGTCTGTGTAAACAACAGAGCATATATATACACACAATCACAGGCTTGCACAAGTATATGCACATAATACTTCACTATATTCAAAAAAGATATATCTACATAAACCATATACAATATCACTGCACAGATCTATCACATGCATCAAACAATATAAAGAATTTTAGCTTTAAAATGATAAGTTTACCCACTAGTTAAGATGATAACAGAGGAACAGGCTTTCTTTTCTTTGATCTGCACTGCCCTGGTTTAGAACTGAATCTTGATAATTGATGTATATTTAGTTGATCTTTAAATCTAATTTTGCTTGATCTTTGAATTGAATTTATGTTGAGTTGACCTACTGCTTGAACTCAGGTTGAATTAGGTTGAAAACTTGAAAAACTGATGTTGTTTTAATTTATCTTTTGATTTTTGAATTTTGGTTTTTAGTTTCTTTTAAGTTTTGAAAAGATGAAGAGAAAAAAGATTGAGGAAGAAAAAGAATCGAGCTGAAAATGGAAATAGCCTGGTTCTCTCAAAACACTTATTATTATAATCTAATTAATAAAGAAAATTGTTTTGCCACTTGTTATTTCAAGTTATATTAAGCTTACAAATATCAGTGCATGTTTTAATTATCTTACAAATGTCAAATGCTTGTATTATATATTTAAAAATGTTTAAATCTTTATTTTATAAATTTCTTATGCTTTAATATTAATATGTTTTATGTTTTCTTTATATATATACTAAATTCATATGCATTTAAAAAGAAAGAATATTTTAAACCTTTTATTAGATTTCATTTAAAATTTTAAAATAAAATGTACTAAATTTTTATAACAAATCCTATTAAGCTAAAATACTTTTAATAAATATATATATATACACACTATATTAAATGTTTGAAAATATAGAGTTTATCTTTAAATAGCCTTTTTGAAAATTAATACATTGAATTTAAAACATATTTTCCAAATCACAATACACACACACACACACAGATATATATATATATATATATATATATATATATATTATAATTAGAAAACATATCTTTATTAGGTTGAAAAGATAAATTTTGCCAAATTAAATATTATTAGCTTTGAAAAGATAAATTTTATTAAATTAAATAATTATATTATCAACCAATATTGTCAAATTAAATGATTATAAAAGAAAATTATTAAACCAATATTGCCAAATTCAAATTATTAAAAATGAAGATTATCAAATTGTTATTGCCAAAATTCCGGGTCATCATCCTTAAAATAATGTCGTCCCCAAAATTTAAAAGCAAAGATAATTTAATAATCCAGCAAAACTTTTATTAAAACAACAAAGCATACATCAACCATACACTAACAGCCATAGCAACCAATTTAAAAAAACAAACCTATCTAACTATCCTGACACAATTCAGGAAAGACCTTCCTAACACTATCTAGAGTTTTCCAAGTATAATCACTAGGATCCTCGCCCTACTGAACCTTAACTAGCTACACCACTCTGATCCTGAGCTCCTTCTCAATATGATCTACAATCTGAACAGGATGTATTGATCACAGTAAAATCTGGCTCAACTTCTAAATCCTTCTTGAACTGCTGGTTCTACAACCAGTGATGGACCAAGCACGTACTCCTTAGATAAGATACGTGAAATATACTGTGAATCCCAGCCATCCGAACTGGCAATTCAATCCTGTAGGCCAAAGTACCAATCCTTTGATCAGAGAAAACCTTATCCAAAATCCAAATCTCCAACTTCGAATTCCAAATTCCTACGTCTCTAATCCGCATAACTCTTCTGACGATCTCGGGCTGCCTTCACCCTTTCTTGATCATCTCAACCTTCGTAGATGCCTCTCGAAACAAATTTGAATGAAGAATAAGATGATCCCGGGATTCTACTCAACAAGATGGTCCTCCCAAGATCCTCCGAAATCCAGAATACAAGCTCTACTCCACAAGCATCAGTAGACTTCGAACTTACTTCTTCCATCCGTAATAGCCAAAACAGGTGCACTTGCCAACTTTGCCTTCAGATTTAGAAAAGCTTCTTCACACTTAGGGGTCCATTTGAACTTCGCTCCTTTCCCAGACCGCTTGATCAAGTGAGAAGGTACCTTAGAATAGTCCCGGATGAACTTCCTGTAGAAACATTCTAATCCAAGAACACTGTGAATTTCCGTAGGAGTCTACGGTTGCTTCCACTCTAGAACAGCTACTACCTCGCTTCCACTGCGCAACTCTGATTTGGACTAGATGAGAATGTCGTCGATGAACACGACATACTTGATCAACACATCCTAGAAAAAACGGTTCAACGGATCCACAAAATAAACTGGAGCATTGGTTAACCCAAAAGACATAACCAACCACTCAAAGTAACAAATAAGTTTTCTGAATGCAGTCAAGGAAACTGTCTTTAGCCACCCTTAGCTGGTGAAAACCCGAAACTAGATCTAACTGAGAAAACATAGAAACACCAAGAAGAAGATCAAAAAGATCACCAATACAAGGCAAGTGATACTTATTCCTGATGGTCACTATCCAACTCTAGATGCATGAAAAACCTTTGACTTCTTTGAAGATATCCGAGAAAAATTACCATCAACTTTATAGCTCCTACTTCCTTATAAGATGCCTCAATCCCAATCAAAAGATTACACAAGAGAACACTCAAACTATCGCAAGTCACTTTTGCGATCCTACCCAGTTAAATTCCCAAAAGATTCAGTTCTCTCTTCACAAACCAGAACAGCTTAATGCTTGTCTAACCAATCCATCGAAGAAATGGTTCCACTCTGCTTCCTTCGAATTCCACCTCTAGGACACTGCTTAGCCAAAAGATCTTCCTACTGGCACACATAACACTCCAAACTATGATGTTGCCTTTCGGGTTTCCTCTTACCCTGCTTCTTCCAATTCGGATTGAAATTCCTTTCGTTCTGGTTGAAAGAATCCCTATTTGGTGCTAACACAGATGCCACGGGACTTCTAATCCATAAGCTCTTCGACCCTTAAAGACATATCAACCAATTCCACAAACGAGCCTTTGAGATGGGCAGTCCTCTTCTCAAGAAACTTGGGCCTCAAACCAAACACAAGCATCTCGCTTTCCTTAAGGGGTGTGTCAATAAGACCAGGTCCATAGAGGCAACTCATTGGACGTAGTCTCATACTTCGATATAGACAAATTCCCTTGCTTAAGATCCAGATAATTCCTATACAGCCAAGTCTTCCTTGCGGTGGGTATAAACCGCTCCTCAAACCCTTCCTTAAACTTGCTCCAAGAGAAAACATCTTCGGGAACTTCCATGATTACTGCGTCCCACCATGCAGCTACTCCTTCTTGAAGTTGCCAAGATGCTATCACTCGCTTCTGCACATCTGACTAATCCAAACTCTAGAAAATCCGCTCACATGAGCGCAACCAAGCTTGTACATCAGTGATGGACTCCTTACCTTAAAAAGGCTATCCATCGAGATTGGTGAAATTCTTACTCAATATTCCACAGCTCACTCGAGGCGGATTGGGTCTATAGGCTCGGTAGATACTCTTCCACCTTCAACACTCGGACCTCTTCGATTTGTGGTAGTCGTGCTACTCATGCCACTACCCTCAACCAAAGAACTTATGTTGGCAAAACCGAACTGGTACCCCCAACAAATTAGGTGTGTATATATATACATACAAGTATGCTCTTTCAAGAAAGATATTACTCCAAAGCCTAGGTATTCTATCAACCTAGAGCTTTGATACCACCTGTGATGACCCGCCTTTCATCCCACAGAAAGACGCATCATCATTAAGAAGGAAAGGGATAAAAAAGAGAAAAGATAGGAAAGAAAGAACTAAACAATATCAGAATCTCACAGCGGAATGAATAAAATATATTAATCATATAGTTATTACATAATATACAACATCTATCAGAGCTACAGAGCTTATACATCACATATTAGACAGTCTTGAAGACATTTCCATCATACAACTCAGAATCCATTATAATTCATCAACACAGCGGAAACACTATATATCTACATACGCTGAAGCCTCCTGCTCCAAGTCTCCTCCAAAATTCGTAACAAGCAAACCTGAATCCCTTGGCTACTCATAAAAATTTGAGTATCCAAGAGTTTAAGAAAACAGAAAATAAACTCTGAGTTAGACATGGGTCTGGTGTGAGTAAACGGTTAAAGTTGTTTAACTTCGAAAATCATTTGAAAACAAATGTATCTCTTAAGACCATGCCAAAATAAACATATTGGGTTTTTACCTTACGATAACCAAAACATTTGATAGGAAATCCAGTGATATTATAATAGTGTTTAGGGTTTCCAAGTAAAATAGAAAATAGCGGAATGCTTACATCTCATGTTCCAACATAGTTGGGCACAATCAAAACGTACGGCACTTATTGGAGATTGGATTCCATACAATGGCAGGGCTACTGAGGTACCGCCCGTCACAGTACCTGATCTAGATCAGAGTACCGAGGATCCACCCTAATCCCCTACAACACAAGGCCGAGACTATCCCTTACTGGATAATCCTGAATAAGACCACCCGCAGTTGGTGCGACCAACCACCCACACGGTCGAACAAAAGGGACATCTAGACAGGAGAAATCTTATCCTACTTGGGTGCTACCCACTTAGCCTTGCTGCACCTTCCTTGTTTTAGTCATTCCTGGTTGATGAGGCTTGAGGCTACGATTACCTTTTAGAACACATATCTTGGAATGCTCATCGTCCTCCAATGACGATGGTCTGACAGCATTCAGTCCATACAAGTCCATTCCTGTTTCGAACGAAACCAAAGGCACTATTTCATTACACTCATTTTAGAATCACCCTCAGAGTTAACGGCAATAACCCATGCACTCTAAATCTTCATCTCGAAACTGAAAGCACTATCTCCATTACACTCGTTTTGGAATCATCCTCAGAGTTAACGACAATAGCCCTTACACTTTGAGTCTTCATCTTGATCTTCACTTGAGATTTCACGACCTATCGTGTAACTTGGATCGATGTGGTTTTCGGATATCCAATTTGGAAATCAGATCCCAGTCTCATCGAAATACAAATGCCGTCTTTTAAGCCAAGTTGTTTTAAGTTTTAACAATTCAATTTTATTATTTAGAATAACGTATTCACACAGATAGATAATTCACATTATCACATATAGATAATCCATATTATCACAATTCAACCAAAGCATCTCATATTACAAAGCAGCAGATATCACATATCAGAGGTATCAAATAATCCAAGGCATTCAATATCATTCAATCATCCATAAGCAAGATTTATCAGATGTATAATTTCTAATTAATTTAATTAATCTCCAAATAACTAAATTAATTACTTTAATTACCTTTAAATCTTTCTTACTTACATTAATTAATTACAAACCAATTAATTAATCATCCTTTAATTAATTATTCTTTAATTACATTAAGTAATTAGCCTTTAATTAATTACATAAATTAGTTATCTTTTAACCATTCACATTAATTAACCCTTAATTACTCTTATTAATTAATTGTACTATAATTAATTACATTAATTTATGATCCCTTAATTACTTTCATTAATTAATTAATCTTTTAATTAATTATATTTAGTAAGTAATCTTTAATTAATCACATTCATTAATTAACCTTAATTAATCACATTCAGTAATTAACTATCCTTTATTTACTTAAATTAATTAATTACCCTTAAATTAATTACATTCATTAATTAATCCTATAATTAATTACATTGAGTAATTATCCTTTTAATTATTTGCATTAAGTAATTATCCTTTAATTACTTTCAATAATTATCCATTAATTACTTACACTAAGTAATTATACTTTATTAACTAAAACCAATTAATTATCTTAAATTAATTACATTAATTAATTATCTTTAATTAATTAAGTAAGTATACTTTAATTACTTTTATTAATAAGACCTTAATTAATTAAGATAAACCATTTACCTTAATTAAACACTTATTTACATTATTTAAATTGAATTAAATTAAATTAAATGCTTGAAAATAATTTCTACAAAAACATTTTAGAATTCTTTGATTTATTAAAGTCAAATACTCTTACTTCAGTCACATCTTAATTACCTCATTAAATCATATCGGAAAAACATTTAGAAATTAATTACATAATTAACCTATTATATAATTACTTTTAAACAAACAATTTTAAACATTTTAAACTTTTGAAAAACTTGTTAATACTTTGCTTTGGAAAACTTGGTTTATATTTCTTTTGGAAACTTATTTATTTTAATATACCTTAAAACTTGGTTAACAAATTGCTTGAAAACTTGTTCATTTAGTAAACTTTAAAAAACATGGTTATATTTCCTTAGCTTTTAGAAACTTATTCATACTTCTTATACTTTTAAAACCTGGTTCATATTTCACTTTTAAAACTTTAAACTTTGTTAAACATTCTGCTATAAACTTGCATTAGATTATAACTTCAAACCTGGTTATCATTTTATATAATTAAAAACCTGATACATTTTTTCCTTTAAATTTTAAAAGCCTAGAAGCAAATTTACTTACAAAATTAGAAAACATGTTAACTAAAAACAGACCCTAGCTAATTAAACAAAAACCCGAGCCAATCGAATAAAACCCTGAGCAACTCACGAACACCACAACTTTGAGACAACCCTCCATCAAACTCGAGCCCGACCTGAGAAAATTCGTTCTTTCCCGATCACCCAACCAAACCAAACACAAACGTGTACACGTGCACGTCGATCTGAACGTCACCGACACCTCGTCGATGACGCTCGCAAGTCGACGACAATCCCCACGAGAGCTACAACCATCCAGTATTCTCATTCGACTGGAAAACAAAAATTGAGCTAGTCGATCAATACCTGGAACCAAACCTGAATGACAAAACTTCATCGCGACGACGATCCCGACCACCAGCATCCATGCTGCCTCATCCAAAGCAATGTCACGACACCCAGCTTCGTTACCCCTACACACGATCGCCTCCGATGCTACCTAGACGATACACGACCTCGAAAATCAGCGCCGACCAAAATTGGCAATCGTACCCTAGTTCGACGTCGTTTGGCCACCACGGCCATCTAAAAATCCTTCCACCATTTTTCCGATGATCCCCATCCTTCACACCTTCTTCGGCAACAGCCACGACCTTCTACTTGCCGCTGTTTATCGAAAATCGATAAAACCCCTCATACCGATCAACTCAAGAATTCTCAACACTTACAATACTAAAAATTATGAAATTACTTTTAAAAATCACCATTCGTTAGCCTGAATTTGATTATGGATTCAAAACATAAAATTAATTCACTGAATTTTCTAATCTAAAGAAACTCCTCTGTAATACCCAATTTTCTAAATATTTCCACTTGAAACTATTTTTAAAAATGAAATTATTATGTTACAAACATTTCCTTTTTAGAGATCAAAGCCTGAATTTGTCTGAATAGGAGTTATGAATTTTAATGTGTTGTTCATGAGTCCGTGTAAACAACAGAGCATATATATACACACACACAATCACAGGCTTGCACAAGTATATACACATAGAACTTCACTATAATCAAACAAGATATATCTACACAAACCATATACAATATCACTTCACAAATCTATCACATGCATCAAACAATATAAAGAATCTTAGCTTTAAAATGATATGTTTACTCACTAGTTATGATTGATAACGGAGGAACAGGCTTTCTTTTCTTTGATCTGCACTGCCCTGGTTTACAACTGAAGCTTGATAATTAATGTATATTTTGTTGATCTTTAAATCTGATTTTGCTTGATCTTTGAATTGAATTTATGTCGAGTTGATCTACTGCTTGAACTCAGGTTGAATCAGGTTGAAAACTTGAAAAACTGACGTTGTTTTAATTTTTCTTTTGATTTTTGGATTTTTATTTTTAGTTTCTTTTATGTTTTGAAAAGGTGAAGAGAAAAAAGATTGAGGAAGAAAAAGAATTGAACTGAAAATGAAAATAGCCTGGTTCTCTCAAAACACTTATTATATAATCTAATTAATAGAGAAAATTATTTCGCCACTTGTTATTTCAAGTTATATTAAGCTTACAAATGTTAGTTCATGTTTTAATTATCTTACATATGTCAAATGCTTGTATTATATATTTACAAATGTTTAAATCTTTATTTTATAAATCTCTTATGCTTTTATATTAATATGTTTTATGTTTTCTTTACATACATATATACTAAATTCATGTGTATTTAAAAAGAAAGAATATTTTAAACCTTTTATTAAATTTCATTTTAAATTTTAAAAGAAAATGTACTAAATTTTTATAACAAATCCTATTAAGCTAAAATACTTTTAATATATATATATATTAAATGTTTGAAAATATAAAGTTTATCTTTAAATAGCCTTTTTGAAAATTAATACATTGAATTTAAAACATATATTCCAAATCACAATACACACACACACATATATATATATTATAATTAGAAAACATATCTTTATTAGTTTGGAAAGATAAATTTTGCCAAATTAAATATTATTAGCTTTGAAAAGATAAATTCTGTTAAATTAAATAATTAGATTATCAACCAATATTGTCAAATTAAGTGATTATAAAAGAAAATTATTAAACCAATATTGCCAAATTCAAATTATTATAAATGAAGATTATCAATTTGTTATTGCCAAAATTCTGGGTCATCACATTACGGTTATATTTTTATCTCGGTCACTAGCGGTTCGTACGTGAACGAAATATTATGTAGCGGGTTACCGTAAATAATTCATTTAAAAACCATTGTAAAATCAAATTAAGATTCAAATTTTAAACAACGATTTGATGGCGTGGAAATGTTGGACAGCACGAGTAGTCCTTTTGTCATGAGAAAAGAAAACATAATTATTTTGTTTTTTTACTTTCAAATCAAATAAATTCAATGTATAAAACATGGTAAAGCATACTTGCTTTCTCTCTATCTCCTTTTTTTTTCCACCGCTTCATCCTTCCAGTAGTTTGAAAAACAAAAAAAAATAAGGAAAGAGCAAAACTTCAAAAATTATTAACTCTAAATCTACTCGATGGAAAATTCCAAAACTCGCTTCTTTTGGATGTTAGTTAAATTGTTGATTGCTTGTTTAGTTGAATTTCCATTTGGAAAATTGATGAGATATTAAATTGATCGTTGTAAACCTATATGATTATATATAAATTATTCAAAACCATTGGTTTGCCGAAAAAATCTGTAAAGGGACCCAAAGGGGGTTTCTTTCCAAAAATTATTTATATACATTCATATGTTGTTATATTGATGATAATTGAATAAAATCCTAATATCCCATCTAATAGTTTAATTGTCGTTATAGCAATTTTCGTCATACCATCGTTTATCCAATTTCATTTCCAAAAACCCTATTATATAAATTTGAGCTTATGTTTCTGCTAAAAATAGTATTGATTTTTTTAATCATTTTGATTAATGATCATTTAAATTAATTAATCATTTTAATTAATTAATTTGAGATTAATTAACTAATTTAATAAATGATGATTAAAAATTGGTTAACTTTAGATTTAATTAATCATTTTTGCTATTGATCTTTTATACTTAATTAATCATTTTAGCTAATGACTATTTGAGCTTACCTAATTAATTAATTATTCTAATTAACGATAATGCAGTTTAGTTAATTAGTTAATTAAATTACGGATAATTGAAATTAATGATATTTAAAAGTAATTAATCATTATAAACAATGATATTTGATAAAACATTTTTATAAAGGATTTTATAATGGTTTTATAAAGGATTTTATAAGGGTTTTAAAGGATTTTATAAAAGGTTTATAAAAGAACTTGTATAAAGGGATTTAACTGGATGCATTTTAAAAGAATTTGCGTAGAGGTTTATGAAAAGGGAAAGAATTTTAAACTATTTTTGAATTTATAAATAGCTTTATAAAATGGTTCTAAAGCATAAAAATAGTTTATAAATGATTTAATAGGGATTTATAAATTATTTTCGAAATTGATCGAAAGAAAATCTTCCTCGGTATTTATAAATTTATTTATACTTTTTGAATAATATGGACATCTTGATATGAATGTATAAACTATTCTTGGATTATTTTTTTAAATGATCATGGTGTGAAATAAGCTGTTGGTTGTTAAAGAGACCGAGGTCGGATATTGTCATACTCTCTGCCAATTCCGAAACCACTTTAACAACCGTGTACATGGTGGGGAATCTAGAACGAAGTAGGATGTTTTGGCAAACGCTACTGGTATGGGGTAAGAACGTAGCTCTGACCTTCGGGTCAGCTAGATATGATTAAAACAAGATCTATCCGGGCCAAGTTAGGTCGCTCCTCCTATCGGACACGCTTTTTCGATACCATACCTATTACTTTTTGATTGATTGGTGGCTACCCACGATTTGATTATGAGAGTGTGTCACGAGAAGGGCGGTAGTAGCTGATATGCGTAACTACCAGTCCGGGCATGCAAAATGGTAGAATCCTACCATGGGCATTGCCTCGCATGCATTGTCATATGCCTTATCGAGCCCACTACGATTTTGGTTTGTGTCGTACCTATGAAGTGCTCCCTGATAGCCCATCGGTTTACGGTGGAGTTTACAGTACCGTATAGACTACAATGCTTATATAAAAATGTGTTAATGGGGATATAGGTAAGGCCTTAACTCTATTTTAATCACGAAACATCTCTTAATTTATTTCACGCACGTTATATACAGTAGCGTATATAACGTATTTCACTACATATAGATAGTTTAGCGGATCCTTAGGAGATTGAAAATCACGAAACATCTCTTAAGTTATTTCACGCACGTTATATACTGGATAGGAGATATAAAATCCCGTAAACATCTCTGAAGCCATTACACTCATATTTACTTATTGTTGATTTAACTTACATAAGATCTTTTAGTTATGACTCAGGTGTTTTGTCTTTTCATTATGCTTGGGTTAGCCTGAGCATTTCAGTGTTGAAGACTATTTCTGGTGGATGAAGATGAAGTTTGGTATAGTATATTATTAGTAATTTTCCGCTGCATCATTTTTGGTATGTCGTTGTTTGTACTCCGATTGTTATGAAATTTGTGTAATCAAATGTATATTATAAAATAGCTTCATGAACTGTTTATTTGATTATTATATTTTGTCATTCCGTTGTGAGATTTTGTGTTTTGTTTTTCCTTCTTTTCTCTTATTTTCTTATTTACCCCATTAACAATCCTCCTTTTTGAATAGTTAGAGTTGACAAGTGTGGTTTATGGATGCCTTAGCCTGTTCGGGGTTAACTCATTAGAGATAGGATTATTAATACCCTAGAATGAGTTTGAGAGTAAATATATCAGAGAGCATATTTGTTAGTGCTACAAAAATATTTTGTATTGTGTTAATTTGTTTTGTTGAGTATTTATGGATTTCGGTCGGTACATAGGACGTTATGGCATCGTTAGGGATTTCTAAACACTTGAAAGGGCAAATTGACACAATATTGTTTAAAAAAAGGTAAATGAAATAATTTTAACTAGTATTATATTCTGTATATAAAAGAATAATTTTTATAATTGGAAATAGTTGTATGTGATATGTTTGTTTGTTAGGAAGTGAACTTTTGTAAATATTGGTTGCAAAATATGATTTATAAATAAAATGAATTTAATTGGAAATTTGAGAAATTAAGTTCCGGGGTTTTTAAATTGTTTTTCGAAGATTTTCGAATAAAATATTAGTATTCTCTGGAAGTATTTTGGATATAAATGTTTTCAATGTGATTTGAAAGAAATGTTTTAGAAGAATTTTAAATGGAAATAAGTTTTGTACTCCCCTTTTCTGTCACTGGAAAATAATTTTGGTGATGATCGCGATATCATCGATGTTCATTTTCGAGTTTCAAAGTGGGAAAACCACTGTAGTAGCTTTGTTACACATTTGTCTTGATAAACAAATTTTAATTTTATTTTCTTAAGTATGATTTGATATATACATACATATATATATAAGATATGAATATATATATTTCAAAATGATTTGAAATAAACCCTGTATTTAATTCTTAAGTTCTTGTTAATTAATGAATTTTAGTTGTAGAAATAAAGTGAAATTTTAATGGTTGGAAACTTCTAAAATTAGAAATAAGAAATTAGAAACTAAGAGATTAATGGAACTGTAAAGAAATTGGAGATTTGTAACGTATAGATCAAAATATTATGAAAATTAAGAAGATGTAAACTATGGAACATTTTTGTTTACTAAAATGAATAAGATAAATTTGTATAACACTTAATTATATTCTAAAAAAACATATATAAACTTACCTGAAATATTTAGAAGTAGAAATGTTAATATGAATATGTAATAGACTTTTATACAAGCAAAACTTAAGCAATGGAATTATGTCCACAAATAAGAATTATGATGTACAAGAAATATTTTATACATAACTTAACATTTTGAAATGCTAGTAATTAAATTAAATAAGAAAAAATGAATACTGTTTAAATAAATGATTATAAACTCAAGAAAATGGCTGAAATGATTCATTGATGAATATTAATATTAAAGTGGATATCAAGGTTGTAAATAAATAATAAATGTGAAATAAACTGCAATGAAATGGGTGAAATACTTTAATATTGGATTCATGGATGATTTTAGATATTAAATGGGAAATTTTTTATGTAAGTAAATGAAAAAAATGACATTGTATGTATGAATGAAAATAAGTGAGAGTAAATGATGTGAAAAAGAAACCAATAGAATAAACTTAAATAATATTTAAATTCTATGTTGTTGGCTTGTGGAAAGTTTGGGAAATGACACTTCAAATTATTTAAGGATGTATGAAAATCTATTAAGTAATTATCAAAGGCTATTGAATGTATGGTACATGTGGTAGTTTATTTATCATCCTTGTATGATGAAAAGTTTCTGAACCTGGATAAACCATTAGTTTTGTTGCTATAAGTGGTTGATGGATTCTTTTGTGGCATATAATGGTTGTACTGCTTTTGTTTGCATATGATTATTATATATTATATGTCACTTGGGCTATTGATTTGAAACAAACAAAATATTACTCTTTTACGTAATTTAACTCTTTTTGGATTATGTAAGTGGGATACAGGTTTGTGGAAGCAATAACTACTGCTTTTGGTTTCATAAATAAAGTTGTATGTCCGACAAATATGTACATTTTTGGATTACGGTTTTGGAACGATATTTAATTTTTTCCCATGATTTGGGATGTTTATTATTGAAATATGATATATATATATATTGAAATTATTGATATGTTATTTTTCCGGACCTAACCGCGCAAAGAAGACTCTGCCAAAAAATTTCGTGAATTTAGGGCTTAGAAACTTTTTGTGAATGTTGATTTATTTTCAAATTTTATTAAACTAAATTATGTAAATTAATTTTTTATAAATTGATTATTTTGAATAAAAATATATCAATTTATTAGTTCCTTCTTGTTCCTTTTCAGGGACAAAATGTTTTGAGTAGAGGAGAGTGTAACGACCCATATTTTTGATAATTAAAAATATTAAATTAAACAAGTTTTTGAAATTTAATGTAATGAGAAATTAAAATTTAGGATTTATTAATGAAAGTTATAATTTGAATATGATTTAATAATGTTGTTTGAATGTTATTGATAACTATTTTAATGTAAACTCAATCAATTGAAATAATTGAGTTGATTTGGTTATAACTGTAAATAAAGAATAAATAAAATGTTGGATTTAATGTTGAAACTATATGTTATAAATTGGAATAGAATTATTATGGAATATGAAATCAATTAATTAGTACGTTAATTTATTAGCTTTTGTTCATAAACAAAGACTTAGAAATGTGTTTGAATTACTAATATGTAATAATTGTTTTAATTATTATTTTATTATTTAATCCGTTTGAAATTAATATGGAAATCAACAAAATTAATATAATTGAAATATTGTAATTAATACGGTAAAAGAAGTTAACTTTTGAGTGATGAGAATAGTAAGATGGAAACTTATGTTAAATTAATTCATCAAGTAATAGTGATTTAATATAAGAATTTAAATCTAAATAAAAGATTTTATTTGAAATTTAATCTATAATCAATGGATTTATTACAGTTGTAATTGTACGCTGAAATTAATGCAGTATTTAAATGTTAGATTTAACATGGAAGACTATATTGTAAAAGATTATCAATTCCTCTATAATCAAGAATGATGAAAATTGTTAACTTTTGACCTAGAATTTAAAGGTGATTAAATTGATTTTAAATTAATGATTTATTTAATTAATTTGTAAAATTGGTTTTTTGGACACTGTCTCGGATTTTGATGAAACTAGTTTCATCGGATTCATAATAGTGAATTATTCTAAGATTTCAAGTTTCGTAGCGATCAGACTTATTGTTTGATCGTGCGGGCTCGAAACGCAGAGAAATAAATTAAAGAAATTAAATGAATATAATTTGATTTTAAAAGTTCACTTCTATATACAATGGAATTAGGGTTCGAAACTAGTTTCATAGTGTTTAAAAACATCAAAAACACATATTTTGATACATAGGATGACCTATTTTCGTTTCGGGGATGAAACGGGCTTTTTAGGTCGTTGTTATCGTTTTGACCGTTTGATTTGTTCCATCAATTCTCATCCATCTTTGTTTATATAAATAGATTTTTCCTAAAACACTAGCGGTCTTTTATTTTATTTCTGCATGTGCTGCTATTTTCATCTAATCATTCTCAATGGCAGCACAAAACCCTAAATCCCTAATTTCAGATCAAACCCAAAATTCAAACTCCTCAAACCTTATCTAATTATATATTGTTACGAAGTTTTTGGCGAACGTAATATCTATATGCTATTCATTTTTGCATTTGAGTCTCGGTTTGGCTAGAATTTGGTGTAGAAGTTTCGGTCGTCCATATTAGGGTTTTGGTTTCAACGGTGAATCGTCGACCGATCGACGATCGGGAAGTTGTTGCTGGTAGAGGAGATGAAGTATAGCTTATACATGTGTTTGGTTCATGTCAAAGGCACCTAGATTCACCACAATCGGCGACTTAGGGGGTGGCGGCACTGGCGTCTGTGGTAGGCCTTGGAGTCACGCATGGTGGGAGACGAGTCGGTTGGAGGAGGCGATCACGAAGGTGAAGTCGGATCTGGGTGGCGACAACTGTGGTAGCGTGCGGCATGGAGTGTTGATCGACGGCTGTAAGTTGGTTGTAGGGTCGGTCGAGTTGTGCATCTGCTAGGCTTTCTAGAAGGTTAACGAAATTACCATATTGCCCCTATTTTATTTTAATTTTTGAATTTAAAATTTCAGTCTTCCAATTAGCATAAATTTTTCATACGAGCTTGGTTTTGGATGCTATTTCTTTCATTGCGATCATATCGAAATATCAGACAACATGGATCTAGTTTGGTTGGTTTTGGAGACTGTTGGATTTTTGGACCTTTTTGAATTTTAAATCAACTAGAAATCAAAGGTGAGTGATTTAACCCACTCACACAATACTAAACCTTCTTATATTAGTTGCATTAAGTTTATGATGTGATAAGAAATTTATTGATTATTGTTTGGTAATTTAAATTGTCATTTAAATTTAATTTGAATTTATATTGAATTAAATTGCCATTTAAATTAATATTGAATTAAAATTGTTAGTTAAATACCTGATAATGATAATTAGTTAATTGTTGTGATTTATTGGCTGATTTGCTTATTGATTGTGATGAAAGTTATTTGTTGACATTTTGGATGAATGGATGTTTATATCTCTGTTATCACTATGGGTTGAAATGAGGCATACCTGAATGATCTTATAGATTAGGGCAAATCGTTATAGGTTGAAATGATAAATACTCGAGCGATTTTATTAATTTGGAAATTATTTATTTTGGATACGGGTTGAAATGATGTATACCCGGAATATTTAACTATTTTGGGTTGAAATGATACATACCCTATCACTTGACTATAAGGTAAAAAATTATATACCGACACCGGTAGTTGGTTTTAATTTATTTTCTAAATTATAAAGTATGTTTTATTTATAAATTTTATTTTTAAATTTAATTTAATGATTTATTTAAAATTTGTATTTGGAAAATAATTTATTTTATATGTTTTAAAGTTTCAAATTATAAGTCAATATAGTTTGAAGAGATTTATACAAAATTTAATTTAATAAAATATTTAATATAGTTTCAAGAGGTTTATTTAAATTCAATTCAATTTAATATATACAAATTTTATAATAACTTTAATAAATAAAAATGTAAGTGGTTTTGTAAGAAATTTATAAAAGTCTTGTAAAAGATTTTATAATGGATTTTATAAAAGGTTTTAATAAAAGGTTTTTTCTAAAGGATTTTATAATGGTTTTATAAAAGAGTTTATGAGGGTTTTAAAGGATTTGATAAAGGGTCTTATAAAACAACTTGTATAAAGGGATTTGGATGCATTTTAAAGGAATTTACGTAGAGGTTTATGAAAAAGGAAAGAGTTGTAAACTGTTTTGGAATTTATAAATAGCTTTATAAAATGGTTCTAAAGCATATAAATAGTTTATAAATGGTTTAAGAGAGATTTATAAATTATTTTCGAAATTGATTGAATGAAAACCTTCCTAGGTATTTATGAATTTATTTATATTTTTGGACTTATATATGGATATCTTGATATGAAGGTATAAATAGTTTTCATATTTTTATTAAAAATGACCACGGTGTGAAATAAGTGGTTGGTTGTTAAAGAGACCGGGATCAGATATTGTCGTACTATTTGCCAATTCGAAAACCACTTTAACAACTGTGTACTTGTTGGAGAATCCAGAACGAAGTAGGATTTCTTGGGGAACGCTACTGGTATGAGGTAAGAATGCAGCCCTTCTTCGAGTCGGCTTGATTTGACTAAAACAGGAGCTATCCCAGGCCAAGTGAGGTTGCTCCTCCTATCAGACACGCTTCTTCGATACCATATATGTTACTTTGCAATTTATTGGTGGCCATGCACTATTTTATTATGAGAGTGTGTCTCGAGGTGGGCAGATATAGCAACTATGCGTTACCACCAATCCAGGCATGCAAAACGGTAGAATCCTACCCTAGGCATTGCTTCGCTTGCCTTCACATATGCCATATCGAGCCCACTATGATTTTGGTTCATGTCGTACCTATGGAGTGCTCACTGATAGCCCACCAGTTTATGGTGGAGTCTGTATTGACCTGTAAATTTCAATAATTAAACTGGTTAAATTTAATAAGATTTTTGTAATTAAATTTAAGAAAAAAAAGAAAGAAGAAGAAAACCTTTATAATTTATAATGAAGTGAGTGTTTAAAATGAAATGAAAATAAAAAGGATATAGTAACGGTTGTAAGTTACTATTTAATTGGTCTATTAATGTAGTTATAACTGTTACATTTGGGTATTAAATTGAATATATGCAAATAAACGTATGGTAATGGTGTGAATTCAACATTATATAAGCAATTCTGATAATTAGTGGAAATAATAAACTTGAGTGTAATATAAAGTTAGTGACAACATTTATGCAAGTCACCTTTTTATTTAGGGCTGCTAAATTCAGAGTAGGAAGTCAATTACATTTAACTGTATGTAAATGTTCATTAATATGAGATAGGACTGTAATTGTAATGTGTGAATGTAAATGAAATGACATAAATGGAAATTTATATTTTATTCATAAGATGAAATAAAGGAATGAAACCAAGTTAAATAAATTGATTTAGGTTTTATTTATGATAAATGTATATATTTGGGAAATACAATATAATTGAAAATAACAAGTTATTAAAAAGAAAGATAAAAATTGGAATATTTTTTTTTAAGGAAAGATAAACAAATAATAACTAGGTTTATAGAGTGATAACAGATTTAATAAAAAAGTAATATTAAAGCATGGTAGTTATTGGAAAGTAATTAATTGAAATTTGGATGAATTGGGATTTTTTTTATGTATTAGTATAAAAACCAATTTTAATAATACCCATAAGAGGATAAGTTAATAGTCGATTCAATAACATGATTGAGAAATCAAATATATGGATTTATTGGGAATTTAAAACTTATACTTTTTTTGATAAAATACAGCGTTTTGCACGCAATAAAATTTTCTACTTTTATTACATATTATATATATATGTTCTTGTTATTATTATTATTTCTTATATCCACCTCTATTTTATCTTTCTATTTTTATTTTGTCTAGACGGTCATGTTTATTTATTGGATTGTTGCTTGTTTATATCTTTTATTTATGGCTTGGAAGAAACTAAAAGGGTATGCGTTATATTGTCTTAATTGCTTGCCTTTTTAATTGCCTACTCTTTATTTCTTTTAGCTGTTCATTTTCTTTTGGCCGTGTATTGTACTTGCTATTCACGTACAAAGCTAATCATTCTCGTCTCTCATGCAATTCTAGAAAGAAAGAAAATTTAATACATCAAGTTATTCATTTATACCCTCTTTCTTTCTTACCTTAGCCCTCCACCTCATTCATAACTGTGTATTTCTTTTTGCCATTCAAATAAAAAGATTTATTTCCCACTTTTCATTTTTATTTGCCTAGTCTCTGTATTATTTTCCTATGTCTATCTCTTGACATTTATTTCTTTATTTATTTGTGTAGACCTTATTTTATCTATTAATATTTCTTATGTGCATCTTTTATTTAATAGCTTGGAAAAAAATTTCAATTATACATACGTTACTTTGTTTTAAATTACGCCTACGCTAAATTTTTTATTTCTTACCTTTTTATTTACCTATCTATTTAATTACCATACTTTAGTTATGTATTACTCTTCCTAATCACTCCAAAATCTTCTCCTTATCTCATTCCTTTTTCATTTGCATATAAGATTAAATATATATGTTTCTTTTACCTTAAACTTATGACCTTTTCAATTCTAGCCTCTTTATTTCTTACCATTCTTGTAGCCATACATTTTCCATTTTTCTTTTCTTTTCCTTTTCTAAATTTAGCTCGCCCAAGATTTTTATTTATAAGAAAACTCTAAAATGCATATTTTGGTTATAAATTAACGTTCATCGGAATCTAAATCTTTTATAAATTCTAGTTTTCAAATCTTTTAGTTTAATTGAATAAATTCACAACAACTTTTATTTCACTTTTTTTCTTTAAAATAGATTGTATACCTTTTAAAAATAAAATAATTTATACCGTTACTTATATACACTTTTGTAATAGATTCTGGGTAAATGATAAATGAATGAATAAAAACCCAGTGTAAACAAAACATATCTTAATAAGTAATAAATTTCAAGATTCATAAAGAAACTGTTTAAGTATGCATTTAAAGGGCACGTTAGCTGATGGAGTAAATAATGTATATAAGAAAACGTATAAGAATTTAGGCGTCATTTTGAGCGTAAAATTTTGAGTTAGTTATTGCGTCTATAGTGCGCATTCCAAATGTGTATACGTAACTAAAAATGGTTACATAAATCAGTAAATGTACATTTTTGAGTAAGAGGGAAGCATATCTGTTTCAATTTTCCTTTAACCGTGATTAGCCATTTACCTTTTTAGGGACATCCCTTTTCTCTTTTGCTGCAACTATTTTATTTGGTATAAAATCTTTGATCTTTCTAACATTCATATCCTTAATTTGTGCGTTCCTTATTTTATCTATCAGTAAAACTTTCATCTTTTAAACTAAATCATCAATGCAAGTTTCTTGTCACGTAATCAGTATATTTTTTTTCCTATCAGCTTGCCTCCCTTAACTTCATTTTGAAAGATTGCAAAGTAAAACTATTCCTATAATAATAAAATATGTCAAACTTCATTTTCTATGTAGTAGAACCAAATTTCAGTTAAATTTGCTTTATATTTGCAACTAAATGTAATTTAACCTACATGGCAGAAAATGATAAAAACAATGCAATAACTTTAGATATCACATGCATAGACTGCTAATTTATTTCAGAAAGAAACGGATACCGTATATTACATACCTATTATTTCCTACCTTAAACTATTAGCAACGTTCGAAATTTCCTCTTCAGTCAAAGCAAAATATGTTTGATGTTTCTTCCTATAATCATGCAAACCCTTTTGGAAATACTCGGTCAAAAAAACAAACAAAAAATTTCTTTTGCCATTCCTTTATCAAATCAATGTACGTTACTTTTGGATATGTGCTCCAAGATACCACTGCAAAATTAACTATTTGATTTAAATATTCTTTGCCTTATAAACGCAATAATTCAACATCACATATCAAAGCAAAAATATTTGCTTGCCTTTTTTGTTCCCGTTTGATTTGCACACGTTACTTTTCCTTGCGTGCAAAGCTTCTGCCTATAATACAAACCTCATATCACATTTCCTCACCTCAAAATTTTCTGCATCTCTATTTGCTTTTTTCTTTTACGTGAGCAGGGAAATCAGGTAATGGTTTTATTCATTTTTTTTCCTTCCTTCTTCTTTTTGCTTGTTATATTTTGTCGTCCACTTCATGCTCATCTACACCCTACCTTCCTCTCTCCATCTACTGAAGTGGTCAAGTCAATATTTGATTCCATTCGTTCAGTTTATTTCAAAATTTTGTGTTAAATTTTACTTAGTTTTGATGTTGAATTTATTCGTTTCCTTTTCAAGAATAAAAAAATCTGGTCGCAGCCTTCGCAACTTTGATCGTGCTTCTGTGCATTCTCTTTTCAAAGTGTTACCATCGTTTTAAATCAAATCTTCGACGGCATTCAGGTGAGTATTCCTCACCAGACAAACATACTTGTATATTTGTGAATTAATCACAAGTGTAATTGTAAACTTATTTTATTTAATTTTATCTGCCTGTGATATTAACTTATGATGTTAAACCCCATTATTTAATTGACACATCATTAGTTGCATTATCTATTGTTATAATTTGCAGTTATACTATTTATTATTATTTACTATTTAAAAATCACACTGCAAGTTCCCTGAAGAAAAAAAGAGAGATCATTACAGGCTGAAATGATAGGCCTGAACGATAATTACTTATTTATGCATTCATTTGTTTATTTAGGGATTTATTTAACTTGGGATTACGGGTTTGAAATGATAGAACCCGGGTTTTCTTTGTAAATTGCGGATTGAAATGATATATATCCGTATCACTTGACCTAGGCTAGAAAACTATATACAGACCCGTGGTTTATATAATATTTTTCTGAAATGTTTTAAAAACATTTTAAATGGAAAATTTATAATATTCTGGTTTAAAATGTATTTGAATGATTTTTATAAAATTTATAATGATTTTTGAATGAGTCAAATGTTAAATAAATGAATGTTTAAGCAAAATTTTGAAATATAACTTATTTTGGGAAATTCTGAATTTTTGTTAAAAGTGAGATTTTATAAAGTAAAATAATTGATAATAAGTTATATTCTGGGAATTTAAAACTTAATTGTTAAGTTAATAATTTAAATAAAGAAATGGGAATTTAATACTTGGATTCAAATAAGAGATTCATAATAAAATTTGATTTTTTGTATGAAATTTACTTATAAATTCATAAAAATATGAGTATTGAAATTATGACTTCATCATGTGAAAGTATATGATTTGTAAGTGATGATTTAAATAAAATTTTACTTAGTTATGAAATTATAGTTAAACCTTGAAATTTAAATATAAAGGATATTACAGTATTTGTGAATGTTGTAGTTAAATTTAAATGAACTTAAAGGCTAATTTGAACTAAAACCTATTATAGCACTTTGTAAGTGCTATAGTTGATAAAGACAACTAAAGTTTAGTTGGAAATAAAGAAATCTATTACAGCACTTAAATGCTGTCTTTTGTAAATGAACTGTTTTAGCCTATAACTTTAGATAGCATTTTATAAGTGCTACGGAAACTGAATTTTTGATTGTTTTAATAAAATTTAATAATCTTTGGGAAAAAGGCTTAAATTTTGATATGTAATTAATAAAAATAAAGAATTGACTTTAAATGGTTTTAAATGGAAGAATTTAACTTTTAAATGTGAGTTGAAAGGCAATTAATTCCTAAATAAACTGAATAGATTTAAATGGTATTTTATATTAAATAAAATGACTGATGTTTAAATAAATGATGTTTGAAATGATATTATGATATTGAAATTTATTTGAAATTTATTTTGATTTTTAAAGTATAAATACCATTTTTAAAAGTTGTAACCACGTTTATAATAACGTTTGGTTGTTAAAGAGACCGGGATCGGATATCTGGCATACTCTCTGTCGATACTGAAAACCACTTTGACAACCGTGTACGCGATGGAGATTTCAGAATGAAGCAGGAAGGTGGCGACGTTTCCTTTAAGGTAAATATGTGGACCCGACTCCCGTGAGTTGGCATAAGGTGGCTAAAACAGGAGCGATTCTCGGATTAATGAGGTAGCACCTCTGATCGGACGCACTTCTTCGTATGCCCTACTATTAATTTTGTGATTATTTTGGTGCGCACCTTTGATTTCGGAGTGTTGTTCGAGGTGGGTGGTAGCTGCGCGCTACGCATTTCCACCGGTCCGGATGCATAATTGGTATATCTATCTGGCATTGCCTAGTTGTGCCATGTCACCTACCATAGCGAGCCTTATACGATTTTGGTTTTGTACCATACCTATGGAGTGCCCTCTGACGACGCCCATTTCGGGGGAGATTACGGTACTGTATAGACTATGGGAATATATTATGTGTTAAGGTGGAAAATGAAAAGCCTTAACGCTATTTAAGAGTAAGTTTATTTTAATATAGACACTATTATAATGGCGAAAATATTACTATATAGTAAATAGTTTAATGGATCCTTAGAGGATGGGCGGTCCCAAGCATCCTTTAAGTTACTTACTTTATATTACAGTTCACTTGAATTAGCTTACACTGTATAAGTATGTATGTCCTAACTCGAGTGTTTATGTTTTATTTTATGCTCGGTTCAGCCTGAGTTGCAGTTCAGTTTCATCCCGAAGCTAGGATTTCTGTAGATCACTTTCAAGCTGCTTGCAAACTTCCCTTCTAGTTCTTTATCTAAATTTTTGAAATCAAGACTAGTGGACATTTGGATTGTTCTACTGATGATTTAATACTATATTTGGATTAAAGACTATGTAATTTTTTTTTTTGATTGAGACTATTTATAGTGGCTTCATGAACCACTAAATATTTTTAAATTCCGCTGCGAGTTTTCTGATATCTGTGTCTGTGATTATTTATTTACTGTATATTTTGAGATTTGCCAAAAAAAATTTACAACGCGGTATTTTGAACAATTCAAGTTCGACATGTGCGGATGCGAATGGTTGGAAATATCGGGTCGTTACATTTGGTATCAGAGCTTTGGCTCTAGGCAAAACTTATAATGTATGGTAAATTTGATTTACATAATCACTTTCATTCGAGCTTGAATCTCTTCCTTTTCGAATTTTGGAATGTTCCCTGTGGTTCCGAAGTTCATTCGTGTCCCTCACTATTCATTTTCTTTCGATTCTGGAGTATCCCATAACCCCACTTCGGATGATCTTTATAGTGAATTGGCGGTCTCGCTAATATTCTAATAAAGGGGTGAAACTCCTTTGCAATTAGCATTGATTCACCAGAGATTTATATTTATCCTCGATTTAGATGCTAGTATCTTTGGTTATTCTGAACTCCATCTCTTCAGATCGAATGTACATTTACCCTAGAAAATCCACATCGATCTTATTCTTTAAGTCACGGTTGACTCGGTTAAGTTTGCCCGCGATTTATATAAACTTATCTGGTTCCTTATTCTGTTATTTAATCATCGGATCTTCTGATTCGAACTTATCTTTAAATCAAAATTCTCTTTGATTTGAGTCCTTCAAATTTGAATCTCTATACTTGTTTTGAAAATTTATTCCTATATTTGGGAAAAATCTAATATTATATATGTATAATTTTCAGAATTTAACTAGTTGTTTAGAGATAATAGTGTTTGATTTTATTTATGGTTTTGTAAACCATTGGTTTTGTCTTATATAAATAATTGAACTATAAAACATGGTTATAAATTTATTTGGAAACAGAAATGAATTTAAAACAAGAATTTAAGAATTTAATTTCTGATAGTTTCAAACCTTGTGTTGAAAGTCTTAAAAGGATATATTATTATTTGAATTATTTTCGAATAGAAATTTGTTTCCAAAGAATTTTAAAGTTTTAAAAATTAATGCTCTTCTCTTTGTCGCTGGAAAATAATTTCGGTGATGACTGCAGCATCATCGACATTCATTTTCGAGTATCGAAGTGAAAAGACCACGCTGTAGTTTGCTTCAAAAATTTAATTGATTTTAATTTCTAAAATATGACTTAATTTATAATATATATAGATATATGATTTAAATTTGATTTGACATATACTATATGTATCTATTTATTTATCTCTAAAGGGTTTGAAGTTAATTAGAAATTTAATTCATAAATCTATGTTAAAAGGTGATTCTAATGATAAAATAAAGTCAAATTTTGAATGAATATTTAAACTTGAATAATAGAATTGGAATTTTTTTTACTTGTATAATATTAAATAGCATGCCAATATAACTTACCTAAATCATTCAGAAATAAACTATGTAATTGGATAATGTACAATATAAAAGGATTTTATAAATAAAATTTGAGTGGTTATAATAAATGTTATACACTTAAAGTTTCAGTTACAAAAAGACAAATAGAGGTAAATAGAATAAAATAATAATTGAATAATATACAATATCAAATGGTGTTAAAGGAAATTTAGAAATAAATTGGAATAGTTATAATAAATGTAATCTACTTAATATGTGCGATAAGATATATTAAGTAGAATATATTTAATAATAATCCAGAATAAAAAAGAATTAAATTTGTTGAATAAAAGATGATTATTATAAATGACTATACAAATTTATGATTTTAGAAATTGTTAATTTCAAAATAATTGGATAATAAGATAATTAATTTGGAAATAGTTAAGATTGATTTAACTTCAGTAAAAATCAAATGAATTAAATCAATTATTGAATATTAATTAATTCAAATTGAATTTATATGGTTTAAATAAATGATTCCATTTTGAGTTTCAATTTAGTTTTCTTTCAGGGTGTTCTATTCTCCTACCTCCTTCCTTTTCGGGGACGAAAAGTTTTGAGGGGAGGAGAGTGTAATGACCTGTAAATTTCAATAATTAAACTGGTTAATTTAATAAGATTTTTGTAATTAAATTTAAGAAGAAAAAAGAAAGAAGAAGAAAACCTTTATAATTTATAATGAAGTGAGTGTTTAAAATGAAATGAAAATAAAAAGGATATAGTAACGGTTGTAAGTTACTATTTAATTGGTCTATTAATGTAGTTATAACTGTTACATTTGGGTATTAAATTGAATATATGCAAATAAACGTATGGTAATGGTGTGAATTCAACATTATACAAGCAATTCTGATAATTAGTGGAAATAATAAACTTGAGTGTAATATAAAGTTAGTGACAACATTTATGCAAGTCACCTTTTTATTCAGGGCTGCTAAATTCAGAGTAGGAAGTCAATTACATTTAAATGTAGGTAAATGTTCATTAATGTGAGATAGGACTGTAACTGTAATGTGTGAATGTAAATGAAATGACATAAATGGAAATTTATATTTTATACATAAGATGAAATAAAGGAATGAAACCAAGTTGAATAAATTGATTTAGGTTTTATTTATGATAAATGTATATATTTGGGAAATTCAATATAATTGAAAATAACAAGTTATTACAAAAGAAAGATGAAAATTGGAATATATATTTTTGTAAGGAAAGATAAACAAATAATAACTAGGTTTATAGAGTGATAACAGATTTAATAAAAGAGTAAGATTAAAGCATGGTAGTTATTGGAAAGTAATTAATTGAAATTTGGATGAATTGGGAATTATTTTTTTATGTATTAGTATAAAAACCAATTATAATAATACCCATAAGAGGATAAGTTAATAGTCGATTCAATAACATGATTGAGAAATCAAATATATGGATTTATTGGGAATTTAAAACTTATACTTTTTTTGATAAAATACAGCGTTTTACACGCAATAAAATTTTCTACTTTTATTACATATTATATATATATATATATATGTTCTTATTATTTTTTTTTTTATATCCACCTCTATTTTATCTTTCTATTTTTATTTTGTTTAGACAGTCATGTTTATTTATTGGATTGTTGCTTGTTTATATCTTTTATTTATGGCTTGGAAGAAACTAAAAGGGTATGCGTTACATTGTCTTAATTGCTTGCCTTTTTAATTGCCTACTCTTTATTTCTTTTAGCTGTTCATTTTCTTTTGGCCGTGTATTGTACTTGCTATTCACGTACAAAGCTAATCATTCTCGTCTCTCATGCAATTCTAGAAAGAAAGAAAATTTAATACATCAAGTTATTCATTTATACCCTCTTTCTTTCTTACCTTAGCCCTCCACCTCATTCATAACTGTGTATTTCTTTTTGCCATTCAAATAAAAAGATTTATTTCCCAATTCTCATTTTTATTTGCCTAGTCTCTGTATTATTTTCCTATGTCTATCTCTTGACATTTATTTCTTTATTTATTTGTCTAGACCTTATTTTATCTATTAAATATTTCTTATATGTATCTTTTATTTAATAGCTTGGAAAAAAAAATTCAATTATACATACATTACTTTGTTTTAAATTACGCATACGGTAAATTGTTTATTTCTTACCTTTTTATTTACCTATCTATTTAATTACCATACTTTAGTTATGAATTACTCTTCCTAATCACTCCAAAATCTTCTCCTTATCTCATTCCTTTTTCATTTGCATATAAGATTAAATATATATGTTTCTTTTACCTTAAACTTATGACCTTTTCAATTCTAGCCTCTTTATTTCTTACCATTCTTGTAGCCATTCATTTTCCATTTTTCTTTTTTTTCCTTTTCTAAATTTAGCTCGCCCAAGATTTTTATTTATAAGAAAACTCTAAAATGCATATTTTGGTTATAAATTAACGTTCATCGGAATCTAAATCTTTTATAAATTCTAGTTTTCAAATCTTTTAGTTTAATTGAATAAATTCACAACAACTTTTATTTCACTTTTGTTCTTTAAAATAGATTGTATACCTTTTAAAAATAAAATAATTTATACCGTTACTTATATACACTTTTGTAATAGATTCTGGGTAAATGATAAATGAATGAATAAAAACCCAGTGTAAACAAAACATATCTTAATAAGTAATAAATTTCAAGATTCATAAAGAAACTGTTTAAGTATGCATTTAAAGGGCACGTTATCTGATGGAGTAAATAATGTATATAAGAAAACATATAAGAATTTAGGCGTCATTTTGAGCGTAAAATTTTGAGTTAGTTATTGCGTTTATAGTGCGCATTCCAAATGTGTATACCGTAACTAAAAATGGTTAAATAAATCAGTAAACGTACATTTTTGAGTAAGAAGGAAGCATATCCGTTTCAATTTTCCTTTAACCGTGACTAGCCATTTACCTCTTTAGGGACATCCCTTTTCTCTTTTGCTGCAACTATTTTATTTGGTATAAAATCTTTGATTTTTCTAACATTCATATACTTAATTTGTGCGTTCCTTATTTTATCTATTAGTAAAACTTTCATCTTTTAAACTACATCATCAATGCAAGTTTCTTGTCACGTAAGTAGTATATTTTTTTTCCTATCAGCTTGCCTCCCTTAACTTCATTTTGAAAGATTGCGAAGTAAAACTATTCCTGTTATAATAAAATAAGTCAAACTTCATTTTCTATGTAGTATAACTGTAACGACCCAGAATTTTAATTATTTAAAATTTGAATATTTAATTAATTTTAAATATTTATAAGTGAATTTATAAGTCAAATAAATTTTATTTCGAATAATTGGATTTAATTGAATAATTAAATCGATAATTTAATATGTTGAATTATGGAAATAATTGAGAGTTAAATATGATTGAAAATGATTTGTAAAATTTTATTTTATCATATTGGAGTTAGAATGATATTTTTGAACTTTTAAAATCGAATTAAAAGTTAATTTGTGAAAATTGAATATTTTAATATTTAAATTGACTAGTGAATTAGTCAATTTTTGAACAGTCTCAGAATTGGACGAAACCAGTTCCATTGGATCCGTAATAGTTAGTTATTACCGGATTTCAATTTTCGTGTCAATCGGAGTTATCGTTTGATCGTGACAGCTCGAAACGCATCGAAATTGTTTTTAATATTACTTTGGCGAGTTAAAATAGCCATTTTTCAAAAAGTCTCGGATTTTGACGAAACCAGTTTAATCGGATCCGTAATGTGATATTATTGTATGGTTTCAAATTTCGTGTCAATTGGATTTACCGTTTGTCCGGTACAAATTAAAACGCCTAGAAAATCGTTTAAATCGGTTTAACTTAAATTGAACGTTTATTGCCATAACTCGCACAGATGTCCGAATTAGCTTTCGAAACCTATTCCATTGTGTCCGAAACGCAGGGTAAACCCTAGAAACGCTGGTTACGGCGCGTAAATCGAAGTTCAGAATTCCCGGATGAATAGTGATTGAAAAATTTCCTATAAATACACCTAAATTCACAAAAAAAATAAGAAAATAACTAAACCCTAACCCTAATGTTGCCAGACGCCATTCTAAACGATTAATGGCCGATATCTTCTCCTTTTCCCCCTTCGTTTTCATCAAATCCACAAACAATTATCAGAAATCTCCAACTACAATGTTGTAGAGCTCTGCGAGCTCTACAAATCCAACGGTCAAGATGTAAAATGGAGCAACAGGGAGGGAGATTTTTGGCCGCGTTTGTCATCGCTTCGTGCACAAATTTCGAGAACGTATGGCGGCCGAGATCCACCATTTCTCGGCCGTAGGTAGCTCTTGCATAGAGCTTCGAAACCCATGTTGTTGATCGAGGTAGATGCAAGCGAGGAAGCTCGAAAATTTAACCCTAATAAGCAAGAGTGGGTTCGGCGGCTTCGTGATTTCCTGGAGAAGAAGTTACGCGCGTGAAGGGAGAAGGAATTGCACGGTTCAGATGCAAGGAAGCATGATCCAGTGGCCATGATTTTGTTAGGTTAAAAATTAGTTAATTTGGTTGTAAATTATTATATAAAAAATCGTGTAAACTTCATAAAATCATAACTTTTTCATACGAGGTCGAAAATGCGCGAAACCAGTTGCGTTGGAATCGTATGGACGAGCACTACGCGATGGAATTGGATTGGAGTCGTTTGGAGTTAGTGAGAATTTCGGGTAAAATTAAACGTCCGTTTAATTTTATTCGAAATAAATCGCTAAAACGAAACTGAAATCAAGGTGAGAACTTCTCACTCAATCGAATCAGTTTCGATTTTATTTTAAATAGTTATATTTAAAATATTTGAATGCATGTTTGAGTGATGATTGTTATCTATTGATTGTTAAAATAGACATTATGCGCCGTTAGTAAGCGGATGTTATTTATTAAAAACATATACCGCGAATATTTCATAAACAGTGAAATTGGTATTATATATAATAGCAATATATATATATATATATATATATATATATTGGCATATGTATATATTGTAGTTGTTGATTTCCCGCATTTTTTAGCGGATGAGACCCTATTGCGCCGTTATTAAGCAGATAATATTTTAAATCCCATATACCGCGATAATTTCGTACTGGAGCGGAATTGGTATTGTGCTAATGTTTGTGGATGCAGGAAAACAGGTTGGAGGGATCCAACTGGATTCCTCAACAGTATTTATTTGATTTCAGATATTATGATATTTGATGGATTATCATATTGATATGTGATGTCGTTGTAGTTGTGATTGACTATTTGGTGTGTAGCATCATTGAACCAAATTTTGGGATTTTAAAATGATTTTAAAGTGATTTTTGAAAGTTTACGTTTATAAAATATTTTTGGAATTGAACCATTTTAAATAAATAAACGTTATAATTTTTAAAGTTATAAAAATTATGATTTTGAGAAATACGGTTAAAGATTGATTTTTGAGAAATATGGGTTAATGTTTTTATAAAATAATTAAATTGGATTTTTGAATTTATTATAAAAAGTTTAAAAATAGGATTTATAAAATTTGATTATTTTATAAATCAAGAGAATGGGGAAATTATAAAGGAGATTAAAGATGTTTTAAAATAATAGTATAAATTGATTTTATAAAGGATTTATAAATTGATATTTATAAATTAAAACATTTTGAATTTTAAAACGAGTTTTTATAAGAGTTTGAATGAAGTGAAAATGGATTGCATAAGTGAATGGAATTTATAAAATTATAAATGGTGAAGTTATAAATGAAATTTATAAATAGTAAGATTTATAAATTTTGTGAAATTATTAAAAAAAATTATTTGGATAAATAATTGAATCTTATAAGTTATGAGATTTATAATTATGAAGTTTAAAAGAACGATTTTGTAAAATAATCGTTTTATAAGTATTTAACTTATAATATGGACTTTTGGTTCATAATTGAGATATAAAGTGAATAGGTTAATAAAGAAAATTTATAAAGAAAGATGTTATAAAATAAATAGAAATGGAATTTATAAACGTTGTTTTATAAATTCGCAAACGACTTATTTTGATAAGTTAATTTTTATAACTTATTTATGAAGTTATATTCACGTTTTAGACAGTGAATAATCCTTTAAAATGAAATGTATAGAAATGATGAAATTGGTTAACGTAGTATATTCACATTTTTGAATAGTGAATAATATGTTAAAGAAAATGTTTAGATTTGATGTTTTAAATAGAACTAAAACAATTTAATGATGTTTAAAAATGTGTTGAGATGCGAAACCCTAGATTTCAACATTTATTATTGAAATAGACGTTTTCGAGAAATAGAAGGAAATGGTGGACTATAACACTATTGTTATAGTAAATGATTTCCGAAAGGAAATGTTTTGTATAGTATTGGGATTTATATATCTATTTTAATTTCGAATCCCTATACTAGTGATTTTGGGACGTCGTAACGATGTTTTACGCAACATTCGTTTTGGCCGAAATAAATATGTTTAAGAGAATGATTTCCTTAAAGAATGAAATATATACTTAATTTCGATTTAAGTATATGGAATATTTTCCAAAGGTTGAAAATAAATAAAATTTGTGAATTACTTATGAATAAATAAGTATGGAAATGTTTTCCAATATAAAGTGAATATTTTAAGAATTTATCTTTTTGAAGATAAATTGAAATGAATAATTGAAATAGTATATGCATGGATATTTTGGAATGAAAATTCACTATGGAATTTATGAATAAATAGGGGAACTTGTTTGAAAATAAATATTGATTTATTTTTGAAGTAATTGAAAATAATATATCTTGTAAAGATATTTTGGAAAATAAATAATTTGGAAAATTATTTGGAATCTGGTGATGTTGTGCATATCCATTGATAGTTCAATAACCGACTATCAATATTTCCCTTTGAATGGGTAATTGATGTGATTTGTTTGAATTTGAATGCCACACTTATTTTTGAATAAGCGCTCACTATTCGGGTTAACCGGGAAAGGACCATGGGGTCGTATAACCCATTCCGAATATGTGATACGTCGTTATGAATTGCATTTGAAGACCGGTGTTGAACACCAGATCTTTTTGAAAGCGAAAGGACAACTCGTCGATTGTCTTTGCACCGAGTAGCTACGGTATAGAGACTCCCTATGTGATGGGAAGTCCGGACGTGATTAGAGATTATCCGGATTGCAAGGACTTCTTTGTAAGTGCCTTCGGTTCTGTTCGAGCCAGGAACAGACTTGTATGGATTGTATGTCTGACGTTACAAATTGAGATATAAAGCAGATTTCTTTCAAATATATTTCTGTTGGTGGCGGAGAATTTATTCTTTTAGCTTAACACCCTTCTCTGAGACGTACGAGCTCAGAGGTTATGTAGTTGAATGTTATCAGCGATATATTCCCAATTTGGTAATGTGACATGCTGAGTGTTGCTGTGAAATGATCATTGTGTTGATTATTTGTGATAGGATCATTTGTTTGATCGTCTATCTTGGTGATCATTTCTATGATCATTTGTTGACCCAAAGCATGGCTTTTGTATAAAGTATGTTTTTGTGGACGAGACTTCGTCGAGCCTCACAAACCGGTAATGGTCGAAACAGGAGTTGTGCGGCAAGGTTTTCAGGGATCGCTTCCCTAGGGTATGATCATTCCTTCTGGAAAAGGGTAGTATCATGGTATGGAGCCCAGATACTTACTCATGTTGAAACACTTATTATTATGGTGTGATGTTGCTTAGAGAGCTCTCGTTTAAAGGTCCCAAAGGACCGGGGGTGGCATATCTGAGGGTTTGTAATATCCCTTGGGAAAAGGGGTTCCCGGCCTTGTTTAGCAGAGAACGGTTGGTTCTCGGGGCGTCCTTCCAGAGGCATTTCCATGTGGCAATGGGAAGTTCCTTGGCCTGACCATTTGTTGGAAAATCCATTCTTCAAATATGAGCCTTGTACGGTTTTAGTTGTATAACCTGCTATGGAATGTGGCGGTAACCCGCTATTGAACATGGTAGCTATAGTAGGCATAGTTCGAAATGTTTATGTTGGCTAAGATTTATATCTTTATTTTCGAAATGAATTTTCTCTACACTATGCACTAGTAATAATATCAAATGTTCTTTTTTATGCGTATCAAGCATCTTTGACTATCATAAGGAGAAATCTCCTCCGATTCTGCGTTTGCATTGTGTGTGTGTGCGGGAGGCCTTATGGTAGTCTCATTTTTAAAAGCATTGCGAATTGACTTTAAAAATATTCTTCTATTTTGATTTTAAAGATAAATAAACTGTTTTGAGTTCTCACACCAGTCACATGACTGACTCGGAGTTTATTGTTTTCCTTCCTAAACTCTGGGTGCCCACCAATTTCCACACGGGCTGTCAAGAATTAGGTTTATCAGGATATTCTGGAAATTCAGGAGTTACAGGAGGCAAGCTGGATGGCATGGCGTATTACTAGTTTATATAGTATTTCTTTTCCGTTGTTTGTTGTTGTTGTTGTACAATCTGATGATATGATGTAATGAAATGTGATGTAATGTAATAACTGATATAGTTCTTTGTTTAAAGATTATTCATTTATCTATTATATGTTGTTCCGCTGCGAATTGTGAGATTCTGTTATTGTTCTGTTGTTTTCTGTTCCGTTCTATTTTCTATTCCCTTTTTCCCTCAATTTTCTATCTTTTTCTCTCTTCTTCTACCTCTTTTCTTTTCTTAAACCATAACATTTCGGGTTTCCGGCCTTCGATTTCTCGGCAGTCGATAAAGTGAGTATCGATGTTGAATTTTCGAAAGTCGAAAATTTACGGGACGTTACAAGAACCAAATTTCAGTTACATTTGCTTTATATTTGAAACTAAATGTAATTTAACCTAAATGGCAGAAAATGATAAAAACAATGCAATAACTTTAGATATCACATGCATAGACTGCTAATTTATTTCAAAAAGAAATGAATACCATATATTACATATCTATTATTTCCTACCTGAAACTATTGGCAACGTTCGAAATTTCCTCTTCAGTCAAAGCAAAATATGTTTGATGTTTCTTCCTATAATCATGCAAACCCTTTTGGAAATACTCGGTCAAAAAAAAAACAATTTTCTTTTGCCATTACTTTATCAAATCAATGTACATTACTTTTGGATATGTGGTCCAAGATACCACTGCAAAAATTAACTATTTGATTTAAATATTCTTTGCCTTATAAACGCAATAATTCAACATCACATATCAAAGCAAAAATATTTGCTTGCCATTTTTGTTCCCGTTTGACTTGCACACATTACTTTTCCTTGCGTGCAAAGCTTCTACCTATAATACAAACCTCATATCCCATTTCCTCACCTCAAAATTTTCTGCATCTCTATTTGCTTTTTTCTTTTTCGTGAGCAGGGAAATTAGGTAATGGTTTTATTCATTTTTTTCCTTCCTTCTTCTTTTTGTTTATTATATTTTGTCGTCCACTTCATGCTCATCTACACCCTACCTTCCTCTCTCCGTCTACTGAAGTGGTCAAGTCAATATTTGATTCCATTCGTTCAGTTTATTTCGAAATTTTATGTTAAATTTTACTTAGTTTTGATGTTGAATTCATTCTTTTCCTTTTCAAGAATAAAAAAAATCTGGTCGCAGCCTTCGTAACTTTGATCATGCTTCTGTGCATTCTCTTTTCAAAGTGTTACCATCGTTTAAAATCAAATCTTCGACGGCATTCAGGTGAGTATTCCTCACCAGACAAACATACTTGTATATTTGTGAATTAATCACAAGTGTAATTGTAAACTTATTTTATTTAATTTTATTTGCCTGTGATATTAACTTATGACGTTAAACCCCATTATTTAATTGACACATCATTAGTTGCATTATCTATTGTTATATTTTGCAGGTATACTATTTATTATTATTATTTACTGTTTAAAAATCACACTGCAAGTTCCCTGAAGAAAAAAAGAGAGATCATTACAGGCTGAAATGATAGGCCTGAACGATACTTACTTATTTATGCATTCATTTGTTTATTTAGCGATTTATTTAACTTGGGATTACGGGTTTGAAATGATAGAACCCGGGTTTTCTTTGTAAATTGCGGATTGAAATGATATATATCCGTATCACTTGACCTAGGTTAGAAAACTATATACAGACTCGTGGTTTATATAATATTTTTCTGAAATGTTTTAAAAACATTTTAAATGGAAAATTTATAATATTCTGGTTTAAAAAGCATTTGAATGATTTTTATAAAATTTATAATGATTTTTGAATGAGTCAAATGTTAAATAAATGAATGTTTAAGCAAAATTTTGAAATATAACTTATTTTGGGAAATTCTGAATTTTTGTTAAAAGTGAGATTTTATAAAGTAAAATAATTGATAATAAGTTATATTCTGGGAATTTAAAACTTAATTGTTAAGTTAATAAATTAATTAAAGAAATGGGAATTTAATACTTGGATTTAAATAAGAGATTCATAATAAATTTGATTTTTTGTATGAAATTTACTTATAAATTCATAAAAATACGAGTATTGAAATTATGACTTCATCATGTGAAAATATATGATTTGTAAGTTAATGATGATTTAAATAAAATTTTACTTAGTTATGAAATTATAGTTAAACCTTGAAATTTAAATATAAAGGATATTACAGCATTTGTGAATGTTGTAGTTAAATTTAAATGAACTTAAAGGCTAATTTGAACTAAAAGCTATTATAGCACTTTGTAAGTGCTATAGTTGATAAAGACAACTAAAGTTTAGTTGGAAATAAAGAAATCTATTACAGCACTTAAATGCTGTCTTTTGTAAATGAACTGTTTTAGCCTATAACTTTAGGTAGCATTTTATAAGTGCTACGGAAACTGAATTTTTGATTGTTTTAATAAAATTTAATAATCTTTGGGAAAAAGGCTTAAATTTTGGAATTTAATATGTAATTAATAAAAATAAAGAATTGACTTTAAATGGTTTTAAATGGAAGAATTTAACTTTTAAATGTGAGTTGAAAGGCAATTAATTCCTAAATAAACTGAATAGATTTAAATGGTATTTTATATTAAATAAAATGACTGATGTTTAAATAAATGATGTTTGAAATGATATTATGATATTGAAATGTATTTGAAATTTATTTTGATTTTTAAAGTATAAATACCATTTTTAAAAGTTGTAACCACGGTTATAATAACGTTTGGTTGTTAAAGAGACCGGGATCGGATATCTGGCATACTCTCTGTCGATACTGAAAACCACTTTGACAACCGTGTATGCGGTGGAGATTTCAGAATGAAGCAGGAAGGTGGCGACGTTTCCTTTAAGGTAAATACGTGGACCCGACTCCCGTGAGTTGGCATAAGGTGGCTAAAACAGAAGCGATTCTCGGATTAATGAGGTAGCACCTCTGATCGGACGCACTTCTTCGTATGCCCTTCTATTACTTTTGTGATTATTTTGGTGCGCTCCTTTGATTTCGGAGTGTTGTTCGAGGTGGGCTGTAGCTGCGCGCTACGCGTTTCCACCGGTCCGGATGCGTAATTGGTATATCTACCCTGGCATTGCCTAGTTGTGCCGTGTCACCTACCATAGCGAGCCTTATACGATTTTGGTTTTGTACCATACCTATGGAGTGCCCTCTGACGACGCCCATTCCGGGGGAGATTACGGTACTGTATAGACTATGGGAATATATTATGTGTTAAGGTGGAAAATGAAAAGCCTTAACGCTATTTAAGAGTAAGTTTATTTTAATATAGACACTACTATAATAGCGAAAATATTACTATATAGTAAATAGTTTAACGGATCCTTAGAGGATGGGCGGTCCCAAGCATCCTTTAAGTTACTTGCTTTATATTACAGTTCACTTGAATTAGCTTACACTGTATAAGTATGTATGTCCTGACTCGAGTGTTTATGTTTTATTTTATGCTCGGGTCAGCCTGAGTTGCAGTTCAGTTTCATCCCGAAGCTAGGATTTCTGTAGATCATTTTCAAGCTGCTGGCAAACTTCCCTTCCAGTTCTTTATCTAAATTTTTGAAATCAAGACTAGTGGACATTTGGATTGTTCTACTAATGATTTAATACTATATTTGGATTAAAGACTATGTTATTTTTATTTGATTGAGACTATTTATAGTGGCTTCATGAACCACTAAGTATTTTTAAATTCCGCTGCGAGTTTTCTGATATCCGTGTCTGTGATTCTGTGATTATTTATTTACTGTATATTTAGAGATTTGCCAAATTTTATTTACAACGCGGTATTTTGAACAATTCAAGTTCGACATGTGCAGATGTGAATGGTTGAAAATATCGGGTCGTTACAGAGTCTGTAGTACTGTATAGACTATGATGCTTATATAAAAATGTGTTAAGGGGGATACTGGTAATGCCTTAATGCTATTTTAATACTCTACTTTACTGATAGACACTACATGTATATAACGTATTTTACTACATATATATAGTTTAACGAGTCCTTAGGAGATGGAAAATCCCGAAACATCTCTTAAATTATTGCACGCACGTTATACACTGGATAGGAGATGAAAAATCCCACAAACATCTCTAAAGCCATTACACTCATATTTTCTTATTGTTGATTTAACTTACATAATATCTTTTAGTTCTGACTTGGATGTTTTGTCTTTTCATTACGCTCGTGTCAACCTGAGCATTTCAGTGTTGAAGACTTTATTTTTTGAGGACGAAGATGGAGTATGGTATATTATATTATTAGTAGTTTTCTACTGCATCATTTTTAGCATGTCGTTGTTTGTACTTTGATTGTTGTGAAATTTGTGTAATCAATTGTATATTATAAAACAAATTCATGAACTGTTTATTTGAGTATTATATTTTGTCACTCCACGATGAGATTATGTGTTTTTTCCCTTCTTTTCTCTTATTTTCTTATTTACCCCATTGACAATCCTCCATTTTAAATGGTTTAAATTGACATGCGATTTACATCGTCCAAAAAGGTGGGTCGTTACATGTCTGATGTTGGTTTAGGCCTTTGGGGTCGTGTACTTGAAAAAGAATTGTTCTCTTAACATTTTAACAATCAAGATTTAATTCTGAAAATGTTTTACCAATATGGGAATCAAGCACAAGTTCAGTTTGTTTTTAAAAGTAAAAGTTTAATTCGTTTATAGAAATAAATTATTTCTGTAAAGCGAATCACTTATATGGAAACGATTTATTTGTATAATTAGCACTAAACATCGAAGAAGTATACTTATTGCTATTTCAAAAGACACGTTTGAATTCAGTGAGTGATGATAAGTTTATAAGACTTAGTTTCCATATACGATCGTTTTTTATCTACGATAGTTGGTATCTCAACTATCGGTTACTTCAGCTACTTTATTATTGTCATTCAAAGATGATTTATTGCTCCGTTGAGCTTTGCTATCCTTTATCACCAAAAGCATGAGAGGAAGCCAAGCTATGCGAGGTTGCTCCTATTTGGGAAGTTCCACATCTCATCTAGTTTGGATTCGATTGTGCACTTAGATGTGGAAATATCCGGATACTCGGTAATTTGATAGGATCTGGCTTGGTATTGTCCAAGAAGTGTCACAGAGTAAATGAGCTTCTCAGAAGTATATTACTAGATGTATACTTCAAGGGGGGTATATCTTCCTAGTCATTTGTTAGAAAATTTTATTTTCTTATTTGATTCGAAATTTAGTCCGCTCTACCAAGTTGGATTGTTACCTTGTTTAGTCCGCTTTCTCAAGTTGGACTGTTACCTTATTTTTCCCATTTTCTCGAGTTTGGATCGTTACCTTAGTTAGTCCACCTTAACAAGTTGGACTGTTTTCCTTATTCTATCCATTCTGTATAGTTTGGATTTTACTTGGTTTATTTCCATCCTTTCAAGTCCGATTTAATATTATTTATGCTCATTCATATTTGGATTTGTTTCCTGATATTTATTTTTGCTCTTGCCTATATGGATGTTATTCTTGTGAGGTAAAAACCCGTTCCACATTAGCGGTGTGGTCTCACAGAACTTTTATATGATCTTCATTATTCGAGCTATCTCATGCTAGTATTTCTAGACTGATCTGGTTGTTATTTATTTATAATGCTTGGGTCAAACCGAGTACTTTTCCTACGTTGTCTTTGAAGTTTTTAAGGGGAGCTAAAGATTCACCTATCATAGTATTTTATTTTCCGATGTATTATATAATATACTTACCAGCATTTGTAAGGTCATGATCTTATAACTGTCAAACCGACAAGGTTTGTTTTTAACTCTGATATACTCTGTATTTTTTAAGTGATAGTTTCTACTATCCTTGTTATATTATATGTTGTCGATTTCGCTGTGATATTCTATTTCTCTGTTCTCTATTCTCCATTCTTCTTTTTTTCTTTATCCTATCAATTTACCCTTTTGTAGGTTGGATGTGTGACATTTGAACACGGTGGTGTTTGATGTCAACTTTCGATGGTAAAAATAGCAGGTCCTTACATTTTATCTATGAAATATTTATATGGTTGTCATCATCAAAAAGGGAGTGACCTTTAATACCTTAGGTGTAGATTTTGATGACAACAACCATATGAATATTACTACAAACGAATATCCGAGTTGTGTAGTTATTTCAGATATATATTTTAAGACATTTACCGAGATTAACAAAAACTCAGTGAAAGAAAATGAATTATATACGAAGGTCAATCAAAGCAATAGAAGAACAAAATGGATTGAAGAAGAATGGTGATAGGATAGTGGTGTTCAAGTGATGAGTAGTTCGTTGAGTCTTAGAATTTCTTGTTAAAATCCCCACTGTAATTAAAGATCATCAACCATTGACCTCAACTGAAAAGCCTTTTTGTAACGACCCGCAAATCTGTACCTACTGAGTCAACACTATTCTACCTAAATAAACTCAAGTTGTATGGAAATACAAACCATTTGGGTTAAAGAAGAAGAGGAAGAAGAAGAAAATAGAAATCAACAACGGAATCTAACCATCGCAGCGGAATAAAATATAATAGATATTAACATATCTTTACACACAATCAAATATATCTGTTTATATATTACATCACCAGAGTACATCAATCACAGATCCACATCAATAACATACAACTGGATATCCAGCTAATCAACACAACGGAATATATATATAAACAAGTACGGGAATACGTATCGTCATCCAGCTCGTCTCCTGTGCTTTCCAGCATCATATCTTGTATCCTATAATACTCGGTCTGACCCGAGCATTATAGTTAAATAACACCCGAGTCAGTCTGGAATACCAGCGTGAGAAAATCACACAAAATTAATTATTAAGTTTCAAAATCCTTTGAAAACAAAAGCATCTCGTAAGACCACGCCACAAATAAACATGTCGTGTTTTTACCTTACGATAGCTAAAACAATTTTTATAGAAATCCTCTTAATTATATTATAATAGGGTCTATATACAAATACTTATAAAATAGCCGAAATTGTTACATCTATTAAATTCCATCTACTAGCCACAGAGTGGGTAATAGAAACAATACTCGTACAAGGCTCATAGGGAAAATGGTTTTCCAACTAACGACTAGGCACTGGGGTACCACCTGTCACAGTACGTGGCCTAGATCACAGTACCGAGGAGTACACCCGCTCCCCTGCAACACAAGACCGGGACTACCCCTTACTGGATAATCCCGAGGGAGATCACCCCACGGTTGGGATCAGCAACCGCCCACTAAGCCGAAATAAAAGGGACATCTAGACAGGGATGGCCTTACCCTGCTTGGGTGCTACCCACCTAGCCTTGCTGCATAACCCTTGATTTTATGTCATTCCCATTTGATGAGGCTTGAGGCTAAGCGTTACCTTTTTAGAACATATCCCTTAGAATGCCCATCGCCCACCTGACGATGTTCCGAAAGCATTCATCCATACAAGTCCATCCCGGGTTCGAACGGAACCGAAGGCACTATTCCTACTACATCCATTTTGGAAATATCCTCAGGATTAGTAGCGACTAGCCCTTGCACTTCACTGCTCCAACTTCGAATCCAAAATCGTTTCCCACGAAACGTACAAACCAGATCGAAGTGGTTTTCGAGAAATAAATCTCGATCCCGGTCTCTTCGAAACGATCCACGCATTTGGCCAACTATTGATAGTCGGTGATTTAACTATCAATTAATATTCACAAACAACCATCCAACAATAAAAAATTTCCCAAATTATTTATTTAACTCAAAAATATCTTCACAAGATATATTTCTATTTTCAACCCTTTGAAAATAGTTCCAAACCATTCTTTATTTTTAGAATAAACTTTCTCAAATTTTTTCTATCTCCACTGAAATCACCAAGCACAAAACTAGATCTTAAAATAATTCAAAACACATTACTTTGAAATATACTGTGACAACCCGGAATTTTCTAGCAATATCAATTTAATAATCTGCATTAAATATTAAATTGATTTGATATATTTTTGTTAATAAGATCTGAATTGATACTTTTCTTTTAATAAATATTTAATTGGTAAATTATATCTGTTAAAATTAATTGTTTGTTTTCTATTTATATATGTATATATTTGTATACATTGTAAATAGATGAGATTTGTTTTAAAGTTTAACAAATAAATTATGTTTCAGATTCTAATATACATTCTAGTGAATTGGAAATTATGTTTTATTTAATATAAATTTTTCAAAGCTAAATAAATAAATAAACGGGTGATTTTAAATACATAAGATAAATGCTTAAGTAGTTTAGAAACTTGTTTTAACTTAAGTTTAGATTTAGATTTATTAACAAAAAGATTTGTTTTCTTTTCTTTTTTAGTATAGCTTGATAAAAATATGGATTTAAAAGTATATATGAGTTTTAATATAATTTTGTCAAACGATACTTTAATATATATTATGACATATGTAGTTTATAATAAAAAGATAATTTATTTTATCTACCATTTCAAATTGATAATGTGTTTTTATAATATAAATAAAATAAAAATGTACATATAAAATACAAGACTACAAGATAAATTGGGAAAATATAAAGTAATTACCTTGGTTAAATTATAATAACATAACAACTATAAGGTTCATTTAGTTTTCAAACAGCAAGACAAAAGAAATAACATTCACATACATTTCAAAATATAATAAGACAACAATAAAACTAGAAACAAAAGAATTTTGAAATTTGTAAACTATCATAAGAATGAATTACAACATATATATATATATATATATATATATATATGTTTAGAGCATCAAGGCCATTATGTGATTGTACAAACAAAATCTAAAATATGTGCAGGCTGAAAAAAAACAAAATCAAATAAGTATGCAAGGCAAATATAAGATATGTCTTTGAACACATACAAGCATAAAGGACATATACATTAAATGTTTTCACCTCAGCCTCCAACAAATAAAATATCTTTGTTTTGTTGTACAAACATCATGACATTATAACCTGTAGATGCAAGTATATATCAACTTATCTTTATGTCAGTTCGAATGTAATCTGGAAAGCAAGATAAAAACAAAAACAAATGTATATATGAAAGCTTGCTAAGGAAGACTGTGTAATGCATTCTTAAGCAAACAAACAAAAGTAATTAATGAAAAATCTTTCTAGCACAGTACACTGCATATTAGCCTCCACCCTAAACAAATATCTCTGATTAAAATCTGAACAAACAAAGATTTATATGCTATATTGTCACAAGTGTATGAAACATAATAATAATATATCCTGTATGTATAAACCTGTCTGCATATACCCTGTACAATTCTTTGCTTATTCCCTGTCTTCTTTCTTTTATTTATACCTCAGTCTTACCCTTTCTAATTCGTTCATACAAACTAGAATCTGAAGTAAAACTATGTCAAACTAAAATAAAGCTTCTTCTTAAGCAACAATCAAGATTTAATACAACTGGAAATCAAAAGGGAGAGTACAACCTGATGTTTTTTTCAAACCTGTTGCTAAGCAAACTAGGCTGTTATTTTACATTTCAGGTGAGTAACTTTTTAAATCAAAACTAAATATATAGTTTTCTGTTGCTGGTAAAGTGCTGTGATGGATGATACTTGTTTATGCATATATAGTGATAACTCAGTGTTATGAATAGTTGTAAACATGCATGTCTGGACTGTATTTTTGGGCATTGACAACCTCTGTTTCCTCTGTTCCAAGCTTACAAATTCTAAACCGATTTATCTGTTCAACTGTGATTTATTTTGGTGAGTAACTTCATATTGAATAACTTAAATTTCAATCTAGTTGCATGATTAAAATCTGAGACTTTGCTTTGGGTGAAATAGATACATGTATTGATGAATAAGCCTGTGCATATATACAGGATTCTCAGGGTATAAATCGAAACTGGAAGTGTTTGTATATACTTGCTCTCTGATACTCTGGAAACAGAAACTTCACTTTCAAAAATCATTTACACCTTTGCTGATTGATGAATGAACTTAAGATTTGAACAAAAGATGTTTGTAACATTATAAACTAAGTTTAAAAATTTAGATAAGACAAAAACAACTTAAAATTTTCTCTGGAAACCCAAAATTTAGAACAAACTTAAGTTTGGTCAAATTTCGAACTTCACCAATCATTGATTCAGGTATCTATCTTGAATCCTCTCTGGAAACGAGGATTTTTAAAATACAAATTTGGATTTTAAGCTTTAGGATGATTGTGTAATTTGCGATTGACTGAATTTGCGATCGAAGTAAAAAGAGGAGGGGCTCGGCTGTAGTATTTCAGGTTTTAAAACCTGTAACTGTTTTTTACAGTTTTGAAATCAGGGTTTAAAAATTTAATCAAAGTCAAGCCTTGTTTTAAATCAAGTTTAAATAGTGAATTAAGTTAGTTTTGAAATGTAGTTGGAAATAATAAAGTTTTCATAATTTAAATTATTTTAATAACTCAAAGGTGATTAATAATTAAAGTATTTTTAAACTAGAGTTGAATTCAAATGAAATTTAAACTGTTAAAAAAAAGATTTAAACAAGTTAACTCAAAAATTGAGATCAGGACTTTGATATGAAATTCTAGATTTGGAACTAAAATAAGTTTTATAATTTAAATTGATTCAAATAAGTTTTAATGCTATTAAATATGTAAGTTTTAAAGGGGTTTTGGAAAAAATTAGTTTTAAAACTTTATTAAGGATAAATTGGAATTTATTTAGAAAGTAAATTGAAATAAAAGTTTAAACATATAGGAAATGAAAATTTAATCAATAATAAGACAGTTTACTTTAAGTAATGAAGATTTAGAATTTATATGCATTAACCTTTAAGTTAACTAATTATGAATAATTAATAATTGATATTATTTAAATTAGTATTAATCAAAGTTGAATAATGAATTAAGAAATTTATATGTGATCAAGAACCATAGATTAGATTTTCTATAGTTAATCAAACTTATAATTAATAATGATTAATACAAATTAATTATTTTAGAAGAAAATAATTAAATAAGTGTTAATGAAGATCATTAACTAGATTATTTATAATTAATTAATGTAATTGATTTTTAATAAATTAATTTGATTAATTAATTCAATAATAATAATTGTAATAGTTTAATTGTAATTATTTATTTGGAAGGTAATTAAGAAATTAACTACTTATTGATTGTGTAAATTGATTTTATTTGAGTTAATTAATTTAGTTTAATTAAACGATATTTTGGTAGTAAATTACTTAGTGAAGTAATTGATGAAATCATTGGATGATGAGAAATGGAAGTAATTGGAATACAATTACTTGAAAATAATCAAGGGATTAATTAAGCTTGTTATTGAAAAGTAATTAATTAAGGACAGTTAATTACTGTATGTTATTCATCAAGTGGGTTAGTATTTGTGATTTGAAGATTTGTATTCTTAATATAACTAACAAATGAAAATGTAATTAGAAATCATTAATTAATATAATTAATGATGGGATTAGAAATTGATTAATTTGGGAATAATAAATCAACAAGATTATTAAATGGTAATAAATCTATATAAATGAAATTAATTAATGGATTTATTCAAGATTAATTTCTGTAAATAAATCAAGGAAACAACTGGAATGCAGCAAAGGATATTTAAATCAAGATGATTAATTGGAATATAGAAGCAATTGATGATAAGATTTAAATTAAGTTAATTAATTTTAATTAATTTAAGAAATCATTTGATGATTTGGTATGTGTAATTACTTAGTGTAATTAATGGGGTATAATTACTTAGAAAAGTAATTAGATGATAATTACTTGATGAAATTAATACAAGATGATTTGTAAGTGAAGTAATTTGGGTAATTTCCTTTGTAATTAATCAAAGGATTAATTTATGTAATTAATTAATCATGGGATGATTAATAAGTAATTGATGGTAGTTAATTACTGTTTTGTTATTAATCAAAGATGATTAATAATTGTGTTTAAATAAAGATGAATCACTTAATGTAATTAATTTAAATAAGCAATTTGATATAAATTGGAGATCATTAATTAATATAATTAATGATGTAATTAAGAATTGTTAATTAAGAAATAATTAATAAGGGAGTAAATAAATGTTAACTGCTATACATGATTTAGAATAATTCATGTGAGAAATTAATAACTTCTTGTAATTAGAGAATAATTAATTAATTTGATTTATAATTAATTAATGGTTGTGAGAGCAGGATTTATGGAATGAGTAATTAATTTAATTTATTTTAAATTAATTAAAGATGAAAGTAGTTAATTTAATTCATTTTAAATTGTGATTCATAAATCATTGCTTATGGATGATATTGATAATTCATTGATTGATTGTGATCTCAGATATGAGATGGATAATATCTTTATGATATGGATGTGTGGTTTAAGTATGATAATATTTAATTATCTGTTTGGATGATGATATTAGTTATCTGTTTATGATGATAATGTGATTATCTATTATGAGATGTGAATTATCTATCTGTGCATATTGATAATATTGAATTCATTGTTAAGACTAAATAGACAACTTGGCCTTAAAAGACACGTTTTGGATTTCGATGAGACCGGGATCGGTTTTCCTTATTTGGAACATCCGAAAACCACATCGATTCCAAATTAACGATAGGTCGTGAATCTGAAGTGAAGATGAAGATCCAGAATGCAAGGGTTATCTTCGTTAACTCTGAGGGTGATTCCAAAATGAGTGTAACGAGATGATGCTTCGGTTTCGTTCGAACTCGGAACGAACTTGTATGGATTGAATGCTTTCAACACATCGTCAGGCGGGCGATGAGCATTCTAAGAGTTATGTTCTATAAAGGTAATCGTAACCTCAAGCCTCATCAAACGGGAATGGCTAAAACAGGGGAGGTGCAGCAAGGTTAGGTGGGTCATGCCTAAGCAGGACAAGGATATTCCGCTCTCTAGATGTCCCTTTTTATTCGGCTGTGTGGGCAGTTGGTCTGCAGCCAACTGCGGGGTTATCTTGTTCGGGACTGTTCAGTAAGGAATGGTTCCGGCCTTATGTTGCAGGGGGTCGGGAGTGATCCTCGGTACGTTGATCTAGGCCACGTACTGTGACGGGCGGTACCCCAGTAGCCCTGCCATTGTATGGAATCCACAATCCAATAAGTGCCAACGGTTTTAATTGTATTACCCACATTTGTGGCTAGTAGCTGGAATTTAATCATGTAACAATTTCGGCTATTTTCTATTTACTTGAAAACCCTAGACTTATTATAATATCACAGAATTTCCTATCAAATGTTTTGGTTAGCGTAAGGTAAAAACTTTTCCATGTTTATGTGTGGGGAGTCTTACGTGATACCTTTTATTTTCAAAGGATTTTTAAAATTAAACAACTTTAACATGTTACTCACACCAGACCCATGTCTGACCCGGAGTTTATTTTTGTTTTTCATAAACTCTCAGGTACCCAAATTTTTACGGGTAGCCAAGGGATTCAGGTTAGCTTTGACGAATTCTGGAGGAGCAAATGGAGCAGGAGGCTTCAGCGTTGTATATATATATAGTTCCGCTGTGTTGGTATCTCTGAGTCATATTGTTTGAGCTGTATTGTATTGAGGTGTATTAACTAGACAGGTGTTTATAACTGTCTACTATGTGATGTACTATATGTATCACTCTGATTGATGTTATATATTATGTAAATACTTATGTGATTAATATAATTTATTCGTTCCGCTGTGAGATTCTGATGTTGTTGTTCTTTCTTCTCTATCTTTTCTATTTTCTCACCCTTTTCTTTCTTAAAAACGATACGTCTTCCTGGGCCTAGGATGTCGGGTCGTTACAGTGGTATCAGAGCGCTAGGTTGAGTGAATACCTAGGCTCTTGAGTGATTTCTTTCCTGAGAGAGCGTATTTGTAATTTTGATATATATATATATCTATTTGTTGGATTAACTGTTTGCGTTTTCCAATATAAGTATAAGGGTAGACTGAGTAGTGGTGTGTGTGACACGACTACCTGTGTTTAGAAGTATATCTGACGAGACTGTAGACCTAATACCGTCTCGAGTAAATTTGTGGTGTAAGGATTTTATCAAATCTCTTGAGGGAACCTGTTAAGATTTGGGGTCCATTTTGTTGTACGAGTTTGGATGAGTAGAATTTGGATTTTGTCAGTTGAGCGGAAGCTAGAAATATTATCTTGGTAACTCAAGAAGTAGTGGTTGTGTGTTGAGATGCAGTAGCGATGGATTGTTTTCGAAGAAGTTCCCAAGGATTTTTGGATAAGGAAGTGTGACTGCATTAGTTTGAGGTTGAGTTCAGCTAAATGTTGTGTTTGGCTTTGAGGCCCGAGTTTTTCGAGGAGTTTAGGATGAAGAAATTTTTCTGGATATCTTTGAAGAGGTCGGTGGTTTGCCTTAGCATCTGAGGAGTTGAGTTTGGTATCGATTGGTTTCAGAAGTAGTACCGATGGTTCGGCTTAGTAATAGAATGGTTTCTAGAGAGAGGATTTGGTAAAGCGGCTTAGATTTTGGAGGAACTTCTGAGTTTTATTTTGGATCTGTTGAATCATATTTTTGTAATGTGTTGTCCAGTTTATGCTTATGTGCATCATCAGCATTTTCATCTACCCCAGATCAGAGTTGTGCAGCGGAAGCAGTTGGGAGTGCATCTGTTTTTCGTTTCTGGAAAAGACAAGTTGTATTCTATTGATGATAATAAAGGTTGTGTTCTTGGTTTTGGTTGATTTTGAGAAAATCATTCTACTGGATTGTTTTTGGATTCAGATTGTTTTAGGAGTTATCAGCAAAGGTTGAGCTGATTGGTAGGTTGGAAGCTGCTCTGGATCATCAAAGGAATTTGGATTTCGAAGTCGGAGATTTGATCTTGGATGGATTTTCTCTGATTCAAAGGAGCTCTGTAGATTAGTAGTATAGACTGTTTGGATTCTATAGATTGAGTATTCCGGTATTATACTGGGAAACTATAGGGAGCTCTATCCAGAATTTTGTCTGGATAGTTAGCTTTGTTGATTGAGTAGATTGGTTGTGATGATTGTTAGCATGTGATTGATATATGCTTATGGTTTAAAATTAAATAAAATCTTAAATATATTATTAAACTACCTTTGCTTTTAAATTTCGGGGACGAAATCTTTTAAGGGGGGAGGAATGTGACAACCCAGAATTTTCTAGCAATATCAATTTAATAATCTGCATTAAATATTAAATTGATTTGATATATTTTTGTTAATAAGATCTGAATTGATACTTTTCTTTTAATAAATATTTAATTGGTAAATGATATCTGTTAAAATTAATTGTTTGTTTTCTATTTATATATGTATATATTTGTATACATTGTAAATAGATGAGATTTGTTTTAAAGTTTAACAAATAAATTATGTTTCAGATTCTAATATACATTCTAGTGAATTGGAAATTATGTTTTATTTAATATAAATTTTTCAAAGCTAAATAAATAAATAAACAGGTGATTTTAAATACATAAGATAAATGCTTAAGTAGTTTAAAAACTTGTTTTAACTTAAGTTTAGATTTAGATTTATTAACAAAAAGATTTGTTTTCTTTTCTTTTTTAGTATAGCTTGATAAAAATATGGATTTAAAAGTATGTATGAGTTTTAATATAATTTTGTCAAACGATACTTTAATATATATTATGACATATGTAGTTTATAATAAAAAGATAATTTATTTTATCTACCATTTCAAATTGATAATGTGTTTTTATAATATAAATAAAATAAAAATGTACATATAAAATACAAGACTACAAGATAAATTGGGAAAATATAAAGTAATTACCTTGGTTAAATTATAATAACATAACAACTATAAGGTTCATTTAGTTTTCAAACAGCAAGACAAAAGAAATAACATTCACATACATTTCAAAATATAATAAGACAACAATAAAACTAGAAACAAAAGAATTTTCAAATTTGTAAACTATCATAAGAATGAATTACAACATATATATATATGTTTAAAGCATCAAGGCCATTATGTGATTGTACAAACAAAATCTAAAATATGTGCAGGCTGAAAAAAAACAAAATCAAATAAGTATGCAAGGCAAATATAAGATATGTCTTTGAACACATACAAGCATAAAGGACAGATACATTAAATGTTTTCACCTCAGCCTCCAACAAATAAAATATCTTTGTTTTGTTGTACAAACATCATGACATTATAACCTCTAGATGCAAGTATATATCAACTTATCTTCATATCAGTTCGAATGTAATCTGGAAAGCAAGATTAAAACCAAAACAAATGTATATATGAAAGCTTGCTAAGGAAGACTGTGTAATGCATTCTTAAGAAAATAAACAAAAGTAATTAATGAAAAATCTTTCTAGCATAGTACACTGCATATTAGCCTCCACCCTAAACAAATATCTCTGATTAAAATTTGAACAAACAAAGATTTGTATGCTATATTGTCACAAGTGTATAAAACATAATAATAATATATCCTGTATGTATAAACCTGTCTGCATATACCCTGTACAATTCTTTGGTTAATCCCTGTCTTCTTTCTTTTATTTATACCTCAGTCTTACCCTTTCTAATTCGTTCATACAAACTAGAATCTGAAGTAAAACTATGTCAAACTAAAATAAAGCTTCTACTCAAACAACAACCAAGATTTAATACAACTGGAAATCAAAAGGGGGAGTTCAACCTGATGTTTTTTTCAAACCTGTTGCTAAGCAAACTAGGCTGTTCTTTTACATTTCAGGTGAGTAACTTTTTAAATCAAAACTAAATATATAGTTTTCTGTTGCTTGTAAAGTGCTGTGATGGATGATACTTGTTTATGCATATATAGTGATAACTCAGTGTTATGAATAGTTGTAAACATGCATGTCTGGACTGTATTTTTGGGCATTGACAACCTCTGTTTCCTCTGTTCCAAGCTTACAAATTCTAAACCAATTTATCTGTTCAACTGTGATTTATTTTGGTGAGTAACTTCATATTGAATAACTTAAATTTCAATCTGGTTGTATGATTAAAATCTGAGACTTTTCTTTGGGTGAAATAGATACATGTATTGATGAATAAGCTTGTGCATATATACTGGATTCTCTGGGTATAAATCGAAACTGGAAGTGTTTGTATATGCTTGTTCTCTGATACTCTGGAAACAAAAACTTTACTTTCAAAAATCATTTACACCTTTGCTGATTGATGAATAAACTTAATATTTGAACAAAAGATGTTTGTAACATTATAAACTAAGTTTAAAAATTTAGATAAGACAAAAACAACTTAAAATTTTCTCTGGAAACCCAAAATTTAGAATAAACTTAAGTTTGGTCAAATTTCGAACTTCACCGATCATTGATTCAGGTATCTATCTTGAATCCTCTCTGGAAATGAGGATTTTTAAAATAGAAATCAGGATTTTAAGCTTTAGGATGATTGTGTAATTTGTGATTGACTGAATTTGGGTTTTTGAGCACCTATGGATGGCCGGAAGGACTAGGGTGGTCGGAGCTTTGTCTGAAGGTGGATGAGTGTGCACTGAGGCCAGGAAAAATAGGGGATAGGGTGTCAGATGGCCGTGGCGTCGACGGCAATGGAATTAAGTGCCTAAACCTAATTTTTTACCATGCATGGAGTTTGATCGCCGCGGCCTGTACAAGGGTTCGAGTGGCACGTGGCTTTGAGGGGAGGTAGAGGGGAGATGAACGATGTCAGGGCCGGAGTTTGGTGGCCTCTGGTGGTCGGAGCACCGCGCGCGTGGCGTTGTTAGGTTTGAGGAAGTGAGTCGTGTGTTTCCAGGTTGTGTTTTCCTCTTGTTCATTTTCGCGCGTGCATGGGGGAAAACTCAGAGCGGCTTGTTGTTTTTCTCGGGGAACCTCGTGTGTTTACTCGAAGTAAAAAGAGGAGGGGCTCGGCTGTAGTATTTCAGGTTTTAAAACCTGTAACTGTTTTTTACAGTTTTGAAATCAGGGTTTAAAAATTTAATCAAAGTCAAGCCTTGTTTTAAATCAAGTTTAAATAGTGAATTAAGTTAGTTTTGAAATGTAGTTGGAAATAATAAAGTTTTCATAATTTAAATTATTTTAATAACTCAAAGGTGATTAATAATTAAAGTATTTTTAAACTAGAGTTGAATTCAAATGAAATTTAAACTGTTAAAAAAAAGATTTAAACAAGTTAACTCAAAAATTGAGATCAGGACTTTGATATGAAATTCTAGATTTGGAACTAAAATAAGTTTTATAATTTAAATTGATTCAAATAAGTTTTAATGCTATTAAATATGTAAGTTTTAAAGGGGTTTTGGAAAAAATTAGTTTTAAAACTTTATTAAGGATAAATTGGAATTTATTTAGAAAGTAAATTGAAATAAAAGTTTAAACATATTGGAAATGAAAATTTAATCAATAATAAGACAGTTTACTTTAAGTAATGAAGATTTAGAATTTATATGCATTAACCTTTAAGTTAACTAATTATGAATAATTAATAATTGATATTATTTAAATTAGTATTAATCAAAGTTGAATAATGAATTAAGAAATTTATATGTGATCAAGAACCATAGATTAGATTTTCTATAGTTAATCAAACTTATAATTAATAATGATTAATACAAATTAATTATTTTAGAAGAAAATAATTAAATAAGTGTTAATGAAGATCATTAACTAGATTATTTATAATTAATTAATGTAATTGATTTTTAATAAATTAATTTGATTAATTAATTCAATAATAATAATTGTAATAGTTTAATTGTAATTATTTATTTGGAAGGTAATTAAGAAATTAACTACTTATTGATTGTGTAAATTGATTTTATTTGAGTTAATTAATTTAGTTTAATTAAACGATATTTTGGTAGTAAATTACTTAGTGAAGTAATTGATGAAATCATTGGATGATGAGAAATGGAAGTAATTGGAATACAATTACTTGAAAATAATCAAGGGATTAATTAAGCTTGTTATTGAAAAGTAATTAATTAAGGACAGTTAATTACTGTATGTTATTCATCAAGTGGGTTAGTATTTGTGATTTGAAGATTTGTATTCTTAATATAACTAACAAATGAAAATGTAATTAGAAATCATTAATTAATATAATTAATGATGGGATTAGAAATTGATTAATTTGGGAATAATAAATCAACAAGATTATTAAATGGTAATAAATCTATATAAATGAAATTAATTAATGGATTTATTCAAGATTAATTTCTGTAAATAAATCAAGGAAACAACTGGAATGCAGCAAAGGATATTTAAATCAAGATGATTAATTGGAATATAGAAGCAATTGATGATAAGATTTAAATTAAGTTAATTAATTTTAATTAATTTAAGAAATCATTTGATGATTTGGTATGTGTAATTACTTAGTGTAATTAATGGGGTATAATTACTTAGAAAAGTAATTAGATGATAATTACTTGATGAAATTAATACAAGATGATTTGTAAGTGAAGTAATTTGGGTAATTTCCTTTGTAATTAATCAAAGGATTAATTTATGTAATTAATTAATCATGGGATGATTAATAAGTAATTGATGGTAGTTAATTACTGTTTTGTTATTAATCAAAGATGATTAATAATTGTGTTTAAATAAAGATGAATCACTTAATGTAATTAATTTAAATAAGCAATTTGATATAAATTGGAGATCATTAATTAATATAATTAATGATGTAATTAAGAATTGTTAATTAAGAAATAATTAATAAGGGAGTAAATAAATGTTAACTGCTATACATGATTTAGAATAATTCATGTGAGAAATTAATAACTTCTTGTAATTAGAGAATAATTAATTAATTTGATTTATAATTAATTAATGGTTGTGAGAGCAGGATTTATGGAATGAGTAATTAATTTAATTTATTTTAAATTAATTAAAGATGAAAGTAGTTAATTTAATTCATTTTAAATTGTGATTCATAAATCATTGCTTATGGATGATATTGATAATTCATTGATTGATTGTGATCTCAGATATGAGATGGATAATATCTTTATGATATGGATGTGTGGTTTAAGTATGATAATATTTAATTATCTATTTGGATGATGATATTAGTTATCTGTTTATGATGATAATGTGATTATCTATTATGAGATGTGAATTATCTATCTGTGCATATTGATAATATTGAATTCATTGTTAAGACTAAATAGACAACTTGGCCTTAAAAGACACGTTTTGGATTTCGATGAGACCGGGATCGGTTTTCCTTATTTGGAACATCCGAAAACCACATCGATTCCAAATTAACGATAGGTCGTGAATCTGAAGTGAAGATGAAGATCCAGAATGCAAGGGTTATCTTCGTTAACTCTGAGGGTGATTCCAAAATGAGTGTAACGAGATGATGCTTCGGTTTCGTTCGAACTCGGAACGAACTTGTATGGATTGAATGCTTTCAACACATCGTCAGGCGGGCGATGAGCATTCTAAGAGTTATGTTCTATAAAGGTAATCGTAACCTCAAGCCTCATCAAACGGGAATGGCTAAAACAGGGGAGGTGCAGCAAGGTTAGGTGGGTCATGCCTAAGCAGGACAAGGATATTCCGCTCTCTAGATGTCCCTTTTTATTCGGCTGTGTGGGCAGTTGGTCTGCAGCCAACTGCGGGGTTATCTTGTTCGGGACTGTTCAGTAAGGAATGGTTCCGGCCTTATGTTGCAGGGGGTCGGGAGTGATCCTCGGTACGTTGATCTAGGCCACGTACTGTGACGGGCGGTACCCCAGTAGCCCTGCCATTGTATGGAATCCACAATCCAATAAGTGCCAACGGTTTTAATTGTATTACCCACATTTGTGGCTAGTAGCTGGAATTTAATCATGTAACAATTTCGGCTATTTTCTATTTACTTGAAAACCCTAGACTTATTATAATATCACAGAATTTCCTATCAAATGTTTTGGTTAGCGTAAGGTAAAAACTTTTCCATGTTTATGTGTGGGGAGTCTTACGTGATACCTTTTATTTTCAAAGGATTTTTAAAATTAAACAACTTTAACATGTTACTCACACCAGACCCATGTATGACCCGGAGTTTATTTTTGTTTTTCATAAACTCTCAGGTACCCAAATTTTTACGGGTAGCCAAGGGATTCACGTTAGCTTTGACGAATTCTGGAGGAGCAAATGGAGCAGGAGGCTTCAGCGTTGTATATATATATAGTTCCGCTGTGTTGGTATCTCTGAGTCATATTGTTTGAGCTGTATTGTATTGAGGTGTATTAACTAGACAGGTGTTTATAACTGTCTACTATGTGATGTACTATATGTATCACTCTGATTGATGTTATATATTATGTAAATACTTATGTGATTAATATAATTTATTCGTTCCGCTGTGAGATTCTGATGTTGTTGTTCTTTCTTCTCTATCTTTTCTATTTTCTCACCCTTTTCTTTCTTAAAAACGATACGTCTTCCTGGGCCTAGGATGTCGGGTCGTTACAGTGGTATCAGAGCGCTAGGTTGAGTGAATACCTAGGCTCTTGAGTGATTTCTTTCCTGAGAGAGCGTATTTGTAATTTTGATATATATATATATCTATTTGTTGGATTAACTGTTTGCGTTTTCCAATATAAGTATAAGGGTAGACTGAGTAGTGGTGTGTGTGACACGACTACCTGTGTTTAGAAGTATATCTGACGAGACTGTAGACCTAATACCGTCTCGAGTAAATTTGTGGTGTAAGGATTTTATCAAATCTCTTGAGGGAACCTGTTAAGATTTGGGGTCCATTTTGTTGTACGAGTTTGGATGAGTAGAATTTGGATTTTGTCAGTTGAGCGGAAGCTAGAAATATTATCTTGGTAACTCAAGAAGTAGTGGTTGTGTGTTGAGATGCAGTAGCGATGGATTGTTTTCGAAGAAGTTCCCAAGGATTTTTGGATAAGGAAGTGTGACTGCATTAGTTTGAGGTTGAGTTCAGCTAAATGTTGTGTTTGGCTTTGAGGCCCGAGTTTTTCGAGGAGTTTAGGATGAAGAAATTTTTCTGGATATCTTTGAAGAGGTCGGTGGTTTGCCTTAGCATCTGAGGAGTTGAGTTTGGTATCGATTGGTTTCAGAAGTAGTACCGATGGTTCAGCTTAGTAATAGAATGGTTTCTAGAGAGAGGATTTGGTAAAGCGGCTTAGATTTTGGAGGAACTTCTGAGTTTTATTTTGGATCTGTTGAATCATATTTTTGTAATGTGTTGTCCAGCTTATGCTTATGTGCATCATCAGCATTTTCATCTACCCCAGATCAGAGTTGTGCAGCGGAAGCAGTTGGGAGTGCATCTGTTTTTCGTTTCTGGAAAAGACAAGTTGTATTCTATTGATGATAATAAAGGTTGTGTTCTTGGTTTTGGTTGATTTTGAGAAAATCATTCTACTGGATTGTTTTTGGATTCAGATTGTTTTAGGAGTTATCAGCAAAGGTTGAGCTGATTGGTAGGTTGGAAGCTGCTCTGGATCATCAAAGGAATTTGGATTTCGAAGTCGGAGATTTGATCTTGGATGGATTTTCTCTGATTCAAAGGAGCTCTGTAGATTAGTAGTATAGACTGTTTGGATTCTATAGATTGAGTATTCCGGTATTATACTGGGAAACTATAGGGAGCTCTATCCAGAATTTTGTCTGGATAGTTAGCTTTGTTGATTGAGTAGATTGGTTGTGATGATTGTTAGCATGTGATTGATATATGCTTATGGTTTAAAATTAAATAAAATCTTAAATATATTATTAAACTACCTTTGCTTTTAAATTTCGGGGACGAAATCTTTTAAGGGGGGAGGAATGTGACAACCCAGAATTTTCTAGCAATATCAATTTAATAATCTGCATTAAATATTAAATTGATTTGATATATTTTTGTTAATAAGATCTGAATTGATACTTTTCTTTTAATAAATATTTAATTGGTAAATGATATCTGTTAAAATTAATTGTTTGTTTTCTATTTATATATGTATATATTTGTATACATTGTAAATAGATGAGATTTGTTTTAAAGTTTAACAAATAAATTATGTTTCAGATTCTAATATACATTCTAGTGAATTGGAAATTATGTTTTATTTAATATAAATTTTTCAAAGCTAAATAAATAAATAAACAGGTGATTTTAAATACATAAGATAAATGCTTAAGTAGTTTAAAAACTTGTTTTAACTTAAGTTTAGATTTAGATTTATTAACAAAAAGATTTGTTTTCTTTTCTTTTTTAGTATAGCTTGATAAAAATATGGATTTAAAAGTATGTATGAGTTTTAATATAATTTTGTCAAACGATACTTTAATATATATTATGACATATGTAGTTTATAATAAAAAGATAATTTATTTTATCTACCATTTCAAATTGATAATGTGTTTTTATAATATAAATAAAATAAAAATGTACATATAAAATACAAGACTACAAGATAAATTGGGAAAATATAAAGTAATTACCTTGGTTAAATTATAATAACATAACAACTATAAGGTTCATTTAGTTTTCAAACAGCAAGACAAAAGAAATAACATTCACATACATTTCAAAATATAATAAGACAACAATAAAACTAGAAACAAAAGAATTTTCAAATTTGTAAACTATCATAAGAATGAATTACAACATATATATATATGTTTAAAGCATCAAGGCCATTATGTGATTGTACAAACAAAATCTAAAATATGTGCAGGCTGAAAAAAAACAAAATCAAATAAGTATGCAAGGCAAATATAAGATATGTCTTTGAACACATACAAGCATAAAGGACAGATACATTAAATGTTTTCACCTCAGCCTCCAACAAATAAAATATCTTTGTTTTGTTGTACAAACATCATGACATTATAACCTCTAGATGCAAGTATATATCAACTTATCTTCATATCAGTTCGAATGTAATCTGGAAAGCAAGATTAAAACCAAAACAAATGTATATATGAAAGCTTGCTAAGGAAGACTGTGTAATGCATTCTTAAGAAAATAAACAAAAGTAATTAATGAAAAATCTTTCTAGCATAGTACACTGCATATTAGCCTCCACCCTAAACAAATATCTCTGATTAAAATTTGAACAAACAAAGATTTGTATGCTATATTGTCACAAGTGTATAAAACATAATAATAATATATCCTGTATGTATAAACCTGTCTGCATATACCCTGTACAATTCTTTGGTTAATCCCTGTCTTCTTTCTTTTATTTATACCTCAGTCTTACCCTTTCTAATTCGTTCATACAAACTAGAATCTGAAGTAAAACTATGTCAAACTAAAATAAAGCTTCTACTCAAACAACAACCAAGATTTAATACAACTGGAAATCAAAAGGGGGAGTTCAACCTGATGTTTTTTTCAAACCTGTTGCTAAGCAAACTAGGCTGTTCTTTTACATTTCAGGTGAGTAACTTTTTAAATCAAAACTAAATATATAGTTTTCTGTTGCTTGTAAAGTGCTGTGATGGATGATACTTGTTTATGCATATATAGTGATAACTCAGTGTTATGAATAGTTGTAAACATGCATGTCTGGACTGTATTTTTGGGCATTGACAACCTCTGTTTCCTCTGTTCCAAGCTTACAAATTCTAAACCAATTTATCTGTTCAACTGTGATTTATTTTGGTGAGTAACTTCATATTGAATAACTTAAATTTCAATCTGGTTGTATGATTAAAATCTGAGACTTTTCTTTGGGTGAAATAGATACATGTATTGATGAATAAGCTTGTGCATATATACTGGATTCTCTGGGTATAAATCGAAACTGGAAGTGTTTGTATATGCTTGTTCTCTGATACTCTGGAAACAAAAACTTTACTTTCAAAAATCATTTACACCTTTGCTGATTGATGAATAAACTTAATATTTGAACAAAAGATGTTTGTAACATTATAAACTAAGTTTAAAAATTTAGATAAGACAAAAACAACTTAAAATTTTCTCTGGAAACCCAAAATTTAGAATAAACTTAAGTTTGGTCAAATTTCGAACTTCACCGATCATTGATTCAGGTATCTATCTTGAATCCTCTCTGGAAATGAGGATTTTTAAAATAGAAATCAGGATTTTAAGCTTTAGGATGATTGTGTAATTTGTGATTGACTGAATTTGGGTTTTTGAGCACCTATGGATGGCCGGAAGGACTAGGGTGGTCGGAGCTTTGTCTGAAGGTGGATGAGTGTGCACTGAGGCCAGGAAAAATAGGGGATAGGGTGTCAGATGGCCGTGGCGTCGACGGCAATGGAATTAAGTGCCTAAACCTAATTTTTTACCATGCATGGAGTTTGATCGCCGCGACCTGTACAAGGGTTCGAGTGGCACGTGGCTTTGAGGGGAGGTAGAGGGGAGATGAACGATGTCAGGGCCGGAGTTTGGTGGCCTCTGGTGGTCGGAGCACCGCGCGCGTGGCGTTGTTAGGTTTGAGGAAGTAAGTCGTGTGTTTCCAGGTTGTGTTTTCCTCTTGTTCATTTTCGCGCGTGCATGGGGGAAAACTCAGAGCGGCTTGTTGTTTTTCTCGGGGAACCTCGTGTGTTTACTCGAAGTAAAAAGAGGAGGGGCTCGGCTGTAGTATTTCAGGTTTTAAAACCTGTAACTGTTTTTTACAGTTTTGAAATCAGGGTTTAAAAATTTAATCAAAGTCAAGCCTTGTTTTAAATCAAGTTTAAATAGTGAATTAAGTTAGTTTTGAAATGTAGTTGGAAATAATAAAGTTTTCATAATTTAAATTATTTTAATAACTCAAAGGTGATTAATAATTAAAGTATTTTTAAACTAGAGTTGAATTCAAATGAAATTTAAACTGTTAAAAAAAAGATTTAAACAAGTTAACTCAAAAATTGAGATCAGGACTTTGATATGAAATTCTAGATTTGGAACTAAAATAAGTTTTATAATTTAAATTGATTCAAATAAGTTTTAATGCTATTAAATATGTAAGTTTTAAAGGGGTTTTGGAAAAAATTAGTTTTAAAACTTTATTAAGGATAAATTGGAATTTATTTAGAAAGTAAATTGAAATAAAAGTTTAAACATATTGGAAATGAAAATTTAATCAATAATAAGACAGTTTACTTTAAGTAATGAAGATTTAGAATTTATATGCATTAACCTTTAAGTTAACTAATTATGAATAATTAATAATTGATATTATTTAAATTAGTATTAATCAAAGTTGAATAATGAATTAAGAAATTTATATGTGATCAAGAACCATAGATTAGATTTTCTATAGTTAATCAAACTTATAATTAATAATGATTAATACAAATTAATTATTTTAGAAGAAAATAATTAAATAAGTGTTAATGAAGATCATTAACTAGATTATTTATAATTAATTAATGTAATTGATTTTTAATAAATTAATTTGATTAATTAATTCAATAATAATAATTGTAATAGTTTAATTGTAATTATTTATTTGGAAGGTAATTAAGAAATTAACTACTTATTGATTGTGTAAATTGATTTTATTTGAGTTAATTAATTTAGTTTAATTAAACGATATTTTGGTAGTAAATTACTTAGTGAAGTAATTGATGAAATCATTGGATGATGAGAAATGGAAGTAATTGGAATACAATTACTTGAAAATAATCAAGGGATTAATTAAGCTTGTTATTGAAAAGTAATTAATTAAGGACAGTTAATTACTGTATGTTATTCATCAAGTGGGTTAGTATTTGTGATTTGAAGATTTGTATTCTTAATATAACTAACAAATGAAAATGTAATTAGAAATCATTAATTAATATAATTAATGATGGGATTAGAAATTGATTAATTTGGGAATAATAAATCAACAAGATTATTAAATGGTAATAAATCTATATAAATGAAATTAATTAATGGATTTATTCAAGATTAATTTCTGTAAATAAATCAAGGAAACTACTGGAATGCAGCAAAGGATATTTAAATCAAGATGATTAATTGGAATATAGAAGCAATTGATGATAAGATTTAAATTAAGTTAATTAATTTTAATTAATTTAAGAAATCATTTGATGATTTGGTATGTGTAATTACTTAGTGTAATTAATGGGGTATAATTACTTAGAAAAGTAATTAGATGATAATTACTTGATGAATTTAATACAAGATGATTTGTAAGTGAAGTAATTTGGGTAATTTCCTTTGTAATTAATCAAAGGATTAATTTATGTAATTATTAATCATGGGATGATTAATAAGTAATTAATGGTAGTTAATTACTGTTTTGTTATTAATCAAAGGTGATTAATAATTGTGTTTAAATAAAGATTAATCACTTAATGTAATTAATTTAAATAAGCAATTTGATATAAATTGGAGATCATTAATTAATATAATTAATGATGTAATTAAGAATTGTTAATTAAGAAATAATTAATAAGGGAGTAAATAAATGTTAACTGCTATACATGATTTAGAATAATTCATGTGAGAAATTAATTACTTCTTGTAATTAGAGAATAATTAATTAATTTGATTTATAATTAATTAATGGTTGTGAGAGCAGGATTTATGGAATGAGTAATTAATTTAATTTATTTTAAATTAATTAAAGATGAAAGTAGTTAATTTAATTCATTTTAAATTGTGATTCATAAATCATTGCTTATGGATGATATTGATATTTCATTGATTGATTGTGATCTCAGATATGTGATGGATAATATCTTTATGATATGGATGTATGGTTTAAGTATGATAATATTTAATTATCTGTTTGGATGATGATATTAGTTATCTGTTTATGATGATAATGTGATTATCTATTATGAGATGTGAATTATCTATCTGTGCATATTGATAATATTGAATTCATTGTTAAGACTAAATAGACAACTTGGCCTTAAAAGACATGTTTTGGATTTCGATGAGACCGGGATCGGTTTTCCTTATTTGGAACATCCGAAAACCACATCGATTCCAAATTAACGATAGGTCGTGAATCTGAAGTGAAGTTGAAGATTCAGAATGCAAGGGTTATCGTCGTTAACTCTGAGGGTGATTCCAAAATGAGGGTAACGAGATGATGCCTTCGGTTTCGTTCGAACCCGGAACGAACTTGTATGGATTGAATGCTTTCAACACATCGTCAGGCGGGCGATGAGCATTCTAAGAGTTATGTTCTATAAAGGTAATCGTAACCTCAGGCCTCATCAACCGGGAATGGAAAAAACAGGGAAGGTGCAACAAGGTTAGGTGGGTCATGCCCAAGCAGGACAAGGATATTCCCCTCTCTAGATGTCCCTTTTTATTCGGCTATGTGGGCAGTTGGTCTGCAGCCAACTACGGGGTTATCTTGTTCGGGACTGTTCTGTAAGGAATGGTTCCGGCCTTGTGTCGCAGGGGGTAGGGAGTGATCCTCGGTACGTTGATCTATGCCACGTACTGTGACAGGCGGTACCCCAGTAGCCCTGCCATTGTATGGAATCCACAATCCAATAAGTGCCAACGGTTTTGATTGTATTACCCACATTTGTGGCTAGTAGCTGGAATTTAATCATGTAACAATTTCGACTATTTTCTATTTACTTGAAAACCATAGACCTATTATAATATCATAGAATTTCCTATCAAATGTTTTGGTTAGCGTAAGGTAAAAACTTTTCCATGTTTATGTGTGGGGAGTCTTACGTGATACCTTTTATTTTCAAAGGATTTTTAAAATTAAGCAACTTTAACCTGTTACTCACACCAGACCCATGTATGAACCGGAGTTTATTTTTGTTTTTCATAAACTTTCGGGTACCCAAATTTTTACGGGTAGCCAAGGGATTCAGGTTAGCTTTGACGAATTCTGGAGGAGCAAATGGAGCAGGAGGCTTCAGGTTGTTGATATATATCACTAGTACAAAAAGTGCATATTGCTTCGCCTCATTTGCATCAGTTGAAGTAAAAACTGATGCAAATAGAACTATTTGCATCAGTTCTATCTTAATAACCGATGCAATTGGTATGTGAAAAGCAATAGGTGATAAAAAATTAAATTTGCATCAGTTGTCACCAACAACCGATGCAATTGGTACATGCAAATAGTTTTAGTCGCATCGGTTTTAAATTCAACCGATGCAACTACATTAGTTTACATTCATTTTCCATCGATTTGCTACTCCAACTTTCATTTTCCCTCCCCTTTGACTTTTCATTTCCCGCTTATCTTTCATTTCTCCCTCCACTTCCCCCGTAACCCGTTAAGAAGTTTATATCTGTTCAATTGAACGACTTCAAATCAAATTCGTCTGTTAATTTTAACTTCAAGCCAAATTAGCAGTTCCTCTCCAAATCGAAATCCTAGAAAAAGAATAGAAAGTCATGAATTTCTCATCTCCTGAAAATTCCGAAACCAAAATCGACGTACTAATTTCTGAAACGGCAGATCTAATCTCCCTCGAGCAGATCGCAGCTATCAACACAGCTCACCTCTCTGACTCTCCTCTACCCTCAAATATCGAATCCCGTTTCCAAAAACTCAAGTCTTTACCCTTAGCTCAACGCGAGCCATTACCAATCAGCCCTAAATCGCTTCGAAAGTCCATCTCCTTTCCCCTACAGAACGAGAAAGGGAACGATGCGATACTTCAAGAATCGGAAGATGAAATTTCGAGACATGACTTCTCCAATTCTAAGCGTTCCCCTTCACCAACTAAGACGGTTTGTTGTTTTGGGTTTTCTTTGAAGAAAAATGAAAGGGGGGATAAAGGTGTGAGATTTGTAGACGATGAGATGCTAAAAGAGATAGGGAGCGCTTCGCATATGAAGAAACAGAGAAAGGGTTTGAAGAAAATGTGGAAAGAGCAGGAGAAGATTGCGGAGGAAATGGGTGAAATGGTCGATTGGGTTAAGCAGGTTTCTGCGAAAATTAATGATGCTGTATTGGATGAGTTGATGAAAGAAGAGCTCAAGTAAGAATCATTTTGAAATTAGCTAATATTTGATATAGCATGTTTGAATTTTTATAGTTGTATTAGTTCTAATTCTTACTGCATTTGTGAAGTTGTTTTAGTAATGATGATGATGATGATGTATTCCACTGCGAAATTTGTATACTGCATTACTTTACTGTATATGTGAGCTTAAATAGGAACTTTACCGATACATTGTTTGGATATTAAAATCAAAACCTCTTGCGATACTTGGTTTATAATATATCAGTGTTTAGTGATACGTTGTTCTAGTCTATTCAATTTTATTTTCCTTGTGCTGAAAGAATTTTTCTTAATCTAAACTGAATACATGTTAGATCATGAGCTATATATGATAAACTATACAAATTAATTACGTAAAGTGTTGTTTTTGACATTATTTGTTAGTTTCTTCTTAAAAGATATATTTCTTACTGCTGTAGAAAATTATCATTCAACCATTAAACAGTATTATTATGATGGTAGTAAGATCTCTAGAAAATTTATTTTGGAATATGCGCTTCTATAAAATATAAAACTATTCAAATACTCGGCTAATAAATATTATGATCATTCCAATTTCATGTTTATCATAATTTGAATGCTATTTTGTTCTGAGATAAATATTTATCAGCATGGCAAGTTGAATGCTATTTTGTTCACAAAGAAGGCTACATGCTATAACTGCACTTTTCTTGTTTGGCTACTAGTTTAATGCTATTATGTTCATAAAAAAGGCTACATCCTGATTACTTGTCTAACCAATTTGACATTAACGACAAAATGAGAGCTATTCTTATTGACTGGCTCGTAGAGGTGAATAATAGTTACATTCGTTTTATTTTCAAATAAGAAGTAACATCTACTGTGACATGTGAAAATAATTTGAAAATGAAACAAAGTGCAGGTTCACTACAAGTTTGAACTGATGGAGGAAACACTGTACCTTACTGTGAACATAATAGATAGATTTCTATCATGGCAAGAAGCTGTTAGGAAGAAGCTTCAATTAGTAGGAGTTACTGCCATGCTTCTTGCTTGCAAATACGAAGAAGTATCGGTTCCAGTAGTCGATGACTTAGTTACCATATCCGATCTTGCATATACATGAAAAGAAGTGCTTGACATGGAAAAATTGATAGTGAAAACTTTGCAGTTCAACATGTCTGTGCCGACCCCGTTTGTATTCTTAAGAAGGTTCCTTAAGGCAGCTGGTTCTGAAAAGAAGGTTTGCAGTCGACCTTACAACTAGAATACATATACATTATGACATTGAAACTAAAGAAGTGTATTTATGATTCATAATGTGTAGCTGGAGCTGCTTTCATCCTTCATTATAGAGCTGAGTCTTGTTGAGTATTAAATGCTTAAGTTTCAACCTTCATTACTGGCTGCTACCGCCATATACACTGCTCAATGCAGTCTCAAAGGATTCAAGTTTTGGACAAGGACTTGTGAGTAGTACACCATGTATACTGAAGATCAGCTTCTGTAAGTTATATTTTAGTAAAAAGATAAACAAATCTGACAGTTGGTTTTTGACTTAAAAATTCTGTATTGTATAGGGAATGCTCTTTTTGGATCGGGGACTTGCTTAATATTGAAGATCAATATGCGTCTGACATGTCGGGCGGTGGAAATTTCTTCCTCCGTCTTGCAGCATCAGAACTTCCTGATCCTAAGACAAATAAGTGTAAATTCTCATATTACCTATAATAAAATGCTTTGGGTACCATAGTTTATGACATTGATACTCGGCTAACACAACTGTAATTACTCACAGCTAGGAAAGCAACAGTCATAATCATGGCGAGCATTGCTGGTGGAGTGCTGCTATTAGCTTGTGTAGAAACATAGATATGAAAGTTATGAAGTATGGGCAGAGGGTGATGTAGAACAAGTTGGATTTGAAGTATGCTGTGGATGTGTGGTAGAAGAAGTTGACAGTGTGATGTTTGCAGATGAGTAAACAAATGCGATTTTCTTCATCTTATTGTATTCATTCATTCTGTATTTATGATAAACTGAGACTTGGATTTTAATCCTGATCACCTGTTCATTTAGTTGATTGAGCTTTCCTTTAACTGATTACAACTTTACCCATCTTCATAAACTTCCCATTGTCTACAACACACTAAGGATATTAAATAACAGTAGGGGCAAATTGAGAAATCTAAACGAGTTTGGTCAATATTCTATCCGCCTTACAAAGAAGATCAAATATAAGGTTAAAATAATTGTGTTTTAAAACATTAGTAACTGTAGTAGCAACTTAAATTTATTGATATTCATAATACAGTGTATGAAATTTGGGTAGTGGCCTGCTTTTAATTTAATTTGTTATGCCTTTGATAGGACAAGGTCATATCAACTCCAGCAATAAGAGGAACTATATTGCCTGGAATCACAAGGAAAAGTATTATTGATGTTGCCCGGGATGAAGGGTACAAGGAATATTACTTGATATTGTTAAGAATTTTGAATGTGTCTCATATTTATATATAGTTTTGAATTCGTTACTGTATCCAAAATTCAAACATTTCAACGATACGTGACTGTTTTATTCATGTGTGCAACCGTGCAGGAGTGTGTGTAAAACTATAAGAGTCTCAGCATTGATTGACATGTTTATTATTTTTATTAAAAAATATATATTTGCTCATATCCTTTCCTATATTAAATAGAATACCCGATTTAATTTAGAAATAATAATAATATACAGGGTTGAAAAAAGAGTGGTTGAAGTAGAAGAATTGCTGGAAGCCGATGAAGTTTTCTATACCGGTACAGCTGTGGTTGTCTCACCTGTAGGAAGCATAACCTACCAAGGACAAAGGTATTATTTTCTTCCTTCCTTTTTCTCTCTTTTACCTTAAAAAAATTATTTTTCGTGCTTAAACAATAAACTGTAATCACCAATTCATTGTAGAGGATGTATAAGCAGTTGTTTTGCTACTATGGTTTGTGCATTCAGAGGAGGTGAGATGGACAGTTGTTTAGATAGGAGGGTGGATGTAGTTGTTGGAGGTTGTCGTAGAGAGCATTTCACTATTTATGATGTATGTTATATGATGTGAAGTGTGCAGTGAATTGTTAACAGAGGTGGATGGCAGAGGTATGGTGGATTTTCTGGTGGATGTTGGAGGACTATTTGCAGAGAGTAGTTTTGTATGGCAGTGGAGATTATGGCAAGAAGAAGTGGTTTGTAGTGATGTATAAGGGTAGTAAGATGTGAACTGATGCAAAAGGGGGGTAAACAACCGATGCAAATGGCCTGTTTTGTAGTAGTGTATATAGTTCCGCTGTGTTGGTATCTCTGAGTCATATTGTTTGAGCTGTATTGTATTGAGGTGTATTAACTAGGCAGGTGTTTATAACTGTCTAGTATGTGATGTACTATATGTATCACTCTGATTGATGTTATATATTATGTAAATACTTATGTGATTAATATAATTTATTCGTTCCGCTGTGAGATTCTGATGTTGTTGTTCTTTCTTCTCTATCTTTTCTATTTTCTCACCCTTTTCTTTCTTAAAAACATACGTCTTCCTGGGCGTAGGAAGTCGGGTCGTTACATATACTTTAAAACATTTAGGTTAAAACTACTTCAATAATTTGTTAAAAATACATACTATATGAAAATTTGAAAATAAGGTTACTTAATAAAATATAAAACTAGATTTTCACTTTTGAAAATAAAATACTAAGTCACTCTTTAAATAATTACTGCTATAATAGATTAAAAGGAAATACTTACTTTAGACTTTAAATATTAGAAATAATAAATTTTACAAAACTTGCTTTTTAAAACAACTTTAAAATCTTTTAACTTATATTTAAAAATTTACTTTGAAAACATACTTGGTTATTCAGGGTGAATTTCCAATCTCAATCACTTAAATCAATTTCCCAAATTGATTTCCAATTTATTCCATTTGAAATAAATTTCTTTACTTATCCATTCATTTCAAAATTCATTAGTTATGGACTTTATTATTATTGTTATTATTTTTCGTTTGATTTTAAATCTTTAACTGACATATACAAATTTCAGCTTTTTTTCCAATTTCTTCTTTATTCTTTTCAATAAATTGAATCTTAAATTTTAAATAAATGTTTTGTTCTTTTAAATAATATCACTGAAGATTTAAAATTTATTAACTTCCTGTTTATTCAAATTTCCTTTCTATACTCAAGATTTATTTAATATAATTTTAAAGTCACTTTATTTCTTTTCCAATTCATTCTTAAATTTATTCAAATTTTCTACAATTATTTTGCTTACAAATTCTCTTCTTTTATTATCTTTCCAAAATTCAATTTATATATTTTTGGTAATTCATCATACCCAATTATATCCAATCAAACCATAGCATTCAATATTCCAATATAATTCTTTATAAGATATTAAATAATCACAACAGAGGATATTGAATAATTTAAATAAATGTTGAGGGACCTAGTTGGATCCCTCCAACCTGTTTTCCCTGCATCCACAAATGTTAGCACAACATAAATACCAATCCCAAAATATACCATACTACAGCACATCAATCAATTCAACCATTCATTCAATTATTTAAATTTAATCATTTAAATTTAAACTTAACTAAGTGAGATTAACTCACCTGGAATTTATTTTACAGCCCGATCCAATTCGGCTTGTTCCCATTATCTATGACCTTGTATAAACATTTTATAGTTTATTAACACTTGAATAGTTTAGACAAGTCAATTAAACAAATTAAATCTTTATACAGCTAGTTAAGTGAAAATATGAATATTTTTTTTCTTTATTTGAAATCTCTTTTATTTTCCAAAATCTTCTATATATATTAATATTATATGTTTACTCTCAATCTATTTAAATAGAAATCTTAACCTTCAAAAAATAATTTTTCTATTAAGTTCTCTCAATATCGATTATTTAAACTAAAATAAAATCAAAATACCTCACTGTAAATTCTTATATTTTTTTTAGCTTCTGAATTACCTTATCTTTAATTTAAATTAATTTAAATTAAGCTATAAAAATTTTACCTTACTGCCGAACTGAACAATCCCCAAATGACCACCTCATCTATGACATGCTGTGGGAAACCAAATTTTGCAGTTGCCTTCGACCATCTTCATACGCGACTCTCTCTATTTCCACGTACGTGCTATCATGAGTGTCGCGACTCTGTGCTCGAAACCGTCGCCAAAACCCCTAACGACAACGACCCCAAAATCCCACCATCCCCACAAAAGCCCTCCTTCCACGACATCACTCTCGCGATCAATAGGTAGTCGATTTCGATCGCTTCCCTCTTTTTTTCTTCATAAGACGATTCGAGCTGGGAAGAGAGGGAGTGGAATCGCGATTTAAAAAGGAGGAAGTCTCTTTCCGATTTGATTGAAACGAGATTTTCCGTATTTGGGGAAAAGAATAGGCTCGCGAATACATTCTTGATTGGATTCAAACTAGGAGGATGGCCGTTTCTTTCTCGGCAATGACCTTTGTTTGTTTTATTTATTTTAGAAATGCTTTAGGCTGAAAGAAAAGGGGATGCGACATGATATAAAGCTGAGGGAGGCGTGTAGGAGAAGGTGAGAAATAGTGATTGAAAAGGCTGATGTGATGGAATAGACTGCTATAAAGTGGGTTGACTAAGCAATATTGAATTCGATATATATTTCAATGCGTTTATATATCATACGCTCACACAACAACTCCAAACACTACGAAGATTGAAACCCGATAATAATTCAATATTACGGATCCAATGGAACTGGTTTCGTCGAATTCCGAGACTGTGCCTCGGAAGGCTATATTTAAATTCAATTTAAACGATATATTTTTCAAAACTGAACTAATCACCGTTAGATTCAGTTTAACACTTCCATTATTCTCAGTATTATCAAAATACATTTTATAAGCCTTCAAATTATTTTTAACAGGCTTAGAATTCCAGATTCAACATTTTACTCAATTACAAATTATTTAATTTAGTAATTTAATTATCAAATAAATTGTGATATCCGTAATTCAAGTTGAGATTACTCTATTGAATATTTAAAATCAATTAAATATTCCCATTTTAAATGCTCGAAAATTCCGGGTCGTCACACTCTTGAAAACGAATTTTCCAACCAATTCTCTCCTCTTTCTCATACTCTTTCTCTTCCATACTTTTGTAAGAAAATTCCATTGCATACCCTTCCATTCTCCTTGCAAATCAATACTATTTTACTCCAATTCTTTACCAATTTGCAAATCACACAATATCAAAGAGTTTATACAAGAATTCATATCATTCTCTCTCTCTCTGATTTCATCCTATTCCTCAAAGAGTTCAAAGATATATTGCCATTAGATGTTTATAGGTTCATTTTACCAAATCTGCAAGAATTTGTATTGAAGATACAACTACTTGCCATACTCTATTGTTGTTTTTATAGAGAAAAAGGTGTTCTTGTGGCCTGTGAAATCAAGAGGGTGTTCTTATAGCCCGTACATCAAGAGGGTGCATCTTGTAGCCCGTGAAATAAAGATTTTGAAGGAGTTCTTGCTTCTTGTGGAAAGTAAGTTGTGATAGTGCAATTCTGTATGATGTAGTATAGGCTGGATGTAGGATTGTTCAATCCAAATAAATATGAAAATTCCTAGCGTTATTTACCCTACTGCATTTATTTCATTATATACATATTCTCCAAATTTCTTGTTTCTGTTTGTAATTTGAGTTGGTAAAGTTTTACAAATATTTTTGTATAGTTTCTATACATATTATATAAACATATATGTGTGTGTGTATCAATATAATTCATTCCATAGTGCAAAAACATAGTTTTTTGACATATCTTCAAATATCACGATACATATCCTATTAAATTCAATTATACACACACACACAAATATATATATATATATATATATATATATATATATATATATATTCTCTGAATGCATTAACAAGCCTGTGGAAATATTTTATAAAGTTTTTATATTGGTTTTACATAGCAAATATAATTTATATTCATTTATTTCTCAGAACTCATTTCTAATGCCTTTCTTTTCTCATATTCAACTATACACAGCATATATATACATATACGTATATATATACATACACACACACCCCCCTAATTTTGAATGTATATTCTCTGGTCTATAAAAACTATTATTCCAAACCTTAATTTAAAATAATTCATGGATTTTTAAGCTTCATATCATTTCTATATAATTCAATTCTTCACTGTTTATCCAAACACCGTAAAACTATAACTTTTCACTGAATATATGATTAAATTCAACTTTAATTTTAAATTTTATTATTTATTTTACTATAAAATTTTATAAATCTTTTATATAAATTCAATTTCTATTCTTTAACCTATATCTTAGAACTATAGAGAATGAATATATTATATAACAAAATATGTGAAAACCACTCATATAGATTTAAAATCTCCAAATCACTAGCTGTCAAGAATTGACCCTCAATCCAAACCCATGAATTCACGACTCTACTTAGCATTAGATTAGAGCCCTTTCCTTGCCTTTTGATTTGTGGTTGAATCTTTATGAGAATTGAGATGGAAATTTGAATTTTAGTGAAGAGGGTTATCTGAGAAAAGAGGAAGAAGAAGGTAAGAAAAGTACGTACAAAAATGATTTAAATTTTCAAATGGGAGAAACCAACCAATATTTATAGCCTTAGTAAAGATTCTATTTAAGTTAGGTTGAGTCATCCCAAATTTTAATTTAAATTTTTGAAACATAAAAACCATGTTGTCTCACACATCTAGACTGTGGTTAAGACAAACAAATATATAGTGCATGTCAAAAAACCGAGACTGTTGCAATGGTACCATTTTCATCTTCATACTTATAAATTTGAAAAAAATGATGATTTTGGCTTTCGGTCAAAACTATTCAATATATTTCATTATTTTAAATTACCAAGAAAATAAGGATTATTGCTCTCCCCCTTAAAAAGGGATTTCATCCCCGAAATTATGAACATAACATCCAAGTCAAACTATTAATAATAACCAATTTGTTTCAATCACATCAATACATACATAACATATAAATGAGCAGATACGAATGAACAATCATGTCCTATAAAACTTTACTAAATGCAAGAATGCAATTGGGTAGTTGGCATCCTGATCTAGCAGGCCTCCTACATGTATGCAGCATAGACATATATGCATGATGCAACACATTACTAGTATATCAGCATGTATGAAATCTATATGAATGCAATGTCACACATCATATCATGGGTCGAGTGTACAACTATCCTAACAGTTTATACTAATATATCAACCACAAAGCAAACAAATCCTAAACATCGAAATCAAGATTCTAAGGAAAAAAAACAAAATCAAGGAACATACCAGTAAAAAGAATAGGACGAGAAGGCCTCATCTACTCCTTAGACTCATATGTGCTCTCCGTTCGGTGGTTCCCCTCCTACACTATTACCAACTTCAGTACCTTTATTCTAAGCTACTTCACTCCATGCTCAAAATATAGGCTAGATCACGGGATGAACTTGGTTCATGCTTCAACTCCACATCCTCTAACTGGCTTGGCTCGATAATAGTGGTTGAATCATGCATACATTTTTTCGAATGCGATACATGAAACACATTGACGAAACTTTCCATCTTCTCAAGGAGTTCCACCCTGTAAGCTAAACTTCCAATACGCTCCATATCTGGAAAGGCTCAACAAACCTTGATGCTAATTTTCTCGAATACCAAATCTTGTAACTCTTTTCAACGGTGAAAATTTCACAAATACCAAATCTCTAACCGCAAACACTAACTCCGCCCTCCTTTTATTGGCATATGACTTTTGTCGATCCTATGCTACCTTCTTTATTTTGTAAATCAGCTCCACTTCCTCTGAAGTATCCTTTATCATCTTTGGTCCAAGAATTATATTATCTATCAACTCCTAACATAAGGGTGACATACACGGCTTTCTGTGCAATATCTCATATGGTTCCATAACAATACTAGCTTGGTAACTATTATTATACGCAAATTCAATCAATGGTAAACGGTCCACCTAAGCTCCTTCAAAATCAAATAAACAAGCCTTAAGTAGACCTTATAAAACTCGATTCACCCTTTCTATATGTCAATCTGTCTAAGGGTGATATATTGGACAAAACATCAGTTCCGTTCCCAGAACATCTTGTAAACTTCTCCAGAATTCACTCGTAAAGAGTGGATCTCAATCACTTACTATGTTAACTAGAATTCCATGTAGCAAAATTATTTCCTTTATATATAATGTCACCAACGTACCTACTGTCCTAGTGCTCTTTATTCGGATGAGGTGGGCATTCTTGGTTACGTTGTCCATAACAACCCAAATACTCTCATTACCTCTTTTTCTTTGAAGTAGTCGGTCAATAAAATCCATATATACATTCTTCCATTTCCACCATGGAACCTCTAACAGGAGTAATATCCCACTTGGATTTTTTTGCTCAATTTTTACCCTTTGGCATGTTAAGCGCTTAGCCACAAACTCTACCGCATGCATCTTTATTCTTAGCCAGTTGAAAGTTTTCTTCGTATCCCCATACAATTTTCTCTACCTAGATGAACGATCATCCTGGAATGTTGACAGTCCTTTAAAACTTTTTCTACCAATTCCTTGACCTAAGGTACACACAACCTACCATCACACCTAAGTATCCTTTTTTATCCTTGGAGTGATGATCCAAATGACTCGACTGGCCACATCGTTCCAATTGATCGAAAATGTTAACTAACCCTACATCATGTCTCTGATTTAATCCAGTTCTATCCATTATTGTAGTTCTAACTTCCATCATAGCCAATAAACCTAGTGTATATTCTAATAAAGGTTAGAAGTCAAAATCATAAATAAACTCTATATTCTTTCATTCCAAACAACAAATAGTTCATTGTGGCATGCTTCCTACTTAATGCATCTGCAAGAAAGTTCCCCTTTCTGGGAGTATAGGAAATTCCAAAATCATATGAGGGAAGAAACTGCGTCCATCTGTTATCCTTTTTGATCCTTGGAGTAATGATCCAAGTGACTCGACTACTCACCTTGTTCCAATTGATCCAAAATTTTAACTAACCCTGCATCATATCTCTGATTTAATCCAATTATATCTATTAATGTAGATCTAATTTCCATCATTGCCACTAAACCTTGTGTATATCATGATAAAGGTTGGAAGTCAAAATCATAAATAACTCTATATTCTTCCATTCCAACAACAAACAGTTCATCGTGGCATGCTTCCTATCATCTCTTAAAGCCATTATAAAACTTTTAAGCAACACTTCCAAAGTTAGGGGTTTTAAAGAAATTTGAACTAATTCTCTATGTAAAATTTTTTGTGTCTGTCTGTAAGGATTTATATCTTTACTACTTAATAAATTAATATTCATTTCATCATTATTCAAGGATACAGATTCCTATGTAGTTCTAAATATTTGTTTAAAACCAAATTTCTCAAAAGTACCTAACTGGTATATGACCTTAGGTTCTATTTTGGGAATTGTTAATTTATTGAGCAGGTCTAAATTTTCAGGGGTATCATATTCTTGTTGAATAGTGTTTTTTTACAATATCCTTCCACTTAATTATATTCATCATTGTTTAATTATGTGTCAAATTATACCAGCCTATTAATATGTGTTCCAAGGCTTCATTACCATTTCTAAAAAAAATGTAACAAAAACTCAAAGATTTTAGGACTGCCTTAGTACAAATCAATGTTCGTTTTTTCTACAATAACTGCTACGGTGTTTTTAGGATACGGTAAGACCAGAGGTTCTGATCGACTTAACAAAATCTAGTTCAGACTAAACTAATTGATAGGGTGGAATGAACTATACATATCAAAATACAAACTTTTAGACCAAATGTACATAGGAGTTTTTACATGAAGAAAATCCGTCTAATAATAATTTTTCCAGATCATGTCAATGTTCATAAGAAAATCCCTAAACGTCATCTAAAAAATGGGTAAAAAAAAGCACGACTATTCCTTTAAAATCATTACTGCCAGATGATCTTTATAACCTTAGCCTTATAAGTTTTATTGTAATCATGCACGTCAAACTCTACAACCAACTACCTTCACTCCATTCTTAATTGTGCTACATAGTCATAAATCAAAATTTTCTTTATCATAAAAGCACTTGAATACATATGAACAAACTGGATATAATTCAACACATGAATGATTTAGCCTGCCATTCAGGCTATAACAGATTATATAAATAAAGACACGAAAATTAAAATTAAAATTAAAATTAAAATTAAAATTAAAGACAACTTACAGAGTGGTGGCAACAAACTTCTTCTTCGATTCAGCAAAAAGCTCCTTAATATTACAATCTTACCATATTAGTTACGGAAATGCAAACTCATCTTACTATAGTTTCTAGGTTTTGAGTCTTTACACTGAAAGACTCACCTTACTTATAAGGAGATGGACCTCAAAATTTAACTATACATAGTTGATTACCAATAGAAAAATAAAAAGCTATCAGTTGCGTTGTCCATGTAATTGAGTAAATTTGCACTACTGTCCAGATTCTCTCAGTAATTTGTGTTGCGCTGTCCTTTGAGCTTATATGCTTCCAAAAGAGAGATGCTTTGTTGTCTTTATTTTTTACACTATCAAGTTGCATTGTTCTTTTATGAATATTTGTGTCCATTCTTTACTTTATTAGTTAGTCCATCTGTCTTAATTTTTTAAGGACCAATTTTGTCTTCTTTTTGACTAGCCGTAACCTCATCCTTTTGCTGCTTTTTTACCAAAGAAATTTTCTTTAATCTGTTTAAACATTGTGTCAATATCTTCTTCTTCCTCATCTACATCTTCAAAACGATCTTGTGATTCACCTGTAATTTCTTTTCCTTTGGAGGACGATGTCATGGAGGTGTCGGATTTTGCATCTTCTTCTTTTAGATTTTTAACTAAATCCCTTTTCATTTCTTCAGGATAACACTGAATAATATCTTCACTTGAAGTTATTCCTTTCTGCATTTTCAGCTTCTTCCTGATATGCTCAAATGAACTAGGAGATTCCTTTTGTTGTTTTAACATTTTATGCTCTTAATAATTTTTAATTTTTTCATTTATCATAAGAATAATTTCTTAATTAAATTTTTTCCACTAGAATTATCAATTCTCGTTAATTTATCCTAAAATTTTGTGAAAGAACACCTTCGAAGACAAGGAATACCTTGTTGAGTATTACTTAATTCAGGTACCCATTTCCAAATATAGAGGATTGAAAGTTCCATGAAAAAGTACATTGGATCCATTCCTTCAATCCAACATCTTTCCTTATTAATTTCAATTATTTTTGGTGAAATATATACCCAAAGGAATATAATTCTTTGAAATTTTCAGGTAGAATTTTTAAAGATGGACCAAAATTTATCCACCATTGGACAAGCCAGCTTGGAATAAGAATGTTTGTATAATTCTCCTTAAATTTTTATAAACCAAGAATGTTTATTTTTATCATTTTCATAAAGCAGCACTATATGTAGCGCATTAATGTAGTCCCGGTAGTTAAATTTGAATGTAAACTCTTTTCTGGGACAAAAAATTCTTTTTCCTTTATGGTTAGTAGTCCTCATTCTTCTGGCAGTATTAGCCTTTTAATTACTATTTTACTAAAACTGTACACATTCAGGTCATTGTCGTGGAAATGACTTATTTCACATGTTTCAGTGCCTTTTAAACTTGCTTCATAATATCCTCTTTGTTTGTATGTAGTAATAGCATATGATGATGTATCAACATATTTTTGCATTAGAGTCCATCGATTATCTTTCCTTTTAAGATCAGAGAATTCTAATAAAAGTATTACTTCTTTATAATAACTTTCTTCGTATGAAGTTATATTTCTTCACTATCTTTATTACATGTAACACTAGCATATGTTGCAGGCTGGTATTCTTCACAAGCCATAAACTCCATGAACTTCCTGTATAAAGGGTTATTTTTATCTGTTGGAATATTATTCCTTGATAAATATGCAATGTTTTCAACTATTAGCTCTCTGTTACCATGTTGGGCTAATATATTGCCTAGAAATCTTCCTTTATTGGGGAAGTTACCTCTTCCTCTAGGAATCCTTAGCTTGTAAAAATTTGCGAGTTAAAAAATTAGGAAAAATATTATCTTCTCCATTTTTATAAATGATTCCAAAATCAAAAAGTGCCAAATAAGTCTGCCATCTGGCAAACATTTGTTTGGATACATCACGTTTGAAATCTTTATTAAACATATATTTGGCAGATTTACAATCGGTTTTTATAATTAACTTTTGATTATACAAATCATCTTGGAATTTTAATACACATTTTAATATAGCAAGGATTTCTTTCGTGACCGTTGCATAATTCCTTTGGCTATTATTTCATTTTCTTGACTAAAATCTAACAAGATATTCTTGTTTTGTCTTTGGACACACCTGTTTTAAAATACCTCCAAATCCTATTTCTGAGGCATTTGTTTCAATAATCTTTTCCCAATTTAGGTTAGCAAGCGTTAAACAAGGGAGGTTTTTCACCTTTTCTTCTATTCTCTTAACGGCTTATATATGTTATTCTGTCCATGTACCGGGATTTTTCTTGAGTCTATCATACAAAACGGCCGCATCATTTGCTAAGTGTTTATTATAAGAAGATAGATAGTTTAAACTTCCTAAAAAAAATTTGTAACTAGATTTGTTCGTATTACATCTTGGAATTTTGAAGCAAATTCTATACTTCTATTTATTGGAATTATTCTACCCTTCTGTAGGTTATGACCTAAAAATCTAACATTTGTCTGAAATAAAGACATCTTTGGTTTAGATATTGCTAGGCCATTTTGGACAACAATTTTCTTAAAAAATTCTAAATGTTTAAAGTGGGTTGCAATATCTTTTGAGAAAACTAGAATATCATCTAATAGACTATAATAAATTCACTATAAGGTATAAAAATAGCATTCATAATTGTTTGGAATTCTAAGGGAACATTTTTTAAACCAAATGGCATAACTCTTCATTCATAAGTCCTATAGGAATGTTAAATCCAATTTTGTACTCATTAGGTTCATAGATTTGAATATGCTAATATCCAAATTTCAAATCGAATTTGGAGATTATAATAGCATCAAAAAATCTGTCTAACAAATCTTTTTTTTAGGGATTGGATTTCTAATCCATTTAAGAACTTTATTGAGAGGTTTGTAGTTTATTACAAATCTTGGAACACCACTTTCTTGTTCGCTGTGTTTATTAACATAAAATGCAGTACATGACATGGTGAACATGAGGCATTTATTAATCCTTTTTGCAAAAGTGATTCAATTTCTTTTTTAAATAATTCTAGATATTCAGAATTCATTTGACAAGGTCTTGCCTTAATTGGAATTTTCTTTTCATCAAAGTCATCTTCACAAGGAAGACTAACAATAAGTCCTTTCCTATTCCAAAAAGAATTTGGATGTTCGTTGCAGATATCTATGGAAAACATATTAAAAATCATTTTGAATTTTTCCTGTAACTTAGGATTCTTTAATTTTTCTTCTAAAGTTAACATATGAATTTCTTGTTTTAGAAAATTTAGACGGAACGTCTTTTTTGTTACAAAGTTTCTAATTTCAAGCAAAACTTTTGTAAATGGTTTTGTTATAAACTAAAAATTATTAGGTTTATTTTTATAAGTTCCCAATTCCATTTTTATCAACACTATAAAACGGGTTCCAAGTTGTAATGACCTGTATTTTTAACTATTTTAAATCATTAAATTTAATATAATTATTGAACAAAAATGGTTAGAAATAAAATTTTAATGATTCATTGCTGTAATTATTGATTATGAACTTAGATAAAATTTTGAAATAACAAGTTTCATAGATTTTGGCGGTAACAAGTATTAAAATGAAATTTTATGTATTGACTGTGTTTATAATCAATAACTGGAGTTGAATAATAATGTTGAATTACGGTAAATTGGAAATAGTTGCTTTACTATTTGAATTCATTTGAAAAGAAAATTTTATAAGTTAAATAACTTATATTTCAGTTATAATGATTTATTGGATAATTAAATTATTTAAATTTAATATTTGAACTCATTTGAAAAATTAACTTACGAATTCAATGTGAATAAAAATGATTTCAAAATTTGATTTGAACGAGAATGAAGATTTTTAAATTTTAAAATTGAATTTAAAGTGATAAAATTAATTTTTGGAGATTACTTGTTTTAATTAACGAGTAAAAATAGCCATTTTGGCCACTATCTCGGATTCCGACGAAACTAGTTTTATCGGATCCATAATAGTGGATTATTATAGGATTTCAAGTTTGCAAGCTTGAAATGCGTAGAAATTAGTTTAAGGAATTTAATTAAGATAATTTGATTTTGAAAAGCTATCTTTTGAATATGATGGAATTGGCTCTCGAAACTAGTTCCATTGTGTTCGGAATAAGGGTATAATGTATAGAACGCCAGGCGGCATGCTTCGTTTGGATTTCAAAAAATTTAGGTGTGTATCGGGTTGGAGATTTATATATTAAGCCTAGTTCATTTGTAACTCCAACTTCTAAAAAGCATGGTCGCATCTCCAAAAACATTTAATGGCCGATATTGCTTCTCTTTCACCCCTCGTTTTCTACTAATCCACGCAACAAAATCTAAAATTCCCAAAAGCAAAGTCAAAGATTTCGATGAGATTTACACGTTGAACAGGTTGATCGAGGCAAAGGGGGCCAAGTTCACCTGAATCGAAGCTTGTAGGGCGGCAATTTTTCTCATTTCTCACATGATGGCGGCGGCGCGGTTGAAGGCGCTTGAGGTGGAGGAGGAGCAGGTGGAGACACGTCTAGTGGAGGGCTCTGATCGGTGTTCGGTCATCAATGGTGGCGCATGCACATTATATGTCGATCGCGAGTTGGGTCGGAGCCTGGAGCAGTTGCGTATGAGAAGAGGGTATGGTTTTGGTTAATTAATTTAATTATTAGTTAATTATGTTAATCAACTTTAACTATCGTAATGTTTAAAAATCCGTATCTTTTCCATGCGAGGTCTGATCCAAGAGAAACAAATTTCATTGGAATCGTATTGATGTCGCCTACGCCTTGGAATCAAATTGGAATTTATTTGAAGCTAAAATATTTTCAGTTTCAAATAAAAGGTCAGTGTTTTAACGCTACCAAATGGCTAAATCATTTTTATGTTAGTTAAATTGAAATTATGAGGTAATTTAATTTTATTGACCGTTGTTTGGTAATTTAACTGACATTTAAATTGACACCTGAATTGAATTGATATGAATTTAAATTGACAGTTAAATTTGGAATTTAAATTAAATTGCCAATTAGACACCCAATGTTGATAACCAGTAAATTGTTGAAATTGCTAATTAGACACCCGATGTTGATAACCAGTAAATTGTTGTGATATTTGACTGATTTGGATGTTGATTTTGATGGCCGCTATTGGTTGATATTTTGGATGATTTGGATGTCTTTTTATTTTTATATATTCTTGTTATCACCATGTATATTATTGACTTCATATAAACTGTTATCTAAATTAAATTCGAATAAATTAAGAAATAGGTTGAAATGATATATACTTATGACATTATGATTTGAATTGAAATGATATATATCCATCCCTAAAATTAAATTGAAATAGCTGATCACTTGGCCATAGGATAGAAAATTATATATGGACAGCAAATTGGTTAAATTAAATGATTTTAAAAATTTTGGTCTGATATTATTTTAATGATTTTGATTTAATGAAATAAAAATCAAATTTATGGATATTGAAATATTTTGAGCTCAAAATGTTGAAATTTAAATTTATTAACATGAATTCTTTAAATAATCAAATTTGGAATTTGAAATATAATTGAAATATTACTTAAGTTATGGCAATCGATTTGTTTAAAAGATTTGAACTTTTATTCGAACTATGAAATAAATCTAACTAAAAGTAATTTAAATGGATATTTCAAAATTGAGCTCGAAATTGAATTATGTTAAAGATTTGAACATTGAATTAAGCATCGAAGTTAAATTTGATTTAAATAATTTTAATCGATATTATGAAATCGAACTCGAAATTGATATAAATTAAAATGCTTTAAAATTGAGAATTGAGTTGAAATTTAACCATTGAATCGAATAGTTGAAGTTGAATTCGATTTGGAATTGAAATTGGAATCGAAGTTAATTCGAATTGAAATCAGAATTGAACCGATTTAAATTGAAATGGAAATTGAAATTGATTTAAATTGGAAGGTTTGGAATTGAATCAAGTTTGACTTTGAAACTATTTAAATAAATTATTTTAATATAAACTATTTAAAACCTATTTTTTTAAAATATTCAAATTATTTTGGTTTTCCAAATTATTTCTTATATAAACCATTATTAATATTTAAACCATTTTCCTAAACTGTTTTATATCAAATCATTTTAATTTTTCGAACTACTTAAAAATTTTCAAACTATTTTCTAAAAATTCAAACTGGTCAAAGTGGGAACTGATTATATTTAAATCATGGATTTAAATGCGAATTTAGTTAAAATGAAGTTATAACCTAAATTGAAATTCGAAACGATTTTAAAAGTGAAATCGAGATATTGGAGTGAAATGGTATTTTCAAGTGAAAATGACATATCGAACTGAATATGATTATTTTGAAATTGATTTTGAGAGAATATGATATTTTGATATGAAGTATGAATCATTTTGAAATGTAAAAGTACCAACCGGTGTGTAGAACGATGATTGGTTGTTAAAAAGACCGAGGCCTCTTACTGTACTCTTTATTAATATTGGAACCACTTTAATAACCGTGTACAAAGAGGGGGTTCCAGAACAAAGTGGTTGGATTTGGTGTATGTTTTATGGATTTAAAGAAAGAGAACTATGATGGATAGACCCCAGTACTTGTGTAACAACCCGGAGTTTAGTAACAGTTAATTATCGTCAAATGATGATTATATCGGTCGTTAATTGCTATAGGGATTTTATCTTGTTGATATTAGTTTGAAATTTGTTAAGGGATTACGGGCTTTAAATTTTTAATATCAGCCCATGTTTATTTTCGATGTCGTTCCCTTTTTATTCAATTCGACCCGTCCCTCTTTACCTTCTCATTCGAAAACCTAAACGAGATACACGAAAAGAAAATGGCGGCCTCGTTTTCATGTTCAACAACTAGGACTCGTTCAAATCGAAGGCTTCGACTCCGGTAGCTCGTTCCACTGATGATCTCGGCCTAGCCTTGGCGATTGATGCTTCATGTCTGCTTGTGGCTACATCTATTCGATCGAGTCGACTTCGATTTTGTCTGGCGTGAGCCCTCGTCAAAGAGAAAGGTGAGTGATATAACTTTCACTCACATCTAGTTCAAAGTTTTCATGATTTTTGAAAGTGTGATTTCGTGTTTTCCCCTCGGCTATGAATTGAAGTAAGCTTTGGTCACTTTGTTTTTTGTGGAAGTATTTTGACTTCGGCATTGACTTTGACCTACAGTGGTCTTCGACTGCAAACTTGATTTTTGTGATGTTGAGCTTGTTTTGATAGTTGATGATTTTTGACTGGGTTTTGATTTCTGATTTTGTTAGATTCCTCGATACTTATAGCTTGAATTTCTTTGCTTATCTTGATTTTGATTTTGATGGTTCAACTTTGGCACTGACTTGTTGATGTGGGCCTTGACACCTTGGTGATATTATTGAATCTACTATACATTTGAACCCCTGTCACTTCTTTGATTTCGGTCATTTAACTTAGTTGCTTCATCATGTATAGTCTGTGATATTCTGTTCCACTGGTGCCTGTATCTTGTATTCGAGATGCAGTGCATTTGATTGGATTTTAACAAAACACGGTTTAAAGAATAAGTTGCATTCACCATTTATACTGCTATGTCGTGTTTGCATTGCCTCTGACCTTTTGGCATATAAACTTCATTTCATGTTGAATACATGTAGTACATTTGGGTACACTTGGTTTATGATTCTCTAGCATGCTCTAACTTGATAGTTATATGCCTATTACCTGATCATTCATGTCGAGTCATATTCACTTGATGGCACTTGGTCTGTTGTAGTTTTACACTTGTGACTTCACTTCAGTTCACTGAACTGTACTGGTGCATTAAATTGTGCATGCTTGATGCCTTGATTTCATTCTGACTTCACTGGAATTTGTTGTTGTGTCTTGCTGTTTGACTCATCTGGGTGCACATGCTTGTTTCACCTATAGCCCTTGTGATTTGTGGCTGTGTTGCCTTACCTTTGGTACTCATGCTATTATCACGTGTTAACATTCACTTGAATTCACTATTGCACTGAATTCACTTCTTGGTACTTTTCTTTGTAGTCCTCATTACACTGTATTGTGTGATATTACATCACTTGTTGTTGCCTCTGTTCATCCACTTGAATTCCGGTTTTGATTTCTTCATTATTGAGGCTGGTGTTGTTTCTTTGATGTTGTGACATTGTTGTCACATTGTTCATCTACATATAAGTAAATATATGTATGCTGTTGTTGTGCACTGGCTTTAGCCTGTTGCGCATTTCATACACTGGCTTCAGCCAGTTGTGCACTTCATACTTGTTGTCCTTTGTAGTTGCACCTGTTTATATTTGCAGTCCTACAGGAACCATGTTGTTTAGTCTTTATCTCTGGTGCGTGTATGCATCCCTGTCATACTTGTTAATGCCTTGAGTATGCTGTTTGGTTTTGGCCATATTCTTGTTTGCTTACACCTTCATTCGGCTGTGCCCTCATGTGTATCACTGCCGTGTGCAGTTCCATGTTATACCTCTGTTTCATTTTATCCATGTCCAACTAGTAGTGTACATCCATTGTGTACATTTGGGTTCGCATTCATGTTGTCCAGGCTTGTTCCTTTGCATTGCTGTTAGCTCTGGGCTTCACTGACCACTCTTGTTGTACCGCTGTTGTCTCCTTCTCTTGATATTTCGGAACTTGAATTGTTGCATCGAGTTGAGTCATGACAGCAGTGACTTGACCTTTGCGTTTTGTTTGTTTTTGAATACACTTGAGTTGAATCCAACTTGTAGCTTGGGTTTGACCGTGTGTTCGTTTGTGAATTTTCATTGTGTACATAACACTGTAGTGGCAAGGCAGTGCATGCAAGCGTGAACTGCAGCCACACGGTATTCTTTGGGTACATCATCACTGTAGTGGCAGGGCAGTGCACACAATCGTGAACTGCAGCCACACGGTATTGCTTTTATTGATATTTCAATTACTTTTGATCCATTGATCTTTTGCGTATTTCATATGCCGTATTGGCGAGGCTGTACACGTTAGCGTGTACTATAGCCAATTAGAATTGATGTTTTTAAGTGATATTTCAATTGATTAAATTGATTTAGTTTCATTTGACCATTTTGTTGTTATCTAATTATCTATTCGATAATTAGATTATGAGTTTCTAGTTATTTATTAACAATTAGATTTTGATGTTAATTGCCGATTAGGCAATTCTGATGTTTTCTAAATTATCTTCATTGATATTCTTTTCACTTATCTTAGTTGATGATTTGAATCTGTTGAATTATTGTTTAACACTATACGTGTTATATTCACCGTTATCCGATTTTCTTGTTAAATGATCGGATAGGTGAATTTATTTTGACTGTCGTCTAATTTTTATTTGATCATTATTGCTTCTGTGCACTAATAACTGAGTTTGAATTAGACTGACCCGTGTATTATTTTCTTTTGAATTTAATACTCGGGTCAGACCGAGTATTTACAGGTTGTAGATATCTTACTTTGGGTTGCTGCTTGAGCTACGAAGTCTTTACATATTTTTGGAGTAGATGTTGTCAATGTATAGGATGCTGTATTTTCATGTATATTATTCACGATAATGTACTTGTATATGTAACTTCCAGAGTCGACAGTTGTAGTTGTATCATATGTATTGTATCACATGTATATCAACTGACATCAGTTATATATATATGAGACTTTCTGTTATATCTATGTTCCGCATTTACATTATCTGTGTTATTATTATATATATTGTCCTAAACTATTATTAACCATCGTAGTTCGTTTTATACTAGAATTGGGTATGTCGATGGGAGTAAATAAATATGAGATGGAAAAAATATACACCACTCCTATCGAGGTAACTAATACTAGTGTAAGGCCTAACTACGGATGTCCGCTCCTATCCAGCCTTATTCTTCGTGATAACAGACAGTATTTCTTTTAATACTCTTTGTTATTGCGAGCATAGAGGTGGGGCGTCACAGTTGGCATCAGAGCTTGGGGTTTATGGACATAATATAAAACATAACTTAGACGGAACATGTGTTACAACTATTTGTCGATGTTTTATGTGCTTTGAATCAAAACTAAAGTTTTGAAATTTTGATGAAATTTTTAAATATCTTTAGTTAAAAATAAAAGTGAAATTATGCTTTGATGATTTGATTGATTTGTGTTCTGTTTACCAGAGTGCGCAGCGGAAATAGTGAGACTGTTTTCGCTGTGTGCAGCTGATAATTAATTTGATTTAAAAAAAAAAATCAAAATATGAGAATGAATTCAATTTCATTATGTTGTTAACCAGTGGATTTGATTTATTGAAACTTCTTGTTGGTTTTCTTTGATGCTAATCACATATCTGATTAGATTTTTGCTGTTTTAAAATTATCTTCATTGAAGATAGTAGAGTAATTTCTTTGTTTATATTGTAGTGTGCGTGCAAATATAAATTGCACGTTACTGCATTGGTTTTATGTTGAACCGACGCTTGGTTATGAAACGTATTTTGTTGCCGTTATTTTTATAACGGGATTTTTACATCGATGCTAAATTTTTGAAGCCCGGTGTTTTGTTGACATTTTAATGAATGAAAATTCACTGATATGAAATTTTGATGCAAATTATTTTGATGAAATTTTGACGTTTAAAAATTACTGTCACTTTGACTTCAGTAACCGTCAAAATTTTAAAGTGGATTATTCAAGCGGTTATCGCGCAATGCTGATTTTGAGATCCGTTTCTACGGTGTTTTGAGAAGTATAATTTTCTTATTGAAATTGTCACTAATGTTGCTGTTTTTATCACGGATTTGCAAATCGTTTTAAAAATAAAATTGTTTTTCAAATTTTTTATAGTTTATGCTTTCAAAAGAATGAGGAAGCGATTTAAACGATTCAGCAAAATCGAGGACTATGAACCTTTTCTTTTACTGATTCGCTTAATTCCGGACTTGTTTGTTTGAGAATGTAGATTATTTACTTTTATAAAATAAATGAAATTATTTTCATAATTTTTACAGCTTGTGTTTTCAGAAGAATGAGAAAGTGACTTAAACGTTTCAGAAAAATCGAGGATTATGACCCCTTTCTTGTACTGATTCGCTTAATTCCGGACTTGTCCGGTTGAGAATGTGAAATGTTATTTTTGGAATACACAATTTGCACTTTCAAGGAAACGATAAAGAGATTTAAACGATGTAGCAAAAGTGCGGAGTATGGAACCACACTTTTACTATTTTGGTTAATTCCGGGCTCGTTAATTGAAACATTTGCTGTTTGATGATTTTGATGATTTTGCACGTTCAAGGAAACGATGAAGAGAATCAAACGATTTAGTAAAACACGTGGTATGAGACATGTGCGTTTGCTATTTCGGTTAATTCCGGACTCGTTAATTGAATATATGATGATTTTCGTGTGCTTTCGAGCCACTATGATGGACCTTCGGGTCATATGATGGACCTTCAGGTCAAATACCAGTACCAGACCTTCGGGTCATATGTTGGACCTTCGGGTCATATGATGGGCGCCAAAATTATGATGATGGTACTTGGTAGGCTTCGGCCATATGAGATGCACGTGCGGCGTAGCTAAAACTCGCCATATGATGGGATCGATCCACCTTTTATGTTGATTTTCTAGTTATCTTAATTGATTCTAGATATTTGTTGTTTCCAATTATCTGCAGGTAATTGGATATTTGTTGATATGAGTTCTGATTATCGCTTGTGATAATTAGATATTTGATGTTATGAGTTCTGATTATCGTTTTTGATAATCGGATATTTGTTGATTTGATTATCGTTTTTGATAATCGAATATTTGTTGATTTTGATTATCGTTTTTGATAATCGGATATTTGTTGATTTGATTATCGTTTTTTATAATTGAATATTTGTTGATTTTGATTATCGTTTTGATAATCAAATATTTGTTGTTTTTGATTATCGCTTGTGGTAATTAGATATTTGATGTTATGAGTTCTGATTATCGTTTTTGATAATCGGATATTTGTTGATTTGATTATCGTTTTTGATAATCGAATATTTGTTGATTTTGATTATTGTTTTTGATAATCGAATATTTATTGTTTCTGATTATCGTTTTTGATAATCGGATATTTATTGATTTGATTATCGTTTTTGATAATCGCATATTTTTTGATTTTGATTATCGTTTTTGATAATCGAATTTTGTTGTTTCTGATTATCGTTTTTGATAATCGGATATTTGTTGATTAGATTATCGTTTTTGATAATCGAATATTTGTTGTTTCTGATTATCGTTTTTGATAATCGGATATTTGTTGATTTGATTATCGTTTTTGATAATTGAATATTTGTTGATTTTGATTATCGTTTTGATAATCGAATATTTGTTGTTTCTGATTATCGCTTGTGATAACTAGATATTTGATGTTATGAGTTCTGATTATCGTTTTTGATAATTGGATATTTGTTGATTTGATTATCGTTTTTGATAATCGAATATTTGTTGATTTTGATTATCGTTTTTGATAATCGAATATTTGTTGTTTCTGATTATCGTTTTTGATAATCGGATATTTGTTGATTTGATTATCGTTTTTGATAATTGAATATTTGTTGATTTTGATTATCGTTTTGATAATCGAATATTTGTTGTTTCTGATTATCGCTTGTGATAATTAGATATTTGATGTTATGAGTTCTGATTATCGTTTTTGATAATCAGATATTTGTTGATTTGATTATCGTTTTTGATAATCGAATATTTATTGATTTTGATTATCGTTTTTGATAATCGAATATTTGTTGTTTCTGATTATTGTTTTTGGTAGTTAGATATTTGTTGATTGTTGATTGGTTGATTTGAGATTTGATTATCGTTTTTGATAATCGAATATTTGTTGATTTGAGATTTGATTATCGTTTTTGATAATCGGATATTTGTTGATTTGAGATTTGATTATCGTTTTTGATAATCGGATATTTGTTGATTTGAGATTTGGTTATCATTTTTGATAATCGAATATTGCTGATGATTTCATTTATACAGTTTTGTTTTCTGATTGTCTACTTGATAATTAGATTTTTGTTGAGAATTTGTAAATTTCTTTTATAAAGTTAAAAGATTTCTTTGACATTTGTATTCTCGACCTTTATTTTTAGCTTAACCAGTTTATGTTAGAAAAAATAATTGTTATTGACGTCCTTAATTATGAAAATTGCGGGGATGCAATTTTTATAAGAAGGGGAGTCTGTAACAACCCGGATTTTAGTAATAGTTAATTATCGTCAAATGATGATTATATCGGTCGTTAATTGCTAAAGGGATTTTATCTTGTTCATATTAGTTTGAAATTTGTTAAGGGATTATGGGCTTTAAATTTTTAATATCGGCCCATGTTTATTTTCGATGTCGTTCCCTTTTTAATTCAATTCGACCCGTCCCTCTTTACCTTCTCATTTGAAAACCTAAACGAGATAAACGAAAAGAAAATGGCGGCCTCGTTTTCATCTTCAACAACTAGGGCTCGTTCAAATCGAAGGCTTCGACTCCGGTAGCTCGTTCCACCGATGATCTCGGCCTAGCCTTGGCGATCGACGCTTCATGTCTGCTTGTGGCTACATCTATTCGATCGAGTCGACTTCGGTTTTGTCGGGCTTGAGCCCTCATCAAAGAGAAAGGTGAGTGATATAACTTTCACTCACATCTAGTTTAAAGTTTTCGTGATTTTTGAAAGTGTGATTTCGTATTTTCCCCTCGGCTATGAATTGACGTAAGTTTTGGTCGCTTTGTTTTTTGTGGAAGTATTTTGACTTCGGCATTGACTTTGACCTATAGTGGTCTTCGACTGCAAACTTGATTTTTGTGATGTCGAGCTTGTTTTGATAGTTGATGATTTTTGACTGGGTTTTGATTTCTGATTTTGTTAGATTCCTCGATACTTACAGCTTGAATTTCTTTGCTTATCTCGGTTTCAATTTTGATGGTTCGACTTTGGCACTTACTTGTTGATGTGGGCCTTGACACCTTTGTGATATTATTGAATCTACTATACATTTGAACCCCTGCCACTTGTTTGATTTCGGTCATTTAACTTGGTTGCTTCATCATGTATAGTCCGTGACATTCTGTTCCACTGGTGCCTGTATCTTGTATTCGAGATGCAGTGCATTTGATTGGATTTTAACAAAACACAGTTTAAAGAATAAGTTGCATTCACCATTTATACTGCTATGTTGTGTTTGCATTGCCTCTGACCTTTTGGCATATAAACTTCATTTCATGTTGAATACATGTAGTACATTTGGGTACACTTGGTTTATGATTCTCTAGCATGCTCTAACTTGATGGTTATATGCCTATTACCTGATCATTCATGTTGAGTCTTGTTCACTTGATGGCACTTGGTCTGTTGTAGTTTTACACTTGTGACTTCACTTCAGTTCATTGAACTGTACTGGTGCATTAAATTGTGCATACTTGATGCCTTGATTTCATTCTGACTTCACTGGAATTTTTTACTGTGTCTTGCTGTTTGACTCATCTGGGTGCACATGCTTGTTTCACCTATAGCCCTTGTGATTTGTGGCTGTGTTGCCTTACCTTTGGTACTCATGCTATTATCACGTGTTAACATTCACTTGAATTCACTATTGCACTGATATCACTTCTTGGTACTTTTCTTTGTAGTCCTCATTACACTGTATTGTGTGATATTACATCACTTGTTGTTGCCTCTGTTCATCCACTTGAATTCTGGTTTTGATTTCTTCATTATTGAGGCTGGTGTTGTTTCTTTGATGTTGTGACATTGTTGTCACATTGTTCATCTACATATAAGTAAATATATGTATGTTGTTCTTGTGCACTGGCTTTAGCCTGTTGCGCACTTCATACACTGGCTTCAGCCTGTTGTGCACTTCATACTTGTTGTCCTTTGTAGTTGCACCTGTTTATATTTGCAGTCCTACAGGAACCATGTTGTTTAGCCTTCATCTCTGGTGCGTGTATGCATCCCTGTCATACTTGTTAATGCTTTGAGTATGCTGTTTGGTTTTGGCCATATCCTTGTTTGCTTACACCTTCATTCGGTTGTACCCTCATGTGTATCACTGCCATGTGCAGTTCCATGTTACACCTCTGTTTCATTTTATCCATGTGCAACTAGTAGTGTACATCCATTGTGTACATTTGGGTTCGCATTCATGTTGTCCAGGCTTGTTCCTTTGCATTGTTGTTAGCTCTGGGCTTCACTGACCACTCTTGTTGTACCACCGTTGTCTCCTTCTCTTGATATTTCGGAACTTGAATTGTTGCATCGAGTTGAGTCATGACAGCAGTGACTTGACCTTTGCATTTTGTTTGTTTTTGAATAAACTTGAGTTGAATCCAACTTGTAGCTTGGGTTTGACCTTGTGTTCGTTTGTGAATTTTCATTGTGTACATAACACTGTAGTGGCAAGGCAGTGCACGCAAGCGTGAACTGCAGCCACACGGTATTCTTTGGGTACGTCATCACTGTAGTGGCAGGGCAGTGCACGCAATCGTGAACTGCAGCCACACGGTATTGCTTTTATTGATATTTCAATTACTTTTGATCCATTGATCTTTTGCGTATTTCATATGCCGTATTGGCGAGGCTATACACGTTAGCGTGTACTACAGCCAATTAGAATTGATGTTTTTAAGTGATATTTCAATTGATTAAATTGATTTAGTTTCATTTGACCATTTTTGTTGTTATCTAATTATCTATTCGATAATTAGATTATGAGTTTCTAGTTATTTATTAACAATTAGATTTTGATGTTAATTGCCGATTAGGCAATTCTGATGTTTTCTAAATTATCTTCATTGATATTCTTTTCGCTTATCTTAGTTGTTGATTTGAATCTGTTGAATTGTTGTTTAACACTATACGTGTTATATTCACCGTTATCCGATTTTCTTGTTAAAGGATCGGATAGGTGAATTTATTTTGACTGTCGTCTAATTTTTATTTAATCATTATTGCTTCTGTGCACTAATAACTGAGTTTGAATTAGACTGACCGGTGTATTATTTTCTTTTGAATTTAATACTCGGGTCAGACTGAGTATTTACAGGTTGTAGATATCTTACTTTGAGTTGCTGCTTGAGCTATGAAGTCTTTTCATATTTTTGGAGTAGATGTTGTCAATGTATAGGATGTTGTATTTTCATGTATATTATTCACGATAATGTACTTGTATATGTAACTTCCAGAGTCGACAGTTGTAGTTGTATCATATGTATTGTATCACATGTATATCAACTGACATCAGTTATATATATATGAGACTTTCTGTTATATCTGCGTTCCCCATTTACATTATCTGTGTTATTATTATATATATTGTCCTAAACTATTATTAACCATCGTAGTTTGTTTTATACTAGAATTGGGTATGTCGATGGGAGTGAATAAATATGAGATGGAAAAAATATACACCACTCCTATCGAGGTAACTAATACTAGTGTAAGGCCTAACTACGGATGGCCGCTCCTATCCAGCCTTATTCTTCGTGATAACAGACAGTATTTCTTTTAATACTCTTTGTTATTGCGAGCATAGAGGTGGGGCGTCACAACTTGTGCCAATTTGAAATAAGTAAAACAGGACGACTTGATAGGGCCAAGCGGGCTAGCTACCCCTATCAGACATCTGTTCTTTGTTTTTCTTCTTGTATTGGTCCATACGATTACTCTTGATGTTGGTTTTGATTGGTGCACCTTGATCTTGGGATAACCTCCCTTTGACTCGATGGGATGGATGTACGTGTGGGCGATCATGGCTATGATGCGTTACCACCTGCCCTACGACCCGAACTAGTAGTATCCTACCTTGGGAATTGACTCACATGCGTGGTCATAATTTTATCCCTATACAAGACCTCTACGATTTTGGTTTAGTGTTGTCGTATCATGGCACATCCCTATCCCTCGACGTGCTACTGGAATGTTATATGCAAACTATATGACAATGCTTAAAAACGCATTAAGGAGGATTAATGTAAAGTCTTAACGCTAAGAAAAATATTTATTTACTGATTAAACATTATATATATAGCGTATTCCACTATATATAAATAATTTGAAGGATCCTTAAGAGATGGAAAATCCTATAACATCTCTTGAGTTATTGCGCGCACTTTGTACACTTGATAGGAGATGTTAAACCCCATAAACATCTCTGATGATATTACACTCCTGTTATAAGTGGTATTGATTTGACTCACATAAGGATATTTTACTCCTGACTCGAGTGTTTTGTCCTTTCATTACACTCGGGTTAGCCCTGAGTTCTCAGCACATTGAAGATTATTTTCTAGATGACTAAGACGAAGATTTGGTATATTATTACTAGTATTATTTCACCTCATTGTTTGTTCTGCTACATTATTCTATTATTCTAATATATATAACTCTGATAAATGTTGTATAAATTATAATCAAATGTATAGTATAAACAGCTTCATGAACTATTTATTTGATTATTATATTTTGTCATTCCGTTGTGAAATTCTGTGTTTGTTTTCTTCTTCTTTTCTAATTTTTCTTAGTTAACCCCATTGATTATTTATGCTTCGAATTGTTTAAGTTGAACATATGTGCATTATTTTCAATTTAAATCTTCCAAAATGTAGATCGTCATAGTTACTATCGGAGCTTTGGTTCAACGATAACCTTAGCTTTGTGGGGTTTGACTCATTAGAGATTGGGTAGTAATACCCTAAAATGAGTTTGTTTGAGAGTGTGTGTGTGTGTGTGTGTGTATGAGAGCGCATAATTGTTAGTGTTATAAAATTCTTTATATCATGTTCACTTATCCGTTGAGTTGTTTATGAATTCTGGTCGGTGCGTGGGATGCCATGTTATTCATAAGGGTTTCTAAACACTTAAATGAGGCAAGTCAACAAAATATTATTTTACGATAAGGAAAATGACATAATTTTACCTAAATTATATATTATATATAAAAAGAAATTAAATAAGAAAAAATGGATATAAATAAAATTAATGTGAGTAATTGAATTTGGTTTAAAATAAGATGTAAATAAATTGAATGCAAATGGAATGAGTTTTAACTAATTGAATGTTAGCTAATTGAAAATGAAATAAGTGAATGTTAAATAAAGAAATGTTTATACACTTAAGTATAAGTGGTAAGAAATATTTTAGTATAGATTATGAAATGGATAGATTTATAAAATAAATTGAATATGAAGTAAATAGGTTGTAAAACCAAGTTTGGAAATACTAACTTAACTAATTAGAGTTTAGGGATGTATATAAACTTAAGTAATGAGTTATGAAATAAAAATCTAATTTTAGGTAAGTTAAAAGAATGGAAAAAAATGGAATTTGGGAACTTGAATTCGGGTCCTTCTAAAATGTTTTCCAAGATTTTAAAAATAACATTAGTATTATTTAAAAAAGAAATTACGAATAGAAATTGTTTCAAAGATAATTAAAAGGAAAAAAGTCTTGTAATCCCCTCTCCTGTCGTTGGAAAATAATTTCGGTGATGGCGGCGGCATCTTTGACATTCATTTTCTAATCTCTTAACGGAGGAGACCACTTAGTAGCTTTGCTATGCATTTGATGTAACAAACGGATTTTGATTTAAAATTTCTTAACATGATTTGATATGTATATATAACATGAATATATATATATATATATATATATATATATATATAATTTCAAAATGAATTGAAATGAACCGGGTATTTGAATTCTTAAGTTTATGTTAATTAATAATTTTCTGTTGTAGAAATAAAGATAATTATTTTGAATAATTGGAAACTTCTAAAATGAGATATAATAAATTGAAGCTAAGCGTTCAAATAAAATATGAGAATTTAAATTATATCTCTTAAATTTCAAGATAATGGAAATTTAACATGTATAAATTATTGAATATTCTTATTAACTAAAATAAATAAGATAAATTTGTATAATATGCAACTACATTCAAAAAACATATATATAACTTACCAGGATGTTTAAAAAGTCGAAATGTTAAATTTGAATATGTAATAGAATATTATACAAGTTTGAATTTAAGTAATAAAAGTGTTCAATTTGAAATTGAGTTTAAAGAAATATTTAAAAAAATTAAATTGTTATAAAGGAATGTAATACATTTAGTTAATATTCTATGAAATGTTAAATAAATAATTTGAGAAGTAAAAAAGAAAATACTATTTAGATACGAACTTAAGAGATGTAAATAAATATCAATTAAAATCATATCTTTGTAAATTGTTTTAAAAAAATTAAAAATTAATTTTTTTTTGCAAAGGATGTTTTAGATTTAATTATAGCTTTCTGAGATAACTATAATTTGAATAATATTGTGTAAAAGAAGATACATCTGTATAAAATGATTATAAATTTAAGAAATGATTAATGAAATAAGAAAGTTGAAATTTGATTATGAGATGAAAATTTTGTTAAGTCGAGTTGAATGGAATAAATTGATGAAATAAGTTAATGAAATAAATTATAAAATCGAAATTAACTTAAGAAAGTTGAATGAAATTGATTGTCATTAAAATAAAAATTTATTAACATGAATTTGAGTTATAAAATAAAATTTACTAAAGTAAAATTAATGATATAGATTAATGAAATCAACTAATGAAGTGAATCAATGAATTAATATAAACATAAGTTATGAAGTGATAAAAAAACATGAGTTATGTTTTATAAAATGTTTATAATAAACTTAAATGGCTTATGAACTGTTGTTAAACATAAAGAGAAACTGTCACGATTTGAAATCCAGCGTTCAAAAATCAACATCAAATACCTCACTTGTATTCGATTGTCGAAGATTCAAACGTTGAACTCCAGTTCGGTGGAGCTTATAACAACATTAGATGAATATAAAACAGCGGAAACAAAAGATGATTTCATTGATAACCAATACACAGATACAACATTTATAAAATATTCATTACAACAACGACCACCAACATCAGAGTGCTATATACATGATACAACAACAAAATAATAACACTGCAGCGGAGAAACAACAAAGATTTCAAAAAGATTCCAACATACATTGGCTTCGATACGATCTTCCAAAACTCCAAACACCTATAGATCCAAAAAGCTTCAAAAGATCTCCAAACCAAAAGCTTTTAAAATCCGACAGCTTCCAAAAGACTTCTATTATCCAAGCTAGCTCCAAAACACGGACGACCTGCTTCTAGGCTGCACGTGTGGAAATTATGGGCACCCAGAGTTTAGGAAGGGAACAATAAATTCCGGGCCAGTCATAGGAGTAGTATGAGTTAAAAAAAACAATTTATAAAAGAAATCTGTTCATTCTTTTGGAAAATGAAACTACCATAAGGCCTCCAGGAACACACACAATGCAATCGTACACTTAGGGGAGATTTCTCCTTATGATAGTCAAATATTCTTGATACGAGAAAAACACTTTGATATTATTATTATTAGTGCATAGTGTGGAAAACATTTTCGAAAGTATAATATTTATCTTAGCCATCATACGTACCATTATAGTATGCCTACTATAGCTACCATATTAGATGGCAGGTTCTACAACTAAAAATGTAACATCCCGTATTTTTAAGCCTTTGAATTTGAACATTTAATTCATTTTAAATGTTTAATGTGGATTCTTAATTGATTTTGAAATGAATGAATTCGGGTTCAATCAATGAAATAAGCTATAATTTTTATTATAGTAATTCCGGTTGAAAAATGGGAAAATAATAATTTAAATATTCGGAATTGAAATAAAAGTAAATATGGATGTAAATAGTGATAAAAATGTTTTAAAAAATTATTTTGAGTTATTTGAGTGTAAATAGTGTGGTGGGAATTTTAGAAGAATTTTAAAGTTGATAAATTAATATTTGGGATTTTATATTAATTTAAAAATGAATTTAATATTATTAAAATGCAATTTAATCAGATTTTGGTCCGGAATGAGCCAGAATGGTTTTTAATTTGATTATAAATTTTATATGAATTATTGTTAAGTAAGTAAAATTTTAAAAGTGAAGTTTCAAGTGATTTCGACAATTTCGAAAATTTACTCGATTTAATAGACGAGTTAAAATAGCCTCCGGGGCACAATCTCGGAATTTGACGAAATTAGTTCCATTGGATTCGTTTTAGTTAGTTATTATCGGATTTCAATTTTCGTAGCAATCAGAGTTGTTGTTTGACCGTGGTAGCTCGAAACGCATCAGAATCGTTTTGATCGGTTTAATTTAAAATTTGATCGTTTCTTTTCGTAACTCGCACATACGATCGAATTAGCTTATGAAACCCGTTCCATTGTGTCCGGAACGTGGAAAAACCCTAGGAACGCCTGTCGGAACGCGTAATTTGGAGTTCGTTTGCATATGAAGATAAATTGAGAATTTTATTAATTAAATAATATTATATTATATATAAATCCACATTTTCACTAAACCCTAACTTCAGAAACGAGGGCCGCCGCTCATATACGTTCAATGGCCGAAACTCTCTCGTTTTCTTCCTCCTTTTGCTTGAAATCCACTCATTGATTTCCAAATCCTCCAACTAATAAATCGTAGAGAGCGTCGAGATCCACATGCTGAACGGTGGAGATCGATTTTCGTCGACCGGAGAGGAGCCTTGGGAGCCGCGTTCGTCGCATGTTGGAGGGGTTTTTGCACCGCACATGGATGACCGAGTGCGAAGGTACTCTGGGCGTTGGTGGAGGTTGAGGCGCCCTTCGAGATGGTAGTTACCGATCGAGCTAAATCTCGTCGTGGAAGGAGCGGCCTCGAACCCTAGTTGCGTGTGATGGGTTTCTTTTGTTCCAATAAACGTCTGCGTGAGAAGAAGCATAGGGGCCGGCCTGATTTCGTTGGTATAATATTATGTAAATTGATGTTAAGGAATTTGTTTTAAATCTTGTTCAAACTATAAAATTCATATCTAGTTCATACGTGATCAGATTCGTACGAAATTTGCGGCGCCAGAATCGCAGAGTTGTATACTACGAAATGGTGCAGTTCGGGAACCATTCCGGGAAAGTAGAATATTGGGTTAAATCGAACGTCATTCGGTTTAATTTAAATTTCGAACGCTCGCCGAAGCGCAAGGTGAGTTAATCTCACTCATATCTGGAATGTTAGCTGGTTTAAGTAGTTAATATTTAAATGATTGTGTGATTGGTTGAAATGTTTATTTATATCAGCCTGGATTGATATATATATATATATATATATATTGTTGTGATAATATTTGTGGATGCAGGGAAAACAGGTTGGAGGGATCCAACTGGATTTCTCACAATATAGTAATCATTTTTATAATTGATGATGGCTGTTTATATATTGTGATTGATAAATTTGGAATTAAATTGTATTGTGATGTTGTTGGATAAACTATAAACTCAGAATGTTAAATTATAAAGAAAATAAATTGGGTTTTAAAAAGAAATCAAGAAGTTGATAAATAAAGAATTTAATGGAATATGAAAATTGGAATCTGTTTTGGATGAAAAGAGAAAAAAAATGTAAATTGGTAAAATTGGGATTTTATTCAAGAAAATTGTAAATATGATTTTTCATTGAAGAATTCTCCTAAATGTTTTATTTAAAAATGTTTTAAGCCTATATTTAAAAAAAAAAGAACTTCCGGGAAAGGGGAAAATGTGTTTGAACTTCGAAAGAAGTTATGTTAAGCATGGGATTGGGAATTTATGTTATTAAACATAAATTGAATTGAAATAAATCGGCTGGATTTATATGAAGGATACTTTGGGATGTTTGATGGTAATGTGTTTCCCAGGGAAAAACCAAGTTAGTGTTTTAAAAGATTTTATTTGATTAAAGGTTAAGGTTTTAAATTGTTTAAAGAGTATTTTTAAGAAAAGTTTATTTTGAAGAAGAAATTAATAAAATTTGTTTTACAACTATTTGTTTTAGGATATTGGTAAAGGCTAGTATTTTTCTTTTAAAAACTCCACTTTTAAATTTAGTTAACCAAACCCTTATTTAAATCGAGTTATATCTTATTTAATAATATTGTTTAAAATAGTTTTGAAATTTATATTTTGGGTAAATAAATAGAAATATTTTACATATTTTAAAGTATATTGAGTATTTTAACTGTTTAAAAATCACATGTTTTGAACTTGGTTATTTCCAATGGGAATAAATGGTAAAGAACTTACCTTGTAAAGGAAGAACTTTGGGAAATTCTTTTCAAACGAGTTTTGGAAATTTGAAAATATATCTTGTAAAGATATTTGAGGCAAATAAATAATGTGGAAAATTATTTATTGTGTAATGGATGTTTGTGAATTTGAATTGATAGTTAAATCACCGACTATCAATATTGGACAAATGCGTTGATCGTTTCAAAGAGACCGGGATCGAGATTTATTTCTCGAAAACCACTTCGATCCGGTTTGTACGTTTCGTGCGAAAAACGTGTTCGGAGTCGAAGATGGAGCAGTGAAGTGCAAGGGCTAGCCGCTACTAATCCTGAGGATATTTCCAAAATGGATGTAGTAGGAGTAGTGCCTTCGGTTCCGTTCGAACCCGGGACGGACTTGTATGGATGAATGCTTGCGAAACATCGTCAGGTGGGCGATGGGGATTCTAAGTGAAAACGTTCTAAAGGTAACGCTTAGCCTCAAGCCTCATCAAATGGGAATGACTGAAAATCAGGGGATATGCAGCAAGGCTTCGTGGGTAGCCCCCACTGGAGAGTAAGGTCATCCCTGTCTAGATGTCCCTTTTTATTTCGGCTCAGTGGTGCGGTTGCTGATCCCAACCGTGGGGTGATCTTATTCGGAATTGTTGAGTAAGGGATGGGTCCGGCCTTGTGTTTCAGGGGATCGGGAGTGGTCCTCGGTACTGTGATCTAGACCACGTACTGTGACAGGTGGTACCCCAGTGCCTAGTCATTGTTGGAAATCCATTCTCCCTACGAGCCTTGTACGAGTTTTGTTTGTATTACCCACTTTTGTGGCTAGTAGCTGGAATTTAATCATGTAACAATTTCGGCTATTTTATAAGTATTTGTATATAGACCCTATTATAATATCAGAGGGTTTCTATAAAAAGTTTTTTAGCTATCGTAAGGTAAAAACCCGACATGTTTATTTGTGGTTTGGTCTTACGAGATGCTTTTATTTTCAAAGGATTTCTGAAACTTTAATAATCAAGTTGGATGCATTATTATTATCAGCTGGTATCCCAGACTGACTCAGGTGTTATTTCATTATAATGCTCGGGTCAGACCGAGTATTATATGTTCAGGACATGATGCTTTGGAGCAGGAGAGGAGCTGGAGTCCGGGACGTATTATCTATACCGTATTTATATATATCTGCTGCTATGATTGTGTGGTATGTCTGATTGGTATTGGTTGATGTATGAGATACTCTGATGATATGATGTATAAAACAGTGATAGATTTTCATTTTGTGTAAAGTTCTATATTTACTATTATATTTTATTCCGCTGCGACTGTGAGATTCTGATATTGTTTAGTTTCTTCTTCTTCTATCTCTTCTTCTTAACCCTAATGGTCGGTAATTCTATGCCACTTGAGTTAATAGAGGTAGGATAGTGTTGATTCAAGGGGTACGGATTTGCGGGTTGTTACACTTGGTATCAGAGCTGAGGTTGGCGACAACCTAGGCTTTGGTGGGGAAATTACTCATTAAACAGAGTCAATAGTACTCTGTAATGAGTTGAGTGTATTAATAGATATGAGAGCATACTTGTTAGTGAATATAAAATTGTTTTTATACTGTGTTGACTTATCGGTTGAGTGTTTATGAATTATGGTCGGTGCGGGAAGCATAACCGTATCGATAGGGGTTTCTAAACCCTTAAACAAGATAAACTGACATAGTATCGTTTTTAAAGTGGGTAAATGAAATAATTTTACCCAAAATTATATTTTGATATAAAATAAATAATTTTCTGAAATTCTTATATATATTTGATTGTTTGGTTGTTAATACTGTAATCAAATATGAATCTAAAATTTGATTTAAATTTGAAATGAGATGATATATAAACCAATGGGAATGTAAGATATTAAACTGATTTATCACCAAATGAAATTGATTAAATATGATTCAAATAAGAAGAAGAAGTGAAATTAAAATTTAATTTAAACCAGAATTTTGACCCCGGAAAATTTGGAAGGGATTTCAAATGAATTTTAAACCAAGGTTTGGGAATTTAACATTGTGAAAATGTTAGAAATGTTTGCAAAAGCATTTGAAGAATGGGGTATTCATTTGATAAAATAATTTCGAATGGAAATTGGCTTGAGATAAATTTTGGAAGAAAGGAGCATTGAACTCCCTTCAGTCGTTGGAAAATAATCCTGATGATGCTGGCCACATCATTAGAATTCATTTTCGAGTTTCTAAAGTGATGGATTGCTACCAAAGTGGTTGATTATGATATTTGTTTGACTTGTTGTGTATACAAGTGGTTTTATAAATTTCAAGGGAAATTTGTTTTATTAGAACCAAGTGTTTTGGAATTGGGAGATTTGATTTGATACCAGGACTGTATGAGTTAGTTATTATTTCAAATTGGTTTTGAAATAAATCCGGGTAAATTGAATTCTGGAGATTCTGTTTAGAATAAAAATGTGAAAGTTAAAATGAATCAACTATATAACTTGTAAATAAAGTTGATTTAAAAAGAATTGGAGTTGATATTAAGTAAGAAAGGGAATGAAATTTTAATCCTGAAATTAAAATTAATTCGGGTAAATGGAGGTAAATGAAATTATTGAAATAAATGAAAAATTGAATTTAACTTGGGATAAGTTAAATAAAATTGGAAATTGAAATTAAATTGGTTTGGGTTAAATTGAAATGTAAAATGACTTTGTAATTGTGGGTCATTGAGAAATAAATTATACCCACAAGCTATTAAGTGTTATACTTATAATCTGAAACTGTGGATTTAAAATGTACAAAGGATTGGGTGAAAGAAGCTGGTATCTTTAAGAATTCAGTGATACATACATACATATATATATATATATATATATATATGTATATAGTTTGGAATTATGAGATGTAGATGGATTAAAACGAGCTATATAAGCTTTTAAATAAATAAGTTGGTGAACTTATAAAATAGAAATGGAGTTATAATCACAAATGGAAAATAGTGGAATAGTGTGGTGGGTTCAAACTTAATCTCAAATGAAATGTGAATTAAGATAAGGTAGAGTGAGATATAAAAGAAGTGAATGAACTTAAGTTAGAAAATAAGTTTTGAACTTATTTATGGAGAGAAAAAATTGGATATAAAGGTGAAATGTAAAATTTCTTATAATTGCGTAAAGAAGTTCATATTCTTAAGTTATTAAGTGTTATAATTTGAATTTGTGATTATAAAATGGAAATGGACTTAAGTAAGCAATCTAAACTCAGAATGGAAGTGAAATTGTAATTCATTAATGGAAAGAGTTGGATGGTGTGGCAAATTCAAAACTTGACTAAATGAAATGTAAAGTGTAATGAAGCAAAGTGAGAGTATAAAGGTGGATATTCTTAAGTTAGCAAATAAGTCTTGAACATATGTATTGGGAAGATGAAATTTGTTTCGATAATGAAATGGATATTAAATTTCAGTTGTGTAATAAATAATATTGAAAGAAATTTAGATTCTTTTAAAGAAGTGAAAAGGAAAGGTAGAAAATTTAAATTTGCTAAATGAAATAATTGAAAACCCAGTTCTAGTATGGGATTTAGTTTTGGCAATAAAAAGTTGAGAGTGTGAATGAAAATGGTCATATTATAAATAAATTCAGGGTGAATTGAGGAAGCAAATTAAAACCTAATATGGATTAGGTTATTGACTAAATTGTATTACAAGTTAATGGAATTTGTATTGAAATGAATAGAATTTTGATAGTTTGGTCAAAATTTGGAAAGTAAATAAAATCCAATTGTGGCATGGGATTTAGATTTGTGGTAATAAATATTGAGAGTGTGAATGAATAATGGTGATAATTTGAATTGTAAATAAATTCAACGGAAGGAAATAATTTAAAGTGGTTTCTTTGCTAATAAAATGAATCTAAAATGGATTGAATAAATAAGCAAAGTGCATTAAAATTTGTAAATGGATTGGAATTGATTTGGATGAGAATCAAATGAAAAGAAAAAAATAAAATTGATATAAGAAGATAGTGAAAATATTTGTGATTGAGCTTATAATATTGTCTTGGATAGATTTTGTTTAGATAATAAAATTGAAATGCAAGTGAAAGAGACTTTTAATTAATTCTTGAGATGAAATAAGAATGTATGAGTTGTATATAAACCAGAATTGAATGATATTAATATAAACATATATGGATAATGAATTGGAAATATAAGATTTGAAATTTAATTCCATAACTGTGATAAAGCAAGAATGTTTGTGTAACGATCCTAAATTTTGAACAATTTAAATTGTAAATATTTAACTAATTTTAAAAATGTGAGTGATAATTTAAATCGAATTATCAATATAACTGGGAAATTGGCGATTAAATATTTAAAATTTAATCTATACAAAGCTGAATAAAAAAATTTAAACTTGACTTTGGAGTTGAAATTGAATATTTAATTTGTAATTGAAATTCAAACTAATGACTTAAGAAAATAATTTGGATACAAGAATTTTTATTTATGTAAATTATTAAATTGATGGTTAAAATTTTAATAACATTCTTTTCTTTAGCTTAAATAAAAAAAAAATCAATACAAAATAAAATAAACAAATACACTTAGTAAAAAAATTTAACAACATAACTTAAACAAAAATTTACAAAACAAAGTAATGAAAATAATTAGACAAAACAAATTGGATTTAGATAAATAGAAAAAAAAAATAAGAGGAAAACTTGTTTATGGTTTGGGCTTTGAAATTTATACCGGCCCACGTTTGAATACTACTGCCTTTATCTTTAACCCGATCCCCTTCCATTTCACTTTACCCGTTCCCATTTTTTTTTAACCCTAAAACAAAAAAAAAAAAAAGCACGAGAAAAAAAATATGGCGGCTTCGTTCTTCTCGACTCGTTCTGCTTTGGAAAATTTGGGGCTTTACTTCTCGCGATTCAAAAACTAGGGCTTGTAATCAAATTTGGGGCTATTTCGACTTTGTTATGGTGAGTTTTCTGCTCACGATTAATTTTTAATTCAGGTGTTTAAATTTGTTTGGATTGAATGTTGGTTGCATGCTAAGATTTGGTGATTATTAGCTTTCAGTTGCTCGGTTAAATTTGAATTTTAAACTAATAAGAACAGATAACTCACTGCATGTTGGATTGTTGGTTGCTATTCGTTATCACTTGCTCTGATGTTGTGTTTTTGAACTGTTAAGATCAGATTCTACTCAATTTTTGATTTTAAACTAATAAGAATAAATGCTATTTGATATTTGTTTTAAATTGGTAAGAACAGACACTATTTAAATTTTAATTTAAACTGATAAAAACAAATGCTATGAATAACCTGATGAGAACAGGTGCTTCCAAATGTTTGATTTCAGATTGTTGTTTTGAAAATTTGTTTTTCTTAAAAACTGATTTGAACAGATGCTATAAATTTAAATTTTTTTACTGTTGAGAACAGATGCTATCATTTTAAGAATCTGATGAGAATAGAGGCTATTAAATCTTGACTTGCTTTGTGTTGCTGCATGTGTTGGATCTTGCTTTGTTAATGAATATTTATATGGAAACCTCTGAACCCAAACCTTCTTCTTTGTTTATCCGTGAATCAATCACTTAAGCCTATAATATGTTGTGATGTTTTGGTACCTGAAATTGTTTTTGTTAAGTGATAATGTGTTTGCATGCTTGTTTATGTTGACTGTCCCTCTGTTTTGAAATGCATGTGAGTTTTCTAAGCTCACGATAATCTTCATGCAAGTTTTTGAATTTGTTTGAAGTGAATTCCTTGGTTGCATGCTATGTTTTTGGGGCGATTTGATTATCTTTGGCTCGGCTAATTTAATTTTTAAAACTGATATGCTCAGATTTGTGACTGCATGTTGAATTTTTGTGCTAGTTGCTGTTATTTGCTCGATTTACTTGGATTTTAAATTGGTAGAAACAGATGCTAGTAATTATTTTAAACTATAAGAACAGATTCTACCCATTTGATTTAGTTTTTGAACTGTTAGGAGCAAATGTTTTTTTGATTTCTTTTAAAATTTAAATTTGTAAGAACAGATGCTGCCCAGTCTTAATTTTTAAATTGATTAGAACAAATGCTACCTGACTATTTGTGTTTGTTTTAAAATTGATAGGAACATGTGCTATTTGTGTTTGTTTTAAAATTGATAGGAACATGTGCTATTTGTGTTTGTTTTAAAAATTGATAAGAATAGATGCTATGTTTATCTTGTATTTAAATTGATAAGTACAGATGCTACTAAAATATCTTGTTTGAAACTGTTTGCAAACAATTGCATTTTGAATTTAAACTTGCATGTTTACTGAGTTATTTCTTAGTCTTGTTGAGCTTTACGGATAGCCCATGGATCTGCACTAGTTCATCATATAGCTTACAATGTTCTTTTGAACATTTTGCATTCCCACAATTTGATATTGTCTAGTCTTCCCTGTGTTCATGTATTTGGGTTTGTGGCTGTTTGCATGTCAAGTTGCATCCATTCCACTTTGCATGTCTGTTGCACTTGGGTCTGGTCTCTGCTCTCCTGATTGTTCTACTCTTCATGTCATTATTGTTTGCATCCTGGTATGTGTTGCATTGCAGTTGATTCACTTCACTTGTGGTCTTCATATTTGACTCGAAACTTCTGTTTCAATTTGCATTATCTGATATGTTTCAGTTTCCATGTCAAGTTGTATCCATGCTGTTGCACTTTGGTCTGGTCATTGTTTTCCTGGGTGTTCAAGTCTTCATCTCCATTTTGTATGTACTGTTAGTACTTCATCCATGTTGTTCCTGTCTGCATTCCCATTTTTGCATGTGATTGAACTAAGTATACTTGTTTAAAATTTGTTTGCATGTGAATGAAATATCAAAATGTCTCTCTGTTTGAAAATGTGCACATATGAATAATATGTTAAAAAGGGGAAAAAGTAAATCCATTTATCTGATTATCTTTAGCATGGGATGCTTAAATGGAAGTAGGTTGTGATGGTGTAAAACAATTTATTAAAATGTTAGTAAGCATCAAGTAGCTTCTCTGTTTTAAACTGCTAGGTGAATGAACATTTTAATTATAACTTAAGTGGTTAGTTATATTTTGCTTGACAAATTTCTGATATAATTGATGCTTGCATGAGTATATATAAGTATATGATCTGTGTGTATGAATTAAATGACTTGTGCCTGTATTTACTTGGATTGCTCTTCTCTGTTTTAAACTACAGAGAGTAAGAATAGAAGAAGAATTCAAATCTTCTGATCAGTTCCTTGTTAGGATTTAAGGTTTGAACACGATATGCTTGTTTAAACATTAATTTAAGTTTAAAAAAAAAATCTTATTCAAGCAAAACAAATGTAGGAAATCCTCTGATTAAATCTTCTGTTTATAACTAATGATTTGAAAAGAATTCTTACTGGATTTTGTCTCCAGGATGAACTGCTGTTTGAAACAAAATTCATTTTTGCCTTGCACTCCATTTTCTTCTTTTGAAAACTGTTTTCCTGAGAGTGCATTACTACTTGAATTGATTTCCAGATTAACATTTTGCTTTGAACTGAGTTGAAAACTGAAGCTCTGTTTGATTTGTATATTTTTTTCTTTGCTTTGGAAATCACTGTATGCTTTTCCAGGTTCTTTTGTGTTGTTATTTCCAGAATACTCTATGTCTATAACTTCAGTTTCTCTAAAGTTTTGATTTAAACTCAAAACCACTTAATCTAGCCTCTGTTTAAAACTTAGGTTTCAAATGAAACTTGTTTGTTCCATCTGCACTTGAACTTGTGATACTTTTGTACTGTCATGTTGTACTTGCTACTGTTGCATTACTTGTTTCACTTAAGTTTTGTAACTGAAGCTTACTGTGTTCATTTTGAACACCTTGTATTTCCAAAACTTTGATATGTTCAGTCTTCATATCCATTCCATTTTGCATGCCTGATGTATTCAGTCTTCATTTAAGTCTTCCCTGTGTTCATGCACTTTGGTTTGTGGCAGTTTGCATGTCCATTCACTTCTCTGTGCATGTTGCGGTCTGTAGTGATGTTGCATATGTATTTTGTAGCTTGCTCTCTACTTGTATTTATGGTTCTTTGCTGGTATGGTCTGCATATTGACTGTTGCAGTCCAACTTGTTGTTGGTCTTACTTAAAATTTTGTAGCCAGTTCCCTCAGATACATGTATACTCGTTCAAATTGACACCGTCACTTGTGTTGGTCACTGCCTATTACTGTACATATCCTCTGATACATGTTTGCATTCCATTTGAACTGTGTAGTGTTTTCCCTGTGCACACAGTTCCTAGTTCCCTCTGATACATGTATACTTGTTCAAATTGGCACTGTCCAGTCCATATTGTTGGCATTGAGTTGTGGCACTGATTGTGTAGTCTGCACTGAGCACTTGGGTTGTATTTGGGTTCTATTACCTCAGCCTTGTGGTCTGCACTACTTGTGTAGCTGGGTTGTTGTGCATACATGTTGATTCTATGGTTGTTGATATGCCTTGTGCTTGTAGTTGTATTTGGGGCTGCTGAAATTGTTGTGCATTGCGGCCTGTACTTGTGCTCTCTGCCTTTGACCTGCTGTGTTGTTTCTGTTCTGGCTTGTTATTGTATCTTTGTGGTTTTTGTGATTGCACTTGCATACGTGTCGGCAAGGTAGTGCACATGTGTGTAAACATACGTGCGTACTACAGCCACACACGTTTGACAGAATTTAAAAATTGAAATTGTTAATGTAAAGTCCATAATAGATTAGACCGATTCATTTGTTTCACCATCTCTGTAACCATTTATTTCAGTTCATTTCAAATTTATTTACTTGAATAAAGATTAATCCTGACTCGAGTGTTTTTGTGTTTTGCATAAACGCTCGGGTCAGACCGAGTATTTTTGCAGCTTAGAGATTTGCTCGCAGCGAAGTTAGAGTGAGGGGGATTTCAGCACCACTAAAGTTTTAGCTAAATTTTTTTTCTCTTGTACTTAAATTTATAAATTGTTTCCGCTGTATAAAATGTAATGTATTGTAAACTCTGATATTTGTATATAAAAGAAAAGTTTGTTTATAAAATATGATTACTATTCTGTGATTCTGTAGCTGATTCTGTTTAAATGTTATAAACTAAATAACAATCCGTCATTTTGAACGTTTCTAGTTGGTTTAATTACCGACTAGAGGCGGTCAAGGCGGCGGGTCGTTACAGAGTGGTATCAGAGCTTTGGTTTACACAAAGCTTAGTTTATGGCGTTTAATATGAATAGTTACTAGAATCACTTTAAAGGAAGTGTTTTCAAAACTAAAGAAGTTTAAAATTGTTTTCTTCAAAATAAAAGGTATTTTGAAATTTAAAATTATTTTTGGAAATTCCCCTCTCTAAAGTTAGGATTGCGGTAGTTTCTATTCGGTGAGGTCTCGTTAGACTTGAGTTTCGATCGTTCGGAAACTCATTATCAAATTGTTGAGATTTATGGAAACTGAAAATATGAGTTAATTGAATTAATGAATTGGTTTAAATTGGCTTAAATCAAATATTTTGAATATCTCCAAAGTAGTAATTGGAAAATAAAATGATATGTCAATTTGATTATAATCAAGTGGATTATTGAACTATAACTTGGAAATTTAATTTTGAATTCTTTTGAAAATTGATTTCAAATGTGGTGAAGAACGATTTAGTAAATGAATGGATTATAAGTATTTAACTTATATTATGGACTTTTGGTGTATATAACTAAGTTATATAAATTGAATTGAATCAAATTAAGAAAGGAGATTATAAAACGAAGTTTTATAAATAGAAATGGAATTTCTAGAGATGTTTGTAAAATCCGCAAACGACTTATTTTGATAAGTAAATTGTTGTAACTTATTAAAGGAATTATATCTATGGTTTTTGAACGGTGAATAAAATATCAAAAGAGATATGAATCTAATGAAAATTCGAAATAGATTTAAATGGATTCAATGATGCATTTGAATTTGAACGGGCATGGAATTAAGTTGAGTGGAAAACTTAGTATTGGGAATTTGAAATCGGTTTAAAACCAATATTTTTGAAGTGTATGTGGAATTCAAACCATGAATTAAGTTGAAGTTGAAAACTTAAATGGGAATGTTTTTGGGAAGAAACATTATGTAAATGAAGATAATTCATTTTGAAATGTGTTAAGAATCGAAAGCATAGATTTCAACACTTGTTGTTGAAATAGACGTTTTCGAGTGGAAAAATGGAAATGGTAGATTATAACATTTGTTGTTATAGTAAATAATTTCAAAAGGGAAATGATTTTGTTTAGTATTGGGATTTACATATCTATTTTTAAATTTGAATCCTTATACTAGTGGTTTTGAGTCGTCGTAACGATGTTTTACGCAACATTCGTTTTGACTCAAATAAAATGTGTTTAAAAGAATGTTTTTTTTAAGAATGAATATATACTTGATTTTGGTTTGAAGTATATTGAATATTTTCAAAGTGTTGAAAATAAGTGGATTTGTAAATTACTTATTATTGAATAAGTATGGGTATGTTTTCCTATATGAAATGAATGGTTTGAAATTTTATCTTTTAAAGATAAATTGAAAATGAATAGGTGAAATCGATTTGAAAATCGTATATTCATAGATAATTTGGAAATGTTTCCGTTTAAGGAAATCGCTTTGAAATTTGTTTTCAAAGATTAAAAGGTGAAGAAATGGTTTGAAATTTGTTTTCAAATGGTTAAGTGTGAAATTATATATCTTGTAAAGATATTATTTTTGGGAAATTTGAACAATTAGTTCAATTTGAAAATTTTCAAATGATTGAAATTTGAGCTAAATTGAGTTTAACTTTGTCACCCAAAACAAAGTAAGTTGAACTTTGAATTTTAAATGGATGATTTGGATTGTATGTCTAACGTCGTGAATTGACGACATATCAGTTGATTTCTATTAAATATATATCTGTTGGTGGCGGGGAATTTATTTTCTTAGCTTAACACCCTTCTCTGAGACGTACGAGCTCAGAGGTTATATATCGATAGATATCAATTATGTGTTGAGGATTGACGATGTAACGTGAAATCCAAATCGAGTGTGAAGTCGATAATAAATTGGATTATGAATATGAATTTGGTTTGAGATAACCTTAAAATTCCAAATCGACTTAGAGGAAAATTTTAAATGGTTAGTGAAATGGAAAATTGTGAATCCTCTATTTGTTATGGGTATGAAATGTTGTGGTTTTCATAACGTATATGTGTGAATACGATAAATTCGAAAACCAATTAGTTTGGAAAAGTAATTGTTGTGGAAAACTTATTTAAGTACATGGGTTGTACTAAGTGTGAAGTGAAATATTATATATGTATGTATAATATTATGTTTTCCAAAATTGAGGATATGGAAAGGTACCTTCCATTTATACTGTGTGACTGTGTGATGGTGATGGAACTCGAGATGAGTATCCATTTAAAAATCGTAGCTACGTAGTATTTCCATTAGTTGGATGACCATTTATATTTCCATTAGTTGGATGACCATTTATATTTCCATTAGTTGGATGACCTTTTGTATTTCCATTAGTTGGAATGTCCTTTTGGACTGGTATAGTGTGCTAGCGTAATTCGAGGGCGAGATGCCTACGGTCACGAGCGATTCTACTGGGATAGTAGCGTAACCGCCGAGTGAACCGCGATCTTTGGCAACAACCATGGCGAAATTCAAGGGATGAGATATCCACAGTTACAAGCGACTCTACTGGGATAGTAGCGGAACCGCCGAGTAAACTGTGATCCATGGGGGAATGTGCTTTCCATATCCATTTTTAAAAGAATTTTTAAAAGTATTTTCACTGGGAATTGAAGCAAGTATATTTAGTACTTGGAGATTGTTAGACTTGCGCCTGGCCAGCGTATGCCTAATGTCTTTAAGAACGACAGTAGACTTGTTAAATTTCGAGTTATCAAGTATTTTCAAACTTTAAATAGAAAATCAATTATCTGAAATTAAAGTGATATAAATCCCAACCTAATAAATTAAGGAAGAGGATTTTTAAGAATGTTTTGAAAAGTCCACAGCTTTGGAAAAGTTATACTATGTAAATTTCTTAAATGAAGAAGTTCAAATTTAAAATTTGGATTTTGTAAGTTGAAAATTTTAGTAAAAGACTTTTGTGTCTTGGTTGTAGAAATCAATAAACAATGGAGATAATTAACGAAGCTAATGAGATAAATCAAATGGAATTTAATTTTAATAAGTCCCAAACTTGATAAAAATTGTGTAGGGTATAAATATTAGTGAAATTTTAACAATCATTTTTCCTTACTTGTAATTTCGGGACGAAATTCTTTTAAGGAGGGGAGATTGTAACGATCCTAAATTTTGAACAATTTAAATTGTAAATATTTAACTAATTTTAAAAATGTGAGTGATAATTTAAATCGAATTATCAATATAACTGGGAAATTGGCGATTAAATATTTAAAATTTAATCTATACAAAGCTGAATAAAAAAATTTAAACTTGACTTTGGAGTTGAAATTGAATATTTAATTTGTAATTGAAATTCAAACTAATGACTTAAGAAAATAATTTGGATACAAGAATTTTTATTTATGTAAATTATTAAATTGATGGTTAAAATTTTAATAACATTCTTTTCTTTAGCTTAAATAAAAAAAAAAAATCAATACAAAATAAAATAAACAAATACACTTAGTAAAAAAATTTAACAACATAACTTAAACAAAAATTTACAAAACAAAGTAATGAAAATAATTAGACAAAACAAATTGGATTTAGATAAATAGAAAAAAAAAATAAGAGGAAAACTTGTTTATGGTTTGGGCTTTGAAATTTATACCGGCCCACGTTTGAATACTACTGCCTTTATCTTTAACCCGATCCCCTTCCATTTCACTTTACCCGTTCCCATTTTTTTTTAACCCTAAAACAAAAAAAAAAAAGCACGAGAAAAAAAATATGGCGGCTTCGTTCTTCTCGACTCGTTCTGCTTTGGAAAATTTGGGGCTTTACTTCTCGCGATTCAAAAACTAGGGCTTGTAATCAAATTTGGGGCTATTTCGACTTTGTTATGGTGAGTTTTCTGCTCACGATTAATTTTTAATTCAGGTGTTTAAATTTGTTTGGATTGAATGTTGGTTGCATGCTAAGATTTGGTGATTATTAGCTTTCAGTTGCTCGGTTAAATTTGAATTTTAAACTAATAAGAACAGATAACTCACTGCATGTTGGATTGTTGGTTGCTATTCGTTATCACTTGCTCTGATGTTGTGTTTTTGAACTGTTAAGATCAGATTCTACTCAATTTTTGATTTTAAACTAATAAGAATAAATGCTATTTGATATTTGTTTTAAATTGGTAAGAACAGACACTATTTAAATTTTAATTTAAACTGATAAAAACAAATGCTATGAATAACCTGATGAGAACAGGTGCTTCCAAATGTTTGATTTCAGATTGTTGTTTTGAAAATTTGTTTTTCTTAAAAACTGATTTGAACAGATGCTATAAATTTAAATTTTTTTACTGTTGAGAACAGATGCTATCATTTTAAGAATCTGATGAGAATAGAGGCTATTAAATCTTGACTTGCTTTGTGTTGCTGCATGTGTTGGATCTTGCTTTGTTAATGAATATTTATATGGAAACCTCTGAACCCAAACCTTCTTCTTTGTTTATCCGTGAATCAATCACTTAAGCCTATAATATGTTGTGATGTTTTGGTACCTGAAATTGTTTTTGTTAAGTGATAATGTGTTTGCATGCTTGTTTATGTTGACTGTCCCTCTGTTTTGAAATGCATGTGAGTTTTCTAAGCTCACGATAATCTTCATGCAAGTTTTTGAATTTGTTTGAAGTGAATTCCTTGGTTGCATGCTATGTTTTTGGGGCGATTTGATTATCTTTGGCTCGGCTAATTTAATTTTTAAAACTGATATGCTCAGATTTGTGACTGCATGTTGAATTTTTGTGCTAGTTGCTGTTATTTGCTCGATTTACTTGGATTTTAAATTGGTAGAAACAGATGCTAGTAATTATTTTAAACTATAAGAACAGATTCTACCCATTTGATTTAGTTTTTGAACTGTTAGGAGCAAATGTTTTTTTGATTTCTTTTAAAATTTAAATTTGTAAGAACAGATGCTGCCCAGTCTTAATTTTTAAATTGATTAGAACAAATGCTACCTGACTATTTGTGTTTGTTTTAAAATTGATAGGAACATGTGCTATTTGTGTTTGTTTTAAAATTGATAGGAACATGTGCTATTTGTGTTTGTTTTAAAAATTGATAAGAATAGATGCTATGTTTATCTTGTATTTAAATTGATAAGTACAGATGCTACTAAAATATCTTGTTTGAAACTGTTTGCAAACAATTGCATTTTGAATTTAAACTTGCATGTTTACTGAGTTATTTCTTAGTCTTGTTGAGCTTTACGGATAGCCCATGGATCTGCACTAGTTCATCATATAGCTTACAATGTTCTTTTGAACATTTTGCATTCCCACAATTTGATATTGTCTAGTCTTCCCTGTGTTCATGTATTTGGGTTTGTGGCTGTTTGCATGTCAAGTTGCATCCATTCCACTTTGCATGTCTGTTGCACTTGGGTCTGGTCTCTGCTCTCCTGATTGTTCTACTCTTCATGTCATTATTGTTTGCATCCTGGTATGTGTTGCATTGCAGTTGATTCACTTCACTTGTGGTCTTCATATTTGACTCGAAACTTCTGTTTCAATTTGCATTATCTGATATGTTTCAGTTTCCATGTCAAGTTGTATCCATGCTGTTGCACTTTGGTCTGGTCATTGTTTTCCTGGGTGTTCAAGTCTTCATCTCCATTTTGTATGTACTGTTAGTACTTCATCCATGTTGTTCCTGTCTGCATTCCCATTTTTGCATGTGATTGAACTAAGTATACTTGTTTAAAATTTGTTTGCATGTGAATGAAATATCAAAATGTCTCTCTGTTTGAAAATGTGCACATATGAATAATATGTTAAAAAGGGGAAAAAGTAAATCCATTTATCTGATTATCTTTAGCATGGGATGCTTAAATGGAAGTAGGTTGTGATGGTGTAAAACAATTTATTAAAATGTTAGTAAGCATCAAGTAGCTTCTCTGTTTTAAACTGCTAGGTGAATGAACATTTTAATTATAACTTAAGTGGTTAGTTATATTTTGCTTGACAAATTTCTGATATAATTGATGCTTGCATGAGTATATATAAGTATATGATCTGTGTGTATGAATTAAATGACTTGTGCCTGTATTTACTTGGATTGCTCTTCTCTGTTTTAAACTACAGAGAGTAAGAATAGAAGAAGAATTCAAATCTTCTGATCAGTTCCTTGTTAGGATTTAAGGTTTGAACACGATATGCTTGTTTAAACATTAATTTAAGTTTAAAAAAAAAAATCTTATTCAAGCAAAACAAATGTAGGAAATCCTCTGATTAAATCTTCTGTTTATAACTAATGATTTGAAAAGAATTCTTACTGGATTTTGTCTCCAGGATGAACTGCTGTTTGAAACAAAATTCATTTTTGCCTTGCACTCCATTTTCTTCTTTTGAAAACTGTTTTCCTGAGAGTGCATTACTACTTGAATTGATTTCCAGATTAACATTTTGCTTTGAACTGAGTTGAAAACTGAAGCTCTGTTTGATTTGTATATTTTTTTCTTTGCTTTGGAAATCACTGTATGCTTTTCCAGGTTCTTTTGTGTTGTTATTTCCAGAATACTCTATGTCTATAACTTCAGTTTCTCTAAAGTTTTGATTTAAACTCAAAACCACTTAATCTAGCCTCTGTTTAAAACTTAGGTTTCAAATGAAACTTGTTTGTTCCATCTGCACTTGAACTTGTGATACTTTTATACTGTCATGTTGTACTTGCTACTGTTGCATTACTTGTTTCACTTAAGTTTTGTAACTGAAGCTTACTGTGTTCATTTTGAACACCTTGTATTTCCAAAACTTTGATATGTTCAGTCTTCATATCCATTCCATTTTGCATGCCTGATGTATTCAGTCTTCATTTAAGTCTTCCCTGTGTTCATGCACTTTGGTTTGTGGCAGTTTGCATGTCCATTCACTTCTCTGTGCATGTTGCGGTCTGTAGTGATGTTGCATATGTATTTTGTAGCTTGCTCTCTACTTGTATTTATGGTTCTTTGCTGGTATGGTCTGCATATTGACTGTTGCAGTCCAACTTGTTGTTGGTCTTACTTAAAATTTTGTAGCCAGTTCCCTCAGATACATGTATACTCGTTCAAATTGACATCGTCACTTGTGTTGGTCACTGCCTATTACTGTACATATCCTCTGATACATGTTTGCATTCCATTTGAACTGTGTAGTGTTTTCCCTGTGCACACAGTTCCCAGTTCCCTCTGATACATGTATACTTGTTCAAATTGGCACTGTCCAGTCCATATTGTTGGCATTGAGTTGTGGCACTGATTGTGTAGTCTGCACTGAGCACTTGGGTTGTATTTGGGTTCTATTACCTCAGCCTTGTGGTCTGCACTACTTGTGTAGCTGGGTTGTTGTGCATACATGTTGATTCTATGGTTGTTGATATGCCTTGTGCTTGTAGTTGTATTTGGGGCTGCTGAAATTGTTGTGCATTGCGGCCTGTACTTGTGCTCTCTGCCTTTGACCTGCTGTGTTGTTTCTGTTCTGGCTTGTTATTGTATCTTTGTGGTTTTTGTGATTGCACTTGCATACGTGTCGGCAAGGTAGTGCACATGTGTGTAAACATACGTGCGTACTACAGCCACACACGTTTGACAGAATTTAAAAATTGAAATTGTTAATGTAAAGTCCATAATAGATTAGACCGATTCATTTGTTTCACCATCTCTGTAACCATTTATTTCAGTTCATTTCAAATTTATTTACTTGAATAAAGATTAATCCTGACTCGAGTGTTTTTGTGTTTTGCATAAACGCTCGGGTCAGACCGAGTATTTTTGCAGCTTAGAGATTTGCTCGCAGCGAAGTTAGAGTGAGGGGGATTTCAGCACCACTAAAGTTTTAGCTAAATTTTTTTTCTCTTGTACTTAAATTTATAAATTGTTTCCGCTGTATAAAATGTAATGTATTGTAAACTCTGATATTTGTATATAAAAGAAAAGTTTGTTTATAAAATATGATTACTATTCTGTGATTCTGTAGCTGATTCTGTTTAAATGTTATAAACTAAATAACAATCCGTCATTTTGAACGTTTCTAGTTGGTTTAATTACCGACTAGAGGCGGTCAAGGCGGCGGGTCGTTACAGTTTGGGCTGTGAATAATATAGAATGGGATGTTATTAATTTAAACTTAAAAGATGAACTTGAAGTGAGAATAAGAAACTGAAGAAAAAAAGTTTGCAATGAAGTAAAATGTTTGGATTGTGAACCATGCAGAATTGAATAAAATTATATGAATCTAAGTTGGAAATTAATTTTAAATGGTTATAAGATGTAGTGATGGTCATTTGCTTGGATAACCTTAATTTGCATAAGAATTGGTTATATTGTTGTATTCGGAATGGAGTTGGTTTAAAGAAGCAAATGAAATTGCTTTTGAATTAATTGGAATAGATTGGAACTTTATTAAGTGATTTTGCATATGAACGATAATGGATCATAAAAGTAATGCAAATACTCCAAATTTAAAGTAAAATTTGATTGTGAATCAATTTGAATTTAAATTGAAGTAAACTGATAATAGTAAAGCATACATTCATAATATTAAAGTGAATATGAATTGGTGGTAGTAATTATGAATTAAGAATGGTAAACTTGAATGTAAATCATTCAAGTGAAAAAAAAATGAAGTTAGTTTGGATCAAAGTAGAATGGGCCGAAATCTTAATGAATGGATTTGAGTATAAATGTAAGTGAGTTATAATAGAAATGCAAATGTATCAAATTGAAATGAAATTTGCTTGGTAAATCAATTCGAAAATGGGTAGAGTATGAATTGAAATAGCGAAACTTGTATGTAAATCCTTTGTGTGAAATAGAATGGAATTTGGCATTAAAAAAGGAACTTTGTGTATGCTATAAAATATGATTTACTTATGAAACCATGCAAATTGTTGATTGGATTATGAAATGGATATGTTTGGCTTACATTTATATTGGCAATGTTGTTAAAATGTGCATATCTTTGAAAATTGATGAGTTTGTTGAGTAAGTACAGGTATGGGAGGCATTCGAGAGAGTTGGAGCGCGTATGTGTTATATTAGCCGCTCGCTATTAAAATTTGCTAAAAGGTACGCCTACGCAAATATAAATTGGAAAATGATATATATATATATATATATATATATATATATATATATATATATATATATATATATATTGTGATATGTTTTGGTTTCCGACCGTGTGGGTCGATGTATATATATTTGTGTGTATCGCGATATCGCGAAAGCTCCTCCGTGCAGGGGAGACTCTGCCAAAAAATTTCGGAAATTTTGGGAGTTAGAATTTTTTTGGAATTTTGGGAAAATTTTGTTAACTTGGAAAGTTATTTTGAAATACGTTAAACTTTAAAGCTTTAGAGTAAATGAAGCAAATGAGTTTGGGATTGAGCTAAAGGATTGTGGAAAGTGAATATAAGCTTTCAACTAAGCAAATTGGGTAAGTAAATGGGTTGGAGAGTATTTTCTATCCTAGCAAATTTCGGGGACGAAATTTTTATAAGGGGGAGGAATGTAACATCCCGTATTTTTAAGCCTTTGAATTTGAACATTTAATTCATTTTAAATGTTTAATGTGGATTCTTAATTGATTTTGAAATGAATGAATTCGGGTTCAATCAATGAAATAAGCTATAATTTTTAATTATAGTAATTCCGGTTGAAAATAATGGGAAAATAATAATTTAAATATTCGAAATTGAAATAAAAGTAAATCTGGATGTAAATAGTGATAAAAATTGTTTCAAAAATTTATTTTGAGTTATTTGAGTGTAAATAGCGTGGTGGGAATTTTAGAAGAATTTTAAAGTTGATAAATTAATATTTGGGATTTTATATTAATTTAAAAATGAATTTAATATTACTAAAATGCAATTTAATCAGATTTTGGTGCGGAATGAGCCAGAATGATTTTTAATGTGATTATAAATTTTATATGAATTATTGTTAAGTTAGTAAAACTTTAAAAGTGAAGTTTCAAGTGATTTCGACAATTTCGGAAATTTACTCGATTTAATAGACGAGTTAAAATAGCCTTCCGGGGCACAATCTCGGAATTCGACGAAACCAGTTCCATTGGATCCGTAATAGTTAGTTATTATCGGATTTACATTTTCGTAGCAATCGGAGTTGTCGTTTGACCGTGGTAGCTCGAAACGCATCGGAATCGTTTTGATCGGTTTAATTTAAAATTTGATCGTTTCTTTTCGTAACTCGCACATACGATCGAATTAGCTTATGAAACCCATTCCATTGTGTCCGGAACGTGGAAAAATCCTAGGAACGCATGTCGGAACGCGTAATTTGGCGTTCGTTTGCATATGAAGATAAATTGAGAATTTTATTAATTAAATAATATTATATTATATATAAATCCACATTTTCACTAAACCCTAACTTCAGAAACGAGGGCCGCCGCTCATATACGTTCAATGGCCGAAACTCTCTCGTTTTCTACCTCCTTTTGCTTCAAATCCACTCATTGATTTCCAAATCCTCCAACTAATAAATCGTAGAGAGCGTCGAGATCCACATGCTGAACGGTGGAGATCGATTTTCGTCGACCGGAGAGGAGCCTTGGGAGCCGCGTTCATCGCACGGTTGAGGGGTTGTCGCGCCGCACATGGATGACCGAGTGCGAAGGTACTCTGGGCATTGGTGGAGGTTGAGGCGCCCTTCGAGATGGTAGTTACCGATCGAGCTAAATCTCGTCGTGGAAGGAGCGGCCTCGAACCCTAGTTGCGTGTGATGGGTTTCTTTTGTTCCAGTAAACGTCTGCGTGAGAAGAAGCATAGGGGATGGCCTGATTTCGTTGGTATAATATTATGTAAATTGATGTTAAGGAATTTGTTTTAAATCTTGTTCAAACTATAAAATTCATATCTAGTTCATACGTGATCAGATTCGTACGAAATTTACGGCGCCGGAATCGCAGAGATGTGTACTACGAAATGGAGCAGTTCGGGAACCATTCCAGGCAAGTAGAAATTTGGGTTAAATCGAACGTCGTTCGGTTTAATTTAAATTTCGAACGCTCGCCGAAACGCAAGGTGAGTTAATCTCACTCACATCTGGAATGTTAGCTGGTTTAGGTAGTTAATATTTAAATGATTGTGTGATTGGTTGAAATGTTTATTTATATCAGCCTGGATTGATATATATGTGTATATTGTTGTGCTAATATTTGTGGATGCAGGGAAAATAGGTTGGAGGGATCCAACTGGATTCCTCACAATATAGTAATCATTTTTATAATTGATGATGCCTGTTTATATACTGTGATTGATAAATTTGGAATTAAATTGTATTGTGATGTTGTTGGATAAACTATAAACTCAGAATGTTAAATTATAAAGAAAATAAATTGGGTTTTAAAAGGAAATCAAGAAATTTATAAATAAAGAATTTAAAGGAATATGAAAATTAGAATCTGTTTTGGATGAAAAGAGAAAAAAATGTAAATTGGTAAAATTGGGATTTTATTTAAGAAAATTGTAAATATGATTTTTCATTGAAGAATTCTCCTAAATTTTTTATTTCAAAATGTTTTAAACCTATATTTAAAAAAAATGAATTTCCAGGAAAGGGGAAAATGTGTTTGAACTTCGAAAGAAGTTATGTTAAGCATGGGATTGGGAATTTATGTTATTAAACATAAATTGAATTAAAATAAATCGGCTGGATTTATATGACGGATACTTTGGGATGTTTGAATGGTAATGTGTTTCCCAGGGAAAAACCAAGTTAGTGTTTTAAAAGACTTTATTTGAGTTAAGGTTAAGGTTTTAAATTTTTTAAAGAGTATTTTTAAGAAAAGTTTATTTTGAAGAAGAAATTAATAAAATTTGTTTTACAACTATTTGTTTTAGGATATTGGTAAAGGCTAGTATTTTTCTTTTAAAAACTCCACTTTTAAATTTAGTTAACCAAACCCTTATTTAAATCGAGTTATATCTTATTTAATAATATTGTTTAAAATAGTTTTGAAATTTATATTTTGGGTAAATAAATAGAAGTAATTTACATATTTTGAAGTATATTGAGTATTTTAACTGTTTAAAAATCACATGTTTTGAACTTGGTTATTTCCAACGGGAATAAATGGTAAAGAACTTACCTTGTAAAGGAAGAACTTTGGGAAATTGTTTTCAAATGAGTTTTGAAAATTTGAAAATATATCTTGTAAAGATATTTGAGGCAAATAAATAATGTGGAAAATTATTTATTGTGTAATTGATGTTTGTGAATATGAATTGATAGTTAAATCACCGACTATCAATATTGGACAAATGCGTTGATCGTTTCGAAGAGACCGGGATCGAGATTTATTTCTCGAAAACCACTTCGATCCGGTTTGTACGTTTCGTGCGAAAAACGTGTTCGGAGTCGAAGATGGAGCAGTGAAGTGCAAGGGCTAGTCGCTACTAATCCTGAGGATATTTCCAAAACGGATGTAGTAGGAGTAGTGCCTTCGTTTCCGTTCGAACCTGGGACGGACTTGTATGGATGAATGCTTGCGAAACATCGTCAGGTGGGCGATGGGGATTCTAAGTGAAAACGTTCTAAAGGTAACGCTTAGCCTCAAGCCTCATCAAATGGGAAAGACTGAAAATCAGGGGATATGCAGCCAGGCTTTGTGGGTAGCCCCCACTGGAGAGTAAGGTCATCCTATCTAGATGTCCCTTTTTATTTCGGCTCAGTGATGCGGTTGCTGATCCCAACCGTGGGGTGATCTTATTCGGAATTGTTGAGTAAGGGATGGGTCCGGCCTTGTGTTTCAGGGGATCGGGAGTGGTCCTCGGTACTGTGATCTAGACCACGTACTGTGACAGGTGGTACCCCAGTGCCTAGTCATTGTTGGAAATCCATTCTCCCTATGAGCCTTGTACGAGTTTTGTTTGTATTACCCACTTTTGTGGCTAGTAGCTGGAATTTAATCATGTAACAATTTCGGATATTTTATAAGTATTTGTATATAGACCCTATCATAATATCAGAGGATTTCTATAAAAAGTGTTTTAGCTATCGTAAGTTAAAAGCCCAACATGTTTATTTGTGGCGTGGTCTTACGAGATGCTTTTATTTTCGAAGGATTTCTGAAACTTTAATAATCAAGTTGGATGCATTGTTATTATCAGCTGGTATCCCAGACTGACTCGGGTGTTATTTCATTATAATGCTCGGGTCAGACCGAGTATTATATGTTCAGGACAGGATGCTTTGGAGCAGGAGAGGAGCTGGAGTCTGGGACGTATTATCTGTACCGTATTTATATATATCTGCTGCTATGATTGTATGGTATGTCTGATTGGTATTGGTTGATGTATGAGATACTCTGATGATATGATGTATAAAACAGTGATAGATTTTCATTTTGTGTAAAGTTCTATATTTACTATTATACTTTATTCCGCTGCGACTGTGAGATTCTGATATTGTTTAGTTTCTTCTTCTTCTATCTCTTCTTCTTAACCCTAATGGTCCGTAATTCTGTGCCATTTGAGTTAATAGAGGTAGGATAGGGTTGATTCAAGGGGTACAGATTTGCGGGTTTTTACAAAAAACGTACAGGGCTCGTATTGAATGATTGGATTTCCAACAGTGGTCATGCTAAGGAACTTCCTCACCGAATGGGTACGCTTTTGGAGGGACGCTCCGAGAACCAAACCGGATCTCTGCCAACACAAGGTCGGGTTACCTCTGTAACTAGGTAACCAAATGTCATGAGTATGCCATCCCTCGGTCGTAACCGACCTTTATCCAGGGCCCCAACAACAACAACAACCAACAACCACATAATTTAAGTATCTATGCTCCATACCATGATACCACTTTTTATCCAGAAGGAAATGTACATACCCTAAGGGGCGCTACCCCCGTAACCTTGCTGCATCCTTCCTGTTTCGACCATTACTGGGTTGTGAGGTTCGACGAAGTCTCGTCCACAAAGCTACACTTTTCACAAAAGTCATGCTTTGATCAACAAATGATCAGCACTCAGCATGCCACACTACCAAATTGGGAGTATATCACTAATAACCATGAACTACATAACCTCTGAGCTTGTACGTCTCAGAGAAGGATGTTAAGCTAAGAGAATAAATTCTCCGCCACAAAAAAGAAATGCATTTGATAGAGATCAGCTTCATATCTCAAAATGTAATGTCATACATACAACCATACAAGTCCATTCTAGGTCTGAATGGAACCGAAGGCACTTCGTCCAATAAAAGAAGTAGCCCTTGCAATCCAAGAATCCACAATCCCGTTCGGACTCCCCATCACAATATGGAGATCTCTATATATGAGTAACTTAGTGCAGAGACAATCGATAGGTAATCCTTTTCGTTCTCGAAGATACATGACCATCTTCAAATGCACTCCAATTCGTCGTATCATTATTCGAAATGGGTTTTACGACACAATGTCCTCTTCTGGTTAATCTGAATAATGAGCGTTTATTTTTAAAAACACGTGGATATACAAGGAACAAAGATTCACCATTAAGATTCGATGTGGATTTCGGATAACCAATTAGGATCCGACTCCCTGCCGCATCGAAATTCAAACGCCGTTCAAAGACCAACAGTTTTCACATTCACAGAGAAATACATCATAGATGACACAGTTCAATCCATAGCAATTCACATCATAAAGTATCACAATCACATTACAGTGGTATAAATCAGTTCAAGGCATTCAATTATAATCAATCATCTACAAGTAAGATGAATTAATCGTGTGATTATAATTAATTAATTACATAATTATTTTCATTAGTTATCCTTAATTAATGATAAATTATCCCTAATTATAAATTAATTTATCATTAATTACCAGTTAATCAATCTTTAATTACCAATTGATTAATCTCTAATTACTTAATTAATTAATGCTTAATTACAACTTAATTAAACTTTAATTACTTAATTAATTTCCAATTATAAATTAATTAATCTTAATTACTTAATTAATTAATCCTGAATCATTAATAAATTAAATTAAATTAATTACTCTTAAAATACTTTATTAATTTAATTAATCTTGAATCATTAAAACCTTAATTAACTTTTAAGGTAAATTATTATCTTTATTAATGACTTAATTATCATTATCTTATAAATTTTAAAACATTATAATTATTTACTTAATTAAATCATTTGAAATAAATTAAGCGTTTAACCTAACAAATTCAAGTTAAACAAATTATATAACTTTCTTAAAAAATTATTTAAAACATCTGTCATATAATAGTTTAAACTAGATTCAATCTAAATTTAAAAATTGCTTTTAAAAACTAAAAAAAAAAACTGTTTAAATTTGCTTCGGGTCCAACTCAAATAACACTTGAGCCTTGACTCGAGAAAATCCATTTTTCTTTCTTTTCAAAATTTGTTTAAAAATTTAAACCTGTAAAGAAAAAACACTCACGTTCCTGCTCGAATACGAACCCGAGTAAATTTAACCTTTCCCCGAGTTCCTCCTCGAGACAACCACCCTTTCCAAAACTTAGACACCCAAGCTTCGCCGTGCATGTGCACTGGTGATCGAGGTGTAGCCGACCACCGACACTACCTTCGGCATATCACTGACCCTTCCTACTAACGATTTTGACCACCCAAACATCACATAAACTCAGAATCAAAATCAAACTTTCTGATCAAAACTGGAACATGACCGACCACCTAATACTTCCTCGTCTCGGCGCCTCCATTCACCAGCGACCAAGAAATTTCGGCCACACCTCTACTGGCCTTCCACTCGACCTTTCCCCCATGTCTGGTGAAACTCGAAGCTTTAGAGATGACGCAGCAATTCGATTTCCGACCTAGACCCAACTGAGACCCTATTCCGACCTAACGTCGCCGCCACGATGAACTATCAACCCATTTGACATTATTGCCAAGACCATCAATCTTTCCTCCACCTCCAGTCAAAACCCCGACGACCCCGAGTGCCTCGATCGCCTGAAAAGCCTCAAAACCCACTTTTTGATTAACGTCAAAATGCTCGCTCAATACACATTTTAAAATCTTAATTTCAGTTTTAAAAATCAACGTTTTTAAAGACGTTTTACATAATATAATCAAATAAAGGAATCAAATTTTCAACATAAATTGATTTTGTTGTGTTTCCCTGTTCCAAATCACATCCACTTGTTATTTATCTTTAAAAGTATTTTAAAATTGATTTATAATGAATTCGAACACATTTATTTTAACATCCCAATCTAACAAGAATTAGAAACAGAGATTTTTTGGTTTGAACAGGTTTTTGAAAACCTGGAACTAGAAACAGGGATGAATATACCTGTATATCATACATGCACAGACAGACATATACATTTATGCACATATTTGTACACATGCAAATGATTTTCACTTTTTTTTAGGCAAGATTTCAAATAACAAGTTTATAATCCAGATTAAAAAAGAGTTTACTCACCTTTTTAAAGAAGAAAAAGAGAGCCCTTTTTTTGTAAAGCCTGGAAAATGTATATGCTTTTGAATTGAAAATCTAAGATGATTTTGATCTGTTGTTTGAAAATTGGAACTTGCTTAATTTTTGTTTGTTAGCTTGATTACTGGGTTGAATCCTGGAGCTTGATTATCTTACTACTGGCTTGATTATTGAATTGAGCTTTGCTGTTTGAGATGATCTCAGGTTTCAGCTTTTTTGAAAAAAAATGTTTTGTGTTGTTTTGATATTGAGATGGTCTGGTAACTACTTTGTTTCAAGTTTGATTTGTTTTAAATTTTCTGGTTTTAAGTTTTGATTTTTTTTTTAGATTTTTAAAGAGTGAGGACAAAAGAAATGAGAGAGAGGAGATGTAGTATTTATATAGCTTATTACTATTATTTTTTAAAATAAAAGAAATTTGACACTTGTTCATTTTCATGATTTAAATCTTTATACTTGTTCGTTTTCACACTACCTCTCTTACATTTGTAATTTGCGTGATAATAATGTATTTATAAACTTAACTCTTGTCTTTTTATATTTTATATCAATTTTAAATTACATTTTCTATTTTATAAGTATATTCTCCTTTATTTAAATAATACAATTTAAAAGAATTTTTTTAAAACTAATTATACCTTAAATAAATCACATATATATAATTTTAAAATTCAGATTATTTTACCAACGTATTTATTTAAATTTTAAATTCAAATTCAAATTCAAATCTATCCATATATATATATTTAAATTAAAATAATTTTAAAATATTTATTATTTTGAATTTTTAACTCAAATGCAAATTACAATCTTATTTATATATGCAAATCAACACTTATTTTATTTGTTTTGAAAAATTCAAATTATTTCCAAAATTATTTCCAAAATTTATATTAATTACTAACTTTTAAACTTCATAAAAATTGGGATGTTACAAAAACAGTTGAAATTTAACTAATTAAATGCAAATAAATTAAATGAATGTGAATGAAATAGATGTGAATAAATTGAAAGTCAACAGGTTAAATGTTAATAAAAAATTGGATGTTAATAAGAAATGAAGTGTATAAATTAAATATTAACATTGGATCATGTAAATTCACATAGTTATGAATTAATTGGATTAATTGGATGAATATTGATGGTTGAATGGTTTCTTTTATTGCAAACCATTGTTATTACTGTTTTGATTGCATATGATTGTTGTATGTTGTGTATTTTTTCTTGTGTTTATGGTTTGGATTCAAAATTCATGTTATATATTTATATTAAACTCATATATGTTATGCATCCTTTATATGCAACCAATATTCTAATTTGAGTTGAGATGGGTACATACGAAGTCCGTTTGGACGTATACGCGGATTTTATTTGCTTTTTCTTGCTTAATATGAGCGAACTCGCTCGTATTAATAATAATAAGGTACATACCACACGATTATATTTTTTTCCTAGGGATGCATCATCATTGAGATTAGATGTATATTTGATATATTTGGTATTTATTTTGTATTGTAAAATTTTTACGTTCGAGTTGTGCAAAGGAGACGCTGTTGAATTTTTCATAAATCCACATGTTAGAAAAATCTTGAGATTTTAAAATTCTATAACTTGTTTTATAACTAAATTGTAATTTCCTTAAGCCAATCGGAGTAATGGAGTGAAAGCATGTTAAAGGTTTTCAAATAAGGTTTTATGTCTTATCGGTTGATTATTTTAATAAAATATATCGAATGTCAAATTCCTTACTTAACCACTTTCCGAGGACGAAAAGTTTTGAGTGGGGAATAATGAAACGATCCATATTTTTAACTATTTTCTGATATTAAATTTAATATAATTATTAAACAAAAATGGTTAGAAATAAAAATTTAATGATTTATTAATGTAGTTATTTAATATGAACTTAGATAAAATTTTGAAATAACAAATTTCGAAGATTTTGGCAATAACAAGTATTGAAATGAGATTCTATGTATTGACTGTGTTTATAATCAATAACTGGAGTTGAATAATAATGTTGAGTTACTGTAAAATGAAAACAGTTTTTTTATTATTTGAATTCGTTTTAAAAGAAAATTTTATAAGTTAAATAATTTATATTTCAATTATAATGATTTATTGGATAATTAAATTGTTTAAATCTAATATTTGAATTCATTTGAAAAATTAAATTTTGAATTTAATGTGAATGAAAACGATTTCAAAAGTTGATTTAAATTTTATTTAAATAAGAATGAAGATTATTAAATTTTAAAATTCAACTTACAGTAATTGAATTAATTTTTGGAGATTACTTGTTTTAATTAACGAGTAAAAATATCCATCTTGGCCACTGTCTCGGACTTCGACAAAACTAGTTTTATCGAATCCATAATAGTGGATTATTATAGGTATTCAAGTTTCATAGCGATCAGACTTATCGTTTGTTTGTGCGAGCTTGAAACGCATGGAAATTAATTTAAGAAATTTAATTAAAATAACTTGATTTTGAAAAGCTATCTTCTGAATATGATGGAATTGGCTCTTGGAATAAGTTCCATTGTGTTCGAAATGGGGGTATAACGTATAGAATGCCAAGCGGCATGCTTCGTTTAGAGTTCGAAAAATTTAGGTGTATTAGGTCGGAGATTTATATATTAAGCCTCGTTCGTTCGTAGCCCTAACTTCTAAAAAGCATGGCCGCATCTCTAAAAACATTTAATGGCTGATATTGCTTCTCTTTCTCCCCTCATTTTATACTAATCCACGCAACGAAATCGAAAATTTCCAAAAGCAAAGTCGCAGATCTCGATGAGATCTAGACGTTGAACGGTTGGATCAATGTGAAGGGGCCGAGTTCACCAGAATCGAAGCTTGTAGGGTCGGCAGTTTTTCTCGTTTTCGCATGAACGATGACGGCAAGGTCAAAGGCGCTTGAAATGGAGGAGCAGGCGGAGACACGTCTGGTGGAGGGCTCTGATCGACGGCCGGTGATCAATAGTGGCGCACACACGTTGTATGTCGATCGCGAGTTGGTCAAAGCCTCCAACATTTGCGTATGAGAAGAAGGTATGTGTTTGGTAAATTAATTTAATTATTAGTTAATTATGTTAACTAACTTTAAATATCGTAATGTTTAAAAATCTGTGTCTTTTCCATGCGAGGTTCGATCCAAGAAAAACAAATTGCATTGAAATCGTATCGATGTCGTCTATGCCTTGGAATCAAATTGGAATGTATCTGAAGCTGAAATATTTTCATTTACAAATAAAAGGTGAGTGTTTTAAAGCTTATGAATGACTAAATTATTTTTATGTTAGTTAAATTGAAATTATGAAGTAATTTAATTTTATTGACTGTTGTTTGGTAATTTAACTGACATTTAGTTTGACACCTGAATTGAATTGATATGAATTTAAATTGACAGTTCAATTTTAAATTGAAATTAAATTGCCAGTTAGACACCCGATGTAGATAACTAGTAAATTGTTGTGATATTTGACTGATTTGGATGTTGATTGTGATGGCTACCATTGGTTGATATTTCGGATGATTTGGATGTTTATTTATTTTTATATACTCCTGTTATCACCCATTATATTATTGGCATCATATAAACTATTATCTGAATTATATTCGAATAAATTAAGAAATATGTAAAATGATATACACCTATGACACTGTGATTTGAATTGAAATGGTATATATCCATCCTCGAAATTAAATTGAAATAATTGATCACTTGTCCATAGGATAGAAAATTATATACGGATACCGGATTCGATAAATTAAATGATTTTGAAAATTTGGTTTCAAATTATTTAAATGATTTTGATTTAAAAAAATAAAAATTGAATTTATGGATATTGAATTATTTTCGAACTCGAGCTTGGATTGTTGAAATTTTAATTTGCCAACAAGAATTGTTTAAATAATCGAATTCGAAATTTGAAATAAAATTAAAATATGATTTAAGTTATGGCAATTGATTTGTTTAAAAGATTTGAACTTTTATTCGAACTTTGAAATAAATACGAGCAAAAGAAATTTAAATGGATATTTCAAATTTGAGCTATTTTAAGGATTTGAACATTGAATTAAGCATTGAAGTTAAATTTGATTTAAATGATTTAAATCGATATTTTGAAATCAAACTCGAAATTGATATAAATTGAAATAGTTTAAAATTTAAAATTGAGTTGAAATTTAACCATTGAATTGAATACTTGAAGTTGAAATCAATTTAGAATTAAAATAGAAATTAATTTGGAATTGAAATTGAAAATTTAATTAAAATTGGAATCAAAGTTAATTCGAATTGAAATCGAAATTGAATCGATTTAAATTGAAATGGAAATTGAAATTGGTTTGAATTGGAAGATATGGAATTGAATCAGTTTGATTTTGAAATTATTTTCAAATAAATTATTTTAATGTAAACTATTTAAAACCTATTTTTTAACAAAAATATTCAAATTACTTTGATTTTTCAAACTATTTCCTATATAAACCATTTTTAATATATAAACCATTTTCTTAAACTATTTTATATCAAAATATTTTAATGAATTTAAAAAAATTCAAACGATTTTCTAAAAATTCAAACTAGTCAAAGTGGGAACTGTTTATATTTAAATCTTGGATTTAAATGCGAAATTGGTTAAAATGAAGTGAAAAACTATATTGAAATTCGAAACGATTTTGAAAGTAAAATCGAGATATTGGAGTGAAATAATATTTTCAAGTGAAAATAACATATCAAACTGAATATGATTTTTGAAGTGAATACGATAATTTTGAAATGAAATTGATTTTGAAGAGAATATGATATTTTGATATCAAGTATGAATCGTTTTGAAATGTAAAAGTACAAACCGGTGTGTAAAACGACGTTTGGTTGTTAAAGTGACTGAGGCCTCTTATTAACATACTCTTTGTCAATATTAGAACCATGTTAACAACTGTATACGTAGAGGAGGCTCTAAAATGAAGTGGTTGCATTTGGTGTACATTTGTTGGATTTGAAGAAAGAGAATGATGATGGATAGACCGAGCACTTGTGCCAATTTGAAATGACTAAAACAGGACGGCTTGACAGGGCCAACCGGGCTAGCTACCCCAAGCGTACATCCATTCTTCAATTTTATTCTTAGACTTGGTCGATACTATTACTCTTGATTTGGTTCCGATTGATGCACCTTGATTTTGGGATAACCTCCCTTTGACTCGATATGGGATGGATGTACGCGGTGGGTGATTGGGGCTACGATGCGTTACTACGAGCTTTGCGACCTGAACTGGTAGTATCCTACCTTGGGCGTTGCCTCACGTGCCTTGTCATACTTTTATCCTTATACGACCCTATGGTTTTGGTTTAGGGTTGTCGTATCTCGGCACATCCCTATCCCCCGACAATGCTTAAAAACGTGTTAAGGGGGATTAATGCAAAACCTTAACGCTAAAAAAATATTTATTTTAATGATTAGACATTATATATATAGCGTATTCTTCTATATAAATAATTTGACAAACCTTAAGAGATGGTAATCTCGTAACATCTTTTGAGTTTTTGCATGCACGTTATACACTGGATAGGAGATGTGAAACCCCGTAAACAAATCTGATGTTATTACATTCCTATCATATGTGATATTGATTTGACTCATATAAGGATATTTTAGTCCTGACTCAAGTGTTTTGTCATTTCATTACGCTGGGTCTACCTTGAGTTTTCAGCGCATTGTTTTTTGGAGGACAAAGATGAAGATTTTGGTATATTATTGCTAGTATTATTTCACCTCATTGTTTGTTCCACTGCATTATTCTATTGTTATGATATCTATATGTATAACTTTGATAAATGTTGTTTAAATTATAATCAAATGTATAGTATAAACAGCTTCATGAATTTTTTATTTGATTATTATATTTTGTCATTCAACTGCGAGATTTTGTGTTTGTTTTCTTCTTCTTTCCTTATTTTTCTTAATTAAACCCATGATTATCTATGTTTCGGAATGTTTAAGTTGAACATGTGTGGATTATTTTCGATTTAAACCTCCCGAGATGTGGGTTGTCACACAAGTATTACTTGATTTGTAATATTTTTAACTAGTAAATAACATGTAAGAATACAAGTTCTATTTTTACAAATATAAGCTTGTGGGATTTTAAATTTTATATTAAGTCTTTTCCACCTATATGACTTAGCGAATTAGTAGTTTTTTGAAAATATCTAGAAAGTATTAATCCTTCTTGTATTACATTCACATCTGCACCACTATTAACAAGTGCAGTTAATTCTTTTTGGTAACAATTATCAATTAAAAGTGTTATTTTAATAAACCACTTTTGTGAAATAACAATATATAGTGTCGATAAAAAATTTCTTGGTCTGGAAGATTGTTTTGTGAATAATTTATTTGATCATTATCAATAGTAGTAATTTTTTTGATGATTCTAATAAAGAAACTCTTTCATCTAAATTTTTATTCCTTTTTTTAATTATTTAAATTTCCTTTTTAAGGTTTTGATTTTCTTCATTAAGGTCCTGTATAGCAGTAGGATATTCTATATTTTGTCTTTCATTTAAGAGTTTATAAATTTCTTTCATAGAATATGGATTTTGTGATATATCTATATTAGTGTTTTGAAAAATATTTTTATTTTGGCTGGTTTCTTGAGTACCTTCCATTTGATCTATTAGCTTAAATCTTAATTCCGGGTCTTTGACCCATTCAAGAAATTCTAAGATATTATTATTAGTTAAAACATTAATATCTAAATTTTGTAATTGTGAAAGAATTTAATAAAATTCCACACCTTCGCTTTCATTTTTGATTCGATTTAGACAGGGTTGTCCTCTCGCACATGTCTAATACTTTGAGCTTTTCAGAATCACTTAAACAGGTTTTAGATTCTCCTTCTTCTGAACTAATTTCAAAATCAAAATTTAACAATAGTTTGGATAATGCTTCTTTTAATTCAATATCAGCTTGTAGGTTGTTAATTTTCTTTTTTAATTTACATCTATTGTCATGATGCCAAACTTTTTCGAATTTGTAACCATGAATAATCTTATTTTTCTTTTTATTCAATCTTTCTTCTTTTCTTTGAGTCTTTTGTTCTAATTTTTTCATAAAATAATGTTTCTTTTTTCTTTTATAAAAGGATTCAAGAACTTTGCCATTTTTTGTTTGTCTATAAGAGGTTTGAGTAGTTGGGATATCCATTCCAAATTGACTACAAAACTATCTATATTAATTTCTTTCTGTCAAATTTTGACGTTTGATTTGCTGATCTAGTTTTATCTCATTGCATAATGATAACCCTTCTTGGATACATGTTCCAATAAGCTTACCATAAATGTAATTTTCATATGGAATATTTATTTTATCTTTTCATAAGGATTTTCTTGCTCTTTCTGCAAATAAATAGAGAAGGCCCCCTATAAATATTGATTTCCAGTGAGAACTATCTCTTTCTGGGAGATCCATGACTATATTCAAAAAGAATCTTAGTACCATCTAAAACTAGTTAATGTTTTACATCTTAAATTCTGAAAAAGGGCACGAGTGTTTTCACTGTTATCGGATATTCTACCAGTAAACTTTTCTAAAAGGCGAATTTAAGGTATATACAACATTTTAGACCGTTTATCCTTCCTTTTGTTTCACTATGTTATAAATTTTTTTTCTATTTGCTGAAGACAGATAATTATCCCACCAACAGTAATGTCAGAATTACTATTGCTTTTGCAAATACTGCTGTACATAAGCATACGATGAGCAAGGTTATAAATTTGTTGTTCAGAATAACCATCTATATTCCGTTCATATATTTCATTACCACTATAGCTATTGGTAAAATATAATCTTGTTCTTCATGTAAAGTATCCATAGGAGAAAGTTTGCTATAATAGAATAATCTCTAGCTTGGCTTACCATATTTGTCAAGTTAGTTAATTTCATCCTGAATTGCTTTTTTGTATTTATTTATAAATTTGAAGAAAATTCCTCTTCAAGAGTATTTATTTTCATATCTTCAAATTTTTCTTCAATAAATTTTTCAAAACCGTATGTTGATTTTAGTTTTAAATCTTTAATCTTACGAGGAGGCGGAAGGTTTGAAGACGTAACGACTTTAGTTAAATATATTAAATCTCTAGTTTTCATTGGAACGTTATATTTCCTTGATTAATTGCAGAAAATACTACTTCAATTCTATTATGTAGAGAACAAATTTGTTTTCCAAAAATATTTAAATATAAGTTTGCATAATTTTGTTTTTCCATTATCTAGTTTATGTGTTTTACAGTGTCTTGAAAAGCATCATTTTCAAATAATTTTGAAAAAGCGTTAAAATTTATGGTCCTTCCATTTTTCTCAATTTGAAAAGGTATTTGGGGCGGGTAAATTCCATTTAAAATACTTCCATTTGAAAATTTGTAATCCTTCTAAAATACTTCCATTTGAAAGTTTGTAATGGTTTTCTATTATAGAAATAAATTGTTCTACATAGTTTTAGACAAACCAAGGAACAAAAGGGATTAATATATTTTTCTTAGATGCAAATTCACAAAATTCATTCTGAAAATGCGCTTGTTCTGTTTTTGAAAAAGTTTTAAAAAACCATTTCCTAAATGATTCCCATTTTGGTAGTTAAATTCGGTTTTAATTTTTTCCGTAGTTGGACAGCCAGGGCTAAAATCATTAGGTATGTAATTCATTAAATAGAAAAATTCATTTCAAATTCAGTTATACCTGCTACCTTGGAATTGTAAATACCTTTTACACTATTATGTTCATTTACATATAATTTTTCAGAAGGATCATTATTTTGATTATTTTCAATAGATTTTTCATCAGAATTCTTCTTTTTGTAGGTTGAACTTCTAGGGGTTTCAACAATATAATCTAATGGTGAAATATGAGAATAAAAATATTTAGTTCTGCACAAATTATATTTACAAGTTTTATCTGGAATAAAATCGAAAGGGTTATTATCAAATTGTATTTGAACCGAACCTTCAGGGGTTTGTATGATACTAGTGATATTATTATTTATTATAGACTACGGAGGCACGGCTTTTTCAATTTGCCAATTATCTGCCAATTTATCACTTATTTTACATTGTCGATTTAGTGTTTGAAGTGCTTTGTAATAAATTCTATAACAGATGCTACTTCTGATCCTGATGCATATTTATAACCATGCATTTTCACATTTAGTATAAGTGCATCTACTATATTTGCATCAGCTAAGGACAACTGCAAATTTGGGTAGACATCAAAATAGATTGGACCGTGGGCCAGACTGGATTGTATTAAACCCATTAATGATTTTTTCCAGTCTAAATTTCTACCATCACTTAAAATTATTATAAAAATTTCAGGCAACCCTTCAAAAGTTAGGGGTTTTAAAGCAATTTGCACTAATCCTATATGTATAAATTTGTGTGTCTGTCTATAAGTATTTATATCTTTATTACTTAATAGCCATTTCATTATTATCCAAGGATACAGATTCCTTTCTAGTCTCAACTTTTTTTAAAACCAAGTTTCTCAAAAGTACCTAACTAGTATATGACCTTAGGTTCTATTTTGGGAATTGTCCATTTATTGAGCAGGTCTAAATTTTCAAGGATATCATATTCTTGTTTAATATTGTTTGTGATAGTATCCTTTCACTTAATTATATTCATATTTGTTTAATTATGTGTGAATTATACCAATCTATTAGTATGTGATCCATGGCTCTGACACCATTTCTAAAAACATGTAATAAAAACTCAAAGTTTTTAAGGACTGTCTCAATAAAAATCTATGTTTGTTTCTGCTACAGTAAATGCTACAGTACTTCCGGAGGTTTTGACTGACCTAAAAGAATTTAGTTCAGACTAAACTTGTTAATAGGGTCGAATGGACTATATATATCAAAATACAACCTTTAAGACCAAATGTCTTTAGGATCTTTTACGTGAAGAAAATCCGGCTTACAATAATTTTGCTAGACTGCCAATGTGTATAAGAAAAGCCCTAAACATCATCACAAGAATAGGCATACAAGCACGACTATTCCTTTAAAATTATTGTTGCCAGACGATCTTTATAACCTCAGCCTTATAAATTTTATTCTTACTATGCACGTCAAACTCTACTACCGACTACCTTCACTCCATATATATATATATATAATTAAAGTTTTAAGAACAATATATAATTATTTGGATAAATGCAATTGATTTGGAAGTTTTAAAGTTACTTAATAGAATGTATGACTATAATTTTATATGTAATTTTTAATTTACAAATTATTTTTGGATTATCAAAATTCAAGAAAAATGGATTGTCTAATGTTTTTTATGAATAATAAATTATTATTTTTATTTTTATTCTATATAAGATTGAGAAATTCGTTATTTATTACATGGAATCTATTGTATTTGAGTTTAGTTAATTATCTCATTAATTCTAAATTATATATTTATTATTATTATTCAAAGTATCAATTTCATTATATAAAATTATATGTTGAGAGTGTTTCATTATTTAATATTGATTTGCTTGCTACTATGTTTATCGATTTAATAATTCATTTTATATCACTTTTTCAAGTATCATTCTCTTATATATTGATTTTGCTATATGAATTATTCAAAATTGCTGTTGTTTTGAGTACGAATTTAATATGATTGCTGAAGACATCCTTCTATCTTATTTGTGAAATTTTATTTCTGCATGATGAAGAATTTGAATAAACTGTTTAGTGATACCATCTGGTATGGGACTTTCGGCAATACCTTTTTAATTATTCATCGAACTTGTCATATAGCAATATGTTGTATGGATTAAGTGTAGCTTATGAGCATTGAATAATTATCCGAACAACATGTGATTGTATGGGACATCGTTATATTATTCGTTTGATAATTCTTTCTACGTAAATGTCACTTTATCGGGAATATGCTCAAATGTATGTGATGATACTCGCTGTGGTGAGTATATTGTAGTTATGGGTTGGCTTATAAGTAAAGCCATGTGTCGGCGAAGGATTAGAGCTCTAGTATATCATACTCATATGTTGACTTAAACGGAGTCGTGTATCGGCTTACGTTTAGAGTTATATAGATATAGGATATGAGTACTATATTTCATCAGATTGTGTCCAGCTCCCTTTATGGTTCGGGAGTGAACCAAATTGGCCAGTATCCACCCTGATAGCCTGATCATGGGGTTGCACCCTAGATCCGCGACATCATTATTGTATTTGATGCATATCACAGGATTGGTAGTTAGTAAGGTATGTTTCCTACATCTACTTGTGTCGCTAGGCCAGCAATCTATTACATATAGAGGCAAAGCAGGGTTGTGACCAGGCCTACATGTAGATGAGCCACTGTTGGATGGATTCACGATGTTCTTCGAGGTAACCGAAGACAATAGGAGCAGATCCAGCTACCAGTGGGAGTCTAGTAGACCCTAGGTTCGTGGAGCATATTGTGTGCTATCGGTCTACCTTTTTGTTTTAGGATTGTGAGTGTGCAATGGATTGGCATATATGTCTCTTTCCTATAATGGTTGACTAGACAAGATATTGGTTGAGTATGAAGTGTTGTTAGTCCCTCTTATATCCAGACTGTTTAATGGTTTGATATTTTAAGGTAGCTTTTATTCGTGATTTGGATTGTAATTGGGTTATCTTTGTGGTTTGTATCCTATAGTTAAAGGGGAAAACAAAAACTTATGGACAGAAAAAAAGTCTTGGATGAATAATAATACGCCATCTTGAACTTAGATATCTATTGAGACCACACCACTAAACGTAATAGGTTTTCCCCTACTAGTACGTTCTTAAAATATGTTAATCAAAAGCATGATTTTGAAATCAAAACTGTTAAACAAACATAAAATAATCTTACGCATGCATGGAACATGGGTAAATCTGACCTGTTTGTCTAAATCAATAAACTATATGTTCCTTCTTCATATTTTCCCAAGGTTACTACTAACCTATATAGCTGACTCAGGCCTACCAGATATACCAAATTCTCCAAATTACCATTAGAAGGAAACTGTACTGTCCGTCTAAACATAATCTTTTTAGTATAAACCTAGCTATCCGTCCATCTCATAGTTTTTCTAGGCTCACTATGAACCTAATGGTTTTGCAAGCCAACCAATAACCTATCTAAATTATAGATTCCCTTCGGTGTGCAAAACAATTTTTAGTCTTTACCCTCAACAAAGCCCTACGCACTAGGTTTGTGGACTAATACAAACTAGTGGCTAATAGTTGAAGTATAGGACACGATCCAACACTAGTTCATTATCTGGTTTTCTAATCTTTAATCCTTGAGAAAAGATAATCTATCGCAATTTATCTAATGGTGATAACAATAATTCTCATGTAAAACCTTGGGCTAAAATACTATTTGTATTTGCTTGAAAATGTAAGTCTTTATAAATGATTCCTCCCTTAAAATCATATTTAAACAAGGAAAATATAGCTTTTTTACTTAGTCAAAGTATTATGCCAAAATATGCCCTTTTATGGAATAGGATTCATTAATTTCGAAATCAATAGGAGGTTTTCGCTCCTCTAAAACCTTACGCTATCAAGCCATCAAATAAAGCTATTTTAATTGGTAAAAGGTGGCATCAATATGACCGATATAAGTGGTTTCCCACTTTCAATATCGAAGTCATAATAAAGTATTCTGATTTATATAACTTAAGGCCATAGGGCCAAAATCATTCTTGTCGTACAACATATGTGTCTAGGTTGTCGGACCTATGAAACTTGTTATTAGATTTGCATAATATCAAGGCTCCATGGCCTACAAATCATTAGTATTAAAATAAAAGAGTTACAAAATCAAAGCCCCATAACCTGGTTACCGAAAACAAGGAAAACATATCATGTTTTTGGAGCTGACAAGCTATGACATCAAATAGTCAAGTCGAAATCAATTTCTTACAGAATCAATACTTTAAAAACTGTGATATCAAAAATATGGTACTTCTGCTATTACGCCGCAAAATAGTAGACATCGAAAATGGGGACTTGTGGCATCAAAACCTCAAAATATTTGATATCGGCTTCATAAAATTGTGGTGACTATGCCACTACTTGAAGGTTGTTGGAAATAAAGATATGCGTCATTAAACCCTTTAAATCATAAATTTCAAAGTAGAAGACTTATGACATCAATGCCGTATGGTATGGGTTTCAAAATAAAAGGACAAGGATGTCGAAATGGTTCTGGTGAGTCATGAAATCACTGATGTTGGAATGAATACAACATAACAATATCGTACTTAATATGAAAACTATGTAAAGAAATTTCTTTTCACCAATTCTAATCCCTTTAAATTTTCTATTGGTTGAAAACAAAATTTACCAATTTCTTTCTAGAAAATCGTGACTGTTAGCACCAAAATTGGTCACTAACGCCCTTGAGTAGAGTTATGTAGAGAGATTAATGAAGAGAGTAAATTAGGACTGAAAAATAGTGTAATTCAATGAAAAAGAATAATAAAAACGAGAACACCAGATTTATAGTGGTTCGGCGTAACTGCCTACATCCACTTTGAGTTTAATCTTTATTGCTTTCTCAATTACTTGAATACAGATACAATCCGTAAATCAATCACTTGGATACCAGTTTGAATTAAAAAGAGGAGAGTATAAGAAATGGCAGAGTCTCCCCAGTGTTCCTGGAAAAAAGGGTCCATTTCACCGTGCCCCTGTCCCTCTATTATAGACGAAGGTGGGTTGGACTTTCCTGGTGGGCCTGGTAGCTGAATAGCTCGGTCCAAATAGAGTAAACGGCTCAAAGGGAGTAAGCTCTGTGTACCGAACCAGGGAGGCCGAACGGTAAGATGCCGAGCCAAGGCAATGGCGCCGAACGATGCTCTCATGCCGAACGAAGCTGGAGTGCCGAGCGATCCAAGGTTGCCGAACCAAGCTGGATGCCGAACAATCGAGGTTCGCCGAACGTACCCTTTAGCCGAACGATACCCTTTAGCCGAAGGATGTTCCTAGGTCGAACGAAGCTGGAATGCCGAGCGATCCAAGGTTGCCGAACCAAGCTGGATGCCGAACAATCAAGGTTCGCAGAACGTACCCTTTAGCCGAACGATACCCTTTAGCCGAAGGATGTTCCTAGGTCGAACGAAGCTGGAATGCCGAACGTTCTTCTGAGGCCGAGCATTCTTCTGATGCCGAGCGAAGCTTGCCGAGCAACGTGCGCGTAACCGTTCTCGCTGAACCATGCCTAAATGCCAAACATGTTGTCCTCATCAAACCCGTATGCCTCTAGGCTCTTCGTGGTCATAATCTTGTCTAGTGCTGATAATAGTGTCTTCAACTGTCGTTTTGTAACCGGGCCAAGATGCCGGTTAACAGTGACAAGTCAATTTTGTCTTTCAGAAAACTTTTACTAACTAAATTAATATTAATCTTAATACTTCTCTAGCATAATAAATTCATAGAAATTCATAATAACTTGAGAAAAATCCCTGAAAATACTAAAAATAAGAAATAACATATTCTTTCATATATATATATTTTGGGCCAAAATTATTATTTCATTATTTTTAATAATTAAACATAAAATAAATCATTTCCTTTACTTAGAAAATTCATAAAATATTTATACAAGATTGAAAAATTATGAAATTAAAACCCATCTCCAAATTAATGTTTAAAACATCATATCCAAATTTAAAGTCGATTGGAGGTCATAAACTAGATTTCTACACTTTAAACCTACCAAATAATTTCATAAATTATCCAGTAAATTATCAAACATGCATATAATGCAACAATCATTCATAAGTTAGCATAATATCATCATAAAATTCAAGTTTAAGCATAAAACCGAAACAAATAAGAAAAGGTGGGATGGATAACTGTTATTCACATTGATTGGGTAAAGAGCTTTGAGATTAAGTGTTGACTAAATTTCCCTTAGCTTAAATTTTGATTTCCTTTGCTTTTCTCCTTTTGTTTTCCCTAGCAATGGTAGACCTCAAGTTTGTTTTAGTTTGTATGTAGTAACATTGAATGAGTATAATGAGAGAGGAGGAGTTATGATTACAAAATAAGTAATTGTTCCTATTTTACACACCACCCCCCACATTATTCCTCCTTCTCCTTGTGGTTTAATTAATCTTATTAACAAATTATTTAAGGCAAGACTACATCTAATTATAAAACCTCATTCACTTTATCTCACTACATTATTTATTCAATTTATCTAATTAAATTTTCTAAATAATGTCAATCAAAATTGGAGGTGTTAAAAATTAGGGGTGTTACAAACTCCACTCTTTAAAGAATTTCATCCTTGAAATTACAATATGGTAAATAGCAAACATATAACATAGATATAAAACATACCATCAAAAAATCAGGATAAGTGTCTCTAATCCTATCCTTTGTCCCCCAAGTATAGTCTTTTTCATTATCACTCTACTAGACCTTCACTAATATGACTGTATTATTCCTTAACTTCTTCCCGTTCCTAGCTAGCATACGAATTGGATATCTAACCAAAGTTATGTCTGGTTCCACCACTAAATCTTCCAATGCGACCAGAGCGATGGTAGTCTTGGGATCGTAAACACACTTAATAAGATGAGATATATGAAAAACATTATGGACTCCTTTCAAACTGTTCGGTAACCCTACCCTATAAGCGAGTTCCCTGATCCTCTCTATAATAGGGAACAATCCATCATATCTAGGTGCTATTTCCCTGACTTTCCATATCATACCACAGCCTTCATCGATGATACTTTAAATAAAAACACAATCTCCAACTAAGAACACTTGATCGTTACACCTCTTATCTACGTAACTTTTCTACCTTAACCGGGCTTCCCTCATCCTAGCTTAGAATAACTCAACCTTCGTCGTGGCTTCTCTCACTATATTAGGATCAAGAACCAATCTATCTCCGGTCTCCAACCACTGGTGATTTGCATGTCGTTTCATTCAAAGTTTCGAAAGGTGTCGTTCCTATACTAGTCTGATAATTATTATTGTAGGAAAACTCAAATAATTACAAATGGTCTTCCCATGACCCACCAGAATCTAGTACACAAGCTCTCAACAAAACTACAAGTACCTTATTGACTTTCTTTGTCTGTTTATCTGTCTATGGGTGAAAAGTGGTACTCATTTTATTCTTGGTACCTAACACTTCCTGTAAACTCTTCCAGAACTCACCAATAAGCAAAGTACATCTAGCGCTGACTATACTACTAGGAATCCCATGCGGTCTAACAATATTCTTCATAAACAACTTAGCCAATACAGATGCCATCATGGTCGAATTAACAGGAATGAAATGTCCATTATTGGTCATTCTATTCACGATAACCCAAATACTCTTATTTCCCCTGTTTGACCTTGGTAGCTCGTCAATAAAATCCATGTATACAAAATCGCATTTCCAAACTGGCATATATAAAGGGTGAAGCAATCCACTTGGCTTTTAATGCTCGACTTTCACTTGCTAGAAATTCAAGCATTGCTTTACCCATAAGCCTATATCCCTTTTCATACCTTCTTAGGAGAAACTCCACTTTGTATCCTAATTCATCTTAGTTCCTTCAGGATGAATTGTAAAACTCGATCGATGACATTCCATAAGAACTTCCTTCCTTAGGTTACCAGCATCTAGAACACACAATCGTCCTTTCTTTTTTAACCATTCATTTTGCTTAAGAATAAATCCTTTAAATCATCGACCTCAGTTCCACCTTCAAGCCTTCTAATCCCTTCGGCTCATAATGGATTATCTCTCTGCTTAGAATCAACAATTTCGATCATTACTGGTCGAACTTCCAGACATGACAACATGGTCGTTTTCTGACTAGAACTTGTCGTTCATCTTAACTGCGCACCACAAGTAGTCAATGCTTCTAAATACTTCTGCTTTTATATCATAGCTAACACCACATTCTAATGATTCTTGCTAGGTGCATCAACAACTTTATTTTCTTTTCCTGGCGTGTACTCAATTCCCAAGTCATAACTTGTTATGAACTCTAATCATCTCTGCTATCTCATGTTCAACTTCTTCTGAGAGAATAAATATATTAAAGACCTGTGATCCATAAACAATTCAAATCTTTGTCCCAAAAGGTAGTGTCCCCATACCTTCAAAGAAAAATTAATGTCGCCCACTTCGAACTATGAGTCAAATATCTAATTTTATACGGTCTAAGTCGTCGAGAAGCGTAAGCAGTCAATTTACCTCTTTACATCAACATGGCTCCTAATCCTATTCCGCATGCATATGTATACACCCTCAAATCTTGATTCCCATCTAGAACAATTAACACGGTGGAATAGTAAATAAATATTTCAGCTTCAAGAATGCCTCCTCACATTTATTGGTCCAAACGTACTTTACGTCCTTCCTTATTAGTTTAGTCATCGGTGCTGCTGTACGCGAGAAATCCTTGATGAATCTTCGGTAATAGCCAACTTATACAGGAAAGCTCTTTATCTCAATCATGGTCTTTGGTGTCTTCCAATTATTAACAGCTTCGATCTTAGCTAGATCTACTGATAACCCATGGTCCGAAAACACATGACCTAAAAACTTCATCGCTTTCTTCCAAATGTCACACTTCGAAAACTGGCTTTCAGTTGTGCGGCCTCAACGTCTCAAGCACTATTCTAAGATGGGTCACATGATCTTGCTCATCCCTAGAGCATACAAAAATGTCATCTACAAATACCAACTTGAACCTATTTAAGTGCTCTTTGAAAATCCGGTTCATCAAATCCACAAAGAAAGCAGGCGCATCAATCAACCCAAATGGCATGACTGACCATTCGTATGACCCTTACCTTGTTCAAAACGCCCTTAAAGGAATGTTGTCCTCCGCTGCCTTCAATTGAGTGGAACCCAGTCGGTAAATCCAATTGAGAAAATACTTTGGCTTCACTCAACTGATCAAATAAACCATCTATTATTGGCAAAGGATACCGATTCTTTATCATCTTTTCATTCAACTTACAATAATCGATACGCATCCTTAAGTACCATTCGGTTTCTTTACAAATACCATGGTGTTTCCCTAAGGTGAATTTCTTGATTCGATAAAACTTTTCTCTTCCAAGTCCACTAGTTGCAAATTTAACTCCTTCATCTCGGTAGGTGTCATTCTGCTAGGTGATCTACAAATGGGTTCGGCTCCAGGTACAAGATCTATTCTAAGCTTGATAACTCTTTTCGGAGGTAATACTGTAACCAGTTCAAAAACATCTACGAATTCTCTTACAACAAAAACTCAGTATATCTCGTCTTCCTCCTCCATTTCACCCAATAAACCACAAACATCAAAATTCAAGTTCTATACTGAGTATATAATTTGAACGCTACTATTAGGATGTCTTAGTGATATTTTCTTATCTTGGCAGCATATTCAAGTATTATAATTACTTAACCTGTCCATACCCAAAATAATCCCAAAACCCACAAAATCAAATGCATGCAAACTGCAGGAAAATGTATGACCTGATAACACAGACTTTAAATGGTCAATGTCATCCTAGGAGTTACATAACCTCCTATTGGGTTCACAGCCCTTAATGAAGTAACAAGGCATGATGATTTTAAACTTAGCTTATCTACCAAACAATGAGAGATAAAAGAATGCGATGTAAAAATATCAAACAATACTCTAACAGGTATGCCACGAATAAAAAGCATACCTCCTATCAAAAACTTTCCCTTCTCATCTGTTGTTGGCCTTGAAGTAGATGGTTCCAAAGCAAACACTTTTCCTTTTTCAGCCTTGGCGGATTCTGAACACTGGTTCTTGTGATGCCATATCTGGTCACATTTGAAACACTTGATGTCCTTCCTTCCATTGACCTTCTTTCCATCTCCAAAATGACAGTCATTGGAAAAATGCCCCTTCTTGTCACATTTGAAGCAAAGGACATTAGCTTTTCCTTTCTTGGCAGATCTACCTTTCTCAGCTCCCTTCTTTTGAAATAACTTTTTTTATGACTTTGACCACTCTGAGTTTCTACCGGTTTGTTACTACCAAATAATATAATCATTTCTTCATTCCTCAGTGTCTCCTCCACTATTACATCACATGGGTCTTTAAGATGCAGCAATGTTTCCCTAGCAAGCTCTAGTTTCAACCCGCTAATACACTTTTCGTTCCCCTTTTTCGCCGTGTCCGTAATAGCACATCCATACCTAGATAGATCTTCAAATCTGGCTGCATACTCAAGCACTACCAATCTCCTTGCTCTAATTCAGCAAACATTCTAAGCAAAGCTGACTTAACTATTTCAGACATAAATCTCTCTTCAAATCTCCTTCTGGAATCAAACTAAGTCAAGTTTTTTTCTAGTAATCGTTCTTCTAGTACAATGCAGCTCCATGCAATTGGCTGGATGCCTATCTCCTCTTCTACTCATCGTTCAAGCCCAAATCTGTGAAATCCTTTCAGAATGCAATAGCCAATTCTCAACTTTGATAGCATCTTCGATTCTATTAACTGGATTTCCTCCGAATCTAGAATAATCCCGACACAACACATCATAGTTATTGATATAGAAACTTAAGGATTTGCTCCTCCTACATTGGAAATATTTCTTCCAACTAATCTAGCTGCAGCTTCATCTTGCATCATATTAACAAAGAACTGATATGTTGCTCCCATTTTCACTAGTGGTGTTCCCGCACCCACATTTATAGTTGCTTATCGAGCTGATTTCCTTCTAGTGCTGGACCTAATATTTCCTTGATTGTGGTGCTTCCTCTACCGAGATTCACTCTTCCATTTCCAGCCTCTATACCTTGCTTTCCTTAAATCTTCATTCATACCTTAGTAAGATACAAAATAATGGTATACAAGGGAGGGAAGAATAAAGATAGGATATATAATTATATATAGCAAATACAAGTACGTTGTTGTAGCGTTATCTCATACCCCAATCATATTCATTGATTCATTTGGATTATGTTTTCAAAACCCTTTTTACGTTCAAAATTCTTTTAATTTTATATAAACCTATGATCTAGTACTAAGTTATAACATTATCCATTGTGAGGCCAGAAACTAAGCGCGCTACAAATGCTACAGTCAACTATAGTATTAATTTTTGATGACAAAAGTATAGGCATGTTAATCTCATCAATAACATCAGAAGTACATAAATATGAAAATTTTCAAAACACATTTCATTAATAATTTCCATATTTATTACATAATCCTAAACGTTGCATAGGTTTTGATAAAATATAATTGTTATAAAATACTCCAAGAGCGACAAATGAAGATGCCTCCTTCATTGATCAGAATTTACTACTTAACAAATACATATTCTGCCATTATATACATTCGAGAAAAATGAAACTATAACACAACGGACAAAATATCTCCTTTTTACAGCTAACTTTCCATTCGTACATCTTTGGAAGCTTTATTCATCAACTTAAAAACCTTTAAACCTTACTGTCAAATTGTGCGAATGACCACCCAAGAGTTAAAGGAAAAAAAACTTTAGTTTAGAGAAAAAGTCTAGCATAAATAATAAAATGCCATCTCGAAATCAGATATCTAGTGAGACCACGCCATAGAGGGGAACAGGCTTTTCCCGCGCTGGTATCTTCTAAAAATATGTTAATCAAAATCATGCTTTTGAAAACAAAATGGTAAAACAAACGTTAGATAATCATACGCATGCATGGCATATGGGTAAATCTGACCTGTTTGTTTAAATCAATAAACTATATGTTCCTACTTTATAGTTTTTCCAAGGTTACTACTAACCTATATGGTTGAATCGAGCCTACAAGATATACCAAATTCTCGAAATTACCATTAGAAGGAAATGAGACTATTCGTCCAAACACGATCTTTTTAGTACAAACCAGACTAGTCGTCTATCTCATAGTTTTTTTAGGCTCACTGTGAACCTAATAGTTTTGCAGGCCAACCAATAACCTATCTAAGTTATAGATTCTCTTATGTGCGTAAACCTACTGTTAGTCTTTATCCTCAATAAAGCCCTGCACACTGGTATTGTGGACCAGTATCAACTAAGAGCTAACAATTGAGGTATAGGGTGCGACTCTATGCCAATCACATTGTTTGATTTTCTAATCATTAATCTTTGAGTCAGGTTATCCTATCATAAGTTATCTAATGGTGATAACAATAACTCTTACGTAAAATCTTAGTCTAATATATCCTTTTTATTTTCTTGGAAATGTAAGTCTTTTTAAATGATTTATCCATTGAAATCATATTTAAAACAAGGAAATATGGCCCTTTCACTTAGTAAAAGTATTGTGCCAAAATTTATCCTTCTTTGAAATAGCTTTCATTAATTTTGAAATCAATAGGAGGTTGTTGCACCTTCAAAACCTCAGGCTATCAAGCCATCAAATAGATCTACTTAAAGTAAAATGTGGTATCAATACGGTCGATATAGGTAGTTGTCACTATTCAATATTGAAGTTATGATAAAGTTCTTTGTTTCGTAAAACTTAAGGTCATTGGGCCAAAATCAATTTTTGTCGTATAATGTAAGTATATAGGTTGTCGGGCCTATGAAACATGTTATTAGATTTGTATATTATCATGGCTTCTCGACACACAAAGCATTAACTTTGAAATAAAAGAGTTACGCCATTAATGCCGCATAACCTGATTGCCAAAAATAAGGAAAATATGTGATGTCGAAGTTGACAACTTAAGGCATCAATTACTCAAGTTGAAATCAATTTCTTACGGCATCAACACATTAAAAACTGTGATGTCAAAAATATGCTGATTCAGATATTATAGCCACTAAATAGTTGATATCAAAAATGATGACTTGCGGCATCAAAACCATAAAACATTTGATATCGACTTTATAATACTGTGGTGACTATGCCGCTACTTGAAGGTTGTCAGAAATAAAGACGTGCGACATTAAAACCTTTAAAACATAGGTTTCAAAGTTGAAGACCTACGACATCAATATCGTGTTATATGGGTTTCAAAATAAAAGGACAAGGGATATCACAAAGGTTCTGGTGAGTTACGAAATCACTGATGTCAGAATGAATACAACATGGCAATATCGTAATTAATATGAAAACTGCTTTATTTCTGTATAAACGAAATTCATTTTACCAAATCTAATCCTTTGTCAATTTTCTATTGGTTAAAAATAAACTTTATCGATTTCTTTCCAAAAAACTACCAAAAGTTAGTTTTATCTTTCCAAAAACGTTTAACGACTTAATTAATTAATATCCTTAATTCAAATACTTTTCTAGCGTAATAAATTCATAAAAATTTATAATCACTTGGGAAAAACCCTAAATATCACTAAAAAATCAGAATTAACTTATTCTTTCATATATAAAAATTTCAAGGCCAAAATAATTATTTCGTTATTTTTAATAATTAAAACCCGAAATAAATCCTTTTTCTTGCTTAGGCAATATTTATACAAGCTTGAAAAATTATGAAATTAAAGACTCATCTTCAAATTAATGTTTTAAACATCAAATCCAATTTTCAAGTCGATTGGAGGTCATAAACTAGGTTTATACACATAAAACTTATCAAATGATTTCATAAATAATCCAATAAATTATCAAACTTGCATATAATGCAACAATCATTCATAACTTGGCATAATATCATCATATAATTCAGGTTTAAGCATAAAACCAAAACAAACAAGCAAAAGTGAGATGAATAACTATTACTCACCTTGCTAGGATAAAGTGATTTGAGGTTAAGTGTTGATTTAATTCCCCTTTGCTTAAATTTTTATTTCTTTTCCTTTTCTCTCCTTGTTTTCCCTAGCAATGGCCGGCCTCAAGTTTGTTTTATTTTGTAGGAAGTAAAATGGAATTATGATAATGAGAGGGGAAGAGTTATGGTTAGAAAATAAGAGATTATTCTTATTTTACCCCTCATAGTATTCCTCCTTTTCCTTATGGTTTAATTAATCTTATTAACCAGTTATTTAAGGCATAACCACATCTTATTATCAAATTACATTCTCTTTATCTAAATACATTATTATTTTTAATTTATCTAATTAAATTTCCTAAATAATGTTAATTAAAATTAGGGATGTTATATACATAAACACGGTACATGCTAAACTATTATCACAAGGGGAAAATATGGGGTATAAGGATACCACACAACATATCAACCATACAACAAACATAGCATCCATCACACATCCTTGCATCTCTTAGTCAAGTGCTTCAGATGTATGATAACTCTTTCGGATGCTCAACTAATTGCCAACACAAATGGAAAAGAATAAAACACATGCAAATGTAAAAAAAGGGCCCCGGGTACTCGTAGGCTACCCTGTCCCAACAATGAGCATCACATCTTTAGATTTACATATCAATCCCTTAGCATACATACTAATAGTAAAACAACCTCGTAGATGGTTAACTCATGCCTATGCAGATGGCTAAGGATTTGGCATACGTAGAAATCCGAACACATAGGTACACGCAGGCAACCCTGGGTACACGCAGGCAACCCTATCCTACTCACAAGCATCACAGCCTCATGTTCTACTCTTCGAGCTATTAAGAAAAACACATCCTTTCAGCCCATCATTAGATGTTATAGTCACTCTCCACATCGAGTATGCGAAGCCATTGCACTTCAATGGTTGCCATTCCATGGTCATCTTGAGCTACCCCGGAGACATCAATCCCTGCTCCAAACCAATTTCCAAAGCAAACCCTATGTATTGCCCCAAAGCCAACACCCCCAAAACCTTATTCCACATTATATCCGGTTCACTGTCGTATAGTGAAACCAAATCCATCGAACAACATTTGTTGTTCGGCTCCTCATCTTCGAACCACCTTTCCTGTTCGACATCCTCTTATAGCCAAACAATTATCCACCAAACTTTGTTTTATGTTCGGTCCTATACTTGCCGACCCAATCCATCCACTGAGCCAGTACCTATTTGATAGCATTTCCTATCTAGTTCTTGACTTTTCGAGCCACCCAATGCCGAACCAACCAATGTCGAACCAAATGTTTCCTCTCCCTAAAGCCAACCACTAGACCAAGCTTCCACCGAACCGAAACCTGTAACTCCCTCGGCACTTTAACATCGTTCCGATTTCATCGCTAGACTCAACTCTTCAATCCTTATGCATCACATATGCAATGATAAGACTCCAAATGCTCTAAAATATATCCATCAAAGCCTGATCTCACGGTTCCCACCTCTAGTTCGCTCCGTTAAGCATTTTCAACCATACAAGCATACAAACAAACATCATATATGCACCAAACAACATACAAACATGTAAATTATACAAATCAATCATAATAATCATGATATATGATGTATACAATGTAGCCCAACACTGATCAAGGTAATCACATATCCAATAACATGTCTAGAACATCAAAAATTCATTTTTTCACATTTTTACTACAAGTCAGCTTTAAAACAGCATTAAAACCTAATTTTGACTTTAAAAATGGATCGAAAACATCAAAACATATAGATACATACATAGTAAGGTGAGTGATAATCAATAACTCACCAAACAGTCCAAAATCCAAGTTTTGCATGCAAATCTGAAAATGAACAGCAAAGATGAAATTTTCTCTCCCCTAAAATGTAGATGTGAAGATCTCGAAAGAATCCCCTTGTGAAACTAACCCTAATATATGATTTAGACTTGATTTGGAGAAGAAAGAGAAGGTTTTGGATGGTGGACGAGTTAATGGAGGCTTAAATCTATTTAGGACAGTGTAAAAGTGATTTCGGAATGATGGTTCAGCCTATAATAGTCTCCAAACCCAAAATAGATAAGTGGACTTGTCCACGAACTCACTAATTACCCACTAAACTATTCCAAAAACTATTAATCTTCAAACGGCCAAATCTCTTACCAAAAAGTCCAAATCGTTAATAAGACCACTATACGGAAATGGAAATCATCAAATCTTTCCAATGGAATAGTCTCGGATACTAATTCGGCTACTATCAACAGTTATAGCCGGCATAAGTTTTTAAGGGTAAAATCATCTAGAAATATTCCAAAGATAGGAAATGTCGCTACTAGGCATTTTCCAAATTTATAGAGTCATACAACCTCATATGAATTTAAAAATAATATTTTACGATCCTCTGATACGTAAAATACAGATCGTTACACCTTCAGTCTCTTACTGCTTCCACTTTCCCTGGGGCATGGCTAACCTTTCACCAGATGTAATAGGCCGAAGGAAATTAACTTCGTTTCTTGAAAAATAGCATTTTGGGAATTTTTCTCATAATTGACTCCTTTTCCAAACTTCTAATACTTCCTTTTTATGATGTCTATGCTCTTCTTTGCTTCTGGAGAATACTAAGATATCAACCATAAACACGACAACAAATTTATTCAACTATTCCAAGAAAAATCTACTTGTCAAATCCACAAAATGCGCAAAAGAATAAATCAAACGGAATGACATCACTACCCATTCAAACAACCTATCAGGAGTGCTAAATACAGTCTATGGAATACTATCTTCTACTACCCTTAAATGGTGGAATCATGTTGCCAAATCAAGCTGAGAGAAAACTTTGGCCTTGAACAACTGATCAAAGAGGTCGTCGATGCAAGGTAAAGGATATCATTCTTTCTCGTCATTTTTTCAACTCTCTATAAACGGTGTAAAGCTTGAGGGAACCATCGGCTTTAGTGGCAAAGACAACAAGTGCTCCCCACTCTACAATACTTCTTAGAATAAAACTTTTCTTCAATAACTCTAAGACTTGGTTACCCAATTCCTACCTTTCTTTCGAATCCACATGCCTAAGTGGTAATTCTACGCACCTAACATCTTTAACAAGATTGATTCTTACTTGATCTCTCTTTTGGGTGGAAGAATGGAAACTTCAGTAAAGATATTTGGACAATCTTACACTATGGAGATTAAAAACCGATCATAGTGTGACACAATGGGAGCACATGTAACTAGCCTTTATCGTGTAACCATCGGGCCTACAACATACAATAAGGTCTTCCCTCCATCGTTCCTCAATCGTACTACTCTTCTATCACTGTCCAAAATTGCTCTGTAGCACGTCATCCACTCCATTCCCAAAATTATTCGGTACCCCAAAAAGTTAGGTACATATGCTACAAAGGAACACCGCACCATATATGACCAAGTTAATGTTTTGATAGACGGGTCGATCCCCCGATAGGATTCGATACTGAGATAGAATCAAAGATAATATGGTCTATAAGGCCAAACTTTTACACTTACACGACTAACGAATGAATATGATACACTTATATCAAAAAGAGTTATGATAGGAAATCTAGATAGTGATAATACACCTTCCATAGCAATCTACTTCCCTTTCTCATTAGTGGATGGTACAATACTAGTAGCCACAACTACTTCCAATGCATAAGCCTTCACCAGTTGTCCTTTCTACTTTTACTTAGCCAAATAGTTATTTGTGAAGTGTCCTAATTGTTGATATCCATAACACTTAATCTAAGAAATGTCTACTATGCACTACTTCATCATATGACCTTTCTTGTGACACCTCCTACAAACTACATCCTACTTCTTCCCCTATGCTCTTTGGGGTCCACCTTTTTGCTTATTCTGATTCTGGTTAATTCCTTTCTTTGGATTATCTACCTTAACTACAGTTAACCTCCCAAATCGAATTCAATAATATTGTTACAGCTAGCCCTTCAAAAGTCATCCAAAAGGTATTTGATTCTGTCTCAACTCTCTTAGTGGAGAACAAAGACCCTTAGCAAACTTCAGTTCCTTTTCTTTGAGAAGCTGATTAACTTGAATCCAAACCTTATCAGTTCATTAAAATGACTAGCGTACTTGCTCATAGTACAATATCTCTTCTTCAAATGAATAAAATTTTCCAACAGCAATCTCTTCTTTTCCCCGTAAAAGAACTTAACCTCAAATATTCTCTTGAAATCTATCTACGAGATAATACCCTCAGCTACTTCTGAAGTGATTACTTCTTTCCAATTTGCAGCCTCTCCCTGGAGATGCTATGTGGTCAACTGCATCCTAATGATGTCACTTAGACACAATAAGCTAAAAAACTTCTTAGAATAACTTGACCAAGCCTTGGTTAAGGTTCGGTACACACATAAGGATTTTCGCTCAAGCTTGAGAAGTTCCCACAAAGCTTCAATAAATGCACTACTGGTGCTGGTTGGATGTGAACTACCTTTGGAGTGACGGTAGCATTAGGAATAGAAGGAGTTTCGGTAGAATGTCACTAATTACTTATAGGTACCTTCAGAACAACAGAGGGATGTTCACTCCGGGGATGTCTATGGCTTCAGTCCTAATGCTAGTACCGGCTCTGGTTTTAATCCCACCAGTATTAGTAGTGTTGGTCCCCATTTCTATTGAGTTGAGTTACTCAAATTCAAATATTTGAAAATAAAAATGAGATTCATTAGCAACTCCTTAATAAATAGTGAATGAAATTGGAACAATAAATGGTGTGTACATATATACTCAATGCACACACACCCTCACACAAACACACACATATATATATGATAAAAAAATACAAATATGCTCTTTTAGTACACTCCTAATCCTTATTTTAGTGAAAGTTTTTCTCTGATACCAAATGTAACAACCTACCATTTTCGACCTTTTGATTGAACATATCCCACGCTGTTTCAAACCCAAAAAGACAAAAACGACATGTCATTAGGTTAAGATAACAAGCGACAAACAATAAGCACACTTTACCTATTTGTTTCTGAACTCACATCGGAAGGTAACGACATATAATACAACCAAATATCACTATATTTTAAACTGATAGATTCTAAGTATATACATAAGTCAAACAAAATTCAATCCCGACTAGTTTTAATACACACATACACAATCGGTGTCAATTCCTGATTAATTATATACAAGTTTATATACCTAAGTAGCGCCTTCATCATCCACATTATCCAGCATTATTCGAAAAACTATACTCCAATGTCTATTAGTCTAATGACGAAAAAAAGGAAAAATATGTAGAGGGTCAAACTGCAGCCTACTGTGTGATGTATGTCTATTTTGTTTCATACTCTATACATTCCCAAATAACACCAAGACACTATGGTAAACAATCATACGTTAGTCCTATTTCACCGGCATTCAACAAGTTTTCAAATAGTACAATAACATATGGCTAACTTCGTGAAACAACAACTGATCCAATATAGTTACAAGGGTCAATGATATGGTCTAACCCATATATAAAGTAAATCTCGTCCTATTGCATTAATACATGGTTGAATCACTAAATGGGCAAAATTCCATACATGGCTTATAAGCTCATTCTCGCCAGCAACATGCACCTTAACATTTCAATACTCTCTGAGTGATCGTGTTACATGATAACCAATAGAGGATCTCAATATCAATAGTCAAACAATCATAAAAAAAGTTTGACCATCCCTACCCATATATCTACACACAAACACACGTATTTATCCACATACATACATCCAAACTTCCAATAAATCAAGTCAAAAATCCATTCCAAAATGTAACTAGACCATTGTTCAAAACCCAAGAGAAAACCTCGAAGTTAATGGCATTAACGCACGCACAAACATACATGCACATAGGCAGGTCACTTACCTATCTATATGACAAGTCGACCGGTCATCTCCCACTGGTGGACCGGTGGGTGACGTAGTGATAAGAACGATGGTTCTTGTCAATTTTCCTTAGAGATATATTCTATTTTCAGTTTTTGTTTTGCTTGTATCTCATTCGGTTACATCCAAGAGATATTATATATATCTATTTGTCTAATTGGATTTAATATGATTTATATTGGGATATCTAGAGATATACTAAAAAACTGTTTTTGCACTATGAAATGAATTATATTGATACACACATACATGTATATGTATATACTATATAAATGTATTTGTAAAATGCCAAATGATGTTTCAGGTGATAATATGGTTTATATTTCGAATTTACTTTGATTTTAAAGTATGTTTTGATACACACACACACGTGTATGTATATACACATGTGTGTATACACACACACGTGTATGTATATACACATGTGTGTACACACACACACACACACACATATATATATATATATGAGAAAGTGTATTTATAAAAATCTAGAGACATATTGAAAAACTAGTTTTATATGTACCGACTTTTAAAGAAATTTCTACATGAACCATTGATGAATTTGAAGTAGATGGATGGTAGAGTCTCATACTGAATTTAGAAAAAAGGATTGAAATACATTCAATCTCTGAAATGTATAGACATGCGGTTGGAATATTTTATAAAGTTTTTATATGGTTTTAACATAGAAAATTATGCGGTTGGAAATAGCTCTTTCATTAGTTTTTAGCCTTTTAATTTATTTCTGCAACTACAGCACTTACAAACTGCTGCAGATTCATTAATCTCAGATTTTAGTTCTTCAAAAACGATAGCATTTCTGAAATGCTACTAAAAGAATTTTCAGATTTACAATAGAATTTCAGCAACAACTAAACTTCAATTTAAACCAATTTAACATATAAAATTTCATATTTTTAACTTTAAAAATGGTCATTTAAATACCCTTTAACTCATGATTTTCATAAAGTAAATTTCACAAATAAATATCACATTTCTTAATAATTCACTTATAAAAATCAATGCACAATTTTCATTTACTTTACATTTTAATTTAATTTACCATTTCATAAATTAAATTAAATTTCCATTTTTATTTTCTTAACTTAACTTTTATTTTTAAACCACATTTCACATTTCCAAGTTAAGTTATATTTCAAAATTTACTTTTAAACATTCATTTGTTTAACCATTTTAATTCATAGAAAAATCAATAACACTTTATAAAATCATTTTAAATTCAAATTTAATCAAAATATCATATTTTTACATTTTAAAATACTCTTAAAATTCCAAAAAAATAATAATAACCACGGGTCTGTACAAAATTTCTAACCTAAGTCAAGTGATACGGATAATATATCATTTCGATCCGTAATTTACAAAGAAAAATCTGGGTTCTATCATTTCAAACCCGCAATCCTAAATAAATTAAAATAAATAAAAATCGCTCAGGCCTCATTTCAGCCCATAACGATTTTTCCATATTCTAAAGTCCGTTCGGGTATGTATCATTTCAACCCATAGTGATTCTATCCTACAGAGAACTTGCAGTGTGAGAAACAGATATAAATAAACAGTATATCAACATATGGCAATAACATATGATATGACAGGTTTATAAAACAGGGTTAACATCATATGATTCATATCACAGGAAGGTATAACATGATATAGCAATTCTGCACATTCACTTGGTGTCACTTCACAATTTATATAAGTAAAGATGTCATGAATGAATACTCACTTTTCAAGCTGGAGTAAGCAATTCAAACACACAGATAAAGATCCAGAAAGCATGATAGCACGACTTTGATTTGAGTGGAGTGGAGAGCCAAGTGTTAATCTTATATTTGACTACAAAATAAAGCAAGTATAAATATAAATACAAGACTAAGACTATTGGAACAAAAATGGAATAAAGTCTACAAAAACATCACCAAGCTTTTTCAATTTATTTTGCTTGACCTCTAATCACTTGTGCTCGGCCACAATACTAATTTGGTTCAGCCACGGCATGCACAGACCTGGTGGTGGCTGGAGTAAAGGCTATTGGTGGTGTACAAGCTAGTGGTGGTGGCTAAGGGGGTGGCCGAAGCTATAAAAATGAAAGGGACATGAAACTAGCTCGGCTATGGCATTGTTCAAGGGGTTTTATGCAATTTGTATGGTGTTTGCTTCATTGGATGGACACGGCCAGTCATTGTCAGAGGAGGGGGATGTCAGGCCATGTATGATGAGGGGAAGAAGGTGGTATGGTGGTCGAAGGAGGTGGTGAGGTGTTTAGGCCGAACAAAGCACAAGAGATCAAGCAAAACAATGTAAAATTTCAATAGAAAAATGAATAGAAAAGTAGAAAAAGGAGAAGAAGCCATTACCTAATATTTTTTGTGGCCATGAGAAATGAAAGGTGAGAAGTAAATTTTCATGTGAAAATGAGTTAGGGGCGACTAGGGTTAAGGATGCACGGCTAAAATTTTGGAGAAGTTATGGTAGGAATTCAAAAGGGTGGAAAATATAAAGGCAGGAAATCAAATGAAACGTATGCCTATAATTAAAACAAGTAACGTATCTTAATTGATTCATTTCCTATAAATTAAAGAAATATGTATACAAAATAAGCCCTCACAAAATAAATAAATACAAGAACATTTAATAAATAAAATTTAAGAGATATGCATTTAAGTCGATAACGTATATCTATTTGAAATTTATTTCCAAGAAATAAATAAGGGATCTAAACACATAGCCATTCAATTAATAAATGAATGTCTAAATAAATAAAATAGAAAGATAAGGTAGAGAGAGAAATTATGAAAAATAAGTAAATAATTTTAGGAAAAATAGAAACTATTATAGAAAATACTCTATTTAATTGAAACTAGAATTAAAATTTGTAAACAAAATACAGCTAACATTGGAAAATTTCAACTACACTTATAAAATGTTTTAAAAATAAAATATATACACAACATGTCATTTTACACATTTATACACAAAATAGAACATGATTTGACAAACAAAATATTATTTACATAAATTAAAATAAACAATTTTTGTTAAATAAAACAATTTACACACAATAATGTAAAAAGCATAACTTTCACAATATTAATCGGATTTCAATGAAATGAAAAGTGGTATTCTTGAAATTTTATTTATTTTCATAATAAAAATAAAATTCAAAAATTCAATTATTTAAATTTTAAATTTAAAAGTCAAAGTTTGATCACATTGACCAAAATTCACATTTTTGGAAAATATTCTATTTATTCATGTTTGGAATTATAGTTCATATATAAATCAAAATTTATATTTAAAGATAACAAAAATATCCATTTTAATAAATAAAATAAAGTTTTTAAATCAGGAAATTCAGTTTAAACTAATTAAAATTTACAATTAAAACAATCACAAAAATATTGGGTTGTTACACTCTCCCCTACTCAAATCTTTTCGTCATCGAAAAGAACGAACAAGGAAAATAAGGAATAGCAAGATAGAAAAAGCAAATAGTGCCTTAAAAAAACAATTTCGGATTCGAGCACGAATGCTCTCCTCCGTCTCACGGGTACAATCCTGATCATTAGTACTCCACTGTACTTTGACCAGACTAACAGATTTCCTTCTTAGCTGCTTCATATCTCTATCGACAATACGAAGTGGCTTCCTCTCGACAGTCAGATTAGGCTCAATATCCAAACCTTCAAGAACGGAAGGCTGAACAAAAAGAGATAGGTCATCAAGATACCAGGGAAGATGTGAGACATGAAATACAACATGCACTCCAAAAAGCTTCTCGGGCAAATCCAAACGATAAGCCAAAGAACCAACTCTTTCCACAACGCGGAAAGGACCCTCGAAGAGGAAGAAGGTAGGAATAGCTAGAAGGGAAAGTAGGTTGAAAGAAAAGTATGAACCAATATTTTAAAACCATATAAATTTCAATTTAATTTTTTTTATTTATAACATTTTAAACTTTATATAATATGATGAATAGTCATTTGATTCAAATTTCCTAGTTCGAAGTAAACAAAATTTAAAATATTTAAATTATTTAGGAAGGTAATGTAAATGATCAAAATATCCTTTATATAATACTTTGTTAAATATACTTTTATAACTCGATGTCTTAACAAGTCAATTCTCGTTCCTGCAGACTCTGGCCATGCGTTGATCAGGTGCAAAGCTAGAATTCTCCAGGTACTAGTAGACTTGTTTCAATACCCAGTGAAAATATTGGAAAACTTTTAAAAATAGATATGGAAAGTATAATCCAAACAAAACAACCGACTAAAATATTGTCTAACCATGGATCGCCGATACACAATGGTTACGTCTGGATCCCCCAGGAAACATCCGTATCCGTAAGCTTTCTCAGCCCTACGAATTACGCCATGATGACTAGTAGACCGCAGATACACAATGGTTACGCATAGATCCCTCAAGAAACATCTGTATCCGTAAGCTTTCTCTGCCCTACGAATTTCGCTACTAAAAATGACCTACATAGATCGCAGATACACATGGTTATGCCTGGATCTTCCAGGAAACATCTGTACCCGTAGGTCATCTCAGCCAGGCGAATTACGCTATGCAGTCACACCCGTAAGACCATGGGTTACACCATGGTAGGACACTCGAGTATCACATCCGGAAAACCAAAATCAAAGAGAATAATATCGATAGAATGAATCCACAATGTGGCCACAGAGCGGATATCAAGCAGAAGGCACTTTCCATATCTTACTTCGAAAATATATATCATATAGTACCTTTCAAATCAATTTCAAATACCATACTTATATAAAGTCCATTATATATAAGATTTCATTTTCAAATCGAGTACTTTCCAAAACCAATAGTATATCAAATCACTTCATACTTACACAAATCACCTTAATATAAGTTCGATAACTTCCAAATCAAGTATTTAAACAAGGTTCTCAATTTCAATTCCTTCCAATGTCAGTACAGTTTTCAAAAGGAAAAACATATACGATTTCACCAAATCATTTCTTCCAAATCAATTATCTTCAGTTTCAAGTTTCCAAAATAATAAGTTCAGAAAATAATCCAAATCAACATAATTTTTGTCAAACAAATCTGCTTCCCAAAAATCATCATAAATATATTGGGATTTAAATTTCAATCTATTTTCGAAACCAAATCTTTTCCTCAAGAATCACTTATCCTCAAAATGATTACAATTCTATACCTCTGAAAATTATTATTATTATTATTATTATATAGTTTTATAAAAGATATTTCTAAGTTATAAACATTTAAACTAAATTTTTCTTCAAAACGTTTCAAAACTAAATTTCATATTAGTACAATTCAAAATAGTTTTATTCATTAACTTAACTATTTCAAACTTATTTAAATCATATTAAAACATACAAAACTAAACTTATATACTTTATCAAATACTTTATACTTTTCAAAATTACTTAGCTTTGAAAAGTTAACCTTGATTTGGAAGTACTCGAACCTTCAAAATAGTCGAAGAAATCATATTTTCAATCCAAGAGATGGAAATCACCAACAAATCAGTAAATCAATTCCAAAAGGTAGGGTTATATCAATCAAATTCGAAACTCGAGAACTGAACAGCGGCTCATTTCAAAACTGTATCATATATATATATATATATATATATATATATATATATATATATATATATATATATATATATATATGCATATCTTTTCAAAAATCAAACTATACTTCGGTATTTGAAATCAAAATTGGTTTCACAAATTAATATCATAGCAAAGCTACCGAAGTGGCCTTGCCCCTACTCAGAAACTCAAAAATCAATGTCAATGATGCATGCATTCATCAGCGAAATTATTTTCCAACGAATAAGTGAGTTCTGGACTTCTATTTTCTCGAAGACTTCTTTTGAAATTTCTTCGAAATCATTGGAACTTATTGAAATCTTTATAAATATTTCTTATTCGGAAAAATACTTTCAAATCGTATTATTATATATTTTCAAAACCTTAAACCAATTTAAAAATGCCGAAGTTCAATCACTCAAATTCACATTCAAAACCTTCAGTTATAAATCATTTATATGAAACCATTTCTTATATAATTTTCCAAATTTCAAATCCTTTCGAAACTTCAAATTTTCGTTTTAAAATGGTATATAATCCTTATCGAAAACATTTCACCATTATATAAAAATATGGTCATCCTTATCAAAATAATAGCTTCGATGTATGCACAATTTCAAAATACAACCGAACACAAATTTCCAAGGGATGATTTAAGGATGGATTTCAAAACAAACAGAGATTCAAATTTGGAGGAACTCTAATCAAATAGAATTCTGGTTCGAAGATAGGCTAGGACGAAGATGTGATAATTAAATTACCAAATAGAAGATGGATAAGCCTATATAAATCACGGGAGGCCTTAATCAGTCAACCGTGACTTCAGGAATATAATCAATGCGGAAATCTAAGGCAAATCGACATTCGATCACCAGAGATAGAATCCAGGTAGAGCAAGAGATAGATAGCATCGAAATTCGAGGATACAGAAATCTCCGGTGAATCAATGCCAATTGTAAGGAAGTTTCACCCCTTTACAAATCATTCAAAGATTTGCGGAGTCACCGATCTTTATAGAGTTCATTCAAAGTGGAGTTATGGAATGCCCCAAAATCAAAAGGATAAAAATAGGGAAGACAAGACTGGATTTCAAAACAAGTGGGACCGTTCCAAAATTCAAGGAATCCTAATCGATAAGAATCCTAACCAAGAGATTTCTAACAAGGTGGATACCGAAGGGATGAAGTTTGGAAAATCTTGATTTCAAAATAAGCAAATTTATACCAATATAATCTTTGAAAATCCTTTAAAATAATTCAAAAATCATTTTATACTTCGAAAATATGTTCTCTCACAAAAAAATGATTCTGAGATTGATTTCACTTATTCTAGCGTATTTCTACCCTATCTCTAATGAGTTTTTGCTCCGCAGGCTAAGGTTTTCCTAAAACCAAAACTCTGATACCAAATGTAACAACCCGATATTTTCAGTCATTCGCACCCGCACATATCGGACTTGAATTTCTCAAAATACCGCATTGTAATAAAATTTGGAGCAAATAAAATCATTCATAGAATCACAGACACAGAAATATCAGAATAACTCGTAGCGGAATATAAAAATACCATAGTAGTTCATGAAGCTACTATAACAAAGTCTCAAAACAAAATACATAATATCAGTTTGAAAACAAACACAATAGAAATCCAAAATATATATAAGTCCACTAATACAAGAGCTGAAATAGAACAACTAAAATTGAAATGGATAGAAACTAGATAAGCAGAATCTCCAGCGATTCCTAGCTCCAGAAAGAGAAATTCAAAGCTGTGAATACTCAGGCTGGCCCGTGCGTAAAGTAAAACACAAAACACTCGATTCAGGACATATATACCTATATAATGTAAACCAATTCAAGTGAACTGTAGTAGTAATGCACGATAACTTAAAGGATGCTTGGGATCTTCCATCCTCTAAGGATCCGTTAAACCATCAATTAAACAGTAATAAACGCTATCATAGAAATGCCTATACTAAAGTAAACTATGCAAATAGCAGTGCTAATGTGGCTAGGGTAGCGCAGAGTTGCAACAATCGTTCACCTCTAGTCACACTCTCAAATTGAAGATGTACATCCAAAAATCACAAGGCATACAGAGAAGTGCACCTGTGGTTAAAATTTCAAAATGATTTATAATTTCGAATTAAAATCATTCATTTAAACCATTAAAAGGTGGAGTCATTATACCTTCAAATCAAATATTAAATTCCAAAAATATTAGCCTTTTAAGAGTTCATTTATTCACTTAAATACATTAAAACAATGGAACTTCAACTTTCGCGGCACTTAGAAAATGCTACGGTAAGTTACATTTGAAAACAATTCAATTCAGCAAGGACAACATTTAAAAACTGCTGTAATAGTTCAATTTTAATTGGAAAATAGTTCAAAAATCTAATTTCAGCCAACTATGGCACTTAACAAGTGCTACAATAGCTCTTTCATTAGTTTTTAGCCTTTTAATTTACTTCTGCAACTACAGCACTTACAAAGTACTGCAGATTCATTTATTTCAGATTTTAGTTCATTTTCAGAAACGATAGCATTTCTGAAATGCTACTAAAAGAATTTTCAAATTTACAATAGAATTTCAGCAACAATTAAACTTCAATTTAAACCAATTTAACATATAAAATTTCATATTTTTCACTTTAAAAATGGTCATTTAAATACCCTTTAACTTATGATTTTTATAAAGTAAATTTCACAAATAAATATTAAATTTCTTAATAATTCACTTATAAAAATCAATGCACAATTTTTCCAAAATTTTCATTTACTTTACATTTTAATTTTACTTACCATTTCATAAATTAAATTAAATTTCCATTTTATTTTCTCAACTTAACTTTTATTTTTAAACCACATTTCACATTTCTAAGTTAAGTTATATTTCAAATTTTACTTTTAAACATTCATATATTCAACCATTTTAATTCATAGAAAAATCAACAACACTATATAAAATCATTTTAAATTCAAATTTAAATCAAAATATCATATTTTTACATTTTAAAATACTCTTAAAATTCCAAAAAAAATAATATATAATAACCGCGGGTCTGTATAAAATTTCTAACCTAAGTCAAGTGATATGGATAATATATCATTTCAATCCGTAATTTACAAAGAAAAATCTGGGTTCTAACATTTCAAACCCGCAATCCCAAGTAAAATAAAATAAATAAAAATCGCTTAGGCCTATCATTTCAGCCCATAATGATTTTTTCCTATTCTAAAGTCCGTTCGGGTATGTATCATTTCAAACCATAGTGATTCTATCCTACAGGGAACTTGTAGTGTGAGAAACAGATACAAATAAACAGTACAGCAACATATGGCAGTAACAGATGATATGACAGGTTTATAAAAAGGGTTAACATCATATGATTCAAATCACAGGTAGGTATAACATGATACAACAATTCTATACATTCACTTGGTGTCACTCCACAATTTATATAAGTAAAGATGTCATGAGTGAATACTCACTTTTCAAGCTGGAGTAAGCAATTTAAACACACCGACAAAGATCCAAAAAGCACGATAGCATGACTTTGATTTGAGTGGAGTAGAGAGCCAAGTGTTAATGTATTTGAAAAAAAAAAAGCAAGTATAAATATAAATACAAGACTGAGACTATTGGAACAAAAATGGAATAAAGTCTACAAAAACATCACCAAGCTTTTTCAATTGATTTCGCTTGACCTCTAATTACTTATGCTCGGCCACAATACTAATTTGGTTCGGCCATGGCATGCATAAACCTGGTGGTCGCTGGAGTGAAGGTTAATGGTGGTATACAAGCTGGTGGCGGCGGCTAAGGGGGTGGCCGAAGAAAAAATGAAGGGGATGTGAAACTAGCTCGGCTATGGCATTGTTCAAGGGGTTTTATGCAATTTGTTTGGTGTTTGCTTCATTGGATGGCCACGGCCAATCATGGTCTGAGGAGGGGATGTCAGGCCATGTATGGTGAGGGGAAGAAGGTGGGGTGGTGGTCGGAGGAGGTGGTGAGGTGTTTAGGCCGAACAAAGCACAAGAGATCGAGCAAAACAATGTAAAATTTCAATAGAAAAATGAATAGAAAAGTAAAAAAAAAAAGCCACCACCTAATATTTTTTTTTTGGCCGTGAGAAATGAATGAGAAGTAAATTTTCACGTGAAAATGATTTGGAGGCGGCTAGTGTTAAGGATGCGCAGCTAAAATTTTGGAGAAGTTATGGTAGAAAATCAAAAGGGTGGAAAATATAAAAGCAAGAAATCAAATGAAACGTATGCCTATAATTAAAACAAGTAACGTATCTTAATTGATTCGTTTCCTATAAATTAAAGAAATATGTATACAAAAGAAGCCTTCACAAAATAAATAAATACAAGAACATTTAATAAATAAATTTTAAAAATATGCATTTAAGTCAATAACGTATATCTATTTGAAATTTCTTTCCAAGAAATATATAAGGGATCTAAACACATAACCCTTCAATTAATAAATGAATGTCTAAATAAAAAAGAAAGATAAGGTAGAGATAGATATTATGAAAAATAAGTAAATAATTTTAGTAAAAATAGAAAATAAATAAAGAAAATACTCTATTTAATTGAAACTAGAATTAAAATTTGTTAACAAAATACAACTAACATTGGAAAATTTCAACTAGACTTATAAAATGTTTTAAAAATAAAATATATATACATAACATGTCATGTTACACATATATACACAGATTAGAACATGATTTGACAAACAAAATATTATTTACATAAATTAAAATATACAATTTTTGTTAAATAAAACAATTTACACATAATAGTGTAAAAAGCATAACTTTCACAATATTAATCGGATTTCAACGAAACGAAAAGCAGTATTCTTGAAATTTTATTATAATAAAGATAAAATTAAAAAATTCAATTATTTAAATTTTAAATTTAAATGTCAAAGTTTGACCACATTGACGAAAATTCACATTTTTTGAAAATATTCTATTTATTCATGTTTGGAATTATAGTTCACATACAAATCAAAATTTATATTTAAAGAAAAAAAATATTCATTTTAATAAATAAAATAAAGTTTTTAAATCAAGAATTTCAGCTTAAAATAATTAAAATATACAATTAAAACAATCACAAAAATACCGGGTTGTTGCAATGAGCATGCCTATTAATTTTAAGCAATGCATAAGATCAACATTTGTTCATCTTATACAGATTATGAAAAAAAAATATACGTTCGATATGATAATAATGTTCCATATATGGAATAAGAAAATCATGTTAAGTGTGAAATAGTGTTTTGAAACTGGTTTACATAAACAATATTATAACATTTGCATTGTTACATTTATTGGCACTAAATAATACTAATTGAATTTTAAAAAATTTAGTAGCTTCAAAAGCTGTATTCTCAATTGTTATAACATATTATAACATGAGAAATATAAATAAATACAAAGACTGTTGTGCTCTGTTGATTCTGAGAATTGTAATATTGTTGATGATAGTGTGCATGTTTCTGCTTCTTCTGCTAAACATAACACAGCTGATAATAGTGTGCATTCTTCTTTTTTTTCTGAATTGTAATACTATTGATGATAGTGAGCAAGTGTCAGTTTCTTCTGAGAAGCGTAATACAGTTGATATTAGTGTGCAAGCTTCTTCTGCTTCTGAGAGTTTCCATATTATTGATGATAGTGTGTGTGATTCAGTTTCTTATGAGAAGTATAATACAGTTGAAGGTAATGGGCATGTTTCTGTTGTACATGCTAAAAGTTTAGATAGTGGTTCTGATATTAATAAAGATGCTCTTAAAAAATCAGTTACCTTTGTTCCAGAGCAAATCTCACCTTATATCAATATTTTACCCCCTAGCCATCTGATTCTACCCCCTCCTTGCAATTAAAGGGATAATTCAAATGATCAAAATGCATCTAATAAAAAAGGAAGAAAAGGGAAAAAGAAAGTCTCCTTTCATGAAATTTCAGAGGATCTTAACAATGGGAATAACTATACTATTGATGATATTTTGCCAAGAAATAATCAAGAGACTTTATCATTCAAGGAAGCCTCATCTAGTAGCATTAGACATACAAGGAAACATCCAACTAATCTTATTTCTCCTAAACATTTATGATGCCAATCAACAACATAGCATATTGGAATATCAGAGGAGGTCATCTACTTTCTAAACAAGCTGAAGTGAAGCATTTTATTAAAAATCAAAAAATTCAATTGCTAATCATTAGTGAAACTAAATTAAATAAGGAGAAATCTGTTTTGGCTTGTAATAATATTGCACCTGAATGGAAATATGAAGACAATCTTCAAAGTGCCCCATATGGAAGATTACTGGTTTTATGGAATCCACATGTTTTTAAACTGACTAAATTGAAGGAGGATGATCAGTTCATTCATTTTAATGTTGTTTCTCTTCCTTCTAACACTTCTTTTCTTCTTACCTCAGTCTATGCTCAAAATAACCTTGTAAAAAGAATATCTTTTCTATCTAATCTATCTTCCTATTCTCACCCTTCTTTGCCATGGATTGTACTTAGTGATTTTAACTGTATGTTCTCTTCTGATCAGAAAATTGGTGGTAATCCTCTCTCTATTAAAGACATAACTCCCTTTAACCAATTTCTTATCAATTCTTCCCTCTGTCATATTCCATCATTTGGAGATGTGTTCACATGGAATAATAAGAGCAAGCATGGCCCTAGAACCTTTTGCAAGCTTGATCATGCTTTCCACAATATTCATTCCATTAATCTTTGGCCTAACCTTTTTTGCAAATTCTTAGAACCCACTGTTTCAGACCATTCTCCATTCATTGTATCTTGGGGGGTTAATACTCCTAATAGAAACCCATCATTCAAATTTTTCAAAACATGGACTAAACATAAATGTTTTCTCAATATTGTTATGCAGGTTTGGCAGGAGGAAATTTATGGAAATCCTCTGCATATTTTTAAAACAAAACTGCAAAGATTAAAGTTAAAGCTCAGGAATTGGGCTAAGGAGAATTTTGGAGATGGATATAATGTTTCAAATGGTATAAGGGAGAAATTAATTAATATTCAACAACAGCTTCATGATGATCCTTTAAATACTTCTTTAGCTCTTCATGAAGCAGCCATATCAAAAAACTTAGTTGAAGCTTTGGAATTTGAAGCTTTAATGATGAAAGAAACACTGCATGAGATTATTGAAAAGCAGGGAGACAGGAACACAAAATACTACCATAACTTGATCAAGATCAAAAAGAGCAAAGAAATAATCATGAGTATTACTGATATGAATGGAAATTATTCAAGATAGTGATGATTCAATATCTAAAGCCTTCATTGACTATTTCTCTTCAATTCTTGGTAACCCATCACCTATGATTCCAAATCTTTCTCCCTTATTCTCTATGCAGCTTCCTTACCTGAGTGATAATCAAGCATGGGATTTGATAAGTGAAATACAGCCTGAGGAAATAAAAGCTGCAGTTTTCAAATTAAAAGCTGATAGTAGTGGGGGTCCTGATGGTTATAATGCTTTCTTTTATCAACACTCTTGGAAAATTATTAAGCATGATGTTATCAAAGCTGTCCTTTATTTTTTTCTCACACAATAAGCTAACAACTGGTATCAATTCTACTAATATAGCCCTTATTCCAAAAGCTCCAAATGTTAACTGCGTTTCTGATTTTAGACCAATCTCCTGTTGTAATGTCATGTACAAGATCATATCCAAAGTTATTGCAAATAGATTTCAAACAATCCTGCCTTCTATTATTTCTGCAAATCAAGTGGCTTTTGTGCCTAATAGAAATATTAGTGACAATATAATGCTTACACAAGAACTTTTAAGAGGTTATGGATCACAGAATATTTCTCCAAGATGTATGTTGAAGCTTGATATTCAAAAAGCCTTTGATTCTATATCATGGAGCTCTATTATAGCAATCCTATCAAGAATGAATTTTTCCAAACCTATGCTTGCTTGGATTTATACATGTATTTCATCACCTCATTTTTCCATTCTAAGAAATGGATGTTCAAATGGCTTCTTCAAAGGTACACAAGGAGTACGCCAGGGAGATCTTATATCTGCATTTTTATTCATCATTGTAATGGAAGTCTTAAACTCTATGTTTCTTGATCTAGTGAAATCCAAGAAATTAGGGCTACATCCAAAGTGCAAAGAACCTCTTATCACTCATTTACTTTTTGCAGATGATCTTGTTATCTTCACTAAGCCAACATTCCCTAACATTTCTGCTATTCTTGAGGTAATGGATAACTTCTATTCTCTTACAGGGTTAAAGATTAACTTCAATAAATCTCACATACTAGTTGCTGGGCTTAGTGATAGGTTGAAAGCAGAAATTATTAAGTACTCTGGCCTTAAAGAATTGAAGAACAATGCAAAGTACCTTGGATTACCTCTTATTTGTGCCAGAATTTCAAAAACTGATTGTTTACCTTTATATGAAAAGATTACAAGTAAGCTTTCCATTTGGCCAAATACTAAGCTTTCACAGGCAGGTAGATTGGCCATTATACAAAGTGTTGCATCTGCCATGACAAATTACTGGATGAGGCATTTTACTCTTCCATGTAAACTCATTTCTATGATTAATAGTGCTCTTAATCATTTCTTTTGGCATGGTGATCCATTCTCAAAAAAAATGGTGCCAATATCATTCAACAAAATTCAATTACCAAAGAAGTATGGAGGTCTGGGGATTATTAATCTTAAGACTTGGAATTCTGCTGCTTTTTCAATCTATTTTAACAAGATTTTATCAAAATCTGAAGACTTATGGACACAATGGACTATTAAAAATCTCATCAAGGGTAAGGCTTTCTGGTTAATGGAAATTCCTAATCTATGTAGCTGGAGTTGGCGCAATATTTTAAAATTAAGACCTTCCTTCTTGCCACTTATTCAATGCAATCCATCTGTAGATAATGATCTTATGTTTTGGTCTTCTCCCTGGGCCAAACCTGGTTTGATTTTAGTCCAGCACCTTCCTCACTCCTTGATCATGTAGTCAGGTATACCAATTAAAACCAGAATCTCTTCATTCATCACTGATGGATCAATCTCCCTGCCTTATAGTAGCTCTTTTCAAGTCCGATCTCTATGGCATCATATTCAATCTCTGACACTTCCTTCTACGGACATTAAAGTTTTATGGACTAATAATAAGAAAAATCATGTAGTTTCCTTAGTTTATGAAGCATTGTTAAGTCAAACTGATATTTTTCCATGGGCCACAAGAATTTGGAAGGTCAATTCTCCTGCAAAAGAAAATTTGATGTTATGGAAAATCATGGCTAATGCTATTAACTCAAAACATAAGTTGGCAAGCATGGGTATCATTAACAATGAAGATTGTGTTTTTTGTCATAGGCATCCGGAATCAAATACTCATATTTTCTTTGAATGCTTTTATTCATTTGGGATCTGGTGTAGACTCTTAACTAATGGTGATTTTCATAAACCAGTTAAAAGCTCATTAGAATGGTTTAATATCTTCAAAGCCACACGGTGGAAATCTCCAAAGTCTGATGTTATAATGATTATGCTGAAGGCTTTTGTTTATGAAATTTGGAGGGAAAGAAATAGGAGAATCTTTGAGTTGAAGGAAGAAACTGCTTCAGTAGTGTTTAATATTATAGATAGGAGAATTCGAAAAAGGATCGGAAGGCTATAAGTTTTTATACTAGTTGGGCTTTCATGTCTCATTTTTTACTTCTGTTATGTGATGTAAATTTGAATGTGATGTATTTCTTAGTTTGTATGCGATTGTACTCTTAAATGATTCATCTTAATAAAGTGGGCAGGGCTCCCTTAGCCCATTGCTTTTCAAAATACAAAGACTGTGTACTATATTAATTTTGAACACTGAGATAAATTGGAAAGATTCATAACCTAACTAGTGCACCAGAAATTCTCTCCAACTTCGGCAATTAACAAATTGATTTAATGTTGTCATCAATAATCGATCCATACATCTCTTCATTTGTTATAATGCCATGACAATTAAGCTACACTCGAAGACGTCATAGTCTATTTTTTGGAACAACCAAATAATTTTAAGATTTATGTCAAATAATCATTTCACCATATAATATTTAGTCAAATAATTTATTCGCATCAAAGAGAATTAATATTTAGTCGTTTCTCTCATTAATATGAATTACAATTTAATTCTCAAGGTACTCTGAAGTCAAATTGGCCAAAATTAAAAGCAGTTAGTTCATATTACTATTTTTCATAGTAATAACAATATTTGATATGATAATAGTTCACTTATAACCATTATGAATAACTACATCCCTAATTTGTAATTATATATAAATAACTGCAAAATTTTGAAAACAACATAGAATAAAACGAACTGTGTAAAAAAAAATCAGAAATTGTTACCTCATTCATGCTTCAGATCTTCAAGGATTTGATGATAACCATGAATATGTGTTGGCTATGAACAATACATAGTATAGTAAATAACATGATAGAAAAATTTTCAAAACCTGGATGGATTAAAGTATGATAATGTTAGAATTTACCAAAAAAAGGTTTAGGCTAACTAAGACAACTTAAACATTTTAAAATAAATATATTTTCAAAAAATAAATTAGTTAAATGAAAAAAGATGAAACTGATTTTTGTCTGAAAGACACATGTTTTAAAAGTTAGTCTAAAGGATGCATAACACTAAATTAAACTAGAATCAAATAAAATAAAATGCTACGTAAAACTTGCACCAGATGAACGTAATGCTAAATTAAACTAGTACCGGGTGAATTGAAATAGCTAACATTTTCATAGAATTTATAGTAGTTGATTCAATTTGATTTATGTTAATTTGATGCTATTTTAATATATTTTATCTTATGCTAGTTTAATTTAATATTTTGTTATCGTTTACTCTAAATTTTAAAGCCTTCGTCCTTCAGCCCAAAAAATTATAAATTTTTTCGTTGATGCTATTTTCCTATTTCCAAAATAGTATTTAAAACAAAAAATTTAGCAGAATTTAATATTGCCCGCTGAAGGCAGAACGTAAGTATTTCTTATACATAAATATTTCCCCCCAAAATACTAGGCAAAATTCACTATTTAAATAACCTTTTACTTTATACCTATTGCTTTTCTTCCAACTTATTAATTTATATTAAACTCTTACATTGAAAAAAAGATCATTTTTACCTCAATTTGATTATATAAAAAACTTACGATTTCTTGATATCTATATATTAACAAACCAATAACTTCCTTCAAATAAATGGAGAAATCTAAATTCATAGTTAGACCAAAAAAAATTAAAATAAATGGAGAAATCTAAATTCATAGTTAGACCAAAAAAAATTAAATAGAATCTTATATAAAATATAAGGAAAAAGAATATCTTAACTTTATTTGTGATAGATTTTACATAACAATAGAAGTTTTTAAAGTTATTATGCACCTGAAATGTTATTGTAAAAGAATATAAATAAACATAATAATTTACCACATAATTTGTAATGATCCGGATTTTTAGATGTTTAATTTAGAATATTTAAATATTTTTAAATATTGGATTTGGGATTATAATTTAGTTAGTACGATTTTAAAACTAAAATTTTAAACGATTTCATAAAAAATTGGAAACCGTCAATTTAATCGACGCATTTAATTAGCGATCCGGGGCACAGCATCAGAATTCTACGAAACTGGTTCCATTGGATCCATAATAGTGTATAATTATCGGATTTCAAATTCATAGTGTTTGGATTTTTCGTTTGATCATACGATCTGAAAAAGCCTAGAATAATTTAATCGAATATGATTTAAATAAACGATTCAAAAAGCTATCTTCTGCATATGATCGAATTAAGCCCCGAAACTTGTTCCATTGGTTTCAGAATAGCGATATAACATTATAAACAACAGGCGACACGCCTAAATATGGGTTCGAAATTGCGAGGTACTAACCAGATAATTTCAATATTTAAATTTATAAAATCAAATCAAGGTCAATTTTCAGCAGAACTAAACCTTGTCAAGCCACCCTATATTTCTAATACGCGCTGCCTCCTTTTGTTTTAAAAATGTGAAACCTCCCCTGCTCTTTGTTTTCAAATTCACAAAGCTTCATATATAATTCAAAAAAAGCAAGCTTTAATTTCAAAATCGTGTGTACTTGTTTTCCCCTTCTTGGATCAAAATATGTTCGAAAAAAAAAGAAAAAAAAAATGCTCGAACGAAATCGCAATTTTGAGAAATGGCGAGCGCCTGGACAAGACGGTTGCGTTGGAGGTAGTGATGCTCAGGAGGGTATGGTCGGCGATGGTGGTAGGAAGCTCAACGAGGTCTGGCGAGGTGGCAAACTCCGTTGGTCTTTAGAGGGACCGTGGTTGTATGTGCATCGCAAGCAGGTCGAATTAGAAAAGGAGATGCGACGCTCGACCTAGGGGTGATACAATTTGAGGATGATGGCGACCTAGATTTGAATACGGGCATGCTTAGGTAGTTGTTCTAGTGATGTTCTTTGGTCGAGCAGCGACCTAGTGGTGTCGTTGTTCGTGCGTGAGTGAATGGAGTGGAATTTGGGACCGTCGAAGATTGCGTTAGTAGTGGTTTTGTGACGTCGCATGGAGGGGTGGACGAGATGTTGGCTGTGGGAGATCTATGAAGATTGGTTGTCTTCGACTGTAGCAGGAGTAGTTAGAGTAGGACGAAAGAAAGATAATTTAATTTAAAAGCATTTTAATTAATGTTAATCGTGTTTAAACTTACTGAAGAAAAAAATCGTTAATAAATAATTAGTTTGAATTAATTGATTAATTATAATTAAAATTGAAATTGTTAACATATATTATTCGGAATTTGCTTATACGAGGTTAAATCAAAAGGAATCAATCGTCGGGGGTTCAGAGCTGCGGAATCTGAGCAAAAGAATCTAAAACTAGAACGGACTGCAAAAAAAAAATCAAGGTGAGAAATCTCACTCATTTGAACTACTAGATTTAATTTCAAATAATTAAATTTAATTATTGGATGTTTGGATGAATTGATATTTTATTATCAGTTGGATGCTATAATGTGTACAGTTGTGATGACCCGGGTTTTTCTGTTGCTAATGGTCAATATTTAAATGTTTTAAATATTAAAACAGAATTATAGATTTATTTTTAAATGTGAAAGTGGGGTTTTATTTGATAAAATGGATTCAGAATTTAAATACGGCAATTTGCAGAATAATTTAATTATAAAAGTTTATAACTAAATACTGGTCAAAATAGTGTATCTGGAATTCTAAGCTAGTTAAAAATATCTTAAAGGCTTATAAAATTTATATTGATAATGCCAAAGATAACAGAAGCTTTAAATTTGAATTTAAAAATGGTTTATGTAGTTTTGAAAATATAACGTTTAAATTGACATTTAAAAATAGCCTTCCGAGGCATAGTCTCGGATTTCGACGAAACCAGTTCCATTGGATCAATAATATTGTATTATTATTGAATTTCAAATTTTGCAATGTTTGGAGTTATCGTGTGGCCGTATTGTTTGTAAACGCACTGAAAACCCTATCGGAAATTTAATATAATAATTGGGTTCAAAAAGCTATCTTCTCCGCACGATCGAATTAGGACTTGAAACCTTTTCCATTGCGTTGGGAATAGGGGTATAACATTATAAACGCTTAGCGGCACGCCTCAATAGAAGATCGAGGTTTCATAGTAGAAAATACAAGATATTTCAATATTTAATTATATTAAATAAATCAAAGGGATAAGAGCGTTTCCTTTCCATGTACGCAGCCTATCTCCTTACCTTGTAAGCTACCTCTTCTCATTTTACAAACACATGATTCTTTTCTTTTTCCAGAAATTGAATAAACCAAAATGAAAAAACGAGTCTACTGCCCTTTAAAAAAAATTTCGACTCCCTCGGGAAATCGAAAATGGATTTCGATTCAAAATCGAAAGCTAGGAACGAACGAAATTGTTCGTTATTAAAAAATGATGTAGAAGGATGGTGATCGAATCGCGCGAGCAGGCGATGGCCAAGGGAAGAATGGGTCATGAGACGACGTGGAGACTTGGGAGTTTGGCTGGAGTTCGACCGCATCGGGGAGGTCGCGTACGTCTCGATTGTGGCACGGAGGCTCTCGAGTTCTGTGTCGAGCTAGGGATTGGAGTGAGCTACGCCTACGTCAAGGCTGGAAGCATCCATCACCACTGGAGTTTGGGCGTGCGGCATTGCAGTCGACGTCGATTCGAAATTGGCCACGTTGATGGTGGCGGTCGGTCGCGAAGGGGGTGGCCAAGGTCTAGTGTAATAACCCGCATATTTTACGATTGTGTATTTAAATATTTTATTTAAATATAGCATCATTAGTCTAATTTAAGTCTCAAATGCTACTTTTTGCAAACAGTCGAATTGGGACTCGAGACCACTTCCCTTGAGTTCGAAATAACGTTTGCGACCTTTTTGAGTATAAACATCGACATGTTGGAGTTGATTAAAATTTTGATGTTTACATTTATGGCTTTGGGTTTGGGTTTCAGCCCATTAACTAAACATATTAACCCAACTCCACTCCACTCCTCTTCATTCCTTCATAATATTTCCTAATACTCAAGCTTTAGTAAAAATAGGGGAAGAGAAAAGAAATTTGGAATTCCTAAGCCCTAATTCTCTTAAGAATTATCGACTTCAAGCTAGAAACCAAGGAGAAGCTTAGGTAAGCATTCTCTTCATCTTCTCCATCTCAATTCCTTTTCAATTTCAGAAATTTCCTAAACCCTAACTTAGGAAATGTCTTTCTTATGAGCTTAGATTGAAGCTTCTTGGGTTAAAATTGAAGAATGGTTGTTCTTGCCTTGCCTTATAGCTTCTTACTTGTGTTTTTGAGTAAAAGGTGAGTTTTTGAACTCACATCTATGTCTATAATCTTCTTTGTGGTTAGGTATGAATTCTTAACATCTATTCATGTTCATTTGCTTTGGATTTGAATAGATTTGGTGAATTTTCCAATTTTTGGGTTTTATTGTCCAATTTTATAAAAATCCTATCTTTGATGTTTTGAACATGTTTTTGTGGGTGTATCGAAGAGCCTATAAGAATAGATTGTCGCTTGGCATAAATCCCTAGTCTCCATTGCTCGTCCAATCGTATCCGGTAGGATTTTTGCCCTTTGTGGGGCAAGGCTGAAAATATTACTATTGCCAGTTCAGTCGACTAAACTGCAATCAATTGACTGAACCTGGGGACAGAAAATTTTCTGTCCCTATATCAGTCGACTGACTTACAGGTTTAGTCGACTGAACCTGGAAACCGAGAGTATCCAGGCATGTATCGGTCGACTAACCCTGCATTTCAGTCGACTGGACCTGGAAAATGAGCTTTTTGCCTATTTTAGGCAGTTTTTGTATGGGTTTCCGATTTTTAATCGATTCATGATGATTCGATTTGTTGTTATCATTTATCGGCTGTGATGACTTTTTTTTGGGAATTTTTGGGAATATCTATTTTGATGGATTTGGTATTGATTTCTTTGGATTTGATTCACGTCTTCGAATGTCAATTTTTGGTGATTGATTGTTTCTACGATCGTTTTCTGTGGTTTGTCACTTTAAAATGCAACGATTTCTATACTGGTAGTAAATATTCAAACTCTTTCACAAAGATGATTTCAACTCTATTTTAATATAAAGCTCGTTTATAAAACCGTTTTCCAATCTATTGGTCTATTCAAACTTTTTCCTCATTTGTTCGAGAAATCCAATTAAACGACTTTGCAAAACAAGTGGTATGAAACGCTTGTGTTTACTTTGTCAGTTAATTCTTAGACTCGTTCGATTGAAACTCTTGTGACAATCTTCGAGTGAAAATCTACAGTTTGTTCGTAAATATTTAAGTCAAGCCAGTGGTTATGGGACATGAAGCTAAACTCATTTATTTACTTGCTTAGTTTAATTGACACTTCTTGTTGATCGATGATGATCATTTTGTGATTTAGACTAGCGATATGCGATGTCTCTTTCTCCATGTAGGGGACAATACCCCGTTATGTTGAGCTTTGTCTCTCTTCGTCCATGTGGGGGGACTATACCTCGATTTTATGGAGCTTCGGCTCGTTTGGAGGAGCTTCGGCTCATTTGGAGGAGCTTCGGCTCATAGTCCGCAATGGGGGACTATACCCTGTTTGGAGGAGCTTTGACTCGTTTGGAGGAGCTTCGACTCGTTTGGAGGAGCTTCGACTTGTTTGGAGGAGCTTTGATTCGTTTGGAGGAGCTTCGGCTCATTTGGATCGGCTCATAGTCCACAATGGGGGACTATATCCTATTTGGTGGAGCTTCAGCTCGTTTGGAGGAGCTTCGGCTCATTTGTGTTTTCTAGATTTCTAATTGATGATTTCTAGAATTTGTGTTTCGCTAATTTTTGAGATTTATATTGATAAGCTTAATCAATATTTGTGTTTTGGCGAATATTTAAAGATATAACATTCTTTTTGGTGTTTGATATTTTTGAGATATTGTATGATTTTTTGTTGTTGTTAAATGTATACTTGTCACAGTATGGCATTATTGTTATCATACGTTTTAGTCATATCTCTTATCCTATCTCATATTTATAGCTAGACTGGTCCGTTTATTATTTTCTTATTAAATAATACTTGGGTCAGACCAAGATGTTACAGGTGCTTCTGCTTGACTCCTTAGTTGAGACTTGCTTTTGACTTTTTGGCTAACTACTCTAGTTTAGTAGTTTTTGTTATTGTACATTCGAGATAGAGACTCCTTGATGTATACATATTATTTTGTGTTGTAGTGGATCTTGCATGACCACTACTTTGATGTACACTTTTATGTGTTATATTCATATCTATTTCCGCCTTAGTGATATGAATATATGTGACTGATTTGTGTTATGCTTATTTATATGTTTGTTTTCGAAGAACACATAGCCACTGTGTAGTAGCTTTGAGTTTGTAATTGATATGTCGGATTTCCTCTTGAAATGAAATGCATGTTATACTATCTGACATATTGGTACTCGCATAAAGCAATTACACAAATGGTCGCTCCTCAACAGCCTTGTTCTTCGCGTTAGTCGATAGCATAATCCCGTAGTATCCTTGGTTAGCTTGAGTATAGAGGTGGGGCATCACAGCTTGGTATTAGAGCCAAACTTCGAAACAATGTAGAATAATCTAGCAAGGATCATTTTCCTAAGTCCTTCTTAGGAGTCATGCCTTAGGCTATATCCGAGTTTTAGGACCCGTTTTATCCTATTATCTTTTATGATGCCTTGTTTTATCAATCATGATTGTTTGATATTCATTCTGAGAATAACCTTTTCTTCTTTCTTTCTTTCTTAAAGAAGATAAATGGTTTGACCAGGCCGTCCCATCGCCGGTCAATCTAGTGCTACTTCTCAGGATGGAGTATTCATGTCTGCCCAGCAGCTTTTAGATCTTGTGAAGAATGCTCAAGCTGTCGGACCTATTCCAGAGCCTACTCATCCTAGATCTGGGTTTGCATGCTTGTGCAAAGACTATACCAATTTGGGTGGAAGGCCATTCAGGGGATCCGAAAGTGTTATAGAAATCCAAGCTTGGCTTAGATCATGCGACCACATCTTTTCTCGCATGAATCTCGTTGATCTACATCGAGTCCAAGTGGCTTCTAGCATGATCCAAGAAAGAGCATTAGATTGGTACAAGCTTTTGGTTTCTGAAATTGTTGAAGCGGATCTTACTTGGGAACAATTCTAGGAAGGATTCGAATTGAAATTTGTACGGGAGGCTGAAAAAGTAACTTTGGCCCGGAGCTTTATTGACCTTGTTCAAGGTAAATCTTTTATGACGGATTACGTCGCATCTTTCGAATCTCTCTTTAAATATGGGGTCGAGTATATTAGTTCCCCATTGAAGAAAATCAAAGATTTTTCTATGGGTTGAATAAGAACCTTAAAAAGCCTTTGCTTCTAAAACTAGAAGTTTCTTTTGATCAGCTTGTAGATATCGCTCTTCGACTTGAAGTGGCCGATAAAGAAAGCGATGTTGAGATTGTGGGAGTCAATAAGAAGAGGCATCCTTTTATTAAGTTTGAAAGTCCTAATCCTAACAAGAGAGTGAAGCAAGTGACTTCGGTAGCAAAGACTCCAATCCCTAATTATGGAGAATGCTACAATTGTGGCTCTAAGGACCCCTATATGAATAGGTATCCAAGGCCTATTTCTTGCCGCTACTGCAAAGGGTCGGATCCTTATATTTCCTCATGTCCAAAACTTTAAAGCAAGAGAGAGGGAGAGCTGAATGTTGTGCATGCTCCTAGTAACACTTCTCTTGGTCAAGGTATTTCTCATTTAGTCCTTGATGGCATTTGTTTTGTGATTATCCTATTCAAGTACTTTTTGATATGGGTTCATCTCATTATTTTTATATCAAAAGAACATGTTGATTCTTTTTTTTTAAACATTTTGGGCCTGATGAATTCGCTGAGAATTGCTAATCCAATTGGTGGATCTGCAACCTTCAGTTTACTTTGTGAAGATGACATGTGATTTTTCAAGCCGATTTGCATGTTATACGTTACTTAGGCTTCGAAATTGATTTTTGAGAAAGTATTTGCTTAATTATTATGAAGCCCATATCCTATGTCCCGAAGGGACTATCCATCTTCGACATTCTCAATCTGTTAAGCAGATTTCTATTGTTTTTATTGATTTCGATTTCCAATTCGGCGGCATAATTTTATTCTTTGAACCCACATGATAAGGAAAATGTTATTTCCCTCATTCATATAATTTGTGAATTTTCTGGTATTTTTGAGCTTGTCTTAGGATTACCACCTAAGCGATCTAGTGAGTGGTGCTAACGTCTGTTGCTTGACCTTGCCACGGGTTTTCATCAGTTACGAGTTGCGGAGGGTAGCATTTCACTTACCGCATTCCGCACTAGTTACGATTCTTATGAATGACTCGTCATGTCATTCGAGTTTTCCAGTTTATTTCATCCATCTTATGAATCGAGTATTCTGCGAATATTTCGATGAGACCATCCTTGTATTCATTGATTTTGGATGAAAACAACAATTTGAAAATTTTGCCTATCTTTTTCATAAGATATTTACAAGTATAATTGGAGTTTGTTCTTAAAATGAGTAAAGAATATAAATAAAGTTTTTAAGAGATATTTTAATCATATAGAAGATGATTTTGTGTTGTATTGACCATTAAGTGCTTTAAGAATTCTGGTCCATGTGCTTGATCAACGTTATCATAGGAATCTCCTAAACGCTATGATGAGACAATCTGACACAGTAAATTGACTTAGAATAAGTAAATTTATCTAGAAAGATTATGACATAAAGTTAATTGTGATTTTGAAAGTCTTAGCTTTTCGGGAAAGAGGATAAATTAAAAGAACTCTTTTCCGATACTCCTATTCTTGTGATTCCCGGAGGGAACCAAGACTTCACTGTTTGTACCAATGCTAGTCATATTGGTTTGGGTGTCGTTCTCTTGCAAAAGGGAAATCGTGTTGCCAATGCCCTTGGTCGTAAACAACAAATGGATGTTTCTTTGATGATGTCCGAATGGAATGATCTTTTTGATAGGTTCATCTGATGTACCGTTATTGTACTACGTCGTTGTTCCAAATTATTCGAGTTTCAGGTTCCTCGGGTGTATCGTCATTGAACTATGTCGTTGCACCGGTTCAATTTTCTGCTATTCATGACGTTTTCCACGTCTCTCAACTACGAAAATGCCTTAGGGATTCCGATTCTGTTCTTGAGCCTAGTGCTATTGAGGAAATTGAAGTTTCACCTAATTTGACTTATGAGCGAACACATCGGGACTTACTCTTTCGTGCTTTTTAGGGTGAGCTTCTTGTTTCGAATTTTTTTTGTGTTAATATGCTTTTATGGTTGTTACTCTTTGTTTTCTTGTTAAGAATTACGAGGATGAAATTTCTTTAAGGAGGGGAGTCTGTAATAACCCGCATATTTTACGATTGTGTATTTAAATATAGCATCGTTAGTCGGATTTAAGTCTGAAATGCTACTTTTTGCAAACAGTCGAATTGGGACTTGGGACCACTTCCCTTGAGTTCAAAATGGCGTTTGCGACCTTTTTGAGTATAAACATCGATATGTTTGGAGTTGATTAAAATTTTGATGTTTTCATTTAGGGCTTTGGGTTTGGATTTCAGCCCATTAATTAAACATATTAACCCAACTCCACTCCTCTTCATTCCTTCATAATATTTCCTAGTACTCAAGCTTTAGTAAAAATGGAGGAAGTGAAAAGAAATTAGGAATTCCTAAGCCCTAATTCTCTTAGGAATTATAAACTTCAAGCTAGAAATCAAGACGAAGCTTAGCTAAGCATTCTCTTCATCTTCTCCATCTCAATTCCTCTTCAATTTCAGAAATTTCCTAAACCCTAACTTAGAAAATGTCTTTCTTATGAGCTTAGAGTGAAGCTTCTTGGGTTAAAATTGAAGAGTGGTTGTTCTTGCCTTGCCTTGCCTTATAGATTCTCACTTGTGTTTTTGAGTAAAAGGTGAGTTTTTGAACTCACATCTATGTATATAACCTTCTTTGTGGTTAGGTATGAATTCCTATTGATTTGAATGGATTTGTGAATTTTCCAATTTTTGGGTTTTGTTGTCCAATTTTATAAAAATCCTATCTTTGATGTTTTGAACATGTTTTTGTGGGTGTATTGAAGATCCTATAAGACTGGGTTGTCGCTTGGCACAAATCCCTAGTCTCCGTTGCTCGTCTGATCGTATCCGGTAGGATTTTTGCCCTTCATGGGGCAAGGATGAAAATACTGCTATTGCCAGTTCAGTCGATTGTACTGTAAGGTCAATCGACTGAACCAGGGGGCAGAAAATTTTCTGTCCCTATATCAGTCGACTGACATACAGGGTCAGTCGACTGATCCTGGAAGCCGAGAGTTTCCAGGCATGTATCAGTCGACTGAACCTAGAAAATGAGCATTTTACCTATTATAGGCAGTTTTCGTGTGGGTTTTCGATTTTTAATCGATTCATGGTGATCCGATTTGTTGTTATCATTTATCGACTTTGGTGACTTCTTTTTGGGGATTTTTGGGAATATCCATTTTGATGGATTTGGTATCGATTTCGTTGGATTTGACTCACGTCTTCGAATGTTAATTTTTGGTGATTGATTGTTTCTACGATCGATTTTCTGTGGTTTTTCACTTTAAAATGCAAAGGCTTCTATACTAGTAGTAAATATTCAAACTCTTTCACAAAGATGATTTCAACTCTATTTTAATACAAAGCTCGTTTATAAAACCATTTTCCAATCTATTAGTATATACAAACCTTTCCACATTTTTTCAAGAAATCCAATTAAACGACTTTGCAAAACAAGTGGTATGAAATTCTTGCGTTTACTTTGTCGGTTAATTCTTGGTCTCGTTCGATTGAAACTCTTGTGATAATTTTCGAGTGGAAATCTACAGTTTGTTCGTAAATATTCAAGTTAAGCCAGTGGTTATGGGACATGAAGCTAAACTCATTTATTTACTAGCTTAGTGTAATTGACACTTCTTGTTGATTGATGATGATCATTTTGTGATTTAGACCAGCGAAGTGCGATGTCTCTTTGTCCACGTAGGGGACAATACCCCGTTTATGTTGAGCTTTGTCTCTCTTCGTTCACGTGGGGAGACTATAACTCGATTTTGTGGAGCTTCGGCTCATAGTCCACAATGGGGGACTATACCTTGTTTGGAGGAGCTTCGACTCGTTTGGAGGAGCTTCTACTTGTTTGGAGGAGCTTCGACTTGTTTGGAGAGCTTCGGCTCATAGTCCGCAATTGAGGAGTATACCCTGTTTGGAGGAGCTTCAGCTCGTTTGGAGGAGCTTCGGCTCATTTGTGTTTTCTGGATTTCTAATTGATGATTTCTAGAATTTATGTTTCGCTAATTTTTTGAGATTTATATTGATAAGCTTTATCAACATTTGCGTTTTGGCGAATAATTTAAAGAATATGACATTCTTTTTAGTGTTTGAGATTTTTGAGATATTGTATGATTTTTTGTTGTTGTTAAATGTATGCTGGTCACAGTATGGCATTATTGTTATCATACGTTTTAGTCATATCTCTTATCCTATCTCATTTTATCTGATGTTTATAGCTAGACTGATCCATTAATTATTTTCTTATTAAATGATACTCGGGTAAGACCGAGCTTTTACAGGTGCTTCTGCTTGACTCCTTAGCTGAGACTAGCTTTTGACTTTTTGATTAACTTCTCTAGTTTAGTAGTTTTTTATTATACATTCGAGATAAAGACTCCTTGATGTATACATATTCTTTTGTCTAGCACTTGTATCTATTCTTTTGTGCTATAGTGGATCTTGCATGACCACTACTTTGTTGTACACTTTTATATGTTATATTCATATCTATTTCCGTCTTAGTGATATGAATATATGTGACTGATTTGTGTTATGCTTATTTCTATTTTTGTTTCTAAGAACAAATAGCCACTGTGTAGTAGCGTTGAGTTTGTAATTGATATGTCGGATTTCCTCTTGAAATGAAATGCATGTCATACTATCTGACATATCGGTACTCGCACAAAGCAATTACACAGATGGTTGCTCCTCAACAGCCTTATTCTTCACGCTAGTCGACAGCATTACCCCGTAGTGTCCTTGGCTAGCGTGAGTATGGGGCTTCACATCGAAGCTTGACTTAAGCACAGGTATATTCGATTTATTCATTTCAATTTAAAATTTATTATAGCCATATAAATATATACAGAAGAAAATATATAAAAATTTAAAGCAGAAAACTTTATTCAGAGAAGTATAGATGCAGATTTCTCTTTATATAAATATGTGTGTGTGTATGTGCGTAGGTAACAGTGAGGAGAAATGATAATATAAATATGGATATACATACATATTTTAATATATAGTAAAAGCATAAGATTATTTTGGATATATATATATATATATATATGAATATGTAAAGTTAGATTTTTAAAACCTATATAGTTTATTTTGAAAATAAAATAAATATACATACACATTTTTAACTTACTAGTTTATTTTAAACTAATGTATTTTGGGGATTAATTTGTTTAATAAACTTATTTAATTATTTTAATCACTGAAAATATTTTACAAAAAGGAAATTTGTTCAAAATTAAATTATTAGATTAAAATAAATAAATAAATTGTTCGATCAATTCAAATATTAATTAACCGTGTAAATGTTTATACAAGGTCAAAAATCATGAAACAAGTCGGGATTGAAGTGGATTTACAAAACAAAAATCAAAGGTGAGATTTTCTCACTCATTTGGATTCCTAGAATTAATTTAAATGTTAAAATTTAAACCATTGGATGTTTGGTTGAATTATATAATTTTTGACTGTTGAATATTATATGTAGTAGTGTGTGTGTGTGTGTGTGTGTATTGGATCGATTGATATTCCCGCATTATATAGCGGATGAGACCCTATGCTCCCCGTGCTGTGTAGTTAATGCCCCACTATTACCCCGCTACAATCCCGCTATATCTCATAGCGGATTTCTACCACTACGATTTTTCCATATAGCCCCAAAATATAGCCTTTCTGCTTTAATCCCCGCTATTTCCGCTATATTCCGTTATTCCCGCTATATTTTGCTATTTCCGCTATATTTTCTTTAATAAAATGAATTAAAAAATTGCATTTATACATTATAAAAATTATGAAACTAATTTATTTGACTTAATTTTTAATATATTTTCAGAAATGAAAATATTCTAATATTCTACTAAATTCAATTATGTTATATAACAGTTTTACGTTTATTTAAAGTATATTCGCACATTGTTTAAAATTATTTACGTATTAATTATAATTCAAATGAATGATAATTTTTCATTTAATTACCATTTATATATTTGTAAAAACATTAATTATGAGTTTTATATGATATTTTAGAGCCATCCGTTATATCCTCGCTGTATCCCTGCTATGATTTTTTCACCTCCATCGCTTCGAATCTGCCGAGCGCTTTAACTACATAGGCCCCACGTAATAGTGGATGACCCTATATACCATGATATCCCCCTCGAAGTGGGATTTTCTATTTTATTTGTTGACTAAAATTTATGGTTGTAGGGAAAAAAAACAGGTTGGAGGTATCCAACTGGATTTCTCAAAAATATTTATTGTTTTCATATGTATGCTGATATATGACAGGATGGATAACTTGATATGGATCGTGTGAATTAAATTATAAAATGTTAAATAGCCTGGGAATTGAATTTGGTATTTTTAAATACCGTAAATGATTAAAGTGAAGGAATTTAAAAGGAAATTTGAAAGAAATTAATTATATTAAAATTTTGATTTATTTTAAGGGAATTAAGTAGAGTAAAAATGTATTAAATAACTTGGGTTATACTTAAGTATTGGTAAATTGGTTTAAGTAAAGATTTGAAATAAAAATAAAAATAGAGGCCTGAAGAGATATTGGAATTGATAATTAAAATAGATTTGAAATAAAATGGAGTTTTATTAAGGTATAAAATTATAATGGCATTCTAAATAAATTTGTTTTATAAATAGATCGGGAAAACTTAGGGAAGTTTATAAAACTTATAAATGAGGTTTATAAATAAGATAAAATAATATCAGTGGATATGTGGAAAATATAAGTTAATGTTGTGAACTTATGTCGGGCAGTGGGAATTTTTTCGAAGAGAAATAGCGGGATATTATTTCAAATAAGAGAAAGGGTGATTGATTTGGGTATAGTCGATGTGATACGCATCAAGGGGAATTTTGGTGAATATTGGAATTTTTTTAAAAGATGGAATTTTTGTCGAGTAAAGTAAAATTGTTTTTAACGTAAAATTTTAAATCTACTATATTATATAACTTTATAAACTATTATTTGGATCTAGAATATTCTGAAGTTAGTTATTATATACTTAATTTAATAAGGGCGTGACTTATAAGAAATTGGAAGTGAACTAATTTGGAATAAATTAGTTAATTAAATATGTTAATGGGGTTTAAATTAAATTAGTTAAATAAAGGTTGAATTGGGGGTTATTAATAGAGTTTGGAAATAAAACTCGAATTATAAATAAAATTTGACTTAAAGTGTTAGTAAATTAAATATAATTGAAATATTGTCGAACAAAACGGAATTGGATTAAAATAGGAATTGTTTGAATTGCAAATAAAATTCAAATGAGTAGAAATAAAATTGAAATGACCTTGTTATTGACAAAATAAATGCAGAAATGAATTGAGAATGTGAATTTAAATTTAAAATGAATTAAATGAATAAACTAATTGAATTAAAATTAGTAAACAGATTGGAATTTGATTAAATAAGAATCAAATTAAAAATGGGAATAGAATCTATGCAAGAAAGAAATGGACTTAAGTTATGGAGTGGAATAACTTGAAGAAAATAAATAACTTAAGCAAATATTTGAATGGAAAGTTGGTTTAAGTGAAATAGATATTCAATATATAAACATGGAATGTTGTCGAGCTTAATGAAATAGCTTTAAATGAAACCAATGGGGAAATGAAATGAAATGCAACTAATGGGTTGTGATAATTCAGAATAGGATGAAATTAATATAAATTGAGTTGTAATCAATTTAAAATGATTATGAACTAATGTAATATTCCATTTATTAAGTGGCGTCGAATTTGCATGGGAATAAATTGTCATTCGGCGTAAACGGAAGTAACTAAAATTCTATGAATAATTAGAAGTGAATAATATTGATTTTGAAATCAATTAGAACGAATATGAGTTTGTTTGGATTAAAAATGAATCGGACGTAAGCAATAGAGTTGTAAACCCTTTAAATGAAATAAATAGTGTATGGATTGGTTGAAAACAGGTGCATAAGTGTTAAAATCATATAAGTTGCTTATAAACATTGTTTAATGTGTATTGCTTTTAAAATCCATGTATTTAACTATTGCAAACAAGTGATTTATTGATAAATTTCATATATTTAGTGCTTATGTGTCTAAATTAAGTAAGTACATGTACTGGAAGGCCGTTTGGCTGGATTTGGTCACGCTAATTGCTAAAATAAATAAGCCGATTGCTTAAAAAAGCTAAATAGAGGTACGCCTATGCAACAATAGATACGAAATATGAATATTGTTGTTTGTTTTTTATTTTCGACCGTGTGGGTCGATGTGTATACATATATATATATTTATATCTCTTGTCAAGTTGCAGAAGCTCCTTCGTACAAAGGAGGCTCTGGCAAAAAAATTCCTAAATTTTGGGACTTAGAAAAGTTTTGAAAATTTTGGAAAATTTTTGTTAGCTAAAGGTTGATTTTCAAATTGTAATGAAAATGTAGAATTTGAACTACAAAATGAAAACAAATTATTTCGGGTGGAAGTTAAAGGTTTTGAAAAAGTGAATATCGAATTTTCACTAAGTGGGTTTAATAAGTTAATGGGTTTGGGCATTCTTCTTCCTTAGTAATTTCGAGGACGAAATTCTTTTAAGGGGGAGGAATGTGACGACCCGGGTTTTTCTGTCGCTAACAGTGAATATTTAAATGGTCTTAAATATTAAAACTGAATTATATATTGATTTTTAAATATGAAAGTGGGGTTTTATTTGATAAAACGGATTCAGAATTTAAATACGGTAATTTGTTGTATAATTTAATTATTAAAGTTTAAAACTGAATATCTGTTAAAATATTATATCTAGAGTTCTAAGCTTCTTAAAAATATCTTAAAAGCTTATAAAATTTATATTGATAATATTGAAGATAACAGAAGCTTTGAATTTGAATTTACAAATGGTTTATGCAGTTTTAAAAATATAACGTTTAAATCGACATTTGAAAATAGCCTTCCGGGGCACAGTTTAGGATTTCGACGAAACCAATTACATTGGATCAATAATATTGTATTATTATCGGGTTTCAAATTTCATAACGTCTGGAGTTATCATGTGGCCATACGGCTTGTATAGGCGCTGAAAACCCTATCGAAAATTTAATATAATAAGTGGGTTAAAAAAGCTATCTTCTTCATACGATCGAATTAGGGCTCAAAACCTTTTCCATTGCAGTCGGAATAGGGGTGTAACATTATAAACGCCTAGCGGCAAGCATCAATAGGAGATCGGGATTTCATAGTAAGTAATACGAGATATTTCAATATTTAAATATATTAAATAAGTCAAAGGGATAAGTGCGTTTCCTTTCCCTGTACGCAGCCTATCTCCTTCCCTTGTAAGCTACCCCTTCTCGTTTTAAAAACACGTGATTCTTTCCTTTTTCCAAAAATTGAATAAACTAAAAGGAAAAAACGAGACTACTGCCCTCTCAAAAAAAATTCGACTCCCTCGGGAAATCGAAAACGGATTTCGATTCAAAATTGAAAGCAAGGAACGAATGAAATCATTCCTAATAAAAAATGATGTAGAAGGATGGTGATCGAATTGCGCGAGCAGGCGATGGCCAAGGGAAGGACGGGTTGTGAGACGACGTGGAGACTTGGGAGTTTGGCTGGAGTTCGACCGCATCGGGGAGGTCGCATACGTCTCGATTGCGGCAAGGAGGCTCGCGAGTTCTATATCTAGCTGGGGATTGAAGTGATCTACGCCTACGTCAAGGCTAAAAGCATCCATCACCACTTAGTTTGGGCGAGCGGCGTTGCAGTCGACGTCGATTCGAAATTGGCCGCATTGATGGTGGCGGTAGGTCACAGAGAGGGTGACCGAGGTCGAGGCTTGATTTGAGCAGAGGTATATTCGATTTATTCATTTCAATTTAAAATTTGTAATAGCTATATAAATATATACAGAAGAAAATATATAAAAATTTAAAATAGAAAACTTTTCTCAGAGAAGTATAAAAGCAGATTTCTCTTTATATATATATATATATATATATATGTAACAGTGAAGCAAAATGATAATATAAATATAGATGTACATACATAGTTTAATATATAGTAAAAGCAGAAGATTATTTTGGATATATATATATATATATATATGTATGTATGGATGTATGTACGTATGTAAAGTTGGATTTTAAAACCTATATAGTTTATTTTGAAAATAAAATAAATATACATGCACATTTTTAACTTACTAGTTTATTTTATAATAATGTATTATGGGGATTAATTTGTTTAATAAACTTATTTAATTATTTTATCACTGAAAATATTTTATAAAAAGGAAATTTGTTTAAAATTAAATTATTAGATTAAATTAAATAAATAAAATTTTCGATCAATTCAAATATTAATTAACCATGTAAATGTTTGTACAAGGTCAAAAATCATGAAACAAGTCGGGATTGAAGTGGATTTGCAAAACCAAAATCAAAGGTGAGATATTCTCACCCATGTGGATTCCCAAAATTAATTTAAATGTTAAAATTTAAATCATTGGATGTTTGGTTAAATTACATAATGTTTGTCTGTTGAATATTATATATAGTAGTATATATATTGGAGTGATTGATATTCCCGCATTATATAGCAGATGAGACCCTATGCACCCCGCATAATAGCGGATGACCCTATATACCGCAATATCCCCCATGAAGTAGGATTTGGTATTTTATTTTTGACTAACATTTGTGGATGCATGGAAATAACAGGTTGGAGGGATCCAAGTGGATTCCCCTAAAATATTTATTTTTTTCATATATATGTTGATATATGACAGGATGGATAAATTGATATGGATTGTGTGAATTGAATTATAAAATGTTAAATAACCTAGAATTGAATTGGTATTTTTAAATACCGTAAATGATTAAAGTGAAGGAATTTAAAAGGAAATTTGAAAGAAATTAATTATATTAAAAATTTGATTTATTCTAAGGGAATTAAGTAGAATAAAAATGTATTAACTAACTTAGGTTATACTTAAGTATTGGTAAATTAATTTAAGTAAATATTTGAAATTAAAATAAAAATAGAGGCCTGAAGAGATATTGGAATCGATAATTAAAGTAGATTTGAAATAAAATGGAGTTTTATTAAGACATAAAATTATAATGAAATTATAAATAAATTTGTTTTATAAATAGACGGGAAAAACTCAGGGGAGTTTATAAAACTTATAAACAAGGTTTATAAATAAGATAAACTAATATCAATGGATATGTGGAAAATATAAGTTAATGGTGTGAACTTATATCGGGCAGTAGGAATTGTTTTGAAAAGAAATAGTGGGATATTATTTCAAATAAGAGAAAGGGTGATTAATTTAGTACAGTCGATGTGATACGAATCAAGGGGAATTTCGATGAATATTTGATTTTTTTAAAAGATGGACTTTTTCTCATGTAAAGAAAAATTGTTTTTAACGTAAATTTTTAAATATACTATACTATATAACTTTTATAAACTATTATTTGGATCTAGAATATTCTAAAGTTAGTTATTATATACTTAATATTTATTAAAAACAAATTATAATTTTTATAAACAAACTTTGTAAATTCATTAGTAACTGGGTATGAATTTTTATCTCAAACCATATTTTGAGAATAAAACCTTTATTCTTATTTTATATAAGTATATATGTTTTTAACTATTTTAATTCAATTAAAATCCTCTTGAGATGAGAAGCGAGTTATTTAAATTGGATAAGATTTTAGGAGAAGATCTTATAGTGGGGTTATGGAAACTTAAATAAATTGCCGAAATGTAAGGTTGGAGTTTCGGAAGGTGAAATAAAACTTCACAAAGGGAAGTAGAAGTGAAACTGGAATTTTTAAATAAATAAATAGCTTTGGAAATATTAAAGGAAATAAATTAAGAAATTCTAGAGTTATAGAACTCAAGCAAAACGGGTTGGGATTTACAAACGAAATTGTAAATTTTTTTTTAAAAAAATATGAAATAAATGAATATTTTCTAAGTTTTAAGCAACTAATGAAGTGGGAAAAAATATGCTAAGTAATGGACAAATGTTGAATTTTTTTCTATAAGAATAAAAAGAGATTCGAAAACTATTTTCAAAATGTGAAGTATGAAAATAATATCATGTGAAGGTATTTTGAGATAAATAATTTATAAAATTATTTAAGGCCTGATGTTTGCTTGTGAATGTTATTTGATAGTCAAATAACCGACTATCAATATTGGCCAATGCGCTGATCATTTCGAAGAGACCGGGATCAGATTCAATTTTCCAAAAACCACGTCAATCCAGTTCGAACGTTTGCGAATGAAGACAGTGAAGAGGATGAAGATAAAGTTTTGGTTTGTCCAGACTCAGGGCAACTTTTATGGACGAATGCTATCAGAACATCATTAGGAGTACGATGAGCATTCTAAGTGAAATGTGTCCTAAAAAAGGTAACGCATAGCCTCAAGCCTCATCAACCGGGAATGGCTAAAACAGGGCAGGTGCAGCAAGACTAAGTGGCTAGCAACCAATTAGGGTAAGATTTCCCCTATCTAGATGTCCCTTTTATTCGGCTTAGTGGGCGGTTGCTGATCCCAACCACGGGGTTATCTTATTCGGACTATCCAGTAAGGGGAAGCTCCAGTCTTGTGTTGCAGGGGGTCGGGAGTGATCCTCGATACTCTGATCTAGGCCAGGTACTGTGACGGGCGGTACCCCAATAGCTCTTCCATTGTATGGAATCCATTCTCCAATAAGCGCCTGTACGGCTTAGATTGTGCCCAACTATGCTGGAACATGAGATGCAAGCATTCCAGCTAGATTCTATTTTACTTTCTATAGACACTATTATAATATCAGACGAATTTAATAAAAATGTTTTGGTTATCATAAGGTAAAAACCCGGCACATTTATTTGTGGCGTGGTCTTATGAGATACCTTTGTTTCAAAGGCTTTTCTAAAACTTTAATAATCCAATTGAGTGTGCTTTTCTCATGCTGGTTTTCCAGATTGGCTTGGGTGTTGTTTTATTATGATGCTCGGATCAGACTGAGTTGAACAGATTCAGGATAGGATGCTGTGAAGCTCAGGAGATGAGCTGGATAACAGATACGTATCTCTCGTACTTGGCTATTATTATTTCTGCTGTATAGGGACAGGCGTAGGCTGTCCAAAGTGGTGAATGATTGTTGTACTCTGATAAGGGTATGTATATATGACAATATAGATTGCTTTGTATTTAAAAGCTGTTATTATATATTGTATTTTATTCCGCTGCGATTATGAGACTCTGATGTTATTTTATCTTCTTCTTCCACCTCTTTCTTCTTCTTTTACCCCTAGTTATTTGCTCTTTCGTACACCTTGAGTTGAACAAGGAAGAATTATTATCAACTCAAGGGGTACGGGACTGTGGATCGCTATAATAATAGTAGTATATATATTAGTAGTTGGTTATATTTCTCGCCGATTGGAGTGGATGAGACCCTATGCGCCCCGCATAATAGCGAATGATCGTATATTATCGCGATATCCCCGTTGAAGTGGGATTGGTATTTTTATGTTATCTAACATCTGTGGCTGTAGGGAGACAGGTCGGAGGGATCCAAATGGATCCTTCAAAAATGTTTATTTTTATTTTCATATATAGTGATATATGATGTATTGAATAAACTGTTATAGATTGCTGTATAATTTGAATATTATGATGATATAGTAGCACTGCCTAAATTTTGGAATGTCAAATACCATAAATATTATTTTGGAATTTGAAGTAATTTAAAAAGGAGATTTTGAATATAAAAATATTTATATCCAAATTTGGATTATTTTAAAAGGAAATGAGTTGGAATAAATAAAGTAAAACAAATATTTGATTTTGGTTGTACTTAACTTTTCATAAATTGTTTTAAATAGAGCTTTTTAAAATAAATTATATAAAAGGATTTGCAGATCATATTCTAGGAAATATGAAAAGGAGTTCAAATCGACATTAAAAATAGATTTGAAATATAAATGGAATTTATTAAGAAATAATTTATAAAATGAGACTATTTCTATTTACAAGTAAAACCCAAATAAGTTTATAAACGAAGTTTATAAATAAGGGAAATGATATCAGTGGATAAAGTGAGAATATAATTTTACAGGGTGAATTTATATCGGAATATGGAAATAGGCTTTTGGGAAAAACAATAGTAGGGATTCTATTTTGAATTGTGAGAATGGTTAGGAATCAGAATGAAATCGATGTGTTATGAATCATGAGGGATTTATAAATTGAAATTGGTTATTGATATTTTAAAAATATAATTTCATTAAGAAGTTAGGTTTTTTTTAAAAGGAAAATTTTATTTATTAAACTATGTAATTTAAAAACTAGTTAGTATTGAAATATTTTAGAAAGTGGATTATTCAAATATTTAATATTTATTGAAATAAATTCACATTTTAAAATAAGCTTTGTAAATCAGTTAGTTATACTTAAAATGAATTATCGATGTTCATTTAAAATGTTTTAATATTTTAAATAATTACTTGAATATTTTTTTAAAATAAGTTATTATTCTTTTAAAATACTTGTATTATATATATAGAGTTTTGAAATGATTGAAATTTATTTATCAATCTTCTTGAGATTTGGAAATGGAGTTTATTCAGTAGATGTGATTTTATTAGAGAAAGTCTCAAAATGGAATTTAGGGAAATATAAGGAAATTTCCAAAGTGTTGAAATAAGAGAACTTCGAAAATTAGACTAGAATTCATACAAGAAGTTTGAATTTGGGTAGTTGAAATTTATAGACAAGTGAAATCGATTTGGAAAATTTAAAGGGAGTTAATTTATGAAATTCCAAAAACTTATAAAAATCGGCTATAAATGAGTGAAGGAGTTTACAAATAAATTGTAACGATCTTGAGAAATAGGAAATAAATAGAATTTCCTAAGTATTGGAAATAAACTGATTTGGAAAATAATATACTTACGGAAGATTTTCGAAGTATGGAACTGGAAAGATTTGAAATATTTCAACTATGAGATTATTAAAGGAATATTTTAAAAGTGTTGAATCATAAAATGGGAATGAAAGAAATTATTCTAAGTATTGAGATGAGTCGAAAATATCCTTTTATGGATATAAGTATTGAATTTATTTTCAAATATTGAAAAACTGGAAGAAATTTGAATATATAAATCTTATAAGGTATTTTGAAAATAAATGTCTTGAAAATTTATAAAATAAGGCCTAGTAACTGCATATGGATGTTATTTGATAGATAAATAACCGCCTATCAAATATTGGCACATTTCACTGATCGTTTCGAAGAAACCTAGATCGGATTTAATTATCCAAAACCACTTCAATCCGGTTTGAGTGTTACGATTGGATATCGTGAAAATAGTGAAAACAATGATTCGGTTTGTCCAAACCAGAGACAAATTGTATGGATGAATGTTATCATTGCATAGTTGCCTAAAAGGTAGTGTTAACATTCTAAGAATGAATGCTATTCTAAAGGTAAACATTAACCTCAAGCCTCGTCAATTGGGAATGACTAAAATCAGGGAGATGCTGCATGGCTATGTCGATCGCACCCGATTAGGGTATGTTACCACTTTTCTAGTTACCCTTGGATATATTATAAAATTATGGATATAGTTGTGCATAGAAAAGTGAGCGCTCGATTACGGTGGGAACACCCTGGTGATAACATATACGGTACCATCCAGAAAGGGATAGGTCGGTCCTGTGTTGGTAGGCATCCTTAGGTACGATCTTGGTATATTTTTCTAGAGATGCACCGTAGAGGGCAGTACCTAGTAGCCCAGTCATTGTATGGAATACAATATCCACTACGAGCCTGTACGGTTTTTGATTATGCCCAACTATGCTGAAACGTGAGATGCAAGAATTTTGGCTATTTTCTAATTTACTTTCTATAGTCACTATTATAATATCAGATGATTTTGATATAAAATGTTTTGTTATCGTAAGGCAAAAACCTGTCGTATTTATGCGTGACGTGGTCTTACGAGATATGTTTGTTTTTCAAAGGATTTTGAAAATGGTAAAAATTCAAATTGAGTGTGTTTTCTTCCACTGTGTGACGCCCCACCTCTATACCCACGCTAGCCAAAACACTACGGAGTAATGCCGTCAACTAGCACGGAGAATAAGGCTGTTGAGGAGCGACCATCCGTGTAATTGCTGTGCGCGAGCACCGATATGTCAGATAGTATATAACATGCGTTTCATCTCAAGAGGAAATCCGACATACCGACGCAAACTCAAAGCTACTACACAGTGGCTATATATAATCTTCGGAAAAAAATATAGAAATAAACATAACACAAATCAGTCACAGGCAATTCATATCACAAAGGCGGAAATAGATATGAACATTACACATAAAAGTGTATATCAGAGTAGTGGTCAAATAAGATCCACGACATCACTAAAGAATAGATACAAGTGCTAGACAAAAGAATAGATCTATGAGTCTATATCTCAAGTTTATACAACAAAATAAACTACTAATCTAAGTAGTATGCCAAAAGTCAGAGTAATGATCCTGGATGAGAAGTCAAGCAGAAGCACCTGTAACATCTCGGTCTGACCCGAGTATTATTTAATAAGAAAATAATAAACGGATCAGTCTAGCTATAAATATCAGATGAAATGATATAGAATAAGAGATATGACTAAACGCATAATAATCACAATGCAAAGCTGTGATATATAAGTAATTGAAAAATCAACAAGAGATTAATCAATATCACAATAATCTACTCAAGGGTCAAAAGGAATGACATACTCCTAATTTTATTCACCAAGCCACAATAAATGACATATATATCAATGCCAATCGTAAAAGTTGGTGAAACATAAATTCCAGAAATCAACACAAGAAACCCAGAAATCAAATAATTCGGAGTATCGACGTCGTACAACGTGACATCCGATGAACCAAATCACAATCAAAGGGAACAACGACGTCGTACAGCGTGACATCCAATGAACCAAATCACAATCAAAGGGAAGAACGACGTCGTACAGTGTGACATCCGATGAACCAAATCACAATCAAAGGGAACAACGACGTCGTACAGCGTGACATCCGATGAATCAAATCAAAATCAAAGGGAACAACGACGTCGTACAGCGTGACATCCGATGAACCAAATCAAAATCAAAGGGAACAACGATGTTGTACAGCGTGACATCCGATGGACCAAATCACAATAAAAGGGAAAAACGACGTCGTACAGCGTGACATCCGATGAACCAAATCACAATAAAAGGGAACAACGACATCGTACAGCGTGACATCCGATGAACCAAATCAAAATCAAAGGGAACAACGACGTCGTACAGCGTGACATCCGATGAACCAAATCAAAATCAAAGGGAACAACGACGTCGTACAGCGTGACATCCGATGAACCAAATCACAATAAAAGGGAACAACGACGTCGTACAGCATGAAATCTGATGAACCAAATCAAAACAAAGGGAACAACGACGTCGTACAACGTGACATCCGATGAACCAAATCAAAACCAAAGGGAACAATGACGTCGTACAGCGTGACATCCGATGAACCAAATCACAATAAAAGGGAACAACGACGTCATACAGCGTGACATCCGATGAACCAAATCACAAAGACATCGCACAATGCTAGTCTAAAACATAAAATGATCGTCATGATCAAAGAGAAGTGTCAATTACAGTAAGCTAGTAAATATATGAGCATAGCTTCATGTCCCATAACCACTAGCTTAACTTAAATATTTACGAACAAATTGTAGATCTCCACTAGAAAATTGTCACAAGAGTTTCAATCGAACAAGTCCAAGAATTAACCGACGAAGCGAACGCAAGCGTTTCATACCACTTGTTTTACTAAGTCGTTTAACTAGATTTCTCATACGAGTGAGGTAAAGGCTTGTATATACTAATAGATTGGAAAACAGTTTAAGAAAATGAGCTTTGTAATAAAATAGTGTAGAAATCATTTGAAGAAAGAGTTTTGATATTTACTACTAGTGTAGAAAACCTTTATATTTTTAAGTGACAAATCATAGAAGTGATTGTAGAAACAATCAATTCATAAAAATTCACATTTGAAGACGTGAATAGAATCCAAAGAAATCTATACCGAATCCATCGAAATGGATATTCCAAGAATTCCCGAAGAAAATAAGTCATCAAAGTCAATAACAAATGATAAGAACAAATAGGGAAATAACACAAATCGATTAAAGATGGAAATTCAGACAACTAGGCAAAATAGGCATAGTTGGCAAATAGCAGCAGGTCGGTCAACCGGACTCCCTGAGTCGGTTGACCGAATCAGGGGTTGGAAGTGCTCGGGCACCAGGTCGATCGACCAGCCCAGCGGCTCGGTCGGCCGAAGCCTGTAACCAGCACTTCCAAAACAGAGGCAAGAAGTGCCTGGGTAGCAGGTTACCCTATTTCAAAAGAGGTGCAGACTTCCTCAATTTGCAACCCGTCGAGCAACGACACTAAGGGTTTACGCCAATCGACTACCCGGCTATAGAAGCTCTTTGGTTCATCACCAAAAACATGATCAAAACATCAAAGTTATGATTTTTAAAGATTTGAGCCCAAAACACTAAAAATTGGAATATTCACCAAATCAATCCAAACCAAAAGCAAATGCACACGAATAAGTGTTAGGAATTCATACCTAACAATCGAAGATAGTTATAGACTAAGATGTGAGATAAAAATCTCACCTTTGAACCCAAATCAATGAAGAAGAAGCTTGAAAGCAAATGAGGATCAACCACTCTTCAATCCCAACTCAAGAAGCTTGATTCTAAGCTTAAAAGAGAAATATTTCCCAAATTAGGTGTAGGAAATTTCTGAAATTGGAAGGAGAATGAGTTGGAGAAGAAGACGGAGATGCTTACCAGTGGGTTCTCTTAGAATTTGGAGCTAGATCTTGGATTTGCAATGAAACTAGGGCTTGGAATTTCTAATTTCCACTCTCTTCCACCATTGTTGCTTAAAGCTTAAAGTGTTAGGAATATGAAATGAAGTAATGAAGAGGAGAGGGTTGGAACTGAGTTAAGTGGGGTTAATGGGCTCAGCCCAAACCAAAGCCCTAAGTGAAAAAGTAGCAAAATTCCACTAACTCCAAACATATGAAAGTTTACACTTAAAAAGATCACAAACGGCGTTTTGAACTCAATGGGAGGGGTCTCGCGTCCTAATTCGACTGTTTGCAAAAAGTAGCTTTTCGGACCAAAATCCGACGAACGATAAAATATTTAAATAAAATATTTAAATATACAAATGATAAATATGCAGGTTGTTACAGACTCCCTTCCTTAAAGAAATTGCGTCCTCGCAATACTTAAGAAGAAAATAAGAAGTAACAACCATAGAAGCATATCAACACAAAAGAAAATTTGAAATAGGAAGTTCACCATAAGAAGCATGAAAGATTAAGCCTGAACGGGATCGCTCGATGAATTCTCTGGATTCCCAAGAGCAATCCATAGGATTTGAGAACCATTGAACTCTCACAAGAAGAACATCTTCATTCCGAAGGCGCTCAACCTCCGAAGTAATGATGCGAATGGAATGTTTCTCATAAGTCAAAACTGGCGAGACTTCAATTTCATCAATAACACCGGCTCGAGAATAAAAATAGGAAACCTAAAAGTATTTCCATAGTTAAAAGACGTAGAAAACGTCAAGAATAGCAGAAAATTGAGCCAGTGCAACGGCGTAGTACGAAAATGGTACATCCAATGAACCGAACACCATAAAAGAACATCGGACACTAGTCCATAAAAGGAATGAGATAAAGCTCAATAAAACGAAGTATATCAAAATGTCCGATGAAATTAATAAAAAGATAATTCCATTCAGACATCATCAAAGAATCAACCACTTGTTGCTTAATACAAAGCGCATTGGCAACACGATTTCCCTTCCGGGAATAAACAGAATTATCAAGATCACAAGATGCCAGGAACACGAGTCAATATGAAGTTCCTTATGAGAAAATAAATATTCCAAAGATTTATGATCGAGGTGGAGAACAAATTTCTTCCCCGAAAATGGTGATGCCAAATTTTAAAAGTGGAAACAATAGCCGCGAGTACTAGATCATGAGTGGCATACTTAGTCTCAATCGGCTTTTAATGATTTAGAAGCACACGTGATAGGACGCTATCTTTTGCAAGAGAACGGCATCCAAACCAATACGGTTAGCATTGGTACAAAATATAAAGTCTTGGTTCCCCTCGGGAATCACAAGAATAAGAGTATCGAAAAGAAAGAATTTCTTTTAAATAATTCTTCTTCCCTGAAAAGTTAAAACTTTCAAAGTTACATATATCTTTATGTAATAATCTTTCTAGAAAAATTTACATAAGTCAATTTATTGTGTCTGACTGTCACATCTAAGCGTTTAGGAAATTCCTATCGATAACGTTGATCAAGCGCATCGACTAGAATTCTTAAAGCACTCAATGGGCAATACAATCACAAAATCATCTTCCATATAATAAACATGTTTCTTAAAAACCTTTAGGAATATTCGTTGCTCGTGTAAGAACAAAATCCAACTATACTTATAAATAAATCTTATGAAAAAGATTTGCAAATATTTTAAATTTCTATTTTCATCCAAAATCAATAAATTCAAGAATGGTCTCACCGAAATATTCATAGAATACTTGATTAATAAAATGGATGAAATAAGCTAGACGAATCGAATGACATAATAAGTCATTCACAAGAATAATAACGAGTGCGGAATGCGGTAAGTGGAATGCTAACTCCCGCAACTCGTAGCCAAATGAAAATCGGTAGCAAGGTCGAACTAGAAAGACCTTAACACCACACAAAAGATTTCTTAGGTGATAATCCTAAGACAAGCTCAAAAATTACCAGAAAATTCTCAAACTACATGAATGAGAGAAATAACACTTTCCCCATCATGTGAGCTTAAAGAATAAAATGATGCCATCAAGTTGGAATCAAAATCACAAAGGAAAAAATAGAAATCTGCTTAACAGATTGAAAATGTCAAAGATGAACAGTCCACACGGGACAAAGGATATGGCTTCATAATAATTAAGCCAATCCTTTCAAAAAAATCAATTCCGAAGCCTAAGTAAAAATATCGGCTCGGAAAGAAAAATCACATAAAATAATTTCAACATCAATAAAAAGCAAATTGAGTGTTGCGGATCCACCAACCGGATTCGCAATTCTCAAAGAAGTCGGCAAGCCCAAAATATTTAAAGAAAAAGAATCAACAAGTTCTTTTGATATAAAATAGTGAGATGAAACCCATATCAAAAAGAACTCAAATAAGAAGATCACAAAAAAAAAAACAATGCCATCAAGGATTGAGTGAAAAATACCTTGACCAAGAGAAGTGTCACTAGGAGTTTGAACAATATTCAGCTCTCCCTCGCTCCTACTTTGAAGAATGGGACATGTAGATATAAGATGACCCGAACTTTTGCAATAACGGCAAAAGAGAGGTTTCGGGCACTCCCTTGCATAGTGGTCTGTGGAACCACAATTGTAGCATCGTCCACGGCTAGAGGTAGGAGTCTTTGCTACCGGAGTTTGTTGCTTCCCTTTCTTGATGGGATTGGGGCCTTTGAATATAATAGGCCTCTTCATGTTACTGTTGAAGTTCTGTTAGGCACGCACAACTTCAATATCGCTTTCTCTATCGGCCTCTTCAAGACGAAGAGCGATATCAATAAGCTGATCAAATGAAACCTCAAGTTTCAAAAGCAATGGCTTCTTAAGATTCTTATTCAAGCCATAGACAAATCTCTGATTTTTCTTCATCGGGGTATTAATGTACTCAACCCCGTATTTGGACAGAGATTCGAAAGATGCGAAATAGTCTGTCACAGAAGATTCACCTTGAACAAGGTCAATAAAACGTCGTGCTAAAGTTACTTTTTCAGCCTCCGGCACGAATTTCAATTCGAATCTTCCTTGGAATTGCTCCCAAGTGAGATCCGCCTCAACGATTTCAGAAATTAAAAGCTCGTACTAATCTAACGCTCTTTCTTGGAGCATGCTAGAAGCCACTTGGAGTCGATGAAGATCAATAAGGTTCATGCGAGAAAAGATACGATCGCACGATTTGAGCCAAGCTTGAATTTCTATAACACTCTCGGATCCCTTAAATGGCCTTCCAACCAAATCAGTGTAGTCTCTGCACAAGCGTGCAAAACAGGATCTAGGATAAGTAGGCTCCTGATTGGGATCAGCTGCTTGAGCGTTCTTTACAAGATCTAGAAGCTGCTGGGCAGACATGAAAACTCCATCTTGGGGAGTAGCACTAGATTGACCGGCGCTGGGACGGCCAGGTCTAACCATTTCTCTTCTTTAAGAAAGAAAGAAGAGGAAAAAGTTATTCTCAAAATAAATTTCAATCAAACTTGATTGATAAAACAAGGAATCATAAAGAAAATATGATGAATCGGTACGAAGACTCGAATTAAATCCTAAAGCACGACTCCTAAGATGGACTTAGGACGATGATCCTTGTTAAATTATTCTACATTGTTTTGAAGTTTGGCTTTGATACCAAGCTGTGACGCCCCACCTCTATACCCACGCTAGCCAAGAACACTACGGAGTAATGCCGTCAACTAGCACGGAGAATAAGGCTGTTGAGGAGCGACCATCCGTGTAATTGCTTTGCACGAGCACCGATATGTCAGATAGTATATAACATGCATTTCATCTCAAGAGGAAATCCGACATACCGACGCAAACTCAAAGCTACTACACAGTGGCTATATATAATCTTCGGAAACAAATATAGAAATAAACATAACACAAATCAGTCACAGGCAATTCATATCACAAAGGCGGAAATAGATATGAACATTACACATAAAAGTGTATATCAGAGTAGTGGTCAAATAAGATCCACGACATCACTAAAGAATAGATACAAGTGCTAGACAAAAGATACATCTATGAGTCTATATCTCAAGTGTATACAACAAAATAAACTACTAATCTAAGTAGTTAGCCAAAAGTCAGAGTAATGATCCTGGATGAGAAGTCAAGCAGAAGCACCTGTAACATCTCGGTCTGACCCGAGTATTATTTAATAAGAAAATAATAAATGGATCAGTCTAGCTATAAATATCAGATGAAATGATATAGAATAAAAGATATGACTAAACGCATAATAATCACAATGCAAAGCTGTGATATATAAGTAATTGAAAAATCAACAAGAGATTAATCAATATCAATAATCTACTCAAGGGTCAAAAGGAATGACATACTCCTAATTTTATTCACCAAGCCACAATAAATGACATATATATCAATGCCAATCGTAAAAGTTGGTGAAACATAAATTCCAGAAATCAACACAAGAAACCCAAAAATCAAATAATTCGGAGCATCGACGTCGTACAACGTGACATCCGATGAACCAAATCACAATCAAAGGGAACAACGACGTCATACAGCGTGACATCCGATGAACCAAATCACAATCAAAGTGAACAACGACGTCGTACAGCGTGACATCCGATGAACCAAATCACAATAAAAGGAAACAACGACGTCGTACAGCGTGACATCCGATGAACCAAATCAAAATCAAAGGGAACAACGACGTCGTACAGCGTGACATCCGATGAACCAAATCAAAATCAAAGGGAACAACGACGTCGTACAGCGTGACATCCGATGAACAAATCACAATAAAAGGGAACAACGACGTCGTACAGCGTGACATCCGATGAACCAAATAACAATAAATGGGAACAACGACGTCGTACAGCGTGACATCCGATGAACCAAATCACAATAAATGGGAACAACGACGTCGTACAGCGTGACATCCGATGAACCAAATCAAAATCAAAGGGAACAACGACTTCGTACAGCGAGACATCCGGTGAACCAAATCAAAATCAAAGGGAACAACGACGTCGTACAGCGTGACATCCGATGAACCAAATCACAATAAAAGGGAACAACGACGTCGTACAGCGTGACATCCGATGAACCAAATCAAAATCAAAGGGAACAACGACGTCGTACAGCGTGACATCCGATGAACCAAATCAAAATCAAAGGGAACAACGACGTCGTACAGCGTGACATCCGATGAACCAAATCACAATAAAAGGGAACAACGACGTCGTACAGCGTGACATCCGATGAACCAAATCAAAAAGACATCGCACAATGCTAGTCTAAAACATAAAATGATCGTCATGATCAAAGAGAAGTGTCAATTATAGTAAGCTAGTAAATATATGAGCATAGCTTCATGTCCCATAACCACTAGCTTAACTTAAATATTTACGAACAAATTGTAGATCTCCACTAGAAAATTGTCACAAGAGTTTCAATCGAACAAGTCCAAGAATTAACCGACGAAGCAAACGCAAGTGTTTCATACCACTTGTTTTACTAAGTCGTTTAATTAGATTTCTCATACGAGTGAGGTAAAGGCTTGTATATACTAATAGGTTGGAAAACGGTTTAAGAAAACGAGCTTTGTAATAAAATAGTGTAGAAATCATTTGAAGAAAGAGTTTTGATATTTACTACTAGTGTAGAAAACCTTTATATTTTTAAGTGACAAATCATAGAAGTGATTGTAGAAACAATCAATTCATAAAAATTCACATTTGAAGACGTGAATAGAATCCAAAGAAATCGATACCGAATCCATCGAAATGGATATTCCAAGAATTCCCGAAGAAAATAAGTCATCAAAGTCAATAACAAATGATAATAACAAATAGGGAAATAACACAAATCGTTTAAAGTTGGAAATTCAGACAACTAGGCAAAATAGGCATAGTTGGCAAATAGCAGCAGGTCGGTCAACCGGACTCCCTGAGTCGGTTGACCGAACCAGGGGTTGGAAGTGCTCGGGCACCTGGTCGGTCGACCGGCCCAGGGGCTCGGTCGGCCGAAGCCTGTAACCAGCACTTCCAAAACAGAGGCAGGAAGTGCCTGGGTAGCAGGTCGGTCGACCGGACCCTGAGCTCGGTCGGCCGAACCTGTATACTTGCCCTTCCTACACTATTTCAAAAGAGGTGCAAACTTCCTCAATTTGCAACCCGTCGAGCAACGGCACTAAGGGTTTACGCCAATCGACTACCTGGCCATAGAAGCTCTTTGGTTCATCACCAAAAACATGATCAAAACATCAAAGTTATGATTTTTAAAGATTTGAACCCAAAACACTAAAAATTGGAATATTCACCAAATCAATCCAAACCAAAAGCAAATGCACACGAATAAGTGTTTGGAATTCATACCTAACAATCGAAGATAGTTATAGACTAAGATGTGAGATAAAAATCTCACCTTTGAACCCAAATCAACGAAGAAGAAGCTTGAAAGCAAAGGAGGATCAACCACTCTTCAATCCCTACTCAAGAAGCTTGATTCTAAGCTTAAAAGAGAAATATTTCCCAAATTAGGTTTAGAAAATTTATGAAATTGGAAGGAGAATGAGTTGGAGAAGAAGAAGGAGATGCTTACCAATGGGTTCTCTTAGAATTTGGAGCTAGATCTTGGATTTGCAATGAAACTAGGGCTTGGAATTTCTAATTTCCACTCTCTTCCACCATTGTTGCTTAAAGCTTAAAGTGTTAGGAATATGAAATGAAGTAATGAAGAGGAGAGGGTTGGAACTGAGTTAAGTGGGGTTAATGGTCTCAGCCCAAACCAAAGCCCTAAGTGAAAAAGTAGCAAAATTCCACTAACTCCAAACATATCAAAGTTTACACTTAAAAAGATCGCAAACGGCGTTTTGAACTCAATGGGAGGGGTCTCGCGTCCTAATTCGACTGTTTGCAAAAAGTAGCTTTTCGGACCAAAATCCGACGAACGATAAAATATTTAAATAAAATATTTAAATATACAATTGATAAATATGCGGGTTGTTACACACTGGTTTTCCAGACTGACTCAGGTGTTATTTATTAAAATGCTTGGGTCAGACCGAGTATTACAGATTCAGGTTAGAATGTTATGGAGCTCAAGAGATGAGCTAGATGACAGAGACATATTACACGTACTAGATTATATTTCGCTATGTATTGTATGTTGTATAGTCAGCACTAGTGAGGAAAATTTATAATGGCTATCCAGTATTTATTTGTTGATTGTTGTACTATGATGATGGTATGTATAATAACCATTATAGTTCTTTTATAAAAGATATGTTATTTTATATTATATATTGTTCCACTATGACTGTGAGATTCTGTGTTGTTGTTTCTATTTTTCTTTTATCCTTCATTTTCTTTTCCCCTAACAATCCGCCTTTTTGTTAAATTTTATGTTGATATGAGCGATTATTTGTCAGCTTAGAATGTACAACAAAGTGGTTCGTTACATAATTAGGAGCAAAGTTACATGGCATGTAATTAATTCTCCCATAAATTGAATTTCAATCTAATTCTCAAATTACGTTGAATTCAAATTAATTAAAACTAAAAGCAATTAACTGGTTTTATTGTAGGGTAACAATATTTGATATGACTATAACCACTATGAATAATTATATTTCTAATTTATAGATACTAATAACAATTTTCGAACTACAAAAAAATTGAAATGTAACATAAAACAAACTTCATATAAATCATAGATAATTACCTCATTGTTGCATAACATTTCACAGTTTATTAAATAACATAACTAAAAAATATAAAATAGATTGAGATATAAATACAATTGCGAAAAAGGTGCAAATCTATTTCTTGAATTAAGGAGAGTACATGATATGGTCTAATAGTAGATTAAGGGAGAAGGTATATGGTTAGATACTAAAGAGAAGGTATATGGTTAGATAATGAATTTTATATATTATAGAATATATGGTTGGATAGATTAGATAATAGATTGATGGAAGAAAGAGATATAATAGTATATATAATAAATGGAATGGATTTAAATTTGGAAAAATTGAGAGCTTTTGGCATCTTGAATACACTAGTTATATTTGATTTGCAACCAGTGAGTGAGAATTATGGTTTTAATGCGAGGATAAAATTTAGTAGAAAACATTAATAATTTCTTAAAGTAGAAGATAAATGTTATGGTTTGAACTAAAAATACATTTAATTTGGTATCAATCGTATGCAAAATATCACAATTATGCTATAAGTTCTAAAAAGATAAAGAGTCTGGAGGAAACAAATGGGTTTATTTTCTAATGGTCGATGTAAGTAACAAATATATGCCAATATTATATTAGCACATATTCTACAAATAAATATGATGTTAACTTAAATGTTTAATAAGATTTTAAAGGGACTAACGAATTTTATTGTAGAAGTTAAGTTATACATTGTGAGAAATAATAATTTAGGAAGTGATTAAAGGCAATGAGAGATAAAAAAAATTATATAATAGAATAAAATATAGAAAGTAAAAAAAGGATAATTTTTACTATAATGTCATAATGTGTGGAATCCAAGAAGTGGAAATTAATATTAAACATTGAATGACTATGAACAGATAATAAAGAAAGGAGCGGGAAGTAGTGAATAAACGGATTAATTTAATTATTGAGGATAAATTATGATAAGTATTGATTGTAATGTAAGGAAATTAAAACTACGGTTTCGTTGACAACAACTATACAATGGAAATCGAATATGCATATATATTTCTATTTACAGGTACTTGCTAGAGTAACATCACTAGAGAGACAAGAATAAGGCTCAAAGAACATTACAAGAGACTACAAATCGATAGGATCAATGAAGCTACAAGAAAAATTCACAAAGTAAACATGCACAGTTTTCAGACGTCTGGCTTCAGACGTCTGGGTGCACTAGCCAGACGTTTTTAGAAATCCTCTGGAATAAAAAACAGACAGGATCAGATGTTTGAAAGACTACTGTATACAAAATAAAATTATAGAGTCAGAAGTCTGAAATAAATACCAGATGTCTGATTTTGAACTCAGATTTTAAATTCAAATTTCAACTGCCACATTTGGAAAGACATCTTTGCTTCTCTTCGCTGCAACTCTTCCTCATCACCAGAAGCGACTGTAGAGCACTTGTTAATGGATGCAACTACTCATGGAATCTCTCTACAACTACATATATTATCAAGAATCAAAGAGAACATTAACTTTACTTACTTGTGCTCTTTACTTTTATACTCTATTGTATTCTTGATCTCTAGCAATCTATACTTGTATTTCACTCTTTCATATATTCATTTCTCCTCAATCAATAATCTCTAGATATATATTGGAAGTATTTGTACTTAATAGTCAATATCCGTGTTATAGAGCACATACTTGACAAGAACAAACTATTGTAACCAAGCCTATTCCTCCGGGCGAAGTGAGGGTGTTTGATAGTCGAATTCCGAAGGAAAGCTTCAAGACTGGACGTAGGACAGGAGGTCCGAACCAGCATAAAATCCTGGTGTGAAAGCAAGGTTTTGTCAAGGTGTGAAAGCAAGGTTTGGTCACATATACTTGCATATACACTACACGATTCACCCTATAGACTTTCAATTGGTATCAAAGCAAGGTTTGATCAAAGTACAATAACACGTTTTTGAATCACTTTAATATGGCAAGTATTTTTCAAGAAGGACAATTCACAGCAAGACCCCCACTTTTTAATGGCTCTAACTATGCATATTGGTCAACACGGATGAGAATTTTATGGAAGCAATGGACTAGAAATTTGGTCAGCCACTCAAAATAAATATGAAGTACCTCACACTGCTATGTACACATGGACCGATGCATAAAAAACCACAGCTTCTAATAATGCCAAAGCTATGAATGTTTTTATTTGCTCACTAGATAAAAATGATTTTCACGTGTCATGTTATGTAACACAACATTTGACATTTGACATGCCTTACAAGTTGCACATGAAGGCACAAACAAAGTTAAACAAACTAAGATTTCAATTTTACAAAATCAATTTTCATCATTTAAAATGAAACAAAATGAATCTAAAGTAGACATGTACTCTAGATTCCAAACCATTCAACATGATTTAATGGCACTTGGAGTCAAATTCACAAATTTTAATTTAGTATCTAGAATACTCAATTCTTTAACTCCAGAGTGAAAAAGACGAGTATTAGCTATCGAAGAAGCTAATGATCTCTCAACACTCTTAGTTGAAGAACTGATAGGACATTTAATGTCCTATGAAACTAATTTGCAGGCACGAAAAGAACAAAATCGGAAAAGAAGAACATAGCATTCCTTGCAACTAATGAAGACTTTGACTTAGACGAAGAAGAAATTTTCTTTACTGCCAAAAACTACAACAAATTCTAGAAGTTTAGGAAAATGACTAGATTTCATAAAGGAGGAAAATCAAGCTCAACAAATCAAACATAAATCAAATGCTATGAATGTGACCAATTTGGACATATGAAGAAAGACTGTCCCAAGCTCAACAATGATAAAAGGAACAAATTTGAAAAATTCAAAAAGAAGAAGGCTTTCAAATTAACATGGGAATACTCGAATTATTCATCAGATAGTGATAGTGATAGTGACGAAGAACAACTAATGTGTGTTTGTGGCACAAACTGATGAGGTATGTCCCGAACTTAGTTATGACGAATTATTAGAACTTAGCATGGAATTAGATGATAAGTTTAGAAAAACTAAAAAATTGAACAAAGAACATATAGCCAAAATAAATAGATTAGAACTCGAAGTAGGAATGTTAAAAGATGAAAAAATTATTTTACAAGAGGAACTAGAATTATCTCATGAAAAAATTAAAAATAATTTGGTCGAAGATGAGGCTATTGCTATTGATTTTGATAAAACTAAAATAGTAAAGGATAACTTGTTAAAAGAAAATGTCAACTCGAAAAGTAATATTGAAATATTGAAAATTGAAAATTTAGAATTAAAAGAAAAATAGATAAAATTTCAAATAATTTTTCAAAATTTAATAAAGGCAAACAGGATTTGGAAAATCTTATCAAAACTTCAAATCCATCAGGTAATGGAAGTGGAATAAGATTTAAAAGTACTCGTAAACAAAGAGGAAATGATGTTAAGAAATATAGTTGTATTTATAAAAAGATTAAAAGTTGACCTAATTCTAATATGAATACAAAAAATATAAAAATTTGGATTCCTAAGACAAATAATAGTTTGATTAGACAAAAACATATTAATAATTTCTTAGAAAATGTAGTATATAATAAGAATTATATTCATAATGGTACCAAACTTTCTTGGGTATGGCTACCTACTTCCCTTAACATATAGGACCCTAACAAAGTATATGGGTACCAATTAGAACATCTTTTATTTTGCAGGTACCCAAAATAAAAATTAAGGAGAAATGGATACTATATAGCGGATGTTCCAAGCATATGACCGAAAATTCAAAAATGTTGTCAAATATAACATGCATCGATGGTGGAACGGTAACTTTTGAAGATAACTCAAAAGGATACGTCATGGAATTGGAGAAATCATCAACTCTGGTATTTCTAACTCTCCTATTATTACAAATGTTTTGTTAGTAGAAAATCTAAAACACAATCTACTGAGTATTAGTCAATTATGTGATAAAGGTTTTCAAATCAATTTCGAAAAAGATAGATGCAATATTTTCGATAATAAAAAACAACTTATATTTGAGGGTTTTGGAAACAAAAATATTTATGTCTTAAACATGAATATAAATAAAAATTCAAATGTGTGCTTAACCGCCAAACATGACGATCCGTGGTTATGGCATAAGCGTTTTTGTCATATTAATTTTAAATATATTAATAAATCAGCAAAATATGAGCTAGTTAGAGGTTTACCTAAAATAAATTACAAAGCAGAAAATTTATGTGACGATTGTCAAATTGAAAAACTAAAGAAAAGCTCTTTTAAATCTAAATAATATTTCTATAAAACAACCATTATAATTATTACATTTAGATTTATTTGGTGCAACGCAAGTATGATCTTATATCACAACAAATCTGTTTTTGTAATAGTTGATGATTTTTCAAGATATACATGGACTTTATTTTTAAAACATAAAAGTGACACCTTTGGTATGTTTAAAATATTTTCTAAATGAATTAAAACACAAATGTATTTGAAAATTAAAAATATTCGAAGTGATCACGGTGGAGAATTCGAAAGTGATCTTTTGACTAACTTTTGTAATAAGAAAGGAAGAAGTCCTAATTTTTCTTTTCCCAGCACATCTCAACAGAATGGTGTAGTATAGAGAAAAAATCGTACGTTACAAGAATGTACACGAACACTATTAAATAGTAGCGGTATACCAAAACATTTTTGGGATGAAGCTATTGCCACAACTTGTTATGTTTTGAATCGAGTAACCATACGTCCTATGACTAAAAAACTTGTTTTGAAATATTTTTTGGAAGAAAACCTAAAGTACCGTACTTTAAAACTTTCGGATCAAAATGTTTAATAATAAGTACAAAAGATAATTTAGGAAAATTTGACCCCAAGGCCGATGGAGGAATCGTTGTTGGATATTCAGATCGCAGCAAAGCATTTAGAATTTTTAATAAACGAAATAACACCATTGAAGAAAGTTTACATGTTTCGTTTGATGAAAATCTTATTAACCATCATACTAATGACGATGAAGAAATAATTCCAATAACAGATACAACAAATTCTATTAATAATGAGACAAATGCACAAAAAAAATACTTTGATATCATCTCTAGAATTCTTAAAGATCATCCAAAAGATAATATCATTGGAGATCTCAATTCTAGAGTAATTAGAAATCAACTTAATCAAATAAGCCATATAGAATTTGTGTCAAATTTTGAACCAAAAAATTATAAAGAAGCTTCAAATGATAATTCTTGGATAATAGCTATGCAAGAAGGATTAAATCAATTTGAACGCAATAATGTTTGGGGATTAGTACCAAGACCAAAAGATCAACCGGTTATAGGAACAAAATGGGTATTTAAAAACAAAGCAGATGAAAACAGAAATATTGTTAGAAATAAAGCACGTTTAGTTACTCAAGGCTATAATCAAGAAGAAGGTATCGACTATGACGAAACCTTTGCTCCAATAGCAAGATTAGAGACGTACATTACTCGCTTTAGCAAATCATCAAAATTTTAAACTATTTCAAATGGATGTCGAAAGTGCCTTTTTTAAATGGTTTTATTAAAGAAAACATATATATTGAACAACCTCCATTGTTTGTTTATAAAAAAATATCCCGACCATGTTTTTAAATTACAAAAAGCGTTATATGGATTAAAACAAGCCACCCGTGCATGGTACGAACGTCTTAAAAGTTACTTAATTACATCTGGTTTTCAAATAGGCAAAATCGATACAACTTTATTTATTAAATGAGAAAATAACGATATTTTAGTTTTACAAATTTACATAGATGATATTATTTTTGGTTCAACTAACGAAAATCTTTGTAATCAATTTTCAAATATTATGAAAAAATGAATTTGAAATGTCTCACATGGGAGAATTAAATTTCTTCTTAAGTTTACAATTAAAATAACTTGAAAATTGTATTTTTATTCATCAAGAAAAATATTGTAACGATCTATTACATCGTTTTGAAATGGATAAAACTTCAAGCAAACCAACACCGATGAGTATTAGTGTTCACTTGGAAAAGGATGATAATGGAAAAGATTTCGATGAAAAATTATATCGTAGCATGATTGGTTCCTTACTCTATTTGACGGTTAGTCGACCCAATATTATGATGAGTGTATGTATCTGTGCCCGATTTCAACAAAAACCAAAAGAATCTCACCGAACAGTTGTTAAACATATCTTACAATATCTATCTAGTACTAGAGATTACGGTTTGTTTTACCTTAAAGGATCATCGTTTGAACTAGTTTCATATAGTGATGCGGATTTCGGTGGATGTAGAACAGATCTTAAGAGTACTAGTGGAACATGTCACTTTATCGGACAATTATTAGTTTCATGGTTTAGCAAAATGCAAAATTGTGTCTCCTTATCTATTTGCGAAGAAGAATATATTTCAGTAGCTCTAGCATGTGCACAAGTGATATACATGCAACAAACACTTACAGATTTCGGCAAAATTATCTATAAATCACAAATGTATTATGATAACACGAGTGCAATAAATCTATCAAAAACCCTATAAATCACTTGCGAACTAAACATACAGATATACGACATCATTTTTACATGACAATGTTGAAAAAGGAATTATTTCATTAGAATATGTATATACCGAGAATCAAATAGCAGATATTTTCATAAAACCACTAAATGAACAAACTTTTGTTAAATTGCGATGCGATTTAGGAATATGCTCCCTTAATGATCTTCTAAATTAATAACCACATGTTCATTTATGCTATGTTTAGCTAAAAAATTTCTATCCACAAATTATAATTGATAAATCCTTCCCCTTCAATTTTTTTAGTTAGTTAGTTTCTTAAAATGATCTATAAATAATTTTTGAACTTACATATAAATCTTTATACAACAAGAAGAAAAAATATATGCACATTTCATATTTTTTACAACAAAATATAATCATGTCTTCTAACAATTCTCATCTATCCTTCTCGACACCTACAACGGATGGCGCAGAGGATACACCTTGATGGCTTCCTACCCCACACCAAATCAGAAACCAACGTATAGGTGGTCTTCCTATCACACGGGATTCACTCCCGATAACAAGAAGTCCAAACAATCTTTATTTGTCTCTCCTAACACAAAGGAGAAAATTGATGAGATACATCACTATCAAAAACAACAAATAGATCTACAACGAGAATTATATTTTAAACAAAATGTCACGGCACGATGACTAAGCTTTTTGGAGAGAGTAGCGATGAAGTTTTGTAATTCGTGGAAGAAGGATGTACACGAACTACTTCTGATTCCTTGAAGTTCTTTGGATCCCTCATCCTCGTATCGTACACATTTGGACCCTTCACTAAGCGATTCTCTGGTTTCTCGAGAACCCACGAACATGGAAATATGTGGTCTCCAATCAAAACATGGAGGGATGACAAGTTAGATGATTCCAAAACCCCATCGCCATCTAAATAGTTTAAATTATTCTTTGAATTTGTATCTACATACGTGTGTAATTCTAGTTCACAAAAATAATACTACATTTTTTTTCAAACAATGGAAGGTCGAGAAATAAGCAACACCCTTTAGATTTAGGCTATTTTTAGAAAGATTGGTTATTTCAGACATTTGGATATGGACCTCAGACGTTTGACACTCTGATATACCTCAAATTTTACATCATCGTGTATATGTCAAACATCTGATATAACTTTCCAAACGTCTGAAATTGTCTCTGCTTACTTAAAAATAGATACCAGAGTTTTTCAGACGTCTAAACTATGAACCAGATGTCTGAATAAAGTCACTGCCATCATATTATAAAACTTTGATCTATTTCAGACGTCTAATATTTAAACCAGACGTCTGAAAAATCTCTTTGACTATCAATTCTAAAACACAACCAAATTCAGACGTCTACCAAACCAAACCAAACCAGACGTCTAACTTTATCTACTGTGTCAAAATAAGGTTAAATCAAACGTCTGAAATACCTTCCAGACGTCTGAAATTCAATCGACGCCCTTATACGCCCAGATAACGACTACCTTCGATCCATAATGATTTTTTGCCAAATTTTTTGTCTCTTTCAAACTTAAACGAATTCGATGCCTTCTAGAACTAAAAACCCTAAGATATCCAAAAGAAAACAAGACCAACCAACTTCCTCAAACCCTCATTTTTTGCTCATATGATCAAATCGAACGATGGATGAATCGAGCACCACATTCACTCAAGAGGTATGAGGAAATTCAGAAGAAGAAACTTCACACGGGTCCATGTTATAACTTACTCAAGTTTCCAATTTATGATTTAGATGAAATGTGTGACAATGCTAGTTTAGAAACTTTGATATCTTTCAACCCCATTAACATCCAAATTGATCGATTAGCTATATTTCTCTTCTATGCTAATTTGGATAGCACGGTTGTTTGGAATACTGAAAATGAAGATAATTGGCTATGGTCCAGCGTTTATGGCAACATAATTAGACTCACTCCAGGAATAATAGGCAGAACTCTCGGATGTTCTGACACGGGCGAAGATTTATATAGTATTCCTGATATGCGCTTCAAACCGAGGAACAATATAACACGTCAAACATGGAAGGATGAAATGCCTAAATTTTCATCCACATATATACGACCAAAGGCGAGACTTCTTACTTGAATGATCATCAACACTATCATTCCTCATCTAGGAAGTCATAAGCAGATAACAGAGTTAGAACACAAAGATTTATATGTTCTATTCAGCGGAACAAGGGTAAATTGGGCCAAATTTATATTTGAAAAACTCCAACATTTTTGGATTCGATCATGGCCATCGATTATCTACCCCACATACATCAAGAGACTTCTACGCGCTCACAACATTCCCTCCTACATATCCACTTTTGAAGAAATTTCTCAAAAAATATGCTTCCACGAAGTTTTTCTCACTGATGCGTCTATCGAAAATCCCTCGGAAGTTTATATCTTTTTAAGACCGGACGCACAATCGTCAAGCTAGACAAGCTGGGCCTCCACCTCAACCGCACCATGATAAGAGAAGGAACAACATCGTGAGACAACTCCTCCTCCACCTCAACCATTTGATTATACGTCCCACGATGATATTTTGGAGACTTGAACAGAGACAAATCCAAATGGAAGTATTCGAGATCTCACTCTTCAAAATCAACATATCTTATCTCAAAATCATAAAGTTTTGGCTAAGCGTATTGACAGCTTTGAAACATCTTTTGCCACATGCCTAGCAACAGTTGAAACATCACTTTCAAATGTATTATCGGTTCTCAAAGAGGTCCTTCAAAGGGTTCGTGGTCCTACACCCCCTCCCGAAGATTGGCCAACCCTAGTGTCTTCCCTCCTTCGCAACATTCTAAACTTTTTGACGAGGAGGAACCTCTAGAAAAAATTCCGACATCTCCCATGAAGCAACCTAGCTCTTTCGAAACTAGAGATAAAGGAGATGATCAACATAAAGTTTCCCCAAAGGACTCATAGATTCTTCGGACTCCATCTTATGTAAAATTATTAAAAAAATCTACGAATGTACTCTATTATTGTAAATTAATGAAATTTCTCTTTTGCTATGTTATTTCTGTGTTCATCTCTGTATTAGAATAATTGGTCGATATTTAATAATTTCTAATTTAAAAAGTTATATATCCTTTTTGATAATGCCAAAGGGGGAGAAATCATAAAGATCGTAAATAAATTATGGAAAGCACATATTCAGGGGGAATTTATAAATTATATATAAGTACATTGTATAGTTGTCATCATCAAAAAGGGGAGATTGTTAGGAAATCAAAACTACGGTTTCGATGACAACAACTATGCAATGGAAATCGAATATGCATATATATATATATATATATATTTCTATCTAAAGGTACCTGCTAGAGTAACATCACTAGAAAGACAAGAACAAGGCTCAAAGAACATTACAAGAGACTACAAGTCGATAGGATCAATGAAGCAACATGACAAATGCACAGAGTAAACATGCACATTTTTCAGACATCTGGATGCACTCGCCAGACGTCTGGAGAAATCCTCTGGTATAACAAAACAAACAGAATCAGACGTCTGGTTGATGCACTCAGACGTCAGAAAGACTACTGTATACAAAATAAAATTATAGAGTCAGAAGTCTGAAATAAATACCAGATGTCTGATTTTGAACTCAGATTTTAAATTCAAATTTCAACTACCACATTTGGAAAGACATCTTTGCTTCTCTTCGCTGCAACTCTTCCTCATCACCAGAAGCGACTGTAGAGCACTTGTTAATAGATGCAACTACTCATGGAATCTCTCTACAACTACATATATTATCAAGAATCAAAGAGAACATTAACTTTACTTACTTGTGCTCTTTACTTTTATACTCTATTGTATTCTTGATCTCTAGCAATCTATACTTGTATTTCACTCTTTCATATATTCATTTCTCCTCAATCAATAATCTCTAGATATATATTGGAAGTATTTGTACTTAATAGTCAATATCCGTGTTATGGAGCACATACTTGACAAGAACAAACTATTGTAACCAATCTATTCCTCCAGGCGAAGTGAAGATGTTAGATAGTCGAATTCCGAAGGGGAGCTTCAGGACTGGACGTAGGACGGGAGGTCTAAACCAGTATAATATCCTGGTGTGCTTATTCTATATTTACCTAGATTAATTTTATCTTAGTTGCATCATATATTTTGTCACATGTACTTGCATATACACTACACAATCCACCCTATATACTTTCATGTAAGAAGTGTAAAAATCACATTTTATAGTAATATATTAATTCATATTAAGTAAGAAGTGAGAATACAAACGATTGCATGTTCAACTTATTATATTTAATAAAGAAAAGATATGATAAATTGAGACACAAATATAAATATGGGGAAATGCAATGTTAATACCCTACGTACTGATTTTGGTAAACAACCATTCAAATATTACTACTAACATAACATTGAGTTGTGTAGTATTTTCAGATATATTATGGAGACATTTTATAGAGATAAACAAGAACTAAGTGGAGGCAAATGAATTTTATATACGAAGATTAATCAGAGCAAATAGAAGAACAAAACCAATTGCAAAAGAATGTTGTAAGGACAGAGGTATTTGAAATAATGAGTAGTTGTTTGAATCTTAGAATCTTCATTAAAGACCCCCTGGCAATTATAGTTGAAGGTCATCAACCATTAAGCTCAACCGAATTACTGAATACCTACAAATATGAGGTACTTTGAAATCTAAAAATCTACAACACTTTATTGGAGTTCATGTTTATTGAAAGACGTGTATGTCGACATATGCTCCCCATATGTGTCGACATACTAAGCGTTTTTCAGTTGTTCAAAATTCAAATGAAGGGATTTTCCCGCCACTTCTTAACCAATAACATGTTTTTTCAACAATTATTTAAAGGGCTCTGGAGAACGAAATTTCAAAATAACTTTCTCTTTTTTCCCATACCATTTTATATCCATATATTTATGAGAAATATCTACTACATATTTTTCCACTCTCTTTGCAAATCCATACTCTTTTACTCTAATTCTTCAGGGGTTTGCAAACCATACAATATTAGAGAATTCGTACTTTAATTCTTGTTATTTTCTCTTTGATTTCATCCTTTCCTAAAGAATTCAAAGATATATTGCTATTGGAAGTCTACAGAATCATTGTACTGAATCTGAATTTGCATTGAAGATACAACTGCTTTTCATATGCTATTGTTGATTGTAAAGAGAAGAGGGTGTTCTTATCGCCTATGAAATCAATAAGGTGATCTTTTTCTTGATAAATCAAGAGGGTGCTTCTTGTAGCCCGTGTAAGATTGTAAAGGTGTTCTTGCCACCCGTAGAAAGCAAATGGTGATAGTGAAATTATGTACGGTCTAGTACATGACTGCATATAGAATTGGTAAATCCAAACTATTATAAAAATCCCTGCTTTTATATGCTTTACCACATTTTACTTTATTACTTACTTATTCTATGATTATTTGTTTCTATTTTTAATTTGAGTAGATATAGTTAAAATACATACTTCACCATCTCTAGTGTATAAATAGCCTTAAGATCGATTCATCATTGTGTTGTAGACAACCCATTTTCCCACATTTGGTATCAGAGCCACTGGTTTTCAAAAATTCATAATAAAAAAGTATAAATGGCCAATAACATCTGTAACACTTTCTTCAACACTTTTGTTGAAGGACAGTAACAACCTGCCTTTTTGACCCCTAGAAGTCGACACTAATACATCTACGGTATTCATGTGCCAAGCATCCAAGCACCGAAAAGATAGCTTGTTGGGAAAGAAGATAAGGAAGACAGAATTTCACAAAAACATGACGAGTAATATATAGTACTACACAGGTCTTCACAAAAAGAAGACTTTAATGTACATACATAAATCAAAGTACAACGCTAACCCATCATGAGCCAGGATAGATGTAATAACATGTCCTTACAATTGATGACAACTACAACAAGAAAAAACGACGGAAGATAGAAGAAAATATGGAAGTCTATCTTGGAGCCATCCAACACGTCACTTGAAAGCTCCAAAGTGTCTAGCTAAATCTGGAAAAATATGCTCCGGATGATCCGAGCATTATTAGAAAATAACGTCTGGATCAGTCTGGTAAAACCAGTGTGAGAAGCACAATCAAAAAGATTCTTAATTTTTTTATAAAACCTTTCAAAATAAAGTTATCTAGTAAGACCATGTCGGACATACACAATGATATGTTTTTACCTTATGATAACCAAAACATTTCTATAAAAAAATTCAATGATATTATAATAATGTCTAGGATTTAAAATAAATTATGAATATAGCTGGAATGCTTACATCTAACATTCCAACAAGTAGGGTACAACTAAGTCCATACGACGCTTATTGGAGAATAGATTCCATACAATAACAAGGCACTGGGTACCACCAACCACAAGTACACCTCCAGAAAATGTACCGAGGCTTCGATTGGATCCCCTGCAATACAGGACCGGCCTGCCCTTATTAGATAGTATCGACTATGCCATCACCTTAGTTACTTTCCAAACTTTTACCGAGAGATCTCATGCATAACCAAATCCATATATATATATATATATATATATATATATATATATATATATATCAAGAAGGTTGAATACATACCCTAATAGGTGCGACCCACTTAGCCTTGTTGCATCTCCTCTGATTTTAGTTATTCCCCTTCGATGATGCTTCAGGCCATGTTTTCACTTTTATATAGCAATCCTACTTAGAATGCTAACATTGTCCCTCAAGGAATAAATTCATCGACAGCATTCGTCCATACAAGTTGTTTGAAATATGAACAAGCCGAAGACACTACTTCTACTACATTCATTTTGGAATCACCCTTAGGATTAGTAGTAAGTAGCTCTTGTACTTCAAGAGCTTCTTCGATCCCATCATCTTCAAGATGTCCTCAGTAGGTCGCTTGAGTTGGCTAAAAACAGCTTTCGAATAATTCAAACTTATCTGATCCTAGTCTCTTCGAACCAACATGCGATAGGTTTTGGTAAACTAAAATCATGTTCTTTCGAAAATAAATAAATAAGATAAGACCAGAAATCAACCCCTAACCGTTTAAGTGGACGGATCTCCTTATCATTTGTCCTAGAAGAACACAACGAGTTTATACATACAGCAGTTGTAACGACCCATAAATTTGCGATAATTTAATTGTTAATTTTTATTAAAATTTTGTTATCTAATATTGGAAAAACAGAAATTTGTGATTCATTAATGAAATAATAAATTAAGTGAGATTTAATAATGCTAATCTGAGTTAATTATTAACTATTTGAATGGTGTTACAATTAATGGAATTTAATGTAAATGTTATACTAGGCTATAACTCGAATATAAGAAAACCAACGTAAATATTGAATTTATTAATGAATTAATATATATTGAATGGCAATTGAATAAAATCAACGTTTAGTAAGAAATTATAACATTAGTTTAGAAATGATAAACTTATAAAAATGTGATTGAGAGTTAATGATAACAATTACTATAAGTTAATCATTTATTTAGTCCATTAAATCAAAATTTGTAATCAATTGCAATGAATCTCAATTCAATGTTATGTTAGTGTGAATTAAGGAAATAATTGGAACTAATGTTAATTCTATTCATAATATGACAATTGGCTGAATGAAAATAATGGATATCAAGATTCATCAATTTATTAGGATTTGAACTAAAATAATTGGATTAATTAAAAAATTAAATGAAATTTAATATTTAAATATTACGTAAACGGGAATTGAGATGAAATTGGGAAATATAAATGTATCAAGATATAAACCAATATCAATTATATTCTTATTGTAATAAAAGACTTAAATAACAAGGGTTAAAAATTTATAAATGGATTTTTGGAATTTTAAATTCATAAATTTCTGAATATAATGAACGAATCAACGTTAAACTGACATCTAAATTTGTTTAAATCATTGTAAATGATTAAGAAATCAAAATGATGAAAATTTTCAATTATAGAATTGAAATTGAAATTTTTTTTAAATTAATTAATTATTAATTTATTTAATTTATGTAAAAATAGCCATTTTGGTCATGGACTCGGATTTCGACGAAACTAGTTTCATCGGATCCGTAATGGTAAATTATTGTAGGATTTCAAGTTTCATAACAATCAGACTTCCCGTTTGATCGTACGGGCCTGAAACGCCTTGAAATCGATTAAATTGAAATCGATTGAAATCAATTTGAAATAACTTGATTTTTAGCATAACTTCTTCACACAATGAATTTGGATGTTAAACCTGTTCCATTGAGTTTAAAATATTAAAAAACATCTATTTTGATATATGGATTGACCCAATTTTGTTCCGGAGTCAGAACGGGCTTTCTAGGCCATTTATCGTTCAACGGTCCAAACCAATCGTGTCCATTCATCTCTATTTCCGACCTACCTATATATATCCGGTTATAAACCCTAGCAGCCTTTCTATTTCTCATTTCTGTACATACAATTCCAATTGCTTCTCTTCATTTCCAATGGCAGATAAAACAAAAATTCCCAATTGCAATTTCAAATCAAATTCAAAGCCAAAATTTCAAACTCCTCAATATATATCGAGTTATATATGAATTTGAAGCTTCGACTAGCGCAAGTCGAATAAATGATTAGTTTTTCAATCTGGGCTGTTGTGTTACTGGAATTTGCTAGTTTATTTTCGGTCATTCATCACTCGACGAAGAACTTCATCTGATCGGGGATTCAATGATAGGGTTGGGTGGAGAGTCGAGTGCACATTGCATCTATGGTGTTTGTCTGGTGATTCGACGGTCTGATCATCGCCAAAAATTGGCTAGAGTTTAACCCTCTCGATGGCAGCTGAAGTTTTTCGCCAACCTAGGGCGAACGCGACCGAGCGCGATGGTGTCGGAGGACGGTCGCGGCTCCGGGGTGGGTCGAGCATGGTCGACGGCGCGCGTGAGGCTACGTGGTGACGCGGTTGGGCGGCTAGGGTTTTCGATTGAGCGTGTCTGTGCATTCGCATGCATGTAAGCTTGGTAGAAGGAATTGACGTGGGGGCAAATGGTAATAGCATGGTTTATTTATTTTTGATTTCAATGTTCTAATCACAATAACTTTCACATACGAGGCCATTTTTGCACGCGGTCTCTTACGCTAGGATCGTATCAAAATTACAGACATTTTGATGCTGGTTTGGGCGGATTCTAAGACTGTTCAAATTTTGGGTTTAAATTGGATTTAAATTCAATTTAAATTCAAAAAGTGAGTGTTTTAACCCACTCATGACTTCTAAAATTTCTTATGTTTGTTAAATTGATTTATGATGTGATTTGAAATTTATTTATGATTGTTTGGAATATTTGAGATCATCATCTCAGTTAAATTGAATTTATTTGAATTAAATTTTTATTTAATCGATTATTGCATATAAACTGCCACTTAGATTGTTATTTAACTTATTATTGAATATAAACTGCCAGTAAATATCTATTATTTCTATATGTTCTATATTGATGTTATTGATTGAATTGGATGATGATTGTGATAAATATTTGATGATTGATATTAGATGAAGGGATGTTGTATTTTATATTGTTATAAACTGTAAGTTGTTATGGATTTTGTTTCATTCGGGATTGTGGTTTGAAATGATATATAACCGTATTTATATTTTAAATACAGATTGAAATGATAAATATTCATATCACTTGGCCATAGGATAGAAAATTATATACAAACACCGTGGTCTATATATAAAAATATTTTAATATGATTTCTACGGTTTTGTTAATAAATATATGGGTTATATAAATTTTGGTTTTAGATGTTATATAAATGTTATTTTATTATTGATTTTTAGCTATGTATAAATTTGCTTTAAAATATAAAATAAGTTAAATAATAAAGTTTGATTTTATTTAAGATATAATATGGTAAAGTATTTATTTAAATTATATCTTAGTATAGAATTTATAGTGATTTCAGTAAATTAAGGTTGAAAGATAAATTGGAAATTGATTTGAAATTGTAATTAATTGAGAATTTTATTTAATAAAAATCGATTTGGGACTCATTGAATTTGAGGTTTTAAAGGATATGATTTTAACTTGATTTTTGTTTAAGGTTATATAAATGAATATATCAAGTTTGAATAAAGTGAGGGAAATATTCAGTTATTTGAAATTGAAGTTTATTTGAATGATATTGGAATTATTAAGTAAATATTTCAAAACTAAATAATAGTAAATTGAATTTGATATATATATATATATATATATAGTTAGCAAAATTAGTTTTGAAGTGTTGAATATTGAAAGCTTTGAAATCTTTTGAAATGGTTTATTGAAAACTGAAAGTGAGTTGAAAGTTATGAATTGAGATTTAATTTAAAGTGAATAAATTTGTGAAGTCGAGGAACTTATTTTACTTTATAAAGTAATTTCAAATTCAAACTATTTTATTGTATATACTGTTTGAATATCCAAACCGGTTAAGTGGTGGAGGTTATGGTTTAGAAGCTATGAAATTTAATGTATTATGTTTTGAAAGGTTATATTTCAAGCGTTTGGTTTCGAAATATTATAATGTTGAAAGTGTCATGGTTTTAGAAAGGATATATTTGAAATAAAATGATATTGTATTGATTTGATTTTTGAAAGACAATGATATTTGGTTTTAAAGCATAAACTATTTTTGGAAATGACCGTGGTGTTATAATAACGTTTGGTTGTTAAAGAGACCGGGATCGAAAGTTGTCATGCTCTCTACCAACTCCAAAAGCCACTTTAACAACCATATACATAGTGGAGATTCCAGAATGAAGTAGGATGGTGGAGACGTTCTATTAAGGTATATACGTGGAACCGACTCCCGTGAGTTGGCATATGGTGGCTAAAATAGGAGCAATTCTCGGGCCGAGGAGGTAGCCCCTCTTATCGGACACACTCCTTCGATATTATACTCTGACTTTTGGATTGATTCGGTGGCCACTTTTGATTTTGACTTTGGGGGTATGGCTCGAGGTGGGCGGTAGTAGCTGCTACGCGTTACCACCAGCCCGGATGCGTAATTGGTATGTCTACCCTGGCATTGCCTTGTTGTGCCGTATCACCTAACCTAGCGAGCCTTGTATGAGTTTGATTTGTGTCGTACCTATGGGAATCCTCTGGTAGCCTCCCGATCAAGAGGTATTACGGTACCGTATAGACTACTGGCACTATTACGTGTTAAGGTGGAAAATGTAAAGCCTTAATGCTATTTAAAAGTAAGTTTATTTTACTATTAGACATTATTATAATAGAGAAATATTGCTACATAGTAAATAGTTTAACGGATCCTTGGGAGATGTGAATCCCGAGCATCTCTTAGGTTACTGCCTCACATTTGACACTGGATAGGAGATGTCAAATCTCGTAAATATCTCTGACGCCATTCCACTCATATTATTTACCATTGATTTAACTTGCATAAGATCTTTTAGTTCTTATTCAAGTGTTTTTTTTTCAATATGCTCGGGTCAGTCTGAGCATTCCAGAAATCGAAGACTTTATTTCTGGAGGACGAAGACGGAGATTGCATTACTATTATTTATTATATTATTCCACTGCATTCATACTGTTCCGCTGCATTATTTAATATTCTCTGGTATGTGTAACTCTGAATGTGTTGTATAAGTATAATCAAATGTTTTGTAAAATAGCTTCATGAACTAATATTTGATTATTATATTTTGTAATTCCACTGCGAGATTCTGTTTTTTATTTCTTTCCCTGCTTTTCTTATTCACCCCAATAACAATCCGCCCTTCTGTATGGTTTGAGTCTGACATGTGTGGTTTATCGTTGGTTTAAAACGTACAAAAAGGCAGGCTGTTACAGTAGTATCATCTAAGATAAATGTACTCTATAATTCCCATGTTTCCTTCAGGTAGTTCTAAAGTTAAAACTGGCCAAGGTTTTGATAGTCGGTTATTGTAACGACCCACAAATTTATTGGCTTGATAAATTATATTTATTTTAAATATTCAAATATAAGTTTTTTAAAATATAGATTATGATGTTTTCAACAATAGATGGTAATATTGTTTTGAATAAGTATTTACGAAAATTTATACTCTGAAGGATTATCAATAAAATGATCAAAAATCGTTTTATCAATAAACAGCTCTATAATTATCAGAAGTCGTGCACGGATTTGGATACATATATATATCTGTTTAAACAAAAATATTAAATAAAATTATTTATTTTATTTTTGGGAAATAAAATATATTTATGACATCATCAATAATGGCAGCATATTTAATAATTGATTTAGGAATTTAAATTGAGATTTAATGATTATTATAATTATTCAAACAAATTGTTTTTAAATTAAGAATAATTTATTTAAGTTAGTTATAAAGTGATAATAAATCATTTATTTATAATAGTTTTATTAAGATATATATATTGATTTGAAATTATAAGGAAAATTGATATCGCTTTACCGATATAACAGCACTTTTTATAAACAATTGTTTAATACTAATTTATATGGTTTTATAATTCAAATGAGATCTTTTTAATTAGTTAAAATGATAAGAAATTAGATTTCAAATTTTGTAAATATTTATATGTAAATAATAAATAAGTGAAAATTTGATCGAGAATCGGTTTTCAGATTTTCAACAGTTTAACGAACCAAAGTTGTTCAAAGTTGTTGCAACTTTGTTTATATATCTAGTGAACATAAATAACATACATATGCACACCCTAATATATACGTCAACATATATATACATACAAATATACAAATAAACTTGTATAAATATTACAAAAATATCTAAGATATTTTCACACTTAAAAAGCAAACTTCACTTCACTCTTACAAGCATCAACTCGCACACATGGAGCCATATGTGGGGACTGTTCATCCATGCATGGTGATGGAGGAGGAGGGTGTAGTGGTGATGAAATGGTGATATGTGTGCATATAAATATCATGATATTTTTATTCACTTCTTTGCCTATAAATACCACCCCCATCTTCACTACATTTGTTCTTAAATTCCTAAGCTTCTTCATCTCTTTATACTCCACTTTAATGGCCTCCTACCTTAGGAAAATTATGAAGAAAAATTAGCAAACAAGAAAATAAATTTATGTACGTGTATATATATGTGTTTGTATTAGCAATCCACTTCAAAACAAGCTCAATTCACTCCATTCTCTCTCTAAACTCATGGCCACGCCTCCTACCACCCAAGGCTGAGCCCATCTACAGTTGAAAGCTTAGGTCGAGCCCAACCAAACGTCCAAGGCTCGATTACATAGGCTTTGATTCGATCGTAGCGAAGTTATAATGAATTTTCATGAAGTTAGAAATTAATGAAGGTGAGAAACTCTATTTATATTATGATATTTTGGACAATATATATTATTTTCTATACTTGGTTGTGATGATTGTGAACCATGTTTAGATATGATAATATGTTTATTTGGATGTGTAAACGATTCACGTTTAATACACGTCGAATATCACAGAGGAAATCACTTTACTTTTGTTGGGTGCGTTTTCACCACCACCGATCCAAAAAGAAAAGGAGACGCCAAGTCTCCACCTCAAAGCCGAACCAACCTCTTCTCGTACCTGCCGAACCGAGTTCCGGCCTCTACCACCGGACCATTCCCCAGCCGAACCAAAACATCTCCTCAACAACACCGGACCAACCACCGAATCGACAACACCGGACCAACCACTGCCGAGCCAAACCTCACCCTCCACCGAACCACCACATCTCCACGTCCTAGCCGAACCAACCATACCGGACCAAGGTCTCATCTCCCACCAACAACCACCGGACCAAAGCTCCACCGGTCCAACCATCTCCAACCACCGGACCAAAGCTCCACCGGTCTAACCATCTCCAACCACCGGACCAAAGCTCCGCCGGTCCAACCATCTCCAACCACCGGACCAAAGCAAACCGGACCAACTCTGCCAGGCCAGATTGCATCATCCCAGGCTCGCCAACTGCTGTATACATCCAAGACCCCTGCCCCCAGCCTCACTCTATAAATAGAGGAGTAGGGGTACAACAATGGCAGACAAGTTTGAGAGCTCAAGCATGGATAGAACTTTCAAACAACTTTCAGTTACTTGTAATCCAAGCTTTGTACTTGTAATCTGAATAGAAGAGGAGAATAACATATAAAGTGGACGTAGGTACGTTGTGACCGAACCACTATAAATCCGTGTGTCTTTTACAATTTAGTCCCTACTTTTTATATATTTGCATAAATCACCCAAATCACCAAGAACAACGTATAATCAACTAAATCATACGACTCGGAGGTGTTTGTCCATTTTTCGTGCAAACATTTTTGGTGCTTTCACTAAGAATCGAGCTAGAAGCTACAGCTTCTCCTACTCAACCTTCTTCCTCACAGCATCATTTCTTGCTCCGACAACATGACTTTCAGGCAGAGGAGAGATGTTAACAAAGGAAAGAACGTCGCAACTAGCAGTATCCCAGATCCAATGGCCCCAAATCAAGAGAATCATCCCGTTTTAACAGCAGTACCAGACGAAAATCAGGCAAATTCAACAGCCCCCGCCACGGAACAACCAATTACTAGGGTAGATCTAGACAGGGTTGTGGCTGAAATAACTAAACGCTTCGCATCTCAACAAGAAGCCTTGGTGGACCAACTCATGTCACGCCTAAGGGATGCTGAAGAATCCAACCGCAACACCGAATCATGAGGTGAGTCCCAATCTGGAGGATCTGGGAGGAAACAAAGACCTTTCTTCTTCGAAGAGGTTAACAACAGAAATAGCCATGGTAGGAGCCGAGCCTAGACTCAGCCCGAATTCCGACCCGAGGAAACACTTGGAACCAAACTCGATGGGGGAGGTGCCTGGCAGGGGTCGGATGTAGCTGAGCCTGTCATGCTACCTAACCATGAAAACACCAGTAGACGGGGCCGAGCTGGAGTCCAGCCCAAAGTTGGACCCGAGGAAGCGTTGAGAACAGAGCCCAGCAGGGGAAGATCAAGGCAAGGGCCAACTATGGCTGACCCCAGCATGCCCCTAGAAGAGCAGAGGCAGCCTTTGGAGAATGTTAGGAGTGACAGACGATACCATCCCTACAAGTCATCTGGACGGAATCAATCCCGCAGGGAAGAACCAAACTCATTTTTGTCTGCTCCAAGTTCTGATGAAAGGATGGAGCGATTGTTCAGAGAGTGCGTCCAACGGAAGCAAAGGGATCGGGGGATAGGTGCTAGGGTAACCAGCCCCTTCATCCGCAATATCGAAACTGCCATCACCTCCCGAGAATGGAAAATGCCAACGATGGAACCTTACAAGGGAACCTCTGACCCCATCGTACACTTACAGAGGTACATCCAGCATATGCTCATGAGCGGAGCAACAGAGGAAGTGTTGTGTAAATGCTTCCCACTATTCTTGGTAGATCTAGCTACCTCCTGGTTCTGCCACCTACCCCAAGGGTCCATCAGCACATGGGAAATGTTGAAAGAAAAGTTCATCAGTCAGTTCCGCATTCATGTGGAGCAACCCAAGGACGCTTATTCCTTATCTAATATCAAACAGAAACCCGGAGAGACGGTGCAACAATATCTAACCCGATTCAACGCCGCGGCGACCGCAGTCCAAGATGCCGACGAGAAACTTATCCTAATGGCCCTCTGCAGTGGTGTACATGCAGATACTAAATTTGCTGGAAGACTAACCAAGGAAAAACCAACTACTTTACCTGATTTCTTCCGTGAAGCTGGAAAGTATATGAGACTTGAAGACGCTGCCACTGAGAGGCAATCAGGGCAACAGGCTAAGACGGCTACAGACAGGGTCCCCGCTGCAGCAAAGGATGTTCGAAGAAATGACTCTAGAGACAATGCTGGGGGCAAAAAGGGAGAAAAGCGCTTATATCGACCAGGACCAAGATTTGACTCTTACACTCCTTTGAATGAAACAATCGAAAACATCTTCCTAGTCACTCAAGACGAAGTTAGATACAAGCGCCCCCCGCACAAGAAGGAGTCAGATAACGCAATCAAGTCTGGAAAGTTCTGCCGCTTTCACGAATCACATGGACATGAAACCAATGAATGCCACCATCTCCGGGACTTGATTGAAGAACACATCAGAAGGAAGAGACAGGAACGCTATGTAAAAGGCCAGAACAGGACTTCAACTCCTGCCAATGAGAATCCTGGACTACCCCCCCCCCCCCCCCAGAAGCAGGCGGAGGAAATCGCAACACCAGCGGCTCTAGTCAAGAGAAGATAGTGGTCCACACCATATCAGGAGGACCACACATCGCCGACAGAAGCTGGGCGGAGATGGAAAGATACGGTAAGTCACTTAGGAATGATGAAGGCTACGTTAATTCTGTCGTGGAAGAGTGCCACCCGAAACGGAAAGAGAATGACGACATCACATTCAGTAGGCATGAGCTAGAGGGAAGACAGTACCCACACATGGATCCTATGGTCATCTCTGCTTGGTTCGGTCCAGCCAAAGTTTTTCGAATTTTAATAGACACTGGAAGCTCAGTAAATATCCTATTCAAGCATGCTTTCGACAAAATGAAGCTGTCAATGAAGGATGTGTCTCCGTGCAACAAACCACTTCATGGTTTCACTGCAGATGCAAAGATGCCCCTCGGGCAACTGGACCTATTTGTTGAAATAGGAAGTCATCCCCGCTCCATTGTGCGAAAGCAAACATTTGTGCTAATAGAAAACCACTCGGCCTACAACGCCTTTTTGGGGAGACCGACCTTGTCTGACTTCCAAATTGTCCTAGCCCTGTGGTGCCTGAAGATGAAATTTCCGACAGATAACGGAATAGGAGAAATAGAGGGAGATCAAGACGCTGCTCGAGACTGCTATGTAACTGAACTTCGCAATAACCGCAGAAAAGATAAATGGAAAAGTGCAGAGACTACTCTCTGCATGAAAAACTTGGAAGCATAGCAACTAAAGAAAGCCCCTCCTCTTCGATATACCAGTGACCCTTTCAATGAATTAGACCCCAGGGGCAAAGAGGAGGAGGCCACCGCCGAGCCTGCAGAGGCTATGGAATTCGTAGCTGTAGACAAACATGACTCAAGTAGACTATTGAAAATCGGATCTCAACTAAAAGAAGAGTTAAAGGATCAACTCGTTGATTTTCTTCGCCACAACATGGATGTATTTGCATGGACGCATGCTGATATGACAGGAATCTCCCCAGATGTAGCATTCCGCGTACTGAACATCGATCCCACGAAGGTTCCAGTAAAGCAGAAAAAGAGAAGCATGGGGGCAGAACGATCCGCAGCCCTAGAGGAAGAAGTAAAGAACCTACTTGCCCATGACTTCATACGAGAAGCCATCTACCCAGAATGGATTGCCGATCCGGTACTGGTAAAGAAAGCTAACGGGAAGTGGCGAACATGCATCGATTTCTCCAACTTAAATGACGCTTGCCCGAAAGACTGCTTCCCACTCCCCCGAATCGACCAACTCGTGGACAGCACTGCCGGACACGAACTCTTATCCTTTATGGATGCATACTCAGGATATAACCAGATCCCTATGCACGCCCCCGATCAAGACCATACTAGTTTCATCACTGACCGGGTATTGTACTGCTACAAAGTAATGCCTTTTGGACTTAAAAACGCCGGAGCTACTTATCAGCGCCTTGTCAACAAGATGTTTGCGGAACTAATAGGACACACTATGGAAGTTTATGTGGATGACATGCTGGTAAAATCGAGGAAAGCCAACGATCATATAAACCACCTGGATGAGATGTTTCAAGTACTTCGCCAATATGGAATGAAGCTGAACACTTTAAAGTGCTCCTTCGGAGTATCGTCGGGAAAGTTCTTGGGATTCATCGTTCGTGCCAGGGGGATTGAAGCAAACCCCGAACAAGTTCGAGCTTTGCAAGATATCAAGATACCATCCACTCGAAGAGAGATGCAAAGCCTAAACGGGAAAGTGGCCGCCCTAAGTAGGTTCATCTCTAAAGCAACCGACAAATGCATCCTTTTTTCGAAGCTCTAAAGAAAGACAAAGGAAAGTTCGAATGGACTGACGAATGCTCGACGGCCTTCCTTAACTTAATCGGGCACCTCCAGATGAAGGCGAGGAACTGTACTTATACCTTGCTGTATCGTCCCATGCTTTAAGCACCACTTTGGTGAGAGAAGACAACCGCGCACAGCGGCCCGTATACTTTGTAAGCAAGAGATTTACAGGGGCAGAAGCCAGATACCCTAAACTTGAGAAGCTAGCATACTGTCTGCTAATCACGTCACGGAAACTGCGATACTATTTCCAATCTCATTCCATCAGAGTTTTAACAGATCAACCGCTAAGGCAAGTGCTCCATCGCCCGACACTTCTGGGCGATTACTTAAGTGGTGCATTGAACTAAGTCAATATGATATCACCTACCATCCTCGCACCGCTATCAAGGGGCAAGCCATAGCTGATTTCATTGCCGAATTCACTACTAACGAAGGTAAGGAGCAATCTGAAATAGCAGAAGATATCAAGTGGAATCTCTTCGTAGATGGAGCGTCAAACGAACAAGGCTCGGGGGCAGGTGTTGTGATAATCACCCACAGGGGAAGGAAGCTGCACTACGCCCTAAGGTTGGAATTCGCTGCCATCAACAATGACGCAAAATACGAAGCGGTGATAGCTGGATTAGAACTGGCCTTGGAGATTGGAGTCGGTTCTTTATGTCTCCATAGTGATTCTCAACTCATTGTGAATCTAATACTGGGAGACTTCCAGAATCGAGGAGAACGACTCACAGCATATCTAAAAAAGACCAAGCTGCTGCTCAATCAATTGGATCACTATCTAATCAAACACATTCCTCGAGAAGAGAATCAAGAGGCCGACGAACTAGCAAAGCAAGCTAGTATGAAGAACATCACTATTTTCGGAGCATTAACCATCTCAAAACAGCTGGCACCAAGTTTCGAGCAAGTGAATCTGATAGCTGCGATCGACGAAGAAACTTGGATGACTCCTATCCGGAAATATTTACGAGATGGCACACTGCCCGACAGGCGTAACGAAGTCAAGAAAATCTTGAGGAAAGCTTCCCACTATACATTACAAGAAGGCATCCTCTATCGGCGCGGCTTCTCTAATCCCTTATTAAGGTGTATCGCTGGAAAGGAAGCCAGGGAAGTCTTATCCAACATCCATCAAGGAAGTTGCGGAGATCACACTGGAGGGCAAACTCTGGCAAAAAAGATACTCCGATATGGATATTACTGGCCCACTTTAAACAAAGATGCCTTGGACTTCGTCAAGAGATACGACAGATGTCAGAAATTTGCTAAGATTCCTTGACTACCCACGAAGGAGATTACTCAAATGACCAGCCCTTGGCCCTTTGCAGTATGGGGAATTGACTTGATTGGCAAATTGTCAACGGGCCGAGGCGGAGCCAAATATGCTATAGTGGCAGTCGACTACTTCACCAAATGGGTGGAAGCGGAATCTCTAAATAAAATATCTTCGGCAAAAATTATCAACTTCTTGATCAAAAATGTTCTATGTAGGTACGGAGTCCCAGTCAAGATCATATCAGACAATGGACTTCAATTTGACAGCGAGGAATTCGCCAACTGGTGCCAAGAGCACGGAATTCACAAAAGCTTCTCATCTGTGGCTTATCCCCAGGCAAACGGACAAGTCGAAGCTGTCAACAAAATCATCAAAACTCTAATCAAGAAGAAACTCGAAAAGTCAAAAGGCGCTTAGGTAGATGAACTCCCTATGGCACTTTGGGCCTACCGCACATCTTACAGAACATCAACAGGGCATACTCCTTTCTCTTTGGCATACGGATATGAGGCCATGCTCCCAGTTGAAACTGTAGTGACTTCCCACCGTAGGATCCACTACAACCCAGAAGAGAATGAAGAACTCCTACACATGTCTTTGGATCTAATTGAAGAAAGAAAAAATGATGCAGCACTTAAAGCGGCAGCTCACAAGCAAAAAGTAGCAGCACAATACAACTCTAAAGTCAAGCACCGCAGCTTACAGGAAGGAGATCTTGTCCTCAAGCGGATCTTCCCGCGCATCGGAGCGCTAGATCCAATCTGGGACGGACCCTATGTAATTCATAAAGATCTCCACAACGGAGCTTATATTTTGTCAACAGTGGACGGTGAGGTGTTCCAAAGGGCATGGAACATCCAACACCTCCGTCGATACTTTTCTTAACTTGTACTGCCCATATGAAGTGAATTAACAAAGAGAATCAGTGGACGTAGGCATTTTCGTGCCGAACCACTTTAAAAATCTTGTCTCTTTTTAACTTGTTTCTTTATATCTTGGCTGCTTGTTAAGCGTTATCCTTTTCTGTTGAACGAAATCATGTATAACGACATTTCCGTGCTGGAACTTCACGGCGCAACCTCACCTAGACAAGACCCAACAGGTACTATGCGATTCTATGTACTCGCCAATGAGACACTTTTGCTCCAGCATCCCTCTGTTGCGGGTTAACTCATTGCTCGCGACTGCCCTCAAAGCCAACTGTAATGAGCCGATTATAAGCCATCACGAAGGCCGACTATAGCCGATGGCAGCTCATTACGGCGTTCGGCTTGCCGGCAACTGTGAACCTACTTTAATCCCCAACATAAGGTGTGGCCAGCCAGGGGTAGTTCACGGTTGACGATCGGCACCCACGCTAGCCGGCCACAGTAAATCGAATAATACCCACGATTACGGGCCATAATGGCTCGGGTAGTTACTGTGCGCGATCTCGGCTCCGATATGTCTTAAGTGCGGCTGTGGTAAAAAAGATAAACTCCCCGCGGAGGCGTAAGATGGGTGACAAATGTCTCCAAGACCCACAGCTAGGGAAGGTGACTACAAAACCCATTTGCCACGAACTTAAGCATATCGACGGCCTTCCGTGACTGGAAGTTTTACTTTTCCTATATTTCCATTCCATTTAAATACTTTTCTTGTATCCTGCATAACGGTCCCCAAAGTACAGGACACTAAATAGGAGGCATTCGCTCACGAGAATCTGAGCCCGTAAACTGGGTGACAAGGCACTCAGCCGCATCCATGGTCAATTACACAAGATGTTCAAAGCTACCCCCGCAACCAGAACATGAAGGGCGGTACTCTTTTCTCTTGTACATAATCATGTAGCTATGACTTATTCATAATATTGCAAAACATGAGATTATATTTCAAGCAAAAGCTTAACATCGAACACAATTAAATCATAGGCATATGCATAACTATGTTTTTTATACAGCACTTCAAAATAATAACAGCATTCAAAATATAACAGAATCAGCTTATGTTATAAACTTACATAAAGACGTTCAATAACATAATTACAACTTAAGAGTACATTAATGTTTTGAACTAGCATGTACAGGAATGTCAAGCAGACCAAATAAAATAACCAACTGCATCAGTGCTCCACCCTCGTCCTACCAGCTCTTCGAATATACTTGACTGTAGGATCGGAGCTCCCAGCATGATGACCAGAGGCCCCACCTGTCCAATTCAGGAAAAGAGTCCATTAAACTGACAACGAACGATCAAGTTATGAAAAGCTAAAAAGGGAAAACTCACCAACACCCGCTCCTTGGTCCTCATCCCCCAACTGCACACCGGCTTCCTCCGTAGAAAGTAGCCGCATCCCCTCCTTCACCGCTACCTTCTCCTCCTTTGAGAACTGGGCGGTAACCATATCCATCCTGAATGCCGCTCCACCTTCCTTATCCGCATCGGCCTTGGCCTCCTCCAAAGCCCGGAGATATATCCTAGCCATGATCCGGGGATAGTCATCCATCCAGGATAGATTACCCTGCTTCCAAGTACGGAAGTACACATCCTGCAACATCTCATCCATCATCCCCTCATTCTCCTCAAACTCCCTCACCCGGGCCTCGGAGGACAGCAACTTAACGATTGCAACATCCCTCTCCGATCGATATCTCAAGCGGTCAGCCTGCAGAGACCTCCTCATTTCCTCCATCTCTTCCTTTAGCCTGGCCTGAGCAAGCTCTGCGGCCTCAAGCCTTCCAGATAACTCCTCTACCTGCTCGAGATCCGCCCTCCGAACCTCATCCACCGTAGCGATGGCTATGTCAACCCTCTCCTTGCAGGCGGCCTCCATCTTTCATAGTTCTGCCCTACTAGCCTCTTCCATAGTCTCCTTCAACCGCCTGGAGGCTGCCTCGTGCTGAGAAATCTGAATGGCCTGATCGACGAGCTGCTTGGCTTGATCAGAAACCATTAACCGTAGTCGGATGTTGGCACTCCCAATCTCCTCTCCAGCCTTGACCAGTCGGGCATGATGACCCATCAACTTCCTGGTCTCCTCCGCAACCCGGTCAATATTAGCCTGGGCTTCGTCCCCCATGGTAACTATCCGATAGTAAGCGAATCAAGGTCTAGGGACTTGGCCTCATCAAGCACCCGTACCATGGGGTTGCGGGGAAGAAGGTGCTCACTCGTGGCCTCGTCAAATGAAATATCCTGAGAACTCGGGTCCAGATCGGGGTGACCAGCAAATGGGTTGGCGTGCCAAACCAGGGCGATCTATCGGGGTGACGGTTGGATTTTCCGACGGATGTGGGGAAGGCATAAACCCAGAATCTTCCTCAGCAATATTGTGAATAGGCTGGACTGGGGGCTGAGGACCAGGTGGAGAACCAAACAAAGAACGTCTCCTCTTCCTCTTCTGAATGTCTTCTTCGATAACTCCGAGAAGGGGGCGATAGCCAACTACGTCTCCAGGACGGTTAGTAGGAGGCTTGGGCTTGGCAGAGGCTTTGAGAAGTCTGTATTGTTCGAGGCGGTGTCGAACGCCTGAGGTCTTTGCCACCCCGCCTGCCCCTGGAGTTAAGAACAAGTGTTACGAACATACAATGATCCATAATTCAAGAAATATGTTAAGTTAAAAGGAGTGAGAAGGCAAATCTATTATACAAACCCTGCGGAGGAGTAGGATACTGCAATAAGTCCTGAATCTCATTCCAGGACGGGAGCGAACCATAAGATATTCCTAAGTCCCTATCGTAAATGGAGCCTGCAGAAGTCAAAAGTTCACCTTGAATCGCCGGAGTCGCCTTAGCTGAAGAGCTCTTAGGGGATGGATCGGCACCAGACCCAGCCTTGTCAGCCTCCCTTGCCTTCTCAACCAAAGCCGATCCTCCCTCCGACTCCCCGAAAGCTTGACGGAAAGCATCATCCGTCCACTCATGAATCTCTCCCACTTGCCCGAAGGTTAAGGCACCAACACCACTACCGCTCTTTCCATCGCCTCCTTCACCATCACCTCTATCCTCCTCCACATCTTCCTCCCCCGAAGCAATTGGGCAAGTGCTAGGAGAGGGGCCGTCGGACTTCTTGAGCTTCTTTCCTCCGACAGCTGGAGGCTTTGTGAAAGGTTCCCTCTTGCCGCTTTTCACCATGGCCCCTTCCTTGGCTTTGACGGCCTTCTCCTCAGCCGTATCTCTCTGCTTAACCACGGACTGGTGTGGCAGGATCAAGTTGTGCTCCAGGAGAGTAGCGTTCCCGATAAGGTAAGAAGCCGACCGATCCCGTTCCGGAATAGCCCTTATTTCCGCAGCCATCCGAACCAAGGAATCATTCTCCACGACTGCAAAGCCACCTGTCGCTAGCAAGAAATAAAAGCATATGAGAAGGAGCATTGCAGCCGAGACAAAGAAACAACAAATGGAGTTCAACTTACAGCCAGAAGTGAAAAGGCGGAAGGAAACGGAGTCATCCTTGATAAAAAACCATTCTTTCTTAAACATACTGAGCTTCGAATACAGGTCTAGGACCGGTTTAAAGGGAACAGCCGCTTCCAAGCTAATGTACAGAGACCCCTTCTTATAACCTCTTAAGTTATATAAATATCGAATATCCCAGTTGGAAGGGGGGCGCCCGTACTTTCTATGGAAAATAACGAATAAGCACACCAGGATAGCGTAGGAATTGGGCTGGAGCTGGAAAGAGGCCACCTTCAGATAGGTGATGAAGCTGATTACCCAGGTATTGATGGGAGGAATGGCCCCACACATGCAGTGGTACCTACTATATGCAAAATATCCTTCAGGGGGATTGTACGGCATCACTCCGTCCCCCGGCAACAGCATGAGTGCTCTATCAATCCCAAAGGAGCGGGATATAACATCAAGCTGCTCCTCTCGGAAGGAGCTAGGAAAGCAGTCAGGAGGAGAGTTCAGGAGCTCCTGAGGACCATATCCATCCACTAGCGATCTCGGGATGGGCCCCTGTCGTCCCGGTCCTGATTGGGCTGGGGGCACTGCGGAGGACTCTCCTTCTCCCTTGGATTTTCTCTTATCTGATCGAGTTTCCACTTTGTGAGACATTATCTGCATCACCGGAAAGACATATTGTTAGAACAAGGAGTATGAAAATGTAAACGAACAAGTACATGCAGCCTGGAGTTTCATTCACGATTCAAAACACAAAAGGACATCCGACATTTAAGCTCCCGAATTCATTCGGTATTGATAGTCTTTGAGGACGTCCGGTAATCGAAGGTTTTTCAAGTTCATTCGGTACACAGGGTCCCCGAACACATCCGGTAGTACAATATCAAAGGGCCATTCGGCACTCAAACTCCCTATCACATTCGATAAAACAAGGTTTTCATGTTCATTCGGTACACAAGGTTCCCGAGTCCATTCGGTAGTTGAGAACAAACACACATTCGGCAGAATAAGATCTCACCTGATTCGGCAAGAATGGGATTTTGATTCGGAAATAAATTGGTTCAGCTATCTCGAAAGGTGAAGGAATGACAATGGCATGATGCCCCTACTTATAGGCAAGCACAGGGTAACCGGACCAACTGGTTCGGCACTCACAACCGAATGAAACCATCCAAACCACGAGAAAACAAAGCACGCCATATACAGGCATATGCCCTACTTTGGGGGCAAATGTTGGGTGCGTTTCCACCACCACCGATCCAAAAAGAAAGGGAGACGCCACCTCTCCACCTCAAAGCCGAACCAACTTCTTCTCGTACCTGCCGAACCGAGTTTCGGCCTCTAGCACCGGACCATTCCCCAGCCGAACCAAAACATCTCCTCAACAACACCGGACCAACCACCGAATCGACAACACTGGACCAACCACTACCGAGCCAAACCTCACCCTCCACCGAACCACCACATCTCCACGTCTTAGCCGAACCAACCATACCGGACCAAGGTCTCATCTCCCACCAACAACCACCGGACCAAAGCTCCACTGGTCCAACCATCTCTAACCACCGGACCAAAGCTCCACCGGTCCAACCATCTCCAACCACCATCTCCAACCACCGGACCAAAGCTCCACCGGTCCAACCATCTCCAACCACCGGACCAAAGCAAACCGGACCAACTCTGCCAGGCCAGATTGCATCAGCCCGGGCTCGCCAACTGCTGTATACATCCAAGACCCCTGCCCCTAGCCTCACTCTATAAATAGAGAAGCAGGGGTACAACAATGGCAGGTAAGTTTGAGAGCTCAAGCACGGATAAAACTTTCAAACAACTTTCAGTCACTTGTAATCAAAGCTTTGTACTTGTAATCTGAATAGAAGAGGAGAATAACATATAAAGTGGACGTAGGCACGTTCTGGCCGAACCACTATAAATCCGTGTGTCTTTTACAATTTAGTCCCTGCTTTTTATATATTTGCATAAATCACCCAAATCACCAAGAACAACGTATAATCAACTAAATCATACGACTCGGAGGTGTTTGTCCATTTTCCGTGCAAACACCTTTAATAAATGAAATGGTGCATATGGGATTCTTAAACCTCTTTAAAATGGTTTAAAATAGTTTATAAATGTTTTATTAATACTGAAACCCGATTTGGTGAATTTTTGACAAGTAATGAAAATTGAGTCAAAAAAAGGTGCGTCGTGCAATGGCGGCTCGCGATTTTGCGTCGTAATAGTTTAAATCCATTTATACGATGGATTCGAAGTCAGAATTCTTTGTAATAAGAATTTCTAAACTCTTAAAACCATAGTTTTCAAAAAAAAGAAATTGATCGAGATTTCATTTAATAGATTTCAAATATGAGTAAATCAAGTTTTCAAAATAGTCGTGGTTTGACAGTTCGAAAACCAAAGCGATGAACTCTTTAAAATTGATATTTTCACTTCTTTAAAAATATTGAATAAATTCTATAAACATTTTAAAATGCTTAAAAATAGATTTTAGTTATAAAAATGGATTTCTAAATGATATAAAATTTGTTTTGATCAAATAAGCCTTAAAAATACTATTTGCGGCACTTTTTACAGCGGTTTTTAATAACTTTTGGAATATGGCTTTAAACTTATGTATTTTTTCTAAAATATTTTATAAATGTTTTCAAATAAATAATTAATTATTTTAAAGATAACGTGGTTGTTATAATTTATTTTAAAAATTTTTAATAAAGGATTTAAAGAAAAGTTGTTAATTAAGTTATTTAATCTTGGCTCTAAAAGCCGATAAGTAGACTGGATTTTTCTATTTGTGAGATCCGAATATAAGGTTCTTAAAATAAGGAGATGGTCAAGGGTAACCAGTGCCCTAGCTCACGTGGCCTCTTTCCTGGACGATGAATAGATAAGATCGAAATGTTGGAAACAATGCAAGTATAAAAGATTTAATTTTTTTTCCAAATTCAATACAACTTGGACTGTATAGAAATAATCTTCTTATATTTGTATTAAATTCCAAGGAGGGAGTTCATACTATCCGTGTCAATCTAAAAGGCAATTTCGCTGTTAATCGACGAATAGTAAAGGTTGAATATGGAAATCGATGTTGAGTAGAATTAGTATTCTATCGACCGTTTTTACTCAATAAGGTTGTACAATGTGGTTTATGAGAAACTATTTGATCTAGAATTTCCAAAGTTAAAGAGAGGTTTAATGATTCCGTATATACTAGAAAGAAATGTTTAAAGTGTCTCTAAAAGTGATATTTTATTTGATAAAAGATATGAAGAAATGGAATGATAATCACCCTCAAACATAACATCTTTTATTGATGATTGGTTCGAAGGAACCGTGAATGGATTTGGGTGATTGCTTTCTGAAAACTACTTCGAAACCAATTTATGCATTCACTATGAAGACATGGAATGATAATAAATTAGAAGATGGAATGTAGGGCTGCTTGTCACTAACCCTCAGGGTAAATTTCCCATATCATTTATATATGGCTGTAGTGTCTTCATCTGATCTTCAATGCAAGGGTTTCTCACTACTAATCCTAGGGGTGATTCCCAATAGGATGTAGTAAGGGAGTTCTTTCAGTTTGTCCTATTCATGGACAACTTATATGGATGAAAATTTGACATTGCATTTCTAAAATGCACTTACATTGATTTTTACAAACGTATATCTGTTTGGTTGTGTAGAAGGTTACTCTCCTATACTTAACACCCATCTATAAGACTTACGAGCTCAGAGGTTGTACATTTATGGAAATCAATAGTGTGTGATGGAATTGGTAATGTGGCATTCAAAGTATAGTATGCTATGTGAAAGATAATCATTACCACAGGCCTCATCACCGGGAAATGGCTTAAACAGGGCATGTCGCAAGGCCATGTGGTTGGCAACCATTAGGGTATGGTCACCTCTTTCTAGATTACCCTCTATGTATCGGGTATGTTGTGTACGCTTTGGGAGCTCTTGGATAGGTCGGGAACGACCAAGTTGATGTCATATTTGGTTCTATCCACCATCCGATGGGTACAAAGGTAGGTCGATCTTGCCAGATGCAGAGGTTTCAAAGGTGTTGATCCTTGGTCTATCCCTCTAGAGATGTATTGTATGGGAGGTAGTTCCTTACTTGCCATTGTATGGAAATCCATTCTTCAATAAGTGCATTTGGACATTATTGTAGGACATATTATGCTAGAATTTAATCAATGTAACAATTTCAGCTAAGATTATATAAGTTTACTTGAAAAGTGTTCATTAAAGGAAGTCATTAAAAATAATATTAACATATTTTTCATAGCAAAGATTATTGTTATCATAAGGTAAAAACTCATTCCGTGTTTATGTGTGGCATGGTCTTATGAGATACCCTTTGTTTTAAAATATCTATATTCTGAGTTTCTCATATGTAACATTCCTGATTTTTAAGCACGATTAATTTAATACTTTATTTGATCTTTGGGATTAAATTTTGAAAATAATTGGAAATTAATATAAAAATTTTGATTTTAGTTGTGAATTTATTTAGAATAGGAAAGCATTTAAATAGAATGTTGAATTAAAAATTTAAGAATAAGTATTTTACAAATAAATATTGGGTTTAAAAATAAAGTATTGAGAATAAATAGAATTTAAAGGCTTAGAGATTAATAAAAGTATGTATTTTAGGATAGAATTTTAAATTGGGAATTCAATAATAGAAATCTTAAAGAATAAATTGAATTTAAAATTTACATTTTTGAATTTGATAGAAATTTACTTATTTATTTTATTAAGCATGCAGTTTGGTATAGAAGTAATATTTTGAAATTAATTTCTGAATTAGTAGAAAAATAATTTGAATAATTGGAATAAAACAAAATTGTATTTGAATTTTTGATATGATAGGATGTATCTTTATTTAGATAAATGAATCTTAATTTGGGATTTGATTTTTATTAAATATTGGGTTATTAACTTTATATTATCAAAGAACTAACACATGTATAAAATTGTTAGTAATGAGTAATTAGGTTTTAAATCATTGATTATAAAATTGTATAAGTATAAAATAAGATTGGATAAAGGATGTATTTATTTATAAAATGAATATGTGGAAATAAAATAAAAGGTAATAGAAATTTTTTGACTTGAGAAAAAGAAATACAAATGTAAATATATACACATGAGAGATGGTGTAGGAAGATTAACGAGATCTTGTTCTCATCATTGCTTTTTACAAATGGCATTCAACATCTTTGTTAAAATAAAAAAAAATAAAAAATTCAGAAACCCTTTCAACTCCCCAAAAATTCAAAATTATTAAACTCCAAGATCTGAAGTTCACTACCCAAAAAGATTTCACAAGCTTTAAAACATCATCACTCAAGCAAAGAAAAAAAAAACATAAACCTAAAAAACAAAAAGGCAAAGGTTTAGGCTCCACATCAGATTCAAATCATAAGTCAGAGCAGATTTGAATACAAATCAATCTCAACCTGGAATGAAGCCTTAATCCAACATACAAATTGAATTCAACTTTATCAATCAAGGTAAAGCTTTCAACAAACTAAGATTTTTAACTTGAAGTCATGCAAAGGAAAGCCTGAAGCCTGAGAGCAACCTGAAATCAAAACCAATGCATTCAAACCTGGAAGCAATTCAAAATTAAGCAATCAGATTTATGTGTTTCAGGTTGTTGGCAATGCAGTGATTTCTAAGATAATTCAAAGGTAAGAAAATTTCTTTATTTTTAAATTTGAATTTGATGTTAGTAATCAGTAATAAAAACAAAGATTTTAAACATCAAACCAACAAACAACAGAAACTGGAGAACAAAAGGTAAATCAAAACAGGAAAACCATCAGATTCAGATCTGAAGTGTCAAAGCAAATGCGAGTGGGTCATATTCAAGTTACAAAATATCAAGCCTGTCTCTGTCCAGACTTCAAAACCTGTGAGCAAACCTTCTTTTAAACCAGCCTCCTTTATTTCTATGGATTTTCTTGATATGCTTGCTTGTGAATATTGATAAGTGCTTGCATGTCTCTGTAATCATTGATTGTATGTATACATATATATCTTGCCACTGTTCTAATCACAAACTCAAGAAGTTAAGAAAAAATCAAATCCCTTCCTCTATTTTTAAATCATAAAATAACATCACTTTTTGAAATTTAAAAGAAAAATGAAATTTGGTTGCATGTTTATATCTGGAAGATAGGTTTGTAGTGAATATATATAAATAAGTTCATGTGTATATATGTGAATGTTTAAATGTGTGTATGTATAATTTGTGTTGTTCTTCTCTGTGATTAAACTACAGAAAAAAAAAGAGATTCAAACCCCTTGTCTGGTCATTGTTAGATGTTGAGATTCAAATAAAAATATGTTTGTTAAAGTATGAGTTAAAAGTTTAAAATAAAATTCTAGCAGGATAGGTTTGGAAATATGTAAGAAGCTTGGGAATTACAGTAGAATCTGGTAAAGCAAAATAATATCAATGTTTAAGTTCCCTGCCTGGAAATCAAAGAAAATATAAAGATCAGAATATAGCTGTGAGCAACCTTCAACTCTGAAATTTGTTTATTTTTGTTTGTGAGCAAACTTTCTTCTGTCTATCCCTTTGTCTTGATGTTGTGGCTGATATGAGATGGTTGTCTAGTTGTTAAAATTTGCTTGCATGCTGTATGGATACACACACACATATTTGTTAAGACAGTCTGTGTAAGCCTGTTTAAAAGCATATATATATATATATATATATATATATATATATATATATAAGTCTCTGTTTTAATATATACAGGTTTCAAACCTGTCTAGAAATCAATTTCTCCTCCCTTAAATCTTGTTAGGCTATAATGTGTGAATGGAAAATGAGTGCAATTATGTAACATCAAATTTAAAAAATAAATCCGGGTAGATTTGTGGAATAATTTATTCGAAAGTAGGGATTTACAGTTAAAATCATTAGGAGTCAAAGAATTCAAGTCTCAAAATTCTAAGTTTAAAATATAGGATCTGTTTCCAAATTGAAAATGATGAATTTTGATCAGATTTTTACAATTTGTAAGTTTGTAAATGGTGAGAAATCACGAGTTGAACATAAATTGGGTTTTGATGAAAATTTGATGATCGGAACAATGAAAAATCTCGTGATCGAATCCGGAGCTTACTGGTGGGACAATGATCATCGGAAAAATGTTCTATAACTTTACAATTCATCGTGGGAGATAGATTGTGTTGATCTAGGGTTTGCGTGTAGTTTTGTCTGGTATGTTGTCGATGTGTTCTCGGCGACAATGGAGCTTCGGGCTTGATCGCGATGATTGCGATCGCGATGTGATGATGTGAGGCTACTCTGGAAGGAGTGCAGTGGGTTCTAGTCGACGGGGTCATCATCGGCGTTGAACTCTGTGGGTAGTTTTGGGTTCCGGTCGAAACCAAATGACTCGATTTTGATCAGCTATTGATTTCTTCAAGCTGGGTGGTCGAAACGACTCGGGGAAACATAGGTGATTTGCCGATGGCCAGAGCGATGATCAGAGGTGGCGTAGTTGATGGTGCACGTGCACGCATAGGTGATGATGTCTGATGTATTTGTGGATTTGGAGGAAGAAGCAAACGATCTCGGGTCAACTCCTGGAAAATCTCGAAGTAAGTTAATGATTTGCTCGGGTATGGTGAAGATTGGCTCGGGTCTGTTGTTAGACGGCAGGTTGTAAAATTTGAAAGAATGAAAATATGTACAGGTTTTAAAATTTGGAAATATAATCTGTACCAGGTTTTAAATTTATAAAACAAACAGTACCAAGGTTTTAAACTAAAAATATGAACAAGTTTTCAAAGGAAAAAGATTAAGGTTAAACATTTTAAAATTGTTTTGGAAATAAATTGGTTTTGCAGTAAATATTTATATGAGGATAATAAATATATTTGTAAGTATTTTGAAATGGGATTTGATAATACTTGAATTAAACAAGTGTCTGAAATAAGTATATAAGAAACCTTGATTAAGAAATGAGTTTGAAATTTAAATATTATTTTTATTTAAAGATTGGTTTGTTTATAAATTGAAATTAGTGTTTTAAGTTTTAGTCAAAAGGTATTAATAAATTTCTTAATGTTATTAATTAAAAGTGTATTTACTTCATTATTTAAAGGATGATAAATTATGGGTGATTTATAAATTAAGGTAATTAATTAAGGATGATTGGTCAATTAAAGAATAATTAGTTTTAATTAAGATTTAATTAATTAATAATTGAGGATTTATTAATTAAAGTAATTAATTAAGAATTCAAGTCAATTAATCAAGTAATTAATGAATGATTAAATAAAATTAATAATTACCTTGTGAAAGCAATTAAGATCAAATAATTAAAGATTAAAGATTGATTAATCAAATATTAAAGGTTAATTACTTTAAACATAATTAATTAACGTGGTTAATTAATTAGGGTAATTAAATTAAGAAAAAAATTATTGAAGGATAATTAATTAAAACTAAGGTTTAATTAATTAATTAAGGGTTTATTAATTTAATTAATTAATTAGGGGATAATTTATTAAGATTTAAGTAATTAAAATTAAGAATTTATTTATTAAAATAATTAATTAAAGGTCAATAAATAAAATAAATTAAGATTCAATTAATTACAATTAAGGGTTAATTAATTAAGATAATTAATTAAAGAATGATTAATTAATGAAGGTGATTAAGACTTAATCAATTGAAAATTTATGATAACAAATCATTAACTAAAGATTACTAATGAAAGTAATTATGTGAGTAATAAAATTTAAAACCACGATTTGTTCACCTTAATCAAAGATGTTTGATTGTTATCGAATGTTGTGTGATGGATTGATACATTTGATATGTGATGTGGTGCTATGTGATGCTTTGTGCTGAGCGGCTATAATTGTGATGAATATACTGTTGTATGAATATGAAAACCCCTTGACCCATAGAATGACATTTGAATTTCGATGCGATGGGGAGTCGGATTCCAGTTGGTTATCCGAAACCCATATCGAATCGTAATAGTGAATCGTTGTGATTGATAAATTTACCTTATCTATGAATCTGTGAATGAAGGCAAGTGTTACGGGTTATACCGCTTATCGATATTGATACATCTGTGATGATCGATGTTACGCACTATTGTGTTAACCCTGGACCACGCTATACACACACAAATATGGATCGCACGTGGAAAATAGTTAAGTCACGGATTTTTGAAATAGTTTTAAAATTGGATTTTTGAATTCAAATGGTTTTGAAAATAGATTGGGTTTAAAATAAAACGCTTTCGAAAAGGAATTTCAAACATAAAAGTTATTTTTGGATAACTTAATTTAGTTCCAAAATTTGACTTAAATTTGAATCCAAAGTTTGAAATTGAATTCCATTTATAATTTATAAAGGTTATAGAAGTTAATATGGGATTTTAAACCATTTTAAAGGTGTTGTTTTGGAATTTTGAGTTTAACCCAATGATTTAACTTGTATAAATGAAATCGGATTTTTCTGAAAACAAAGACTATTTGTTTTTAAATAATAAAAGCTTTCACATAAAATACGGACTTCCAATTTGTGTTAAAGGGATTTTCTCAAGTCTAAAATGAAAATGTTTTCCAAGTTATCTTTGGAAATGGTTTTGAAAGCTATAAATTAAATTTTAATTCGAAATTTGAATGAATTAACCCAAATTGAAAAATGGAAATTGTTTTGAAAACTATAAATGGATCTTTGTGAAACTAGGTGAACTTTTTGAAAGAAATCTTTTTAGTTAAGATATTTGAAATGGTAATTTGTTAGAACCATTTAAAGAAAGATTTTGGGTTTTAAACGTTGTGACTTAACTGAAATTCCATGTCCATATGTTTTAAATATTGCGCTCATTATTTGGTTTAGCCGGGAGAGGACCCTGTGTCATAAAACTCATTCCGAATAATGATACGAGGATATGGATAGCATTTGAAGACCGTTGTTGAAGACCGGGTATTTGTGAAACTGATAGGATAACCTATCAATTGTCTTTGCACCTAGTTGCTCCGATATAGAGATTCCCTTAGTGATGGGAAGTCCTACCGGGATTGTGAATACCCGGATTTGCAAGACCTTCTCCGGAAGTGCCTTCGGTTCTGTTCGAACCTGGAACAGACTTGTATGACTGTGTGTCTGACATTACACTTTGAGATATAAAGCAGATCCCTTTCAAATACATTTCTGTTTGGTAGCGGAGAATTTATTCTCTTAGCTTAACACCCTTCTCTGAGACGTACGAGCTCAGAGGTTATGTGGTTGAAGGTTATAAGCGATATACTCCCAATTTGGTAATGTGGCACGCTAAGTGCTGTTGTGTGCTGATCATTTGTTGATCAAAGCACGGCTTTGTGAAAAAGCGTAGCTTTGTGGACGAGACCTCATCAGGACCTCACACCCCGGAAATGGTCGAAACAGGAAAGATGCGGCAAGGTTATGAGGGTCGCTCCCTTTAGGGTATGTCATTTCCTTCTGGAAAAGGGTGGTATGAGGTATGGAGCCCTGATGCTTAACCTATGTGGTTGCTCCAATCTCATTTTTCTGTGTGATTGTTGCTTTGATCGAGGCCTCGGATAAAGGTCCCAAAGAACCAGGGGATGGCATGCTCGAGTAGTAGTTGCCTAGTTACAGAGGTAACCCGGCCTTGTTTTGGCAGAGATCGGTTAGGTTCTCGGGACGTCCCGCCAGTGGCGATCCCATTGACAGTAGGAAGTTCCTTAGCCTGACCATTTGTTGGAAATCCATTCACCCAATACGTGCCTTGTACGGTTTTAGTTGTATTACCTGCCATCTACTTATGGTGGCGCCCCACTGTTTGGATGGTAGCTATAGTAGGCATAGTTCGGAATGTCTATGCTGGCTAGGATTTATATTATACTTTCGAAATGGTTTTTATGCACTTTGCACTTATAGTAATAATATCAAATAAATTCCTCGTATTAAGCATATTTGACTATCATAAGGAGAAATCTCCTCCAATTCTGCGTTTGCATTGTGTGTTATGGTAGTTTCATTTTCTAAAAAGCATTGCGGATTTCAAACTTTAAATTCTTTTGTTCGTTTTAAAAGGCCAAATGTTTTTGTTTGCTCGTACCAGTCCCACGACTGACCTAGAGTTTATTGTTCATTTCCTAAACTCTGGGTGCCCGGGCAGTCTAGAGTTGGGTTTTTCATATAGTCGGGTTTAGTAGGTTATCTGGAGCTAGTTCAGACTTTGGATCTGAACTGCACTTGCTTATCTTTGTGCATCATTATTGGGAGTTCGAGCTATTTCTGGATTTGTGTTTTGAAGATGGAGTTCTTTCTTGAAGACCATATTAGAGTTGTTGTTCTGCTGCTGTGTTATCTTTTCTTTCTGCTGCTATTATCTTGTATCATATCTCTAATGTATATTCATTATATCATTTGTTGTATCATATTGTATCAAATGTTGTATATTGTTATATTCTGTTTCTTCCACTGTGTTATACTTAATGTGTTATAAGCTCCGACGAACTAGATTCGACGTTTGGATCTGCAGCATTTGAATACGAGTGTCGTATTTGATGCCGATTTTCAAAGGCTGAGTCAGGGTCGCTACATCATACCTGTCCTATGACTGACTCGGAGTTTCTTTCTTTTCCCTTAAATTCTGGGTGCCCTATTTTTTGGGCAGCCAAGTAGTCAGGTTTAACTTAGACCGTTGTGATGGAGCTTGAAGTCTGGAGCTGAAGATGTTCCTGTAGATAGTTCTCTATTTTCATTTCCACTACATTACTTTACTGATTATATGCCGCATTTATAAGGACGAATATTTATAATTTTTCAGGCTGATTTATAAGATGGGCTCTGATTAATGTATTTAAAATTTCTGCCATAGAGATCATATATATGGAAATAATATATGTTGTTCTATTCATGTAAGATTTTGGTCTATCTTTATTTTCTTGTACTTCATGATAATCTGCCTCTCTGGCACTTGGATTTGCTGCATGTGAATACCGAGAATGTATTAGTATTGATTCCTAAGAGTCGAGGAGGCGAGTCGTCACATTTGCTATCAGAGCTTAGGTTGAGCGAACACCTGAGCCTGATAAGGGCGAAGTCTCATCAGAGATAGGGTTAGTAATAACCTAGGATGAGTAACTCATTAGAGACAGGGTAAGTGTTACCATAAAATGAGTTTGAGCCTATTATATATGAGCGTGTATTTGTCAATTATATATAAAATGATTTGTTTTGAAAATTGATAAATGAAATAATTTTACCTAAGGTCATATTTTAATATAAAGAATATATTTTGGAAAATATAGATAGTTATGATATTAAAGTCATGAATTGGATAATGGTTTTAAAAATAAGTTAATTAAATCAAGAATAAACATCTTAAGATTAGAATTTCACTGTTTGACTATAAGATGTTTAATAATGGTAATGAGAGGATTAAGAATATAGGGAAAACCTAAGATTTGGATAATGAGAACTTTTACCTTAAAAAAAATTTCATACGAAGATGTTGAAAGTCGATGACAATAATGTTGGAAATCTTTTAAAAAAAATAAAAGGATTTTTGGAAAGCGATAAAACATTTCGATAAAGATCTCGATTTTTTTTCTTATAAAAGATTTTGAAAGTCGATTATAATAATGTTGGAAACATTTTTAAAAAAATCAAAAGAATTTTTGGAAAGAGATAAAACATTTTGATAACGATCTTGATTTGTTTCCTATGTATCAATCAAACCTTGGTTTGAAAAGTAGTATACTTGTTAAGTTAGGATAAATACTTAGTGTCTAGTTCGAAGTATTTATGTTTATATTTATAGGATCCATACGGAGGGTAGTATTCAAAAGGTGGGACCTCAAGAGCAAATTAGGGTGAGAAAGGTGATCTAATCATTCTTTCAAGCGATGAGGAAATTCCTATAGAAGAAGAATATGACCTATATGCTCATGGAGACAGAGATGGTTACCCTATAGCAGGAATGCTTATCCTCCCCTAACTCCAGATCTGGTCATACTTTCTAGTGATGTTAAGGCCACTCCGTCCTCGGAAGGAAGAGGGTTCATCGACATTGCCAGTTCAGAAATCGAACCTGAAGAAGAACCCATGGAGGAAGGGTCTGAACCAAAAGAGGACCCGAATGATATAATGTCAAATGAATCGAACCACGGTACTGGGGCAGCAATATCATATGGGAGATGGATGGGGATCATGTTATTTGGCATGAGGCTCATTAAGTTCATACATTCAGTGGAATAATATGTAAGATGATGAAGTGGAAACTGAGGAAGAAGCTGCGGAAAAATTCGAGAATCCCGGGGAGAAAGGAATACAAGGATCAGAGGAACTAGAGGAAGGGGAAATGTTGCAGGAAGTACCAATCGGACTTGGAAATGTTAAATGGAATCAGCCCTACCAACCATATGTGGAAAATGAAGACGGAAATGAAGTTGACGACGAATAAGAGAGTGAGGAAGAGGATGTTGGGGAAGTTTCATTGGAGTTTGGATATTGAAGTGCACCATCAACAACAGATTTGGAATGATGATTAAGAATGTGGTTGTAGCTAGTTATATCTATCTATTATTAAGTATTAAGTAGTAGTATATAAGTGTGCCTGTGATAGGGTGAGTTGTGGTTGGCCATATATTTGTATTTGTATTATGAACTTCCAGTATGTACCAAGTAGGATTGGGATGACTTTAGGATAACTAAGTGTGGTGGAAATGATGGATGTGAGGTGTAAGGTTGTATAATATAACTATGGTGTTCCACTTTAACTTCATTCATTGCAATTTTACAAGTCACTTTAAAAAAGTTATAAGAATTTTTGTTGAAGGAAAAAAAGCTTAAAAGGTGAATTTTTCATGTAAGATAAAAGTTAAGAAATAAATTTTGGAAATTAAAATGAGATTTATTGATAAAGAAATTTCAAAACAAGTTTGAAATAAAATTATAATAGTATTATTCCAAGTAAAGGATAATTGATTTCTTTTGAAAAAGAGATAGAAATATTTTGGGTCAAATATTTTGAAATGATTATCAAAGTGTTAAAATAAAAGATGGAAGTTTTATAGATCATTTCCATAAAGATTTTTGAATATTAATAAGTATGTATGCTGTAAGTACATCATTTCATCGCATGATTCTGATATAAGATTCGAGTATGAAACTTTGAGGTGTGTACACCGATTTGAAAAATGATTTATCACTCGATTCTTGGTGACAAACATTAATGAGGGCTTGTGGTTGGATACTTAAGTTTTCTATCATAGTTGAGAGCTATGTAAAGAAAGTTAAAATTTTAACTAGAAAGCCTGATCAGAGTCTGCACTAGGGGATTGAGGGATCAATACTAGTAACGAAGTATAATTATAGACTCGAATAGTAGATCGAATCAGATATTGAAAAGGATGATCTATATTCCTTGTACGGGTATAAGTTTAAAAATAAATATTTTGGGCAAATATTTTTGTGTTTTCTGTTGTAATTTTGAGGACGAAATTCTTTTAAGGGAAGAAGTATGTAACGACCTGCAGATTTATTAGCTTGATAAATTATATTTATTTTTAAATATTAAAATATAAGCTTTTAAAACATAGATTACAGAGTTTTGAACAATAATGATGGTAATCTTGTTTTGAGTAAGTATTTACAAAAATTTAAACTTTGAAAGATTATCGATAAAATGATCAAAAAACGTTTTATCAATAAACTGCTCTATAATTACCAATAGTCACGCACGTAGCAAGGTACATACACTTATTCATCCATTTAAAAAAATATGAAATAAAATTATTTATTTTATTTTTGGAAAATAAAATGTATTTATGACATCAATAATGGCAACATATTTAATAATTGATTTATGAATTTAAATTGAGATTTAATACTTGAATAATTATTATAATTATTCAAAAAATAATTAAATGATGATAATTTATTTTAAGCAGTTATATAGTGATAATAAATAATTTATAGTAGTTTTATAAAGATATATATTGATTTGAAATTATAAGGAAAAATGATATCACTTTATCGATATAACAGCACTTTTTGTAAACAAATGTTTAATATTAATTTATATGGTTTTATAATTCAAATGAGATTGTTTTAATTATTTAAAAATGATAAGAAATTAGTTTTCAATTTTTTTAACATTCATATGTAAATTAATTAATAAGTGAAAGTGTGAACGGGAATCGGTTTTTAGATTTTCAACGATTTAACGAACGGAAGTTGTTCAAAGTTGTTGCAACCTTATTTATATGACTTGTGAACATATATAACATACACATACGCACCCTAATATATACATGAACATATATATTCGTACAGAATATACATATACACTTATATATGTGTGTGTGTGTGTGTTACAAAAATGTCTAAGATATTTTCACATTTAAAAAGAAAACTTCACTTCACTCTTACACACATCAACTCACATACATGGAACCACATGGGTGGAGTGTTTGGCCGTGCATGGTGCTGGAGGAGGAGGGTGTGGGGCTGATGAAATGGTGATATGTGTGCATATAAATATCTTTATATTTTTATTCACTTCCTTGCCTACAAATACCACCCTCCATCTTCACTTCATTTGTTTATAAATTCCTAAGCTTCTTTACCTCTTTATACTCCACTTTAATGGCTTCCAACCTTAGAAAAATCAAGAAAAAAAATTAGCGAAAAAGAAAATAAATTTATATAAGTATATATACATCAGCAATCCACTTCAAAATAGGCTTGAACCACTACTCTCCTCTCTCTAAACTCACGGCCACACCTTCTACTACCCAAGGCCAAGCCCATCTCCCCTTGAAAGCTTAGGCCGAGCCCTCCAAAGATTTAAGAATCGATTCTATAGGCTTTGATTCGATCGTAGCGATGCTATAGCGAATTTTAATGAAGTTAGAAATCAATGAAGGTAAGAAACTCTATTTGTATTATGATATTTTAGATGATATATATGTTTGGTTATGTTTGGCTGTGACGATTGTGAACCATGTTTGGATATGATAATATGTTTGTTTGGATGTGTAAATGATTCACATTTAATATACGTCCAATATCACAAAGGAAATCACCTTCCCTTAATTAATGAAATGGAGTATATAAGATTGTTAAACGTTTTTAAAATGGTTTGTAAATGTTTTATAAAAACTAAAACCCAATTTGGTGAATTTTTGACAAGTTAGGAAAATTGAGTCAAAAATAGACGCGTCGCGTAAGCCGGTTCGCGATTTTACGCAGTAAAAGTTTAAATCCATATATACGATGGATTCGAAGTCGGAATTCTTTAGAATAAGAATTTTCCGAACTCTTATAATCATTGTTTTCAAACAAAAGAGAAAGATTGAGATTTATCTATTAGATTTTGAAATATGAGCAGATCAAATTTTCAAAATAATCGCGGTTTGGCAATTGGAAAACCAAAGCGATAAATTCTTTAAAATTGATATTTTTAATTCTATAAAAATATGAAATAAATTCTGTAAAAAATTTAATATGTTCTATAATAGATTTGAGTTGTAAAATAGATTTCTAAATGATAGAAAAGTAGTTTTAATCAAATAACCCGTAAAAACACCATTCGAGCATTATTTACAGCACTTTTTGCAGTAATTTTTAATAACTTTTGAAATATCGCTTTAAACTTAAGTATTCTTTCCTAAATATTTTATAAATATTTTCAAATAAATAATTAAGTATTTCAAAAATAATGTGGAGGTTTTACAATTTATTTTAAAGAGTATTAATTAACGATTTAAAGAAAAGATGTTATAGTTAAGTGATTTAATATAGGCTCTAAAAGATGATGAGCAGACTGGATTTTTCTATTCGTGAGATCTAGATGTGAGGTGCTTAAATTAAAGAGATGCTCGGGAGAAGCCAGTGCTTTGGCTTGCCTGGCCTCTTTCCTGGGCGAGGAATAGATAAGATCGAAACATTAGAAACGACGCAAGTATAAAAGATTCAATTAATTTCCAAATTTAATACAACTTGGATTATATAGATATAATCTTCTTATACTTAGTATTAAAACCCAAGCAGGGAAACCGAACTATCTGTATGAATTTAAAAGGTGATTTCACCATTATTTGACGAATATTAAAGGTTGAATACGGAAATTGATTTTGACAAGAATTAGTATAATTTCTATCGACCCTTTTACTCAATAAGGTTCTGCAACGTAATTTATGAGAAATGATATTGATTTGGTATTTTCAAAATTAAAGAGAGGTTTAATGATTTCGTATATACTGGAAAGAAATGTTTAAAAGATTTAGAACTTGACAAAAGATATTAATAAATGGAATGATAACCTTCAAACTTAACATTTTTTATCAATGATCGTTCGAAGGATCCGGGAATATATTTGGGTGAATGCTATCTGAAAACCACTTCTAACCAATTTATGCATTTGAAGTACAGACATGGAATGATGATAAACTAGAAGATGGAATGTAGGCTGCTTGTCACTGACCCTTGGGAGAAATTTTCCATATCATTTCTATGTGGTAGTAGCATCTTCATTTGATCTTCGATGTAAGGGATGCTCACTACTAGTCCTAGGGGTGATTCCTAAGAGGATGTAGTAGGAGATTTCCATTGATTTGTCCTATTCCCGAACAACTTATGCGGATGAATGTATGACACTGCATTTCTAAAATGCACGCACATTGATTTTTACAAATGTACATATGTTTGATAGTGTAGGAGATAACTCTCCTGCACTTAACACTCTTCTCTAAGACGTACAAGCTGATAGGTTGTATATTTATGGAAACCAATAGTGCATGATGGAATTGGCAATGTGGCATTCAAAGTGGAATGTGCTATGTGAAAGGTAATCATTGCCTTGGGCCTCATCACCCGAAAATGGCTTAAACAGGGCATGTCGTAAGGTTATGTGGTCCGCAACCATTAGGGTATGGTCATCACCATTCTAGATTACCCTCTCTATATTAGGTATGTTGTGTATACTATGAGCGCTCTCTAATAGGTCGGGAATGACAGGGGTGATGTCATATTCGATTCTATCCACCACTAGATGGGTCTCGGGTAGGCCGGTCTTGCCACTCTATAGTTGTACTTTACGAAAGGTAGTTCCTTACATGCCATTGTATGGAAATCCATTCTCCAATAAGTGACTTCAAACTTGATTGTAGAACCTATTATGCTGGAATTTAATCAATGTAACAATTTCGGCCAAGATTATATAAGTTCACTTGAAAAGTATTTTCAAAAGGATGTCATTAAAAATAATATTACCAGATTTTACATAGTAAAGATTTTTGTTATCATAAGGAAAAAATTCATTTCATGTTTATGTGCGGCGTGGTCTTATGAGATAACATTTTTTTCAAATATCTGTACTTTGAGTTTCTCACACTAGTCCCATAACTGACCCGAAGTTTATTTTCTTTTCCCTTAAACTTTAGGTGCCCTACTTCTTTTGGCGGCCAAGTAGTCAGGTTTAACATGTCGCATGGTGATGAAGCTTGAAGTCTAGAGCTAAAGATGTTCCTGTAGATAGTTCTTTATTTCCATTTCCATTGCATTAGTTTACTGATTGTATTTAGCATCTATATGGACATATTTATAATAGTCCAAGCTAACTTATAATATAGACTCTGATAAATGTATTTAAAATTTCAACTGTAAGGAACATTTATATTGAAATAACATATGTTGTTCCTTTCATGTAAGATTTTGTTCTATCTTTATTTTCTTTTATTCCATTATAATCCGGTCTCCCGCACTTGGGTTTACGGCACGTGAATGTCGAGGATGTATTAATATCGATTCCTGAGGGTCAAGAAGGTAGGTCATCATAGTTATTTAACTATCAAACGGATAAATAATCCAAACATAGATTTAATTCCATATGGGGTCCGCTAAACCATTATTGATTAATATTTCCATAAATCAAATCACCGAATCGTTGATTTAAATGACCTTTACGAAAGATATTTTCACAGACCTTTTATTCTCCTTTCAATACATGGAAAACATTTATATATTTATCTCAATGGTATAAATATATTACCAAAACATTATTCTTTCAATACTTAGAAATATATCCATATACTTTTCTCAACACTGTAAGTATATTTACAAAGCATAAGGATGATTACACTTTTCCAAATTTATAATTAAATGGGCCAAAACAAATATCATTTAAAAATATTCTTACTACAAACTAAACCATTTATCATTCGGTGTTAAGTATGGAAAGAATGTTTCCTTGCCACCATAATTAAGAAGGATTAATAGATCAAAACAAATCTTATTCCTTTATAAAATTCCCCAATTTATAAGCTTATTTATATTTTACAAATACCTTTATAAATCTCCAAACTAATTTATATAACTTCTTTATAAAAATTCTTTACAAAATATCATTTGTAAATCACCTTTAGATAAAACCCTTTACGTTTAGTAAATCTCATTTTATAATCAAATGGTTATTTATAATTAACTTTATTAAATAAATTAATTACCTTTGAACATTATTTATAAACACTTAACCTCGGATGGTTATACAATTAGAGTTATTTTAATTTCTTAACTTTAAAAATTCAGAAAAAGTCTTAGCGAGCACAATGGAACTAAATCAAGTTACGGTTTAATTAAATATGACTTTCCAACTCATATAACTGGTATTTACATAAGCAACATAAATGTAAATAAAAATCGACAGCAATTAATAGCTAATCCATCACTTATCCAATATTAATTTACTGACATACAATTCAATGTCCAAATCAATATATTAGTAGAATCAGGATTTACTAAATGGATGTCCAAGTAATTCACTTAATTTAATTATAGTAGAATGAGGATTTATTCTGCTAAACAGATGTCACCAATATTCTACCCAACTAAATTACAATAGCGGCGTATTATCATACTAAACTGATATCGAAGTTTAGTATAACTTACCCATATTTGTTTGGCTACCTAATGACTTGGAAAAAGAGTACCCCTTCTATTTAAATTCATTCACTTATAAAGGAAGCCACTTTTAAATAAATATTAATCCTTGGAAATAAAGTAATCAAGTATGAAAACCTTTATTAAATTAATTTAAAATAAGTTTAAACATTGATTTAATAATAATCAAAACATAATTAATTCTTAATCAAACCTTAATTAAATCTTTATTAATTAACTAATTAATATATAATTAAACCCTACCAGATTAGTAATCAATTACTAATAAATTAAATAATTGAACCTTAGTTAAATAAAAATTAATGCATAATTAACTCTTTGCTTAATTAATAATTAATTAAAACCCTCTTTATCAACTAAGTATATTAACATACTTAATTTAATACTTTGGTACTAATTACGTTTACTAATTAATAATTAACTATTACTTATCTTTAATAACTAATTAGTTAAATAATTATTAAACTCATACTTAATTGAATAATAATTTCCTTTTATACTTAATAAATGATTGAAAATGGCTTTCAAAAATATTAAAAAAACACTTTCAATTTATAAAAACATTCTATTTTTCCAAATTGCACCCATGACGACTATCGATGTGGATGCCATAACTTAGAATTAGATTCTAAGTTAATCTCTCAACTATAACTCCTAACCACTTTGCTTACTTTATGAAACAAAAGCACAAGTTTTGAAAACTAATTAACGTTGGAAACTTTGAAACCCTTTTTAGTAATTTAAACTAGTAAAAAATAATTTGGTTTCCAAAGGATCTCAAGTCGCGTAACAAATCAAAGTGCTTGCTTTTTAAAATATACAGCAAAACATACTTAATCATAACATAACTTACATGCCACTACTTAACACGTAAGCAAGATCACATTTTTAAAATCAATCGCAACATTTAGACTTTGATTTACAAGTCTAACTCACTTATTCTCATATAAGCATACATATAACCTACCAACCAACTAATAACTAATCAACTCGACCAATATATTAGACGACAATAGACAACATAACAACGAGCACATTTTCCCAAAAAGAAAAGAGTTTACTCACCGAAAGCTAAGAAAGCAAACCAAAACTTTTCTAAAACTTGAAATAGGACATAGATCTTTACTTTTCCCTAACCAAACTTGCTTTTTAGCCTAGGAGGGTGGTTAGTGGGCATTACCTAGGTGGTGTAGGCTCGGCCAAAGGTCAACAAGGGGTGTATGGACATGTTTTAGGAGGAGAAGGGTATAGAAAGAAGCAAGGAGTGGTTTTAAAGTGTTTTTGAGGATTAAAACGAAGTGAGGAAATGATTTTTAAAACTTTTGAAAATATATGGAAGCCATTTAAACTTTAGAAAGCTTAAAAAAGGATATGTTAAAATTTAAAAAGTAGAAAATGAAATGGTGAAAAGAGAGAAAATTTGAATTAGTTTCATAGAAATTGAAATTTTAAAATTACCTAAATGCCCTTAGCTAAGATGCCCTTCTCTCATTTCATGTCATATAATCATTTCCACTGTCTTCCACACACAACATCCATGAAGCCTACTCCTTTACCCAACATGTTAAGTTCTTCCTTGTACTTAAGATGTTGAGTGAAAATGACATATCATTCTTTCATATTTTATTTTATTTTAATTTGAAAATGTTTAACATCTCTTACTTTTATTTAAGTAAACTTATCCTTGGTCATATCATATCACTATCCATACTTATGTATGTAATACATATAGGTGTATATGTTGACCAAATGATTACAACCTTTTCGACAACTTTTAATGGACAAAAATCGAAAATTCAGAAAACAATTTCCTATCATATTTTCTTCGAGCTAACTATTTTTGTAAACACGTTTTGAAAACCATTTCACCATCACTAGTTATTATTTAAAAGGGATATTTTTGAAAAATAAAATTCAAGGTCGTTACATTCTTCTTCTTTTAAAGAATTCTGACCCCGAAATTTCATCATACAAGTACCCAAAACTATTCATAAGGCCGCATGATGTTTATTGGTCATCCATATGCAAAATCTAATTCGATCTCTACTCGAATACATAACTTCACTTTCGAACTAGTATCATTCTCACGATTTCCTAGTGCGGACTCCGATGAGGCTTCCTAATTAGAAACCTTCATTCTTCTTACATTGCCATATACTATGACAGAAAACCTTGATTCCCTATCAAGAACCTCCACCAAGTGTTTTTCATCAAAAATCGAGTGATAGATCCTTATTTGGAACTGTGTAAAAATCAAAAATTCATATACTCGAATCTTGGATCAAAAACTATATGAAAAAAGGAAACGATCTACGTTCAACTTACGCACTTATATTATTGGTTTTCACTAATACCGATTCTATTTCTGTTAAAATTATTTATGAAAGTATATCATCAAACTAATCTTTAGTTCAACTTGTATAATACCCTACTACATCCTAAGAGTATATACCACTATTGGGTTCGGACATTTTCCATTTTGAATTTATTAAGTAAACTCAAAATCTAAATACTTGGTTTTATTCCAAAATCCCTTTTGAAATGAATCTACATATTTTACCAAAAAAGCACACATATAGCTTGAAAAACCCCAAAATGATTCTAAGGAACTGGGTACTAAATAATAGTACCATATATTCCCTAAACAAGAAGGGTAATACTTAAAAGAAATGCTTACAGTCCGAACACATCTCTTTTCCATTTTTGCTTGTTTTTAGGCCACCCGAACTAATTAACATAAAAATATTTGTTCCATCTCAAACTACCCTTTTTAAAAAATGCAGTTAACCCAAAAAATGGATTAACACACTATATTGAGTATGAAAGCATCGACCTTGTTCTTACAGAGAGATAATATAGAAAGTAAATTTAAAAGGAGCATAAATAGTAAAAGACAAAAAGATTTTTATGATGGTTCGATTGTTAATAAAGCCTGCGTCCATTTTATAACTTTTTTTTAACTGACTACTATTACTGGTTGAATCTGCTTATAATATGATTGAATCTTCTAAGTTAGATCAAGTCACAAGTACAAGAGTTCATTAAAGAATCATAGTGAACCTCTAGATGACTATTGTGTAGGAGGAGAAGAGTGAAGAATAATCTCTGCAGAGTTCTAGTAGTCGGTTAAGAAGATCATAATTATGTTCTAGGTGGGATTGTATATATAGGGGTTGAAGACCACTTCGGCCAAAACCACTTTGCTAGAAGCCTATACTCAACATCATAAAGGAGATTAGAAAGTTTGAACATGACCCGAGCTAACCTAGTGGATCGCTAGCGATCCATAGGTGATGGATCGCTAGAGATCTATGTACTTAGTCAATTCTTGAGTGATCTCCATTTGGTTGTCTTCCTATCTCCTATTTGAGTTTCATGTCTTTTGGATTTGTTTGATCATCCATCTTCATGGGTCATCAAGTCCAGAAGAATCATCCAAAGGTCATTCAAAATTTAACGAAATCAGCTAAAACTTTGTAGGCACACTCTAGAGGATGTGTGGGACCTGCACTATAAATTTTAGGTTATAGGGACTAACCTACATAGGTTGCTAGTGATCCATCAAAATGGATCACCAACGATCCACCATGTCTTCTCCAATCATGCTCATTTTTCTATGAGCCTTCTTTTTATCTTCTAAGTATTCCATCCAATTTTCAAGTCAATCTGATTCTGTATGAGTTCTATTGCTCCGGTTTAAGCTAGCTGCTTTGGTCAAAACAGCTTGAATCGGATGAGTCTTTACTTCTTGAACTATGCTACTTGGAACGCTATGAAACTTGGCTAGTATTGTTGGAAGACATAGTATATCGTGATGCAAGAGGTTAGGATGACTCACAATTCATCTTTATGGATAGCTAGCAATCCGTAGGTGATGGATTGCTAGTGATCCATCCCCTTGGTATATTCTTGACTTATTTTTCTTGAAGTCCATTGACATGTTTACTTGATGGCTTCGGTCAAGTTTTAATCATTCTAGCATAGTCTGGATGTTCTAATTCCTATTGAATTCTATTGGATTAAAAACCCAGTAAATATTTGCCCCCTAAAATATGCTTTAGTTAGAAATAAAATGTGCTCTAGAACAAGACAGTTTCAGATTACTATTCTGTGAATTTTAGTGAATCGTCGGGGTCCATCTCAAGATGTTGTTTTCAATTGACTGGCTTCTGATAGCCATTCATTTTTAGATTTTTATCAGAATTTCAATTTCTAGTATTTACAATTCAATTTTTGCTTCGTAGTTTACACAAGGGTTTATGTGGTTGCATGATGTAGGTGAAATAAAGTTTTGTCTCGAACGATTGTATAACATTCTAAAGCGAAGTATTGCTCTTTGTCTTTAACCATTTCTTTTCGAGGACTTGGTTAAGTTCCTATCGCCGTTTTGAATTCTAATGTGATGATTTATTCCAAAATCGGATATAATGGATGATTCAATCATATAGCTCTTCCCGTTTTTAGTACTCCAGTGATCCTAAAAAGAGAAGCTTCCCACCTCGCTTTGCATAGCGGCTCTGTTATCGATCGTTGATCGATAATGGGTAAGCATGGCAAAGATAGTTTCAAAGGACGGTATGGATTGTTTTTCGAATGTAAGCAAGCTATCTACACTAGATTGTTTGTTTGTAGTATTCAGGATACAGGACCCTTCTCATGTAGATAGCACATAGCATATGCCCCAATCAATGCTTAGAACTCGACTAGTTGACATAAGTCGACTTCCTTTAGATTCCAAGCATTCGTTGTATGGGAATATTACTTAAAATAAAACATACTCGACAGGGTTAAATGCCAAGTTTAGTTGTTGAAAATAATTTTCGGTCATCCAATCATTAGTCTGGCGGAGGGACTTCCACTCCTCCAGAAGTTGGGTCCTTCGCAACTTAGGCTCCGCTTATTATTCCTGCGATATTGGGATGAACGATTACAGTTAAATTACAAGGCACAACTGCTCTTGTAGATTTGTAATTGAAGTTTGATCAAGCACAGTTTTAGTCTTCAGAAACTAGCGCATGACTTGTTCGATTGCGATTATCCTTCCTTTGCATTTTTTGAAATTCGACTTGCACACAGCTTCTATCTCTGGGGACTACCGGTTTAATTCCTCGATTAAGAGCATTTCTTTTTCTCACTATTGCACCTCTTGTGTTCATGTGGAGCATAGTCATTTACTGTAATTGTATACACGTAAGTAATACTTCTGCGATCATTTTCGGCACATTCCTTTTCATAGCTTTGTTCAGAACTATGAGGTAGCGTCGTATACCCGGTTCTGTACTTAATCCTTTCTTATGCACAACTAAGTTCGTTTCAACAAAGTGTTGGTGTATATGCCCTAGTCTATAGGGCTGATTTCTATAAATACTAAGTCTATGTGTTTTCCAAAGACTAGGTCTCCTGGGCAATACATTCAATTAACCCAGTTTGATTGACATGATATCTCCTATCTCTAGAAACTAGGGAATTTGTTGCTTGATTCCAAGCACTAATTTTCTCAATGATATATGTTTCCCAACTATAATTGAATTCCTCCAAGTAGACATCTTCGTCCAATGTCATTCTAGGTACATGGGCTGGAAAGACGTGTCACCGTCATCTTTTGCTAGAGTGAATTCTTCCAAGTCCATGGTTGAGACCCTAATCATGTATCAGTTTCTATCTGTAGAAACTCTGTGCGAATGAATCAACTCTGCATATTTTTTCTTGATGTTGTGAATCTTTAGATAACATGAGATGCCAAAAGGTAGGGCTAAAGATTCAATCAAACTCTTGCTTCTGTTTCTGAATGCAAATATATCGATAGTTTCATTTGAGGGGTTTCTTCTTAACATCACCAAACTTTGGGTAATGACACACTCCTGCAAGTTGGAACCAAATGACTTGGTTAGACCGTAAGTAGGTCATCGATCCTTCTCATCATTTCCAGACTGCGTGCGACGATTGATTTTTGAACATTAAATCCTTTATTTCCTTTGTTGGAAATTTTGTTGCCAGAATGCTCTATTTTGCGATACAGAACCGTTATCTAACCAACCTCATGGTTATTTGTGTTTGGACTTTGCAACATTTCTTTTAAACAAGTATTTATGCGTCTATCCTTGCCCGAGGGACTAGCTATTTTAAATGCCTGTATTTGGGCCATTGTGAGAGATTGAGAGGTTTGGAACAAATGATTTGATTGCCCCTAGTATGGCTAATAATCCAATTCTAGGATTGACGAAGTTCGATGGTTTTAGTTCCGACCTTCCGTGATTGTCCCTATATTTCCTTAGTTGTGCATGTATTGCTTGGCCACTGACGTCATCATGGAAGTTTTGTTCATATGCTAATTTCTATCTTCAAGAATTGGTAACCTAGTTGCTTTGTTTCAAGCAACATTTCCTCATGGCTTCTTAACTCCTTTTAAGTAGAATTTATAAAATTTGGTTACGCACCATCTTTCAACACTAGAAATTAGCATACGAGCAATTCAACACTGGAATTTTCTTTCGGCGCTGTCTTAATTATTCCCATGCAGTGTAAAATCCCTGCTATGTAAGGTCGAACCATCCGGTTGGCCTATGAAGGTTAGTCTTCATGTCGTTGCCTGTCATAGGCAATAGTAGTTTTCTAAAGACAAGGGTAGAAACTTAGTTGAGGACCAACTTCTATATCCGAAAGCTAGTGCATTGATGGTTCACTAAAATGATTGTTTCTCATCGACCCTGTAGATTAAAGTTTTCTTCGCATTGCCAGGGTACTTAGTGATTAGAAAGTTTTCCAGCGTTGCGGGGGCAACACTTGTACTAATGAAATAGAAAGTTCCTAGCATTGCTAGATAACCACTGGTACATAGTAAACGGAAAAATTTCCTGACGTTCCCAAGGCAACACCAATGCTTAGAAAATGAGAGAAGGCCTTGGCATTGTCGAGACAACATCGAAACTCAGGAGGTTGGGATTGACTTTCCCCATTGATTCGATGGTATTTTTAATCTAGTTGGGTACTAGTTTCGGTCTTCAAAAATTTGCACTTCGATGATTGGATTGTAGAAGTATTTTCATAGTGCTGCTTTTCTTTGGGCAGTGTTCAAGTCATGTTGGTGAGGATTGAATCATTCATCTGATCCTGTATAGTTGAGTAGATCCCTTTCAACCCAATGTGGCTGTTTTCTCAACTTCGAGACACACCATGTTCTGGAAGGATTGGAGTCCCATGCGTTTTTGTTGCCTAGCCATGTTTATCATCGTCAAGTGTTACCTTTGGGAGTGTAGGGTTATTGCTTAGCCAATTCCATGGTTATTCTTATTCGTAAAAAGTGGAATTCCTTCAACCGGTTTTTGTTATGATTTGACTTCTATATACGGAACCTTTTATTTCTAGGTGTCAAATTCTAAGTTCTTACAGAAAATTAGAAATTGTGGAGCGAGTCATCACATTACACCCAATATGTCCGCATTCATACCAATCCTGATCATGGATCTGTAAAGTTCGATAGTGTTTGTCTTGAATCTATGACACCTAACCTTACTTGTTTCAGGCCATATGTGTTATGCTAGGCTGATAGTATTATTGCATATATCAAGCTTATACGTTGGTTCCAATCTTCAGGAATCAATGGTTTAGCCTCTTTATTTCGAGCGTTCTCTCCTTGCTGCTGTCTGTCTTTGGATAATAGCTTATTTTTTGCAAGTTCCTCCTTTTATTCTGGAAATGCCTTCGGTTATCGTCTATCTTTGGATGACGATAAGTTCCTCCTTTTATTACAAGTTGGAGTGATTTTTTATCCTGACCAGGTGTTAATCTTTTATGTTCCCCTCGGTCCACATGGTTGATTATTCAGAACTGTTAATGTGAGACTCGATGTATTGGGCAGCTCCCTGGATGACCCTAGTCAAAGATGCGTCGCGGCTCCTATGTCTGAGAACTTATGACTTGGATGTCTTGAATTTAGATATTTTATGCGTTAACTTTGGTCAAAGATCGAAATTCTTTGCAAACGTCTTGGATTGTGAACTTTGCGGAACTACACCTACAATGTCGATTCCTCCAGGCAACGGGAGTTAATCCCTGTTAATCCTGCATTAGAAAGTTATCCCAGTATTGTCGGGACAATATCGGTACTTAGAAAATTTTAACAGTTTGTTGATGATGCCAGAGCAACATCAAGCAATGCTTGAGCGATTATGAAATGCGCGGCTTTTAAGAGTGTGCAGCTTACGAAATGCATGGCTTTTAAGAGTGCATGGCTTATGAAATGCACAGCTTTTGAGAGTGCACAGTTTACAAAATGTGCGGCTTTTAAGTGTGTGCAGCTTACGAAATGCATGGCTTTTGAGAGTGCGCGACTTATGAAATGCGCGGCTTATGGGATCGATACGACTGGTCGATCTAGAATGGTTTGGAATTTCTTGATGTTGCCAATCTTCAGGTAACGTGGGGAGTTCTTGCTTTGGTAGCGTGGTTCTACGGCTCAAGACGCGATGCATGACTTATGGGAGTGTGCGGCTTATGAGATCAATACGAACCGTCGATCCGAAATGGTTTAGAACTTCTCGGTGTTGCCAATCTTCGAGCAATGTGAGGAGCTCATGCTTCAAGTGCATGGTTCCACAGCTCAAGAAGTGATGCGTGGCTTATAAAATATGCGGCTTGTGAGATCGATATGGCATGTCGATCCAGAATGGTGTGGAACATCTCGATGTTGCCGATCTTTAAGCAATATGAGGAGTTCATGCTTTGAGAGCATGGTTCTATGGCTTAAAAAGTGGTGCGCGGCTTATGGCAGTGCGCGGCTTATGAAATTGATACGAGTCGTCAATCTAGAACGGTTTGGAACTCCTCGACGTTACCAATCTTGGGGTAATGTGAGGATTTCGTGCTTCGAGAGCATGGTTCCACGGCACGAAAAGTAATGCATGGCTTATGGGAGTGCACATAATGTTGTTGGCCTTCCTGGTGTTGGAAGTGCAATACCAGTCCTTAAAAGGTAAGGATCAAGTTTTCCCATCAATCCAATGACTTGACTTCACTTAAATTCCTTTCATCAGTTCTAAGAGATAAGTGGTTTTTGGATTGGTTAACCGTGGTTTGGAAGATGTGCATGGCTAAATAGATAAGGCTGCCATAGTGGAGAGATCTCCAGCCTACTTCATAGAGATGGTTATGAAGAAAGAGCTTGTGGAAGTTCTGGGTGAGACTCTCAGTTTTTGGTCCAAAATGCCTTTAGAGAATAGGTCTTCAACTGGCATACAGTTTAGGAGGAAAAGGAACTAGACAAAGGGTGGTAAAGGAGGAGTTGGGAAGAAATAAGCAAGTGTTATGCTCCTATTTCGTTCGTTGCACTAGCTAGGTCGTTAAGTCCATAGTTGTCAGAATACCAGAATTTTTGATCGGGCATAACAGAACCGTGGTATGATTAGTCTTAGCTTTTCTTATAGCTATTCAAGTATGCATGGTGTCCCTCATGCAATAGGGTTATTCGTGCGCTTAAATAATATCCAGGGTTTCTCCACAACCCGTTTGGTTGCATGCGGTCTGGTTGGATGTAACTATGTCTTCTAGATGGTTAAAGCAAGGGAAAGCCTCTATCTTTAGAGATTTATACATTAGGGGTTTGAGATACTTGGTTCTCCCAGGGGCTGTATCATGGCTTGATTCGAGTTGACCTCTGATTAATCACAAGGTCGGTTCAGTTTTGGTTTAGTTTCTTTGAGCGACTTTGAAGATCTGGAATTCAGCACTATTTGTCTCATTGGTCGTTGGAATGGACACCGTTAATTTTGTGGAGTTACTGATGTGATTGTCGATTTATGACCCCAAAGCATGACTTCGTTGGCTTTGGGAAGTTCTGGATGGGATGATCGCTGATCTTCCAGTTGGCCTTCGTGACGCATTAGTTTGCAAAGGATTTTTGGATCAGATGACCACTGATCTACTAGTTCGCCTTCAAAACAGTTTAGCTTGTGAAGGACCTTCACGACGCTTTAGTTTGTTAAGGAGTTTTTATGGTTGGATGTCTGGCAACTAGACGGCCTTGGAACGATAATTTATCAACGCCAAACAGAATTTTGGTTGGATATCTAGTGACCAGACGACCCTAGAGAGATTATTCATCGACTCCAAGAATAGTTTTGGGTCGTGTGTCCGACGGCCTGGTGGTCTTAAAGCGATGATTCATCAACTTAAAGAAGAATTTTGGTTGGATTTTCGACGACCAAACGGCCTTGGAACGATAATTCATCGATTCCAAGAAGAGTTTTGGGTCGTGTTCGATGGCCCGGTGGTCTTAAAGCGATGATTCATCGATTCCAAGAGGAAATTTTGGGATTCAGCTAACGGGAACACAGTTTTATCGGTTCTTGGAGACTAGGGAGTTAGGTCTGTTTGTTCGAGGATTCTTTGGACAAGCCTTCTCGATGCTACCAGAACAATGCATATTCTCAAAAGGAGGATCGACATGACTCGTCATGGGCATTGAAAAATTTCTTTTGCCGTTCTTTCTGAAATGCCCCCATTGTCTCGGTTTGGCTTATTTAAAAAAAAAGTAGACAACGATGGATGAGAGGGCATTGCTTTAGGTTGTTGCCCCATTCCTTAGTAGTTAGCTAGCCAGAGTGTCATTTACTAATCATCATTTCGTCTGATTTTGTCAGTTAGCTGAAACACATTTTACTGGGGCTTTGTGGCCTTGCTTAGGCAGAAGATCCCTGAGGTCTTGTAGCATCTTCATCGTTTGGTATTTTCTTTGGCAAATTGTCTGGTTTACCTTCTCCCAATTGCACTACCTCTAGTCTCTAGAATTAGTTTTCCTTTCCATAGAATTCTTCCAGGGTAGTAGGCTATTTCATCCTTTAATGATTCATGAGGGTCTTGCAATAGACTGCATCTGTCGCCCTCACTTCATCCATATGCTAGTCATACCTATAAAAAAGCAATTTTGAATCAGTTGTATAGTTGTAGGAAGGTATAGCTGGTATGATAGACTTCTTTGGATATTATGCATGCTTAAGGCTTCAGTGAATGGGTTTCGATTGAGGAATATGCTCTAATCATTGTCAGTCCGGTCCATTTTCAAGTTACGGCTGTTTATAATGCTTGAGAATGACATATGCATGATTTTCTATGCTTGAATGATTGGAAATGCCAATTGAATGGAAAATCACTGAGGATGGGGTCATGAATCAATGACGATCCCCAAAAAAATTTCAAACTAGGTGAGATCGGTCTGGGGTGACAAGGAAGTCCCCATAAGGTTGCATTCCAAATTTCAAGGCATTTGGAGTTCGCATGTTCGAGTTATGGGAAAAAGAAGATGGATCAGCATTGATGGATTGGTGGTATTTTACTTAGAGTCCGACCGGAGAAAATCTAACCTTTGCTTTGAGCCAGAACATGGTTCGCTTGGAGTCGTAGAATTTGAAGTGCTGGGTTGATGACAAATGGTGCTTGGAGTCATTTGCATGTTTTCTTGAAGAAAATCTTGGTTTTACCAAAGTCTGATTTCGGGCCAGAACTTCCTAGGTTTTCTTCAGTCAAATGGGTGATTACCCGAGTTCAACTTTGAGCCAACCTTAAAGTGATTTTTTCAACGAGCATTTTGACGATTTTTAATGTTTCAGCCACGACCATTCATGATTCGACAATGGGAGCTCCATGATGGAATTGGAAGCTGGTCAGTTGGGAGTGGTCACAATATACCACGGTAGCTTGTCTTTATAATCGATCCTGGTTTGTGCCATATCTCCTTGGTTCTCCCGCCTTTGGGAGCACCGTTTGAGTAGCAGTTCCTCGTCCATTGCCTGGCACTATGTTGTGGAATGGGTTTTAAAGCTTTTTTTGCATTTTATACGTTAGCATTTTCATCCAACTTGTCTTCCAAATTGTTTGTCATCTTCAAAGCCGGAGAGAGCCATCATTATATCTTCCCATAGGGTTTTCACCCCTAAGTTTGGGTTTGTATCAGGCGCTTTTGCAGAGTGGAGTGTTAATGTTTTTTTTCCTTCATGAATCTTGGAGCTCCACCCGATGCTTCCTTTTGCTTTTGTCTTATGTTTCTTCCATTCAAGCCAGAAACAGAAGAATGCACTTGCTCCATAGCAGCATGGCTTCAGGCACCGTTCTAGGACTAGTAGTGATTGGAGCGTTAAGAGAACATTTATCTTTTCCATAAACGCCTTTTAACTATTTTCCATTTTCTGCTTAATTTCATCAACCATCTTATTCAATTGTCCCTTAGTCACAACTTCATGCTGTATGGAGAATCCTGGAACCTGATCTCCAGAGTTAGGTCCTAACAATAGGTTATTGGGGTTGTTAACTTCAGTTTGTTAAGGGTTTGTTTCTTCTGCAACAATGGTAACTCTTATGGATCTTTCGGAGGTAATTTTCTTTCTTTCTGGTGCCATTGATACTCAACAGCAAATCTTCAAAGCAGGGATTGAGGATCTAACTTTTGAACCTATCTGATTTGAAGTAGATAGCTAGAACTAAGCCCAAGTTGGGTCTCAGTGAAAGCACCAAAATGTTAACCCAAAAAAATGGATCAACGCCCTATATTGAATGTGAAACCACCAACCTTGTTCATACAGAGCAATAATATAGAAAATAAATGTAAAAGGTTCAGAAATAGTAAAAAGACAAGAAGATTTTTATAGTGATTTGTTTGTTAATGAAGCCTACGTCAACTTTATAACTTTCTATTATCTGACTGTTGTAACAAGTTAAATCGTATTACAATAAGATTGAATCTTCTAAGTTAGATCAAGTCACAAGTACAAGAGTTCACTGGAGGATCACAGTGAACATGTAGATGACTATTGTATGGGAGGAGAAGAGTGAAGAATAATCTCTACAGAGTTCCAGCTGTCAGTCATTAGATCCTGTTTATATTGCAGATAGGATTGTATTTATAGGGCTTGGTGACCACTTGGGCCAAAGCCGCTTTGCTAGAAGCCTATACTCAGCGTCATAAAGGAGCTTAGAAAGTTTAAAGGCGACCCAAGATAACCTGATGGATCGCTAGCGATCCATAGGTGATGGAACGCAAGAGATCCATATATTAAGTCTATTTTTGAGTGATCACCATTTGGTTATCTTCCTATCTTCTATTTAAGTGCCATGTCCAAATATCAAGTCATTTGGAGTTTGTTTAATCATGCGTCTTCTAGGGTTATCTGGTCCAAAAAATCATTCATAACTCACTCAAAACTTAACCGAATCAGACGGAACTTTGCTGGCACATTCTAGAGGGTGTGTAGGACCAATTTCAGGTGATGGGGACCAACCTACATGGTTCTCTAGCGATCAATCAAGATGGATCACCAACGATCCATCATATCTTCACCGATCATGCTCATCTTTTCTATAAGTCTTTTTTTACATCTTCTACATGTTCCCCCCAAATTTCAAGTCAATCTGTTTCCGTATGAGTTCTCTAGATCTAGTTTAAGCTTGCTGCTTTGGTCAAAACAGCTCAAATCAGACGAGTCTTTACTTCTTGAACTACGCTACTTGGAATGCTATTAAACTTGACAAGTGTTCTTATAAGAGAGTAGGTCATGATGTAAGAGGTTAGGATGACTCACAATGCATCCTTATGGATCGTTAGCATCCATAGGTAATAGATCGCTATTAATCCATCCACTTAGTATATTCTTGGCTTATTTTTCTTGAGATCCATTGACTTGTTTTCTTGATTGCTTCAGTCAAGTTTCAAGCCATTTTGGCATATTCTGGATGTTCTAACTCCGATTGAATTCTATTGGGTTAAAAACCCAGTTAACAAATAATCTATAAATTTCTGAACATATAGTTTAATAGAATATTTATAGCCAACTTGCTTTGGGTTTGTTTGTATTCGAACTTGTTTTGATCGTACAATTATAAAGAGAATAATTTACTAAATGCACTACAACATTCACCTAGGAAAATGTCCGATCATCACTTAGAAGATTATTCAGATCAGCACAAATAAATCAAGACTCATTCCCTGAAATAATCCAAGAAAATACTCTTACTTGAAAATTTTCTTTTCTAAAATATTTACGCTTAAAAAATATTTTAAGTAAAATTTTTACTACTCTTTACCATAAAACATTTGAAATCTTATTCAAGACTTCGGGATTTAAATGCCCAAAACCTTTTATTTATAAAACATATTTTTATAATCCAAGTTTATATGAAATCACTCCTTTGTACAAATCATTTCATAAGTAATTATTCTAAAATATTCTAGCTTTCCTTTAATAAAAATCTTTTATAAAAATCTAATTTTATTCCAATATTAACATCGAATGTTATAGTCAAATTGTGAAACTTAATTCACAAGATGTTCATTTCAATATTCCCCAATTTTATCTACCCAACTCATGCTATGACAAGGGTAATTATTTATGAATCAACAAACAATAGTCAATGCCTCAAAACTGGATGAGCATGACTACTCAAACCTTAAACGGTAACAATTGAATATTATCAATTCCTCACAAACAAGCACCTCAAAAATAACTATATTATTTTTGAAAATCATTCTTGCATATATAAAATATATAACATGGAAAAATTATTTCATTTACCCACTTTAAAATAATACTATGTTGGTTAGCCTTGTTTTAGTGTTTAGGAATCCCTTTCGGTGACATAGGCCAAACGCATCGATCAGAATTCTTATACCACTCAACCGATCAAACAACATAAATAAACAATTTTATAACACTAACAAATATGCGCTCTCATATACATACACTAAAACTTATATAGGGTGTCATTTACCCTATCTTACTGAGTTTACCCTACCAGGTTTAAGGTTCTTGCTTAACCTACAGCTCTGAAACCAGCTGTAGCAACCTGCCTTTTCGATCCTTAAAAGTCGACACTAATGGATCCATGGTATTCACGTACCAAGCATCCAAGTGCCGAAAAGCAGCTTGTATGGGAAGAACAAAAGAAGAAGGAACATAGAGTCTCACAAAAACGTGACGAGTAATATATAATACTAAACAAGTCTATACAAAAAGAGGACTTTAATATACATACATAAATTAGAGTACAACACTAACCCATCATCGGCCTGGACAGTTATAACAACATGTCCTTATAAATGCTGATAACTACAACAAGAAAAAACAGCGAAAGATAAAAGAAAATACGAAAGTACGTCTTGGAGGCATCCATTTCGCATCCTGAAAGCTCCAAAGTGCCCAAATAAATCTGAAAAAAATATGCTATGGTTAACCTAAGCATTATAAGAAAATAACATTTGGATCGGCCTAATAAAACTAGCTGAGAAACATAATCAAATGGATTCTTAATGTTTTATATAACCTTTAAAATAAAGGTATCTCCTAAGATCATGATGCATATAGACACGGATGGACTTTTACCTTATATAACCAAAATTTCTATTGAAAACCAGTGATATTATAATAATGTCTAGGGTTTAAATAAATTATGAATATAGCTGGAATGCTTGCATCTCACGTTCAAGCATAGTTAGGCACAATCAAGTCTGTACAGCGATTATTGGAGAATAAATTCCATACAATGACAAGGCATCGGGGTACCAACTACCATAGTACACCTCTAGAAAATGTACTGAGGGCCTCGCCTGGACCCCCTACCAACATAGGACTGGCCTACCCCTTACTGGATAGTACCGAATATGTCATCACATTGGTTGCTTTGCAACCTTTTAACGAGAACTCTCATGCACAACCAAATCCATATATATATATCTATGTGTATGTGTTTGTGTGTGTGTCTAGAAAGGTAATGGTATGCCTTAGTAGGTGCGACCCACTTAGCTCTACTGCATCTCCTCGGATTTTAGTCATTTCTGGTTGATATAGCTTGAGGTTACATTTACCTTTTATGTAGCAATCCTACTTGGAATGTCAAAAATGCCCTTCAAGCAGCAATGCAGTGCTAGCATTCATCCACACAAGTTGTTCAGGATATGAACAAACCGAAGGCACTACTTCTACTACATCCATTTTGGAATCACCCTCAGGATTATAGCAAGTAGCTCATACACTTCAAAAGCTCTGTATTCGATGCCATTGTCTTTAAGATTTCTTCAATATGTCATTGGAATTGAATCGAAGTGCTTTTCGGATAATTCATTCTCATCCGATCCGAGGGTCTCTTCGAACCAACATTCGGTAGTTTCTAGTAAACTCAATTCCAGTTCTTCCAAAAATAAACAGATAAGATAAGAGCAAGGATCACCCTCTAACCTTTTAAGTGGACGGATCTCCTTATCATTTTTCTTAAAGAATAGAACGAGTTTATAGGTACAGTAGTATCATCTGAGATAATAGTACTATATTAATCATGTGTTTTCTCTAGATATTTCAGAGCTAAAACTGGCCAAGATTTTGATAGTCGGTTATTTTAATATCAAATAAACAAACAATTCAAATGCAGATTTTATTCCTAATGGGATGTAACATCCCCTATCTAGAGGACCAAAGCGAGCACTACAGATGATGTAGTCAACTATAGTATTAAGTTCCAACGACTAAATACGGCTATGTTAATGGTATCTATAATATCGGAAGTACTTGAATATGAAACAAATTATAGATTTCAAAATAGAATTTTCCATTACATTTAGAATAGGTATTTCATATTTAGATTACATAATCCCAAACGTTTCCCAGGCAATGATAAAATATGCTTATTACAAAATACACCAAGAGCAACATATGAAGATGCCCCCTTGGATGATCAGAGTCGCATAGTCATAATTGACTTAACATATACACAACGGAAATAAACAACAAAACAAAGAACTGCAACTCCTAAATAGCTATCTGTTGCCTCCTAGTCTCCTCCAGTAACTTTATTCATCATACTACTAAAACCTGAAAGAATTTAACCCTTAGCCTACTCAAATAAATTTTTGAGCACCCGAGAGTTTAAAAGGAAAACATAAACTTCAAGTCAGGCATAAAGTCTAGTGTGAATAATACTATACATCCCAATCATTAATGTTAAGTGAGACTATGTCGCTTAACGGAACGGGTTTCCCCTCAATAACATTCTTTTAAAATATATCTTTTGCAAATCTTTATCCTATAACCAAAATTGTCTAAAACTGTAAGTATTATTATGTAAACGTACATATCAGGTAATAAATGGACTATCTATCTGAATACTATAGTTTTGTTTGGCTTAACATTATCCTTTGGCTGACTCGGGACTACCAGACAAAGTAATAAAATTTATCTAACATCTGTTAGACTCACCTATTTTGGACGGTCTGTCCTTAACTATCCATTAAATACTTCTCTTCTGGACGGTCTGTGCCTAATTTAACATCTCTCAGTGTCACCAGATCCTAATGGTTTTGCGGGCTCGCCAATAACCTATCTGTATACTAACATATATTCCCTTCTGTGTATAATCATAATTGTATTATTACCTGTGACAAAGCCCTACACACCAGAATTTTAGACTAAATCAGCCGGGGCCAATAGCTAATGTATAGGGCGTGACCTTATACCAGTCACTTATGGTATTCTAATATCTGAATCATTTTACTTGGCGATAACTTCCCTTAAATTTTCCTTGATAAACTCTTTCAAATTGATTTAAATCTTTAAATCATACTTACACAAGGAAAATACATATTCTCTATGCTTCACTCAAAATCACCTTGCCACGTTCTATACATGTATATTTTACTCAACCCCTTGTTAAAGAAAACATTTACCCTTTTTGAAACCATTAAACCTTGTCTTTCGAAAACATTGGAAAATCCTTTACTTTCCTTTCTCCGAAAGCTTCAAAATAATAGACATCCCTCTTTAAAACCTTTTAACATTTCCTTTCGAAATCACTGAAATAAACCTTCCTTTCTTTTCATCGAAAGCATCAAAAACAAAGGAAAAACCTTCCCCTTCAATGCGTTTGAAACCCTAGAAACCGCACCTTTGAAACCATTCATTAAAACTCTTTCGAAAGCATTAAAATACTAAACCTTTCGAAAGACTTTGGGTTCAGTTTCAAACATGTGGAAACTTTTCGAAACCATTCAAAGTTTACTTCTTTGAAACCTTTAAAAACCGTCTCGGTCGAAACCTTTTGAATTATGCCTTCAAGTACAGCAAAAAGATAATAAGCCCATTAAAGTCGAAAGCACTTCTTTCGAAACCATTAAAACTATTTCTTTCGAAACCATTTGGGTTATACTTGAATTATAGGAAAAGGGACTTTAAAACAGTTAAGTCGAAAGCTTTTGCTTTGAAATCATTTCCTAAGTAAAAAAGTGATGGTGTCGAAACCATCACTTTGAAAGCATTAGAGAAGTGACTAATTTTTAAAAACTACGTATACCATACGAAACCATTGACTTCGAAAAGTAGAAAAGCGACAGGCAGGGGTCTCGGCTTAGTCAAAAGCAACCATTTAAAACTAAAGTGCAACCCATTCGAAACATTCTCTTTTAAATCCATTGACTAGTCCAAATCTAACTAAGTCGAAAGCTATTTAGTTGAAAGCTAGCAGACGCATTTTAATTTAAAAACAAAGTGACGCTTCGACCCCTTCGGAACCTATGGTGTCGACCTTATAACTTTCACCTTCTATCCATTTCGCTACGTACCAATTTCTTGATACCAGGCATATTGGCTTCGATGGAGTTGAGGGTGGAGGGACTTGGTCGAAAGCCAACCAAGGTAGAAGCAGGTGCCGAAAGCAATAAAACAGTTAAAAAGCCTGAAATAAATAGTTATTTTCACTTAACCTGCTTTATGTCTAAATTTTTGATTGCTTACCTCTTTTCTTCACCACTAAAGTGTTGCACATTTCAGAACCAATTAATTAATTTAAATATTTTGCTAAACACCTATTCTCCTTAACTAAATATATAAAATATTTAAGTCACATACCTTAAATAATTTTATATATCCATCAAAACACTTAGGAAAATTCTATAAAAATTCCTGTAAATCCTTTTCATTATGTTTTCTAACATATATAAATTTCAGACAAAAATGACTATTTATTTTGCCGTAAATAATTTATAACTCAATAAATCATTTTCTTCACAAGAAAATTAATACAAAATCCACCATAATCCAAAAAATTATGAAAATTGAAACTCTTCTCCAAAATATCGCTTTTAATCTACATTAAAATTTGTAAGGCATTTAGATGTCATTTAAAAGGGTTTTCATATCAAACATATTATAAAAACAAATATGAACATGTATAAATCATCAACAAGTATATATAAACTTCCAATCATCCAAAACATGACAATATAATGCAAAATTGTTTTTGTTTACCCTTAAATCCAAAAACAATAAGATAAATAGGATGTACTAATCATTCACCTTAGCTTTGTGATTAATATATGAGATTTGTTGTTGAACAAGTTGCTTTACTTCTTCTTCTTGAAATCGTAGATTTATCTTCTCTTGAGATTCAAAATGGTGGTCGGCCTTAGAATATTTTTCTTGAGAAAAATGGAATGAACGTTTGTTTGAATTCCTAAGAGTTTAGGGTATAAGTTCTATCATTTTCCTATTTTTCCCTCTCTTCTTTCCTAACACTTTTATTCGTGCTATCTTGTTTTAATTTACATTGAACATGGCACGGCTACCATTGGTTAAACCAAATCTCAATCTATTAATCATCTTACATTATTTTATTTTATTTAGCTAATTAAATATTCTAAATAATGTAATTGAAAATATGGGGTTTTACATAGGATCCTCCTTAAAGAATTTTGTCCTCAAAATTACGATAAGGAACACATCAAACATTCAAAGGTAAACAAACCATCAAAATAAATAAGGTAAGCATCTCTAATCCTGCTCTCAGTCTCCTAAGTACAGTCTCTAGCACTGTCACTCCACTGGACTTTCACTAATCTGATTGTCTTGTTCCTTAACTTCTTCTCATCTCTTGTGACTATCCGGATAGGCTTCCTAACTATAGTCATATCTGGTTCCACTACAAAGTCCCTAACACGGTCGGTGCTATAGTAGTGTGTGGACCCCTAACACATTTCCTTAGATGAGATACATGAAAAACATCATGGACTCCCGTTAAACTACTCGGTAAATCTACTCTATATGCGAGTTTCCCGATCCTTTCTAAAATAGGGAACGGTCCTACGAACCGTGATGCTAATTTCCCTGCCTTCCCAAACCTGATAACACCTTTCGTTGGCACTACTTTGACAAAAACATGATCTCCAACAGAGAACTCCATATCTTTTCGTTTTCTATCTACAGAGCTTTTCTGCCTAGACTGAGTTTCCTTCATTCTTGCCCTTACCAGCTCAATCTTTTCTGCTACTTCTTTTACGAAATCAGGACCAAGAATCAATCTATCCCTAGTCTCTAACCAACATGCAGGGATTTGCATGGTCTTCCAAACAAAGCCTCAAACAGTTACGTTCCTATACTAGTTTGATAACTATTGTTATAAAAAAACTCAACTAGATGAAGGTGGTCTTCCCATGATCCCCCGATGTCTAATACACAAGCTCGTAACAAGTCCTCCATGATCTCGTTAACTCTTTCAGTCTGCCCATCAGTCTATGAATGTTAAGCGATACTCATCTTGAGCATTGTTCGTAAGCTCTCCTGAAGACTTTTCCAAAACTCGCTAATAAACAAAGAATCTCTATCACAACAATAATTCTTGGAATTCCATGCAATCTAACCACATTCTTCGTAAATAACTTAGCCAACAGAGGTGTCGTCCTATTTACCTTAACCAAAATGAAATGGGAACTCTTAGTCAATCTGCCTATTATGACCCATATACTTTTCATTCCGTCTATTAGATTTCGGCAACTCGTCTATGAAATCCATAGAAATAGAATCCCACTTCCAAGCCAGAACATCCAATGGGTGAAGTAATCCACTCGGCTTCTGATGTTCGGCTTTTACCTACTGACTGTTCAAACACTGTTTCACCCTTAAGCCAACATCCCTTTTCATGCCTTCCCGGAAGAAAATTCTCTTCATATCTTGGTACATCTTCGTTCCTCCTGGATGGACAGTGAACTTTGAATGATGGTATTCCTCCAAAATCTCTTTCCTTATGTCTTCCACGTTTGGAATACATAACCTGCCATTTTTTCTCAGCCATCTATTTCGGTCAAGATGGAAATCCATTAAGTCATCGCTCTCCTTCCTTCCCTTAATTTTCTGATTCGTTCAGCCAAAACTAGATCCTCCTCCTATTTAGAAGATATCTTCTCTATGATTACTGGTCGGACTTCTAAACAAGACAACCTAGCAGACTCTCCACCAGACTCAGCTTCGGACCTCCATAGTATTCTACAAGCTGACAATGATTCCAAGTCTTTCCATTTTGATATCATTGCCAACGCTACATTTTGATGCTTCCTACTGAGCTCATCTACAACCTTATTTCCTTTTCCGGGTGTATACTCTATTCCAAAATCATAAGCGGCTAGAAACCTAACTATCTTTACGGTCTCATGTTCAGGTCCTTCTGAGAGAATAAATACTTCAACGACTTATGATCTGTGTAAAGCTCAAACCTCTCTCCCAACTCCACACATTCAGTGCAAACATAATTGCAACTAACTCCAAATCATGCATTTGATACCGAACCTCATGTGGTCTAAGCTGTCTAGAAGCGTAGGCAATCACTTTACCCTTCTGCATTAGTACAGCTCCTAATCTTGTTCCACACGCATCAATATATAAAACTAAATCTTGATTCCCCTCCGGAACCACCAACACAGGTGCATGGGTCAATAAGTGCTTCAAGCTTTGAAATGCTTCCTCACACTTATCGGTCCATATAAACTTTACATCTTTTTGTGTTAGCTTAGTCATCGGTGCTGCATTCCGTGAGAAATCCTTTACATACCTCTGATAATATCCCGCTAATCCAAGAAAACTTCTTACCTCAGTTACCGTTTCTGGTCTTCTCCAATTATTAGCTGCTTTGATCTTTTTTGGATCAACTGATAATCCTTCCTCCGAAACCACATGACCAAGAAACTTCACTTCTTTCTTTCAAAAATGGCACTTGAAAAACCTTGCCTTTAGCTGATGCTGCCTTAGCATTTCCAGCACAACTCTAAGATGAAATTCATACTCCTTGTCATCCTTGGAGTATATCAGAATATCATCTATAAAAACCAATATGAATATATTCAAGTGCTCTCGAAAGATTCGATTCATCAAATCTACAAAGAATGCCGGTGCATTAGTGAGTCCAAACGGCATAACTAATCATTCGTATGACCCATATCTCGTCCCGAACGCCATTAAAGGTATACTATCTTTGGCTACTATAAGCTGATGAAATCCTGTTGCCAAATCTAACTGAGAGAATGACTTTCCCCGCTCAACTGATCGAACAAATCGTCAATCCTTGGCAGTGGATATCGATTTTTTATCATCTTCTCATTTAACTTACGATAATTGATACATAGCCTTAACGATCCGTCAGGCTTCTTAGCAAATACAGCGGCTATTTTCCAAGAACTACTCGGTCTAATAAAACTCTTTCCTTCCAAATCTACTAATTGAGATTTCAACTCCATCATCTCTATTGGCGTGATCCTGCTTGGCGTCCTACTCATTGGTTCTGCACCAGGCACTAAATCAATCTAAAACTCAATGGCTCATGTCGGCGGCAATCCAACTACAGGCTCAAACACATCTACGAATTCTCTAACTACGAAAACATGATATGACTCATCTTCCAATTCCATAACACCCAACAAAGAATTCGCCACACAACTGGGGTTATCTACTGTATAAACTATCCATTCATTACAATCCGGGTGTCTAAGTGGTATTTTACTATCTAGGCAAAATATCCTAGCATCATAATTATTTAACCAATCCATGCCCAATATAATTCTGAACCTAACAAAATCAAATACATGCAAACAACAAACAAAGTTGTAACCTAGCAGCTCAAACTCTAAGTGGTCACACTTCATCCCTAGCGTCCCATACCCTCCTATTGGATTCGCAACTCTTAAGGAAGTAACTAAATACGTGGGTTCTAGGTTAAGTTTATCCACTAAACATCGAGATATAAAAGAATGAGATGCATCAGTATCAAATAAAACGCTAACAGATGTATCATGGATCTAAAGTGTACCTCCTAACATAGCCTTTCGCTTCTCCTACACTATTAGCATTGACATTGCAGGCTCCAATGCGAACACCTGGCCTTTATCCCCTTTTGCTGGCTCTTTGCACTGGTCTCGTAGTGCCCAATTTGATCACAGTTAAAACATATAATCCTTTTCTTCTCAGTAGCCTTCTTTCCTTTGCTTGTCTGGCACTCATGAGCATAATGGCCTTTTTTATCACACTTATAGCAGACCATCTCGGACTTTCCTTTCTTTGCTGCAACTCCTTTCTAAGCATTCCTTTTATGAAAAAACTTTCTCTTTTGGCCCTGTCCGACCTGGACCTCCTTCTTCTTCTTCTTCTCCAAACCAGCTAACATCTTCTCATGTTTCAATGCCATTTCCACCACCACATCACATGGATCTCTAATGTGTAAAGTAGCCCTAGCCAACATTGGCTTCAAACCTCAAATAAACTTTTCATTTATTTCAACACTGTGTCAACAGTGGCATACCCATAACGGGCTAACTCTTCGAATCTACTAGCATATTCCAAAACTGGCATTTCTCCTTATTCCAGCTCAGAAAACTTTCTGACCAAGATAGACTGTGCCATTACTAACATAAACCTTTCTTGAAACTTCCTTCCGAACTTCGCCCATGCCATAGTCTCTTCATCCTCGCTCGCAGTTACAGTATTCCACCAAAACAAAGCAGTTCCTTGAAGCTATCTTGAGCAAGTCTTCTTTTCTACATGTCATTGAGCCCTAAGTCAGCAAAAATCCTCTCGCAGCATAGTAGCCAGTTTTCCCTTCGATGGCATCTTCTTTTTCGATAAAGATTTTCCTCCAAGCCTAGTATAGTCTCTGCTCAAATTAGCATATTGATTGACCATCAGAGCTTCTTGAACTGCTCCTCCAGTAGCATTACCTCCAACAACTCCAACTGCGATTCCAACGTGCATCATGTTTATGAAAAATTGATACATTGTACCCATGTCTACTTGGGGAACCTCGGAACCAACGTTCTCTGCCTGAGCTTGACCTTTTCTAGCAATTGGTCGGGTATTTCCATTTATGGTGGTGTTGTCTCCTCCTTGATTGACTCTGCCTCTTCTTCCATCCATATCTACATTTGAGCCTCATGAGATATAGAAGAATAGCCTAACAATGATTGGAGTCTAGAGATAAAGCTTATACTCATATATATAGCAAATACAAATACATTACTATAGCATTATCCTCTACCCCAATCCTATCTCTAATTCCTAAGGATTATGTTTTCAAAATTCATTTTTAGTTAAAGTTTTTTCTTTTCATAAACCTATGCTCTAATACCAAGTTGTAATGTCCCCTATTTGAAGGCCCAAGCTAAGCGCTACAGATGTTATAGTCATCTATAGTATTAACTTCTGACGGCTAAATACGACTATGTTGATGGTATCTATAACATCATAAGCACTTGAATATGAAATAAATCATAGATTTAAAAATAGAGTTTTCCATTACATTTCAAAATAGGTGTTCCATATTCATATTACATAATCCCAAACATTTCCTAGGCAATAATAAAGTATATTATTACAAAATACACCAAGAGTGACATATGAAGATGCCTCCTTGAATGATCAAAGTCATATAGTCATAATTGACTTAATACATACGCAGTGGAAATAAAAACAAAACAAAGAGCTGCAACTCCTAAATAACTATCTGTTTACCTCCTGTTCTCCTCCGGTAACTTTATTCGTCATCCTACAAAGCCTGAAAGAACCTTAACCCTCAGCCTACCCAAATCAATTTTGAGCACCCAAGAGTTTAAGGGTAAAACATAAACTTTGAGTCAGACATAAAGACTGGTATGAATAATACTATACATCTCGATTATTAATGTTAAGTGAGACCACGCCGCTTAGCGGAACGGGTTTCCCCTCACTAACATTCTTTTAAAACATATCTTTTGCAAACCTTTATAATGCAACAAAAACTAGTTAAAACTATAAAGCACTGTTATGTAAACATACATAATAGGTAACAAATGGACTATCTGTCCGAACATTATAGTTTAGTTTGGCTTGCTATTAACCTTTGGCTGAATCAGGCCTATCAGAAAAAGTAACAAAATTTATCCAACATCTGTTAGACTCACTTCTTCTAGACGGTCTGTCCTTAACTATCTGTTAAATACTTCTCTTCTAGACGGTCTGTCCCTAATTTAACATCTCCCAGCGTTACCTAATCCTACTGTTTTGCAGGCTCACCGATAACCTATCTGTATACAAACATATATTTCATTCTATGTGTAATCAAAAATTTAGTCTTACGTGTGACAAAGCCCTACACATATGAATTTTAAACTAAACTAGCCATGGCCAATAGCTAATGAATATGGCGCGGCCTTACACCAGTCACTTATGGTATTCTAATATCTGAGTCATTTTACTTAGGAATAACTTCCCTTAAATTTTCCTTGAAAAAATCTTTCAAATTGATTTAAATCATTAAATCATACTTACACAAGGAAAATACATATTCTCTATGCTTTACTCAAAATCACCTGGCTATGCTATATATACACACACACACACACACACACACATATATATATATATATATATATTACTCAACCCCTTGTTGATGAAAACATTTACCTCTTGCGAAACCATTAAACCTTGTCGTTCAAAAACATTGAGAAATCCTTTCTTTTCTCCAAAAGCTTCAAAATAATAGACATCCCTTTTTAGAACCTTTAAACACTGCCTTTTGAAAACATTGGAATAACCTTCCTTTCTTTCATCCAGAGCTTCGAAAAAAAAGGAAAAACCTTCCCCTTCCACCCCTTCGAAACCCTAGGGAACCACCCCTTCGAAACCATTCATTAAAACTCTTTCGAAAGCATTAAAATACTAAACCTTTCAAAAGCCTTCGGGGTTCAATTTAAAACATGCGGAAAATTTTCAAAACCATTCAAAGTTTACTTCTTTGAAACTTTTAAAAACCATCTCGGTCAAAACCTTTTGAATTATGCCTTTAAGTAAAGCAAAAGGATAGGAAGCCCATTGAAGTCGAAAACACTTCTTTTGAAACCATTAAAACTATTTCTTTCGAAACCATTTGGTTTATACTTCAATTATAAAAAAAGGGTATTTAAAACATTTAAGTCGAAAGCTTCTATTTTAAAACCATTTTCTAAGTAAAGAATCGATGGTGTCGAAACCATCCCTTCGAAAGCATTGGGAAGTGGCTGATTTTTAAAAACTAAGTATACCTTCCGAAACCATTGATTTCGAAGGGTAGAAAAGCGGCAGGTAGGGCTCTCGGCTTGGTCGAAAGCAACCATTTAAAACCAAAGTGCAACCCATTCGAAACCATCTCTTTTAAATCCATTGACCCAGTTGAAAGCTAACTAAGTCGAAAGCTATTTAGTTGAAAGCAAGCAGGCGCATTTTAATTTAAAAAAAAGTGATGCTTTGACCCCTTCGAACCTATAGTTTCGACCTCATACCTTTTTCCTTCTATCCAATTCGCTACGTACCAATTTCTCGATATCAGGCGCATTGGATTCGACAGAGTTGAGGGTAGAGGGACTTGGTCGAAAGCCAACCAAGGCGGAAGCAGGTGCCGAAAGCAATAAAAAGTTAAAAAGCCTAAAATAAACAGTTCTTTTCACTTAACCAACTTTACGTGTAAAAATTTTATTACTTGCCTCTTTTCTTTACCACTAAAGTGATGCACATTTCAGAACCAGTTAATTAATTCAATAGGTTTTCACATCAAACATATCATAAATACAAATACGAACATGTATAAATCATCACAAGTACATATAAACTTCTAATCATCCAAAACATGGCAATATCATGCAAAATCATTTTAGTTTACCCTTAATTTGAAAAATATATGAAAAATGGGATGTAGTAATCATTCACCTTAGCTTTTTGACTAAAGATATGAGATTTGATGTTGAACAAGTTGTTTTACTTCTTCTTCTTGAAATCCTAGCTTTATCTACTCTTGAGATTGAAAATGGTGGCCGACCTTAGAATATTTTGCTTGAGAAAAGTGGAATAAGCGTGTATTTGAATTCCTAAGGTTTAGGGTATAAGTTCTTTCATTTTCCTATTTTGTCCTCCCTTATTTCCCAACACTTTTATTCATGTTATCTTGTTTTGATTTACATTTAACATGGCACGACTACCTTTGGTTAAACCAAATCTCAATCTATGAATCATCTTACATTATTTTATTTTATTTTATTTAGCTAATTAAATAGTCTAAATGATGTTACCAAAAATATGGGGTGTTACATTAGATCCACTGAGCCTCAATTAATTAATCTTTCCATATATCAAATTACCTTCAAATCGTTGATTTAAAATACTTTTTCAAAAAGATATCTTCATAAATCTCTTATTCGCCTTTCAATACTTGAAAAACATTCATATACTTATCTCAATGGTATGATTATATTACAAAAACATTATGCTTTCAATACTTGAAAATATATCCATATACTTATCTCAATGCTATAAGTATATTTACAAAACTTAAGGATGATTCCTCTTTTCAAAATGTATAATTAAATGAGCCAAAACAAATATCATTTAAAAACATTTCTTACTGTAAACTAAACCACTTATCCTTCAGTGTTAATGCAGAAAGAATGTTTCCATACCACCATAATTAAGAAGGATTAATTAGTCACATTAAATTTCATTCCTTTATAAATTCCCTTTTCTATAAGACCGTTTGTATTTTACAAATACCTTTATAAATATCAAAATATAAAACTTCTTTATAAATTTTTTTTACAAAATATCATTTATAGATCTCCTTTAAATAAAACCCTTTATTTTTAGTATATCCCATTTTATAATCAAATGGTTATTTATAAATAATTTTATTAAATAAATTAATTACCTTTAGACATCATTTATAAACACGGCCTCAAATAGTTATACAATTGGAGTTATTTTAAATCTTAACTTTACAAATTCAAAAATAGGCTTAGCGACCATAATGGTACTAAACTAAGTTACCATTTAATTAAATTTGACTTCCCAACTCATATAATTGGTATATACATAAGCAACATAAATGTAAATAAAAATCAATCAGCAACCACTAACTAATCCATCACTTATATTGTATTAATTTACTGGCATACGATCCAATGTCCAAATCCATATATCAGCAGAACGGAGATTTATTCTTCTAAATGGATGTTCAAATAATCCACTTAATTTAATTATAGCAGTACAGAGATTTATTCTGCTAAACAGATGTCATCAATATTCTATCTAATTAAATTATAGAAGCGCGATGCATTTTATTGTGCTAAATAGATAATAAAGTTTTGTATAACTTATCCATATTTGTTTGGCTACTTAATGGCTCAAACAAAAGAGAAGCCCTTGTATTTAAATTCAATTACTTATAAAGGAAATAGCTTTTAAATAAAAACTGATCCATGGAAATAAAGTAATCAAAATTTAAAACCTTTATTAAATTAATTTAAAATAAGTTTATATCTTTGTTTAATAATAATTAAAGCTTAATTAGATCTTAATTAAACCCTAATTAAATCTTTATAACTTAATTAATAAATAATTATGCCATACTTGATTAGCAATTAATTAATATTAAACTGTAATTAATTAAATAATTAAACCTAAATTAAATTTAAATTTAAATTAATACTTAATCAACTCTTTAATTAATTAATAGTTAATTAAACCTTTGAAATCCTTTTAGTGATTTAGAACTTGTAAAAACATAATTTTGTTTCCAAAAGTCTCAGTTCGCTTAAGAAATCAAAATGCTAACTTTTTAGCATATACAACACAACATACATAAGATAACATATATAACTTACATGCTACTACTTCACACATATTCAATATTACATCTTTAAATCAATCACATCATTTAGACTTTGATTTACAAGTCTAACTCGCTAATTCTTACACTAGCATACATATAACCAACCAACCAACATAATTGCTCATCAACTCAACCACTATACTACACAACAATATATAACATAACAAAGATCACATTTTTCCCAAAAAAATAGTTTACTCACCAAAAGATAATAAAGCAAACCAAATCTTTTCTAAAACTTGAAATAGGACGTAGATCCTTACTTTTCCCTAAGCAAAACTTGCTTTTTGGCCTAGGATGGTGGTAGTGGGCTCGGCCTAGCTGGTGTGGGATCGCCAAAGGTGAAAAGGGGGCATACGGACTTTTTTTAACAAGAGGAGAGTATAAGAAGTAGAAAGGAGTGATTTTAAAGTGTTTTTAAGGATTAAAAAGTAGAAAAGAATTGATTTTAAAAAAAATTTAGAAATATATGGAAGCCGTTAAAACTTTAGAAAGCTTAAAGAAGGAGATGTTAAAATTTAGAAAGTAGAAAATGAAACGGTGAAAAAGGAAGAGAAATTTTGAATTAGTTTTATGTAAATTAAAATTACTGAATTACATAAATGCCCTTAGTTAAAATGCCCTCCACTCATTTCATGACACAACCATTTCCACCCTCCTACCCCTTCCACAAGCAACATCCATGAAGCGCACCTCTCTTTACCCAATATGTTGACATGTTTATGTATTTATGATGGTGAGTGAAAATGACATATCATTCTTTTACATGTTATTTTATTTTAATTAGAAAAGGTGTCAAATCTCTTACTTTTATCTAAAAAACTTATCTTTTACCATATTATAGTACTAACCATACTTATGTATTTAATATATATGTGTGTGTGTGTTAACTAAAATGTTTACAACTTTCCGATAACCTTTAGACGACGAAACATCGAAAATTCAAAAAACGATTTTCAGTCACATTTTCTATTTTTCTTCTAACTATTATTTTTGTAAACAAATTTTGAGAACCATTTTACCACACTGTTATTATTTAAAAGAGGTATTTTTGAATAATAAAATCCTTTTATTAGTTATTTAAAAATATATTAGATATCCATATTTAAAGTGATTAAATTTTAGGTCGTTACAAGGACAATCTACTGCTACACCCCCTTATTTAATGGTAGTAATTATGCTTATTAGGCTTGTAGGACGAAAATTTATTTGCAGTCTAATGGTTTAGATATTTGAAACATTACCCAAACCATGTACACTGAGCCCCAAATGAATTATGCACAATGGACCACTCATCAAAAGAAACAAGCACTAAACAATTGAAAGGAAGTGAATATTTTATTCTACGCCTTGGATAAAATTGAGTTTAACAGAGTGTCTATTTGTAAAAGTGGATATGAAATTTGGAGAACACTACAAGTCACACACGAACGCACTAGCAAAGCTAAACAGACAAAGATATCCATGTTAACCAATCAATTTCAACTGTTTGGAATGAAACAAAGTGAATCTGTTTTTGATATGTATTCTAGATTTCAGATCTATTACATGCATTATATCATTAGAAAAGAATGTTACTGAAGAGGACCAAGTCAGATAGATCTTAAATTCACTTTCAAGTGAATAGGATCAGAAGACTCCACCAATCGAAGAAACAATGATATTAGTACTATGAAAATAGAAGATTTAATTAGTGATCTAATGTCCTATTAAGTACAGTTGCAGGTTGGAAAAGAGAATCAAGCAAATGAGAAGAAATCATTGGCACTTAACACTACATGCGAAAATCATGAACAAGATAATGATGATGATAAGGAAATAAATTTCATGACCTTCAATGCATTCTTGAAATATACGAAGATGAACAAACTTTGGAAAACTAACAACTGTAATTCTAGAAATGGAAATGTTCTTAGGTGTTTTAAATGTGATAAAGCTGGTCATTTGAAAAGAGATTGTCCAAGCTTGAAGAAATCAAGGTACTCTTCAAACACTTTCAATAAGAAGATGAAATATGCTTTCAATGCAACATGGGATGATTCAAATACATCATCAAGTAATGGTGATTCAAAAACTGAAAAAGCCAACATGTGCTTCATCGCAAATGATGACCAGTATAGAATTTTAACGAAAAAATTATAAATTTTTTTGAATGTTTTAAATGATATGTATAAGAGATATAAAATTCTTAGAAAAGAGTACAAGATTAGTTTAGCAGAAATAGATAGAATAAAAGTTTAACAAAATGTTAATCGAAGAAAAACAATGTAAGAAGATGAAATTGAAAGAAGTAATGATGGAAAGGATTTGAAACTTGAAAGTTTTAAAAACTGAAAAGTGAAAGTGAATCCTTAAAATTAGAAAATCTTTCAATGAAGTTTGAAATCACCGATTTAAATGATAAAATAACATCTTTGGACAATGTTATCCTTAAACTGCAACGAGGATTTGATAAAATGAAAACTGATGTTGATAAATTTAACAAAGGGAATGATAATTAGAAAATTCATCATCTATGTCTATACCCACTAACAATAAAAATGGACCTGGATACACATCTGAGGACAAATCAAAGAAAAAATAGTGCTCAAAGTACTAAATTTGTTAAGATTACCAAGTTCAAACCAAAACCTAGAAAATTAAAGATAAAACCCCCAAATAAGTTTATTAATTTATAGGTTCTTAGAAGGTTGGATAATAATGCGAAAGAAAATGTATTGATAGTTTTATTAATAAAGTTCATTTCTTTGATGATTATATTTTCTAATGGCATTCAAACTCTTCATGGGTTTGGCTTCCCAAAACTTAACCCCCATTGATCCCAAAATAAAATAGGGCACTAGTGCGCATACTTTATACTTTTCGTGTACCGAACAACGGAAACCGAACACTGGATGTTCAACGCATATGACAAGAAATCCATAGATACTGAGTGACATTATATAAAAAAATGTGAGATTGCGAACTTTGGACATAATTCAAAACAATATGTTATTGGCATCGGCAAAGTCGGTAATTCTAATACTCCTCTTATTTTAAATGTTTTACTTCATGCTTTGCATTGATTGTGATTTTCCTTATATATTCTACCTATATGTACACACACAGACATATACACACAAACCATATACATATTTGTTTAGCTGTGCTTAAGGGACTCTTTTTCATCCTTTTTATTGATGACAAAGGGGCGGAAAATATATAATATACTAGGCAAAATGATAAGATGAGTTCATATAATTAAGGGGAGTCGAATATAAAAATATTATATTTTATCTTTCAAATATTTATATGGTTGTCATCATCAAAAGGGGGGAGATTGTTAATATCCTAAGTATTGATTTTGATGAACAACCATATAAATATTACTACTAACATATCTCTGAGTTGTGCGGTACTTTCAGATATATTGTGGAGACATTTTACAGAGAAAAATAATAACTAAGTGGAAGCAAATGAATTGTATATATGAAGGTTAATCAGAGCAAATGGAAGAACAAAACTGATTGAAGAATAATGTTGTAATGACAGAGGTATTTGAAGTGATGAATAGTTGTTTGAATCTTAAAGCCTTTGTTAAAGACCCCATGATAATTATACTTGAAGATCATCAACCACTAACCTCAACTGAATCACAAAATATCCGTAAATACGAGAAACTTTGAAATCTGAAAATCAACAACACTTTATTGGAGTTCTTATTTTTTGAAACACACATAGGTCGACGTATGCTTCCATCTATGTTGACATACTAGCCGTTTTCAATTTTTGAAAAATCAAATGAAGGGATTTTCCCACCACCTCTTCACGAATAGACATGTCTCTTTAACCACTATTTAAAGGGCTTTGGAAAACAAAATTTCACAATAACTTTCTCTTTTTTCTATACTCTTTCATATCCGTACATTTATGAGACAGATCTCAATATTCTTCCACTTTCTTTGCAAATCCACACTCTTTCACTCTAATTCTTCAAGGATTTGCAAACCACATGGTATCAGATAATTTATACTTTAATTCATATCATTCTCTCTCTAATTTCATCCTATTCTTCAAAGAATTCAAAGATATATTGTTATTGGAGGTCTATAGGATCATTGTACTACTAAAGATCTACGAGAATCTGTATTGAAGGTACAACCACTCTCCATTCTCTACCGTGATTGTAAAGATAAGGTGTTTTTATAGCCTATGAAATCAAAAGGGTGATCTTATAGCCCGATAAATCAAGAGGGCACATCTTGTAGCCCGTGAAATCATGACTATAAATGTGTTCTTGTCACTCGTGGAAAACAAGTGGTGGTAGTGAAATTCTATACGGTTTAGTACAGAACTAGACATAGGATTGGTCAATCCAAACTAATATAAAAGGCTCTGGTGTTATTTACTTTATTGCAGTTTACTTTATTACTTACTTGTTCTGTAATGATTTATTTCCATTTGCAATTAGAGTTGATATAGTTTTAAAGTCATAAGCAAGTTTCAAATAGTGGAAATACACACTTCACCACTTCTAGTGTATAAATAGCCTTAAGATACATTCCGCACTGTGTTATAGACAACCCATTTTTCCATAATTCCCTGAACTAAGTAGAATACAAAATATGAGTTGGGAGTGAATTTGAAAAGAGAATATAAAGACAGATCTTGAATTTTTTATATAATAGGTTAGATGCTTTTTTTAGCTCCCTTTGTCCTAATAATTTCTTTAACAGTTTCAAAAAAGAGTATAATGATCAAAAATTGAATTTTCATGTAAGAGAATAGATCGAAAGATTACTTTTATAAAATAGTACCAAGTGTATTAGATCATAAACTCAACATTCATTCTTTATTAGTAGAACATATCCTTTTAAATGTCGGCCTCATACCTATCACACTTCAAGATATGCATTGTTGTCTCGTAGTGTGTCTTTAACAAATTATAATAAAATGTCATAAATATAAATTTATATTCAGAGCAATGAAAACACAAAAGGAAAGTTCAAACTACATTATGGTGAAATACAAAAGTAGTAATATGTATTTAAGAACAAAAGGATAAATGAACTGAAACTTAAATGAATAATACAAATATTAGATCACAATTTAATAAGTGCACAAATGAAAAAAAAAAGAATTGATGAAATACTAGATCAAGAATGTAACAAGTACTAAAATAAACTATAAACATGTGTACTGGAGTTGTTAAGGTACAAAATCTCTTTTTATTTTTTTATTTTTGACATTTCAACAGTAGATATTGTTGAATTTGGATGATTCAAATGTTCATTAAAAGGGAAAGAAATTAATTAATTGATTCAATCAAATCAATTAATTTAGCTGATATATGGAAGGATATTTTAAGGAAACTAATTAATTAGTAAATCAATTAATTAGTCTGCTATATGAAGAAATAAATTATTAGGCATGGAGAATAAAGGAAACATATGAAAACGAAGATCACGCCATCTATTTATACTAAAATCAAATCACTCAAATTGGAAAGATATCTGCGCAATCAGAAAACTGATTTGCTTAATCTCCAAGCAACCCTTCATTATCAAGTCTATATAAATGAAGGAACTTTATCTTCATATGAACAAGCAAGTGTAGTATCCACCATTATTCTTTCCTCTTTCTTTTGTACTCTCTTCTTTAGTGAAATAAAAAGTTGTTGGGTCTCCGTGGACGTAGGATATTCATATCCGAACCACGTTAAATCTTCCTGTCTTCTATTTCTGTTATTTTTCTGTGAGACTGCATAATTCTTTTTAAGTGTCATTGATATCTAAATAGGCAATACTAGATTCTGAAAAAATAAACCGCTTCCGCTCAAATAAATAAAAAATCACTACAGTTTGGTATCAGAGCTAGTGTTATTGTTTCTGTTTGGATATTAATGGCTACTTCTAGTAAGTCTGTTGGCAGATCTGGTGTCAATTATGGAGTAACACGTTTTGACGGAAAAGGAGATTTTGGTACTTGGAAGATGAAGATGGAGGCTGTATTGAAGAAGGAGAAGACTTACAAGGTTGTTTCTGTGCCTGAGAAATTGAAAGATATTCAGCTGATTTGGAAGAGATGGAAGATGAAGCTCTTACAACAATTCAGTTGAGCCTTTCAGATGAAGTTCTTAGAGAATTCTCTCAAAAGAAGACGGCGAAAGAACTATGGGATGCATTATCGGATGCATATTAAGACAAGTCTCTCACTAATCGGATTATTCTTCAGCAACAACTTTATTCGTTCAAGATGAAGCCTGGAGCTGATCTCATGGAGCATGTAGATGCTTTGACGACTTTGATTATGAACCTGAAGGCAGCGGAAGTTGATATTACTGATGAGGCTCAAGCTGTGATCCTCTTATGTTCCTTGCCTAAGGAGTATACTGCTTTTGTTAATTCCATGATTTATGGCCGCAGTAAAATTAGCCTATCTGATGTAAAGGCTGGTCTTCATAATGAAGTATTAAGAGGTAGATTGGCGAGCACTAGCTTGGATAGTGATACTGAAGGCTTATCTGTTCAGAGAGGTAGAGGCCAAAGCAGGACGAAGAAAGGTGGAGGACGGAATTATTCACGGTCTCAGTCTAGGGGGCCTAAGAATTTGACTTGCCATTATTGTAAAAAACCAGGGCACTTCATAGCACAATGTCCCAAGCTTGAAGGTAGAAGAAAAGATCCAAAGCAAGCTTCAGCTTCTACAGCAGAGAAATCAGATGCAGAAAGTGACACCGATGTATTTACAGCTTCTGGCTCTTCTGGGAAGAGCAACTTATGGCTGATTGATTCTGGCGCATCCTATCATATGACACCTGATAGGAACTGCTTTTCCACTTACCGTGAAATTGATGGAGGAGAAGTTCTGATGGGCAATGATGCTTCTTGCCGTATGGTGGGTGTTGGTAGCGTGATGATTAGGATGTTTGATGGTGTTATTCGTACGATCACCGATGTTAGACATGTACCTGATTTGAGGAGGAGCTTGATTTCTGTTGGGGCATTAAGTAGACTTGGCTTGAAGATTGTAGTGGAAGGAGAGAAAATGAAGATATCGAAGGGTTCCATGATTGTTATGAGAGTTGTGAGGGCAGGAAATCTTTATCTACTAAAGGGCACTACTGTAATTGGTGAATCAGCTTCTGTTACATCTGTTGATTCGGATTCTTCCAGATTATGGCACTTACGGATGGGTCACATCGGTGAGCGCAGCATGGATGAGTTGAGAAAACGAGGATTGATTGATGGAGTTCATCATTCAAAACTTGGTTTTTGTGAAGGATGTGTTCTTGGAAAGCAGACGAAGATTTCTTTTGGTACAGGAGAGCATAAAGCAAAAGCTGTCTTGGAGTATGTTCATACAGATGTCTGGGGTCCCTCCCCTTGTCCGTCTTTAGGTGGAGCCATATATTTTGTTTCATTTATAGATGATTTCTCTTAAAGTATGGGTATACTTTCTTCAGTCAAAGAGTGAAACCTTTGCCAAGTTTCGAAAGTGGAAATCTATGGTTGAGAAGCAGTCAGGGAAGAAATTGAAAGTTCTCTGTTCAGATAATGGCGGTGAATTTGTATCACAGGAATTCATCGACTATTGTGAGTCTGAAGGCATTAAGAGGCATTACACCACACCAGACGACCCCCAGTCTAATGGAGTTGCAGAAAGGATGAATCGGACATTATTGGAGAGGACAAGATGCCTTAGACTGACTGCTAAATTGAAGAAGGGATTTTGGGCTGAAGCTTTATCTATGGCGGCTTTCCTCATCAACCGCACACCTTCCACTGCCATAGATATGAAGATCCCTGAAGAAGTATGGAAAGGAGAGCCTGTTAGCTATTCATTTCTCAAAGTGTTTGGTTGCCCAGCTTATGTGCACGAGAGCAAAGGGAAGCTGGAACCTAGAGCTCGCAAGTGTATTTTTCTAGGTTATAGGAGAGGAGTGAAGGGATATAGGTTGTGGTGTCCTATTAGCAAGAAGATCGTTATGAGCAGGCATGTGACTTTTGATGAGAAGACTATGTTGAAGGTGGAGCCTTCCTCATCGGATGACAATGAGAGGACATGTGAAGAATACCAGATACAAAGCAAGTCATCTGTTGATTCTTTCCATAAACGTTCAAATAGTGTTTCCGATGACACCGTGGTTGATGAGGATAATATCGATGTTGGTACAGAGGATCAAACCCAAGGTGGAGCTCATTCGGAACCTAGGCATGTCAGACAAAGAAGAAAGCCTAAGTGGCTTGATGAGTTTGTTGGATTGAGCATCGAAGATATTAACTTCGATGATATGGCAACATATGCTTTGAATGTTGTCCATGATGAGCCCTGTGATTATAGAGAAGATATCGCATCAGTTAACGGTTCCGGTTGGTTAGTTGCTATGGAGGAGGAGATTGAATCATTGCAGAGAAATCATACTTGGGATTTGGTGCCTCTTCCCACCGACAAGAGAGCTATTGGATGAAAGTGGATCTATAGAGTGAAAGACGGCGAAAACGGTAATCTCAGATACAAGGCAAGGTTAGTCGCAAAGGGGTATGTTCAGAAGAAAGGGGTAGAGCATCATGATATCTTTGCTCCAGTGGTTAGGCATACTTCTATTCATATTCTTTTGGCATTGGTTGCTCATTATGATATGGAATTAGAGCAACAAGATGTCAAAACTGCATTCTTGCATGGTGATCTGGATGAGGAGATTTATTTAAAGCAGCCGGAAGGGTTCATTAACAGTAGCAGGCCAGACTATGTTTGCAAACTCAACAAATCTCTATATGGACTGAAGCAGTCTCCTAGACTATGGTATAAGAGGTTTGATAAGTTTATGCTTTCACAGGGATACTCCAGAAGTTTCAAAGACCAGTGTGTTTATTTCAGGAGATGTGATGGTGATATGATTTATTTGTTGTTATATGTTGATGACATGCTGATTGCATCTCGGAGTATGGCCAGAATTAAGGAGTTGAAAGCGGAGCTCAGTAGAGAGTTTGTCATGAAGGATTTGGGAAAGGCACAAAGAATATTGGGTATGGAGATAAGCAGGGATAGGAAACGGAGAGAGTTAAGGCTCACTCAAGCTCAGTACATCGAGAAGGTCCTCACTCAATTTGGAATGGAGAAAGCTAAACCGGTTGGCACTCCATTAGGCTCTCATTTTAAGTTGTCAAAAGACTTATCTCCCTCATCGGAAGAAGACAAAAGGTATATGGCTGATATACCTTATTCTAGTGCTGTTGGTAGTCTTATGTATGCGATGGTGTGCACAAGACCAGATTTGGCCCATGCAGTGGGTGTTGTGAGTCGATATATGTCTAACCCAGGCAAAGAGCATTGGCAAGCTGTGAAGTGGATTCTTAGATATCTTCGAGGCACTTCTTCGGTGGGCTTGTTATATGGTGGAGTGGATGGTGACATATTTCTTAGAGGATACTGTGATTCTGATTACGCTGGGGATAGAGATGCTAGGAAGTCAGTGTCGGGCTATGTTTTTACACTTGGCATAGGCTCGATTTCATGGAGATCAAAGCTGCAATCTATCGTAGCTTTATCGACTATCGAAGCAGAGTTGATATCGATTGTGGAAGCAACAAAAGAAGGATTATACTTACTTCAGTTGTTGGATGATCTTTCAATGGTGCAGCAGACAGTAGAGCTATTTTCAGACAGTCAGAGTGCGATTCATCTTGTAGAAAATCAAGCTTATAGTTCACGGACGAAGCACATTGATGTTAGAGGTTTCTTTCTTATGCTTGAGGAAGAACGAAGAAAGATCAAATTGTTGAAGGTGAGTACTTTGGATAATCCTTCAGATATGATGACAAAGTCACTTCCTAAGGACAAGTTTGAGCATTGCTCAAACTTGATCAGTTTGATACCTGTTACTTGAGCGCCATGGGGCGCTAGACCCAACAACTTATATGTTGATTATTTGATGATAAGGTGATGAAGAGAGATTGTTATATTTGAATCAAGGTGGAGTGTTGAATTTGGATGATTCAAATGTTCATTAAAAGGGAAAGAAATTAATTAATTGATTCAATCAAATCAATTAATTTAGCTGATATATGGAATGATATTTTAAGGAAACTAATTAATTAGTAAATCAATTAATTAGTCTGCTATATGAAGAAATAAATTATTAGGCATGGAGAATAAAGGAAACATATGAAAACGAAGATCACGCCATCTATTTATACTAAAATCAAATCACTCAAATTGGAAAGATATCTGCGTAATCAGAAAATTGATTTGCTTAATCTCCAAGCAACCCTTCATTATCAAGTCTATATAAATGAAGGAACTTTATCTTCATATGAACAAGCAAGTGTAGTATCCACCATTATTCTTTCCTCTTTCTTTTGTACTCTCTTCTTTAGTGAAATAAAAAGTTGTTGGGTCTCCGTGGACGTAGGATATTCATATCTGAACCACGTTAAATCTTCCTGTCTTCTATTTCTGTTATTTTTCTGTGAGACTGCATAATTCTTTTTAAGTGTCATTGATATCTAAATAGGCAATACTAGATTCTGAACAAATAAACCGCTTCCGCTCAAATAAAAAAAAAATCACTACAGATATCTATAACCAAAGAAAGATAATAGCAGTAACTTTTTGGAAGAGCGATATCTTTTGATTTGATTTTTCTAAGATTGATTTTGTTAAAATTGACTGCCAATTGGAGAACAAATATTATTCTATTTAACAAATTAATTTATTTTAAGAAGTGTACCTAATTTTTACAAAAGTTATTAATATATAACAAATTAAACATTACATGCCCGAAGTTATGACATGTCAGAAATGAGGGAAGAGGTTATTTAACTACAATCAAAGCTATAAGAGAATATGAACTGCAATAGGAGAAATTATTCCATCAGAAATCAAAGGGAAAATAAAATTATGAGATCAAAGCATATGAGGATATAAGATTTTGTTTTAGATGCAAAAGATGAAAAAATGAATGTAATATAGTAAAATGAAAGTAGAAGGTATACATATTTGAACAAATGGATTAGGAGGTGAAAGGTTATATTATTATAATATTATTAAGAAATTAATTTGGAGATTGAAATTAATTATTTGAAGAGTGGGAGAAATTCAAAAAAACAAAACCATACTTATATATACGTACAAATCAATTGTTGAATTACCTTTCATGCTCTATTGTAGGAGGAATGGAAATGAAAATAGTAGCATGATTAATATAACTAATTTGTAATACTAGCTACCATTAAAAAATCAAGAAAAATAAAGATGACTTAAGTTTGAAAATTCAAGAAAAATAAAATCAGAATTTAATTTACTCAGATTTATGGAAGATTGAGCAGAATAGAATTTAATTTTGTAGCTTAGAAATTAGATCAATTAGGGAAGAACGTTTAATGCCCGGGGAGGAAGTTTTGTTCCTGAAATTAAAAGGAGAGGAGGATGTTTTGAGAGAAACGGACTGAAATGAAGCTGCATGGAAAGTGGGTAGAATTAAAGAGACAGTGTTGAGAATGAAGAAGCGTTGAGAATGAAGAAGAAAAGAGAATTTAGAACTCGGTTTTAATATAAATATTTACTGAAAATAAAAGACAATTTTAGTATATATAACTAAAATTTCATAAATCCTTCATATAAATCCAATTTCTATTTCTAAACCACAATCATCTTTAAATTATATGACACTGAGTAGATTATATAACAAATTAGGCAAAAACAACTCACGTAGATTAGAAAATCTCTAAATCGCTCATTGTTCGAAATTGACCTCCCTTCAAATTATTGAATTCGTGATTCTAATTAGTATTAGATTACCACTCTTGCCTTGGCAAAGTGTCTATTCAAGTTTGGTTGAGTCGGTTGAAATTTAAATTCAAAATTTTGAAACACAAAAACCATGATCTCTCATATTCGGATTTTAATTCGGCAAATAAATATATTGTGCGCATCATAAAAACGAAATGGTCGCAATGTCGTTAGTTTTATTTTCAAACTCAAAATTTTTGAAAAATGACGATTTTATTCTTTGATCAAAGTTATTTAATTTATATCGTTATTTTAAATCATCGAAAGATACGAGTTATCACAACTCCGGAGTATCTTGAACATGAGCAAGAGTAGGCTCAGCTCCATCATACTTGTTGACCACTCCGGTCACTGGATCCACATCGGATCCACAGTTGTAGGCACGCATACAGAAACAGTACAGGCACCAGGTTCTTCATGCATAGCATTACTTCAATACATTCAGAAGCACCACATCATACCGTTGCACCAATGCTAATACAAACGTTTGTATTAGACATGCAAACATCCAATGCGGTAGCAGTAGGCATGGAAACTCTTCATGCAACCCATCAATATAATTCAATGAAGCAATGCAATTCGAATCTGCTTCAGAGGGGACAACAAAGACATACTTCCCCTTAACCCAAACTATTGCATTAGGCGCACACTCTTCCAATTCAGAGACAGTTGCAATAGACCTGCACCACTTCTGCCCCTTGCGTTGCAACATTGCCGAGTGTGGCTACTTCTGTGGTGTTATCAAAAGCAGTGTTTTCATCAACTTCTTTACCAATGAAGACAACACCAGTATCAGGTGAGACTATGGGACGGACACGCGAAGACAACTATTGCACACTGATAGTCATCTGTGTCACCAGAAGCTGCTATGGCAGCCAGCGACATGGTCTGATGAAGCAAGTGAAGTCTCAAAACTTGACCCAACAATGTTATTAACAACACATACATGATCAGAAGGGTCATGTTTATCACCAGCGGCTTTACCAATGCAGTTGAGGAAGGTGGCGACGAGGCTAGAATGTCATGCACCTGAGACAGATCACAACACGGTTAAATTGCAGGATCGATAGTCTGTATGTCGGGCACTTTCTCTGTGGTGTAGTCAGGGCCGAATGTAGAAATTTTTTCCAGAGGGGTCATATGTTAAAGAAGCAAAGTTAAAATACATAAAATTTCAAAATTGTTAGATTAGCTTATCAATTTCACTTGTAATCAAATTTTCTAACCATTAATTAATGGACATTTAATCAAAAGGAGATTAGTGTCTCTCTGGGAAGAAGGAAATGGATAGTTGCTGAAAGCAACTTGAACTTTTGATAGTTTGAGAGGGGTCAATTTACAAATATTTGGTTCTTTTACCAAAATTTAAAAAGTTGAGGGGGTTTAGCTGATCCCCTTCAGCTACACATAGATTCCCCCCTGGGCGCATCAATGGCCAAACCAATATACCAGTAATCGACGATGCTCAAATGGAATTAATACTTCCCCCTTTTGATGTAGTTATGTTCAAATCGGTGGAGTACTCAAACATGGCAGATCTAGAGGCATCAACTATTTTTCAGACAGAGATTCGAAAACATTAATGCTTTTTATAAAAGAGTTGTGCAACTCCGTAAAAGAGGAATGACATGGATGCTTTTTATAAAAGAGTTGTGCAACTCCGTAAAAGAACTAAATATTTATAATAAAACATAGGGTTTTGAGAGGCTCAAGAGAAAAAGTTAGAGAAAATTTTAGTTTTGAGGACAAAAGTTTGTTTTTTAAACTGAATGATACTTTTTAGTGTAAATCACAGAATGATAGTTCTAACTATCATTTTCAGTTTACACTAAAAGTGTCATTTAGACTAAAAAGCAAACTTCTTGTCCCTGACACTAAACTTTTTTGCAACTTTTTTCTTGTGCCTATTTACCTGTAAAAAAACATAACTAGTTTGTATAAACTTAGTTAACTCAGTTAAATTTATATAAAACTTGGATAATTTTTATAAATTGTTCAATTATTATTGCACTTAGTCTAGTTAAATTTTTGTGAAGAAGTCTGGAAAAAAAGTCATTACGGAATACTTACATCTACCTTAAAAAACTACGAATGATTCACACTGAATGTATCGCTGCTATTATTTAATGTGTTTGGCTTGAAGTAGAACAACACCTTTTAAAAGTCCAATTTAGTGATTTTGTTTTTTGAAATGGTACTTTATATACAACAAATCGTTGGGACAACATATCTCATGTCAATAAACATGTAAAAAAAAAATTGAACTTCTGACATTTTGCACCAAAATCGAATCAATTAACCACTTGAACAATGGTGCTTGTCAATTTAGTGATATTTATATTGACCAAAGATATTTTCCTCTTGGTTTATGCATAAATAAATTAATTGACAGCAATATGAGCGCATCACCAAAATAAAATATAAAAACATGTGAAAGTAATCTCAAATTAAACATAACATGATGTTTGCTAAAAAAGACTTTGCTATAGTGCAACTAACAATGAACAGAATGTTTTGAACGGAGTAGGAAACATAATGCTAACCGAGTTTTGAACTCGGTTCTCTGTTTAAAAACTCAAAGTTTCAAAAATTTACGTCCTATTTAATTTGTCTTACTTGATTTTAGTTTTTTCTCCAAACAAAAAATGCACAATTTTTTTTTTTTTTTTTTTTTTTTTGGAAAATGATCAAAATAAAAACTAAAGTTAACATACAAAATTGATTAAAAAAAATGTATATTTTATTTTTCCTATTATATTTGGAAAATAAAAAAAACAATCCATTTCTACGCCGTCGCTCCATCCCTTTCGTCGATCATTTGTTGTTTCTCCATGCCTTTGTCGTTCCTCCATAACAGTTGGGATGACTTAAAATTTTAAATATTTTCTTCTGATAATCCTCGTATTTTGTAACTAATCTTGAAAACGTACACAAAACTCAAATAATATCATGTGGCCCTTAGGAATAAGTTCAGTTTCATTTTGAATTATGTGTTTTGCGTTTTCAAATTCATTACAAAGTATGGAGAAGAGCGGACGGAAATATTTTAAATTTTATATTAGTATGACGATGACATAAGGACGATACAAGGAATGGAAAAATCGCATAGAAAAATCGCATAGGGATGAAGTGAAGACAGATGAATGGATAGTTTCTCGTGTTTTCGTTATTTTTAAAATATGAACAAAAAAAAATATTTGTTTTTCGTATTTATGTTAACTTTACTTTTAAAATTGATTGTTTTTCAAATAAGCACATGAATCATGCTTTGTTTGAACGAAAATTGAAAGTTAAAAAGGGCAAATCGAAAGGGATCTTACATTTTACAAACTTACTTATGGATCCATCTCAAATAGCTTATATGTTAATGGGGAAATATTTTGGAATCCAAGCTGACGAAATAACGGCTTATAAGTTTGCAAAAATATTTTAGATTGGCCAATAAACAGACAAACTAACGTAAGAGATTTTCTAAGCTAATAAGGTCCAAAACATCCTAATCATAATTTTTTTGAGAAAATATATCATGTTTCTTTAAATTAGTTGATACAACGTGCAATATAAGTTCTCACTGTTTGGTAAATTCATTAGTAACAAAACACGAGGAACATTGTTGATAAGCATGTACTCATATACCACATAAGCCAAATTCAATTTCCTTATATTTGATAAGTAAAACATGTAGAAAAACATAAATAAACAAATCCGTACACCAGGAGTAGCATGGTATAAACTTTTGCGCCTTTACAAGGTCTGACATCAACCGCGGTGAGTTCCACTTCTTTCTTCCATATTGACCATAAATTCCCTAGACATGGAATTGTTAGTGAAAAATCAACCGCATAAGACAATGACCACTAATCCTACCAGTATATGTGAACTTTACAAAAAATTAGCTACAGTTTTTAAGTAATTTTAAATGATTATTACAGATGTAAGTAAAAAGAAATAAAAATACCACATGATCCCCACTACTAACTGGGTAACCTGAAATGCTTGAACTATCCAAGTAATCGTTGTTGTGTATATATATATGTATATATATGTATATATATGTATATATATATGTATATATACATAGTATATATATGTATGTATGTATATATATGTGTGTGTGTATACATATATGTGTGTGTGTGTGTGTGTACACACACACACACACACATATGTATATACACACACACACATATATATATATATATATACATACCACATGATCCCCACTACTAACTGGGTAACCTGAAATGCTTGAACTATCCAAGTAATCGTTGTTGTGTATATATATATATGTATATATACATAGTATATATATGTATGTATGTATATATATGTGTGTGTGTATATACATATGTGTGTGTGTACACACACACACATATGTATACACACACATATATATATATATATATGTATATATATATAAATCGTCCATCCTTTTAAAGCCATTAATAAATCACTAAGTCCGCCTAGACAAAGGTTGTTTGCATTATTCTCCCCTCGTATCTTCTGTAGGTGAAACAGCTCTTGCCTAGACACCTGAGTTACTCTTGTTTCTAAGTCAATAAGTGGATCCCAATGTCTGAGAAATCTGCAACGTGTTGAAGTTAAATTATGAACATAATTTTCAAACAGATCGCTAAGTCCGCCGCCCTTTTTCTTACCACCATGAGCCTTATGATATACGGTGCAAACATTGAGATGACAACAATCTTTGTGTATGTTTGGAGTTTTATAAGGAAGGTTTTGTGTGAAAGATAATTACGGCATATAACCAAACCACCAACATTAGTCCTTTGCACCATAATCCACTGTATCTGATCCCGATTGAAGGTAATATAGCGAAGGGCGGAGTCGATATCTTTTTGTAAGGATCTATCAGACATTAGAAGAGTGTAAAGTATCACTTGGACACAACGATCTATTGTACACTGGTCGCTCGTTCCAATTTGTTTTGAAAGGGCACATGGATGAACACAAGTTTTAAGAAAAAAAATGGAGATTGAAACTTTTATATTCAACTTGTAATTAAAGGTAATAAGGAAATCAGTCTATTACAACTTGTTATTTACAACTGACGTCATACGACAGTTGTAATAAATGATCTTTTAACAAATGACATTTCCTAACAGTTATAACAAAGGATTTTAACATTTGGTATTTCCTTCAGTTGTTATAAACGTATTTTTACAATAGCATTTTCCTATCAGTTGTAATAAACATATTTTTAAGAACAGTATTTCCCTTCTAGTAGTAGCAAGCTTATTTTTAATAACCGCTTGTTTTGGCTAGTTGTAACAGCGATCAATAACGACTAATTAATTCCGAACGTTGTAAATATTTGTTTATAACAATTGTTCTGCTCACAAGTTTCAAGTTATTTGAAATTAACATAATTTTGTAATACGGTGCATGATCAATTTTTGGAATAAATGCATTATAACATAATAATGTAATACTTTGTCATCATTGTTTATGTACATAATTTATGTTGTATGATCTACATATCTTCATACTCGCACAGAATAAATAATTTTACTATTTTTATTATTGTGAATACACACATATTAAAATTGGCATATATTTATAGGATTTATTAAATAAAAGAATAGACTAGTTATTGATTGAATTTATTTAAATAGTTCAAATTTAATATTTTGCAAGTAATTTAAATATGTGGGTATTTGTAAACGATTGTAGAAATGTTAAAATGTGAGTATTTGAAGCTACATAACATAATTTTCAATGCAATGTATGATAAATTCATTGAGATAAATGAATAATAAATAAAATTTGTTATTATTGTTGTGAATTATTTATGTTATGTGATTTACATATCTTTATATTTGAATCAAAAAAATAATTTTACCACTTTTGTAGTTATGAATATGGTGTAAATACACATTGAAAGCATCATATTGTACGATTTATTAGATAATTTAACAAATATTTGTTAATTGAATTATTCAAATAGTTTAAATTCGGGATTATATAATTAATTTAAATATTGACTTAAATGTACAATTTTAGGTGATACTGGGGATTGTTTTGTAAATAACTATAGAGATTTTAAAATGTGGGAATTTGTAAATGATTGTAGAAATGTTAAAATGTGGGTATTTGAAGCTACATAACATAGTTTTCAATGCAATGTACGATAAATTTATTGAGATAGATGAATAATAAATGAAATTTGTTATTATTGTTTGTGAATTATTTATGTTATGTGATTTATTTATACATCTTTATATTTGAATGAAAAAAGTTATTTTACCACTTTGTTGTTATGAATTTGGTATATATACACATTGAAACCGTCATATTTTACGATTTATTGGATAAAGTGATAAATATTTGTTAATTGAATTATTCAAATAGTTTAAATTTAGGGTTATATAGTTAAATGTAAAATATTAGGTGATACTGGGGAGTGTTTTGTAAATAACTATAGAGATTTAAAATAGGACATGAAGTAAAAAAAGAATTTTACAATGCAAAATATTGATATAAATGGATTATAAACTAAATTTATCACTGTTGTTGTTCATGTATATATTTTATGTTATGTGGTTGACGTATTTATATATTTAAATGAATTTTTTTATCGTTTTTGTTATTAAGAATATGGTATAAATATTCGAATTTTCTTATTTTTATGATTTATTAGATGAATCAAGAAATAATTGTTTGCTAAAGTTAAACAGTTTTAAGATTACATCATTAGTTATAATATATGGACTTGAATGTAAAATATAATTAAGAAATTGAGGTAAGTTTTGTAAATGGCTGTATAAACTTTAAAATGTAGGAATTTGTAGTAAAAAAAGCAATTTTGTAATGCATTGTATGATAGATTTATTGAGATTAGTGAATTGTAAATTGAATTTGTTATTATCATCTATGTATATACTTTCATGTTATGTGGCTTATATTTCATTAGTTTGATGAAAAGGTTATTTTCTTTTTCTTTTTGTTAGTATGAATATAGTTTACACATTGAAATTTTCATATTTTCATAATTTAGAAAAGGAATTCATGAATATCGCCTAATTGAATTTATTTATTTAATTTAAATTTAAGATTGCATAATTAATTTAAATATATGGAATAAAATGTAAGATATTATGAGAAAAGTGAGGTGGGTTTTGTAAATAATTATGGTAATTTTAAATGTTGATGTTTGAAGTTAAAAGTATAATTTTACAGTGCAATGTATAATAAATTTATTGAGATAAATCAATTACAAAGTAAATTTATTATTATTGTTTTATCTGATTTATATGTTTGAATAAAAAAAATTTTTACTATTTTTATTTATGCAATAGTAGATTGCATATTGGAATTGTCGTTATTTAATATTTGTAAGAAATAGTAATAAATATTTTAGTAAATTGAGTTTATTTAATTAATTCAAATTTTTGAGTATGTAATTAACCTCAATACGTGGACTTGAATATTAAATTTAAGGAGGTAATTGATGAATTATTTGAAAATAATTGTATAAACTGTAAAATGTCCATACAAAATGCAAATTGATTGGAGAGTAGTAAAATAAGTGCATAACGATAAATTAAATGGATTTGAAAATAAAATATCAAGAGAGAATCAAGGAGAAAAGAGCAAACACTTAGGTTTAACAAGAAGCTGGAAATTCTTCTACTTTACTGTTATATGATAGATTTCAAGTTATCAAATAATGGCTGCATAATTTAAACTTCCAAATCAAAACTGAGAGTTTTAATCAACGAAAATTTACAAAACAAAGTCCATTGAGTTTGTTTGGATGAGGGTTCCGATTCTATACCTTTCGTATAGCGTACATCCATGTATGACCATGATCCATTTTAAAGGCCATGAACTCTGGCTCGGGATTTTAGGCGATAGGGGAAGAGTTAGGTGATTGCATCGGTGGCAATGCGGCTGTTGGGTCGAGGAGCTTCGAGGGTAAGTTTTTGGTGAAGTCTGATAGTACATGGAAGAAAGCAACATTTTACAATGCTATGGTGGGTGCTGGTCGCATTTTCAATGGCAGGTTCAGGTGTTAAGTAGATGGTTCGGGTGCATTGAGATCGCTTAGGGGAGGTCGTTGGCGTTGTCCATTTAGGATTTCGTTGAATATTGCTTGAGAATCGGAGGAGAGAAGATGGCGTTGATGGGTATTTTGTGCATGGGTTATTCTTGTGCGGGGAATGATTACGTGGGAGGGAAGAATGATTAAGGTTAATGATTATTTAATTTAATTATTAGTTTAATCTAATTTAATCGATAACTTGTTAATTGAATAACTTTTGCATATGAGGTCGGATTCGAACTTCGTTTGTTGCATTGCACTTATACGGACATTATCTTAGCGATGGAGTTGGATTAGTGGAATTCGAAGCAATTGAAAATTTATGCTAAAATCGAACTCTGGTTCGGTTTTAGTTCAAACTAGAATGCTTAAGCGAAAACTGGAATTTCTATGAGTTTACTCACCTTTTAATTAGCTATAAAATCTCTATGATGCTATAAATTTATTATTGAATGCTTGGTTGTTTGAAAGATTATTTGGCTGAAAATCCGATTTTGGAAAAAAGATGACATGTTAACTTAATTGCTGTGAACTCATTTCATTATATATTGTCTGTAACCATTATTTTGCAGAGAATATTTGTAGAGAGCCCTAAAGGGTTCCTCGCCAATAATATTTATTTATTTACTTATGGTGCTTATATTGATGTTTAGTTGTAATTAATCATGATATTCTAATGAAATTATTTAAGTGTCGTAGCAATTTTCACTATAAAGTATATATTATTGAATATCATCTCCTAAACCATTCGTATCCATTATCTTGAGCTTGTATTTTCATAAAATAGATATTTAAATTCATTAAACATTTATACTTATGATATTTAAATTAATTAATCATTTTAATTAATGATATTTAAATTTTACCAAATCATTTTAGCAAATGATGTTTGAATTTAAATTAATCCACCTAGTTAATGATATTTAATTTAAGTGATCATTTTATGTAATGATGTTTTAAGTTAATAAATCATTTTAACCAATGATGTTTAAATTTAATTAATCATTTCGATTAATGATATTTAAATGAATTAATCATTTTAGTTAATGATAGTTGATTTAATAGATTATTTTAATTAATGTTGTCTAAAGGAAATTAACCATTTTAAATAACGATATTTGAGTTTGTAATTAATGATGTTTTAAATTTAGCTGATTGTTCTAATTAACATTATTTGAATTTAATTTATCATTTTAAGTTATGATACTTGAATTTAATTAGTATTTTTAATTAATGATGTTTTAGAAGTTAGGTAATTGATTGAGTAAAAGTGTTTTGAAGTTAATTAACTGATTTAGTGTATTAAAGTTAATGAACTGGTTTAGTCGGGTTTAAAAGTTAATTTACTAATTAAATAAAGGTGTTTTTAAGATAATTAACTATTTAATAAAGATATTCGATTAGTTTATTAAAGGAGAATATAGAAAATGATAAACTATCTTTCGGTATAATTAATATTGTTTTTAAAATTATAAAGATTAATAATATGAGCAATTATCTTTCGGGATAATTAATATTGGGTTAAATTTATAAAAAGAATTTTTAATTTGATTTATTATCCTTTGGGATAATAAGTATCGGTTTAAAATTTATAAATAATAGTTTATAAACAAGTAGATCTTTTAAAAAGAATTGTTTCAAGTAAAGCTAACTGTAAATTATATTGGGTTTATAATAAACAATGTTTTGACGTTTGTTTTGACGTTGGTTTTAATACACTTAGAAAATATAATTTTCTCATTTAAAAATTATTTTAAAGAGTAATTTTAAAGTGTCTTTAATAAGATTGTGATTGAACATCAAGCGCAAGTGCAAACAACCATCTTATCATTCTTAATATTTGATTTATCGACTATTAACTTTGATTCTACTTTCTTCTTTTTATTTTATCATTCTAAAATGATGCGTTGCCCATTTGAGCCTTGTTACGCTTTGCTATAAATGACTAAACTCAAAGAGCGGGTGGGGACCAAGCTATGTGAGGTTACTCCCATTACGCTATTTTCAAATTCGCTCTAGATTGGATTAGGTGTTGCAAAATGAGATGTGAAATATTTAGATTCTTGGTAACAGGTGGCGGGGTCCGGCTTGGAGGTTTCGAAGAGCCATCGGAGTTCTCAAGTATATTTATATAGGTATATTTTCGGTAAGAAGGGCACAACCTCCTAGTCATTTTTGAAAAAACTTTTCTTTTTCGCTTATTATTAGTTCAAATCTTTGAAATGTTTCCTTAGTTGCATTGAGAACTGCCTTATGATCTTCTCTATGTTTAATTATTTGTGACCGTTCTTTTAAGTCTGGAATTTGATATTATTTTTGCATATTTATACAGGACGGGATTTATTCTTACTAGTGCCTACCCTTTTTATTTGGATCGTTTCCGTTGTTTATTTTCTTTCTTTCACGATTGGATTGTTGCTCGGATTCGTTTTCCATTTCTTTATCTATGGATGTTTTTCTTATGAGGTAAAAACCTGTTCTGCGTTAGCGAGGCGGTCTCACAAAATTTTATATGTTCATCATATTACTTGAGTTTTCTCACGCTGTTTTTCCAGATTGACCCGGATGTTATTTTATTTATAATGCTCGGGTCAGACCGAGCTTTCCCAAGTTGGCTTTGGTGATATGAAGTAATTGAAGAGGAGTCAGATGTTCACCTATCCTAGTCTTTTATTTTCTGCTATATCATATGTTCTACCCATCAGCAATTTGTAAGGTCGGATTTTTATAACTATCCAACTAATAAGCTTGTTTTTAACTCTGATGTACTATGTACTTTAGAGTAACAGTTTTTACTTTCTTTGTTATATTATATGTTGTCGATTCTGTTGTGAGATTTTATTTTTCCTCTTCTCTGTTCTTTTCCTTTTATTTTACCCTAACAATCTGTCTTTCTGACGATTGGATGTTTGGTATTTGAATACCATTGATGTATTTAGTGTCGAATTTCAATGGTCGAAAAGGCGGGTCGTTACAATTTGGTATCAGAGCTGAAGGTTAATCGAGAACCTTGGCTTTGGTAGGTTATGACTCACTAGAGATAGGGTTTGTAGTGCCCTAGAGTTAGTAACCAACTAGAGATAGGGTAAGTAACACCCTAGAATGTTAAGAGTATTACACACACACACACACACACACACACACACACACGAGAGCGTATTTGTTATTGTTAGAAAAACATACTATGTTAATTGGTTTATCGAGTTGTTTATGAATTCTAGTCGAGACGTGGGACATCACGGTATCAATAGAGATTTCTAAACACTTGAATAAGTCAAACGGACATGATATTGATTTTTTTGAAAATTTGGTAAATGAAATATTTTACCTCTATTTTTATATATAGAGGAATAATTTATAAAAATTTATACATAGTTATAGAGTGTGTTTTTTATTTGAAAATGATAATATTTATTTATTATCACTATTGTGTGATCAGTCATGCTTGATTAATTTAGGAGCATTGATTGTCATTTGTTTAGTGTTGATTATTTGTGTTCAACTTATTTATAAGCATTTATTGTTTGAATTTATAAATGAACCCATTGAATTAAGTTTTACAATTTGACTATAAGGTGTTCGGTTTTAATGATAAGTTAAAAAGGAACTTTTGATAAAAGTTGTTACAAAATAATCTAAATGGTAAAATAAGACAGCTAGATAATAAATATTTGAGAAAATTTTATTATAATAAAGGAGAATTATTATATAAAGGTAATTTTATATAAATTTGATTTATAAAATGTGTTTTAAAAAGAATTTTCGAATTTAAACTCTGGAGTTGTTTGATATAAATTTGGAAGGTTTACAATATATATATATATATATATATATATATATATATATATATACAGTTGTACTACTTAAAAGTATTTCTGAATCAAAATATTTTGGAAGTGAAATTTTAAATGAAATGTATTTTCTTTAGGGTATTTCGGAGAAAATTGTTTTGATTACTTTTGTGATAATTTGAATAATCTTCTAAGCGACGGTCGTTTGTTTAGGAAAACGTTATAGAGTACATAGTAAATTATTCTCTTTATCATTGTGCGATCGAAATGAGTTCAAATCCAAATGATTCCAAAGTGAGTTTTAGTAAATAAATCGATTGAAGTTATTACCTATAGAAATATATGTAGTATGTTTTCAAAAAGGGTTTTGTTAATTCTTAAGTTTCCTTAAAGAAAATTTATTTAAAATAAAAAGGTGTTTTGATAAATAATTTGATAAATGAATATTTTAAAACTCTTGGATAGAAAAGGATAATTTAACTTAAGTTTTAAATGGTTTAAATTAGATAAAAGATTTTGGTAGATTTATTTAATTAAAACCATAGTTTTTGTTAATTATATAAATTTTGTAAATTATTTAGTGATATTGAGCTGACCACGAATATTTTTCCTTAGAGCACTTTAAGGTAAAGAGGTCGAAGAGTTGACTCGGTTTTAAAGACCCATATTGGTTCGAATTCCAATAAAATTTTGAGAAAAATAAGAGTAGATAACAAATAAATAAAATGAAATTTTTGTTTTATATATACTCTTAGAATCAGGGTATTAAACAACTAAATAAGATATAGTAAGCTTTATTTGTTGTTTTTTAAAAAGAGCTGCCTTTGTAAAATATTTATAAACTTAGGTCAAAATTTATAAAGTAATTCATAAAATAATTTTAGTGTTGAATGGAATATTAAGTAGAAAATATGAGTGATTTAGAAAGAGATTAGTATAATTAAGAAACCAATTGAATTAAGTATGTAAATTAGACGTAAATCATTATATTCGCACAGTTCTTGATCTAGGATTCGAATACATATCTTTGAGTGATTCTCACTAGTCCGAAAAAGGATTACTCACTTGATCCTTGTCAACGAACACTGGATTCGAATTCTCTATATGAAACTGATGTTTACTATCATAGTATATGACTATGCAAAGAAAATGGAAGTTTCTAAACAAGAAACCAGATCCGTGTCCACTCTAAGGGAGGTCGAACGAGCGATACTAGTTCAAAAAGTAGAAGTCTATGTATCTGAGAAAGTGATCAGATCGAATATAGTGTATAGATGATTTATGTATATCATACGGACTTAAGTACAATTGTATACTCAGTATGTGACTTAAGAAAATTTTTGAGCTTAAGCAAAATCCTAAATTCTTTTTTGATAAGTCACCTAACAATTTATTGGTGTTAAATGGTAATTTATTCCTACGTGGAAGTTGATTTGATTTGATTGGTAGTGTGATATATATACCATAGTTTATAAAGTTTTAATTTACAAACAATTTTTTTTGAATTGTTATTATTAGGACTTAAATCCCGATGGTTTTGGAATCATTTTAAAAGAATTTTTAGAATGCTTATGGAAAGAAATAATAATAGTATGACTTGAAGTATTTGAGAGATATTATTATTTTGATATAAAAAATTGGAATTTGTTCCAATAAAATTTGCAAAGTGTTTTACAATTATTTTTATTTATTGCGATGAATGACTAAAACCAAAGCGTGATTGGGAGTTTTCCCCATTTTGGGACTCACCGGGTGTATTTACTCTATTGTTTTTAGGAAGTACCAGAATACCATCGAAAGCTCCATTGTTTTTGTTTAAAGTTATACCATGCACGGAAGGGGGCATACCCTCCTAGTCATGTGGGATCTAGTTTTGATATGTTTCTTTTTTAGGGGGTTTTAAATTATATTTTTGAATATAAAAGCCGGGCATTTAATTCTAAATTTATGGTTTGAAGACATTGGGTGCATTGCATTTGTTACAGAGTATTCTCTATATTTTGTTGCATATGGTTGATATGTTGCTTATAACTTTATCTCATATTAGAGTTGTATGTAGATTTATATCATGTTAGTTTTTGGATGTAGGGTTGCCTCTTTATTATCAACTGCATCTTATTACCTTGTTTCATAAGATTGTTATATTTTTATATTATTTGAATTTATGATAAAGATAGTTAGTATGTTTCTCTTTTATCAGTATTACTCTCTTTTGGATTATATAAGTACAGAGAAGCAAGAGATTTCTACTTAACTTCTTACGCACCGACATTTGCATCGAGATAACAAATTTCTTGTAAAAATATAAATCAAATGCAAAAAGGTGTGTAGTAGATTTAGAATTGGAATTGGTTGAGGACTTTATGCCTTAGATATGGGATGCCACTTGGCTTTTGTTTTCACTTGTTGGTTCGAAGTCCATAGAGGCGATTTGTAGTTTTTCAATCGAGCCGCACAAAGGAGGTGTGCCGAAATTTTCCGTAATATTTGAGAATTAATTAAATAATAATTTTAATAACTCGCCCTAACTAATAAGTTTTTAAACCTTATCGGTCTAGTGACATTTTCCTCCTTGCGAATTTCAGGGATGAAATTTTGTTGGGGGAGGGGGGGGAATGTGTATTAAATATTAATTAAATGGACAAAATAATCTTATTTAACTCTTTTTAATTAATAGATAATAATAGTGAATTCAATTCGTAATTTTATCTATAACGATAAATGGATCGAATAGATAATAAGAAAATCAATTGATAATAAAACGATTTGATTTCTAATGACGTATTTTCAATTTAATTTATAGAATTTTTTCGTAATTTTTAATTTGAAAAATATTTAAATTGTCGTTTGATGATTTTTCGACGGACGATGATATTTTTGAGATTTCACAAAATGTAATAACAATGTATTTTATAATTTTTATTATCGATTTGAGATCGTGTCATATTTCAAAATGCTATAGTATTTTTACTTTTAGCGTTCGCGGTTCGTACGAGAATGAAACTGTATATAGTGTGCATTGCAAATTTCAATTTAAAACAAACATAATTACAAACGCGAACACAAATTTCCATCCTTTGTCTCCAAAAGATACCGTTCTATTTATTCACTTAAACAGTATTCATTTCATTTACCTGTCCACATCATTTCTTTCTTCTTCCTTCGTTCTTCATTTCTAGTTATCATATAATGGCCCCCCAGTTTAAATTTTCAAATCAAAATCTTGAGTTTTAATCAATGAAAAATTATAAAACAAAGTCCATTGAGTTTGTTTGGATGAGGGCTTCATTTCCATACCTGTTGTATAGCGTACATTCCCGATCCATTTTAGGGGCGACAAATTAGGGCTCGGAATTTTGGGTGATAGGGGAAGAGTTAGGAAATGGCGTCAATAGCAATGCAGTTATCAGGTCGAGGAGCTCCGAGGGAGAGTTTTTGGTGAGGTCCGGTGGTACATGGAAAAAAGCAATATTTTACTATAGCTGTGGAGGGCGCATGTCGCGCGTTCAATGGCGGATTTGAGTGTTAAGTGGATGGTTCAGGTTCGTCGAGATCACGTAGGGGAGGTTGCTGGCATTGTCCGTTTGGATTTCGTTGAATATTGCTTGAGAATCGGAGGGGAGAAGTTGGCGTTGATGGGTATTTTGGTGCACAGGTTATTCTTGTATAAGGAGTGATTATGCGGGGGAGGTGGAGAAGAAAAATTAAGGTTAAAGATTATTTAATTTAGTTATTAATTAATCTAATTTGATCGATAACTTGTTAATTGAATAACTTTTGCATACGAGGTCGGATTCGAACGTCGTTTGTTGCCGTGCACTTGTATGGACATTTTCTTCGAGATGGAGTTGGATTGGTGGAATTTGAAGCTAACCAAAATTTATGTTAAAATTGAACTCTTGTTCGGTTTTAGTTCAAACCAGACAACTGGAATTTCGGTGAGCTTGCTCACCTCTTAATTAGCTATATAATATATGTGATGCTATAAATTTATTACCGAATGCTTGGGTGCTAGTTAGATATCGTTATTGTTGTTTTATTGATTGTTTGGTTGAAAATCTGGTTTTGGAAAATGGATTATATATTAACTTAATTAGTGTGAACCCATTTCATTATATATTGTTCGTAACCATGATTTTGCAGAGAATGTTTGTAGAGAGGTCCTAAGAGGTTTCTCGCTAATAATTGTTATTTGTTTCCTGATGCTGCTTATATTGATATTTAGTTATAATTAATCGTGATCTTCTATTGAAATTGTTTAAGTGTCGTTATAACAATTGTCATTGTAAAGTAAATCATTGAATGTCATCTCCTAAACCATTCATATGTGTTGTCTTGAGCTTTTTGTTTCCATAAAATAGATATTTAAATTCATAAACGTTTTGATTTATGATATTTAAATTAATTAATCATTTGAGTCAATGACGTTTAAAATTTATCAAATCATTTTAACTAATGATGTTTGAATTTAAATTAATCCATCTAGTTAATTATATTTGAATTTATGTAATCATTTTAAGTAATGATGTTTTAAGTTAATAAACCATTTTAACCAAAGATGCTTAAATTTACTTAACCATTTTGATATTTAAATGAATTAATCATTTTAGTCAATGATATTTGAGTTAATAAATCATTTTAATTAATGATGTTTAAAGGAAATTAACCATTTTAGATAATGATATTTAAATTTGTAATCAATAATGTTTTAAATTTAGTTGATCGTTTTAATTAACGATGTTTGAATCTAATTTATCGTTTTAATTTAATATATTCGAATTTAGTTAATATTTTTAATTAATAGTGTTTTAAAAGTTAAGTAATTGATTGAGTAAAAGTATTTTGATGTTAATTAACTGATTTAGTGTATTAAAGTTAATGAACTGATTTAATAAGGTTAAAAGTTAATTTACTAATTAAATAAAGGTGTATTTAAGATAATTAACTGTTTAATAAAGATATTTGATTGGTTTATTAAAGGAGATTATAAAAATTGATAAAATATCATTCGACATAATTAATATTGTTTTTAAAATTTATAAAGATTAATAATGTGATCAATTATCTTTCGAGATAATTAATGTTGGGATAAATTTATAAAAAGAATTTTAAATTTGATTTATTATGCTTTGGGATAATAACTATTGGGTTAAAATTTATAAATAATAGTTTATAAACAAGAAAATCTTTTAAAAAGAATTGTTTCAAGTAAAGCTAAGTATAAATTGTTTTGGGTCTATAATAAACAATGTTTTGACATTTGTTTTGACCTTGGTTTTAATACACTTAGAAAATATAATTTGCCCCTTTAAAATATATTTTAAAGAGTAATTTTAAAGTGTCTTTAATAGGATTGTGATCGAAAATCAAGCGTAAGTGAAAACAACCATCTTATCATTCCCTATAGTTGATTTATCGACCATCGACTTTGATTATGCTTTCTTCTTTTTATTTCGTCACTCTAAGATAATGTGTTACTCATTTGAGCCTTGTCGTCCTTTGCCGAACCCAAAGAGCGAGTGGGAGCCAAGCTATATGGGATTACTCCTATTAGGGTATTTTCACATCCACTTTAGATTGGATTTGGCGTTGCACAATGAGATGTGAAATATTCGGATCCTTGGTAACAATTGGCGGGGTTTGACTTAGAGGTTTTTGAGAGCCATCATAGTTCTCAAGTATATTTCTAGAGGTATAATTTCGATAAGGAGGGCACACCCTCCTAGTTATTGTTGGAAAAACTTCTTTTTTTCCTTGTTAATTCAAATCTTTGAATTTTTTTCTTAATTGCATTGAGAACTGCATTGTGCTCGTCTTTATGTTTAATTATTTGTGACCATTTTTTTAAGTCTGGGGTATTATATTATTTATGCTTATTCATTCAATAAGGGATTCGTTCTTACTAGTACCCTCTTTTTGATTGGATAGTTCCTATTGTTTATTTCGATTATTTCATGATTGGATTTTTGCTTTGATTTGCTTTCCATTTTTTCATCTACAGATGTTATTCTTGTGAGGTAAAAACCCGTTCCACGTTAACGACATGGTCTGACAAAATCTTTATATACTCATCATATTACTTGAATTTTCTCATGTTGGTTTTCCACACTGACCTGGGTGTTATTTTATTATAATGCACGGGTAAGACCGAATTTTTCCAGGTTGGTTTTGGTGATATGAAGTTATTGAAGAAGTGTTGGATGTTTACCTTTTGTAGTGTTCTATTTTCCACTGTATCATATGTTATACCTTTCAATAATTTGTAAGGTCGGAATTTTATAATTGTCCAGTTGATATGATTGTTTATAACTCTGACGTACTATGTATTTTGGAGTAACGGTTTTTACTGTCTTTGTTATATTATATATTGTCGATTCCGCTGTGAGATTCTGTTTTCCCTATTCTATGTTCTTTTCTTTTTATTTTACCCTACCAATCTGCCTGTTCGGCTATTGGATGTTCGGCATTTCAGTACCGTCGATGTATTCAATATTCACTTTCGACGGTCAAAAAGGCAGGTCGTTATAGTTTCTGTTTGGATATTTTAATGTTCATCTTTACACCGAAGAAGCACAAAAGTGAGAAAAATAAACTTCCTTAAATTTGAGTTATATATATATATATATATATATATATATATGGAAATTATTTTTATAAAACTTCATATAATTGACCTTTTTATCAAATTAAAGAATAAAATAAAGAACTTCAAGAAACAATAAATAATCAATGATTAATAATTACTATTAATAATTAATTAATAATCAATAATTAATAATATGTACATAATAAGGAGTATATAATAATTAATATTTAATTATAATTAATAAGCAATAAGCAATAATTGGTAACTAAAGAATAAGAAATATTTTTTAGTAATTAATTTGTAATAATTAATAATTACTTTTAAATATTTCTATGAAATAATTAATAATAATTAAGTCAAATATTTAGTAACTAATATTAATAAGTAATTGATATCTGATAATTAAAAAGTAATATTTAGTATTCGGTATTTAAGAATTATAGTTAACATAATATTTTTTAATTCAAAAAAATTAACAATCGATAAATAAGAAGTAATAAATAATAATTGATAACTGATAAATAACAAGCAATATTTAATAATTAATAATTAATAATTACTATTAAATAGTTGATACTTAAATTTTAATAACTAAGGTTGATTTTTTTTTTTAATAACTAAGGTTGATGATTAATAATTAACATTGATGATTTAATATTTAATAATTCAAACTATTATTTAAGATTTACTATTTAATAATTAATTTTTAATAAGTAATGTTTAATAAGTACCTTGATAATTAAGAAGTAGTATTTATTATGTAGTTTTTAATATTTTGTAATTTATTTTATAACTATATTTAAAATTTATTATTTCATAAGTTTTAAAAACATTCATAAAATTTTGTAATAAAATGTTTAAAATTTTTATAAAATTCAAAAATTAATTTTGAAGTTTTAAATTTTTTGAAAGAAAATTTAATAATATTTACAAAACTTAAAACAACTCATAAAATTCAAAAATAAAATTTTGTAATTTTCCTGGAATTCAGAATAAAAAATTAAAAGTTTAAGTAATTTTTAATTTCATGTAATATTCAAATTTTCGTAATATTCGACAATGTTAAAAATAAATTTCAAAATATAAGTTTTTTGTACCTAACTTATTTGGATTTTACAAGTTTATTTAGCTCTAAGTAACGACTATTTTGCCTCTACTCTGAAATATTTTTTGAAAGTTATAAATTTTGATTTATAGTAGCTTTTTTATTAACTGGCCTTCCTAATAAATATTTAACAGCTATTTTTTCAAAAAAGTTGTAACAAATATATTCAAAAATTAATTATTAAAATTAAATAATTAATAACTACTATTAAATAATTCACTTAAATAATTAATAATTAATGTTCTCTCTATAAAATATTGTTTTCATATGCATTTAACAATTTTCTTTTGCAACTCTTTTCTTTGACATGTACAAAGTTATTATTTTTTTGGCTCCAATCCAAAACTTTTGGCTTAGCACAAACTTTTATCTCCAATCCTAAATTTTCACCATACCATCCCTTGCAACATATCATTGCTTCCAAAAAAATGCACAAAATCTCCAAACAAAATTCCAGTTCTCATACGAAGGCAATTTTTAGCTCTATCGGCTCCTCCCCTACCTTTGCCACCACCTAGTGCCAATCGCCATGGTTGTCCAATCTCTCCGACAAGTCTGCCTACACCCTGGCCTAAATTATGAGATTTGTAGATCTTAGAGGAAACAGAGGAGATCGAAGATGGCTTCGACATGTTTACCGCTACGAAGGTGGATGCCCTAGCTCAATCATTGGTGCACTGAAACATTCCATTTAAAATCCACGACGTCTTCGCTCCCACAAGACGACTACGATGCAAGTTTTCGATTGTAGTTTCATCAATGTTTTAGGAGGTTATGAGTAGTGGTTTCATTGCAGTTTTCAATTTCAGTTCCATTGTTTGTGAAAGGGAAGTGTTGGGCTGTTGAGGTGGTTGAAGCGATTTCAGGTTTCAGGTCAGATGGGCTATGATTGGGAGATAGGTTCCAGGTTTCAGGTTTGAGTTCACACTAACATATTGTTGGTAAGCTTTTAAACATTAATGGAAAAATTCAAAATAATTTTCAAACCCTTCAACATTACATTTGACATCGATGTTTAAAGTATATAGGTTTCAAGCACTCATATTGACATGTAATATGATAAACACCATATCCATGAAATATTGGTTCATTTCATAGGTTTTACGAATGAAATTCTTGACAGGACTAATGGACGATCTGAATCATGTAGGTGTTGAAATCCATCTTATATGTGTAGATATATGGAAGTTGCATAATATTTTTACATGCCAACATTTACAGCTTATCTTTCTAATTTATTCCATGTCATGTTTCTCAATTTTTTTTTTCATACCATGAATCACAATCCTGTTGATTTGAGTTTTCATGATAACATTATAGATATGCACGATCTTAAAAACTGTATTGGCATTCTTCTATTAGACAAGTTTATATATTCCTGATATAGTTTTGTTCAATAGTTACTATCATTTTACATTATTCAGATATAATTTACGTTATCCAACATAGCTTTCCGATATGCTTATTCTATCAATTCTTAATTGTATGTATGTGGAAAACTTTGTGGAGCTTCAGTGCTTAAAGGCAATGACACGATATTTCTTGGGTACATTGACAAAAGGTGGAAGAAAGAAGAGTACATCGATGAAATATTCAAGCTTTTGGAAAATATTGCGCACACATATTTTTGTGGATTGAAAGGAATGGTGCCTGGAATTCATGAGACTTTGAGAAGAGGTTCGTACCAAAGAGGAGAAAGTTGGGTTACCAACCTATCTCAGCTTAAGAAGAAGAAGAAGCAATGGCATGTTGAATTGGGGTGGATTATGAGGTAGGGGAGGTTAGGCAGATGAAAAGGGATTGTTGGATCGTGCTACAGATTTTGGTTTGCAGTTGTTGCGATGATGTTGTGAAGAGTAATGGTGTGGTATTTGTCGTTGTTGAGGATGTAGTATTGAGGTTGCAGGACGGTGCATAGGGAGTTGCATGGATGAAGGTCTGGGGTAGGACAAAGGAGAAGGAATAAAGATAGAAGAATTTTTGCTTCTTGCATGTTTTTTTTTTTAGAAAAGCAAAATTGGTGTGTAAAATTCTTATAATATAAAAAATAGTGAAAAGGAATTAAATGTATTAAAAAAAGAATATAAAAAATTGTATCCAATAATAAAATATTGATGTTGTAATATAATATATCTGTTGTAGTGACTGTTACAGTGTATTATAATATATATTGCGGCTAATTTTATTTCTCTTTTTTGCATTTATTTTGCAACTGACATATACTGTTGTAATAGATTTTATTGTACTTTTGACTGTTGTAAAAAATCCTTGATGCAACTGTCATTTGCAATATCATGAACAGCTGTAAAATTTAATCATCTTATTACAATTTTGCATATTAAGACTGGCAGCTGCCAGTTGTAATAGATTTATTACAGCTGGAATTATCGGTTGTGAAATGGGTATTTTGTTGTAGTAATCATGTTTTTAAATAAATAAATTCATTTATCTTTGTCATTAAGACATAAAAGAATTAAATATTCCATATGTTACATAAATTTAAAGAAGCGATAATAATTTACTCAAAGTAGCAATATGTCCATATGTTAACAGAAGAATAAATACAACTTTAAAGCAAAATTTCAAGTTTTGTAAAATAAATAGTAGCAACTAAACCATCTATTCTCCAACCATAAAATTAACTTGGAAACAAGAAGCTTGCGTATAAACTAGAATATTAAATTTACCTTAGCCCGAGGATCCACAAATATCTTCTCTTCCAAATCTCTAAAGTCAAAGCATAATTTATGCATGCACTATAAATGCCCGAAAATCTAAAATTGTACTATTCCCTTGCTTTTATTTCTATAATACCTGGCATTTTTTAGTGTCATAATATAAAATTTAAATTAATAATAAGAATTTATAAAATAGTAAGTAAAGAAATTTAATTAAAGAAATTCATGAAATAGTAATTTGATTAATCAAGTATGGTGCGGTTAAAGATTAATTGGGTCAAGTAATTATTCTCATTAATTTAAGTCATAAGGAGTTAAAAGGAACGAACGGAATACGATAACGAGGGAACGAAATCAATAAGATTAGGAAGCTAGGGATTTTATCCCAAGCCCAAAGTATTAACACTTATGACCCTAAAAGCATGTCATTATCTGTATTTTCTTTCATTTTCGCAATAATAAATTAAAGAATAAGCTAGGCCACTATTATTATAATGAAGGAAGGAGAGCAAAAAAAGAAAAAAGATAACACAAGTTTTCGTTTCCAAAAGTATAACGGATATTAATCAAGCTTTTGACTCACGTGAGTAATATTAATGATATTTCATATCCAAACATGTTTTGGTTTGGATTTCATATTGTTTGTGCCAAAAAGTCACAAGCACCCTGTGAAGTAATAAATATAAAAATTATCAAGGAAATGCAAGACATGGCAAAGAAGAGCACACAATTTTTATAGTGGTTTGGCAAATACTCCAGCCTAAGTCCACTTAAACTTTGTTACTCAATTGCTGTGACTTTTGTAAATTGTAATTTTATGGATTGGTATTCTCGGATCGGTGGAAATCCAACAGGTTTCATACTAAGGTCTGGAAATTCAGAAATAACAAAGAGGAAAAAGTCCTTTTTTCAAGTGCACTCCACTTTTATTTATAGCGAAAACATCAAAGTTAATCATTGAAAATTGCTCCATATGTTCACCACGTCGTGCACGTTTTTCCACAAAAATCTTGAGGTTAAATGATCCAAGAAATCGTAGATCGATACCGATCCATGAGCTTCAGGTCGGTATCGATCTGACTTTGGGTCGCGCTTCGAGAAAAACCATGCATTGCTTCGGGGCGTGCTTGGGAAAAATTTGAGGTTGAGTTCCCCTTGTGTTTTTTCCATTTTCTTCGGGCCAATCCTTGGTTTGCTTCGGGACGCGCATCAGGTCAAACCAACCTGAAGACCCTGATCTGAAAACGTGACTTTCCAAATTTTCAACTATTTTATTATATTTCCTTTTTATAATGCTTCCCAAGTCCCTGGGTCATTTCTTCGTCATTTGCTTGTCCAATTTAATCATTTAAGTATGTTCCAAGACTACGGAAAATTCGATCGTAATATTTTCCCCCTAAAGCACACCTTCTGAAGGGAAGGTTGCTCAAGAACAAATATTGAAGCCGACAAATCACTGGTGGTTGAGATATATGACCATCATCTGTTTAAAACATGGCAAATTGTCCTGTTTCGTTGGATTCACATGTAAATCAAAGGTCATTCTAGACCACTATAGCTAAGGACTCGAGTCCTTGCTTGAGAGTTAGTCACAAGTTGTCACCATTCCGTGTTGTCCATAAATTATAATATGGTGTATCATATACGGTGAATCAAAATTGTCCCATGTTTATCTAGGAATTAGCAATCATATATCAAAATCAATGTTATCCCGTGTTTGCCCTGGATTTTATTATCATGAGTTGAGCATGTGTCGGGAAATCAAAGGCAAATAATTGTGTAAGTTCATTATCACCGGTTGGGACATTATATATAAATCATCTAGTATTGATGTATCCAATTATAAGGAAGCTCATATGAATCAAAGTAATGACTTTCATCAATCATTCGGTTATCATAAGTTATTAACCAGGGTAGTTCCATGCCACCAATCAGAACATCGTCTATAAATCGTTCGAAGTCGCTTTAAATCCCAACATAAAGGAGTCCGACCGAATCGAGGCAACGACATAATCTGATAACTGCTATCAAATCATTTCAGAGTCAAATGGTGGTTGTAACAAGCCACCTTAGAACAGGCCTAAATTTCGACATAAAAAAAGCTCATCGAAACTTAGATCCACTCTAAAATAAGCTGTTGGAAGTAAAAAGAAATAACATTACAGATCTATAATTAAACTTTCAGAACTCATAGCGGATTGAACAAAGTATAATAGTAAAATGTACCTATTTATTTCAAACTCATAACAATGTGAAAATACAAGATACCATCAAACCGTAATATAGTCTCTTACAACAATAGTCTGAAGATATGTGTACATACGAAAGCAAATAAAAATGGTAAATATCGCCGCAAATCCACCACCTCCATCTCCAAGCGTCACCTTTTCCATCAACATCTTCAACCTATGTTGTAATAAGGAGTGAGTCCGAACAACAAGCTTATCTTTTTAGTACTTGGGCAGTATATCTCAAAATAAGAATACATCAACGAAAATAAACCATTTAATACTTCTTTTTAAGGAAAGTAGGCGGGTCCATCCAGTTAATAATTTCCATTCCAGAAGCTGGTTTGTAGAATTCCATATCCCAATCATACATTATAAATAACTAACAATGCAAGAGATGGTACGGAAGCCACTTAATACCTTTTATTGGAAAATAGACAGACTCTTGTCATTTAATACGTTAATTAAGGTATACCCCATCATTTAATACCTATTTTCAATATGTTCTTTTCGATGGTACTATCTAGCTGACATTGTATGGAATCTCTTAGGCCGCTCAATACTTCCTTGCGAAAAATAGGTAGACTTTAGTCATTTAAAACTTTAATTAAGGCAGTTCCCATCATTTGATACCTATTTCTGAAGTAGACCCCTTATTGAGATACCACCTAACGTAACCTCTTGAACATTTAATACTTTATCTGGAAAAAAAGTTGTGCCCTCAAATAGCCACTTAATACCTCAAGACCCCAAAGCAAACCCTTCGTCTTATGGCCCATACTCATGATAATATCTTACATTAGTCTGACAATTCATATAAACTGGTAGCCAGATTAGCCGAGCAGACTTCCCCTACGGATTTGGGACTAATCTCGCGTCATTTCAAATATTTATCATAAGCATATCTCACATCAATCAAAGAGTACATAACTACTTGTAGCCTCAAAGTGAAGAGCGGACTTTCGTCATGTAACTCAATTGACCTCGCATCCCTATGACTTAGTCATACATCAATTACTCTCCATATATATATATGTGTGTGTGTGTGTGTGTGTGTGTGTGTGTGTGTGTGTTTGTTTGTTTGTTTTTGTGTGTGTGTATATATATATAGTAATCTCACTGTTTCATAAATAAGGCTTCACAGGGAATCTTCTTACTACGCCTTAAAATAAAAATTAGGCTATATAGGAGTTTCTTCATATTTTCGCTTATCAATCAATTACATTCCTAGTGGAGGAAAATTAATGAAAATTAATACCTAAGTAACTATTTCATATACGCAATAATTATATGTTAATTATGCAAATAGAGATAAATTAATATTCACACCTAATAAGTTCTAAACTCATGGATTTTATGCCTTAAACTAGTGTTAAATGTCAGTTCCCTAACAAAATAGAATTACAAGTCCTTTTTCTTCAAATTTCCAAAATTCCAATATATCAAAATATGGAATTACAATAACCAAATAGGGAATAATTATTCATAACAAAACTTTAACAACAGACTTGTAAATAAATTACAAACTCAGTTTATTACATTAATAAAATGGAATATACTAAAAAAATAGGGATTGCAATCTAAATCCCATATTCTATTCGACTCTTGTTTTACGAAGAAGTTGATAAGAAGGAAATTTTCGTGGAATAAACAGTGTAGATTATAGATAAAATTCATAATCTAAACTCTTCTTTTATTAGAGAATCACAAATTTGAGTCACAGAGAGAGGAGAAGTGGAATGGAATATGAAATCATTAAAAATTGCATAACGGAACAAATCCCATTAAATTAATATAAGTAATCGAGAATCTTCACATAAAATTGATACTTCAAAAGAAAAAGGAATTTTGGGTGATCTTATCTATCATATTTTCGAAACCGCAAAATCCATGAAGCATATTCAAATCCAAAAATATACACTAAACAATTATCGAAAAAGAAATACTAAGGTTTCCACTCATAGATTAGTCTTAGCTTTATTTAAATGGATTTGTATCCTTCCAATCTCTTCCAGAATCTCTCGATACAAGGAGAATTTCAGAGTTGTGATCGCAGTAGGGTAGAAGGTCCCTCCCCAAAAGAGAATCATGGAGAGATAAGGAGCCAAACAACCAGTGAGGCCAGGAAAAACTAGAGGCTCGCACATCTTTGAGTGATTCTCCCGTAGAGGTTGATACTCGTCTTTCTCTATTCTAGTTCTGGGACTCCACTCATCGCTACGCACTGGTATTTGGTTTAGTTGAGATATTCTTTGCCTGATAGCTGAGACCTCGCCAATCATAGCCAGTCGGTCCAGCAACAAAATTGCTTTAGCTGGCGTAGAGAAGGTGTTCAGCTCTTTCATTCGCAGATTAGCTTGAAATCTTAGGCTTAACAGAAGCTATGTCTCCCTCATAATTGATTTAGCCTTCCTTTGTTATATATACGCACAATATGGAAGAGGTATATATATATTCATTAGATTCAAAATAATTGAAGAAGAATATGATTAGAATAGATTGGATGAAGAAGAAACAAATAAGAAATAAGATGAATTCTTATCTGAATTCTCTACGGATTTTTTGAATCTTATTATAGAGATAGCAATGGTAGAGTTTTGTTGTATTCTCCAAAATAATATGAATAAAAAATGGAGAGGGTAGGGTTCTATTTATTGGGGTTAAAATGCACAAGAACCTTATGATGGAATTAGGCAAGGAACGAATAAATATGAAGCGTTAAAATAATAACACATCCCTTCAAACCCTAGCCACCACTGCCAAGGAATTTGCTTCGATCGGTCAACTGCCTTGCTCCTACCGGTTGATTATTCTGGGTAATAATTGATTCTATCACTTTATTAATTAGTTTTTTTCCCTATTCAACTTTAATATTACACGTTAATTAATGTTTAATTAGCCCCTAAGCTAATTTTTTGAAATTCAAATCCTAAATTGATATCTTGATTTAAATTTGAATTCAATCTAAATTAATTTAAATCTGAAAACTTTAAATGCTCATAACCTTTTCATTACATCTTTGTTTTCAGCATATTATTTATGGAAACAGATTGGAATTTCGCCACGAACGCAACGAAATAACTTTCGTGATTAAATTTCAACGTTTATAAAATTTCCAAATTCCGTCTTATCATATTTAATTAAATTTAATCCATTTATTTTTGGTTCATTTTATGGGGTGTTACATTCTCCCCTATTAGAAAGGATTTCGTCATGAAATCTTTTAAGAGGCGAACATCGTAATGTGTAATAACATCCATGTTACACAACCAAGTTATCTACAAAACCATCTACTCAACCGATGGTGCAATGTGATTATGTACTACAGACATGCTAAATTGAGCTCAATCCTAGCAGGAAGGTGCAATCGTGTTATGCGAGTAAGTATGCAAAACCCTAAACATGCATAGACTTTCTACGTGAGTGTAAAGTGATTGTGAAAAAATGTAACAGCCATCTCCTACCATCCAATTTAGCAAGCACAATACAACCAAAATCCTAAAATTTGAAGAGAGAAATTACCATTGAAAAGCTCTAGGTGAGTGCTCTCATCTTCTCCTCAGTCTCCCATGTGCTTTCCACGAGATTGCCCCTCCATTGTACTTGGACCAGCCTAATTATTTTATTACAGAGCCTACTAGTGTTGTGCTTCACAACACGTGCTATAGCACGGGGAGCTATTAGCTTCATCTCAAAATCCCCCAATCGATCAAGCTATACTCTGTTAACGGTGTCATGAAGGCGTTTTCCAAGGTGAGAAACATGAAAAACATTATGGACTCCTACCAATTTGTCAGGAAGCTCCACAAGGTATACCTAACAAATCTAAGCACCAGTTTTCTAGATTGCCAAACCTAACAACTTTTTTATAAAGGGAGATTTTAACAAACACCATATCTCCATCCTCAAATTCAAGCTCTTTTCTTCTTTTATCCGCATAAGATTTCTAATGGTCTTGCGCTACGTTCATCCTTTGCTTGATCAACTCTACTTTTTTCATGGTATCATAGATCACATCGGGTATGAGCAATACTTTGTTGGTGGTTTCCCACTAACTAAGCGATTTGCATGGCCGCCCATAAAGTGCTTCAAAAGGGGCCATATCAATCGTCGCTTAATAGCTATTATTATATACAAACTCAACCAAAGGTAGATGTTGCTCCCATTGTCCTCTGTAATTCAAGACACAAGCTCTTAACAAGTCCTCAAAATACCTATTCACCCTCTCTATTTGTTTGTCGGTTTATAGGTGATATGTTGTGCTAAGGTTTATAGAAGTTCCCAAAGCTGTTTGTAGACTCCTCCAAAACTCGCTAGTGAGCAAGGGGTCCCTATCACTGACTATGCTTATAGGAATTCCATTTAGACGAATTACCTCCTTAATATAAATTTGTGCGAGAGAAGCGGCAGTCCAATTTCTTTTTACGGAATAAAATGAGCACTCTTAGCGAGTCTATCCATAATAACCCTAATAGCCTCATTGCCCTTTTGACTTCTAGGCAATCCTTCTACAAAATCCACTGAAATATGTTCCCACTTCCAAGTCAGAATTTCTAAAGGTAATAATAATATACGAGGCTTCCCTCGCTCAGCTTTTATTTTCTGACATGTCAAACACCTAGCAACAAACTGAGCTACGCGTCTCTTCATTCCATTCCAAAAGAAAATTCTCCTCGTGTATTTGTACATCTTATCTCCTCCAAGGTGAACAGTCATTCTTGAGTGGTTACATTCCATAAGCACTTTTGTGAACAAATCATCAATAGTTGGAGTAGACAGATGTCAATCTCTTCTCAAACATCCCTTCTCATCAGCCGAATACCTCCTAGCATAGGGAAAAGCTCTCCTTTTCTCAATATCTCCAAAATCTCCACTAACTCCTCATCCTTCACTTGCTCATGCCCTATATGATGCATTAAGGCTAATCTGATCTTTATAACTACTGGAAAACCTAGGATGGGTTCCGTTGATGGTTGGAAGTTAAAATTCGAGAGAAAATCCAACTGTCTCCATTGATATATAGCACCTAGATTAGCATGTCTCCGACTAAGTGCGTTGACGACCATGTTCCCTTTTCTAGGGGTATATTGAATACTAAAGTCAAAGGATGCTATATACTCCATCCACCTCTACTGCCTAAGATTCAAATCTTTGGAAAAATAGATATTTGATTGATTTATGATCAATGAATAACTCAAACCTTTCCCTCAAGAGATAATGCCTCAATATCTTTAACGCAAAGACAATGGCTGCCAATTCCAAATCATGCTCCTCCTCTTCTAGCGGTCCTTCAGTTTTCTACTAGCATATGCAACTACTTTCCCTTCTTGCATAAGAACCGCCCCTAATCCTATGCCACATGCATCTGTGAAAATCGTAATTGGCTTAGTTCCATCTGGAAGAGTGAGCACAGGTGCATTAGTTAATGACCCCTTAGGCTTCTCAAATGCTTTGGTACATCTATCATTCCAAAAAAACTAGATTCTTCTTAGTCAATTGGGTTAAAGGGGCTGCTATTTGTGAAAATTTCTTAGTGAACTTCGTATAGTGGCCTGCCAATCCTAGAAAACTCCTAACCTCTGATGCATTACTACGAGTCTTCCATCCTTGGACAGCTCTCACTTTAGCAGGATCCATATCCAATCCTTGTTTTGAAACAAATGCCCACGGAACCTAACTTCATTTTTTCATAAGTGGCATTTAGAAAACTTAGCTTTGAGTTGGTTTATTCTCAAGGTCTCTAATACCTCCCTAAGGTGGTCCTTATGCTCCTCCCTTCCTTTGAGAAAAACAAGATATCATCAGCAAACACCACGATAAATTTATTAGGTTGCGCTCTAAATACTTTACTCATCAAATCCATAAAGTATGTTGGGGCATTCGTCAGTCCAAAAGTCATTACTTCCCACTCATAGAGATCATTTGGAGTACAAAATGCGATCTTCGGCTTGCTTTTAAACCTTAACTGATGGAGTCCCGTTTCTAAGTTTAACAGGGAAAAGACTTTATCTCCTACAAGTTGGTCAAACAAGTCATCTATTCTAGGTAGAGGGTACCTATTCTTCCTTGTTAACTTGTTCGACTCTCTATAATCGATGCAAAGTCTCAAAGAACTGTCTGCCTTAGTAGAAAAAAATATGGGCTCCCTATTTAGAAGTACTCTTATGAATGGATCCTTTCTTCAATAGCTTTGAGATTTGCGTATCCAATTCGCTTCTTTCTTTTGGGGCCATACGTCTCAAAGGTAGAGCGACAGGCCTTGCGTCCTTCTCTAAATCGATTCGAAACTCAATCTCCTTATAGAGTAGGATACGCAAGACCTCCTTGAAGACATCAAGAAATTCACAAACTACGGGTATAGATGATGGTTGTCCAACAACGGATAGACTTAGTGAGTATGAATGGCTTGACTTAGTGAGTATAAATGGCATAACCCAACTAAATATTTAGGTGTACAAAGAACTTCTAGCCACGACCTCCACAACTCTTTAATTGTACTACCCTCTTATTACAGTCAAGAATAGCTCCATAATATGATTACCAATCCATACCCATCATAAGCCATACCCCTCGAAATTTAGAACATACATAGTAAATATGAAATCAATGTCACATATGTCAAACACTAAGTCTTTGCAAATAAGGGAAAGATGGGTCGAACCCCGAATGGGATTGGAAACATCTATTGGGTTATTGACCATCTGGGTTTGAAGGTTATAGGAATTTACTGCAATCCTAGCTACAAAAGAATTCGATGTCCCTGAATCAATTAGGGTACAAGTAGTAACCCAAAAAAAGAGTTATACCTTCTAGAGCTGTTTTTCCATGGTCTCTTGGTAGCTTACTAGCAACAAGGATGGCTTCAATAACGTAGGCTTGTCTGCTTGATCATTCCTTAACCATCTTAAGATATTGATTCTAGTGATGCCCTTCCTCGTGGTAGTTAAAGCACCTACCTTTAAAGGCTACCTTCATCAGACTCACCCTACAATCTTTAGCTTCATGACCCTTATTTTGTCATTACTTAGGCATCGTTGCGTCCTTCTTAAACTTCCCATTCGACTTCTTATTGACCCAAAAGCTCCCCATCTTGTACCCTTCTTTCTTTTGGGTCGGTGCAGACTTCTCCTTCCCATTCCCTTATCATCCTCATTGGCCGCATGCAATATTTTCATTTCTACCAACATCTCAGACATGACCCCAATAGATACTTGGGTCAACAACATTTCTCGTAGCAGGAAATTTTAGCCCTTCACGAACTTCATGACCTTTTTTATAGGGGTGTCTATTAGGGTCATCTCAAATTTAGCCAATTCACTCAACTTAGCTATGTACTCCTTAAGGGTAGAATCTTCTTGTCTCAGCTGAATGAATTTTTCCAATTGCAAGTTAACATCTACTCTAGATATGATCTCATCTCAAATCTGTCCTTGAATTCATCCTAAGAGAATATCCTTCTAGGGCGCTCATCAATCACAAATTTCCACCAGTTCAATGCTTCTTCCTTGAGGTTCCAAGTTGTTATTCTTCTTCTTAGTTGGTCATCTCAACCAAGCTCTCTAAATTTCTTCTCATTTTTACTAAACCAAGATTTAGCTTTCGAATATCCTTCAGTTTCATAGTATGTCTTCCCTCCTATATTGAGAAAGTCCTTACATAACTTAGGAAAGTCGACGGGATGGGGTGCTGCTTAGCGGACGGGGAAATGGATGCGCCGATACAGCTGGAGAAATATGAATCTGCTCGACAGTCCTAAGATATTCTGTAAACCATTTGGGAATTCCACGCATGGGTGGTCTTCCATGGGCAGGGTTCCTTTATCCAAAAGAAGATGAATTATTAGTCATATACTCTATCCGTAGGTTAAACCTTTAGTGACAATTTCCTAAGATAGTATTTATATGCTGAAAGAAAAGAGGTGCCTAGTGTACATGCGTGTGTTCCAAAAAGTAAGGTACATATATAGAATTTCAAAAATTCTTTTTGAAAAACCCTTTTCAAAATAATAAATACGTCTCTCATATGTATAGATTTTCACCATTGATCTGGTAACCTACTCTCTGATACCAAACGTTACAACCCACCCCGGAACATGCATAAATTTCGACCTAGAAAAGGCCCATCGAAACTTAGATACATTCTAAAGGTAAGCTGTTAGTAGTAAAAAGAAATAACATTACAGAGCCATAACTAAACTTTCAAAACTCATAGTGGATGGAACGAAGTATAATAGTGAAATGTACCAATTTATTTCAACTTCATAACAAAAAATACAAGATAACATCAAACCATAATATAATCCGTTAGAACAATAGTCTGAAGACATGGGTACATACGAAAGAAAATAAAAATGGTAAATACTACTGCAAGTTCACTACCTCCATCTCTAAGTATCGCCTTTTCCATTAATGTCAATAACCTGTGTTGTAATGAGGAGATAGTCAGAACAACAATGTCCGATGAATAAAAACCTCGAGTCTTACCTTTTCATGACTTGGGCAATATATCTCAAAATAAGCTACGAAAAGAGACCATTAATTCCTTTAATACTTCTTTAGAAGGAAAGGAGGCGAGCCCAACCACTTAATATCTTCCATTCTAGAAGCACCCAATCATACGTCATAAATAATTAACATTGTAAGAGATGATACATAATTTTATTGGAAAATAGGTAGACTCTGGTCATTTATTGCCTTAAGTAAGGAAGGCCCATCATTTAATACCTATTTTCAAGGCGTTCTCCTTAATGGTACTATTTAGCTAACATTGTATGGAATCTCTTAGGCCATTTAATACTTTCTTGTCAAAAATAGGTAGACTCCGATCATTTAATACCTTAATTAAGGCATACCCCATCACTTAATATCTATTTCCAAAAGCGGACCCCCTTATTGAGATACCACCTAACATTACCCCTTGACCATTTAATACATTATCAGAGGAAAAGAGGGGGGCAATCAAATAACCACTAAATACCTCGACACCTCAAGACAAGCCCTTCGTCTTATGTCCCATACTCATAATGATATCTCACATTAGTCCGACTATTTTTAGGAACTGGTTGCCAGATTAGCTGGGAAGATTTGCTCTATAGAATTTGGAACTAATCTCGCATCATTACAAATATTTATCATAAGAATATCTCACAACAATCAAAGTGTACACAACTACTGGTAGCCTCAAAGTGAAGGGCATACTTCCATCACGTAACTTTATTAACCTCGCATCCCTATAACTTAGCCATATATCAATTACTCTCCATACACACACACACACACACACACACACTCATCTCATCGTTTCATAAATAAATTTTTATAAGGAATCTTCCTTATTAGCCTTAAAATAATAATTAGGCTATACAAGAGTTTCCTTTTATTTTCGCCTACCAATCAATTACCATCCTAATGGAGGAAAATTAATTAAAATAAATGCCTAAGTAATAACGCGATATACGCAATAATTATACCTTAATTAATTACACAAATAGAGATAAATAAAAATTTGTTCCAAATAAGTTCTAAACGCACAGATTTTATGCCCTAAACTAGTGTTAAATGTCAATTCCTTAACCAAATACTATTACAAGTCATTTTTCTTAAATTCCCAAGATTTCAACATATCAAAATAAGGGACTTCAATATCCAAATGGGAATAATTACGCATAACCAAAACTTTAATAGCAAACTTGTAAATAAATTAAAAACTCAATTTATTACATTAATAAAATGAATATACTAAACAATAGGGAATGCAATTTAAATCCATATTCTATTCGACTCCTTTTCTACAAAGAAATTGATAAGATGGAAATTTGTGCGAAACAACTGGTGTAGACTATGAATAAAATTCGTAATCTGAACTCTTATTTTATTAGAAAATCACAAATTTGAATCACAGAGGGTGGAGAAGTGTAATAGCGTTTGAAATGATTAAAAATTGCATAACGGAACAAATCCTATCAAATTAATGTAAATAATTGAGAATCTTCATATAGAATTGACATTTCGCAAGAAAAAGGAATTTTGGGGGATTTTTCTGTCATATTTTCGAACTCTCAAAATCTCTAAGGCATATTCAATTCAAAAAAGAAATACACTAAACAATTACTGAAAAAGAAATACTAAGATTTCCACTCACAGATTAGCTTTAGCTTCACTTAAATGGATTTGTATCCTTCCAATCTCTTCTAGAATCTCTTTTTTTATGTGTGTGTGTGTACAATAGCGAAGAGGTATATATATTCATTAGATTCAGAATAACTAGAGAAGAATAGGATTAGAATGGATTGGAGGAAGAAGAAACAAATAAGAAATACGTCGAATTCTTCCCTGAATTCTCTATAAAAATTATGAATCTTGTTAGAGAGATGGTATGGAATATTTTTGGTGTATTCCACAAAATAATATGATTAAAAAGTGGAGAGGACAGGGTTCTATTTATAGGGGTTTAAACGCACAAGAACCGCATGATGGAAGTGTGTGAGGAACGAATAAATCTGGAGTGTTAAAATAATAATACACCCCTTCAAACCCTATCCGCCACTGCCAGAAATTGGCTTCGACCTGTCAACCACCCTTCCGCTACCAGTCGACTGCTAAGGGTTTACCAGTCGACCGCTAAGGGTCGATTATTTTAGGAATAATTAATTCCGTTGCTTAGTTAATTTCTTTCCCCTATTTAACTTTAACATTAAATGTTAGTTAACGTTTACTTAGCCCCAAGCTTATTTTTTAAAAATTCAAATCCTTATTTAAATTTGAATTCAAGCTAATTAATTTAAATTTGAAAATTTCAAATGCTGATAACCTCTTCATTTGAGCTCCATTTCAGCATGTTATTATGAAAATGGATCGGAATTTTGTCACGAACGTAACAAAATAATTTTGTGGTAAAATTCCAACATTTATAAACATTTCATACTTTACCTTATCATATTTAATTCAATTAAATCCATATATTATTGGTTCATTTTATGGGGCATTACATTGTTCATATCAAAATTTTAGTTTTTGATTTGTCTAGATTATGTATTCAACGATCAATCCAATTCCTAATCTCTCCGGATCATTCTTAATCTCTCTAAATCATAAGTTCATATTAAGTCCAATAGCTCGCTCTATAATGATGAGACCCTACCCCCAAGCAAGTCCATTTGCTCACTCTTCGGTGAGAGGACTTACTTTTTGAGCGCATCTATCAATTCACTCTTCGCCAAGGGGGCTTGCTTTCCAGTGCACCCATCCATTCACTCTCTAGCAATTTATCATTCTATTTTCTTAGCTTTAGAGAATAACCGAACTCCATTTTTATTCCATTATAGTATCAATGTCAAACATCATGTTTGAGTGTTTTTCAAACCTATACATCAATCATCCATTCATCGATCTCAATTAGGTTCATCAAAGCATCTAATTCGATCAAGAATTACTCTTGGACCCAAATTTATAATATGTTCATGGACCGACATAGATCCTATGCATGCATATGTGGTTTGGCAATAATCCTTTAAATCTTACTTAAAGAAAATAAAAGTGCAGAGATCGTACCTGATCCCAATCTAACCCGATCATAAGATAACTATCTTTGGCCCAACTTCTTGGCCAAACTTAGATATATCCACCATAGGTGGAGGTCGCTCTAGCCACACCACTGCGGTGATTCCTTATGTATTACAGTAGTGGTTATTCCAAATCTGATCCACTACCAAGTCATGCATATGTCGACATTCATTCGTCTCGTGCTCGTCCAACTCATGGAACAGAAAATGCTTTCTAGAATTTCTTTCTCGATCCGTGGGCGCTCTCCTTATGGATTTTTTCATATGGGATCTGCCCCTTGGTATCTAAGTAGATTATTTTTGCGGTCTCCATCAATTCAATGTAGAAAGAGAATCTTGGTTTTCTCCATTGTCGTTTTGGTCCCCTAAAGGCATCGACGGCGTTTCTTTTTCTCTTATCCTTTCCATATTCTTTTTCAAATGGTCCTTCACCATTCGTAGCATTTACCTCAACGCGCTCACTTGTATTACCCAAAAAATCTATAATAACCATATGTGTGCTCCTACATCCACAATGGTTAAAAACATAGCAATTTAAAAAATCACGATGATACAAAAACATGCAAAATATCCTAGATTCCCCATCCCCATTCATTGGACTATATGTCTCAATTATAGTTTCTATGGTCACTATTAACCTCATAGTTTTCACAGGTTGACTAATAACCTGTTCAAATTTTATAAACTATCAGCTCTATCTCATTATTTTCATAGGATCACTAAGAACCTATCGGTATCTCTAGTAACTTCATCCAATTATAGATTTCATTGGTTCAGTATAAACCCATTGGGATTTCCAATAATTTCTCTTATATCATAGTTTTCATGGGTGGACTATAAACCTTTAGGCTTTTATCAATAATTTTATCCAAATATAATTTTCATGGAATCACTACGAACCTATTGGCCCCTGCCAATAACTCTTTCCAAATATAGTTTTCATGGGTGTACTATGAACTTGTCTAATCTGACAACTTCTTTGCTCAGTCTTCGGGCATCCTATGTTCTGGTCTACCTGACGTCCTGTATGCAACTCTATTTACTGAGGAGTTAACTCAATTTATATTCACTACTGCATCAACTTAGGTTGTTATTCTGCCCTTACTCCCTAAAGTACAATTATGGGTCCATTGTACAATGAATACGTTTATAGAAGAATCACATATAATAACATGATAATACCAACATTTATGGTTTAGTATCCTTGAAATCACTTCCACATGAAATACGGTTAATCCTTTTTGCCCATTATTTTCATGAAGGAAATCTTCTTCAAAAACTCCAAAATTAAAACCATTTCAAATCACTTTTATATTGCCATGGGTTTTCCCTTTAAAAATGAAATTGGGTTCTTTATTTTGAACAGTAAAGCTTTCAAAACCTTAGACCTTTACTTTTGAAACCATTAAAATATATCTTTTGAAAGCATTCAAACATTCTTTTCAAAACGCTTAAACATATGCCTTTCGAAACACTCAAAATATCTCTTTCGAAGGCATCAAAATCTTCCTTACGAAAGTATTAAAGCATATCTTTCCAACTTATAGAAGCATAGCTTCGAAACCTTTTGAAAGTACCTTTTTCAAAACCATTGGGTTGATCTTAGATATAATCTTCGGGTCAAAGTGAATATGAATGAAAGTAACCCTTTCAAAACCATTAACCTTCAAGAAAAAAAGAGTTTATGGAAAATAGATGGTTTTAGAACCATCCTTTTGAAAGCTTTAATCTTTTAGTATAATAATTGGAAGAATAACTTCGAAACACCTTTTGAAGCCACTGTCTTCAAAACCCTTAATTCAAATGGCTAGTGGAGCCCTTTCGATAAGCATTGGGAAGCGGCTTTATATTTATAAAACAAAAGTTTTCCTTTCAAACTAATTGAAAACTTTCAACCTATTCTAAAGGTATGAAGATGACAGTAAGGTTTCAACTTGGTTCAAAATTACCCTTTCAAAAGCTTCTCTTTAAAACAAATATATGACAACTCATTCGAAAGCTAACATGTAAACAAAAAGGAGGCAAACCCCTTCGAAAGCTATATAAAAGTAATTCACCCTTTTCAAAAGCATCCACTAAAAACAAGGCAAGCAACACTTCTTTTGAAAGCAAAGCCTTCGGAAGCTATTTAAAATAGCCTCGACCACTTTGAAAGCATGGTTTTGGCTCTATGCCTTCTTCCTTTCTCCAATCCATTACGTACCAAAGCAATAATACCGTGTATATTGGTTTCGACTTCGTGGAGGTGGAGGTATGAGTTTGAAAGGTTTCTACTAGAAGTGTGAAATAATAAATATGTACAAAACTATTTTGTTGCCTTCTTAAGCAAATGATTTTTAACTAACTTGCATATTTGTAAAAATATAGTTGGTTGCCATAATCTTTACCAAAATCTTTTCTAAAGGACCGTTGAATTCATCTAAAATCAATTAAAAATGATTTACAAAGAAGCCTTACCCTTTAACAAAACAATTAAGATAGTTAAGTCCTCCAACTTAATTAATTTAATTTCCAGAGTAAATCACTTTAGAAAAATCCTCAAAAATCATCAAAATTCACTTTTAATATGTTATCTAATATATATAAATTTCAGATCCAAAATCCTTTATAATAACCGAAATAAATTTTGAAATCTAATTAATTATTTCTTCTTTCAAAAACGCATAATAAATTATCCATAGCTTAGATAATTATGAAAATCTAAACCCATCTCCAAAATAATATTTCACATAACATATTAAACCCTCATGGCATTCAAAATCCAATATATATGATTTTAGTCTTAAAATCGAATAAAACATTTATCAAACAAACTTGTTTAAATCAGGCATATCATGTAATCCAAGTATATCATCAATAAATCATCATAAAGGTTTTAAACTTAAAATCCGAAATCAAATACTCTTTGAAAACAAAAATGAGATGGTTTGGTATTACTCACCATGCTTTGGATAAGGAACTTGAGATCTGATCTTGATTAATTCTCCTTGCTCAATTCCATAGCTTTTAATTGATTTTTCCTCATCTTTTTCCCTAGGTTATAGCCGGCTTGAACACTTAGGTTTATGTCTTAGAATTTTGAACTTGTGAAATGAACATGTGAATAAGGGTTTAGGGGTCAAGTGTTATAGTGGACGGCTATTACCCGTAGTACCCTTGCCTTATTCTCTTATTAGTTAACTTATAAAACCATATCCATAAACTCATTCTTTTAAATTTTTAGTTAAGGACGGCCTCTAATAAATTTTCAAATCTCAATCCCCTCGTCACTCTAATCTTTACATTATTCTATTTAATTTATCTAATCAGACCTTCTGAATAGTATTATTTAAAATTAGGGGTGTTACATCACTCCAACTTGTTTCGCTTTAATTGCAAGTGTGTTCGCTCTGCCTTCTGGCTTTTGGTTATGGTTTCAAAATATTCCAATCATCGTTCGTTGCTCCATTCTTTCGAAGAATCTATCGAGCATTTCTTCTTTCTAAGTCACCATCCTATTTTGCATCTTCTTATCATTCTCTCCATCTCATCTCTAGTTACATAAATAGATGGCAGGTTCGATCTTCTAGATAACTCTTGGGTTCCCGCTTGTTCTTATTGACTTCCTCGGATTATAGATCTAGTGTTAAGCTGCTTCATCTTATTCAAATTCAAGTTTCAAGTTGTGAAATCCTTGTTTTCTCAATGAAAGCACCAAAATGTTTGCTGACACAAACACCTAATGAAGTAATAAATATGAAAATTATCAAAAAAAAGCAAGAAATAGCAAAGAAGAACAAATAATTTTTATAGTGGCTTGACAAATACTCCAGCCTATGTCCACTTAAACTTTATTGTTCAATTTCTATAACTTTTACAAACTATGATCTAATGGATCAATATTTTCAGATCGGTGGAGATCCAATAGGATTCTATGGCAATGTTCGAAAATTCAGAAAAGAAGAACTCGAAAAAAGGCATGTGCCTTCGACCTTTATTTACAAGCATCAACCTTCAAGAAATCTCTGAAAGTTGCTCCACACGTCTACCCGACATGCATGTCCTTCCATAAAAATATCAGGATCATCCAATCCAAGAAATCTCATGTCAGTACCGATCCATAAGATTCATGTTGATATCGATCTAACTTCGGTTCGCACTTTGGGTAAAACCATGCATTGCTTTTGGGATGTGCTTCAAGCCAATTTGAGGTTTAATTTCCTTGTGTTTTTTCCACTTGGTTCATGCCAACCCTTGGTTCGTTTCAGGTTCCATTTTAGGCTAACTTGGTACAGACCCGAGGACTCCGATCCAAACATGCGACTTTTCAATTTTGTAGCTATTTTCAGCTATTTTTTATATTTCCTTTTTCTTGCCTTTTTATGATGTTTCCTAAATCCTAGGGTCATTTTTTCATCATTTACCCATTAAATTCTATCTTTTAAGTCTGTTTGAAGACTTTAGAAAATTCAGTCATAACACATATTTTTGCTACTTAAATTGATTATAAACATGATTTTATATTAATTCTATACTAGTTTGGATATTAAATGGTATAGTTCATAACAAGTTTAAGAGTTAAACATGAATTCGTCATCTTTAAATAATGAAAAATTTGATAATGTTTACAATATTATAATAGAGATACGTTTTGAATTTAAAATTTTCAGACGAGAATTTTTTTTATGAATTTCCTGAGAAAACAATAAGCCGTTTTGACTAAAAATTAAGTTTAAAAATATTTTTTTTTTTTTTTTTTTTTTTTTTTGAAACTGGGTACTTTATATTTACAAAGTAGGCAGCGCACAAGTCTGCAAGAATCATCGTGGCGCACAGTTTTAATATGCCAGAGGCAGGGATCGAACTGCCGACCTTGTCGTCAACAGCCTGGCGTTTTTACCACTGCACCAAGGCCTCAGACAAGTTTTAATATGACAAGCACCATTGTCCAAGTGGTTAATTGATTCGGGTTTGGTGCAAGAGGTCACAAGTTCGAAACTTGCTTTCGAACAATTATTGACATGGGATATGTTATCCCAATGATTTGTTGTATATAAAGTACCATTTCAAAAAAAAAATACCTATTACCTTACTACTATCCAAAAAAAAGTTTAAAAATATTGAATTTCAATATTGGATTCGAAATTTTTACAAAAGATAAAGAAAAGTGTTTTTGATTTATGTGAATTTTTAGGAATTTTCCCATGATTTTCAAATGACTATGTATTGCATAAAAAGGTAGAAAATATACTTAATTAATGAAATAATTGAAGAAGAGATTAATTAAGGGGTAATTAAGGGAGTAAATCATGACCGATTGCTAAGATTTGTGATAAGGTTTTAAGAGTAATGAATTAAAAATGACATAGGCTTACAAACATGGTTAAGTCAAAAAGTAGCTACTGTATTAACTAGGATATTAGTTTTCTAATTCATAACATATTTTTCATTTATTGTAAACTTACAAACCTGATAACTATAGATGTGATAGTTTAAACTTACAAATTCAATAGCTATATATGTTATAGCATAAACTTACAAATCTGATAGTTATAGATGCAATAACATAAACTTACAAACTAAATAGCTACAGATGTGATAACATAAACTTACAAACTCGATAATCATAGATATGATAGCTTATGAATGTGATAGCATTAGAGCCATAGACTCGATTGGAAGTTATAAACTTGATAGCTTATACAATCTTCATAGCCTTACAATATAGACTCAACAACTGTAGCTTATACATCTATTTGCACCAAAAGTGGGACAAACACCCAATCGATTAATAAATGAAAATTGAAAAATTAAGAAATTAAAATGAGATAAAAATATAAAAGACTATATTGGTTTGCTAGTAATCAGTAACCTTCGTCCACTGTCGACTTTATTACCGATTACCGCTTTCTTTTGCAAGGATGATATTACGACTTGGTTGGCTATAACAAAGATTAGGATCCAGCCGAGTTTCGGGGTTAAATCAAATAACAAATAAATAAAAGGGAAGATTCTAAAAAGATCCTTTTTCCTTTGCACATCTCCCTCTATTTATACCATCAAAGTCATTGAAATAAGCTACCTACATTCTCTAAGTCCGGCTTGAAGCTTTAGGTTGGGGATCTTGGCTAAGTGCAAGGGATGACAACTTGATATTGAATGGTGCATAACTCGTTACCTAGTTATATGACTTTGTCTTTTTTTTGCCTTATTCTTGGCTCATCTTCCATTACTTGGGTTAGTGCATCGCGGACTTACTATATGACTTCACAAGTCAGAATCGGGTTGTGCGTAAATTTTAGATTCCATCTTTTACTTTTCACTACTTGATTCGTTTGGAAAATAAATAAGTACTTTTCTGTAGTGAGTAAAAATCAACACCGACTCTTAGGACTTCACTTGAAATATTTTATTGGTCTTGCCTTCCTGGCTTTTAATTTGTTTTATGAGCTTTCAATCGCTTTGATTCATAGAGATATTGTTTGAGTTCTAAAGCAAGATAACACTTGTCTTTTAAAGTATGCCTTGTGTTAACAAGGCATGCTTTAGATGAAAACCAGTCATCAACTATGAGCTTTGATTTAGAAAGACTCCTCATCCTCTGATCCGACTTTATAAAGCAATGTTACCTTTCTGGATCAATATGTCACTTTAAATAGTTGTAGATTCATATCCCTTAGCAAGGTGTAAGAGCTGATGTATCCCATTTAAATTTATTACCCAGTTTTGGAAATTCTGAAACTTTCAGTCAGGTAAGGTTTTTCATCTTCTCTCTTTGTTCATTTTTTCGTTTCCATTTCCATAGCCAGTTTTTTTTTTTTCCTTAATTCTTTTTCTCTTCTTTATTACTCGGTATCGACTCTTACGGGTTGATACCGCCTTTTTTACAAGTTTTTTTTTTACTTAAGTAACATTTCGTTACTTTTCTATTTAGCTGCTTTCATTTGCGAATTCCGCTTCTTACCTCCTGCGACCTTCAATCCAAGTTGCAACAAACATCACCGCTAGCCCATGGCTCCACCGTCAACCATTTTTGACATATGCTAGTGTCGACTTAGATTTTTCCACTAAATTGAATCTCAAGATCGTCTTGTCAATCTTTTAGATCCTGACCCAACTTATCATTTCAATCCCTCCTTCAACTTCATGTGGGTGGTTGTTGTTGATTAGGGTCGACAGCACCCAATAAGGGCTTCAAACCATGCTCAACCATGTTTCCATACATCTCCTTCATCCTGCATCTAGTCATAGCCTATGAGAAACTTAGACTCGAGCATTCTTTAGGGTTTCTTGTGATTTACATCCATTTTCATGGGCATAACCCTAAGTTTTTCTTCAATTCCAAGTTCTTGGCGTTCTTCTTGGATTTTCCTATACTCAGGCTTCAAATTTTTTGTATGGCCATGGGAAATCTTCATATTTGACAAAATTTTCCAGTGCAAGGTAATAGAATTCATGTTTTTTTGATCCTTGGTTGAGTAAGGATTGGTGGTCCATTTTCAACGGGGAGGTTTTGAGGAACAGTTACAAAGAACATGCTTCGATGGAGTCTTATATCGATATATTGGGTTCAAATCTTCACTTCTGTGTCCTTGCAAAGGAAAACTCCTTGTTGCTCTGTAAAATGGTTTCAATATTGTAAATTCCACTATCAGTTTGAATTTGACACGCAGTTTCATAGTGCGACGGAGCTCGTTTGCTAGCACAAGTGACTACATAGAGTGTTCGCGTTCACAATGCTCCGGACAAAGGATACATCTGCATAAACTTAATTACATATTACTGCCCCGTTAGTGCATGAGATCTAGTTGTTCAATATAGCTAACATTAGTTAGGTCTTATATATCAGCTACAAGAGGGCAAATTTCAGCACAAAGATTAGAGTTAGATCTCACCCGACCTTGCTCATGTGTGCAGGTCCATATGCTTCAAAGTTTATTTCACCTACAACATATTCAACCCTTGCCTTAACATCTACTTAATCACCTTCTCGGCCTTGTCCATCTTGTCGTCAGACTAGGCAGTCATCACAAATGATACCTTTCTTGATGTAGGATGAAACCTATGTAAGGTTCGCCCTTGATGTCAATCTCGAGGGCACTATGATTCTTGATAACCCTTTAAATTCTTTAACATCTACATTGACAGAGGCAGATGTCAGGCGAACCAGTGTATGACATGACATCCCTTTTAAAGAAGTTTTAGTTCCAAAGCACTTGGAGCAGGCCCATTATCCTCTAGAACTCTATACCACTTATAATCATTACATTTTCTTTTCTATGTGTGTTTCTACATTCAACCATTTCATCTGGCTCATTATTTAATTCATGAGATTGCTCGTACCCAACTTCATTCTAATGGTTATGCTTTGTTAAACTACACCTATATAGTTTTTCTTCTCCATTAGGACAGGGTGCTCACATTTGAGGAGATTAGATATCTATACAATTTCAAGAAGCGGCACGACAACCTATCTTTGACTCATTTAGAATTGCCTAAAGGTTGCAGCATAATTATTGGCCTCTGGAATAAACAGACCACTATAAAGATGAGTTTTTCTGCATACGCTCTCCAGGTGGCTTCGCTCGGAAGTGGCTATAGGGATGTAAGTTCTACTGCTATTCTTCAACTTTATGGAGTTTATTCCATCCAAATCATTGGCTCGGTTATCTTATAAGTTTACAAACATTCCAACGAGACCCGATGGTGCAGCTTTTCTGCATACACTCCAACCCTCTAATGAATGGACAATGAAGTTTCTTATGACCGATTCTCTAATGTTATACTTATAGCTTCGACATAACAGTCGCAGTCTTGGTATTTTCCTTACTATCGGTAGAGGTGCTTAGCCGTTTCAAGAGACTAAGGTTGAACCACCAACTACTGAGAATCAAATGGTCCATCCTATGGTATAAACCCTCCCATCGATCAGAGGGAGGATAAGGATAATGGTGGTAATGAATGGTGGTGCACAAGATGGTGATAGTGAGAAAGGAGGCGATGATGATGATGTGAGTCTATGGGAGAAGCAGGAGGAAATGAATAAGTGTCACCCTCCCTTCGATCACAGGGAGGATAAGGACAATCGTGATAATGATGGTAGTGAAGAAGATGACGATAGTGAGAATGGAGGTGATGATGATAATATGAATCTTAGGCTCAAGTCTATGGGAGAAACAGGTGGAAACGAATGAGTATTTCCCTATGTCCATTGTTCAAGAATAAAGATGATGCTGTGCTATCCTATTTATAGCCACAACAAACTCCATCTAGGGAGGCAACTCCAGTTCCTTAAATCGATGACATCTTTGGTTCTCTTGGTAGCATCCTAGATCATATTCCTCCATAAGACTTTACTACTCTTAGCCACTAGGACTTTGGTTCTCCTATTTGTATGGTTGCAAATAGACCTTCGACTGCTATAAGGAAGATGATTCCACTGAACCAACTACATGAGCATGGTTTGTAGGGCCAATAAGACACACTGACACTTCACATACCATCCAAATCCATAAAACATTTACATTGCTTGCATTATTCCTTGATTGTTAGATCTTAATTCGATCATGTTTCTTCCTAAGTATGATGGGATGCTCCAATATTTACGATGATCTACTTGGCCAATGCATTGGCTGTCACTAAAGAAAGTATTTACTTCGAAAGCATGAGTCATCGTATGAGTCCAAATCAATGAGGCATCAAGCAAGAAGGCATAGCGAGGAGGAACGTAGGCATCATACGATCATAACCGAGAGTCTAGCCATCACTACAGATCGGGTAGGTGATCCCATTCAATATAAGGATCCCTTCCATCTTTCTAAAGAAAAAGATCGACACACTAATAAGCCTAATCTTATTCTTGCTTCCAAGGTTCCAACCGCTCCTACTTCAATGTCTCCTTCTACAAAACCTTTGGTATTTTCCCATAAATCTATACACATTTTTTGACCTATGGTTCCATGACCTCCGAGTCTGTTCACCAAAGATCTCTGGTAAAGATACTACATCTGCTCATATTTCTATAGTAGTCTCGGAACTTTTCTCAAACCAACAACTTGTTACACTGCAAAATACTTTCTCTATGTTTTGCTTTGATGGGAATCAAGTTTGCATATCCTTTGAAGAATATTCCTTCTATTGTAGGCGACCATTTTAAAGCGTATTTGAATGATTTCTATGTTCAAAACTATATTTTGGAGAAGGTTTTCTCACGCTTTGTCTGATCCTCGCAAACCTAAAAAATTACTCCTTAAGCAAAAGGAGATCAAGAAAAAGGACAATGATGGAATTATTTCTCATTATGATAAAGAATTGGAAGGTTCCAAGAAAGCTCTCAAGGCAATAGAGAAGAAAATGGTTGAGGAGAGAAAAGCTCATGTGAAGAAGTTCAATTACAACTAGTAGCTTGAGGCTATATATAATATTAGTGGCACTCTTGCCACAGAAAAGGCGGCCCTCCAGACCATTATTGATGATAAAACTCTAAGGATTTTAAGTCTAGAGACTATGTTAAAAGCTTAGAAGAAAGAAAAAGACAAAGCTCTCAACGGAGTCAAAGAATCCATGGCCAAATTGCTTAATGCTAAACATACACAAAGGGATTTAGAAGCCCGTACAACCCATATAGAAAAAAAAATCAAATCTCTATCTAGTCCACTCCGGTCTATATAACGACCCATAAATTTGACACTGCAAAATATTAAACTACTTAAAAATAATTATTAATAAAAGGTCAATTGGGTACAATGTTTATAACCCCTGCGAGGACCTTTCCGATGTGATCATTTTGATCTATAGTTTTGATGCATTTGGAGTTATGGTTTGTGAAATAGAGGTGTTATAATGTTTGACTGACAGCTTTTTTGGGCCAAATCAGATAAACTGACCCTAACCCATCCCAACGACCATATAAATGAGGCTACAGAACCCTAACCGTCACCTCTATCTTCAATTTTCTAATCTAATCGTGAAATCGAACCAAATTCTCTCTAATGGTGATTAGCAAATTAATTAGAAATTGATTAAAACCCAAACTAATCCAACCCTATCAGATTATATATCATTGGAAAATTCTCGGCAAACAGAACAGATGATAAGCATTCATTTTCGAGTCGGACGTTCGAGGAGGTTGGAAATTAGTAATTAAACCTTGACCCCATAGTGGTCAAAGGTGGAACAACTACTATAGGACAAGCAGAAGGTTGCATCTTGTAAAGAAGACCTAGGGAAGTCTATCTAGTGGTTCAAATCTGGTTAAAAATTATCGGAGGTTTTCCGAATTAGCTAGTTTTCTTCCAAGGTTTCATGAGCATCATGGCTTCTAGGGAAGCAATTGTGCATTTGGGTTTATCAAGAAGGTAGAAGGGGACGACGCGGTGTCGATGGTGAGGTCAAATCATCGAATGGTGGAGTGTGGCTTCATGTGGCAATTGGCAAAGTAGGCGACCTATATGTCTGATTATGTGCATTAGGGTAAGGAAGAGATATGTAGATTTATGACGATACGACACTAGGTTTGCTAGGTTTTGAGACTATTGAAAAAAGCACATTGATATGACTTATTTATTTAGTTAGCTGAATTAAAAATATTAAATGCTTAGCCATTAATGAAAAATTAGTATCGATATGTGTTGTAATATACTGGTAATTGTTTTTGGTATTGTGAGTATTTGGATATTTTATGCCATGTTGATAATGTGTTGTTGATTATCATATTATTGAATGTAATTAATCGAAATAATAATGGTTAGAATGAAGTAGAATGAAATTAATTGGAGAAATTTAATAAGGTTATCATTTATGAATTTATGGTAAATTCATAAATAATAGCGAAAAATATATTTTAACCAACATTCAAAGGTTTTTTATTATTATCTAATAAAATGAGATTTTATAAATAATGATATGGTTTTTGTGAAAGTTTCATTGTTTTGACTAAATAGTAATAACTTGGTTTTAGAAAATATTAAAGAGATTTAATATTTATATTATTACTATTTTGATGAAAAACAATAATATTATTTTTTTTGAAAAGTAATTTGATGTAAATTATTTGGCGGTAAATACAGTATTTTAAGGAATTTGTAGTAATGAGATTACGATAAAGTATTTTGAATTATATTATCATTTTTGCAAGAATTATCATTGTCATTAAGGTAAATAAATGGAGCTTTTATAATAAACAATAATAAAATATTTTAAGACTTAAGAGAAAACGATGGTCATAAATATAATGTTTTGAATTGATGTAATATGTGATTAGTGGCTGATTTTATTTATCATATATGTTGTTTTATGACGATGAGATCGTATTTGGATATGTTGAAATATTTTAATATCGTTACTACATTGTGCGTAGTTAACTATGGTTTTACCATATTGATGTTTGTGTTACTAAAATAGGGGTCTACTGGACATATGATGACTTGTTGTTTGCGCTATTAATGTAATGGTTTAGTGCATATTTAGTGGATTCATAATTACATTGATGGTGTATTACAAATAATTGATAATTGGTATATATGAGTATAATATTACTGTTTGGAGTTTGAGGCTTTGATTTTTAGGCTAAGTGTCTATTATTGTTTTTACCCCATACTTACGATGATTAATTGGAATGGTTTAGTAAGTGTAGTGTTTCCTGCTTGCAATGATTGCATTAGTTGCAATCGTTGCATTATTTGCATTGGTTGTGGTGGTCGCAATGGTTGCATGGATGTTATGGTTATTATATACTAAGAATAATTTTGATGCATGAGGAGAGAAGGAAACAAAACTATATGGGCTCGATCCTCCAAAAAGGGTAGGTCGGCAGTTTTTTCCTATACAATAGCTCTCGAGCTCACGGCCGTAGTTTATAAGTTAGGTGAGTCCAATCATAATTGAATTTTTTCCCTTTTTATTTATATATATCAGTACATGTATGAGGTTGCAAGTAGGAGAAAAAGTGGGAATGGAAAGTTGGATGAATAATATATCGTGGATAGCAGATTTGGTATATTCTTTCATACCATGAATATGTCATTTATAAGTTAATGATAATTAATGTACTGAAATGTAAATTGATGTGATAATATTGTAAAATAATTATATTATTGAGTTGATGTTCATTCATATTGATGTGCAATTTTGTTGTGAAATTTCTCTTTTCTTTTCATTGTTACCAGAAAAATTAAGTTGTAAAGCAAATGATCCATTGCTTTTAATTTCAGAAATTAGTTGCAATCGTATTTTATGGCGTTTGTAATTTATTTCAGATGTTGAAAGTAGATGGGCATCACACTTGGTATTAGTGTTTAGGTTTAGAGACTCCTTGAGCCTTAGTAGACTTATCCATTTCGGGTAGGTTAATTTACACTTTTTGTTAGGTTAAAATATAAAATGGGAGAGCATTATTATTTATGTTTATATGTTTCATATGTATGGATTGTGCATAACCACCATTACCTTTTCCTAATATATTAGTTATATACAGTGGCCTTTGAGAGGAAAATAATTACTATGAATGTGGTAAGATGACCAATTATAGGAGGGGTTAAGTGCTGATTATAACTCAAGTGATACAGACATTAAAACCTAACCTTAAAAAATAGGCTTATTTTTAAGGAATTTTGACTTGAGAAGTTATATTAAAAATATGCAATTTGGATTTTGAAATTTAAGACGTAAAAATGTATGTTTTGGACTTAATGAAATTTACCGATGTTCTAAAAAGGTGAAAACAAATATTTGACTTGATGGAAATTTGTTTTGAGGATGTTTTGCAGGAAAAGCCATTTTAGTAAAAAGATATTGGAACATAGAAAAAAAGAAATATAATTTTAAGAATTAATTTAATTTAGAAACTACTTTTGTTAAAAATGTTTAAAAAAATATCCTTTTGAGTAAAGAGTGAGAGGAACATTTTTATGTGAATATTTTGTTTAAAAGAACATCTTTGAAATTTGAAAAGCTTTTGTGTGGATGTAAATTTTGGTTGTAATTATGTACAAAACATTTTTTGATAGATGTTGTTTGAAGGAAAAACATTATTTTTTAAAGGATTTTGATTTGGTGAGTACCTAATTTTTTATAAAAAAACGAATGTTTTATTAGAGTATGTGTGAAGATATTTCTCTTTTTGAAAAAAAGTTGTATTGTAAAATATCATTAAATATTTTGGGAAAATATTTTAAAGAATGGAAATACTGCGATTCAAAGGTGAATTTTTGAAAAGAAAAGAAGTAAAATATTTAGTTTGAATAAAATTCTGGAAGTGCATTTTATTTGGAAAACTCAATTTGAAGATTGTAAAACCAGGCTATGTGACATGAGATGTGGGATAACCAATGATGCGAGTTTTATGTTTTTCCGAAACACATTATGATGACGTAAAAGTATATTTTTTATTTTTTTGTGCCTTATACTAATGTTTTGTGGTTATGTCTAGTTATTCCCTTCTGGAGGGAAGAGTAGGAATATAAGATGATGATTACCCATTTTGGTGTTCGGGATTGAGACATTTTACCTTAGTGGTACTTTTTCATTCTGGTTGAACTGGTTGTATTGTTCTATTGCTTATTGACATTAGCTATATTTTGACTGTTTCATGTGACTGCGGTTGTTTTATGGTCTATGACATTTTGAATTAAACTATTCCATCTATATTGTATTATTACTATTTAATTGTATGATAATGGTTGTTCATTAATTATGTTATGCATTTTTGAGTTGACTATTTTGCTTGCATAATATTTTTATTTATTGTTAATTTTGCTCCAATCCGCTTAAATGTTGGTTGCTTGTCATTTGCCTTGATATAGTTATGTACATTATACGGTAGGATACATGCCTATTTGTGTTAATAATCTTATGATGAGGTAGTTACCCAATGCTAACTTTTTAAGGGATGTGCATTGGAGAGAGAAAATGAGATGATAAATGTTATATTTGGATAAATCATGGTGGATGACAAGAGATTTTCTCTAGTTGACTTCAAGTCATGCATAGGGAAAATGGTGGACTAAATGTAAGGAAATCCTAAGACTTAAGTAAAGTGTTTTAAATTTTGAAGAATCAATGACGTGGGGGCATTTGATCAAATACTTCAAGTGGGTAGTGAATGAAAAGGACTAGAATAGTCTGAGGAAGCATATTTAACAAGGAGAAACGATGTAGAAGGGCATGAGATGTTCTGGATTGAGTCGGGGGCTGAAGGTATCATCTATAAATCTGGATATGATGGATGTTCCTAGGGGAAAGTGTATATGAGGATGTTTACCTATGTACCCTAGACTATTAGACGGTCTGGCTTACCTTAAGAGGGAAGTACCTATGAGAAAGGTATCCGAATGAATACCAGATCCAATTGTGACATGAGAAGTCGCCGGCCTAAGAGCCATAGAGTAATTTATCATGTATCCATGAGAACTTGAGAAGGTCTTGATAAAAGGGGATTTTGAGAATGTAATAATGGAGTGGAGCTTCGAAAATTATCGCTGCGAAGTGATACTTAAGTGACGATCTTGGAAAAGTGAGGCTTCGATGAAGATTGCGGTGAAATGATACTTCTGTGAAGATACATGACATGGTGAGACCTTGGTAATGGCTAATATGATGTGACGACTTGGTAATGGTTTAATTTGCCTTAATGACTTTTTATATAACTCGACTCCCTGTGAGGAGTCAGGAAATCAGGGATTGATGCAAGTGCGGCATTATTTTAAGGATGTAGGCATAAGTGGACACACATATTATTTTGGAAGGTGTAAGCATGAGATGGTATACCATTTGTTATGAGGATTAGACTATAAGGAAGTGCATCGATAAGTTGAAAGAGATAAATATTGTGGTATAAGGGAAATTCAGCGTAGGGATTAACACACATGTGTTGTTTGTTAGGCATGATGATGTGATGATTACCTTTTAGAGTGTGTGCATGCTTTAGTTGAATGAGCTATGTTGCTTATCTATTTATGTATATTCTTATTATGTGTGCATGTTTTAAAAAACCTAAATTTTGTCATGTATCTTTGCAACGGCGGTTGCATTTTAATTGATGAGACACATGTTGTGATTTGTATATGAATTTGAACTATGGTTGGATTGTTTCACCCTTTATTGATGGAGTGTTGTTTTCATATGCTATAGTTTGAATGCACGATTGTGGAATTTTAAGTGTTACTATAATATGTGTGTTGCATTAATTACTATGAATTAATTATTACGTGTCAAAATGATTATATTGTGTGGATGTTGCGTACTAAAATTAATGAAGGTTTATTGTGATTAATATGCATTCTATATTTTGTGAATAAACCCATGATGGGAATTTGTAGATTTGGTCGACAGTTGTACTTGGGGAATTGCGAAGGCGCAATCCTTTTAAGGGGTGGAATTAAGGAACCACAAATTTGACACTACGAAACAATAAACTAATGAAAAATAACTTTTTAATAAAAAGGTGAATTGGGTACCGTGTTTATAATCATTGTGATGATCTTTCCAAGAAGATCAGGTTGATATATAGTTTTATTGCATTTGGAGTTAAAGTTTGCAAAATAGAGGCATTATAATGTTTAAATAGCGTACGTTACTATTTCTGACCAAATTGGATAAATAACCCATAACCCAGACTAACGACTGTATAAATAAGGCTATGAAACACTAGCTATCACCTTTATCTTTAGTTTTCTTCTCTAATCCCGAAATCAACCCTAATTCTCTTTAATGGTGATTAGCAAATTAAGTAGAAAGTGACTAGAACCCAAAATGTTCAGACGCCATCGAATTATGTACTGTTGGAAATCTCTCGGTAAATGGAATAGATGGCAACTATTATTTTTTGGGTACAACATTCGAGAGGGTTGGAAATTAACAATTAAATCTCAACCATCCATTTCAGGGTTAGTGATCGACGGTGAAACAACGACTATAGGATTATCTAGAGGTTGTGGCTTGTGGAGGAGACCAAGGGGTATCGATTCAGATTCGGTAGAAAATTATTGAAGGTGGCCAGAATTAGCCAATTTTCGGTCAAGTTTTAGTGAGCGGGGCGAGTCCTAGGGAGGTGACGCATCATTTAGGTTTTCTGGCGAAGGTAAAGGAGGATGGCACGGTGTCAACAATGAGTTTCGATTGTCAAATGGCGGAGTGTGGCACCGCACAGTGGCTGGTAAAGTAGGCAGCTTATGGGTTTGATAGTGTGCACAAGGAGGAGGAGATACAAGAGTATATAATGATATGACACTGGTTTGCTGTGTTTTGAGACTGTTGGAAAAAGCATATTGGTATGACTTATTTATTTTGGTTAATTGAATTCAAAATATTAAATTCTTACCCATCAATGAAAAATTTTAAGCATCGATATGTGTTGTAATGTATTGATAATTGTTTGGGTATGGTGAATATTTGGATATGTTGTGCCATGTTGATAATTTGTTGTTGATTATCGTATTATTGAATGTAATTAATTGAAATAATAGTGGTTAAAAAAAAATAGAATGAAATTAATGGGAGAAATTTAATCAGGTTGTTGTTTATGAATTTCTGGGGAATTCATGAATAATAACGGAAAATTTACTTTAACCAAAATCAGAAAGTTTATTATTATTATACTAGTATACAACGCACGTATGTGCATCTAACATCCAAAGATGTTTACCTTGGATGGATGTGTGTTTTAAGTGCAAATGTTTTTGTAGTCACAACACATTTCAAGTTGCTTTTGTTGGTGACATCGACAGCAAATCAATAGTAAAATTCCATTGGTGGGTATGCAAAAAGGGTTATGAGATTCCATTAACGAATGAGGGTAATTTTGGAATTTCAAAAAGACACCGGGTAAATCATGTTGATTGAATTCTCTTTATTAATAGTAGAGATAATAAAAGGAGATTTTATAAATAATGATATGGTTTTTCTAAATACTTCACAATTTTGAGATAAACAGTAATAAACTAATTTTGGATAGTATTAACGAGATTTAATATTTATATAACTATTATTTTGACGGATAACGGTGTTATTTCTTATTTAAATAAATTACTATTTTTGGTGGAAAATACGATGTTTTAAGGAATTTGGCGTAATGAGATTGCAATAAAGTGTTTTGAAGTATATTACCATTTTTTAAAGAATTATTATTGTTTTTGAGGTAAATAAATTGTGCTTTTATGGTAAACAATAATAAAATGTTTTAAGATTTAAGATAGAAAATGATGGTGGTAAGTATAATGTTTTGAATAGATGTAATATATGATTAATAGTTGATTTTATTTATCACATATGTTGGTTTATGGCGATGAAATTATATTCGGATGTGTTCCAATATTTTGGCTTACCACGTTGTGTGTAGTTAACTATGGTTTTACCATGTTGATGTTTATGTTACTAAAATAGGGCTTTAGTACACATTTGATGGCTTGGTGTTTGTACCACTAATATGTGGTTTAGTATACATTTGGTGGATGCATGCTTACATTGATGGTGTATTACCACTGGTTGATAACTAGTATATGTGAGTATATATGTTGTGATTAGTTTATTTGATGTTTGCGATTGACATTGCATATTGTCAAACGTTTGTAATGTTTAATGGCTAAGTGTGCTATTAATGTTTTTGCTCTATATTTATGATGATTGATTGGAATAGATTAGTACGAATAGTGTTTCTTGCTTGCATTTTTGCAATTGTTACAATGATTGCAATCATTGCGTTGGTTGCAATAATTGCAATGGTTACACGGATGCTTTGATTGTTATGTACTAATAAGTATTTGGATATAATAGATTATCATAAAGCATAACTACATGAGCTTGATCCCTCAAAAGGGGTATGTAGGTTGTTTTTTCCTATGCAATAGTTGTCGAGCCTATGGCCATAGTGTATAAGGTTAGGTGCAGTCAAAACATAATTGAAATTTTTTCCCTATAATTATATATATATATATATATATATATATATCTGTACATCCATGAAGTTGTAGGTAGTTGAAAACGTGGGAATGGAAAGGTGGACAAAGGCTATATCATAGATATGTTTAGGTATATTCTTTTATACCATGGTTATGTCATCTATGAGTTAATTATAATTAATGTATTGAAAATTAAATTAATGTGATAATGTTGTAAAATAATTATATTATTGAGTTGATGTTCATCAATATTGATGTTTGATTCCACTACGAGGTTTCTCGTTTTTTTCTTTGTTATTGAAAAATTAAATTATAAAACAAGCGATCCACTACTTCTAATACCAAAAATTAGTTGCAATCGTAATTTATGGCAATTGTAATTGATTTTAGATGTTGAAAATAGTTGGGCATTACATTTTGTTTTTAATTATTTTAGTTTTTTGCACTTTCAAATTTGCGGGATGTTATAGTCCACTTCTAAGCGAACACGGTCAAACCCAATTTTGGGACAAACAATATTGTTCTTCTGAAACCTAGAGTTCTACCCAAATGCATGCTGGGACCCTTCCTGAATCCAACTCTATAGATTTGGAGGGAATTTCCAATCCCATCTCTCAGGGCCCCCAGCAGAGATTACTGCTTAACAGATGCCACTTGTGGTACTGTCGCTTATTCCGCATCAAGGCCCATTATTTTCAAACCTGTCACTCCCTCTTTTGGGGTTTCTACAACTTCTACTACTATGCTAACATCAATGGTAGAAAATTATTGTTCGTCGTCAGCTCATGTTCAAGACAACACCAAGGACCCCAACTATAAACTACCAAAGTTTGTCCCATATCTCACTGCTCTATCCTTACATACATAGGAGAGCCGGACCATGACTCTTTCTCAATTCCAATCTGCTTCGCCGGAGGTATATCGTTAGTTTATCGATATTATCCGGCATTCCGGCCCAGCTATATCAAACCAAATGGACAAGTTAGACTCGACCGTTCATCAAGACCAGTAGCTCGAAGTGATGATTATGGGGTCCAAAGATCGGGCACAGATGATAATATGGAGTGATCAAACGAAACCAAGAGATAGGATCTACAGAATGTTCTAAGTATAGAATATAACCTAATCTAGAAAAGCAATCAGATATGATCCCTCTCAACCAAAGGGATCAGATTATTTCATCTAATTAGTGCAATTCAATGAAAAACGATCGATATTTCAAAATCCAAAAATCAGAAACACATGAAACTTTGGAAACAAGAAGAGGAGACCACAGGGATTGCACCCCAAAAGGAAGAAGTAAGAGGGATCAACCCATTTCCCTCCAAGGGAGAACGGAGTTAGACTACACAACACATTGCAACAATAATCGATCAATAACTCAACATCTATAAGTCTAGTCAACATGAAACTTGGAGGACAAGTACATCACAACATAAAGAACCCCTCCTAGGGATCGCAGCCCCTAAATCTACCAAGATAGGGATCGAACCCGATCCCTCTTCCTTAGGATTTGGACCATGTGATCCCTCTTATGGCCCCTATGGATATGAAGAGCCTTCAGCCGAATTTTCAAGGACATATTTCACCATCTTTCTCTATAAATACAGAATTGATTGTTCATTTTGGGGATCTTTACGTTGCTTGTTACTTTACACTCTCTTATAACTAAGGATTCTGATCCGATCTCTATTGTACTCAGTTTACAAAGCGATTAATAATGCTATCTTTTTAAAGTGGGACGTAGGCAAACAATGCCAAACCACTAAAAAATGTCGTGTCTCTATTATTTGCTGATTTCTTACCGCTTTATTGCTATATTCTCTCTATTTATATTTAATATTCTTCATTTGTTCCTCTACAACAAATCTCTTGGGTGTTTGTGCTAAATTTGATGCAAACAATCATATTATTGAGAAGTCGTAAATGAACCTCGTGGATATTTCTAACCATTTTTTTTCTTTCTTTGAAGTTTCAGGTCTGACTGCTTTTGCTCCACTACCAAATGTGATATTTGCTTCATGACTCCAAGCTTCCATAATTAAATATGTCATTTTCTCTACTCCACCTCTGATTCCAACTTTTTCGACTAGGTCCATTCCAGGTCCTGATGCTAATAAGATCAATGCACCAAAAGAAGAGACTATGGAGGATCCTGACATGTTACAGGTCGGCAAAGACTTAATCATCATAATGGCCCATGATAATGAATCTGGGTTGTTAATGTTGGAGAGGCAGACTATTTATCTATCAACGATAAAGAACACTAGAAAGGAGAATTGTATTGATGATATTTTGCTCCCCATTTCAATATAATTACTGACCTAATCACTCAACGTCCCAACCTTCGTACTTCCCATGGTTGGTATTCATGCTAAGACCCCATATCTTTGGGGAGTAATAACTAGGAAGTGGATCCTCAAGGCTAATTATCTATAGGGAAGGAAGTGGAATCCCTATGAAAAGGAAGAGGAGGAGGATGCACGACTAGATAATGTTTTCTTGTGTAAATTTTTGCTTTAATTTTTTATTTTGGTGCATGCATATAGGCCAATATTGTGCAGGTATGACCCCCGCTTTTGTTTTGGAATGTCTAGATATGAATAAAACTGCTTTCTTTTTAGAATTTCATCTTATTATGCATATCTATCTTTGTGTCTATGCGCGAATATACTTGGCTTAATAAAGTTTGCGATGTTCATATCTAAATCAGTGCAATTTGTTATTGACTGTAACTTTTTATGTATGAATAAGCTCCAACATAGGGTAAGTAGTACAATGATATTCAGTTCTGTTTATTTCCGTTTATCATTGCCAGTATTTCTTCCTTGGCTCAAAAAACCATGCCCTTTAGGCCAACTCTATGGCCTATCTTGTTTATATTTAGTTGGGTTCCATTCGACCATTAATAGAGTTATAGTTACAAAAGCTTCTAGCTTGACACCATTTCCTACCATTGAGAAATAGTGTTTTTGAACGTCTATCTCTGGACATCCATTCTTGATCCTGCCCACCTCTAGGTGTCAAAAAAATGTATTTATTGACTGCCATAACAAATCATCAGCCAAGCATGTCTCGACTGGCTGTAAGTGTGGTTATACCTAAAAAAGTTCAATTACACAATAGTTCCTATCTCTAGAACTTGGTGTTTCAGATGCCTATCGACAGGCATCACCCTTAGATCTTTCCTATCCCCGTGCATCAACCAAAGATTAGATGTATAGGGCGAATCGTCTAGTTGACTATAGTACAATTATACTCTAGTGATGCAATCATTGATCTAAAGAGTTTGTTGCTGCCTATCTCTGGGTACGTAGATATTTGGATTTTCAAAATGCAGAATGTTCAATTCTGCCACTATTCACATTGCATAAAGGTAGACATTTAAGAATATAGATCCTTCGATCCCAAAAGCCAGTCTATTTGTAAACCCTAGAATGGAAGACTCGGCCTTATTACATCACAATCATTTATTTACATAAATACATATAAGTGAAATAGCATATTAAGTGCTCGCTAATCCATGCTCGTAGAATCAAGATCCCATCAACTATCCTTATCTTGAACGTTCCATCTTCAAGCTTATCTTGGATTGCACAGGCACCTTCCCATTTTGGACTAAGTGCCCCATATTAAGAAAAGACAAGTTTCAAAACAAGATCACATGTCCCGAAGGTATGCCTTTAACCTTGGCATTAAACTACCATGATACTCAATCTTAGTGAGTAACTATCCTCTTATCAGCCTCTTCTCCCTTCTCATCAACAAAATTAAGGAACTCAAGTAAGAGTTCTTCATTCATCATGGAATTATAGTGCATTCTTCAGTGAGAAGCGATTTCTAATTCAGTCATAATCATGGCCTCAGATCTAAAGGCCAGAGCGAATGGAATATGGACAGTCGTGTACTTGTGGGTCTTTCGGTAAGCCTATAGTGCTAGGAGTGATTCTCGACCCAGCTGCCCTTATCTTTTGCAAATCATTTTTTCATGATGGATTAGATGATCTTGTTCACTGCCACCATCTGTCCATTCATTTGCGAGTATTCTACCAATGGGGATTTCTTCTCAATTTGACACCAACTGCAGATATCTTTGAATTCGGCACTCTCAAATTGGATTCCATTGTTAGTGATGATATTTTATGTGGAAATCCAAATTTGCATATGATGTTTTTCACCATAAAATTGATAACTATCTTCATAGTGATTGTAGAAAGCGGTTCCAATCCACTTTGTGAAGTAGTCCACAACTTTAATAGCATATTTTGCTCTAGCTTTCGACATCGGTAGCACACCGATTATGTCAAGCCCCTAAACCACAAATGTCCATAAACTATACATTGTGTAAGCTCTATGGACGAGGCTCTTGGTATCTTGGTATCAAGCACCCAAACTCATGTCGGAGCGCAGTGCTAAGAAATAGAAGAGGAATTGCTATTGAAACAATATTCTTAGAGGCAAGAGAACCAAGACGATATGACACGAATTGGGGTCGATTACCAGGCCAAGCTCCTAGGGTAAACTTTGACTACCATCAATGACCATCTTTTAAACATCTGACTTGATAGTTATGGTACGATGGGTTGCTAGAGAAAGCGAAGACCACACGGACGACGATTATCTCTACAGTCGAAACCCGTTCACTGAAGCCATTCTATGGGTATAATATCCATGGAGATTAAACATGCTGACCATGCTGGGATATTTTGGGAATATAGACCCCCGATAGCATCTCATGAAGTATGAGTGGCATATGGATTCTGCTAGAGCGACGGATGCTATTAAATGCTGATGCTTTCCCATATTTCTCAAGGGAGTAGCAATCATATGTTTTATGCGATTACCGCCCAGATCCATCTCCTCGTTTAATTAACCCATCTAATAAGTTCATCGAACAATTTAAAATGTATGTGACTCTCCCTAAAGACGTGATGTCATAATTCAACTTATCGCAAACACCAAGCGAGCTGCTTAAAAACTTCTAGAAAGATTTAACACTACTGTCAATGGAGTGAATAATCCCAACAAAAATTTCATACTGATGGCATTGATAAAAGGAATCGATCCTAAGACACTCTTTAACGATTGGTTACCTGGAGAGCCCCTAATGAAGTTGAATTGTTTCTATTACAAATTGAGCCAGAATCTATGCAAGGAGGGGCACATTGGACTAGGAAAAAGAACAATGCAGGCCGGTTCCCAAAAGGAATTCAAAGTGATGGGTAGCATAAGGCCATACATGAGAGCTTTGGTTTAAGTAGATGGCCTAGAATCTCAAGATTCGACATGTATACTCCATTGAATGATTCAATCAAAAACATCTACTTAGAGATTCGTGTCTCGGAGCAGTACAGAAAACTAGCTCTGAGAGGGCCCACCGAAACCAAGAAGAAGTCTAAGAAATATTGCATGCTTCATGATACAAACGGTCGTAGCACTGGCGATTGCAGACACCTCCGAGATGTGATCGAAGAGCTGATCCAAAAAGGAAAAGTTTGACAATATGTGCAATCCCCATAGAATGGTGGGTAGGAGACGTCTGACCCTTACCAATAATAACCTTTGATTATCAATCGAACCACCAAAAGTCGAATTCCAACTGAGAAGGACTGAGGCAGAGTGGAGTAGAGAGCACATGATGCTTCTTCACCTATCAATAAAATTTATTTCAATTTCAGTTATGTTTTTAACTACAACCAACCTGAATTAAACTACTTACAAAGATGCAGGTGACCAAGTACCTAGAGTTAGTCCCCAGTCAACCTCCAGGGACCTTGATTGAACATTTGGAGTATCATCAAGAGGAGTGCAATTCAACTACTCATCATCTACCATATGCCCCTGACTTGGGGGCAAGAACTTGAAATGGAAAGTGGGTATGAATTGATCATCCACTTCCTAGTCCGTGCTTCAATTCCACCAGAACATCTATGCCTTGCTTAGATCCCGGTAAGGTCAAACCCCGGTACAAAGTGAATGTGACTGGCCGTCTACTCTCCAACCTTTGCACTTGACTTGGAGACTAAAGAAGGGGTTGGAGTGGATGTGATTCAACCATCCACTCCCCAGCATGCACTTGAAGTTCGCTAAAATACTTGTGCCTCTCTCGTAGCTCAACGAGAATGGGATCCAACTAAAGTGGATGTGATTTAACCATCCACACATCAACACCTTCCCAGGACACAAGATGCGGTTTAGAAGCTCGACTGAAAGTAGGCATGACTGACTGTTTACTCAATAACCACAACTCTCGATACGAGGACACAACTGTAACTTAAAGTGGATGTGAGTTGACCGTCCACCCAATAATTTTCTCCCTCGACTTGCTAGGAGGAGTATGAAGAAAATTAGAAGAGACCTAACCATCCAACCTAAGCATGGATATGATCCGACCATCCATTGCTTACTAATTTCCTTCACTTGATAAGAGGATCTGTAATCACCAAGTGGATGTGAATCAAACGTCCACTCGCTAGCTTCTGTCTTCGGCACTGGGGGCAGCATTAGGACCAATAATTGAACAGACTCATCTGTTCACTCAACAACTCTTACCTTGAACTGACAGGTAGATTATAGGTCAAAAACTGATATGATTGACCACCCATCATATAATTCTAGTTCCTAAAGTGCGGATTGGAGTATAAATGCAAAAGATAGATGTGGTACAACCATCAGTCCATCAACTTTAGTTCTTAGGGCACGGATTAGAGTATGAATACCAAAAAATAGGCATGGTTCGACCATCCAACGACCAACTCTAGTCCTTGGAGCATGGGTAGGAGTATAAAACACAAAAATGGATGTAGTTCATCCATCCATTGATCAACCCGGGTTCCCCAGCGCATGCCGGAATATAAACACCAATATAGAAATAGTTCGACCATCCATTGATCAACTCTGGTCCCTCAATGCGGTCTAGAGTATAAGCACCATTAAATATGGACATGGTTAGACCGTTCACTCTCCAATCTTACCACTGACTTGGGGGCAAACACACGACTCAAAGTGGATGCGGTCCGACCATCCGCTCCTCTGCTCAAGCTCGAAGTTTGCTAAAACATTGATCTTACTCCCAAGGTTCGGTAGAAGCAGGAATCGAATGAAAGTAAATGATATACGACATCCACGCGTCAACTCCTACCCTAGATGCGGGGTATTTTGAGAGTCCAAGCTTGAATTGGACTTGATCTGATCGTCCAATCCAAAGAGGATGTTATCTGTCCATCTGCGACCTTGCTCACGGTTGAAGTACGGAGAGCTATTCAAGCCTTGCCAAAACATTGGCAAGACCAAAATCCAAACAAAAACATGGACATGGTTCGATCGTCCATCGATTAACTCTGGTTTCCTAGTGAGAATTGTAGAATAAACTCCAAATGGGTGTGGTTCAAACGTCCGTCAACAAAGTATGTTCTCCAAATATGGACTAGGGTATAAGCAACATAATCGGATGCGACCCGACCATCTGGTACAAAGCGGACATAACACGACCATCCGTGCATCAACTATTGTCCTTAGCATAGGACCTATAGAATAGATTTATGTGGTGCGCTCCGAATGTACAAGAGTAAATTCCTTCCTTGACTCGACAATAAGAGGCAGACTAGTAAAACGGGCGTAAGTGACTGTTCGATTTTGAATGGATGTGACCCCACGTCCAACAACGAATGAACGTGACTTGACCGTTCATTTTCCAACTCCAATCCTTGCCTTGAAAAATGGATTGTATATTCACCAAGTGGGTGCAGTTCGACCGTCCACTCATCAACCCTCACTCTGGGTTCGATAGAGAGAGTCTATGTCCAAAACTGGACGTGGTTCGACCGTCCATCGATAATTCTAGCTCCTAGAGTGTGAGTTAGAGTATAAACACCTAATAGGCATGAAAAACTGCCCATTGACAAACTCTAGTCCCCAGAACGTGGATAAGGGTATTAATAAAAATTGAATGGGGTTTGAGCGTTCTTCCAATAATTCTCACCTATGATTCGACGGGCTGAGTATAAAACACAAAACGGATGTGACTCAACCATCTGCTAATTACTCTTCCCATGATTCAATGGGGAAAAACATGAAATTAAAGTGGTCACGATACGACCAACCACTCGTCAAAACTTTCCTTTGACTGGGGGCAAAGGAATTGACCAAGAAAAATGCAGTTCGACCATTTTCTGCAATAACTCTAAGTCCCTGGAGCGTGGACTGGAGTATAGACATTAAACGGATGTGATTCATCGCCCATCAATTAACTCCAATCCCTAGAATGTGGATTAGAGCAAAAACAAATAATTAAATGCGATCGACCATTCATTGGCCTACTCTTACCGGAACTCAAGGAGGAGTATAAACATACTATGGATAGGATTCAACCATCAATGAACTAACTCCACTGACCCAAAACTGGGGGCATGAGTATAAACCACTAAAAGCTAAATACGACAGCTCATTATAGCTCAGGCTTGGTGTTATTTACAACTTAAGGCAACGACTATAAGGAGGCCTTAATACCAAACCAATTGGAATGACATCCGAAGTCATGGATGACCGATTGTATTGTGCCATTGGGTTGACGGGCAATATCAACCTAGCTTTCTATATCATGCAGTCAGATCGATCGTAAATGTTGATCCACACCAACTACAAATAGGTGTGAGCTAAACGTCCATTGAACGGCTTCGATCACTAGAGCATGCAGATGAGAATAAACCATGAATGAGTGTGACTCGACCATTTATTCCCTATCATCCACTTTCGATCCGTCAAGAGGAATGATACTAGATGAGCATGACTCGACCGCTCTTATATTAGAAATACGGATTATGGATCTTAAGGCTAGGATAAACACTAGAGGGGGGTGAATAGTGTTTTAAGGAATCACTAAATCTTTTTGAGTTTATGTTAATTTGAACACAATTGTATGCAATATTCAGACACGGATATGGTCACAGAAACAAACACAGATGCAGAAATAAAGAAAAAGCAGTAAAGGAAAAAACACACCGGATTTTATACTGATTTGGAGTTATCCTACATCCAGTCCCGTACGCAAGTACGGATTTCCTTTCAAAAGCAATCTTTACAATTACACCCTCGATTTCAAGGCTACGAGGTACACCTCTAGATTCACAATCCGCTGGGTAGAGATACTTGATTTCACGGGCAACAAGTTCACCCAATTGATTTCCAACGCTACGATCACACCTTTTCTCACTTGATTGATTTCCAAGGCTACAAACAGCTTTTCTCACTAAATTGATTAAAAAGAAGTCTATAACTCTGAATAACACTGAGGATCTTGTTAAGATAGTGATAGAGAATCAAACTAGAAATGATCTAGTTAGATTCAATGTTGATTTCGGCAGAGTAATGTTAAGAATATGTATAAAGAAATGTGGAAGAAGAAGAGGAGTGAAAAACAACAAAATATGAATAGAAATTTGTTGAAAACAGCCCCTATTTATAGAAGAATAACAGCCATGTCCATTCGTGAAGGGATATGACGAATAGACATTTCTTTTGAAATTCAAAATTTTGAAATCAACTGACACTATATCGACATGGGCATCTTGTGTATGTCGACATCCCAAAGGAAATTTTAGTGGTTTGTTTTTTCTTTGAAAATAACTTTTATCTTATATTAAAACTATTTTAAACTTTCATAAATATATTAAATATAGTTAAAATACACAAATAAATATAGAGAATAATATTTTGGTATGTATAAAATTTTACTATAATTTTATATTTAAATCTAAATATATATATATATATGCAATAAAAAGTTAAATATATTATTTTTAAAGATAATTCAAAACTAAGGATAATTTGATTTTGAAATTAAAGATTATTTTGAGGCTAAAAGTATTTAAAAACAGGATAGATGTTGTTTGATTCTTTTAAAAGGAAGGTTTTGAAAACAAGATATAATTTGGTAAAAACATTTTGAATAAAAGTTAGTGGATACAAAACAATGTTCCACTATATTTTTTGTAGGTTCCATCCTGCTTATTCCATCCCTTTAACAGGCTCGAATTGGATTCTATTCCATGAATAAATTGGATTTAAAGATGCCAGTACTTTTGTAGGAGTTTTAACAAAATTCCTAATTAAATTACTTATTCTTGAAATCCTGAACTCTTGATAATCTTGATATTCTTGATACTCATGAGTCTTCAATCTTGATATCTTGAATCTCTATATTGTACAGTCTTCATTCTTGGTACCTGCATGGTTAAATCCTGCATATACATATACTTCTAAACTATAATGTTAGTATTTATATTTTATAATCCTATTCTATGGTTGTTGTCATGAAAACCATCATCTCAAGGACTAACAATCTCCCCCCTTTTGATGATGACAACCTTTGTTTATAAAATATTACTTCTATCCTAATAACTCCCCCTAAAACTGATAACTCCCCCTTAATCTATACCTAACTGTCCTATTTTATACTTCTCCCCCTTTGTCATCAATAAAAAAACTAACTCGAAACTATATAACTCCCCCTTAATCTAATACTCTATGACATATGATTATAATGATAGTGCTATCATAATCAACATTTAACTCTAAAACTTTAAACATAGTCCTAAACTACTAACTATCCTAACTAAATATCCATATATAATACTTTTAATAGAACACATATAAGAACAAGAACTTTTTAATAATTATATAGTTATATTTACATTTTCGTAGAGAACGTAAGAGAGAACATACAACAATAGGAAAAAGAGAAAAGAAACTAATGAATGTCTTTGAAAATGGGAGATCTATGAACCGACCAATTTGGATAGTGGAAACAGAAATTTCCACGCTGTTCGACAAGATTTCCACCTTTATCAAAGCACACTTCACCAACACAAACGACTTTGTCATCTTCTTCAACGTGCTCTTCTTCCATGAAGGCTTTTTGTTGTCCTTTTGCACTTGATCTTCTGAAGAATCTTCGTCAATCAAGATTGGATTAGAATTATTGTCCATTAAAAATTTTTGCAAATTCCTAAGGATTTTGCCTTGCCTCTCTTGTTTTTTGGACATTCTAAGTTGTACCACTTGAATTTCAGTCAATAATTACAGTGCATCCTTCAGAGAATCCTCCAATTTTGTCACTCGAGCGAGCGTAATTCGTTGAAATGGTCCAGAAGTAGGAGAAGGGAATGAAAAGGTTGAATTTATGTTTGATTTGAAAGAGGAGGCCGTGGTTTAATTTATTTTAGAAGTTAGTACATAGAGAGAACAAAAAGAATGATCAAAATTTCGAAAATAAGAAGAATATATAACCAATTATTTGAATTTTGGTGGGAAAAAATTCAAAAATTAAAAATCATTATATGCTGACATGGGTATAGGGGGGATGTCGACACGGTGCTTTAAATTTTTAATATTTGATTTATTTTGATTTGGTTTTTAATTATACTTTGTTATTTATATTTTATATTTCAGTTATTGAACAAATACCTAATTCTCTTCTTAATTTAGTAAATATAGATTCATTTAAGGGTTTTGTTAATATATCAGCAATTTGATTCTCAGAATTAATATAATCTAGAGTAGTTACTTTCTTATTTATATTATCTCTGAGAAAATGATGTCTGGTATCAAAATGTTTAGTTCGAGCATGTTGAATAATAGTTTTGGATAAATTTATCGCACTAGTATTATCACAATAAATTGGTAATTTTGAAATATTTAAACCATAATCTTCTAAAGTTTGTTGAATATATATTACTTGAGAACAAGCCAAAGCAGCAGAAATATATTCTGCTTCAGTTGTTGATAAAGAAACTGTGTTTTGGTTTTTACTAAACCAGGAAATCAGAGAATGCCCCAAAAAATGACAAGTTCCACTTGTAATTTTTCGTCTGATTTACAACCAATATAATCAGCATCACAGTAAGATATTAAGTCAAAAGAATCATTTTTGGGGTAAAATAAGCCATAATCAGAGGTGTGTTTAACATATCTTATGATACGTTTACAGCTTTTAAGCGAGTCTCTTTAGGTTGAGATTAATATCTTGCACAGAGACAAGCATTATGCATGATATCAGGTCTACTAGCAGTGATATAGAGTAGTAATCCAATCATTCCTCTATATAATTTTTGATCTACATCTTTCGAGAGATCTTCTTTACTAAGTTACTCATTTTTTGCGATGGGAGTGGGTTTTCCACTCCTAGTAGTCAAACCAAATTTACTGATTAGGTCTTTAGCATATTTTTCTTGACTATTAAAGATACCATTATCTAATTGTTTTATTTGTAATTCTAAAAAGAAATTTAATTCACCCATATGACTCTCTCAAATTCTTCTGTCATTATTTCAGAAATTCTTTATTCATTTCAAAATTAGTTGATCCAAAAATGATATCATCTACGTAAACTTGTACTAGTTGAATATCATTTTTATTTCTTTAATAAAAAGAGTATTATCTACTTTACCAATTTCAAAATTTGATTGTAATAAGTAAGATCTTAATCTATCATACTAGGCTCTAGGAGCTTGTTTTATACCATATAGTGCTTTCTTAAGTTTGTAAACATGATTTGGTAATTTTTCATTTTCAAAAAGTGGTGGTTGTTCAACATATACTTCCTCTTTTACAAATCCATTTAAAAAGGCACTTTTAACATCCATTTGAAATAATTTGAAATTATTATGATTTGCGAAAGCAAGTAGAATCCTAATAGCTTCTAATCTTGCTACGGGAGCAAAGGTTTCATCAAAATCTATTCCTTCTTCTTAACATAACCTTGAGCGACTAAGCTGGCTTTATTTCTCACAACCTCTCCTTGTTCATTCATTTTATTTTTATAAACTCATTTAGTTCTAATTATAGTTTTATTTTTAGGTCTAGGAACAAGTTTCCAAACATCATTTCTAGTGAATTAATTTAGTTCTTCTTGCATTGCCAAAATCCATGAATCATCGGTTGATGCTTCTTTTGGATTTTTGGGTTCAATAGTTGATATAAAGGCTACATTGCTCATTTTACTTAGTTTATTTTGTAGTTTTAACAACAGATTGCATATCTCCTAGTATACTTTCTATAGGATAATCTTTTAAAAGTTTAGTCCTTTTATTAGGATGATTAATTTCATTGTTAGTTTCAGTTGACTCTTGATTTTGAGTGATTAAATCATCTTCATCATTTGTATCTTCAAAAAATTTCAGATATTCACCGAATGAAACATGCATTGTTTCTTCAATGGTGTTAGTTCTTAAATTAAACACTCTGAACGCTTTACTTCTATTAGAATATCCGATAAAGATGCCTTTGTCGGATTTAGGATCAAATTTATCTAAATTATCTTTTGTATTTAAAATAAAACATTTGCTTCCAAAAATTCTAAAATAAGATACCTTAGGTTTCCTTTTGTAAAGAAGTTCATAAGATGTCTTATCAGTTAAAGGTCTAATTAAAATTCTATTTAAAATATAACAGGCGTCAGCAACTGCTTCTGCCCAAAAATACTTTGGTAATTTACTATCTGAAAGCATAGTTCTCGCACACTCTTGAATCGTCCTATTTTTACGTTCTACTACTCCATTTTGTTGTGGAGTTCTTGTAAATAAAAAATTGTAAGTTATTCCCTTACAGAATTCCTCAAACTTTTCATTTTCAAATTCACCAACGTGATCACTATGGACGGTTATAATTTTTAGAGAAAGTTGATTTTGAATCCTTTTTGTAAAGTTCTTAAAACATTCAAAAATATCACTTTTATATTTCAAAAATATTGTCCATGTAAATCTAGAATAATCATCTACAATTAAAAAAACTTATTTACTACGATTTATTGACAGAATTTGAGATGGACCAAATAAATCAAGGTGAAGTAATTCAAGAGGTTTTAAGGTTGAAATCATATCTTTTAATTTAAAGAAACTTTTTCTATGTTTTTCTAATTGACATGCATCACATAGACTATCTACTTTAAAATTCATTTTAGGGAGACCTCTTACTAGATCATGTTTAAATAGTCTAGATAAAAGTTTGAAATTCAAATGCCCAAATCTCTTATACCAAATCCAAAGGTCACTTGTATTTGTCAACGGACACGGGTTATCACTTGAAACTTTCATACTAAGAATATAAATATTCTTTTTCCTAATTCCCTCAAATATTATGGTTGAATTATTATCTTCAATGTGACACTTATCTTTTTTAAATTTAATTTTATATCCTCTATCGCAAAGTTGACTTATACTTAGCAGATTATGTTTCAGATTCTTAACTAGCAAAACATTAGCAATGATAGGAGTTTAGAATTACCGACTTTGCCGATGCCAATCACATATCCTTTTGAATTGTCTCCAAAGTTAACCAGCCCTCCGTCTTTGTATATTATATGATTCAGCATATCTGGATTGCCAGTCACGTGTCTAGAGCATCCATTATCGTGTATCCATTTATTCTTTCTGATCTGCACAATTTGTCCGTTGTGGATTGATTCCTCAACCTTCATAAAGCATGTTTCCTACACATCAAACAATCTTAGTAGACAACTTGTATTTGAATATTGATTATATGCAGACTCAAGAGACAATGATGATATGAATATTTCTAAACTAGTATTAACAAACATAGACATTTTAGAAACTTTTTCAAAATATTAGATTATGAAACTTTGAAAACCTTGCTCTGATACCAAATGTTAGAGATGCAGATTACGCATCTTAAGGCTAGGATAAACACTAGAGGGGGGGTGAATAGTGTTTTAAGGAATTACTAGATCCTTTTGAGTTTATGTTAATTTGAACACAAATGTATGCAATATTCAGACACGGATATGGTCACAGAAACAAACACAGATGTAGAAATAAAGTAAAAGCAGTAAAGGAAAGAACACACCAGATTTTATACTAGTTCAGAGTTACCCTACATCCAGTCCCGTACACAAGTACAGATTTCCTTTCAAAAGCAATCTTTACAATTACGCCCTTGAATTCAAAGCTACGAGGTACACCCTCCATATTCACAATCCTCTGGGTAGAGATACTTGATTTCACGGGCAACAAGTTCACCTAATTGATTTCCAGGGCTACAATCGCACATTTTTTCACTTGATTGATTTCCAAGGCTACAATCACACCTTTTCTCGCTAAATTGATTACAAAGAAGTCTATAACTCTGAATAGCATTGAAGATCTTGTTGAGATAGTGATAGAGAATCAAACTAGAAATGATCTGGTTAGATTCAATGTTGATTTTGGCAGAGTAATGCTAAGAATATGTATAAAGAAATGTGGAAGAAGAAGAGGAGTGAAAAACAGAAAAATATGAATAGAAATTCGTTGAAAACATCCCCTATTTATAGAAGAACAACAGCCATGTCCATTCGTGAAGGGATATGACGAACAGACACTTCTTTTGAAATTCAAAATTTTAAAATCAACTGAGACTATGTCGACATGGGTGTTTTGTGTATGTCGACATCCCAAAGGAAATTTTGATGGTTTGTTTTTTCTTTGAAAATAACTTTTATGTTATATTAAAACTATTTTAAACTTTTATAAATATACTTAAATATAGTTAAAATACATAAATAAATATATAGAATAATATTTTGGTATATATAAAATTTTACTATAATTTTATATTTAAATCTAAATATATATATATATATTAAAAGGTTAAATATATTATTATTAAAGATAATTCGAAACTAAGGATAATTTGATTTTGAAATTAAAGATTATTTTGAGGCTAAAAGTATTTAAAATTAGGATAGATGTTTTTTGATTCTTTTAAAAGGAAGGTTTTGAAAACATTTTGAAATAAGATATAATTTTGTAAAAACATTTTGAATAAAATTTAGTGGATGCAAAACAATGTTCACTAGATTTTTCGTAGGTTCCAACCTACTTAGGGTTCCATCCCTTTGATAAGCTCGAATAAATTGGATTTTAAGATGCCAGTGCTTTTCTAAGTGTTTTAACAAAATTCCTAATTAAATTACTTATTCTTAAAATCTTTAACTATTGATAATCATGATATTCATGAGTCTTCAATCTTGATATCTTGAACCTCTATACTGTACAGTCTTCATTCTTAGTGCCTGCATGGTTAAATCTTGCATATACGTATATTTCTAAACTATAATGTTAGTATTTATATTTTATAATCCTATTCTAAGTTTGTTGTCATCAAAACCATCATCTCAAGGACTAACATCTTAAGCTAACTCTATCTCTTGGTTAGATGAAAGAACATAAATAAAAATGGATGTGTTTGACATCTAGTACCTAATGAGTGCAACCTGACCTTTCATTCGCTGACTCCAATCGTGATTCGACTAGGAGAGCATTTCAAAGCATATGTGACTCAACCGTCCGCACATCGATCCTTACCCTTGATCCGACAAGGGGATCATCAATCACAAATTGGATAGGACACAACAATCCATTCTTCGGCACTACGTAGAGTATGGTGACATTTGCACCAAAAGTGGACATGATTGATTGTCTAGTCCTTAGCTCATACCCGAAATTCGATGGAGCATCGGAATCTTCCCCCCGGAAGGAAACACTAGAATATAATCCAAAAAATAAGTAGCTTGGCCATTTATCAACTAATTTGATCTCACGTTCTGACGGGAAAGAGTGTAAAATCAAAATAAATGTGACATGCTCGTCCACTTACCAACATTTAAGGCAAATATGATCTGCCTGTTTGTTGGTCAACTCTGGTTATTTGAGTCCGGACTAGAGTATAAACACAATTGGGACGAGACTTGACCATCCACGTAGTACATCCATCAACCCGATATTGGACGCAGAAGTGTTTTCATCGAAAAGTTGAGTACTATAGCTCAATATTGTGACTCATGCGTACCGTTTACAATAACCAGAGGCTATGACCAAAAGGACGCCTAGGGTTTGAATCATCGAATCGACGCTTAGGCTCATGGATGACTGATTATCATTCCAACCCAAATAACGAGCAACAGATCGCGAGTACATTGAATGGAAAGCACATTACTCAATAACACAACAGATTCAAACTCAAAGCAAGAGCAGCCTATGTAACTGCATGCAACACAAGGCTAAACTCTACTCGGCATTCTATTCGATATGCTTATAAGCCTGAACTATAGCCATTGCAGATGATCGTTCGAAGTTGTTCTACAATACAATATTATACGACGATTGTGAAAAAGCTTAGGAGTTTGACCGAAGTGGCCATCATTTCAGACTGTCCAAATTGGCTATCACGTCGATAATCGTACTTTGGAAATTGGAGTTATGCTCAAGAGTTCACATTCAAGTACGCATATGCGTGCACATTTTCAAATTATGAGCATATACACAAGCATTCGATCCAGTTCAAACCCGCAGGTGCATATATGCATTCAAACTTATAACGAGATCTGAATATTTGAAAGGATCGACCGTCATTGCTTACTGTTCCAACCGGATTTCATGTCGATGGTTGTGCATTAAGAATTTTGTCTGAGTTCGGGGATCGGCTATCGGCACATAAAAGCATGTCATCAACATTTCGGGCATATGCATACATTTAAATTCAACTTATCATTCAAATCCAATTAAAACTGAAGTGGTATACCTCCAATTCAAGGCCATGTGCTATATATTAGTTCAAGTCCATATGGTCAAGTATGCTAGTGTTCAAGTGTGTTCATGTTATGCCAAAAAACTGCTTTAAGTCCCGACAATACAGGATTAGAATTGATCCCATTGCTTGGGCGAATTCAATTAAGTCAGCTCAAACATTTCAAAAAGCACCATTTATGAACTTGGAACAATATTAAGCTAGAAGCATACTCTGCACATGGCAACATGCTACTCATTCAAGCTCTCATTTCTTATGGTGTTACTACCAATCCCATATATTCATTATAGTTTCAATCAAATATCATATAGGATTTCTTTTTTTACCTTATTAGCATAAAATTCTACCAAAGCTAAAAGCAATGTCAAAGAATACAATGCTAAAATAGAAAATAAAATTGGTGGTGATACAATACAAGCTTCTAAGCAAGAAGAAAACGTAGAAAGGTAAAAAAATAAAAACAATCATCACCCTCCTAAAACATGCAACCGATTCCTCCTTGCATAGGCAGTTCTTCCTTTAGCTACCACGTCTTACCTATGCCATAATCGATCCCACCAAAATCATTCTCTCCAATCCCATACATCACAACAGCGACGTTCCCTCTGCATCAGCCAACAACAAATCCCTATCTTATGTAGGAATACATCATCTCCTCCACTGGCCTGGTTAACTACCGAACCCTTTACTTACATCCAACGCCATCTCCTATATCACTTAATTACTAATCCCCTGTAATAATAATCCTAAGCATAACTTTTTCTGTTTGACCGCATATGACGAATGGAGTTTGAGGATAATAAGAAAATATTGTTCGTGAATTCCAATTCAACGTCGATAACATTATCCATCACAAACAAATACATAGAAACCGACGACAAACTCTTCACTATTTTAATAACGAGACCCTCATCTTTGAAATTCAGGCAATGTTCATCTCAAGTTGATTGCACTCAGACAAGCAATTTTCGTTTCAGGCAAATACAAATGAAATCCACATGCTTCATCCAAATACAATCCAATAATGACAACTGATCCCATTCTAAACCCTTCTCCTTGTCATCCTCTTTAATACGCCGATGTCGATCCCTCAAGATCAACCGGGGATTGATCCTAAACCTCACTTCATCCCCAAAACATCTGTGCCGCTCCACTTCATCTCCACCAAGTCACGATGCAATCAACAGTTGAAGAACTTGAATCGATTAAGAGATCGATCTCTGAGGGTAGCGCAGGTGGCAAGGGAGTGGAATGATGGGGTCAACGATGGGTTTGAGGAGTTCGATTTGATTCCCAAGCTTAAGGATTAGAAAAGGTGAACGATGAAGGATCGGATCAGTGGTGAACAAGAGGACAAGCAAGAGGGCAGGAGAGAAGAATGATCCGATCGGTGAAAAAAGGGAAAAAGAAGGGACCGGTTGAGAAAAACAATTTTTAAAGTGAAGTAGGGATCAGTCAATGGATTGAAAAGAGGGATCCGTGAACAACAAAAAATGAGTGAAATAAGAGATTGGTCTACTTCTCCTCAACAAGCCCCTATTTTATTAATAAAAAATGGCAAATTGCAAGTGCAATTTGCAAGTGCAATTTGCCAGTAATCGGTGACTACCCATGAGTGTAAGATCGAGTACGGGAGCCAACGATAGAAATGTGTACGTGAACATGCATGTGTACGTTTTAAAAAAAATTAAAAAAAAAATTAATTTCTTGAAAATGACAGAAATTGGATTCTAATCTGGAGTTGTTCGAAAAAGAACTGGATAAAATAACCGAGGCCTACTAGCTCAATGGCATCGGGCGCAGATAACAGTTGGGAAATTGTAATATAGAGTTTATACCATCGGATATCAACCAAAAGTCACAGCAAACAGAAAGAGACACGACTTTTTGGAGAGACAACTTGATGGAAGAATAAAAACAATTCAGAAAACTAAATGCAATTTTTCCCGACAACTCTAACTTGCTTCGATTCAAAACACGTCATGTTTGCAACAAGATGTGCTTTGGGGAGGAAGTGTTGTTCGGCATTTCATCTTGGCTATATACATACTGATTGGACAAGTTAAACAAACCCAAGAGAGAGGCTCGAATGATGGGGGCCTAGAGATCGGGCACAAATGATAATATGAAGTAGTGATCAAACAAACCCAAGAGAGAGACTCGATAGAACGTTCTAAGTATGGAATATAGTTTAATCTAGAAAAGGGATTGGGTATGATCCCTTCTACCAAAGGGATCAGATTACTTTAGCTAAATAGTGCAACTCAATGGAAAACGATCGATATCTCAAAATCCAAAAGTCAGATACATATGAAACTTTGGAATAAGAAGAGAGGACCCTAAGGATTCCACCGTAATGATTGCACTCGAAAAGGAACAAGTAAGAGGGATTGGCCCTCTTCTCTTTATAGGGATCGGCCAAAATCAGACTACGCAACACTTTGCAATAATGATCGATCAATAACTCAACATCTATAAGTAAAAATCAACATAAAACTTAAAGGACAAGTGCATCACAACATGAAGAAACCCTCAAAGGATCACGACCCCTAAATGCACCAAGATAGCGATCATCCCCAATCCCTCTTCCTTAGCATTTGGGCCATGCGATTCCTCCTTTGGGCCTCTATAGATTTAGAGAGACTTTTGCTGAATTTTCATGGAGATATTTCACCGTCTTGCTCTGTAAATACAGACTTGATTGTTCATTTTAATGATCTTTACACTGCTTGTTACTTTGTACTCTTTTGTAACTAAGGATTCTAGTCTGATCCCTATTGTACTCGATTTACAAAGTGACTAATGAACCTATCTCTTCAAAGTGGACGTAGGCACGCAATGACGAACCAATATAAACTATTGTGTCATCTCTCTTATTTGTTTATTTCTTATTGGTTTATCGTTGTATTCTCTCTGTTTACGTTTAATATTGTTCATTTATTCCCCTACCATAAATCTTTTGGGTTTTTGTGCTAAATTTTGGTTCAAACAATCACAAATTTGAGAAGTTACAGATGAACCCTGTGGATGTTTTAACCATTTTTTCTTCCTTTCAAGTTTCAAGTATGACTACTTTTTCTCCACTACCAAATGGGATCCTTGCTTTAAGAGTCTAGGCTTCCATAACTGAATCCGTCGTTGCCTACCCCACTTCTGATTCCAACCTCTTCGACTAAGTCCATTCAAAGTCCCATTTCTAATAAGATCAATGCACTAAAAGAAGAGGCTACGGAGGATCCTGACATGTCATAGCTCGACAAAGACTTAATCATCACAAGGGCCCATGATCATGAAACTGGGCCATTAATTTCGGAGAGGAAGACTGCTTACCAATCAATGGTAAAAAAAAATTAAAAGGAGAAGGGTGCTGATAATACCTCGCTCCCCATTTTAGTATCATTACCAACCTAATCATTCATCATCCCAACCTCCGTTCTTTCCGTGGTTGGTATTCATGCCGAGTCCCTGTATCTTCAAGGAGTAATTATAACTGAGAAGTAGATCCTTAGAGCCGTTTGTCTATAGGGAAGGAAGTCGAATCCTAGAAGAAACTAGTTCCCGCCTCTTTGGAAAGTAATTAGAAAAGGAACACGAAGAGGATGCATGACTAAATATTGTTTTCTTGTGTAACGTTTTGCTTTAATTTTTTGTTTTGGTACATGCATATAGGTCGGTGTTGTGCAGATACGATCCCGGCTTTTGCTTTTGGAATGTTTAGATGTGAATAAAATTGCTTTCTTATTATAATTTCATCTTATTTTAAATATCTTTCTTTCTGTCTATCCATGTATATACTTGACTTAATAAAGTTTATGATGTTCGTTTCTAAATCAGTGAAATGTGTTATTGACCATAACTTTGTAAGTATGAATAAGCTCTGAAATAGGCTTAATAATACATTGTTATTCAATTCTACTTCTATTTGTCGTTGCCAAAATATTTCTTCCTTGGCTAAAAAAACCATGCCCTTTAATCCAGCTCTATGGCCTATCTTGTTTTTATTTGGTCGGGTTCCATTCGACTATTAACAGTTGTAGTTACAAAAGCTTCTAGCTAGTCATCATTTCTTACCACTGGGAAATAAGGATTTGGATGTCTATCTTCGGACATCCATTCTTGATCTTGCCTATCTCTGGGTGTTAAAAAATGTATTCATTGACTGCCATCATTGAACATTAACCGAGCATGTCTCGCCTGGCTGTAAGTGTGGTTGTACCTACAAAATTTCAATTACACTACGGTTCCTATCTCTAGAACTTGGTGTTTCAGATGCCTATCTACAGGCATCGCCCTCAGACCTTTCCTATCCTCAAGCATTGACCATAGATCAGATATGTAGGGCGAATCTTCTTATCGAACATAGTACAATTATACTCCAGCGACTCAATCATGGATCAAAAGAGTTTGTCGGTGCCTATCTCCAATTACCTAGACATTTGTGTTTTCAAAACACAGAATGTTCAATTCTGCCGCTATTTGCATTACATAAGTTAGACATTTAAGAATATAGTTTCTTCGATCCTAAAAGCCAACTCCATTTATAAATACTAGAATGAAAGATTTTGCCTTATTACATCACGATCGTTTATTTACCCAAATACATATAAGTGAAATAGCATATTAAGTGCTTGCTATTCCATGCTTGTGGAATCAAGATCCCATCAACTATCTCTATCTTGAAAGTTCTACCTTAGAGCTTTTGTTCAATTGCATAGGGATCCTCTTAGTTTGGATCAAGTGCCTTATTCCAAAAAAGAAAAGCTTCAAAACGAGATCACATGTCCCAAAAGTATGGTTTTTAACCTTGGTGTTAAACTACCATGCTATTAAATTCGGGTGAAGTAGCTACCCTCTTATCAGCCTCTTCTCCGTTCTTATTGACCAGGTCAAGGTACTCAAGTAAGGGTTCCTCATTTATCATGCAATTATAGTGCATTCCTCGGTGAGAAGGGATTTCAAATTCAATCGGAATCATGGCCTCGAATCTAAAGGCCAGAGCGAATGGAATATGGCCATCCTTGCACTTATGGGTCTTTCATTAAGTCTATAGTGCTAACAACGGTTCATCGACCTAGTTGCCCTTATCTTTTGTCAATCATTTCTTCGTAATGGATTAAATGATCTTGTTAACTGCCTCCACCTGTCCATTCGCTTGCAGATGTTCTACCACCGAGTATATCTTCTCAATTTGATACTCACTGCAGATATCTTTGAATTCGACACTCTAAAATTGGATTCCATTATTTGTGATGATCTTTTCTGTGGAACTCAAAATTTGCATATGATATTTTTCACCATAAAGTTGATAACTTTCTCCATAGTGATCGTGGAAAGCAGTTCCACTTCAGTCCACTTTGTGAATTAATCCATAGCTTTAATAGCATATTTTGCTCTGCCTTTCAACAACGTAGCACACCGATTATGCCAAGTCCCCAAACCACAAAAGTCCATAGACTATCCATTTATGTAAGCTCTACAGATGGCTCTCTTGGTATCTTGGCAAACCTTTGGCAGCAGTCATGTATTTTAGTGTATTTAGCTGCACCTTTGTTGATACTTGGGTAAAAGTATCCATAGCGAAGAACCATTCTCACCAACATCCGCCTCTAGCATGGTCACCATGGCTTCTCTCATGCACATCGGCGAGGATCCTATTTGCTTCATCTTTTGTGACACATCATAGTAGGGGAATAGTGAATCCTCTTATGTATAGTACTCATTTTTGCATGATAAACCACGGTACCTTATATGGAGTTTTCATTATTCTTTTCCTTCCACTTAAGAGAGTTCCCTTCAGCAGGTACCCTTTCATTGGAGTCCCCCATGACTTTTCTCTTCCATGACCTCAAACATCCAATCGACATTCATCCAGTCAATGCTTGTAGTCGATGTAATATCAACTGGAATGAGCCCAAAAGCTACCAAATCTTGCTAGTTTGGCTAGTGAATCAGCTTTCATATTCTCCTCTCTATAAACGTGTGTTATTATGTAGTATTTAATATTATTCAGCAGTTCTGGAACCATCATCAGGTAAGGGGCAAGTCTCGCTCTCTTGTCTTTATATTCCTTCTTAACTTGGCAAACCACCGTTAAGAGTTGTTGAATATATGCAGTATTTTGACTCCCAATTCCAATTCTATATTTAGTCATACGATCAATGCATTGTACTCAACTTCATTACTCATTGCCGAGAATTCTAGCTTTAAGGTGTAGCATATCATTCGCCCTTTGGGGGTTACCATGATTACTCATGCCCAAGAACTATATTCATTAGATGCTCCGTCCATGTATAACTTCCAATATGCCAATCAGACCAAATCTTATTCTATCTCTCCATCCTGGATGGTGATCTCAGTGATGAAGTTAGCCATTGCCATTCCTCATATCGCCCTCCTAGGATGGTATCTTTTGTCATTTTGGCTCGGCTCGATATTCCACATCAGTAATCTTCCAAATGTCTCGAGTCAATGCAACACTTGCCTCAAAGGCTGATTAGTCAATGCTTTTATTGCGTGAGCCTGAAATTATAGTTGCAACATCCTCGAAGCAATCAGAAAACGGTATGCTAGCCTCTCTAATTTTGGGTAATTATTTTCTGCTTTAGTGAACTACTTGCATATATAATACACGAGCATTTATATTCAAGATTCCTTATGTAACAAGGCTGCTCTTAGTGCATGGGGAGATACCTCTAAGTAAACAAATAGATCTTCTCCTTCCACAGTCTTTGACAAGAATGGTAGCCTCTACAAATCAACTTGATGCAACAACCTTTTCATTCAAGTTATGCATTTCCCTTCTTGTTCTCGGGGAACTAACATCTTTCAATGCTTTTACCTACTATGGATTAGTTTTAAATCCTCCTGAGTTTACATGAAACCTAAAAAATTTCCTAATGTGACTCTGAAAGAGCATTTCAATGGATTAAGCGTAATCCTATACTTTCAAAACATATCAAACATCCTTAAGATGTCGGACATGTGACTCATCAGTCGTCATGACTTTATAAGCATACCGTCTACACAAACCTCAATTATCCTTCTGATCTGATCTTTAAACATCAAGTTTATCAATTATTGGCAGTATCTCCAACATTCTTCAAACTAAATAGCTTTACTTGATAATAATACGGTCCTAAATCAATGATGAAACCGGTATGCTCTTGATCTAGAATGTGCATTGCTATCAAGCCAGAGTGTGCATCCATGAAGAATTATAGTTCATGTTGGCAGTTTCGTCCATTTGGCTTTTTAACCAGCATAAGATTCGATATCCATTTAGGGTAGCATCATAGATAAAGTCATTCGCCATTTGCTTATCTTCCCATTCATTTAACGTAGCGAATCGCCCTAGACCAGGCCGGGCCTCTTCTGCTTCATAGGAAAATATCATTGGTCCACATTCAACGTATGACATGCTATCACCAGTGATATTCCACATATATCAAAATGTGTCGAGGCAAGCACATTCAATTTTTTATAGAGAAACCCTACCAACTCCTTCATCTTCATGCCAAGTTAAGACCCGATCTTTAAGAGCCAAGCGGGTTCATCCTCATAAATAGAAATGTTGATCGTCAGCACTTTCGGTGCCTTCTTCACATCCTTTAGCTCTATCTTTGGGTCCATAGGATTATGAAATTTACTATGGTGCTTAAGCTAGGGTTTAGGCAGTGGTTTGTATGCATTGATGGTTTTGATGCAGAGAGCCTTCTCTGTACTGTTTCCTTTTCACATCACTTCGCCTCTTTGAGCTTTATAATGTAACACTCATGGCAAGTACTTTGATCCCCTTGAATAGCTCCTACCTTGTTCTTGGTAGGAAATTTCACCATTAAGCACTACGGGTTAATGATCACTTTGAAACAAGCATGGGCCAGTCGGTCGAAGAAAGCATTGTAAGCTGAGTGCATTTTAATCACCATAAACATCTACACTCGCACCATCTTTTGGTCTCCTTCAACCAGCTCAACCGATAAATCAACAAAATCGATAATCCTTGTAGCCTCTCTAGTTAATCCTTGAATACGTGGCTTCAAGTCATTCCTACAAATCTTCATTTGGTCGAAAGATTTCTTAAATAAAATGTTAACCAAGCCCCCATAGTAAATCAGAACTCGATGCACGGTCGTCGACCCAACAATAGTCGTAATTGCCATGGGATCAAGCATCGGTGCCTGTACCCTATCACATCCTTACTTCTTAAATAATATCATTACACGTCATCTTTTATTATTTCGTTGAAGTTCCATCTTCCAAGAAGAAACAAGTCTTCTAAACCAAATGCTTCAAAAAACTACCATAATTCTCTATCACATTCCAGCTCTTCTCAGCTAGATGATGTCCTTCAGTAATAGTATTTATCACAATCCTCTTTTTAGGTTGCCTAGGTCCATCATAACTAGGTCCAACCTGATTAAGTTGGCCCATCTACCCTTAGGGTTCATTATCCATCTGCCAACCAAACCCCGAGTCTCTTAAATACTACATTATTTCTTTTTCCTAATCATGTTCTTTGTTATATTACTCAGATGTTGCTACTTATTATTATTGTGCCTATGTATTATTTTTGAAGCAAAAATACTTCCCGGTGTGCCTTTCCTTTTATGTTGCCTCCCTCTGAGGAGGCTTTCAACAATTTTCCATTCCTTATGTAGCAAGGAAAATAATTTCAGTAGATTCATTTAATGGGGTGTAGTCTTCAGGCCTCATATATATGAGATGTTTCTTGGTCTCTGGCTTCTTTCCACCAACATCTAGTTCCTTCTCTTTATAATTCTATTCCGAACATTCACAGCAACGTTCCCAGTGCTCTTACATATTTTATTAATTATGATGTTACTTTGTACTACAGCATTAAATATTCTACCACCAACCAGTCTAAGGGCCACATCTACCTCTTTCAAAGGCCAAAACTATGACGCTTTACGGTAAAAATCTTGCATAGTAGGTGGTTACTTCTTATTTAGTCACCTTCAAAATTCCATGTTAGTTTAAATGCTTCGGATCAAAGCCATCATAGTAATATCTACTTTTGGATTACTAACTTCATTCACAGCATCTTTATCTCATTTTATGAATTCTTTTAGAGTTTCTCCGAAACTCAAATGAATGTTCAACAAGGGCTTTGAGCTGTTCGAAGCCTGAAATGTTCCATGAACTTTCTTGCTAATGTTTTAGAGAAAGATATGGACCTCAACGCGAGCTAAGTGAACGAGAACATAGCCACTCCTTTAAGAAATATAGGGAATCATCTACATCTCGCTACATCCCTAACTTTGGCACCATTCATGTTCCATTCATATTTCAAAAGATGTTGTCTCAGACCAATTGTTCCTTTGTAATATGACATCATTAGCATAACAAACTTCTAGGGATAATTTTCCTATAATATATTATCAGTGAATGGGCTGCTTCTAGGCGATGAACCCCAACCATTATTAGTTCTCTATTGTTCTGATTCAGTAGCCTTCTCACCATATCATCTATGTACTCTGGGCTTGTATGGGCAGCTGGTTGGCGATCGTCGGGAACATCCTCGATAATTTTACTCTGTTAACATTCCTAATTAGTTTCCTGATGTTTAAATTTCCTTGTCTTTAGGAGAGCTGTTCTTTTCCTTGACAATTCCGTGCTATCCATCCGAACACCACCATTCCCACCTTGTAACTCCCGTAAGTCCAACACCAACCTCCTCATGAAGCCAACCATCAAAATCATCAATAACCACTCCTACTGATAACTCAGTACCGAGTCATGCTGGTTTGGTATCGAGTTCTAGTGGTTCAACTTTAGCTTTTCTAAGTCCTATTTTTGATGTCCCAGCTTCTACCATTTTTATCTTCTGCTTTCCATTTCTCCAATTCCTATCGAACAAAGAAGAACTTTCCTCTTTTGAGTAAAAGAAAATGACTCTCTATGGTTCTTCTACCACCTTTGGGGTTGCCGAGTCATCGTAGCAATACTTCTCTCCGTCTCCTTTAAAATAGAGTTTTGACTCTCTTACATCTTCTTATGCATTTCAGTCATTATCTTATCTAACTACACTATTGTCACTACCTCTATTGCACTCAAGATTTCAGTAATAGTAGGTTGATTCATTTCCTCTCCATGTTGAAAGTCATCATTCTCTACTTTAATGATGGGAATTGAGGTTGTTGACTTCTCCTTATCCTTCATAGGTGCCATTACTTCTAGATCCAATGATGGACCATCTTCAAAAACTAAGTAACCATGGATCTTCCAATACCAAATCTCTAGATCCAACTTATGGATAGTTTAAATCCAAAGTTCTAAGCTAGATCTACAATTGAGAATCTCAAAATTTCTTAGTAAAAGCACCAAAATGTTTGTACCAAAATGCAACATACACCCAATTGATTAATTAATGAAAATTAGAAAAATAAGAAATTAAATTGCGGTAAGAACACACAAGATATATAGTGATTTAGTCATAATCAATAGCAACTGAATTAGGATCCAACTGAGTTTTAGGGTTAAATTAGATAACAAAGAAATGGAAAAGAAGATTCAAAAAGTTAACCTTTCTTTGTACCTCTCCCTCTATTTTAATAAAAAAACCATCAAAAAAGTCATCGAAATAAGCTCCCCATATTCCCCACATCAGGCATGAAGCTTCAGGTAGGGGATCATGGCCAACATTACAAGTGATGATAACTTGCTACTTAGTGGTGGCATAACACGGTACTAAGTTATATGACTTTGTCTTTTTTGCCTTATTCTTGGCTTGTCTTCCATTCCTTGGCTTAGTGCATTGCTGATCCACAATAGGACTTCATCAATCGGTATCAGGTTGCGCCTAAGACATGTAGATTCCATCTTTTACTTTTCTAAACATAACATTATCAAACATTGATGTTGTAAGGCCTAAGTCGCAATGTAAAAATGATGGCCATAATGCATACTTCATGATATGATGCTTAGTGTTGTGCATACTTTGTTTAATATGTTGCTTACATGATTATGTTCATGCTATGATGGTTATACTACATGATAAGATTTGATCGATTAATAAGCAGAAAACTCATTTCTTTAAGCCGCATAGTCTCTCTATGCGTATTTAGGTAAAATACCACTCATACCAGGCTCTATGCCTGACCCTTGTTTTTATTATTATTTTTCTCATAAACTCGCAAATTCACATTTGAGTGGGCCAAGTTTATAGGATTATCCTGGTATCAATTTTGAGGATGAATAAAATCTCTTAAGATATAGAGGGAAGATTTGTGAATATTGAAGTTTTATTTTAATTCCACTATTGTAAAACCATGTTATAACTAGTTCGATGTGCATGCTAACATCTTTATATGTTAGGTAGGACATCAATATCTAAGTTTTCCTATTATATTTAACCCAATGTGATCATGAATTAGGGTATGAAATAGAGAGAAATTATGTAATGAAAATCAATTAGTTGCTATATTTACTTAATGTTTTTAGAAAAAAGTCGACCCTATTTTGTTGCTTATAAATAATTTTGGTGATGACTGCAGAATCATTGATATTCATTTTCATGTCTCGAAATGAAGAATGTCACAATGTGGTATAAGAGCTTAGGTTATGGGACGTTAAGTAAAATAGAGCTAAGTAGAAATATAAGTAGAAATTGAACGCTTGGGAAAAATGCATAACTTACTTGTATTTTTGATATAGATATGTAAGTGGATTTATCTAGCCCTCTACTATTTCTCTCACACTCTTTTCTTTCGTTTCTTATAAGACCTTGCTTGTGCAAAAGTAGTGGAAATAAGAGGAAAACGATTGACATTAGGGAAGCAAGGGAAAGTACTAGTAAAGGAACTGCAAGTATGTAGATAAATTGATAAGAAAAGGAGAAAGTGTAGAATGAATCCACAAATGCAGGCTCTAGCTATAGGACTTGTGGATGTGAATGAACTTTTTCAGCAGTCTATGGCAAACTTAGTGCAACAACAAGCACTTCAGCAAGTCCCACCACAGCCCCCAAATGTACCTAGAGGCCCATTGCTAGCTAAAAGGGAGGATTTTGCTAAGATGAATCAGAATAATCAAGGACTTATGTTAGAGATGTTTGGTGGAACGAATAATTTTTGGAGATAAGCAATTAGTTGTGGATGTAGGACCAAATTTGTGGAGATTTGGGATATACCAATGCCAAAAAGGTTAAGTTGCTGTTGAGACAACCTAAAGGTTTGGTTATTAATTTAGTGGGATACCATAAGGGCTAAACTTCACAAGCCAAAAATAACATAGGACAGATTCAAGGATATATATTTGAGGAGAGGTGCATTTTAGGATTAGAGATTTTGGCAATGTTTCGAGCATTTGTAGAGCTAGAATAGGTAAGAAAGACTATGTCAAATATTTGTAGAAGTTTGAAGCTTTATGCAAGTTAGGGATCGATTTGATTAAAACTCTACGAAGAAGGTATTGTAGTTTAGAATGGGGTTGAGGTTAGTGTTGATTGATAAAACGATAGCTCATATGAAACTTCCATTAAATGAAGTGCTAGATATGGTAAGGCGTTATGAGCTTAAGTATACTAAGAGAAAGAATGTGGGCTTGAAGCCCTATTGAATAAAAAGGAAGTTTACGAAGTCATCTAAATAGAAAGAAGATCAACCTATACCAGAAGGGTAAGAAGGGTCAATGACAAAAAGGAAAGGCTTGGGAAATGGAAACAAAAAAGGACATTTTGAAGTCACTACTATAATAGTGGGCATAAGGGGTGTTATGCATCAAGTGACCAACTACGCTCAAGTTCTTTAATCATGACAAGCTAGGCTATAAGAAGAAGGATTGTCCATATTTAAGGCAAGTGAAAGTGTATGCATTGGATAAGCCAACATGTAAAAACCAACTAACCACTGCCTTTTTAATGATACGTCCCAATCGATGCTCAAATAATTAAGGTAGTAAAAGATGGATCGTTTGGGTAAATATGATATAAAAATTATATAGATCTATCTACTTTTAAACTACACTTTTAGACCTTACAAAGCAGGGAAATGAATTATTGTACATAAGATAAACGAACTACCCGAACTAGCTAGAAATAAATTTAAGTGTTATTACATCTAAAACAAAATAACACTTTATAGTAAGTAGTTCCTTATAGTTAAACAATACTGGAATAGTAATAGTATGAAAAATAATATAAGAGGTATGACTCCATGGAGTCTCCATCGCTATCTTCTCACATAATACACCTCATAGAACTTATTGACCAATTATAGCAGGGTATACAAGGATAGATATAGAGAGGGTCAGGCATATGTCTGGCGAGTGAGAACATTCTCTAAGTATTTGAAACTAACATGCTAATAAAAAAAATTAAAAGACAACCATTGCAATTTTCATTTTAAGGGTTTATTCGCGCTATTTATTTAGTCTACCATTAATAGCATTTTAGTAGTATCGTTTCCATGACCATAATCAGGCAACTAAAACAATCATATAATATTAATATTGTAACACCCTTATTTTTATGGCATATTATTCTAGAATTTAAATAATTGGTAATTAAGTAATAATATGGGAAGGTGGGATAAGTATGGGAATTTTCCATATTTATAAAATTCAATTTTAACATTTAAATGAAGTATCGGTTATTTTGAATTTTTTTTAAAAGGATTTAACTAATTTAGGAGACGATAAGGAAAGAGGGATAAGGTCTTTATTTTATTTCTCTAACTCCCCCACATTCTCTCATATAGTTCATCCACACTTTATAACATAGAGGGTAAAAGAAAATGAAAAACCTTCATTTATTTTCTCCACTAAAAAGAGGAAGAAAGATCTTGAAGAAAGAAGCTGTTATGCCAGAAAATGGCACAACGCCCCAATATCAAATGAAAGCACCAAAATTGTGTGAATCAATCACACAAAAGAGACAAGAACACATAAGCATTTATTTATAGTGGTTTGGTAAATACTCCAGCCTATGTCCACTTTAATCTTATTATTTAACCGATTCTTTCTAGAATATAATAATTGCAACTCAAATCCAACCACTATCAAGTAGACCTTGGATTTGGGAGCGATTGGGGAAGAAGAACATAAAAAAGAATCAAAGGGTCAAAAGTCCTTCTCTAATTGCAAGTAGCTTCATATTTATAAGCAAAATCCAGCATAGATCTCACAATCCTGCTGTGAACAAGTCTCAATCTATAGATCCGAACAATCAGGTATGAAGTCGAATCAACCAGCATGATTTTTAAGAAGAAAACTATACCAGCATCGACCTGAATTAATGTTGATACCTGGATGTCTCAAGCTCATTTTTCCTCCATGTCTTAGCTCCTCTCGTTGAACTCTTGACAAATCAGGTTAAAAAATTAAGCTGAGGATTGTTAATTCAGGTTGGTACCTACCTAAATTGTAGGCTTCAAATTTCGCAAAACTTTATGTATTCCTTCATTTCCTTATCCTTGATAATCTACAAGTCTCTAGAGCTATTCCTTCATTGTTCTTAGGTCTAATTCATCCATTTTAGTTTGCTTTAAGATTATGGAAATTTTAGTCCTAACACTTACCCCTTAAAGCATGCCATGTGAAGGTAAGGTGTGCTTTGCTTAAGAACAAGTATCAATAGTGATTAATCACTGGTAGTCGACCTCTCTGACTAATCTTCGGTCCCAATTATAGTGAATTATCTAGTTCATTCAGATTCACCTACAAATCAAAGGTTTTTCTAGACCATTATAGCTAAGGACTTCGGTCCTTTCTTAAGTGTAAGTTATAAATCATAATTATTCCATTTTTGTTCTGAGTTACCACATCAGGTATATCAAGGTGATGGTCATCCCATGCTTGCTTGGGGTTAAGTTATCACAAATATGTAGTTATATCATAAGGCATCCAAATCCTAAGGCAAAGCCTCGATCTCTCCGGATCGCATGATCAACATCTAATCTAAGGTCTGATCTTTCTAGATCGTCCAACATCCAATTTAGGGTTTGACCTTCCATTCTTAGTCCAATCCCCTCACCAGATCTCCAACGAAGGGGTCCAAAGTTCAAGCAATTTTATTTGCTCATTCTTCAGTTAGGGGACTTACTTTCCAAGCTAATCCATCCACTCACTCTTCGGCGAGGAGCTAGCTATTTATGCTGGCCCAATCCACTTGCTCCCCAACAAGGGTACTTGCATCTTATGGTCATTTCCATGTCTCTCTAGATAGAACTACCATGTTCAATCAATATCAGCTATCACATTTTAGTGGTTATCAAAATTCAAAATTTAAATAAAAGAAACAAACAAATGTCCTGAATATCCACCTAAGACGTACAACTCAGAACGTGCCTAGAGATCAATCAAGGTCCCGTACATGTGTAAGCTGCTTGAGATTATTATTGTCTTATTTATCCAAAACTAAAAACAAAACATGGGAATCGAACCCGACTCCCATCCATCATGATCATGGAATTACCAATCTCGACCTAGATCCACGGTCATGCCTTGATGTATTCACCGTAGATGGTGGCTGCTTTGACTACCCCACTGCAGTTTGGTTTCATAGATACTGTTGTAGTTAGTTACTCCAAACACAGCTCTTCTATCAAATCACGATGGTGTTGGCACTTATTCGTATCGTGCACATCCATCTCATAGAAAATGAAAAATCTTCCTAACCTTTTCTCTCGATTAGTTGTTTCCCTCTTAGTTAGCTTTCGGTAGGGGATTTATCCCCTAGAATCGAGATAAATACTCTTTGGGGGTTTCAGTAAGATCGGGACAAGAAGATAATTTGTGTTCCCTCATTTATTGCTTCAGTCATTCGAAGCTATCATTAGCCTTTTTCTTTCCATTGTCTCTACCATATCCTGCTCTTGACGTCCTCCGTCATCCACAGTATGAACCTCAAAATCATCAAATTAAGTATCCTGATGATGAAGATATCTCTCAGCCATGCGATAAATTTTTTTGAGATCCATTAATTGTTCCCTTTCTAATACAACTTTGAAGTAGGTCTTGCTCGTGATTCCAAACACTACCGCCATTAGGACTATCGATGGATTCGGCTTATTAAATATGACGACCATAGTGTTAAACCTTGTCAAATAACTCCACACATCTCTCCAGCACTATGCTTCATGCTTGAAAGCATCCTAACATTCTTCGATCGAGAAATATAAACACCAAACTGTATCAGGAACCTATCCAACAATCTGGCTCACATGTTTATTGACTCATTATTTAACTATTTGAACCACATACCTGACAACTCCTTCAAGTATAACATGAAGCATCACCCAATTACCTCTTCAGATGCAGCTAGCATCTCTATATATTGAATGTAACTCATCTGGTGAATGGTCAGATATGTCCTTCATTGTATAATTCCAGCTTCGATTGCTTGAAATTGAGTGGATTCCTCGTATACTAGATGTTAGGGGTAAATGGATTTCTATTCACGTCTTCCAATCTTTGATTTGGAAGCCCATCTCTTATTATTCTTCTAATCATCTCAGCTATTTGGTCATTGTAATCTAGTGTAGAACTTCGATCAATAGCACCTTTTGCCTCCCGTTCAAATAGGGAAACACCAGTACATACTCCTACGGTTGGTGTGCGTTCATGTTCTAATTTGTGTTTTTGGCTCCATCATTGTCCAATATTGACTTCCAAGCTTGCCCTAAACAAAAATAAATCGTTCCCGTAATAAATTCATGTCGGTGTCGACCTGATTTATGTTGGTACCGATATGCTCTTGCCACTAGGGCTCGATTCCATTTGTCTCTGCTCCAACTCTAGGTGCTCCTGCATTGGTTTTTGGTGTTTATTTTTAAATTCTAGCTACTCTGGCTATTCTTTGTTGACCCATCCTTTTAAAAAATCTATCCAGATTCCTTGCTATAGATTCATTATTCTATATTGCATCTTTTTCATCATCGTCTCCATCTCTTCTCTGGTCATATAGATGAATGGATTTGAACTTGGGAACACCTCCTAGTTTCCCAATGCTTGGGTTGACTTGGTCATGTGATTGCATTAGTAGAAGGCCTTCTCTTCTCTTTCAAACCTCTGGTCCCATTTTTAAGTCTTGAAATATAGTTTTTTCTTAGTGAAAGCACTAAAAATGTTTCATCAGAAAAAAACACCCTAATATCAAATGAAAGAATCAAAAATGTGTAAATCAATCAGACTAATCAAAAGAACCAAGAACAAACAAACACTTTTTATAGTGGTTCGATAAATACTCCCGCCTACATCCACTTTAATCTTATCATTCGATTGATTCTCTCTGGAATATAATGGTTATAATTTAAAACCAACCACAATCTAGTTTATCTCAAATTTAAGCGTGTTTGGGGAAAAAGAAGATAGAACAGAATCAAAGTGTTAAAAGTCCTCTTGTCGTAAGTAGTTTTACATTTATTAGCAAAATCCAACATAGATCTTGCAATCTTGCTCTGAACTACTCCCAATCTCCATATCTGAATACTCAAGCATGGAGATCGAGTCATCCATCATGATTTCCAAGAAGAAAATCATGTCAGTATCGACCTGAATTCAGGTCTGTGCTGATCTAATTTTTGCACCTCAAGCATATTTTCCTCCATGTCTTAGCTTCCCATCCAAACTCTTGTCAAATCAAGTCACAAAATCAAGTTTGGGGTGGTCAATTCAGATCGGTGCTGACCTAATTGTAGGCTCCAAACTCCATAAAACTCTTGTATTCCTTCATTTCTTTATCCTTTATAATCTCCAAGTCTCTAGAGTTATTCCTTCATCATTCTAAAGTCTAATTGATCCATTTGAGTTTGCTCTAAGACTGTGGAAATGATCGTAATAGAATTGTAGAGAAATTACTCCATACTTAACTAACCAAGATGAATAATTTTATCATCCTAAACTTTTGATTAGTTTTTACCTTTTGATGTTGATTAAATGTTATGATGATAAACATGGTTTTAGTTGAAATATTAGTTTGAATGGAATTATGATTATCAAATGAGGAATTATGGAATTAATCAAATGGTTTCTGGATTAAAATCCAATGTCAATGACCACTTAATGTGCTGATATTTTGATATGTTATTTGTAACTTAAATCTAGAGGTGAGCAATTAATTTCATAATTTTTTTATTTTTTTGGGATTTTCTATGAACTTTCTAAGTTGAGAAAAGGTTTAATCTTAAGTTTTAATTAGTTAAATTATGAAAATAATAATTTCACCGTGAAATTTTTTATGTATGTTCAAAGATAAACAACTGATTTTTAGGGATTTTACCATTTATTTTCAAATTGGTATGTTTTGTTTAGTGATGGGGAAAACTGAATTTTAAATGGCATTTAATTAATTATCATTGTACTAATTAATGTTTTAAAGGAAAGAAATTTTCTTTGAAATTTATAATAAGATCATGAAAAGATTTTGACTAATGAATAGAAATTTGACTACACAAAAATTTGGTAAAAAGTAGTTGCTTTCAAGGGAAATAAATCAATTGTAATGATAATTACATAAATGCTATTTTATAGTTGTGATAACCCAATTTTTATGCGATAGAAGGTTTTTAAAAGTGTTATAACATTAATTTTTAAAGGTGCAATAACATTAGTTTTTATAAGTGTAATATCACTATTTTATAATTGTGGTAGCTATGGATTTTTGTATATGTGATTGCGCTATTATGAACTTGCGATACATATGGATTTTTATTAGCTCGATAGCCCTATTTTTTTGTTACTTGCAATAGCTATGAATTTGTATAAGTGCAATAGCACTATTTTGTACTTGTAGTAGCTATGGTTTTATATGTGTGATAACAATAAAAAAAATATGCGATAGCTATATTTTTAGAGGAGCAATATCATATGATCTAGAGACACAACAACATATGATCAAGAGATACGATAGCTTAACGTCAAGAGATAGCACATGGTCCAGACGTGTAGTAGATACGCTTTTAGAAGCACGATAGCCATTCATGCGATAAATTTATCCTTCTAATAGTTATACAAGTGATTGCTTTTATACTAGAGATAACCATACATGCGATAACTTTATAGTTGCAATAGCTACACATGCGATAGCCTTTTTAATGTGTTATCCTTATAGATGCAATGGCTTTACCTCAAACATTCGATGGCACATTGTTCGATATTAGGTAGAGATTTTCCTATAAACCAAGGATGGTTTTGTTGAATTTAAAAAATTAAACAATATGATTTTCAAATATGGAAAATGGAAAATTAGCTAAATTTATTGAGTTTATATGAAATAAACTGCATGTGTAGTTGTATATGATTTATGTGTTTTCATGATATTTGTTTGGTTGATAATGAATTATGTGTTCAATTATGTACGTTGACCGGTGTTATTATCATATATGCAAACTGTTGTCATGCTCAATTGTATGATATCATCAAATAATTATGAATTTAGGGACTGGGACTTGATGACCAAATAGGGTTGTTCCACTAGCGCGTACGGTCAGATTAAAATCCTATGTGAGTAGAATTGCATCTAGGGAATATGGAAGATAAAATTATATTCGGATGCTTGAAATTGACCAAATGAAATGACTTATTTGATGTATATAAACCAGCTTTAAGTTATATGGATTGGTGTTGGGGAAGCGCCTTGCACTAAAATCGATTAAGCCCCTTGGTCATCATGGCCAATGATTCTAATCATATGGCTTTGACAACATAGAGGCTAAAATTTTGGTTATGCATCCCTGAATAAAGTAGGGATGCTAACTATTATTTTCCCATTATCAGGGATATCGTAGTGCCCTTACAGGAATGGAAGCCCTTATTATTATTTTTTGCCACTGGGGTATCTTGGTATCCATATCAGAGTGGAAGACTGTTATTATTTTTTCTTTAGTTACTTGGGTATCTTGGTACTCTAATAGGACTAGAATCCGTTGAATTTTCTCATATATGGCATGAGTCAGCCTTATCGGTTTTTAGTTGGCTTGAGAAAACTATATAGTTACCCTGGGAAAACTATATCGATGTATTAACACATGATGGGATGAGCAGATTTGGGAATGTGTAACACGTAGATCTTATTGAATACTAGACTATTTATATTTGACCCATTTTGTATGATGTTTATGTGATGTTGTAACCATTATGGTTGCCAATGGAAAAGCAAAGCACAGTGCATTAGGCATATCTCATCATACCCAATTTATGTTATATTTTGAATTAGTTGTAAGATACAAGTGAGTCGAAATCCGTTTTGCTTAGCGGTGTGCCTCCATATGTATCGATATTTATTAGGATGTACCAATATTTTCCACACCAGATATTTTATCTGACCCGAAGTTTCTGATTTTCCCCAATCTCTCGGTTAATCATTTGATTATGTTAATTTTGGGTAATTTTCGGTTTAAAATGAATAAAACTTCCAGAGAGATGTAAGAGACAAGTTGGTACCAGTTTGTGTCTGTTTTCTTTGTATAGTTCAACCGCTTTGTTTCTAAATGGGCCGCATAACCATCCATAGTTATAAGACTGATCATCCAAGCGGATATTATCATATGAGCTCATGGAATTATATTTTATCTAAAGGATGTAATCATGTGGTTATTTAATGAACTTGAAATCAATGAATGAAAATGTTTATATGAAAATTTATGTATTCTTGTGCTCTTAATGTTAGTGACATAATAACTGATCTCATTTGATCGTTAGAAACTAATACTAAAGATTACTACAACATGGTGTCTATACATGTAATGCTTTATACAAGCAATAGCTTTATACATGGAAAGCCATATATGCGATAGTCTTGTACTTGTGATGGCATGGCGGATATATGATAGCATGTACATGTGTTGGCTTTAAAGATGCGACAACTTCGCTTTACATATTCGATATCACATTGATAAGATTTGGGCATGGTTTTCCTACTAACCATGAATGATCTTGTTGTCCTTAGAAACTAATAAAATAAGATTTTCAAAGAAGGAAAAAGTAAGATTAGCCTAAATATATTGAGTTTACATAAAATAAATTACATGGATTTAATGTGATTTATGTGTAATTGACTATCACGAGAATATATTTGTATGGTTGATGATGAATTATATATTCAATTATATACCTTGATTAATTATGTTATTGTTTATGTGAAGCGTTGAAGTGCTCACTTATAAGATATCTCCAAATACTTATAACATTAGGGGATTGTGAACCAATGACTAAGTAGGGTTTTTCCATTAGTGGGTATGGTTAGTCTAACCATTATGTGAGTAGAATTGCATCCAGGGATATGCAAGATTAGATTTTGTTATTATGCCCAGAACTAATCAAAAGAAATGAAATATTCAATGTTTATAAACAAGATGTAATATATATGGACTAGTGTCGAGGCAGCGCTTTGCCTTGTAGCCGATTAACCCCCTTAGCTATCTTAGGTCAAGGACTAATATGTAAAGCTTTGCCAACGTCAAGGCTAAAATTTTGGTTACGCATCCCTGAATCAAGCGAGGATGCGAACTATTGTTTTTTTGTCACGAGGATATCTTGGCATCCTTATGGGAATGGAAGAGCAGTATGATTTTTCTTCAGTCATGGGGATATCTCGGTATCCTTATGGGAATGAAGATATTTATTATTTTTCTTCTATCAAGGAGTATCTTAGTACCCTTATAGGAATGAAAGAACGTCGAATTATTTGGTTTATGGCCTGAGTTTGCTTGATAGATTTTATGATGGATTGAGAAAACTAATAGTTGTGACGACCACCCTACACCTTTGGTATCCAATATACCTGTATGATGCACCGTGCAGGTACTCGACCGATGCAGGACTGGAGCTACAAATGTAAAGTAGAGAAAAATCCAAACATAGAAATTATAGAAGATCTCACAATGCCCAACCAAGATATAATGTAATAACATAGATGTAAGCATTCAAGATGGTAATATAATCTAATGAACCATAAATAAGAACATCAAAGTGCATCAGGTTCACAGAATATAAAAAAATGAAAGAGTTTATACATCCAAATCTTCAAAATAAACTCTATAACTATTTCTCAAAATACAAGTACTGGCGTAGCTCCATAGTATTGCATAGTGGAACATAAGCGATAGTAAGCTAAAAAGTATAGACATATAAAAGCACAGCCTCTTGCTCATATTCTTTACTGCTCTATGTGGTATCCAGACCTGCTATTCTAAATCTACCCATTTAAGAGTACCTGAGATAATAAGAAGCCAGGCATAACACCTCGGGTCAGAAAACCTTCTGGTGTGAGCAATACATCATCTCAAATACTATAAAACCGTATATAGTAAATAGGGGTATAGGGTATGAAGAACCATATCTAACACATCCCTTCATCCAAAGAGTCAACACATAACAGTCGATATATGCTAATCAACCATCATAACCATATAAGTGTACTGCAATCGAAGTACAATGTCCAGTTTCTCGGTATACGATCGAAAATACCTACATCGTGTGGCATCCTAGAGTGATAACTACAATGGCAAATAAAGCATCACTCAAACAATCCTCACCATAACCCGTGTGCATTAGATATATGATAACACATATGGCCAATTCCGAACCATGGACCAAATTGAAATCATGGCTTCATTGGTGCTCGAATTCATGCCACTTCAAAATAATAGGAACTAGGCCTCTAATTACAGAGCCTAGGGTAATCTAATACCCTAAGATCCAGACACAATCGCAAATCCAGGTGGGAATCCCCATATATTCCTTCTTTACGAGAACACTAGAAGCCTTTGAGTTATCAACGATCCTTTTGCATGGGTCTCCATAATGGAACTCAATCATTATTCCATCATGGGTATTTCCATATTAGGACACAGTCGCAAATCCCACTCGTAAGCCCCCATCATTGAGCATGCCTTTGTGGATCACTGCCATGACTCCCATTGTTAAGTATTTATCTTTAAAATCCTCTAGACACCCATTATAAGCTGTAGAACCATCTTATCGAAGTTCTGAAGCCGTCGCCATTATCATCGACATCATCAAGTCGAAGCACCATATCAACACTCCTCTTGTTGACACACAAAATCCATGGTCGTCCTTATTTTTTTGGAGTTTCCAACTTCACCCCACAACATCCCCCAGTGCCCTAAATCATGCCACGAAGAAATCATCAATGTATCGCTGCACTACAATGAAAATATCTCAACTACTCAACTCTGTTTGGGTTCACCCTAGAGCCGGCCAAAAGCAGCCTCTCCATATCCCTAAGTCGAGCCTGAAGTACCTCCCCCGAACAGAAATTCTTGTCTGGCTCTGAAGAAAATCACCATCGAACCCATGCCAAACCAAAGCCAACAACCTCAGATAGAAATTCTTGTCCAACTCTGAGCAAAACCACCATTGAACCAAGGCTAATAGCCCCAAATAGAAATTCTTGTCCAGCTCTGGGTCAAACCACTACCAAAGCCGAGCCAACATCCCTCGAATAGAAATTCTTGTCCAGGTCTTTGCTAAACCATGCCTTACTCCGAGTTGTGCCTAGCACCGACAAGGATCCTTCTGACCCAAAATACCATCGAGTTTACGCATCTAAATTTCACATCCATTCTATTTCTACGCTCTGCACTTTGATATATGTGCCTTCCATATGCATCGATTCAACACCTAACCTTTTCCAGCATGTCCATCGAGGTCCGGTTTCATGGTTCCTACCTCTAAGTTGGTTCGATAGGCTCTTTCAACCATAAAGAAATAATCACACATACACCAAACAACATTCAAACATGCAAACATACAACAAATCATGGCAAATCATCATATAATATGTCTCTAACATTGCCTAACACACATCAAGGCAATCATACATCGAATTAACGTGATCAGAACATTTTAAAATATTTTTAATTCGTTTTTACTTTATTTTTTACTTTGAAACAATCCTATAACATTATTTTGACTTTAGTAATGAGAATAAAATATGCCGAAACCTATAAATACATATATAATATAATGAGAGATGATATATTACACACCAAAACCCCCAAAATCAAAGTTTTACATGCAAATCGAGGTAAATCTGAAAATGAACATCAAAATCTAATTTTTCCTCCCTAAAAATGAGATTTGAAGATCTCTAGTAATCTTATTGCTAATCTACCCTTAATATATGATTTAGACTTGATTTAGAGGAGAAAAGAAAAGGTTTTGGACTAATAATAGGTCAATAGGAGCTTAGATATTTGATAAGTGGTAAAATTGATTAGAAGGAGATGGTTCAGCCTAATATAGTCTCCAAACCCTAAATGGGCTAGTTGGCTTGCCCTCAAACTCATTAGATAACCACCAAGCTGCTCCAAAAATCGACAATCTACAATTAGCCATATCTCCTAGTCAGAAAGTCCAAATAGCTATTATGACCACTCTATGCAAAGGGAAACCATCGTATATTTCTAAACGGAGTAGTCTTGGATGCTAATTCGACATTTATAGAAGGTTATAGCTATTACCAGTTTTTTGGTGTAAAATCGTTCGGAAAAATTCTAAGTTATAGAGTCATACGACCTCATGTAAACTTAATTATAATATTTTACAATCATTCAATATGTAAAATACGGGTTGTTACACTCTCCTCCTCCTTATTAGGAATTTCATCTCGAAATTCCCAATACGATCGAGGTGAAATCCAAATAGCTACATCGCATTCCTAACATCCATGAGCAAACGTATAAGACATCAAACATGCACAAAGAAGCAGGTAATGATATCCACGCCTACCCTAGCATGCAAGATAATAAACTACCGTACACGATATCGAAATTAAAAGTTAATGCAAAACATAGAAGCTCACCAAGTAAAGTTCTCTAGATAAGCAGTCCTCATGCTCTCTTGAGTTTCCCAAGTACAACCGCTTTTGCTTTTGCTTTCACTCCACTGAACCATCACTAGCTCTACTATGTTCCTTCTAAGCAACTTATATCATATCTAACGATACAAATAGGCCTATGAGGTCTCGATCATTCTAGCTCAATCTCAATATCATCAAACTGATTCGAATAAACTTTTATGCCTGAGCCATGCATAAACTTCAATAAGTGAGATATGTGGAACACATTGTGCATGCCTTCCATCTTCTGAGGTAAGTCAACTATATATGCTGGATTCTTGATCCTCTCAAGTATTGGAAAAGGGCCAACGAATCACGACGCCAACTTCCCTTTAGTATGGAATCAAATAACATTTTTCAATAAAGAGATCTTGACGAATACCATATCACCGATGAAGAAATCTAAATCACATCTCATCCTATCAGCATAGATCTTTTGTCTATTATGAGCAGCTTTCATTCATTGTAGAATGACCTTGATCTTCTGTGAAGTCTCTCTAATCATATTTGGCCCAAGTATCAGTTTCTCGACCACTCCCTAGCAACATGAAGGAGTATTGCATGGTAGGCCATATAATGCCTCAAATGGTGCTATATTAATGCTGGACTGATAATTGCTGTTGTATGCGAACTCTACCAAGTGCAAATGATCGTTCCCATGAGCCAGCAAGATCGAGAGTGCAAGCCCACAAGAGATCCTTCAAGATATGATTTAGCCTCTCAATTTATTCATTAGTTTGTGGATGATAAGCTATACTAAGATGCAAATCCATCCCCAATGCTTCTTATAAGCTCTTCCAAAATCCACTAGTGAACAGAGGTTCTTGGTCGCTCATAATGCTCTTCGACACACCATGGGATTGCACAACCCACTTCATATACAACTCTGCCAATTTAGACGACGACCTACTAAACTTAATGGGTATAAATCTAGCACTCTTCATCAATCTATCGACTATGACTCAAATGATATCATATCCTACTCTAGTCCTCCGCAATCCATCGTTGAAGACCATCGAAACTTGTTTCCATTTCCACTTAGGAATCTCGAGCGGTTGTAGCAAACTACTCGGCTTTTTCTGCTCTGCCTTTACCAACTGATAGTTCATGCACTTTGAGATGAATACTCCAACGTCCTTCTTCATCCTTTCCCAATAAAATGTCTACCTCATATCATGGTATATTTTATTGCCACCAAGATGTATAGTCAATCTCGAATACTGGCACTCACATAGCACCTCATCCCTCAACCTATCGAAATCGGTAACAAACAATCTCCCATCCTTTTGGAGGTAACCTTCACGGTCGAGTCATACTACTTCATCTCCTCATACTTCACCCATTCCTCTATATTATCTATAATCTCCGCTAGTCTAGCATCTTGCCTCTAACTAGTACCAATCTGCTCAATAAAGATAGGTCTAATCGTCAAGCTATCCTACATTTCTAGTACTAGCCCACATTAGGTCTAAAATCACAGCCAATGATAAACTCTATCTACTTCCACTCCAAGAACATTGTTCCTAAACTGGCATGTCTTCTACTTAATGCATCAGTGATCGCATTTCCTTTACCAAGGGTGTAGGAAATGTCAAAGTCATATGAGGCTAGAAACTCTAACCGTCGCTGCTGACAATGGTTAAGGTCCTTCTGGAAGATTGGATACTTCAAAAATTTGTGGTCGGTATACAACTTGAACCTCTTCCCAGTAAAATTGTGCCTTCGTATCTTCAAAGTGAATACTATCGCCGCAAACCCCAAATCATGAGTCGGATACTCCCTCCCATGCGATTTCAACTGTCAAATCATGAGCCCAATAATACAGGCGTCTATATGCTACCAGCTCCTCATTCCCGCTCGGAATGACTAACACCAGTGCACTGATAAACCTCTAATTTAGACTCATGAATGCATGCTCGCATCTCGCATTCTAAATAAAGTTTTATTCTTCTTCATCAACTAGGTTAACAGGGCTGCTACCATAGAGAAGTCCTCGATAAAACATCTATAATATCCCACCAGCCGAAGGAAACTTCTCACATCAGTAGTGGTCTTGGGTCGATCCCTGTCCTGTACTATTGCCACCTTCGTAAGATTCGCAGCAATACCTTACCCAAAAATAATGTGACCTACAAATCGAACTTCCTTCCTCCAGAAGTGGCACTTTGAAAACTTCACCCTCAATCGGTGCTTCCTTAGCACCTTGAGCACAATCCTCAAATGTCCCTTGTGTTCTCTCTCCCTTCTTGAATAAACATGGATATCGTCCATAAACACATGTACAAATTTATTTATCCGATTCCTGATACATGGTTCATAAGATCGACGAAGTATGCTAGTGCATTGATTAGCCCGAACAACGTAAACAACCACTTATAGAATCCAGATGGCATATGAAAGACTATAATCTACACACTCTCCTTCGTCGCTATTAATTAATGAAACCCCATCGCAAGGTTCAACTGAGAGAATACGATAACACCATGGAGCTGATCGAATTAGTCACCAATATGCGGTAGTGGATACTTGTTTTTCCACGTTACCTTGTTTAGCTTATGGTAATTTACACATAACCTCGTAGAGCCATCCACCTTAGTGGTGAATACTACAGGTTCGCCCCACTTAGATATGGTCGTAGGAATGAACCCTCACCTCAATAGGTCGTTCACTTGCACCTCCAACTCCTTCTGATCTCTCGATGCCACATGCCTCAAAGACACCACTATCAGTCTGGTATACTTTAGCAAATCTATACGGAACACTATCTCTCCATGTGGTGGTAATCTAGTCACCTCCTCGAATATATCTGGATACTCCCTTGCTATAGGCACATATGACGAGCAATCGTGCAGAATCTCGAGCGAGTAAAAAACATAGCCATTACCTCGTCGTCAGGTAGGCATCCTATCTCCAACCTATGCCCATCATCCATCCCTATAAGGTCATCAAGGCCTCTCATATTCCATCACTACCTCGACTTCTATAGCTAGTCCATCCCTAGAACAATAGCAACCCCTACAATACCAAAAACAAACCAGTCACAAGAAAACAAACATCCATGACTCGATAAGGCTATGTCCCGACAAACCATGCAAAGGCTAGTAGATATTCCAATTGGGTTCATCTTATTCAAAGGTTAATCAAGTATCTTGGGTTCAATCCCAATCTATCTATCAAATTACTAGATATGAAGGAATGTGAAGCCTTGGAATCGAATAAAACACATACAAGCATAATAGAAATAGAAAGCATACCTTATATAACGACGCTCTTCCCCTTCTCCTTTATCGATGGAGCAAACGATGAAGTTGGAACAGCATTCAAAGCATAAGCTAACACAACCTATTTATTCCTTGGTGGTTCCGGACAATCCTTCTTATTATATCTGGGTTTGTTGCACTTGTAGCAATTCTTGCCCTCCACCTTATAGTATCTAACAAGACGACCCTTCTCTCCATAATTATAACAAGTACATTACCACTTTCCCTTCTTCTAACCATTCTTTTGAAACTGCTATTCTTCTTGTTGTTGTCCTACTTACTCTTGCCTCTCCCGCCATCTCTCCATAAGTTTAGCTTGTTGAAGTCATCCCTTGGTGCTTGCGTTGGAGCACCACCAACAACAACTATAATTGGAGCAACTTGGGCATTTTGAACCATGTTTCACCCCATCTCAGCAAACATGTTCTACACATCGGGGTTGGCAACCCCCAATCCCACCCTTTCCTCAACTCCAAAAATGGAGTTCCCAGTAGTATTCCTCATTAACCAACTCATCCTCAATTTTAGAAGTGGTGTCCATGAATGCATTGCGACTTATATACTATATATATAGTTTTAAAATCTATAACATAACAAGTACGCTCTCTCATATATCACTAGATCCATTTTATGGCGATAACTCCCACCTTATCTATAATGAGTCCCAATATCAACTTGGGTCATCTATGCAACCTAAGATCTGATATCAAATGTGACGATTACCCTACACCTTCGGTATCTAATATAAATGTATGATTCACTGTGGAGGTACTCGGTCGATGAAGGATGTTGGCCAAGAATGTAAAGTTAAAGAAAAATCCTAACACGAAACCTGTAGAACATCTTACAGTGCACATACAAGATATAATATAATAACATAGATGTAAAAAAAAGTAAGATAGTAATATAATCAAGTAAACTATAAATAAGAACATCGGAGTGCATTAGGTTCACAGATTATAAAAAAATAGAAATAAAGAATTTATATATACAAATCTCCAAAATAAAATCTATAATTGTCTCTTAAAATACAAGTATTGACGTAGCTCCACGATATTGCATGGTGCGATATAAATGATAATAAGCTTCAAAATATAGATATATGAAAGCACAACCTCATGATCGTACTCTATACCTATGTTATGAAAAGCGCGCTTAAGCATTGCTTAAGCGATAATGCATGCATATCGCTTAATTTTTTGAAAAATCAAAACAATTGAGCGACGAGCACTTAAGCATGCTTAATTGGCTCTTATATGCGCTTTGCTTAAATTTAAGCAATGCTTAATTCATAGTTAGTGAAAAAATTATTATCATTAAAATAAAAACGAATTAGGATTATAGCAAAAAAAAACCATATTCTAACAATATTTTTCCAATTTCTATGATATGAATCGATTTCCATTAAGTTGTGATTATTTTGTTAACAAATATACATAGTTTGTACCCAACTCAAGTATACTCACTTTTAATTAATAGAGAAAGTCAAATCCAACTTTTGAAACATATGAATTTATAACTTAACTTCAAATTTAAACTTTAGTTCATTGGGATGAATTCGTGCATACACATATAGTACAATTGTACATATATAATACACTTAATATAATCTCTTTACAAAGATTTAATGGGTATGGATAAAGTACGCTTAAAATTATGCAGTGCTTCAGCGGCACTTAAGAAACATTAAGCAAAGCGAGACTTCTATTGCCCTATCTCACTTAACGCTTATTATAACATAGCTCCAGGGCTATCAAAATCCGTTATCCCTAATATACTAATTTAAGAATACCTGAGATAATAAGAAGCAAAGCATAAAACCTCTAGCCAGACAACTTTCTGGTGTATGCGTTACATTATCCTAAAATACTATAAAACCGTATATAGTAAATAGGGGTATAGGGTATGAAGAACCATACCTGACATGTCCCTGCATCCAAAACGTTAGCACATAATAGTCGATATATGCTAATATACCATCATAATAATATATGTATATTACAATCGAAGTACGATGTCCAGTATCTAGGTATACGGCCGAACATACCTGTTTCATGTGACACCCTAGAGTGATAACAACCATAGTAAATATAGCATCAATCAAGCAATCATCACCATCACACATGTGGGTTGGATATACGATAACTCATATGGCATAATCGAAAACCAAGGACCAAATCAAAATCCAGGCTTCATTGTGCTCGAATCCATGCTATTCCAAAAGCCTAGGAGCTTGCCCCCAATCACAAAGCCTACGGTAATCTACTATAGCAAGATCCAGATGCAATCGCAAATCCAAGTGGGCATCCCACATACCCCTTCTTTTTGAGCATACCAGAAGCTCCGAGTTATCAACGATCTCTTTGCATGGGTCTACTTAATAGAAATCAACAGTTATTCCATCACGGCTATTTCCATAGCAGATAAAGTCATAAATCCCACTTTGAAGCTCCCATCAATAAACTTGCCCTCGTGGATCACCATGACGATTCCCATCATCAAGTCATCATCTTTGTTGTTAGTACCATAGGTATTGATTTTAATGATAAAAACTATAGACATTATATAAATTATGACTACTAATGTTTTATCAAGTTATAGATAGTATATAATAAATTAGTAACTGAATCCAATCTCCGAAAAAGTCCAGGATATTAGGCAGATATTGATTAAGAAGACTGTACAGTATAAAGAGTAGATTCAAGATGCTGATATAGAGTTTTAAGAGTTGGTGTGTGACGACCGCCCATGACTCCTGCACTAAACAAGGAAATAATGCGCTGAAAAGTGTGCCAGGCCGCCATGGACGATCATCAGGGTAAGGTAAAAACAATAAACTCTATCGTATTACTCAAAGCGCATGGACAAAATACAATAGAAAATATACATAGTGAAGCTCCATATAACAGAATCTCATCATATAAACTCTAATAGTTTGATACAACAATCAGCAAAGACAATACATCAAGCCTCACTACATATCACTTAGAGAATATACAAACAACGGAACACCCAGTACATATAATAAGAAAACAATATGTAAAAGCCTCCAGCTCGTCTTCGTCATCAACAGCGTTGGCCAATAGGAACAGCACCTGTTACCTGCTACCTAGTCTTCCCATCCCAACATGGATGAACAGCCCAAGGTAATAAGAGTTAAACATAAAACCTTGAGTCAGACAAAAGTCTTAGTGAGCAGTAAATCAACTATCAAACATACCAAAAGAGCATAAAGGGTAAAAGGAATAGGAACCCAACCATCCCACTCTACCTCTTTCTACAGTGATAGCCCCCAGACACACTAAGCAGAAATAAACATAGCAATTCAGACATTCAAAGCAAAGTAATTATCACTCGAGTCAAGGTCGGCGTTTTCCAAGTACAAACCCCCAAGGCCTAAACCAAGATCAGATAAGCACCCTGAAAACATCGCTCTTGACCCAAGCGACGATACAACCAAACATCCAAACATCCATGACTCGGGCTATCACTGTTATCATTGCCTTGATTTGACCGTTAGTTGAATGACCGCCTGCCAAGGGCTAATGGTAACCCCGGTTCTAGACATAGCTCCGCACGTCGTCGTGACCCGTGCCTAGGACTATCGCATCTGCCCAGAGTACTAGCACGTCATCGTGACCCGTCCCAACGTACTCTTGCTTTGAGCATGCTAGAACCTTCAACAACGATGAAATCTCAGCCTTCTAGTCATCCTCCTCGACGACTATTCCCAAACTAGCTCGAGCGCCTCTCAAGCTAACCATTATCCACAAACCCGGACCACATCACTGAGTTATCAACATGCTTGGGATGATCCCGTCTGGATTAAACCAAGGCTTTCTCACATCATGCTTTGCTTCATCGCATCATAGCAAAGTCCCATCTCATCATCATGGTTTGCCTCATCACATCATGGCAAAGTCCCATCTCAACATCATCATCAAATCTATCCATATGAGCTTCAACATCCGCTTTATATGCCACAAGCAGCTTTCCTTATTCAAGAGCCATTCCACTTAGCTTTTGAATCATCTTCGACCAACTTGTCCAAATCAAGTTATCAATCAACTAATCAATCAAATCAAACATTAATCCAAATAATCAATCATTCAAACAAGATCTAAATAAACAATTACAACAATAATGGCCATTTCGTAAATAAAGAGTCCAAATCTAACATGCATTCTAACAAACATGAATTATGAACAATATCTCTACAACTTGATGAATGAACTTGCATAAGTGAACATGTAGTAAAATAGATGTCAAATCATCATGAGCAATAGATCTACATGCAGACTTAAGAAAAATGCACGAAATCACTCTCTTTAGCACATAAACAAACCACCGATCCAATATACTCCTTTGGGTCCGTGTGAGAGATAACCACCACTCACCGAATCACCTAAACACCTCAAAAACAACCAACTCCAGATCTGGACAGCAAAGAATCAAGCTTGATCCTCCAAAGCTCCGCTTCAAACGATGAAATCTCTTTTCGATGGATGGAGATCTTCAACTTTGGCTCTTGGATCTTCGATTTGATCTTCAATTTAGATGGAAGGAATCACTAGATTAGAGTGGAGAAAAGAAGTGAAGAAGTATTGTAGTCGAGCTCTCAAAATGGCAGCACTTCGTCGCTTCAAAATCCGGTGCCAAAATAGTGAGATATGGACGTGTATTTATAGGCTGAAACGTCCCTTAAGTCGTCCGCCCCTATGAGTCGTCCACGACCTAAAAGCCCATCGACTTACAACTTATGCCCCCACACAACTCAACGACCTAACGCCTTAACACTTACACGGCTTAGCGACTCAACTACAAAGCCGACCTAACGGCTTAGCAACATAGCCGCCTCAACGACCTAACTGATATACACGACCTACGACCTAACTGGTATGCGACTTAGCAAATGCCGCGACCTAACCAAACCCAGGCCACACGACTTAACTATGAGACGACCTAAAAAAATTAATACGACCTAACTAAACACAGGGTCACACGACCTAACACCTATGCGACCTAATCACTAAGTCGCTCGCGACCTATTTATACACTGCTGTCTAATATAGGTCGCTCACCACTAAGTCGCTAACTCCTATTAGGTCGCTCGAATTCTTAAGTCGTCAACCACCACTAACCCACTTATCCCATTAGGTCGGTCACTCTCTTAGGTCGAAACATCCTATAAGTCGCCAATTCTATAAGTCGCCACTATGACCTAAACCACTACTCACCTAACCCCTTAGGTCGCCTGAACCTTTAAGTCGCTTGCTTTTAACTCGTTAACCTGTGGCCTTCTAACCCGCTAACTTCCTTAACTCGCCCAACATTCTTAAGTCGTTATTTCTATAGGTCGCTCCACTCGACCTAACTTTCACATGACCTAAGCTTCACACGAGCTAACTTACACATGACATAAGCTCCTTCACGACTTAAACTCAAAACGGCTTAACAACATCAACGACTTAAAGTTAATAGTTTTACGATCTTTCGATCCGTAAAAATATGGGTCGTTACATTCTCTCCCCCTTAGGAATTTCGCCTCCGAAATTCCAAACAAACAAGAGCAATCAAAACTATTCTGCATGCCTACCATCCATAGCAATCAACAAACCATGCGTCCAATTACTAGCCTAGCATGCAGAATTCTAAGACTAGAACAAGTTACAAATTCATGAGATGTCACGACACCTTAGGGCCATACCTCGAAGAGTTCAGGATGAGCTGCCTTCATCCTCTCTTCCTCCTCCCACGTACAGTCTTTAACATCATCACTCCATTGTACCTTGAGCAACTTAACCGTCTTCCTCCTAAGCTGTTTCATGTCGGTTTCCACAACACGAAGCGGTTTACGAGGTCTTCTAATAACTGGATCAACTTCTAAATCTTCACAGCTATCAACCGAAACCACTGTACTTGGGTCGTGCTCATACTTCCGTAGATACGATACATGCAAAACATTGTGCACACCCGCCATCTTTTCTGGTAACTCCAATTTATAGGCGAGCTTTCCAATTCGCTCGATGATCGGGGATGGTCCAACAAATCTTGGAGTTAACTTTCCTTTCTTCCCGAATCGAATAACATTCCTCGGAGGAGAAATTTTCACAAAAACCATATTACCTACGACGAATTCCAAATCCTTACGACGCTTATCGGCATAACTTTTCTGACGATCTTGGGCTGCCTTCATTCGTCGCCGAATGATCTCTATGTAATCCGAAGTCTGTCGAATCATTTCTGGCCCAAGTATCAACTTTTCTCCAGTTTCCAACCAACATGTCGGAGAGTTACACGGTCTTCCATACAATGCTTCATACGGCGCCATACCAATGCTTGATTGGTAACTATTATTATACGCAAATTCTACCAAATGAAGATGATCTTCCCATGATCCTCCGAAATCCAAAACACATGCTCTGAGTAGATCTTCCAAAACTCGGCTGACTCTCTCGGTCTGACCATCTGTTTGGGGATGATAAGCTGTACTCAAACACAACTCGGTCCCCAAAACTTCTTGGAAGCTCTTCCAAAATCCACTAGTGAATAATGGGTCTCGATCGCTCACTATACTCTTCGGAATACCATGGAATCGAACTATCCACTTAACATACAACTCAGCCAATTTCGATGCAGTCCTAGTTGATCGAACAGGAATGAATCTTGCACTCTTAGTCAAACGATCTACGATGACCCAAATCCCTTCATTTCCCGCTCTGGTTCTAGGTAGTCCATCAATAAAATCCATCGATATTTGCTCCTATTTCCATGCAGGAACTTCTAATGGCTGAAGCAATCCACTTGGCTTCTTCTGTTCGGCTTTTACCAACTGGCAGTTCATACATTTGGAAATGAAATTTCCAACATCCTTTTTCATACCTTCCCAGTAATAGGTTCTCTTCATATTCCGATACATCTTATTTCCACCTGGATGAATTGTCAACTTCGAATGATGACTTTCCTTTAGAACTTCATCTCTCAATTCATCTATATCGGGAACAACTAGTCGTCCTTGTTTCCAAAGCCAACCCTCTCGATCGACCTAGAATCCTTTATCCTTTTCTGGGTCCAATCCAGATTCCAAATCACAGATAATCTTGACAAGCTTATCGCCTCGCTTTTGGCTCTCGCTAATTCTTTCCACTAGGGTAGGTCTTATCGATGAGTTTTCCAACACCTCAGGTTCCAATTCACATCTAGGTCTGAAGTCAAATCCATCCAAATACTCAAGACTCTTCCATTCCGGAAACATGGCTCCCAAACCTGCATGTCTTCGACTTAACGCATCTGCCACTGTGTTACCTTTTCCCGGAGTATAGGCTATACCAAAATAATATGATGCTAAAAACTCTAGCCATCGTTGCTGTCGAAGATTCAAATCCTTTTGGGAGAACAGATACTTCAACGACTTATGATCTGTAAACAACTCAAATCGAACTCCCAATAGGTAATGTCTCCACATCTTCAGAGCAAATACAATCGCCGCTAACTCCAAATCATGAGTCGGATAATTCCTTTCATGCGGCTTCAGTTGTCGACTTGCATATGCAACAACTTTATCCTTCTCCATTAGCACTGCTCCAAGTCCAGTACCACATGCATCGGTGTAAACCACCATCTCATCATTTCCACTTGGAATAGTCAAAACAGGAGCACTTGTCAGTTGCGCTTTCAGGATTCCAAAAGCTTTCTCACACTTAGCATCCCATCTGAACTCTTGGTTCTTTTTCGTCAATCCTGTTAACGGTGCAGCTATCTTGGAAAAGTCTTTGGTAAACCGACGGTAATATCCTGCTAATCCAAGAAAACTTCTCACATCAGATGCATTCTTAGGTCTAACCCAATCCTGGATCGCTGCCACCTTGGAGGGATCAACCGCTATTCCATTTCCAGAGATAACATGGCCTAAGAACCTCACTTCACTCTTCCAGAAGTGACACTTCGAAAACTTAGCCCTCAGCTGATGTTTTCGCAAAATTTCCAAAACAATCCTCAAGTGTGTCTTGTGCTCTTCTTCAGTTCTGGAATAGACCAAGATATCATCCACGAACACAAGTACAAACTTGCCCAACTGATCTCTGAACACTCTATTCATAAGATCCACAAAATATGCTGGTGCATTGGCCAATCCAAACGGCATTACCAGCCACTCATAAAAATCGGATGGTGTCCTGAAAGCAGTCTTCGGAACACTATCCTTTGCCACTCTCAACTGGTGAAATCCCGTTGCCAAATCCATCTGAGAAAACACCTTAGCTTCGTGAAGCTGATCAAACAAGTCATCTATTCTCGGCAATGGATACTTGTTCTTCTTAGTCACTTTATTCAGCTCACGATAATCCACACACAACCTCAACGATCCATCCGCTTTGGTTGCGAACACAACTGGTGCAACCCATTCGGACACACTACGCCGAATGAATCCTTTCTGAAAAAGGTCATCAACTTGCACCTTCAACTCTTGCTGCTCCCTAGGCGCCATCCTCCTAAGAGGCATCACAACAGGTCTGGCTCCCTCAACTAGATCGATACGAAACTCGATCTCCCTATGCAGTGGTAACCCTTTGACCTCGTCAAAGACATCCTCAAATCCATTCACAATAGGCACCGATGACAGTCCATCCCGTGGAACAACTAGCGAATACATGAAGCTCATGAAGACGCCTTCCTCATGCTTACATCGTATCACAACCTTTCGCCTCTCCACATTCTCGAATGTCACCTCCAGCCTCTCACAATCAATCCTTGCCGCATACTTCCTAAGCCAGTCCATACCCAAAATAATTCTGAACCCCGCAAAGTTCAGAACAAAACAATCACAAATAAAAGAGCAATCATGACTCGATACAACTAGACCACGGCATACCATACACAAACAAGACGAACCCCCAACTGGATTAGTCACAACCAATGGTCTATCAACAATATCCGGTTCCAAACCCAACCGGCCTACAAGTTCATTACAAACAAAGGAATGCGACGCTCCAGTATCAAACAACACCCTAACTGGAACACCACAAATGGAAATAGTACCTTGAACCACCACGCTCTTCCCTTTCTCATCTGCAGTAGGAGCTTTCGAAGACGATGGCATAGCCCCCAAAGCATAAGCTTGCACAATCTGCTTATCCTTCCTCGGTTCCGGACAATTCCTCTTAATATGCCCCAGCTTGTCACAGTTGTGGCACTTCACCGGCACCTTCGGATTCTTGCAATCTCTGGAGAGATGACCCTTCTGCCGACAATTGTAGCAGATCACTTCGCCCTTCGGCTTCTTCTGGCCATCCTTACCCTTCTGCTGCTGCTGCTTTCTCTTCTTGTTTCCACCTTGCTCCTTGGCCACAGCAACAACAGATCCATCCTTAGGAAACAGATTCTCGTGCCTGAGAGCTTTCTCCACAAGCTTCTCAAACGGATCGTCCAGATGATCCACCAACTGTCTCCCAAGATAAGTGTCCAAGCCTGTCACAAACTTCTCATTCTTCTGATAAGGGGAATCGACATACGATCGAGCATACTTGGACAAAGCTTCAAACTCAGAAACATACTCAAGAACTGGTCTCCCACCTTGCTTGAGCTCCACAAACTTCTTAAATAGAACAGATTTCTGAGCTGTAGAAATGAACTTAGCTTCAAATCTTGCTTGGAATTGCTCCCAAGTAATCTCTTCTTCTGGAGTATCAATGGTGATAGAATTCCACCAATCCGAAGCTCTCCCTTGAAGCTGTCTTGATGCAAGCTTCCTCTTAATTGCATCCTCAATTCCTAAATCACCAAAAATCCTTCTACAAGCATCTATCCATCTTTGGACTTCAATGGTTGATTCTGTTCCCAAGAAAACCTTTCCTCCAAGAGAAGTATAGTCTTTGCACAACTTAGCAAAATCCACTGGTCTTGGAGCTTGAACTTGAACTCCAACATCTACTGATGACCCCGAGGCTAGTATCCTTCTCATGATCGAAGTCATCATGGCCTCAAACATAGCAGCATAATCAGCATCAGCAGCCTCTTCAGCAGCACGGTCTCCCCTAGCAGCTTGTCTCTCTCTTCGACTCATCCTTTATATCGATAAAAAGAATGATTAGAACACCTTGAGAAACAACTGCATAAGGAGTTCAAATCCTTCTAAGCTACTATATTATATATAGTAATCATCCATCAAAATACAATTACGTCTCTCATACGTAGTTACGTCAGCGAGTATTGGCTAAAATCGATTAACCAAAGCTCTGATACCAAATGTGACGACCGCCCATGACTCCTTCACTAAACAAGGAAATAATGCACTGAAAAGTGTGCCAGGCCGCCATGGACGATCATCAGGGTAAGGTAAAAACAATAAACTCTATCGTATTACTCATAGCGCATGGACAAAATACAATAGAAAATATACATAGTGAAGCTCCATATAACAGAATCTCATCATATAAACTCTAATAGTTTGATATAACAATCAGCAAAGACAATACATCAAGCCTCACTACATATCACTCAGAGAATATACAAACAGCGGAACACCCAGTACATATAGTAAGAAAACAATATGTAAAAGCCTCCAGCTCGTCTTCGTCATCAACAGAGTTGGCCAATAGGAACAACACCTGTTACCTGCTACGTAGTCTGCCCATCTCAACATGGATGAACAGCCCAAGGTAATAAGAGTTAAACATAAAACCTTGAGTCAGACAAAAGTCTTAGTGAGCAGTAAATCAACTATCAAACATACCAAAAGAGCATAAAGGGTAAAAGGAATAGGAACCCAACCATCCCACTCCACCTCTTTCTACAGTGATAGCCCCCAGACACACTAAGCAGAAGCAAACATAGCAATTCAGACATTCAAAACAAAGTAATTATCACTCGAGTCAAGGTCGGCGTTTTCCAAGTACAAACCCCCAAGGCCTAAACCAAGATCAGATAAGCACCCTGAAAAAATCGCTCTAGACCCAAGCGACGATACAACCAAACATCCAAACATCCATGACTCGGGCTATCACTGTTATCATTGCCTTGATTTGACCGTTAGTTGAATGACCGCCTGCCAATGGCTAATGGTAACCCCGGTTCTAGACATAGCTCCGCACGTCGTCGTGACCCGTGCCTAGGACTACCACATCTGCCCAGAGTACTAGCACGTCATCGTGACCCGTGCTTGGAACGTCATCGTGACCCGTCCCAACGTACTCTTACTTTGAGCATGCTAGAACCTTCAACAACGATGAAATCTCAGCCTTCTAGTCATCCTCCTCGACGACTATTCCCATACTAGCTCGAGCGCCTCTCAAGCTAACCATTATCCACAAACCCGGACCACATCACCGAGTTATCAACATGCTTGGGATGATCCCGTCTGGATTAAACCAAGGCTTTCTCACATCATGCTTTGCTTCATCGCATCATAGCAAAGTCCCATCTCATCATCATGGTTTGCCTCATCACATCATGGCAAAGTCCCATCTCAACATCATCATCAAAGCTATCCATATGAGCTTCAACATCCGCTTCATACGCCACAAGCAGCTTTCCTTATTCAAGAGCCTTTCCACTTAGCTTTTGAATCATCTTCGACCAACTTGTCCAAATCAAGTTATCAATCAACTAATCAATCAAATCAAACATTAATCCAAGTAATCAATCATTCAAACAAGATCTAAATAAACAATTACAACAATAATGGCAATTTCATAAATAAAGAGTCCAAATCTAACATGCATTCTAACAAATTTGAATTATGAACAATATCTCTACAACTTGATGAATGAACTTGCATAAGTGAACATGTAGTAAAATAGATGTCAAATCATCATGAGCAATAGATCTACATGCAGACTTAAGAAAAATGCACGAAATCACTCTCTTTAGCACATAAACAAACCACCGATCCAATATACTCCTTTGGGTCCGTGTGAGAGATAACCACCACTCACCGAATCACCTAAACACCTCAAAAACAACCAACTCCAGATCTGGACAGCAAAGAATCAAGCTTGATCCTCCAAAGCTCCGCTTCAAACGATGAAATCTCTTTTCGATGGATGGAGATCTTCAACTTTGGCTCTTGGATCTTCGATTGGATCTTCGATTTAGATGGAAGGAATCACTAGATTAGAGTGGAGAAAAGAAGTGAAGAAGTGTTGTAGTCGAGCTCTCAAAATGGCAGCACTTCGTCGCTTCAAAATCCGGTGCCAAAATAGTGAGATATGGACGTGTATTTATAGGCTGAAACGTCCCTTAAGTCGTCCGCCCCTATGAGTCGTCCATGACCTAAAAGCCCAACGACTTACGACTTATGCCCCCACACAACTCAAAGACCTAACGCCTTAACACTTACACGACTTAGCAACTCAACTACAAAGCCGACCTAACGGCTTAGCAACATAGCCGCCTCAACGACCTAACTGATATACACGACCTACGACCTAACTGGTATGCGACTTAGCAAATGCCGCGACCTAACCAAACCCAGGCCACACGACTTAACTATGAGACGACCTAACTAAACACAGAGTCACACGACCTAACACCTATGCGACCTAATCACTAAGTCGCTCGCGACCTATCTATACACTGCTGTCTAATATAGGTCGCTCACCACTAAGTCGCTAACTCCTATTAGGTCGCTCGAATTCTTAAGTCGTCAACCACCACTAACCCACTTATCCCATTAGGTCGGTCACTCTCTTAGGTCGAAACATCCTATAAGTCGCTAATTCTATAAGTCGCCACTACGACCTAAACCACTACTCACCAAACCCCTTAGGTCGCCTGAACCTTTAAGTCGCTTGCTTTTAACTCGTTAACCTGTGGCCTTCTAACCCGCTAACTTCCTTAACTCGCCCTACATTCTTAAGTCGTTATTTCTATAGGTCGCTCCACTCGACCTAACTTTCACACGACCTAAGCTTCACACGAGCTAACTTACACATGACTTAAGCTCCTTCACGACTTAAACTCTAAACGACTTAACAACATCAACGACTTAAAGTTAATAGTTTTACGATCTTTCGATCCGTAAAAATACGGGTCGTTACATGGTGAATGATGACACACGAGTATGAAGAGTTCAAGATTTCAAGATATTCTAGATAAGTTATAAAGCCGTAGAATTTATGTTAAAATGTTGATAGCACTTTCCCGATCTCTCTCCTTCTCTAATTTTGTTTTAAATTGTTTTTCAAATATCTTAATTTTAAAAGAATCTTTTAAAAATATTTCCCAAAATTATTTTCAATCCCTTATACTTAAAAAGATAATATTTTAGTGTTTTTAAGTTTATATATATATTGAATTTTTGTTTATACTTTAATAAGTTATAATTATATTAATTATAATATATTATTTACATTATATTAAAAAACTGAAAATATTATATAATGTTTTATTATGATTAAAATATGTATAAACTATGCATAAATTACTTTACAAAGTATCAAGCTATTTTACAAAATAAAGAGTTTTCAAAATGACCGATTTATGTATGTACGTCGACATACTTTATGTATGTACGTCGACATAATGACCAATTTTTTTCAAAATTTAAATTTCAAAAGATGTTTTTTTTGTCGTATCTTTTCATGAATAGATATGACCGTTGTTCCTTTATAAATACAAAATTGTCAAATGAATTTTCAATCATAATTTTCTTATCAACTCTCCTCCTTCCACTCTCATATTTTCTAAATCAAATTATAGGAAAACTCAACCGAAATTCTTACAGAATCAAATCCAATCATCACTAGTTTGATTCTCCTTCATCTACTCTCTGATTTCTCTCACCTCTCTCACTCAAACCAAGATCAAAGTGCTATTCAAGAGTTATAGCATCAATTGTAATCAAGATCAAAGATCCAGGTCTGTAAAACTCAATCAAATCATACTGCTATACTTATGGGTGTGATTGTAGCCCGTAAAATCAATTAGGTGTGCGTAGTAACTCATAAATCTGGTGCGTATACTTGTAGTCTAGAAGTCAAGTGACTCTACCCAGAGGTTGGGATTGTGGAGGATGTATCTCGTAGCCTTGAAATTGAGATTGTATTTTCATTTACTAGTTGAAGGATATTCGTATAAGGAATTGTGAGGGACTGGATGTAGGGTAACTCAGAATCAGTATAAAATCCTGATGTGTTCCTTCCATTTACTTTAACTGCATTTACTTTAATCTGCAATTTGATTCTGTGATTTTTTCTGTGATTGTTAATTACATCATTCCAAGTAGAATCTTAAAGAATTTGAAAAACATTCATATAATCCATTAAACACTATTCACCCCTCCTCTAGTGCTAATTTAGCTTTCGTAACGCCTCTAGACGCCCATCATAAGTAATAAAGCCATCATATCAAAGTTCCAAAGCAACCACCATCGCCGTCGTCATCGTCAGGTCAAGAGCTACAAACGCTCTATTCTTTGACTTGTATACCATCCGTATGCATTAATACAAATCGTATCTTCTTCAAATCTATCCTCGAAGTCCGGTTTCAAGTTCTTCGATAAGGGTTTTCAACCATACAAGCAAACACCACACATGCACCAAATAATATTCAAATATGCAAACATATAACAATACATGGCAAACCATCCTATAAATGACTCTGAGATAGCCTAACACACTTCATGGCAATCATACACAAATTAACATGATTAGAACACTTTAAAACACTTTTAATTCGTTTTTACTTCAGGATTTACTTCAAACTATCCCAAAGCATGATTTTGACTTTAAATGAGTTTAAAACATGCTAAAACCTATAGATACATATATAATATGATGAGAGATGATAAAACACTCACAAAAACCTACAAAGTCCGAGTTTTGCATGCAAATCGAGGTAGATCAGAAAATGAACAGCAAAGATCTAATTTTTCCTTCTAAAATGTAGATTTGAAGATCTCTAGTGAATCCCCTTGCTAGTCTACCCTTAATCTATAATTTAGACTTGATTTGGAGTAGAAAAGAGAATGTTCTGGATGAAGAACAGGTTAATTGAAGCTTAGATCTATTTGAGAAGTGGTAAAAATGATATGGGGGAGATAATGCAGCCTAATATAGTCTCCAGATCCGAAATGGGTTAGTGGGCTTGCCCCCATACTCAGTAATTATCTACTAAGTTGCTCTAAAAATTACCAATTTTAAATAATCATGTCTTCTAGTTAGAAATTCCTAATCACTATTATGACCACTCTATGGAAAAGGAGACCATCACATCTTTCCAATGGAAGTGGTCTTGGATGTTAATTTGATTTCTATCAAAAGTTATAGCCATTATAAATATTCAAGAGCAGCATTGTCTGGAAAATTCTAAAGATGGGAAATGTCACTAGAAGGCGTTTCCAAAATTATAAAGTCAAACAACCTCATATGAATATAAAAATAATACTTTATGATCCTTCGATATGTAAAATACGGGTCGTTACATTTATAGTAACCTTGAGACAACTATATCAATGTATTGACACATAATGAGATAGGTAGATTTTGAAACATGTGACCCTCAAACCCAATTAAGTACCTATTTGTATTAGATCCATTTTGTAAGATATTTATGTTATTCTAACCATTGTGGTTGTAGGCTAATAAGAAGAGCACAGTTTCTTAGGCACCTCTTATCTTATCCAATTTATGTTATGCTGCGCATTATGTTGTATGATACTAGTGAGGGGAAACCAGTTCTGCTTAATAGTATGGTATCACTAAATATCTACTAAGGATGGAACAACATTATTCACATCAGATTTTTTATTCGACCCAAAGTTTTATATTACCCCATAAACTCTCAAGTGCTTATTTGAGTAGGTCGAGAGTAGTGTATTTCTAGATTAAGATAAATAAAGCTTCCGGTGACTACCAGAGACAAGCTAGTACTAATATATGTCTATTTCCATTGTTCACTGTAACTACCTTATTTGTCCGTAAAGATTAGTTGTATAACTGTCCATAGTAATGACTCGGATCAACCAAGAGCTGTTGTCATATGTCGTTCTAGAAATTATGTTTTGTAGCTATTATATGTTATCTTAACGTGTAATCATGGGATTATGTAATAAACAAGAAATGAGTGGTTGAAAAATGTTTATATATAAATTTTTGTACTCTTGTGCTCATGATGTTAATTATACAATAACTGATCTTATTTTATCATTAGAAAATGATACTAAATATGGCTGCAACACCACTACTGTTCATTTTTGCATCTCGAAATGGCAGGATATTACACATGGTATTGTGCAAAGTTTTATTAAAACTTAATAAGATTTAAAACATGGACTAAAAGAAATAGAAAGTGTAAACTTGGGATTGAGAAAACGGTATAGTAACATACTTGTTATTTAATTATATATATATATATGTATGTATGTATGTATGTACTTTAAACTGTTTATACTCTCCCCTCTATCTTCCGTCCCTTCTTCTAAATCTCTTGAAGACTCATATGTAAAGTACGAAAAAAGAAGTTATAGACACAAGTGGTGGAAGACTCAACTTGGGAGGTGGAAGTATCCAATCTAATGGAAATTTTAAGCCTAGTGCAAGATGAAATGAAATCCGAACTACCAATATCGATACAAATGTGGTTACTTAAACCATGCCCATTGACTGGGGATGATGTATCGGTTTTTGCAAATTTGATGCAAGTTGGAACGAAGTTTGGAATGGATAGAGGAAACCGTTTATATGTACGGAGAATGCCATTAAAGCAAAGTATAGGACCGTGGCTTTCCAAGGCAAGAAAACAAAGTTCCTTATTAAGAAGAGAGTTCAGAAAGGTAGAGTTTCCAAGAAAAGAATATCAGAGGTTATTTGTTAAAACTGGAAAGAAGGGGCCATGTGCTGATGAGTATCATACTGGGGACAACAAGAAGGTTGTGGATATCACAAGAGTTAGATGTTATAGTTGCAATAACACGGGCACCATAAGAGAGAATTTCATAAAAGGCTTAAAGCTAAAAGAGGAAAGGTTTACACTTTAGAATCTACAACTTTCAAACGATAATTTAGGAGAAAGGAAAGATTGTGTTAGGACTTTGGAGGTACGCTTCTTATACATAGCGTATCAACTGAAGTGTTAGTTGACACTAGGACAATACATCTGTTTATATTTAGAAGTTTTGGGTATAGGTTAAATCTTGAACTTACATATCTTAAAACCTCTCTGAGGGTTGCTAGTCTGATAGGAGGTTATGTGTAACGACAAAAAAAACATGTTGTTAATATTAAATTAATTAAAAATGGGTTTTCAATTAAAAGGTGAATTGGGTACCATATTTATAACTGTTGCTAAGGTCTTTCTTGGCTGATCAGTTAGATATAATTTTGATGGATTTGGAGTTACGATTGACAAAAAAGAGGCATTACAGAGTTTACATAGGGTATGCAGCCACTTTAAGCAAATGATTACATACAAGTGAACCCACCTCATTGCCGATATAAATAACACTTAGAAACCCTAATGGTTCTTCCATAATCTTGAAATCCTCTTAGTCACATTTAATGGGGAACGATTTTCGCTAATCATAAATTAATTCAAAATTCAAAATCCCCAAACCTCTAGATATCATATACCATTATGCGCTGTTCATTTGTTGAAAAGGTGTTTTAATTGATCATCAAAGTTCAAAATTGGTGGAACCCTAGGCCAAAAGAGGCATTTTTGATTGGGAAAGAATTGGACAATAATAGCAGGTGTAGTTGAAAGATCTTGTCATGCTGAATCCAATAGTGGTTCCAGTTTTGGGAATTAACATCCAAGTCGATCGAATTTTATGTGTAAATGCGGGGATGGATGAATTGGGGCTGGCTGATTTCATCCGCGATAGGCGGTGGCATTAGCGACATTAGGTAGAGGAGGCAGAGCTTGGTAGAGTGGGGTTGGTATCGATGGTCCGATTGTTATGGCAGTGAATCAAAAATATAATGAATTTCTTTGGTAACTAATAAATAATAACTGAAGTTGTACTTTGAATTAATATTTGGGAAGTTTAATATTTATAAAATATAATGAGACTTTAAATAATAATAATATGAATTTCAGTGAAAATAGTATCGTTTTGTGTAAATGACGAAATGGTTGGTTTTATAATGTTTATGGTAAGAAATACTTTTATTATTGCCTGATTTACAAAATAAAATGGTACTTTCTAAATAAAAATAGTAGTAGAAGTTTAAAAGTGTTTTTGGATAAAGTAATTACTATTTAGAGAAAATCGAAATAAAAGGGAGCTACGATAATTTAAAATAAAATGCACTATTTTTGGAATAAATAGTAATAAACTTTTTTTCGAAGGTATTAAAGGCATGTTAGTGTATATAATTGTTTGATATCAAATAATAATAATAATGTAATTTTATAAAAACGATTCGGTGAAGGTTACTATTTTGATTTACAATACGATGTTTTGGGGTATTTGAAGAAATGAAGTACGATAACGAATTTCAAAAGTGCATTACCGTTTATAATGAAATATTATTGTTTGAAGATGTAATGAATAAATGAACCTTTTATAACGAATAATGATGGAATGGCTTTATACTTAAGTGAATAATGAATGCAAGTATATTATTTGGATTGTTTTTAAATGTATGATTTATTTTTAATTCTAATTATCACATGTATTTGATGTTCGTTGACGGTATTGCATTTTGATGAGTATGCAATTTTACTATTTATGTTACATGATGATGTGTAGTTAGTTATGTTTGTTTGATGATTGGTATTGTGTCACGATTGTTGATTGGTTTAGTATGCATTTAACGATTCATACTTACACTGGTGATCTATTACTATAATAGATAATTAGTATGAATGTAAGTATATTTAATTTGTTGTTATTTTTTTATTTGATGATTAGGGTTCACATTGTGTTTTGATAATATTGAATGGTCAAGTACGCTTATACTGTTTGCATTGGTCGCATAGGTTGCATTGGTTGCAATTGTTGCGTGAATGTCATGGTTGTTATATACTAACAAGTATTTAGATTCAGGAGAAGAGCAGAAAATAGAACTACTTAGATTTGATCCTCAAAAGGGGTACGTTGGCCATCTTTTGTATGCAACAACCGTCGGTTCCCTTAAGGTCGAGGCGTATAGGCGCAGTCTTAAAAATAGTTCACATTTTCCCCTTTATTCTACATATATGTGTAAGTTTTCAAGTGAAAACAAAGAAAGGAACAAAGGATTTGGAAGGAGCCGTATCCATAAGATGGATCGGTAAATATCTTGCATCGTATTACATAATAATTGACGTAATGAAATATATAAATTAGGTGATGTATTTTATTTGAGTAATATTTAATTGTTGAAGTACGAATATGTTCATTGTTTTAGATTTTTAATTTTTCTTACCCATGGTCCACTACCATTAATATTTGAAATTAGTTGTATGAGTATTTTGGTGGCGTTTTAAATTTAGTGGTCGTCACACTATGCTACTTTTGGAATAAGATTTGATCATTTAGTGTTTGACTTGTTAGGCCATAAGTATACCAGTAAACTGCATGTTTGATTGTGTAAATTTTGGCATAATTTCGGGTATGGATTGGTTAAGCTTATACGATGGCATGATATGTTTCCAAGATAGAATAATATCCTTAAGACATACGTATTGCAGTAATCAAATTTTTTACTCATTAAAAGAACCAAGTTTCAATGTATATGTGTTGTTCTGTGCTATATATGATGCTGAAGAGGAAATAAATCAAGTTTTATAGTAAGGGAATACGTTGATGTCTTTGAGGCATATAAGAGATTGTTGTCGAAACATGCAATTGAGTTTCGAATAGATCACGTACCAAAAGTCGAACTAGCATGTTGGCTGCCTAGAAAATGACACCAACGTAGGTGAAAGAGTTAAAAGTACATTTAGTGGAGTAGGAAGAAAAGAATTTGGTTAAGAAAAGTAGTTCCCCTTAGGGAGTCATGGTGATGTTCGTGAAGATCCGGATGGGTCACTGAGATTGTGTTCTAACTATAGATAGCTAAATGAGGAGACCATGAAGAATCAGTATCCCTTACTTAGAATCAATGATTTATTTATTTAACTGAGTGGATCCAAGGTGTTTTCACAAAGACGTAGCAATGATTTTCCATCGAATCGGCTTTGGAGATAAGCAATTAGTTGTGGACGTAGGACCAATGGTGATTGGAATATATTGAAGCCAAAAAGGTGAAGTTGGTTTTGAGATATCTTAAATGTTTGGCTGTTAGTTAATGGGATACCATGAGTGCTGAATTTTTCAAGCTATAAATAACATGGGATAGTTTCAAGGATATATTTGAGGAGTGGTGCATTTTAGGGTCAGAGATTTCGACAATGTTTCAAACATTTGTAAAGCTAGAATAAGCAAGAATGACTATGCCAAAATATTAGCAGAAGTTTAATGTTGTATGCAAGTTAAAGACTGATATGATTTGAAAACTAAGGAAGAAGGTAGAGTAGTTCAGTATGGAGTTGAGGCTAGGGTTGATCAATAGAACGATGGCTTATTTGGAACTTCCATTAAATGAAGTGGTAGATATGGTGAGGCGTTATGAGCTTAAGTATACTAGAGAAAGAATATAGCATTGAAGGCTTAGATAAATAGAAAGGATGTTTATGAAGTCACCTAAATAGAAAGAAATTTAACCTATACCAGAAGGGTAAGAAGGGTCTACGGAAAATTGAAAGGCTCGGGAAGGGAAAACACGAAAGGATGTTCTAAAGTCACCTACTATAATTGTAGATATAAGAGGTGTTATGCATCAAGTGAACAATTACGCTGAAGTAGTTTAATCATGACAGGCTAGGCCATAAGAAGGAATGTCCAGATTTAAGGCAACCAAAAATTGGACAGACAATGTGTAACAACCAACCAACCACTACCTTTTTAATCGTACGTTCCAATCGACCCTCTGACCCCTAAGGTAGTAAATGGTGGATCATTAGGGTAAAACATGATATAAAAATTATATAGAGCTATCTACTTTTAAACTACACTTTTAGAGCTTGCAAAGGAAGGAAATAAAATATTATATAACATAAACAAACTACTTTAACTAAGTAGAAATAAAGTTAAGGATTATTACATCTAAAACAAAATAACACTTCATAGTAAGTAGTTCTACATAGTTATACAATAAATGAGTAGTAATAGCTAGAAAAATAATATAAATGGTATGGCTCCACGGAGTCTCTACCGCCATCTCCCCCCCCCCCCTCACATGCACCTCCTAGACCTTGTTAATCAATTATAGATGGTACAAATAATAGCTATAGAGAGGGCCAAATAAAAGTCTGGCGAGTGAAAACATATCTCTAAGTATATAGATACAAACATGCTAATAAAACATTTTAATAGACAACCTCTGGAAATTTTATATTAGGGGTTTATTCGCGCTAATAGTTTAGTCTACTATCAAAAGCATTTTAATAATATCGTTTCCAAGACCATAATCAGGCAACTAAAACAATCATATAATATTGTTACTGCAACGCCCTATTTTTTATGGCATATTATGCTAGAATTTAATTAATTGGTAATTAAATAATAATGTGGGAAGGTGGAATAAGCATGACGATCTTCCATATTAATAAAATTCAAATTTTAACACATAAATGAAGCATTAGTATTTTTGAAGAAATAAATAAATAGATTCAATTAATTTAGAATATGGTAAGGAAAGAGAGATAAGGCTTTTATTTTATTTCCCCAACTCATCCTCCATTCTCTCATATAATTTTGACCACACTTCAGAACATAGAGGACAAAAGAAAATAAAAAACCTCCTTTTATTTCTCCACTAAAAAGAAGAAGAAAGAGCTTGAGATGTGTCGGAAAATGGCATAACAACCCGATATCAAATGAAAGCACCAAAATTTTGTAAATAAATCACAATAATCAAAAGAAATAAGAAAAAAACAAGCAATTTTAATAGTGGTTTGTAAATACTTAAGCTTATATCTACTTTAATCTTATTATTTGATTGATTCTCTCTGGAATATAGTAATTACAACTCAAATCCAACTACAATCCAGTAGACCTTAGAGATCTTGGATTTGGGAGTGTTTGGAAAAGAAAAAGATGGAATAGAATGAAAGTGTCAAAACTCCTTCTCTAGTAGCAACTAGCATCATATTTAATAGTAAAATCCAGCATAGATCTCACAATCCCACTATGAATAAGTCCTAATCTCAATATTTGAATACTCATGCATGAAGACTGACTCATCCAACATAATTTCCAAGAAGAAAATCATATCAATACCAACATGAATTTATATCAGTATCAATTTGAATTTGGGCGTCTCAGGCTCATTTTCCTCCATGTCTTAGCTCCTCTCACAAAACTCTTGCCAAATCAAAGTTGGGGGTTGTCAATACAGGTTGGTACGAACCTAAATTATAAGCTCCAAACTCCATAGGAATTCATGTATTCCTTCATTTCTTCATCCTTGATAATCTCCAAGTCTCTCGAATTATTCCTTCAACATTCCAAAGTCAAATCCTTCCATTTGAGTTTGCTTTAAGACCGTGGATATATTGATCGCAACACTTGCCCCTTAAAGAATGCCTTGCGAATGTAAGGCATGCTTTGCTAAAAAACAAGTATCCATTTGAATAAAATAGTTAGATTGAAATATTCATTTTAAATAATTATTATGATGATATACATGGTATTTCTTGAATTATCCATTTGAATGGAATTATGAATATTACACGAGGAACTATAAAATTAATAAAAGGGTTTTCAGATTTAAAACTAGTGCCAGTGATCTCTAAATGCTTTGAAAGTGTTATATATTGTTTGTAATATAATTTTTGAGATGAGTTTTAAATCCTATAATTTTCCGAATTTGTTTGTATTTTCTAACTCGAAAATGTTTAATTTCAGGTTTAGTAATTCGAACTGTGAAAAATAATTAATTTACCCTGATATTTTTATATATCCTAAAAGATAAAAATATAATGTTTGTGAGTTTTCTAGGATTTTTTTTCATGTATTTTAGAATTAATATGATTTATTTGGTGGAGGGAAAATTAGGATTTTAAGTGGAATTTAACTAATTATTGTGATAAACGTTTTCAAAGAAAGAGAAATATTCTCTGAAATTTCCTAGTTATATTTCTATATGTGTTTTGGTCAATGAATAGAAATACATATAGAAAGATATGGTGAAAAGTAGTTTCTTTAAGGGGAAATAAATAAATTTTATGACAATTACATAATGACCATTTTACAGTTGCAATAGCTATAGATTTTATAACTGCGATAGTTATAGATTTTATAACTACGATAGGACTATTTTATACTTGTAATAGTTATGGATTTTAATAAGTGTGATCGCACTATTTTAAAATTGCAATAACTATGATTTTTTTGTTATAGCCGACGGGGTTGGATGGTCCCCTACCACTTTATTAATGCGCCGGAAAGAAAAACTAAACAAAAATAAATAGGGCACACGCATACGAGCAACAAAGAAAACGAAAGAGGCAACAAAGTGCACCAATACGAAAAAAAGAGAAAATCAAGGAAAAAAACAAACAGGGAGAGATGAACAGACCGGTAGCGGGAACGCACCCCATTCAGAGAGTGGCCAGTATCCCCGGGTCAATTGCAAACTTAGTGGTGCTCAACCCCGCTTTTACTTCATAGGAGAGATGATGAAAGATAAGTTCTTCATTCCGGAAACTCTCAAGTTGGAAGATACACCGGTTTCTTTCCTTCCAAAGAAATGATAGGAATTTCTTAAAAACGATGAAGAGAATCCTATTCCTACTAATAGTCATGTCAGTAACTTTGAGAAGAGTACTCCAACTATCACATTCTAAAGCTACGCATCCAAGAAACCTAACTTGTTCAATAACTTTGTCCACGTCCCCAAGACGAAGCCGCAGTCGAAGAATATATGATCTCTTGTTCTGGTTCAGTGTTGTAGAAAGTGCAGTGGATCGGCACGTCCATCCCCCGGCTAAACAGCTTAACACACGTGTGCAAAGCATTATTGATTACTTTCCAAAACGTGAGATTTTCTCTAGCAATGTTATCCCTATACCAAACCCTTTTGTGCCATTTGCAATCATCCAGGCTATCAAGGCCAGTCAAGTACTTGTACATAGGCTTGATTTTGAAAATGCTACTTATGCCTTTCCAGTTAATGATGTGGTTGCAATTTAGGGAGACCTCAGAGGCTATGATCTGGTTCCATATGAGACGAACAGCCTGATTTGATGTGTTAGGGAGCGCGAAACCACCGTTGCTAATCACGTCCGTGACCATAGATTTTGGATGAATGCCAGATTAGGAGATGTCACTGTGCGTAAGCTTCATATGAAGAATGCAGCCATGGGCTAGCCATGGGTCATTCCAGAATTGGATGTTGCTCGATATTCCATATTGGACATAGGGGAGGATGCAATCATGCAAGTTTAAGAGTGAGCGCCAAGTCCAGCTTATGTTTTGAGGGTGTTGCATGCTCCAGAAATCCCTCCTTTTAATAACATTGTTTTTCGACCAGAGGATTTAAAGGCTGTTTCTATTGTTTATGAAGTTATCGAAGTGTTTGATTAGCGCTACCTTATTCCAGAGTGCGACAATGTAGATACCAAGACCACCCTTGCGCAGGGGTTTCTCAACAAGCTTGAACGATATAGGGGCAGTGAAACGATCATGAATGGAGCCTTTCCATATGAATCTAATAGCAGCAGTTCTGATCATGTTGATAAGTTTTAGAGGTAAAATGAAGGTCTTTGCTCAGTAAACTTGCATTGCAAAAATCACCGATTTGACTAAGGTTGCACGGCCGGCCTGACTCAAAGTTCTGGAGGTCCAACACTCCAGGTTTAGACATGATTTTTGCAAATAGAGGGAAACATTGGCTGGCTGTAATCCGAGAAGTTGCAAGAGGGATTCCAAGTTAAGTTACCATATTAAAATTGGGCTGGAGGCGCATGTAGTTGAGGATTGCAAGAGTTTGTTCATCAGTAAGGCCAGCTAGCATAATCTCTGATTTGACCAGGTTAATTTTCAGACCAGTTTGTCTATAGAAAGCATCCAAGGCATGCATAATGGAGTGAATGGAAATAGGATCGGGTTTGCAGAAGACAACGATATCATCAGCGAACCTGAGGGAGGTTATGCGTGGGTTACTACATCTTGGGTGAAGGTGGAACAATCAAGAGGAAACTAATTTGTCAAGCATACATGTGAGGAGTTCCATAACTGTAATGAAAAGATATGTAGACATCGGGTCGCCTTGACGAACGCCCTGCTTACCTATGAAATATCCTTTCGCTGAATCGTTAATAACGATGGAGTTGTTAACTGTAGATATGCAATTGTAAATCCAAGCAATAAAGTGGGGCGGAATGTTCATGTAACCAAGAATGCGGACCAGCGAATCCCACTGTAATGAATAAAAAGATTTTCTGACATCAAACTTCATCATCGCTCTAGGAGACATGTTTTTGCTCATGTACCCTCTGAGAAGTTCTTGAGAGAGTAAAACATTGTCTAAAATACTTCTGCCCGGGAGAAACGCGGATTAGTTAAGGGATATAATGTTAGGGAGAACTTCCTTCAGGCAAGAGGCTATAATCTTCGAAACACACTTATATATCGCATTGCAACAAGAGATTGGCCTAAAGTCAACAGCAGTCTCAGCGGTGATTGATCTAGGAATGAGGGCGATATTTGTGTTGTTGAATGTATCCATGATCCTAGAGTTTTTAAAAACTGATTTAATTGCTCGGCACACATCAGGTCCAAGAATGCTCTAGCAAGAAGTGTATAAAAAGGTGTTGAGGCCATCCGGACCACTGCATGTGTTAGTGTTAAGTGAAACATGGCATCTTTAATTTCAACTTTGGAAATTATATTGCAGAGAAAGGCATGGTCATGTTGATTAAGCTTAGGGAGTATTTGGGGATCTATATCATCAATACATGGGCTGAAGTTTTCGACATTACCAAGGAGTTGAGCGAAAAAGTCAATGAATGCTTTGTCGATGGCAGGTCTGTCTGTTTGTTGTTTTCCATCCAAGTCAATGATTCTATGGATGTTGTCATGGTTTTGTTTCGCTTTAAGAGTTGCATGGAAATATGCAGTGTTTAGATCGCCTTCATCATTCCAATGAGTGCGCGTTTTTTGCTTGATCATGGATAGCTCCTTCTGAAGTTCCAACTGATACTACCTTGCTATGGAAGTTTCAAGAGAAGCCAAGTTATCATTGTTGGCGTTCCTTTACATTTCAGATTGAATCTCCTGAAGTTTCTGTTTCCAGATGTTCGATTGCTTGCTGCCATTCCTAAATCGGGATTTGGACCACTCTCTCAGTGCCTCCTTCATGGCCCTGACTTTTTCTGTAAAACAAGCATATGGTTACCATAGTTAAAAGAGGACCAAATTTTACGCACAATATCAAAAAAGTTGTGTTCTTTAGTCCAGGAGTTGAAAATTTTATAACGAGGTCTTCCTCTCATGACAATGCCTCCCATGTGGATGATTTGGGGCGAGTGATAGGACAGGGTTGGGTTGGGGATATGGTTAAATAAGGAAGGCCAGGCGTTCAAGGCTTCTTGGTTGGAGAAAGCATAGTTGATTTTACTAAAAGTTCTAACACCTTATGTTCGCTGTTGTTCCAAGTGTATCTAGCACCAGAGACTTTAGTTTTAATCAAGTCAGCGTCTTGAATTGCATCATTAAGAGGTTTAATATCAGCAAGGGAGAGGGTAGAGCCACCTATTCTATCCATAAGGCTAAGGGAGCAATTAAAATCACCACACACCACCCAGGGGTGGGTGTCCTCTCTTAATCTAGGGAGAGTGGCAAGGAAGGCAGCTCGGGAGCTAGCAGGGTTCTTAGCATAAACAAAGGTGAGGTAGCAAGAGATATTATTGGGGATAAACAAGCTATGGAAATGGATAAATTGAGAAGAGGAGACGATGGGGGCTAAGAGGTGGACGGATGGATCAAAGAGGATTAAGATACGCCCATAAGGGGCTTGGTCAAGATTGTGAGCTATCTTCCAGGTTGGCTTAATTAGATGGGCTGCTTTGCAGGACAGAGTAGAGTTCAATTTGGTTTCAAGAATTGCTAGGCTAGGAGGTGGTAGGTGGAGGGATGTAGGCTTTGGGAGGGATGATATGACTGTAGGGATTAATTTGTTCAGACACAGCATACACAACTTGGATGGCCACTGCGTTGGAAGATGGCCAACCTGGAGAGATGGGGTTTACTTGGGGGACTTCATACATTTTGTGTTGAGGCACTGGAATCGAAGAAGTATCAGGAGGTTGTGGGAGGACCTGGGGAGATATGTTATCAGAGATTGGAGATATTATGTGCACGTGCACACGTTCTTGCATGAGGGATTTGGCAACAGAGGCTAAGGGTGGAGACAGAGCTGTTACATTAAGTTGTAGAGCTGAGTTGGAGTTTGAATTGACTTTGTAGTGTGGGTTGCATGGGGAAGTTTGCATATTTGTTTGTTTTTCACTATAATTGTAAGGGAAGGCAAGACAGCAGCTCAGTTTGGGAGATCGAATAGGGCTATGGGGTTCAGAGAATGTGGCAGATGGGATAAATAGGGGAGCAGGGTCGGTGGTGGAATTAATGACGTAAGTGGGTGGGATGGAAGCAATAGAAAGGCTTGAATTATTAAGCGAGCTTTTAATTAGACCGTACACTACAGTTTCATGCAGATGCATAGCTATGGATACGTGTTCTTTAGGATGCATAACGTCATCCAAAAAATTTAATGAGATAGCTACTGCCTTTTGTGAAGAAAACAAACATTCTGTTGTACTCTCATTCAGTGGATCAACTTGCATTATTTCATCAATTTCCAGAGTGCCTTGCTCATTCAAAATGTCAAATATATTATGAGTTAAGATTGTGGGATGCTCTATACGTGCACTATCTAGAAGCGTTTTTGATAAGATTATATCATTTTGGTCTATCTTGTTTTCCCTTCTATCTTTACCAGTTGCAGTGACTTCTTTGTTTTGTTTTTCCTTATTGATTTCCAGGAAAAATTCATCATCAAAAAATTCAACTGTTTCAGAGGCTCCAACCAAGTTAACAGCCTTCGATGAACTCCTATAAGTTACCACTTTGGGAGGGGGTTAGCAAGGTTGTGGAAGAAACACGAATTTTTCTACCATTAAATCTACTTACTTTTTACCATCTTAAAGGAGCATTTCCTTTAAACATTTCTTTATGCTTAACTGGGGCTTTAACTTCAACATTGTCTTGCTTGTTTTGATGCAGTTAAGTTTTGTGAGTGACAGGAGGCACTTTCATCTCACAGTTTTCACTGGAGTGACCAAAGGAGACACAAGATGTGCAAATTAGAGGTTTCCACCTGTAAGCTACTTTGATTTTTTGGGTTCCTCCATCAACAAGCTTAACTAGAAACTCATCAACTAATTCATTGTCTGGACGAATCTCAATTAAACATTTAGCGAAATGGAGTCTCTCCAGTCTTTTAGCCATCGTATCCATACACAGTAGTTTACCTATCCTACTCGAAAGCCAGTTAACACCAACATGAGCCCAGACAAACAGGGGGATGTTATGGAACAACACCCAAATCGGAACAGAGTGCACGGAGCCACATATATTACTTATTTTGGAATCATAAGGCTTGACAATAATAAATTTGTTCTTTTTAATGATTGGGTCCCAATTTAAGATAGTTTGCTTCTCCTCTTCACAAGAAAGGAGGAAAAGAAAGATGACACCATCAGATTTGATTTTAATGGATCCTTCAACATTCCATACTTGCTTGAGTTTTTGCACCACTACAGTGAAAGACGATGGTTTGTAAAGAAAGAAACCAATGAGATACTCACTCAGATTTGGGATCCTGCTTCAACAATGCTAGTAGGAAGGTCTAAGGCACCGTCAGAGAAAGTTGGCTTCATCTCAACTGGCATGTACTTCCTAGCATTCCCGCGTTTCTGCTTGAACAAAGAAGTCCAGACTAGCTGAGAGGGTGTAAATGTGGAGAGAGCTGCTGAGGGGTTGGAAGACGAGGATAGGTCAAGAGGACGAGGTGGGGAGGGTGGGGGTTGCGACAGAGATGGGCTGTTAGGAGCATAGGTCGGGGTAGGATTAAGGTACGATGACGGGATGTGATAGGGGAGAGAGGATTCCATGACAGGGAAGGATTTTGGAAAAGTTGTCAATTTTATACAGGCCCGGCCCGATGTATTTAGTTGCCCTAGGCTAGGCAAAAATTCTAAGCAAATCAGAAAGAAAGAAAAACATAGTAGGTAAGCATTCCAAGATTCGAACCCAGGTCTCCATACAAATACTAGTACCCGTTACCACGTAGACAACTTAACATTTGACACAATTTTGCAATAAAACCTTATACTTATCTGACATCGTAGGTTGTTGCCCCTCCCCATTTCGTTGCCCTAAGTGGCTGGCTTGCCAGCCTTGCCCTAGGGTCGGGCCTGATTTTATACTTAGACAATGATTTTTATAAGTGATATAGCACAATTTTGTACTTGTAGTGACACTATTTTATACTTGCGGTAGCTATGGATTTTTAAAAGTGCAATAGCAGTATTTTATATTATGCTATTTAAGGCTTTTATAAATGAGATGGTACTATTTTATACTTAGACAACTGTTGGTCTTATATGTGCGATAGCACTAAAAGCTGACTTTCGATAGCTATATTTTTACATATTTGATAGCATAGGATCTTGAGGTGCGATAACTTATGATCTAAAATGCGTTAGCACAAGAACTTGACTTGTGATAGTTATGCTTTTGGAATCTTCATAAATATACATGCAACAGCTTTATACTTGTGATAGTTATACATGTGATCACATTATATTTGCAATAACCATACATTGGATAGCCTTATACTTGTGATGGCATGTTAGATATGTGATATCCTTATGCATTAGTTAGCATTCAAGATATGATAGCTTTGCTTCACATGTTCATGGCACATTGTTAAGTATTGTATTGTCTTTTCCTACAAAGTAAGAATGGTTTCTTTTTTTTAAAGACTTTGCTATTATTAACTCATAATCACAATTGTAAGTTTGGCTAAATTTCTAGTCAACAATAGTATTGAACACCATTTGCATATTGGGGGTTACAGCTGCCTCGGTACCCACTACAATCTTGATTCAAATGTGGAGTTCCTAGCTATGTTCCACATATGTCTGCTCATTCTTACATTACGTAATAAGAATGATAAATCTCTCATAATGGAATAGTTGCGTAAATGGTACTCGGGTGTGCAATGTAACTTAACACCACACACATACATATATATATGTGTGTGTGTGTGTGTGCGCGCGCGCTTGCATGTGTATGTATAGTTTTGAAAACCAACACATATAACACGTATGCTCTCTCATATAACATTCGATCCATTCTAAGGTGATATTCCTTCCTTATCTCTTATGGATCCTGATATCAACTTAGGTCGTATCTTAACCTAAGCTCTGATATCAAATGTGAAGACAACCCTATACCGCCAATACCCAAATACCATAAATAGTGTACTGCAATGGTATCCGGGTAATGTAGGGTGGCGATGAAGGTGATATAAAAATAATACAAATAGAACCTGTCATGTATCTCGGAGCTCATGGGATAACATATAATAATCAAAATAGGTATTGGGCGAGATAGTAATATAACTAATGTAGCAGAAATGAATAAGAGCACATTGATCCATCATTGTTATAAAAAACAAACGTAAATTGAGTTTATAGATCAAATAATAAACTCCAAAATGGAAAACAATCTCCAATAGATAAATTGTACTGATAATGGCTTCATTGTAGTGCATATTAGAATATAGAAAATAATAGCTCTAAATGTAGATATAAGAAAGTGTTAGCCACTTCTCATCCTCCACACAATGTCATGTGCTATCTCATTCCTGCTATCTCTAATCTACTCTTTTGAATATACCCGAGATGATAAGAAGCAAAGCAAATAATCTTATGTTAGATGTAAGTCTGGTATGAGTGACCTGTAGTCTTAATATACGATATATGTCAATATAGTAAATAGGAGCACAAGATGTGGAGAATCGTACTTCACATTCCCTTATATCGAAAGAGTTAGCACATAATATCGATGTATGCTAATCTACTATCATCATCTTATGGGTGTACTACTAATCAAAGTAAAGTGTGGGGTTCCTGGATATCTACTCAGTAATATTTATATCATGTGGCATACATATCAACGTAGAAACATGGTATACAACAACCAATCTCACATTTATCAAACCAAATACCATTGGAGGTATGATAACACACTTCATAACCACATGTTAATCAGTGACTAGTCACAATCACATTCGCATCAACGTTTGAATCCATGCTACTATGTAACGGCAGGTAACTAGATCACCCTGTAAAGGTCCGGTATTAAGCAAATCTCCCCTTATCGATCTACGGTGACAATCCTCACTGACCTTTCTCCTTGAGCATACATTAAGACCTGTAATTTATCAATGATCCCTTTGGGATATATCCCAATAGTAGAAACACCTGTATATACTACTTTAAAAAATTTCTCCGTATCGGACTTGTCTCCTTTGACAATCTCCCAAAAGCTACAAATTTTTTTTTACTTGAAGCACCAAATAACTAAACCGTCTAGTCGTCGGAGTTCGAAAAACATCCCTTGATTTACTCCGTGGAATCCTAAAGGCACCTCTGTGTAGACCTCAGAGTTTCCTTGTGTCATGCCCGAATTGATCCCAGCATAGTTCCTTTATTTGCTCACATTTTCTTCATCAAAACAAGATCGATTAGTGGTGGCCACATCTCATGATCCACCCATCCAAACATTGAGTGATTGATTTTGCACACTTCCCAAGACGAGCCCTACAAAATGCCAATTTTTTTATTCATCGGTACCAAACCATAGAGTTGGATACTTAGCTAAAATTGGCAAAGTACTACCTGCTTGCTCCACCTATGTACACCCATGGTCAACCTTTTGTGAGCGAGCCTAAAGTCAACATTCCATTTCCTTACATCTAGATCGATTGGTAGCATGCCAACGTAGATTGACCAGTAGTGAATTTCTGTCGTGGTTTCATTAAGTTCCTCGAAGTTTTCAATGTGCAAGCCTCAAAGCACCAACTCACTTCCTACTTCATTGTTTTAGTGCACTTTTTCACTTAGCACCCTTCAAGATCGGTTGGTGCTGATCCATATGAGTCAGTGTTGATCGACACAACTTAGCTAAAATATTTGCTGTCATTTTTCTTACATTTATTATCAATTGCCTTCCATTTTACTGCTTCGTTTTGCATGCAATCTCTAGTTCTAATCGATACTTCATTTGCAAATCTAGAACCAATTTATTCAAATTTGTTGCAATACCTCACCTTTATACACATACTATCCAAGAGTATTACTAGGTAATACTATTAGATAATACAGAGAATGAAGCGATATTAGGCTATCACATGTGAATATGCTCTTGGTCTAACACTGGTACGTATATCAAAATCATATATATACACACATACATACATACATACATATGCATATACATTACTCACACATACATACATATATATGTATGTATGTATGCATATGTGTGTGTAAACTCACCTACCATCAATTGCCCTCAATTTTGCTGCTTCATTTTGCATGCAGTCTTGAGTTTCGATCGATACATCATTTGCAGATCTAGAACCAATTTATTCAAATTTGTCATAATACCTCACCTTTATACACATATTATCCAAGAGTATTTCTAGGTCAAACAATACGAAGAATGAGGCGATATTGGGCTATCACATGTGAATACTCCCTTGGACTAACACTGGTATGTATATCAAAATTGTATATATATATATATACACACACACGAACGCACACACATAAATATATATATATATACACACACACACACACATACACACACACACACACACATATATATATATATATATTCACCTATACGTACTTACTATCGACACAAAGTAATAAATATATATGTTTCCTAGATAGAACACTACACAAAATGTATAATAAATGATAGAGAACATAGAGTCATTAAATGCAGTGATGATGCACAATAGAAAATATAAATAAGCTGGGTGGGATACAAAAATATAACTCAACTTCTTATTGTCTCAAATAGATACAAAGGGTCCAATATACAACTCAATAATACACATAAATGAACGAGCATGTCTATAACAATACATGACCATATAGACTATCCAGCTTCCACTATGCCTAGAAAACAAAAGCTGGTCTATTCATCCCTGAACTTGAAATGTCTTGGACTGACCGAGTATTATATGAATAACACACGGATTAGACTATGTTTATAATGTAGATGTCAAAATAGCTTAAAATGATTTATATGAATGGTGTAATGGTGATAGCATAGAAATTATCTAAGTATTCCAAAACCATATCCATTGCAAAATCAAGCATAAAAGCACGATCACCCATATAATTCATGTTACCTGGAGGTTTGACCAGGCAAATAGGCACTCGGCATACAAGACCGTTCGGCATCCAGGGATGTTTGGCATCCAATCTCGTTCGGCATTTGAGATTGTTCGGATCCGGAGGCGTTCGGCATTCATTCTCGTTCGGCACAACTGGGTCATTCGGCATACAAGATCGTTCGGCATCCAGGGACATTCAGCACAGTATTGTCGTTCGAAACAACTGGGTTGTTCGGCATTCCACACTGCTCGGCATCTGGACCTCGTTCGGCATTGAGGGCCGTTTGGCACAGCATAACCATTCAGCATTCAACCTCGTTCGACATAAAGCCCGTTCGACATCTAGGGACATTCGGCACAGTGTTGTTGTTCGGTACAACTGGGCCGACCGGCATTCAAGCTTGTTCGGCATCTAGGGACATTTCGCATATGTCGTTTGGCATTTATGGATCGACACACAGGAGTTAATTGTTTTGGACCGAGATATCTTGCTACTAGACCCGTCAGGGATGTCCAACCCATCTTCATCTATAAATAGTGAGGCAGGGGCACAGCGAAAGGGACCTTATTTTTTCGAGACCACCGGGGAGGCTCTGCCGCATTCAAGACTTATCTTCTTTTCTTAACAATTGTAATCAAATAGTTGGTGTACGGATTGTATCTGTAACCAGTTGATAAGTAAAGCAATAAAGATTAACCTCAAAGTGGACATAGGCAATTACGCCGAACCACTATAAATCTGGTGTTCTTATTTTCTTCATTAAGTTTAGCATTCTGTTCACTGTTTACATTTACTTTCTTCATTAACCTCTCTACATAATCTCTCTTAAGGGTGTTAGTGACCAATTCTGGTGCTAACATTTTGGTGGTTTCACTGAGAATCGAATTCTCAGGTCGATAGGATATACTTTGTAGCTACTGGATTGAAAAATCCCCCGAAGGAGATCCGACTTATTTGTTGGACGCCCGTTGAATCTATTCAGAGTTCCAACCGACAACTCTACTGTAGGAAGACCACGCACTCGATCAACCTCTCATAATGCGGACGTCCACGAGACTGCTAGTGTGCAACAAGTTGGACCTAGCAACCAGCAAGCAATTCAAGGCGCAGGGCCCTCCATCCAAAATCAAACCGAATTCGTTTCCCGAACAGAGTTCAATGACTTGATAAGAGAACTCAGGGAAAGTAGATGGCAACTGGCTGAGCAGATTCAAGGCAACACTAATCTCATGACTCAGCTTGCCCGGCAGTAGCATCAGAATGCTGGAAGTAGTCCTGCTCCTTATTCTTCATCCGATAGCTCGACTTCAGCTGATGAACCTCCTAGGCGTAGATGCCGTAAGACCGAAGATGCACAGGCAGGTGCCACTAATCGATCTGCCAGGGATCAGGCACGTGAGGAGACCGGACGCCCGGCTCACCAAGACCCAAATCAAGCTGGCCTTCAGGACGCACATTTGCCCGACCGCGAGCAGGTGGGACATCAACCCGCACTGTCCCATGAAACGGAACCCAACCTTCCATCCTCCATACAAACTCCAGATTTATCATCCATGGTAAGGCAGTCAATGAGAGAAAACCAAAGCCTGACCAACGAAGATTGGAGAGTGTCCAGGCATCATACTCCCTTCACATACATTATTCTACAGGCTGAGTATCCCAAGAAATTCAGTATGCCGACTATCCCATCCTATGAAGGGAAGACTGACCCTAAGCAACACATGATGAGGTACGAATGGATGATGGATTCTGCAAGGGCAAATGACGCAACTAAGTGTAGGTACTTTCCAATCACTTCGTCTGGGATCGCCACTATGTGGTTTACTCGACTTCCTCCGCGGTCTATATCCAGCTTCGACGAGCTGGCGATGAAATTTGTTGAACAATTCAGGATACATGCTACTCGTCCAAATGACGTGATGTCCTTATCAAGCGTGATCCAGGCTCCGGGAGAGTCTTTAAAAGCCTACTTTCAGAGGTTTCATGCTGCCGCCACTGAAGTTAGCAACTCTAACGACCATGCAATCTTGATGGCGGTAATGCAAGGTGTAGATCCAGACTCGAAGTTTGGAGATTGGTTGGCAGGAAAGCCCCCAACTATGTTAGAGCGATTCTATTCCAAAGCTCACTAGTTCATAAGAAGGGAGGAAGCTCGATGGACGAGACGAGATAAGGCACCAGGGCATGTTCAGGACACTGTGAAAAGTAACATCGCTGTGAAGCAATCCAGCGACAGTTCGAGAAAAATTCATGTCAACATCCAGAACAAGCCTGGGCAATCTAAAGCATCCGGAGGTGGAAATCCTAGAAAGAAAAAAGAGACACGGAAGTGGAAGTCAAGGATTCCGACCTACAACGAATACACCCCCCCTGAATACGTCCCTTGAAAACATTTACCTATCTACCTGTAACACCTTCCAATACAGAAAGCCATGCCCAAAGGAGTCCACTAAAGAACAGAAACGGACGGGGAAGTACTGTCGCTTCCATGAGACCCACGGGCATAATACTAAGGAGTGTAGACACTTCCATGATGCCATAGAATGGTTAATTAGGTAGAAAAAGCTACAGGAGTTTGTTAAGAACCCATCAGAGGGTAGGCAAGGAACGTTAGACCCCAGACGCGGGCCGACTCAACGCCACCCAGAGGAACCTGCCCGAACCGTAGGAAGGTTGATCATAAACACTATAGTCGGAGGACCTCATCCTACAGACAAGAATTGGCAGGAGATGGAACGATATGCTACCTCCTTGAGGCATGCGAATTATGAATATTGTTCGAATGTGGAAGATGGAACCCCCGCAAAATAATAATGCATGATGACAGACGATATAGTGTTTAGGAATCGAGATGCAGACAAGGTGGAGGATCCTACTATCGACCCGATGGTCATATCTGCTACGATCGGGCCAGCTTACGTCAAAAGGATTTTGATTGATTGTGGGAGCTCTGTTAACATCATCTTCAAGAAGGCTTATGACCAAATGAAGATGGAAACAAAAGACTTGAAGCCATGCAAAGCCCGTATCCACGGCTTTAATGGTGCCGCAACTGACGCAATGGGGTATATCGAGTTACCAGTTGAACTAGGAGAAGGTGAGCGTAGGAGAGTGCGAATCCTACCGTTCATAGTGATGGATGTTGACTCTCCATATAATGCATTTCTGGGTCGTCTGGCCCTGGCCGAGTTTAGGGCAGCCTTGGCCCCATGGTGTTTGACATTGAAATTTCCGACTGACAAGGGAGTTGGAGTGGTACATGGCGATCAGGCGACCGGTCGCGCATGTTATGTGGCAGAGCTGAGAGAAGCTCAGCGGAGAGAAAAAGGGAAGGTTATGGACAGCTCCGTCCGCATCCTGAATACGAATGATTGACAAGGAGTGCCCGAGCCCTGGCTCGGGCGACATTCTTGGATCCTTAGAGACATTGATCCGAGAGATGATGATGGGGAACCCAGGGAAACGAATGCAACACCGGCTAAGCTGATGATCGACATTCCAGTCAGCCGGGATGACCCATCATGAGTTCTTAAGATTGGATTGCAACTCGACCCTTCAGTGGCCGAGGACCTTACTGATTTCCTCCGAGCGAATCTGGATGTTTTCGCTTGGACACACTCTGATATGTGCGGGATTTCTTCCACTATTGTGAGTCATATGTTGAACATAGTCCTGAAATACGTTCCTATGAAACAGAAAAGGAGAGGCATGGACCCAGAGAGGTCCGCTGCTCTCAAAGAGAAGGTGGACAAACTCAAAGCCAATGGGTTTGTCCGCGACACCCTCTACCCGAACGGGTATCTAACCTTGTGCTGGTAAGAAAAGCGAATGGAAAGTGGAGAACTTGTGTTGATTACTTCGATCTGAATAAAGCATGTCCGAAGGATAGTTTCCCTTTACTCCGAATCAACTAGCTCGTCGACTCTACCGGCGAACACGAATTATTGTCATTTATGGATGCGTATTCGGGATACAACCAGATCCTGACGCACATTCCAGACCAAGAACACACCAGCTTTGTCACAGATGTGGGGCTATATTGCTATGTGGTAATGCCTTTTGGATTGAAAAACGCTGGAGCAACTTTTCAGCATCCGGTGAATCGAATGTTTAAAGACCAGATTGGTAGAACAATGGAAGTCTATGTAGATGACATGCTCGTGAAGTCATGACAGTCAAACGACCACATCCAAGACTTAGCAGAGATGTTTGATATACTCGGGCATTACGAAATGAAGATCAACCCTTTAAAATGTTCTTTTGGCGTCGTATTATGAAAGTTTTTGGGTTTCATTGTGAACGCGCGTGGAATTGAAGCTAACCCGGAAAAGATTCAGGCTATTTGGGACATACAAGTGCCCAGAACTATAAAGCAAGTACAAAGCTTGAACGGAAAGGTAGCCGCGCTAAGGCGATTCATATCCAGAGCCACGAATAAGTGCATTCCTTTCTTTGATGTGATAAAGAAAGGAAAGAGGAATTTCGAGTGGACATCTGACTGTGATGAAGCATTCCTAGCTTTGGTTAGACATCTAGAAAGTCACCTGGTGCTATCAAAACCAATTGACCATGAAATGTTTTATGTATACCTGGCAGTATCCCAACATGCTATCAGTATGGCTTTGGTTCGCGAGGAGGACCGAGTTCAAAAGATAGTATATTATGTCAGTAAACGTTTGACGGAGGCAGAAAGAAATTATCTCAGGATTGAGAAGTTAGCTTATTGCTTGGTGATTGCATCATGCAAGCTTCGCCCATACTTCTAGGCACACTTGATCAGTGTTTACACCGATCAACCCTTCCAGCAGGTACTCCAACGACCGGAAACTTCTGGAAGGATGTTAAAATGGAATATCGAGTTGAGTCAGTTCGATATTACCTACCTACCGCGAAGGGCCATACAGGGGCAAGCGCTAGCAGATTTCATCGCTGAATTCACCATGACAGACGAATCAAACGATCGCAATGTCATACCTCCCGTTCGGCGGAGGATGTACACCGATGGGGTATTTAACGACCGTTGTTCACAGCTTTGCTACGCTTTGAAGCTCGAATTCACAGCAACGAATAACGAAGCCGAGTATGAAGCATTGATTGCCGGCTTAAGACTTGTCAAAGAACTGGGAGTAAGATCGGTTGAAATCTTTTGCGACTCGCAACTGGTGGTGTACCAAGTGTGGGGAGACTATCAAGCAAAGGAGTAGAGACTTTCCCCGTATTTGGTCCGAGTTCAAGAGCTGCTAGCGAATCTCGAGTATTATGATATTTCACATATCTCGCATGAGCAGAACATAGCAGCCGATTCATTGGCGAAATTTGTAAGCACTGGCGATGCGCAGCAGATAGGATTGTTTCCCGTTGAAACCTTACACGTTCCGAGCATAAATATGATGGAGGTAGATTTCATGATAGAAACAGAAATCGAGAAGGAATCATGGATGACCCCATTCAAGCTGTACTTGTTACACGGGGTCGTGCCCAAAAGAAAGAGCGAAAGACGACAAGTTATTCATAAGGCTTTACGTTATGTAATGCAAAATGGAGTAATGTATCGAAGGGGATTATCGACCCCCTTACTCCGGTGCATTGCCCATGATGAGATAAAACGAGTACTGAAGAAGTCCATGAAGGTTAATGTGGCGACCATACCGGGGGCAGATGTTAGCAAAGAAAATCTTCCGCTACGGATACTATTGGCCGACTGTAAATCGGGATGCCGCAGGCTATGTGAGAAGATGTGACAAATGTCAGAAATACGCGAAAATCCCGAGAGCTCCGCCGACAGAACTCACACAAATGGTTAGTCCCTGGCCATTTGCAATGTGGGGGATCGATATAGTTGGTTCCTTACCCTTATCCAAAGATGGTGCAAAATACGCAATAGTAGCGGTCGATTACTTTACCAAGTGGGCAGTAGCAGAACCTTTAGTCACTATCACCACCAAAAAGGTCGTTAATTTCGTTGTACGAAATATTATATGCTGTTTTGTCCTTCCACGAACCATCATTACAGACAACGGAACTCAAATCGAAAGCAAAGAGTTCAAGGAATTTCGCCAAAAATATGGTATTGAGAAAAAGTTTGCCGCAGTTGCTCACCCGAAAGCCAATGGACAAGTGGAAACCGTAAACAAAATAATCAAATCCATATTGAAAAAACGTTTGGAAAATGCTAGAGGCAAGTGGGTGGATGAGATTCCAACAGCGCTTCGGGCTTATAGAACCACCCATAAGTCTGCGACTGGCCACACTCCATTCGCATTAGCATATGGTATTGAAGCCCTCATCCCCGTAAAGCTTGAAGTTCCATCACATCGAGTAACTTATTATGACCATGAGTCAAATCAAGATCTTTTGCTGGAATCGTTGGACTTCATTGATGAAAAGCGTAAAGAAGCTGATTTAAGAGCGGCCGCATAGAGGCACCGAGTCGCTCGATATTATAATGAAAAAGTACGACCGAGAATCTTTGGCGTGGGTGATCTCGTTTTGAAACGAGTTTTCCCGGTTCCATCACATATGAGCCCCGCATGGGAAGGTCCGTACGTCATTGAACGGAAGCTTGGAGAAGGAACTTTCAAGCTAGCGACCGTTAATGGTGCGACACTCCCCCGAGCATGGAATAGCGAGCATTTGCGGCATTATTACATTTAGTTCATTTCTTTCATATTTTAGTTGCATTTATTTCCAGCAAGTTTTTATTCCTAGTTTACGGCATATAATAAGACAATTTAGCTTGTTTGCATTAATAAAGGCTTGAAGCCATTTTTTCCATGAATTTTCGATGTTTCTGTGTATGATAACACAGCGACGAATAACTAAGAGATACATTATTCTGTCTGACGTACGAACGCGCACGAGCACTTAAAATCTCCACTCCCTGAAGTGTGGACTGGAATACTTTGAGTCCCCGAAGTTCGGACCAGAATACAAAAGACTTAAAATCTCCAAGTCCCTGGAGTGCGGACTAGAGTACTCTGAGTCCCCAGAGTGTGGACCAGAGTACAAACGACTTAAAATCTCCAAGTCCCCGTAGTGCGGACTGGAGTACTCCGAGTCCCCGGAGTGCGGACCAGAGTATAAATGACTTAAAATCTCTAAGTCCCCAGAGTGCGGACTGGAGTACTTTGAGTCCCCGGAGTGCGGACCAGAGTATAAACGACTTAAAATCTCCAAGTCCCCGGAGTGCGGACTAGAGTACTTTGAGTCCCCAGAGTGCGGACCAGAGTATAAACGACTCAAAATCTTCATGTCCCCGGAGTGCGGACCAGAGTATAAATGACTCAAAATATCCAAGTCTCCGGAGTGCGGACTGGAGTACTCTGAGTCCCCGGAGTGCGGACCAAAGTATACATGACTCAAAATATTCAAGTCCCCAGAGTACGGACTGGAGTACTCTGAGTCCCCACAGTGCGGACTAGAGTATAAACGACTTAAAATCTCCAAGTCCCCGGAGTGAGGACTGGAGTACTCTGAGTCCCCAGAGTGCGGACCATTGTATAAACGACTTAAAATCGTCAAGTCCTCGGAGTGCGGACTGGAGTACTCTGAGTCCCCAGAGTGCGGACCAGAGTATAAACGACTTAAAATCTCCAAGTCCCCGGAGTGCGGACTGGAGCACTCTGAGTCCCCAAAGTGCGGACCAGAGTATAAACGACTTAAAATCTCCAAGTCCCCGGAGTGCCGACTGGAGTAATCTGAGTCCCCGGAGTGCGGACCAGAGTATAAATGACATAAAATCTCCAAGTCCATGGAGTGCGAACTGGAATACTCTAAGTCTCCAGAGTGTGGACTAGAGGATAAACGATTTAAATGTCCAAGTCCCCTGAGGGTGGACTGGATACAAGTGACTGAAGTCGTTAAACCCTTGGCGTGCGGACTAGAAAATATTCTAAGTACCAGGAGCCTGAAATAAAGAGTGAGCAATGCCAAAAAATTATCAACTTATTTGAAGATCAATCGAGAAGTTCGTGTAGCTCGCAATAGCTTAGGATTTGACCGCGGTTACACAGAAAACCAAACAAAAGAAGTCTTCTGAAAGAAAAAAGAACTAATTTTTATTCATCAAAAATAAGTTTCTATTACAACTCCTCCGAAGCTCGAAGTCAAGAGTTTATTTACATGAACTACGAAGATAAATAAAAATAATTACATAATCTAAACTAACTCTCGTTGAACGAGAGCGACGACTACTTCTTCGACTTCTTCGACCTTTTTCCAGATGACTCCGCTCCCATGCGTTTGCCCTTGATAACTTTCTTTGATGGGGGAGTGACAACAGAAGAAGTATGGGGAACTTCCATGGGCTTGGACCCACTAGGAAGGATGATTTTCAATGGCTTACTCGAAGGATCGTCCAGGTCCACAGCTTGAGGCTCAACTTTGATCTCGACCATCTTTTTCTTCTCCTTCTCAAGCTCCTCATTCATGCTCAGTTTAGATGTGTGTTCAGAGGCGCCTGTAATTTTGATCTCATAACTCCCATCAATGGGAGAGGAAATCACAGACTTATCCACATCAAGCGCTCCGATCACTTGAGCATCTGGACCGGGAGCCTCTTCTGTGTGAGTGGCCTCACTTGCCTTTTCCTTCACCTCCTTGGCGACATCGCTCCTCGAAGTGGGATCGGGATCAGAACGGCCTGCAAAGAATCGTGAAAAACAAGCATTAGAATACGATAGCTCCTGGTGAAAAATGGTGACTTTTGGAGTGTTAAAATGAAGAATTATCTACCAGGTTCCGGCTAGCTCTCAGCCGTCAGAGGGGTCTCACCCTCTGGAATATGAGACAAAATGTGAACGCGAGGCCGGGATCCTCCGGATCATAACCAACATGCTGCTCAAAGGGATCAAGTATCGGCCGATCCGCCGACTGAGTGGGCGCATGAGCTTGAGACTCAATCCCAGATGGACTGGCAATAACGTCTTTCCCTTTCGTTGAGGGGGAGCCTTTGCAGTAAAGCGCTTTTGCTGCAGACAGGTCCGAAGGCTCGTTTCCCTTCAGAAATTCTTTTATCAAAGCTCCTTCATCAACCTCCTCGATACCATGTTCGGCCTTCCTGATTTCTATTAAGGTCTCTCATGCCTCAGCTAAAGATTCGACGTAGCCTTCACCCAGAAAAGTTAAGTCTCGGTGCATGAGGACGCAGGTGTTGAACTCTGCAATTAGTGGGTCGCACATGCTTTTGACCTCCTCCCTACCTGCTTCTTTAGCTGCCTCAAGGCGGGAGTCGACCTTCGCATACGCTATTTTCTTATCCTCTTCACGGGCTTCATTCTTTATAATCTCAACCTTAGAAAGTTCATCCTCAAGCTTCACGTTCAGAAGTCGTGTGGCAACGATCTCGTCGCAATATCATTGCGACACTTCTTGGGCAACGGTCCTCTCCTCCTTTTCTTTGTGGAGTTGCTCCTCCAGCTCCTTAAATCGAAGGGCAGAGTCATCTTTCTCCTTCTGCACTGAGTCTTTCTCCAAAGCTAGAGCCCCACAGTGTTGGACCGCCTCATCGATTTCTTTTTTATGGGTTAATTCCAGACGAGTTACGGCTTCGGCGGTGTCTTTGGCGCTCTGTTGGGCGGCTTCAAGCTAAGACCTGTAAGAAGCAAGCTCTTCACACTGAGCATTAATAATATCTTTGTCATGGATGGCCTCAAGCTTCAGGCGACCAACTTCATGCTGGCGCTCTATGGAAACTTCTGACACTTTCCCCGCAAGATGAACGTAAGCGTCATGTTGAACATAGACGTCATTGTCAGGTGATAGCGCTCTGTTTGGCATGTCCAGGAATATGATGGATCGCTGGAAGGAATTTCAGGCCATTAAAGCAGATTTTTGAGAATTTAGCCTTAAGCTCAGTCAGTCTCTCCGATATCTGAGACGATCCGACTTTTTCTCTATAGAAAGTCGCATCATCTTGAAGAAAGAAAGGGATAGAAAAGAGAAAAGAAAGAGAAGAAAGAAGAAACAACATCAGAATCTCAACAACGGAACAAATAAATTATATTAATAACATAAGTATTACATAGTATACAATAATTATCAGAGTTACACAGACAGTACAACACATACTAGACAGTTATAAACACCTGTCTAGTTATTACAACTCAAACACAATACAGATAAACACTCAAAGATACTAACACAGCGGAACACTATATATCTACACGTAGAAGCCTCCTACTCCATTTCTCCTCCATAATTCGTCAAAGCTAACCTGAATCACTTGGCTACTCGTAAAAATTGAGTACCCAAGAGTTTAAGAAAAATAGAAATAAACTCCGGGTCAGACATGGGTCTAGTGTGAGTAACAGGTTAAAGTTTCTTAACTTTTGAAAAACCTTTGAAAAGAAAGGTATCGCGTAAGACTTCCCACACATAAACACGGAAAAGTTTTTACCTTACGTTAACCAAAACATTTGATAGGAAATCCAGTGATATTATAATAGGTCTACGGTTTTCAAATAAATAAGAAATAGCCGAAATTGTTACATTTATTAAATTCTAGCTACTAGCCACAAAAGTGGGTAATACAATCAAAACCGAGGGCACTTATTGGATTTTGGATTCCATATAATGGCAGGGCTACCGGGGTACCGCCCGTCACGGTACGTGGCCTAGATCACCGTACCGAGGATAACTCCCAATCCCCTGCAACACAAAGTCGGAACCCTTCCTTACTGAACAGTCCCGAACAAGACCACCCCGCAGTTGTGATCAACAACCGCACCACATAGCTGAAATAAAAGAGACATCTAGACAGGGGTAAATCTCATCCTACTTGGGCATGACCCACTTAGCCTTGCTGCACCTCCCTTGTTTTAGCCATTCCCAGTTGATGAGGCTTGAGGCTACGATTACCTTTATAGGACATATCACTTAGAATGCTCATCGTCCACCTAACGATATTCTGAAAGCATTCAATCCATACAAGTTCGTTCCGGGTTCGAACGAAACCGAAGGCATTATCTCGTTACACTTATTTTGGAATCACCCTCAGAGTTAACGACGATAACCCTTGCACTCTGAGTCTTCATCTTCACTTTAGATTAACGACCTATCGTTAATTTGGATCGATGTGGTTTTCGGATATCCAAATATGGAAACCTGATCCCGGTCTCATCGAAATCCAAAATGTGTCTTTTAGGTCCAAGTTGTTTAGAGTTTAAAACAATTTCAATTCATTATCTATATACACACAAATAGATAATTCACATCACAATAGATAATCAACATTATCATCATCAATAGATAATCCACATCAGCATTATAAACAGATAGTCCATATCATCATCATAATCCAACCAATGCATCCATATCATATAACATTGCTCATCTCATAACTGAGATTACAAACCATTCAAGGCAACCAATATCATCCATCAAACATAAGCAATGATTCAATGATCACACCATCTATAATTAATTTAAAATGAATTAAATTAATTACTTTATCTCTAATTAATTTAAAATGAATTAAATTAATTACTTCATCATTATAATCTTGGTTAACTTAACCATTAATTAATTACAAATCAATTAATTAATCACTATCCTATTATTCATTTCAATTAATTATTCCTGATTAACAATTCCCTAATTACAATAATTAATTAGCCTTTAAATTAATTACACAAGTTAATTATACTTAACTCTTACAATAATTAACTTTTAATTACTTAAGTAATTAATTAACTAAAATTAATTACATTAATCCTATATTAATTAATTACTTCATTTATTAATTATTCCTTAATTAATCAATTCTAAATTACATCATTAATTTTAATAATTAATGATTTCTAATTATATTTAATTAATCTCTCTATTAAAATTAATTACATTATGTAATTAATCTTCAATTAAACCGCACACATATTAATCACCCTTGATTAATAACAATCCAGTAATTAACTACCCTTAATTACTCATTCCATACATTAATTACTCCTTAATTTATTCTTTAATTAATCCCTTGATTTATTACAAAGTAATTTAATCTAAATTACTTCCATCATTAACATCTTTAACTACATCCAGTAATTATCAATTAATTACTTTCCTAAGTAATTACAATCCCATTAATTACATAAAGTAATTATTCATCAAATCATCAAGTGTTTAAATTAATTAAACTTAATTAATTAACCTAAACAAATCACATTAACACAATTAATTACATTAAGTAATTAATTCATTAATTACTTTTATTAAGTAATTTAACATAAACAATTTCACAAATGATTATTATTAATTAATCTAATTAATTAATTAAAATTAATCACATTAATTAATTGTAAAAAATCTTAAGTTAATGACCTTTATTAACTATTCTTTAATTACAACTATTCTTTAATTACATTATTAAGAAATTAACTCAGATTAACCATCATTAATTACAAATTAATTAATATTTAATTACCAATCAATTAATTACTAATTATTAAATTAATTAAGTGTTAACCTCAACTTAATTAATCCTTAATCACTTGATTAATTAATCTTAATCATTAATTAAAATCTAATTAATAATCCTTAATTACAAATAAATTAACCTTAATTAATTAATCTCAAATCTTAATTAATCAATTTAAAAATTCTTAATTACTTAATTTATCATCCATATTATTAATTGATTAAATAATTAATTACCCATTTAAATTAACTTAATAATTTAAATGAATCCAAATTCTTAATTTTTTAACTTAATTTAAGAAAACATTTCTTACTTATTTAAAGTAATTAAAAACACTTTGTTTCAAATTTACTTTAAATTTCACTTTAAATTTCCTTTTAAAATTTTAAGATTTTAAAATGAATACAAAATTTAACTGAAACAAAATTTTAAAACAATTCAAACCTTATTATCTCATATGTTAAAAGAATAACCATTTTATAAAATAAGTTTAAAAGAATATAAAGTTCATACCAATTTAAACATACACTTAAAACATTCCAAGTTATTCTAAAACAAACTCAGTTTAAAAATTTCTTTTAATTTCAAATCTGAAATACAGCTTGAATCTTTTATTCCAGATTTAAACTTAAATCTTTAAAGCTTTATTTACATTTTACATCATCCATTTTAAAAAATTCAAATCATTTAACCTCTTCAAAGTAATTAAACAATTTAAATTTAAACTTATTTTATTTTAAAAGCTGAAGTTTAAACCCAATTCCTGATTTCAAAAAAAAATTTCTAAGTTTTAAACTTATTTTAAATTTCTAATTTACCTATTTAAAACTTACAGTTTAAATTCAAATCCCATATACTTTTATACTAAAAAGTTTTAAAACCAAATTTAAATTAATTCAAAACTCAGATTCAACTACTTTGAATTCAGATTAAAATTCAGTTTTAAACTTATTTTAAAATTTCAGTTTACATTTAAACTCTATTTTTTTATTTATTTTTAGAACAGAAACAGGTTTCTGTTTTATTTAAAACCAAACTTAAATTTTGAAAATTCAAATTATTACAAAAACCAAGATTCAAACTATTTCAATTCATATTTAAATTCAGTTTTTAAATCCTAATTTAAATTCCAGTTTATATTCAAACTTTTACTTTTAATTTCAAAAACAGAAGCAGGTTTCTGTTTTGTTTAAAAACCTGATACAACATTTACTCTCGAGCCTACTCTAAAAAAACTTCGAGTAAGAATCACTACTGCTTCGAGCTAAAACTCGAATTCCCCGAGTCCAACACGATGCCATCAAATCTATAACCACCAACATTCACCATCATCACCACATCCCTCTGTGCACATGTACAGCGCCTCCGGCCATCGCTGGCCAACTACGAGACCACCCCACAGTCGACATTCAATCTTCAGACCACCCAAACAACAACTCGATCGACATTTGCTCTAATTTACAATCGAGACCACATTCCCAAACCTGGAACCACAGTACCCCCTTCAACCCCAACCTGTCAACGCATCATTCATGCGCCTCCGGCCACCGTTGCCCCTAAAACTCTGGCGAAGGCCTCGACAACCCATCAACTTCCAATGTCTAAAGAATAGTTGAACTCTATCAACAATACTTGCCGAAATGATAAATTCTTTCCTAACCCAGAAAACTAGGGTTCAAATATTCAAATCAAAATCACAACCTCAAAAACGAAATGCAACCCAATCCAATAATTTTCTCAACATCCCTAATCACTTCACCATCTCCAGGAGCAATTTCAACCTAATCGAACAGAAAAATCATCAGTGCTAACCAAAGAGTAAAACACAGTGAAAATGGAACTGCTCTCTGGTTTAAGCATTATAAATTGTAATTTTAGATTTAAAATTCATGAATTTGCATGATGTTTTGATATACAAACCTAAAACATTGAATTGTAAGGTTTGAATTTTCACCTTATACAAATTGTTGCTCCGTTATATATATATTTCCAGGCAATACAAAGAATATCTAACTTATATAAATTTTTAAAACCTTACTTTATGTCCTAATAATCAAGTTTGGCTTGAAGTACAAATATTAACAGAGATTGTTATAAGAGGGAAATGGATTTTTTTTTCAAAAACCCATACTTCAAAAACTAGGTACCGTCAAAAGCATATACAACAGCATATTATATCCATACACATCACACATTAATATATTCACAGAAATGCACTTCAATTTACAGAATTATTTAAAATTTAAAAATATGAACATGCATCATGTTTTATAATACTTAAGCTTTTAAATTAAAAAGTTACTCACTTGTTTTTTTTATGAGGAGAGCACAATTTTTTTCTTTTTGAATAACCCCTGAATCTTTTGCAAACTTGTTTGAAATGCTTTTATTACTGTTTTATCAACCTTAAACTTGAATGCTTGCTGATGTCTTTAACTTGTATGTAGTTGCCACTTTCCAGATTGGAGAAAAAAAAATGCAGACTTTTTTGATTTCCAGATTTTTAAAAAAAATGAATGCAGGTTGCTTGTTTTTTTTTTGAAAATGGAATGCAGGATTTCTTGTATCCCGATTTTTGAAAAATAATTGAATGCATGCTTGCTTTATTTCCAGATTTACAAACTGACATTCATGCTTTTGAAAATGGATCAGGAATATGCATTTGAACAGGTTGCATTAGATTTGCATGTTGAAGATGAGTTGCAGGGTATGATTATGAAGAGTGATTTGTATTTTTGAAGGGATGAAAATGGTTTTGCAGATTTTTGAAAATAGATCAGGAATTTGATTTGAAGATGGTTTAAAGTGGAATGTTTTCTCAGCTGAAAATTTCTCTTAGTTTAGGAATTGAAATAAGGAAAGAAAAAGAAATGACAGATGGCATGAGTTTATATAACTATATTTATGATAATTAAAAATCAAAGAAAAAATTAAAAATTAAAACATGACACTTGGCTTGAATTTTAACACTTGTTAATATCTTTGTGTGTTTAAATTACACATGTTCATTATGTTCTAAGATGCTTACACTTGTCCTTTTAATTAATTAGTATTTATAATTAAAGTATTAATAAAAGTTTTAAACTAAATTAATTAGTTTTTAATACTTAGTTATGCATATATAATAATTTTTAAAGAATAAAACCAAGTATTATTATAAATAAAAACAATATACAAATCAATCATTTGAAAATAATATTTTCAATCATTTAAAATAAATTTATAAAAGAGATTATAAATTACTTGTTATTTAAATGAATAAATGTTTCATTTATTAATTGTATTTTAAACTCTCATATTTAATTTACAAATCACATTTATTAATCAATATTTTAAAAGAAAATAAAACAAACATTTTTATAACTTTATTTTAATCTGAATTAATATTCAAACTTAAGTTAAAATATAACTTGAACAATTACATCCATCATTAACACCTATAATTACATCCAGTAATTATCAATTAATTACTTCCCTCAGTATTACAATCCCATTAATTACATAAAGTAATTATTCATCAAATCATCAAGTGTTTAAATTAATTAAACTTAATTAATTAACCTAAACAAATCACATTAACATAATTAATTACATTAAGTAATTAATTCATTACTTACTTTTATTAAGTAATTAAACATAAACAATTTCACAAATGATTATTATTAATTTAATTAATTAATTAAAATCAATCACATTAATTAATTGTAAAAAATCTTAAGTTAATGACCTACATTAACTATTCTTTAATTACATTATTAAGAAATTAACTCAGATTAACCATCATTAATTACAAATTAATTAATATTTAATTACCAATTAATTAATTACTAATTATTAAATTAATTAAGTGTTAACCTCAACTTAGTTAATCCTTAATCACTTGATTAATTAATCTTAATCATTAATTAAAATCTAATTAATAATCCTCGATTACAAATAAATTAACCTTAATTAATTAATCTCAAATCTTAATTAATCAATTTAAAAATTCTTAATAACTTAATTAATCATCCATTTTATTAATTAATTAATTAATTACCCATTTAAATTAACTTAATAATTTAAATGAATCCAAATTCTTAAATTTTTAACTTAATTTAAGAAAACATTTCTTACTTATTTAAAGTACTTAAAAACACTTTGTTTCAAATTTACTTTAAATTTCACTTTAAATTTCATTTTAAAATTTTAAGATTTTAAAATGAATACAAAATTTAACTTAAACAAAGTTTTAAAACAATTCAAACCTTATTATCTCATATGTTTAAAGAAAAGCCATTTTATAAAATAAGTTTAAAAGAATATAAATTTCATATCAATTTAAACATACACTTAAAACATTCCAAGTTATTCTAAAAAAATTGAATTTAAAAATTTCTTTTAATTTCAAATCTGAAATACGACTTGAATCTTTTATTCCAGATTTAAACTTAAATCTTTAAAGCTTTATTTACATTTTACATCATCCTTTTTAAAAAATTCAAATCATTTAACCTCTTCAAAGTAATTAAACAATTTAAATTTAAACTTATTTTATTTTAAAAACTGAAGTTTAAACCCAATTCCAGATTTCAAAAAAAAATCTCAGTTTTAAACTTATTTTAAATTTCTAATTTACCTATTTAAAACTTATAGTTTAAATTCAAACCCCATATATTTTTATACTAAAAATTTTTAAAACCAAATTTAAATTTCAAAATTTAAATTAATTCAAAACTCAGATTCAACTACTTTGAATTCAGATTAAAATTCAGTTTTAAACTTATTTTAAAATTTCAGTTTACATTTAAACTCTATTATTTTTTTATTTTTCAAACAGAAACAGGTTTCTGTTTTATTTAAAACCAAACTTAAATTTTCAAAATTCAAATTATTACAAAAACCAAGATTCAAACTATTTGAATTCATATTTAAATTCTGGTTTTAAACCCTAATTTAAATTCCAGTTTATATTCAAACTTTTACTTTTAATTTCAAAAACAGAAACAGGTTTCTGTTTTGTTTAAAAACCTGATACAACATTTACTCTCGAGCCTACTCTAAAAAAAACTTCGAGTCAGAATCACGACTGCTTCGAGCTAAAACTTGAATTCCCCGAGTCCAACACGATGCCATCAAATCTGTAACCACCAACATTCACCATCATCACCACATCCTTCTGTGCACATGTACAGTGCCTCCGGCCATCGCTGGCCAACTACGAGACCACCTCACAGTCGACGTTCTACTCTTCAGACCACCCAAACAACAACTCGATCGACATTTGCTCTAATTCAAAATTGAGACCACATTCTCAAACCTGGAACCACAGTACCCCCTTCAACCCCAACCTGTCAATGCCTCGTTCATGCGCCTCCTGCCACCGTTACCTCTAAAACTCTGGCGAAGGCCTCGACAACCCATCATCTTCCAATGCCCAAAGAATAGCTGAACTCGATCAACAATACTTGCCGAAATGATCAATTCTTTCCTAACCCAGAAAACTAGGGTTCAAATATTCAAATCAAAATCACAACCTCAAAAACGAAATGCTACCCAATCCAATAATTTTCTCAACATCCCTAATCACTTCACCATCTCCAGGAGCAATTTCAACCCAATCGAACACAAAGATCATCAGTGCTAACCCAAAGAGTAAAACACAGTGAAAATGGAACTGCTCTTTGGCTTAAGCATTATAAATTATAATTTTAGATTTAAAATTCATGAATTTGCATGATGTTTTGATATACAAACCTAAAACATTGAATTGTAAGGTTTGAATTTTCACCTTATACAAATTGTTGCTCCGTTATATATATATTTCCAGGCAATACAAAGAATATCTAACTTATATAAATTTTTAAAACCTTACTTTATGTCCTAATAATCAAGTTTGGCTTGAAGTACAAATATTAACAGAGATTGTTATAAGAGGGAAATGGATTTTTTTTTCAAAAACCCATACTTCAAAAACTAGGTACCGTCAAAAGCATATACAACAGCATATTATATCCATACACATCACACATTAATATATTCACAGAAATGCACTTCAATTTACAGAATTATTTAAAATTTAAAAATATGAACATGCATCATGTTTTATAATACTTAAGCTTTTAAATTAAAAAGTTACTCACTTGTTTTTTTTATGAGGAGAGCACAATTTTTTTCTTTTTGAATAACCCCTGAATCTTTTGCAAACTTGTTTGAAATGCTTTTATTACTGTTTTATCAACCTTAAACTTGAATGCTTGCTGATGTCTTTAACTTGTATGTAGTTGCCACTTTCCAGATTGTAGAAAACAAAAATGCAGACTTTTTTGATTTCCAGATTTTTAAAAAAAATGAATGCAGGTTGCTTGTTTTTTTTTTGAAAATGGAATGCAGGATTTCTTGTATCCAGATTTTTGAAAAAGAATTGAATGCATGCTTGCTTTATTTCCAGATTTGCAAACTGACATGCATGCTTTTGAAAATGGATCAGGAATATGCATTTGAACAGGTTGCATCAGATTTGCATGTTGAAGATGAGTTGCAGGGTATGATTATGAAGAGTGATTTGTATTTTTGAAGAGATGAAAATGGTTTTGTAGATTTTTGAAAATAGATCAGGAATTTGATTTGAAGATGGTTTAAAGTGGAATGTTTTTCTCAGCTGAAAATTTCTCTTAGTTTAGGAATTGAAATGAGGAAAGAAAAAGAAATGGAAGATGGCATAAGTTTATATAACTATATTTATGATAAATTAAAAATCAAAGAAAAATAAAATAAAAACATGACACTTGGCTTGAATTTTAACACTTGTTAATATCTTTGTGTGTTTAAATTACACATGTTAATTATTTTCTAAGGTGCTTACACTTGTCCTTTTAATTAATTAGTATTTATAATTAAAGTGTTAATAAAAGTTTTAAACTAAATTAATTAGTTTTTAATACTTAGTTATGTATATATAATATTTTTTAAACAAGTATATTATAAATAAAAACAATATACAAAACAATCATTTGAAAATAATATTTTCAATCATTTAAAATAAATTTATAAAAGAGATTATAAATTACTTGTTATTTAAATGAATAAATGTTTCATTTATTAATTGTATTTTAAACTCTCATATTTAATTTACAAATCACATTTATTAATCAATATTTTAAAAAGAAAATAAAACAAACATTTTTATAACTTTATTTTAATCTGAATTAATATTCAAACTTAAGTTAAAATATAACTTGAACAAATAAAACATTTGTCTTATGTATTTAAAATCATTTAGTTATTTTATAAAAATAGCTTTGAAAAGCTTAAATAAAAAATAAATCATAATTTCCCAAATTCAAAATATTAGAGAATATGCTATACTAATTTAAATTTAAAACCAAACTTATCTATTTAAAATATATATAAATATATATACATATTATAAATAGAAAACAATTTATTAAAAGATAAATTCACTAATTAATTATTTATATAAAAGAAGATTATTAAATCAATTCAAATTTATTTACAAAAATTATCAAATTAATTTTATTTTAAACACAAATTATTAAATTTATATTGTCAAAAATTCCGGGATATCACAATCCTCCCTCCTTAAAAGAATTTCGTCCCCGAAATTTAAAACAAAGGTAAATTAATAATATTATTAAAGATTTTATTTTAAAATACAGTATATATTAATCATATGCCAACAAGCAAAGCAACCAATTCACACAATCAGAACATATCTAATTATCTAGAAAAAATTTCCGAATAGAACTTCCACAAGTTTCCTCGGTAAATATCAGGATACTCGCTCTATAGAATTCAAACAATCAATATTACTAAGCTACAGAGCTCCTATTCATCTATATCTACAACTCTAACAAGATATCAGACTACAGACGAGTCTGACTCAACAACCAAACCTCCTGAACTGCTGGTTTTACAACTAGAAATATCAAACACGTACTCCCCCAGAGATACGTGAAACACACTGAATCCCAGTTATCCAAACGGGCAATTCAACTCTGAAGACCAAACACTTATCTTACCAGAACACAGAAGAAATCCAAAACACCTCGGAGCTAGCTCCCCAGACTTACCAAAACTTATAGCTCCATGGATCGGATAAAAACTTATTCCAAAACCAAATCTCCGACTTCGAAATCTGAATTCCTCCGCCTCTTAACATCATAATTCTTCGAATGATCCTGGGCTGCCAACATCCCTCTTAATCAGCTCAACTCTTGCCGATTCCACTAGAAACAGACTGGATCAAAAACAACCCAACCCAATGATCTCCTCAAAATCAATCCAAAACAAGGAACACAAACTCTACTCCTCAAACAACAGAAGACAGAACTAACTTCTCCTTATCCGGAAAAGAAAAACAAAACAGATGCACTCCCAAATTGCTTCCGCTGCACAACTCTGATCCGAAGTAGAAGAAAATGCAGATGAAGAACACAAGCACAAACTGGACAACACATCTCAGAAAGATAGTTCAACATATCCATAAAGAAAACTCAGAAGTTCCCCCGAAACCTGAGCTGCTTTACCAACTTCTATCTCAAGGAATCATCCTTCTACTAAACTGAACTACCGGTACCTAGAATACTAGCTGATAAGAAAACTCGATCTCCAGATGCGGACAAATCTCTGACTTCCCTGATGACATCCGGAAAATCTCCAACAACCCAAGAGAACATTCAACTATCGCAAGTCACTTTTGCGATCAACTCAGCCTAATTCCAAAGAAACTGCTCTTCCTTTACCAATCCGAACAGCTTACGCTGACCTATCCAAACTACCGAAGAAAAGGATCCACACTGCTGCTTTAGAACTCCACTTCAGAAAAACTATCCATCCAGAAAACTTCCTGCCAACACAGAACACTTCGAGCTACACTGCTAACATCAAAGCCAAAGAATTCCTAATCCGAAGTTCTCCGAGAAACACGGACCTCCAACCAAACAGAAACACCCTGCTGGACTCAGCCACATCACCGAAACAGACACACTTCCTTAAATTTGCTCCGTAAGAAAACATCTTCGGAGACATCCACGGTCACTGCGTCTCATCACGTAGCTACTACTTCCTAAGGTATCAAGATACCATCACTTGCTTGCTTCTGCCCTACCGACAGATCCAAACTCAACTCATCCACTCTGCACTTCGAAGATGAACTCCGAACCTTAACAGGTTTCCTTCAAAGATCGATGAAATCCTTACTCCAAGCTAAACTCACTCGAGACGGTATTAGGTCTACAGTCTCGACAGATCCACTTCCAACCTCAACATACAAACTCCAACCAATAGTAGTTGTGTTACACACACCACTACCTTATCTACCTTTATAACTTATATGGGAAAAGCTGAACATGTAACCCAACATATAGGTAGAATATATATATATAATTACAAATACGCTCTCTCAAGAAAGATACCACTCCAGAGACTAGGTATTCGCTCAACCTAGCGCTCTGATACCAATTGAGACGACCCGACATTTTCTCTATAGAAAGTCGCATCATCTTGAAGAAAGAAAGGGATAGAAAAGAGAGAAAAAAGAGAAGAAAGAAGAAACAACATCAGAATCTCAACAGCGGAACGAATAAATTATATTAATAACATAAGTATTACATAGTATACAATAATTATCAAAGTTACACAGACAATACAACACAAACTAGACAGATATAAACACCTGTCTAGTTATTACAACTCAAACACAATACAGATAAACACTCAGAGATACCAACACAGCGGAACACTATATATCTACATGCAGAAGCCTCCTGCTCCATTTCTCCTCCACAATTCATCAAAGCCAACCCGAATCCCTTGGCTACTCGTAAAATTTGAGTACCCAAGAGTTTAAGATAAACAGAAATAAACTCCGGGTCAGACATGGGTCTGGTGTGAGTAACAGGTTAAAGTTGCTTAACTTTTGAAAAACCTTTGAAAAGAAAGGTATCACGTAAGACTTCCCACACATAAACATGGAAAAGTTTTTACCTTACGCTAACCAAAACATTTGATAGGAAATCCAGTGATATTATAATAGATCTAGGATTTTCAAGTAAATAAGAAATAGCCGAAATTGTTACATTCATTAAATTCCTGCTACTAGCCACAAAAGTGGGTAATACAATCAAAACCGAGGGCACTTATTGGATTTTGGATTCCATACAATGGCAGAGCTACCGGGGTACCGCCCATCACAGTACATGGCCTAGATCACCATACCGAGGATCACTCCCAATCCCCTGCAACACAAAGCCGGAACCCTTCCTTACTAAACAGTCCCGAACAAGACCACCCCGCAGTTGTGATCAGCAACCGCACCACATAGCCGAAATAAAAGGGACATCTAGACAGGAGTAAATCTCATTCTATTTGGGCATGACCCACTTGGCCTTGCTGCACCTCCCCTGTTTTAGCCATTCCCGGTTGATGAGGCTTGAGGCTACGATTACCTTTATAGGAAATATCACTTAGAATGCTCATCGTCCACCTAACGATGTTCTGAAAGCATTCAATCCATACAAGTTCGTTCCGGGTTCGAACGAAACCGAAGGCATTATCTCGTTACAATCATTTTGGAATCACCCTCAGAGTTAACGACGATAACCCTTGCACTCTAAATCTTCATCTTCACATGAGATTCACGACCTATTGTTAATTTGGATCGATGTGGTTTTCGGATATCCAAATATGGAAACCCGATCCCGGTCTCATCGAAATCCAAAACGTGTCTTTTAGGTCCAAGTTGTTTAGAGTTTAAAACAATTTCAATTCATTATCTATATACACACAAATAGATAATTCACATCACAATAGATAATCAACATTATCATCATCAACAGATAATCCATATCACCATTATAAACAGATAATCCATATCATCATCATCATCATAATGCAACCAATGCATCCATATCATATAACATTACTCATCTCATAACTGAGATTACAAACCATTCAAGGCAACCAATATCATCCATCAAACATAAGCAATGATTGAATGATCACACCATCTATAATTAATTTAAAATGAATTAAATTAATTACTTTATCTCTAATTAATTTAAAATGAATTAAATTAATTACTTCATCATTATAATCCTGCTTAACTTAACCATTAATTGATTACAAATCAATTAATTAATCACCATCCTATTATTCATTTCAATTAATTATTCCTGATTAACAATTCCCTAATTACAATAAGTAATTAGCCTTTAAATTAATCACAAAAGTTAATTATACTTAACTCGTACAATAATTAACTTTTAGTTACTTAAGTAATTAATGACATTAATCCTATATTAATTATTTACTTCATTTATTAACTATTCCTTAATTAATCAATTCTAAATTACATCATTAATTTTATTAATTAATGATTTCTTATTATATTTAATTAATCTTCCTATTAAAATTAATTACATTAAGTAATTAATCTTCAATTAAACCACACATATATTAATCACTCTTGATTAATAACAATCCAGTAATTAACTACCCTTAATTACTCATTCCATAAATTAATTACTCCTTAATTTATTCTTTACTTAATCCCTTGATTTATTACAAAATAATTTAATATAAATTACTCCCATCATTAACACCTATAATTACATCCAGTAATTATCAATTAATTACTTCCCTCAGTATTACAATCCCATTAATTACATAAAGTAATTATTCATCAAATCATCAAGTGTTTAAATTAATTAAACTTAATTAATTAACCTAAACAAATCACATTAACATAATTAATTACATTAAGTAATTAATTCATTACTTACTTTTATTAAGTAATTAAACATAAACAATTTCACAAATGATTATTATTAATTTAATTAATTAATTAAAATCAATCACATTAATTAATTGTAAAAAATCTTAAGTTAATGACCTTCATTAACTATTCTTTAATTACATTATTAAGAAATTAACTCAGATTAACCATCATTAATTACAAATTAATTAATATTTAATTACCAATTAATTAATTACTAATTATTAAATTAATTAAGTGTTAACCTCAACTTAGTTAATCCTTAATCACTTGATTAATTAATCTTAATCATTAATTAAAATCTAATTAATAATCCTCGATTACAAATAAATTAACCTTAATTAATTAATCTCAAATCTTAATTAATCAATTTAAAAATTCTTAATAACTTAATTAATCATCCATTTTATTAATTAATTAATTAATTACCCATTTAAATTAACTTAATAATTTAAATGAATCCAAATTCTTAAATTTTTAACTTAATTTAAGAAAACATTTCTTACTTATTTAAAGTACTTAAAAACACTTTGTTTCAAATTTACTTTAAATTTCACTTTAAATTTCATTTTAAAATTTTAAGATTTTAAAATGAATACAAAATTTAACTTAAACAAAGTTTTAAAACAATTCAAACCTTATTATCTCATATGTTTAAAGAAAAGCCATTTTATAAAATAAGTTTAAAAGAATATAAATTTCATATCAATTTAAACATACACTTAAAACATTCCAAGTTATTCTAAAAAAATTGAATTTAAAAATTTCTTTTAATTTCAAATCTGAAATACGACTTGAATCTTTTATTCCAGATTTAAACTTAAATCTTTAAAGCTTTATTTACATTTTACATCATCCTTTTTAAAAAATTCAAATCATTTAACCTCTTCAAAGTAATTAAACAATTTAAATTTAAACTTATTTTATTTTAAAAACTGAAGTTTAAACCCAATTCCAGATTTCAAAAAAAAATCTCAGTTTTAAACTTATTTTAAATTTCTAATTTACCTATTTAAAACTTATAGTTTAAATTCAAACCCCATATATTTTTATACTAAAAATTTTTAAAACCAAATTTAAATTTCAAAATTTAAATTAATTCAAAACTCAGATTCAACTACTTTGAATTCAGATTAAAATTCAGTTTTAAACTTATTTTAAAATTTCAGTTTACATTTAAACTCTATTATTTTTTTATTTTTCAAACAGAAACAGGTTTCTGTTTTATTTAAAACCAAACTTAAATTTTCAAAATTCAAATTATTACAAAAACCAAGATTCAAACTATTTGAATTCATATTTAAATTCTGGTTTTAAACCCTAATTTAAATTCCAGTTTATATTCAAACTTTTACTTTTAATTTCAAAAACAGAAACAGGTTTCTGTTTTGTTTAAAAACCTGATACAACATTTACTCTCGAGCCTACTCTAAAAAAAACTTCGAGTCAGAATCACGACTGCTTCGAGCTAAAACTTGAATTCCCCGAGTCCAACACGATGCCATCAAATCTGTAACCACCAACATTCACCATCATCACCACATCCTTCTGTGCACATGTACAGTGCCTCCGGCCATCGCTGGCCAACTACGAGACCACCTCACAGTCGACGTTCTACTCTTCAGACCACCCAAACAACAACTCGATCGACATTTGCTCTAATTCAAAATTGAGACCACATTCTCAAACCTGGAACCACAGTACCCCCTTCAACCCCAACCTGTCAATGCCTCGTTCATGCGCCTCCTGCCACCGTTACCTCTAAAACTCTGGCGAAGGCCTCGACAACCCATCATCTTCCAATGCCCAAAGAATAGCTGAACTCGATCAACAATACTTGCCGAAATGATCAATTCTTTCCTAACCCAGAAAACTAGGGTTCAAATATTCAAATCAAAATCACAACCTCAAAAACGAAATGCTACCCAATCCAATAATTTTCTCAACATCCCTAATCACTTCACCATCTCCAGGAGCAATTTCAACCCAATCGAACACAAAGATCATCAGTGCTAACCCAAAGAGTAAAACACAGTGAAAATGGAACTGCTCTTTGGCTTAAGCATTATAAATTATAATTTTAGATTTAAAATTCATGAATTTGCATGATGTTTTGATATACAAACCTAAAACATTGAATTGTAAGGTTTGAATTTTCACCTTATACAAATTGTTGCTCCGTTATATATATATTTCCAGGCAATACAAAGAATATCTAACTTATATAAATTTTTAAAACCTTACTTTATGTCCTAATAATCAAGTTTGGCTTGAAGTACAAATATTAACAGAGATTGTTATAAGAGGGAAATGGATTTTTTTTCAAAAACCCATACTTCAAAAACTAGGTACCGTCAAAAGCATATACAACAGCATATTATATCCATACACATCACACATTAATATATTCACAGAAATGCACTTCAATTTACAGAATTATTTAAAATTTAAAAATATGAACATGCATCATGTTTTATAATACTTAAGCTTTTAAATTAAAAAGTTACTCACTTGTTTTTTTTATGAGGAGAGCACAATTTTTTTCTTTTTGAATAACCCCTGAATCTTTTGCAAACTTGTTTGAAATGCTTTTATTACTGTTTTATCAACCTTAAACTTGAATGCTTGCTGATGTCTTTAACTTGTATGTAGTTGCCACTTTCCAGATTGGAGAAAAAAAAATGCAGACTTTTTTGATTTCCAGATTTTTAAAAAAAATGAATGCAGGTTGCTTGTTTTTTTTTTTGAAAATGGAATGCAGGATTTCTTGTATCCCGATTTTTGAAAAATAATTGAATGCATGCTTGCTTTATTTCCAGATTTACAAACTGACATTCATGCTTTTGAAAATGGATCAGGAATATGCATTTGAACAGGTTGCATTAGATTTGCATGTTGAAGATGAGTTGCAGGGTATGATTATGAAGAGTGATTTGTATTTTTGAAGGGATGAAAATGGTTTTGCAGATTTTTGAAAATAGATCAGGAATTTGATTTGAAGATGGTTTAAAGTGGAATGTTTTCTCAGCTGAAAATTTCTCTTAGTTTAGGAATTGAAATAAGGAAAGAAAAAGAAATGACAGATGGCATGAGTTTATATAACTATATTTATGATAATTAAAAATCAAAGAAAAAATTAAAAATTAAAACATGACACTTGGCTTGAATTTTAACACTTGTTAATATCTTTGTGTGTTTAAATTACACATGTTCATTATGTTCTAAGATGCTTACACTTGTCCTTTTAATTAATTAGTATTTATAATTAAAGTATTAATAAAAGTTTTAAACTAAATTAATTAGTTTTTAATACTTAGTTATGCATATATAATAATTTTTAAAGAATAAAACCAAGTATTATTATAAATAAAAACAATATACAAATCAATCATTTGAAAATAATATTTTCAATCATTTAAAATAAATTTATAAAAGAGATTATAAATTACTTGTTATTTAAATGAATAAATGTTTCATTTATTAATTGTATTTTAAACTCTCATATTTAATTTACAAATCACATTTATTAATCAATATTTTAAAAGAAAATAAAACAAACATTTTTATAACTTTATTTTAATCTGAATTAATATTCAAACTTAAGTTAAAATATAACTTGAACAAATAAAACATTTGTCTTATGTATTTAAAATCATTTAGCTATTTTATAAAAATAGCTTTGAAAAGCTTAAATAAAAAATAAATCATAATTTCCCAAATTCAAAATATTAGAGAATATGCTATACTAATTTAAATTTAAAACCAAACTTATCTATTTAAAATATATATAAATATATATACATATTACAAATAGAAAACAATTTATTAATTTATTAAAAGATAAATTCACTTATTAATTATTTATATAAAAGAAGATTATTGAATCAATTCAAATTTGTTTACAAAAATTATCAAATTAATTTTATTTTAAACACAGATTATTAGATTTATATTGTTAAAAATTCCGAGATATCACAATATCGTTGGATGTGTTACGGGGATAGGGGGAGATGGCTTTGAAAGTTCAGCTCTCTTGTAAGGATCCCGGGACTGTCGTGTGGTAGAAGAATCGGAGTGTTGATCACGAGGGACATCGGATTGCGGCCCCTTATGGCCGTGCTTATCTCTACCCTGCTCCGAGTGAGAAGGGGGATTATGATGGTATTTGGGCTGGTAATAAGATTTCTTCCAAGACGATGAATCTTGGGAATGATAATCCCTATCGCCATTGTCAACCCTATCTCGGCGTCTTCCAGAACTTGAATCTCGTCCTAACTGATAAAATATCGATGAACCGCGAAGGCGATCAAGTCCATGCGTGCACCCTGTGGCACCTACACAAAGTTAAAGTAACGATGAGTTAGCAAATAATAGGGTGACAACGGAAATTTAAGTGCAGGGTGAAGTGCACGTGTTTGTGTGTGTCCTAGTGATTCCCGCCGACGGACCAGTTTCTTTACTAATAGGAGTTTTTTCTCCCTGATTTTGGGCTTGAATGCTTGCATCACCTCTCGCGGGCGAATGAAGCTTAAGGGCCTCTGGATCGTCAAAGTGGTTGTTGAGCAGATCATCAGGTATGGAAAGGTTCAACAGGCCTTTTAGGGAACTTTCTAAATGCTGCGAGGAGGCTTCTTTCTCCACGGGAACGAGAGTAACTTTAGAAGATCCACCGACTGTTTTCTTCCTCAGCCTATATGTTAGTTTCTTTTTCCCCTTTGAAGGGGAAGGCGACGTCTCTATGTCATGCACTTCGACTACCGGATCCCGAGTGGGACTAGCGTTCTCATCTTGCGCCTCAGGCGTTTCAGTTTCCTTAATTTCCCCCTCTTCTAGTGTGTCAGGGGCGTTGCATGCTGAAGACTCAGCTTGTTTTTTTCCTTTACCAGAAGCAGGCCTAGGTATGGTAACGCCCTAAGGGAGGCTTATCCGACGACCTTCTGCCAACAGCCCGAACTTTGTAAGCGTCTCATTTGAAATGAGAGTTCTAATGTCCCGGTCTTCGGCGGGGATGGCTCGAATAGCTTCGACGGCTTCAGAATATCTGGGGCCCTCGGGATGCGGATTAATACCTGAAAAGATGGAAGAGAGTTAGAAAAGGTATAGCTTCGATCAAACATGAGTATCGATCCAGGAAAATACTTACTTTCTTCCACCCATCTCCTCAGAAAACCGGGAGGACAACGCACATAAAACCATTCCTGTTTGTACATGGCAAACTTGCTCCATGCCCCAGTTAAAATTTGACATTTGCTATGCGGCTCGAGAAACATGAAAGATGTGCTATCCCTTCGTCTCTTGATGCAATATATGTATCGGATATTGCCCGGAGCCGGAAGCCTAAAGAGGACACTCATGAAAAGGATGCAAGTGTCGTAAATGAATGCGTGGCTGTTTGGATGCAGTTGCGATGGAGCGATGTTGACATACTGCAACAAGTCTCGAAGAAATGAGTTGAGCGGTGGCACGCTGCCAACCCAGCACATGAATTTGTTGCAAGCTGTGTATCCGACTGGGGGCAAGTGTGGACGATCATGCCCCGATAGAACTAATACATCGTCAAAGGGGATTCCGTGGATAGAACAAATCTGACGGAGCATACTTTCGTTAATCTTTTAAGCCTGAGAATCGATTGGGTTGTCGAGAAAAATCGCTGCCTCCAAAGCATCAGGGGCCAAGTCGACGGATGTAGTTGCTGGGTTCGGTAAGTTCTGAGCGGGGGTAGTTGACGGATGAGAAGTTTCTGCCCTAGGCCTATCTAAGATCGTAGCTGAGCTAGATTTTATAGACATCTCTAATGAAGATTGAATCTAACAGAGTACCTATTTGAACTATACTTGAAAAATAATCGACGTTAGACTTAACATCATAAATATTCCCCCCGTGTGGTGTGTGAACTAGTGCAATCATTCAAATATAAGTGCCAAGCAGTGAAAAGACATTGGATTAATGAAATAAGTTTAAGCTTTGAACTGTTGTCTTCGAAGATCGTCATCGCTGACCGTCTACGAGAGCTTATTGTAAGACGGTTTATATTCGAGACTCGGACATTGGCACTATATATTGAAGGCCATTATCTATTTTTATCGATTTAAATTCAGACTTATGATTGTTGAAATATGGGAGTTATCAGTCCGGACTAGTTCGATATGCTAGTTTGCTTAAGTCCTTGTCCTTGTTTTTGTCATATGATTAGGCATGGGAAATAAGTGAATTCGACGAGGGTTATATTCAAGTTGGTATGATTTCGACTGTTGTTATCTATTCACCAAAGTTCAAGGCCAATCAACACTTGAAACACACGGCCTAAATGCTGTTCGGCTTAAATGCCATTCGACCTAAATGACACTCGGCCTCAATACCGTTCGGCGCGTCACTCTTCCAACCCTTCCTCTTCGCCGTTCGGCACGCGGCAAATCATGTCGAACCGTGCTTGTGCCGGGCCGCATCGCTCGGCATTCTGCCCTTAACATTACTTTTCCTCTTTCCCTCCATCTCTTCCGACCGGCATGGCCGAGTCTTTTGGCAGGTCATGCTGAACCATGCCGATCGGCATCCTACCCAATTCCTATTTCCTTTCTGTTTTTCCCTCCAACCTCGTTCGGCATGGAGAGATCATGCCAAACTATGGCCGTGCCGAGCCACACCACTCGACACACTAGGCCTTAACTCTAACTCCACTCCCGTGCTCCCTTTTAATCGTTCGGCATTAAGAAATCATGCCTAGCCACATTTATACATCATCTTTCAACTCCATCCTTTATACAACCTAAATATCCTACAAGGTGGCCGGTCGACTACAACTTCAACTCGTACACCAGTTGCAACCAGGCATCCTAACCCTCACCATCATCAGACGGCCAATGCCTTCTTCCATCTTCCACTTTGTTTAATCCCAAAGCCTGTTTAGCCTTCTTAATCTACACGACTATCGTTATTCGTAGGTTAAAAGAAGGTTGTGAGTTCAAATCTTGTCTTAGCTTGCACCTAAAGAAGAGGGTATCGTTTCAGTGATATGCTTGGTTTGGAAGTAGAATCTTCTCAAGATTGTGGTTGAGAGCAGTCGAAAAGTGACGAGTGGGATTTGGGAGTTAGAAAGGAAGACGAATTATTGGAGGAGTCTGAAGGGAGGCAAGTTCTTAGTTCCTGAAATGCGAAGGTGAAAAATGAAAAAAAGAAGAAGAAGTGAAGTGTCGACCTTTATAGGGGGAAGAAAGGAAGTTGAAGGGACAATGACCGGTAGAACCGGTTAAAGCGCATCCCTCGTTCGGTGTCCAGATCGTTCGGCCTCAACTATGTCGATTCGGCATTTGTATGTCGTTCGGCATGCATTGCTTCACTCGGTATTCAAGAGAAGATGCTATCAAGAAGACTAAGCCAATGCTTGAAGCAAAGCACGGAGGACTCGTGATTCAAAGTGCATCACGTTCGACCACATAATGCACTTTGGGGGGCAAGTGTTACCTAGATATTTGACCAGGCAATTAGGCACTCGGCATACAGGACCATTCAGCATCCAGGGATGTTTGACATCCAATCTCGTTCGGCATTCGAGATTGTTCGGCATCCGGAGGCATTCGGCATTCATTCTCGTTCGGCACAACTGGGTCGTTCAGCATACAAGATCATTCGACATCCAGGGACGTTCGGCATAGTATTGTCGTTCGGCACAACTGGGTTGTTTGGCATTCCACACTGCTCGGCATCCGGACCTCGTTCGGCATTGAGGGCCGTTCGGCACAGCATAGTCGTTCAACATTCAACCTCGTTCGGCATAAAGCCCATTCGGCATATAGGGACGTTCGGCACAGCCTTGTTGTTCGGTATAACTGGGCCGACCGGCATTCAAGCTCGTTCGGCATCTAGGGACGTTCGGCATTTATGGATCGGCACACAGGAGTTACTAGTTTTGGGCCGAGATATCTTGCGACTAGGCACGTCAGGGACGTCCAACCCATCTTCGTCTATAAATAGAGAGGCAGGGGCATAGTGAAAGGGACCTTATTTTTTCGAGAACACCGAGGAGGCTCTGCCGCATTCAAGACTCATTCAAGACTTATCTTCTTTTCTTAACAATTGTAATCAAATAGTTGTGTACGGATTGTATCTGTAACCAGTTGATAAGTAAAGCAATAAAGATTAACCTCAAATTGGACGTAGGCAATTACGCCGAACTACTATAAATTTGGTGTTCTTATTTTCCGCGTTAAGTTTAGCATTCTGTTCGCTATTTACATTTACTTTCTTCATTAATCTCTCTACATAATCTCTCTTAAGGGTGTTAGTTACCAATTCTGGTGCTAACAATTCAAGTCTATAAGAAATCAGGCAAGCCATATCAAATGGGTGAATCATTCATACATTAAATCAACATCAAGATATAAGAAAACATCAAGCAAAATAAGGCTAACACAATTATCCCAAAAATATATATAAATAGACATTCTCGAGTCTGTCAACATAAGTAATAAAATAAATAATCAACCAAACAAATGAATAGCAACACATGCCAAAATCAAACATCTCAACATCAATATAAAAATAATTATAAGTGAGATTAATCACCTCAAATTGAAGAATACAATAGCTTCTATTCTAACTTCACTCCTATCATCACCTCTTTCTTTTGTTGTACGTTTTCCCCCTTTTGATTTAGTGAGAAAACCTTAAATTCAAGCTTGATAATTTGTGGTAGAGGTGTCAAGAAGCTTAGATTTTTATTTACGAAAATTTATAGGATTTTTTTCATTTTTATTATAATTTTCCAAGTGATGGAATGCAATTAGGCTTTGATTTTCCCTAAAGGCAGGAAAAATAAATGAATAGGGTTATATTTACATGCAAAGGAGAATTGTATGGAGATAGAAATCTCTAGAGCTTAGCAAAATTAGGAAATTAGAATATGGTTTTGGGCTAAGGAATAGTGAGTTTGCTTTGATAACTAATTCAACTTTTTCTTTCTTTCTTTTCCTACTTTAGTTCAAGAAAAAATTATAACTTCAAGTCCACATATAAAACCAATTATACTACACTATATTTCCTGCTAAAAACTCACATTGTTAACTATTTTAACAAAAATTATTTTTATAATTTATTTATTTAAATCCATTTACTAATTAAATTTAAACTTCTTTCTAAAAAAATAATTTTTATTATCAAATTAAATTTCAAACTTATTTGTATCCAATACCATTAATTATAAAATTCAATTTAACATTTTACTCCAAAAAATTAGTTTACATTTCCATATTTCAAATTAATCAAATAAATTATAAATCAGTATTCCCTTCATATCAAATCCATATCATAAATAATCCTTATCAAATTTCCAAATCATTCCCAAAATTCCATATTTATTTTTTAGAATACATTTTATGAATTAATTATTATTATTAAATTATAATTAGTTTACCCCAAATAATTAGTTTACATTTCCATATTTCAAATTAATCAAATAAATTATAAATCAGTATTCCCTTCATATCAAATCCATATCATAAATAATCCTTATCAAATTTCCAAATCATTCCCAAAATTCCATATTTATTTTTTAGAATACATTTTATGAATTAATTATTATTATTAAATTACAAATTTATTGCTTCTCGACAATGGGTTGTTACATTTGTTTCATTGATTTGATCCTACCCTCATTTATGCAATTCATATTTAGATGACACGTAATATGGTCATTCCATATGCATGAGATCCAATTTCATAGAATAATCCCAACCCAATTTTGCCATCAATTGGCATTTTAAAACATACAAACATGTAATCATACAATCATTTAACACATGCACATACATCTATCAGATCAAACATAACATACACACCCTATTTTTGCAAATATATCAAGATTTAAATCATAGATTTAGAAGGAAACATAAATATAAATCCTTTTAAATTCATCCACATGTCATATTAAATTAATATTATTTCAAAAATCATATTTAAATGTATAAAACATTTAAAAATAACTTTTAGACAAATGTTATCATATATAATAAAGTGAGAGAATAGAATCACTCGATTATAGATGTAGAATTAACCAATATCAACAAAATAAGTATAGATATAATCCAACCAGCAGCTGCACACACTCCAAGGCAATAATTTTCAAAATCTAAAGGCCACTTACTAATCTCTATGCTAATTACAAACTAATTAATCGATTAAGCCTATTTTAGTTAAGAAAATGATGGAATTTTGGTAGAGGAAGGTGTAACGGAGGTTAGGAGATGTCTTGGAAAGATAGAAAAGTGATTATTAGCTACTGGGGATGTTTTAATTAGGCCTAGTCCTGAAATAATTAATAGCTTAATTATGGTGTGACAACCGCCCTGCACCTTCTGCACTCAATATATCAGAAGAGTGCATTACTGTGGTGCTCGGCCTATTTAGGACGATTGTCAAGGGTGAAAAGATAAGAAACAATCACAAAACCTATCAACTATCTCCCAGCGCATTGAATAAAATATAATAATAAACATCATAGTATCACATAATGGAATAAGCTATAGTAAGTCTATATATAATATGAGAAGGCACAAAGCAACAACTTCTGCTCGACCTCTATAATACGACACTGTATCACCAAAACATGCTATCAAGACTACTCAATAAAGAGTACCGGAGATAATAAGAAGCAAAGCATAAAAGCTCGAGTTAGACAACAGTCTGGTATGAGTAATAAGTAGTCTCAAAATACTATACAATTCGATATAGTAAGGAACATAGGTGTAAGAGCTATACTTGTTCTATCACTGCACCAAAGAGTAAGAACATAATAGAATATGCTAATCCATCATCTACTATCATCACTAAGGTATACTGCATCCTAAGTACAAAGTTGAGTGTCTAGTTATCCACATCCACAATACCTACATCATGTGATTTCCCTAGAGTGACAAACTATAAGAAATGCAACCATAACAAACATAGCACCTATTAATAGTCCTCACTGTCACGCAGTATGCCCTACATATATGATAACTCATATGAACATTCCATGACTAGGGATTAATGAAATAATCCTGGTCTTCTGTGTACTTACCCACTAGCCCATAAATGACACTAGATCCATTCCACGATCCAAGGTATATAGATTTATTCTTCCGATCCGGGGCATCCACTTCATTTACCCAATCAGCATCCTCACAATACCCCTCGTACAAGTATGTCATAAAACACTCTTAGGACCAATGATCCCTTAGCACGCACATTCGACCCATTTTCTTGCTCCATCTGGCTTTCATTCATTCTTAAGAAACCATTCCATATTCCTTCTTTCCATGATAGAACCTTTCAACATTTTATCCATGCGTCACCCTTCCTAGAACCCGCCTTTGTGGGTAATCATCCTTTTGACCCCATTCAATATCGACTCATCATTATCGAAACATATCTCCATCACCTTCAAGTTATCATCATCGAAGTCTTAAAGCCATCGTCCTTCATCATCCTAACACATCACAACTGAATGTCAAACAAACGAACACCTACAACACGACCTGTAGGAACCCCTAAGCATCCCTTAAAAGTTTGTCTAAGATTGGTCTCTTCAATTCATGTCGGTACTAATATTAATTGCTTAGCGAAAATTTGGCAAAGTCTTTCACACCCCGACCTCTTCCCTCTTTGCTTGCTGTGTGCTCCTTTCTTCAGAGCTATACTCCACAAGTCCTTCAGTACACCCAATAATCCCAAAAGAGGTTAGTACCGATCAAAAAAAGATCGGTATTGATATATCCATCCCTAAATTTTGTGGTTAAGTCCCCATTTCCTTTCCATCCCTGATCCCCACATAACCACTTCTATCGACCTAAACTGCAAACTCCATCGATCAAAATTCAAACAACCAAATTAACTCCAAACAGTATGTAACCTGAAGCATGGGCTTCTCTCCTCCTCTAGAACCCCTCCTTCAAATTGTGTTTGATTTTGAGCATGTTTGACCTCCTTTTTCCCCAAATCGACAATTGCATCCTAACTACTCTAAAAGCACTAGCAAACATATCAATGCCATACATGATATAACAGTCATCATCTAATAACATATATATTCAACACATACAATCATCCAAACATGGTTAACATACAAGATTATGCCTAGATCTTGTTTCATACTAAAATGACAATATGATTCACAAGTAAATACAAAACCATTTAACATCCATTTCGATCATTTTAAATTTGGCCACAAACATATACAGAGGTATAATTAGATTTTGAAAACATTTTAACATAAAAATCATATCTAAAACATCATTTTAACTGCATTGACATGACAGGATAGCAAGAGATCACAAATCGCTCATCTAATACCTAAATTACCAGCTTTTATCCCAAATCTAAAGTAGATGGCAAGAATTCAGATCTCCAAACAACCGAAATGATAGATCTACAATTCTCTTTGCTAATCACTCTTATAATGACGGTTTGGGTTAAAATTTATATGAAAATGAGGTGATTTTTGATGAAAATAAGATTAATGGAGGTTTGGAACTATTTTGGAACGTGGATAATGGTTCGGATATGTCCTATCAGTCCAAATTAGGCACAATTCTCAAAATATGTCAGTGGGATTAAGGATGGCTTTACTTAATTACCCAATAATCTGACAAGCAATAACCAAAACTTCAAATGGGGATATCTTCTAAATGGTAAGTTGATTTTCATATTTTGACCAACTTTATAGAAAGGGAAACCATAATTTTGATTTAATGGAAGTGGTTTTAGACCCTAGTTCAACACCGGTAAAAAGTTATAGGCTTTGCAAGTGTTTTTTGGGTCCAAAATGTCTGGTAAAAATTCTAAAGGTGGAAAATATACCTAGTGTTCATTTTCCAAAATTTTAGAGTCATACAACCTCATCTGATTTAAATAATATTAATATGTTATAATCCTTCGATACATAAAATAAGGATCATTATACTCTTTCCCTTTAGGAATTTCGCCCCTGAAATCCCTAGACAAATAAAAGAATAATCAACTATATTTACCTACACATGCCTAACAACCATACAAACATATCAAACAGGCAGCTATGCAATCAAAAATATGTATAAAATATCCTAGCATACGAGATGCTGAACTATCCTATGTGATATCAGTAGTGAAAGTAAATACGATAAATAATAGGCCTTACCATATTATCTTTGGAGAATTCTAAATCTCAATGTCTCTTATCAGCGTAGCTCTTTTTCCTATCTTGAGCAGCTTTCATTCATTGTTGAATGATCTTAATTTTCTCTGAAATCTCTCTGACCATATCTGGTCTAAGTATTAGTTTCTCATCCTCATTCACCAATATGAAGGAGCGTTACACGGTTGGCCATACAATGCTTCGAATGGTATGTTATACCGATACTAGACTAATAAGTATTGTTGTACGTGAACTCTACCAAACACAAATGATCGTCAAATGAGCCTCCAAATCGATTATGCAAGCTCGTAAGAGATCCTCCAATGTACGATTCACCTTCTTTGTCTGCTCATCCGTTTGCAGATGATAATCCCCAATGCTTCTTTTAAGCTCTACTAAAACCCACTAATGAATGTAGTGTTTCAGTAACTGATGATGTTTTTCGGCACATTATGGAGTTGCACCACACATTTCACATTCAACCGGCCAATTTAGATGTCATTCTTATAAGATTGCGGAAAAGGGATCTTAAGGCTAAATTAATACTTGGGGGAATGAATAGTGTTTTCTAATTTATATGAATCTTTCTGAAATCTTTGAAAGTATACTTAGAATTATGCAATTATTAATCATAGAAACAATCATAGAAACAACCATAGAATCAAAACGTAGATAAAAATAAATGCAGTAAAAGTAAAAGGAAAGAACATAGTAGGATAATATACTGGTTCCAAGTTACCCTACATCTAGTCTCGCACAATTCTTTGTACAGATTTCTTTCAACTAATAAATGCAGATACAATCTCGATTTCAAGGCTGCAAGACACTCTCTAGAATCCTATCCTCTGGGTAGAGCCACTTGATTTCCAAGCCAAAAGCACACCGAATAGATTAACGGGTTACTAATCACATCCCATTGACTTAATCAGGCTATAATCAACCTACTTGGATTTTAGGGCTATTAAGCACACCACGGAGTATAAGATTATGGTTTGATAAATTTTACCGACTCAGATCTTCGATCTTGATTACAATTGATCCTGTAACTCTTGACTAGTAGTTTGATCTTGGTTGGAGTGAGAGAGATGATAGAAATCAGAGAGAAAATAATAGAGAATCAAACTAATGGCTACTGAATTTGATTATGGTAGAAATTCAGTAGAGCATGGTGGTATTTTTGTTTAGAAAATGAAAGAGGATATGGAGAGAAGAAGAATGAAAAAAATTCGTTGGGAAGGTAAGAATTTATAGAGGAATAACGGTTATGTCCGTTCATGTAGAAAGAGGAAAAATAGACACTTCTTTTGAAATTTGATTTTCGAAAATCACGGCTAGCATGTCGACATATAGGGGTAGAGTATGTCCACAAACTCTTTGTAATTTTGAAAAACACTTTAGAGTATTATTTTGAAAATGTATTACTTTGTAAAATAATTTGGTACTTTGTAAACATGCCTATATTTAATTTATGCACTTCTAAATCATAATAAAACTAGAGAAAAATTATATGGTAAGATTTTTGAAAAATAAACCAATAGAAATCAATATTTAATAAAAACAATAACTTAGTAAAATATCAAAAACTTAAAATAATATTTATAAGTGAAGAAATTGAAAACTATTTAAAAGTTGTTTTGAAAAGAATATTTCAAAACTTATTTAGAAATAGAGAGAGAGCAGAGAGAGAGAGAGAGATTAAGTGCTATGAGAAATTTAACATGAAACTATGACTCTATAACTTATTTAGAATATCTTGAAAACTTGAACTCTTCAATAATCATGAATCTTCATTCTCTAGCTCTTGAATCTCTATATCAATATCCTGAATCTCTTCAATCTTTACTTGATACTGTACAGTCTTCTTAAATCATTACTTGTTTAATATCCTGCACTATATACTATATACCTTGATAAAACATTAGTATTTATATTTTATATGATTTCCTAAAGTTGTTGTCATCAAAACAAATATCTTAGGTACTAAAAATCTTCCACTTTTCGATGATGACAACTTTGTATATAAAATATAATATAACTCCTCCTTAATCTATGCCTAATATATAAAACTCCCCCTTAATTTATGCCTAGTATTTTATATATTTTTCCTCTTGTGTCATCAATTATAAATAACTAACTATAACTAACCTTAACACTTAATACTAATTCTAACCCTTAAATAATCACTACATACTCATAATGATATAAATATATATAGAAACGATAAGCGATATGATCATGGAATGCAAAACGATAAGAATGATATATAAGAAATAATAAGTGAAGCACAAATCATTAATAGTAACCAATCCATACTATATATTCATTCAATTATCTCATTTACAAGCCAATCAATCCATACAACAATAAAGTCAAATTAAAGTTAAATTACACACTATTCTCAAATTAAACGAAGAAGAAGTCCTATTTTAATGAGAATTTTTAATGAAAGGAGATTTATGAATGGTACAACGAGGATAATGAAGGCAAAAGTTTCCCTTTTGTTCGATGGGATTTCCATCTAAATCGAAGCAGACTTCCACATGCATTGGACTTCATCATGCTCCTCTATATGTTCTTCCTCTTCCTATTCCTCTTCCTCTTCTTCTTCTTCTTTGCTGCTTTAAAGAGGATTATGGATGGCCAAATATGCGGAATTGTCTTTGATAGCTACTGAATTCGTAGGGTTATCCAATAGATATTTCTACAAATTACATAGAATTCTACTCTATTTCTTTTATTCCTTTGACGTATGGAGTTGTATGACTTGAATTTCAGTCAACATCTCCAAAACATTCTTCATACCTTCCTCCAATTTGATGACTTTGGCTATAGTAGTGTTTTAGAAGGGTCCGAGGTTAGGAGAATAGAAGGAAAATGTTGAATTTTGGTTGGGATTTGAAGTGGAGGCAATAATTTATTTGTTTCAAAAGTTTAGAATTGAGAAAATGCAGAAAAATGGAGAAGAAAGTCGAACTATGGTATTTATTTAGCCACCAATTTAAATTTTACAGGGACAATATTAAAAATGATATTTACTGTTATACATCAACATATAGGTCTCCTGTATGTCAACATACACGTAAAAAACAATTTATTTTATTTTTCTTGTAAATTATGTAGTTTTATGTTATAATTTTTAAATTTCCGATAGAGAACAAATTCATAATTCTCTTCTTAACTTAGTAAAGGATTTTGATTCAACGATTTAGTTAATACATAAGTTATTTTATTTTCAGTATATATAAGTTCAAGTGATATTATTTCTTTATTTACATTATGTCTTAGAAAATGATGTCTTATATCAATATGTTTAGTTCTAGCACGATGAATTAGAATTTTAGATAAATTAATCACACATATATTATCGTAGTTTATTGGTGATTTAGTAAAATTTAAACCAAAAACTCTTAAAGTTTGTTGCATATAAATAACTTGTGAACATGCTAATACTGCTGAAACATATGTTGCTTTTGTCATACATAGAGAGACAGTATTTTGGTTTTTACTAAATCAGGAAACCAGAGAGTGTCCCAAAAAGTGACAAGTTTCACTTGTACTTTTTCGATCGGATTTACAACCAGCATAATCAACATCATTATATATGTGATGACCCGAAATTTTAGGCAATAGCAATTTGATAATCTTCGTTAAAATAATTTGAATTTGGCCAATATTGGTTTAATAATTTTCTTTTATAATCGTTTAATTTGACAATATTGGTTGATAATCTAATTATTTAACAAAATTTATCTTTTCAAAGCTAATAATATTTAATTTGGCAAAATTTATCTTTTCAACCTAATAAAGAAATTTGATAAATGTATGAGATTTAATAAAATTTCAATATAAGTAGAATTATGGTGGTAATACAAATAAAAGATGGGAATGAGAATATGTTACGTAAATGAAAGGTAAACAATAGTAACTAGGTTTATAGAGTAATAATAGACTTAATAAAAGGTTGGAATTGAATCATATATGTTTAATTGAAATGAATTATAAATAACTGGATTTAATTTGTAATAATTGAATTAATTGTAAACAAAGGAAATTAAATGTTTGAAAATTTTCATAAATGGATATTAGGATGAAATTTGAGAATATTAATGTAATAAATCATGAACTAATGTTAATTTTATCCATTTGACAATAATAGATAGAATAATAGGATGAAGAGTCAAATAAATGGAAATATCGAAATTTAATGTGAAATTACTGAAATTATTGAATTGTGAGTAAACATGAGAAATAGTGAAATAGTTAACATGGAATTAACATGGAAATTTGTTTTAAATTGTTATAATTGTCTAAGCAATCAAAATTGATAAAAATTTTCAATTATAGAATTTGAATTGAAAGGTGATTTAATTAATTAATAATTTATTTATTTAATTAACTGAAAATAGCCATTTTGGCCACTGACTAAGATTTCGACGAAACTAGTTTCATCGGATCCGTAACGGTGAATTATTGTAGGATTTCAACTTTCATAACGATCGTGCTTGTCGTTTGATTATACGGGCTTAAAACGCCTAGAAATCAATTAAATTGAAATCAATTTGAAATCAATTAATTTTAGCGTAACTTCTTCATACGATGAAATTTGGACTTGAAACCTATTCCGTTGATTTTAAAATATTTTAAAACATCTATTTTGACATATGGGTTGACCCATTTTCGTTCCGAAGGCAGAACGGGCTTTTTGGGTCGTTTATCGTTCCAACCTAAATCAAATCTGATATGTTATTTCTATTTTCTGACCTACCTGTAAATATTAGGTTATAAACCCTAGCCTATTTCATATTCCTCATTTCTGTACATACAGTTCTATTTGCTTCTCCTCTTTCAATGGCAGACAAAACCCTAAATCTCAAACTGTAAATTCAAATCGAAAATTCAATCTTCTTAAACAATAATGAATTATATATCGATTTGAAGCTCTCGATGAGCGCATCTCAGATTTGTAATTCGTTTTCCAATTTGGACTTCTATCTGTCCATAAATTGAAGAACAATTTGTGGCCGTTCGTTGATCGTCGATCAACTTCCCCTGATCGACAAATCGAGGGCACCGTTTTGTAGAGAGTCGAGAGCGTTGATCATTGGTGGTATTCGCTTGGAGTTTCAGCTGTTGGATCAAGCTAAAAAATTTGAACTAGGGTTACTTTTGATAGTGATGGCTACTGGTTTTGGCACAGTTTCACTCGCGATGTACAGAGGAAAATCGATGTGGGTATGAAGTCACGATGGCCAGCGACGTAGGTGGCGCGACATGTGGTGGCGCGTGGCGTCGGTAGGCAGCCTGACTTCGAGTGCTGGCGACACTTTGTGTGTTCAAACGAACGCGTGCTCTAGGGTTTCCTGTAGCCGCGTGAGGCATAGGGGTGATGACGTGTAAGTTTTCTCTGTTTTATTTGTTTATTTTAAATTTAATTTTAAATCATTCAAATTATCATAACTTGTACATACAAGGTCCAATTTAGGCGCAGTTTCTTGTGTTGGGATCGTATCGAAATTCCATACATTATAACGCTGGTTTGGACGAATTTGGAGACAGTTTGAATTTTGAGTTTAAATTGGATTTAAATTCAGTTTAAATTCAAAGGTGAGTGTTTTAACCCGCTCACAACTTCTGAAATTTCTTATGTTTGTTAAATTTAATTCATGATATGATTAGGAATTTATTTATGATTGTTTGGTATATTTTTAATCATCATCTCGGTTAAATTGTGTAACAACCCGGTATTTAGCATCAATTAATAATCGACATTTTAACGATGAATATTGTCGCAAATTGCCAATTGAAGTTTTAAAATTTGAGTTAAAACTCTTTTAATTTTTTTTAAAAAGGATTGTGGACTTTGATAATTAAATAGTGTTCCATGTTGTTTCAATTGGGCCGTGACAAATAACCGGCCCCCTTTTGTTGTTTTCGTTCAAAAACCTAAAACAAACCTACCCCACATTTTTATTTCGACCCGTCCCCTTCTACCATTTTTCTCAACCCTAACAAAATCACGAAAAGAATAAAAATGGAGGCGGTCTTGTTCGTTCCCCCCTTTTTCAAAATTAGGGTTTTCGTAATTCTTCGAGTCGCGCTGGGTACTCTCGAGTAGCGTCGATCGTTCGTGCTTCTAATTGCTTCGAAAACACAGGTGAGTAATTATATTTACTCACATCTAATTCATTCCTTATAAAGTGTTTCTGCAATTCGACGTTGATTCGATATTGTTTTATCTTGGCCATTTGTATTCGTTCGATGTTGGTAATCGTTGTTGTTATGTGAATTTCTTTTGTGCTTATGTCTTTCGACTTCGATGTTGTTGATGAATTACGACTTGTTTATAATCGTATATAATTTCGCTGCTTGACGGTCACGGCTTTGAATTCTTTTGGCTTTGAGATGAAAAACTGATTTGTTCAAGCTTGTTATTTTTATGGTTGATTAATTGACGCTCACGATTTTGATTGCTGGTAATTTAATTTCGTGAATTTTGTGTTGAACTCGGCTTCAACTTGTTCACCTTTTTCTTTTGACATGTTCATCATCGAACTGTTGTGATAATTGTGTCGATGCTGCACTTGTTTTACTTGAGGCTTTGACTTTGTATGCTCTGCATATACTCTCTGATACGTGCATAATTGTTTAAACTGTAAACTAGGTTTGATTTTCGTGTTCACTGCCTTGGTGCTCGACCAGTTCACTGTCGAGTTTTGCATTTGACATTGTGCATATATACATATGTTTGTGTGTATGCATATATGGGTGGATTGACTTGAATTGCAATCTGGCACATTTGTATGTAGGCTTGTTTTTGTGTCACTATTGCATATATGTTAACTTCATATAATTGACTGGCATTCACTCCAGTTCTCTGACTTGAACTTCTGGCCCATTCTAGTTTGATTCACTATTGGATTCAGTTGCATGATGTATTCGAGTTAGAGTTGTCCCATCTGTTCATCACTATATATATTTAAAAATATTTGTGCATATGTAAATATATATATATATATATGTATGTGTGTATGTATAAATTGGTGGATTGGCTAGAATTGCAATCTTGTAGTCATCATGTATGCCTGGTCATTTTTCTATATTATCAGTGTTGTTGTGGGTTCAGATCTGTAGCATACTTGGTCCATTACTTGTGCTTGCACCTGTCTTATGCAGTTGCATTTCGGTCTTGCTTGCTTGTTCCTGTAGCTTTGAATTGTGATACAATTGTATCCACAGTTAATTCTTGCATTTGTATGAAGCTTGGTTGGCAACCTTACCTAATTTGCATACGATGCTTAGTTTTCAATCCCTGTGGTCTGCAGCTCCAGGAAGCCACCTCCATGGTATTAAGTCCAGTCTTTGTCCCACATTCATTTGAGGGCATTTGGTCCAGACTTGAGATTTTTGGTGTGCATGTTTATATGGGCACTGCCTATGCATGTTTCACTGTATTCACTTTGGGCTTTGACTTTACCACTACCTGACTTGAGTCTGCCTTGTTGAGTTCTTGAGCTTCAGTAGTTGTACTCATTGCATCTCGGCATTGACTTCGGTATATTTGGGCTTCACTGAATTTGTTATTGCACATTTGTGGTCTGTTCACCCATTACTGCACTTGCATTGCTGTTTGGTCTGAACTTGTTGTTGCACAGTTACTTACTTTGTGCATTCATTTTATTGTGCCTTGTGTTGAACCCAGTTTTAAAACTCGGGTTTGACCTTGTGCTTGTGTCATGATTTTAAATATATTTCACCTGTGTTGAACCCGTATTTTTATTTTGGGTTTGACCTTGTGCCCGGTTGTGTACATCATCACTGTTGTGGCAAGGTAGTGCACGCAAGCGTGAACTGCAGCCACACGGTATGGCTTTTATGATATTCAATCTTGCTTTGATTTATTGATCTTTTGCATATTCCATATGCTGTAGTGGCGAGGCAGTGCACGCGTGCATGTACTGCAGCCCTACTCGACTTAATATTTTAATTGATATTTCAATGGTTTGAACTATTTCGTTTATTCAATTCAATATTCTGAATTTCATTCGGATTTGGTTGAATTTGCTGCTTTGTTGTTTAACACTGTTACGTGTTATATTAATCGTTATCCGATTTCTTTATTTAAGGATCGGACAGACGAGATTTATTGTGACTGTCGTCTATTCATTATTTAATTATTATTGCTTCTGTGCACTAATAACTGAGTTTGAATTAGACTAACCCGAGTATTATTTTCTTTTGAATTTAATACTCGGGTCAGACCGAGTATTTACAGGTTGTAGATTTTAAGCTTTGGGTTGCTGCTTGAGCTATGAAGACTTTTCATATCTTTTGGAGTTGTCGTGTCATAGTCTAGGTTGATATGTATTCATGTATATTAGTCGATAATGTACTTGTATATGTAACTTCCCGAGTCGACTGTTGTAGTTGTATCATATGTACCGTGTCAAATGTATTGTAACTGACATCAGTTATTATATATATATGAGATTTTCTATTTCATCTGTGTTCAGCATTTATATTATCTGTGTTATTAGTTTATATTTTGTCCTAAACTATTATGAACCATCGTAGTTCGTTTTATACTGGAATTGGGGTATGTCGATGGGAGAAAATAAATCAAAGATGAAAAATGAAAGAATATATATATATATATATATATATATATTTATATACCACTCCTATCGAGATAACCAATACTAGTGTAAGGCCTAACTACTGATGGCCGCTCCTCAACAGCCTTATTCTCCGCGCTAGTTGATAGCACTACACCGTAGTGTTCTTGGCTAGCGTGGGTATAGAGGTGGGGCGTCACAAATTGAATTTATTTGAATTAAATTGTTATTTAATTTATTATTGCATATAAAATGCCAGTTAAATACCTGTTATTTATTATCAGTTTCTGCATTGATATTTATGGATTGTTTTGGATGATGATTGTGATGGATCGTGATTATTGATATTGGTTGAATGGATGTAGAGTTTGTATTGTTATAAACTGCAAGTTCGTTACGGATTATTATTAATTCGGGATTGCGGTTTGAAACAATATACAACCGTAAAAGGATTGAAATGATAAATATTCGTATCACTCGACCATATGATAGAAAATTATATACAGACACCGTGGTCTATATATAAAAATATTTTGAAATAATTTCTATGGTTTTGTAAAGAAATATATGGTTTCATATAAATATTGATTTTGGATATTATATAAATGTTATTTTATTCTTGATTTTAAGCTATGTATAAATTTATTTTAATATAGAATAAGTTTGATAATAAAGTTTGATTTTATTGAAGATAGTATGGTTAAGTATTTAAATTATATTTTAATATAGAGTTTATAACGATTTAAATAAATTAAGGTTGGAAGATAAATTAGAAATTTATTTGAAATTGAATTTATTTAAGAATTATACACAAATAAGTTTGATTTGAAATTTATTAAATTTAAAATTTTAAAAGATATGATTTTTCTAACTTGATTTTGTTTAAGATGATATAAAATGAATATTTCAAGTTTAAATTAATTGAAGGAACATTTAGTGATTTGTAATTTGGGGTTTATTTAAAAGATATTAGATTTGTTAAGTAAATATTTCAAAACTGAATAATAATGAAGTTAAATTAAGGTATATATGAAGTTATTAAACTTATTTTGAAATGGTGGAAGATTTAAAGCTTTCAAATATATGGAAATTGAAATGGTTTATTTGAGGTTCAAATCTGCATTTGAAATCGATATAAATTGAAATGGTTTATTGAAAACTGAATTAAGTTGAAATTTATGAATTAAGACTTGATATGAATTGAATTTTTAGATTCAAGTTGATTTGAATCAATTTGTGAAGTTAAGGAAATTATTTTATTTTATAAGGTAATTTTAAAATTTAAAACTATTTTATTATATATACTATTTGAATATCTAAACTGTTTAAGTGGTGAAAGTTATGGTTTCGAAGCTATGGATTTCAAAGGATCATGTTTTGAAAATGTTATATTTTTAAGTGTTTGGTTTTGAAAGTGTAATGACTTTAAAAATGCTATGATTCTGAATGGATATATTTGAAATGAAAATGATATCGTATTGACATGGTTTTGAAAGGCAATGGTATTTTAGTTTTAAAGTATAGACTATTTTGAAAGGACTGCGGTGTTATAATAAAGATTGGTTTTTAAAGCAACCTGGATCGGAAGTTTTCATACTCTCTGCCAACTTCGAAAACCACATTAACAACTGTGTACGCGATGGAGAATCCAGAATGAAGTAGGATGGTGGTGACGTTCTATTAAGGTATATACTGGACCCGACTCCCGTGAGTTGGCATACGGCGGCTAAAATAGGAGCAATTGATGGGCTAATGGGGGTAGCTCCTCTTATCGGATACACTTCTTTGATACCATTCTATTACTTTGTGATTGAGTGGGTGCACCATTGATTTTGGGAGTGTGGCTCGAGGTGAGCGGTAGTGGCTGCTACGCGATACCACCGGTCCGAAAGGGTAATTGGTATATCTACTCTGGCAATGCCTAGTTTTGCCATGTCACCTACCTTAGCGCTCCTTCTACGAGTTTGATTTGTGTCGTACCTACGGAGTATCCTTTGGTAGCCTCCCGATCTGGAGGTATTACGGTACTGTATAGACTATTGGCACTATATATGTGTTAAGGTGGAAAATGTAAAGCCTTAACACTATTTTTAAGTAAGTTTATTTTACTTTAGATATTATTATAATAGCGTATATTAGTACAAAGTAGATAGTTTAACGGATCCTTAAGGGTTGTGAATCCCGAACATCTCTTAAGTTACAGCACTCACGTTAGACACTGGATAGAAGATGTCAAACCCCGTAAACATCTCTGAGCCATTTCACTCATATTTATTTCTCGTTGCTTTAACTTACATAAGATCTTTTAGTTATGACTTGAATGTTTTGTCTTTTCAATTCGCTCGTGTCAGCCTGAGCATTACAGGATTTTGAAGACCTTATTTCTGGAGGACGAAGACGAAGATTGTATTACTATTATTTATTATATTATTCCACTACATTCATGTTGTTCCGCTGCATTATTATTCGTCTCTGTTATAGGTAACTCTGATTCTGTATTGTACTAGTATAATCAAATGTTTTGTAAACAGCTTCATGAACTGTTATTTGATTATTATATTTTGTCATTCCGATGTGAGATCTGTTTTGTTTTATTTCTTTCTCTGCTTTTCTTATTCACCCCAATAACAATCCGCTCTTTTGTATGGTTTAAGTCTGACATGTGTGGTCTATCGTCGATTTAAAGCGTACAAAAAGGAGGAATGTAGCAGTTAGTATCAGAGCTTTGGTTTAGCGATAAACCTTGGCTTTGTGGGGTCTGACTCTTTATTAATAGGGTAGTAATACCCTATGATGAGTCGCTGAGTGTATATATGAGAGAGCATATTTGTTAGTGTTATAAAGGTTTTTATATTGTGTTAATTTGTTCCATTTTCGATTTATAAATTCTGGTTGGTGCATGGGATGCTATGACATCGATAGGGATTTCTAAACACTTAATATGACAGATCGACACAATATTTGTTTTAAAATATAGGTGAATGAAATAATTTTGCCTACTGTATATTTTTTATATATGAAACAATGATTTATAAAGGATATTTGGTTGCAATATATTAGTTGTTATGTAATGAAATTTATGAATATAGGTTGGAAATAAGACTTAAAAATAAGATAAATGAAATTTAGAAATTTAGAACTTAAGTTCCAGGGTATTTGAAAATTTCTTTCAAATGATTTTGGAATATAATAATAATATTATTTAGAAGTATTTTCTGATATAAATATTTCAATATGATTTGAAGGAATTGCTTTAAAGAAATTTTGAAAAGAAATAAGTTCTGTACTCCCCTCTCTATCGCTGTAAAATAATATCAGTGATGAGTGCACGCGTCATCGACATTCATTTTCAAGTTTCTAAGTGGGAAGGCCACTGTAGTAGTTTTACTGTAGATTTATTTTGATAAACAAATATAAATTTTAAATTGTTTTAGATATAATTGGATATATAAGTTGTAAGTATATATATTTATCTATTTTTAAAATGATTTAAAATTAGACCCGGTATTTAGTTCTTAAATTCTGTTAATTAATAGTTTCAATTATGTTAGTGAAATGGAATGTAACTAATTAATAATTGGAACCTCTAAATGAGATAAGAGATTTAATGCTAAGTTATGAATGAAATTACAAGCAAGTTGAAATTTCTAACTTATAAAACAAAAGATATAATTGTTGAACATTAAATTAATTTAAAAGAAATGAGATAAACTTGTATAATTTTTTAATTTGCATTCTTTAATATATATAACTTACCAAAATATTAAAAGTTGTCATGTTTAATAAGAAAACGTAATGGAAATTGTACAAGTAAACTTATGCAATGAAAGTGTTCAATGAATCACTTTTACAAATAAGAAATATAGTGTTATAAACTTAAGTTATAATTGAAATGCTACTATAATAAAATGAGATAGAAAGTAAGTATTGTAAATGAGTAATTAGAAACTTAAGTAAATATATTTAAATGCTAACTAATTGAATTACACATGAATACTGTAAATAAATGAAATTAAATAATGAATAAATGAATGGAATGCAAATAAAATAAATTTGCATTATATATGGGTAAATGAAAATGAATTTGTAAGCAGTGAATAGAAATAAACGAAAATAAGACTGAATGAATGAATGTGAAATTAGTTACAAAGAATCTTATATAGTACTCTAAGAATATGCTTACATATGTTTAAATTAAGTTGTTTATGAGTAACATATGTAAGAAATGAAGATAACGTATGAAAATAAAGAATGGAAATGAAAACTGTAATAAATAAAATGTAAATTAAAATGATAAATTATTATATGAATGAAAAGGAAGAGAAGCAATAAATGTTATGAAATGAAATTAATAAGTATGAACTTAATTTATGCTTGGGGTCATTGTTTGTTTGGTTTATGTTTGTTTGGGCAAGGATACTTTAAAATTGTTTGATTGTATGAATAATCTATCTAGTTTCATCTAAGACCGTGGTGTAAATGGTGCACTTAGTAGTTTATTTTTCATTCCATACAATTTAAAGTTTTTGAACCCGAACAACTATTTGTTTTGTTTGATATGAATGGATAATTAATTTGTGTTGATTTTGTATGATGATTGTATATTGGTTGCATGTGATTGCTGTTTATATTTATTTGCTTGTTAGTGGTTGAAACAACTTTAAATGTTTCATTTTATATAATTATTAACTCTTTTTGGATTATATAAGTGAAATGCAGGTTATGGAACCAATTGTTACTGCTTTTGGTTTCATAAAATAAGCGTTAATTGCCCGACCAATAGGTACGTTTTCGGATTATGGTTTTATAGCGTTATTATATTATTTTTCCCATGTTGGGATATATATTATTTTGGAAAATGTATGTTGTGTATTGTTATATTTGATATTGTAATTTCTCCCGCAAGGAGAATATGCCGAAATTTTTCATAAATTTTGGACTTAGAAAATTTTATGAAAATATTTTCAAAACTTTGTTAAATTGAAAATAAAAGATTTAATTGTTTATAAATTTATATATTTTTTTTAAATTATTTTATTTTGTAAATTTGTTCTTTATAAATTTAATATTTTAAATAAGATATTTGACTACTTAATTCCTTCTTTTCCCTTCTTTTTCTTTTTTGGGGACGAAAGTTTTGAGTGGAGGAGAGTGTAACGGCCCGTAATTTTTCTATAATTTAAAGTTGTTAATTTAATAAGATTTTGGTAAGTAATTATAATATTGGTTTGGAAATGATAAACTTATAAAAGTGTGAATGTAATAAAATAAGTTGAAACGTAAATTTATTCATAAGTAATAATAGACATAATAAAATGGATGGAAATGTATATTTCGTTTATAAGATAAAATAAAATAATGGAACCAAGTTGAATACATTAATTGATATTTTAATTATAATTAATGTATGAGATTTGCTAAAATTTAAATATAAGCAGAATTGTGGTGGTTAATACAAATAAAAGATGGGAATGAGAATATGTTAAGTAAATGAAAGGTAGACAATAGTAACTAGGTTTATAGAGTAAAAATAGACTTAATAAAAGACTGGAATTGAATCATATCTGTTTAATTGAAATTAATTATAAATAACTAGGATTTAATTTGCAATAATTGGATTAATTGCAAACAAAGGAAATTAAATATTTAAAAAAAATTCATAAATGGAAATTAGGATGAAATTTGAGAATATTAATGTAATAAATCATGAACCAATGTTAATTTTATCCATTTGACAATAAGAGATTGAATGATAGGATGAAAAGTCAATTAAATGGAATTATTGAAATTTAATGTGAAATTGCTAAAATTATTGAATTGTGCGTAAACATGAGAATTAGTGAAATAGTTAACATGGAATTAACATGGAAATTTATTTTAAATTGTTATAAATTTCTAAGCAATCAAAATTGATAAAATTTGTCAATTATAGAATTTGAATTGAAAGGTGATTTAATTAATTAATAATTTATTTATTTAATTAACTAAAAAATAGCCATTTTGGCCACTGACTCGGATTTCGATGAAAGTAGTTTCATCGGATTTATAACGGTGAACTATTGTAGCATTTCAAGTTTCATAATGATCGTGCTTGTCGTTTGATCATACGGGCTTGAAATGCTAAAAATCAATTAAATTGAAATCAATAGAAATTAGTTTGAAATAAACTGATTTTAATGTAACTTCTTCATATGATGGAATTTGGACTTGAAACCTGTTCCATTGATTTTAAAATATTTAAAAACATCTATTTTGATATATGGGTTGACCCATTTTCGTTTCGGAGGCAGAACTGGCTTTTTAGGTCGTTTATCGTTCCAACCCAAATCAAATTTGATCCTTTATTTCTATTTTCTAACCTACCTATAAATATCCGATTATAAATCCTAGCCTATTTCTTATTCCTCATTTCTATAGGTATAATTCTGTTTGCTTCTCCTCTTTCAATGGCAGACAAAACTCTAAATCCCAAACTGCAAATTCAAATCAAAAGTCAAATTGAAAATTCAGCCTTCTCAAACAATAGCAAATTATATATCGATTTGAAGCTCTCGACTAGTGCATCTTAGATTTGTAATTCATTTTCCAGTTTGAACCTCTTTCTTTCCAGAAATGGAAGAACAATTTGTGGTCGTTCGTTGATCGTCGATCAACTTCGCCTGATCGACAAATCGAGGGCACCGTTGTGTAGAGAGTCGAGAGCGTTGATCATCGGTGGTATTCGCTTGGAGTTTTAGCGGTTGGATCGAGCTACAAAATTCAAACTAGGGTTTATTTTGACAGTGGCGGCTGCTTGTTTTGGCATGGTTTCACACGCGATGTACAGAGGAAAACCGATGTGGGTATGAAGCCGTGATGGCCAGCGGCGCAGATGGCGCGACACGCGGTGGCGCGTGGCGTCGGTAGGCGCCGCGACTTCGATTGCTGGCGATGCTTCGTGTGTTCAAACGAACGCGTGCTCTAGGGTTTCCTGCAGCCGCGTGAGGCACGGGGGTGATGATGTGTAAGTGTACTCTGTTTTTTTTAATTTAATTTTAAATCGTTCTAATTATCATAACTTATGCATATGAGGTCCGATTTAGACGCGGTTTCTTGCATTAGGATCGTATCAAAATTCTTGACATTATGACGCTGATTTGGATGAATTTGAAGAATATTTGAATTTTGAATTTAAATTCAATTTAAATTCAAAGGTGAGTGTTTTAACCCACTCACAACTTCTAAAATTTCTTATGTTTGTTAAATTTAATTCATGATGTGATTAGTAATTAATTTATGATCGTTTGGTATATTTTTAATCATCATCTCAGTTAAATTGAATTAATTTGAATTAAATTATTATTTAATTTATTATTACATATAAACTGCCAGTTAAATACCTATAATTTATTATCAGTTTCTATATTGATATTTATGGATTGTTTTGGATGATGATTGTGATGGATGTTGATTATTGGTATTGGTTGAATGGATGTTTAGTTTATTTTGTTGTAAACTGCAAGTTCGTTATGGATTATTATTAATTTAGGATTGCGGTTTGAAATGGTATACAACTGTAAAATATTAAATTGCGGATTGAAATGAGAAATATCCGTATCACTTGGCCATAGGATAGAAAATTATATACAAACACCGTGGTCTATATATAAAAATATTTTGAAATGATTTCTATGGTTTCGTAAAGAAATATAAGGTTTTATATAAATAATGATTTTAGATATTATATAAATGTTATTCTATTCCTAATTTTAAGCTATGTATAAATTTGTTTTAATATAGAATAAGTTTGATAATAAAGGTTGATTTTATTGAAGATCATATGGTTAAGTATTTAAATTATATTTTAATACAGAGTTTATAATGGTTTAAATAAATTAAGGTTGGAAGATAAATTTGAAATTTATTTTAAATTAAATTTATTTAAGAAATAAAAGCAAATAAGTTTGATTTGAAATTTATTAAATTTGAAATTTTAAAAGATATGATTTTTATAACTTGATTTCGTTTAAGATGATTTAAAATGAATATTTCAAGTTTAAATTAATTGAAGGAACATCTAGTGATTTGGAATTTGGGGTTTATTTAAAAGATATTGGATTTGTTAAGTAAATATTTCAAAACTGAATAATAATGAAGTTAATTTAAGATATACATGAAGTTATCAAATTTAGTTTTGAAACGGTGGAATATTTAAAGCTTTAAAATATATTAAAATTGAAATGGTTTATTTGAGTTTGAAATCTGCATTTGAAATCGATATAAATTGAAATGGTTTATTGAAAACTGAATTGAATTGAAATTTATGAATTGAGATTTAATATAAATTGAATTTTTGGATTCAAGTTGATTTGAGTCAATTTGTGAAGTTGAGGAAATTACTTTATTTTATAAAGTAATTTTAAAATTTAAAACTATTTTATTATACATACTATTTGGATATCTAAACTGCTTAAGGGGTGAAAGTTATGGTTTCGAAGCTACGAATTTCAAAGTATCATATTTTGAAAATGTTATATTTTCAAGTGTTTGGTTTCGAAAGTGTTATAACATTGAAAATGCTATGATTCTGAAAATGGATCTATCTGAAATGGAAATGATATCGTATTAAGTTTTGAAATGGAAATGATATCGTATTGACATAGTTTTGAAAAGGTAGTGGTATTTTGGTTTTAAAGGATAAACTATTTTAAAAGGACCGCGGTGCTATAATAATGATTGGTTGTTAAAGAGACCGGGTTCGGAATTTGTCATACTCTCTGCCAACTCCGAAAACCACTTTAACAACCGTGTACGCGGTGGAGATTCTAGAATGAAGTAGGATGGCGGTGACATTCTATTAAGGTATATACGTGGACCCGACTCCCGTGAGTGGGCATAAGGTGGCTAAAACATGAGCAATTAATGGGCTAATGAGGCAGCTCCTCTTATCAGACACACTTCTTTGATACCATTCTATTACTTTGTGATTGATTGGGTGCGCCTTTGATTTTAGGAGTGTGGTTCGAGGTGGGCGATAGCGGCTGCTACGCGTTACCACCGGTCCGGAAGTGTAATTGTTATATCTACCCTAGCATTGCCTAGTTGTGCCGTGTCACCTACTCTAGCGTGCCTTCTACGAGTTTGATTTGTGTCATACCTATGGAGTATCCTCTGGTTGCCTCACGATCTGGAGGTATTACGGTACTGTACAGACTATTGGAACTATATATGTGTTAAGGTGGAAAATGTAAAGCCTTAACGCTATTTTTAAGTAATTTTATTTTACTTTATACATTATTATAATAGCGTATATTACTACATAGTAAATAATTTAACGGATCTTTAAGAGTTGTGAATCTCGAACATCTCTTAAGTTACTACACTCACGTTAGACACTGGATAGGAGATGTCAAACCCCGTAAACATCTCTGACGCCGTTCCACTCATATTTACTTCCCGTTGATTTAACTTACATAAGATCTTTTAGTTCTGACTCGAATGTTTGTTTTTTCAATTCGCTCGGGTCAGCCTGAGCATTACAGGATTTTGAAGACCTTATTTTTGGAGGACGAAGACGAAGACTGTATTACTATTATTTATTATTTTATTCCACTACATTCATACTGTTCCGCTACATTGTTATTCATCTCTGTTATAGGTAACTCTGATTCTGTATTGTACTAGTACAATCAAATGTTTTGTAAACAGCTTCATGAACTATTATTTGATTATTATGTTTTGTCATTCCACTGTGATATTCTGTTTTGTTTTATTTCTTTCACTGCTTTTCTTATTTACCTCAATAACAATCTGCTCTTTTGTATGGTTTGAGTCAGACGTGTGTGATTTATCGTCGATTTAAAGCGTACAAAAATCCTGGATGTTACAGTCATCTACGATTGCAAATACATATTGACTATGATTTATTGATTGTATTTGAGAGGAACCAAAAAGATCTAAGTGAAGAAATTCAAGGGGTTGAAAAGTAGAACTCATATATTTCGTTCCCTAATACCTTCAAAGATAATGTTTGACTCATTATCTTCAATGTGACTTTTACCACTTACGAATTTAATTTTAAAACCTTTATCGCGCAACTGATTAATACTTAATAGATTATTTTTTAAATTCCAAACTAGCAAAACAATGAAAATAGTAGGAATTTTTGAATTATCGACATTGTTGTTGCCAATCACTTATCCTTTGGACTTATCACCAAAATTGACCTATCCTCCATCTTCGTAAACTATATCTTTCAAAATCTCTAGATTTCCATCCATGTCTTAAACAACCACTATCCAATATCCATTTATCCTTTTTGATCTGTAGTGTCAGATTACCAGATGCTTGTTCATCAAAAGCCATATAATACACCCGTTCCTACAATTTATTCCTTTTTAGTGGATCATGCGACTTTTCATAATAAATAGATGCAAATCTATGACACATTGTAATGTTGATTTTACAAATTATCCTTTCAAAAATAGTGCTAAAAATATTATTATGTAATGCCATATAAACTTTTCAAAAATCAGATTACGGGTACCTTGAAAACCATCGCTCTGATACCAAATGTAAGATTGTGAAATAGGGATCTTAAGGCTAAATTAACAATAGAAGGGGGTGAATAGTATTTTCTAATTTATATGAATCTTTTGAAATCTTTTGAAATTATACTTATGCAATTATAATCATAGAAACAAGCACAGAATCAAAACACAGATAAAAGTAAATACGGTAAAAGTAAAAAGAAAGAACACACCAGGATTTTATACCGGTTCGGAGTTACCCTACATCCAATCTCATACAATTCTCTTTATGGATTTATTTTCAACCAGTAAATGCAAATACAGTCTCGATTTCAAAGCTACGAGACACCCCCTCTAGAATCCTAGCCTTTAGGTAGAACCACTAGATTTATGGGCTACTACGCACACCTAATTGATTTAATCACATTACTATCACACCTACTTGGATTTCAGAGATATCAAGTAAACCAAAGAGTATAAGAGTATGATTTGATAGAGTTTACAGACTTAGATCTTCAATCTTGATTATTATTGATCCTATAACTCTTGAATAGCACTTTGATCTTGATTGGAGTGAGAGAGATGATAGAAATTAGAGAGAAAATGATAGAGAATCAAACTAATGGTGATTGAGTTTGATTCTGTTGAAATTCTACAGAGTATGGTTATATTTTTTTAGAAAATGAAATAAGATAAGGAGGAGAGAAGAAGAATGAAAAAAATTCATTGGAAAGACATGCATTTATAGAGGAATAACGGTCATGTCCACTCAAAAAGAGATACGACAAATAGTCACTTCTTTTGAAATACGATTATTGAAAATCATGGCCAGTATGTCGACATTAGGGGTTGAGTATGTCGACATACTCTTTTTAATTTTGAAAAACACTTTAAAATATTATTTTGAAAATGTATTTCTTTGTAAAATAATTTGGTACTTTGTAAACATGCTTAAATATAATTTATTCACTTCTAAATCATAATAAAACTAGAGAAAAATTATATGGTAATATTTTTGAAAAATAAACCAATATAAATCAATATTTAATAAAACCAATAACTTGGTAAAATATCAAAAACTTAAAATAATATTTATAAGTGAAAGAAATTGAAAACTATTTAAAAGTTTCTTTGAAAAGAATATTTAAAATTGATTTAAAAATAGCGAAAGAGAGAGAGAGAGAGATGCGAGAGAGATTAAGTGCTATTAGAATTTTAACATAAATCTATGACTCTATAACTTATTTGGAATATATTGAAATCTTGAACTCTCCAATGTTCATGAGTCTTCATTCTCTGTCTCTTGAGTCTCTATAACAACATCATGAATCTCTTCGATTTATACTTGATATTATACAATCTTCTTAAATCATTACCTGTCTAATATCCTACACAATGTACTATATACTTTGATAAAACATTAGTATTTATGTTTTATATGATTTTCTAAAATTGTTGTCATCAAAAACAATATCCCAAGTACTAACATTCTACTAGATTTGATAGGTATGAATCAATCACTCTTCGTCAATCTATAGACTATGTACCAGATGTTATCGTACCTTTCTCTAGTCCTCAATAATCCATCGATGAAGTCCATCGATACTTATTCCCACTTCCACTCGAAAACTTCTATTTGTTGCATCAACCCACTTCACTTCTTCTACTTTGCCTTTACCGATTGGCTGTTCATACACTTCGAGATGAATGTCTTGACACCCTTTTTCGTCCCCTCCAATAATACATCTACTTCATATCAGGTACATCTTATTATCGCCTGAATGTATAGTCAGTCTAGAATAATGGCACTCTCGGAGCACTTTATCCCGCAATCCATCTACATTGATAACAAATAATTTCCCCTCCTTATAGAGCCAACCATCTCAGTTGAGTATATACTGCCCCATCTCATCACACTCCAATCCTTCTATATTTTTCTATAATCTCTATTAGTCTAACATCTTGCTTTTGACTAGTACCAGTCCTCTCGATCAATATCGGTCTGATTGTTAAGTTCGCTAACATTTGTAGCTCTAACTCATAATGAGGTCTGAAGTCATAGCTAATAATATACTCCAATTACGTCCACCTAAGGAACACTATCCTTAAGCTGGCATGTCTTCTGCTCAATTTTTTTTGCGACCGCATTTCCCTTACCATTCTTATAAGAAATCCTAAAGACATAAGATACTAGGAACTCCAACCATCGCTGCTAATAGTAGAGTTCCCTTTGGAAGAAAAGGTACTTTAATGAGTTATGGTTTATATTGTAACACAACATAAATATTAATAAGAAATAAATAAAATAAGTAAATTAATTAAATAAGAAAAGGATAAAATTGAAATTTTGTGAAAGTCAAAATTTGACTATGAAAGTTATGTCGTGCGTACATGGTGAAATTCTAATCAATTTCCATATAAGATGTTCTAAAAACGGCGCTCAAAGAAAAAAGGTATGGACAATTGAATTTTTGGATTTAATGTAATTTAAATGAAATCCAAACTAAAATAAATAATTAGTTCTTAAATTTGAAATTCAAAATTGTAATAGCAATTACACTCAGGGGTTAAGTAATTGTTAAAACTAACATTAACTTTAAGGAATTAATTAGGGTAATAAATAAATATATAAAACAATGGCAAACTAAATAGTTTCTAGAATAAACCCAAAGGGCGACCGCCTACAATGGGACGGTCGATGCTAGTGGTCGACCGGTAGGGTAGGGGAGGTCGATTGGTTGTCATGTGGGGGCTAAGGTTTGTTTGCAACATTTAGCGATATAGATTTAATTATTTTAAACAACCTTAAATCTGATGGTTTTGGTGCATTCCAACCACTATAAATAAGAGCCTAGACCACTCATTTTTTTCACAAATTATTTTTGGAACCAAACGAAGCTCCGTTGGTCTCTCTCTTCAAAGGTTCAAAATAGTTCTTTAGGGTTTCAAGTAATAGATTCTAGATGTTTATTATTTTATTTCTATTTATATTCTTCTCCAATCCCTAAATTTTTAAATCTAATGTATATACAATTCCCTTGTTGAATACATCAAAAAAGGGAGATCTAAAAGAGATTATTGACGGCATGACAAATCCAAGAGGAGGAAGAGCTAGGACCTGTTAAGAGGGGAAATCTTATTCTTTCTAATTCTAATAATTGAATAGTGTAGTTTGGATTTGGTATATGCCTTGGAGAATTTTGTTTTATGAAAGTTTCATATTAAAACCCTCAAAATCTCACTAAGCGAAATGTTAATTCTTAGGTTGGAATCTCAATTGTATTTATATATTAAAATAATAGAATTTGTGTAGATTTTACAATTTCAATCTTTTACTTTCTATTCCACTTCTTATCCTTTTCTTTGGATCTAATTAGGAGTTTTGATCAGGAAATAATGTGTAAAGTATGAATTTTTGTCCATAGTTTGCAGCACCTATTTCCACAATTTTAATAGAAATTTCCTTTGTCTAATTTCATATCAAAAGAAGTTGAATAGAGCGGAATAGTATTTAAATTGTAAGTTTCAAATATAGATTTATTCCATTATTTTAGTATAAACTGAACTGGGTTTAGATTCTATTTTATATAAGTCTATTGATTGATTATGGATATTGGATTTATGGTATATTTATTGAAAATGAGGCTTGTATAATTTTTGAATATTCGATATTCAAATGCTACTTTAAGGCGTGATCTCCGCACACTTATAAAAATATTACTGGGTGTGTGTGTGTGTGTGTATAAATTAGCGCAAATAACATATAGTTATAACATATTAATTACGTACTTAATATGTTATTAATTAATATGGAATCCCCCTTAGGTAGGTAGTTAATTGTAGAGGTGGAATAAGAAGTTTTCTTATAAGGCCTTAATAATGGATATGGTGAGATGTGTGATAATATGTTAAGGGAGTGTTATAAAATAGGGATGCGAGATCAGTCAAAAGCACATAGAAGTCTACCCAGCTAATCTGACTACCAAAAGTATAACTTTGGAGTTGATGTGAGACATTGCCTATAATAGATAACAATGGATGACGCGAGGTTAGTCCCAAATTCTATAGGGTAAATATGACTAACTAATCTGGCTACCAGTACCTACGAATAGTCGGGCTAATGTGAGACGTCACTACGGGGTACATGTCATGGTACGAAGGACCTGCTTTAGGGATTGATGGTAGTAAGTGGCTATGTGAAGGCCCGCCTCTTCCCTATGTAGGAAGTAGTAAATGATCAAGTTTAGGTTAAGCACAGTAGTGGATATCTTGGGAAGGGTATGAGTTATTAAGTAACCAAAGAGATTTCATGCAATGTCAGCTAGATAAATACCAGTGAGGATCTCGCCTTGGGATACGTATTAAATAATGGGGCATCTGCCTTAAATAAGGTATTAAATGGCACGAGTCTGTCATATTCCCATTAAAAAGGCATTCATGGCATGGGCAGTATCTCATACAATGATAGGACATTACTGACGATAGATATGTGTTATTGGGTTGTAAGAGTAATAGTTAAGGAACCGGAATTCGAAAATCCTTTGAGCTAGAGTTGGAAAGATCAAAGCTAATATATGAAAGACATATTCCTATTTAGATTATACTGCCAAGAACTATTATAGTAAGGCTCTGGATTTTTATTCACCAGACATATATTGTTCGGACTCCCTTCACATTAGAACACGGGTAAGGAAAGGCAATGCTAAAGGCGAAGGCGAGGAGAAAACTTATGGCAGTTTATCTATTTATCTACCTATGTTATTTTTTGATGTACCCATTGAAAAATAATGTTGTATTTTAAAAATATTGTACTATGGATAGGTGACAGTTGTTATTAGTATTATGTTATGGATTTTAAACGAAATGGGTAGTATTTCTGTTATTATATTTTATCCTTCCGCTTGGGTTTTGAATGTGTAGATAAATAGCGATGTATTATTCATTGTACCAACTAACCACTTGCTTTGGAATGGGTTTATGTTTCGATGGGCCTTTTTTGGATCGAAATTTTGGCGTGTTTTAAGGGAGGTTGTTGCACATATACAACTTGAACCTTTCTCCAAGTACATAATGCGTCAATATCTTCAAAGCAAAAAAAATCGATCTCAACTCCAAATCATAGGTTGGATGCTTCATTTCAGGCGACTTCGACTATCGACGATCGTAGGCAACGACCTTATCTCCTTGCATTAGTACCAACTCAATCCATATGCATCAGTGTATACTGTTACCTTCTCAATCCTACTCAGAATGGTCTACACTATTGCCCTCATCAACCTTTCCACCAGACTCACGAGTGCATGCTCACATTTCATATCCCATCCAAAAGTCTAATTCTTCTTCATCAAATTGGTTAACAATGATGCTACCTTTAAGAACTCCTTGGTGAAATGTCTACAGTTTCCTGCCAATCCCAGGAAACTTCTCTTAGTAGCATTCTTGGGTTGGTTCTAGTCTTGAACCGCTGCCACCTTGGTTCAAGATCTATTGTGATGTCCTGCTCAGAGATGACATGACCTAAAAATCTCACTTCCCTTCTCCAAAAACGAAAATTTAAAAAATTCGCTTTCAACTTATATTTCCTTAACTCTTCAAGCATAATCCTGTAGATGCATTGAGCGTCCCTCCTCCATCGTGGAATAGACTAGAATATCATCTAGATTACAAGCACGAACTTATTTAGCCAATCCTTGAAGACACGATTCATGAGATCAACAAAGTATACCATAGCATTGGCTGGCCTGAACAGCATAACCAACCACTCATAGAAACTAAACAGTGTACGAAGCATAGTGATCGACACATTCTACTTGGCTACTCTCAGCTGGTGAATTCCCATCACAAGAACCAATCGAGGGAACACCTTCGCACCATGGAGCTGATCGAACAAGTCATCAATACACAAAAGTGGTTACTTGTTCTTCCTCCTCGCCTTATTTAGATCACGGTAGTCTACACACAACCTCATAGACACATCCTCCTTCGTGGCAAATTGTATGGGTGCACCCTATTCAGATATACTCCTCCGAATGAACCCTCATCTCAATAAGTCATTCACTTCAACCAGCAACTCCTTGTTGCCATACGCTCAAATGTATAACTATCGGTCTGACATCATTCACTCAATGCATGTGGAACTCAATCTCTTGGTGTGGCCGTAATTCGATCACCACCTTGAATATGTTCGGATACTCTCCAACGATAGGCACAGATAGCAACTCGTCCTATGAGACCTTGAGAGAATATAAGAAGCTAACCATAACCTCATCCTTTGGTAGGCAACCAATCACTACCTTCTGCTGCTCCTCAAACCTATCATCACCAACAGCTTCTTACATTCCACCATTACTGCATACTTTCTTAGCCAATCTGTCTCCAAGATAATACCAAACCCCAGCGAAACTCAATACAAAGTAATCGCAAACAAAAGAGCATCCATGACTTAATAAGACCAAAGCACGACGAACTACAAAATTAGTGGGGTATTCAACACGGTCGTCACTACTAAAGGTGACCAATTATTTCGAGTCTTAATCCCTATGTATTTACCAGATCACTGGATATAAAGGAATGTGAAGCCTAGGTATCGAACAAAACACATATGGAAACTCCATAAATAGAATGCATACCTTGAATAGTGATACCTTTCCCCTTCTCCTTCGCATAGGGAGCACTCAACGAAGTCAAAATGGCATCTAAAGCATATTCCTTCACTGTTTTCTTATGTTGCACTGCTTTCAAAAAAATCTTCAGCACATGTCCGAACATGCCATAGTTATTGCACTTCTTCTTTCTCTCGAACTAGCCATCCCAATCAAGTGGCCCTTATCTCCATAATAATAGCAGGCAGGATCACACTTTGCCTTCTTCTGAGCGTTTCCCCTTTGAATCTGCTTTCACTTCCCATTCCATTTCTTCTTCCCTCTGCCACCTTACTAGGGTTTTGGCTCTTCCTTGACTGCAAAAAAATTGGAGTTAGGGTACAAACTCTCAAGTTGAAGGGCTTTCTGAACTAGCTTCTCAATTGGCTCATCAATGTGTTCCACAAGCTTCTCCCTCAGGTAGTCATCTAACCCCATAATAAGCTTCTCATTCTTCTTCGGTGGAATTTCAATGAAAGACCTTACATACTTTGACAAAGCTTTAAACTCGACTGCATACTCGGAGACAAACATGTCCCCCTTGCTTTAGGTCTGTAAACATCCTAAACAACACTAACTTTTGGGCAACCGACATAAAATTCTCCTCAAATCTAGTTTTGAATCGGTCCTAAGTAAAGTGGTTCTCAAGTGTGGAAACCTTAATAGCATTCCACTAGTTCATGGCTCTCCCTTGAAGCTGTCTGAAAGGCAACCTCTTCCTCATCGCATCATCTAATTCCAAGTCATTGACAATCCCTTCGCATGTGACCAACCAATCCCGCACTTCCATAGCTGATTCTATTTCTTGGAGAGGTTTGCCACCAAGACTGGCAAAGTCCTTATTCAGCTTTATAAAATTGACCCTGAGTGCCTACACTAGGGCACAATCATCAATTCAAAATTAAGAGCAGCCGCTTGTTAGGAGTAGAAAAATTAGAGCAGCCGCTTGTTAGGAGTAGCAAAATTAGGAGCAACATGCACTTTAGCACCACCACCAACATTAAAATTAGTATAAGCTGGTTTTGTTCCTTAGAATGTTTTGCAAGACTGGCGAAGTCCTTATTAAGCTTCACGAAATCAACTGTGTGTGCCTGCACTTGAGCATCACCACCAACGAAAAAATTAGGAGTAGAGGCTTGGGCCTTTTTCGGCATGTTTGCCATCATTTCTTAAACATAGTTTTCAAGTCAAGGTTAGCAGCGCCTAAGCCCACTACTTCCTCGACTTCAAAAATGGAGTTTCTTGGAGCATTTCCTGTATGCCAACTCATTCTTGATCTATGATAAGAACGATCAGTCTCTTATAAAGAAAAATGCATAAATGATACCCATGTGTGCATGGGACCTATAAACTATGTATTTATACTACAATATAGTTTTGAAAACCAAAATATATAACAAGTATGCTCTCTCCCATGTGTGTGTGTCTATACACAGACACGCACTCTCTTTCGATCCGGTTTAAGGTGACAACACCTTCCCTATCTCTACTTGACCATGGTGGTAACTCAGTTTAATAACGCAAACTGCGCTCTAATATAAATGTGACAACCTCCACACACCTCATAAACCTTGTATACCTAAAGAGTTAGCTACTGCGGTGCTCGATCAATGTAAGACGACTATCAAGGGTTTAAAGAAGATAAACAATCATAAAACCTGTCATATATCACATAGCGCATTGAATAAGAAAATAATAGTAAACATCATAGACAGAAAACAGGTGAGACTGTACTAACTAAATGAACCAAAAGATCAGAGTACATAAGTTCACAAAATTATACAAGATAGTGATAGAGTTTGTACAACTGATAATAAACTCAAAGATAAACAGTCTTTAAGTAAAATAAATGAGCATTGTCTAGGCTTCATAGTGCCACACAGCTGAAAAAGATATATTAAGTCCATATATAATATGAGAAAGCACCATCTTCTGTCGTTCTCTACACAACGAATGCATACCACCTAAACCTGCTATCTAGTCTACATATTTAAGAGTGCCCAAGATAATAAGAAACAAAATATAAAACCTCAAGTCAGACAACGACCTAGTATGAGCGAAAGAAATAACAAAATGTTGTATAAGTCGATTTAGAAAGGAACATAGGTGTCAACCCAAAAAATGGATCAACACCCTGGTTTGAGTGTGAAAGCACCCGCCGTGTTTCTTAGAGCAAACATATAGAAAATAAATGTGAAAAGAGCAAAAATAATAAAGAGATAAGAAGATTTTTATAGTGGTTCGGCTGTTAACGAAGACTACGTCCACTTTATAGCATTTATTCACTGACGGTTGTAACAAGATTGATTTAGATTACAATATTATTGAATTTCCTAAGTTAGATCTAAATCACAAGTATTTAGAGGCAATCGGAGGATCTTAGTTGCTCCTTTGTGAATATTGTGTGGGAGAAAAAGAGTGAAGAACAGTAATGGCATAGTTGCAGTTTCCAGTCCAAAGATCAAGTCCCTTTTCTATTGCAGATGGAATGGTATTTATAGGGGTTGGAGATTACTTAGGCTAGAGCTACTTTCCTTGAAGCATACGCTTATCATGTAGAAGAAGCCCAAAAGGTATGAAGGCAATCCAAGCAAAGGATTTAGATCGGTACCGATCCAATGGGTTTAGATTGGTGTCGATCCAAATAGATAAACTATTTTTATGTCCTGTCTATTTGGTTGGGTTGCTTTCTTTGTTATGATGCTCTCCATGTAATTTTGTAGCTTGTTGACATTTGACGATGATTCACCTATGTGTCAGATAGAATGCATCTTGAATCGGATGAGTCTTCACTTCTTGAAGTTCGATGCTTGAAATATTACCAAACTTGTTAGATGAGCTTAATTGAGGTATAAGGTCATAATGCAAAAGGACTGGAGCCACTAGGAATGAAAAGTTCAGATTAATACTAATCTGATGTGCTGATTCGAAAAGTTAGACGATGTTTGGCCTATACTTCTTGAAGGCCTTAATCTCGTTCTATTAGGCCTATTAGTGAAGTCTCAAGACATCTTGGATCCGTTTGGATGTTCTAACTCCTGTTGAATTCTACTAGGTTAAAAACCCAATTAACATTTGTCCCTAGATTGTGCTTTCATTTAAAATAAGATGTGCTATGGAACTAATTGTCCTTGAACTTCTATAATGAGAAATCTGATTGATTGTATTGAGCTATTTTCAACAAGAAGTCTTTGACCTGTCCATTAGCTGCTCAACCCCTGATGTTAACCCTCGTTATTAATGCTAACAACGTGATTTTCACTTCATAGTTTCTAGGGTGCTCAGGAATGGCAAGTGTATGTCATGCTCGATGAGTTTGGCATAATCTGGATGCAGCATTTAGATTAGTAAGTAGTTCCAACATGATGACTTGGAGTTGACCAAGGATGGAATTTTTTTGAAGAATTTTCCATTACTTATGCGTCTTTTGATCAATTACTTGGTTGGTTGTCCATTAACCGTTTATTCTAGTTTTACTTAGAATTCTAATTATCTATATAGGTGATGCTATCTACACCCCAGGGACTACGTAGTTCTTTAGCTTGGTACAGAAAATTCACGTGATGATTTTAGGATGGCAGTAATCGTAGAGAGAGATAGTTGAATTTTTGATCGTACTTGGTTGGTGGCGAAGCTGAGTTTTGCCTCGGATGAGTGTATGCCATTCTGGAGCCAAGTCCTGCATTCGGTCTTCATCTGTCTCTTATTGAGAATTTCGTTAAGTTTCTATCATCGTTTCGAATTCTAGAATGATGATTTATTTCAAAAGTGGGTACAGTAGATGATTCCATCATATTGCTTTTCTCGTTTCTTCACTTCTAGTGATCCTAAAAAGAAAATCTTTAGATGTCGCTTTGGACAGCGGTTCAGCTATCGATTTCTCATCGATAATGGCTAATTTCCAAGAAAAGTAATCTTAAAGTACAATGTAAGTCATCAACGTACAAAGGATGGTCCATTCATGGTGTTTGGGACACTGAACACACTTTGCATAGAGAACGTGCTTCACCAGCGTCGGTCAATGCTTGGAATTCAACATGTCGACATACATCAACTTCCCTTGCATTCCAGCGGTTGGCCATATGGGGATATTATTCAAAGTAAAACATACCCGGTAATGTTGAACACTAATTTTTTTTGTTGAAAATGACTTTCTGGTCATCGAATCTATAGTCTGGTGGAGGAGCTTACATACCTCCAAGAGCTGGATCTTTTGCAGCTTAGGTTTTGCCTTTTATTCCTGTAACATTGGGATGATTGATTACAGCTGAATTACAAGGCATAGTTGCTCTTTTCGAGCTTTAGTTGATGTTCCATCACGCATAGTTGCTATCTTCGTAAACTAGCGCACGGCTTGTTCGATTGTGATTAACTTTTCTTTGTGTTTTTACGAATTCAACCAACACACCAGTCTCAATCCTTGCGACTGTTCCTATTTATGCTCAACCGAGTTCATGCCCAGTTGGGTTCATTTGACAAGGTGTTAGTGTATATGCCCCAGTCCATAGTACTGATTATACTAGATAGTAGGCCCACATGTTTTTAGGAGACTAGGTCTCCTAAGAAATACGTTTGATTGCCTTGGTTCAATTAACATGATAGCTCACATCTTCAGGAACTAGGAATTTTACTACTTGATTCCAAGCTCTGATTTTTAATGATTTTTTTTTCTTCTGACCGCAAGTGAATTCCTCCAAGTTGCATTATCATCTAATGTCATTCTAGATGCATGTACTAGAAAGACGCATCACCGTCATCTTTTGCTAAAGTAAATTCTTCCAAGTTTATCATTGAGATCCTAACCATGTGTTATCTTTGGAAACTCATGCATGGATGAATCAACTTTGTGGATTTTTCCTTGATTTTGTGAATCTTTGGATAACGTGAGATAACAAAAGGTTGGGCTGAAGATTCAATCAAGCTCTCGCTTCTGTTTTCGAAAGCCAGTGTATCGACAGTCTTGTTTTGGAGGTTTCTTCTTACATCGTCAATCTTTAGGCGATGGCATCTCCTTGGAAACTAGAACCAAGTGACCTAGTCAGACCATAAGTAGATTTTCAATCCTTCTTGTCATTGCCAGACTTTGAGCTATGGTAATTTTCTAGATGTTAAATCCTTTGTTGGATATTTTTTTTTCAGAATACCGTATTTTGCAATACAGAAAAATTATGTAGCCAATGTCGTGGTTATTCGTGTTTGGACTTGGTGATGTTTCCTTTGGTCGAGTATCGATGCATTTATCCCTATTCAAGGGACTATTTATTTCGAATGCCTGTATTTGGGCGTTCCTAAAAGATGGAGAGGTATGGGATAAATATTCGATTACCCTCGGTCTGCCTCTTAGTCCTATTTTGGGATCAAGGATTTTCGAGGATTTTATTTCCAACCTTCCATGATTGTCCCTGCTGGTCCTTAGCGTTGCATGCTTTGCTTGGTTGTTGATGCCATCATGGAAGTCTTGTTCATACGCCAATTCATTTCTCCGGGAATTGATAATCTAGATGCCTGGTTCTAAGCAACATTTCTTTGAGGCTGCCTATTTTTGGCTGCATCTAAATTCTTTCTAAGTTCAATTTTTGAAATTCGGTTGTGTACCAGCTTTCATCCTTAGAAATTAGTACAAGGGCAATTCAATCCTAGGATTTTCTTTCGGCGTTGATTTATTCTCGTGCAACGGTTGATTCCTGTAATATATCATTGAACCATCGAATCGACCTGTGAAAGGTTATGTCTTCCTGTCGTTGCCTATCTATGGAAAATAGTAGATTTCCAAGGACAACAGTAGTTGGACCAATTTCTATTTCCAGAAGCTAGTGCATTGATGATTCACTACGGTGACTGTTTCTTATTGACCTTGTAGATCAAAGTTTTCCTGGTGTAGCTAGGGAAATGCAGTTACTTAGTGCATAGCAAATTTCCTAACGTTGCCAAGGCAATGTTTGTACTTAGGAAGAAGAAAGTTTCCCAGCATTGTCGGAGCAACACAGTGTTTTTTAAATAGAAAATTTTCCGGCATTGTGAGGGCAACACCGACACTTAGGAGGTTGCGAGTGATTTTGCCATCAATCCGATGGTGCCTTTAATCTATTTGGATACTAGATTTGATCTTCCAGAACTAACAATTCAATGATTGGACTGTTGAAGTCTTTTCTTAGAGATTTTTGTCTTCGGGCAGTGTTAAAGTCACGCTGGTTAGAATTGATCATTTAACTAATCTTATGGAGTTGTGGAGATTCTGATGTGGCTATTTTCTTAATGTTATATACCTCTAGGCCATAAGACATTCTAAAGAACGAGGGCCTCAGGAGCTTTCATCACTTAGTATTGTTCATGATCGTCAAGTGCTCTCTTTGGTGGTGTAGATCTATAGCTTAACCAGTTCCATAGTTATTCTTATTTGTGTAGAGTCATATTTCGTTTGATCAATTTTGTTCAATCCGGCTTCCATTTGCGAAACCTGTTATTCCTAAGTTCTTAACTCCAGGCATTTATAGAAGATTAGATGCTAGTGGAGGAGAGTCGCTGCAATTCCTCCATAATGATTGTGCTCTTCCCATCGTGATCATTGATCGAAAGAGTTTGGTAGCGCATGTCTTAAGTCTGTGACATTTAACTTTGGTTGTTTCAAGTCATATGTGTTATACTGGGCTAATATCATTGTTGTGGATATCAACCATGTTCGTCGGTATTAGTCTTTGGGAATTGATGGCATAGCTGCTCGATTCCGAGCATTCTCTCCTTGTTGTTTATTAGCGAACAACGGCTAGTTTTTCGCAATCAAGGGTCAAGGTACTTGGTCGATCTCTACATGGCTAAATATTCCAATCGCTGCTAAAATCTAGGTCGCGATGGTTCTACGACGTAGGGGTTTATCCTTCTTGACATCACTAATCTTTGAGTGGAGTCATATTTTTGAATGGTAAGTTACTACTTCCAGATGTTAACAGTTTCGGACCATGTTGGAATTTTGCAAGTTAGGATTTGGGACCTTACTCTAGCACTTTCTTGTGTCCTTGGAAACTGGTGCATTGACAGTTTTCTTCTAGAAATGCCTTCTATCATCAGTTATCTCTGGATGATGGTGAGTTCCTCCTTTTATCACCTATTTCTGGGCGATGCTGAATTTTTAGGAATTTGATTTTCTTGTCGATATGACAGTCGAGAGTTCTCGATGTTGCTGTGGCAATTTCAGTTCCAAAGTCATTCAACTTATTATATAGTTAGCTCTGTTGCAGTCGTTGAAATTAGCTGTTTGACATAACATAACCATGGAGTGATTTTATCCTGACCAAGTGTTAGTGTGCATTTTGCCCCCAAGTCTATGCGGTTGGTTACTCCGAACACTTGATGCGAGACTTGATGTTCTAGGTGGTTCTCTGGTTGCCCCAGTCAAAGTTGCATCGTAGCACTATCTATAGGAACACGTGACTTATATTCCTAGACTTTAGACATTTTGCGTATTGGCTTTGGTTAAAGATCGGATTTCTTTGCCGATCTTTTGATTTGGGAGCTTTGCAACACTGCTGGAGCAATGATGGACCTTTTGAGTTAGAGGGATCTTGTTCCTGTTAATCCTGCAATAAACAAGTTTCTTGGTACTGTAAGGACAATATTGGTACTTTAAGAATTTTAACAAGTCATCGATGGCAACGGAGCGACATCGACTACTTAGGGTGGTAAGTAGCGACTCTACGGCTTATGAGATGCACACAGTGGGATTGTTCTTACTTGGATGTGGTTTCACTAATCCAAGAAGCGATGCATGGTGGGATCATGCAAAAGCTTTAGGCTTTTCCGATGTTACCGAAGCAAGACCTGTTCTTAGAAGAACATGAGATCGATATGACCCATTAATCCGGAATGGTTAAGACCTTCTCGGTGTCGCTAGTATTCGAGTTAAGTGAAGAGTTCTTGCTTCGAGAACATGGGTCCGTGAATACAAAGAGCGAAGCATAGCTTAAGAGATGCACACGAAGGGAATCAACGCTTGCTTGAAAGTGATCCCACTAGCCCAAGAAGCGATGCACAACTTACAAAATGCGCGACTTAGGGGTTGCATGGGTTATGGGATGTACGGCTTAGGAGGTGCACAGCTTATGAAATGCACGGATTTTTTTGTACCTTCTTGGTGTTGCAGGGGCAACATTGGTTCTTAAAAGGCAGGGATCGAGTTCCGCTAATCCATGGGTTTGAATCGATTTGCTTCTGCCGACTCAATGGGTAGATGGGCGTACTTCGGTTACCATTCCACTATCTCAAGCAGCTAATGGATGGTTTTGTGTCAATTTGATCCTGTCAACTCAGTAGGTTGCTTACATGAACACGGTTCCACCGGTTCAAAAAGCGAGGCACATCTTGTGCACACAATAGTTTGGACCTTCCCAGTGTTGCCGAAGCGACACCATTTCTTAGAAGGCAAGGACCAAATTTTGCTGTTGACTTGGAAATTTGACTTCTTTGGAATGCGATTTCATCGGTTCCAAGAGGATCGAGTAACCATGGCTTGGATGATCCTTCCATCTTTCTTGAAAACGTGCATAACTAAGTAGATTGGGTAACAATGGCGGAGAGGCCTACAACTGACCGCATGAAGATGGATATGAAGAGAGAACCTGCGGGGGCTTATTGTGCTAGCTAAGTCGTTAAGTCCGTAGCTGTCAGAATGCCAGAATTTTGGATCGGGCATAACAAAACCGTGGTATGATTAGTCTTCGCTTTCCTTTGGGTATTTAAGTGTGTGTAATGCCCCCATGCCATAGGATTGTTTGTGCGCTTGAACTATATCCATGGTTTCTTCACAACTTGCATGGTCCCCCAAGTCCAGTGCGTGTGGCCGTGTCTTCTCGATGATTAAACATGTGAAAGCCTCTATCTTCGGAGACTTATATGTTAGGGATCCGAGATACTTAATTCTCTCAGATTCCAAATCTGGGCTTGACTCGAGTCAGCCTCTGATTAACCACAAGGTTAGTATAGTTTTGGCTTAGTTCCTTTGAGCGACTTCGATGCTTTGGAATTCAACACTATTTGTTTCATTGATGGCTGGAAGTGATTTTATTAATTCTGCAAAGTGATTGATATGGTTGTCGATTCATGGCCTTAGAGCGTGACTTTGTTGACACCGCTGATCTTCCAGTTCACCTTCACGACGCTTTAGTTTGTAAAGGATTTTTGGATCAGATTACTGTTGATCGACCGGTTCGCCATGACGCTTTAGTTCTTAAAAACACGTTTATCGTGAAGGGTTTTTTGGATGAGATGATTGCCAATATACCGGTTTTCCTTCATGATGCTTTAATTTGTGAAAGAGCTTTACGTTCGCGAAGGATTTTTTGGATCAAATGACCATTGATCTACCGATTCGTCTTCACAACACTTTAGTTCATGAAAGACCTACATGTTCACGAAGGGTTTTTGGATCACATGACCACTGATCTATCTGTTTGCCTTTATGACGCTTTAGTTCGTGAAGGACCTTCACGTTCGCTAAGGGTTTTTTAGATCAGATAACCACTGATCTACTAGTTTGCCTTCACGATGCTGTATTTCGTGAAATACCTTCACATTCGCGAATGGTTTTTAATTATCAGAGTCTGACGACTAGACGGTCTTGAAGCAATAATTCATCAACTCCAAGGGGAATTTTAGGATTCAGCTCACGGGAACACCTTGTTATTGGTTCCTGGAGATTAAAGGGTTGGATCTGTCAATTTGAAGATCATTCAAACCAACCTTCTCGATGCTTCCAGAGCAATGTCGGTTTTTATAATGAGAAATTGATATGACCTATTAATCAGGCAGTTAGTAAGTCTATGCTTCATATTCGTGGTTCGAAGGCATAGAAGTGTTTCCTTTGCCGAGTTGTCTATGATACCCCTAGTGTTCCCCATTAAGGCTCATTTAGAAAAGAAAAGTATATAAGGATGCATAAAAGGGCATCGCTTTAGGTTGTTGCCCCATTCCCTAATAGCTAGCTAGCCTAAGTATTATTTGATAGCCCTTCTTTCGTCAGTTGGTCGGGGTGATTCTCCGTTGAGTCTTAGTGGTCTTGCTAGAACAGAAGGTCCCTGAGGTCCTGTAGTCCCTTCACCATTTGGTGTATTCTTTGGAAAATTGCTGGGTCCTGTAGTCCCTTCACCATTTGGTGTATTCTTTGGAAAATTGCTGGGCCTTTTTTGTATTTGATTTTCGATCTGATTCTTGCATGTGGCATTCTTTAGTGCCATGCCTGTATATTGTTATATGGCTAGTGTACTAAAACAGATAGCAAATAACTATAAAATCGTTGCATAAGTTTATCAATTAGAATTCCACTACGCTGGAATCCTGTATTAGATAATTGTAACAATAAGTTACGTTGTGAATAAATTACAACAACAACGTTATACTATTGTAAGAAATAGTACAACTTATGAATGGGAAAGATTATAGAGAATCTAACCAGTATATAAAATAGATTCCGTCTGAGGCTTGTCGTAACAATTTCCTTAAGAATTTTATTTCAAAATTCCCCCAAGGTACAACAGACGTATTCTGCTCGAGATTGTAATGAGTATATCACTCTGTGATTTAGAGTATAGTAGCAGAAGAGAAGAAGAAGATTCCGATTCTTAATTGAGATAGGAAAGTGATCAGTTTTCCTTCTTATTTATAGTTGGTCCGTATCTCTTCCGAACGGTCGTGTCTGCATCCGTTCGCTCAAACAGTCGCGTCTGTACCTCTTTGTACAGTCACATCTGTTCACCCGCTCGTACCACCTGGTACTGTTTCGCCTGCGCCTCTTCAGTCGGGTCGCACCCGCTCGCGCTGCATCTGTTCGCCTGCGTCCGCTTCAATCGGCTCGCACCTGTTTGCTTCTAACGGGTCGCACCCGCTACTGTTCGCGTCTATTCAACCCGCGTCTACTTCTGAATAGATCCGCATCTGTTCGTATGGCCTGCAACTGTCAGAAAGCCCAGTCCAGTTTGTAGTAAAAATACTAGTATCATATTAGACCCAAACCAGAGCCCGAGCCCGGCCCGGTTCGGTCGGTCGGACGGACGGACGGTGGCGGCGGCGCGTGCGTGTGTGGTGGTGATGCAAGATCTTCCTCCTCACAACGAAGCATACATTTGGGAGCCCCAGGCCTCCAACCTCCTCATGAGAAAGCCATATATAAACCAATATAGCTCTCAACAATTTGGCGATGTGGGACTTTGTATATTTCAATTCATTTTATTTGTTAAGGAATTCCAACAATCCCCCACATGAATGATAATATACATATCCCCCACACAAAGCAAAATATCACAGAGTATATATGAAATTAATGCTTTATCGTGGATAAGTAGATATTTCACTTTGAACTTTCCCTAGTTAAAACTTATCGGATTTACTTGGCTAATCGGTGAATTATTTCATTTTGAACCGTCGGCCTTTATTGTATATCCAGACAATAAGCTTTACGAAGCATTGATTCCCTTCTCATCCAAACTCTTGGTTGTGTTCATTTTGGTCCTGAACAATTTTTGGTTCTGCGAGTGTTTTAGAGAATAAAAGCCTTTTAATATTCTCATAGAGCCGACCCAGCTCACACTAACATAGGTGATCGCAACCATTAAGAGTATCGTACATATACCCCACTTGTTATTTCCAAGATATGGTCATCATTAAAAAACATAGTTTTAACCTGTAAAACTTATGTAGGCATGCATTATATTTTTCACCATAGGAATGGAGTAGGATCAAGTCCAGACAAATGCATTACTTCTTGAGTTGCTCATAACTGGTTTGCCTATTGATCCTAGTCCGTGGGATCTCCAGTCGCTAGGATAGGTTTCTGTATAAGGTAACTCTTGTTGGTTTAGGCTTTTAAACCCATTCCCCTCGATGCGCAGTCAATTTTATCTCTTGATAAACCTTTAGTAAAAGGATCCGCTAGGTTATCATTTGTTCTCACATAATCTATGGAAATAGTTTCATTTGAGAGTAACTGTCTAACTGTGTTATGGCGTCGACGAATGTGTCGTGACTTTCCATTATACACAAAGTTGTGCGCTCTGCTTAGCGCAGCTTGGTTATCACAGTGTATGCATATGGCCGGTACAGGTTTAGGCCAAAATGGAATATCTTCTAAAAAATGACGAAGCCATTCTGCTTCTTTGCCTGCTTTATATAATGCGATGAACTCTGATTCCATAGTGGATCGAGCTATGCATATTTGTTTAGTAGATTTCCATGACACTGCTGCCCCTGCTAAGGTAAAGACATAACCACTTGTTGATTTTGATTCCTTTGAATCTGCAATCCAGTTTGCATCACTAAGACGGCAGGATATTTTCCATAATGTAAGAAAAAATTAGTGGTATTCTTTAAATATCCTAACACTCTCATTAGTGCTTTCCAGTGTTCCTTTCCTGGATTGCTTGTATACTTGCTCAGTCGACTTACTGCATAAGCTATATCTGATCTTGTGCAATTCATGAGATACATGAGACATCCTATTACACGAGAGTATTCCAGTTGCATTACACTCTCATCAGTGTTTTTATGCAGTACTTCTGATGGATTGAAAGGTGTTCTCACTCCTTTAATTCCATAGTCTTGAAATTTTTCAATCACTTTGTCTACATAGTGTGACTGAGATAGTTCAATTCCATTAGGAGTTCTTATTATTTTGATTCCCAAAATAACATCTGCAACTCCTAAGTCTTTCATATCGAAATTGCTAGTTAATATCTTCTTTATGGTCTCTATTACATGAGTATTTGGATCAAATATTAACATATCGTCTACATATAAACAAATCATCACATATGATTGTCCAATTTGTTTATAATAAACACACTTATCACATTCATTTATACGAAAACCATTTCTTATCATGGCACTATCAAATTTTGCATGCCATTGTTTTGGAGCTTGTTTTAGTCCGTATAATGATTTTACTAATCTACAGACTTTGTTTTCATTTCCTTTGGAAATAAAACCTTCAGGTTGCTCCATGTAGATCTCCTCATCGAGATCTCCATTTAAGAATGTTGTCTTTACATCCATTTGATGAATTTCTAGACCATAAATCGATGCAATTGCTATTAACATTCTTATAGAGGTTATTCGTGTTACTGGCGAATATGTGTCAAAGAAGTCTACTCCTTCTGTTTTGACGATATCCTTTGGCTACAATCTGGCTTTATACTTGTCGATAGAGCCATTTGCTTTCATTTTCTTCTTGAAGATCCAGTCACAGCCAATAGGTTTAATTCCAGGTGGAATATCAACAATTTTCCAAGTTTTATTACTTAGAATTGAATCAATCTCACTTTGGATTGCTTCTTTCCAACACGAAGATTCAGAAGATGACATTGCTTCCTTGTACGTTTGAGGTTCGTGTTCTAACATATAAGTCAAAAAATCCGAACCAAATGTTTTGGAAGTTCTTGCCCTTACGCTTCTTCTTGGTTCAACCTCCTCGTTGTCCTGATGAGTTTCATCTTCACATGTTTCATCTCTGTTATCTCTTGTCCTTTTTAGGACAAGATTTCCATCATTTCTTTTATGTGGCAACACATCTTCAAAGAACGAGGCATCTCTTGATTCCATAATTGTATTTACATGAATATTAGGTATATTAGACTTGAATACCAAAAATCTGTAGGCACTACTATTTTGGGCTGGCCCTAGATAATAACAATCTACGGTTTTTGGTCCAAGTTTGACTTTCTTGGGAGGCGGAACTGGAACTTTTGTCAAGCACCCCCACACTTTGAAGTATTTAAAACTTGGTTTGTGTCCTTTCCATAACTAATATGGAATTGTTTCTGTTTTATTGTGAGGGACTTTGTTTAATATGTGATTAGACATATTTAATGCTTCCCCCCACAAGTTCGTCGGTAGACCAGAAGTTAAAAGCATGGCAGTAATCATGTCTTTTAACGTTCTGTTCTTTTTCTCGGCTACACCATTTTGTTGTGGTGAATATGAAGCTGTTGTTTGATGAATTATACCATTTTCGGCACAGAACTGTTCAAATGGTGATTCATATTCTCCACCTCGATCAGATCTCAATATCTTGATCTTTTTATTTAACTGATTTTATACCTCAGCTTTGTACTTTATAAATGATGTAATTGCTTCATCTTTACTATTCAAAATATATACATAGCAATATCGCGTATAGTCATCAATAAAAGTGATAAAGTACTTTTTTCCACCTCTTGTAGGTAATGATTTAAAATCACATAAATCTGTATGAACCAAACCTAGTGGTTCGGTGCTTCTATCAACAGATTGAAATGGTTTTTTAACCATTTTTGCTTCTATACATGTCTCACATTTGTAGTTCTTATCTACTTGAAATTTTGGAATTAATCCCAAGTTTGATAATATTTTCATTTTTCGGAAATTTATGTGTCCTAATCTATCATGCCATAGTAAAATTTCGTGCTCAAGCAACTAAGAAACTTTAATTTTATTAATAGCACAATCAGAATACATAGTTTTATTGCCGATAACGGCTACATTTGCCTTAAATAGGCCATCACATAAATAACCCCTTCTGATATACATTCCAGATTTGGACAGAACCATCTTGTCGGACTCGAACATCATTCTGAATCCTTTCTTTGATAATACTGCACCAGAGATGAGATTCTTGCGTATGTCTGGAACGTGGAGCACGTCATTCAACTTGACAGTTTTTCCAGAAGTCAACTTGAGGATTATTGTGCCACTGCATTCGATCATGGAAACTGCAGAATTACCCATGTAGAGTTTTTCTTCGTGATTGAATTTCTGATATGTAGAAAACATGAATTTGTCAGAACAAACATGACGAGTAGCACCTGTATCTACCCACCATTGGTTAGGATTCTGAACCAGATTGCGTTCAGATACCACCGCCGAGAAGTTGGACCCGTCTACTTCCATGTTATCCACTATATTTGTCTCTTTATTGCGTTCCTTCTTGTGTCTGCAATCTTTAGCGGCATGTCCAACTTTTCCACAAACCCAACATTCGCCATTAAACTTCTTGGTTCGTTTGTTGTATTTTTGTTTGTTGTCTTGAGCTTTCCTTTTCTTCTGGAAATTCTTCTTTTTGTTTTTGGTCTTTGACCCTTCAGCCATAAATGCCTCCTCGCTTTGTTTTGTTATTCCACGGTTATCTGCCTCAATTTTCAATCGGACCATGAGATCCTGTAAAGAGATTTCCTTCTTTTTATGCTTTAGATAATTGCGGTAATCTCTCCATGACGGCGGCAGTTTTCCCGTGATGGCTTCAATCAAAAACGATTCTCCAACCTTATGACCTTCCGCCTCGAGTTCATGAATGATGATTTGCAGTTCATGCAGTTGAGCAGTCACCGGTTTGGAGTCAACCATCTTGTAGTCCATGAATATGTCTACAATGAATTTCTTAAGACTGATATTCTGCGTCTTGTACTTTGTGGTAAGTGCATTGCAGAGTGCTTTTGATGTCTTTAAAGGCTGATATACTTTGTATAGCACGTTGTCGAGACAATTCAGAATATAGTTTCTGCATAAAAAATGGGAATGCTTTCACGTATTCGCCTCTGCTTCCTTGCCTGGTGCAGGAATCGCTTCCTCCTCCTCGAGGTACTTTTGCAGACCAAGTGTGGTGAGATAAAACAACATCTGATTCTGCCATGTCAACAAATCATCACCATCTCTTTTGAACGGTTCAGATCTGTTGTGAGTAGTATTCTTTGAAAATTCTACTGTTGCCATCTCTGTTTTAATAAGAAAACAGTAAAAAATTTAAGATGTTATATGACTAGTTTACTAAAACAGATAGCAAATAAATATAAACTCGTCGCACAAGTTTATCAATTAGAATTCCAGTACGCTGGAATCCTGTATTAGATAATTGTAACAATAAGTTACGTTGTAAATAAATTACAACAAAAACGTTATACTATTGTAAGAAATAGTACAACTTATGAATGTGAAAGATCATAGAGAATCTAACCTATCAAGCTTTCTTGAATATCTTTTAAGAGCTGCTCCTTTCTATTTTATATGCCTTGAATCGATTATATCCCTTTTGAATGACCCATACGTTAGTCTCGCACAGTCGCACTGTAATTTAGATGTGGTTGCGTTTGGATGCGGTGACCAAATCCAATCCTTAATCTGTTTAGCTCACACTCTAATTTGGTTCTACTTTAATTTTGCACCGCTCTAATTTGGTTTGAAATCATTCTAATGTAGTTCGGTATGGCTCTAATTTGGTTCGATATTTATTCGGCTCTGCTAAAACTGCTTTATTATAAAATCAATTAGATTTCTTCTCCTCATATTCTATTTCACCCAAATTAGAACTGAATTAAGCTTCATACTACTCAAGCTTCTCTAAAAACTTCAACCGATTGATTTCCCAATATGGCTTACAAAGAAGAGAATATGGTTATCGCTTGGACCTCGCATTGTTCGATCGCTTACCTAACAATGCTTGAAGCTTGCCGACATTTTTGTATGAAGCTCAGGCCTTGATTTGAGATCGAACGCTGCAGCTTGGGTCTTTGTTAAACATTGAGAAATAGTTCGCTGTCGTCGTTGGCAAGTAATCATTGAGATCCGAGTTTGATTGATATACCCCAGATTTGAGAAAACATTGTCCACTTATTGTCTTTCGGACCTAAAACCCTTACGCCTTTGGGGGTCAATGTCGATGCTTTCTATGATGTTCAGAGCCTTGGTTTTGTTTAGGTTGAGGATCACATAAATTTCACTGCTCTGAATATGATGGGTCACTGTCTTCAAGCTAGTGAATGTACCATCGGCACTTAACATATTTTTGCCTTCAAAGCTAAAATAGATGGAATTTCAATTTGGCACTGCAATCTCAGGGGCTGTAATCAAAGTGGTGACATGAAGAGGATCCTTGATGAAAGGAAAGTTTGGTCTGATGCTTTAGCCGATTGCTTGGTTACTGAGTTGCTGAAATCAGGATCTGCAATTGTGCAAAAAATCCGACTCATGCTTTATCACTTGGAACTCCCCATCAAATCTGGAGATGCAACAGTTCATTTTTGTCTTATTGTCGACTTATGCCTTTCCTTGTCTAAGATGATGACTTGAGATCGACGTGCCCGTTTGCTAATTGTCGACAAATTTGCTTTGCCTTGTGCTGAAGTCTGAATTTGTAGCCAGTTCCGGTTACTATAGTTTGTCGGCGAAGAGAAGATTTCTGAGTTATATAAATTTTCTATTATGATCCGATCAAAGGGGTGATTGCTGTCTCGGAGTTGACTTTTCAACTGCATGAATTTTATTCGATCGGATAGAGAGCTCTATATAATAGCCAATTTTTCAATGAAGCTTGTTTTTTTCCTTTTTTTGTTGTATCCGATGATTTGGATTAACTGAATTCGTGCCGAATTAAAGTTATGTTTCAGACTCGAATTGATGACGAAGCCTGAAGTTCTTTTTTCCTTTTATGTTAGTGTATGGGTGCGATTATTGCCAATCTTCTCTTCTCATTTAGTTTCAAATTTATCTATGATTTTGCTCTCTCAAGATTGTCAAGCACATGCAATAACGATCCTAGAACTTCTCGTTGAGCATTACTTAACAGAGATAGTCGTTCTCTTACTTTTCTTAGGCAAACTTTCGGATCTAACTTGCAGATCAGTCTAATTATACATGAATAACTAGATCTAAGCCTAAATTCACTTCTGAAAGCACCAAAATGTTAATAAAAAAAATAGATCAATACCCTAATTTGAATGTGGAAGCACTAGCCCAGTTACTAAGAGCAAACAATATAGAAAATCAATCTAAAAAAAGAAGAAAACGTAAAGAGACAAGAAGATTTCTGTAGTGATTCGACTTTTAAGAAAGCCTACATGCACTTTTTAACTTTTATTAAATGACTGTTGTTACGAAATTTATTTGGATTACAATATAATTGAATCGCCTAAGTTAGATCTAAATCACAAGTACTTGGAGGTAACCGGAGGATCTCAGTAGCTCTTTTGTGACTTTGTATAGGAGAAGAAGAGTGAATAATAGTAATGGCAGAGTTACAGCGGCCAGTCTAGAGATGCGATCCGATTTCTATTGCAGGTGCAATGGTATTTATAGGGGTTGGAGAGCACTTAGGCCAGAGCCTCTTTGCCAGAAGCTTGGACTTATCATGTAGAAGGATTCTAGAAGGTATAAAGCCAATCCAAGCAAAGAATTTGAAACAGTATCGATCTAATGGAATTGGATTGGTGCTGATCTAAATAGATAAACTATTTTTGTGTCGTATCTGTTTGGTTGGATTCCTTTCTTTGTTGTGATGCTCTCTATGTAATTTCGTAGCTTGTTGACTTGTTTTGACGATAATTCGCCTATGTCTCAGATAGACCCGCATCTTGAATCAGATGAGTCTGCACTTCTTGAACTTCGATGCTTGAAATGTTACCAAACTTGTTAGATGAACTTAGTAGAAGCATAAGGTTATAATGCAAAAGGAATGGGGCCACTATGAATTAACAATTCAGATTGGTACCGATCCGAAAACTTAAACCATTTTTGGCCAATACTTCTTAGAGGCTTTCATCTCGTTCTTTTACGCCTGTTGGTGAAGTCTCAAGTCATCTTGGATCCGTCTGGATGTTCTAACTCCTATTGAATTCTACTGGGTTAAAAACCCGATTTACAATAGGTATAAGAGTCATACCCGACATTTACCTACAATCAAAGAGTAAGCATATAATAGTACATGATAATCTATCATCTACTCTCACCATAAAGGGGTAATATATCCTAAGTACAACATCGGGTGTATAGGTATCCACATCCACAATACCTACATCATTTGGCATCTTTAGAGTGACATACAACAAGAAAAGCAACCGTAGCAAACATAACATCCGTCAAACAATCCACACTATCACATAATTTTCCTTATATATTTGGTAACTTGTGTGACCATTCCTCTGGCGGGGATTAATTGAAAAATCCAGGTTTTCAGTATACTCATCCCCAACCCATAGCTGACACTAGGTCTATTCCACCGGTACAGTATATGGATTCAGGGTAGACATTCCAAGGAGTGAATGAGCATCCTCACAATACCCTTACTTAAGAGTATATGAGAAAAAACTACAAGTAACAACGATCTCTCAACATGCATATTCAAACCCTTTCCTTACTCCGTCTAGTTTCCATTCATCCTTAAGAAAACATTCCACATTCGTTTCTATGATAGAACTTTTCAACATTCTATCCATGGGCCACGCTTTCTAAAGCCCACCATTGTGGATAATCATTATCACGACTCCATTCAATATCGAGCTATCAACATCGGAAGATAACTCAATCACCGTCGAGTTACCATCATCGAAGTCCCTTAGCCATCATCCTTCATCATGCTACGACATCACAACCGGACATCAAACGAATGAACGAACGAACACCTATAGCACGAAATGTATAGGAACCCCTAAGCACCCGTTAAAAGTTTGGCCAAGATTGGCCTCTTCAATTCTTGCAGGTACCGACATGATCATGTCGGTACCAATATGAATTGCTTTGCCAAAAATTTGGCTAAGTCTTTTAGTCTCGGACCTCTTCCCACTTTGCTTGCTTTGAGTTCATTTCCTCTTTGCCACACTCCCCCAATCCATTAGCACTACCCATAGGCCAAAAAAGAGGTCGGTGCCGGTCAAAAAAGGATTGGTGCCGATATGTTGATCTTCCTCAGATTTCGAAGTTAAGTCCCTAGTTCCATTTTATTTCCTTCCTCGAAATCTTTCCTGAAGTTCCACAGCCTAAATCCCTAAATAACCACTTCTACCAATTAAAATTGCAAATTCCATCGAACTAAATTTGAATAGCCAAATCAACCCCAGTCTATGTGCAACCCGAATTGTAGGCAACCTACCTCCTCTCGAGCCCTTCCTCTAAGTTGCTTTTGATTTTGAGCATGTTTGACCTCCTTTTTGCCCAAATCCACAACCGCATCCTAACTAATCTAAAAGCACTAGCAACATATGAAAGCAATACTTGAAACAGCAACCATCATCCATAAACCTACATTCAACATATAGAATTCATCCAAACATGTTAACATACAAGGTTATGCTGATATCTATTTACATACAAAAATAACAATATAATTCACAAGGGGTTACAAAATCATTTAAAATTCATCTTTATCTTTTTAAATTTGTCCACAAACATACGTGAAGGTTTGCTTAAAGTTCAAAATCATTTTAACATAGAAATCATATCAATTATTTTTAGCTATGTGGACACGCATAGGATAGTGAGAGATCATAAATCTCTTACCTAATACAAAAATTACAAGAAATTTCCCCAAATCCAAAGAAAACAACAAGAATTATAATCGCTAAGAAACCAAAATGATAGGTCTACAATTTTCTTTGCTAATCACTCTTCTAATGATGGTTTAGGCTAAGATTAGTATGTTGAAGATGAGTTGTTGAAGAAATTAAGGTTAATAGAGGTTTGGAATAGTTTTTAGGAAGTGGAAAATGATTTAGACCTGTCTTATCAGTCCTAATTATGTATAATTCCCAAAATATGTTAGTGGACTTAAGTATGGTCTTTACTTAATTATCCAATAATTTGGCCAATAGTAGCCAGACCTTCAAATGGTTATATCTCCTAAACAGTAAGTTGGTTTTCATACCATAACCATTGTAAGGAAAGAGAAACCATCATCTCAATTTAAAGGAAGTGGGTTTAACTCTAACTCAACTCTTATCAAAAGTAAGAGACTTTGTAAGTATTCATCGGTCCAAACTGTCCAATAAAAATTCTAAAGATGGAAAATTTCTCTAGCGGTCATTTTCCAAAATTTTAGAGTCATATGACCTCATATAATGTAAATAATAATATTTGACAATCCTCTAATATGTAAAATAGGGGTTGTTACACTCTTTCACCCTCTAGAAATTTCTCCCTTAAAACTCCCCAAACAAATCAAAAATAGTCAACCATATTTACCATACATTCCTAGTAATCATATGTGACCATCAAACATATCAAACAAGCAGTCATACGATCAATAATATGGATAAACCTATCCAAGCATACAAGATAGTAAATTATCCTATATGACATCAAAAGTGAAAGTAAATACGATAAACAGTAGGCTTTGCCAAGCAATAAGCTTAGGATATCCAGCCCTCATGCTCCCTTTGGTTTCCCATGTGGAATCACCTTCGCTTTCACCCTATTGAACCATCGCTAATTCCACCAACTTCCTCCTAAGTTGTTTTATGTCACGTCCGACAATATGAATTGCCCCCGTGAGGTCTTAAAGATTCCGGTTCAATCTCGATGTCATTAAATTTATCCAGCATGACCATCACACCCGGATCGTGCATGAACTTTCGCAAATGAGAGACGTCCAATATGTTATGCACGCTAGCCCTCCTCTAAGGTAAGTTGAACCTATATGCTGGGTTCAGGTTCACAATCCTCTCTACTATTGAAAAGGACCTACAAATTTTGGCACTAACTTCCTCTTACTACTGAATCGAATAACATTCTTCAATGGAGAAATCTTCGTGAACACCATATTGATGACATAGTACTCTAAATCTTGACATCCCTTATCAGCATAGCTATTCTACCTATTCTAAGCAGTTTTCAATCGTTGTTGAATGTTCTCAATCTTCTCCAAGGTCGCTCGAACCATATCCACCGTAAGTATTAGTTTCTTGCCTGCTTTCCCCCAACATGAAGGAGAGTTACACGCTTGGCCATATAATGTCTCGAATGGTACCATGCCGGCACTAAATTGATAACTGTTGTCATATGCAAACACTACCAAATTCAAATGGTCATCCACCACCAATTTCACATATATAGCCAATTCGAATGTCATTTTACTAAATTAGATGGGTATGAATCAAGAACTCTTCGTCAATCAATTGATTATGACGCAAATGCTATCGTATGCTCCTCTGGTCCTCAACAATTCGTCAATAAAGTCCATCGAGAGTATACGGGCTATAGTTGATTGTTTGATTAAGAGTGCCCATTTTATCATAGTGAAATTTATAGGAATGGCCACAAAGTTCGTCAAGATTTATGAGAAGACTATAGTGAGGCTAGCTAATGTCCGGAGTATTATAGCCATTGACCAACACCCATTGTTGTCCAATGAGTTGTGGCAGAGCCTACGTGCTTTGTGCTTGGATTTATATACAAGTACAACATACCTCATCATGTAGAAGGTAGATCAAGAGAGTCAATGAAGTACTTGAGGATTTATTTGATAAGAACTCATACCTCATCATGTATAAGGTAGATCGAGAGAGTCAACGAAGTACTTGAGGTTGCAAGCTTGTGTACAAGAATTTAGAGGATCTTGGGAAGCACACCAACACTTGGTGGATTTTCATATAACAATTATTATCGGTCCAGTATTGGAATAGCTCCTTTTAAGGTGTTGTATGGAATACCTTGTAAGTTACCTTTATGTTGGTGTGAGGCTTGTATTGGGACCGGACCTTAAAAAACAAGCTTTGGAGAAGACTGAGCTAATCTGGCAAAGGATGAAGGATGATCAATTGATGTACAATAATTGCGCCAATAAGAGGCGGATAGAATTAGATTCTATGGTTGGTGATCATGTATTTGTTATGGTTTCTCCAATATATGGCACGATGAGGTATGAAAAAGTAGTAAAGTTAGCATCAAGATATATTAGCCATTTTCCAGTACTTGATAGGACTGGTAAGATAGCCTATAGGGTTGAATTACAAAGCAATTTTGCTAGGGTCCACAATGCTTTTTCCAGTAAGGTATCCTATTTGATACCCTAACATTGTCGTAAGTCCAAGAGCTACTATATGGTTGAACCAAATATGATTTATGCGAGAATGATAGTTCAGACAGTGGACTGAGATTTAAAAGGGATTCATAATATTGTAGTGAATTCTAGTGAGAGTTTAGTGGAGTGATAATCAAGATGATTGTACCAGCGAAATGGTAGATAAAACCAAAAGGACTTATCAAGAGCTATTTTCTTATAATTTGCTATGCTTTTGTTGTGTATTAGTAGATGCACTAATATATTTTGTTTGTTTCACATTCGTAGGAACTCTGTGAAGTAAAATAGATTGTGACTAGGTAAATACTTAGGGAACATTTGTTTGTTTGCTGTCATTTAGACTAAAGTAAGTAATAACTTATCTTGATAAGTATTTGGGTTTATATTTACTTATCATCTTGCACTTTAATTTAACATAAAAATGAATTAAAACGGAAGAGAGATAAAGGGGACAACGGTCCAACTCATTGTGGGATAGTAAAGATAACAACTCTCTCATTCTACTCATTCATTATTTAAAAAAACACTTAAAAAATATTAATGGAAATGACCTAGAGAGGAAAAGAAGAACGGGAGGAAGATAAAAAGCTAAGAAAACTAAAGTTATTAAAGATCAAGTAAACTAAAAAATTAAGGTGAGTAATACCACTCTCATTTTGGTATTTTCATCTATATTAAACATGATTGTGATTTCTATGATAGAGTTCATATGTGTTAAGTGTTTATAAATGATAGAAAATGTTTTATGAATGTTTTTGGGTGAAATAGCTTTACCAAGGTTTGTTTAGCTATGATTCCATACCCTAGCGATTTCCAATTTGATATGATATTCAAAATGCTTTTGTCATAGGTTTTAATTTTATGAATTATCCCATGTTTTAATAATTATTATGGATTTTAAAGGAACTGTGTATTTTGGAAAATAAAATAGCTAAAATATAGAACTTCTGTTAAAAATGCACTAGGAAATATATTCATGACTTTTTTATAACTATAAAATTTTCACAAGTGATTTCTTGATTCAAATTATGTATTCCTAAAAGGAAAATATGATGCCAAAGGTTAATTCATAGAAATAATGTATTTAATGAATGCTAAGAGACAAAATAAAAAATAAAGCTTATAGAGTTGCATAAAAGTATTATATTCAACTAGAAAATGCAAAGGTGGGATGAACACAGACACACTGAAAGAGAGAAGCAGACGTGTACTAATGCATAGACTTTATATATGTACCCAAGTCAAGGTGGCAAAGCGAAAAATGTACCGAAGGTTGTGCAGCTAACGCCTTGTCAAATCCTCGCCATAGCAGATAAAGTTTATCGGACGCTACGCTTATTCAATATAGTGCTATTAAGTAGTAGATCTACTTTGAACCCAGCTAATTTCCGCTACACCCGCTAAATCAAGACTTTTGGGCACCTGATTTAACAACATTAATAAAAAAAAGTTGATTTGACTAGTTCTGTTTCGAACAGAATCAACAAATTTAGGGTAAAGACTTAATTTTAAGGCATAATTGCTCAATATAAGTTTGAAATCTATTATAGTCATAAAATATGGACCACATAAATCATGATAATGTTCGATTCTGTTATACAAGATTAAACAATATTTCTTTTTACTATAACATGATGTAAAATAAGAGTAAATTAACTTTAAATAGTTTGCTTTATATCTAATGAAGCTTTTTGTACTTCTGCTATTTTTATTATGTCTCTGCTCTATCCCGACATTAACTTTTTGCACCTCCACAGCTATGAAACTGCAAAGTGCTTTAACTGCACAGATCAAAGGGGTAACTCTAAATTCTTAATATGAACCGAGAAAGCACTAAATAAAGTTCTAAGTATAATGAACTAGAATAATACGAAGGAAAATGTTACTTCAGAAGGTTCAAGGTGAGGGTGCTGCTAACAATATATAAATTTATATATAAGTAATTAAATAATTAATAATGTGAATAATAGTTTGTATGATTTAAAATGCAATTAAGCGAGGAAAACATGTAAATAAAATAAAGTAACTATTTGAGGACATTTAATTAGTCACTATCATTTAAATTAAGATAAACAATGATTTATAGTGATAAGTATTCAAGTGTACATTCACTTATTGTGTTGCAAGTTGTTATCCCGCCTTTTGGTAAAGTCGTGACATCATCGTTCGACTATGATTTGTTTGGATCGACTAAATAACGATCAAGGACAATAGCCTAAATCATCGAAGAACGTTTGATATCTCGAGATCCATGAAGCCAATCCATATGAGGCCTGTAACGACCTGTAAAATTTTGTTAATTTTTAATGGTTTTATTTAGCGTATTTAATTTGATTTTTAGAAATTTGAAATAATAATATTTCGAAATAAAATATTAAATTTGGATTAAGTATAGTTAAATGTGGCAAATGATAAATTTTCATCAAAAATTAAGAAAGTATATTTTTAGGGTGAAAATTTTATTTTTCTAACCTTTCCTTTCCTACGCTCATTGTTTCCACTTCTTTCATTATGACCGTTCATTATATATATACACTACAGCTGGAAAGTTATAAACATATAAACTTAGATACGTTTTGCATTTATTAAAAATTTAAAGCTTACCTTTAATTGCGACCTTTTGGTTACCTTGCTTTCAAAAAAATTTGAATCATAGCCACGACAATAAATTATTATAAATTTTTCAACTTAATCTAAGATGACCGTTGCTACTAGAATCGTTACATTTCTAATATATTCATTCCTACTTTTGCTGACCTTTTATTTCTTCATTTTTCCACCGTCTAAAATAAATAAATAAATGGTTATTCGTTTTATTTTATTCAGTAATCAGCGTGACTCTTGCCATTTACACCACACCATATTTGACTGTTGATTTTCGTTCAGCATTCTTATTTTAAAAAAATATACCGCAGAGTAACATTACCTTCACAATTTAAAAATTGCTTTAATAGATCTTGAATAAATGTGTAGCTGATACTTTGACGCAGCGACCCTTCCCCGTTTCCTCTACTGTTCGTATAACCAGGCATAGGTAAGTTAAGTTTATATTTGCAAGTGTTATATATATATATATATTATATATAGTTTTATATTTAGCAATGATATGGATGATTTTATCAATACGCGTCCCCTGTACATGCTGTTGATGCATATTCTAGCATTCAAAGTTGGTACGCATATTTGTTTATATGGAGTATAGTTATGATATGTTGACAGTGGTATAAAAATATAAGACGCATACACATAGTGGTTTATATAAAGTTGTTGGACTTGAACACATATACATACCAAACGTGGTTTTCATTTTTTTTGAAAAGTTTGTTTTGTTTCTAGAAGTGTATGCATATTTAATATGGGTGAGTTGTGTTGGATCTGCAAATGGAGTCTGCACATTTGGCAAGTAGATTTATATTCATTTTTGTTTTAACATTGAGTCCATATATGTATATTTTACAATCCATATTGTATGATTTATTTTATAAGTTTTGTAAATCCGTTATTATATTTTTATAATAAACAGGTTTATAACTTTTATTGAAGTTCAATTTACATCTTATTATTATGGAAGTTGTATAGGATTTTTGAAGTTGTTTATTTTCCTAAGTTCGTATATGACATATATTTATATAAAGTTATGATAATTATAGATATATATTTATGGCCTTATATATATATATCTATATACTTTGCATACACTTATGTATGGAGTTAGTTTTCTAATATATAAGTTTTCATTTCAGTTGGCATGCATGTTTGCATAAAAGTTAAGGGTGTATATGTGTTTTAGTGTAGACCAGCTGCTTTCGCAAAAAAAAAAATTAGTTATATTAGTTGCTATTTATATATATTGTATAAACTTTACATTCTAACTTATACTTTAGGTCTGCACAGGTTACAGTATTATATATATTTATAAAATAAGTTATAATATAAGTTATATAAGTAATTCGTATGTCCATTGTCTAGAATTTTATATAAGTCCGTGTATAGGCTTTACTGTTTATGTATGGGTAGTTATATATTAGTTTATATATATAGGTAAAGTGTTTAAAATTTATAATTGTATTGTGAAGTGGATTTTGTACCATATGTATATAGTAGTTTATAAATGATATTTGAACAGTGTAATTTGTTGAAGTTTTATATATTAATCTTATTTTAAAATACAAATCTTAATGATATTATATACATAGGTCGTATGGGTGGTTTGGGTCTTAGATTTGTAAATAGAAATTTTGATCTATGTGTAAAAATTAAAATGGTTTGGAAAAATTATAAAGATTTTTATTTAACATATATGTTTTATTTCAAATGTTAAAACTATTGGTTTATGTATGAAAAAAAGGTAAATTATATATATATATATATACATACATACATATATATATATATGTATATGTATATGTATGTGTGTGATTCGACTTTAAATTTTTCTTAGGGATGCAATTTTGATTTTTATTAAAATAGCAAAAAATTCCGTATATATCAGACTGATTCTGACTCAATTCATAAATTCTTGATTATCAGCCCGTTCGTCCAATTCGTGCTAATCCTACTTTGCTTTGAAATTCATGCTCGGATTTATAATTCAAATTTCAGTGTCCGTATCAGTGTGTGTATCCATGTCATCTTTTATATTCTCTAGCCTCAAAAGGTGAGCAATCACTCACGATTAACATTCTTTTATTTGTTAAATTTGATTAAATTAAAAGGACAATTGAAATATGATGCTGCAGTTATTTGAATTGTTATATATGCTATTATCTGTAACTGTTCACTTATGGGATATGACACCATATCCTATTGTTTATATTTATTTTTGATGATATATGCCTGTTGTTATTATTATTTTCATATCTGTTATCACTCTGCAAGTTCCCTGTTAGTATAGAAATCACTACGGATTGAAATGATACATACCCGAACAGATTTTAGAATAGGAGAATTTCGTTATGGGTTGAAATGATAAACCCAAGCGATTTTTATTTGAATTGAATTTTAGAATACGGGTTGAAATGATATCCACCCGTATATATTTAACTTACGGATTGAAATGATAAATATACGTATCCCTTGTACATAGAACAGAAAATTTTACATCGACGCCGTGGTCTATATGAATGTTTTGCAAATAATTTCTATGGTCTTGAAAAGAAATATATGATTTTAATGAATACTGATTTAAAGTATTATATATAAAGGTTATTTTATATATAGATTTAATATTATGATAATTTAATCACGATTGATTTTATTAATATGAAATATGTTTAAGGATTTATTAAATTTGTATTTCTGAAATAGATTTGTGGAATAAATTTTATAAGCTAAGGTTTGAAGATATATTTGGGACTTATTTGAATTTGTCATTAATTAAGGATTTTATTTAGTTAAATCAATTTGAAACTATTAAATTCAAAACTTTAGCATATGATCTATAACTTGAATTTTTATTTAAGAAATTTAGTGGATGATTCATGTCTAAAGATATCAAAGGTAATATATAAAAAATGTAAATTTAAGGTCATATAAATAATATTGAATTTATTAAATGAACATTTCAAAACTAAATAATAGTGAAGTCAAGTTGGGAGATAAACGCAACTATCAAAGTTTAGTCTTTGAAATGTTGAATATTTAAAGCTCCGAAATATATTAACTTCAAATTATATTGAAATTTAAATGGTTTATTTTGTGGTTCAAATCCGTATTTAAAATAGATAAAATTTGAATTAGTTTAGTCAAAAACTAAATTGAATAGAAATTGATAAATTTTGATTTAATTAAATTTGAACGGGAGGGTCGAGTTGATTTTTAAAGCGATTTGTGAAGTTTGAGGAAATAAAAATACTTTACTTCGTAAATTATTGGATATATATATACTAATTTGGAAAATAGGGATATTTGAAATGAAAATGATATTTTAGTTTTGAAACATAAATAAAATTGAAATGACCACGGTGTTATAGTGTATATTTCTACCCTGTAGATAGTTCCTTGGATCCTTAGAGGATGGGTATCCCAAACATCCTCTAAGTTAATTATATTTCAGTTGATATTTCACTTGAGTTGGATTTATATATATAAGAATGTTAATCCTGACTCGAGTGCTTTGTGTTTTGCTTTATGCTTGGGTTAGACTAAGTGATACAGCATTCGTGACTCACCTTCGAAGTTAGAGCGTTGCTTGAAGATCCAGCTATCTATCCTTTTAGTCATCCAGTCGATTGGTTCAGAGAAGTGCCCGTACTAGAGACTTTACTGCATCTGGGATATTCTGATGTATTTTATTTCTAACTTTGTTTATATAGTAGCTTCATGAACTACTATTTATTTATTCCGCTGCGTATCATTGTACTACTCTGTATCCGTAATTCTGTGATTGATTTATTTACTATAGATGTTAAGTTTTGCCAAATTTCAATTAACAATCTGATATTTTGAGCAATTCAATTCCGACATGTGCGGATGCGAATGGTTGAAAATATCAGGTCATTACAAGTTGGTATCAGAGCTATGGCTCTAGGAAAAACTTAGCATATATGCTAAATTTATTTACAGAATCTCTTTCGTTCGAGTTGAATCTCTTCCTTTTTGACTTGATTTCCTTTGAATTTTAGAATGTCCCTCGGTTCCGAAATTCATCCTTGTCTCTTTCTATTAATATTCGTTTGGTTCTGGAGTATCCCATAATTCCACTGAATGTTTTGTGAAGGGGGTGAAAACTCCTTTACAATCGGCATTGATTCACCGAAGATTTCTGTATCCTCGGTTTACGATGGTGCTATATCTTGATATGGAGAATTCTATCTCTGGAGATCGAATCTCGATTTGTTTTGGAATTCCGCATCGATTATATTCCTGAAGTTACGGTTGACTCGATTAAGGTCGCCACGATTTATAAAAGTATATCCATCTTCTATTTTGTAATTTAATTATCTCATCTTCGATCGAGTCTATCTTCGAATCAGGATTCTATTGATTGGAGTTCCTCTAATTTAAATCTCTATCACTGCTTTGAAATCCATTCTTGAATCATCCTTTGAAAATCGGTTTATGTTCGAAATTATTTTATATATCGAAATTATTATTTGGATAACTATGATTTCATTCTTTGTATAAAAGTGAAATGTTATTCTATATATAAAAGTTTTGAAAGGATTTGGAATTTTGGAAATTTATAAGAAATTGATTTATATAAAAATGATTTATAACTGAAGGGTAAAATTTAAAATTCGAGAATTGAATTCCGGTATTTTAAAATTGGTTTTAAGATTTTGGAAAATATATAAAAATAATACGATTTAAAAGTATTTTCCGAATAAGAATTGTTTCAAATGATTTCAAATGAATTCCAATAATTTTGAAGAAATTTCAAAGAAGTTTTGAAGAAAATAGAAGTCCAGAACTCACTTATGTTGCTGGAAAATAATTTCGGTGACGAGTGCACGCATCATCGACATTGATTTTTGTGTTTCAAAGTGGGGGAGAGGCCACTTTAATAGCTTCGCTATGCGAGTGATTTTGTAAAACCGTTTTTGATTTCAAATTTCGAAGTAATTTGATATTTTCGAAAGATATATGTATATGTTTGAAACAATTTAAAGTGAGACCGGTATTCAGTCCTCGAGTTTCAAATTTGATTTGGTATAATCCTATCTATTGAAATTGATTTATTGTTGATTTTCAACTCTTGAATTGGAAATTTGATTTCCCTAACTATTTTTAATGTTTGAACACTTTCAAATCGAGATTAAATTTTCAAAGCTAAGAAATTTCGAAGAGGATAAAATATTGTATAAAGCATATAAGTTTAGTTTTGTATGTTTAAGTTTGAAACCTTTTATTAAGTAAATGAATATGACTATTTTGAATTATACTAATATGGAATTTAGTTTTGAAATGTTTTGCAAAAAAAAATAAGTTTTAAATAATGGTTTTCAGAAAGGTAAATTGGATATTTCAAATAGAAATAAATAGTTTAAAGGTTTTAAAGGGATAATTATAAATTTGGAAACCACTTTGAGTATAATTGATTTTGAGAAAAATATTTGGTTTTGAAATTAGATTGGAATTAAAACCAGTACTTATATGGTGATTTTGGAAATGAATTTGTTGACTTTAATTATGTTAATTTGGAAACTGGGATTAATTTTTCTAAACCTATTATTTTAGGAACTTTGAAATTGAGATATTTAGTTTGGAAGAAAATTTGGTGAAATCATATATGATTTTGAAACTGAATTGATATTGAAATAATTTGAAATTGAGAACCTTATATTATTAAGTACTTGATTTGGGAGTGGTCGAACTTATATATAATGGATATGTATAAGTATAAAGTTGGTTTGAAATCTATTGATTTGAAAGGTACTCAATTTGGAAAGGGAATTTTATATAATCGAAGTCTATATAAGTATGATTTGATATACTAATGATTTGGAAAGTATTCGATTTGAGAATGAAATCCTATATATATAATGGACTTTATATAAGTATCATATTTGAAAGTGATTTGAAAAGGTACTATATGATATATATTTTCGAAGTAGAGATATGGAAAGTGCCTTCTGCTTGATATCCGCTTTGTGGCCACATTGTGGATTCATTCTATCGACATTATTCTCTTTGATTTTGGTTTTCCGTATGTGATACTCGAGTGTTCCCACCGTGGCGTAACCCACGGTTTTTTTCCTCTTTCGACTGCATAGCGCAACTGCTTGGCTGAGTCTGGCCTAGGGGTACGGATTGTTTCCTGGGGCCTCCAGGTGTAACCATTGTGTATCCTGCAATCTGTGTATGTCGCGTTAGTAGCGAAACAGCCTGGCTGAGACGATCTAGGGGTACGGATTGTTTCTTGGGGGACCAGGCGTAACCATTGTGTATCTTGCACCCTACTAGTCATCACGGCATAACTCGCAAGGCTGAGAAAACTTACGGATACGGATTGTTTCCTGGGGGATCCAGGCGTAACCATTGTGTATCTGCGAACCATGGTTGGACAAAGGTTTTGGTTTGATTGTTTTGATTGGATTGTACTTTCCATATCTGTTTTTTAAGGTTTTTCAAGTATTTTCACTGGGTGTTGAAACAGGTCTACTAAGTACTTGAAGAATTCTAGCTTTGCACCTGATCAACGCATAGCCAAAGTCTGCAAGAACGAGGATAAACTTGTTGAAACATCGAGTTATAAAAGTATTTTCGAAAAGAAAAATTCGTTTCGATATAAAAGTATTTTATTATAAAGGTATTTCTAACAAAGAAATTTTGTATTAATATTTGAGATTAAAATTTTATGGTTTGATTTAATTATTCGAGCCCGATACTATCCTTTTGAACCTACCTTATCTGCTCAGCTTTATTTATTCACATATATTCCGTTTTTCCGAATCTACCCTCCTTTCCTTTTTGAATATAATCTTTAAAATATTGTTTATTTATATACTACATGGTTTAATAGTAAATCATTAGTGTCATTAATATTGCAGAAGTTATTAATTTAATATAACATATTTAAGAAATGATTATTAATTTATTTATAATGTTGAAAGTGTCTTAAGATAAATTAGTAAATTTATAAACTATGGATTTAATGTTGTCAAATAACTTCCTTGAAAATATAACCAAGGATAGGAATAACTGTTTCCAAATAGTTTTCATATATATTTAAAAAGGTGTTATTTAAAACTTATAAATGGTATTTATAAAGGAAGCAAGAAATTTTATAAATGGGTTTGAAATTTTTTTAAGTATTAAAGAAAATTTAATTTCAAATGAAGTTTTCAAATGAATATTTCAAGTAAAATTTATATAGTCTTAAATTAATTGTTTATCCTTGTCTTTCAATCTATTTATCTTTCTGCTTGTTTCTATTCTCATATCTTCTTCCTTTTCGGGGATGAAAAGTTTTGAGTGGGGGAGAATGTAACGACCCGTAAAATTTTGTTAATTTTTAATGGTTTTATTTAGCGTATTTAATTTGATTTTTGAGAAATTTTAAATAATAATATTTCGAAATAAAATCTTACATTTGGATTACGTATAGTTAAATGTAGCAAATGATAAATTTTCATCAAAAATTAAGAAAGTATATTTTTAGGGTGAAAATTTTATTTTTCTAACCTTTCCTTTCCTACGCTCCCTGTTTCCACTTCTTTCGTTATGACCGTTCATTATATATATACACTACAGGTGGAAAGTTATAAACGTATAAACTTAGATACATTTTGTATTTATTAAAAATTTAAAGCTTACCTTTAATTGTGACCTTTTGGTTTCCTTGCTTTCAAAAAAATTTGAATCATAGCCACAATAATAAATTATTATAAAATTTTCAACTTAACCTAAGATGACCGTTGCTACTAGAATCGTTACTTTTCTAATATATTCATTCCTACTTTCACCGGCCTTTTATTTCTTCATTTTTCCACCGTCTAAAAAATAAATAAATGGTTATTCGTTTTATTTTATTCAGTAATCAACGTGACTCTTGCCATTTACACCGCACCATATTTGACTGTTGATTTTCGTTCAGCATTCTTATTTTAAAAAAATATACCACAGAGTAACGTTGCCTTCACAATTTAAAAATTGCTTTAATAGCTCTTGAATAAATGTGTAGCTGATACTTTGATATTTTTCCGAAATTGTGACTTTTCTCTTTCCTTCCGTTCAAATTTGAAACGTGCTACCATTTATTTGCTTTGATTATTTTCCTGAATCAACATGAATATTTTGACTTAAATCCTTCACTGAATCATAGCACGTGATTGTGCTATTTCTTTGGTTACTTGTATTTAGTCATTTCCATTTACTTCTGTTTGTATTTTCTTCCCTTTTTTATTGCTTCTTTCCAGATTTCTCTTATTTCCCTCTCTATTGTTTCTTCCTCTTCTATATAAACTTGCCTGGCACTACAAATTTCGGCCACTCCTTCACCTTTTCCAAACTCCGCTCCTCCACGGAACCCACTCTTCCTCTTTCGCAATATCCATCGAAGACGCAGCGACCCTTCCCTATTTCCTGTACTGTTCGCATAACCAGGCATTGGTAAGTTAAGTTTATATTTGCAAGTGTTATATATATATATATTATATATAGTTTTATATTTAGCTATGATATGGATGATTTTATCAATACGCGTCCCATGTACATGCTGTTGATGCATATTCTAGCATTCAAAGTTGGTACGCATATTTGTTTATATGGAGTATAGTTATGATATATTGACAGTGGTATAAAAATATAAGATGCATACATATAGTGGTTTATATAAAGTTGTTGGATTTGAATACATATATATACCAAACGTGGTTTTCATTTTTTTGAAAAGTTTGTTTTGTTTCTAGAAGTGTATGCATATTTAATATGGGTGAGTTGTGTTGGATCTGCAAATGGAGTCTGCACATTTAGCAAATTTCAATTTCAATTTCTTTATCAAAATTAATTTCATTTTTCCCCATTCATAAGTTCAACACTTATTTGCTAACTTAAGAACAACTACCTTTATATTCTCACTTTGCTTCATTACACTTTACATCTCATTTATGATTAAGTTTTGAATATGCCACACCATTCAACTCTTTTCCTTAATGAATTACAATTTCACTTCTATCCAAGAGTTTAGATTGCTTATTTAAGTCCATTTGCATTTTATAATCACAAATCCAAATTATATCTAAGAATATGAATTTCCTTATGCAACTATAAGAAATTTTACATTTCACTTCAATCCAATTTTAATTCTCCATATACAAGTTCAAAACTTATTTACTAACTTAAGTTCATTCACTTCCTTTATATCTCACTTTACGTTATTTCAATTTACATTTCATTAGAGATTAAGTTTGAATTTACCATACCATTCAACTATTTCCCAATTGTGATTATAATTTCATTTTCTATTTATATAAGTTCACCAACTTATTTATTTCAAAGCTCATATTGCTCATTTCAACCCATCTACATCATATAATCACAATTTCAAATTATATATATATGTATCACTGAATTCTTAAGGATACAAACTTCTTTCACCTTGATCCTTTGCAAATTTTAAATTCACAATCTCAGATTATAAGTATAATACTTAATAGCTTGTGGGTATAATCCATTACACAATGACCCACAACCTCAAAGTCAACTTACATTTTAATTTAATCCAAATCCATTTAATTCTAAGTCCAATTTATTTAACTTATCCAAGTTAAATTCAAATTTCAATTAACTTCAATCTATCATATTCACTTCCATTTACTTAAGTTAAATTTAATTCCAAGATTAAAATTTTCATTTCTTTCTTATTAGCATCAACTTCACTTAATTAATTCAATAGTCAATTTATTTTAATTTTACACATTATTTAAATAGAATTTTCCAGAATTAAATTACCCTGTTTTATTTCGAAACCATTTTGAAATATATCAAATATATACTGATTTGGTATATCAATCAAATCTCCAAACTTTCCAAAACAACTTGTTTATACCATACAAATTTCCTCCCTTGAAATTTAAAAACAACTGGCATACCCAACAAATCCAAACAATACCATAACCAACCATTTTGGTAGCAATCCATCACTTTAGAAACTCGAAAATGAATTCTAATGATGTGGCCAGCATCATCAGGATTATTTTCCAGCGACTGAAGTGAGTTCAATGCTTTCTTACTTTCCCAAATTCATTTCAAAACAGTTCCTATTCAAAAATACTTTCCAAATCAATATTCCAATACACCCTTCAAACACTTTAGCAAACATTTCAAACTTTCCCAGGAATTTAAATTTCCAAATCTTAATTTCCATCACATTTAAAATCCTTTCCAAAACTTCCGGGATTTAAATTCTGGTTAAATTTAAATTTAGTTATTCTTCCTTTATATAATTTATACCTATAGAATTTATTTGATTACAACCATTTCTAATTTAAGATTAAATTTTAGATTCTTATTTAATTAAGACATTAACAACCAATCATCCAAAAATATAGATAATAATTTCAGAAAAATTATTTCTTTTATATCAAAATATAATTTTGGGTAAATTATTCCACTTACCCCTTTTAAAAACAATACTATGTCGGTTTATCTTGTTTAAGAGTTTAGAAACTCCTATCGATACGGTTGTACTTCCCGCACCGACCAGAATTCATAAACACTCAACCGATAAGTCAACTCAGAATAAAAACATTTTTTTATATTCACTAACAAGTACGCTCTCATATCTATTATTACGCTCAACTCATTATAGAGTATTATTCACTATGTTTAATGAGTAATTTCCCTACCAAAGCCTAGGTTGTCGCCAACCTAAGCTCTGATACCAAGTGTGACAGCCCGCAAATCCGTACCCCTTGAATCAACACTATTCCACCTCTGTTAACTCAAGTGGCACAGAAATACGAACCGTTTGGGTTTAAGAAGAAGGGATAGAAGAAGAAGCTAAACAATATCAGAATCTCACAGTCGCAGCGGAGTAAAATATAATAGTAAATATAGAACTTTACACAAAATGAAGTTTATAACTGTTTTATACATCATATTATCAGAGTATCTCATACAACAATATTTACCAGTCAGACAAACCATACAATCACAGCAGCGGAATATATATATATAGGTACAGATAATACGTCTCGGACCCCAGCTCCTCTTCTGCTCCATAGCAACCTATCCTAAACAAATAATACTCCGTCTGACCCGAGCATTATAATGAAATAACACCCGAGTCAGTCTGGAATACCAGCTGATAATAATACATCCAAATTGATTGTTAAAGTTTTAAAAATCCTTTGAAAATAAAAGCATCTCGTAAGACCACGCCACAAATAAACATGTCGGGTTTTTACCTTACGATAGCTAAAACACTTTTTATAGAAATCCTCTGATATTATAATAGGGTCTATTTACAAATACTTATAAAATAACCGAAATTGTTACATGATTAAATTCCAGCTACTAGCCACAAAAGTGGGTAATACAAACAAAACTCGTAAAAGGCGCGTAGGGAGAATGGATTTCCAACAATGACTAGGCACTGGGGTACCACCTGTCATAGTACAGGGCCTAGATCACCGTACCGAGGACCACCCCCGATCCCCTGCAACACAAGGCCGGACCCATCCCTTACTGGACAGTTCCGAATAAGATCACCGCACGGTTGGGATCAGCAACCGCACCACTAAGCCGAAATAAAAGGGACATCTAGACAGGGATGACCTTACTCTCCAGTGGGTGCTACCCACGAAGCCTTGCTGCATATCCCCTGATTTTCAGTCATTCCCGGTTGATGAGGCTTGAGGCTTAGCGTTACCTTTAGAACGTTTCACTTAGAATGCCCATCGCCCACCTGACGATGTCTCGAAAGCATTCGTCCATACAAGTCCGTCCCGGGTTCGAACGGAACCGAAGGCACTATTCCTACTACATCCATTTTGGAAATATCCTCAGGATTAGTAGCGACTAGCCCTTGCACTTCACTGCTCCATCTTCGACTCCAAACACTTTTTTCGCACGAAAACGTACAAACCGGATCGAAGTGGTTTTCGAGAAATAAATCTCGATCTCGGTCTCTTCGAAAGGATCAACGCATTTGGCCAATATTGATAGTCAGTGATTTAACTATCAATTTATATTCGTAAACATCCATAAGCATCCATCACACAATAAATAATATTCCATATTATTTATTTGCCTCAAATATCTTTAAAAGATATAATTTCAAATTTCCCAAGCTCATTTGAAAACATTTTCCAAAATTCTTCCTTTACAAGGTAAATCTTTTACCCTTAATTTCAATTGGAAATAACCAAGTTCAAAACAATTTAAATTTTAAAACAGTTAAAACATTTTTTACTGAAATATACTTTAAACATGGAAATTTACTTCTAGTTACTTACTCAAAATATAATTCCAAAATACGTACAGTAAAACCATTTATTAAGATATAAACTTTGATTTTAAATAAGGTTTTTATTAAACTAAACTTAATAGTAGTGTTTTAATAAGATAAATCCTAATTTCAAATGACTTAAGTCAAAAACAGCCTTTAAATAATTTCATTTGTAAAAATAATTAGTAATGAAATCAAAAATATCCACTATTACTAATTTGTTAATTAGCTTTTAAAGTTTTCCAAACACTCGTTTGAAACAAGTTTTAAACTTAAAATTTAATTTTAATAAAATCTGTTTAAAACTCGCACTTGGTTTTTCCCGGGGAAGCTCAGTCCCACTCAAATATCCCAAAAATCCTTCTTGTGAATTCTGTCAATTTATTTAGATTCAGGTTTACGTTTTAATAACATAATTTACTTTCACAGTTATCAACTGATAACGTTTCTCTTTGATTATCATTCCAGATTTTACAAATTTTCAATTTTCATTCTAAATAGATTTCAAATTTTAATTCTTTTAAATTCATTATTTAACAATATCTTTTATTCCTCTATAATTCAATTTATCCATTTATAATTAAATTATGGATTTATAATTTATCCAACAATATTCCGATACAATTTTATTTCAGTTTTCCATCCAAACAGATTCAATTTTTATATTCCTTTAAATTCCTTATTTATTAATTTCTTAATTTCTTTTGAAAACCCAATTTAATTTCTTTATAATTTAAAACTCCAAATTTCTTTATAATTAACATTTTGGGTTTGTAGTTTACACCACAATATCAAAATACAATTTAATTCCAAATTTATCAATCACAATATATAAACAGGCATCATCATCAATTATAAAAATAATTACTTCATTGTGAGGAATCCAGTTGGATCTCTCCAACCTGTTTTCCCTGCATCCACAAATATTAGCACATCACATATATAAATATCAATCCAGGCTGATATAAATAAACATTTCAACCAATCACACAATTATTTAAATATTAACTACTTAAATCAGCTAACATTCCAGTTGTGAGTGAGAAATACTCACCTTGAGTTTCAGCAAGAGTTCGAAATTTAAATTAAATCGAACCGCGTTCGATTTAACCTAAATTTCTCACTTGCTCCGATCGTCTCCAAACTTGCGCTGCAGCGTAGAGTACGTTGCTGTAATTCCGGTGCTACCAAATTCGTTGAATTCTGAGCATGCATTACAAAGATATGAATTTTCTAAGTTTTCAATTTTCAATTTAAAACAAAATTCGCTTATTTTTTATTTTTTTATTTTTTAACATTACCAACACAATCAGGACCGCATAAACATGTAAACTCAGGCCGATGCCTGCTGCTCCCTCAACGCGTAAACTAGGGTTTTTAATAAACCCAAAACCGCCGCATCATAACCAAACATCGCCACCGCCGAGTAGCCTTAGGGTTCGATCAGGAAGAACCATGACGAAGGCCAACGCCAACTCCATCTTCTCCCAAAAGGCCGCTGCACTTGAAGCTTCTAGGTGCTTTAATTTTGAGTATGAACGGAACTCAATTCGACCACCATTCTGGTCATCACAACGAATCAAACATGATCTCCACCGGTTAATTTATAGATCTCAATGAGTTTAATAATTTTCTAGTTGAAGGATTTAGCTAAAAATCAGTGGATAAGACGGAATTCGAAGAAGAAGATAGGAGCACGCCGGCCATTGAAATAAAAGAGAACGGCGGCTCATCTTTTTGCTAGGGTTTAGGAATGAATATGAATATATATAATATTAATTCAATCTCGTTCCTCAAATTTTACAACATACGCAAACGAGCTCCAATTCTTAAGTTCCAATAGGCGTTTCCAGGGTTTTTCCATGTTCCGGACACAATGGAACAAGTTTCGTAAGCTAATTCGGTCGTCTATGCGAGTTACGGAATTAAACGATCAATTTTAAATTAAATCGATTAAAACGATTTCGATGCGTTTCGAGCCGCCACGGTCACACGACAGCTCCGATTGCTACGAAAATTGAAATTCGATAATAACTAACTATTATGAATCCAATGGAACTGATTTCGTCGAATTCCGAGACTGTGCCCCGGAAGGCTATTGTAACTCGTCTATTAAATCGAGCAAATTTTCGAAATTGTCGAAATCAATTGAAACTTCACTTTTAAAATTTTATTAACTTAATAATAAATCATATGAAATTTATAAGCACATTAAAAATCATTCTGGCTCATTCCGGACTAAAATCGGATTAATTGCAATATTTTATAATATTAAATTCTCTTATTAAATTAATATAAAATTCCAAATTTAACCTATCGACTTCTAATTTCATTTCAACTATCCCACATTATAATTCCAATCCAATTAGACCTAAAATAAATTTTAGAATCTAATTTTATCCCTATTAACACTCAAAATTACTTATTACCCCAATTCTAATATTAAATTAGTATTATTCAGTTTCCAATTAAATTCACGTATTTGAAATTTGACTAATTTTACTAACTCAACCAAAGTCTTTTATTTTCAAGATTCAAATTATAATCCATATTCAACATTTAAAATGAATTAAATGTTCAAATTTGGCGACCCAAAATTCCGGGTCGTTACAGTAGTTTATAAATGAGATTTGAACAGTGTAATTTGTTGAAATTTTATATATTAATCTTATTTTAAAATATAAGTCTTAATGATATTATATACATAGGTCGTATGGGGTGGTTTGGGTCTTAGATTTGTAAATAGAAATTTTGATCTATGTGTAAAAATTAAAATGGTTTAGAAAAATTATAAGGACTTTTATTTAACATATATGTTTTATTTCAAATGTTAAAACTATTGGTTTATGTATGAAAAAAAGGTAAATTATATATATGTGTGTGTGTGTGTGTGTGTGTGTGTGATTCGACTTTAAATTTTTCTTAGGGATGCAATTTTGATTTTTATTAAAATAGAAAAAAATTCTGTATATATCAAAATGATTCTGATTCAATTCATAAATTCTTAATTATCAGCCTCGTTCGTCCAATTCGTGCTAATCCTACTTTGCTTCGAAATTTGTGCTCGGATTTATAATTCAAATTTCAGTGTCCGTATCAGTGTGCGTATCCATGTCATCTTCTATATTCTCTAGCCTCGAAAGATGAGCAATCACTCACGATTAACATTATTTTATTTGTTAAATTTGATTAAATTGAAACGACAATTGAAATATGATGCTGTAGTTATTTAAATTGTTATATATGCTATTATCTGTAACTGTTCACTTATGGGATATGACACCATATCCTATTGTTTATATTTATTTTTGACGATATATGCCTGTTGTTATTATTATTTTCATATCTGTTATCACTCTGCAAGTTCCCTGTTAGTATAGAAATCACTATGGATTGAAATGATGCATACCCGAATGGATTTTAGAATAGGAGAATTTCGTTATGGGTTGAAATGATAAACCCAAGCGATTTTTATTTGAATTGAATTTGGGAATACGGGTTGAAATGATATCCATCAGTATATATTTAACTTACGGATTGAAATGATAAACATCCGTATCCCTTGTACATAGAATAGAAAATTTTACATCGACGCCGTGGTCTATATGAATGTTTTGAAAATAATTTCTATAGTCTTGAAAAGAAATATATGGTTTTAATGAATACTGATTTAAAGTATTATATATAAAGGTTATTTTATATATAGATTTAATATTAAGATAATTTAATTAAGATTGATTTTATTAATATGAAATATGTTTAAGGATTTATTAAATTTGTATTTCTGAAATAGATTTGTGGAATAAATTTTATAAGCTAAGGTTTGAAGATATATTTGGGACTTATTTGAATTTGTCATTAATTAAGGATTTTATTTAGTTAAATCAAGTTGAAACTATTAAATTCGAAACTTTAACATATGATCCTATAACTTGAATTTTTATTTAAGAAATTTAACGGATGATTCATGTCTAAAGAAATCGAAGGTAATATATAGAAAATGTAAATTTAAGGTCATATAAATAATATTGAATTTATTAAGTGAATATTTCAAAACTAAATAATAGTGAAGTCAAGTTGGGAGATAAATGCAACTATCAAAGTTTAGTCTTTGAAATGTTGAATATTTAAAGCTCTGAAATACATTAACTTCGAATTATATTGAAATTTAAATGGTTTATTTTGTGGTTCAAATCTGTATTTAAGATTGTTAAAATTTGAATTAGTTCAGTCAGAAACTGAATTGAATGGAAATTGATAAATTTTTATTTAATTAAATTTGAACGGGAGGGTCGAGTTGATTTTTGAAGCGATTTGTGAAGTTTGAGGAAATAAAAATACTTTACTTAATGAATTATTGGATATATATATATATATATATATATATACTAATTTGGAAAATAGAGATATTTGAAATGAAAATGATATTTTAGTTTTGAAATATAAATAAAATTGAAATGACCACGGTGTTATAGTGTATATTTCTACCCTGTAGATAGTTCCTTGGATCCTTAGAGGTTGGGTATCCCAAACATCCTCTAAGTTAATTATATTTCAGTTCATATTTCACTTGAATTGGATTTAGAGATATAAGAATGTTAATCCTGAATCGAGTGTTTTGTGTTTTGCTTTACGTTCGGGTCAGACTGAGTGATACAGCATTTGAGACTCACCTTCAAAGTTGGAGCGTTGCTTGAAGATCCAGCTATCTATCCTTTCAGTCATCCAGTCGATTGGTTCAGAGAAGTCATCTGCCTGTTCTGGAGACTTCACTACATCTGGGATTTTCTGATGTATTTTATTTCTAACTTTGTTTATATAATAGCTTCATGAACTACTATTTATTTATTCCGCTGCGTATCATTGTACTACTCTGTACCTGCGATTCTGTGATTGATTTATTTACTGTAGATGTTAAGTTTTGCCAAATTTCAATTAACAATCTGATATTTTGAGCAATTCAAGTCTGACATGTGCGGATGCGAATGGTTGAAAATATCAGGTCGTTACAAGGCCTTCGGGACATCAATAGAGTGGCAAGTGAAGCATATCATGACGATTACGCATCGCAAAGTGGAGAAGGGAGGAATCATAATCGATATACACCGATCGTTATCGAAAGCTTCAATATAATGATCAGCGTATCTCTTGTATGATCAATCTTCGACCAAGAATAACCCATAGCTTGCAATCTATGTATCAGAATGATCCCATATTTTAGGAGCAACATCTAGCAGCACGTGGGCCCTCCAGAATCAATTGCACGGTGATTGGATCAAGTAAAAAGGATCGATCGTGTGTACGTCGATCGTTCTTGATCAAATAATTATTGGGGCCGATCGATATGGTGGGATCTACTAGACCTAAGAAACCTTCTTGCAAAGTTTCGGCCTGATCTGTGTGCTTCTTTTACTATAAATACAGCAGGGATAGCTTGAGAAAGGGGGACTTCATCTTCTTCTTCATGCTTCAGAGGCTCTGCCATTTTTATTTCTTGAAAACTTATATCAATGGAATCTAGTTGATCCAACTGTTCTTGTAATAGTAATCTAGTGAAAGTTTAATAAAAATATAAAGTGGATGTAGGCCAAGATTGCCGAACCACTATAAAAATCTACATGTTCATTTACTTTTATGCTACGTTTTTGATTTCATTTATTGCTTGATCTCCATAAGATTCTACGAGTATTGATGCCCATTTTCGGCATCAACATTTTGGTGCTTTCACTAAAAAATTAATTCTCAGCTCAATTGAATCTTAATTTCAACTGGCGAATTTACGAGTTCGCAAGATAGATCCAGCTATTTATTAATAAGTTTTCTATTCTACTCAGATTTGAAAGAAGTCTAAATGGGAACTGACTTACAAGGCCGTGAAACCACATCAACTACTCTTGCCAAAGGAGTAAATTATGAGATGACTGCCCAAGTTGCCGTATGATTCATGAATGTCTATGCAAGTTCAAGTCTTAGTGCAAGGAGGAATGATTGGAAATTGGCTAATTCTCCCCACCGATTGATTCTATACATTCATACCTAGTACGATCATTCCAGATTAGCCTTCCAACCGAGCGTTCCATTCCCATCCTTATAACTTCTCGATGGATTCATGCGCCTCATTACTATACGTGATTGTTCTTTACGATGGACTACATCGATTGTTCTACCAACATGAATGTGGCCACTCGCATTCCTACATGATCTTTTGTCTCCGATCATTCCTATACAATCATTCCTTACACAATCGTTCTAGCTCAAACCTTAGAAACGATTGTTTTGACTCATGTATGACCGGTTGTGCCATATTAACACCTCTTCCTGCTGAAGACATTTGATCATCATTATAGATCGTTTTTACACGATCGATCCAATCACCCATTCTGATCGTTTCCTGTTAGACTATACATCAAATTGAGAAGGAAATATTATCGCTCCTATGCGATCGATCTACTACGATAGTTCCAAGTCACGAAGCACAGCCGATAATTCTTATTGACATATCCATCTATAAACTTTGGTCCATGGCCTTATGCTTCGAGGGCGATCACGCAATAGTGGGAAACTCCTTCACCTCTCCTAACTAGCAAATTTAGCACCTTCTTAGACAAAATGCTTGGAGCTTTTCAAGGCTGGGGATTGTATGTTTGATCTTTGTTGGGAGGTATGCATGAAGGAGTTGTGTGGAAATTTTGACAAGTACAAGAGAGATTTTATAATCTTGGCTGTGACTCGAAGTTGGGCTCAGCTTAGATGGGGTTTTTCTCAAAGAAAATCCCAAAGAGACCATGAGTGCTTATAACCAAGCCTTTTAATTTTCTGACTCCAAGTAATTCAGGCTGTGACTCGTAGTGACCCCAAGATTGACTCCAAGCGACTGTCAGATTTCCTCGAGCCCGACCCCAAGTGATTTACCACAACCCCTCAATTCGTGTCCATTTAGCTTTGCATGCATCTTAGACATGTTGATGTTTTTTGCGAGCATAATGAGTAGCTGTGGTCTAGGGGCATACCGGGGCGACGATGGTAGAAATGCCCTAGCCTTATCAATAAGAACTCCGGTTATCAATTGGGCCACTAATGGTCGATATCCCACTAAAAAGAGCTAGAGGAAAAGTGGAATAGCAAGCGCACAATGCTACTTTGCTTATCAATGAGATTTATTCTAAAGTTCTTTGAATTAACTTATTTTAATTTTAATTATATTGTGAACTATGACTAACTTAAATAAAACTACATGCATACGATGCATATAACCAAGTGCCCAAAGTTGGGCGCCGACTAACCTCCGCAGATCGTGATAGAACATGTGGAGCTTTTGTCTAGTAGATTGTGATTCAACCATTCATCAACTACCATATGTCACTGATTTGGGACGCCGAGGCATAGAATAAAGAACCCGACAAGTTTAGAATACAAGAGAACATAGGCTTGACTAAATATCCATTCAGCCACCTCCACATTAGACTTGAAGTAGACATGATTTACTGCCTACTTATTAACCACAAAATTCAAAAAATGGACTAGATTGCAGCTTAAAATGAATGCAACCTAATTTTCCTGCTCAATATCTCATTATCTTCATTTGCTAGAAAGAAAATGAAGCCAATTGTGCAAGACTAGATCATCCAACCCTGGTGTGGATGTGATCCAATCATCCATCATCTACCACCTTCCTCGACTAAATGGAAAGAGCCACAATTTCCATGTGGACGAGAATTGATCGTCTGATTGCCAAGTCTTGTCCTGAATGCTGGGGGTAGAATCCCATTCCATGGATGAACATGGTTCGACCATTCATTTGACAACTTTCACCTTGACACGACAAATGAAGTACAATTCAAACGGGCGGAGACATGACTACCCTTGATAAAATCTCTAAGCCCCTGACTGTGGACTAGAGTACTCTAATTCCCTGATTGTAGACTAGAGTATAAACCACTCGAAAAAATCTCTAACTCCCCAACTGCAGACTAGAGTATTCTATGTCTCTAACTACGGAATTGAGAATAAACCATTCGACAAAATCTCTAAGTCACTGACTGCGGACTAGAGTACTCTAAGTCCCTGGCTACAAACTAGATATAAACCACTCGACAAAATCTCTACGTTCCCTAACTACGAACTAGAGTACTCTAAGTCCCCGAATGCGGACTGGAGTATAAACCATTCAACCAACTCTTTAAGTCCGTGAATGTGGACTAGTGTACTCTAAGTCCTTGATTGTGGACGAGAGTACAAACCACTCGACAAAATCTCTATGTCACCGACTATGGACTATAGTACTCTATGTCCCTAGCTGCGGACTAGAGTATAAATCATTTGACAAAATCTCTAAGTCCTTGACTATGGATTAGAGTACTCTAAATCCCTGACTGCGGACTAGAGTATAAACCATGCGACAAAATCTCTATGTCCCCGACTGTGGACTAGAGTACTCAAAGTCCCTGACCATGGACTAGAGCATAAACCATTCGAAAAAATCTCCATGTCACCGGCTGTAGACTAGAGTACTCTAAGTCCCTAGATGTAGTCTAGAGTATAAACCACTCGATAAAACCTATAAGTCCTGACTGCAGACTAGAGTATTTTAAGTCCCTGACTGGGGACTAGAGTATGAACCATTCGAAAAAATCTCTAAGTCCCCGATTGCAGACTAGAGTACTCTAAGTCCTTGAATGCAAACTACAGTATAAACCATTCGACTAAATCTCTATATCCCCAACTATAGACTAGAATACTCTAAGTCCCTAACTACGGACTAGAGTATAAACCACTCGACAAAATCTCTAAATCCCCAACTGCATGCTAGAGTACTCTAAGTCCCTGACTATAGACTAGAGTATAAACCACTCGACAAAATCTCTAAGTCCCCGACTACAGACTAGAGCATAAACATTCGACAAAATCTCTAAGTCTCCGACTGCTGACTAGAGTACACTAAGTCCCTGACTACTGACAATATTATAAACCATTCGACAAAATCTCTAAGTTATCGACTATGCACTAGAGTACTCTAAGTCCCTGATTGCGGAATAGAGTATAAACCACTCGACAAAATCTATACATCCCCGACTACAGACTATGGTAGTCTAAGTCCCTGACTACAGACTAGAGTATAAACCATTTGACAAAATCTCTAAGTCCCCGACTATGGACTAGAGTACAAACCATTTGACAAATTATCTAAGTCCTCAACTGCAGACCAGAGTACTCTACGTCCCTGACTGCGAACTAGGGTATAAACCATTTGGAAAAATCTCTAAGTCTCCGACCGTGGACCGGAGTAGAAATAATTAGATGGAAATTCGACTGCCCATGAGAAAAATCTAAGTTCCCAGAACAAAGACCGAAGCATGAACACATATTGGGTGTGAGTCGACCGCTTGTAGAATAACTTAGAGTTTCCAGAATGCAGGCGAGAATGCAAACTCCATGAATAGATGAGTGGATTTCAATCGTTTTCTATTTCAGTAATTTCAATTTGAAATCAACAATAGGAATATAAACTGCTAAAGATTAGAATACGCACGATTCAGATTTCTATCCATTAGCTCGGTCCCACGATTCGATAGGAAAGAGTGTAAGGCTAAAGCAAGAAAACCTGCCTTCTTACTTATTAATGTACGCCTCGGACTTGGGGGCACGAGAGAAAAACATGATGGATGTGAATCGACCTTTCATTGATCTAATTTAAATCTTTTGGAAATGGTATGGAAGTATAAACACGATTGGGGCAAGACCCGATCGTCCATGTAGTACACTTATCGAACTGAATACCAGGTATAGAAGTGTGACTGTCAAAGAAAAGGCTATGATAGCTTAACACTGCAGTCCATATCCCGTGTTTACAATGACTCAAGACCATGAATATTGAGAGGACTTAAGATGGATTAATCAAATTAGTCTTCGATTCGACAACCAACAAGTCACAGGTACATAAAATGAAAAGTACTACAGTTTAGACATTTAGACAAGTAAATGGAGAAGTCATATGCAAGAACAAAAGAGTTTTTATTCTGTTATCCCGCCTTTTGGAAAGACCAAGATATCAAGGGATTGACTGAAGATCAAAGACCACTCATCTCGAATGTCGAGTAAGCATTGATTCGCTATGGTTATCGACAAATTTTGTTCGAGTTTGAATCAGGCTACAATTGACATGACATGACAAGCAAAGCTAGGGAAGCCAACGTTCCAAATTTCAAGTCAATCGAAGTTCGTATGCTCAAGCTATGATCGATGCCGTTCAAGGAAATCAACCTTCACTTCACAACTGTCTATTCGCATAAATCATGTTCGTATCCATCGACGAGCATTTGTTCGTATCCATCAGGCCATGCTACTTCATATCCATTGAGAGAATATGCTTGTTCGTATAGATCTACTCGAATCCACCATCGAACAAGCTCCACTTCATACGGCAGTTGTCTAGTTCATATCTATCCTAGAAGTGCCTTGTTCGAATCCATCAGGCATTGGTAGTTCATATCCTTCAGGTGATCGTTACTTCATATCCATCAAGTAACCACTGTTCATATCCATCAAGCCAAGCAGGGTCGCCATCTATTAGTATCCATCACAATATCATTCATTCATATCCATCAAATTGGAGCAACTTCGATCGATACGAACACCGCCACACAATCGATACTAGACGATCAACTTGGATCGATACGAACAGAGCCACCTCCATCGATACGAACAAGGCAATGCGATCGATCAATACGAACTAAGCTACTTCCATTGATTCGAACGAGACATTGCTCTTCGATACGAACTAGGTGAAAACCTTGGAATGACTCGATCAACTCAGCATCGAAAGTGGAGTGATCCAAAAATCACGTTCCACGTCAACTCAACTACGCGTGCTCAACATCGAGTCGAAGTGATCGATACTATAACGACCCAGAATATTGGACATTTGAAATCGAAATATTTAATTAATTTTAAATGTTTGAATGATAGTTTAACTTGAATTTCAAATATCAGAATGAATTTGGCAATTTAATTATCAAATTTAATTATAGAAATTTGGGTAAAACTGTAAATCTTCAATTTTAAGCCTGTTAAAAATAATTTGATGGCTTAAAAAATTTATATTGATAATACCAAAGATAATGGAAGCTTTAGGATTGAATTTAAAAGTGATTTAATCAGTTTTGAAAATATATCGTTTAAATCGATATTTAAAAATAGCTTTCCGAGGCACAGCCTCGGATTTCGATGAAACCAGTTCCATTGGATCCGTAATATTGTATTATTATTGGATTTCAACTTTCGTAGCATTCGAAATTGTTATGTGGCTGTACGATGAGCAAACGCGCTGAAAATTATATTGAAATTTAATTTAGTAACTGGTCCAAAGAGCTATCTTCTCCATACGATCGAATTTGGACCCGAAACCTTTTCCATTAGGTTCGTACTAGTTGTATAACATTATAAACACCTAGCGACACGCCTCTATAGGAGTACGAAATTTTGAGTTGCATTTACCGAGACAATTTAAATTTGAATTTGAATTTGAATTTAAATTAAATGTATATATATTCTCATATAATTGACCAATTTAAACACGTTTCAACATTTAAAACACGTGTTCCACTGCCTATTTAAATTGCATACAAGTGTATACTCTTCGTTCTCTTAAAAAAGATAAATTTATAAATAGAAAGAAGGGAAATTATCTCGTTCCCTTCTGTTGAAAGTTTAAAAAAAAATCAATGTCCCATGTTCTATTACCAGAAAATTAAAGGAAATCAAAATAATCTTATTCGAAATCTAAAAAAGGAAGAAATGGCCGAACTAGGAAATCACCATCGGCCTTTGTTCAAACGTCCAATTCGAACCGAGGTCATTGCCTCCTTCTCGAATCAATCGCGATTTCTGGTGCAACAAAATGTGGGGTTCGTGGCGAATCGAGGTCATGTCATCGATCTGGGATGGCGATGGAGAGTTTGTGGTAGTTGAAGTCATGATGAGGTGGATAGTGGCAGTAGTTTCGTCTGGAGAGAGAGGGGGGCTCTCACGTGGATTGTCGTTTGGCACGGCGATGTCAGAGCACGACAATTGGGGCTCGCGAACCTAGGCCGCGTAGGAGGAGAGTTGGGGATCGTGGTCGCGGTGATAACTGAGGCGAAGGGAAGTCTCGAATTGGGCTCGAGCACGTGGATGTCAGAGTGGTTTGGGTTTTTCTTCGATTAAAGCTGCAGGTAATCATTTCATTTTAATTCAAAACACGTATTTGTGGATAAACTGCAGAGAAAGAAGTTGCTTAATTTTTATATTCAGATAAAAAAGAAAAATAATAGCATATACTTGTTATACGCTGTACAGAACAGTAAAGAAGAAAGTATAACATGAATATAAATGTAAATATACACACACATGCATATCTTAATTTAATTATATAGGTAAACAGGAACATTTTATATAGGAAAACATTTTGAATATATATATATATAGGAATTTTAAGAGGTTGATTTAAAAAAAAACTATATAGAAATTTTTTATAAATATATATATATATATAGTTTCTAATAAAATAAATATTACATATTTTAAATTACTTTTTATTTTAAATAATGGATTTGGTGAATAAATTGTCAAGTTAACCTATTTGATTTATTCTAGTTATTAAAATGATTTTAGAGGGAAAAATTATTAGTTTAAATTTAAATCACTAGTTAAAAATAAATTTATTGATTAATTAAACTTATCAAATAAGAAAATTAATTTGTTCAACTAATTCGAATATTAATAAATCGTATATTGTGTTACAAGGTTTGAAACTGTGGAGAAATAGTCAGAATGGAAATGGATTGCAATACAAAAGCTAAGGTGAGATCTTCTCACTCAATTGCTAATTTAATTTTAATAGTTAAATTTAAATTTGATTGATTGTGTGTTTGGAAAATAAATTTATTATTAGTTATATTAGTTTAGACCTTATGCGTCGCATAATAGCGGAGGTTACTATATTAAACCCATATACCGCGATATTCCACCTCGAAGTGGAATTGGTATTATATATGTATTTGGAGTTGATTTCCCGCATTATATAGCGGATGAAACCCTATTGCGCCGCATAATAGCGGATAATACTTTATAAATCCCATATACCGCGATATTCCACCTTGAAGTGGAATGGGTATTTAATTGTTGTGCTAACGTCTGTGGATGCAGGGATACAGGTTGGAGGGATCCAACTGGATTCCTCAAATATTTAATTTGTTTCGTATGTTGTATGTTGATTATTTTTAATCCGTGTGATCATTTGTGATTGAAACTGTGAAGGCTGTAATTTAGCTGAATATATATTGGTATCGTAGGATACCAGAAATATGAAATTGGATTTTTTTTTTGGAAATTAAAGTAGAAAAGCCTAGACCGTTACAATTAAAGAATTAAAGTTAATTTTTATATTCCGATCGAATAAATTCCAAAAATATGGGAAGAATATTTTAATAAAGGAATTTCGAGTGATATTGTTTAATAGTTGAAGAATTTATTTAAGATACGGATTTTAAATAATTGAAAGAGATACATTAATTTATTTCAAAAGGAAATAATTTAGAAATTAAATTTTGAATTTAATTTGGAGTTGAAATTAATTTTAGAAATCAATTCGGGAATTAATTTGGAGTTAGAATAAATCTTAGGAATCGATTTGGAAACTTGGTTAGGTGTTTTCGAAATAATTTTAGGAAATCAATTTGAAATTGATTTGATTTGATATTGGAAAATTAATTTGGGAAGTCAAATTGGAATTTGATTTTGTCTTTGAAGTAAACTGGAAATCAATTTGGGGTTTGAAGATGATATTTGGGAATCGATTTAAAATTCGTATATCGGTTGATATTTGAAAATGTAAATTCACAACGGGAATTTGTAAAGAAAAGGGAAATAGTTTAAAACTAAATATTGATTTAGTTTTAAAGTGTGGAAAGAAATTTACAAATTTGGAACGTAAAATAAATCGAGACGATTTATTAATTTATTTGAATGGACCATTTTATATTGGGAAAAGAATTCTTCCATGGAAAGCCGAGTATATTTTTAAAATAGCTTTTGAATAAAATTTAAAAGTTTTAGATTTGGTTCTAAAAACAATATTGTTGGAGAAATTAGTTTGGAAATTGTTGAAAGTAAAATTTATTTAATAAATTATATAAGGATTATTTTAAATATTTAAATTGATATTTGATTTAGGAAATAGTTATTTAAATATTTATACTCCGTCTACTAAATTTTATGTTAAAATTTGTTTTCGGACTTGAATTTTATATGAGATATTAGTATAATATTTTTCATAACTAATATTTAAGCAAATATTCTAGAATAGTTTATTTTAAATATTTCCAAGTATAATTTGAATAAGTATTTTATATTATATTTGAAATCGGCAGATTTTCAGTGGAAATGGATAAGTATTGGAAATTTCTTCCGCGTAAGAAAAAAAATTTATTTGAATTTATTTTTCAAAGGATCGAAGTGTGAAATTTTATCTTGCGAAGATATATTGAAAATAATAATAATTGGGAAAATTATTTGAAATCCAGTGACTGTTGTGAATGATGATTGATAGTTAAATAACCAACTATCAATATTGGCCTTATTCGACATTTGAATTTCGATGCGACCAGGAGTCGAACTCCAACTAGATATTCGAAACCCACATCGAACCTTTGTGATTGTGATGGATGTTTTGTTTAAAAGATCAAAGTGAAATTGTTGTGATTTGTGTTGAATCTGAATGTAACACTTATTTTTTTTTAAATAAGCGCTTATTATTCGGATTAGCCGGGAGAGGACCTTGTGTCATAAAACCCATTCCGAAAAACGATACGAGAAAATGAGATTGCATTTAAAGACGGTGTTGAAGACCAGGTATTTTCGAAAGCGAAAGGATTACCTATCGAATGTCTCTGCACCGGGTTGCTCCGATATAGAGATTTTATCACCCTTTGTGATGGGGATTACGGACGTGATTAGTGAATATCCAGATTGCAGGGGCTTCTTTTGAAGTGCCTTCGGTTCCGTTCAGTCCTGAACGGACTTGTATGGATGTTTGTCTGACGTTACACTTTGAGATGTAAAGCTGGTTTCTATCAAATGCATTTCTGTTGGTGGCGTAGAATTTATTCTCTTAGTTTAACACCCTTCTCTGAGACGTACGAGCTCAGAGGTTATGTAGTTGATGGTTACTAGTAATACATTCCGAAATTGGTAATGTGGCATACGAAGTGTTGCTGATCATTTGTTGATCGAAGCATGGTTTTTCGTGAAAAGCGTAGCTTTGTGGACGAGACTTCGTCGGCCCTCACACCCCGGAATGGTCAAAACAGGAAGAATGCAGCAAGGTTATAGGTATGTGCATTTCCTTCTGGATAGAAGTGGCATCATGGTATGGAGCCCAGATGCTTAACTTATGTGAATATCACAAATATATATGACTTTGTGATTGTTGTTGTTGAGGATCCATGGATAAAGGTTGTTTACAACCGGGGGATGACATACTCGTATGAGTAGTTACCTATTTTTGCAGAGGTAACACTGCCTTGTGTTGGCAGAGATCCGGTTAGGTTCTCGGGGCGTCCATCCAGAGGCGTACCTATATGGCCCAGGAAGTTCCTTAGCTTGACCATTTGTTGGAAATTCAATCACCAATACGCACCTTATACGATTTTGGGTGTAGAACATGTCATCTAATATGGTAGCTATAGTAGGCATACTATAATGGTACGTATGCTGGCTAAGATTAATATTATACTTTTGAAATGTTTTCTGCACTATGCACTAATAATAATATTTAAAATATTTTGCATATTAAGCATGTTTGACTATCATAAGGAGAAATCTCCACCAATTCTGCGTTTGCATTGTGTGTGTGGCGGGAGGCCTTATGGTAGTTTCATTTTCCAAAAAGCATTGCGGATTTCTTTTAAGATCTTTTGTTTTCCTTTTATTAAAGAATAACTGTTTTTAAGATCTCACACCAGTCCCATGACTGACCTGGAGTTTATTTTTTCCTTTCTAAACTCTGGGTGCCCATAATTTTCCACACGGGCAGCCTAGAGTCTGGTTCCGGTTATCCGGGAGCGAAGTCAGAAAGAAGTTGCTATGGAGATCAGAAGTTGAAGCTGGATGGCGAGACGTATCTCTTTAGTATATAGTGTATGTTGCCTATGGTTATGTAAATCAGTTTTCATATAGTCAAGTTATAATAGACTACAAGTGTCTGTATGATGTCATTGTAAACTCTGATGTTGTATTGTATTAATCAGTGATGAGTGTTTGATTTAAAGATTATTCATTTATCTATTATATATTTGTTCCGCTGTGAAATGTGAGATTCTGTTATTGTTTATGTTCTTCTTCTACATCTTCATTCTTTAAACCCTAAAGACTCGTAGGTTTGTTCCTCTTTGGCTAAGTTGTTGCGGAAATTTGCCAGCTAAAAGGGGTACGGATTTGCGGGCTCTTTACAAGTGGTATCAGAGCATTTGGTTAAGCGACAACCTTGGCTCTATTGGGTATTACTCATTAGAGATAGAGTCAGTAGTACTCTAGAATGAGTTTGAGTGTAATAATAGATATGAGCGCGTATTTGTTAGTGAATATAAATTGTTTTATATTGTGTTAACTTATCGATTGATTGTTTATAGATTATGGTCGGTGCAGTCTGACCAACTGTTTCGATAGGGGTTTCTAAACACTTAAACAAGATAAACCGACATAGTATTATTTTAAAGTAGGGTAAATGAAATAATTTTACCCAAAACTATTTTCGTATATAAAAGAAATAAATTTTCTGTGAATTATTATAATATATGTTTGCTTGGTTGTTAGGAAGCGATAATATTAGATTATTATCATTGTTGTATGATAAATTGAAACCAAAACCAAAAGCTAAGAAAATAAAAATACAAATGAGATTTGTAAATGTAAATTTTAAATGTAATTTATAATTTGGAATGAAATTCATTAATGGAATGAAATTGGTAATGTGAATGTATAAATGAGTTTTATAAATTGAAATGAGATTTGACTTGGATCAAGTTGAACAAAAATCCAAACTTGAGGAAAAATAAAATAAAATGGATTGAATTCAAGTAAACTAATATGATAATTAATCAATTCATGAAATAGGAAAGTTGAATTAGTTAAATCAAAACTTGAATTGTGAGTTAAATAAAAATGGTTTGAATTTGCAGATAAATTCAAGTAAGTAGGAATAAATTGAAAATTTCCCGGTTATTGATAGAATAAATTCGAGATGAATTGAGAAAGGAAAGTTGAAATTTAAATGGATAAGTGAGTAAAACTAATTTAATTAAATTAGTAGATGGAGTGAATTTGATAAATGAAAATAAAATCAAGGATTTAAATTAGGAAGAGTTACAAGGAAAAATAAATATGAATTTTGAATTGAAAAAAAACTTAAGTAAATATTGGATCAAATGGAGCTAAACATTAATAAAGGAATTAAAATTAGTTAGTGAAACTAATTAAAAGAATGCAAAATGAATTGAATGGAATCAATTGGAAATGAAATAGAATAAAGAGTAAATTGGGTTTGTATCAATTTAAATTAGTTATAAACTAGATTGGATATTCTATTAAGTGAATATCGTCGAAATTTGCATAGAAATGGTTGTTGTTTGACGCAAACGAGTATGTATAAAATTCTAAGAGTTAATAAAAGCAAATAAAATTGATTTTTGAATCAGTTGAAATAGATATGAGTTCATTTTGCTTAAAAATAAATTGAATAAAAGAAAGTGAGTTATAAATCACTTGAATTGAATAGAAATGGTATGTGAATTGATTATAAGCAATTAAATTTGTATCGGAACCATATAAATTGCTTATGGGAACTATTTTGAATGTATTGCTTGTGAAAACTATGTGTTTACTATTGAAAATAAGTGAAATGTGAATAAATTTCTTATATATGTCACTTATGTGTTTAAACTGAGTAAATACAGGTACAGGAGGGCCGTTCGGCTGGATTTGGTCGTGCTAAAATGCTAATAATAAATAGCTTAGTTTAAAAATGCTAAATAAGGTACGCCTACGCAATAAAAATAGGAAATATGAACTTTTTTTTTGCTTTTCCGACCGAGTGGGTCGATGTATATATATTTATATCTTTTGTCAAATTGCAAAAGCTCCGCCGTACAAAGGAGACTCTACCAAAATTTTCCGAAAATTTTGGGAGTTAGAAAATTTTTGAAAAATTTGTTAGCGACAAACGATTTCAAATTGGAAATTGAAGTAAATTAGTGAATGAAACTGAATTAAAATAATAATATGAATCAGTTATAATTGAAAGATAAAATTCAATATTCATAGTAGAAGATAAATTGAATTCAAATAGAATTGTAGTGTAAATTGAATTAAAATAAAACTGAAAATGCAAGATTGAATGAAAATGGATATGTAACTTCAATAGTGAAGTAAAAATGGTACAAGAAGCATATATATTGAAAATTTTGTAATGAAAGGTGCAAAATGATATTTGAACATTGTAATGGGATATTATGGATATTAGGATATACAGGTGTATTAAAGGAAATGGAACTGGGATTTTGATTTTAAAGATAAAATTAAATTGCTCGACAAAAAGGTATGTATTTCAATTTTAGTATGAAATTTGATGATTCTTGTCCAGCTACATGGCTTTTTGTTTTCTTTTAAGATTTAAGGGTCTGTGGTGCCATTTTGTAGTCGTACCAAGCTAGCCGCACAAAGGAGACGCAGGCGAAATTTTTCGAAAAGTTAGGGTGTTAGAAAATTTTTGAAAAAAATTTGAAAGTTGAAATTTGAATTTAAATCTAAATTTGAATTGGGAAGTAAACAATATTGTTTGGAACTTATAATTGAACTTGGAAAGAAAGTTGAAATGAATCTTTAATAAAAAGATTTGGGTTGATAAATTGATAAAACTGTTTGGGTTGGAAAATATTACACGGGTTAAGGATCATTCTTCTTAACTAGAAATTTTAGGACGAAATTATTTTAAGGGGGAAGGATGTGACGACCCAGAATTTTGGACATTTGAAATCGAAATATTTAATTAATTTTAAATGCTTGAATGATAGTTTAACTTGAATTTCAAATATCAGAATGAATTTGGCAATTTAATCATCAAATTTAATTATAGAAATTTGGGTAAAATTGTAAACCTTCAATTTTGAGTGTTTTAAAAATAATTTGATGGCTTAGAAAATTTATATTGATAATACTGAAGATAATGGAAGCTACAGGATTGAATTTAAAAGTGATTTAATCAGTTTTGAAAATATACCGTTTTAATCGATATTTAAAAACAGCCTTTCGAGGCACTGTCTCGGATTTCGATAAAACCAGTTCCATTGGATCTGTAATATTGTATTATTATCAGATTTCAATTTTCGTAGCATTCGGAGTTGTTGTGTGGCCGTACGATGAGCAAACGCGCTGAAAATTATTTCGAAATTTAATTTAGTAACTGGTCCAAGAAGCTATCTTCTCCATACGATCGAATTTGGACCCGAAACCTTTTCCGTTGCGTTTGTACTAGTGGTATAACATTATAAACGCTTACGACACACCTCTATAGGAGTTTGAAATTTTGAGTTGCATTTACTGAGACAATTTAAATTTGAATTTAAATTTAAATTAAATGTATATATATTCTCATATAATTGACCAATTTAAACACGTTTCAGCATTTAAAACACGTGTTCCACCGCCTCTTTAAATTGCGTACAAGTGTATACTCTTCGTTCTCTTAAAAAAATTATAAATAGAAAGAAGGGAAATCATCTCGTTCCCTTCTGTTGAAAGTTAAAAATAAAAAAAATCAATGTCCCGTGTCCTGTTACCAGAAAATTAAAGGAAATGGAAATAATCTCGTTCGAAATCTAAAAAAGGAAGAAATGGTCGAACTAGGAAATCACCATCAGGCCTTTGTTCAAACGTCCCATTCGAACCGAGGTCATTGCCTCCTTCTCGAATCAATCGTAATTTCTGGCGCGGCACAACGTGGGGTTCGTGGCGAATCGAGGTCATGGCATCGATCTAGGATGGCGATGGCGAGTTTGCGGTAGTTGAAGTCGTGATGAGGTGGATATTGGCTGTAGATTTGTCTGGAGAGAGAGGGAGGCTCTCACGTGGACCTTCGTTTGGCACGCCGACGTCAGAGCACGACAATTGGGGCTCGCGAACCAAGGTTGCGTAGGAGGAGAGCCGGGGATCGTGGTCGTGGTGATAACCGAGGCGAAGGGAAGTCTCGATTTGGGCTCGAGCACGTGGATGTCAGAGTGGTTTGGGTTTTGCTTCGATTAAAGCTGTAGGTAATCATTTCATTTTAATTCAAAACACGTATTTGTGGATAAACTGCAGAGAAAGAAGTTGCTGAATTTTTATATTCAGATTGAAAAGAAAAATAATAGCATATATTTGTTATAAGCTGTACAGAACAGTTAAGAAGAAAGTATAACACGAATATAAATGTAAATATATATACGCATGTATATCTTAATTTAATTATATAGGTAAACAGGAACATTTTATATAGGATAACATTTTGAATATATATATAGGAATTTTAAGAGGCTGATTTAAAAAAACTATATAGAATTTATATATATATATATATAGTTTCTAATAAAATAAATATTACGTATTTTAAATTACTTGTTATTTTAAATAATGGGTTTGGTGAATAAATTGTTAAGTTAACCTATTTGATTTATTCTAGTTATTAAAAATATTTTAGAGGGAAAAATTATTAGTTTAAATATAAATCACTAGCTAAAATAAATTTATTGATTAATTAAACGTATCAAATAAGAAAATTAATTTGTTCGACTAATTCGAATATTAATAAATCGTATATTGTGTTACAAGGTTTGAAACTGTGGAAAAATAGTCAGAATGGAAATAGATTGCGAAACAAAAGCTATGGTGAGATCTTCTCACTCAATCGCTAATTTAATTTTAATAGTTAAATTTAAATTTGATTGATCGTGTGTTTGGAAAATAAATTTATTATTAGTTATATTAGTTTAGGCCCTATGCGTCGCATAATAGTGGAGGTTATTATATTAAACCCATATACCGCGATATTCCACCTCGAAGTGGAATTGGTATTATATATATATTTGGAGTTGATTTCCCGCATTATATAGCGGATAAGACCCTATTGCGCTGCATAATAACGGCTAATATTTTATAAATCCCATATACCGCGATATTCCACCTTGAAGTGGAATGGGTATTTAATTGTTGTGCTAACGTCTGTGGATGCAGAGAAACAGGTTGGAGGGATCCAACTGGATTCCTCAAATATTTAATTTGTTTCGTACGTTGTGTGTTGATTAGTTTTAATCCTTGTGATTATTTGTGATTGAAACTATGAAGGCTGTAATGTAGCCGAATATATTTTGGTATCGTAGGATACCAGAAATATGAAATTGGATTTTTTTGGAAATTAAAGTAGAAGAGCCTAGACCGTTACAATTAAAGTAATAAAGTTAATTTTTATAATCCGATCGAATAAATTCCAAAAATATGGGAAGAATATTTTAATAAAGGAATTTCGAGTAATATTGTTTAATAGTTGAAGAATTTATTTAAGATACAGATTTTAAATAATTGAAAGAGAAAAATAAATTTGTTTCAAAAGGAAATATTTTAGAAATTAAATATTGAATTTAATTTGGAGTTGAAATTAATTTTAGAAATCGATTCGGGAATTAATTTGGAGTTAGAATAAATCTTAGGAAGCGATTTGGAAATTTGGTTAGGTTGGAAATAATTTTGGGAAATCAATTTGAAATTGATTTGATTTGACATTGAAAAATTAATTTGGGAAGTCAAATTGGAATTTGATTTTGTCTATGAAATAAACTGGAAATCAATTTGGGATTTGATTAGGTTTGAAGTTGATATTTGGGAATCGATTTAAAGTTCATATATCAGTTGATATTTGAAAATGTAAATTCACAACGGGAATTTGTGAAGTAAAGGGAAATTGTTTAAAAATAAATGCTGGTTCATTTTTAAAGTGTGGAAATAAATTTACAAATTCGGAATGTAAAAAAAATCGAGAAGATTTATTAATTTATTTGAATGGACCATTTTATATTGGGAAAAGAATTCTTCCCTGGAAAGCCGAGTATATTTTTAAATAGCTTTTGAATAAAATTTAAAAGTTTTAGATTTTGTTCTAAAAATAATATTGTTGGAGAAATTAGTTTGGAAATTGTTGAAAGTAAAATTTATTTAATAAATTATATAAGGGATTATTTTAAAGATTTAAATTGATATTTGATTTAGGAAATAATTATTTAAATATTTATACCCTGTCTACTAAATTTTATGTTAAAATTTGTTTTTGGACTTTTATATGAGATTTAGTATAATATTTTTTATAACTAATATTTAAGAAAATATTCTAGAACAGTTATTTTAAATATTTCCAAGTATATTTTGATTAAGTATTTTATATTATATTTGAAATCGGCAGATTTTCAGTGGAAATGGATAAGTATTGGAAATGTCTTCCACGTAAGGAAAAAAAATTTGATATGAATTTAGTTTTCAAAGGATTGAAGTGTGAAATTTTATCTTGCGAAGATATATTGAAAATAATAATAATTGGGGAAAATTATTTGAAATCCAGTGACTGTTGTGAATGATGATTGATAGTTAAATAACCGACTATCAATATTGGCCTTATTCGACATTTGAATTTCGATGCGACCGGGAGTCGAATTCCAACTAGATATTTGAAACCCACATCGAACCTTTGTGATTGTGATGGATCTTTTGTTTAAAAGATCAAAGTGAAATTGTTGTGATTTGTGTTGAATCTGAATGTAACATTTTTTTTTTAAAATAAGCGCTCATTATTCGGATTTGTCGGGAGAGGACCTTGTGTCATAAAACCCATTCCGAATAATGATACGACGAAATGGGCTTGCATTTAAAGACGGTGTTGAAGACCAGGTATTTTCGAAAGCGAAAGGATTACCTATCGAATGTCTCTACACCGGGCTGCTCTGGTATAGAGATTTTATCATCCTTTGCGATGGGGATTTCGGACGTGATTAGTGAATATCCGGATTGCAAAGGCTTCGTTTGAAGTGCCTTCGGTTCCGTTCTGTAAAGAGACGTAAATCCGTACTCCTTGAATAGACACTAATCTCCATTGATTAATTCAAGATGAACGAAAATACGAACCCTTAGGGGTTTAAGAAAAATTTAGGAAAAGAAAAGAAAAAGATAGAAGAAGATAGAAGAAGGTAGAAAATAGAGAGAATAGAAAATATAAGATAGAAAATTTTAAAATAGAAGAAAAAGAGAATAGAATAGAGAACATAGAACGGAATAGAAAACATAGAGAAAACAACATCAGAATCTCACAATTCGCAGCGGAACAACATATAATAATAAATGAATAATCTTTAAACAAAGAACTATATCGGTTATTACATTTTATACATTTCATTACATCATCATATCATATCATCAGAGTATACAATATCAAACAAACAGCGGAAAAAAAGAATACTATATAAACTAGTAATACGCCATGCCATCCAGCTTGCCTCCAGCAACTCCAGAATATCCAGAATATCCTGATAAACCTTACTCTTGACTGCCCGTGTGGAAATTGGTGGGCACCCAGAGTTTAGGAAGGAAAACAATAAACTCCAAGTCAGTCATGTGACTGGTGTGAGAACTCAAAACAGTTTATTTATCTTTAAAATCAAAATTGAGGAATATTTTTAAATTCAATTCGCAATGCTTTTAAAAATGAGACTACCATAAGGCCTCCCGCACACACACACAATGCAAACGCAGAATCGAAGGAGATTTCTCCTTATGATAGTCAAAGATGCTTGATACGCATTAAAAATAACATTTGATATTATTACTAGTGCATAGTGTAGAGAAAAATTCATTTCGAAAGTAGAATATAAATCTTAGCCAGCATAGACATTTCGAACTATGCCTACTATAGCTAACTATGTTCAATAGCAGGTTACCGCCACATCCCATAGCAGGTTATACAACTAAAACCGTACAAGTTTCCTATTGTTTCTTTGGATTTCCAACAAATGGTCAGGCCAAGGAACTTCCCATTGCCACATGAGAATGCCTCTGGAAAGACATCCCCGAGAACCAAACCGGAACTCTGCCAACACAAGGCCGGGTTACCCCTAACTGGGTAACTACTGACACGAGCACGCCATTCCCCGATCGTAAACGACCTTTCTCACGGGATCCCGATAACCAACAACCACAAAGTAATAAATTCGTAGTAACCACATAGGTTAAATATCTGGGCTCCATACCATGATACCACCTCTATCCAGAAGGAAATGTACATACCCTAAAGGGAGCTACCCCTCATAACCTTGCCGCATCTTTCCTGTTTTGACCATTTCCGAGGTGTGAGGCTCGACGAAGTCACGTCCACAAAAACATACTTTATACAAAAGCCATGCTTTGGGTCAACAAATGATCAACACAATGATCACCAAGATAGACGATCAAATAAACGATCCTATCACAATAATCAACACAATGATCATTTACAGCAACACTCAGCATGTCACATTACCAAATTGGGAATATATCGCTGATAACTTCAACTATATAACCTCTGAGCTCGTACGTCTCAGAGAAGGGTGTTAAGCTAAGAGAATAAATTCTCCGCCACCAACAGAAATATATTTGAAAGAAATCGGCTTTATATCTCAATTTGTAATGTCAGACATACTATCCATACAAGTCTGTTCCGGGCTCGAACAGAACCGAAGGCACTTACAAAGAAGTCCTTGCAATCCGGATATTCACAATCCTGATCGGATTCACCATCACATATGGAGAACTCTATACCGGAGCAACTCGGTGCAGAGTAAATCAACAGGTCATCCTATCGCTCTCGCAAATACCGGGTCTTCAACACCGATCTTCAATGCAATTATAACGACGTATCACATATTCGGAATGGGTTATACGACCCCATGGTCCTTTCCCGGTTAACCCGAATAGTGAGCGCTTATTCAAAAATAAGTGTAGCATTCACATTCAAACAAATCACATCAATTACCCATTCAAAGGGAAATATTGATAGTCGGTTATTGAACTATCACTGGACATGCACACATCACCAGTTTCCAAATAATTTTCCAAATTATTTATTTTCCAGAATATCTTTACAAGATATATTATTTCATACTTCAAAAATAAATCAATATTTATTTTTAAACCAATTCCACTTTCTTTTGTAAATTCCTTAGTGAATTTATAATCCAAAATATCCATGAATATTCGATTTCAATTATTCATTTCAATATTTCTTTTCAATTTATCTTCAAAAAGATAAATTCTCAAAGTATTCGTTTTATATTGGAAAACATTTCCATACTTATTAAATAAGTAATTCACCAATTTTATTTTCAACACTTGGAAAATATTCAATATACTTAAATCGAGATTAAGTATATATTTCATTCTTTAAGGAAATCATTCTCTTAAACATATTTATTTGGGTCAAAACGAATGTTACGTAAAACATCGTTATGACAAACCAAAATCACTAGTATAGGGATTCGAAATTAAAATAGATATATAAATCCCAATACTATACAAAAACATTTTCTTTCGGAAATCATTTACTATAACAACAGTGTTATAGTCCACTATTTCCTTCTATTTCTCGAAAACGTCTATTTCAACAATCAATGTTGAAATCTATGGTTTCGAATCTTAACACATTTTAAAACATCGTTAGATCGTTTTAATTCTATTTCAAATATCACATTCAAAACAATTTCTTTAACATCTTATTCACTATTCAAAAACGTGAATATACTATGTTAACACATTTCATCCTTTTATACATTTTATTTAAAAAAATTATTCACTATTCAAAAACGTGAATATAACTCCATTAATAGGTTTCAACAATTTACTTATCAAAATAAGTCATTTGCGAATTTATAAAACAACGTTTATAAATTCCATTTCTATTTATTTATAAAAACTTCCTTTTTATAAATTCTTTTATTAACCTATTCCAGTTTATAACTCAATTATAAACTAAAAGTTCATATTATAAGTTAAATACTTATAAAACGATTATTTTACAAAATCGTTCCTCTAAAGACTTTCCAAACCATAAATCTTATAACTTATAAGATTCATTTATTTAACCAAATCTATTCTTTCAATAACTTCACAAATTTATAAATCTTACTATTTATAAATTTTATTTATAACTTCACAGTTTATAATTTTATAAATTTCATTCTTTAATGAAATTCATTTTCACTTCATTCAAACACTTATAAAAACTCGTTTTATAATTCAAATGTTTTAATTTATAAATATCAATTTATAAATCCTTTAATATAAATCAATTTATATTATTCTTTAAAACGTCTTTAATTTCCTTTATTATTTCACCATTTTGATTCATAAAATAATTAAATTTTATAAATCCTATATTTAAACTTTTCACAATAAATTCTAAAATCCCGATTAAACTATTTTATAAAATCATTAGCATCATATTCTCAAAAATCAGCTTTTAACTGTATTTCACAAAAACCATAATTTTATAACTTTAAAAATTATAACGTTTATTTATTTAAAATGAATCTATTCCAAAAATATAGTATATTTTCAAAAATCACTTTATAAATCATTTTAAAATTCCAAAACTTGGTCCAATGATGCTACATACCAAATAGTCAATCACGACAACAACGATATCATATATCGTAAATGATAATCAACGAATATCAAAATATCCATAATCAAATAAATACTGTTGAGGAATCCAGTTGGATCCCTCCTACCTGTTTTCCTGCATCCACAAACATTAACACAATACCAATTTCGCTCCAGTACGAAATTATCGCGGTATATGGGATTTAAATATTATCCGCTTAATAGACGGCGTAATAGGGTCTCATCCGCTAAAAAATGCGGGGAATCAATAACTCCAATATATACATATGCCAATATATATATATTGCTATTATTTATAATACCAATTTCACTGTTTATGAAATATTCGCGGTATATGTTTTTAATAAATAACATCCGCTTACTAACGGCGTATAATGTCTATTTTAACAATCAATAGATATCAATCAACATTCAAACATGCATTCAAATATTTTAAATCTAACTATTTAAAATAAAATCGAAACTGATTCGATTGAGTGAGAAATTCTCACCTTGATTTTATTTCCGTTTTAGCGATTTATTTCGAATAAAATTAAACGTGCGTTTAATTTTACCCAAAATTCTCACTAACTCCAAACGACTCCAAACTAACTCCATTGCGTAGTGCTCGTCGATACGATTCCAACGCAACTGGTTTCGCGCATTTTCGACCTCGTATGAAAAAGTTATGCATTTATGAAGTTTGTACACGATTTAAACTATATAATTTACAACTTTATTTATAATATAAACCTAGCCTTAATCAAAGCCATTGGATCCAACCCCTTCTCATCTGGGCCGCACGCATCTTCTCCCTCTCCCTCACGTTTCCATCTCCAGTTAATTGCCGTCACCACAAACCCATCCCCTTTAGAACTAGGGTTTCAATTTGCATCCACCTCGCTCCACTAGAATTTGATCAGGAAGCTCCATGTCGAAGAGCTCGACAAGTACTGCACTCGGCCCCAATAGGGTGGAGCTCGGCCCCCCCTTCCACCTAGAAACGCGTGCGCAAGGCAGCACGGTCGGCCCCCTGTAGCTCCCTCCACACGACACCAAACACGATCTCCACCGTTCACATCGAAGCTCTCGTTGTGATCTTCATCTTTGTAGTTGAATGTTTTTGACGAATGTTGACGGATTGGAAGAAATCGAGGGATGAACGTTGAGCATTTCTGGCCATTGGTCATGTGGGTGGCGGCTAGGGTTTAGATTAGGTTTTTTTTTTTTTTTTCTAAATTATGAAGGTGTTGGTCTATTTATAAAGAAAAATCGAACACTATTCATCCCGGAAATTCCGAACTCCGATTTACGTGCCGTAACCAACGTTTCTAGGGTTTACCCCGCGTTCCGGACACAATGGAACGGGTTTCGAAAGCTAATTCGGACATCTGTGCGAGTTATGGCTATAAACGTTCAATTTAAATTAAACCGATTTAAGCGATTTTCTAGGCGTTTTAATTTGTACCGGACAAACGGTAAATCCAATTGACACGAAATTTGAAACCTTACAATAATATCACATTACGGATCCGATGAAACTAGTTTCGTCGAAATCCGAGACTTTTTGAAAAATGGCTATTTTGACTCGCCAAATTTAAATTAAAAATAATTCGATGCGTTTCGAGCTGCCACGATCAAACGATAACTCCGATTGACACGAAATTTGAAATCCGGTAATAACTAACTATTACGGATCCAATGGAACTGGTTTCGTTCAATTCTGAGACTGTTTAAAAATTGACTATTTTCACTAGTCGATTTAAATATTAAAATATTCAATTTTCACAAATTAACTTTTAATTCGATTTTAAAAGTTCTAAAATATTGTTCTAACTTCAATATGATAAAATAAAATTTTACAAATCATTTTCAATCATATTTAACTCAATTTTCAATTATTTCCATAATTTCACGTATTAAATTATCGATTTAATTATCCAATTAAATCCAATAATTCAAATAAAAATTTATTCGACTTATAAATTCACTTATTAATATTTAAAATTAATTAAATATTCATATTTTAATTAATAAAAATTCTGGGTCGTTACAATCTTCCCCCCTTAAAAGAATTTCGTCCTCGAAATTACAAGTAAGAAAAATTATATAATCTATTAATTTTCCTAAAACAAATTTAAACTTCTTTACAATACTTTACTAAGTTTTCAAATCATACTTAGTTATCTTTTCAAAAACAACTACTATTGTTTAACTTTCAATTTCAAATCAAAGTTTAAGTTTTCCAAATTTTCCCATTTTCTCAAATTTTTTCTAACGCCTTAAATTTTCGGAAAAATTCGCCATAGTCTCCTTTGCGCGGCTCGATCCGAAAAAAAATGACAGTATATATATCACAAATATACATCTCATCAAGTAATGAGGCATCCCGCAGGGAAAAATTTGTAAAAGTACGGTATGTAATCCGAGATATGTACCTTATATTTTATTAGCGAGCATATACGGCTAATATAGCGCGAAAGCGAGCTCCAAATGCGAAGCAAACGCGATCCGCACCTACTAATCACTCAACAAACAACATGAGAACATGCATATATGAAAGTAATATCAATATACAACATATAGTAACATAATAACTATATATGTTAACATAGCAAATGTAGTAAAGGCAACAAATGCAAACATCAACCAATTATCATCCAACTAATAAATATTCATTCATATTCTCATTAATATTAAATGAATTGGGTTTTCAATTTAATCATATTTGATTCATTAACAATGGATGTTCTTACTAACATTCATTTTCAATTAGTTTATATTCACTAATTCACATTCAAGTTGGTTCACTTCTAATTCAAATTCATTTCTATTCAAGATTCACTTAACTTCCAATTGAATTCATTTTTTATTTACAAATCATATTCATAAATATATTCATATAGTTTCACTTATTATATATAAGTTTATTTCACAATTGTAAATCACTTTAATTATAATTTAACTCTTATAATTCTTTTTGCTTATACAATTTATTCTTTTATTTAGATTATTCAAATAACTAAACAATCAACTTATATACACCTTAATAATTCTGGAAATTATTTCTTTTATATAAAAATATAATCAAAGTAAAATTATTTCATTTACCCAATTCAAAACAATACTGTGTCGAATTATTCTATTCAAGTGTTTAGAGATCCCTATCAACAACGTTAATTACTCGTATTAACCAGAATCTATATACCACTCAACAAACCAATCATCACAATATAAAACAATTTTATATATTCACTATCAAATACGCTCTCATAGCTATTATTACACTCAACTCAATCTAGAGTACTACTGACTCTATCTCTAATGAATAACACCCAACAGAACCATGGTTGTCGCTTAACCATAAGCTCTGATACCAAATGTAAAGAGACGTAAATTCGTACTCCTTGAATAGACACTAATCTCCATTGATTAATTCAAGATGAACGAAAATACGAACCCTTAGGGGTTTAAGAAAAATTTAGGAAAAGAAAAGAAAACGATAGAAGAAGATAGAAGAAGGTAGAAAATAGAGAGAATAGAAAATATAAGATAGAAAATTTTAAAATAGAAGAAAAAGAGAATAGAATAGAGAACATAGAACGGAACAGAAAACATAGAGAAAACAACATCAGAATCTCACAATTCGCAGCGGAACAACATATAATAATAAATGAATAATCTTTAAACAAAGAACTATATCAGTTATTACATTTTATACATTTCATTACATCATCATATCATATCATCAGAGTATACAATATCAAACAAACAGCGGAAAAAAAGAATACTATATAAACTAGTAATACGCCATGCCATCCAGCTTGCCTCCAGCAACTCCAGAATATCCAGAATATCCTGAAAAACCTTACTCTTGACTGCCCGTGTGGAAATTGGTGGGCACCCAGAGTTTAGGAAGGAAAACAATAAACTCCAAGTCAGTCATGTGACTGGTGTGAGAACTCAAAACAGTTTATTTATCTTTAAAATCAAAATAGAGGAATATTTTTAAATTCAATTCGCAATGCTTTTAAAAATGAGACTACCATAAGGCCTCCTGCACACACACACAATGCAAACGCAGAATCGGAGGAGATTTCTCCTTATGGTAGTCAAAGATGCTTGATACGCATTAAAAATAACATTTGATATTATTACTAGTGCATAGTGTAGAGAAAAATTCATTTCGAAAGTAGAATATAAATCTTAGCCAGCATAGACATTTCGAACTATGCCTACTATAGCTAACTATGTTCAATAGCAGGTTACCGCCACATCCCATAGCAGGTTATACAACTAAAACCGTACAAGTTTCGTATTGTTTCTTTGGATTTCCAACAAATGGTCAGGCCAAGGAACTTCCCATTGCCACATGAGAATGCCTCTGGAAAGACATCCCCGAGAACCAAACCGGAACTCTGCCAACACAAGGCCGGGTTACCCCTAACTGGGTAACTACTGACACGAGCACGCCATTCCCCGATCGTAAACGACCTTTCTCACGGGATCCCGATAACCAACAACCACAAAGTAATAAATTCGTAGTAACCACATAGGTTAAATATCTGGGCTCCATACCATGATACCACCTCTATCCAGAAGGAAATGTACATACCCTAAAGGGAGCTACCCCTCATAACCTTGCCGCATCTTTCCTGTTTTGACCATTTCCAGGGTGTGAGGCTCGACGAAGTCACGTCCACAAAAACATACTTTATACAAAAGCCATGCTTTGGGTCAACAAATGATCAACACAATGATCACCAAGATAGACGATCAAATAAACGATCCTATCACAATAATCAACACAATGATCATTTACAGCAACACTCATCATGTCACATTACCAAATTGGGAATATATCGCTGATAACTTCAACTATATAACCTCTGAGCTCGTACGTCTCAGAGAAGGGTGTTAAGCTAAGAGAATAAATTCTCCGCCACCAACAGAAATATATTTGAAAGAAATCGTCTTTATATCTCAATTTGTAATGTCAGACATACTATCCATACAAGTTTGTTCCGGGCTCGAACATAACCGAAGGCACTTACAAAGAAGTCCTTGCAATCCGGATATTCACAATCCTGATCGGATTCACCATCACATATGGAGAACTCTATACCGGAGCAACTCGGTGCAGAGTAAATCGACAGGTCATCCTATCGCTCTCGCAAATACCGGGTCTTCAACACCGATCTTCAATGCAATTATAACGACGTATCACATATTCGGAATGGGTTATACGACCCCATAGTCCTTTCCCGGTTAACCCGAATAGTGAGCGCTTATTCAAAAATAAGTGTAGCATTCACATTCAAACAAATCACATCAATTACCCATTCAAAGGGAAATATTGATAGTCGGTTATTGAACTATCACTGGACATGCACACATCACCAGTTTCCAAATAATTTTCCAAATTATTTATTTTCCAAAATATCTTTACAAGATATATTATTTCATACTTCAAAAATAAATCAATATTTATTTTTAAACCAATTCCACTTTCTTTTATAAATTCCTTAGTGAATTTATAATCCAAAATATCCATGAATATTCGATTTCAATTATTCATTTCAATATTTCTTTTCAATTTATCTTCAAAAAGATAAATTCTCAAAGTATTCGTTTTATATTGGAAAACATTTCCATACTTATTAAATAAGTAATTCACCAATTTTATTTTCAACACTTGGAAAATATTCAATATACTTAAATCGAGATTAAGTATATATTTCATTCTTTAAGGAAATCATTCTCTTAAACATATTTATTTGGGTCAAAACGAATGTTACGTAAAACATCGTTACGACAAACCAAAATCACTAGTATAGGGATTCGAAATTAAAATAGATATATAAATCCCAATACTATACAAAAACATTTCCTTTCGGAAATCATTTACTATAACAACAGTGTTATAGTCCACTATTTCCTTCTATTTCTCGAAAACGTCTATTTCAACAATCAATGTTGAAATCTATGGTTTCGAATCTTAACACATTTTAAAACATCGTTAGATCGTTTTAATTCTATTTCAAATATCACATTCAAAACAATTTCTTTAACATCTTATTCACTATTCAAAAACGTGAATATACTATGTTAACACATTTCATCCTTTTATACATTTTATTTAAAAGAATTATTCACTATTCAAAAACGTGAATATAACTCCATTAATAGGTTTCAACAATTTACTTATCAAAATAAGTCATTTGCGAATTTATAAAACAACGTTTATAAATTCCATTTCTATTTATTTATAAAAACTTCCTTTTTATAAATTCTTTTATTAACCCATTCCAGTTTATAACTCAATTATAAACTAAAAGTTCATATTATATACTTATAAAACGATTATTTTACAAAATCGTTCCTCTAAAGACTTTCCAAACCATAAATCTTATAACTTATAAGATTCATTTATTTAACCAAATCTATTCTTTCAATAACTTCACAAATTTATAAATCTTACTATTTATAAATTTTATTTATAACTTCACAGTTTATAATTTTATAAATTTCATTCTTTAATGAAATTCATTTTCACTTCATTCAAACACTTATAAAAACTCGTTTTATAATTCAAATGTTTTAATTTATAAATATCAATTTATAAATCCTTTAATATAAATCAATTTATATTATTCTTTAAAACGTCTTTAATTTCCTTTATTATTTCACCATTTTGATTCATAAAATAATTAAATTTTATAAATCCTATATTTAAACTTTTCACAATAAATTCTAAAATCCCGATTAAACTATTTTATAAAATCATTAGCATCATATTCTCAAAAATCAGCTTTTAACTGTATTTCACAAAAACCATAATTTTATAACTTTAAAAATTATAACGTTTATTTATTTAAAATGAATCTATTCCAAAAATATAGTATATTTTCAAAAATCACTTTATAAATCATTTTAAAATTCCAAAACTTGGTCCAATGATGCTACATACCAAATAGTCAATCACGACAACAACGATATCATATATCGTATATGATAATCAACGAATATCAAAATATCCATAATCAAATAAATACTGTTGAGGAATCCAGTTGGATCCCTCCTACCTGTTTTCCTGCATCCACAAACATTAACACAATACCAATTTCGCTCCAGTACGAAATTATCGCGGTATATGGGATTTAAATATTATCCGCTTAATAGACGGCGTAATAGGGTCTCATCCGCTAAAAAATGCGGGGAATCAATAACTCCAATATATACATATGCCAATATATATATATTGCTATTATTTATAATACCAATTTCACTGTTTATGAAATATTCGCGGTATATGTTTTTAATAAATAACATCCGCTTACTAACGGCGTATAATGTCTATTTTAACAATCAATAGATATCAATCAACATTCAAACATGCATTCAAATATTTTAAATCTAACTATTTAAAATAAAATCGAAACTGATTCGATTGAGTGAGAAATTCTCACCTTGATTTTATTTCCGTTTTAGCGATTTATTTCGAATAAAATTAAACGTGCGTTTAATTTTACCCAAAATTCTCACTAACTCCAAACGACTCCAAACTAACTCCATCGCGTAGTGCTCGTCGATACGATTCCAACGCAATTGGTTTCGCGCGTTTTCGACCTCGTATGAAAAAGTTATGCATTTATGAAGTTTGTACACGATTTAAACTATATAATTTACAACTTTATTTATAATATAAACCTAGCCTTAATCAAAGCCATTGGATACAACCCCTTCTCATCTGGGCCGCACGCATCTTCTCCCTCTCCCTCACGTTTCCATCTCCAGTTAATTGCCGTCACCACAAACCCATCCCCTTTAGAACTAGGGTTTCAATTTGCATCCACCTCGCTCCACTAGAATTTGATCAGGAAGCTCCATGTCGAAGAGCTCGACAAGTACTGCACTCGGCCCCAATAGGGTGGAGCTCGGCCCCCCCTTCCACCTAGAAACGCGTGCGCAAGGCAGCACGGTCGGCCCCCTGTAGCTCCCTCCACACGACACCAAACACGATCTCCACCGTTCACATCGAAGCTCTCGTTGTGATCTTCATCTTTGTAGTTGAATGTTTTTGACGAATGTTGACGGATTGGAAGAAATCGAGGGATGAACGTTGAGCATTTCTGGCCATTGGTCATGTGGGTGGCGGCTAGGGTTTAGATTAGGTTTTTTTTTTTTTTCTAAATTATGAAGGTGTTGGTCTATTTATAAAGAAAAATCGAACACTATTCATCCCGGAAATTCCGAACTCCGATTTACGCGCCGTAACCAGCGTTTCTAGGGTTTACCCCGCGTTTCGGACACAATGGAACAGGTTTCGAAAGCTAATTCGGACATCTGTGCGAGTTATGGCTATAAACGTTCAATTTAAATTAAACCGATTTAAGCGATTTTCTAGGCGTTTTAATTTGTACCGGACAAACGGTAAATCCAATTGACACGAAATTTGAAACCTTACAATAATATCACATTACGGATCCGATGAAACTGGTTTCGTCGAAATCCAAGACTTTTTGAAAAATGGCTATTTTGACTCGCCAAATTTAAATTAAAAATAATTCGATGCGTTTCGAGCTGCCACGATCAAACGATAACTCCGATTGACACGAAATTTGAAATCCGGTAATAACTAACTATTACGGATCCAATGGAACTGGTTTCGTTCAATTCTGAGACTGTTCAAAAATTGACTATTTTCACTAGTCGATTTAAATATTAAAATATTCAATTTTCACAAATTAACTTTTAATTCGATTTTAAAAGTTCTAAAATATTGTTCTAACTTCAATATGATAAAATAAAATTTTACAAATCATTTCAATCATATTTAACTCAATTTTCAATTATTTCCATAATTTCACGTATTAAATTATCGATTTAATTATCCAATTAAATCCAATAATTCAAATAAAAATTTATTCGACTTATAAATTCACTTATTAATATTTAAAATTAATTAAATATTCATATTTTAATTAATAAAAATTCTGGGTCGTTACACGTTCGATCCCGGAAAGGACTTGTATGGATGTGTGTCTGACGTAATACTTTGAGATGTAAAACTGGTTTCTATCGAATACATTTTTGTTGGTGGCGGAGAATTTGTTCTCTTAGCTTAACACCCTTCTTTGAGACGTACGAGCTCAGAGGTTATGTAGTCCACGATTACTAGTAATACATTCCCAAATTGGTAATGTGGCGTACGAAGTGCTGCTGATCATTTGTTGATTGAAGCATGGTTTTTCGTGAAAAGCGTAGCTTTGTGGTCGAGACTTCGTCGGACCTCACACCCCGGAATGGTCAAAACAGGAAGAATGCAGCAAGGTTATAGGGGGTAGTGTCCCTTAGGGTATGTGCATTTCCTTCTGGATAGAAGTGGTATCATGGTATAGAGCCCGGATGCTTAACTTATGTGAATATCGCAAATATATATGACTTTGTGATTGTTGTAGTTGAGAATCCTCGGATAAAGGTTGTTTACAACTGGGGGAGACATACTCGTATCAGTAGTTACCTATTTTTGCAGAGGTAACCCGGACTTGTATTGGCAGAGTTCCGGTTAGGTTCTTGGGGCGTCCATCCAGAGGCGTATCCATGTAGCCCAGGAAGTTCCTTAGCTTGACCATTTGTTGGAAATTCAATCACCAATACGTACCTTGTACGGTTTTAGGTGTAGAACCTGCCATCGAATATGGTAGCAATAATAAGCATACTATAATGGTACGTATGCTGGCTAAGATTAATATTATACTTTCGAAATGTTTTCTGCACTATGCACTAATAATAATATTAAAAAGATTTTGTATTAAGCATGTTTGACTATCATAAGGAGTAATCTCCTCCAATTCTGCGTTTGCATTGTGTATGTGGCGGGAGGCCTTATGGTAGTTTCATTTTTCAAAAAGCATTGCAGATTTCTTTTAAAATCTTTTATTTTCCTTTTATTAAAGAATAACTATTTTTAAGATCTCACACCAGTCCCATGACTGACCTGGAGTTTATTGTTCCCTTTCTAAACTCTGGGTGCCCATAATTTTCCATACGGACAGCCTAGAGTCAGGTTTCAGTTATCCGAGAGCGAAGTCAGAAAGGAGTTGCTATGTAGATCAGAAGTTGAAGCTGTATGGCGAGACGTATCTCTTTACTATGTAGTGTCCGTTGCCTATGGTTGTGTAAATCCGTTTTCATATAGTCACGCTATAATAGACTGCAAGTGTCTGTATGATGTCACTGTAAACTCTGATGTTGTATTGTATTAATCAGTGATGAGTCTTTGATTTAAAGATTTTTCATTTATCTATTATATATTTGTTCCGTTGCGAAATGTGAGATTCTGTTATTGTTTCTGTTCTTCTTCTACCTCTTCATTCTTTAAACCCTAAAGACTCGTAGGTTGGTTCCTCTTTGGCTAAGTTGTTGTGAAAATTTGCCAGCTAAAAGGGGTATGGATTTGCGGGCTCTTTACATATACGAACAAGTATCGATTCGTAGAAAGTGACATATGAGAAGCTTAAACTTGCATCGATCATAATTTGTAAATCACAAGTCCAAATGCTATGAAATTTTCGCAGGAGGTTACGTACAACCTAAAGAATTTTCATGCCAAGTTTCGACTTGATTGGATTAAATCTTGATCGATACGAAATTCGTTCATATCCATCACGGATCGAGCCAAAATTGCCTGGGATCGATCGCGTGGGCCCAACCATGTTCCAAAAGAGGTCTTCCAAGATATGAGCAAGATATTTGCATCTTAGGCCTATAAATAGCACCCTAGAGCCTACAGAAAGAGGATCTTTTGGCTCCTCGACGTCCGGGCTCTGCTGAAACCATTTTTGTACTCCAAAGCTGCTGTTGTACTTGAATTTCATCATTGTAATCCGCTGTAATCATTTGTAATCAGCAAGTGAATATCAATAAAGTCATCAACTTCATAGTGGACGTATGCCATACGCCGAACCCCTCTAAATCATTGTGTTTCCACGTGTTTTCATCATTTTTTTTTGAAGTGTTCGTTAGATAATCCTCATTTTACAATTCTATTCTTAACTTTTATCTCTTCAAATACTTTCGAAGAATGTTGTGCCCAATTTTGGTGTAAACATTTTGGTGCTTCCATTGAGAGAACATAGATTTTCTCCTGCTTTTTGGATCTATTATCGATACTGGATTGCACAAATCCAAGAGGAAGATCCAGATTCAAGTTCATAACCCTTCCAACCTATTCAGATTTGCATCAGATCTAGGAAGGACTTCATTATCTACTATGGTTAGCACAAGGACAGCCTCTACAGTTGCAGATCAAGATGGACGGGACATATAGAATCATGTGCAACAGCCTTCATCCAACCAGAATGCTATCGGGCCGTCATATCCGCCAGGACCTGTTACCAGACAAGAGTTTTAGATACTACTTCAAGAGTTGACCTAGAATCGACAACAACTTACTGAACAGCTGCGTGCCAACGCAGAGTTTACTAATCAGCTAAACTACCAAGGCGTAGGAGATCCAGGAGGGATCATGCCTCCTACTCTTCCACAGAGAGTTCAGCCTCATCCGACTGCCATCATAGATCTATACGTCCACGACTGGACTTAAGCTACACTCAAGCTACCGGACATCAACCTGCACTGAATATTGGGCAACATAGAGTTGGCCCATCAACCAGTTACCAGACTGGACCCTCCTCCTGATGAGGTACCGTTCCTCACTACACCACAGACAACAGCGCTACCACCAACGATGTTGAACCAGGGGTTGATGCCCAGAATCATCTAGATCTGAACCACCGTCAGCATGAACGTACTCATGAACCCTACGTCCCCGAAGATTTGGAACCAGGGAGGCAAGACATGGACCGTCGACCGCGTTCGGTCCAGCCTTGCATTGGAACCTGACCATACCTTAACTCAACATGCACATAATGTGCAGATGCAAGACATTCTCACTGTGATTCTTCAGATGATCCGCAAGAGTAAGGGCCTCACAAATGACGATTGGGAATCTCCCGGAGTCATACCCCTTTCACTGACGACATACTATATGCTGAACCCGCTCGACGATTTTGAATATCGGCTTTCCTAGTCTATGAAGGAAGTTCTGATCCAAACCAATACATTCTGAAGTATGAGTGGTTGATGAATGCTACACAGGCTAACGATGTAGTTAAATGTCGAAGCTTACCGATCTCACTGAAGGGCATAGCTATTATATGGTTCACTCGTTTGCCACCCTGATCTATTTCTTGTTTTGACCAACTAGAAACCAAGTTCATTGAGTAGTTTCGAATGCATGTCGCCAGGCCAAAAAATGCCAATACTCTGTCTAGTGTCACTCAAGCTCCAGGGGAGACACTCAGACGCTATTTAGAGCGATTTCATGCTGCATGTGCAAAGATAAGCAATTCCAATGACAACTCTATCTTGATGGCGTTAACTAAGGGGATTGATCCTGATTCAGAGTTTGAAAATTGGTTGGCTAGGAAGCCTCCTGCATCATTGGACCGTTTCTATTCCAAAGCAGCCCAATTCTTGAGAAGGGAGGATGCGAAACAGTCTAGGAAGAAGGATGATGCGGGGCCTAGTTGTGAAGGAATTCAAACTAATGTTGCAGTCAAGCAGTCCAGGGGAGAGTTTCGGAAAAGTTCAGTAAACATTCAAAACAAGCAAAATCAGCAGTGGGATAATGGAAATTAAAACAAAAGACGAGATCAAAACCGTAGTCCACGACGTAGAGCTTCTATGTTCAATAATTACACTCCTCTAAATACATCGTTGGAAAATGAAAATCTACAAACCTGCAATACTATCCGGTACAAAAGCCTGCTCTGAAGCCATCATTGGAGAGGCAGATCCAAAAATGAAAATTTTGTAGGTTTCACGAGAGTTATTGCCACAATACGAATGAGTGTCGTCATTTGTAGGATCTCATAGAGAAGCTGATTAGAGAGAGGAAGTTGGAACAGTTTGTACGGGCGCCGCAGTTTGGAAGTGTGAGCCCATTGAATCAGAATAATATACCCAATCAGGCAAGACAGGAGGAACCCGCTCGTACCGGCGGGAGGTTGGTGATAAATACAATAAGTGGCGGTCCTCATCCAGCAGACCGAAGCTGGAGGGAAATGGAGTCGTATGCCAGCTCTATTAGGCATGCGGACTTCGAAAGTTATAGTAGTTGTGATGATGGGGCTCCGGCCAAGCAGTAGAAAACGATGACTGACGACATCATGTTTCCAAACAGAGACGCTAATATGATCAAAGCCCCCACTATCGATCCACTTGTCATATCTGCTCAGGTAGGTCCTGCTTGGATGAAGAGGATCTTGGTTGACAGTGGAAACTCTGTGAATATTTTGTTTAAACGGGCATATGATCAAATAAAGATGGAAGCCAGTCTTGAACCTATGGCTTCAATGGGAGTGCTACTATACCTACTGGAGTGGTGGAACTACAAGTGGAATTGGGAGTTGGAGAATGCCGGAGAGTCCGGATACTGCAGTTTTTTATTTTGGACATAGACTCCCCTTACAATGCTTTCTTGGATTGACCGACCCTTGCTGAATTCAGGGTAGTCATTGTCCCATGGTGGTTGACTCTAAAGTTCCCCACCGATCGTGGGGTTGGAGTTGTTCAAGGAGATCAGGCTGTTGGACGAGCCTATTATGTTGCTGAATGCGTGGGCGTGGCAAAAGGAGAAAGAGAAGGGCGTAGAGAAATCTCTCTGCATCCATTTTGCTGATAATTGACAATTGGTGCCTAGGCCCAGTCCCGGGCACCCCAATGAATTCCAAAGGGATATTGATCCGAGAGATACTGAAAGTGAAGATGAAACTAAAGAAAATCAATCTTTTCTGGCTGAACTGACAATCGATGTCCCGATCGACGACGATGATGATTCAAAGATGATAAAGATTGGATCTCAGTTAAGCCAATAGACACAGAAGCAATTAGTTGACTTTCTCCAAGCGAACCTCGAGGTATTCGCCTGGACACACTCTGACATGTGTGGGATCTTGCCGAATATCGTGAGCCACACTTTGAATATTAACCCATGGTGTATCCCGGTCAAACGGAAAAGGCATGCTACGGATCTAGAGAGATCTACCACCCTTAAAGAAGAGGTCGATAAGTTGAAATCGAATGGGTTTATTCGAGATGCCTTATATCCGGAGTGGGTACCCAATCCCGTACTTGTTCGAAATCCAAATGGGAAATTGAGAACGTGCGTTGACTACTCAGACTTGAACAAAGCTTGCCTGAAAGACAGTTTTCCACTTCCCCGAATTGATCAGCTCGTAGATTCAACAGCTGGGCACAAATTGTTGTCTTTTATGGATGCTTATTTCGGTTACAATCAGATACTCACACAATTACCCGACCAAGAACATACCAGTTTCGTGACTGATCTGTGACTCTACTGCTACAAAGTCATGCCTTTTGGACTTAAGAATGCCGGGGCAACGTACCAACGATTAGTCAATCGGATATTCGCTAACCAAATCGGAAAGGCCATGGAAGTATATGTAAATGACATGCTGGTAAAATTACGATTCTCCGCTGATCCTATTAAAGACTTGGATTCAATGATTAGCATCCTTCGAGAATACAGGATGAAGCTCAAACAACTGAAATGTCACTTCGGGGTCGCATCCGGAAAATTCCTTGGGTTTATCGTCAATGCTCAAGGAATCGAAGCAAATCTCAAAAAGATCTGGGTAATTATAAATCTTGAGACTCCAAGAACCATAAAGCAAGTCCAGAGCCTCATCAGGAAGGTAGCAGCATTGAGCAGGTTCATTTAAAAGTCCATCGACAAGTGCATTCCCTTCTTCGATCTGATCGGAAAAGGGAGATGAAACTTTGAAAGGACCACGAAGTGTGAAGGCGCAATCTAAGCACTGATTCAACATCTTTCCACACCGTCGATTTTGTCAAAGCCTATCAATCACGAGCAATTGTACCTTTACTTGGTGGTATCAGATAGCGAAATCAGTGCTGCCTTAGTTCGAGGAGAAGACCGAGTGCAAAAACCAGTCTACTATGTTAGTAAATGACTAACCGGTGCTGAGATAAATTATCCGAAGCTAGAGAAGTTGGCTTATTGTCTCATTATTGCCTCAAGGAAGTCCATCCGTATTTTCAAACTCATCCTATCACTGTTTACACTGAGCAGCCGTTACGACAAATCCTTACGTGGCCTGAGACGTCTGGTAGGTTACTTTAATGGAACATTGAACTGAGTCAGTTTGATATTACTTACACTCCGAGGCGAGCTATTCAAGGACAAGTCCTACCGAATTTCATAGCCGAATATAACATCCCAGAGGACTTGCCCGAAACTAGTGAATCCCCCGAGTATATCTAAAAGCTGCATACTGATGGTGCATCAAACGATCGATGCTCGGGTGTGGAGTGGTACTTGAAACCCCCGAAGGTCGGTCATATGTTATGCTCTAAAGTTTGATCTTTGTGCGAACAATAATGAAGCTGAATACGAAGCTTTGCTTGCCTAATTGAAACTCGAATGAGATTTGAGAATTATTGCTGTGGAAATTTACTATGATTCAATGTTGATTTTGTGTCATGTTTGGAGTGAATATCAGGCCAAAGATTGAAGACTGGCTGCTTATCTAGCTCGAGTCTAAGAGATACTTGATCAGTTTGATTATTATGCCATCTTCTACATACCCCTGGGGCGTAATCAAAAGGCCGATTCATTGGCAAAGTTAGCAAGTATGGGCGAAGCACAACAAATAGGACTTGTTTCTGTAAAAACATTATCTTCACCGAGTATTGATCAAACGGAGACATTCTGGATATTTGAAATCACTCCCGATAAAGAGTCGTGGATGACTCAGTTCCGAGATTATCTCAAGCATGGAACGCTACCTGAGCGTAGGAGTGAAAAGAGACAGATTCTTTAAAAGCTTCGCGGTTTACTATTCAGAATGGAGTCATGTATAGAAGAGGGTATTCTGTTCCTCTGCTCCAATGTATCGCCTACGATGAAATTAAGCGAGTGTTACATGATGTTCACAAAGGAGAATATGGCGATCACACTGGGTGGCAAGCTCTCGCTAAGAATGTACACCTATATGGATATTATTGGCCAATTGTAAACCATGATGCAGCAGACTATGCTAGGAAATGTGATAATGTCAAAAGCATGCTCGAATTATAAGAGCCCCACCTACTGAGATAACCCTAATGGTCATTCCATGGCCATTTGCAGTATGGGGCATCGATATCATTAGCTCACTACTTCTGGCCAAAGGTGGTGTGTATACCATCGTCGCAGTTGATTACATTACCAAATGGGTCGAAGCTGAACCTCTTGCTATAATCACAACGAAGAAGGTAATCAACTTTGTAGTTTGCAACATTATATGTAGATTTGGTCTCCCGTATACCATCATCACTGATAATGGAACCTAGTTCGATAGTATTGAATTCAAGGATTTCTGCCAACAATTCCACATCCAAAAGAAATTCTCCGCAGTTGCATACCCTCAAGCCAATGGCAAGGTTGAAGCTGTTAATAAGGTTATCAAGTCTATTCTGAACAAGAAACTGGAAAAGGCTGGGGGCAAGTGGGTTGATGAACTTCCTATGGCATTATGGGCTTACCATACAACCCACCAGTCCACGACCGGCCATACTCCATTCTTTCTATCTCGTGGTTCAGAAGCTGTTATTCCAGTCAAGATGGACGTACATTCTCATCGTGTGACTTATTATGATCCAAAGACAAATGCCGTATTATATGCTTAATCCTTGGATTTATTAAATGAGAAGCATGAAGAGGCTGATTTGAGGGCAGTCGTATATCGAAGTCGAGTCGTCTGATTATACAATGCCAAGGTCCGACCCCGAGCCTTTGAGCTCTACGACCTTGTCCTCAAAAGAATTTATCCGGTTCCTTTGCGCATGAAACCAACGTGGGAAGGACCGTATATGATTGAACGAAAGCTCGGAGATAGAACATTCAAGTTATTGACCGTTGACGGTCTTACTTTACCGAGAGCCGGGAACAGCAAGAGTCTCTATCGCTACTACATATGACAGGCTTCATTTATTTTAGTCTATTTTTCATCTGCGATTTGTTTCTGCATTTCGACGTTTGAATTTGTAATAAGGCATCCGACTTTGCCGTATTTCCTCATTTCAACAAATAATGCCATCTCTTCGAGCCAAAGCTATGATTTATTGAATGTGACATACAACCATCACACCAGATGAAGAGCTAAGTTCCATCATATGGTGGAATTTATTCAAATAGGGAGTGACTGTGATGCGACAAGTCACTCACTAAGTGAAACCCAAGCTCGGGGGCAAGCCATTACACTAAAGCCCGCAAAAGGAATGATATACGACAATCCTTTAACTAACTCCAATCTTCCAGAGTGGGAATTGGAGTATAAACTCATAAACGCAGTTTCGAAGAGGGTGGACCCATCCACCTAACGACTTCGACCACATCTTAACCATGTTCGAGGAGGATGGATCTGTCCATCTAACAATCTCATTTGTCAACTCGGGGTGGATGTGAATCGACCATCCATGATCCTGATAAATCCATCGTTCCCGGAGTGCAGACGAAATCCTAAAAGAATAAACGGATGTGATTGACCATCTATCGGCCAACCCCGAATTTCTAGAGTGCGAATTGGAGTATAAACATCAACTCTAGGTTCCCATGGTGCAAACTAGAGTATAAACATCAACTCCAAATTCCCAAAGTGTGAGTAGGAGTATACACATCAACAAACGTCAAGTTCCTATAGTGTGAACTGGAGTGCGAAGGTCGACTATCTTCGGTTTCCCAGTGTGCGAATCGGGGAGTCAGCCACAAATAACTCTGAGTCCCTAGAGTGTGGTTAGAGTATAAACATAATTCGAGTGTGAATGACCACTCATAAACTAACTTAAGTCCCTGGAGCGTGGACACATACTTAAAACTTAAACAGGCGTGATCGACCGTCGAAGTCCAAATACAAATCCTCGGAAGGAGGATGTGATTGTTATTAAGCGAGCAAGCGTGATTCGACCAATTAACTATCACCTATGTTAGCATCGATTCGACGATGTTAAGCTCGACGAAATGAAGGCGAAATGCAATTGTTGGCCAATCTTTACAACTCATCCCCAAAACTGGGGGGCAGAGCTTAAGCGTCAATCATCGACTGAAGCTGTGCAACATTAGAGTTCAACTTAATCCTCGGTCACGACTCGTGCTTGTGATTTTTGGAATTGATAAATAAAAACAAACTCGACTCATAGGTTGGATCCCCGCATGTGCACTGGACTGGAATTCAAATATTAGAACACTTAAGCAAATGTAAACAATAATTGAGTTGAAGTCAAAGCAAAATTTCATTTCAACTTACTGTTAATGAAGTTTATGTACAAGTTATTTTCAAAATTCCTACTAGAAGGGGTCGAACCCGCTTCTATACGCGGCCTACGAAAGAAAAGAAAAATAGATTCCTATCTCTCTACCAAAAAATATGCCGAAGAGGCCTATCTACTCTTTATTCTTCCTCGGCTTCTTCTTAGGCATGGACCCGTTGGAGCTGCTAGTGATTTTCTACTTTGAGCTCTTGCCTTTTGGTGGCCGATCTCCAGGCATGGGCATGATCTCACCATCCTCCTTCGAACTCGTATATACAGGGATGCTTCTTAAAGGTGGATTCGAGGGAATATGATCAACTGCAGGAGGCGGGATGGGCACAACAGTGTCAATAATTGTACCACCAGGTGATATCATTCTTAGCAGAGCCGGGCCAGGTGCCGCCATTCCACCTCCAAAATTACCACTACGAGCCGCTGCCTCCATTTTAGCATCAATTTTAGCCAATATCTCTTCTTTGCGAGTTGCTTGAGCCTCGCTGGGGGCATCGGTGGTCGGCATCAAAGAGCCAGTAACAGGTATAATTCCACTCATAACAAATGGTAGGCCCGCGAAAGGATCACTGTGGCGAATGAGGAGTTCCTCCATCAGCTGCTCGTCAAAAGAGAGTGCGCCTCCCTACGTTCCATCAGTTGGTGCAGTCGGTTTTGTGGTGGTCGCCTCATTAATGATATCCTCCTGTGTTTGATGTGATTCTTGAGTTGCAGGAGGCACTATCAGTGTAACTCCAGTCACTGGATAGAGAAAAAGACAGACTATTAGTAAACGCTTCGAAGCAAGCCTCTTACTTTAGATACGTATGAAGAATTTTTAGAATACCTTCCTCAGTTAGGTTAGTGGATGGCTAAAAGGCTTTAGAAGTGCACTCTTTAGCAGGATATAGCTACAGCTATTCCGAATTGTAAGCAGGGATAGATTGGGGTTCAACCGCTGGTGCAGGTTCAGGTTGGGTTGGCGTAGGAATCTCAAGACTTGTATCATGGTACTCAACACCTAAACCTTCTCCAATATCCGAGCGTTGTGTGCCGAGCTTCTCTCTTTCATGTGAAATCATCGACTCATGGAGAATCTTTCTTTCAACATCAGTCAGCACACGATTCTCGAGCTCAAACTTGTCAATTGATTCATTTGGATGCATCGCCTTCTCCTCCTTAACCAATCGGTTCCAGGCATTGTGAAGATGCATCGAATAATTCTCGAGACAAGCTAAGTTCCTGTGCTTTAGCACATTGGCGTTGCAAGTGATTAGGTGACCTTCCATATCAGTCTCTAGCCTGAACTCCATCGTCCGGATCCTCTCCTCGACCTCGATCTCCACCGTACGGACTTTCTCCATTGTCACATCCCTTTCACCTTGAAGCGCTATGGCTTGATCATATGCCTCCTGTGCTATGGCATTGGCATTGTACCCCTCTTTAATGATTTCAGAAAATTTGGACTTACCGTTAAGTTCTTTGAGGGCCACATCCTGCTCAGCTGTAACGGTGGTATTCCGATGGCCCATCACTTCCACCAAGGCATAGTATGTCCGCCTCATCCTCTCCATGCCGAGTTAGCCTTGTCGGCCTTTTTAATGACCTCCATTTCTGACTTTCGGGAGGATTCATCTTTAGTGTTAATCATCAGGAGAATACGATCCTTCTGAGCAAGCTCATTATCAAACTTCTCCATGGTGGCTTCCCGTTCAAAGGCTAGCTACGACGCTTTCTCTATGGCTCTCAACCATTCCTTATGCCGAGTATAGAAGTCGTGAATGTAATCGTGCATCGCATTCTCCGCCTTCGGTGGAATTCTCTTTAAGTGCGGAGGAAAAATGTAGTCATCGAAGCAAATATTTGGGAAATCCTTTTTCAGCTGAGCAATTTTAATAGCCCCTTCCTCGGTGGACTCAGTGATAGCCTGTTCAGCGGGAACAGAAATCTCAGTCTCATGTTTACGACGATAAGGATCAGGCCTCTGAATGAGGGAAGTTGGTTTGTGATGTGGAGGGCTCCGGGGATGCGTGACAAAAGACGAAGGTTGTGTAGGGATTTGAGGAGATGGGAGCACGATCGAGTACCTCTGCTCTAGGTTCCTATCCCTATTTCTATCTTTATCTTTCCTGACTGGAATAACCACGGTCGCAGTTTCTAACACCTTCCCTTCTACGGGGTTTATGATATGAACTCGATGACTGACGCACTGAACGAAGACTTCCAAGCATAGAATCTCACCTAGTCATCGTATCTGCGAAGTAAAAGAAGAATAGAGTTTGTAATCTCCCAGAGTAAACAACTTATGGTTAGAATCAAGTAGTGCAGTGAAGTGTGTATGTAGGTGCAACCCTCGACCAACTGAAAATTTTGGCCACATTAGTGGGAAGAGACTCGCTTAAGTCTACAGCATTTCGATGCCCCTCTTACCGGTATCATGTTGAAGTGACACATAATTCGGAATTTGGATATCGACGAGCCCTTCGAAAAGATTTTCCGCCTGCAAGGGAGGAGCCTTCGAAATTCTAATCCTGGAAATAGGCAAAGACATGACCACAGATGTCCATCTTACAGATTTAGGGCATTTGAATGTAGTTGCCTTGACTTTTCTTTTTCCTTTGGAATCCTGAAGAGCATCAGAAGGCCCGGCCACATGTTCATCATTGGTGGGTGTTCATTCAGAATGAACCCCTTCAATTATAACAACTCCAGGCGTCTTACGTTTCACTCATTTCTTCGAGGCAGCCCTTAGTGTTCGCTCAAGCCTTATACTTTGGCTACGCTCGATTAACCCAACGATTCTCAAATTTCATTCTATCAGAACCGAATCGATGTCTCTCACTTCACTTGGAACTTCTTGGAGAACCTGTACTATCTCTTTAAAGTGCGCACCTTCGAGTAATGGAGTTACAGCTGTAAAGAGAAGGATATATTAATTTGACATCTGTTATGATCACCATATTAACTACTTGAAAAGACTGCGGTACTTACGTTTGAACAGCCATCGGCTGGCGAATCCTGGGGGGCAGCGAACATAAAACCATTCCATTGTAAAGTATGTCAACCTGGTCCACGACCCCGTTACCACTTGGCAATTCCTAACCGCTTCCAGAAACGTGAAAGAAGGGCTATCACCCTGGCTCTTGACATTGAATAAGTATGTAATTTCGAATGGAGTTGGTGGCCAGAAAAGATGCTCTATGAATACAATGAATAAGCTATTTAGCAGAGCATACCTGTTGGGGTATAATTGAGATGGAGTGATTCCAAAGAGAGAGAATACTTCCCTAATATACTGGTTAAATGGAGGAAGTGCTCCAACTGCATATGCACGGCGATTGAAAGCGGTAAAGCCCTCCCATGGATAATGCGGCCTATCATTTGGTCCTGGTAATAGCACATCGTTCAATGACATGCCATGCCTTAAGCATATCCGTCCCAATATGTCCTCAGAAATATTGGATAGTACAGAATCTGGCAGATTACCAATAAAAGTAGTGCTTGGTAGCTCATCTGAAGCTGGATCAATAACTTCGGTCACGATGGCCGGCATCTCGATTGTTAGGGGAAGTGAAAACTGGATTTCATACAGTTGTGAGCTTGTGGACTCCATAACTAACTAACTTATGAAAAATCATTATTAGACGATAATAAGCCTGTGTATTCCCCAGTGTGAAGTGCATGAATGTGTTGTGCAGTGCATGATACAAGTTACTTGAGAAATTCAATAGAATATGAGAAAATATGCAAATGACAAGACTTTGAGATTCGACCGGAGTGACCGTCATCGCTGACCGTCACAACCATGCCATTTGGACTTTAGAAACCGGTTCAAGTTAAAGTTTGTTACAGTTTTGTTAAGTTCAAGTTCCATCGACGAGCTTCAATAGGCAGTCAGATATGCTATTTAACGTTTAAGTCCAGTTATGCAAGGCGAAAGCTCATCGGAGTCGAATGTTCAATTGTGTGAAGATTTTGTATCCATCAGAGTTTGAAGTCAGATCGATCGCCAGGATCCCAATTCATATCGATCACGGAATATAGTGTTTCCTATCGATCTCTCCAAGATCAGTTCGTATCGATCCCAAACGTCCCTGTTTGTATCAATCGCCAGGTCCAAGACTTCGTATTGATTGCACAATCAAGTCTTCGTACCGATCGCTTTGGATCAATGCAAACTCCCCTTTCTTCCCAATCGGTACGAAGCTTTTCCCTTCACCGATGCGAACTTATACTGTCACCTGATCGGTACGAGCATCTTCCTCCATCTACAATCGATACGAATGTTTCCTTCATTTGTCCTTCTTCCCCAGACAACTTAAGCACCATCTCCTCCTTCTTAACCAAGCTCCGACCTAACTCCAGCATAGCCCCGACCAACCTCCAGCGTCAATGTCGCCGAAGATGGACCATGAATACGAATGAGTTGACATTTGAACTCGAGTCTCATCATTTTTGGTGTGGGTTAATTAATCATTTACCTAGTTGAAGTATCGAGGCGGAGGATTGGGATGGTGTTCGATTCGAGAACGAGAACGGGGTTTTCCTTTTTCCTCAAGTTTTTGAACGATACGAAAGATAAACTATCAAATGAGAAAGTAAAAGAAAATGGCTAAGTACACAACGCTTTTATATGGACCCAAAAACTAGAGGGAAATGATTTGCCTCCTAGTTGACTCAATCGATAGCCACGGAAATCTCCTCTTATCGGTATGAAATTAGCTATTCGTATCCATGAACCATCTATCTAAGGCGGCATCTATTTGTATCCATCCACCCAAGTCCATCTGAATTGCACCGATACGAATAACGCCTGGATAACTGGCAGAACTATTCATATCCATCATAAATCCACCGATACGAATAGTGCATAGGGGATGGACTACTTTACTCGTATCCATCATAAGTTCCTCGGTGCGAAGAAAGACTCGGCAAACAACAAAGGAAAAACTCATGCAATCTGTTCGAATCCATAAAGATGCATCGATGCGAAAAGAAACATGGCTCAATCGATAAAAAATATTCATTTCGAATCCATCAATGGAATTACATCGATACGAGAACAATCTTGCAACCTTTTACATCGATCCAGGAGAGGATCGATACAAAGGGACGTTCAAAAACAACCGTCAAACATTGTTACAACTCGAATTTCACATCCGTTCAGGAGAGGATCAATATGGAATTCGATCCGAGAAAGCCGACAATGACTTATGAACGTGTGAACGTTGACAAGAGTCGGGTTAACATATATGCATGTATGCCAGACTAATTTTCAATTTTCAAAATTCATAGGTCGAATGCCCACCGAATAAACAATTACAACAACAAACAACTAATCAGTATCATATAGCAATCGGTTACAACGGCACATAGTGCAACAGTTGGCAGTCTACAATTCCTAATTTATGCCTCTATGGATCAATCAAAGAGTACGACTTCCGATGAGAAGACTATAACTGTTTAACAAGTAAGACAGAACTGTTCAGAGTGAAGATTGCAGTTTTTCAAAGCACGTCATGTTCACACAAGATGTACTTTAGGGGGCAAATATTATCCGCATTTTGGCAAGACCAACATATCAAGGGATTAACCGAAGATCAAAGACCACTCATCCCAAATGTCGTGTAAGCACAGATTTGCTATGATTATCGACAAATTTTGTCTGAATTCGAATCAAGCTACAATTGATATGACATGACAACTAATGCTAAGAAAGCCAACGTTCCAAATTTCAAGTCAATCGGATTTCGTATGCTCAAGATATGATCGCCATTCAAGGTAATCAACCTTCACTTTGTAACCGCCTATTCACATCGATTCTGTTCGTATCCATCGACGAGCATTTATTCATATCCATCAGGCCAAGCTACTTCGTATCCATCGAGAGAATATGCTTGTTCGTATCGATCTATTCAACTCCACCATCGAACAAGCTCCACTTCATACGGCAGATGTCTAGTTCGTATCCATCCTAGAAGAGCCTTATTCAAATCCGTCAGGCATTGGTAGTTCGTATCCGTAAGGTGATCGTTACTTCCTATCCATCAAGTAACCAATGTTCGTATCCATCAAGCCAAGCAAATTCGCCATCTGTTCGTATCCATCACAATATCGTTCGTTTGTATCCATCAAATTGGAGCAACTTTGATCCATACGAACAACGCCACACAATCGATACTAGACGAGCGACTTGGATTGATACGAAAAGAGCCACGTCCATCGATATGAACAAGGCAATACGATCGATCGATACGAACTAAGCTACTTCCATCGATTCGAATGAGGCAACGGTCTTCGATACGAACGGGGCGAAAACCTTAGAATCACTCGATCTATTCGGCATCAAAAGTGGAGCGATCCAAAAATTACGCGCCACGTAAACTCGACGGCACATGCTCAACATCGAGTCAAAGTGATCGATACGAACAAGTATCAATTTGAAGAAATCGATGTACGAGAAGCTCAAACTTGCATCGATCAAAACTTATAATCCACAAGTCCAAATGCTATGAAATTTTCACAGGAGGTTGCGTACAACCTAAAGAATGTTCATGCCAAGTTTTGACTCGATTGGGTCAAATTTTGATCGATACGGAATTTGTTCGTATCGATCACGAATCGAGTCAAAATTGCCTGGGATCGACCGCGTGGGCCCACCCACGTGCAGAAGAGGTCTCCCGAGATTTGAGCGAGATATTTACATCCTACATCTATAAATAAAACCTAGAGCCTATAGAAAGAGGATCTTTTGGCTCCTCGATGTCCAGACTCTACCGAAATCATTTTTGTACTCCAAAGCTGCTGTTGTACTCGAATTTATTCATTTTAATCCGATGTAATCAGTTGTAATAAACAAGTGAATATCAATAAAGTCTTCAACTTCATAGTGGACGTAGGCCATACGCCGAACCACTCTAAATCATTGTGTTTTCGCGTGTTTTCATCATTTTTTTGGAAGTATTTGTTAGATAATCCTCGTTTTACATTTCTATTCTTCAGTTTTATCCCTTCAAATACCTCCGAAGAGTGTTATGCCCAATTTGATACAAACATATTCACATCAAACCAGTTGTATAAGATACAAGATAAAATCGAGAGGCCATGTCCAACGAATACAACCAACAAAAATGAAATGATTATTTGGATTATTTGCATGTTCGGACGTCACTCTTTGGATTTGTTATCCCTCTTCCGCTTCTTCGGAATGGCTCCCTCTGAACTACTGCTCGCCCCCTTCTTCGATTCTTTACCGCCTTGGCTTTTCTTGGAATGAATTTCCCCAGCTCTTTGGACCGATGTGGTACCGTCTTTGGAGGTAGGAGGGATGTGGGCGTATTCAACACTAGATGTACTAGAAACGTCTTCTGAAGGAATTATCCCCTCAAGAGGGACCGTCTAAAGAAGGAAAGGTATCGGTTCATCTGGGATTGGATCAATTATCTCACCCTTCACCTCCCTTTTTTCGAGCTCCTCTCACTCGATCCTCTCTTTCGTACGGAGCCACTAATGGGATCAAAGGAGCCTATGATCCCAATTTCGGCGTCAAACAGGATTTCATGATGTGGGTCTCCTCCCTCCTCGAATAACTCCTTCACGAGTTAATCATAAAAAACAAAGGCCTCTTCAGGAGCACTCTAAGTGGCAGCCGAAGTTGTAACTGTAACGGACTCTGTTGTGGCCGTTTACGACTTTCGCTAAGGTCCTCCACAAGGGAGAGAAGCGATATTCAACAAGTCCAAGTTTGAGAAAGAGAGAGGCAAAAATATTAGAAAGATCGATTAATAACATCCCAACTTTACTAGAGAAGGGAAAAATCGATGGAATACCTTCTTCGGTGTGGATTCCAAATTAGGCTGAAGCATCTTTATAACTATGCTTAAGGATCAGAGATAGTCGTGGTTTGTTTGGAATCGTACCCGAGGATGGTCAAGGAGCTTGTCGCAGAAGCAATTTTGACTTGATACATGGGGCAGTTTAGTTGCAAGGTCAGAATGCATGGATCGGAACCTTCGCCCAACTCATGTGAAGGAGCAGTCACAAACTATTTCGGAAGAGAAATATGATTGTCATGTAATATTTTCGGTTCATCAGCTAACAGCACTTCACTTTCGAGTTTGGTCACATCGACATTTATCTAAGCCGCGAAGTCTTTTTTCTTTCACGACGAGATATTCCTAGGCATAATGAAACTGGTAGGGGTAGTCTTCGCCAAGCCATGCAAAATTTCTACGTTTAAGAACGTTGGAGTTGCAAAGAATGAAAAGTGGGTCAAGCTCATTCATCAAATCTTCTCCCACCTTGTTTGTGATCATTTATGTCTCACGTTGAATGAGCATGTCGACATCTTTAGTTTTTTCAATAGCCGCATCTCTTTCAAGCCTGGAACTAACCATCTCTCCACAGGAATATAAAGCGATCTTTTGAGCATCATCTTTTTCTTTAATCGCGTCTTCAAGCTTGGGCTTGAGCTCGACTATTTCCTTCAAGACCGCAAGATCCTTGTTTCAAGCCGCTTCCTGCTCAAGCACTATCTTCTGGTTCCGGTAATGTAGTACTTGAATGATATCGAGATAATTAGCCTTCATCTCCTCCATAGATTTTAAGGCAGCAACGGCTTTTCCTTTGGCTTCGATTAAGGAAGTTCTAAAGGTCTCCAGTTCATTATTTGGGGCTTCCATAATTCTCTTATCCTGGGCCACTTATCGTATTAGTTTCTTCATTTCTACCACACGCTCGAAGGAAACTTTTGATATTTTTTCTACAGCCTTCATCCATTCCCGATATTGCATGTAGATGTCAATGACGCAACTAATGGTCATTTTCTGAACATCATCTGAAACCCTCTTTAGATTAGGAGGAAAGTAGAATCCTTCAAAGCATGACTAAGGGAATTCTTCTTAAAGTTCTTCCATTCGAACGTTTGGGTAGATTGAGAAATCCTCAGAAACAGTTTCACCCCCGTACTTTCCTTGCTAGGCCTTTGAACTACAGTATGATCGTTATGGCGACAACAATCGCTAGGCCATTAAGACCGATATGCTAGGCCTGTCCCTGTCATATCTCTCTTGACAACCCCGATCGCGGCTGTGGTGATAGCTAGTGTCATAATATTCACAACTACCGTGGTAAGAGCCGAATCGTGATCCAAATGATTGGTGTTGCACATCTCGCAAGGAATCAAACATGCTTCTCTTCTTCACCATCGTTTCTTCAAAGAAAAGAGGATATAGATCAACTCTGAATATTCGGAAATACAAATTAAGCACAGTGCAGTGTTGAGAGTGCGAGTGTGTATAAGTGTCCTAATGCAACCTCTAGACAGACCAGGTGCACGAACTTTGCTCATCGGTGTAACTTCCCCTATGGAAGCAAGGTTCTGTGAGCCAATTCTGATGGGACACGTTGATCCTTCAATGCTCATATCAGTGAAATGATAAGCGTCGAGATCATATGGAATTTGTAAATCGAACATGGGATATAGTGGTAAATTCATCAGTAACTTAATTGGGTAGGAATGATGACTTCTTAGAGGCTTGTGTGCGATCGCTTTCTTTATCCTATGAACCACGACCAGGGATTGAGAAACTTGTGAGGGTCCAACACCTGCCTTAAGATCAGGTCTATCATCGCAACAACCAGGTGCATCTTCACTATGTCCTCTAGTGGCGATATCCACAGACTCTTGGGTGCCTATGACTTGGGCATCAGGTGGCCAGATTGACAATCTCTTTGACTGTTGGCAGCTCATAATCTGGTCCCAGTTGTCTGGGTAGTTTTGGTGAGCCCCACGCTAAGGTTCTCTTCTATCAAGCCAAAAGCAACAATACGTTTGTCCCTAAGCAAGATTTCAATATTTCCATCTTTGAATGGAGCATTCTTTAAAATAGAGACTGCCTCTTCAAAAACATTGCCGCTGGGCCAGGAAATGACACCTGAAAATGATTAACATTGTTAGAATATAACTTGGATATTATTTTCCTATCCTATTATGAAATTAACAAGAAACACTTACATCTCTCTAGCCATAGTCGAGCGAAGACCGATGGGCATTGAACGAAGAAAACTCGCTCTTGAAGGCACTTAATTTATTTCGCATGCCGGTCAAAATCTGGCATCTTTTTGTTGACTTAAGAAAAGTGAATAATAGGCTTCCTATCCGTCATTTAAAAGTGAAAAGAAATCAGATGTCCTCGATAGTGGGCAGACGGTGCAAAAAGCTCCATAAATACCATATATGAACAATTGAGGAGCATGTAGTCGTTTAGGTGGAGTTGTGCAAGAGCAATCCTTAAATAATGTAAGATCCCCCGAATATATGAATTGAATGGCGGGATGCATCCTGCCCAGCACATGAATTTGTTGCATGCTGTGTACCTTTCGAGAGGTCTATGAGCCCTTTCGTCTTACGAGTAACTAATACATTGCCAAAAGGAATCCCATGCCTTGTGCAAATCCTTTGGAGAGCGTCTTCTTTAATCTTTGAAGCTACTAAATTAGGAGGATTTTCAAGGATGATTGCATCTTCTAAAGTATCAGGCGGCGGTTCGATAACTTCCAGCAGAAAAATGGGAACAATCTCGAAAAGATCAAGCTGGGAACCTAAGCATTCGGGCTGTCTTGAATTATGACTAAGCGACAGAATGTTAGATTCGGTCATTGAACTAAATTCTACATCCGAATGGGTCCTATGAGAAGAAGATCCGCCTAGCGTGATTGTGAAGTCCAGAACACCTAGATTCTTCCCTATCAAACTTAGTAAAAATCATAATTAGGAAAAATGAACTGTAACCCCCAATGCATCATGAGTGTAAGTGCTATATGATAAAGTGCTGATCATTATAATAATGGGTTATGCAAAAATGAAGACGAGAAGAGACAACAAGACATAGAAATTTTTTCAAAGAGATGCTGCTTGAGTTTCACAAACAGTTATTAGCCAATGGAAATCAATTTATTATCTGAGTTACAAATAGGTTTTCACATGGTAATTAAAGTTCTTCATGCATCACATTTGTTTTATGGCAACATGCTATAGTTGCAGAGGTCATGTCGTATGATAATCATGTTTATTTTTAAGGGTGCGAGAAATCGAAACTAATTGCTTACTTCGAGTTCATGTTCATGCTATTAGTCATGTTCTTACATGTGGGTAAAAACACTAAGTTCAATCACAGACCAAATCTTCTATGATCGTTGTAGTTGACCGTTTTTAGTATCCTAAGGGAACGTTCTGGAACTGGGTATATATCAAACATTCCATGAAGCGAACGTAGCCGATCGAATTAACCATCGAACATTCCCCTTAGTTATCATACCCGATCATTTCTAAAAATCCTCTAACTCCAATGGTGTAGAACTCCATCGATCATCCACGAACAATTGTAAGACTCGTTCATCTCTGCTACTTCAACCCTTTCGTCTTCACGTCTTCATCTCCCTAAAAATACAATCGGCCTGGTAAAGTAGTTCGCTCACTTCTTCCAGATAAGCTACCTTGCCTGCGTGATCACAAAAGTAAAGAAAGAATAAAAAATTATAATCCATGTCAATAGTCATAGATTCGAAATTGTTCTAAGAGTTATGTGGAAAAATTCAGGTAATGATTTACCTATGTTCAAGATCTAAAAAACGGTGAAGGATTCAAAGTTTATTTGAAGTCCTGATATGAAGGAAGATGAGGGTTGTTGTAAGGATCGACGAAGGAAAGGGAAAAGCACTGGTCTCATTTATTGGATTAAGGATAAAATTGTGGGGGGCAAAGTAAAGAAAACGGCTAAATGTTAAGCTTTATATAGGGAGTAGGTTCAACCGATTGATTTCGCCTTGGTGGGTTTAGCCAATCGTTTTTGCTTTGAAAGGTTTAGCCGATCGTATGACACCCTAAGACTATGCCGATCCATCCCTAAAATAATGTGTTTACCTATTCATTGTCATTCCATCTTCCAACCATTCCACCATGCGCCGATCCATCCTGGCTCTTATGTCACTATTTGTACCTTAGGACGATCGGTTCATGGTTTGAAATTTAGATGTATAAAAATTTTGAAAGATGATGAAACAAATGAAAATATGGTGAAAAAGAAGAGTAATAATAGAAATTTGATTACATACGTGAACATTCATAATACCATTAAAGTTGGCAATGACCTATGGGTGCGAACATGACCTGGGTCCAACAATAGAAACACGTGTATGAATGTACTTGAGAACAGTTTAAAAGTTCAACCTTTTGAAATCAATAAATGATTACAATCAAAGCTGGAATAGTCAAGTTTGAGATTGGATCAGATAAAGAAAAAATATTTGTAGGTCTAGCATGACCAAAGTTGTGTATGCAGACAGAATATGACTCTGGATTTATACCATCGACAGTCGATGGAGGAATAGTGATCGAGCAGGAAGCTGAATGGACTTCTTCACAGCGATTCAGACTTTTTTCGATTCAATGTACATCATGTTATTCACAAGATGTACGTTGGGGGAAAATGTCATCCCACCTTTTGATGAAGCCGTGATATCATAGATTCGACTAGTAACGGATAGACGATAGTTGAATTGATTCGAGCCAGAACCAAATCAAAGTATAACAAGAATGAAGTCACTAGCCTAGCCCTATGAAGTTATATCTCAATTTTGGAATTGATTGATGTTCATATACACAAGCTATGGGTAAGATAATGATTTGTTTGGATCGATCAGAGAGCAATTAAGAAAAATAGCCTAAATCATCAAAGAACGTTTGATATCTCGAGATCTATGAAGCCAATCCATGTAAGACCTTTGGGACATCAACAAGGTGGCAAGTGGAGCATACCATGACGATTATGCATCTCAAAGTGGATAAGGAAGGAATGTCAACCGATATACACCGATTGTTATTGAAAGATTCAATAAAACGATCAGTGTATCTTTTGTATGATCAATCTTCGACCAAGATGACCCATAGCTTGCAATCTATGTATCTGAATGATCCTATATTTTAGGAGAAATGTCTAAAAGTGTGTGGGACTCTCCAGAATCGATCACATAGTGATTGGAGCAAGTAAAAAGGATCAACCTTGTGCATGCCAATCGTTCTTGATCAATGAATTATTGGAGCCGAACGATATGGTGGGTTCTATTTGACCTAGGGATCCTTCTTGCAAAGTTTGGGCCCGATCCATGCACGTCTTCTACTGTAAATACAGTAGGCATATCTTGAGAAAGGGGGACATGATCTTCTTCCTCCTCTTCCGGAGGCTCTGCTATTTTTATTTCTTAAAAACTTGTATCAATGGATTCTAGTTGATCCAACTGTTCTTGTAATTATAGTCTAGTAAAATATTAATAAAAATATAAAGTGGATGTAGGCTAAGATTGCCAAACCACTATAAAAATCTATATGTTCATTTACTTTTATGCTATGTTTTTTATTTCATTCATTGCTTGATCTCCATAAGATTCAACGGATTTTGATGCACATTTTCAACGTCAACACAGGTTATATTTAATTTAAAGGAATAATAAAAAGGGAAAGTGTTTTATAAGAGGATAATGACCAAACATATTGTGAGATAATAAACATAACAATATCTCATTTTTTACCCATTCACTCTCTAGTCAGAAATAAAAGTTCTAAAACTCTTTAATAGTGGCAACGACCTAAGAAGTGAAAGGAGAATAAGAAGAGAAAGGGTTAAGGAAACGTAAGAAGATTAAAGATCAATCTAACCTAAATATTTAGGTTAGTAATACAATACCTATTTTATCATTTTCAAAGATGTCGAACATAGTTTTGAATACTATGTCAAATATCGTATATATATTAAGCATTTATAACGGTAGATAATTTTGTAATGAATGTTTTAGGGTTGAAGTGGATTTACAGGAGGATGTATAGCTATGATACCCACGTTAATGATTTTGAAGTAATACAAAAATTCAATATAACATTTAACAATATTTTTCGAGATGGGTTTTTAGTTAGAAAATTTTACCACCAAAATATTTAGTTATATATTTTTAAAGGAATATATGTATTAAATAAATAAGGGAAACTAGCTTAAAAATAAAACATCGATAAAAATGCGGATAAGAACCGATCTATAAGTTTTTGGAATTTTACAAGTACTTTCCTAATCGAAAATAATCATTGTCGAAAGTTGGATTTGAATGTCGAAACCAAATATTAAGAAACTAAGGCCTAATTATGCATGTAAATAACATGACCAAGTAAAATGGGTACGAGATCCTATGAAAGTATTGTAATAATAATATAAAGCGCACCATCATTGACTAAAAGTAGAGGTGAAATGAATCTAGAGGATTTACTATTTGTAGTTATACTAAACTGGAAAACAAGACTAAATTTTCAGGAGGACTATACCAGAATCGAAGCGTAAAATGAAAAAGAAAAGTAGTAAGTAAATTCTAAGTATAATAAGTTAAGGAAAATATAATGGGAAGAGCTGAAGGAGATAACCGAAGGAGGAGGCTGTAACTGGAGGCCAACGCATGAGCATCATACGAAGAAAGGAGTTGCTAGAGGATGAAAGGGGTGTACCGAGACCAAATGAGGAGACGAGGGGAGATGTGAAAATGAACCCTCGAACAAAAAAGACCTCCCTTGATGAGACCAAGAGTAGTGTGAATTTTGGCAAAAAAGTTAGACCGAGTCATTTAACTTTTAGAGGGAAGGAAGCCAATATCGAAGCATAAGATAGTGAAGAGGCATTAGAATTAGACCAGGGATTGGGTATAAGGCCATAGTGGCATCTATAAGCTTATTTGCAATATTAAACAATGATTACAGCCATAAGTGGTATCTAAAAGCCTATATGTGCATTACATGAAGGCTTCGGTATTAGGCTATAAGTGGCATCTAAAAGCCTATTCACTGAATTAAGCCACAGGTTCAGTATAAGGCTATAAGTGGAATTTGAAAGCCTATTCACAGCATTAAATGTGGATTCGGTTATAAGGCCACAAGTGACTTCCAAAACCTTATTGAGGTATTAAAGAATGGACTTATGATGAGGCCATAACAGACATCCTAAAGTCTATTCATGGCACTAAACGATGGATTCGGGATAAGCTATAACTAGCATCCAAAAGCCCGTTCGTGACATTAAACGTAGGACTCAATATAAGACCACAAGTGGCATCCGAAAGCTTATTCATGACATTAAACGATGGATTCAACATTAGGTCGTAGGTGGCATCCAGATGCCTATTCATGGAGCTAATTGTGAAAGAGAGTGTAAGGCCAAGCGTAGCGACCAAACGACTATCTCAACCTTAGACAAAGAAAGTACCATAATACTTTGTTTGTCAATCTAGATGCATATTCACATAGTTATACATATAAGAAGTATAACGCCATTGTCGCAAAGCAAATAACCTTGGTATTAAGAATTAATAAGATTAAATTGTAAGCTAAAGGAATTGACTATGAAACATGGTTGGGGACGTAAGTATAAGGCACACATGTGTATGATTAGAGAACCTATATTTCTGGTTCATATTAATAGATTGATGTTATTGAATGGTGAGGGGGGAAACCCGTTACAAGCTATAGCAGTGTAGGCTCACTATATGTTTTGTTTAGGGTATTATATTACTCAAACCAGACTTTGTGTCCAACTCGTGCTTTTGTTATTGTTTTTCTCATAAACTCACACATACTCATTTGAGCAGACTGAGTTTATGGAATAAATATATTTTTTGGAAAAAAAGGAAAGCCGAAGAGGGAGTATGAGGCTTGTTATAATCATAATTTGTTTTATTACCATTGTATAAGTGTTTATGGTTTACATCATCAAATGTCGGGTATAACACTATTATCTATGTTCTACTTACATGGGCACGTTTTGGGATAATGAAAACGTAAAAACTACTATGATAATTATGACTACAGCATGTTAGAGTTCCATCTTTGAATTTCAAAATGGGAGACTTTATAGTTTGGTATCAAATTTTAGGTTAGGGGACATTTTAGTCAAACAGTGCTAGAAGTAGTTAAATATTTAGAATAAACAAACCTTGGGTATGGCATATACTATTAAATAATGCACTTGTATTTTTTATATAGATGTATAAGTAGATATATCCTTTCTTCTATTATCGTTTCACTCTCTTTCTTTTCATTTCAAATGAAGACTATATTAATAGAAAAGCAAGATGGAAATGAGAAGTGAAAGAATAATAGTAGGAGGAGCAAGTCCAAGAAGAGAGGCCGAGAGTACTAAGGCTATTAGCCAAGGAGCAAAGCATTCTTCAATATTAGTTAGAGGATAAAATTCATATGCCACTTCCATTTGTGGGAAACATAGACATGAAAGTGATTTTCTATCAGTTCATGCAAATTGTTGCAGCGGCAAGTACCACTGCTAGCCTCGAACGTTCTAAGAGTCCGTGTGTAGCCAATTAGGCAAGATTTTGCTAAAATGAATAAGGAATTCAAAGCCTAGCAGGAGAAATGTTTGATGTTAAAACCAGGTTTGGAAGCAAGTGATTTGCTGCATAGTGTGAATGAACATGTGATGATTAAGAGCTCATTGATGCCCAGAAGGTGAAGCTAATATCTATGCAATTTAAAGGGCTGTTTAGTATTTAGAGAGAAACTGTGAGGATGGAAGTTCTTGTTAGAACCTTAAATTTTGATGTATTGATTGTGACAACTATATAAGTATATATTATATGTTCTTACCATATTTGTAGGAGAAGATACTATTTACTCGAGAGATAATCTAGCAGATTGCAGACCAAATTCCAGACAGAAGCTTCAGTAATATATTTAGCCTATGGTCTAAGTCTAGTTTGTGAATTTATGTTAAAATCTCTCTGAAGTGGTATATGCATGCACATGCAATCTAAATTTTTTTTTTAGAAACATAGTTCTTATGCTAAAGATTTCAAAACATAGTTTATATACCAAAAGTTTTTTGAAAATTCCTTGATATGGCAAAATAACAGGCAATTCAGCCGATTAAACAATATAGTTCAGTCGACTGAATGCGATGCACAACTTTTCTTTAAACATTCAGAAGGATGACCCTACAAGTTCAACCGACTGAATTGTATGACTTTGCACTGTTTTCTTGCGGATTCGATTTTTAATCGATTCAACTAGATGAATTATTCCATTCAGACGGTTGAATCTTCATAATGTCTATATTTTGAAAAACAATTCATTTCAACGTATTCAAACTGCTCTTGATTCAAGAGTTGCTTCCATATTTTTTTCATGGCTACTTTTTACGAATAATTAAAACTCTTAATTCCAATATATAGCAATGAAATTCATTGTTTTAATCACTAAATTCTGATTCAACTTCTCATTCTTATTGTCTAACAATCTACACATTTGCATTCAATATTTTTGTTCTAATCACTTGTTCATTCAAGAAAACTTCATTAGTGATTGAATAACTTCCTATCTTCATAAATTACACGTTCTAGTACAATGGAGAAGATTATAGAAAGGTGTATGTTATAGATTTATCAGTGCTATTCAAGAACATACTCAGTCAGAAACAATTTTATTATTTGTATTGGAAGTCATGTTCGATTGCTCAGGTCGTTGAAGTCTTATTCTATTGTTGTAACACTTCGTACCTAGATACCAAAAGCTAAGCGCTATAGATGTTGCAGCCATCCACGGTATTAACTACTGGTGACAAAATACGGAAGTGTTAATGGTATCCATAATATCAGAAGCACTTGAATATGAACAAAATCACTGATTCCCAAAAAAATAATTTCAACGATTATATTTCAAATAAATCATATCCAAGTTACAAAAATCCTAAATGTAATCCCAGGCATTGATCAAATATAATTTACAACAATAGAACGATATAGGAAGATGCCTCCTTGAATGATCAAAGCAATATAGACATAACTGTCTTAATGTACGATAGAAACAATTTTAAAAGCAATTTCCCAAATTAGCTATCCGTCAGCCACTCGCTCCTCTTCAGATGCTTTCTTCGCCAGAATCTACAAAAACCTAAAAACCTAAACCCTCATCCTACTCAAATCAAATTTTGAGCACCCGAGAGTTTAAGGGGAAAAAAATTCGAGTCGAATTTAAAGCCTGGTATGAATAATATCTGCTACATTTCAGTTTACTGATAAATAGTAAGATCACGCCGCTTAGCAGAACGGGATTTCCATCACTAATATCTCTTTTCAAACATATATTTTGCAAATCCTTTCTTACAACCAAACTGATTAATCAATAGATTTTAATAATATAGTAATATCCATTATGATAAAGATAAGAAATAAAATAGACTGTTTGTTCAAATCTAAACTATCTGTTCTTTACAGGACTATCTGTCCTAAATTCTGAGCAAACTACTCTTTTCTGGGCTATCTGTCCTAAAACTAGTTATACCAAAATAGCAATATCTTATATACTAGGTAATGGGTTATCTTCCCAAAACAAGTAAACTAACTATCCTTAAAAACTTAGCAAATCCGTTATGCTAATAAATAAACTATCTATTCATATCAGAGCTGACTGCACTTTCTGGACTAACCATCCTAGACCAACTGTCCTTCCGGCTGAGTGCCCTCAAAATGGACTGACTGTCCAAATTTAAAATGAACTGACTGTCCGAATTTAAAATGAGCTGATTGGCCGGATTTTCTTTTATCTTAGCTACCCTTCAAAATATCTGAGCTAACTGCTCTACAATATCTGAGCTAACTGGTCATTAAATTTTCCTTGAAACCTCTTCAAAATGACTCAGTCCGTCAAATCATATATTTAGTACTAATAATGAAAGTTCCTTCAACCACCTTCAACCAACTTCAACCGTGTCTTTTTTAAATCCCTGAATTAACCTTCATTCGCATAGGCGGACTTCCCACCGCATCCATTCGCATACGCTTATTTGCATCCATTCGTCTCATTCCTCTTCCTCCCATAGACCCTAATTCTCTTCCTCCCCGAATTCAACCATAAAATTCCCGCTTCTATTCATCCATAAATTCAATCTCACCACTGACCTAGCTTCCGCGGCAACCTCCCTCACCGTCCATCTTCCTTAACAGCGACTGCCCAAATACGATCCAGCGATGTATTATCTAGGGTTTCCTTCTCACAATTCTGATAGCTCAAGCTGCAGGCGGTTTCTCCTGTTTTCTGTTTTCAAAACAAGGTATACTTCTTTCTCTACATGCTTCGACCACCGGCAGTTTTTACATGGTCTCACTGTTTTTGGTTCTCATTTATTTTATTTCTCCGATTTTATTTATGACTCGCGAATGAGCTTTAGTTTGAATAGCTTTCTTGAGTGCTGATTGGAGGGTATGAGATGATGTTATGTGTATTAGTTAATATCAAGTGTCCAGTGATTTCGTGTCGATTGGATGAGGAGGAGTGTGTCAAAAGGCTAGCCTAAGGTAGTGGAGTTAGATAAGGATGATAGCTTAGCTAACAAACTAATAAAAAAGAAAGAGATGTCGGAAGCTACTCAAAGAAGGGAATATCAGAATATTAAGCAAAAGGCGAAATGTGATTGGCTTATGCCGAGTGATGTACCGAAAGCGTATTTCTGTGCAAAGATGTCCAACGGGAATAATTTGAATATCTTTGGCAAATTGATCATGAATGATGAAGAATGTGAAGGAGATAAAGAAGGGTTTGCGAACAAACCAATTTCTTACTATGAGAATCTTTTCAATCTGAATCAAATCTCAAAAAAGTTTACGACAGTAGTATGCAAAAATATAATATCTATTTGCTTTACTTGCAGCAGAAAAAGCAGAAATGGCGTGAGCTATGACATTCTCCATTTTGGCCTTTTATTTAGCTTACGGCCTGCTGTGTGCTGGTAACTTCTTTGTTTTGTTGCTAGAACATCGCATGCTATGCTATGATTTATTTCTATATATATTCGCTTAGACGTTAATATAATATACATATTTCTCTATTGTAGATTAATATATGTAAATAGTGTAACGACCCGGAATTTTAGGTCGCTGGATTTGAACATTTAATCCATTTTAAATGTTGAATATGTGGTATTATTTGAATTTTGAAATAAAAGACTTTGGTTAAGTTAATAAAATTAGTCAAATTTCATATACGGGAATGAAATTGAAAATTTGAATAATACTGATTTAATATTAGAATTGGAGTAATTGGCAATTCTGAGTGTAAATAGATATAAAATTTAATTCTAAAGTTTATTTTGAGTCTAATTGGATTTGAATTGTAATATTGGACCATTGGATGGAATTAATAGTCGATAGATTGAATTTGGAATTTTATATTAATTTAATAGTGGAATTTAATAATATAATAATGGAAATATTCAGATTTAGATTTAAAATGAATTAGAATGGTTTCTAATGTGATTATAAATTCTATACGAATTATAATTAAGTTAATAAAATTTTAAAGGTGAAATTTTAAGTGATTTCGACGATTGTTAAAATCGCTTGATTTAATCGCCGAGCTAAAATAGCCTTCCGAGGCATAGTCTCGGAATTTGACGAAACCAGTTCCATTGGATCCGTAATAGTTAGTTATTATCGGATTTTAATTTTTGTAGCAATCAGAGTTGTCGTTTGACCGTGGCAGCTCGAAACGCTTAGAAATCGACTTAACTAATTTAATTTTAAATTGATCGTTTAATTCCGTAACTCGTACGTATGACCGAATTAGCCTACGAAACTTGTTCCATTATGTCCAGAACGCGGAAAAACCCTAGGATCGCCTGTCGGAACGCGTAGTTTGGAGTTCGTTTGCATATGATGTTAAATTGAGAATTTTATTAATAAAATAATATTAAATTATATTAGATATACTTTACATTGCTCAAACCTAATTGCCTCCAGTGCCAACGTTTATTTACTTCAATGGCCGAAACCCTCCTCATTTCATTTTCAATTATCGATCAATCCACGTTTCGATTGAAGAAACTCCCAACTAGGAAGTGGTAGATCATCTCGAGCTCTACCCATCCATACAGCGGAGTGGCACAGAATTCATCGTGGTGGCCAGAATCTTAGTCGAGACAGTCGTCGTTTGTTTGCATTTTTCATGGAATTGATAGTACCAAGCTCGAAGCTGCTCTGGATGATGATGGAGTTCGAGGCGCTCATCGTCTTCGTATGCTCTGATCAAGCTAGAGGGGAGCGTTGGTGGAGCGATGATGGTCTTGAGCGCGCGTGTTCGGGTTCCTGGTTCGATCGTTTCCTGATGCTTGCGCGCGTGAAAAGGAAGAAGAGGGTTTTGCCACGTGCGGCCTGATGTTGTTTGGTAATTGTAAATTAAAATTAAAAAGAAAATTTGTTTTAAATCTTGTTCGAACTTTAAAAATTCGTAACTTGCACTTACATTATCAGATTTCAACGAAACAGGAAGCGTTGGAATCGCAGCGACGGGAAGTACGTTGTGGCGCAGATCTGGATTCAATTTAAGCGAGTGGAAATTTTGGATTAAATCGAACGATTCAATTTAACTTAAAATTTCAAACGCTCGTCAAAACTCAAGGTGAGTTAATCTCACTCACATCTGGAATGTTAGCTGATTTAAAACAATTAAATAATTTACTTACACTTTAAATAATATATAGGGGTTTAAAACAATTAAATTTTCAAATATATAGGGGTTTCCTTACTTAAGTATTATTTTCAATTAAATGATTTCCAAAGCTTATTTTAAATATTTTAGACGTATGATTGAAAGTGATTTCCAGGAGATAACAATGAGTTTAAAAATAAAAGGAGCTATTTTTAAAGTATGGAAAGGAATTTTACGGGATGAACGTAAAATTGAATTGGGTAAATTGTGATTGGATTGATGAAGTGAATTCTTGGGTTATCCTAAAATAGAAGTATATTTCCCTGAGATGCCAAGTACGTTTTAAAGTTGATTTTTGAAAAGATAGGAGTTTTGAGTTTTATTTAAAGAATGATTTCAAGAAATTTATTTAAGTTGTAAGAATTTTAAAGTGAACCTATATTAAAGGAGTTATAGAAGTAACTATTTTTAAAGGGTAATTAGAATCATGTTTTAAAGAATATTATTATCATTTATACTTTATAAATGGTCCTATTTTAAAGAAAATCAATTAAAGCATTATTTGAAATTGTATAAGAATTCATAACTTTATGTTTAAAACTAGTATGACTTAACTTATTTTAAAGTCAATTGTTTATATTTTATAAAGCAGTTTTGTTCGAAATATTTTTAAAGTATATGTATATTTTAAATTAAATATGTAAGTAGATTTGATATAAATGGTTTTAATGTATTTTTGAGGGATGAAGTTTTTAAATTATTTTAAACCTTAAATATAGGTACTTGGATGTTTCAGAGGGATTAAAGATTTGAGAATCTATTCCATGGGGAAACTGGGTTTGAAAAGTGTTTCAAAAGGAATTTTTTAAATTGGAATTATATCTCATAAAGATATTTTGAGGAAATAAATAATGTGGGAATTATTTATTATGTGATGGATGTTAGTGAATATTAATTGATAGTTAAATCACCGACTATCAATATTGGACAAATGCGTTGATCGTTTCGAAGAGACCGGGATCGAGATTTATTTTTCGAAAACCACTTCGATCCGGTTTGTACGTTTCATGGAAAAACGTGTTTGGAGTCGAAGATGGAGCAGTGAAGTGCAAGGACTCGTCGCTACTAATCCTGAGGATATTTCCAAAATGGATGTAGTAGGAGTAGTACCTTCGGTTCCGTTCGAACCCGGGACGGACTTGTATGGACGAATGCTTTCGGAACATCGTCAGATGGGCGATGAGCATTTTTAATTGAAACGTTCTAAAAGGTAACGCTTAGCCTCAAGCCTCATCAAATGGGCGATGCAGCAAGGCTTTGTAGGCAGCCCCCACTTGAGAGTAAGGTCATCCCTGTCTAGATGTCCCTTTTTATTCGGCTTAGTGGGCGGTTGCTGATCCCAACCACGGGGTGATCTTATTCGAAACTGTCCAGTAAGGGATGGGTTCGGCCTTGTGTTGCGGGGGATCGGGTGTGGTCCTCGGTACGGTGATCTAGGCCCCGTACTGTGACAGATGGTACCCCTGTGCCTAGTCATTAGTTGGAATCCATTCTCCCTACGTGCCTTGTACGAGTTTTGTTTGTATTACCCACTTTGCGGCTAGTAGCTGGAATTTAATAGATGTAACAATTTGGGCTATTTTATAAGTATTTGTAAATAGACCCTATTATAATATTAGAGGATTTCTATAAAAAGTGTTTTAGTTTTCGTAAGGTAAAAACCCGACATGTTTATTTTTGGCGTGGTCTTACGAGATGCTTTTGTTTTCAAAGGATTTTTGAAACTTTAATAATCAATTTGGATGCATTATTATCAGCTGGTATTCCAGGCTGACTCGGGTGTTATTTCATCATAATGCTCGGGTCAGACCGAGTATTATATGTTCAGGTCAGGATGCTATGGAGCTGGAGAGGAGCTGGAGTCCGAGACGTATTATTCGTATTCGTATATATATCCGCTGCTATGATTGTATGGGATTGTCTGATTGCTAAATATTGTTGTATGAGATACTCCATTGATATGATGTATGAAACAGATATAGATTCATTTTGTGTAAAGATCTATATTTACTATTATAGTTTATTTCGCTGCAACTGTGAGATTCTGATATTGTTTAGTTCCTTCTTCTTATATCTCTTCATCTTTAATCCATAATGGTTCGTATTTCTGTTCTGTTTGAGTTAATTGATGTAGAATAGTGTTGACTCAAGGGGTACGGATTTGCGGGCTGTTACACTTGGTATCAGAGCTTAGGTTGGCGACAACCTAGGCTTTGGTGGGAAAATTACTCATTAAATATAGAGTCAATGGTACTCTATAATGAGTTGAGTGTAATAATAGATATGAGAGCGTACTTGTTAGTGAATATAAAATTTATTTTTATACTGTGTTGACTTATCGGTTGAGAGTTTATGAATTCTGGTCGGTGCGGGAAGTACAACCGTATCGATAGGAGTTTCTAAACTCTTAAACAAGATAAACCGACATAGTATTGTTTTAAAGTGGGTAAATGAAATAATTTTACCCAAAATTATATTTTGATATAAAAGAAATAATTTTCTGAAATTATTATATATATATTTGGATGATTGGTTGTTAATGTCTAAATCAAATAAGAATCTGAAATTTGAAATAGTTATAATGACAATGAAATTCTACAAATATAAATTATATAAAAGGAAGGATAACTAAATTTGAATTGAACCAGAATTTAAAATCCTGGAAGTTTTGGAAAGGATTTTAAATGTAATGAAAATAAAGGTTTGGAAATTTAAATTCCTGGAAGAGTTTGAAATGTTTGCTAAGGTGTTTGAAGGTAATGATGGAATATTATTTTGGGTAATATGTTGAATGGAAATTGTTTTGAAACGAATTTGGGAAGTAAGAAAGCACTGAACTCACTACAGTCGCTGGAAAATAATCCTGATGATGCTGGCCACATCATTAGAATTCATTTTCGAGTTTCTAAAGTGATGGATTGCTATCCAAAATGGTTGGTTATGATATTTGTTGGACTTGTTTGTGATACAAGTAATTTTAGAAGTTTCAAAAGGGAAATTGCTTTGGTGAAAACTGATTGTTTTAGAAATCTGGAAGTTTGATTTGATATACCAGGAGTGTATGAGTTGATTATTATTTCAAAATGGTTTTGGAATAAAACCGGGTAATTGAATTCTGGGAAATTCTATTTAAATATTATGTAAAGTTAAAATGAATCAACTATTGGACTTAGAATTAAATTGATTTGGATTAAATTGAAATGTAAAATGACCTTGTAATTGTGTATCATTGAGAAATAAATTGTACCCATGAGCTATTAAGTGTTATGCTTATAATTTGAAATTGTTGGTTTACAATTGTGCAAGGAATTAAATTTAACTTGAGTAAATGGAAGTGAATGAAATTAATTGAAGTGAATAGAAAATTTTGAATTTAACTTAAGATAAGTTAAATAAAAGTGGGAATGGAAATTGAATTAAAATTTAATGATTGAATTGAATTGAATTGAAGTTTTATTTTAAATGGTAGGGAGAATTCAAACTTAATCTCTAATGAAATGTAAATTGAAATAAGGTAAAGTGAGAGATTAAAGATGTGAATGAACTTAAGTTTGTAAGTAAGTTTTGAACTTATATATGGAGAACTAAAATTAAATTGAATTGGATTTAACTTCAATTGAATGGAATTGAGATGAATTTAGATTTAATTAAAAACAAGATTCAATTGTGTTATGAATAGAAATGAATGGAATTTAACTTTTATTTAAGATAGTAAAGGAAATGATATAAATTCAAGATGGCTAAATGAATTTGGTTGAACTTGAATTAGAATTGGAAGAGAATTAAATTGAAAGAAAATTTAATTCAGGGAAGTAAGAATGATATTATGTTAATAAAATTTAACTCAACTAAATTCAAAGGAATTGTTTGAGAATGAATTTAGCGTAAGCTAAAGTAATAAAGAGAAGTTGGAAGGTGAATTTAGTGTAAACTAAATTAAAGGGGATTTGTATTGGCATGGATCAGATTTTGGGAGTTTGTTAAGAGAATTTGGAAAGTAAATAAAAATCCAATTGTGACATGGGATTTAAATTTGTGGTAATAAATATTGGAAGTTTGAATGAATAATGGGATTAGATTATAATAATGATGGCTCAAATTGTAAATAAATGCTAGTGGGTGAAATAATGTGAAGGGGCCCTGTTATTAATAAAATAAATTCAAAAATAAATTGGTGAATAAGAATTGGAATTAAATAAATATACTAATCAAATTTAATGTAATTGAAATTTGAATGAATGAGAACTAAATGAAAATGAGATCAAATTGTAAGAAAGACAAAATAAGTGTGGAAAAGCGTTATTGAGTAATCTTGAATGGAATTTGTTGAGATTAATAAATTGAAATGAGAGTGAAAAAGACTTTTAATTAATTCTTGAGATGAAATAAGAATGTACGAGTTGTATATAATAAGAATGGAATGACGTTAATATAAATTCAGTTGGGTAATGAATTTGAAGTGTGAATAAGAAATTGAATTAAAAATTGCAATGGAGTAAAATTAATATAAATCAAAGTTGGATTTAATTTTAATAAGTATAAGCTTAAATGATGATTATTTGCTTGAATGACATAAAAATTTGCATAAGGATTGGTTGTTTTGTTGCATTCGGAATTGTGTTGTTTTAAAGAAGCAAATGGAATTAGTTTTGAATTAATTGGAATGGACTGAATTTTTATCCGGTGATTTTGCATACCGATAAAAATGGATCATCAAAGTAATGCAAATACTTCAAAATTTAAAGTAAAACTTGATTGTGAATAACGTCGAATGAAATAAATTAATATAAACTTGAATTGGTGAATGAAATTTAAAAAAAAATTGAAATGAAATAAAATGTTTGGATTGTGAACCATGCAGAATCGAATAAAATGGATATAAATTGAGTTAAAATTAATTTTAACTGGTTATAAGCTTAAGAATTGGTTATTTGTTTGAATTGTGAAAGAGAGTGTAAGGCCAAGCGTAGCGACCAAACGACTATCTCAACCTTAGACAAAGAAAGTACCATAATACTTTGTTTGTCAATCTAGATGCATATTCACATAGTTATACATATAAGAAGTATAACGCCATTGTCGCAAAGCAAATAACCTTGGTATTAAGAATTAATAAGATTAAATTGTAAGCTAAAGGAATTGACTATGAAACATGGTTGGGGACGTAAGTATAAGGCACACATGTGTATGATTAGAGAACCTATATTTCTGGTTCATATTAATAGATTGATGTTATTGAATGGTGAGGGGGGAAACCCGTTACAAGCTATAGCAGTGTAGGCTCACTATATGTTTTGTTTAGGGTATTATATTACTCAAACCAGACTTTGTGTCCAACTCGTGCTTTTGTTATTGTTTTTCTCATAAACTCACACATACTCATTTGAGCAGACTGAGTTTATGGAATAAATATATTTTTTGGAAAAAAAGGAAAGCCGAAGAGGGAGTATGAGGCTTGTTATAATCATAATTTGTTTTATTACCATTGTATAAGTGTTTATGGTTTACATCATCAAATGTCGGGTATAACACTATTATCTATGTTCTACTTACATGGGCACGTTTTGGGATAATGAAAACGTAAAAACTACTATGATAATTATGACTACAGCATGTTAGAGTTCCATCTTTGAATTTCAAAATGGGAGACTTTATAGTTTGGTATCAAATTTTAGGTTAGGGGACATTTTAGTCAAACAGTGCTAGAAGTAGTTAAATATTTAGAATAAACAAACCTTGGGTATGGCATATACTATTAAATAATGCACTTGTATTTTTTATATAGATGTATAAGTAGATATATCCTTTCTTCTATTATCGTTTCACTCTCTTTCTTTTCATTTCAAATGAAGACTATATTAATAGAAAAGCAAGATGGAAATGAGAAGTGAAAGAATAATAGTAGGAGGAGCAAGTCCAAGAAGAGAGGCCGAGAGTACTAAGGCTATTAGCCAAGGAGCAAAGCATTTTTCAATATTAGTTAGAGGATAAAATTCATATGCCACTTCCATTTGTGGGAAACATAGACATGAAAGTGATTTTCTATCAGTTCATGCAAATTGTTGCAGCGGCAAGTACCACTGCTAGCCTCGAACGTTCTAAGAGTCCGTGTGTAGCCAATTAGGCAAGATTTTGCTAAAATGAATAAGGAATTCAAAGCCTAGCAGGAGAAATGTTTGATGTTAAAACCAGGTTTGGAAGCAAGTGATTTGCTGCATAGTGTGAATGAACATGTGATGATTAAGAGCTCATTGATGCCCAGAAGGTGAAGCTAATATCTATGCAATTTAAAGGGCTGTTTAGTATTTAGAGAGAAACTGTGAGGATGGAAGTTCTTGTTAGAACCTTAAATTTTGATGTATTGATTGTGACAACTATATAAGTATATATTATATGTTCTTACCATATTTGTAGGAGAAGATACTATTTACTCGAGAGATAATCTAGCAGATTGCAGACCAAATTCCAGACAGAAGCTTCAGTAATATATTTAGCCTATGGTCTAAGTCTAGTTTGTGAATTTATGTTAAAATCTCTCTGAAGTGGTATATGCATGCACATGCAATCTAAATTTTTTTTTTAGAAACATAGTTCTTATGCTAAAGATTTCAAAACATAGTTTATATACCAAAAGTTTTTTGAAAATTCCTTGATATGGCAAAATAACAGGCAATTCAGCCGATTAAACAATATAGTTCAGTCGACTGAATGCGATGCACAACTTTTCTTTAAACATTCAGAAGGATGACCCTACAAGTTCAATCGACTGAATTGTATGACTTTGCACTGTTTTCTTGCGGATTCGATTTTTAATCGATTCAACTAGATTAATTATTCCATTCAGACGGTTGAATCTTCATAATGTCTATATTTTGAAAAACAATTCATTTCAACGTATTCAAACTGCTCTTGATTCAAGAGTTGCTTCCATATTTTTTTCATGGCTACTTTTTACGAATAATTAAAACTCTTAATTCCAATATATAGCAATGAAATTCATTGTTTTAATCACTAAATTCTGATTCAACTTCTCATTCTTATTGTCTAACAATCTACACATTTGCATTCAATATTTTTGTTCTAATCACTTGTTCATTCAAGAAAACTTCATTAGTGATTGAATAACTTCCTATCTTCATAAATTACACGTTCTAGTACAATGGAGAAGATTATAGAAAGGTGTATGTTATAGATTTATCAGTGCTATTCAAGAACATACTCAGTCAGAAACAATTTTATTATTTGTATTGGAAGTCATGTTCGATTGCTCAGGTCGTTGAAGTCTTATTCTATTGTTGTAACACTTCGTACCTAGATACCAAAAGCTAAGCGCTATAGATGTTGCAGCCATCCACGGTATTAACTACTGGTGACAAAATACGGAAGTGTTAATGGTATCCATAATATCAGAAGCACTTGAATATGAACAAAATCACTGATTCCCAAAAAAATAATTTCAACGATTATATTTCAAATAAATCATATCCAAGTTACAAAAATCCTAAATGTAATCCCAGGCATTGATCAAATATAATTTACAACAATAGAACGATATAGGAAGATGCCTCCTTGAATGATCAAAGCAATATAGACATAACTGTCTTAATGTACGATAGAAACAATTTTAAAAGCAATTTCCCAAATTAGCTATCCGTCAGCCACTCGCTCCTCTTCAGATGCTTTCTTCGCCAGAATCTACAAAAACCTAAAAACCTAAACCCTCATCCTACTCAAATCAAATTTTGAGCACCCGAGAGTTTAAGGGGAAAAAAATTCGAGTCGAATTTAAAGCCTGGTATGAATAATATCTGCTACATTTCAGTTTACTGATAAATAGTAAGATCACGCCGCTTAGCAGAACGGGATTTCCATCACTAATATCTCTTTTCAAACATATATTTTGCAAATCCTTTCTTACAACCAAACTGATTAATCAATAGATTTTAATAATATAGTAATATCCATTATGATAAAGATAAGAAATAAAATAGACTGTTTGTTCAAATCTAAACTATCTGTTCTTTACAGGACTATCTGTCCTAAATTCTGAGCAAACTACTCTTTTCTGGGCTATCTGTCCTAAAACTAGTTATACCAAAATAGCAATATCTTATATACTAGGTAATGGGTTATCTTCCCAAAACAAGTAAACTAACTATCCTTAAAAACTTAGCAAATCCGTTATGCTAATAAATAAACTATCTATTCATATCAGAGCTGACTGCACTTTCTGGACTAACCATCCTAGACCAACTGTCCTTCCGGCTGAGTGCCCTCAAAATGGACTGACTGTCCAAATTTAAAATGAACTGACTGTCCGAATTTAAAATGAGCTGATTGGCCGGATTTTCTTTTATCTTAGCTACCCTTCAAAATATCTGAGCTAACTGCTCTACAATATCTGAGCTAACTGGTCATTAAATTTTCCTTGAAACCTCTTCAAAATGACTCAGTCCGTCAAATCATATATTTAGTACTAATAATGAAAGTTCCTTCAACCACCTTCAACCAACTTCAACCGTGTCTTTTTTAAATCCCTGAATTAACCTTCATTCGCATAGGCGGACTTCCCACCGCATCCATTCGCATACGCTTATTTGCATCCATTCGTCTCATTCCTCTTCCTCCCATAGACCCTAATTCTCTTCCTCCCCGAATTCAACCATAAAATTCCCGCTTCTATTCATCCATAAATTCAATCTCACCACTGACCTAGCTTCCGCGGCAACCTCCCTCACCGTCCATCTTCCTTAACAGCGACTGCCCAAATACGATCCAGCGATGTATTATCTAGGGTTTCCTTCTCACAATTCTGATAGCTCAAGCTGCAGGCGGTTTCTCCTGTTTTCTGTTTTCAAAACAAGGTATACTTCTTTCTCTACATGCTTCGACCACCGGCAGTTTTTACATGGTCTCACTGTTTTTGGTTCTCATTTATTTTATTTCTCCGATTTTATTTATGACTCGCGAATGAGCTTTAGTTTGAATAGCTTTCTTGAGTGCTGATTGGAGGGTATGAGATGATGTTATGTGTATTAGTTAATATCAAGTGTCCAGTGATTTCGTGTCGATTGGATGAGGAGGAGTGTGTCAAAAGGCTAGCCTAAGGTAGTGGAGTTAGATAAGGATGATAGCTTAGCTAACAAACTAATAAAAAAGAAAGAGATGTCGGAAGCTACTCAAAGAAGGGAATATCAGAATATTAAGCAAAAGGCGAAATGTGATTGGCTTATGCCGAGTGATGTACCGAAAGCGTATTTCTGTGCAAAGATGTCCAACGGGAATAATTTGAATATCTTTGGCAAATTGATCATGAATGATGAAGAATGTGAAGGAGATAAAGAAGGGTTTGCGAACAAACCAATTTCTTACTATGAGAATCTTTTCAATCTGAATCAAATCTCAAAAAAGTTTACGACAGTAGTATGCAAAAATATAATATCTATTTGCTTTACTTGCAGCAGAAAAAGCAGAAATGGCGTGAGCTATGACATTCTCCATTTTGGCCTTTTATTTAGCTTACGGCCTGCTGTGTGCTGGTAACTTCTTTGTTTTGTTGCTAGAACATCGCATGCTATGCTATGATTTATTTCTATATATATTCGCTTAGACGTTAATATAATATACATATTTCTCTATTGTAGATTAATATATGTAAATAGTGTAACGACCCGGAATTTTAGGTCGCTGGATTTGAACATTTAATCCATTTTAAATGTTGAATATGTGGTATTATTTGAATTTTGAAATAAAAGACTTTGGTTAAGTTAATAAAATTAGTCAAATTTCATATACGGGAATGAAATTGAAAATTTGAATAATACTGATTTAATATTAGAATTGGAGTAATTGGCAATTCTGAGTGTAAATAGATATAAAATTTAATTCTAAAGTTTATTTTGAGTCTAATTGGATTTGAATTGTAATATTGGACCATTGGATGGAATTAATAGTCGATAGATTGAATTTGGAATTTTATATTAATTTAATAGTGGAATTTAATAATATAATAATGGAAATATTCAGATTTAGATTTAAAATGAATTAGAATGGTTTCTAATGTGATTATAAATTCTATACGAATTATAATTAAGTTAATAAAATTTTAAAGGTGAAATTTTAAGTGATTTCGACGATTGTTAAAATCGCTTGATTTAATCGCCGAGCTAAAATAGCCTTCCGAGGCATAGTCTCGGAATTTGACGAAACCAGTTCCATTGGATCCGTAATAGTTAGTTATTATCGGATTTTAATTTTTGTAGCAATCAGAGTTGTCGTTTGACCGTGGCAGCTCGAAACGCTTAGAAATCGACTTAACTAATTTAATTTTAAATTGATCGTTTAATTCCGTAACTCGTACGTATGACCGAATTAGCCTACGAAACTTGTTCCATTGTGTCCAGAACGCGGAAAAACCCTAGGATCGCCTGTCGGAACGCGTAGTTTGGAGTTCGTTTGCATATGATGTTAAATTGAGAATTTTATTAATAAAATAATATTAAATTATATTAGATATACTTTACATTGCTCAAACCTAATTGCCTCCAGTGCCAACGTTTATTTACTTCAATGGCCGAAACCCTCCTCATTTCATTTTCAATTATCGATCAATCCACGTTTCGATTGAAGAAACTCCCAACTAGGAAGTGGTAGATCATCTCGAGCTCTACCCATCCATACAGCGGAGTGGCACAGAATTCATCGTGGTGGCCAGAATCTTAGTCGAGACAGTCGTCGTTTGTTTGCATTTTTCATGGAATTGATAGTACCAAGCTCGAAGCTGCTCTGGATGATGATGGAGTTCGAGGCGCTCATCGTCTTCGTATGCTCTGATCAAGCTAGAGGGGAGCGTTGGTGGAGCGATGATGGTCTTGAGCGCGCGTGTTCGGGTTCCTGGTTCGATCGTTTCCTGATGCTTGCGCGCGTGAAAAGGAAGAAGAGGGTTTTGCCACGTGCGGCCTGATGTTGTTTGGTAATTGTAAATTAAAATTAAAAAGAAAATTTGTTTTAAATCTTGTTCGAACTTTAAAAATTCGTAACTTGCACTTACATTATCAGATTTCAACGAAACAGGAAGCGTTGGAATCGCAGCGACGGGAAGTACGTTGTGGCGCAGATCTGGATTCAATTTAAGCGAGTGGAAATTTTGGATTAAATCGAACGATTCAATTTAACTTAAAATTTCAAACGCTCGTCAAAACTCAAGGTGAGTTAATCTCACTCACATCTGGAATGTTAGCTGATTTAAATAGTTAAAATTTAAATGTCTGTGTGTTTGGTTGAATATAAATGTCGTTATCAATCTGGATTGATATATATACATATTTGATGTGCTAATATTTGTGGATGCAGGATAACAGGTTGGAGGGATCCAACTGGATCCCTCACAAATAGAAATTAATTTATATTCTGTGATATATCTTACTTATTATTTTGTGATAATTTGTTTAGATCTTGATATGCTGTATTTTATTTATATACAGTGATGAATTAAGTTGAGAATTAAATTGTGTTGTGTTGTGATTGTGTGAATGCAACCTGGAAATTTAAATATAAATAAATTGGGTTAAAGGAAAATTAAAGAAATTCTTAAATAAAGAATTTAAAAGGAATTAAATTCAAGTGATTGGTTAATAATATGAAATGTTTGAATTTGTGGTTTAAAAAGGAAATTGAGAATTGTTTAAAATAATAGCGGGATTTATTTAAAATAAAATAAAACGTGAAGAGTGCTTTCTTCTGGAAATTTGTATTTTGTTTTTAAGAAGGCTTTCAAAATATAAATTTGCAGATTAAATATATTTAGGATATTTTGGAAGGAAATATTATTTTAAATTATTTAAAGTGTAAGTAAATATTTATTCATGTAATTATGAAAATTAATTGTTTTAAAAGTAAGGAGTATGATTTAAAGTAAGGAAACCCCTATATATTTTCTTAAGTATTATTTTCAATTAAATGATTTCCAAAGCTTATTTTAAATATTTTAGACGTATGATTGAAAGTGATTTCCAGGAGATAGCAATGAGTTTAAAAATAAAAGGAGCTATTTTTAAAGTATGGAAAGGAATTTTACGGGATGAACGTAAAATTGAATTGGGTAAATTGTGATTGGATTGATGAAGTGAATTCTTGGGTTATCCTAAAATAGAAGTATATTTCCCTGAGATGCCAAGTACGTTTTAAAGTTGATTTTTGAAAAGATAGGAGTTTTGAGTTTTATTTAAAGAATGATTTCAAGAAATTTATTTAAGTTGTAAGAATTTTAAAGTGAACCTATATTAAAGGAGTTATAGAAGTAACTATTTTTAAAGGGTAATTAGAATCATGTTTTAAAGAATATTATTATCATTTATACTTTATAAATGGTCCTATTTTAAAGAAAATCAATTAAAGCATTATTTGAAATTGTATAAGAATTCATAACTTTATGTTTAAAACTAGTATGACTTAACTTATTTTAAAGTCAATTGTTTATATTTTATAAAGCAGTTTTGTTCGAAATATTTTTAAAGTATATGTATATTTTAAATTAAATATGTAAGTAGATTTGATATAAATGGTTTTAATGTATTTTTGAGGGATGAAGTTTTTAAATTATTTTAAACCTTAAATATAGGTACTTGGATGTTTCAGAGGGATTAAAGATTTGAGAATCTATTCCATGGGGAAACTGGGTTTGAAAAGTGTTTCAAAAGGAATTTTTTAAATTGGAATTATATCTCATAAAGATATTTTGAGGAAATAAATAATGTGGGAATTATTTATTATGTGATGGATGTTAGTGAATATTAATTGATAGTTAAATCACCGACTATCAATATTGGACAAATGCGTTGATCGTTTCGAAGAGACCGGGATCGAGATTTATTTTTCGAAAACCACTTCGATCCGGTTTGTACGTTTCATGGAAAAATGTGTTTGGAGTCGAAGATGGAGCAGTAAAGTGCAAGGACTCGTCGCTACTAATCCTGAGGATATTTCCAAAATGGATGTAGTAGGAGTAGTACCTTCGGTTCCGTTCGAACCCGGGACGGACTTGTATGGACGAATGCTTTCGGAACATCGTCAGATGGGCGATGAGCATTTTTAATTGAAACGTTCTAAAAGGTAACGCTTAGCCTCAAGCCTCATCAAATGGGCGATGCAGCAAGGCTTTGTAGGCAGCCCCCACTTGAGAGTAAGGTCATCCCTGTCTAGATGTCCCTTTTTATTCGGCTTAGTGGGCGGTTGCTGATCCCAACCACGGGGTGATCTTATTCGAAACTGTCCAGTAAGGGATGGGTTCGGCCTTGTGTTGCGGGGGATCGGGTGTGGTCCTCGGTACGGTGATCTAGGCCCCGTACTGTGACAGATGGTACCCCTGTGCCTAGTCATTAGTTGGAATCCATTCTCCCTACGTGCCTTGTACGAGTTTTGTTTGTATTACCCACTTTGCGGCTAGTAGCTGGAATTTAATAGATGTAACAATTTGGGCTATTTTATAAGTATTTGTAAATAGACCTTATTATAATATTAGAGGATTTCTATAAAAAGTGTTTTAGTTTTCGTAAGGTAAAAACCCGACATGTTTATTTTTGGCGTGGTCTTACGAGATGCTTTTGTTTTCAAAGGATTTTTGAAACTTTAATAATCAATTTGGATGCATTATTATCAGCTGGTATTCCAGGCTGACTCGGGTGTTATTTCATCATAATGCTCGGGTCAGACCGAGTATTATATGTTCAGGTCAGGATGCTATGGAGCTGGAGAGGAGCTGGAGTCCGAGACGTATTATTCGTATTCGTATATATATCCGCTGCTATGATTGTATGGGATTGTCTGATTGCTAAATATTGTTGTATGAGATACTCCATTGATATGATGTATGAAACAGATATAGATTCATTTTGTGTAAAGATCTATATTTACTATTATAGTTTATTCCGCTGCAACTGTGAGATTCTGATATTGTTTAGTTCCTTCTTCTTATATCTCTTCATCTTTAATCCATAATGGTTCGTATTTATGTTCTGTTTGAGTTAATTGATGTAGAATAGTGTTGACTCAAGGGGTACGGATTTGCGGGCTGTTACACTTGGTATCAGAGCTTAGGTTGGCGACAACCTAGGCTTTGGTGGGAAAATTACTCATTAAATATAGAGTCAATGGTACTCTATAATGAGTTGAGTGTAATAATAGATATGAGAGCGTACTTGTTAGTGAATATAAAATTTATTTTTATACTGTGTTGACTTATCGGTTGAGAGTTTATGAATTCTGGTCGGTGCGGGAAGTACAACCGTATCGATAGGAGTTTCTAAACTCTTAAACAAGATAAACCGACATAGTATTGTTTTAAAGTGGGTAAATGAAATAATTTTACCCAAAATTATATTTTGATATAAAAGAAATAATTTTCTGAAATTATTATATATATATTTGGATGATTGGTTGTTAATGTCTAAATCAAATAAGAATCTGAAATTTGAAATAGTTATAATGACAATGAAATTCTACAAATATAAATTATATAAAAGGAAGGATAACTAAATTTGAATTGAACCAGAATTTAAAATCCTGGAAGTTTTGGAAAGGATTTTAAATGTAATGAAAATAAAGGTTTGGAAATTTAAATTCCTGGAAGAGTTTGAAATGTTTGCTAAGGTGTTTGAAGGTAATGATGGAATATTATTTTGGGTAATATATTGAATGGAAATTGTTTTGAAACGAATTTGGGAAGTAAGAAAGCACTGAACTCACTACAGTCGCTGGAAAATAATCCTGATGATGCTGGCCACATCATTAGAATTCATTTTCGAGTTTCTAAAGTGATGGATTGCTATCCAAAATGGTTGGTTATGATATTTGTTGGACTTGTTTGTGATACAAGTAATTTTAGAAGTTTCAAAAGGGAAATTGCTTTGGTGAAAACTGATTGTTTTAGAAATCTGGAAGTTTGATTTGATATACCAGGAGTGTATGAGTTGATTATTATTTCAAAATGGTTTTGGAATAAAACCGGGTAATTGAATTCTGGGAAATTCTATTTAAATATTATGTAAAGTTAAAATGAATCAACTATTGGACTTAGAATTAAATTGATTTGGATTAAATTGAAATGTAAAATGACCTTGTAATTGTGTATCATTGAGAAATAAATTGTACCCATGAGCTATTAAGTGTTATGCTTATAATTTGAAATTGTTGGTTTACAATTGTGCAAGGAATTAAATTTAACTTGAGTAAATGGAAGTGAATGAAATTAATTGAAGTGAATAGAAAATTTTGAATTTAACTTAAGATAAGTTAAATAAAAGTGGGAATGGAAATTGAATTAAAATTTAATGATTGAATTGAATTGAATTGAATTGAAGTTTTATTTTAAATGGTAGGGAGAATTCAAACTTAATCTCTAATGAAATGTAAATTGAAATAAGGTAAAGTGAGAGATTAAAGATGTGAATGAACTTAAGTTTGTAAGTAAGTTTTGAACTTATATATGGAGAACTAAAATTAAATTGAATTGGATTTAACTTCAATTGAATGGAATTGAGATGAATTTAGATTTAATTAAAAACAAGATTCAATTGTGTTATGAATAGAAATGAATGGAATTTAACTTTTATTTAAGATAGTAAAGGAAATGATATAAATTCAAGATGGCTAAATGAATTTGGTTGAACTTGAATTAGAATTGGAAGAGAATTAAATTGAAAGAAAATTTAATTCAGGGAAGTAAGAATGATATTATGTTAATAAAATTTAACTCAACTAAATTCAAAGGAATTGTTTGAGAATGAATTTAGCGTAAGCTAAAGTAATAAAGAGAAGTTGGAAGGTGAATTTAGTGTAAACTAAATTAAAGGGGATTTGTATTGGCATGGATCAGATTTTGGGAGTTTGTTAAGAGAATTTGGAAAGTAAATAAAAATCCAATTGTGACATGGGATTTAAATTTGTGGTAATAAATATTGGAAGTTTGAATGAATAATGGGATTAGATTATAATAGTGATGGCTCAAATTGTAAATAAATGCTAGTGGGTGAAATAATGTGAAGGGGCCCTGTTATTAATAAAATAAATTCAAAAATAAATTGGTGAATAAGAATTGGAATTAAATAAATATACTAATCAAATTTAATGTAATTGAAATTTGAATGAATGAGAACTAAATGAAAATGAGATCAAATTGTAAGAAAGACAAAAATAAGTGTGGAAAAGCGTTATTGAGTAATCTTGAATGGAATTTGTTGAGATTAATAAATTGAAATGAGAGTGAAAAAGACTTTTAATTAATTCTTGAGATGAAATAAGAATGTACGAGTTGTATATAATAAGAATGGAATGACGTTAATATAAATTCAGTTGGGTAATGAATTTGAAGTGTGAATAAGAAATTGAATTAAAAATTGCAATGGAGTAAAATTAATATAAATCAAAGTTGGATTTAATTTTAATAAGTATAAGCTTAAATGATGATTATTTGCTTGAATGACATAAAAATTTGCATAAGGATTGGTTGTTTTGTTGCATTCGGAATTGTGTTGTTTTAAAGAAGCAAATGGAATTAGTTTTGAATTAATTGGAATGGACTAAATTTTTATCCGGTGATTTTGCATACCGATAAAAATGGATCATCAAAGTAATGCAAATACTTCAAAATTTAAAGTAAAACTTGATTGTGAATAACGTCGAATGAAATAAATTAATATAAACTTGAATTGGTGAATGAAATTTAAAAAAAAATTGAAATGAAATAAAATGTTTGGATTGTGAACCATGCAGAATCGAATAAAATGGATATAAATTGAGTTAAAATTAATTTTAACTGGTTATAAGCTTAAGAATTGGTTATTTGTTTGAATAACCACAACCTGCGTAGAAATTAGTCGTTAAACTTAAGTGAATGAATTAAAAGAAGTAAATGAAATTAATATTTGAATAATGGGAAATGGATTGGAATCTATTTAGAGGGTTTGTATGTAAATGCAGGTTAATTAAAAAGAAAAGTAAATGAATCAAAAGCTTATGTTACTCTTATTGAAGTGAATGTGAATCTAACATTTGCAACTAGGATGTAAGTCATTCGAGTGGAATATAATGAAGTTTGAATTTGGAAAAGAAATGCAAATAAATCAAATTGGAAGTACATTAGATTGTGAATCAGTTTGAATTTAAATTGAAGTAAATTGAAAATAGTGAAGCATATGTTTATAATATTGAAGTGAATATGAATTGGTGGTAGTAATTTTGAATTGAGAATGGTAAACTTGTATGTAAATCATTTGTGTGAAATAAAATGGAGCTTGGAATTTGAAAAGAAAACTTTATACATGCTATAAAATATGATTTACTTATGAAATCATGCAATTTGTTGATTGGATTATGAAAATGTTATGTTTGGCTTAGATTAATATTGGAAATGTTGTTAAAATGTTCATATCTTTGAAAACTGATGAGTTTGTTTGAGTATAGTACAGGTACGGGAGGTGATCGGTAGAGTTGGAGCGCGTATATACGTTATATTAGCCGCTTGCTTTAAAATTTTGCTAAAAAGGTACGCCTACGCAAATATAATTGGGAAATGATATATTTGTTATGATATATTTTGGTTTCCGACCGTGTGGGTCGATGTATATATATTTATTTGTATCGCGGTATCGCGAAAGCTCCTCCGTACAGGGGAGACTCTGCCAAAAAATTTCGGAAATTTTGGGAGTTAGAAAATTTTTGGAAATTTGAAAATTTGTAATTAACTTGGAAAGTTGTTTTGAAATAATGTTGCCACAAGAGCTTTAGAGTATAAATAAAGAAAATGAGTTTGGATTTGAGCTAAAGGGTTTTGGGAAGTGTATATAAGTTTTAACTAAAGAAGTTTGGATTAAATTAATGAGTGTAGGAGTATTTGTTTCATTAGCGACAAGTTGACTTCAAATAACAATTGAAAATAAAGGATTTTAGAATAGGCTTGGATTAGTAGTTTCGATTTGAAACTAAAGGATATGGGCAAAGTGAATTTGAGATTTTCAGTAGGTAGGTTTTGCTATTGGGTTTGGAACATTCTTCTACCTTAGCAAATTTCGGGGAAGAAATTTTTATAAGGGGGGAGGAATGTAACGACCCGGAATTTTGGGTCGCTGGATTTGAACATCTAATTCATTTTAAATGTTAAATATGTGGTATAATTTGAATTTTGAAATAAAAGACTATGGTTAAGTTAATAAAATTAGTCAAATTTTATACACGGGAATGAAATTGAAAATTTGAATAATACTGATTTAATATTAGAATTGGAATAATTGGCAATTCTGAGTGTAAATAAATATAAAATTTAATTCTAAAGTTTATTTTGAGTCTAATTGGATTTGAATTGTAATATTGGACCATTTGGATGGAATTAATAGTCGATAGATTGAATGTGGAATTTTATATTAATTTCATAATGGAATTTAATAATATAATAATGGAAATATTCAAATTTTGATTTAAAATGAATTAGAATGGTTTCTAACGTGATTATAAATTCTATATGAATTATAATTAAGTTAATAAAATTTTAAAGGTGAAATTTTAAGTGATTTCGACGATTGTGAAAATCGCTCGATTTAATCGCCGAGGTAAAATAGCCTTCCGGGGCACAGTCTCAGAATTCGATGAAACTAATTCCATTGGATCCGTAATAGTTAATTATTATTGGATTTCAAGTTTCATAGCAATCAGAGTTATCGTTTGACCGTGGCAGCTCGAAACGTTTAGAAATCGATTTAACCGATTTAATTTTAAATTGATCGTTTAATTCTGTAACTCGCACGTACGACCGAATTAGCCTACGAAACTTGTTCCGTTGTGTCTGAAACGCGGAAAAACCCTAGGAACGTTTGTCGGAACACGTAGTTTGGAGTTCGTTTGCATATGATGTTAAATTGAGAATTTTATTAATAAAATAATATTAAATTATATTAGATATACTTTACATTGCTCAAACCCTAATTGCCTCCAGTGCCGCTGTTTATTTACTTCAATGGCCGAAACCCTCCTAATTTCATTTTCAATTATCGATCAATCCACGTTTCGATTGAAGAAACTCCCAACTAGGAAGTGGTAGATCATCTCGAGCTCTACCCATCCATACGGCGGAGTGGCACGGAATTCATCATGGTGGCCAGAATCATAGTCGAGACAGTCGCCGTTCGTTTGCATTTTTCAAGGAATTGATAGTACCAAGCTCGAAGCTGCTCTGGATGATGATGGAGTTCGAGGCGCTTATCATCATGGTATGCTCAGATCAAGCTAGAGGGGAGCGTGGGTGGCGCGGTGATGGTCTTAAGCGCGCGTGTTTGGGTTCCTGGTTCGATCGTTTCCTGATGCTTGTGCGCGTGACAAGGAAGAAGAGGGTTTTTCAACGTGCGGCCTGATGTTGTTTGGTAATTGTAAATTAAAATTAAAAAGAAATTTTGTTTTAAATCTTGTTCGAATTTTAAAAATTCGTAACTTTCACTTACGTTATCAGATTTCAACGAAACAGGAAGCGTTGGAATCGCAGCGACGGGAAGCACGCTGTGGCGCATTCTAGATTCAATTTAAGCGAGTGGAACTTTTGGATTAAATCGAACGATTCGATTTAACTTAAAATTTCAAACGCTCGTCAAAACTCAAGGTGAGTTAATCTCACTCACATCTGTAATGTTAGCTGATTTAAATAGTTAAAATTTAAATGTCTGTGTGATTGGTTGAATATAAATATCGTTATCAATATGGATTGATATATATACATATTTGATGTGCTAATATCTGTGGATGCAGAAAAACAGGTTGGAGGGATCCAACTGGATCCCTCACAAATAGAAATTAATTTATATTTTATGATATATCTTATTATTATTTTGTGATAATTTGTTTAGATCTTGATATGTTGTGTTTTATTTAAAAACAGTGATGAATTAAGTTGAAACTTAAATTGTGTTGTGTTGTGATTGTGTGAATGCAACCTGGAAATTTAAATATAAATAAATTGGGTTAAAGGAAAATTAAAGAAATCATTAAATACAGAATTTAAAAGGAATTAAATTCAAGTGATTGGTTGATAATATGAAATGTTTGAATTTGTGGTTTAAAAAGGAAGTTGAGAATTGTTTAAAATAATAGCGGGATTTATTTTAAAATAAAATAAAATGTGAAGAGTGCTTTCTCCTGGAAATTTGTATTTTGTTTTTAAGAAGGATTTCAAAATATAAATTTGCAGATTAAATATATTTAGGATATTTTGGAAGGAAATATTATTTTAAATTGTTTAAAGTGTAAGTAAATATTTATTCATGTAATTATGAAAATTAATTGTTTTAAAAGTAAGGCGTATTAAGTTTTCAAAAGGAAATTTAATATGAATATTTGATGTAATAACCATATTTAAAAAAAATTATTTAAAAATACTTAGGAAACCCCTATATATTTTCTTAAGTATATTATTTTCAATTAAATGATTTCCAAAGCTTATTTTAAATATTTTAAACGTATGATTGAAAGTGATTTCCAGGAGATAGCAATGAGTTTAAAAAAAAGGAGCTATTTTTAGAGTATGGAAATGAATTTTATGGGATGAACGTAAAATTGAATTGGGTAAATTGTGATTGGATTGATGAAGTGAATTCTTGGGTAATCCTAAAATAGAAGTATATTTCCCTGAGATGCCAAGTAAGTTTTAAAGTTGATTTTTGAAAAGATAGGAGTTTTGAGTTTTATTTAAAGAATGGTTTCAAGAAATTTATTTAAGTTGTAAGAATTTTAAAGTTAACATATATTAAAGGAGTTATAGAAGTAACTATTTTTAAAGGGTAATTAGAATCATGTTTTAAAGAATGTTATTATCATTTATACTTTATAAATGGTCCTATTTTAAAGAAAATCAATTAAAGCATTATTTGAAATTGTATAAGAATTCATAACTTTATGTTTAAAACTAGTATGACTTAACTTATTTTAAGTCAATTGTTTATATTTTATAAAGCAGTTTTGTTCGAAATATTTTTAAAGTATATGTATATTTTAAATTAAGTATGTAAGTAGATTTGATATAAATGGTTTTAATGTATTTTTGAGTGACAAAGTTTTTAAATTATTTTAAACCTTAAATATAGGTACTTGGATGTTTCAGAGGGAATAAAGATTTGAGAATCTATTCCATGGGGAAATTGGGTTTGAAAAGTGTTTCAAAAGGAATTTTTGAAATTGGAATTATATCTCGTAAAGATATTTTGAGGAAATAAATAATGTGGGAATTATTTATTGTGTGATGGATGTTAGTGAATATTAATGTCTAGTTAAATCACCGACTATCAATATTGGACAAATGCGTTGATCGTTTCGAAGAGACCGGGATCGAGATTTATTTCTCGAAAACCACTTCGATCCGGTTTATACGTTTCGTGGAAAAACGTGTTCGGAGTCGAAGATGGAGCAGTGAAGTGCAAGGGCAGTCGCTACTAATCCTGAGGATATTTCCAAAATGGATGTAATAGGAGTAGTGCCTTCGGTTCCGTTCGAACCCGGGACGGACTTGTATGGACGAATGCTTTCGGAACAACGTTAGGTGGGCAATGGGCATTCTAAGTGAAACGTTCTAAAAGGTAACGCTTAGCCTCAAGCCTCATCAAATAGGAATGACTGAAAATCAAGGGATATGCAGCAAGGCTTCGTGGGTATCCCCCACTTGAGAGTAAGGTCATCCCTGTCTAGATGTCCCTTTTTATTCGACTTAGTGGGCGGTTGCTGATCCCAACCGCGGGTTGATCTTATTCGGAACTGTCCAGTAAGGGATGGGTCCGGCCTTGTGTTGCAGGGGATCGGGCGTGGTCCTCGATACGGTGATCTAGGCCCCGTACTGTGACAGGTGGTACCCCAATGCCTGGTCATTAGTTGGAATCCATTCTCCCTACGTGCCTTGTACGAGTTTTGTTTGTATTACCCACTTTGTGGCTAGTAGCTGGAATTTAATAGATGTAACAATTTCGGCTATTTTATAAGTATTTGTAAATAGACCCTATTATAATATTAGAGGATTTCTATAAAAAGTGTTTTAGTTATTGTGAGGTAAAAACCCGACATGTTTATTTTTGGCGTGGTCTTACGAGATGCTTTTGTTTTCAAAGGATTTTTGAAACTTTAATAATCAATTTGGATGCATTATTATCAGCTGGTATTCCAGACTGACTCGGGTGTTATTACATCATAATGCTCGGGTCAGACCGAGTATTATATGTTCAGGTCAGGATGCTATGGAGCTGGAGAGGAGCTGGAGTCCGAGACGTATTATTCGTATTCGTATATATATCCACTGCTATGATTGTATGGGATTGTCTGATTGCTTAATATTGTTGTATGAGATACTCTATTGATATGATGTATGAAACAGATATAGATTCATTTTGTGTAAAGATCTATATTTACTATTATAGTTTATTCCGCTGCGACTATGAGATTCTAATATTGTTTAGTTCCTTCTTCTTCTATCTCTTCTTCTTTAATCCATAATGGTTCGTATTTTTGTTCCGTTTGAGTTAATTGATGTAGAATAGTGTTGACTCAAGGGGTACGGATTTGCGGGCTGTTACAGATAGAGCCCATCTGTTTGGAGCACCCATCCATATCGGGCCTGACAATTTTAAAAAGATTCATTGCAGCCCAGTCCGTAAGGCCTACTAACACATCCACTTTTCCCCGAGCAAGTTTTATACCCAAGTAAATTGAAAGTGCGAAGATGTTGTTTGCAAAATTTTAGTAATACATAAAACAACATATTCTTCAATTAATTAGCAATTTGAAATTTTTAATGCATTGATTTGAAGAGATGCTTTAAAGAAATAGTATTGTGTGGAAGGAAGTACAAGTTGAGGAATTTGCCGATGCTCATCAAAAAATAGAAATAAAATTTTATATAAACACTTATGTGGTTTCTGATCCAAATAATGTTTAACTTTATCTTAAATATATGCAGTATTATTGATTTATACTTTTTTGATGGATGGAGAGTGAACCTTCAATCAAGGCTAACCTTAACATTGAATACACTACTTCTTTTAATTATACGTTTTGATTTATTTGTATTTTAAACTATTGTACATAATACTACTTTTAGTGTTCAAATTGTATAGTAAAATTTCTATTATGACTTTGCCTTTGTTTTCTTCTATTGCAGATGATGTGGGAGAAGATATATTCATCAAATTTGGTTGCTGGTGTAGAAAAAAGGTGTTTTTAATGTGAAAGGACAATTCAGCATGTTTATTTCCTACAATGAGACTTTTTCTTAAGCCCCCCAAAGCAATGGCATCAGATGGAACTTTTTTTCAGGTTTTTTTCCTTTTGTCATTGACTCCTTTGTTAAATTTTCATCTTGGAAAAGCATTATTCATAAGACCAATATTGGAAAAGTAATGCTAAAGGAGTTTCCATGTTGCAAAAATAAAAGATAGTTACATTCATAATTGATATCTTATGATTTTCCTCATGGTGTAAACTTACAAGTTGAGTTTTTTTTTAATTTATTTTCAATTTTATAGTATGCAAGTAGTTTTCAATGCGCGATATATTAATGCACAGTATAAGTTGATGCTAATACTTTTGCTAATTCATGAGAAAGGGATATAATACCATTATGTACAATATGGTCTCTTCACCTTTGAGTAAATAAAGAAAATACCGTATATATGCAACTTGTATGAAAAAATGAAGCAGAGTGGTCCATCGATAGATATATTTACTTTAAATATTCAGATTACGTTGAGATTTGTTGTTATCTTGATACATATTTATGACGACATAATCTGATAATAGATTGAATAAATTACGAATTGAGATAGGTTAAGCTAATTAAATACATCATTAGATAAATTATTATAAGAAGTTCCGAGTATAGAAGTTATAATAAATATTGATATATACACGTTTATGACGACGTACTCTAATACATTTGAATAGTCAATTTGCAATAAGTTAACGCAATCTCCCAGTCACTAAGCTCCATTTGCATCTCTTTTACCAAAATAGTCAACCAATTAGCATTTCATGAGTGAATATTTAAACATCTAGAAGTTTATGAATGCAAATCGTTCAAATTTTAAGCATAGATAGAAGTCTGCATTTCAATATTTAATAACTGGACTATATTCATGTTTAAGTCCTTTCTGCAAATTTTGCATAACATGGCTGTAAATTTTAGGCACATATTTTCCTTTTTTCCACAGATAATGATAATTCAATGAATTGAAAATCAATCGTGTCATTTTGAAATCCCTGAAATGTCCTTTCTTAACCACGTCCGCCTGCCTTCTAACCGTAACAAGCCCTAACTCTCATTTCTTCCTCACTGCAAAAAAGATGTGACTCTAGATCCAATGTCGTTCCAAAAATCCCCCGTCTTCCCCATCAGCTCAATTCAAACTAGATTGCTAATTTCATCAACTGATTTCATTGCTACCTGCAACCTTGCCTATTGCTACCAACTGTTATTCGATCTATAAAATTTAAGTACTTCAATGTTACAGATTTTTTGTTTAGATTTTCCTTCTAATTTGTAATATTATTTCATAATAGCAAGGGAGGAAGGATTAGTACGGGGAAAAAGAAGGCAGCGGTTAGGTTGGTCGTCGATATGGGGTCAATGTTGATAATTCAGTTGTTGTAATAAACCCTGAGACAATGGAAATGTTTCAATCATGGCTATTCGATTTTGTTGAAGTTATCTTTCTCTTCATATTTTTTTTAATAAATATTAATTGGATACTAGGGCTTTTTATTTTGCTTTGATTTACGATTAGGTTGCTATGTTGCGATGCTGATTTTAGATTAGACTTAGAAATTCAAATCAGGTGATCGTCGTTGCATGTTTTTCCTACTATTTTTTTTGCTTTGATTGACATAATAAATGCATGCTAAATTTCAACTCCTAATTACTTGCTAGGAATATGTGATTAATGCAAGCATACACTCTTTGACCAAATTGTTTGAAATGGTAACACTTTCACAATTGGTAGTAGCATTTGGTTTAAATCAATGTTTCGGGGATTTCTAAACCCATTATTTGACCTAACACTATTTGTTTAAGAACTTTCTAATTGATTTTTGTTCATTTCCTACAGTACCACATATGTGCCTTCTACTAACTTCTCTCAAAGTGGCATACTTCGGTATTGTTATTAAATGTAATTATAACAGGCAAGATACTTTGAGTAAGAGTTTGTTTGGACTTGAAAAGCATATGTCTAAAAGATTTTGAAAAATAGTTAATGATGTGTTCTCCCATAAGATGTTAACTTCAAATCCAAACTTTCATGGAGCAATGAATTAAGTTCACAAAATTTTGTTATGTCTAAAATGTTTGAAAAAAGTCTCCAATTATTGATGTGTTCACCTATGGTTATTTCTAAAATTTTGAATTAGATTAGTTCGCTAATCTGCCATGTTAGCTTTATAGTGAAAGGATAATAATGGTACAATTAGATATTTTTTGTTCAATTATAAAAAAAATTGTTCAGTATATATATATATATATATATATATATATATATATATATATATATATAGGTTTGGTAATCTACAAGGAGACCATGAAATATAGATGTTCATGCAGAAAGTGTTATTGGTGTTTCTTTCTATCAAATCATATGTTTCTACATGATTATTCAACGTAGCGATATGTATGTGAACATTGTATTTTGTTCTAATTGACGCCTATCTTTTCTTTTAAGGATAAAATAATTATAGCAATGGCATCTAGCTCATTAAAACTTCAAAGCTATCTTTTTTGTCTTTATTTGACACCTCTAATAATGATTTATGTTGTATCTTCCAAGTTGTGATACAGTGATGTAATAATGTAAATAACCACTTTAAAAGAAAATAAAGCGTTTATTTTAACAAACAGTGCCTGCAACTGAATATAGTATTGAATATCACAAAAATATTATAAACTAGCTGCTTTGTTTCACATAGTAATACTGTAACTAACGAGAATCAAGTTTGGCGATTTTTTCTAGCTTCCTCTTAGTATGCAACTATCTATTTTTAATATCAGTTTTTTCTTTCATGTTACGGAAGACTGGCAAATAATTTATATCTTTGTTGTCCAAAAATTAAAAGAAATGATAGTAAACATGGTGTTGTTTAATAATAAGGCTTTTGTCTTCATAAAGTGATAACTGATATCACAAGATTTTTTTTGAATACCCACCAAAATAGTCCATTGTCCCTTATGCATCATGCACAGCTCTAGCACATATTTCAAGTTAAGCTTCAAATACCTAATAAAATTAATAAGAATGAATTTGATTTACATTTATATCTAAATCTAAAAGTCATCAATCAGAGTTTCAGCTAATTGCCGATGTTCTTAGTTATCAATTACATGCTTTACATTGGCTTTCAGCTATATTGTTATCTTAGACTTAATAAGAGTATTAACAAAAACAGAGGATTTTTTTATGTTTTGGATTTTATTTTGTAGTTTCGTTATCTTAAACCATTTACACTTACATGTTTCTTGATATGTAGAAATTTTAAAATAAAATTGATGTAAGATAAATAATAGTGAATGAGCAACTTATTATATTACAGAACAGGCTATTTTTGTATGAAAGAGGATAAGGTTGAATATATTTAAGCATACACTTATTATATTATGGACCAATTATAGTATATTATCATTGCTCTTTAAATTTTTAACACTGTTGATCACTATAAACAAGCCAGTGTGTTATACTAGCCACTACGCATTAATGAATCCGATCAATGACTAAAATGCCCCAGAGAACCTTTAAAACCAAAAATTATGATTATATATAATCAATAGTTCATTCACTACTTAGACAACCAGTTATTTTCTAATTAATTTGTTCATAATTTTTTTGTTAAAAGGGTATGTCCACCTATGCTTATGCACAAATAGTATGCAAATATATATGATAATGTACTATGAATAAATTAGAGCTTGAGATGTGAAGAAAGTTTACCAAATGATTAACATTTGATAATTAACTAATGAAGCATGCCTCATTGCTGTTTATGGCATCATAACAGTAATTATCCATGTTGTTGCATGCACCAAAATGACGCACTCCAAGGCTATAAAATCAAATCGAACGGTATGCATATAAACGGAAGATAGTAGCAGTATAACCCATAACAGGCACAGACCGCAAGGTAAGCAGCACATGTGCAGGCAGTAGGCATGGCTGAACCCGTGATATGAAGTTTGGAGCCATTTCAGACAAGGTGTAAAGATGTAGGCGCGATGGCTGACATGGAAGCTGAACAGATGATTTACTTGATATTAAGCTTCAATAAAGAGAATCCACCTGATAGTACTCAAAATAAGAAAGTGTAGATTGATAAATGAAACATGGATCAGATTGCGGAGGTGACATTAGAAGGCAATAAAGAATAAAGAGTAGCAAACCTAAAAAGTACAAAATTTAATTAGGTTCTACTTTTATAGGTATTGTTGATCAAGTATTGATGTTTTAGATAAAATGACCAACTGGGCTTGATATGTTTAAGCTGATCAACTCAACTCTTGCATGTCTAATGTTAATATTTCGTACACTTAGCTATTTATATGTGTATGTGGGCATCAATCTCGACCATAGAGATCGCTGATCGCTTTGTTGAATCTATTGGTTTCAGCTCTTTATATTCTAAACATGTAATTATAACATTCAATGCAAATATCTTCTTTTGAAATGTGATCTCGAATGAAGAGATGTCTCACACCTCTATTTAGTATGAGAATAATGCACATGTTTATTTGGCAAATAAATGGCAGTTTTGCTATCACATCTTAATGGAACATTTAAGTACAATGCCAAAATGTAATAGAGTTTGCATCATCCACAAAATTTGAGTAGAGTAACTTCCTAATGCAATATATTCTGCTTGGTAGATAACGCTACACAATTTTTCTTTCTACATGACCATGGAACTAATGAATGTCCTTGCATATGCATGTAAAAGTACAAGTATTATTTCCATTTCCAATGGTATAAAATAAAGTAAAACAAAAGAAACTAATGATAAAACCATGAATGCTTTCAAGTTACTGGTTCCATGAACATTCTTCAATTATCTCCGTCTTTTCGAGCGTTGCTTCAGGTTAAGTTTATGTTTACAACGGTGCTGCCAAATATACTTCTATAGGTACAACTATAAATGCATGACATTGTGATTAAATCCAGGCCCACCTAGGCATGCGTATATACTCGTATGTATAAGGAAAATATATCATTAGCTTTACTCTAAGCTATTTTTGCCATGTTATATATACTTTACTCAAATAATTTTGATGATGTTCAACAAGGATTGTCTATCCTTTAAAATAAGTTAAAGTCCTTTATAACTTAAAACACTTAGGTTATCTGCCTAATCTTATATTCGAAACCTTGGTTTAAAACCCTTAAATAACATTTTGAAAACATAGAAGTTAACTCCTTCAAAATAATTCATAAAACCCTTCAAACGTATTGAAGGTAACTCCATCATATCCTTTAATAAACCTTTTGAAATCATTAAAGATAACTCCTTCTAAACCTTTTAAAAGCTTTCTTTTCATAGGCTTTAAAATATGATATTCGCTTTTAAATCCTTTGAACCTAAGCTTTTTGAAAACATAGAAAAACTATACCTTTCGACCTTGTTGGAATGTTTCTTTCCAAGCTAGTCGAAAGGTTTCACCTTTCGAATCTATCAAAAGCCTGGGATACCTCCCCTATATAATGAACCTTTCGAAAGAAATGTACCTCAAAACCTTTCGAAGATATTAGATTCAATTTAAAACAGGTGGAAAATCTTTGGAAACAAATCAAAGTTAACTACTTTGAAACCTTTAAAACGTTACGACTTAAAACATTTGGATTGTGCAAAGGGATCGGAAAAACATTGGATTCAAAAGAAACTACTTTGAAACCATTATAAAACCTTTCGAAACCATTCGAGAGAAAAAAGATGTGTTGGCATTGGAACCAACCCTTTGAAATCAATGGAGAAAGGCGATAAGTTTTAGAAAAAAAGACAACTTTTGACTCCAACTGTGTTGAAAGGTCAGGAAGCGGCAACTATGCTTTCGGTCAAAAACTATATCTTTCGACCATGTCGGAAGTTTCATTTAAAACAAGAAATCAAACCAATTGAAATCTTTTTCTTATAAACCATTCTGACAATTTCGAAGGCTATCTGTTGAAGGTTAGTCAACGTATTTTCTTTAAACCAAAACAAAACTTCATCTCTTTTGAAACCAATAACCTTTCGTCGCTAAACCTTTTGAGTCAATCCAATCCACTACGTTCTAATTGCTTGATACCTTGTGCATTGATATTTGACCTAGCAAAAAGGTTTGACACCTTTTGACTTTGTCAGAAGGTCTGGAATGAAGGCGGAAGCTCCGCCGAAAGGGTTGAAATAGAAGAAAAACTATTTATTTGTGCTTTAAAACAGTTCTTTTGTACCCCACCTGTCTTGTTTGCTAAATTTGATTGGTTTCCATAATTTTATATTCAAAAGTGTTGCCGAATTTCCTTATTTGGAAATTTGAATAATTTTGAAAAAAGCTTCTTTCTCCTTTATAATTATATAAAACATTTAAGTCCCATACTTTAAATAATTTTATATAACTTTTAAAACACCTTGAAAATTTTTGGAAAAATTCTGCAAAATCAAATAATATGTTCTCCTTAACATATAATATTTTTGAATCCAAACTATAATTATTTTTCATATAAATAATTTTTAATAATCCGAATTAACCTTTTCTTCCTTAGAAAATTCATAATAATTTCGTAAAAATTCTAAAAATCGAAACCCATCTCTAAAATAAATTTTTAGATCATTACAAAAACTCGCAAGGTTAACGAATGTCATTTAATAGAGTTTTATCTCAAAACATGTCATAAAATCTATATGAACACATATAAATCATTAACACATATAATAATCTTTTATCATTCAAACACATGGCAAATCTTTGCAAAATCATTTGGAATTAACTTTAAAACTGAAACCAAAATTATTTAGAGATTTAAACATTATTCACCTTTTTCTTTAATGATTAAGGAGCTTGAAATTTGAGTGAGTTTGGTTTGAATTTTCTTTCCTTAAGCTTCTCTTTGGTTTCCACTTCTTCTTCCTTCGTTAATGGTGGCCGGCCAAGCTTTTAATTTTTGAAAATGAGAATGAACATGTGGTATGAAATACACGGCCTAAATAAGTCTGTCTTTCGCATAATATCCCTCCTCTAATTCATTTTAAACCCCGTCATTTAATTTATTAGTTAAAAGGCACGGCATCTTAATTAAATCAAATCTCAATCTCCTAATCAACACATTATTTTATTTACTTTATCTAAGTAAATTTCCTAAATAATGTTATCAACAATCTAGGGTGTTACAGTTGCTTAGGCGGTAGAAGTCTTATTCGGTTGCTCAGGCAGTGTAATACCTGTTCCTTTGGGTGAAGTGAGGGTTGATAGTTGAATTTCAGAAGGATTCAGGGACTAGAGGTAGAGCAAGAAGTTCGAACCAGTATAAAAATCTCCAGTGTCATTTACATTATTATTTTATATTTGTATTCTGCACTAGTAGATAACTTAGTTAATATTCCATAGTGTACGATCCATAGTCACATTCAGTTGGTATCTGAGCAAGGTCATCATATAACCATAACACAATTATTTGATATTTTGTTAATATGGAAAATAACACTAACACAAGTTTTATTGAAGGTCAATCCACTACATGACCACCACTATTTGATGGTTTGAATTACAATTATTTGTCAACTTGCACGAGAATTTACATGCAAGCAAATGGATATGATACTTGGAATATTACTTAGAATGAATATAATATACCTACAACACCATATGAACAATGGTTAAACACATAAAAGATAAATGCTACCTCTAATGCAAAAGGCATGAATATGTTATTTTGTGCTTTAGATAAAAATGAATTTAATAGAGTTAGCATGTATATAATAGCTTATGAAATTCGACAAACTTTTAAAGTTACACATGAAAGAACAAACAAAGTTAAATAAAGCAAGATTTCTATTCTTAAAAATCAGTTCCAAATTTTCATAAAGAAATCAGATGAGACTATAAATGAAATGTATTCTAGATACCAAGACATATATCATTCATATTAGCATTAGGAATAAAATACACTGATTTTGATATTGTTTCGAAAGTCTTAAACTCTTTAACATATGAATGGAAACATAAAGTTTTAGCTTTTGAAGAAGCTAACGATATTTCCACTATCAAACCTGAAGAGTTAATTAGAAATCTCGTGTCGTATGAAGTAAATTTGCTGGCAAAATGAGATAAAGCCCAAGACAGAAATAATATAGCTTTCCAAACTCAACAAGAAGATTCAAATTCAGATGACATGGCATTTATAGCAAAGAATTTCAAAAAAAAATTGAAATTTAGAAAGAACAGGAAATTCGAAAACAAAAGGAGAGAAAATAACATAAACCACCAACTTCAAATCTTGAATGTTATGAATGTCATAAGAAGGGTCACATAAAGAGGGATTGTCCAGATCGAAAGAAAGACATGTACAAGAATAAGAAGGATAAGTATAAGAAGAAGCAAGCAATCTCTGTTACATAGGACGATTCAGAATCATCTTCATTATCAGATAGTGACTTGACAGTGATTCTGAACAAGCCAATGTCAGCTTTATGGCTTCGACTAATGATGTAAGTGATCTAACTTTTGATGATTTAATTGATATAAACTCTGAGTTAATGGATAAACTAAAGAAATTAAAAGAAAGTATGAAGATGCTTTAGAAAAACTAATAAGAAGTGAAATAGAAGTTGATATGCTCAGAGATGAAAAGAAAATTTTAGAAGAACTTGTTAAAATATAAGAATCTTTCTCCAATGTATCTTCTCAACTCATAATGCTATCAAATGAAATTGAAGTTCGAAAAGAAAAAATATGACATTAGCTTTAGAAAATCACAATTTAAAATCCAATGTCGAAATACTTGAATTAAACGATAACTCTCAAAACCGAGTTAGAAAATTTAACTAAAAATGTTTTTTACTTCAATAAAGGTAGGGAAACTCTCACTAAATTATAAAAAACTCTCAAACTAATTTTAATAAGAAAGAGTTAAAATATACAAATTCTTCTAAATCTAGTTCAAAGAGTTATAATTCACCATATAAAAATTTCAATGTACATAAGAATTCTATAAAAGCCAAAACAAAACCAAAGGTTTTTCACTCAAAAGAAGGACTTTTGCAATATAAACACTACAAAAATTTGGGTGCCAAAAACTAAAAATGATTCGATTAAAAATAAGTATATTAAGTCTTTTATAAATTCGGTTCATAAAAATGAAAATTTTACATATAACGGGGATTCTAAATCCTCTTGGATTGGGTTCCTAAAATCTAACCCTTAGGACCCTAATAAAAAGTGGGCACCAACGTCATCTCTATATTTTTTGTAGGTACCAACCAAGAAAAAAGGAAAGTGGATACTTCATAGTAGTTGCTCAAAACATATGATAGGAAACAAAGATAAGTTGACTAGCATTATCCACTCAGATGGAGGATCTCTCACATTAATTCAAAAGGTTATATCATCGGTAAAGGCGATGTGAGAAATGACAATACATCTAACTTACCTCTTATTTCGAATGTTTTAATAATTAAAAATTTAAAACATAATTTGCTAATATAAGTCAACTATGCGATAAATGTTTTAATATATCGTTTTGAAAAATAAATGTAACATATATGATCAAAACAAGAATCTTATCTTTGATGGAACTATAGAACATAATATATACATATTAATATATGAAAGTTAATCATAACAAAAAATTTGTCTTTACTAGCCAAAGAAAATAATCCTTGGTTATGGCACTAAACATTTTGTCATAAAAACTTTAAAGAAAAAGCAAATTATCTAAAATAATTTAGTAAAAGGCTTACCGAAAATGAATTTTAAAGAAAATAGTATTTATGATGCTTGTCACTTAGGAAAATTAACCAAATCTACTTTTAAATCGAAGAAAATAATTTCTACATTATAACCACTTCAGTTACTACATTTAGATCCTTTTGGACCAAGTCAAGTACAATCTATAAATCACAATAGATACGTTTTTGTAATTGTATATGATTTTTCAAGATACACCTGGACAACATTTATGAAAAATAAAAGTGATGGTTTTGACAATTTTAAGATCTTTGATAAGAGAATTCAAACTATTAAGAATATAAAAATTAAAAACATTCGAAGTGATCAAGGTGGTGTATTCGATAATGATATTTTTGAAAATTATTGTAATAAGAAAGGAATTGCTCATAATTTTTCATTTCCTAAGACTCCACAACAAAACGGAGTTGTAGTATGGAAAATTAGAACACTTCAAGAATGCACTCGAACCTTATTAAATGGAAGCACTCTACCTAAACATTTTTAAGCAGAAGTTGTAGCAACTACTTATTATGTTTCAAACCAAGTCTCCATTAGACCATTAACAAAACATACCCCTTATGAACTTTCTAATGGAAGAAAACCTACTATATCATATTTTAAATTTTTTGGTTAAAAATACTTTTTAATACAAAAGACCAACTTGGTAAATTCGATCCAAAATCCGATAAAGAAATATTCATTGGATACTCAGAACGATGCAAGGCATATTGAATTTACAATAAAAGAACTAAACTAATCGAAGAAACACTTCACATGTCATTCGATGAGAATTTCAAATTTAACAATAAAAATGAAGAATAAGAAATAATTCCTAAATCAAACATCCTAGAAGATGATATTTAAAATACTGAAAATAATGTTGAAATTGAAAACAATAATTCACTAAATGAAAATGAAATTCAAACTCCGCCAAAACTTCTAAGAAACCATCCAATTGGAAATGTCATTGGGGAAGTATATACTAATGTAAGAACTCGAATTCAATTAAATAAAATGGGCCATGTAGCTTTCCTATCAAACATTGAACCCAAAAATGCTAAAGATGCCTCGACTGATGCTTATTGGATTACAGATATGAATTAATCAATTTGAATGAAACAAAGTTTGGACTTATTTCCTGGACCTAGTAATCAAACAGTCATCGGTACCAAGTAGGTTTACAAAAAACAAAGCCGATGAGCAAGGAAATATTATTCAAAACAAAGGTATATTAGTGGCTCAAGTTTACAATCAAGAAGAAGGAATAGACTATGAAGAAACATTTGCGCAGCAAGACTAGAAGCAATACGTATTTTATTGGCTTTTGCTTGCTTTCATAACTTAAACTATATCAAATGGATGTAAAAACTGCTTTTCTAAACGGTTTTATAAAAGAAAATGTGTATGAAGAATAACCACATCTATTTGCACATAAAAAATTTCCAGACCATGTTTATAAATTAAAGAAAGCTTTATACAGTTTAAAATAAGCACCTCGTACTTGGTATGATCGTCTTAAAAGTTATACGAATTCTGGTTTTAATATTAGAAAAGATAGATTAAATTTTGTTTTACAAAACAAGATAAAAATGATATTTTAATAATAAAATTTATGTAGGTGACCTCATTTTTGGTTCCACGAACGTAAAATTATGTTAAGAGAATTTGAAATGTCTCATATGGGAGAACTTTCATATTTTATTGGATTACAAATAATGGAATTTTTATTAATCAAGAAAAATATTGTAATGATCTTATAAAAAGTTTTGTTATGAAAACACTTCTGCTAAATCAACACCTATGAGCACTACAGTATACCTTGATCGAGATGAAAATGGCAAAAGTGTTGACCAAAAACTGTATCGAAGCATGATCGGATCCGTGCTCTACTTAACTGCTAATCGTCCCGATATAATGATGGGTGTATGCTTCTGTGCATGATTTCAAGCGAATATCGAAGAATTACATTTGCGGGCAGTGATACGATTTTTGCGCTACTTAAGCAAAGACTAAAGGCAACGATCTCTATTACACGAAGGAATGTCTTTGAAGTTATTATCATATAGTGATGCCGACTATAGAGGATGTTTAAAGGATCAAAAGGGTACACATGGTACTTGTCATTTCATTAGTAATCTTTAGTATCTTGGTTTAATAAGAAAAAAATTGTATTTCGCTTTCGACGTGTGAAGCAGAATATATTTCATCTACTTTGGCATGTGCTCAAGTATTATACGTGCAGAAGCACTACAAGATTTTAGTATAAATCTATATAAATCTACAATTTATAATGATAATAAAAATGATATAAATTTGTCGAAAAATCCCATAGATCACTCTAGAACTAAACATATTGATATTCGACATCATGTACTTCATGATAATACAGAAAATGTAATATCTCTCTTGATTTTATACCATCAGAAAATCAAGTTGTAGACATATTTACTAAACCTTTAAATGAAAATAGTTTCCTTAAATTAAGACATGAACTTGGAATTATGTCAATACTTGATTTATAATTTGATATTAAAACGTAAAAAAATGTAAAATAAATAAAAAAAATAATAGAACAAAAATTGGAGATGATGGCACTCGAACTCCGCACTCATGATAGGAAGCCACATGCCTTTAGAATGTTCTATTGTGTTACTTGATTTAAGACCTTACATTCCTTTTATTTAATATACGACTAAAATCCTTTCATATTTTTAACCTTAAATTTTCTATTGGCTGTAGTTTTCTAAAGAATGCTAGCCATAAATTAAAAACCTTAAATAGAAAATCAATACACTGTATATATGTGATCAGAATTTTCTTAAAATTTACAAACTTTAAGAATGAATATACATTCTTTTGCAACATGTTGTCTCAAGAAAGTTTCGACCTCTCATCAATTGTTTTCATCACTCCTATGATAGGTTCATCAAAAAATCTACTCTGGTATATATTCCAGTGAAGATTACCCCGTATCTGAATCATCATACTGGATATACATCGAATGGGAAGCGAACTAAAAAAAATTTAGACTTTGGTTCACCATCGACCAAGGAGAAAATCGATGAAATCCATCACTATCATTGCGAGACTTTAAGTTTAGAACGTGAGATGTATTATGAACAAAATCACCATGGTAGATGATTAAATTTCCTTGAACGATTCGCTCTCAAATTCTGTGGAACGTCTCCTCAGCAAGATGTGCGCAATCCGTCTCCTTAAAGACCTTACATGTCTCTAAATTCTTGGGAACTAGGTGCTCAACTTAATGTTTGGTCTCATATACATCTATTATGTTATATCACCAAAGTTGAACCAAGCTCGAATGAATTTAAGACTTAAAGAAATTAATATATATATATATATATATATATATATATATATATATATATATATATATATTGTGTTTATAACTTTAATATTGTAATATGGATGTGTAACGTGTTTATTGATATAAAAATTATATTTATTTTAGCACGAGAATAAACCTCGAAATATATATATATATATATATATATATATATAAAATTTGTTGACTAAAATTTAAGAATGAACCGAAAAAAGGCTTGACCTAAGAAAAACAACAGATTCAGTCAACTAACCATATGAGACCAGCCGACCAAACCTTTTTGATAATTAAAAACTACTTCTGCATTTGGTCGACTAAAGCTCCTATTACAACCAACTAAAATATACCCCTTTTGAACTATGTTCTTGCGGGTTGCACTTTTCTGCACATCAGCCGACTGACTCCACATCGCAGCTGACCGAATATTCAAAACTGCAACATACAACCTAGAATTCAACCAACTAAATTCCCCTTTCAGCCGAATGAATTATGGCATTTTTTTGACCTAGAAACTCGATGGTTCAATTCTTTGCATTTCAGTCGGCTTTCTTTACCCTTCAGTCGATTGACCTGTCTGTTTTCAATTTTTAGAAATAGATTTGCACATTCTCCAATATACCTATTCACTCAAACCCTTTATAAATCCCATCTACCTCTTCATTCTTACCTTACCTAAACATTCTCTATTCACAGTAGACCCGGAAATAAACCCTGGTATAATAAATTCAATTTTTCATTCAAATTTCATAAAATCAAATGGCTCAAAGATCAAAAAGAGCATGGGAATCAACAACTGACCATCAAGAGCCAAATTCGAGCTTGGTTACACAATGAAATGATGATTAATAGAACAACACCATGAGAAATTCAAAGGTATTCGAAGGAGCTTTAATAAAATCCCCCGAGTTCAACAGCTACGCAATTAGAGAAATAGCCGAAGCTCACGGCTTGGATTCGCTCATTGGGTATGTTTCCAACAATGTCAAAAATCTATCCTCTTTTAATTAAGCTTTTCTTTGCAAATGTGAATCTCGACCACCAAGATCCTTAAAATAAAGATGATTGCATATGGACTTTATTTTGTGGAGTAAAGATTTATTTACCTCTTCAATGATTAAGCCATATTCTAAGATGTCCATCCGAAGGGTTTGATATTGATGGTGTTGAGATTGATATGTATAATCGTGATGAATATCACCTCCTCTTATCGAAGGTTTTAACCATTTTGAAATCTAGTGCCGTACATCCAAAGGCACGAATCATCTATTGCACGCTTAATCGATCGCCACAACCCAAGACCGAAAGTTAAGAAAAGGTCTACAAAAGGATTTTCAAGCCCTATATGCTATTTACTCATCCCAAAGAGTAAATAGGGGAAAAATAATATTGGATGAATATCTCAGCATCAATCACAAGAGAAGCTACAAGACGATTCACTATGGAGATTAGATTATGTGAATTCTATAAAATTTTGGAGTTCCACTGCTCGATTCCAATTTCATAACCATCAGAGAGCTTAACTCAAAGACTCTAAGTCTAATGGTTCTTCCTAAGCATCCCAAACACCAACAAATCATTATCTTCAACAATGGGTCACTAATCATAACCAAGGAATCCCACAACCGAGAGACATGAATATTGCTTCTTCCTCCTCTTAGTTCCTCGACAAGAAGAAGGAGAAGATGACAACGAAATTCAAGAACTTCATGTTAACGTGCCACTAAAGCAAGCTCTTCTGACATTATCACGGAATCAAAGAAAACTTGGTTGACATTTAGCTAATGTGGAAAAGAATGTTTCTAAACTAACAAGAAGCTAAATTCGATCAAAGACTTTTTAAATAAAATTTAGGAAAAGGACTCTTGTTCCTGGTCCACTTCGACTGGTGTTGATGAAAATTCGGCACCATTCACTTGGACGACTTCGATAGAAGAAGAAATAGAAGATAGTAAGGATTTCTAGACGCTTTTCTTTTCACTGCCATTTAATTCATAAAAAACTTGTAGTACTATTATTTCGTTTATTCTTATATGCTTTTTTTATTTTGAAGTTCCTTGGTAAGATGGTCATTTACTTATTATATCTATATATTTATATGTGCATGGCGTCTATGATGTTTATGTTTATTTGCTTCTCCTATATATATGCTTATATGTCTATATTTCTCATGTCAATTGTTTTGTTCCTTTTTGTCGATGAAAAAAGGGGGAGAATATGATTGAGGAGGGGAGTATTCAGTCAGGGGAAGTAAAATTGCTTTTATATGTTTACAAAACTTACATAGTTATCATCATCAGAAAAAGGGAGAATGTTAGAACCTTGAATTTTTATGTTTTGATTATGAATACTATATAAGTATATATTTTATGAACTAGCCATATTTGTAGGAGAAGATACTAATTTACTCGAGAAATAATCCAACAGATCGCAGGCCAGATTCCAGATAGAAGTTCAGTGATATACTTAGTGTATGGTCCAAGTCTAGTAAAGAATTGATGTTAAAATCTCTCTGAAGTGGTATATGCACGCACATGCAATCTAAAGTTTTTTTTTTTAAAAAAACATAGTTTATATGCTAAAGATTTCAAAACATAATGCATGTACCAAAAGTTTTTTTTGAAAATTCCTTGATATGGTAAAAATCAAACAATTCAGCCGACTGAACGGAGTAGTCCAGTCAACTAAATGCTATGCACATACATAACATTTCTTTGAACATTTAGATGGCTGATCCTACAAGTGCAGCTGAGTGAATTATATTACTTTTGCACTATTTTCTTGCTGATTCAATTTTTAATCGATTCAGCTGGCTGAATTATTCCATTCAGGTAGCTGAATCTTCGACTATATTTTGAAAAGACACTTCATTTCAGCGAATAGAAACAACTCTAGATTCAAGAGTTTCTTCCATATTCTTTCAAGGAACTTTTCATGAATAATTACAACTCTTATTTCCTATATAAAGCCATGAAATTCCTTTTTTAACCACTAAACTCTGATTCTAATTCTAATTATTATTTTCCGACCATCTTGCCATTTGCATTCAATAATTTCATTCTAATCACTTGTTCATTAAAGAAGACATAATTAGTGATTGAATAAACTTACTATCTTCACGAATTACATGATATACCACAATTGAGAAGATTATAGGAAGGGTGTACGTTATAGAATTATCAGTGCTATCCAAGAGCATACTCAGTCGGGACAATTTTACTATTTGTATTGGAAGCCCTGTTCGGTTGCTCAGGCAATCAAAGTCATATTATGTTGCTTTGGGGATAGAAGTACTGCTTAATTGCTCAAGTATTGTAATTCCTATTCCTTCGGGTCAAGTGAGGGTTAATAGATGAATTCTAGAAGGAGTACGGGACTGGACTAGAACGAAAAGTTCGAACCAGTATAAAAATCTCTGGTGTCATTTACATTATTACTTACTTTTATATTTATATTCCACAATAGTAGATAACTTATTTAATATTCCATATTATACGATCCTTCGAAGTATGTGGTGAATTTTAATGATCTATCAAAGTATGGGGATAATTTGTTCAAGACACCATGAAAGAAAATTGAGAAGTTTATTCTAGGATTGACTAACAGGACTGCGGCATGTCTACCACTTCCATTTAATGAAGTGGTAGATATTGTAATGAAATATGATCTTGTATATGCAGAAAGAAGATGTGTACGACATGAGGCTCAAGCTAATAAGAAGATGAAGCTTTCTCCATACCAAAACGGGAAAGAGTGGCTAACAAAAAGGGAAGGCTCAAAGAAGTGGATCATAAAAAGCTCAAGGCTACAGCCAAATTGCGGCATTATGCATCTAAGTGCCCAAAACTCAAAAGGTGTGGCGAAGGCCAAGTGCTACAATTGTGATATGATTGGCCATTAGAAGAAAGATGGTCCAGAGCTGAAGTAGGAAAGGGTCTTTGCTTTAAGAGGATTAAAGGTAGGATTATCAACTAAGGTCTAAGGAAAGAGTATCATTTTAGAAGGTATGAGTTTTATTTTTGGTATTTCTATTAGAATACTATTTGATATCGGTGCAACTCATTCATCAATAGCTAATCATTTGGTTGATAGACTTAAGTTAGAGGTTAACTAATTAGTTTGTTCCAAATATGTAGTAAATCTAATATATAGATATGCCACTCTCGGATATAGGTGCATTAACATAGAAATCGAGTTAGGGGGATGTAGGTTTTTGTGTGATCCCTACATGTTTGACCTTATATGCTTTAGAGTTATTTTAGAGGTGGATAGGTTGGAACCTTTCAGCATAAATATATATTGCACTGAAAGGACTATAGTATTAAGGTACCCTAATTGAAATAGAAGGATGTACGTGGCTTTAGGGTTGCGGTCAGGTGGAAAGGATTGCTAACTGCTTTAGGTTCAAAACGGAAGCTATAAGAAATGTATGAATAATTAGGAACTACTCCACTGCGTTTGATCCAGTTTTGAAATTACCACCACCGAGAGCAGTTGAGTTCTGTATTGAGTTGATACCGAAAGTTGAGGCATTTAGTCAGCCTCTTGGTTGATGTCTCCAAAGGAGATGGAAGAGTTGAATAAGTATCTAGTAAAGTTGGAAAGCATGACCTTTTTAAGTTAAGTAGTCATCATGGGGAGCTTTGGCTATGTTTATGAAGGTTTCTAACGGTTCACTAAGACTATATATTAACTACCAAAAAGATAAACGAGAAGACGATAAAGAATGGATACCCCCTCAACGGATTGATGATTTTTTTGATCGGTTGAATAGAGAAATGGCGTTCTTGCAAGTAGACTTAGCTTCAGGATTCCATCAAATGAGTTGCATAGGAAAGTGTTCCTTTGTCCGCTTTTAGAACGAGGTAAGGTTCATATAAGTGGTCAGTAATGCCATTTGGACTTAATGTAGCTACATTCTTTGTCGACTTGATGAAACAGATCTTTGGAGATCATATACACCATTTTTTTGTGTTTATAGACGACATCTTGGTGTACTCAAGAGACGAGAGAAACCATGAGATTTACCTAAGGCTTGTGTTGGAGACATTGAGACAACATAAACTAAAGGCCAAATTTTGTAAGTGTTATTCTAAGAGAAGGGAAGTTAAGTTCTTAGGCCATGTAGTTTTGGACAGAGGATTTGTCATAGACCCTTCGAAGACTGAGGCAATGAATTGTTGGCAGTGAATTCTTAGGCCATGTACATATTATTGTGAGATATGGGTAGGGAACTTCTCTAATCTATAAATTTTGAATCTAATATGTTCAAATAAATCTATTATATGTTGTACAATAATAATAAGAAGTGAATTGTAGGAAAATTTTGTGGGAATTATCTATGAGTGAAAATTTCAATTTTTCACCAATAGTATATTTTGTAGTTTGATGTATGGATTTGTACTGTGCTCGGGGATATTTTGTATGTGAAAATTTATCAACCTAAAACCCTTAAATCTCTCAAAATATGTAAATATTGAAGTCTTGGGAATCCTGGTTGTTTTATTTTAACATAGTAGAACTGGATTCATTGATATTTACAAAATAAATATTTTGCATTTTATTTGATTCCATTTTAATCTTGTGATTATAATGACAAAGAATTCCAAAATAAGGAAATAGACTGAGGTGTACAAATAGGAAAAATGATATTGTAAATCTTCTTTGTTATTTCTATACTATTTGTTTAAAAGTGGAATGGAGTTTAAAAGATTTTCATTGTAAATCTGCTTCTTTGAAAGAAGGACTATAATTATACTATACATTAACATGATATACTTTCTTAGTTAAAAAGGTCAAGATTTGATTGTCTGTTATTTAACTATCAAATACACAAACAACAATAGTTCAGAGATTTAATTATCCATAACAACCACTAAGCCTCAAAATAAGCCTTTCATTTATTTAAATCTCTTCCCAACATATTTATCATAATATTCATAAACTTATCTTACTGGCATAAGTATAATCACAAAACATTTATGAAAGATTTCTTATTTTTAAATCATATTAAAAGGATCAACAAAAGTTATTTAAAAAGAACAGAGTTAGGTATAAACCCAAATGTTATTCCCTCGGTGTTAAGGATGGAACAAATGTTCATACCATGAAAATTAAGAGGGTCAATCTGGAAAAATTCAATCTCAAAATTTTTATAAATTACTTCAATAAATCCATCTAATAAATATCTTTCATTTATAAAAATATCCTTTACTCAAATTCCAAACCCATTAATAAAACTCTTTATAAAACTTCAAGTTAATTTAAAAAACTCTTTTATAAATATCAAAACCATTTATATAATTTTTTTGTAAATTTCCCAAATCATTTATAAAACTTTCTTATAAATATCCCTTATTTAAAAAAATTCCTTTAATAGATCTCATTTAATAAAGTTCCTTTTCTAAACAAATAATTACTTAAAGCACCATTAAACAACGAGTTGCTGTTTAAAATCATCCTTTATTTAATTATCTCTAAACCATAATAACAAAACAATGATTTTAAACGATCATTTTAAAAAGTATTCAATTCTTTCAAAACACCTTTAATAAAATCATTGTTTAATTATCATTTAAATAAAATATTTAAATTAATAATAAACTTTAAACCCTTTTTAGAAAAGGAAAAAAATGGAATATTTGACTTCACAAAATCGGACAAAGCCTTAGTGACCATAATGGTCCATTTAATTTGGTTTAACTTATCTAAGTTATAACATGGGTATTTATATAACAAGTAGATAGGAAAACAAGAACCAACTAATAACAATCAATCAGACAAAGAAAGATGTCCAAGTTACCAAAATAGCAGAACTGAGATTTATTTCTACCTAAATAGATGTCATTATAAATACTTGGGAATTATGGTAGAACATTGATTTATTCTACCAAATAGAGGTTCATTACAACTTAATTAGCAGAATATTGTTTTATTCTATTAATTGCTGTCATGGGGTTTTATATTCTTTGGAGGTTACATAAGGGAAATTGACAAAGGAATCCCTTGATTTTAAACACTTTGCAAAAGAAGACAACTTTTAAAACAAAAACTAAATTTATAAATAAATGATTTTTGAATTTAAAACCTTTATTCAATAATTAAATAACATTTATCTCCTTAATTAATAGTAATTAAACCTTATTAACTAAACCATAATTAACTTTTAAATAAATGGTTAAATAATAATTCCTTTAAATAAATAATTTAATAATAGTTAACCATTTAATAAATAATTAAACCATAAATAAATCTTTAATTAATATTTAAATAATTAATTTAACCTTTATTGAATAATAATTTAAAACTTAAGTGAGTCTTAGTCAAATTTAAATTTAATTTAACCCAATAAGAATTAATTAATAATTAAACCCTTAATAATTAATTAATTAATATTAAATGAATAATTAAATAATAATTGATCCTCAATTAATAAATAAATAAATAAATAATTAACTTTTAATTATTTAACAAATTGTATTTATATTACTTAAGTACCATTATCTTTATTAACAAATGATTAAGTACTAATTACCTTAAATAATTAAATAAATAATATTTATTCTTAAATACTTATGATAAGTTTTGCAACACTTTTCAAAACGATACTTAAAATTTTTCAAATTTAAATTCATAAAAGAATTTGTTTAACGAACTGCATTTATAGCGACTATCATTACACAATTTGAAATTTCAAAACTTGAAATTTGGTTTTTTATATTTTAAAACTTTAACTTTTCGAACTTCATCCCTTTGTAAAATATAAAGTCTTGTTTTGTAAACTAACAAGTTTTAAAACTTGAAAACATTTCACAAATTTGCAAACCAAATATTTTGGTTTTACACAAGGGATAACATGTCGCTTTAAACTAGTAATGTGCTAACTTTCTTAGCATACAGTCTCATATTCGTGCATACAATGTACAAGACCACATCACAACCATATAGCAATATGTAAACATCATAATGATACCACAACCAATAATAAAAAAGATTAGAAATTTGCAAACTAAGTTGATTATTTACTTCCATATTCCAAACCATTTGTTATCACAACTAAGCATAATTACATAACATTCAACATCATTTTCATCTATTTAAAACTCATTTTTACAACCCAAGTTAATCATGCAAATATATTTAGAAAACTTAATTACAAGTTATATCTTTACTCACCGAAAGTTAACGAATCAAGGTAACTTTTACTATAAGTCTAGTAGAAGTCGAGTATGACCTAGGCCTTTGCTTTTAATTTGGAAAGGTAGAGTCTTTGGTGGCTTATATGTGCAAATGTATTTGGTTTATGTGGGATTTTTTTTCTTGGCCAAGGGGATATGCACGTGAGTGTGGCATGCTTTGTGAAGCAGGAGTATTGAAATGGATGTATATGGGTTTAAACAATATTTCAGCAAGTTTAAAATGAAAAGAACTAGATTTTAAACTTTGGAAGCCATGAGAATGAACATGAGAACATATAGAAAATTTACAAAGTGAAAACAAATGGGAAAATGAAAATAAAATTAGAAAATTTTCATATCTATTATGTGCATGAATTAATTTACCTACAAGTACCTACCCTCCATTAAGATTTTGCCTCCTCACCTTGCTTGGCTCCTCTATGCTTCCACACCTGTCCACCTTATCCCCTTCTTCCTTTTTCCATGCCAACATGATTTAACTTCATTGTACTTTATGTTTTGCATGGCATCTTTTCCTTTTAACATTTTTTAATATTCAATCTTATTTTCACAGAATGCTACATTACTTATATATATACACATCTAATTATACATATAACCATATATACCCTAAGTCAAATACAAATGTAGGTGCATAAATACTATTGTGTGCATAATGTTTTCTGAGAACTTCTAACCGACGAAAAGTCAAAAATTTGAAAAACAAATTCCGAGCACATTTGTGATTTTTCATCGAACCTAAATATTTTTGTAAACAAATTTGGAAAACTATTTCACCATTATTATTTACTATGTAAAAGAGATTTATTTTGAATATTTAAAATTAACTAAATATTCGTAGATCAAAGCAGTGAAATTTTAGGTGGTAACACTCTCCCCTCGTTGAAAAGAATTTCGCAGCGAGATTAGCAAACAAAGAGCTAACTCAAAATAACTCAAGAAGCAAAATAATATATATCGCGAAACTAATCCAAAATTCATTCATTAAGCAACCATAGAAAAACAGTGCATACAAAATACAATACACACAATCTACTCATCTCACTACGACTTGGGGGAAGCCCCTCTTATACTATCCTTCGACAACACATGTCCAAGGATTCTTACTTCGGGTTCCTAAACATGGCACTTAGAAATTTTAACCTTCAAGTCGTGCTTCCTTAATATTTCCAGTATAGTCTCTAAGTGGTGCTTGTGATCCTCTTGGGTTTTAGAATAAATAAGGATACCATCTATTGAGGCCAACACAAATTTATTGAGTATATCTCTGAAAACTTAATCCATGACGACTATAAAACGGGCGGGTGCGTTGGTCAGCCCATAAGGCATAACCAACCATTCAAAGAAACTATTTGGTCCTCTAAAAGATGTCAGGGGTGTACTTTATTTAGATATCCTTAGTTGGTAAAATCGCATGTTTAAATCCATATGCGAGAATACCCTAGCATCCTTCAGTTGTTTGAACATATCGTCTATGCTGGGTAAGAGATAATTGTTCTTATACATCTACTTGTTCAATTCATTGTAATCCACAAAAAGTCTTGGCAAAACCATCTGACTTAGCAATAAAACTCATGGCTGCTCCCCAATCCGAGTAACTTGGCCTAATTAGACCCTTTTCCAATCCTTTATCTGACCCATTAACTCCCTTCTTTCCATCGGAACCATCTTATGCCTTGGCTGAATAAAAGGTTTCCTTCTAGGGGTCAAGTTTATACTGAGCTTAAAATCACGAAGTGGGGGTAGACTATTTATTTCTTTAAAGACATTCAGAAAATATCTAACAAAAAATAATGATTTTAACTTTTCCTGGGGCAGCTCCAATGATAAAGGAAACTATCTATAAATTTGTCTGGCTCATCACACAACGCATTAATATGCTCCCCTCGCTTGTTTTGTACTACAACAGTCCATTTATCACAATCAAGTACTACTCTATACTTTGATAGCCAATCTATACCAACAAAAATGTCAAAACCCATAAAGTATAAGATAAATATGTCACATGGAAAGTAGTGGGTAAGGTACGTAACTCGTACATCTTCACGAACCATGCATAGATCAGTCGTACTACCTATGGGGTTGGTCACAAAAATAGGGGTTCCTACAAATTTCGAGGTAAGTTTAACCTATGAATTAAATATTTTAAAAAAAGCTATATGGGGCTTTAGTATCAAACAAAACCCGAACCAAAATACCATTTACCACTAAAGTACCTTCCGGAACCCTCTTCCCATCCACACCCGCTGAATTTGATGGTCCATCCTTAATAGCGTAAACCTTGCCTTGCTCCCCGTTTTGCACTACCAAACAGTCCCTTTCCAAAAGTCCAAGTTGGTGGCAATTAAAGTAGGGTATTTTTTGGGGCATTGAAGAAACAGGCCTTAATTACGTAGTCTATGCTCCGGAATTCTCACAAAATTTCAAAATATGGTTGTTCTGCTTACAATTATTGCATCTATGATCCTTGGACTTATTCCCTTAATCTCCTCTGCCTGGCTTTCCTTTCCACTTCTTTTTTGATCTTGATTGAACTTCCTTTTATTCGGGATGAAGTTGTCATAATTTGGAGCCTCTAACGGCTTTTTCTTCTTGAGGTCTTCATCATGCATAGCCATGTCCATAATGTCTACAAAAGATCCCTTTAGGTAAGCAGTCATTTTCTCTTGGAACTCCTCCCTTATTCCCATTGCAAATATATCATTCTTCTTGAGGGGATGTATCAATGAGTTCTGGTACAAAACATGATAATTCGTTAGACTTGCTTTCATATTCCGATATAGACCCATATCCTTGATTATGATCTAAAAAACTCCTATATAATTGGGCCTTTCCTGCGGCAGGTATGAACTGGCCTTCAAACATCTTCTTAAATTTATCCCAAGAAAAATCTTCTTCTGAAATTTAGCTGTAATGAAGTGCCACCATGCTCTTGCTCCATCCTGTAACTACCAAGACGCTAAGAAGTGCTTCTTCTCATCTGAGATATCTAATTCCTTGAAAATCTTTTTGCAAGAATAAAGCCAAGCTTAAACTTTCACAATGAATTTTGTGCACTTAAATGGCTTTCCTCCCAGATTAGAAAAATCTTTGCATAAGGAGGCAAAATCGGCGCGGGGTTATACAGGTGCCACTTCTTCCAATGATCCTATACTTCTAGTAGTTGGGGCTTGACCCTCGATAATCAAAATACTGCCATTTCCCGTACCTCATCTTCTTTTAGTGCTCATATCTTACCACCTGATCGTAATAAAATACCCATAAGAAAACACTTCCAAGCAGGACTTATTAGGAAATGTATAATCTATAAATGATATTAAACAAACAACTTCATTTCCCCAAACCAACCACCACAATCAATCAACTATATACATTTTGGAAATTTTCTTTGTATAAGAAATATTACCCTAGGTTAAATTATTTCATTTACCAAATGTAAAACTATACTATGCCCATTCATCTTGTTTAAGTGTTTACGAACGTCCATCGACGATGCTGATCAGGCGTGTCGATCAAAATTCATAAGTTTCAACTTTCAAGTAACAATTTGATTAAATATTCAATTTGACAAACTTAAAACAATTTTAAATATTCAAAAATCACAGCGGTAAAATTTCAAATTGTTTAAGTTTACTTATTGAGGCAATGACGTGTAGAATGGCTGCCACATGTCCATACCAACTATCTCTTTGTTTTGTTGATATTCAGCATTCACTTAGTATGTTGATCTCCAACTTCTCCTTCATATTGCTGATATTCTACATATCTTTTCCTGAGTTCGATATTAGGCATCCTACTTCGTTGTAATGACCCTAATTTTAACATTATTTAGGACATTTAATTAGTTAAATTGAATTAAATAATGTAAATGGTTAAGAGAATTGAGATTTGAATAATAAAAGGGTAGTCGTGCCAAATTAAACAATAAACAAGAGAGAATTAAAGGAAATAGTTAGAGTAATAGATAAGGGCAAGATAGGAATAAGATATATTCATATACCTTAAACCCTCAAGTCACTTTCATTTTACACGTTCACAAACTAAAACTAAACCAAGGAGAAGCTGGCCACCATTAGGAGAAAGCAAGAGAAGTAAAAACCAAGAGGGACAAAGTTTAACCAATCTAATTCAAGAAACAAATCTCAAACTCCTTAAGCTAAGGTGAATAATAGGTTACATCTCATATTTTCTTATTTTCGGTTATGGTTGAGTCCGAAATTATTTTGCAAATGATTTGCCCTTTTTTTATTCTGTAAATAGAGATGTATGCTTATTGATGATTTATGTTATTTCATATTATTTTATGATAAGGTTTAACTTGAAAAACCAATCTAATGGCATCCAAATGCCTTGCAATTTTTACATATGCCCAGAAATATTATTTTAGTGTTGGATTTCAAGTTTCATAATTTTCTAAATTAAATGGATTTATTATGAATTTTCTAGTAAAGAAAATGGTTAATAGGGTTTAAAATTAATTACGGTTATTCTATATTAGCTTTGGGTCAGAAATTTATATATGTTGGGAAACATGTTAAAATTAATTTATGGGAATTTTTGGTGAATTTTCTTAAGTATTTCAATAAGTATATAAAATTATTTAAGGTATGCGACTTAAATATTTTATATGTTTATAAAAGGAGAAAGGGTAATTTGTACATGTTTTGAAATTTTAATCTCTGTAATTTGGCAGCATTTTTAGAAAAGATTCTGGAAAAGTATCGGAAACCAATCATATGTTGACAAACAAAGCAGATTAGTTGAAAAGAAATCGCCTTTTAAAGTTAAAAATCAGTTTTATAAGGTTTTTGCTGTTTCGCCACATTCGGCAGCCACCTTTCGACCATATACTTCCGCCTCACCTTAGTCGAAACCAATACACAGGGTATCAAGGACTTGGTACGTAGGCAAAAGGTATAGAGTCGAAACATGGCTTTCAAAGGGGTCGAGACCTTGTTTTCCTTTCAGAATGAAATGCCGCTTGCTTTGCTTTCGAAAAGAATGCTTTCGAAAGAGATAGCTTTCGACTAGTTCAATTGTTTTAAAAGAAAAGAGCTATTGAAAGAGGTTGTTGCTTTTTTTAAGATGATGCTTTCGAAGGATTCGAAACCCTTGTTGTCCTTTCGAAACAATGCGTTTGAAAGGATTCTTTCGCATTAAACCCTAAGCTGCTTCTCCAATGCTTTCGAAGGGGTTGGTTCCCACAACATCCACTTATTTTACTTAGGAAATTACTTTCGAAAGAGTTGCTTTCGACTTATTTCTTTTAAGACCCTTTTTGAGATTTTGAAAGTTAAACCCAAAGGTTACGAAAGGAATGGTTTTAAAGGGTTTCGAAAGGTTTTTCCACATGTTTTCACTTGAACCTAATGCTTTCGAAAGGTTTGATTTATGAAAAGGACTTAATGCTTTCGAAAGGTATATGGCAAAGGTTTTGAGGGGGTGATTCCCCAATGTTTTCGAAAAGTATACGTTGTTTTTAAATGGAGGATTTCCAATGTTTCGAAAGGCATATTTAAAGTGTTTTGAAAAGAGGATGTCTAAGGATTTATAAAGCTTTTGAAAGGATACTATCAATATTTTCGAAAGGTTTATTTTAAATGGTTTCAAAAGGTATGTTTTGGCCTTTTGGCCTAAGATGATAAAGTAAAGTAATCTACTTGTATCGAAAGGGGTACTTTCAATGGTTTCGAAAGGGGTACTTTCAAAGGTTCCTAAAGAGATTTTGTAAAGGTTTTAAACAAAGTTTCAAATATTTTTATCAACAATATTTTGTGTAAAGTATATATAACATGGCAAAGTAATTTGAGTAAAGCGTAGAGTATATTTATCTTGTTTAATTATGATTTATAGGGTTAAGGCAATTTGGAAGAAATGTTTTCAAGGAAAAATTGATGGGGTAGTTGACCATAAGTAAATGACTCAGATATTAGAATACTAGATGGAACTAGTATAGGGTTGCGCCCTATTCATTACTTATAGGCCATAGCTAATTTAGTCCAAAATCCAGTATGTAGCGCTTTGTCACAGGTAAGACTAAAATGATGTTACACATAGAAAGGAATATACAGAGTAAAGATAGGTTATTGGTAATTTCGCAAAACCATTAGGATCAGTTAATCATGGAAGAGGTAAGTTAGAGATAGACATTAAGGAGTGTGTCTCGCAGAAGTTAGATTATTTGTCTATTTTGTTTGGTAGGTCCGAGTCCGCCAAAGGTTAGTGGTTAGCCAAACAAGGCTACATTGTTCGGAAAGATAGTCCCTTTATTATTCGATTTGTATGCATACACGATATTGTTATTATTGCTTTAACCAGATTGGTTGTAGGATTTCGATTTGCAAAATGATATGTTTTAAAAGGGATATTAGTGAGGAAAACCCATTCTTTAAGTGACATGGTCACACTTAATATCACTAAACCGAGATGTATGGTATTATTCACACCAAGCTTTATGTCTAACTCGAAGTTTATATTTTCCACTTAAGCTTTTGGGTGCTCAAAATATGATTTGAGTAGGTTGAGAGTTGAGAATTTACAGGTTTTGGTAGGTGGACAAACAAAGCGGACAAACAAAGCTTCTGAAGATGTGCAAAAGGGATGGATAGCTCTTTAGGAATTGTTATTTTTATTTCCACTGTGATGTATTAACACTGTAATGTCTATTTAGTACTTTATTCATCGAAGGGGGCATCTTTATATGTCGCCCTTGGCGTATTTTGTAATAATTATATTTGATCAAAACCCGAAAATTGTTTGGGATTATATAGCGGAATATGAAACATGTTTTTGAATGTATTTGGTAAAGTTGTTGTCTTTGGAATATATGATTTTGTTACATATTCATATGCTTCTGATATTATGGATACCGTTAACATTACTATATTTTGTCACCGGATATTAATACCATAGATGGCTGCAGCATCTGTAGCGCTTAGCTTTAGGCCTCAAAATAGCGGATGTTACAACTTGATATCAGGGCATAGGTTTATGAAAAGACTTTAAACTTAAAAAGATTTTGAAAACATAATCCTAAGGAATTAGAGAAAAGATCAAGGTATGGGATAACGTTATAATAATGTACTTGTATTTGCTAATATAAGTATACGTTTTATCTCTATTCTCCCATCTCTATTAGGCTATTCTTTTGTATCTTACAAAGGCTCGAATGCAGATAGCATACTAGAAGTGGAAGAGTTAAACTTGGTGGGGGAAACACCGCACCTAATGGAAATGCCAGACTAAATACAAGGAAGAACCCATGACAGGCACAAGCTGTAAATCTGGGCGTTGGAGTCTCGCAAATCGACATGGAAGCAATGTATCAGTTCTTTGTAAACATGATGCAAGTGGAAGTTTCTATTGGAGTAGTTGGAGGAGAAAATCAAGAAGCTCCGGTAGTGAATAACTATGCTATTTTGAATAGAGATTATGCTCAGCTGGGAATAAGGTCGTTTATTGGTACGAAAGATGTAACTGAAGTGAAGAATTGGTCACTTCATCACGAGAGGATTTTTGTGATTTGGGGCTCAATGATGTGCAGAAGAGGAGACTCGCTTCTAGACAAATACAAGGAGCAGCATTGTACTGGTGGAAAATTGTTACTACTAGACATAATAAGGAGATTATGACTTGGGCCGAGTTCAAAAGAAGGTTTGAGGAGAATGCCATAGATTGCTAAGTCTACTCTGCTCATGAAGTTTGTTGAGTTAGAGCAGGGAGATATGATTGTTCTTGAGTATGCGACCAAGTTTAAGGAGCTAGTGGGATATGGCTATGCTACGGTTGATGCTGTGATTAAGAGGAATGATAAGTTCATTCGCTGCCTGAAGCTTAAGCTTGCTAAGGTAGCAAGGCCACATTGCTGCATATTAGGGATCTATATGATGTTGTTTCTTAGATGGCCTTGAGGTATGAAGAGATGCTTGCTTCTCTTTAAAGAAATATGGCAAAGGAAACTCATGGAGAGTAGAGTCGAAAAAGGAAGTTTTTCCACAAGAAAAGAGCCTAGAAGGGCGGAGCTGCAAAGAAAAGAAAGGTGGAGGTTATCTGCTATAAATGTGACAAGAAAGGGCATTTCGCAAATGAACATCTCCCAGAAGATGGAAATGTGATCGGAAAGAAGAATATTATATGCTTCAACCGCGATCAAATTGGAATATATAAGAACCAGTGCAATAAGCCCGCCAAGGATGGAAAGGGCAAAGTGTTTGCATTGGAGCTAGCTACCTCGAGGCCAACAGCAGAGGAAAAGGGAAAGGCTGTATTAGGAGGTACGCTTATGATTCATGGTATGCTAGTAAGATTTCTATTTGATACTTGGGCATCGCATTGTTTTATATCTCATTGTTTTGTAGATAAGCTTAACCTAGAACCCTCATACCTAATTACTTTCTTAAGGGTTGCAAATCCTATAGGAGGTTTTGGGACTCTTGGGATGAGATGTAATCACCTAAAGTTTGAATTGTTAGGTCATACCTTTGTTTGCAGTTTGCATTTATTTTATTTCATAGGGTTTGGAATTATTTTGGGCATGGATTGGCTAAGTAAATACGATGCTAGGATATTTTGTCATGATTGGAAAATATCACTTAGGCTAGTGATCAGATCATATACTTCATAGAAACCCTGGTTTTGAGGTTAACGCTTTGTTCGGTATTGTGGAGGAAGAAGATGAGTTGAATTGACTTTTCATTGCTAGAGAACTCGCAGATGTCTTTGAACCTGTAGTAGGATTGCCACTGAAAAGATCCATTTAGTTTCTGATAGATTGGTACCAGAAGCTGAAGCGGTGAGTAGACGGCCAAGCAAAATGACACCTACTGAGATGAAGGAGCTTAAGATGTAGTTGGTGGATTTGGATGGAAAGAATTTTATAAGACCAAGCAGTTCACCATGGGGAGCGGCCACGGTGTGCTAAGAAACCGGACGGATCGTTATAGTTATGTATTAATTGGTGTAAGTTGAATGAGAAGATGATAAAGAATCGATATCCATTACCTAGAATTGACTATTTGTTCGACCAGTTGAGTGGAGCCAAATTATTTTCCTAGTTGGATTTAGCAACTTGGTTCCATCATTTTAGAGTGGCAAAGGAAAGTATTCCTTTGACGGCATTTAGAACCAGATATGGATCGTATGAAAGGTTAGTAATGTCGTTCGGACTAACTAATGCACTGACATTTTTTATAGATTTGATGAACCGAATTTTCCGAGTGCGCTTGGATAGGTTCATGTTAATTTTCGTAGATGATATATTGATATACTCTATAGATGAAAGAGAGCACGAAGTTCATTTTAGAGTGCTGCTTGAGACGCTGAGGCAGCTTCAGCTAAGGGCGAAGTTTTCGGAGTGTCATTTCTAGAAGAAGGAAGTGAATTTTCATGGTCATGTAGTCTCAGAGAAAGGGTTGTCTATAGGTTCGACTAAGATCTGGACAGTGAATAACTGGAAGACACCTGAGACAATGACTGAGATAAAGAGTTTTCTTGGATTAGCTACGTATTATAGGAGATTCATTAAGGATTCTCATGGATAGCGACATCGATGACCAAGCTAACGCGAAAGGATGTGAAGTTTGTCTAGACCGATAAGTGTGAGGAGGCATTCCAGCAGCTAAAATACTTATTAACTAATGCACCTATATTGGTTGTTCTAGAGGGAAATCAAGACATAGTGTTGTACGCAGATGCATGTGGAGCAATATTAGGAGTAGTATTAATGCAAAGTGTTAAAGTGATTGCCTATGCATCTCGGAAGCTTAGACCGCTTGAGGTTAGGTACCCGACTCACGATTTGGAATTAGCTACGGTAATTTTTGCATTGAAAGTGTGGAGACGTTACCTTGTTGGAGAAATGTTTGAATTATATACAGATTATAAATCGCTGAAGTATTTATTCTCTCAGAAGGAGTTAAATATGAGACAGTAGAGGTGGTTAGAGTTTTTAGCAGTTTATGATTTTGGTATGGAGTACACACCAGGAAAAGGAAGGATGCTGATGCACTTAGCAGAAAACATCAAAATGCAGTGTTGGCAATGGTAGTTGAGTGGAAAGATAGAAGCATTGACTACATGCAGGATACAGTGGAGATCTAGAGCTATATCTAGTAAGAGACCGCAACGTTTTCATGTTTAGAAGTTCGACTGGTGATGATCGAGAAGATTGCTTCTAAGCAGAAGGAGGATCCATTATTAGTTGAATGGATTCAAAAGTTATGGAAGGAGCAGAGAGCGATAACTTGAAAGATTTTAGTCTAACAAAAATGGGTGGTTGAGGAAAAAAGAACGACTATGTGTTCCAGATGTAGGAAACAATAGGTATGAAGTTTTAGAAGAAAGCCATCGTTCGAAGTTCATCATTCATCGAGGAGGAACTAAAATGTGTCACGACATGAAAAGAAGTTTCTTCTGGGAAGGTATTAAGAGAGATGTAGGCTTCTGGGTGAAACAGTGTTTGAATTGCCAACAAGTAAAAGTTGAACATCAGAAACCAAGTAGCTTACTTTAGCCTTTAGATGTTTCAATATGGAAATGAGATTCTATCTCGATAGATTTCGTAGACGGGTTGCCAATATCAAATAGAGGAAATGAAAGTATATGAGTCATAGTTAAAAGGTTAACTGTAACAACCCAAAATTTAAGCTATAATAATTAATTGAGGAATTAAATAAATAATAAAATAACTTTGTGAAATTATCAAAATTGAGCCATGGGAGTTGCACCATTATGTCCGTGGAAATTTTTGATCAATTTTTAAATGTAGATTGTCGAAATCGGAGCTAAAACGAAGAAGTTACTAATTAAAAAAGAAACGAAGAAGAAAAATAAATTAAAAAACAAATAAATAGGTTAGTCGACCCTAGGGTCGACCTTCCCCATGGCTTGGTCGACCTATAGGTCGACTCTAGCATATGGCGGTCGTCAGTAAGGTATTTACAGTTATTTATATTTTGTTTACATCTGTTTCGCGCTAAAATTTAACCTGTAAATGTTAGTTTCTTTTTGTTCCTTTTTATGTGAAAACAGTGGAAAGAGGATAATTTGTTCATATGAACTAAAATATAAGAATACTAAATTTACAAAAAAACAGATGTAAAGTAAGAAAAACTGTAATAAATTGAGCATAGACTGAAATAGGAAAATTTAAGACATTTGCAAGCATAGTTATAACATGTAATTATAGCTAAAAAGAGAAGATAGAAGAAATAGCAGAAGAAACTTATTTTTAAGCTTAGAACTTGGGTTAAGTTAACGAGCAAAATTATAAAACATAGGTTATAATTAGAGATAATAGAAAAAGCTTATTCTTAGAATTATAATTAAGCTAATAAGCAAATATAGTAAAGATAACAAAAGAGGCTTATTATAAAGACTCAGAATTAGTTAATTAGAAAATAGAGCAGAATTAACAGAAGAGGCTTATTTTAAACACTTAGAATAAGTTAATAAGATAATTGAGCAAAACTAACAGAAGACGCTTATTTTAAAACTTATACTAATATAATAAGCAAAGATAGAAGAAGGACCCGTACCAGCAGCATTCCCTTTCAGTCAGGAACTGATGATCTCACAATAGATTAGGTGAGGCTGGGTCATGCTTATGCTGAAGTAATGGTAAATAAGAGATCAATAGATAGAAGCTCAAATCAGGGGATTTGGGCAAGGGGCACAACTAGATTTTGTATGTTAGGAACTATACCGGCAGCATTTCCCTTATCAGACTAGGACTGGTGGTCTTACAACAGATCTAGTAAGGCTGGACGTGCTTATGCTGAAGTAATGGTAAATAAGAGGTCAAAAGTTGGAGCAACAGACAGTGCGACCCGACGGTGGCCGAGCATGCGGCCTCGGTGCAGGGATATAATTCTCTATTGAGTTCCAATAAGAGGTCAAAAGGTGGAGCAACAGATAGTGCGAGCCAACAGTGGCCGAGCATGCGGCCTCAGTGTAGCGATATAAGCCGCTATTGAGTTTCAAAGCGCTTAACATGCGTCTTTTACTGTGGGACCCATAGGATAGGACTAGCTCACAGTGGCATAACAGAGATAGAAAGCCGATCAAAGTGTAGAATTAGGGTTTTAGCCTAACTAAAGTAGGATTAGGATTTTAGCCTAATCAAAGAAGTTTTAGAAAAGTGCAAACAATCTGATCAAAACTATCTAAGAAAAGAAAATAGTTAAACAGTACTCTATTCCAGCTTTGTCTTTCCTTTATTTTCTTATATACTAGAACCATTGCTAAGTTTATTATCTTTATCTTGCTTAAAAGCACTAGTAGTTACTTCCACTCACCAGTCTTTTAGTCTAACCCACTCCTCTATTTCCCCTTCCCTCCCCATAGGCCTGTAGAGGCAAGGGCGGTAGATTCGGATTTCTTAGAGATTCAGTTGCGGAGTTTTTCTTTATCTATTCTACTTCTTTTCTGTTCCTTTTCATTTGACCCTAGATATACTGGTAATTTTGTGAGAGGGACGATTTTATTGTTTATGTACTTTGATGATGTGACTGAGATGGTATCTTTCACGAGACTTATGTATTTGTTTTTTAAGACATATTATGTATTTGGTTTAGTGACTTATTTTATGTAGTACTGAAGTTTAATTTTAAATGTTTTCGCTGTCTTGTGAATCTTAGTCTTTATAAAGATTTTAGCTATGCCTATAACGCACCATACCCTTTAGTGTGTCCTTTTGGATATATTAAGGGGTATGGACGTATCAGAGCCTAAGGTTACAGGATTACTAAAAATTTGTTTTAAAAGAAAAGTATTTTTGAAAAGTAACATATTTTCAAAGTACCTTTCAGAAAGAAACTCTTATTATAGAAATAGTTTTCAAGTATAAAAGAGATTTTTTATAAAATTCTAGTCCATTTCAACCTTCTTTCGATCCTTTCGAACCTAAATTTTATTTTCTTTGCATAGCATGGCTGACTAGTTCAATAGAGCTATGGTACCATAGGTGCAAGGGAAACCGCCCAATACAACACCAGTAGGTGGAGATCCCTTTAATCTACCTACAACAATCAATTTTTCTAAGCTATGCAAGGACTTCGCTAGTATAGGAGGAAAGATATTTTCTAGAATAGAGGGTTTCGAGGAGGCACGAGCTAGGTTAAAGGATACATAACAAATGTTTAGGCTGTTACGATTGGAGGACCGATAGAGAGTTCAGTTGCATCTTGGTAGATGAAGGGAGAACTTAAAGAGGTTCCTAAGTGAGAAAGCCCTAAGAAGACGTGATGTAAGAACAAAAAGGATAAGGACAAGAGGAAAGATGGAGGACCTCAGAAGCGGATCAAGAAAAGTAGGAATTGTAATAACTGTATATTGGTTGGTCATTACGCAAAGGACTGTAAAAATAAAATGATGAAGGGAATGTGTTTCAACTGTGGGCAGCCTGGTCACCTTATTAGGGCTTTTCCTCACAGCACAGGGTAGAGAGCAGGCGCACCTACAATGCAAGTATTGGCTTTGGATGCAGCACCTTCTGGTAGTAGACCAGATAGAGGTAGGAAAGTCACCGTGGAAGGTTTGATCCCTATTTTGGATTTTCCTATTTAGACTCTTTTTTATCCTGGAGCATCACACTCTTTCATTTCTAGTTCCTTGGGTGATTGTTTGCACTTAGATATCTCTTTAGCGGTAGACTCCATAGTGGCTTCAAACCATATAGGAGGATTGGTGCATTTATCCACGATTTTTAGGGGTTTGAAAATTTTTATACTAAGCATAGAGTTTGGTTATGACGCCTATGTATTGGGGCATGTGATGATTTTGGGGGTGGATTGGGAATCCACTTATGGAGCGATATTGGACTACGAGAGGAGAGTCGTTAGGCTAGAAATATGCAACAGTAGGACTCTAGAGGTTTCTTGTGACTCGCAAGGGTCAGTCATTTTGAGCTTCCTTTATTCCCTAATTTCATCACTAGGAGAGCTAGATTCCATTCCAGTCGTTAGAGATTTCCCAGACATCTTTGAGTAGGTCAGAGGATTACTGCCTAAAAGAGAGATCGACTTTAGGATCTATCTGAATGGCAATGTTAAGATAGTTGTAAAGACCCACAAATCCGTACATTTTGAATCAACAATAAGCCACACATGTCCCATCCAAAAAGCAAAGACCGATGGAAAGTCATGAGAAAGAAAAGAAAAGAGAAGAAGAGAAAAGAAGAAAGAGAGAAGAAGACAAAAGAAGAAAGAGAGAAGAGAAAACAAAACAGAACAATACAGAATCTCACATTGCAGCAGAAAACATATTATATCATGTCAATGATCTTTACAAAACAGAAACTATAATATATACATCAATCAGAGTTCAAAAATCAATCACTAATCATTAGTCTGGACGGTTATAATAACCTGTCCTCACAAATACTGACAATTTAAAAAACAATAACGCGCAAAGCGGATAATAAATAGATACATGTATATGAAAATGAAGATATCTAGCTCTCCCGTTGAAGCTCCAAAAGCACCAAATCTGAACCTATAAATATACTCGATCTGACCCGAATAGTGAAAGGGAAGAATGCCCGGATCAGTTTGGTAAACCAACGTGAGGAACCCACTCAACTAAATTTATAAAATTACCAAACTTTTCCTTTCGAAACAAAAGTATTTCGTAAGACAAGCCCACACATAAACACGCACATGTTTTTACCTTACAATATCCAAAACCTTTCATTTCAAATCATCTTATATTATATTATACTACTCTCTATTGTACAAATAATATTAGACATGGCCAAAATGGTTACCCATATAGCATTTCGGGGCTATTTATTATGCCAATAGAAAAAAAACCGTAAGCTCGTAGTGGAGTTTGGATTTCCATACAAAGGAACAGATGAAGGGACTACCTTCCAATAGTGCATCTCTAGAGGAATGTACCGAGGACCATCACATATGATCCTCCACCAACACAATCCTGGCTTATCTTTGCAACTAAATAGTATCAAATATATCATCCACCAATTGATACAGACCCTTATCTAATGGCCCTAATAGCATACACACCACATTAATTTGCATCCCGAACGTCATAGCAGGAAGAAAAGTATCTAGAAGAGGATGATCATATCTTAATTGGGAATGACCCACTTAGCCTTGCTGCATCTAAACCTGTTTCGGTCATTTCCGGTTGATGAGGCGTGAGGTAATGATTATCTTTCACATATCACATATCACATCACTTCGAATGCATTTTCATTGACTGCAAATTGCCTTCCACAAAAATACAACCCTTGAGCTCGTGTCTCAAGGAGTGTGTTAAGCTAAGAGAAGTTGCCTTCTCCACCACCGCTGATGTACGTTTGTAAAAACCAATGTACGTAATATTTAGAAATGCAATGTCATACCAGTGTCCATACAATTTGTTCAGGAATAGTATAAACCGAAGGTACTTTCCTACCACATCCCGTCGGGAAATCCCTAGTATTAGTAGGGAATAGTCCTTGCATTGGATATTCCACAACAAAGAGACTACAGCTACTGGATGTATATTGTGATTTTAACCCCAAATGATCAACAAGCAATCCTTCACTATGAAAATCCTAAATATCAATATCATCAACAACAAGCGGACGCATATATGTTGGCCCGAAATGGTTTTTCAGATAAACGATCCCTGTCTCTTCGCACCAACAATGCAAAAGCATTTCTCAACCTCACACAGAAACTAAGTCTCGTAGACTTATCACATTTCCAACTTTCAACTTGCTATCCTTCGACCAAGAAAGAGGCTCAATAGATTTGAGTAATACTCAACACTACACAAATCAACATCCTCAACACAAACGATAATCAAGCCTACACGGATGGCTACATACTAAGTCTATGACTAAATAGTTCCTACGTCAAGTCGAGAAACTAAAATGGCCAAATTTGATAGTCGATTTTTTAACTATTAGAGCAATAAACAAATATCTAGCACCATAAGCAATCACTAGGCCCTTTCTATTAATCTTTTAATAATTAATTCAGTTTCCAAATATTCACTTTAAATTATCTTTAAAAAGATATAATTGGAAAACCATTTCAACTTCTCAATATTTGGAAAACATTTCCATATACTTAGTTAATGATAAGTAATTCACAAATCAATTTATCTTCAACACTTAGAAAATATTATACTTAAATCGTGATTAAGTATATATTTTATTCTTTAAGGAAAACATTCTCTTAAACATATTTATTTGGATCAAAATGAATGTTGAGTAAAACATCTTTACGACAACCAAAATCATTAGTATAGGGGTTCGATAATTAGATAGATATGTAAATCACAAATACTATGGAAAACATCTCCTTTTGAAAATCATTTGCTATAAAAACAGTGTTATAGTCCATGCCTTCCTTACTTCTCGAAAGCATCTGTTTCAACAATGAATGATTGAAATATATGTATTCGATGCTCACACCATTTTAAAACATCTTCAAACCAATTAACTCCATTTATAAAATCACTTTTCAAATATTTATTTAATTTAAATGATTATTCACTGTCCAAAATTGTGAATATATTTCTCTTAACAAATTTAATATTTCTATAATTTTAATTTAAAGGATTATATACTGTCCAAAATCGCGAATAAAATCCCTTTAATAAGCATTTATAATTAACTTATCAAAATAAGTTGATTTTATATTTATAAAAACAATGTTTACAAATTTCATTAATGTTTTATAAACTTCCATGTACAAATTCCTTTATTAAGCAATTTCTTTTATATCTCGTTTACATTTCCAAATTCAATTATAAGTTAATTACTTATAAATCTCTTGTCAACAAATTCATTCTTTTATAACTTCATCAATTATAAATTTTATTCACTTATAAAATCCATTAACAACTTCATTTTAAACACTTACAAAACTTGTTTACATTTCCATTACTTTTTATTTATAAAATATCAATTTTATAAATCTTATACATAAATCATTTATAATAAATTTAAAATTCCCATTTAACATATATTACTAAATAGTTAACTGTATATCTCAAAAATCATATTTTGATTATATTTAAATAAAATTCTTCTTTTAATAATTTACAAATCATTTTTAAAATTTATATAACTTCAAAAATCACTTAGACAGCCTTTTTAATTTGAAATCATCACTTTAATATTTTTAAAATTCCAAAATAGGGCCCAATGCTGTAAAAATGCTAAACAAGGTAACTCACATCAATATATCAATCCTGGCATCCAAAACATCATATATCATATGATAAGAACATATATAACAATATCTTTAAATAAAATCAACACTGGTGAGGAATCCTGTTGGATCCCTCCAGCCTATCACCAAAAACAAATATACATATTAGAAAATATGTACAATGTCCGCTTTGAGGCAGGTGCACGTACAAAAGGCCATCCACTCATACACGGGAATGTATAGGGTCTCATCTGCTCCAATAGGCAGGAACATATCCAAATACCAATCAATATATCATATATCATCCAAGTGATTATCAATCAGCATAAATAAATTTATTCTCACTTATATAAAAATATAAGCGAGATAGAAAAACAGAGTTGTACTCATTTTAATTCTAATAGTCATTGTAGCGTTTCCTTCCTAATAATTTTACCTAAAATTTTCACTAGCTCCAACCAACTCTAAACTAAGTCCACCGCATAATGTTTGTCAAATCGAACCCAACTCAACTTCTTTCGTCCCATTTTGACCTCGTATAAAGAAGTTATGCATTTTAAAGATTACACGATTTAAATTATAAATTATTTACAAATTTTATTTTTTATTTTTAACCGCAACAAATCAGGGCCATTGATTTCAATTTCATTAGATCCTCTTTTCTTCCCTCTCTTTCGAATAATCACAACATCAAAAACAATGACACCATCCATCTTCGACCCCGCTTCCCCCACGTCATTTATACGTCGATCAGGCGATGCCATTTCAAAACCCTAGGGCTGTTACACCACCGCCTTGAGAAAGGATGAGCTCGGCCCTTCCATATCCTAGAAAATCATGTATGCACATTGTACGTTCGAATGAGAATTGCCGCCACAACGAGCCTCTGTTCCAAATCTTCACCGTTGATCTCCTAGAACTCGACGCGCTCTACAATCTTCCTTTAGAAAGTTTCTTGAATCATTTGATGGATCGAGAGATTTTGAGGAGAAAGGATGTGAAATTTCTAGTCATTCGTGATAAGGTGGCGACTAGGGTTTAAGGATGGGGAGGGTTTGTGAAAAAAGAAAATAATAAAGTCTTTTTATAGAAAATTTCACGACACTATTCATTGCTAAAATTTTCGAACTCCAATCGAAGCGTGCCGCCTGGCATTTATAAATTTTGCTCAAATACCGAACATAATGGATTATATATCGAGAGCCAATTCCATTATATTTGAAAGGTAGATTTTCGAATCGAGTTTTTCATAATTACAATTTACTTAAATAAATTTCTACACGTTTCAGCTTCACATGAGCAAACCGTATGTTCAATTGACCCGAAATTTGAAATCCTACAATAATATAACATTAAGAATCCAATGAAACTAGTTTCGTTGAAATCTGAGACCGTGTCAAAAATGACTATTTTTACATGTTAATTAAATATTAAAATATTCAATTTTTCGAAATTAACTTTTAGTTCAATTTTGAAAGTTTCTGACATCATTCTAATTTAATTAGGATTTAATTCAACTTTATAAATCTTTTTTATTGACATTAAATTCAAGTTTTAAATTATTTATGCAATTTCAAATAGTAAATTAACAATTTAGTTATCCAATTAAATCTAGATATTTGAAATATAAGTTATTCAACTTATAAAATTTACTTGTGAATATTTAAGATTAATTAAATAACTAGATTTCAAATGACTGAAATTCTGGGTCGTTACATTCTCCTCTACTTAAAATAATTTCGTTCTCGAAATTACCAAGTAAGAAAAAGTAATAAAATCCGTTAACTTTTCAAAATAATTTATTCAAATTAAATTTACCAAATCTATTTAAACCTTTTAACTTTCCCAAAATCCATTAGTTAAACTTCTTAAAAAACTTTTATAAGTTTTTAAATCCTTTACAGTTATCTTTTCAAAACTAACTAATATCGTTTATCTTTGAAATCAAAATAAAAAATTTAGTTATCAAAAAAATTTCCAATTTCCCAAAAATTTCTAACGCCATAAATTTTCAAAAAATTTCACCATAGGCACCTTTGCGTTGTTCGATCCGAAAAAATTCATAATACATACATACATACATATATATATATATCACAAATATACATCTCATCTTTGAGAATGAGGCGTCCTGTAGGTAAAAATGTGTAAATGTACGATATGTTATCCGAGATATGTACCTTATATATTATTAACGAGCATATACGGCTAATATAGTGCAAAAGCGAACTCCAAATGCAACACATACGCCATCCGCACCTACTAAACACTGCACAAACAAATGAGAAACGTATATATAGAAAGTGATGTCAATATACAACACACCAGTATAACAACTATATATGTCAATATAGCAAATGCAATCAAAAGCAACAAATTTAGCCATCAAACAACTAACATCCAATAAACCAATATCTATTTAATAAATCCATATCCAAATCAATATGCATTCATTTCTCATTAATTTCATTGAATTGGTTTTCAATTTAATCACATTCGATTCATTAACATTGGATTTTACTAACTTTCATTTATTCATATTCAATTAGTTTACATTCATTAATTTACATTGAAGTTTGTTCGCTTCCAAATCAAATCAAATTCAATTTTATTTAGGTTAACTTACTCCTAATTTGAATTCAATTATTTAGCTTTCATTTCATAAATTCAATTCCATTAAAATTTAATGAATTTCTATATAATCAACTAACATCCATCTAACAACCAATGCATTTCCAATATTACCAAATTTATTTAATTCACACTCGACATTTATATTTACTTCGTTACATTCAATTCGGTTTAACACATCCAATCCCAATTAGTTTAATATCTAATTGATTTTCATTCAATTATAGAATTTCCAATTTCATTAGCATTTAATGAATTAACACTTACATTCATTAAATTCATATCAATTCATTTACATTCGATTGATTAATATTTAATCCATATTTTATTTATTAATTCATTTTAGTATCAAATTTAACATCACTTAAGTTAGTTTCATTTCATTCTTACATACGTTTACTTCCGCTACACAACTTAAGCTCACTTTTAATTTAATTCAAATTCTATTTTATCTAACTTTTACTTAAGTCAAATTTCATATCACCATTCAAACTTAGATTTTTGTTTTGCTTAAAAAATTGTTTAACCATTTTAATATTTGGTTTTACTTACCTTTCTCATTTTATAAGTTAAAAAACTTATTTATTATTTACAATTCCATGAACATTTACTTAAGTTTAATTTTTATTTCAATAACTTATCTAATACAGTTCAAATCCGATTCAATTTATTTAACATCCCTTTAGTTAAATTCCAAATCATGTATTTTTGTTATACTAACTCAAATTTATTTAACTTACCTTTCTCATTTTATAAGTTATACAACTTATTTATTATTTATAATTCCAAGAACATTTACTTAAGTTAATTTTCATTTCAATAAATTATCTAATCCAGTCCAAACTCCTTTCACTTATACTTATCAATTTCAACTTGGATTTTAATCAAATTTGTTTATCAGAACAAAAATTAAATTTTAATTTCCAATTTACTATAGTAGCAAATCAACCACATAGAAACTCGAAAATGATAATGATGATGCTGCAGTCATCACCCTTATTATTTTCCCGCAACTATAGTGAATTTAATGCTTTATATTCTTTTATAAATATATTTTATATTTATAAATCACATTTATAATTCTTTATATATAATTCGATATTTTACTTCACTTATATAAGATTCATTCAAAATTTATTTATCTTGTTTAGATTTACAATAATATAACCCCTTTAAAATTTTGAAATAACTGTCAAAATCAACGGGGTTCAAAATTTCCAAATTCTTAGTTTAAATTCACTTTTATTTATAACTCATATCCAAAAATATACCCATGTTGTTTCGTTTCTTATACATAAGTTTATTTCGCAATTGTAAATCATATTAATTATAATTTCATACTTTATAATTTATTTCCTTATATAATTTATTCTTTTACAATTGTTGTTTTTATTTAGATTACTCAAACAGCTTTTATTAACTTATATTTATTTACATTTTAAAACAACCAAACAATCAATTTATATACACTATAATAATTTCAAAAAAGCTGTTTCATTTACATACAAAGTAAACTCGAGGTAAAATTATTTCATTTACCCAATTTAAAAACAATACTATATTGACTTGCCTCGTTTAAGTGTTTAGAAATCCCTATCGATAACATAGCATCCCACATACTGACCCAAATTCACAAACAACTCAACGGATAAGTAAACACAATATAAAACATTTTTGTAATTACTAACAATCATGCGCTCATATACATAATACACTCAGACTCAATCTAGGGTAATACTGACCCTACATATACTGAGTACGCATCAAAGCCTAGGACTATACTAAATCTAAGCTCTGGTAACAAATTCATACCCTTTGAATCGACAATAAACCAGACGTGTCCGACCCAAAAAGCATAGACTGATGGAAAGTAATGAGAAAGAAAAGAAGTGAGAAGAAGAGAAGAGAAGAAAGAGAGAAGAGAAAACAAAATAGAACAATACAAAATCTCACATCGCAGTGAAAAACATATAATATTATATCAAAGATCTTTATAAAACAGAAACATCAGAGTTCAAAAATTAATCACTAATCATCAGCCTAGAAAGTTATAATAACTTGTCCTCAAAAATACTGACAATATAAACAAAACAATGCGCAAAGCTGATAAAAAACAGATACGTGTGTACAAAAATGAAGATCTCCAGCTCTCCTACTGAAGTGCCAAAAGCTCCAAATCTGAACCTGTAAATATATTCGGTCTGACCTGAGCATTGAAAGGGAAGAAAGCTTGGATTAGTCTGGTAAACCAGCATGAGAAGCACTCTAAACTGAATTTATTAAATTACCAAATTTTTCCTTTCAAAACAATAGTATCTCGTAAGGCATGCCCACACATAAACACGAATATGTTCTTAACTCACGATAACCAAAACCGCTCGTATCAAATAATCCAATATTATACTAGTGTCTAGTATACAAATAATATTAATCATAACCGAAATGGTTACCCTATAGCATTTCGGGGCTATTCATTACGCCAATACAAACAAAACCATTAGCTCGTAGTGGAGTTTGGGTTTCCATATAAATGACCAGGTGAAGAAACTACCTTCCGGCAATACATCTCTAGAGGAACGTACCGACGACCATCACAAAGGATCCTCGACCAACACAAGACCGGCCTATATTTGTAAGAAGATAGCACCGAATATATCATTCTCAGGTCGTTACCGAGCTTTATCCGAGGTCCCCCATTGCATATAAACCACATTAATTTACATCCCGAACGTCACAGCGGGAAGAAATATATCCAGAAAAGGATAATCGTATCCTAATTGGGAATGAACCACTTAGCCCTGTCACATCTAAACTTGTTTCGGTCATTTTCGGTTGATGAGGCTTGAGGTAACGGTTACCTTTCATATATCACATATCACATCACTTTAGAAGCCATTTCTGTTCTCTACTAATTGCCTTCCACAAAAATACAACCATTGAACTCGTATGTCTCAAGAAGGGTGTTAAGCTAAGAGAAGTTTCCTTCTATGCCACCGTTGATGTACGTTTGTAAAAACCAATGCACGTAATCTTTAGAAATGTAATGTCAGACAAACGTCCATACAAATTGCCCAGCAACAGGACAAACCGAAGGTACTTTCCTATCACATCCTATCGAAAATTACCTAGGATTAGTAGCGAATAGTCCTTGCATTAGATATTCTATAATGAAGAGACTACTACTAGTGGATGTATATTAGGATTTTAACCCCAAATGATCAACAAGTAATCCTTCACTATGAAAATTCTAAATATCAGTATCATCAATAACTTGCACAATCGAAAGCATATATGTTGGTCCAAAGTGGTTTTCAGATTAACCGATCTCGGTCTCTTCGCACCAACAACGCAATAGTGTTTCTCAACTTCACATAGAAACTAATTCTCATAGACTTATCATGTCTTCAACTTTCAACTTGTTATCCTTCGGCCAAGAAGGAAGCTCGATAGATTAGAGTAATACTCCGCACTACACGAATCAACATCTTCACACAAACGAGACTCAAGCCTACACGGATGGCTATGTACTAAGTCTATGACTAAATAGTTCCCGCGTCAAGTCAAGGTACTAAAATGGCCAAATTTGATAATCGGTTTTTGAACTATCAGAGCAATAAAAAAATATCTAGCACCATAAGCAATCACTAGGCCCTTTCTGTTAATCTTTTAATAATTAATTCAGTTTCCAAATATTCACTTCAAATTATCTTTAAAAATATATAATTAGAAAACCATTTCAACTTCTCAATATTTAGAAAACATTTCCATATACTTATTTAATAACAAGTAATTCACAAAACAATTTATTTTCAACACATAGGAAATATTACATTTACCTAAATCATGATTAATTATATATTTTATTTTTTAAGGAAAACATTCTCTTAAACATATTTATTCGGGTCAAAATGAATGTTGCGTAAAACATCGTTATGACAACCCAAAATTATTAGTATAGGGATTCGATGATTAGACAGATATATAAATCCCATATACTATACAAAACATCTCTTTCGAAAATCATTTACTATAACAACAGTGTTATAGTCCATGCTTTCCTTACTTCTCGAAAACGTCTACTTCAACAATGAATGATTGAAATCTATGTAATCAATGCTCACACCTTTTTCGAACATCTTCAAACCATTTAACTCCATTTACAAGATCAATTTTCAAATATTTATTTAATTTAAATGATTATTCACAGTCTAAAATCATGAATATTATTCTCTTACCAAATTCATTATTTCTACACCTTTAATTTAAAGGATTATCCATTGTCCAAAATCGTGAATAAAATCCCTTTAATAAGCACCATAATTAACTTATCAAGATAAGTTGATTTTAGATTTATAAAACAATGTTTATAAACTCCGTTTATATTTTATAAATATCCATGTGCAAAATTATTTTATTAACTAATCTCACTTATATCTCATTTGAATATCAAAATCAAATTATAAGTTATTACTTATAAATCTCTCAGCCAAATTCATTCTTTTTATAACTTCATCAAATATAAATCTTATTCGCTTATAAAATCCATTTATAACTTCACTTTAAACACTTACAAAACTTGTTTACAATTCCATTACCTTTTATTTATAAAATATCAATGTTATAAATCTTATACATAAGTCGTTTATAATAAATTAAAAATTCCCATTTAACTTATTTTACAAAATAGTTAACTTTATATCTCAAAAATCATATTTTGATTATATTTAAATAAACTTCTTCTTTGATTAATTTACAAATCATTACAAAAATTTATATAATTTCAAAAATAACTTAAATAGCCTTTTTAATTTGAAATCATTATTTTAATATTTTAAAGATTCCAAAATATGGCCCAATGCTGCTAAAATGCTAAACAAGGTGGTTCACATCAATCATATCAACTCTAGCATCCAAAACATCATATATCATATGATAACACCATATATCACAATAACTGTAAATAAAATCAACACTAGTGAGCAATCTAGTTGGATCCTGCCAACCTGTCACCATCAACAAATGTACATATTAGAAAATATGTACAATGTCAGCTTCGAGGCAGACGCACGTACAAAAAGTTATCCGCTCATACATGGGAACGTATAGGGTCGCATCTTCTCAAATAGGCAGGAATATATCCAAATACCAATAAATATATATTATATGTAAAATATATCATATATCATCTAAAAAATCATCAATCGACATAAATAAATTTATCCTCACTTGTATAAAAATATAAGCGAGAGAGAAAGAGTAAGTTGTACCCAATTTGATTCCAATAGTCATTGCAGCATTTTAAACCTAATAATTTAATCTAAAATTTTCAATGGCTTCAATCAACTCCAAATTATGTCCATCGTGTAGTGTTCGTCAAAACGAAACCAACGCAACTTGTTTCGTCTAATTTCGACCTCGTATGAAGAAGTTATGCAATTTTAAAGATTACACAATTTAAATTATAAATTGTTTACAAATTTTATTTTATTTTTGACCTCAACAAATCAGGGCCGTTGATTTCAATTTCATTAGATCCTAGGCACTCCTTTTGTCTTCCCTCTCGTTCGAATAGCTGTAACATCAAACCCAACGTTGTCATCCATCTTCATACGTCGCTCCTCCCACGTCCATTTATACGTCGATCAGGCAATGCCATTTCGAATCCCTTGGGCCGTTGCACCTCCACCTTGAGCAGGGATGAATTCTACCCTTCCATAGCCTAGAAATTCATGTATGAACCCTGTACGTTCAAACGAGAATTACCACCACACCGAGCCTCCATTTCAAATCTCCACCATTGATCTCCTAGAACTCGAGACGCTCTACAATCTTCCTTCAGAAAGTTTCTCAAATCATTAAGATGGATCGAGAGATTTTAAAGGGGAAAGATGTGAAATTTCTGGACATTTGTAATAAGGTAGCGGTTAGGGTTTAAGGATGGGGAGAGTTTGGGTAAAAAGAAAATAATAAAGTCCTTTTATAGAAAATTTCATGACACTATTCATCGCTAAATTTTCAAACTTCAATCGAAGTGTGTCGTTTGGTATTTATAATGTCTTACCCTTATTCCAAACACAATGGAATATATATCGGTTGCTAATTCCATTGTATTTGAAAGGTAGGTTTTTGAATCGATTTTTTCTTAATTGAATTTCTACGCGTTTCAGTTCACACGAGCAAACCGTACGTTCGATTTACACGAAGTTTGAAGTCCTGTAATAATATAACATTACGGATCCAATTAAACTAGTTTTGTCGAAATCCGAGATCAAGTGAAAAATGACTATTTTTACACATTAATCAAGTACAAAAATATTCAATTTCTAGAAATTAACTTTTAATTCGATATTAAAAGTTCTCTAACATCATTCTAATTCAATTAGGATTTAATTCAACTTTATAAACCATTTGTATTCATATTAAATTCAAATTTCAAATTATTTTAGCAATTTCAAATAGTAAATTAACAATTTAATTATCCAATTAAATCTAGATATTTGAAATATAAGTTATTCAACTTATAAAATTTACCTGTGAATATTTAAAATTAATTAAATATCTGAATTTCAAATGACTGAAATTCTGGGTCGTTACACCAGTGGCATTACCAGTGAGACATATGGCACCAAGGGAGAGGAAAGGGTTAAGTAAGCAAATTGGTGATCTATTGGAGAAAGGCTTCATCAGACAGAGCTTATCTAAGTGGGGAGCGCCAGTTGTCTTTGCTACTAAGGCAGATGTTTCCCTCTGAATTTGCGTAGACTATAGAGAATTGAACAAGCTCATAAAGAAAAACCGTTACCCAATTCCAAGGATAGATGATCTTTTTGATCAGTTGGTTGGCTCTTTTGCATTCTCTCAGCTTGGTTTAGCTATTAGATTTCATCAGCCTAGAGTTGCTGATGATAGCATTGATAAGACATCATCTAGAACACCCGAAAGATTTTTTGAGTGGTTGGTTATGACATTGGGCTAACCAACGCTCCGGCATATTTTTGTAGATGAGCCATGTTTTTCGAGATATCCTAAATAAGTTCGTTCAGGGATGACATTTTCATGTTTTCCAAGAGTATGGAAGAGCATGCTATTCATCTAGAGGAGGTTCTTTGTACACATCATGATCATCAGTTGAAGGAAAAACTCTGAAGTGTCACTTTTTAGCGTAAGGAAGTACGTTTCTTGGGGCATAGAAAGATCTACCGATAAGAAGGGTTTGAGAAATGATTTTATACATTTACTTTCGTATTGTGGAAATCCAAAGAGTTGCATACAAAGATCGAAGATGTACAGTAGATTCAGTTGAAAAAGAGGAAAGCCCATGCGTAAATGATAGCAAAAATTATAATTATTCCAGATAAGTGGATTTAACGGTAGTGCCTTAGAGCAAATATAAGCATAAAAGAGGAATAGGAATAAATGACTATTGTAAGAAAATGAGATTTCTAAGGTTTAGGAAGGGTACTCTTAGGGTAGTAAGAAGAGGATCCACTTTATGTCTAGCCCAATAAAAAATTTGGTAGAATTGAAAAGTTGAAAAATATAATTGTCAATATTTTTGAGAAAGTAAATATTGGGTTTTTGAAAAAAAAAAGGGTACGAAATTTAAATTGATTTTTATACGATGTATATTTTGTTAAATGTCAAATTCTTTTTGAAGAATTATAAAGCATATATAGCTCACTGGTTTAGGTAAACGAAGATGTTAAATATAAAAACCTAGGGTGTATTAAATATTGAAAACATAGGCTACAACATTTATTGTTTTAATAGATGTTTTCGTGGAAAATTAAGGGGGCATAGACTATAGCACTATTGTTATAGTAGGTGACTCCTAAAGAAAATATTTTTACATAGTATATGAGATTATTAGTATTTATTTTAAATTGTATCCATACACTAGTATTTTTGGGTTGCAGTAACGATGTTTTATGCAGCATCTGTTTTGACCCAAATAAAAATGTGTTTCGAAGATAATTTCTAAGAATAGAAATAAAGTGGTTTGTAAGTACACATATTATTTAAACAAGTATGAGGAAAGATTTTCTATTTATGGATATATTAAAACAGTTATGAATATAAGATTTTATGAAAAGAAAAGTGTAACTTAAATATTAGAAAATTAATAAATTTCATAGAAATTGTCCATCGTAAGAGAATACAGTTAAACATACTTCAATCTATTGGAATGAAATGAATAATGTTATAATTTTCCATGAAACCAAATCACAAATAAAGATGTTTTGTGCAATTTATAAGGAATACGTGAAAGAGATGTACAAGGTATGAGAAGCAACATATTTTGTATAGCCTATTTCGGAAAATATAAAATAAGTTCCTTATAAATTCACATAAACAAGAAGTCCTCTTTTAAAGGATTCATAGAAGGTTTTAGCGTTAATAATTTCTCATAAGAGAAAGTAATTCCAATAAATTAAGGTATAAACCATTAGGTGTAATAAGAAGTATAATAATTAGAGACAGTACTGTTAGGAGAGATGTTATAGAGAGCCTTAGTAGAAAAAGCTAAGTAATGGAATTTCATATATTTCTTTTCCAATGATTATGCGCATTGGTTGAAAGGCCCAATTTGTAGTAAGTTAGAAACTCCTCCAAGGTTAGGTAATTGGAAAGTTAAGGGGTTTTTAATAGAATAATTGTTCTTTTCTACTATAGTTTCTGCGAAATTGGAAAAAAAAACCATGAAAAGAAGATGTTTTGAAAACATGCGAGGACATTTTAGGCCTCAAAAAAAATGGTTTGGCGAGAAAGTAAATAAGTTTTTGGAAGCGAAAAACTTAGTAACGGTTAAATTATAAAACCAAAATTTTTATGGAAAGTTGTAAAGGTCATTAAAAGAAAAATAAGTTTTGAAGCTTTCCCCTCTAGGTTTAGGGAATAATGTAAATTAAAAAGCTGTAAGGATATAAGTCTAGAATGATAGAATGTTAAGTAACACGTACCTTTGAATTTAATAGAAACTTGAAAATAACACTTTTAAAGGCAAAAAATTTGGGATTTGATGTTTTAGAAATTAGAAGCTTTAGTTTTTGAAATGAAATGATAAATACCAAACCAAACTTTTAAATGTGGAGTAAATAGAAATCATTTCTAGGTGTGATGGAAAAAGTGTAAGGCTATGTAGGAGACAGCAGTGATTACTTTTAGAAGTAACAATAGAAGTTTCCATAAAGTGTAAAGGACATTAGTGGGAACCTAGGATTGTTGCTTCATGTGTGACTATATAGTAAGGTGATATTAGTAAGATAGTATGACACACGTGGCTGAGGATATGTATTTTTGATTTTAGAGAACATGGAAGGAGCATCTTCCTTGAGTGGAATTCACCTATAATAATAGTTAAGCTAGCATTGGAATGGCACCTTTCAAAGTTCTGTATGAGAGACCGTGCAAGTCGCTTTATGTTGGTTAGAGTAACTAAGAGATTGCTACTTGGTCCCAACATGGTTTGAGAGACTTGGGAGAAGATTGATTTGATTAGGAAAATATGTACCTCTTATCCTCATCTCTTTGATAGTAAATTTTGAATTTCCCATTTCAATCTATAGTTTGATTAGGTTCTTTCCTTTATTAGGACTTAACTATAGATGGTAGGATTTGATGTAAACGTGTTATGTATGATAGATGCTAGTGGTTGCAAGTGTTTGCTAGTGGATGCTAATGGACGCATGTATATACATTAGGCACTTTATCTCTTAAGTATCGGCTTAACTAGGTCAATAAAGCATATGCATGTGGATGTGAGAACATTTTCATTTTCATTTTATTCCATGGTTGCTATTAATGGATGATTATCATATGATTGTTGCATTTGGATCTTGATTGTAGCATGCATATAGAACTATCAGTTATCATTAAGAAACTTGCATTCATTTGGATACATAGCACAAACATGATTGCATAAAAAGGAGGTCGGCTGAATCAGTAGACCGCCTAATCTTTTGCATTAGTTAGGGACATTGATACTACACTATTTGCATATATATATATATATATATATATATATATCATGAATTGCATTGGAAAAACCTAAGGACAATGGATGTAATAGGTGATGGTTGAGTAGTAAAACTTGGATGAAAACATTTATCCACAGAGATTTTGGGGAGGAAATCCTTTAAGAAGGGGAGAATGTAACAAACCAAAATTTAAGCTATAATAATCCATTAACGAATTAATTAAATAATAAAATAACTTTGTGAAATTATCAGAAAGCAACAGGAGTTGAACCATCGTGTCCGTGGTAATTTTCCGACTTATTTCCGTATATAGATTGTCGAAATTGGAGCTAAAACAAAGAGGTTACAAATTAAACAAGAAATGAAGAAGAAGAAAAGAAATAAAAATAAATAAATAGGTTAGTTCGACCTTAGGGTCAACCTTCCCCATGGCTGGGTCGACCCTAGCATATGACGGTGACATTAAGGTCGACTCGACTTAGTGTTTTGGGACGTCAATTTATCTAGATCAAATCGTGACGTGTTTTGTTGTTTTTATTCCATCTCGTGCGTCTGTGCCTCCATCCGACGGTTCCCAACAAACCTGAGATCCATAGGAGGCACTATAAATAAGACCCTAGGCCTAACTATTATTCTCATTCAGATTTTCTCCATATGGGTTCATTTCCTGAGGTTGGACCCTAAAAGGAATATTTTTCCAAGGAGAAGATATTTTTAGTTAAAATATTTTATACCCTAGAGTGGATCCGGCAAGGCCAAGGAAAAGAGCTAAGGACCATAGATAAGTATTATTTTAGATTTTTAAGTAATTTAAATAATAGGGTTCTTAATAGTTGTAGTTTCTCTGCAATTTTGAAACCATTTTTATATAAGTTATTTACAGTTAATTTTTAAAGTTCTTCTCAGTCTATTTTTTTCCAGCTATTTTTATTTAGCTATTTTATTCATTTATTTAAAGTTGGTTACTGTTATTTATAGCTATTTGTATTTTATTTACATCTTTTTGCGTTAAAATTCATCCTGTAAATGTTAGTTTCTTTTTCTTCCTTTTTACGTGAATAAAATAATTAAAAGAAAATAATTCGCAAATATAGACTAAAATATAAGAACACTAGATTTACAAAAAATTAGATGTAACGTAAGAAGAACCGCAATAAATTGGACATAGACCAAAATAGGCAAATTTAAGACATTTGCAAGCATAGTTATAACATGTAATTATAACTAAAAACGAGAAGATAGAAGAAATAACAAAAGAAGCTTGTTTTTAAACTTAGACCTTGGGTTACGTTAATAAGTAAAAATATAACACACAGGTTATAATTAGGGATAATAGAAAAGGTTTATTCTAAGACTTATAATTAAGTTAATAAGCAAATATAGCAGAGATAATAGAAGGGGTTTATTTTAAATACTTAGAATAAGTTAATAAGCAAATAGAGCAGAATTAACAAAAGAGGCTTATTTTAAAGACTTAAAATAAGTTAACAAGCAAATAGACCAGAATTAACAAAAGAGGCTTATTTTAAAACTTATACTAAGATAATAAGCAAAGATAGAAGCAAGACACGTACCGGCAGCATTCCCCTTCAGTTAGGAACTGATGATCTCACAATAGATTAGATGGGGCTGGGACATGCTTATGCTAAAGTAATGGTAAATAAGAGGTCAATAGATAGAAGCTCGAATCAAGGGATTTGGGCAAGGGGAGAAACTAGCTTTTGTTTGTTAGGACCCGTACCGATAGCAATTCCCATATCAGTCTTGTACTGATGGTCTCACAATAGATCAGGTGAGGCTGGACACGCGTATGCTGAAGTAATACTAAATAAGAGGTCAAAAGGGAGCAACAGATAGTGCGAACAAGCTGTGGCTGAGCATGCAATCTCGGTGCAGCAAATAAGTCGCTATTGAGTTCCAGTAAGAGGTCATAAGGTGGAGCAGCAGATAGTGCGAGTCGATGGTGGCTAAGCGTGCGGCCACGGTGTAGGTATATAAGTCGCTATTGAGTTACAAAGCACTAAATAGGTATCTTTAGCTATGAGACCTACAAGATGGGACTAGCTCACAGTGGCACAACAAAGATAGAAAGCCGATCAAAGGGTAGAATTAGGGTTTCAGCCTAATTAAATTAGAATTAGGATTTCAGCCTAATCAAAGAAATTTTAGAAAAGTGCAAACAATCCGATCAAAATTATCTAAGCAAAGCAAACAGTTAAACTGTACTCTATCCAGCTTTATCTTTCCTTAATTTTCTTTTAAACTTGAACTGTTGCTAAGTCTATTATCTTTATCTTGCTTAAAAGTACTAGTAGTTACTTCCACCCACCAGACTTTTAGTCTGACCCACTCCTCTATTTCCCCTTCTCCCCTAGGCCAGCAGAGGCAATGACAACCGATTCAGATTTCTTGGAGATACAGTTATGAAGTTTTTCTTCATGTATTCTTCTTCTTTTCAGTTTCTTTTCATTTTGACTCTGAATGTACTGGCAATTTTGTAAAAGGGATGATTTTTATTGTTTATGTACTCTAATGACGTGATTGAGATGGTATTTTTCACGAGACTTATGTATTTGGTTTTTAAGACATATTACGTATTTGGTTTTATGACTTATTTTATGGAGTAATGAAGTTTAATTTTAAATATTTCTTCTGTTATTATTTATTTGTCTTGTGAATCTTTGTATCTGTAAAGTTTTTAGCTATACCAATAATGCACCATATCCTTTAGTATGTCCTTTTGGGAATACTAAGGGGTATGGGGTGTTTCATTAACCCAGAGTGCCCATTTCATTCCAGTTAAGCAATTAGGATAGCACCTGTTTTAGCTAAGTTATTTAGGAAGAATATAGTTAGACTTCATGGAATTCCTAGTAGTATAGTAAGTGATAGAGATTCTTTATTCACTAGCGAGTTCTGAAAAAGTCTATAGGAAACTTTGGGTACCAAACTTAAGATGACTACCGCTTACCATCCACAAACAGATGGGCAAACAGAAAGGATTGAAAAAGTCTTAGAAGATTTGTTATGAGCTTGTGTGCTAGATTATGGAGGATCATGGGAAGACCATCTACACTTAGTTGAATTTTCGTACACCAACAGTTATTAGGCTAGTATAGGGATGACACCATTTGAAGCTTTGTATGGAAGGTCATGCAAATATCATGTTTGTTGGTAAGAAAACGAGGATAGGTTAGTTCTTGGTACGGATTTAGTTAGGGAAGCAGCAGAAAAGATTGAGTAATTAGAGTTAGAATTAAGGAAGCACGGTCTAAGCCGAAGAGCTATAAAGTTAGAAGACGGAAAAACTTAGAGTTCTCACTTAGAGATCATGTTTTCATCAAGGTATCACCGATGAAAGGTGTAATTCAATTTGGAAAATCAGGAAAGTTGGCATTGAGATTTGTAGTACCATTCCCTATTATAGAAAGGATCAGGAAAATCGCATATAAAGTAGAGTTACCAAACAATCTGGCAGGAGTCCATGATGTTTTTCATACTTCTCACCTAAGAAGTGTATTCGAGATTCAGAGACTACTATAGCACCAACTGTGTTAGGGGACATAATAGTGGAACCAAATTTGACTACAGTTAGAAAGCCATTTCGTATAGTCACGAGAAATGAGGAGAGGCTAAGAATAAGACAATCATATTAGTTAAAGTCTGGTGGAGCGATAGCAAGAGAGACTGTACTTGGGAAACTAGGGGCAGGATTAAAGATGCTTATCCTGACTTGTTTCATGGTATGTTTTACTTTTATGATTGATTTTGATGAGCACCTTATCGTAATTTCGAGGACGAAATTCTTTAAGGAGGGGAAACTGTAACAACCATGATTTTGATTAACATTATTTAGGATATTTAATTAGTTAAATAAATTAAAATAATGTAAATGGTTAAGGGAATTGAGCTTTGAGTAATAAAAGGGCAGACGTGCCAAATTAAACAATGAACAAGAGAGAATCGAAATGAAATAGTTAGGGTAATAGATTGGGCAAGATAGGAATATGATATATTCAAATAACCTGAACCCTCAAGTCACCTTCATTTTACATGTTCAAAAACTAAAACTAAACCAAGGAGAGGCCGACAACCATGGGAGAAAGCAAGAGAGGCAAAAATCAAGAGGAAGAAAGTTTAATCAACCAAATTCAAGAAACAAATCTCGAACTCCTTAATCACAAGCTAAAGGTGAATAATATGTTACGTCTCGCATTTTCTTATTTTCGGTTACGATCAAAATCCGAAATTATTTTGCAAATGGTTTTCCATGTTTTGATTGCTTAAATAGAGATGTTTACTTATTGATGATTTATGCTATTTTATATAGATTTTATGATAAGGTTTAACTAGAAAAACCAATCAAATGACATCCAATTGCCTTGCGATTTTGATATAAGGTCAGAAATATTATTTTAGAATTGGGTTTCAAATTTCATATATTTTTGAATTAATATGAATTTATCATGAATTTTCTAGTGAAGAAAATGATTAGTTGGGTTTAAAATTAATTACAATTAGTTTATATTGGCTTTGGGGCAGAAATTTGTATATGTTGGAAAACATATTAAAATTAGTTTATGGGAATTTTTGGAGAATTTTCCTAAGTGTTTTAATAAGTATATAAAATTATTTAAGGTATGAGACTTAAATGTTTTATATGATTATAAAAAGAAAAAGGGCAATTTTTAAATGTTTTAAATTTGTAATCTCTGAAATTTGCCAGAATTTTTATAAAAGATTTTGAAAAAGTATTGGCAACCAATCATATGTTGACAAACTAAGCATGTTAATTAAAAAGAAATTGGTTTTTAAAGTTAAAAACCAGTTCTATAAGACTTTTGTTGTTTTGCCACTTTCGAAAGCCACCTTTCGACCATATACTTCCGCCTCTATCTTAATCGAAACCAATACACAGGGTATTAAGGACATCGTACATAGTGGATTGGAGATAGACGAAAGGTATATAGTCAAAACAGGGCTTTCGAAGGGATCGAAATGTTGTTTTGCTTTCAAAAGGAAATGTCGCTTGCTTTGCTTTCGAAAAATACGTTTTAAAACGAGATACTTTCGACTGGGTCAAGTGTTTAAAAGACAAGAGCTTTCGAAAGAGGTTGTCACGTTTATTTTTAAGAAGATGCTTTCAAAGGGGTCGAAAAACCCTATCGCCACATCCCGCCTTTCGAAGCAATGCCTTCGAAATAGTTCTTTTTCTTTAAACCCCGAGCCGCTTCTCAATGCTTTCAAAGGGGTTGGTTTCGACACCATCCACTTCTTTTAAAAATTACTTTTGAAAGAGTTGCTTTCGACTTAGTTCTTTTAAGACCCTTTTTGAGATTTTGAAAGTTAAACCCGAAGGTTTCGAAAGGAATGGTTTTATAGGGTTTCTGAAGGTTTTTCCATATGTTTTCACTTGAACCTAATGCTTTAGAAAGGTTTGATTTATGAAAAGGACTTAATGCTTTCGAAAGGTATATAACAAAGGTTTGGAAGGGGTAGTTCCCTAATGTTTTCAAAAGGTTTACCTTAGTGTTTAAGTGGACGGTTTCTAATGTTTTCGACAGGCATATTTAAATGTTTTGAAAAGAGAATGTCTAAGGTTTTTAAAGATTTCGAAAAGATGCTTTCAATGTTTTTGAAAGATCTATTTTAAATGGCTTCGAAAGGTATGTTTTGGCCTTTTGGTCTAAGATTATAAAGTAAAGCAGTCTACTTGTATCAAAAGGAGTATTTTCAATGGTTTTGGAAGGGGCGCTTTCAAAGGTTTTGAAAGAGATTGTTTAAAGGTTTTAAACAAAGGTTTCGAATGTTTCATCTACAATGTTTTATGTAAAGTATCTATAACATGGCAAAGTGATTTGAGTAAAGCATAGAATATACTTTCCTTATTTAAGTATGATTTATAGGGTTAAATCAATTTGAAATAAATGCTTTAAGGGAAAATTTGATGGGGCAGTTAACCCTAAGTAAATGACTCAGATATTAGAATACCAAATGGGACCGGTATAGGGTCGCACCCTATACACTAGCTATAGCCCCTATGATGAAACACTTACCAGCTCGCAATCGACTCATCCCCGCAACAACTCATTCCCGAACGCGACTCACCCCCAAACTCTACCGACTCATCACCTTCCAAACCCTAAGTCGCGATACGCGACTCATGCCCAAATCACTGCGACTCATCCAAACCATCTCACGCGACTCACGAGTCAAAGTCCCAACGACTCATCATTACATTCCCCTCCACTCGACCCAAATCACTCGACACATCCAAACCTCACCACGACTCAATACCCTGCCGACTCATCGTCTCACGAGACATCAATCTTCCCACAAACCATGACTCATTCCCATCCACTTCCCCACGACTTATCTCCATTACCGACTCACGACCTTCCTACCTCGATCCCCATATGTCGCAAACGACTCAACTAACTATTCCTTGAGTCGCGAACGAGTTATGAAAGTCGCGAATCAAATGAAGCTGAAGCCTAAGTTGTTACCGAGACATGCTTGAGTCGCGAAGAAAAGGAATGACGTTTATTTTAAGTCGCTGGTAAAGTCATGTGTCGCAAACGACTCATAGTTGAGTCGCTGAAGCTAATGCCACGAGTTACTAAGTCGCTACCCAGTTATGTTGAGTTGTAATCCAATTGTGTTGTAATTTTGAGACATGTATTAAGTTGTACGCCTATAAATAGGCATGTTGTGACATTGTAAAGGTGGTTGACATTTTGAATAAAATTCTCTTTTGTTAGCTTTGTGCTTTCATTAAATTGGTAGTCGAGTGTGATCTCCTATCTCCACTTACGTCTTTCGAGTGCGCTCGAAACATCGTTTGTTGAAGCCGATTCACGGAATCAAGTGCGCTTGATCAACGTCGAAGAATCGTAGATCTTCTTTCTCGGCATCGTGCGCGATCAACGAGACGAAGATAGCTAGAATCCGGTATCATTGGATCAACAGATTTGGGCCTTTCAGTATTCATCAATCCATCGATTGCTATTTTCATCGATTATCGAATTTTCTGTTAATTCCGCTGCGTCAGTTTTGGTATCAGAGCGAGGTTGCAAGGAGTTTGCATCATTTGGAGACTTGGGTTTCGAGAAATTGAAGTTTGAAGATCGGATTTGCCATTGTTGAAGAATTTGGTGTTCATCGTGTTCATCGTGAAATTACGACAAGTTGGAAGTTTCGATCTATTTTACTTTGGATCAGAGTTCGAAAGGTGTTTGAAAATTTATTTTTTTTGAAGTTTGTTTGAAATTTAATCATGCCTCCGAGACGAGCTCAACGACATCGCAATATTAATGCCTTGTATGGAAGAGAAGAGGCTGACGAAATGGAGCAACGAATTAACGAGAGTTTCACTGAAAAGTTGAATGATGGAATTGGTCGATTAGAGAGAATGATGCTTGAAATGAATCAAAATCGAAGAAGAGTTTCGCCAGAATCAGACCATGGGGGAAGTAGAGCTTCGATCCATTCAGATCGAGAGAGAAGAGAAGAGCAAGATCATCGAAGTGTTGACAACCGTAATAGAAATGTTGAACGACGGAATGGTAGTAGAGATGTTGGAGGACGAGATCGACAACATTATATATCAGACTTTGATGAGGAGTTTGATGGTGAAAGAGGAGGTGTTCATTTCAGAGATAGAGATCAGGGACAACGTCAATATCGGGTTATTGATAATGATCGACGATGGGAATCGGGAATGAAGATGGAGATTCCAGAATTTAAAGGCGGAATGGTTGCAGAAGAATTCTTGGATTGGTTATCCAATGTTGAAGAAATCTTTGATTTCAAGGAAGTGCCGGAGAATCGTCGAGTAAAGTTAGTTGCTACTAGGTTGAGAGGGAGAGCTTTGGCGTGGTGGCAGCAAACCAAACTTACACGAGAACGGATGGGAAAGTCAAAGATTGAGTCTTGGGAGAAGATGAAGAAATTGATGAGAGCTACATTTTTACCATACAACTATCAATCTCTTATGTACCAAAGGTTGCAGAATCTACGGCAGGGGACGAAATCAGTAAATGACTATGCTGATGAATTCTATCAACTGATTGCTCGAAATGACATTATGGAGACAGATGAACAGTTGACTGCTAGGTTTGTTGGAGGATTGCGAATGCAGATCCAGGATATGGTTAATATGTTTGATCCGAGATCTGTGGCTGAAGCGCACCAGAAAGCGTTGGCTTGGGAGAAGCAGGGAAGACGAGGAGGTGGTGTGTTTACAAATTCCAATATTCAAAGCAGAGGTGTTAATGGGAGTTCCAGTGTGTCTAAAACTGTCAGTAAACCAGTTGTGAAGGAGAATGAAAAGGCGAAGGTCAACAGCAGTTTCAAATGTTACAATTGCCAGGAAGTGGGCCACAAGAGCAACGAATGTCCAAAACCAAAGAAGCGAACTATGATTGCTGAGATTGAAGATGAGGATGTGGGTGAAGATGATTCTAGTCCAGTTGAGGAGAATGAACAGGATATCGCATCGGGAGACGAAGGCTGTAATCTAATGATGAGGAGGTCTTGTTTAACACCAAAGCAAGAGGATGAAGCTAGTTGGTTGAGAAGTAACATTTTTCAGTCGACATGCACTATATTGGGGAAAGTATGTAAGTTTGTGATAGATGCAGGAAGTTGTGACAATATTATTTCAACTGAAGCAGTGAGGAAACTGAAATTGAAGACGGAGAGACACCCTAATCCTTATAAATTAGCGTGGCTGAGAAAAGGAGGAGAAGTGAAGGTTGATAAACGAGTTCGAGTACCCTTTTCTATTGGGAAGAAATATAAAGACGAGATTTGGTGTGATGTAGTTGAGATGGATGTTTGTCATTTGCTTTTGGGTAGACCGTGGCAGTATGATCGAGCAGTGCAGCATGACAGTCGGACCAATAGTTACAGTTTTATGTTCGAAGGTGTTAAAATCATTTTAGTGCCAAAGAAGAGACAGCACGGAGAAAACAAATCTGAGGAGATTGAGGAGTTGAAAACGTTATTGACATTGAAAGAATTCGTTGAAGAAGTAGAAGAGAGTCCTGAAGTGTTTTTGTTAATTGGACATGAAACTACTGAATCCGTGGAAATTCCAGAAGAAGTGAAGCCGTTATTGGAAGAATTCAGTGATGTGTTTCCTGAAGAGCTACCAAAGGAATTGCCACCGTTGAGAGACATACAACATCAAATTGATCTAGTGCCAGGTGCTGTTTTACCGCATAGGTCACATTATCGTATGAGTCCGAAAGAACACGAGGAGTTGAGAAGGCAAGTGGAAGAGTTGTTAGAGCAAGGACGTGTACAGGAAAGTTTAAGTCCATGTGCTGTGCCAGCATTGTTAGTACCAAAGAAGGACGGGACGTGGAGGATGTGCACTGATAGTCGAGCCTTGAATAAGATTACTGTAAGATATAGATTTCCTATGCCAAGGTTTGATGATTTGATTGACCAGTTGAGTGGAGCTGTTGTGTTTTCCAAGATTGACCTGAAGAGTGGATACCATCAGATTCGTATTAGACCGGGTGATGAGTGGAAAACTGCTTTTAAAACCAGGGAAGGTTTATACGAATGGTTGGTTATGCCGTTTGGCTTGTCAAACGCTCCTAGTACGTTTATGAGAGTGATGAACCAGATTTTTAGACCATTTGTTGGGAAGTTCGTGGTTGTTTATTTTGATGATATTCTGATTTATAGTGGGAATATGGAAGAGCACATCCAGCATTTGCGAGAAGTGTTGATAATTCTACGACGAGAGCAGTTTTATGCAGCAACAAAGAAGTGTGTGTTTATGACGAGCAGTGTTTTGTTCTTGGGGTATGTTCTGTCAAAGGAAGGTATTCAAGTGGATGAGAATAAAATAGAAGCTGTCAGAAGTTGGCCACAACCGAAGACAATTACTGAAGTTCGAAGTTTTCATGGATTGGTTTCATTTTATCGAAGATTCATTCCACATTTTAGCAGTGTTATGGCACCAGTAACCGATTGTATGAAAGGAAAGAAGTTTATATGGTCAGAGGAAGCAGGAGTTGCTTTTGAGAAGATTAAGACACTCTTGACGACAGCACCGATTCTAGTACTACCGAATTTTCAGTTGTTATTTGAATTGCATACTGATGCTTCGAAAGTGGGAATTGGTGGAGTATTGAGCCAGAGTGGGAGACCAGTCGCTTATTTCAGTGAGAAGTTATCAGGAGCAAAGTTGAGATACAGTACATATGACGTTGAATTCTATGCTGTTGTACAAGCTGTTAAACATTGGAGACACTATCTATTTCAGAAAGAATTTGTTCTATACACTGATCATGAGGCGTTGAAGCATTTACAAGGACAAGACAAGATTTCAGCGAGACATGCATCTTGGATTGCTTATTTACAGCAGTTTACTTTTGTTGTCAAACATAAGTCAGGGGTGACGAATCGGGTAGCTGATGCTTTGAGTAGGAGGAGTCACTTATTGACGACTATGAAGGTTGAAGTGACAGGGTTTGAATTATTACCAGAACTGATTGAGGAAGATCCTTACTTTAAGAAATTTGTTGAACAAGTTAAGGAAGGGAGTGCTGATGAATTCATGTTGATAGATGGTTTTCTGTTTAAGGGAAATCGTTTATGTATTCCAGATTGTAGTCTGAGGTTGAAGATTATTAAAGAGTTGCACGAGGAAGGTCATGTGGGCCGTGATCGTACTTTGCAGTTGATTTCACATTCTTACTTTTGGCCGTCAATGAGGAAAGAGGTCGAGAGATTTGTGGAGAGATGTCATACTTGTCAAGTTTCGAAAGGAACAGCGACCAATGCGGGGTTGTATATGCCATTACCTGTACCGACTAAGCCTTGGGTTGATTTGAGTATGGATTTTGTTTTGGGGTTACCTAGAACTCAAAGGGGAAATGATTCCATTTATGTAGTGGTTGATCGATTTTCAAAAATGGCACACTTTATAGCCTGTAAGAAGACAGCGGATGCAGTTCGAGTTGCTCAGTTATTTTTCAAAGAAATCTATCGACTTCATGGGTTACCAGAGTCTATTGTGTCGGATAGAGATACTCGATTTCTGAGTCACTTTTGGCTGAGTCTGTGGAAAATGGTCGGAACGAAGCTGAATTTTAGTAGCGCGTACCACCCGCAGTCAGATGGACAGACGGAAGTGGTTAACCGATCATTGGGAAACTTACTGAGATGTCTTGTGAAAGATAATCTGAAGAGTTGGGATATGAAGTTGAGCCAAGCTGAATTTGCTCACAATCATGCAAATAACCGAAGTACAGGTTTCAGTCCATTTCAGATTGTATATTCGAATTTACCAAAGGGACCGTTGGATTTGGCAGTAGTACCATATCAGAAGCGAGTTGTTAAACGGGCTGTTGATTTTGTTGATGGGTTGACAGAATGCCATAGAATCGTTCAGGAACGATTAGAGAAGTCAAATGAGAGGTATAAACAAATGGCGGATAAGAAACGAAGAAGTGTAGTCTTCAAAGAAGGTGATTTTGTTTACGCGGTTTTAACGAAAGAACGTTTTCCAGTTGGAACTTACAATAAGTTGAAAGCACGGAAGATTGGTCCAGTAGAAATCTTGAAGAGGATCAATGATAATGCATATCGGTTAAAGCTACCGGAAAATGTTCATACTTCTGATGTGTTCAATGTCAAATATCTAATTCCGTATTATGCAGAGGAACTGGACGAAGATGACGAGAATGTGAATTCGAGGACGAATTCTTTCCAACAAGGGGAGGATGATGAAACACTTACCAGCTCGCAATCGACTCATCCCCGCAACAACTCATTCCCGAACGCGACTCACCCCCAAACTCTACCGACTCATCACCTTCCAAACCCTAAGTCGCGATACGCGACTCATGCCCAAATCACTGCGACTCATCCAAACCATCTCACGCGACTCACGAGTCAAAGTCCCAACGACTCATCATTACATTCCCCTCCACTCGACCCAAATCACTCGACACATCCAAACCTCACCACGACTCAATACCCTGCCGACTCATCGTCTCACGAGACATCAATCTTCCCACAAACCATGACTCATTCCCATCCACTTCCCCACGACTTATCTCCATTACCGACTCACGACCTTCCTACCTCGATCCCCATATGTCGCAAACGACTCAACTAACTATTCCTTGAGTCGCGAACGAGTTATGAAAGTCGCGAATCAAATGAAGCTGAAGCCTAAGTTGTTACCGAGACATGCTTGAGTCGCGAAGAAAAGGAATGACGTTTATTTTAAGTCGCTGGTAAAGTCATGTGTCGCAAACGACTCATAGTTGAGTCGCTGAAGCTAATGCCACGAGTTACTAAGTCGCTACCCAGTTATGTTGAGTTGTAATCCAATTGTGTTGTAATTTTGAGACATGTATTAAGTTGTACGCCTATAAATAGGCATGTTGTGACATTGTAAAGGTGGTTGACATTTTGAATAAAATTCTCTTTTGTTAGCTTTGTGCTTTCATTAAATTGGTAGTCGAGTGTGATCTCCTATCTCCACTTACGTCTTTCGAGTGCGCTCGAAACATCGTTTGTTGAAGCCGATTCACGGAATCAAGTGCGCTTGATCAACGTCGAAGAATCGTAGATCTTCTTTCTCGGCATCGTGCGCGATCAACGAGACGAAGATAGCTAGAATCCGGTATCATTGGATCAACGGATTTGGGCCTTTCAGTATTCATCAATCCATCGATTGCTATTTTCATCGATTATCGAATTTTCTGTTAATTCCGCTGCGTCACCCTAGCTAACTTAGTTCAAAATCCAGTGTGTAGGGCTTAGTCACATGTAAGACTAAAATGATGTTACACACAGAAAAGAATATATAGAGTGATGATAGGTTGTTGGTCAGCCCATAAAATTATTAGGATCGGTTGACCCCGGGAGAAGTTAGTTAGGGATAGACCATCCAGGAGCGTGTCTAACAGAAGTTAGATTAATTGTGTATTTTGTCTGGTAGGCCAAAGTTAGCCAAATGTTATTAATTAGCCAAAGCAAACTACATTGTTCGGACAGATAGTCCATTTATTATCTGATTTGTATGCATACATGATGTTGTTATTATTAATTTAACCAGTTTGTTGCAGGATTTTGATTTGCAAAAAGATATGTTTTAAAAGGGATACTGGTGAGGGGAAACCCGTTCCGCTAAGTTGTGTGATCTCACTTAATATCAGTAAACCAAGACGTATATATTATTTACACTAGGCTTTATGTCTCACTCGAAGTTTATGTTTTCCCCTTAAACTCTCGGGTGCTCAAAATAAGATTTGAGTAGATTGAGAGTTGAGGATTTAGAGGTTTTTGTAGGTGGACGAATAAATCTTTCGAAGACGTGCAGGAGGCGTGGATAGCTATTTAGGAGTTGTTATTTTTATTTCTGCTGTGATGTATTAAGACTATTATGTCTATTTAGTACTCTGATCATCTAAGGGAAGCAACTTCCTATGTCGCGCTTGACATATTTTGTAATAATTATATTTGATCAAAACTCGAGAAACATTTGGGATTATGTAATGGAATATGAAACATGTTTTTGAAATGTAATCATTAAAGTTGTTATTTTTGGAATCTATGTTTTTGTTACATATTCATGTGGTTTTGATATTATGGATATCGTTAACATTGCCATATTTTTTCACTGAAAATTAATAGCATAGATGACTGCAGCATCTGTAGCGCTTAGCTTCGGACTTTAAGATAGGGGATGCTCGTTCGTATTGTTGATATCATTAGCATCTCATATCAAGGGATATATTCGACACTCTACATAACATAGATACTCAACATCCTTCATAGCCCTTAAAGTTCAGCATCATTTGCCACTTGTAAAAAATTGAGACCACTTGCTGCCTACAGACGCTTTACAACGGTTGTAGTAATAAAAGCTCGGTATCCATTGTATACTAAAGCTTGTTCCTATGGACACAAGATGTCCTTATTTTATACGTATAAATTCGATTTGCTCTAGTGATGTGACACAACTCTTTATTTTACACTCTAAAATACTTTGTGTTGCCGTGGTTCAACATCTCTATTGCTTTCACTAAAACAGAAAAGTTATTTCGTAGCGTTGAAAAAGCGCTACCAATACTTCTAGCATTTCTGTACACGGTGCGACACGACATGCAACTAAAAGTTTGAAAGTTTTAGTTGTGTTGTAGGAAATGTCAGGGCTGTGAATGGATACCCGAAAATCCGAAATCTACCCGTATTCGCATCTAAAAAGCAGATAAATATCCGATATCCGGAAAAACGAATGCGAATGCGAATATGAAGGCATCTGCATCTGAAAATTATCTGTCTAGTTTTTTTCAAGATTATTGTTCAAATTATGTGTATTTTAGTGCAGTGAAAGATATTTGTTTATTATTTTGATAAGTTAGTAATTTATATTATATGCATTTAATGCTTATTGACCATTCGAAACTATTTATTATCATCATATTTGTTAATTATGACACTTTTATAATCAATGAAATTGAAAAAAAATATGTTAAACTAAAATTTTCATTTTATAAGTCTAGATTTATCGGTCATTAGCGGATAGGATAATTATCCGATATTCGAAAATGATTTTGGGTGTAGATGCGGATATGGCACTATCCACATCCGAAAGCATCGGATGACAGTCCTAGTAAACGCTACCAAAATCAAACATATTCTAGAATTTCTGATACCCTATAAAATTCTTTTTTCCAACGTCATCAAAATGCAACCAAATGTTACTTGCACTTTTTTTTCAATGGCGTTTCTTTTATGCTACTATAATATTTTCGTAGCGTTTCATCTTTCCTACTATATAATTTTTGCTGCATTTTAGTTCCGCTACAATATTTTTTTGTAACTTGCTTTTTTCCATGCACTTTTGGAATGCTACTACAACTTATTGATTGATGTCCGACGCATTTTAATCGTAGCTATTTACTGTTAATGGCTTGTATCATTTCCGACAGTCACTTATATATAATAGTCATATTAAAACCAACAATTAATCACATGATTATCTTTTTCAAACCAACATCGATAATCACCATATTCCTATAATTGAAAAAAACACGTTAATCGCATAATCAAGTGTAATATCCATAATCATTTCAATAATAGTATTTCGACAAAATAAGCGAATCCACATCCACAACCATTTACAAACAACTCTACACAACTAGTACGAGCAAAATATTACAGTATATAATAGTTAAAGTCTTGTTCATGGCTTAATTACCAACAATTCCGTGATGTGGCTGTTCTTCACTTCGAAAATGCTAATTACCTATACACAAGTATAACGGTCAACAGTTAGAATTACATACAAATCCTGATAATTTACTATATATAACAGTACCAATAGATGTAAGTTCATATCTAAATGTCTGGAAAAAAATGAAGCATTTAGAATACTTGATTATTTCCAACCTGTTATTGTACCAATAGGCAGTACCAATTTAACCATTACTTGACATGTCTGTAATTTATTGCTGCCAGTATTCTGAATACTTGACTACATTCAGAATGTTTGTAAAACATTTCCTATTACTAGATTATGCCTAAATGTTTTACTTTACTATATATACCTGTTTGCGCTAAAATTGGTCACAAACCATGGATATCATGAAAGCACCAGTGTATGAATACAGATTAGTAGTATTCTAACACGAATCCAAGATCCAGACAAAATAAAGAACAACAGTTGGAAAATAACAAATAGAAAGATATGATTTATAGTGGTTCGGCTATCTCCGGCCTACGTCCACTTCGAAGGATAATCTTTTATTGATGTGCTTGCTGGTTACAGTGAATTACAACAGTAATTTTCAAGTACAACAATGGAGTTTGAGTGCAATCATGATTTTGGCAGAGTCTGGGCACCGTAGGATCCAAAAGTCGCTTTCCTCCAGACTTTGGGATATTATTTATAGGCACTTCATCCAAATATCTGGCTCAAACTTTGGGAGATCTCTTCTGGCACGTGAGCGGGCCCACACGATCGATCCCATGCAATTTCGACTCGATATGTGCTCGATACGAACGTAATTCATATTAATCAAGATTTTGTCCATTGGAGTCGAAATTTGGCATTATCATTCTTTAGCTTGTATGTAGGCTCCTATGAAAATTTCATAGCATTTGGACCTGTGGTTTGCGAGATATGATTGATGCAAATTCCAGTCTTTGGTTGGCTGTTCTTTTCAAATCGATACATTCCTATCATTCTATTCGACTCAATCTCGAGCACGCGTGTGCTAGGTGATGTGGCGCGATTCTTCGATATTTCCACCTTTTGTGTCGAGTCGACCGAGTCTTATTCGTACCCAATACCGGAGCCTTGTTCGTATCGATGCTTGTGGTTGTTTGTATCGATCGTGTTTCGTCTCATTTGCATCGATCAACTGAATGTCCACTCCGTATCGATGAGGGATTTCGTATTGATGAAAGGTCGATAGATATGAAGCATGTGTGATTGGTCGATACAAAATGAACACTGACATTACAATCAATGGATACGAAGTGATTCTTTTTCATGGACGTTGATTAGTAGACCTGATGGATATGAAACCACTCGATGGATGCGAATAAGGCTACGTTGGATCGATACGAACACGATGGATACGAGGCTAAGTTACTTTGATCGGTACGAACATGATGGATTCGAACAATGCGGTCATGGACGGATTCGAATAGATCGACTCGATCATAGCTCAGTGATCGATATGAACAACGTGCTTTCCTTAACTTGTATCGATCATATCTCGATCATATGAACTCCGATTGACTTGAAATTTGAAACATTGGTTTTTATGGCTTTGCTTGTCTTGCCTTGTCAATTATAGCTCAATTTGGATTTGGACAAAATTCATCGATATCCATAGTGAACCTGTGATGTATAATCGATACTTGGGATGGTTAATCATTGATTTTCAGTTAATTTCTTGATATCTCAGCCTTGCTAAAAGCTAGGATAAAAATACCAGTACCAATAGATAGTAAGAAGTCGCTCGTTATTCAAAAATAAAGCAAAACCAAGACAGTAACATGCCACGGTCGATTTGTGCAAAGAAAAGAATGCTGAAAGTAACTATTTAGACAATATGGAGGTACCCTTGGAAAAATTCCCAGTGATATGATCCTAAAGTACTTTGATCCAAAACAAATCAAAACTGTCAATGTTTTCCAACCTGCATCATAGTAGTCATGTAGCCTGAATTTCATTTAGGATCAGTTCCTACATTGTTGTTTCTTGAGTTCCTGAACAAGGAGAATTTGTGCTTGCTTGTTCAATAAACTCCTCTGTCATAAATTCTTTCTCTATCCACATATATAACTAATTCAAAATGTGTTGTTGGTGCACGATTGAATCTTCAATTTTTTATTAGCATAAATATTAATTGTACAATTTCTTATGGATTTTAAATTCAAGGTAATTGCATAAAATGGTCATTGGTCAATATACAAACCTTATATTTATTATTTAATTGAGTACTTCTCTTTGCACCATATCCATTTCGAGCCTAACATGGTTGAACGTCTTAACTCTCAATTTTGAAGTTTTACGCTTTTTTAGTTTTACTAAACCGGTCCTTGTATACAAAGAATACAGTGATATATACATTGGGACCCTTAGTTGCATTACACCCAAATAATATGAAATAGGGACTTCGCCTAAAAAAGGTCCAACTTCCATTCTTGAACCAAGAACAACAGATAGTTGCTTTTAGACCAAACAAACAACATGTGGAACACGGACATTCATTTCGATTCACACTTAAAGAGATTAAAAGATGAATGAAAGTGATGAAGGGCGAGCACAAAATTAAGCCAAGTTCTATCAAGATGGATAGTATTCTACATAAGATTCCATATTTCTCTCCAAAAGATATAGAGCATAACAAAAATGCTTATTAAGTTAGCCTACCTGTTAAAAAGTATATTTAGCGACGGAAAGCAAGATTGAAACAGGTGAACCAAACAAGGCCTAATAAGCTGAAAAATGAATATTCTTAGTTTAGGTTTTATTTTCATTCAAATAGGGTTGAAAATATTAATAAAAGTTATATTTTAATCGGAATACAAATTTTGTATGCTGCCTAAAAATACCCTAAATGAAATTTCATGAATGGATATGCAGGATAAGGTCGGATCATGTTTTAGCAATCCAGGAATAGGAGCAAGTGGTGTGATAGTGGATGGTGGGGTTTGCAGGTGACTGGTGGTACCTAATGTTGACTGGTTGTACCTAACGTTGACAAACTAATAATGATTTCAGAAGAAGACTAAAAACTGGTTTATATACCACAATGTATCTACATGTTCCCGCAACCTATTGATGGGTGGTAGTAGCACATGTTGCCCCTTTATGATTAAGTTTGTACAATTATTAAAAAAATATTAAACTAAGTTGTTAAAGTCATTAAATTCATTAACAACATAACAAACTCCATTTATAATAGAACGAGGGCGATTGATTACCAACCAGGCCTAGATTTTCTGTATGAGTATATATATAAAAGACACATACAAGTACCAACTAATACATACTAGAACTTGATTCCCCAATGACATATGTGGTCGGCCAAGCAACGGTAGTACGAAATGCGTCTTCCATGTATGTACACTCTGATGTAGGTCTCTATAGCAATTCATCATTGATGTTCACAAACTTTACCCAAAATTTTACCGCATCTTTTCCCAATGGAACAAAGTGAACCATCATTGTTGGAACCATTGAAATGATAGTTAATAGCCACTAGTAGTCCCGTTTCACCCACATCAATCAACTTGCATTTATTATGTGCTACCATATTTGCACTCTTTTGGGTAAGCAAAAAATGCATGAATTATCGTATTTTTGGGTAATTATATTATATTAGGAATTTAGAAACACTACAAGGGAGAAAAAAGGTTCCATGAGGTGTTATTGTAGCTTTACAAGGAGAAGTCACAATGCTTGCTCTAGCCTTGTAAGGAGTAGTCGCAACACTTGCTTTTTCAACTACAACTTTTAATTTTAGCCATGCTATTTTCCTACCAATGGCCTCTTTAATGCATGACATATCAGTTGTGGGTCGCCACAAGAAAGCATCTCCTTTGTTGGCATAGTCTACCCAAACCACAACGGCTAATGGACCAAGTCGAATTCTAGTCTTCCTTTGGCAACTAACACTTCATCTTCACTGCAACCGTAAAGCTTGCATTTTTTGGTTTGTGCTACTAGTTTTACTCTAAAAAGAACAATAAATTTAACGGGAAAAGGTATGTATACAATTACAAATAGTTACCATGAATTATAAAATTTACCATAATGTCTTCCTTCATGTATCCTCGCATTGCAATAACACAATTAGCAGGCCACACTACTGACTTAATTTAGGCTTCTCCTAGTAGTGACAAACTTATGGTATGCCCCTATAAATAAATACCTGCTTCCTTTACACAATCTATAACGACTTTCATTGTATATGGTCCAATATAAATGTCAATGGAAACCTCATTAGGATCAGGGACACTACTCTCCCTTCGGCAACAATTTCGTTGGTTCCATCCCAATTCAATAACTCACATATGTTGCCATCGCCCTATAATTATTCAATCAAAAATTATATTAATTATTGGTTTGAAAACAAAACTACAAATGATGTTATATAAGCAATTTATGTCAATATCTGCTTCCTTTACACAATCTATAACGACTTTCATTGTATATGGTCCAATACAAATGTCAATGACAACCTCATTAGGATCAGGGACACTACTCTCCCTTCAGTAACAATTTCGTTGGTTCCATCCCAATTCAATAACTCACATTTGTTGCTATTGCCCTATAATTATTCAATCAAAAATTATATTAATTATTGGTTTGAAAACAAAACTACAAATGATGTTATATAAGCAATTTAAGTGATTTTTACCATTTCAACCGTGCTCCCTTTTTTTTATATATTTCCTTACCTATCAAAGTGAAAATAGCAATAACAACAGTTAAAAGTTTAATTTTGAAATTCTAAATGAAAATTATATTGATTATTGGATTAGAACTAAACTACAAATGATGTTATATCAGTAATAGAAGTGATTTCTACCATTTCAGTTGTGCTTCCTTCTTTCGAACATTCTTTACCTTGTCAAAGCAAAAAATAGCAGTACTAATAGTTAAAGGTTTAGATTTTGAAATTTAAAGAAACTCATAAAAAATCAACGATGTAATAAGTGAACTTTCTGAGGTAGATTTTCTTGCTTTTTCTTTAGCATGTGTACCATACTCTTCATTTATGAAATTCTTTTCTAACATTGAGTTATTTGCTTATTTCTATATTATGACAAAGCTTGGTTAAGCATAGCCCCTTACTAGTGCTCTTAAGTGTCCTGGTCTATCGTTCCCCAATACTTATACAATTGAATCTTCTTTGACATTATTTTTTGAGTAGGATTGTCTTGCATTATTAATTTTTTAATATTCTCCTACATAAATTGATAAACATAAAGGCTATATACGATGGTAAAATTATCACAATTTTTATTTGCTGATAAAATCAAATATTCGTACAAGAATATTTGCAACATTCGTGTTCACTGGTTCGCTATTTTTTTAATGCGAGGTTTAACCCAAAAATCAACTCTAGCTAAGGACAATGAATCCTGACTTTCCTATTTCTACATTTAGAAAGACATTGAATAAATCAATGGATGGTTAATTAAATAACTAGGTAAATAATGCTACAATTAATTAACTAACCAAATCGTCAATCTAGCTATTCCTCTACGTCCAGTTGTGTGCGGCAATTGTTTTTGCCTAATGGCAATATATTTCTCACTTCGTGCCTGGAAGAAGGTAAGGGATAAACAAAGTCAGGGGATGCCATAGATAAAAAAAAAATATTTTTGAATTCAGGTAACGAGGTAGCATGCCATAGATGAAGAAATGTACAGAGTTGTTGCATGGTACAACTACATGTACTTAGATGATATGTGTTGGTTTTTAACATAAATACCAGAAAAATTAATGTATGTATTGTAAATGTACAGAGCTGCTTATCAGTTCTTTAACCATGGACTTTTTATTAAAAATTAAAAATCACCCATTTGTGGTTACTGACATTGAGCTGAGTGCATGCTAAACATGCATACAAGATGGCCATGCTTATAGTTAAAATCAGACTGTTAACGAAGCTACGCCTAGGCATATTGAGTAGATGTACTAGTGATATTAAATTCTTAGTAATAATGGTTGTTAAAAAATTTATTTAGCAGACACATTTTTCATCCTCAATCCACGTTTTATGCTTTAGCATGCAACATAGCTGCCTTCCGTCCACATTTTCCACTACAGTTTATTTACAACGTATATCATTGCAGCATTTAATTCAGAACATTTATAATACCACAATGAGTTTCATCGTTTCAGCATTTTGCCACTACCTTATGTCCGTGTCTAGTTTCAATGCTACTGGGTTTAACTAAGCAAAGAAGAATTCCTTTTTTGGTATGAACCGCCTATTAAAAGTATAATTGGGGTCCATGTCCATAAGGGTTTTTTTAAAAGCAACTAACAAAACCAAGCATTTTCTCATTTATCTGTACTTTGGCGACCGCGCCAAGCGGCAAGGCATGTAAACTGAGCAAAAAAGTTCTTTTCCCGCTTTAGCCAAAATTAGCCCTTTGTTGTTTTTCTACCAGCAGTAAATTAGCCCTTTGTTGTTTTTCTACCAGCAGTATAATGCTTATTGTCCTAGTACTAGTAGTCAATTTATGTCTGTGATAATTTTTCTAAGCATAGCTAAGAATTACAAGAGTTGATTTATTTTTTATATTTAAAATGATAAAAGGCAAAAGATAAAAATAAAGGTATATTTGTTTTTCATGCAGACATAAGTTCTACTTTAGATTTGTTATATTAGTAGCTATATATATCAATAATGAACATATAATTCGATTAGTTCAATTTAGACAAATGTAAATAATTATATCATAACTTGAATTAGATATAAATAATTATATCATTAACTCAATTAGTTGAGTCTGAACAGAGCATACCTAAACCGAGCATAATGTGAATTTAATGAAAAATTATCCACCTTGCAGTTCATATGTAATGAAAGTATGAGAAAATGAAAGGAAGATCCGCAAGAAATCTTACCTTAAACTCCAAACTTGCTTTTTCCTTTACAAACTTTCTCCACTCCTTCACGTTTTTGATGTTGTAAGGTTTCAATGCAAGTCTTTCTTCTTCCATCGTTGTTTAATTATTATTCTAACCAATCTAATTTTTGAGGTTCTTCAAATGGTTTTCATTGGTTGAAATATGGAGGGTTTTTTTCCATTCATCGTCCACTTTAAATCTAGCCTACAAATCAGAAGGGAAAAACTGGTATTATTTCATATTAAAATGAATTTAAAAGGACATTCTGCTAAATATATTATTTTTTAAATAAATTCATTATTATGCGACAAAAATAGTAACTTTTCACGTCTGAATGAAATCCTACAAGGCAGTTTTTAATTCATCACTTAGAAGCTTCCAATCACTAAGTGTAACCGAAACAAGCTTCTGTACTAACGGTCCAAGATAAGAAGATAAGTGTATCGAGTCTTCTCCTATCGGTATGGCTGCCTCATTGAATTCAACTTCTGTTCGATTCTCAAGATTTAACAGAAGTCTTTTTATTTTCTTTGGTCCTCTACCATGCAATTTCAGCTTCGATTGGCCTCTCGATTTCCATCTCGGCAACAACATTTTCTTCACAAGCTATTTAATATTCCTCACACGTTTCATTTTCTTCACAAGGCATTCCAAATTCTTCACGCATTTCATTTTCTTCGCGGGCATTTCATTTCCTTCACGCTTTTCATTTTCTTCACAAAGCATTTCATTTTCTTCACATGACATTTGTATGGTGTCGTGCCCTAATTCTTGTTCCTTCTCTTTGTGGCAAGATTCATCAGTTGGCATAATATATTTGACTTTGGCTTATACTTTTTGGATTTCTCATTCTTCAATAGTTGGTGAGTGCATACACTACTTGTATGCATATCATTTTTCTGGGAAAAAAAACATTAATAAAAGCAATTTCAATGTTAAGGTCATCACATATTTAATGGAAAATAAGTTGCTAAAAAAGATATACAGAAAAATGCAGTTTTCATTTAGTAATTTTGAACACTTATGCAACTTAACTTGCGGTTACCTTACGATTCCTAATTTTCATGGAGATGGTTATAAGTTTCTGAAATATAACAACCTCCTGTACCCTTTTTGATCGACCCCCTTATAAGTAGTCTAAACAATTTTGTAAAGGTTGAATGTTTCAAAAATTTAAGAAGGTAGCATAAGTAGCTTTAAAATTAGTGAGTATCATAGCTTTCAAATATGGCTAGCTTGACGGCTATAGCTAATGCATGAGAATCATAGGTGCGAAGCGTTCCTTTCCATAAGGTTGGTGCTAAGTCCGTCCTTCTGGCCTTAGGTAATGGCAATTCGGAAAAGAGAATCTCTATTCTTCGAAGCAGCAAATTAAAAAACGAAATAACTAGTTACAGTAGGCATGAAGGGCTTAAAATATGAGAAGCGGCAAACATATTTCTTACAATTTTCAATGTAATTTCATTAGCGTTTTTAATATAGAAATGACTAAAATAGTCTTATTCTGGGAAGTTTACTAGCAAATTACCATTAATGTTTACCCGTTTTTACAGGAGAGTGTATACATGTGTGGTTGGGTATACGTTCATTACTCATAAGTCACAAATTTCAAACATCACGAATAACTTGTTGAGTTTTTTATTGTTAATATTTTGAACAAGTATTTTATTTACTAATACGAAAATTTTGAGTAGTAAAAGGAATAAACAATGGTAGCAGCGGGCAATCTATAATCGTATTCAAAAACCTAAGTTCGATAATAAGCCGTGCAACAAAACTGTATAAACAACACATAATAAAATACCCCAGTGAAACCATGCATTAATCCAAGCTTATCTCCATTCAGAGCTACTTCATTTGATAACTCTTGTAACACCGGATATTTTCAACCATTCACCTCCGCACATGTCGGACTTGAATTGTTCAAAATACCGAATTGTAAAATAAATGTGACAAAACTCAGAATATGCAGTAAATAAATAAATCACAGATCATAGATACTGGGTAATAAATGCAGCGGAAGTAAAGGGATAGTAGTTCATGAAGCTACTATAAATATACATCAAGTTAAACCAGATACAACATAAGTAAAAATATGAAGGTCAAGTACAAGGCCGAATACATCGCTGGACTCAACTGAACAACTGGAATCAACTAGATAACTGAAAGTGAAGTAGATAGCTGGATCTCCAAGCGAAGCTCCAACTCCGAAGGTGAGTCTCAAATGTTGTATCACTCAGTCTGAGTCGAGCGAAAAGCAAAAATACAAAACACTCGAGTCAGACATACATACTTATAAATGTAAACCAACTCAAATAAGCTGTAATATAAGGTACAAGTAACTTAAAGGATGCTTGGGACCGCCCATCCTCTAAGGATCCGTTAAACTATTTATTGTGCAATATTTCTCTATTATAATAATGTTTATTAGTAAAATAAACTTACTTTAAAATAGCGTTAAGGCTTTACATTTTCCACTTTAACACGTAATAGTGCCAATAGTCTATACAGTACCTGCGTAACTCCTAATCGGGAGGCTACGAGAAGATACTTCATAGATACGACACAAATCAAACTCATACAAGGCTCGCTAGGATAGGTGACACGACATAACTAGGCAATGCCAGGGAAGATATACGAATTACGTATCCTGGCTGGTGGTGATGCATAGCAGCTACTACCGGCCACCTCAAGCCACACCCCAAAAATCAAAAATCAAAAGTGGCCACCAAATCGATCTCAAAGTCAGAATTTAATATTAAAGGAGTGTGTCCGATAAGAGGGGCTACCACTGGCCCGTAAGCGCTCCTGTTTTAGTCACCTTATGTCAAGTCACGGGAGTCGGGTCCACGTATATATCTCAAAGGAACGCCGCTACCACCCTACTTCATTCTGGAATCTCCACCGCATACACGGTTGTTTAAGTGGTTTTCAGAGTTGGCAGAGAGTATGACAACTTCCGATTCCGGTTTCTTTAACAACCAAACGTTATTATTGCCCATGGATATTTATTTCAAAACCTTTTCTATTCCAAAACCATTTAAATTCAAACACTAATACTTTCCAAAATAATAGCCAATTTCAAAAATAGTATGATTTCCAAATCCATATACTTTCCAAAATAATATCCATTTTCAAAACTATATACTCTATTATTTCATTTCAAAACCAACCAATATATCATTTCCATTTCAAAACCAAAATATAATATATCATTTAAATTCCAAACCAAATCCATATATTATTTAAATAAAACTCAAATGTCAAATCATTGAATATTTCCTTCGATTTATTAAACTTGAAATATTCTTTTAATTCATCATAAATCAAACCACTTTATAAAGCCATATTCTTAGATCTTCAGTTTCAATAAGTTCAAATTGATATGTTTAAATACAATTCTTATTTAAATACAATTTCAAATAAATTCATTTCCAAAGCCATATTACTTTCAAGTTATAACAACGCTGAAACCAAACACTTTGAAACATATTTATTTTGACCATTTAAATTCAATGTCAAATAATATTCATTTTAAAGTTTTAGCATTTATAAGTCTATTCATTCAATTATAACCGAAATATTGTATATTTCAGCTACACTAAAATTTCAGTTTTAGCCAGTTTAACTTACAAAAATCACATTTCACGCTTCAAAAATATACATTTGGTTATCATTGAACTCATGATTTAATAAAATAAAATTTTATCAATAAATATCTAAATTAAACTATAATTAATTAACAAGTCAAAATTACCCTATTTTACTTAACTTTTATTTTAACAAATAACTTTACACTTTATTTTAAAATATCCATCCCACAAATAAGATACCCTTATCACTGAATTTACTAAAATTTCATTTGAAAACTAAATTTCCAATTATCAAGTTAAGTCATTTTTAGATGCATTTTTCCATTTAAATCATAATAATTTATTTTTACAAAACATACCATAAATCAAGTATTATCTCGTAGTTAATATAACAGTCCAACCCTCTTATAAATATATTCATCTAGACATCAATTAACTATGGTACCAAATTAAATAAATTTTATAACTAAGTCCAATCAAAACTACAGTTCATTTTATCCACTCAAAATACATTATTTATTATACAAGCCTTATTCATTTCAAGAAATAACCTTCATTAAATTTACTAGGTTAGATTTTAGATTCCAAATTAAATCAAACTTAATTATTGAAATAGTGATCATAAATAAAATCTTTAAATTACAATTTAAAACCAGATAAAGATTTTTAAATGACAATCTAAACCAATTATCAACTCATACAATTTTAACTTATAGGAAATCAATATCTCAATATCTCTTTATATTCAAATCCTTAAATCAACTTTTTAATCAAAATTCCATATATTTAAAATTCAAAATACTAAAAAAATTTAGAGAACTATTATAAAAATTTATCCATGGGCTTGTATAAAATTTTCTAACCTAGGTCAAGTGATACGGATATGTATCACTTCAATTCGTAATTTAAAAAGAAAAATTCGGGTTATATCATTTCAAACCCACAATTCCCAGTAAAATAAATACAATAAAAATCACTCGAGCCTATCATTTCAACTCATAATGATTTTCCTTATTCTAATGTCCGTTCGAATATATATCATTTCAACCCATAGTGATAGGGAACTTGCAGTGTGATAAACGGGAAATAAAGTAACAGTAGCATATAATATCATATCGATATGTAACAGGTATATAAACAACATTTTAACACCATATAAATATCATAGGCATGTATGAATAACATATCAATTTATACGGATCCACTTGTCATCATTTCACAATAATATAAGTGCATATGTCTAGAGTGATAAAACTCACCTTTTAAAGGCTAAAATTGACAAACTCAGAATAAAAATCCAAACTCCGCAAAGCACGAAAAAGCACGACAAAGCATAATGCAAACTTGAGTGGATGAAAAGTCAGATCCAAATCTTGTATGTAAACAATATTACATACATAAGAATATGATTCAATACGAAAGAATAGAGGTTAAAACAATGGAAAAACAAACGAATCAAAGTGGCATAACTTGCCTAATCAATCAATGGCTTGGCTACACCACATATGGGTTCAACCATCATCTTGTGTTGCTTGGTCATGATGGTTAGAGGTGTGTTAGGAGAAGATGGAGGTCGAGCAAACAGGAGAAAAACAAAGGAGAAACAAAAGAAAATGGAAAAGGAGGAGGAAGAGAAGCCATGGATCTAGAGTTTGCAAAAAAAAATCTCACGCAAATGACTTTGAAACGAGAAGCTTTTCACGTGAATTGTAAAATTAGATTACGGCTAGAGTTTACAATACACAGCTATGGTAGGTAATTAAATAGATAGGCAAATAAAAAGGAAAAAAATAATGAGGCTAGTGAATGAATGGGATTTATTTCTTATTTAATAAAAGAAACTTATGTAATATCTTCCAATCAGAAGAGGCAAATAAAGAAGTGAGATAATTGGGAAGATTTTGTTCGTGATTTGATAGAGTAATGCACGGCTATAATAGGTGAGAAAGGTTGATAATTAATAAAGAGGGTAGAAAATAAAAAGGCTAGCAAATTAAAAGGCACATTTTAATGAAAAAAAATCTTATCTATTTTTTTCTTTGTTTGCATGCAAAGAAAAGGTAACAAACAAACAAAACAAGTAACCTATATCTCTTGAAATTCCTAAGTTATTATTAAAAGTAACATCAATCAAAAATCAAATAAATATATTCAAAGTTTATACAAATAAAATAGAAATAAAAATTAGAGACACAAACATAGGGAAATAGAAAATAAAATAGAGAAAGTCATTTCATGTAAGCACTATATTTTTATCTAATTTAAAAAGTATAAGTTTAAATTCCCAATAAATCCATATTAACATTGGTTTACATACTAATACATTAATAATTCCCATTTCATCCTAGTTTTCAATTAATATAGTAATTAAATTCATTTACTTATCATTAAATTCATTTATTATAGATTACATTCCAATTGATTAAAATTGAATCCCATAACTTGATTTGATTTAATTTTCATCTTTATACTGCCCACTATTTCTCTATAAGCCGGGTTACATTAGTTTTATATTACATTACATTGATACACGCCTATTTACATCTTAAATTTGTATAAATGTTACTTTTTTTAAATGTGTACTTTTGTCAATTGTACACATTAATTAAGGTTTAAAACCAATTAAATAAATTTACCTTAGTTCCATTCTTTTTACCAATTTATTACTTTATAAATAAATTTACGTTTCTATTTAATTTATACATTCACACCTCCCGTTAGTGCATTAATTCTCATTAATGACATTAAAGATTTTCTATTTAATTTATAGACTAAATAGACAACTTGTAATAGCTGTTGCCATTACCCTTTAATTTACCCTTAAATTTATTATATATTCAACTAATTGTTATAATTACTTACCTAATGTTGAATTTACTCAATTGCTGTAGATTACACACCAATTCATTCATTTGCACCACACTTACCCTTATTTTCTTATATTAAAATTTTATACCCAAATCTAACATTTACAACTAAATTATTAGACTAATTAAATAGTAATTTAAAACTGTTCCTATCACTTTAAGTCACATTAATGAATTCATTATTGTTTACAAATCAAATATCACAATTAGTCAATTAACATTGATTTACTTCAATTGATATTAATCATACATTATCTCATTAATGATTCAACATTTACACTTATGGTTTCATTGTTCACAACAAATGTTACCATTCTTATATACCCAATCTTTATTCAAGAGTCATTTATTCCTTCTATAAATTTGAATGTTTGCATTGGTTTTCTTACATTAATTTATAGCCAAGTATACCAATTTAAATTACTTCAGTAAATTGTAATTTCATTTCAATTGTTACTAATTAGTTTTAATTACCATTGTTCAATTTTAAATTAACAAGGTTTTCTTTCATATTAAATTATCAAAACTTTTTAACTTAACAAATTAAATTATTTAAAATTTTACGGATCGTTACACTCTCCCCCACTCTAAATTTTTCGTCCCCGAAAAGGAATGAAGCAAGGAAACAGAGAAAAACAAGATAGAAGGAGAAAGGATTAAGACAAGAGGAAAAGAATAACCAAGAAAGGAGAGGGATTGGAAAAAAAATTAAGATAATAATTTAAAACCATGAAAACTTCAACTTATATTAATTATTAATTTCATCTATTTGATTTCACCTAAGTTAAATAAATTTTATCTATTTCTAATTTCACTATCTTATCACCCAATTATCTTAAATTAACAATTTCCAAAATCATAAATTTGAAAATCATTTATTATACCCATATTTTATTCAATAAATATAATTCTTCTTTATTCCAAGTTGTTATTAAATTTATTCCACTTAATATATCTAATCACATACATTAAGTGTATTTCATTTTATTGTAGCTACTCCAATTTATTTATAATTTCCTTTTACATTGTATATTATCCAATTATATAGTTAACTTTTAAATAATTTAGGTTAGTTACATTAGAATGCAATATAATATTATATAAATAAAATTTTCTAATCCAATTATTCAAGTTTACATATTTATTCAAATTTTTGGTTTCATTTATAATTGACATTATCCATCAAGAAAAGATTTAAGAATTAAATTTCCGATTAACTTCAACTATTTTAGAGATAATTAAGTATACCCAATATAAATCAAATTAAATCTTAAATCATATATCACATATATTATAAATCAAGTCATATTTTAGAAAATCCAAATCAATTTACTTCTCCAAAGCAAGACTGTAGCAAAACTACAACATGGTCTTTTCCCTTCGAAACTCGAAAATGAATGTCGATGATGCTGTAGTCATTATCGAAATTATTTTCCAGTGAAAAAGAAAAGAGGACTGATTTACAAATTCAAATTCCATGAAACAATTTCTACCTGAAATACTTTAATAATACGCCCTTAAAGCTTCAAACACAAAGTCTGAAAACATCAGATATTAAATTCTTAGTTTCTTATTTTAAATTCATTAAAATTTCCAAATTAATCTATAACCATATTTTATATTCCAATTATTTATATCTATGAACAAAAGTTAGTGGTTACAAGCTATATACAAAGTCAAATACTATTTATCAACATCCAATTCAATTAACTTTCAAAATTCAGAAAATTATACTTATACATATATAATATAATTGTGCAAAAATTTATTCATTTACTAAGTTTGAAACAATATTGTGTCCGTTTGCTCTGTTCAAGTGTTTTGGGGATTCTATCGATAGCATTGTTTAGACAAATCGATCGAAAACCCAAATCAACATCAACAACTCAAACAACACAATATATAAAACATTTTAAATATAGATTTGCAAAGCAAGGATAGAGATTCAAATTTGATTAACACAACCAAAGAGAATTTTGATTTGAAAATAAGTTGGAAACAAAAGGTGGGATGATTAACTAACCGAATAAGGAAATGGGTAAGCTCGTATAAATCGCGGACAGCCTTAACTAGGTCAATCGCGACTTCCAGAATTAGATCGATGCAGAATCCTAAGGAAAATCTCATTCGATCTCAAGAGATAGAATTCGGGACAACAAGAGATATTAGCATCGTAAACCGAGGATATATAGAAATCTCCGGTGAATCAACGCTAATTGTAAAGGAGTTCCACCCCTTTACAAGCCATTTGAAGTGAAGTTGTGGGATACTCCAGAATCAAAAGAATATGAATAGTGAGGGATAAGAATGAATTTCGGAACCGATGGAACGTTCCAAAATCCAAAGGAAACAAAGTCAAAGAGGAAGAGATTCAAGCTCGAACGAAAGTGATACTGTAAATAAATTTACCATATATTCTAAGTTTTGCCTAGAGCCAAAGCTCTGATACCAAATGTAACACCCGGTATTTTCAACCATTCGCCTCCGCACATGTCGGACTTGAATTGCTCAAAATACCAAATTGTAAAATAAATTTGGCAAAAATCAGAATATGTAGTAAATAAATAGAACACAAACACAGAGTAATAAATGCAGCGGAAGTAAAGGGATAGTAGTTCATGAAGCTACTATAAATATACATCAGAGTTAAACTAGATACAACAGAAGTAAAAATATGAAAGTCAAGTACAAGGCTGAATACATCCTTGGACTCAACTGAATAACTGGAATCAACTGGATAACTGAAAGTGAGGTAGATAGCCGGATCTCCAAGTAAAGCTCTAACTCTGAAGGTGAGTCTCAAATGTTGTATCACTCAGTCTGACCCGAGCGTAAAGCAAAAACACAAAACAATCGAGTCAGGACATACATACTTATACAATGTAAACCAACTCAACTGAACTGTAATATAAGGTACAAGTAACTTAAAGGATGCTTGGGACCGCCCATCCTCTAAGGATCTGTTAAACTATTTACTATGTAGTAAAATTTCGCTATTATAATAATGTCTATTAGTAAAATAAACTTACTTTAAAATAGCGCTAATGCTTTACATTTTCCATCTTAACACGTAATAGTGCCAATAGTCTATACAGTACCTGCGTACCTCCTGATCGGGAGGCTATGAGAAGATACTGCATGGGTATGACACAAATCAAACTCGTACAAGGCTTGCTAGGGTATGTGGCACAGCACAACTAATGCCAGGGTATACATACCAATTACGCATCGGGGCTGGTGGTGACGCATAGCAGCTACTACCGCCCATCTCAAGCCATACCCCCAAAAATCAAAAATAAAAAGTGGCCACCAAGTAAATCTCAAAGTCAGAATATAATATCTAAGGAGTGTGTCCGATAAGAGAGGCTACCTCATTGGCCCGTAAGTGCTCCTGTTTTAGCCACCTTATACCAACTCACTGGAGTCAGGTCCACGTATATACCTCAAAGGAACGCCACCGACATCCAGCTTCGTTCTGGAATCTCCACCGTGTACACGGTTGTTAAAGTGGTTTTCGGAGTTGGCAGAGAGTATGACAACTTCTGATCCCGGTCCCTTTAACAACCAAACGTTATTATTGCCTATGGATATTTTTTTCAAAACCTTTTCTATTCCAAAACCATTTAAAATCAAATATTATTACTTTCCAAACTAATATCCAATTTCAAAAATAGTAATATTTCCAAATCCATATACTTTCCAAAATAATATCCATTTTCAAAACTAAATACTATATTATTTCATTTCAAAACCAACCAATATATCATTTCCATTTCAAAACCAAAATATAATATATCATTTAAACTCCAACCAAATCCATATATTATTTAAATAAAACCCAAATGTCAAATCATTGAATATTTCCTTCAATTTATTAAACTTGAAATATTCCTTTAAATCATCTTAAACCAAACCACTTTATAAAGTCATATTCTTAAATCATCAATTTCAGTAAGTTCAAATTTATATATTTAAATACAATTCTTATTTAAATATAGTTTCAAATAAATTCATTTCCAAAGCGACATTACTTTCAAGTTCTAACAACTTTGAAATCAAACACTTTGAAACATATTTGTTTAGACCATTTAAATTCAATGTCAAATAATATTCATTTCAAATTTGTAGCATTTATAAGTCTATTCATTCAATTATAACTTTACAAAACATTATATATTTCAACTACACTAATATTTCAATTTTTAGCCAATTTAACTTATAAAAATCAGATTTCACGCTTCAAAAATATCCATTTGGATATCATTTAACTTATGATTTAATAAAATAAAATTTTATCAATAAGTACACAAATTAAACTATAATTCATTAATAAGTTAAAATTACCCTATTTTACTTAACATTTATTTTTAATAAATAACTTTACAGTTTATTTTAAAATATCCATCCCACAAATAAAATGCCCTTATAACTAAATTTACTTAACTTTCCTTTGAAAACAAAATTTCCAATTATCATGTTAAGTAATTTTAAGTTGCATTTTTCCACTTAATCATAATCATTTATGTTTACAAAACATAACTGTAAATCGAGTATTTTCTCATAGTTAATATAACAGTCCAATCATCTTTATAAATCTATTCAACTAGACATCAATTAACTATGATTGCAAATTAAATAAATTTTATTACTAAGTCCAATCAAAACTATAGCTCATTTTATCTACTTAAAATACATTATTTATTATACAAGCCTTATTTATTTCAAGAAATAACCTTTATTAAATTTACTAGGTTAGATTTTAGATTCCAAATTAAACCAAAATTAATTATTGAAATACTGATCATAAATAAAATCTTTAGATTATAATTTAAAACAAAATAAAGATTTTTAAGTTACAATCTAAACCAATTATGGACTCATACAATTTTAACTTATAGGAAACCAATATCTCAGTATCTCTTCATATTCAAATCCTTAAAACAACCTTTTAATCAAAATTCCATATATTTAAATTCAAAATACTTAAAAAATTCAGAGAACTATTATAAAAATTTATCCATGGGCCTGTATAAAATTTTCTAACCTAGGTCAAGTGATATAGATATGTATCATTTCAATCCTTAATTTAAAAAGAAAATCCGGGTTCTATCATTTCAAACCCGCAATCCCAAGTAAAAAAATACAATAAAAATCACTCGAGCCAATCATTTCATCTCATAATGATCTTCCTTATTCTAATGTCCGTTCGGGTATATATCATTTCAACCCATGGTGATAGGGAACTTGTAGTGTGATAAACTGGAAATAAAACAACAGTAGCATATAATATCATATCTGATGATGTAATAGGTATATAAACAACATTTTAACATCATATAAATATCCCAAGCATGCATGAATAAAATATCAATTTATATAGATCCACTTGTCATCATTTCACAATAATATAAGTACATATATGTAGAGTGATAAAACTCACCTTTTAAAAGCTAAAATTGACAAACTTAGACTAAAATCCAAACTCCGCAAAGCACGAAAAGGCACGACAAAGCACAATGCAAACTTGAGTGGATGAAGAGTCAGATCCAAATCTTGTATGCAAACAAATATTACATACATAATAAGATGATTCAATACAAAAGAATAGAGGTTAAAACAATGGAAAAATAAACGAATCAAAGTGGCATAACTTGCCTAATCAATCAATGGCTTGGCTACACCACATATGGGTTCAACCATCATCTTGTGTTGCTTGGTCATGATGGTTAGAGGTATGCTAGGAGAAGATGTATGCATATGTTTATATGGTCTTGTTTATTTGTTGTATGCAAGATCATTATCAAGGCTTTCCATTTCATTCAATTCAAATCGGGTTTGTCGTGCTTTTGGAATCGCTCTTGTGTTTGTTGTTTTGGTCTCTAGCTTCGAAAAGGTGAGTCTTTCTCACTCTGACATATTTACTTATGAAATAGTAAATTGATGGCAAGTGTATAGTAATATAAAATGTTTATGCAAGTTAATGATGATCATATGATATGCTATGCCATGTTATTACCATGTTAAAACTGTTAGTTATCACGTGACATTTGATATATTGCGACATTGACATTGTTTATATTGTTTATGCATAAGATCACACTGCAAGTTCCCTGTTAGAATAGAATCACTATGGGTTGAAATGATACATACCCGAACGGACTTTAGAATAGGAAAAAAATTGTTATGGGCTGAAATGATAGGCCTGAGCGATTTTTATTGTATTTTATTTGACTTGGGATTGCGGGTTTGAAATGATAGAACCCGGGTTTTCTTTGTTAACTACGGATTGAAATGGTATATATCCGTATCACTTGACCTAGGTTAGAAAATTATATACAGACCCTGTGGTATATTTTTAAATGATTTTTATTAAAATATGTATTTTTAAAAGTATGAAATTTTGATTTAAAAATATATATTTTATGGTTTTAAGAAAATTAAATATTAAGTCTTGAAATTGTGAATTTGAGTACGTAAATGTGAAATAATTGAGATTTTAGACTTTAAATTTTATTTTAAAATGTAAATAAATAATGGAAATTAAATTTAAAGTTTTAAAATTATATATGAAGTAAAATTTTAAGTTTTATTTAATTTATATGTTAATAAACAGTGAATTTTGACTTAATAAATGAATGGAGTTTTTAAATTGAATATTTGATCTAAAAATTTTGTTGTGTTAAATCATATGTTAAAATGATTTTAAATGTGAAATTTTGAAGTCTAGAAATATGAATTTTAAGTTATAATAAAAATTTGGAGTTTTATTATTATTTTCGAAAAGCTAAAATGAAATCTGGAATTTTATAGCATTTTCAAAATGTTGTAGTCTTTTGACAGCATTTTTAAATGCTATTGTTTTGAATCTAACAATGTTTGAAATAACTAAATATCTATTACGACATCTTATAAATGCCGTTATTATTGAACTAAACCATTTTTGGAAACTATAATCTACGATAGCACTTTATAAATGCTGTCGTTGCTATAATTTGACAATGTTTGAAATGTTATAGATTTTAACACTGTTTGAGTTATATTTTAAAGTGTTAAATGATTTAACTTTTGGAAATTGATTAATTGTGAAATTTAAGAAGTTTTGAATATATTTTAATATTTTAATTTTAATTTTTAAGGAATTTAAGTTTGAATTTGAATTTAAATAGGGTTTACTTGGTTATGTGTTAAATGGAATGAAATGTAATGAGATAAATGAATTTTTGAATGGAATTTTTAATGTATTTTGTAATGATACTTGAAATAACAAATGAATGATTTATTTGATTTAAAATGATATTTAAATTTGAGTATTTGAATTTGAATTCAAATAATGATTTGATAATAAGGTTTGGAAATGATTTGATCTTTATTTGATAAAGAATATGAATTGGAATGATATGTACTTTTGATAAATGAATATTTGAAGTTTTTATTGGTATGAAAGGATATTTAGTTTAGTTGTAAATTGAGTTTATTTAAATAATATTGGATTTATGAAATGAATATTTCAAAACTAAGTAATAATGAAACTAGATTTGAGATATATGAAATTATAAAATTTAGTTTTTGAAATGCGGGATATTAAAGCTTTGAAATATATTAAAAATTGAATAGTTTAATTTGTGGATCAAATCTATATTTGAAATTGATATGACTTGGAAATGGTTATTAGGAAATTTAATTGAAACTGATGGTTTGAATTGAATTAAGTTGGAAATTGAAAATTTGGGATTAATTGAATGAATTGTAAAATGTAAAGAATTAAATGAATATCCGATGATTTCAAATGTATGATTTTGAAATGTTATGATTTTCAAAGTGTAATTGTTTCAAGTATTTTTGGTTTCGAAAGAGTTATACTTTGAAAATATTATGATTTTGAAATGAATATATGTTTGAAATGTTTTTGGTTTCGAAATATAAACTATTTTGATTGAATAAATAGTTTTGAAATAAAAATGGTTTTGGTTTCGAAGTATAAACTATTTTGAAAGAAATATAGTTTGAAATGAAATGATTTGATCTTTTTTTGAAGTATAAACTATTTTGAAATAACCACGACGTTATAATAACGTTTGGTTGTTAAAGAGACCGGGATCGGAAGTTGTCATACTCTCTGCCAACTCCGAAAACCACTTTAACAACCGTGTACGCAGTGGAGATTCCAGAATGAAGTAGGATGGTGGCGACGTTCTTGAGGTATATTACGTGGACCCAACTCCCGTGAGTTGGCATAAGGTGGCTAAAACAGGAGCGATCTCGGGCCAAGTGAGGTCATTTCTCCGATCGGACACATTCCTTTGATACTATACTCTTACTGGTGATTGATTAGATGACCATCCTCCGTTTTTATATGGGAGCGTGTTCCGAGGTGGGCCTATGTGGCTGCTGCGTTACCACCAACCCGTGTGCATAATTGGTATATCTACCCTGGCATTGCCTTGTGTGCCGTGTCACCTACTATACCGAGCCTTTACTACGAGTTTGTTTTTCTCCCGTAGCCCATGTCGTATCCTCTGACAGTCACCCGGAGTGGAGATGGCATGATATTGGATGGACTACTAGGACTATTATGTGTGAAGGGTGATATGGGTAGTCCGGAACGCTATTTAAAAGTTTGTTTATTTTACTGTAGACATTATTATAATAGCGCAATATTACTACATAGTAAATAGTTTAACGGATCCTTAAAGGATGGGCGATCCCAAGCATCCTTTAAGTTACTGATGCATTTTTGTTACTGTTCACTTGAGTTTATTTACAGTTCATAAGTACTTATGTCCTGACTCGAGTGTTTTGTATTTTGCTTTACGCTCGAGTCAGATTGAGTGAGTTAGCATTCAAGATTCACCTTCGGAGTTGGAGCGTTCCTTGAAGATCCAGCCATCTATTTTGCTTTCTGTATCCAGTGATTTCAGTGATGTATTCTGATTTGTACCTGATGTATCTTGTTACTTTTTGTTGTATCTTGTTTAACTCTGATGTATCTTATATATATATATATATATAGTAGCTTCATGAACTACTATCTCTTTTACTTCCGCTTCATTATTATTTACTCTGTGTCTGTGATCTGTGATTAATTATTTACTGTATATTCTGAGATTTGCCAATTTTTATTTACAACGCGGTATTTTGAGCAATTCAAGTCCGACATGTGCGGATACAAATGGTTGAAAATATCGGGTCGTTACACCGTGCACTTGCAGTTATTTTTAATTTGAAATTTATCGACGATTTTCTAATCTGTTAGAAATTCCGTCGATTAAACAAGTTTTTGGAGCCGTTGCCGGGAATTTGATTTGATTTTGACTTCGGATTATTTTTCTTTGTTTTATTTTTGTGTGTTTTATTTTGTGTGTAATAAAAAAAATTTGTGCTTGTTTTTTACATTTGTTTGTGTGCATGCTATTGTAGCCTATCTATTTTCATTTGCATTTCCATATTAAAAAAAAGATCATATACAATTTCAAAAAGAAAAATAAATTCCACTGCATTTTCAAATACATTTTCAACTTTTAATTTACAATTACATTCTTCATTTTCTTTTTTTGGTTTACACTGTGCATACATTGCTTTTCACTGTTTCGTTGTTGTGATTGCTGTGCTTACTGCTTCTGTGCACTTCAAACTGTACGCTGCCTTCAAGACCTCCCTCCCCTCTGTCATCACTGTCCTGCCACCATTACATCCAACTCCCCTCATAAACAACGACAAATCTGTCAACAAGACAACCCTGCATTCATATCACTGCTATTCACAAAAACCACTACACTTCCATCAAATTCCCTTCCATCACCACTGCAACCCACGGCAGCATCCTCCACTATTCCAAACCACACTTCTACCATACAACATCAATATAATTGCAGTTCACAATCATCGTCTTGCCCCTCCATACTGACCACTAAACAACATCCTGCACTGCCTTAATCAATATCCATCACAGATCACAACTGCACAAAGCCTTACCACTGCTGCCTCAAACCATCACTTCAATATCATCACTCTCCTCTGCATACACAATCACATCAAACTGCTTTCATCGATCCTGTTCCACTTCTACCACCACTGTCAATATTTTCTCTCCTTCAAAATGCCAATCTCCTCCATCCATCACAGAACAGTGCTCCGACCTGCCTCCACCATATCAACAGACTCAACGCAGCAAGACAACAACCTCCGTCAACTTGCCATTACTACTACACAAACAAACAGCTGCCACTGCTATATACACATTCAAAATCATCAACAATTTCCATTCCCCTTCAAACCTAAAAAAGAAAAAGACAGCAAGAAAAAGAGTAGAACAAACCTCAATCGAACAATCTTAGCAACCCAATTGCACCAAAAAACCATCGACTTCCCCACTCACGATTGCCAAATACTCCGCCAGTCATCACCCTCGAAATCGCACAGTTCCCTCCAAGAGCAAATCACATCCATATTCGATAAACCCCAATTCGCCAAATCAAGCAGCTGCTTCAATTCGAACCACCCAACGACCTCCCACCCAATCGAACAACCACGAATTGCTTGAAACCACTGCGCAAGCTCTCTAGCACTCGCCTCCATTCCTTCGTACAATCTCGCCTTCCATTCAAACCCATCGCCTTCCTCTGCCATCGTGAATCGACTCCCATAAAAAAAGGAGAATGCTTTTGAGTTGTAAAAGAAAAGGGGGTCTGAAATTTTGAAGATTGGAGATTTTTTGGAAAAAAATTTCGTGCTTCGATGTGTTTTACCTCATTTTGATTTGCGTTATTGAAGTGAAAAAAAATAGAGTGGGTTGGTTTCTCATTTAATTTTTAATCCTCTTTCCATTGCACTATTTTGATTTGTTTTAATTTCATTTGCTTTTGTTCCTTCAGGGATTGGTTCTTTTTACAAAAAAGGCCATTTTGGTTATATTCATTTGTTCTTAGTGTCAAATTGTTTTGGTTTCATGTTTTTCTTAATTTCTTTCTCAAAAAAAAAATCATAAAAAAATTGTATATATCTCGTTTCTAAATTTCAGGTTGCTAAAGCAGAATTGCAGAAGGAGTAGAAGTGCTTGCTAAAATAAATTGCTTGCTTTGTTGAGCTTGTCAAAAAAATAACTGCATGCTTATTTGTAATTTTCTTTTTATTTGCTTTGCATTGTATATATTTATTGTGTTTGTTTTTCTTGCATTGTTGTTTACTTGCATTCAAAAACAAAAATTCATCGTAGTTGCATTGTTAATACACGTTTAATTTCTGTTTTGCATTTCATATGAGATTTTGATTAATAATAACGATTAGAAATCAATAACCTTTAATTGTATATTGACAATTTGTCTTCCTTGAACAATTTAATTTCTTGGTGTCTAGGCTACGGCAGAGTAATAACCAATATTACGGCGACTCATAAATATTATAGTGGTTGTTCCTCTGAAGGTACTTAAACCTTCGGCTGCATTGCTACGGTGATTTGTGGTGCACCGATAACTCGTTCCCGTTACCTGTCTGAGAACTATCTTGTTTATCTAAGACAATTTGTGATTATACAATTTAGGGTTAACTTAGGGTAAATAATTTATAATTGGACTCTTGCATTCATTTAGTTGCATTAGTTCATGCACATTTAAAAAATTCAAAATCCAAAACGAAAAAAATTGTAAATATTTCGTAACTTAGTTTTTTCCTTTTCCTTTAAAAATTTTCAAATCAAAATTCCAAAAACGAAAAAAAAAACAAAAATCCAAAAAAAAAATTCAAAAAAAAATTGAAATCCAAAAACAAAACAAAAATCAATTTTCATTTTGAAAAATAAATTCTACTTGTAAATATTTTTCTTTATAAAAAAAATCAAAATTTTTTTTTCTTGAAAATGTCAGAGTTTCCTTTTTCTTACTCACTTTAATTTAGTTGTGAAAATCAGTATAATCCATATGAGTTCACTCCAAATTTGTATGGATATTTTAACAACAACTTTTGTTTAGACAATTCGAATTTTGAACCACAAAATTTCCAAAATAATGTGCAACCCTCAACTCTTGAAAATAACATTTCATCGTTACTTGAACTCTCTACGCAATAAAATCAAGAGATAAACGAGTTATGCAATTCATATTTGTCCTATAACTCGAATCAAAGTTTTCAAAATAATCAAAATTTGAATTCACTTCAAAATTCAAATGATTTCGAGTGTAACCCATGCCAATTCAATTTTGAGCTTCAAAATGAGTTTTAAAATCAAGATGAAAATGTGAATCAATTTTCAAATAATTTTGGCAATGAGAATAGTTTCAATAACGATACGGTTGAAAACTTTGATTGTCAACAAGTTCAAAATGAAAATTTTCAAATTAATAATCATGAATTTGATTTTGTTGACCAAATGAAAAATGATTACGGGGATTTATTACTTGAAAAATACAAAACTTTTCGCGAAAATCATAATCAAATCTCATCCCATGAAGAATCAAATAATAATCTACCATTTATCGAAATTGACAATTCTTGTTCTCAACAAGTCCAAATCGAAAATTTTCAAGTTAATAATTACAAATTCGACTTTATTGAGGAAATGAATGAAATTTACGATGATTACACGAATTTGTTGATTAAAACATTGAAAAATTTTCGTGAGAAACAAAATCAAATTTCAATGTGTGACGAGTCAAACGATGATCCATCTTTTACCCAAATCGATAATTTTCAAATAACAACTTTTGAAATTGATAATGACGATCTTAATCAAGTTGTTGAAAATACGGTAATTAAGTTGGATTTCAATTCTTTTGAGGGTGCGAAATTCGATTTAAACTTTGATTTTCCTTTTTCTAAAAATTTGAATACGACAACTTTGAATTTTAAACTCGATTTACACGATGAAGTTGTTGATAATCCAACAAAGGAAGTCGAATTTAACGAACATGAGTTTTATGGACTTTTTGAAAACGAGTTGTTAAATTCTGAAAGGGAAAATTTCAATCACCATTTTGATTTTGAAATCAATAATTTTGAAGAAGTTTTCAATGATAAGTTTGAACTTCAATTTGGTGAAAATAAACTTGAATTTCAATCAATTGTTTTATCAACCCTAAAAATCATCGAAAACAAAACAACTCATTCAATTTTTAATAAAACAACATTCGTTTTTCCAAATCAACATTCAACTTCGAAATCTTTTACGGTTTGGTTTTTTGTGCTTAAGCTGTGTCTCACACATTTGACGAGACAAATGAATCGGTCTTTAGAAGACCGTTTCATTTACTTTTTGACTGTATACTTTCCCATCTCTTGTAAATAATAATCTTTCATGTAAATAGTGGATTTTTATTTTATTTTTCTCCTTCCACTTGGGTTGATCGTGGGGACACAGTCAAAATCAAGTGTGGGGAGGAAGACTCATCTTCAATTTTTTTTATTTTTCATGGTTTATTTTTGCTTTAAAATTTCAAAAAAAAATCACAAAAACAAATTTTCTTTTGATTTATTTTTAAAAGAAACACTAAGATAAATATATGGTTTTGGTTTATTAAATTGAAATTTAAGAAAATTTATTTGTCTTAACAAAAATAAAAATGAAGTTTGATTACGAATAGTAATGGTTTAACTAGTATATAGGAAGATTCATACGTGTTAATTATGAAGTACATCCTATCTGAAAAATTTTGTTTTAAAAAGTGGTTGATTTAAAGTAAAGGATATAACATATTTTTTGCCTTTTAAGTTAAATGGTGCTAAGATGATTTTGCAAAACCCTCTCACACTCTCCTTTAAAAAAAATATAAAAATAAAAAATAATAATATCCAAGTATTCACTCTTATTTAAAAGTCCTCACGGTTATGCATGGGTGAATTACTTGAAATCTTTGATTATGTGCTTTGATACTCATTTAAAAGTCCCCACGGTTATGCATGTATGGAACACATGTAAAAAAAACATAATAAAAACCACCGACGGTCGATAGGTGTATGCATGGAAGTGTGTGCACTCGCCATGCTCTGTACTCCCCTCACATAAGCCCGAAAAGCAGTGCATGGGTGGTATATCTGGCCTCAGTTTATTTGAGCTAGGTGTGTAATTTTTGTTGCAAATAATGGGAGAGCAAGCAATTGAAATCCTAGCACTATTTTTACTTATTTGATTTAATTTTTTATTGAAAAGAAATGAAAATACCACTTTGATAAACTTTGACAATCAACTAAGGATCCATTTCATAGTTACACTGTGTTGTTAACCAAAACAACAAGTTAAACTATAGTTTATTTGTTATGATAACTTCGTTTTTATTGTAAATATTGATGAGTAAATGACATAAATTTTCAAGATAATAATCAAAACCTATATTTAACTTAGTTGTGTCAATTTAAAAATAAATCCTTCATTTGTAAATATTTCAAAAACTTGCATTATTCTCTTTGTAAATAAATCTTACATTTTGTAAATATTTTCATCCCGCATTTGGGTTTTGTGGGTAGTATCCGCTGGAAACCCTCACGAGACAACACTCGTTCTACTGGGGACACCCAGAGGTTTAACGGCTTGTTGCATATGCTCAGTGCAACCGTGCTTCCTACGAAAACGGATTTATCTTAGTTTTTCTTTATTCGAGGACGAATAAAAAGATAAATGTGGGGGTATTTTATGTGCACCTAAATATGCATATTTTTACCACCATATTTAATATCATATTGGGTATTTTTACTTGTTTTAACAAAAATCCATGTTAATTCCAAATTGTCACATATCCATCTTCATATAGGGATAAAACAGTCATTTGTGTGCATATATTTCTTTGAAAAAAATTAATTGGAAATTTATACATATTTGTGTAGGAATTTTATCTCGAATAGGAGTGGGTTCATGAAGACACATGCATGCACAACATGAATATAAAGGAATGAAGATGGAAATAATTCAAAGTGAAGAACATGGATGACCCCACATACCCACTACCTTAATGTACAAATTAAAGGCTAATGGACATGCTAAAAGACATTTAAAGCTTCAGGTACATTTAAGTGGGGGATTATTAAAGCTAATGATAACTTGGCCACCACACTTCCTCCAAGGGCATTTTGGTTACTCCCCAAAAATATGCATTAGTGTATATAACTTGTATAAATACCCCTTATGTTCATGTAGCCCTCTTCCTCTTAGTTAGTTAGTTTTAGTTTAGAAAATAAATCATATCTCTCTTTCTTTCCATGGCTACTTAGCCATTTCTTCTCTTATGTAATTCTTTTTTTTTTATGCAATGCTAATTATTGTTTCTTTTTAATTACATGTTCATTTCCTTTTATGCAAGTAGTGTAGATTTTCCTTTATGCAATTAGAATAGTTTTCCATTTCACTTTTCTCTCTTTTCCTTTTCTTTTTCTCTCATGTTGCAAGCTACATTTGTTCATATGATAACAAATATGAGAGACTAAACCCCTTCAATTTAGAGGTAATGAAGCTCTCTAATCATGTAGCTTCAACTTAATTTGATGTTTACGCTCTCTTTTTGTGCTTAATGAGAATGATTGAAGTGGTGTAATGATGTTGTTTAGCTTTGAATTTGATAGTCTATATTGTTTATAACAAATAGGCTATGCTTGAACAAACAAAACACAAATTGCCTTTTCATATACATATGATTTTGGCAAAGAAGTGATTGTTGAAACTAAAATTTGATGGCTTATATTTCTAATTGATAGTTAATAGGCCATGCCTAAAATAGATTTTTCTTTCAACTTTGTTGTCATATTTTATGAGATTTAAAAGTGTAATAGTGGTTGTGTTATAGTTTGATGGTTTATATTGAGCTAATTAATAGCACAAATATACCATACTTATGATAAGCACATTAACTAATTCACTAATACAAGAAAAGAGAGATCATAACTTTATTTTGTTGATTTATGTGATCTAGAGAGTGGAAATTGCCTCTAAATTGCCTTAACACTCAAATTTTTATCAATTTTAATTTTGCTTGTTTTTCTTCTTTTCTAATTGAACATTCTCTTCAACCTTGGTTTAATTTGATTGAATAGATTTTTAAAATCATCAATTCCCTACGGATTGATCCGTATTCGCCACGTGCTACATTCGTACACCGTGCGCTTACGGTTATTTTGAATTTGAAATTTATCGACGGTTTTCTATTCTGTTAGAAATTCCGTCGATTAAACATACTATAAATCGGGTTACATTAATTTTATATTCCATTACATTAATACACCCCTATTTACATTTTGAATTTGTATAAATGTTACTTTTTTAAATGTGACTTTTGTCAATTGTACACAATAATTAAGGTTTGAAACCAATTAAATAAATTTACCTTAGTTCCATTCTTTTTACCTATTTATTACTTTATAAATAAATTTACGTTTCTATTTAATTTATATATTCACACCTCCCGTTACTGCATTAATTCTCATTAATGACATTAAAAATTTCCTATTTAATTTATAGACTAAATAGACAACTTATAATAGCGTTGTCATTCCCTTTAATTTACCCTTAAATTTATTATATATTCAACTAATTGTTATAATTACTTACCTAATGTTGAATTCATTCAATTGCTATAGATTATGCACTAATTCATTCGTTCGCACCACACTTACCCTTATTTTCTTATATTAAAATTTTATACCCACATCTAACATTTATAACTAAATTAATAGACCAATTAAATAGTAATTTACAACCATTACTATTACTTTAAGTCACATTAGTGAATTCATTATTGTTTACAAATCAAATGTTACAATCACTTAATTAATACTGATTTACTTTAATTGATATTAATCATATATTATCTCATTAATGATTCAACATTCACACTTGTGATTTCATTATTCACAACAATTGTTACCATTCTTATATACCCAATCTTTATTCAAAAGTCATGTATTTCATATTATTCCTTTTATAAATTTAAATGTTTTCATTTGTTTTCTTACATTAATTCAGAGCCAAGTATACCAATTTTCATTACTTCACTAAATTGTAATTTCATTTCAATAGTTACTAATTAGTTCCAATTACCATCTTTCAATTTTAAGTTAACAAGGTTTTTTTTCATCTTAAATTACCAAACCTTATTAACTTAACAAATTAAATTATTGAAAATTTACGGTTCGTTACAGCTCTATTTAATAAACCTTTAGATCTGGTTTAATCCATGGCGACCATAAAAAATCACTTCATGTCATTTATCAAATTTGAGTGAAGAGCATGGTGGCTCTGGATCTTTGTTCATGATGAAATGGAGGACTTTCTGATGACGGTGAAGGTGTTTGAGGAAATGGAGTATTGACGCTGTGGCAGAAATATGTACACAAGTATCAAATGTGCCTAAGAACAATGATATGGAGGTGACCTGTTATACAAGCAACAAACATGAATCAAGGTAGGGATAAAATTTATTTGCACTATAACAATGATGAGGAAAATTTGTTTTGATGCCATATGGATTAATATGGTAAATGAAGTGGACATAAATTGTTTCAAGAACATATACGAGAATTTGTTGTTTAACAAGAATTTGAACAAAGAGGAAAATTTCAAGAATTAACCAAGAATATCTAGTTGAACTATAAAACCGAAATAAAAGTTGCAAGATTGAATATGAAATGGAAATTAGCAAGCTACATATTACAATAAATGAGATCAAAGAAGTAAGTATTATCAACTAAAATTGGATATAACAGGAAGGGTAAATAGCAAATAAAGATGAACAGAGTGTCAAATTGCAAATGTTAACAAAGTGAATGAAATGATAAAGTGCAAGAAATAGCACATAGAGAAAGATAATTGCAACTAGGTACAAGAATTAACTAAAACTACTTTAGCATGGAATCGAACTATTGATAACCTAAGTACCAGATTGAAGGGAAAAGAACTACTATAAGCTTGCAACTTAAATGATAAAGAATATGGAATTTTATATTACATCTATAGTAATAGATGAAATTTCAGCGATAGACTATTTAACAAATATTCATAAGCCACTAAAAGGATATAAATTTAGTACCACTAAGTCATTTCAAATGATATAATAACGTGGTATAAGTTAGCTGACAAAGCAAAATGACTAGAAAAAAAACAAGAAAAAACAAAATAAAAATATATGTAGCTTATACTGATAAAGGTATAGGTGAAGTAATATTATTTTCATCAAAATTTATTATGTCTTCTACGATATTATCCTATTTTAAAATCTGAATGGGATATCCAGCATAATATCTGAACCAACTATCTATATAGATTAATTAAGAGGTTCAAAAATTATTTAAAACTGAAAAATGTTTAGAAACTGTTAGATTTTGATGTTTATTATCCATAAATTGATGGCTGAGCAATATAATACAAGACAGAAACATGAACAATAATATTAGTGGTTAGAAATGAGATAGTCAAATTAACATAGTAAATATATTCATAAGTATGGTTAATATATAGGCACATATACAATTGGAGAATTTATGGAAAACATCAACACATGTGCAATTTCTAAAATTCTGAAATAAAATAAAATAAACACAGATTCCTTCATGATGAAGATTGAGTATGCCTTCAAGTATGTAGATCTCTATGATAAATCAATAACTCAACACTTGCATACGTGAAATATTAATTGGTTATCAAACATATTAATTACATTTGCCTAATTTAGACACAAATAATAATCACATCTACCTTAATTACAACATCATTTCTTACATAACAATCATTCATCTTATGAGCAGACAATGGAAAACAAACAAGAATAACATATTTATGTACTAGAAAACAATCCTCATAATCAAACAAAATAATTAAACTACTCAAGTATGCCTTCGCAGTCCTCCTTAACATAACTAACATCTTCAACATTCGTATCAGTTACATCGCAATCTTCTATGACATTGATAGCTTCTTCTTTATAATCATTTATCTCTAAATCATGAAAACCTCTTGGTGGTGCTTTCATTACAATATACCAACTCGACAAAACATGTTCTCTTGAAAAAAGTATTTGTTTCACTTGAGATGCAAGGACGTATATATCTTAAGAAAATGTTGCTGGATTTTGATGTAAATTGACAAGAGAGAAACCATCTTTGTCAACTTTTACTCCATTTCCTATATGTTCCCAATGACACTTAAATGAAAATATAAAACACATGATAATCTAATAAAATTATATCAGTCAATATTTCATAATAGGTGACCACATCAACTACTTGAGAAATATCTTTTGCACTTGCTCTATAAATTGTAGTCGCATCATAATTCACTCTGCTATTTTGAGTTTCTCTCTCTACATCTTTTATACGAAACCGTGATTATTGATGATATATCCTTTGTAAGATAACACATCATTCTTCGGACCGAATGTAATCCATTTCAATGTTTCATTGTGATCAATATAGTTAATAGGTATCTGCAAAAAATTTCATTGATCACATGTATTTTAGAGTAATATTCTTAGGAAAATGAGAGTATATTCAAAAAAACCATTTAACCCTTTTTTAATCCAATCGAAAAAAAAATTTGTATGCATTTTCCAAAGTAAGGTTGAATTTCTTTCCATACGCCTCTTGAATTTTGTAATTCCACCAAATGCAAACTAGTCTAAAACAAGGCATGCTAAGTTATATCTATTAGTACAAACACATCCGATTAATTGAAAAATAATGTAACGTATACTTACTCTAAAATTGGTTCCACCATAGTTATATTCATTAACACGGATAAATGACCACTTTCTTTCTCATGAGAGGACAGTGTCATTATCTTAGACATTGAAATTGGACATCCTTTAAGTATTACATTGCTTTCATAATCTTCATTTCGAGCTGCTGTCTCCTCAATATGTCTTGATTTTTTTAAAAATTCACTGAAAAACCTCTTGCAATCGTCTGCGAGATAAGATTCTGCAATACATCCCTCGGGTTGTGAATAGTTTCGTACATAATGTATAAGCATCTTCATATATCTTTTAAATGGGCACATCAACGAAATTAAACTGGACCATATATTAGTGCTTCTCTACCAAGATGAATTGAAAAGTGTACCATTATGTCCAAAAATGATGGGGGAAAATATTTTTCGAGCTCACACAAAATTTCAATAATCTCAATGTTGATTTGCTACAACTTCTCTTTGTCAGGGACATGTTAGACATAATTTGTTGAAAAAATGAACATAAGCGATTATTTCTTTTCTTGCCTTTTTTGATAATAGCCCTTTTATTGCTACTAGCAATAATTTTTGCATCAAAACATGGTAATCATGTGATTTCAAGCCACTAATTTTACAATCCTCCAACAATATACTATTTTTCAAATTTGAGCAGTAGCCATCGGGTCCTTTGAAATCCTACAATCATTTGCAAAATATATTTTCTCGGAATTTGACAATGTATAAAGAGCCGAGGAAAGATATGTTTTCTTTCCATGAGGTTGTGCATGCAGTTCATGCCAAATTCTCCAATCCTCTAAATCCTTTCTTGAGTTGGTTCCATCTTTTGATTTTTCATCATGCAACATTGTGCCTAATATGCTTTCACCAATGTTTTTCTCCACATACATTACATCTAAATTAAGATGCAACGACAGTTCCTAAAAAAGTCGATAATGTAACACATAATTTTACATATATTTAATAGTTAAAACATTTTAAAAAAAATCATTAACCTCGCAATATGGAAAATTAAAGAAAATTGATCTCCTTTTCCACCTTGATAACTTCAATTTTGTAGGATCGTTATCTTTATTGTCTTCATCTTCCATATCATAGGTACTCTTCCTCTTCCTCTTTTTCAGCTTAATGGACTTTATCTTAATGGTCTTTTTCTTATTGTTTCTTCTCTGGCTTTTTTATTTTCTTTCTCTTTCCCAAAATCATTTGAAAAATCTTTTAACAGTACAGAAATATGTCTTCCAATTAAAATTGTAAGAGTATTACCTATTTCCACTGTGTTATCCAACCAAGTCTTTTGTTTCCTCCATGAATCTGACTTTGGTAGATATCTTTTATGAACCATATAGACATTCTTTCGACTATAATTCAACCAACGTATGAGTATTAACACCACACAATGAACAAGCTTTTTCTCCCTTCACACAACAACCAGCAAGATTTCCGTTTGCTGGAAAATCATTTACTATCCATAGCAAAATTGCTTTCATTTTAAATAATGTTTTACTAAATGCATCATAAGCATCAACACCATTACTTCACGAATAATGTAAATCTTCGTCAAAGGTGTTATATATAAATCAATATGGTTCCCGGGCTACTTTGGACTGGGAATAAGTAATGTTAACAAAATATTTTCCTTCTCATGCACAAGATAGATGAGAGATTGTATGTCACAAGCATTACTGGCCAACAACTATATTTGGAACTTAACATAGAAAATGGATTGAAACCATCTTTAATAAGACCAGGTCTAAGATCGCATGGATTGGCTGAAAAATATTTCCATCGTTCATCCACCATATTCCATGCCATAGAATCCACAAGATGATGCATCTTTCTGTCATTGCTTCTATCATTAAAATGCCGTCTTAAATCTCCGGTCATCTTCTGAGATCTAAACATTATTCTAAATCTTGGAATTATTAGCAAATATCTCAACATTTTAATTGGAACACCTTTTATAATATCCTAGGTATATTCATTTATCTTCCATCTTGAAGAACCACGTTTTGGATAGGTTTCTAAATATTTGTATTCTCTTCTAAAAAGAATATGGTCACTCTCACAGGCATGTATCTTTTTAAAACCCATGTCAAATCCTTTTAAGAAATTTCTTTACTTCATGTTAAGTATTGGGAAGCATGTTATCCTTCGACAAAAACAATTGCTGCACGTTTAACAGCTTGTCAAACCCACCATCGGACATGCCAGTCTCACATTGAAGATTATATGAGATAGTGATGGTTGATAATTTTGTATGGTCTGTGCATTCGGGATATAATGGATTTTTTGCATCTTCCAAATTCCTAAGTAGTTCATCCTCTCTTCTTTGGGAATCACCATTATCCTTATCATCGGCAAAAAAATCATGATTCATAAAATCTTCATCTTCATAGTGAATCATCTTATATAAGTCATAGACTTTGTTTTTTATCTATATTTATTTGCTCGCCATGGAAATATCATCTACTACTCTTATATTTAGAACGCATTCCTTTTATGCTTAACGATGATGTGGTCATCATACCGACTAAGATTTCGACAATCTATACATAGGCATAAAATTTTCTCCGCATTTCTCAAAATTCTTTTTGCCACATGCAAGAAATTCAAAGCTCCTTGCCAGTACTCTTTACTAGTCCTATGACAAAAATTAATACATTAAAAAAATGACTTTTAACATTAAAATATATGTGTTAATTCTCAAAATACATTTTAAGTTAAACATTATATAGTCACCTGTTTAAATACACCCAATCCTTTTCCATTGGCAAAATATGCAATCAAATAAATTTCTAAACTTTGATGTAGAATTTGATTTTCTGTTATAATTAAACTACAAAATACTTAAAATCAATTTATGATAAATGTTATGTGTGTATTGAAAACTATTTATAAAGAAGTAGGCGACTAACGCCGCTATATGTTTGTGGTTTGAACATACTAATAAAAATGAATTACTCTTAAAGATAATTTGAGATTTTTGAACATATAACAAAATGAAAGGGATAAAGCACAGAGGTATAAATCACAAATTTTCGGATTCTTCCATGATAAATTTCAAATAGCAATCAATAGAAAAGTTATCAAAACAGTTAGATGTTCCTCTAAAGTTCTAAAACTTAGTGATTATAAACTTAGTTCTGTCATAAAAAATGTCAAAATACCATGAAACCATTTCCAAACTTCCTCGTCCTTTTAACTCTCACATTCCTGTTGTCAAACTCATCAAATTTAACTCCAAAGGAAGCATATCCAACAAAATCAGGCTATCATCCAATTGAACAAGCTTTGTCTTTATGCTATGCATTTTATGAAGCTCAAGACCCAGTTACTTCTATATCTAAAACACCAATACAGATATGGCTACAAGGTGGGCCAGGCTGCTCATCAATGCTAGGCAGCTTATTCGAACTTGGCCCATACCACGTCGCTTATCATAACATCACCCTACACAAGAATCCCTATTCATGGAACCATTGTATCGGACTTCTGTTCATCAACAATCCAATTGGTACAGGATTCAGCATTGCTGCTACTAACCATTCCATTCCTTGTGATCAAGCCACATTAGCACAATGCCTAATAATTGGTTTATGTAAATTTATTTCATCTAATCCATCATTTGCTACACGGCCTGTTTATTTAATTGGCGAAAGTTATGCTGGGAAGTATGTTCCTACAGCTGGATACTATATGTTGCAGAGAAACAGTGAAGTTTGCAAGGAGGAAAGAATTAATTTGCATGGGGTAGCTATATGCAATGGACTGACACATCCAGTGACTCAAGTTGCTACTCGTGCTGATTCTGCATACTACATGGGACTTATTAATGCAAAGCAAAAGTCAGTTATGGAAAAAATTCAAAAGATGGCGGTTCGATTAACTAATGAAGGAAAATGGCTGCAAGCTTTTGATGCAAGGAGTGAAGTGCTAAACTATCTACAAAATTTGACTGGGCTTGCAGTTCTTTATGATTTTAGGAAGAAGGTACTGTACCAAAGTGACATTACTGAAGTTTTGCTTAACACGGTTGAAGCAAAAGAGGCATTCAGGGTGAAGAAAGAGTTTGCAATATCCGTGCAATCACCTACTTCTATACAAATTCATATGATTACTTAAATATGCCAACAATCACATTATCACCAACTAAAGACCCTCTAAAGCCAAAGATAACAATGGTTGTAATTACTCTTAGAAATGGCAGTCACTCATACAAATCTAACAACATAATAAATGTACAAAAAATTGTCTCCTTCAGCTATTTCATCATATTGGCAATCACCATAACAACTTAGTTGGAGTACAAATAATGGACTGATTATATATGTGTATTCTTATTGCACTATATAATGACACATTATTGATGTACCATATGATTGACATAAGGAACCCAAAGAACTTCGACTCCTATTTTAATTTTATTTGTGGATGGAATCATCACTTTCTTTATGATTTTGAAATATATAATCTAATATTCTGTGGCACAAAGAAAGGATATACATTAAAAGGTGAAAGAGGCATGTAATGTTGACAATAAAATTTTTTCTACATAACACTTGGAATTTTTGATCCACTGCTTAGACTTTTGAATTCTATGAGCTATTATAGGTTAGATGCAATAACAATTTAAAAAACAAACAACAGAAGCCATATATATATTTTTATCTTTAAAAGATGGTGAATGAAGCAACATAGTCAGTTGTATATAACATATCCGTTGTATATAACATATCCTGTAGTTAAGGGATGGAGAAAAGATATAGAAGTGAGATAGAATTTTGGATTAGCATAACTATTTGTAAAAAATATATAATTGTAATATATTATGTTAATTTATTATATTTATAATATTATCCAATTAAATAGGGAAAGTCTATTTAGACACAAAATGTAGACACAATTGGTGACACAGTGGATTTACACCATTGGATTGCCCCCTGATTTCCACCTTTCATATAAGGACAAAAATATCCAACGGTCGTGACTTTTTGTGTCTCCAATTTGTGTCTAATTTTGTGTTTAAATAGCCGCCCCCATTAAATAATTATGATTATTTAATGAAAAATATTATATTTAAGAATTACTATAGTTGTTGAATGAAAAATATTATTATTTAACGAAATATTACAACTATTCAATTTAATATTAAAATTGTTGGTTTTGTAATTGTTTATATAATTATTTAATAGAAAACCAAAAAATGTGATTTCTACAATAAAGTCTTTTTTACATGTTGATGCAAAAGCACAAAGCACTCAAGCTTGAAAGAGGGTTGATGTCCTACATTGACAAATCCAAAAGAATATGTCTTTGTATACGAAACTATTTCTAAGGTTTCATCCATTTTAACATAATTCTTTTTCTTCTATTATCTTTATGTGTGTGCATTCAAGGAGCATGAATGAACCAATTCATATATATCATAAGTGTACACTGTCATAAGTTAGTTTGATTGACTAACTGGTGTCACTATATCCTTTCTTTTGGATACTAGAAAAATCACATATATTTTGTAATTTACTGAACCGAGTTAATTCTAGATAATTCGGGTTTAACTGAACTAAAATGGTAAATTGTGGAAATTATCATATGTTTCTAACCAAATGTACAATGTATTCGGATAAAAATGAAAATAAATTATAAAAAATTATTCAGTCTAAGTAAAAACCAATTCATTTTAGTAAAAGAACCAATCCAATCAAAATAAACCATTATAGTCGGTTAGCTCAACTCTAACGATACCATATTAATTATCAGATAGTTCATAGAACAATCCCTTTGTGTGTTTATAATAGTATTTGTAATTAAGTTCCCTACATACGACTACTAGCTACTATCGGTAAGTCATAAATAGTACTCACTTCAACTTTTGAGTCTATATGGAAATAAATAAATATGAAAACATGGGCTATTGAATGCGATATTTTAAAATAATTTAATGTATCCCATAGAGGCCTTATTTTACAAATTTGATTAAAAATACCAGGCATGACTTTTGAGTAAGAGTATAATAATTGAAAAGTAGATGTTGTCTTTATGTTAAATAATCAAGATAACACATCCCCAATCCACTTTTCAGTGAGATACATAGCAGAAAAAAGGTCAATTACCTCAATTAAGGACTTGAAACTATCTTCTTCACCTTTAGAATCCATAAGTGCAAATTTGTAGTTTTCCAACACCTCCTTTCTACCTTCAGTAAAAGAAATTAATGTGACACACAAGTAAACTCAGTTGCATAAATGGTCATTGCATGAAATCATACAGCAGCCCTACTTAGAAAGTCATGACATATATTTAGGTGCATTTGAATGAGATCATAGTCAGCTTCTTCTTTCTGAGGTTGGTCATGGTGATTGATCGGTTTTTGTGGAAGGTCTGGCTCTCGGGTTTTCCTAGTTTCTCTGTACATTGATATCAGACGGTGGCCTTGCCGAAGCTTTGATATCAAGGTACGTTGGGCGGTGGTTTTGCCGGAGCTCACCCAGAAAAAGTAGAAGAGTTTGCCGATTGTGTTTTAGCGGATTTTATCGTCTTTTTTTGAGAGTCTAGTTCCGATCGGTCACCTGCCAGGCCTGTTGGCGGCTTCATTTTTCTGATTTAATATTATCTTTCTTTATTAAAAAAAAAAAATGTATTCTTGTAAACTGCAGTTTTGGCTAATAAATGAAAAACTGCAATTGCCTTGAAGAAGAAGAAAAAAAAAAAAAAAAAAAACATGGCCATGAGCACGTATATTTGAATTAGCACCTTAATTATTCTCCATATTAATAACGTAGAGATACATATAATACATAACATACTTAAATTTCATCAATATAAAAAAAGAATGTTACTTTTCCAGTGATGTAGCTTGCAGCAGGATATATGGCTTTACCCAACCACTAATAAGGAAAAGCGTAAGTAAAAGTCTTAGTAAAATACTATGAAGTTTAATATTGAACTATGGCTCTGCATTTCACCGTACCATACCAACTTGCGCTTTGCACCGAGTAACTAGAAAAAACTTCCTCGACATTCAATAAATAATCCAAGGTTCTATTGAAATCCACTGAGATTCAAAACCTGTCTTAATATTGTTTCTTTATATGAAACAATATATAAACTCAACTAAAATATTTATATTTTATCTTTCCAACATGCACATGTTTGGAAGATCATCTGATCATATGCCAACACCACCTTTCAATTGAGCTATGCCTTTAATAGAAGTCATTTAGATAATAAAATACAAGTTAACTACATCCACTTTTCAGTATAGTTGTTGAACCTCTGGGCAAGTATAGACACATAACTTCTAGTTTTTACCCAGTGTAAACAAAAGCTTAATAATTCTCTAATTCTGCTTCAGCTAAATGTCCGAATTAATGTTTGTCCCATACCTTTTAAGAGAAGGGTGAGACATTACATCATCTTCACTAGAGGTCATAGCATACCATGTCTTAGCACATAGCAGCATACATAGTGTGCTCGGGTCATTTAATTTATTAGCTTGTGAGTCACATATTAAAAATATATTCAATGCATCAGCTAATTTATTAGCATGTGAATCACGTGTGAGATAGGGTTGCATGTGAGAATATCCTTTGAAAAAGATATAAGGATGATAATTTCTGATGAAGAGCATACCTCGCAAGCGAACACAGCGACATTGATAAGTCGCGAAGCCCTAGGTCGCGGCGAAGAAGAAGCTCGCGCACGACATGCCCTAGGTCGTGCTGCAACCCCAGAACCACCTCACGAACGACCTAACCTTCAATCGAGCAAGCCTAGGTCGCGAGCAGCTGATGATCTTATGTCACGAACGACTTCCTTTAGGTCGCAAATCCCCCCCACCCAAGTAGGTCGCGAGCGACTTATACTAGCTCGCGAACGCCATGACGACCTGACCAAGGTCGCGGAGGCGAATTTCGACCTATGATAGGTCGCTCGGATTCCTTTTCACTGAAGAAACTTAGGTCGCTAACGACCTAAGATTGTCGCATTATTTTAAGTCGTAGCTCGCTCCATCTCAAGTGTTGCTGCATTCCTTATGTTGATATGTGGAAGGTCGCATTGTTTTAGCTCGTTTGTGGAAGACGCTTGTGTTATATATTTTTTTTAGGTCGTGTGCGCTGTTCTTTAGGTCGTCTGTGTGTTTTGAAAATTATTATACTGTTGAGTAGTATTTTTTTTAAGTCGTGTATGTGTGTTGTAAGCCTATAAATGGCGGGTTGTGTCATTTGTAAAAGGTTGTTGAATTTTGAATAAATTTTTGTTTGTGAAGCTTTGTGCCTCCATTAAATTGGTAGTTGAGTGTAATCTCCTATCTTCACTTTCGGATATTCGAGTTCGCTCGAATCAACGATTGTTGAAGCCATTTTACGGAATCAAGTGCGCTTGATCAACGTTCGAAGAATTGAAGATCTTCTCTCACGGTATCGTGCGCGATCAACGTGTCGAAGATTGCTAAAGTCCGGTATCTTCGCGATCAACGGATTTGGGCCTTACGGTATTCTTAAATTCATCGATTTATCATCGATTCACCGATTATTTCCGCTAATCGTATGAGATCCTGATTACATCATCGAATTCGCTTCCTACGCTGCGTCAGTTTGGTATCAAAGCAAGATCGCAAGAAGTTTGTATCATTTGGAGAATTGGGTTTCAAGAATTTGTAGTTTCGAGTTCAGATTTGCAATTGTTGAGAAGTTTAGTGTTCATCGTGTTCATCGTCAAGTTGCAACAAGTTGGGAGTTTCGGTCCATATCATTTTGGGTCAAAGTTCGGGAAGCGTTTGAATTTTTTTGAATTTGTTTGAAGTACAATCATGCCACCGAGACGAGCTCAACGTCATCGCAATATTAATGCTTTGTATGGAAGAGAATAGGCCGATGAAATGGAGCAACGAATCAACGAGAGTTTCACTGAGAAGTTGAATGAAGGGATTGGTCGATTAGAGAGAATGATGCTTGAAATGAATCAAAGTAGAAGAAGGGTTTCACCTGAATCGAGTCATGGAGGAAATAGAGTTTCGCCACATTCAGATCGGGAGAGAAGAGAAGATCATGATCGTAGAAATGTTGACGATCGTGATAGAAATGTTGATGAACGAAATCGGAGAGATGTGGATTATCGTGATCAGAGGAATGTAGATCGAAGAAATGTTGGTGGTAGAAATGGTGGTAGAGATATTGGTGGTCATGAACGACATCGATATGCATCAGATTTTGATGAGGTGTTTGATGGTGGTAGTGTTCATAGTCGAAATCGAAGCCAAGGAAGAAATCATTCAGAGTATGATCACAAATGGGAGTCCGGAATGAAAATTGAAATTCCAGAGTTTAAGGGTGGTATGCAGGCTGAAGAATTTCTAGATTTGTTATCTAATGTTGAAGAGATCTTTGATTTCAAGGAGGTTCCGAAAGATCGTCGAGTGAAGTTGGTTGCTACTAGGTTGAGGGGAAGAGCTATGGCGTGGTGGCAGCAAACCAAACTTACACGAGAACGGATGGGGAAGTCGAAGATTGTTGATTGGGAGAAGATGAAGAAACTGATGAAAACTACTTTCTTACCTTACAATTATCAATCTCTAATGTACCAACGTTTGCAGAACCTGAGGCAGGGGACAAAGACTGTAAATGATTATGCTGATGAGTTTTATCAACTGATTGCTCGAAATGACATCATGAAGATGGAAGAACAGTTGACCGCTAGATTTGTTGGGGGTTGAGGATCCAGATCGAGGACATGGTAAATATGTTTGACCTTAGATCTGTGGCTGAAGCGCACCAGAAAGCGTTGGCTTGGGAGAAGCAGGGAAGACGAGGAGGTGGTGTGTTTACAAATTCCAACAATCAAGTGAAGGGAGCTAGTAGCAATGCTAACGTTTCCAAGGTTGTCAGTAAACCTGTTGTGAATGAGGTTGCGAAGGCAAAGGCCAATAGTAGTATCAAATGATTTAATTGTCAAAAGTTTGGCCACAAGAGCAATGAATGTCTAAAGCCGAAGAAGCGGGCAATGATTGCTGAGATTGAAGATGAGGACGTTGATGAAGGTCATTCTAGTCCAGTTGAAGGGGATGAACAGGATATCGCATCGGGAGATGAAGGATGTAATCTAATGATGAGGAGATCATGTTTGACACCGAAACAGGAAGAAGAGGCTAGTTGGTTGAGGAGTAATATCTTTCAATCGACATGCACTATACTAGGGAAGGTGTGTAAATTTGTGATTGACGCGGGAAGTTGTGACAATATCATTTCTACCGAAGCTGTGAGAAAGTTGAAGTTGAAGACGGAGAAGCATCCAACCCCTTACAAATTAGCGTGGTTAACGAAAGGAGGAGAGGTGAAGGTGGACAGGCAAGTTCTTGTTCCATTTTCTATTGGGAAGAAGTATAAAGACGAGATCTGGTGTGATGTGGTGGAGATGGATGTTTGTCACTTGCTTTTGGGAAGACCATGGCAGTATGACCGAACAGTGCAACATGATGGTCGAACCAACAGCTACAGCTTTATGTTTGAAGGTGTTAAGATCATTTTAGTTTCGAAGAAGAGACAACAAGGAGAGAGCAAGTCAGAAGAGATTGAGGAGTTGAAGACTTTGTTGACTTTGAAGGAGTTTGTTGGAGAAGTAGAGGAGAGTCCAGAGGTGTTTTTGTTGATTGGACGTGAAGCTACTGAATTTGTTGTAGTTCCAAAGGAAGTCAAACCAGTGTTGGAAGAATTCGAGGATGTGTTCCCTGAAGAGCTACCCAAAGAATTACCACCGTTGAGGGATATACAACATCAGATTGATCTTGTGCCAGAAGCAGTATTACCTCACAGGCCACATTACCAGATGAGTCCTAAGGAGCATGAGGAACTAAGAAGGCAGATGGAGGAGTTGTTAGAACAGGGATGTGTTCAAGAGAGCTTGAGTCCTTGTGCAATGCCATCCTTATTGGTACCAAAGAAGGATGGGACTTGGCGAATGTGTACGGACAATCGGGCTCTAAACAAGATCACTGTGAGATACAGATTTCCAATGCCGAGGTTCGATGATTTGATTGATCAGTTGAGTGGGGCTGTTGTGTTTTCGAAGATTGACTTGAAGAGTGGATACCATCAGATTCGTATTAGACCTGGTGATGAGTGGAAGACTGCTTTTAAAACAAGGGAAGGTCTATACGAATGGTTGGTTATGCCGTTTGGCTGGTCTAATGCTCCTAGTACTTTCATGAGAGTGATGAACCAGATTTTCAGACCATTCATTGGGAAGTTCATGGTAGTTTACTTTGATGATATTTTAATCTATAGTGGGAGTATGGAAGAGCATGTCCAACATTTGCGAGAAGTGTTATTAATTCTACGACAGGAGCAATTCTATGCAACAACGAAGAAGTGTGTGTTTATGACGCACAGTGTTTTATTTCTGGGATATGTTTTGTCGAAGGAGGGTATTCACGTGGATGAAAGTAAAGTGGAAGCTGTCAGGAGTTGGCCACAACCCAGGACAATTATTGAAGTGAGGAGCTTTCATGGATTGGTATCTTTTTATAGAAGATTCATTCCACATTTTAGCAGTGTGATGGCACCTGTAACCGATTGCATGAAGGGAAAGAAGTTTGCATGGTCAGAGGAAGCAGGGGTTGCTTTTGAAAAGATCAAAACACTATTGACGTCAGCACCAATTTTAGTATTACCAGAATTTCTGTTGTTGTTTGAGCTACATACTGATGCATCTAAGGTTGAGATTGGAGAGGCGTTGAGTTTGAGAGGGCGTCCTATTGCATATTTCAGTGAGAAGCTATCGGGAGCAAAGATGAGGTATAGTACTCATGACGTGGAATTTTATGCTATCGTGCAAGCTGTGAAACACTGGAGACATTATTTGTTCCATAAGGAGTTCGTTTTATATACTGATCACGAAGCTTTGAAGCATTTTCAAGGGCAGGAGAAAATTTCAGCTAGGCATGCATCGTGGATTGCATACTTGCAGCAATTTACAGTTGTTGTGAAACATAAGTCGGGAATTACGAATCGTGTGGCAGATGCATTAAGCAGGAGGAATCATTTGTTAACTAAAATGAAAGTTGAAGTGACGGGGTTTGATGTGTTGCCAGAATTATTTGTGGATGATCCTTACTTTGCCAAGGTTGTAGATGAAATATAGAAGGGGAAGACGGATGAATACGTGTTAGTGGATGGTTTCCTATTTAAAGGAACTCGATTGTGTGTACCAGATTGCAGTTTACAGATGAAAATTGTGAAGGAATTACATGAGGAAGGCCATGTGGGTAGAGATCGTACATTGCAATTGATTTCCCAATCTTATTTTTGGCCGTCAATGAGGAAAGAGGTAGGAAGATTTGTGGAGAGATGTCATATCTGTCATGTTTCGAAGGGAACATCGACGAATGCGGGATTATACATGCCATTACCCATGCCTACTAAACCATGGGTTGATATTAGCATGGATTTTGTGTTGGGTTTGGCGAGAACTCAGAGGGGAAATGATTCTATATATGTTGTGGTGGACAGGTTTTCAAAGATGACACATTTCGTAGCATGTAAGAAGACAGCTGATGCCGTCCGAGTTGCTCAATTATTCTTTAAAGAGGTGTATCGATTACATGGGCTACCTGGATCTATTGTTTCTGATCGAGATACTAGATTTCTAAGCCATTTTTGGTTAAGTTTGTGGAGGATGGTCGGAATGAAGCTGAAAGCGCTTACCATCCGCAAACTGATGGACAAACGGAGGTGGTTAACAGATCATTGGGAAATTTATTGAGATGTCTTGTGAAAGATAATCTGACAAGCTGGGATACGAAGTTATGTCAAGCGAAATTTGCACATAATCATGTTGTGAATCGAAGTACTCGATTCAGTCCGTTTCAGATTGTATACTCTGCAATTCCAAAGGGACCATTGAATTTGACAACAGTGCCATATCAGAAGGGAATTGTTAAGCGGGCTAGTGATTTCGTAAATGAGTTATGGGAGAGCCGCAGGACTGTTCATGGACGACTGCTTGCATCAATTGAGAAGTATAAACAATTGGCAGATAAGAAACGAAGGAATGTGGACTTCAAAGTGGGTGATTTTGTTTACGCAGTATTAACGAAGGATCGATTTCCTGTTGGTACTTACAACAAACTAGCTGCTAGAAAGATTGGTCCTTTAGAAATCATAAAGAAGATCAATGATAATCTGTATCAGTTAAAGTTGCCAGATCATATTCACACTACATACATTTTCAACGTTAAACATTTGATTCCGTATTATGAGGAGGAACTTGTCGAAGATGACGAGAGTGTGAATTCGAGGACGAATTCCTTCCAACAAGGGGAGGATGATGAAGAGCATACCTCGCAAGCAAAGACAACGACAGTGATATGTCGTGAAGCCCTAGGTCGCGGCAAAGAAGAAGCTCGCGCACGACATGCCATAGGTCGTGCTGCAACCCCAGAACCACCTCACGAATGACCTAACCTTCAATCGAGCAAGCCTAGGTCGCGAGCAGCTGATGACCTTATGTCGCGAACGACTTCCTTTAGGTCGCAAATCCCACCCCTGTAGGTCGCGAGCGACTTATACTAGCTTGCGAACGACATGACGACCTGACCAAGGTCGCGGAGGCGAATTTCGACCCATGATAGGTCGCTCAGATTCCTTTTCACTGAAGAAACTTAGGTCGCTAACGACCTAAGATTGTCGCATTATTTTAAGTCGTAGGTCGCTCCATCTCAAGTGTTGCCACATTCCTTATGTTGATATGTGGAAGGTCGCATTGTTTTAGCTCGTTTGTGGAAGACGCTTGTGTTATATTTTTTTTAGGTCGCGTGCATTGTTCTTTAGGTCGTCTGTGTGTTTTGAAAATCATTATACCGTTGAGAAGTATTTTCTTAAGTCGTGTATGTGTGTTGTAAGCCTATAAATAGGCGGGTTGTGTCATTTGTAAAAGGTTGTTGAATTTTGAATAAAAATTTGTTTGTGAAGCTTTGTGCCTCCATTAAATTGGTAGTTGAGTGTAATCTCCTATCTCCAATTTCGGGTATTCGAGTGCGCTCGGATCAACGATTGTTGAAGCCAATTCACGGAATCAAGTGCGCTTGATCAACGTTCGAAGAATTGAAGATCTTCTCTCACGGTATCATGCACGATCAACGTGTCGAAGATTGCTAAAGTCCGGTATCTTCGTGATCAACGGATTTGGGCCTTACGGTATTCTTAAATTCATCGATTTATCATCGATTCACCGATTATTTCCGCTAATCGTGCGAGATCCTGAACGGATTCGATTTACATCATCGAATTCGCTTCCTACGCTGCGTCAATTTCAGTTCTTTGTGTGTAGTTTCAATAAGCATAAGCTGAAAAATATATTAAAAAAAGATGTAAATATCGCTGTTTATCCAGAAAAATTAAGTTAAAACTCAACAACCTGAGTATTTAGCTAGATTCAGGCAACTATGTAACTTTGGAAAAAAAAACGAATACCTATACCGGAATATTTAGCTAGATTCAGGCACCTTAGTAAATGAACATGCTTTTTTTGTTTTTTTTTCGTTATAAGCTATCTTCTTTTTGTTGTGTCTATATTTCATGTTTTTCCAACAAGTAAGGTTATTAACAACGTAGAGATATAAATAACAGATAACATAGCGATTATTATAAAGAAAAAGAGATTACATAACTAAAATATCATGATGCAGAAACGTTAACCCCTTTAACAAATACTGTCCAATACTCAGATGTAACAAAAACTATCCTATGTAACAATAAGGTAGAGATATAGATAATATATTTATTAATAATGTAGCGATTATTACAAAGAAAACAACTATTACCTCGATTTGAAGATTCAAGGCTTGTGAACAAAGCGGAGGGGAGTAGATCGATGAAGTGGAGGAGATCCCTATTGACGAAGTGGAAGGGATCTGATCGACGAGGTAGCATAATGAGAGCAGTTCAAAGTAGCAGCGTGCACGTTATGTAAGCCGAAACGAGAGGAGGGTAGAAATGTAAGCGAGAGGAAGGAAATTTTGTTGAGAGAGGGAAGAATGTAACAGTGGAGGGAAAAAGGAGGCAGTGGAGGAAAATAGAAGGAAAAAAATATGACACTAGAAGGTAGGGAAGACAGCCAAATTTGATTGCCCTAAAATTAAACAAAAAAAAGGAAAATGTAATATTTATTGCACTTACACTACAAACGCCACTAATAATTGCAACTAAAATCAGGTTTTCTTGTAGTGTTTTTATAAATTCGATATCCTCTATATTATAGATATTCGATACTTCATTGTATTATTGAATCATATAGTTGGCATCTGTTATCTTTATATTATAAATACTCGATATCTCCATATTGCAGACACTCGATACCTTTATGGTGTGAACATTTGATATCCTTCAGATTATTAGTTCATGTCATCCCATAAATCAGAGATACACATTTAGCTTACTTAATACGTTGATATCTATGGATTATAAAGGTTTGACATCTCCCAAAGGTTGCTTGAAGTTCGATACCCCTTACTGAATGCTTGATTTCTTTCCCTCTTCACACTCAACATCTTCAATTTTGATATGGTCTTCCTTTTTATTCGACATTTTTAATTTTACTAAATCATGCAAAGAAAATACAAGCAGTTGGTTTTTTAAAGCATTACAAAGCATAATCACAGAGATAGAGTTCTAAGACATTCTACAATTTCAGACCTTATAGTGGAAGAAATTAAAATATAAATACAGAAAGATAGACATTTAACAAAAACATTCCTATAAATACTTGCTTTATAAAATACATTGTTTCCAAATTACGATAAAAGTTTACGTTCTGATACAATAAGTAAATGTAAGAGAATAACAGGGAATTCTAGAACTCCATCATTGAGCTCCTTTCTTCTTGTAATATGTCCAATTACTACTAACGTATCATCTTGTGGTGGGGGAAAATGAAAAGAAAGGGGGTGGTTCAAACATATGTGTGGTGAATAAGAATAAGACTAGCAAGGAAATTAAATATAACATACTCTAAGTTTACTCTAGGTGATGTAGAGTGTGTGTACAGTTTCTGTGCACCTAAGGTCACATGCTTAAGGTCACATATCAAAGGTCAATATCCAAATATAACGTGAATAACAAGAGATTGTACCTCACTAAACGATCGTCTAGTTATGGGGAACTGCTATCCCACTATAACTCACATTAGGCCTAGAGAGTAAGAATACGCATGTAAACTTGCAAGGTGACTCATCATATGCACCCATGCGCAAGCCTTCGATCCTAGCAACAAAATACCACTTACGTACCCTTGGGAGTTACAGTGCTTAAACCCTGCTAGTACTGAGTACCAACTAGCTTTCAACTTCTACGCCTAAATGGGCCCACGAAATGTCCATATTCGGCATAGTTTCCAATCCCAACACCCCGACTAACGACCGGTAATCCTACTCCAACACGCCTGCGCACCTTTTACAATATAAGTTGCACATCTCAATGACACCCTGGATCCTACTCTATGATATGAAAACGCAAACTAAGTCTGCCATCTCAAATAAGAACACCTAAATGTGTCTATTCCAATCAATTAATTTAGAGAACAACAAGGTTCACACTTTCGGTTCTAGGCCCCAAATAGTCTACTAAGTGTAAAGTGACTTATGACAGTCAATCTATGCTAGGTCGATTGCTTATAATCCAGACATCTTTCAATTTACCCGTTTGAAGAAAGTTAATTCATTTCATATGATTATCAGCCTTGATTCATTTAATTTTATTTCAATTGGCTAATCAATTTATCCTATTTTTATTACATTTTTCACAGCATTTAATTATCCAATTGGAAAATTATAGGTCTCAAATCCAATTTCAACATATGATTTGTGGTTTTACAACTTACATATGTCAATTACAATTAGATAAAAAATGATCCATTATTCAAGATTCCCAATCTAATAATTTAACAGATTAATCTTAGAATTAACAATCAAATCAACATAGGGTTGGAATTAAAATTAATTAATTTAATTAACTTGTAAAATCTATGCTCACTCACCTCTATCCTAAACTTTACGTTTGCCCTTGATGTCGCAAGCTTTCTCCCCAAAATTGGCTTAGGCCTCTCCTCAAATTGCTTTATCTCCTTTTATTTTAATTTTGGTTGAGAATTAGAATAGAATTGGGGTTTAGAAATTGATTTGGGAAATTAGGATTTGGGGTTTTATTCCGGCAGAGCTTTGCTATAATAGGGAGAATTAGGTTTCAGGTTAATCCTCGCTATCAATTTATAGGGGAACACCTCAACTCAGTACCGTCAGATCCAAGTTCAAAATCAACCCATTTGTCGTCCGGAATCGTGGCTAACACGCAACAATCTCGCATGCACGAAATGAATCGACTCCAGGCCACGACCCTATGATCAACATAGGGTCGGGTCAACTGCCCTAGGGGCAAAGTCGGTTGCCTCTAGTCAACCTACGCCCATTATGGGCCGACTTGGCCCATCATAATTTTATATTTTTTAGTTTCTTATTTATTCAAACCTTTATAACTTTTCGTTTTTTCTCAGAATTCAAAAGGTTATACATGAAAGTTGTCCAGAAAATTGTTGCAAACATAATGGGGTAAGTCCCATAGTCAAAGTCGGACGTTTGCAAAAATTCTCCTTTTATGCGCATTATTATCTTTTAATTATATTTTCTTATTTATTTCAAGGAAAATCCTAGGGTGTTACAGTTGCCTCCTCCCTTAATGAGGAGAAGAAACCAACCTGTTACTTAAAGAGAGTGTGTAAACTTAAGGGACGGAGCTTAAATGAGCTAATTAAGAGAAAGCCAAAATGGCTATAAGATAAAGTATCTGAAAGACCGGCTAGAAAATAAATATTACACCCCGATTTATGCTAACAACATCATGAAGGGCGCTAAGAAGAAAATTTCTTTCTTCCTCGTTCAGGCTCTTACTAAAATAACAATGAAGTACTACGAAGATGCCCTTTTTGCAGCATACAATGACAACAATGGTAAATGACCTAGTTTGGACTTTCCTTCCCTTTCCAGAATTAAATAAAAAATTCAAGAGGAAGTTCGATCATATGTTGGGAAGTGTTCGAGGATTGCTTAAGGATGCATTTCCTAAAGAAGAAACGATCAATCCAAAGGAGCTATACTCTTTTGTTGACCCTCCACTTAAAGAAGATGAAGAATTTAATGAAGGATAGGATGATGAAGACGAAGACGACGATGATGATCAACGTGGTGATGGCAGCAATAAGGATCCAAAGGTCAAAGAGATGGAGGTGATGTTTTAGGTGGTCAAGGCATAGGCTCGTTTGACTATGATACCGATCTTTCCCATCTTCCTAGACCTCATGATGAATCTCACGAAGACATCCCTGCAGTGACGTTCAAACTGCTAGCAATGAATTGAGCAAGGAGAAAACTTAGGTTTTTGCTTCACAAGTTCCCATGATATATGAATATAGTATGAATATAGTTTATCATCTCCAAATGTTTATAATGATTTGTTAGATTTAGTTAATGAATTTAATATTTTATTTAAGGAAGAGAAACTACTATTACTTTAGGATTTATATGAGAAGAGTGAGAAGAAGGTGCAACAATTAAATAGAGAGATTAAGAAGACAATTGAAGATTACAGCAATTTACCTAAGAAATATAGGCATCTTTTTGCTTATACCACACGATTAAGGTATTTCAAAGAAAAGCGAGTAGCTTTGTTATTGAAGAAGTCTTGCTTCATCGAAAGAGAGCTATAAGGGAAAATTCAAAGCTAACTACTCTCTTCTGAATGCTTATTGATGATAGAAATGCTTTAGTAGAGTTTCTTTATAAAATTTATTATAGGAGTCTTTTTGTTGACTTTTCTTTCATAGGAAGAAGGGTGGAAGTTTAATTAGACGTCTCCATAATAGATATTTAAACGAGCATGTGACAAATCTCCATCTTAGGGAATGCTTGAATCTTTATAGGGTAGCGACTGTTCTTGTTTCCCCTAACACTCTCCCCTTGAGAAAGTTCAGTTCAATAAAGAGAGATTCATTTTCGAGTTTTACAAAGGGACAAATTATATGAAACCAAGTAATTATATTATTGTAATATGTAACTCGGAAAATGTTATGAATTTTAGTACCTTCACTTCTTTGCATCTTAGCCTATTTTTGATAAATTATACAGATTAAGGGATCATCATGTGGTTCCTTTTCTATGGAACTCTTACGTAAATTTATCAAATTAAAAAGGGACTTTAGAGATAAATCATTTATTCTCAAAACGTATCGGCTACCAAAATATTGCTTCCTTAGAGATCTCCATGAAGTTTAGACATGGTTTCCACTCATTCATTTAAATTTCTTAGGCAATTAAAGGACAATTTTCTCAACAAAATATGAACTAATTATGCCAAATTGTTACGTGGTGAAGCCAGTCTTCCGGTGGGGAAATGAGACTACCATCAATTCCCACTAGTTAATATCCTCCAAGGTTTAATATTTCTTTTCATTCTACCCTTTCTGCTTCCACGGTGTTGCTCAAAAAGGCTTAAAATGTTGTCTTTAAACTTTAAGTATATATATGTAAAGCATGTATTGTTTATGTAATTTGAATTTGTTTGAGCTTGATAAACCTTCTTATTGATAATAAAGAATGCATTTCTTTGTGTATTAATTTCTTTTTCCTATTTACTTATTTTCTTTAAGAAATACAATTAGCACTTGTGTTTAGCGATCTAAATCTACTTTCTCAATTAGACAATATTAAAGCCAAGATAAGGTCAGTCATTAAGGAGAAATGTTCTTCTCAAGATGCTCCAACTCTATTGTTTACGGATAGCCCAGATGTATTATTAATGGAGATCTACGTTAGATGGTATGAAGGAAATGACTTCTGACTTAAAAGAGAAAATTAAAGAGAAAGACAAAGAAATCCAAGAGATGAAAGGGAATATGAGTGTGGCTGGCTAGTTTGGACCTTCAGCCCAAAGGATCGAAGCCGATGTAGAAATTGCTCGGTCTTGAAGTGTACTGGCTAAACATTCAAGTATCCTATCAAATTTTAGAACTCATTGCAAGCGGAGGCGAATCCAACCTTCCTACTCCTACCCCTTCAACGGTAGAGAATAGTTTTCCACCTTGTTAAACCCACCCTTGGGTCTAGATCATGGAGAAATCTCCACATGGTGCCAAAGAGTTTGGTATGAATGCATCCAAATTTTAAAAGGAAAGTGGGATGAAAAATTCTAGGAATATATCAACAAATATCAAAGTCAAGTTGAGGAACTAGAATGTGAATATATTTTCTTAAGCAGAAAGTTAAAGAATTACAGAGCAAGGTAAAAATTCTCGAAGGAGCTAATAAGACGTTTAATCACGTGTTAAAGATTCAAATTTGTTCTATTGGTGATACAGATACTATCAGAAGAAAAAAAAAGAAACTTCAAGGATTCTTGGACGTGGCAATTCGTCAAATCATTGAACCTTCTTCGGCTACCGACGACTTGAAGGAGAAAGTGTGAGACCTTGATTCCTAACCGAAATGACGTCGCTTGGAAACTCTTGATTTTATCTCTTATTGATTAATCTTTCTTGTTTTATGTGACTTTTGCAGCTGATGTATAATGAAAAATGATAAATAAATTTGGAACTGAATTATTGACACCTTGAATAGACTTTGCACTTTGTCCTTTATTTTTATCTTGCATTTCAACCCATTGAATTGTATAAGATTTATAACTTAGTTTAGCACTTTAGTTTGATTCCATATGATTTGTCGTCCTTGATTAAGCGTAGATTTTCCTTTTTTGTTCCCTTACAAAATGCTCTAGACCGGCCTTTCTGGTTCTCATTTTGCCCTTCTAGAAAAGCGTACAATAAATAATTATATCTTCGGTAACTTTGAACGACTATTTCTTTCTCAAATTGGTTATTTTTCTTTGCAAACGTTAAAGAATATTTCGTGAAAAAGTAGTCTTACTAATCTTTGAAAGCTTAGTTTTGAAATTCATTTTCTCAAACTAATTTTCAGCAAAACTTTAGACAAGTTGAATCAGTTTCCTTTTTCATCTTTCTCTAATAGGTTAAATCATTGTTGCTTTAAATAAAAATAATTAACTTGATAAAAGTTAGAATTTTATCAAGCAAAAGATCATAAAATCAATTGATAAGAAGATTAGAAATTCATTTGACGATTGGATCAAAATTCGATCTGTGAGAAGATAGAAGTCCATTTGGTAGTGAATCTAGAATTCCATTTTATAGAAAGATTAGAAATTCATGTGATAATAAGTCCAGAACTCCCTTTGGTAAGAGAATTAGAAATTTGATTATTAATGGAGATTCTCGTTGTTTGATAATTAAAGGATTATAATTCCTATTGTTAACAGAGATTTCCATTATTTGATAATTCAAATTCCAATCTAGGAATCATGGATTGAGAGTTAGTTCAATATTTCAAAGACTGAAGCCTAGGGCCCAAGTAATAAGTCATAATTTCTCAGTTAGCAATATTCTAACATCAAAACTCTCAATTCTATGTAATAGATAGTTTTGGACCCTTTCTTTGAAGGTGGCTTTAACTTTGCCTTAGTGTAGGACTAAATATTTTTTATTGTTCTTTCTCTAGAAGATTGTTTTGACCCATTCTTTTTGATAGGGTTTGATTTATCCGACTGATTATTTTTACTCCTTATTACCGTCTTAGACAATGATTTAGGTTTTGATCGGCTTCTTTTTCCCCTTATCACCATATTTAGGAGAAGATTTAGACTCGGATTGAATCCCTTATTACTATCTCTAGGTAATGATTTAAACTATGGTTGAACCCTTTGTTACCATCTTTAGGTAATGATTTAGGTTTTGGTGGGTGCGTTTAGTTAGCTATCGTAATCAAAACCAAAGTCTTACCCGTCCTCCCTCTAGAAGGCGCTCTTAAGCAGAGCTGAAGGCTGGTTCGATGCTTTGGCAAGGCCATCTTAGGTGCGACCAAAGGCATACTCCGTCTACCCTCTAGGAGGCGCTTTAGACAGGCCTACAAGGCGGGACTAAAGGCTAGTTGGTGCTTTGGCCAGGCCAACTTAGGTGGCACCGAAGGCATATTCCATTCTTCCTCTAGGAGGTTCTTCGACCAGGTCACGTAAGTGGGACCGAAGGCTTGCAGTGCTCTGGCCAAGCCTTATAGGCTTGACCAGAGGCTTACTCTAACCACCCTCCAGGAGGTGCTTTGTCCAGGTCATCTTGGTAGAATCAAAGGCTTTTTTCATTATTTTATAAATCCTTTTCATTAAACATTCTTCTTTAGTAATCACTAGATCGTTGCAAAAATATTTTCTTTTTGCTTAAATCTTGATAGCAAATTTTTGAAGTTCTCCTTTTTCCATGAAATTCTCGACCATTCCCTTTAAGGCCCGATATTGATTAATACCATGTCCATTTCTTCTATGACATGGACAGTAGGCACCCCCAAAATTCCTTTTATTTTCTTGTTTCTTTTTCGAAGGCCAATAGTTCAACCTTTCTTTAGTAAAGAGATAAATGTTATCATAGGAAATGTTAAAGGAACGGGTTGCCACAGGTCGGGAATACCTAGGAGATAGTTTCTTTGAATCCTATTTGGCTCTTTTTGTGGTATATAGTCCATGCATTAGCATTGCTTATAAATTTTCTCTTTAAGAAATCTCGAGTTTTGTCTAGTGTAGATGAGCGATCGACTATTCTTTCCCACTTTTGGGCAAACTCATTGAAGTCTTTTGTTATTTCTCTTTCGAAAATAGTTCCCTTAGAGTGGAATTGTATGGCCTACCTTATTTTTAAGAACAAGACATCCCTCTTTGTGCTCTCCTCTCTTGGACTAGGATAATAGCTATGGATCATGACAGAGCCTACATGGAACGAATTTATGCTCCATTTGTCCGGATTATAAGGAATTACTTATCTCTTTTCTTCTACAATTTTTAGTGCCAATAACCTCAACACTTGTTCCTTATGTAATCAGGGGTTATGGGTGATTTGATAAACTGGTTTGCCTAAGCGATACTCTGAAGGTCCTTATTTAGAGTTAGTCATTATACAACTTAGTGGGTTATGCTGGATGTAGTCAATCCTCTACAGGAAGTGAAAATTCCCTAAAGTTCTTTTTGAAATATACAAGATATAGAAAGTCCTTCAAGGAAATATGCAAGTTGGGAAAATCCTTTACATTCTTTATATGCAAGTGAGGGAAAGCCTTTTATATCCTTTAAATGCATGCTTATATGCGGGTTATGGGATGTCCTTTACTGGAATACATAGGGAGGCGAAGGTTCAAGCCCTCCTTTTAGCGCCAAAAATATTAGCAAATTTCTTTGTTAATCCAAAATATGCTAGGCAAATAAGTCATGGCTAGTAGAAAACTTGGATAACCTTATGTTAACCCACAAAAAGTATGTAAGTCCAAAGTGAAATATGCATGCTCATGATCTTGGTTCTTGAAAAGAGAATTCATAAGCATGTCAAAAATACAAGTATAAAAAATTCATATGCAAGTCATAAGTCCTATCATTGCTAAATATCTTCATTCACTTGTAATATGCAATGCAAAGTTTATTATTCAAGTCCTTATATGCAACAGTCATAATTTACAATAGGATTTGCAAATCCCTAATCAATTTAGGATTATAACTTTAGTACAAGAAATGAGATGAGAAAATTTTGCCCCTCACCGAATGGGGCTAAGGGTCTATTTATAGAGGCAATGGCATGCCAAATGGATGCCTCGTGTCCATACTCACTATTTCTTTGTGCTGCTGATATTTGGTATACACTTAGTGTGTTGATCTTTGATATCTCCTTCATATTGCGGATATTCGACATCTCTTTTTTTTATTTCCAATATTTGGCATCCTACTTTGTTTTATTGATATTTGTCATCTCGTATCAAGGGAGATATTCAAAACTCTGCATAACTATAGGTACTCGACATCCTTCATAGCCTTTGAAGTTCAACATCATTTTCCGCTTTAAAAGATCGAGACCACTTGCTGCCTATAGATAATTTACAACAATTGTAGTTGTAAATTGTTGTAAAGGCTTGGTATTAATCGCTATTTCTAAAGCTTGTTCTTATAGGACTTGATATCCTTCTTTCATAAGTAAATGTTTGATATGCTCTAGTGATGTGGCACCACTCTTTATTTTACATTCCACCATACTTTGTGTTGCAGTGGTTAACCATCTCCATTGTTGAAGATCCGATACTTCATTGTATTATTAAAGCCCGACATCTTTCATATTGTTGAAATCTACTATCTTTATATTGTAAAAAATCAATATCTTCACATTGTGGACACTCGATATCTTTATGGTTAGAACATTCGACATGCTTCAGATTGTTGGTTCATTTCATCCCTTAAATCGTATATGTACATCATCCTTTCTTAATAGGCCAATATCCTTTGATTTTAGAGGTTCGACATCTCCTTGAGGTTGTTTGAAGTTCAATACCCCTTACTAAAGATTGATTGCTTTCTCTTCTACGCACTTGACATCTTGAATTTCTATATGTTCTTCTATTATGTTAGACCATTTTGTTTGTAGTAATAGCATAAAATCTTAAGTCGGACAATGATCTGGTATAAGCGATAAATAATCTCAAGATACTATAAAAGCCAATATAGTATAAGAAATCATACTTGCTCTATTCCTGCATCTAATAAGTTAGCATATAACACGATACATGTTATACTATCAACATATAGGTATGCATAACTAAGTACAATATGGGTGTCAGGAGATCTACATAGTAATATGTACATCACAAGACATCCATCTCGACACCATATCAATTAAAGCAAGCATAGAAATCACAACATAAATGACTATCAAGCAATCACAGCGACCATCACTAACGTCTCGCATCAGGACTAAGAAGCCTATTGACATACAATAAGCCTTACGACCATCACTAAGGTCAGCAACACACTACGTTGCCATCAGATTCTATGCTCTATCACACATCATCACTAAGGTCTAATGTACACATGTAAGTGTTCTTACATACCCTTCCCCTATGAAACACACACTGGATCTAGATTTATCTACGATCTATTTAGCGCACGACAAATAGCAGAACACGTTACATCCCACTCCATCACTTCATATCATCAAACATTCCTCCTTGGACCATCACTATGCCATATAAACTTCTTACCATAAGTACTCAACCGAAAAAATTCACACCATCGATACGTTGAAATTTGGAACATCCATAGGCATTCGACACAAGTTGTAGAGTCATAACCATCAATTCTTGAATTCTCATCGCCAACCTCCTAGGTAAGCCTTGAAGAAATCTAATGAGTTTCCTAGGTAAAACTCAAAATAAACTAAAGGAGTTTCCAAGCAAATGCCAAAAATCATACTTTGTCGCTCCATATCCCATCATAAGCTCAAATTTCCGCTACATTAAGCTCGAAGTCCCCAAGAAGGAGACCAAAAGCAGTAACCATGCCACACCACCTTCGTCACAACCTTGAAGTCAAGATAACACTGCCCAAGTGTTGCCTTTGCTTAAGATGGAAGCATAACCATTCGGGAATAGCACTTTCGATTGATTTTTCTTAGCAAATATCAACCACTCTAAACACTCAAACAAATCAAACAAGGGCCGGAACGACGTATTCGAAGCACATAATATTACACACACATTACCAACCAATACATCCCATAATCAAAAGTTTACAACATCCAATTCTGTCTCTATTTAACAATGACCAATGATATGATAAAACATCAACAAATTGATAATTAATCTTTATAATTTATATAAAAGTCATTCTTAAATTTGGATCTATCATAAGACACGTTTTAATATTTGAAATCTTTTTTAAAACATATTTTTATACCGCACTATCAATCATAGTATGAGATACAAAGTCTATTATCTTAATAAAAGTTATCCATTCCTATACCAAATCATAGGGGATTCCAATACGAGCTCAATGCATGAAAATGCATACAAATTGGACCTCATATGCAAAAATGTGATTTTTATAAGATATTAATTTATATAAACTAACCAAATGATTAATTAACCTAATAAATCATTAATTAACTAATTAATTGCCTTTCACAATTATATTTCTTCTCCACACATAACTTCTATCTATAGCCAGCCACCCATTCACCACATATGTACGTTAACTCCAGCACCAACGTTGCACCTCCACCTAGACTACCTAACGTTGTCGCATAGCCCAACATCGTCGCCACTAACTCCTGCCAACCCTTTAAATGTCGAATGCACGTGCATCCTATCTACAAACGCATCACTATCTAGGCACATTCATGCCACCGACATACATCGTACATCGTCAAGGACTACCATGCTTTACCTCCCAAGACCCGTCGCGACCACTTGTATCCATTCTCGACCATACAAATGCAGGAACCCATTTCCATGCCAACATCTCTAAACATCTGCTAAATACGTAGATCAGTGAAAGTATATCTGCTGAACATCAGATTACATTCTTTCTCTCTCATTTTATGAATTTCGCCTCCAAAACTCACTAAACATAATCAACATGTTTTCCCCATATGCCCAACAAACATAAGAAATCATAATATCAACCAAAAATGTATACATAAACAAGTAAACATAGGCATACGCTATCATGCAAGATACTAAACTATCATATATGATATCAAAAGTGAAAATAAATGCGACAAATTGAAAGCCTAACATGTAAATATCCCTCATAAGCAGTCCTCATGCTCTCTATGGTCTCCCAAGTGCAATTTATCTTGACTTAATTCCGTTGAACCACCATCAACTTCACCATTTTCATCCAACGTTGGTTTGTATCATGAGCGACTATATAAATAAGCCTACAAAGCTTCTATTTTGATATCATCAAACTGATTTGGTTCAAAAATCATGCCTAGGCTATGCATAAACTTCCATAAATGAGAAATATGAAACACATTGTGCACACCGCCATTTTTAAGGTAAGCCGACTCTAAAAGCTAGTTTTCCAATTCGCTCGAGTAACAGAAAAGGACATACGAATCTCAATCCCAACTTCCTATAGTACTGAGTCAAACTACATTCCTCAATGAAGAAATTTTTACAAATACTATATTGTAAATTATCTTGTTCTTTTTCGAAGTTTCTCGAATCACATCTAGCCTAAGTATCAGTTTGTTGCATGCTTCCCACTAACAGAAGGAGGATTGCACGACCGACAACACAATTGCCATATTGATTCTAAATGTAACCGTTATTTTATGAAAACTTAGTAAGATGGAAATGATCATCCTACATAGCCTCAATGTTTGGAATGTAAGCACACATGTGATCCTCTAAGATACAATTCACCAACTCGGTCTACCCATCAATTTATGGGTGATAACTTGTACTCTGATGTAGGTATATCCCCAAGCCTCCAATAAGCTCTTCCTAAATCCACTCATCAATATGGGTATCGATCGCTCATAATACTCTTCTCCACACCATGGAATCGAACAACCACTTCACATATAATTCTGGCAATTCGGATGTTGCTCTACTAGATTTTATGGGTATAAATCTAGCACTCTTCGTTAATCTATCAATTATGACCTAGATCATATCATACCCTCCTCCGATCCTTGTCAATCCATTGATAAAGACCATCGATATCACTTCAATTTAGGAATCTTGAGTGGTTGTAACAATCCACTCGTCTTTTTCTGTGTAGCCTTCACTATCTAATAGTTCATACATTTCGAGATGAGTATCCTAACGTCCTTCTTCATTCCTTCCTAACAATAACTATCTCATACCTTGATACATTTTATTGCCTTTGGAATGTTTAGTAAATCTCAAATGATGACACCTTTATAGAACCTCACCTTAACCTATCGACATTAGGCACAAACAATCTCTCGTCCTTACGAAGCCTACCATCTCGGTCAAGTCTGTATTGCTTTGTATCTTCATACTCTACCCCGACTCTCAATTTTAGCAATGATCTTCACTAGTTTGGCGTTACATCTCTAACTAGTACCGATCCATTCAATCATGTAGGTCTGATAGTCAAACTTTCCAACACATCCGGCTCGAGCACACATCAAGGCCTGAAGTTATAACCAACAATATACTATAACGGCGTCCACGCTAGTAACATAACGCCCAAGCTGGCATATCTTCTACTTAAAGCATATGTGGCCACATTTTTTTTGCATAAGCAAATGTCAAAGTCATAAGAGTCCATGAACTCTAACCATCAAAGCTGGTGAAGGTTAATATCCTTCTATGAGAAGAGGTACTTCAATGATTTGTTTTCAACGAATTAATTGAACCTTTCTCTAAGCAAATAGTGCCTCCTATTTTGAGCCTAAGCATAAACGTTGCCTATTCTAAATCAAGAGATGGATACTTCCTCTTAAGTGGTTTCTGTTGTCAACTAGCACATATGACAACCTTTACTCTCTGCATCAACACCTCACCTAGATCAGTACCGCAGGCATCTATGTATGCTTTTATCTCTCCATTCGCACTCCTAATGAGTAAAATTGGTGCATTCATCAACCTCTCCTTAATAATCACAAATGCGTGCACACATCATAGGTCCCAAGTAAAAGTTTGATTCTTCTAAGTCAAGTAGGCAACACATGTGTTGATATCTCATAGGAGTTCTTGATAAATCATCTATATTATCCTGCTGATCCAATGAAACTTCACACATCTATAGCATTTCGAGTCTATCCGAGTACAAGCATGTTGCAACTTTCACAGGATTTATAGCAATGCCCTACTCAAAAACAATGTGATCCAACAATCACACACCCTCCTCCAAAATGACACTTCGAAATTTTTTGCTTTCTCAACACCTCCAACACAATCCTCAAATGTGTCATGTGTTCCTCTTCCATCCAGTAGAAAACAAAAATATCAGAGATGGCCACCCTACATGTCGGGCACCCTACCTACGTGACACGCTATATGGGTGCCCAACAGATGCAGGATAGTAGCCAAAAATGTAAGGTATAGAAAAATCCTAATATACAACTATAGAGCATCTCATAGCGCACAAATAAAATATGATATAATAATATAGATGTAAAAAATGCGAGATAATGATGTAATCAAATGAATCATAAATAAGAACATTAAAGAACATGGGGTTCACAGACTATACACAAACTAAAATAAATAGTTTGTACATCCCAAGCCTCCAAAATAAACTCTATAATTGTCTCTAGTAATACAAATACAGATATAGCTCCGTAGTACTGCATAATGGAATATAAGCGATAGTAAGCTCCAAGTATAATTATATGAAAGCATAGCTTCCTTCCCGTACTCTGTACATCTCCATGCGCTATCCAGACTAGTTATTCCTAATCTACTCATTTAAGAGTACCCAAGATAATAAGAAGCAAAGCATAAAATCTCGGGTCAGACAATAGTCTTGTGTGAACGATACATCATCTCAAAATACTATAAAATTATTAATAGTAAATAGGGAAATGTGGTATGGGAACCAAATCTGACCTGTCCCTACATCCAAAAAGTCAGCACATAATAGTCGATATATGCTAAACTACTATCATAGCCATAAAAGTGCACTACAGTCAAAGTACAATGTCTAGTGTCTAAGTATACGATCGAAAATACTTACATCGCATGACATTATACAGTGATGAACAACCATGGGAAACATAGCATCCACCAAGCAATCCTCACCATCACTAATGTGCGTTGTATATATGGTAAATCATATGGCACCACTGCAATCTAGGGACTCAATTGAAATCTTTGCTACATTGGTACTCGAATTCATGCCACTCTGAAAGGCTAGTAACCAGGCCCATAACCGCAAAGTCTAGGGTAATCTACTATCAAAAGATCCGGACACGATCGCAAATCCATGAGGGAGCTACCCACATACCCCTTCTTCATGAGCATACTAAAACTCTCTGACTTATCAATGATCGTTTTTCACATGTCTCCATAAGGGAACTCAATCATTATTCCACCACGGCTATCTCCATGGTAGTACATAATAACAAATCCTACTCGCAAGCACTCATCGTTAACTTTCCCTTGTGGATCACCATAACAACTCCCATTACTAAGTCATTATCTTCGGAACGCCTCTTGACTCTTAACCTATAAAGCCATTGTCCAAGGATTCGAAGTCATCATCATTGTCATCGGCGTCATCATGTCGAACTTGCTAATTGCCATACAAGATTCAAGGTCTTCCTGAGTCATTTGGAGTTGCCTCTTTACTCCATGTCACCCGCATGAACCCTAAAGCACACCATAAAGAAATCTCCGAAGTATCATTGCATCACGATGAAAATCTCCAACTTTTATTTTCGGCTCGGCTATTGCTGAGCCAAACTCCAAGCAACCCCTTACATGACTCAATCCAACATAAGAAAACCAAACAGAAGATCTTGCTCAGATCTGACCCCAAGCAAACTCCCGTCCGCACCAAATCATCTCCGAGCATCGAACCAATTTCGTTGCTCGGGTCTAGCCCTAAGCAAACATCCCCAGACACCAAGTAACCACCGACCCATGAAACTTGGTTGACTACCAAACTGACACCAAGTTGACCCATAAAAACTCCAGGCACGACTTCAAGCAATCAATGACTTGTGAAACTTGATCTGCCACCGACCTGACACAAGCGGACCCACAAAACTCTAAGCAGCCACGGACCTGCGAAACTTGGTCAACCACCGACCCAAAAATAAGCTGACCCACAAAAATTCATATATGACTCCAAGAAACCACCACCCTTGAAACTATGATTTCTCCATACTTTAATTTTTCTCTAATTTCATTGTTGCACTCCGTTCTTCGAACTCTTACGCATGCATTGACAACTACTAACTTCCTAGAGCCTATTTTTCGAAGTTCGGTTTCATGGTTCCTAACTCTAAGTCACTCCGATGAGCGTTTCAACCATACAAGCATTTACACAAAAACAAGACGCACATGATAACATCCAATCATCCAAGTATTTAAACACACATCAAACTATAACAAATCATCATGCAATTACATCTCAATTATAGTCTGTCACATACAAAAGCAATTGCACTCCAAAACAACATGATTAATGTGCTTTAAACATTCTAAAATTCATTTTACTATTGATTTGTCATTGAAAATATTTTAAAACCTTAATTTGACTTCAAAAATGAGTTTAAAATGTAGAAAAACTATAGACACACGCATATACACGCGCGCGCACACACACACACACACACACATATATGAAGGTATGAGATGATAAATCACTCACCAAAACACTAAGAATCCAAGTTTTCGCTCAAATCAGTGTAAATCCGAAAATAAACAGAAAATATGATATTTTCTCTTATCTAAATATAGATGTGAATATCTATAATGAATCACCTTGTTAATGTAACCGTAATCTATGATTTAGACTTAATTTGGAGGAGAAAGGAGTAGGTTTTGGGCAAAGGTAGTGTTAATGGAGGCTTATATCTAAGATAGAAGATGTAAAAGTTATTTAGGGATAGTGGTTCACCCCTATATACTCTTTAACGTCGAAATGGATTAGCGGGTTTGCCCCCCAAACTCACTAATTACCAACTAAGCTGTTATTAAAACTACCAATCTTCAAATAACCGTATCTCCTAGCCAGAAAGTTCAAATTGCTATTATGACCACTTTATGGAAAGGGAAACCATCGTATCTTTCCAACTGAAGTGGCCTTGAGTTGCAATTCGAATCATATCAAAAGTTATGGATGATACAATTTTTTAGCAGTAAAATCGTTTGGAAAAATTCTAGTTCTAGGAAACGTCTCTAATAGGCATTTTCCAAAGTTATATAGTCATACAACCACATAAAAATTTAAATATAATATTTATGATCCTTCGATATGTAAAATACGTGTCGTTACACTCTCCTCTCATTAGGAATTTTGCCATCGAAATCCAAAATACAACCATGGTAAATCAAACATAGCTAGCCCGCATGTCTATCATCAATGAGCAAACGTTTCAAACATTTAGCATGCAACAGAAAATGGTAGTATGCCTACCCTAGCATGTTGGATACTAAATAACCCTATAAGATATTGAGGGTGAAAATAAATGCAGTAAACAAAAGTCTTAACAAGTAAAGAGCTACGGATAAGTGGCCCATGTGCTTTCCTCAGTCTTCCAAGTATGATTGCCTTCTCTCTCACTCCAGTGAACCTTCACCAGCTCTATCATCTTCCTCCTAAGCTGCTTCGTATCGGTCCACAATACGAATCAGTGTACAAGATCTCGATGCTTCTGGTTCAATCTCAATGTCATCAAACTGATTTGGTTCGATTATCACACTTGAGCCATGCCCAAACTTTCGCAAGTGAGATACGTGGAATAAATTATGTACACTTTCCATCTTTTGAGGCAAGTCGACTCTATATGCTAGATTCTCGAACCTCTCAAGTATTGGAAAAGGACCAACGAATCTCGGTGCTAACTTCCCCTTAGTATTGAATAGAACAACATTCTTCGATGGCGAGATCTTGACAATAACCATATCACCGATGGAGCACTCTAATTTACATCTTCTTCTATCAGATTACTCTTCTGTCTGTCCTAGGCAGTTTTAATTCGTTGTTAAATGATCTTGATCTTCTCCGAAATCTCTATAATCATCTCTAACCCAAATATCAGTTTCTTCCCCGCTTCTCACCTACATAAAGGAGCGTTGCATGACTGGCCATATAACGCCTCAAATGGTACCATACCGATGCTGGACTGATAACTATTGTTGTATGCAAATTCTACTAAGCGCAAATATTTATCCTACAAGCCATCGAAATTGAAAATGCAAGCCCATAAGAGATCCTCTAAGATACGGTTCACTCTTTTAGTTTTCCCGTTAGTTTGTGGGTGGTAAGTTGTACTGAGATGTTGTTTTATCCCGAACACCTCTTGTAAGCACTTCCAAATCCTTCTGCTAAACAAAGAGTCTCGGCCACTCATAATGCTCTTCTACATACCATGAATCACACAACCCACTTCACATACAACTCGACAAATTTGGATGTCATTATAATTAACTTGATGCTGGACTGATAACTATTGTTGTATGCAAACTCTACTAAGCGCAAATATTTATCCTACAAGCCATCGAAATTGAAAATGCAAGCCCATAAGAGATCCTCTAAGATACGATTCACTCTTTTAGTTTTCCTGTTAGTTTGTGGGTGGTAAGTTGTACTGAGATGCTGTTTTATCCCGAACACCTCTTGTAAGCACTTCCAAAACCTTCTGCTAAACAAAGAGTCTCGGCCACTCATAATGCTCTTCTACATACCATGAATCACACAACCCACTTCACATACAACTCGACAAATTTGGATGTCATTATAATTAACTTGATGGGTATGAATCGGGCACTCTTTTTCAGTCTATCGACCATGACCTTGATGTTATTGTACCCTCTTTTGGTCCTCGGCAATCCATCAATGAACTCCATCGAAACTTGTTCCTACTTCCACTCGAGAATCTTGAGCAGTTGCGGCAAACCGCTCAGCTTATTCTGCTCTACCTTTAACATTTGATATTTCATGCACTTCTAGATGAATGTCCCAACATCCTTCTTCATCACTTCCCTATAAAATTCTTGCCTTATACCGTGATACATTTTATTACCACCATGATGTATAGTTAATCTCGAATGATAGCGCTCGCGTAGAACCTTGTCCCTTAACTCATCGACATCAGAAACAAAAAATCTCCTATTCTTATGGAGCCAACCATCACAGTCGAGCCTGTACTTCTTCATCTCTTTAGACTCTGCCTCTCCATCTATCTTGGCCATGATCTATGCTTGTCTAGACCGTGCCTCTGACTAGTACCGATCCGCTAAATCAAGGTAGGTCTGATCGTCAAGCTAACTAGCACTTCCGGCTTCAACTCACATTAAGGTCTAAAATCATAGCCAAGGATAAATTCTAACTACTTCCACTCTAGAAACATGTTCCCAAGCTAGCATGCCTTCTACTTAGTGCATCTCTGACTACATTCCCCTTGCCGGGGGTATAGGAAATGCCAAAGTCTTAGAAGGCTAGGAACGCCAACCATTGCTGCTGGAAAAGGTTAAGATCCTTCTGGGAGTATAGATACTTTAACGACTTATGGTCTATAAAATAGAAACTGAATGTATTGATTGTATTGGTACAAATAATGTTACAGATGAAACTTATTTATATGATACAAAACTGCTTTTGAGTAATTACATAAATACCCTTGTAACCCTTATACAATCAAATAATGTTCGGCCCATCTAATATCTAATACTAATATGCTGCTTTCTTTATTTCCCTCCGACAATGTCGGCTAGGGTTTTCTTCCTTTTATCCCCAAAATATTTTTTTCGTCTTCTCGCCCAGCAGATCTGTGCTTTTTCTCTCAATAATTGATTTGCTGAAGTATCTCAAGTTCTTAAGAATGATTTAGAGGTTTTGAAGCGAGCGAAAGATACTTGGAAGTTTGAGAGATCTCATGTGTTGCTCGATTTTGAGGATCTTAGGCAAAATTATGTGTTTCATGTGGTTTTGTCTGAGTAAATTAGTTTGAAGTCTCTAATGACGGATGCGTGGCTATCATTTCTCTCTGACTTTCTGGATCTGCCTCGACTTAAGATCTGATCGCAGCCTTACAAAATTATTCTTTGAGATTGGTTTTGTAAGTATGTCTGCCTTCTGATGAGTGGCTGGAAGGTGATTTATGTTGAGCTTCCCTTTGATGACTTGCTCGCGAACAAAATAGAGGTCAATTTCCATATGCTTCGTTCATGAGTGAAGAATTGGGTCAGTTGTGAGTGATACAGTGCTAAGATTGTCGCACCATATTATGGGTTTTGTGCTGTTGATAATATTTATCTCTTGAAGAAGTGATTCCAGCCACATTATCTCGACTGTGGCGCTAGCAACACCGCGGTATTCTGCCTTTGTACTTGATCGAGAAATGGTTGGCTGCTTTTTGGAGCAGCATGATACTGGGTTGCCACCCAGGTAGATACAGTGACCAGTGGTAGATCTTCGGTCATCAGAATATGATGCCCAATCTGCATCTACGTATCCTTGAATATTTAGTGATTTGCTTGCTTTAATGCTTATTCCATATTTTATTGTTCCCTTTAAGTATCGCAGGATCCTCTTCACTGCCTTCCAGTGTTGATCTAGAGGTTCCTGCATAAATTGACAGACCTTATTTACACTGAATGAAATATCTGGTCTTGTAATGGTAACATATTGCAAGGCACCTACTATACTTCTGTACTGTTTTATGTTCTCTATATGCTCACCTTTATATTTATATAGGTGTAAATTATTTACCATAGGTGTTGGCATAGGCTTTGCATCATTCATCTTTGCCCTATCAAGAATCTCAGAAATATATTTACTTTGAGACAGTATTAATTCACTTTGTGATTTTCTGTGTACTTCTATTCCTAAGAAGTAACTCAAGTTGCCTAGATCTTCGATAGGGAAAGTCTTAGGTAGACGACTAGTGACATGCCTAATTTCATCACTGCTATTACCTGTAATTATGTGATCGTCTACATACACAAGAACATAAGTAGTACTAAAATCATTTATTTTGATGTAAAGTGAGTTGTCAGACCTGGTTGGCTTGAATTCTAAACCGATCAAGGTAGATTGTAGTTTTTCATACCACACTCTAGGAGCTTGCTTCAGTCCATAGATGGCTTTATGTAATTTGCATACCATTTTCTTGTCATTGCCTTTAGCATATCCTCATGGTTGTTGCATGTACACTTCTTTTTGTAGTTCACCATGTAGAAAGGCATTGTTGACATCTAGTTGTCTGATGTCCCATTTATTGTGTAGAGCAACTTTGAGTATTACTCTGATCGTAGTTGGTTTCACTACTGGTGAAAAGGTTTCAGTGAAATCAACGCCACTCTGTTGTGAGTAGCCCTTAGCTACTAACCTTGCCTTATACTTTGCTACTTTTCCATCTGCAGACCTTTTAAGTTTATAGGTCCATCTGCATCCAAATATGTTTTTGTCTTTTGGTGCTTACATAATGCTCCATGTTTTGTTTTTAATTAAATCATTGTATTCATCATCCATGGCTGACTTCCAGTTACTGTTGTTAAGAGCTTCTTCGTAATTGACTGGTTCATCTTGCTTCAGTACTGTAGAGTAGACTTTTGGTTTGAAAATACCATGTTTTGATCTTGTCATCATATGATGTCCTTCTCTTGTTGGAGATGGTGATCTACTGACATTTGTATCATTAATTTGATCTGGACTTGAGGAAGTATCCAAATTTGATGAAGTGTCCATACTGGAGTCTGATGAATCTCTGTCTTGGCAGGGATTGTTTAGATCTTCTGATCTATTGAGATCAGACTGATCATCCGATATGTTTTGTGTGTGTTCAGTGTTTATCAGATGACCAGTCTGAGCCTTTTTTACCTGCTCACTTGAGTAAGTTGGAACATAATGTTTTTGAAAAGAGTGCATGGATGATTTTGCATAATAAACCTTATGAGTAGTTTTGAACTTACTCATAGAGAAGGGAAAGACATGTTCATTAAAAGCAACATGTCTAGAAATAATTATCTTGTCAGTGCTGGTAAGACATTTGTATCCCTTCTGATTGGTGGGATATCCAATAAATGTGCATGGTAAAGATCTAAAACTTAGCTTGTGAGAATTATATGGTCTTAAATATGGATAACACAAGCAACCAAAGGTTTTAAGTAATGTATAATCTGGAGATGTGTTAAGTAATTTCTCAAATGGTGTTTTGTTTTTCAACACCTTTGTAAGCATTCTATTGATGAGGAATACTGCAGAATTGAATGACTCTGGACAAAATTTTAAAGGCATTGAGGCATGAGCCAAAAGTGTTAGGCCGGTATCAACTATGTGCCTGTGCTTACTTTCAACAAGCCCATTCTGTTCAGATGTATATGGACAGGTGAGTCTATGTATTATTCCTTTTTTGATAAAATATTCCTTCAAAGTTTTAATTCTATCCCTCCATCTGTCTAAATTATCTTTAATTCATTGTTTGTTTGTCTCTCTGCTCGATTGATAAACTGCATCACTATATCTTTGGTTTCTGCCTTTGATTTGAGAAAGTATATACATGTATATCTAGTAAATAAATCTACAAAAGAAACATAGTATTTAAATCCATAATCAGAAACAATTGGGGTTGCACCCCATAAGTTAACTGCTACCATTTCTAATGGTTTTGTGTACTTAGTTAATGATTTAGAAAATGGTAGCTTATGACTTTTTCCCATTTGAAAAACAGATATATGCTCTAGATATACTTTCAAATTTTATATTCATATTTTACAATACATGTTTTACAGCATCCACACTAGGGTGGCCCAGTTTATTATGCCACAGGTCAAACATCCTTTCATTTTTGACATTTGAATCACATCTAGCATAATTGCACCAATTTCTCTTTTGAGCAGACTTAGTTTTCTTCAACAGATTGAAAGTGTAAAGACCATTGTGCACATTACCCTGCAACAAGATTTCTCTATTCAGTAAATCCCTAAATAAACAGAACTTTGGGTAGAATTCAAAGTATACTTGATTGCCATTAGCAAATTGAGATACACTCAATAAGTTTTTCTTAATTTGTGGTACTCTGAGTAAATTATTGAGATGTAACTCTCTTTTGCCTCTGATTCTGGCATTTCCAGTATGAGTTATTTGAATTGGTTTTCCATTACCCATAAAAATAGATTGCGTACCTTTGTACTCTCTGTTTCCAAGATTGAGATTGTCAAGGTTGTTGGTGATGTGATTTGTTGCACCAGAATCTGGATACCATTCTTCAAACTGTAGATCATCAGTCTTTGTTTGTTGGTCTACATCTGATTGATTTTTTGAACTGTTACCTTGCTTTCTTGCATTTAGGCTTGTATGAGCAATATTAACATTTGGATCATTGCTTCTCTTAATATCATTTTGCTGATTCAAACTAAAACTTTGATCAAATCTGAAATAACACTTAATTGCAGTATGCCCAAACTTTTCACAAATCTGACACCTAAGTCTGTTAGAATTGTTCCACCTTCCATGACCTCTGCCTCTGTAATTCTGTCCACCTCTCTGGTTTCTTTGTTGAGGCCTGCTATTGATTGGCTTTTCTTGACCTTTGCCTTTGTTGTTTGATGCATAGTTTATAGATAAATCTGCATTCAGTGATTTCTTCTGATCAATTCTACCTTCTTGGGCAAGAAGTGTAGACTATACATACTGAATTGATGGCAAAGTTTCTCTTGATGAGATTATTGCAACAACTGACTCATACTCTTCATCTAGACCACTGAGTATGGTAAGAACCTACTCTGTATCTGCCACTTTGTGACCAGTAGTCTCTAGTAAGTCACAGTATGCTTTGACTTTAGTTTAAATATTCTTGCATTGACATGATGTCTTTCATCAGATTCTGTAGTTTCCTTTTGTAGTGTAGTATTCTTGTTGCAGTTTGTGAATTAAAAATTTGATTAATTGTTGACCATATTTCTTGTGAGCTTTTGCACCCTACAATTTGAGATAGAAAGTTAACATTGATGGATGACATTAACCAAGATACTAACAAACTGTCCTACCTTTGATAGTTTATGAAATCTTGATTTGAAACCAATTTTCCACTGTTGTCACTTATCATCATTGGTGGTATTGCTAATGTGCCGTTGACATAATTTTCTAAGCCATAACCTCTTATTGTTGTTTCTGTCTGATATTTCCATAGCAAATAGTTATGCTCATCCAATTGTACTACAAGTTGACTCTTTGGATTTATTATGCACAGACTTGCTGATTCTTGACTTGAATTTGATGGATTCCTTCTTGTGGGAGATGTTGTTTCAGAACTTTCAGCAATGTCTGTCATTTTGAATGTGTTGATACTTCACTGCCAATATGAAACAACAGATTCTGGCGAGGCAATCTTAATACTGCAGCCAGATAAGAACTTCTTTCCTTTATCTTGATGATATAATACTATATTTTAAATCAAGAATCTGATTCTTGATTTAAAATCTGCTGCACAGAATCTGAGAAAATCTTCTCTGATGTGGATAAATCCGAGGAGGAGTACTGCAGCCTGTCCTGGATGATGATGACTTGCTGACAGGATTTAGGCGAGGCAGTTGGCAAATTAGCTATTCTTATTAGTTTGCAAAACTGATTGAACAGAACTCCTGATCAAAGAAGGGTAACTCTTCGGTGATGATAATACAATCTGAGGAGAGAAGATTCCTCAATCTTCTAAGTGTTGATCGTTTGATCAGATGGAAGATGATCAGATTTCAGTCACTTTTATGCCGTTTGGCAATGTACTTGCTCTGATACCAAAATAGAAACTGAATGTATTTATTGTATTGATACAAACAATGTTACAAATGCACCTTATTTATATGGTACAAATAACGCTTTTGAGTAATTACATAAATACCCTTGTAACCCTTATGCAATCAAATAACGTTCGGCCCATCTCATATCTAATACTAATATGCTGCTTTCTTTATTTCTATATACAACTCGAACCTCTCCCCAAGAAAATAATGCTTCCATATCTTCGAAGCAAATATTATCGCCGCCAATTCCAAATCGTGATTCAAATACTTCCTCTCATGTAGTTTCAGCTACCAACTAGCATAGGCGACAACATTCCCCTTCTGCATCAACACCGTGCCAAGTCCGGTACTACATGCATATGGGTATACTATCAGCTTCTTATTCTCGCTTGGAATAGCTAACACCAGTGCACTCGTCAACCTCTCCTTCAGACTTGAGAACACATGCTTCCACCTCTTGTTCCAAATAAAAGCACGATTCTTCTTTATTAAGCTGGTTAATGACACTGCTACCTTAGAGTAGTCCTAAATAAAACGTCTATAGTGTCCTGCCAATCCAAGGAAACTTCTCACATTTATAGCTGTCTTGGGTCGATTCTAATCCTGCATCGCTTCCACCTTCGTAAGATCTACTGCAATGGCCTGCTTAGAGATAACGTGACCTAGAATCGCATTCCCTTCTCTAGAAGCGAAACTTTGAAAATTTTGCCTTTAGGCGGTGTCTTCTTAAAACCTCGAGCACAATCTGCAAATGCTCCCTTTGTTCTTCCTCTATGCTATAATAAACAAGGTATCGTCCATGAACACAAGTACAAACTTATTTAGCCGATCCTTGAAAACATGGTTCATAAAATAAAAAAAGTATGCCAATGCATTGGTGTAACGACCCAATTTTTCGACGCCCGAAAGTCGACATCGATACGTCCACTACATCCAATGTCGAACAATCGAATGCCGGAAAACCAAACCGTTAGGTTAAGGAGAAGAAGATAGAAGAAGAAACAGAAACAATAAACATAATCTCACATTTCGCATCGGAACAACATATAATAGATAAATGAATATCTTTAAAACAAAGAACCATATCAGTTTATACATACATCAACGGAGTTTACAACAACACAATACAACACTGGCAGTTATTATAACTTGACTACATGGAACTGAACTTGCACCGACGCATACACAACGGATAATACATAAAATAAGTGATACACTTCGCCATCCATCCTGCCTCTAATCTCCATAGCATATTTTTCTGACTTCGCTCCAGAACACTGATGACCTGACTCTAGGCTACCCATGTGGAAAATTATGGACACCCCGAGTTTAGAAAGGGAACAGTAAACTCTAGGTCAGTCATGGGACTGATGTGAGATCTTAAAAACAATTATTTTCATAAAGAAAGAGAAAGAAATCTGCTATGCTTTTGGAAAATGAAACTACCATAAGGCCTCCCGCCACACAAACAATGCAAAAACACAATTGGAGGAGATTTCTCCTTATGATAGTCAAACATGCTTAATATGCAAAAATATTTTTAATATTATCATTGGTGCATAGTGTGGAAAACAATTCGAAAGTATAATATAAATCTTAGCCAGCATATACATTTCATGGTATGCCTACTGTAGCTACCATGTTAAATAGCAGGTTACCGCCACATTCCATGGCAGGTTATACAACTAAAACCGTACAGGGCACATATTGTTTCTTTGGCATTCCAACAAATAGTTAGGCTAAGGAACTTTCTATGCCATATGGGTATGCCTCTGGAAGAATGCCCCGAGTACCTAACTGGATCTCTGCCAACATAAGGCCGGGTTACCTCTGTAACTAGGTAACTACTGACACGAGTATGCCATCCCCCGGTCATTACCGACCTTTATCCGAGGATCCTCAATACCAACAACCACAAAGTAATAAATTTGCAGCCACCGCATAGGTTAAATATCTGGGCTTCATACCATGATACCACCGTTTTCCAGATGGAAATGGACATACCCTAAGGGGAGCTACCCTCAATAACCTTGATGCATCCTTCCTGTTTCGACCATTTCCAGGTTGTGAGGTTCGACGAAGTCTCGTCCACAAAGCTACACTTTTGACAAAAGTCATGCTTCGATCAACAAATGATCGGTATCACTTCGCATGCCACATTACTAAATTGGGAATGTATCGCTGGTAACCATGAATTACATAACCTCTGAGCTCGTATGTCTCAAAGAACGGTATTAAGTTAAGAGAATAAATTCACTGCCACCAACAGAAATGTATTTGATAGAAATTAGCTTTACATCTCAAAGTGTAATAACAGACACACGTCCATACAAGTCCGTTCCGGGTTCGAACGGAACCGAAGGCACTTCAAAGAAGCCCTTACAAATCCGAATATTCGCTAAACACGTCTAGACTCCCCATCACAAAGGGTGATATAATCTCTATACCGGAGCAACTCGGTGCAGAGACAATCGACAGGTAATCCTTTCGTTTTCGAAAATACCGGGTCTTAAAAACCATCTTCAAATGCAATCCCATTTAGTTATATCATTTATTTAGAATGAGTTTTATGGAACAAAGTCCTCTTCCGGCTAATTCGAATAACGAGCGCTTAATTTAAAAATAAGTGTTACATTCAGATTTCAAGTAAATCACAACAAATTCCCACTTTGATCTTTTAAATAAAAGATCCATCACAAAGATTTGATGTGGTTTTTGGATAACCGTTTGGAATCCGATCCCCGATCGCATCGAAATTCAAATACCATTTAAAGGCCAATATTGATAGTCGGTTATTTAACTATCAATCAATATTCACAATAATCACCAGATTCAAATAATTTCCCTAAATTATTTATTTTTCAAAATATCTTCATAAGATACATTTTCACACTTCAACCCTTTGAAACAAATTTCAAATCACTTTCCTCACGTGGAATAAATTTCCAAATATTTATTTATTTCCACTGAAAATTTGCCGAATCCGAATACTTTAAAATAATTTAAATCACTTATCCAAAAATACATGTACTTGGATACATTAAAATAAAAACTATTTTTAAACATTTTATTTAAAACATTAGTTATGAATATATCAATATCTCATATAAAAACTCAAGTCCAAATAATTTTAAGAATAAAATTATTAAATAAAGTGTAATTATTAAAATATTCGTTTTCTAAATCAAATACCAATTCAATCTTTAAAATAACCACTTCTGTAATCAACTTAATAATATTCACTTTAAAGATATAAAAACAATTTTCGAAAATAATTTCTTCAATAATATTCTTTTTAAAAACAATTCTAGAACTTTTAATTTATACTTTAAAAGCTACTTTGAAAACATACTTGGCTTTCCAGGGAAAATACACTTTCCATTTCAAAATAGTCCATTTAAATCAGTTAATAAATCCTTTTCAATTTATTTCAGTTTACATTTTAAATTTGTAAATTCCTTTCCACACTTTTAAAAATAAACCGATATTTATTTTTAAAACAAATTTGCCATTCCTTTATAAATTCCTAATGTGAATTTAAATGTCCAAATATCCACTGATATATGATTTTCAAATCGATTTTCAAATATTCACTTTCAAACACCAAATCAAATTCCAAATTGATTTCCAAATTTATTTCAAACACCAAATCAAATTTTAGATTTATTTCCAAACGCCAAATCAAATTCTAAATTGATTCCCAAATTTATTATCTTTTAAAACAAATTCCTATTTCTTCCAAACTATTAAAATCTAAATTTTAAATAAATTCTTCAACATTTAAACAATATTACTCGAAATCCATTTATTAAAATCTTTTTCCCATATTTAGGAATTAATTCGATAGCATTACAAAATTCAATTTTTATACTTTTAAATTCTTTCTTTTGAATTTATCCAATTCTCAAAAATTAATTTACTTAAATTTTCTACTTTAATTTTCAAAAATCATATTCTTAATTTCTGGTAACCTACGATACCAAAAAGATATTCAGCCAAATTATAGCCTTCAATGATTTCAATCACAAATATAATCATACACGGATTATAAATAATCACATCACAACATATGAAACAAATTCAACAATGTGAGGAATCCAGTTAGATCCCTCCAACCTATTTCCCTGCATCCACAGATGTTAGCGCAACAATTAAACACTAATTCCACTTCGAGGTGCAATATCGCGGTATATGGGATTACATAATATCATCTGCTATTATGTGGCGCATAGGGTCTCATCCACTATATAATGCGGGAAATCAATCACTCCAAATATATATATATAGACACACTGCCACATCCAAATAGTCAATCAATAACTGAAATTCTAATTATATTCCATTGAGTGAGAAGATCTCACCTTTGATTACGCATGCAACCCATTTCCAATCCAGACTGTTTTCTCCAAAATTTTGACCTTGTGTAAACAATTTCATACAGTTGATTAATATTTGAAATAATTGAATAATAAATTTCCATTTAATCAATTTATTTGATTTAGACTAATAATTAAATTTTTAAACCCATTTTTCTTTAATAATTAACTAACAATTTTGATTTTATATAAACTACTTAAACATTTACAATTCCTATTTATTTTCCAAAATCTTATCTACATGTATATATATTTTTGTTCATCTATGTATATTAAATTAAGATAGGCATGTGTGTATATATATACTTATGTTATTATTTCTCTTTACTGTGTAAATAAAAATTTAAAATCTGAAAATAAATAGTTTAATATACCATGATGCAAAAAAATCAATTTCAGCATTATATTTTTTCTTCCCTTTATATATATAAAATTAAATTGAAGAATAAATCGTTTCAATACCTTATTGCTTCCAGTCCAACGCGACCAAATCGAAACCCACAGCGCTAAGTCCTTCCATCTTGACCACGTGCCCAGGCGATCCATCCAATAGAGCGCCCCCTCGCAGCACACGGCTTGATATCTCATGGTGCTGCCTTGCGCATCCTGGCATCTCGACTTCGTGTGACGCCCCCCGTAGACGAACACGCCTCTCTACGTGGCGCGTGATTTGCGTAAAGCTGCCACTACACGCCACGAAATTGCCAAGAAACCCCAAGCCCTAGCCCTAAATCACCCTAGCAATCGCACATTATTGAGCGATCACGACTTCAAGATCGCCTTCAGCAGCGCGGTTGAGTTCCCTAACTCGAATCGAACGAGTTCGAATCGGTGTGCTATACTAGATTGGTTCGACCATTGATTAGGGTTTCATCCCTGATAAACGAGTTTGTGAATTAAAATTAGAAAGGGGCAGCCATTATTTTTTTATTTTGTAAAGAAAAATTGTTTTCAATTTTGGCTGTTATATTTTTTAAACGGAGAAGACGGTTTTTTTTCTTCGTTCAATTTCTTCTTCTTCTAGTATTTATTTTTATATATTTGAAAATGAACACATGTCATTAATCTTTGCCAAGTGTTTCAAAAGATGAAACGTGTTAAAATTTACCAATTGTGTGAGAATATTTATATTCATTTAATTTAAATTCAAATTCAAATTGAAATTACCTCGATAAATGCAACTTACAATCTCGAACCCCAATCAGGACATGCCGCTAGATGTTCATAATGTTTGACCCCTATTTCAAACGCAATGGAAAAGGTTTCGAGTCTAAATTCATTCGTATGGGGAAGATAGCTTTTTGGACCAGCTATTTAAATTAAATTTTCGATATAAATTCAGCGCGTTTGCTTACCATGCGGCCAAACAATCACTCCAAACACTACGAAAATTGAAATCCGATAATAATACAATATTACGGATCCAATGGAAGTGGTTTCGTCGAATTCCGAGACTGTTCCTCGAAAGGCTATTTTTAAATATCGATTTAAACGATATAATTTCAAAACTGAACAAACCACTTTCAAATTCAATTTTAAAATTTCTATTACCTTCAATATTATCAATATAAATTTTCTAAGACGTGAAAATATTTTTAATCAGCATAAAACTAAAGATTCAAATTTTTACCCAAGTTCAATAAATTAAATTAAATAATTTAATTGCCAAATTCATTCTGGTATTTAAAATTCAAGTTAAACTAACTTTCAAATATTTAAAATCGATTAAATATTTCAATTTCAAATGTCAAAATTTTCGGGTCGTCACATTCTTCCCCGCTTAAAAGAATTTCATCCCGAAATTACTAGTTAAGAAGAATGATCCTTAACCCATTTATAATTTTCGCAAAACCAAACAGTTTTATCAACTTTCCAAAACCAATCTTTTTATTAAAGACCATTATTTCAACTAACTTTCCCAAAATCTTTCATAGTTTCCAAACAACATTGTTTTCTTAACAATTCAAATTTTAATTTTAATTTTAAATTTTCAAAAAAAATTGTCAGCATCTCCTTTGCGCGGCTAGCTCGGTACGACTACAAAATGGCACCACCGGCCTCCAGATTCAAAAAGAATGAAAAGCCAAGCAACTAGACAAGAAAGTCATCAAATTTCATACTGAAATTTAAATACATACCTTTTTCGAGCAATTCAAATTTATCTTCGAAATCAAAATCCGAATTCCATTTCCCTTTATGACACATGTATATCCTGCTAGCCATAATATCCAATTACCATATTAAAAATCATTTTGCACATTTCTTTACAAAAGTTTGAATATTTATTTTATTCAAATCCATACGATGTATTTACATCATTCGTACGCAATATCAAATTCGATCACTCACTCGATCACACAATTTCAATTCCGAACTAATATCGTCCACCCGAGTTCCTAGTGCGGACTTAGATCTAGTTTCTTGATCAGAAACCATCATTCTCCTTGCATAGCCATAAACGATGATAGAGAATTTCCTGAACCAACCAAAAATCATATCCAGGGTACGCTGTTGAAAATCGAATGAAAATTTCCAACTCGGATCGATATAACTATCTCGAAATTCTATGCTCGAATTCTGGATCAAATTGCTATGCAAAAATATTATATGTATTTAGAATCACAATCATCATTTCCCAATTTCCAATTTATCCTTTATTCACTTATAAACTTAGAATATTTTCTCAACTCAAAATTTTACTTAAGAATTTTGCCATTTACTTCTTAAGTTCAATGCAAATATTTTATATACTTCTTATATTATTTCACTTCACACTTGGGTTCATATCTACTTATAATTAAACTGGATTTTGAATTCCGTATGAATTCAATTTACCTTTCATTTATAAATATTAAATTCAATTCATTTCAAATTATATTTAAATTTGTCATTCCTTCAATTAGTTTCACTTACTAATTTTATTTCAATACTTTGCTTCATTTGATCCAACTTGACAAATTTTCCATTTCACTTAATTTTAATCAATCCAAATATTCAATTTTTATACAAATTTTAAGCTTCGATAAGTTTTCCAACTTATTTCATTTCACACTTAATTTAATTTTAGCTCCTTTCAAGTTAGATTTTGTTCTAACAATTTCAAATTTATAAGTTGCCAATCTCAATTATATTCTATAAATATTTTATATAGGATTCTAGAGTCTTTCCATCTTTTCAAAACAATTTCTGAAATCATTTCAAATTATCTTTTGAATTTCCAAAACAAGCCCCAGTTTCCAAACAACTTCAACTTTTAACTAATTTGGCAGCAATTTCTCTCTTGGAAACTCGAAAATGAACACCGATGATGTCGCGATCATTATGGGAATTATTTTCCAGTGACCGAATGGAGTTTAGTGCTTTTATCTCGTCAAAAACATTTCCAAATATTTTTAATTCCAAACTCTACTAGATTTTAAATCCAATTCAAAATATTTTCCCCAAATAATAGAACCATTATTTTTTTCCAAACCTTTGAAAATCATTTTCAAAATCAAAAGGGATTTAATTTCCAAAATATCCAAATTTCAAATCCTTCAACTTTATTTTCAAATATTTCTCTGGAATTTTATTTCAAATTATAAATCGCATTTACAATTTATATTTACAAATCCCATTTGTATATAAATTTATTTCTTAACCATTGGTTATATTTTAAAATTCTTATTCAATAATCAATTATAATAATTTAATATTATCATTTCCTAACAATCAAGCAACCATATATTATAATAATTTATGGAAAAATGATTTCTTTTCTATACAAAAATAGTTTGGGTGAAATTATCTCTTTTACCCGATCTTAAAAGAATACTGTGTCGGTTTATCTTGTTTAAGAGTTTAGAAACCCCTATCGATACATTTGGCCAAACTACACCGACCAGAATCTATATACAATCAACCGATAAGTCAGCGCAATATAAAACAATTTTATATTCACTAACAAATACACGCTCATATCTATTATTACACTCAAACTCATTCTAGAGTACTACCGACTCTATCTCTAATGAGTAATCCCCACCAGAGCCAAGGTTATCGCTTAACCAAATGCTCTGATACCACAATGTAACGACCCAACTTTTCGATGCCCGAAAGTCGACATCGATACGTCCACTATTTCCAATGCCGAACAATCAAATGCCGGAAAACCGAACAGTTGGTGTTAAAGAAGAAGAAGATAGAAGAAGAAACAAAAACAATAAACAATAAACAGAATCTCACATTTCGCAGCGGAAAAACATATAATAGACAAATGAATATCTTTAAAACAAAGAACTATATCAGTTTATACATACATCATCATAGTTTACAGCAATACAATACAACACTGGTAGTTATTATAACTTGACTGCATGGAACTAAACTTGCACCAACCCATACGCAACGGATAATACATAGAATAAGTGATACGCTTCGCCATCTAGGTTGCCTGTAGATCTCCACAGCAGATTTTTCTAACTTCGCTCCAGAACACTGATGATCTGACTCTAGGCTGCCCATATGGAAAATTATGGGTACCTAGAGTTTTGAAAGGGAATAATAAACTCCAGGACATTCATGGGACTAGTGTGAGATCTTAAAAACAGTTATTTTCACAAAGAAAGGAAAAGAAATTCGCTATGCTATTGGAAAATGAAACTACCATAACGCCTCCCGCCACACACACAATGCAAATGCACAATTGGAGGAGATTTCTCATTATGATAGTCAAACATGCTTAATACGCAAAAATCTTTTTAATATTACCATTTGTGCATAGTATGGAAAACATTTTGAAAGTATAATATAAATCTTAGCTAGCGTACACATTCCGTAGTATGTCTATTATAGCTACCATGTTCAATAGCAGGTTACTGCCACATTCCATGACAGGTTATACAACTAAAACCGTACAGGGCGCGTATTGTTTCTTTGGATTTCCAACAAATGGTCAGACTAAGGAACTTCCTATGCCACATGGGCATGCCTTTGGAGAGATGCCTCGAGAACCTAACCGAATCTCTGCAAACACAGGGCCGGATTACCTCTTTAACTAGGTAACTACTAACACGAGTATGCCATCCTCCGGTCGTTACCGACCTTTATCCGAGGATCCACAACACCAACAACCCCAAAGTAATAAATTTGCAGCAACCACAAGGTCATATATCTGGGCTCCATACCATGATACCACCCTTTTCCAAAAGGAAACGGACATACCTTAAGGGGCGCTAACGCCAATAACCTTGATGCATCCTTTCTGTTTCGACCATTTCCGAGTTGTGAGGTTCAACGAAGTCTCGTTCACAATGCTACGATTTTCACAAAAGTCACGCCTCGATCAACAAATGAACAGAAGAACTTCGCATGCCACATTACCAAATTAGGAATGTATCACGAGTAACCATCAACTACATAACCTCTGAGCTCGTACGTCTCAGAGATGGGTGTTAAGCTAAGAGAATAAATTCTCCGCCACTAACAGAAATGTATTTGATAGAAACCAGTTTTACATCTCAAAGTGTAACGTCGGACACACATCCATACAAGACTATTCCGGGTTCGAACGGAACCGAAGGCACTTCAAAGAAGCCCTTGCAGATACGGATATTCACTAATCACGTCTGGAATGCCCATCACAAATGGTGATATAATCTCTATACCGGAGCAACTCGATGCAGAGACATTCGACAGGTAATCCTTTCGTTTTCGAAAATACCTGGTCTTCAACACCATCTTTAAATACAATCCCTCGGTTTTATGACACAAAGTCCTCTCCCGGCTAATCAGAATAGTGAGCGCTTATTTTAAAAATATGTGTTACATTCAGATTTCAAGTAAATCACAACAAATTTCCACTTTGATATTTTAAATAAAAGATCCCTCACAAATATTCGATGTGGTTTTCGGGTAACTGTTTGGAATCCGATCCACGGTCGCATCGAAATTCAAATGCCATTTAAAGGCCAATATTGATAATCGGTTATTTAACTATCAATCAATATTCACAACAATCACCAGATTCATATAATTTCCCCAAATTATTTATTTTTCAAAATATCTTCACAAGATATATTTTCACATTTCAACCCTTTGAAAATAAATTTCAAATAAATTTCGTCACATGGAATAAATTTTCAAATATTTATTTATTTCCACTGAAAATTTGCCGAGTCCGAATACTTTAAAATAATTTAAATCACTTATTCAAAAATAGATGTACTTGGATACATTTAAAATAATAAATATTTTTAAACACTTTATTTAAAACATTAGTTGTGAAATTTAATATCAAAATCTCATATAAAAACTCAAGTCTAAATAATTATAAGAATAAAATTATTAGATAAAGTGTAATTATTAAAACATCCATTATCTAAATCAAATACCAATTTAATCTTTAAAATAACCACTTCTATAATCAAATTAATAATATACACTTTAAAGATTTAAAAATAATTTTCGAAAATAATTTCTTCAAAAATATTCTTTTTAAAACCAATTCTAGAACTTTTAATTTATACTTTAAAAGCTACTTTGAAAACATACTCGGCTTTCCAGGGAAAATACACTTTCCATTTCAAAATAGTCCATTTAAATCAATTAATAAATCCTTTTCAATTTATTTCAATTTACATTTCAAATTTGTAAATTCCTTTCCACACTTTTAAAAATAAACCGATATTTATTTTTAAAACAAATTTCCCTTTCCTTTATAGATTCCCAATGTGAATTTAAATTTCAAATATCCACTAATATATGATTTTCAAATATTCACTTTCAAACACCAAATCAAATTCCAAATTGATTTCCAAATTTATTTCAAACACCAAATCAAACACCAAATCAAATTCCAGATTTATTTCCAAATTTATTATCTTTTAAAACAAATTCCCTTATTTCTTCCAAACAATTTAAAATCTGAATCTTAAATAAATTCTCCAACTTTTAAACAATTTTACTCGAAATCCATTTATCAAAATCTTTTTCCCATATTTTGGAATTAAGTCGATGGGACTACAAAAATCAACTTTTATACTTTTAAACTCCTTCTTTTGAATTTATCTAATTCTCAAAAATTGATTTACTTAAATTTTCTACTTTAATTTTCAAAAATCCTATTCTTAATTTATCCTACGATACCAAAAATATATTCGGCTAAACTATAGCCTTCAATGATTTCAATCACAAATATATCATACATAGATTATAAATAATCACATCACAACATATAAAACAAATTCAACAATGTGAGGAATCCAGTTGGATACCTCCAACCTATTTCCCTGCATCCACAGATGTTAGCACAACAATTAAATACCAATTCCACTTCGAAGTGGAACATCGCGGTACATGGGATTATATAATATCGCCCGCTATTATGTGGTGTATAGAGTCACATCCGCTATATAATACGGGAAATCAATCAATCCAAATATATATATACACATATATATATACTACTATTTATACTACTACATCCAAACAGTCAATCAATAACTGAAATTCTAATTATATTCAATTGAGTAAGAAGATCTCACCTTTGATTACACATGCAACCCATTTCCAATCCAGACTATTTTCGCCACAATTTTGATCTTGTATAAACAATTTTATATAGTTGATTAATATTCGATTCGAATAATAAATTTCCATTTAATAGATATATTTGATTTAAACTAATGATTAAAATTTTAAATTCATTTTCCTTTAATAAATTTAATTAGCAAACAATTTTGATTTTATATAAACTACTTAAACATTTACAATTCCTATTTATTTTCCAAAATCTTATCTACATATTTTTTATTTGTTTAACTATATATATTCAAATTAAAATAGGTATGCGTGTGTGTATATATATATATGTTATTATTTTTCTTTACTGTGTAAGTAAAATTTTAAAATCTGAAAGTAAATAGTTAAATATACTATGCTGCAAAAAAATCAATTTTAGCATTATATATTTTCTTCCCTATATATACGTATAAAATTAAATTGAGGAATAAATCGTTTCAATACCTTATTGCTTCCTGTTCAACGCCCCCAAATCTAATCCATTGCAAAATCCATAGCGCTCAGTCCTTCATCTCGACGTCGTGCCCAGGCGAGCAATCTAATAGAGCGCCCCTCGCAGCACATGGCTCGATATCTCACAGCGCCGCCTTGCGCGTCGTAACATCTCGACTTCGCACGATGCCCCCCTCATAGATGTACACGCCTCTCTGCATGGCACGTAATTCGCGTAAAGCTGCCACCACACGCCGCCAAATTGTCGAGAAACCCCAAGCCCTAGCCCTAACTCGCCACAGCAATCGCCACATTCTTGAGCAATTGCGACTTCGAGATCACCTTTGGCAGCGTGGTTAAGTTCCCTAACTCGAATCGAACGAGTTCAAATCGATGTGTTATACTAGATTTGTTCGGCCATTAATTAGTGTTTCATCCCTGATAAATGAGTTCTTAAATTAAAATTAGAAAGGGGCGGCCATTGTTTTTTTAATTTTGTAAAGAGAAATTGTTTCAATTTTAGCTACTATATTCTTTAAATGGAGAAGACAGTTTTTCTTCTTCTTTCGTTCAATTTTTTTCTTCTAGTATTTATTTTTTCATATTTGAAAACGAACGCGTGTCACTAATCTTTGCTAAGTGTTTCAAAAGATGAAACGTGTTAAAATTTGTCAATTGCATGAGAATATTTATATTTATTTAATTTAAATTCAAATTCAAATTGAAATTGCCTCGATAAATGCAACTTACAATCTCGAACACTAATCAGGACGTGCCGTCAGGCGTTTATAATGTCTAACCCTTATTCCGAATGCAATGGAAAGGGTTTCGAGTCCAAATTCGATCATATGGAGAAGATAGCTTTTTGGACCAGCTATTTAAATTAAATTTTCAATATAAATTCAGCGCGTTTACTTACTGTACGGCCAAACGATCACTCCAAACACTACGAAAATTGAAACACGATAATAATACAATATTAGGGATCTAATGGAGCTGGTTTCGTCGAATTCCGAGACTGTGCCTTGGAAGGCTATTTTTAAATATCGATTTAAACGATATAATTTCAAAACTGAACAAACCACTTTCAAATTCAATTTTAAAAGTTCTATTACCTTCAGTATTATCAACATAAATTTTATAAGCCTTGAAAATATTTTTAATCAGCATAAAACTGAAGATTCAAATTTTTACTCAAGTTCAATAAATTAAATTAAATAATTTAATTGCCAATTCATTCTGATATTTGAAATTCAAGTTAAACTAACTTTCAAATATTTGAAATCAATTAAAATTTTCAATTTCAAATGTCAAAATTTCTGGGTCGTCACAATCGGTTAGCTTGAACGGTATAACCAACCACTCATATAATCTAGATGGAACACGAAATGTTGTAATTGGCATACTCTCGTTGCCTCTCTTAGTTGACGAAACCCAATGCAAGGTCCAACAATGAACACCCTAGAACCATGGACTTGATTAAACAAGTCATCAATATGTGGGAGTGGATATCTGTTCTTATTCGTTGCCTTATTTACCCATGGTAATATATATGCCACCTTAGAGAGCCATTCGCCATAGTGGCGGATACTACAGGTGCACCCTACTTGGATATGCTCCTACGAATGAACACTTGCCTCAATAGGTCATTTATTTGCACCTCCAACTCCTTCTACTTTATGGGAGCCATACGCCTCAAATGCATAACAATCGGTCTGACATCCATCACCAAATCTATATAGAACTCTATCTTCTTGTGTAATGGTGTTCAGGTCACCTCCTCGAATATGTTCGAATACTCTCTTGCTATAGGCACAGGTGATAACTCACTATGAGGGATCTTGAGCAAATACAAAAAGCTAACCATCAGGTTGGAAGTCTATCTCAAACCCACGCTCATCATCTATCCCTATTGTCACTAACAGCCTCTCATAGTCCACCACAAATTCGTACCTTCGCAGCCAATCCATCCCCAGAATAATACCGACCCCACAAAACCCGAAACAAAGCAATCACAATAAAATAAACATTCATGACTCGATAAGGCTAAGTCTCAACAAATCACGCATAGGATGGCTAAGCCCCAATAGGGTTTGTCGCAATTTAAAGGTCGGTTGACTATCTCGGGTCTCATTCCCAATCTATCTACCAATCACCGCATAAGTAGGAATATGAGGCCTCAATATCGAATAGAAGTATATAGGTGTATCGAAAGCAGAAAGCATACCCTGTAAAATGATGTTCTTCCCTTTCTCCTTCGTCGATGGAGTACTCGACAAAGTTGGGACTATGCTCAAAGCATAAGCAGACTTAACATGCTTGTTCCTAGGCGGTTTTGGACAATTCTTCATTATATCCCCAAGCTTGTTGCAGTTTTAGCACTACTTGCCATCTGCCTTACAGTCTTTAGCAAAATGGCCCTTCTCCCCATAATTATAGCAAATAGACATTCATTTCCCCTTCCTAGAATCATTCTTCATTTGGGGCTTTGCCTCCTTAACCAGCTCTGCGAATCTATCTTAACGTGCACAGTCCTACCACAGTAGAAGCACTTCCTCTCACCACCTTTTAGGTCCATATAGTCCTTAATAATATGACCTCTCTAATTGCAATTGAAGCACTTATGCTCTCTCTTGCCTTTCTTTTGGTCATCTTTCTTCTGAGACTGTTTTCCAACTTCATTGTCCCTTATTCTCTTGGTACTTATGCCTACATGCAGTTTAACTTCTTCTTGAAGAACAATAACATGCTGCCCTTACGTTTAAGCACCAGTATCAACTATCCTTGTAGCTCCTCTTTGGGCTACTCGTGTAACGACCCGGAATTTTGGACAATATAAATTTAATAATCTGGGTTTAAATTTATATTGAATTAATAATTTTGATTAATAAATTTGATTTGATTTAAATAATCTTCTTTATTTAATTATTTAATTTGTGAAATTATTTTTAATGAGTTAATAAATTGTTTTCTATTCAATAATGTATATGTATTTATATATATTTTAAATAGACAAGTTGTTTTTAGTTAAATTGGTATAGCATAATTTTATATGTTTTGAAAATAGAAATTATGATTTATTTTTGATTTGAGTTTTTCAAAAATATTTAATTAAATACTATATGATTTTATATATGAGATAAATGTTTTAACTAGTTTAAAATTTCATTTTAATTCAAGTTGTATATTAAAAACTCTTTTATAAATTTGCTTGAAAAGTTTCTTTTCAAATGAACTACTTGTATATTATAATAATACTTTGCTTTATTTATTTAGAGAATCATTTTTATACATAATTATGTATAAAATTTAATTAACAAAGCTTAATACTTATTTAACTTTAATTAAACATGGTTATTAATCAAAGAGACATGTGTACATATATTAGAGCTTAAAGCTAACAAGTGTTTATTTTAAAAAGACAAGTGTCAATGTTTCATTTAATTTTTCTTTTAATTCACTTAAATCTGAAAATACATTCATATAATCTTGCTCTTCATTCATTTGCATTTTTTTTTCCTCATTCCTTAATAAAAGAGAAAACCAAATTACATTCTCCACCATATACAAGTCTGCACATACTTTGCATTCAAAACTCCTCTTTCTCAAAATTGCAAATCTGAAACCCAAACAAATCTGCATTTTTCAAATCTGCATTTCATTTAAAACCTGCAACTCCTCTTTCAAAATTCAAATCTGCAACTTCTCTTCTTCAAAATACAAACCTGCACAACAATTTGAAAAAGCCTGCATTTCTTTGCATATGAAAAAAAAAAAAAGGGCTCTGCATTCATGAAATCTTCAATCTAGAGGCAACAATCAAAGAAGGCCTGCATGCATCATTTTAAAGACAAGGATCTGCATTCTTCAAAAAGCATTCAAGCTTGCATGTTTTAAAAGCATTATTCAAGTTTTAAAGGAGCATTCAAGGAGCCTGCATTTCAATTTGCAAACAAAACTAAGTGCCTGCACTTCAAATCTGGAACCTGCATGTTGAAAACTGAAGCATGTAAAGCAAGATAGGGGTCTGCATTCTTGGCATTTGATCTGGGTGTGCTCTGCATTTGGAAAAAAAAACTGTGAGTAACACTTAATTCAAAGTAAATTAAGTGGGATTGTTTGCTTGATTTTCTGATAAGTAAAAGTTTGCACATGTTTTCTTTTTACTGCATGTGCATATATGAATGCAATGCAAGCTTGATTTCTAAGTTTCAGATTATTATAGTTTAATTTCAAATTTGATATAATCGTTTTCTTTCTTGATCTGATGCTATCATGGATTAGCATTTGAATGAAATTGGTTTATATCATGATTAAATAAATTTTAAAGACTTTATAAGTTGGTTAGTTTCTGTGATGTCTGAAACATAAAACACTAACTAAATTTTGTATAAATTTGAAAAAGTAGATATCATAAATTGGTGTTTAAAGTTTACTAACAGAATCATTAAGTAAACTCAAGGATTTTAAGACTAAAATTAACATTTACAGTGTTAAAGATAAAATACAGTTTTGAAAAGTTACTGTATTTTCATTTTGGTCAATATTAGTTGATCCTTGAAATTTAACAAGTTGAATTTGTTTGCTGGAAGTAATCATCTATTTTTGATCATAGAAAAATTATTGAATTGGTATGCAAATCAAGTGTGGGATTGGAATTTGGGATTTAAGGTTAAGAACCCTAGTTTACTGGGTTTAGGTGAATTTTGGTGCTGTTGTTTCAAAGGAGCATCGAGTTCAATGCTATCGTGGGAATTGGTAGGTGGTGTGCTGATGGAGTTGTCGCCGAATTTTGGGTGGAGATTGTGGCCGGAGGCGCGTAGGGTCGCCGTTGACAGGTTGAGGGGGTGGACTGTGTTTGTTCTGTTTCAGGTTTTGAAAGTTTGTTGGTTGCAAGTTTTTGACTCGGGTTGGTCTAGGGTAAATAGGGGGGAAAACTCGAAGCAGGGAGATTATTTTCCCGAAGTCAATTTTAGCTTGCTCGAGTATACCATTTTGTTTCAGGCTTTAACAAGTAGAGCTGTCTGTTCTAAGAATTTTTAAAGCAAGGTTTTAAATTTAAATATGGAGATTGAACTTAGGATTTAACTTAAATCTGAAAATGAATTCAAACAGTTTGAATTCTATTTTGAAATAATGTAAAGGCAGAATTCAAATTGGTTTAAATATAAAAAAAAAATAAAGAACATGAAAACTGTTTGCAGGTTTCTTTTTTTTAATATTGAAAGTGAAAGTTTAAAATTGTAAACTTAATTTGGACTTAGGCTTTAATAACCTGAATTTGAATATGAATTTAAATATGTTTAAATTCTGTTTTTGAAAATAGTTTAAATTCTGGAAAAAAGTTCAAAGTTTAAGTTTTAAATAAACAGAAAAATGTTTTTCTGTTTAAATAAAAAGATAAGTTTAAATATTTTTAGGGTGGAGATTTAAACTAAGTTAAGTTTGAAATTTGAAAATGAATTCAAATTTTGTTTGTCTGAAATTTGAAACCATATTGTGTTTTTAAATTTAAATTTGATTTTTAACTCTCAAATATAAAATGCATTGTTGTTTTGCATTTGAATTAAAAAGTTAAGTATTTAATTTAGAAATTCAAAATGAATTCAAAACTGAGTTTAAAATCTGGATTTAAATTTTTAAGCTTCAGTTTTAAAATAAGGATTTAAATTTAAATTGCTTTTAAATGATTTGCATTTGAATTGAAGGTGGAATTGTAGAAAGAGTTTTAAAGAATTTAAAACTAAAATGAGTTGGAAGTTATATTTCAATTTTGAAAATTTAAAGTGATTTCTTTAAATTGTTTTGAATTTGATTTGAATTGAGATTTAAATTCTTTTCAACTTATTAATTAAGTATATGTTTCTTGTAAACATATAAGATTAAGATTTGTATTGTTTAAAATCTTATTTTAAATAAATTTGAGTTCTTAAGTTTAAATGAAATGTTAAGTGGAATTTAAAGTGAAATTTAGAAACATTTTGTTTTTTTTAAATGTTTAATTAAATAAGAAATATTTATCTAAAAGATAAATAAAAGTTTAATGATTGGATTCATTAATTATGAAGGTAATTAAGATGAATATTAATTATTTAATTAATTAATAATGTGGATGTTTAATTAAATAATTAATGATTTTTAATTTAATTTGAGATTAATTAATTAAGTTTAATTAATCTATGATTAAGAATGGTTAACTAAATTTTAATTTATGATTAAGATTTATTTAATCAAGTGATTAAATTAAGGTTTTAATTAACACCTAGTTAATTAATAATTAGGATTAATTAAATAGTAATTAAATATTAATTACTTAATAACTAATGATGATTAATTTGAGTTAATTTCTTAATTAAGTAATTAAGAAATGTTAATGAAGTCATTAACTCAAGATAATTAATTAATGTGATTAATTTTTGATAATTAATTAGATTAATTAATTAATAATAATCAATTGTTTAAGTTCTAATTACTTAATGAAAGTAATTAGTGAATTAATTACTTAATGTAATTAATTAAGGTTAATGTGATTTGTTTAGATTAATTAATTAAGTTTAATTAATTTAAACATTTGTTGAATTGTTGATAATTACTTATGTAATTTAAGAATTTGTAATTACTTAAGGAAGTAATTAATTAATAATTACAGAATGTAATTAAAGATATTTGATATAGAAGTAATTTGGATTTAAATTACCTTGAAATTAATCAAGGGGATTAATTTAGATAATTAATTAAGATTAATTAATTATTGGATTGAGTAATTAATGTAGTTAATTACTGAATGATTATTAATCAAGGGTGATTAATATGTTGTAGGGTTTAATATAATTAACTTGTGTGATTAATATTAAATGCTAACTATTTATTGTAATTAGAGATAGTTAATCAGTAATGATTAATTGGAAAGAATAATGAGATGATTATTTATAAATTGATTTGAAATCAATTAATGGTTAAGTTAAGCAGAATTTTGATGATGAAGTAATTAATTTAATTCATTTTAAATTAATTAGAGATTGAGTAATTAATTTAATTCATTTTAAATTAATTATAGAAAGTGAGATCAGTAGATCATTTGCTTATGTTTGATGAATGGTATTGATTGTTTGGTATAGTTTGTAATCTCAGTTGTGAGACGAATGGTGTATGTGATATGGATGCATTGGTTGCTCTTGGATGATAATATAGATTATCTGTTTATGATATGATTATCTGTTGATAATGATAATATTGATTATCTGTTGTGTTGTGAATTATCTATCTGTATATATTTAGATAATGAATTGAAATGTTTTAAACTTAAAACAACTTGGACCCTAAAAGACACGCTTTGGTTTTCGATGAGACCGGGATCGGGTTTCCATATTTGGACATCCGAAAACCACATCGATTCCAAATAACGTTAGGTCGTTAATCCAAGTGGAGCGAGTGAAGACTCGAGGTGTAAGGGCTATACGTCAGTATAACTCTGTGGGTGATTCCGTAATGAGTTTGACGGAATAGGTCTTATAGATTCGAGATGGTGAATCAGAGTGCAAGGGTTATTGTCGTTAACTCTGAGGGTGATTCCAATACGAGTGTAACGAGATAATGCCTTCGGTTTCGTTCGAACCCGGAACGAACTTGTATGGATTGAATGCTTTCAGAACATCGTCAGGTGGACGATGAGCATTCTAAGTGTTGTGTTCTATAAAGGTAATCGTAACCTCAAGCCTCATCAACCGGGAATGGCTAAAACAGGGGAGGTGCAGCAAAGCTTCGTGGGTAGCCCCCACTGGAGAGTAAGATTTACCCCTGTCTAGAGGTCCCTTTATATTTCGGCTGTGTGGGACGGTTGATCATGACAACCGTCGGGGTTGTCTTATTTGGAACTGTTCAGTAAGGAACGGGTCCGGCTTTGTGTTGCAGGGGATGAAGGGAGTAATCCTCGGTACGGTGATCTAGGCCACGTACTGTGACGGGCGGTACCCCAGTAGCCCTGCCATTGATGGAATCCAAAATCCAATAAGTGCCGTACGTATTAGTTGTGCCCAACTATGTTGGAATGTGAGATGTAAGCATTTCAGCTATTTCTGTATTTTATTTGAAAACCCTAGACACTATTATAATATCACCGGATTTCCTATCAAATGTTTTGGTTAGCGTAAGGTAAAAACTTTTCCATGTTTATGTGTGGGAAGTCTTACGTGATACCTTTTCTTTTCAAAGGTTTTTTAAAGTTAAGCAACTTTAACCTGTTACTCACACCAGACCCATGTCTGACCCGGAGTTATTTCTGTTTTTCTTTAACTCTTGGGTACTCAAATTTTTATGAGTAGTCAAGGGAATTCAGGTTAGGATTCAGGATTAGCTTTGACGAATTGTGGAGGAGCATATGGAGCAGGAGACTTCTGCGCATAGTTATATATAGTTTTCCGCTGTGTTTTGTACCTCTGAGTGTTCTGTTTTGTATTGAGTTGTAATAACTAGACAGGTGTTTATAACTGTCTAGTATGTGTTGTATATGTCTGTGTAACTCTGATATTTGATGTATACTATGTAATACTTTGTTATTAATATAATTTATTCATTCCGCTGTTGAGATTCTTGTGTTGTTTCTTCTTTCTCTTCTTTCTTTTCTTCTTCTATCCCTTTCTTTCTTAATTCATGACGCGATTTTCCGGGAGTGGAAATCGGGTCGTGACATTTTGGTATCAGAGCTGTAGGTTGAGTGAATACCTAGGCTCTGAAGTGTATTTTTCTTTAGGGAGCGTTAGGTTGAGTGAATACCTAGGCTCTGTAGTGGTGTCTATCTTGAGAGAGCGTATTTGTAGTTTGATATATATCTTTATATATATATTTATTGGTTCTACCTATTTGTTGGATTACCCATTCAGGTTTTTTCCAATGTAAGTTATAAAGGTAGATGAGGTAGAAGTGTGTGTAACACGACTACCATTGGTTGGAGTTTGATGGATGAGGTTGGAAGTGTATTTGTCGAGACTGTAGATCTAATACCGTCTCGAGTGAGTTTTGTTGTGATGAGTACTTCATCGATCTCTGAAGGAAACCTGTTAAGGTTCGGAGTTCATATTTGAAGTGCAGAGTTGAGTTTTGATCTGTCGGTTGGGCAGAAGCAAGTGAGTGATGGTATTTTGATATCTTAGGAAATAGTAGCTGCGTGATGAGATGCAGTGACTATGAATATTTCCGAAGATGTTTCCTTGGAATAAGAATAAGAAGTGAGTCTGCCAGGTGATGTGGCTGAGTTTGGCAGAGTATTCTGAGTTGGTAGGGAGTCTTCTGGCTGGGTAGTTTTTCTGAAGTGGAGTTCAGAAGCAGCAGAGTGGATCTTTTCTCTGGTAAGTTGGCTAAGTCAGCATAAGCTGTTCTGTTTGGTTGAGAGAGAGCAGTTACCTTGGATTTAGGCTGAGTTGATCGCAAAAGTGACTTGCGATAGTATGTTCTCTTGTGTTTGTTGGAGATTGTCTGGATGTCTTCTGGAAGTCAGAGTTTGTCTGCATCTGGAGATCGAGTTTTCTTTCCAGGATTGGAGCTGGTGGTTCAGTTAGTAGATGGATGGTTCCTTAAGATAGAAGTTGGTGAAGCAACTCAGGTTTGGGAGGAACATCTGAGTTTTTCTTGTGGATATGTGGAACCATATTTTCTGTGCTGGGTTGTCTGGTCTGTGCTTGTGCTCTTCTTTAGCATTTTCTTCTGTTTCGGATCAGAGTTGGCAGCGGAAGCAGTTTGGGGGTGTTTCTGTTTTCTTTTCCGGATAAGGAGAAGTTTGTTCTTTCTTCTGTTGTTGAGAAGCAGGGTTTGTGTTCTTGGTTTTTGGGTGATCTTGAAGAGATCATTGGATTGTTTTGCTTCGGTCTGTTTCTTTTGGAATCAGCAAGAGTTGAGCTGATCAGGATGGATGTTGGTAGCCCAGGATCGTCCGAAGAATTTTTATGGATAAGAGACAGAGAAATTTGGATTCTGGAATTGGAGATTTGATTTTGGTTAAGTTTTTCTCTGATTCAAGGAGCTATAAGTTTGGGAAGCTAGCTCCATAGTGTTTTGGTTTCTTCTGTGATTGGTAAGATCAGTGTTTGGTTTTCTGGAGTTGAATTGCCAGTTTGGATAACTGGGATTCAGGGTGTTTCACGTATCTCTGAGGGAGTTTGTGTTTGATATTTCTGGTTGTAGAACCAGCAGTTTAGGTTGGTTTGTTTGTTGAGTCAGACTCGTCTGTAGTCTGATATTCTGTATAGAATGGTTGTTAGGAGCTCTATAGCTTAGTAGTATCGATTGATTGTATTCTATAGAGCGAGTATCCCTATATATATATATATATACCGGGGAAACTCGTGAAGATTTTATCCAAAATTCTTTTGGATGATTAGATTTGTTCTGATTGTGTGAATTGATTGCTTTGGTTGTTGGCATATGTTTAACATATGCTGTATTTTAAAATAAAATCTGTAAATAGATTATTAAATTGCCTTTGTTTTAAATTTCGGGGACGAAATTCTTTTAAGGGGGAAGGATTGTAACGACCCGGAATTTTGGACAATATAAATTTAATAATCTGGGTTTAAATTTATATTGAATTAATAATTTTGATTAATAAATTTGATTTGATTTAAATAATCTTCTTTATTTAATTATTTAATTTGTGAAATTATTTTTAATGAGTTAATAAATTGTTTTCTATTCAATAATGTATATGTATTTATATATATTTTAAATAGACAAGTTGTTTTTAGTTAAATTGGTATAGCATAATTTTATATGTTTTGAAAATAGAAATTATGATTTATTTTTGATTTGAGTTTTTCAAAAATATTTAATTAAATACTATATGATTTTATATATGAGATAAATGTTTTAACTAGTTTAAAATTTCATTTTAATTCAAGTTGTATATTAAAAACTCTTTTATAAATTTGCTTGAAAAGTTTCTTTTCAAATGAACTACTTGTATATTATAATAATACTTTGCTTTATTTATTTAGAGAATCATTTTTATACATAATTATGTATAAAATTTAATTAACAAAGCTTAATACTTATTTAACTTTAATTAAACATGGTTATTAATCAAAGAGACATGTGTACATATATTAGAGCTTAAAGCTAACAAGTGTTTATTTTAAAAAGACAAGTGTCAATGTTTCATTTAATTTTTCTTTTAATTCACTTAAATCTGAAAATACATTCATATAATCTTGCTCTTCATTCATTTGCATTTTTTTTTTCCTCATTCCTTAATAAAAGAGAAAACCAAATTACATTCTCCACCATATACAAGTCTGCACATACTTTGCATTCAAAACTCCTCTTTCTCAAAATTGCAAATCTGAAACCCAAACAAATCTGCATTTTTCAAATCTGCATTTCATTTAAAACCTGCAACTCCTCTTTCAAAATTCAAATCTGCAACTTCTCTTCTTCAAAATACAAACCTGCACAACAATTTGAAAAAGCCTGCATTTCTTTGCATATGAAAAAAAAAAAAAGGGCTCTGCATTCATGAAATCTTCAATCTAGAGGCAACAATCAAAGAAGGCCTGCATGCATCATTTTAAAGACAAGGATCTGCATTCTTCAAAAAGCATTCAAGCTTGCATGTTTTAAAAGCATTATTCAAGTTTTAAAGGAGCATTCAAGGAGCCTGCATTTCAATTTGCAAACAAAACTAAGTGCCTGCACTTCAAATCTGGAACCTGCATGTTGAAAACTGAAGCATGTAAAGCAAGATAGGGGTCTGCATTCTTGGCATTTGATCTGGGTGTGCTCTGCATTTGGAAAAAAAAACTGTGAGTAACACTTAATTCAAAGTAAATTAAGTAGGATTGTTTGCTTGATTTTCTGATAAGTAAAAGTTTGCACATGTTTTCTTTTTACTGCCTGTGCATATATGAATGCAATGCAAGCTTGATTTCTAAGTTTCAGATTATTATAGTTTAAGTTCAAATTTGATATAATCGTTTTCTTTCTTGATCTGATGCTATCATGGATTAGCATTTGAATGAAATTGGTTTATATCATGATTAAATAAATTTTAAAGACTTTATAAGTTGGTTAGTTTCTGTGATGTCTGAAACATAAAACACTAACTAAATTTTGTATAAATTTGAAAAAGTAGATATCATAAATTGGTGTTTAAAGTTTACTAACAGAATCATTAAGTAAACTCAAGGATTTTAAGACTAAAATTAAAATTTACAGTGTTAAAGATAAAATACAGTTTTGAAAAGTTACTGTATTTTCATTTTGGTCAATATTAGTTGATCCTTGAAATTTAACAAGTTGAATTTGTTTGCTGGAAGTAATCATCTATTTTTGATCATAGAAAAATTATTGAATTAGTATGCAAATCAAGTGTGGGATTGGAATTTGGGATTTAAGGTTAAGAACCCTAGTTTACTGGGTTTAGGTGAATTTTGGTGCTGTTGTTTCAAAGGAGCATCGAGTTCAATGCTATCGTGGGAATTGGTAGGTGGTGTGCTGATGGAGTTGTCGCCGAATTTTGGGTGGAGATTGTGGCCGGAGGCGCGTAGGGTCGCCGTTGACAGGTTGAGGGGGTGGACTGTGTTTGTTCTGTTTCAGGTTTTGAAAGTTTGTTGGTTGCAAGTTTTTGACTCGGGTTGGTCTAGGGTAAATGGGGGGGAAAACTCGAAGCAGGGAGATTATTTTCCCGAAGTCAATTTTAGCTTGCTCGAGTATACCATTTTGTTTCAGGCTTTAACAAGTAGAGCTGTCTGTTCTAAGAATTTTTAAAGCAAGGTTTTAAATTTAAATATGGAGATTGAACTTAGGATTTAACTTAAATCTGAAAATGAATTCAAACAGTTTGAATTCTATTTTGAAATAATGTAAAGGCAGAATTCAAATTGGTTTAAATATAAAAAAAAAAAATAAAGAACATGAAAACTGTTTGCAGGTTTCTTTTTTTTAATATTGAAAGTGAAAGTTTAAAATTGTAAACTTAATTTGGACTTAGGCTTTAATAACCTGAATTTGAATATGAATTTAAATATGTTTAAATTCTGTTTTTGAAAATAGTTTAAATTCTGGAAAAAAGTTCAAAGTTTAAGTTTTAAATAAACAGAAAAATGTTTTTCTGTTTAAATAAAAAGATAAGTTTAAATATTTTTAGGGTGGAGATTTAAACTAAGTTAAGTTTGAAATTTGAAAATGAATTCAAATTTTGTTTGTCTGAAATTTGAAACCATATTGTGTTTTTAAATTTAAATTTGATTTTTAACTCTCAAATATAAAATGCATTGTTGTTTTGCATTTGAATTAAAAAGTTAAGTATTTAATTTAGAAATTCAAAATGAATTCAAAACTGAGTTTAAAATCTGGATTTAAATTTTTAAGCTTCAGTTTTAAAATAAGGATTTAAATTTAAATTGCTTTTAAATGATTTGCATTTGAATTGAAGGTGGAATTGTAGAAAGAGTTTTAAAGAATTTAAAACTAAAATGAGTTGGAAGTTATATTTCAATTTTGAAAATTTAAAGTGATTTCTTTAAATTGTTTTGAATTTGATTTGAATTGAGATTTAAATTCTTTTCAACTTATTAATTAAGTATATGTTTCTTGTAAACATATAAGATTAAGATTTGTATTGTTTAAAATCTTATTTTAAATAAATTTGAGTTCTTAAGTTTAAATGAAATGTTAAGTGGAATTTAAAGTGAAATTTAGAAACATTTTGTTTTTTTTAAATGTTTAATTAAATAAGAAATATTTATCTAAAAGATAAATAAAAGTTTAATGATTGGATTCATTAATTATGAAGGTAATTAAGATGAATATTAATTATTTAATTAATTAATAATGTGGATGTTTAATTAAATAATTAATGATTTTTAATTTAATTTGAGATTAATTAATTAAGTTTAATTAATCTATGATTAAGAATGGTTAACTAAATTTTAATTTATGATTAAGATTTATTTAATCAAGTGATTAAATTAAGGTTTTAATTAACACCTAGTTAATTAATAATTAGGATTAATTAAATAGTAATTAAATATTAATTACTTAATAACTAATGATGATTAATTTGAGTTAATTTCTTAATTAAGTAATTAAGAAATGTTAATGAAGTCATTAACTCAAGATAATTAATTAATGTGATTAATTTTTGATAATTAATTAGATTAATTAATTAATAATAATCAATTGTTTAAGTTCTAATTACTTAATGAAAGTAATTAGTGAATTAATTACTTAATGTAATTAATTAAGGTTAATGTGATTTGTTTAGATTAATTAATTAAGTTTAATTAATTTAAACATTTGTTGAATTGTTGATAATTACTTATGTAATTTAAGAATTTGTAATTACTTAAGGAAGTAATTAATTAATAATTACAGAATGTAATTAAAGATATTTGATATAGAAGTAATTTGGATTTAAATTACCTTGAAATTAATCAAGGGGATTAATTTAGATAATTAATTAAGATTAATTAATTATTGGATTGAGTAATTAATGTAGTTAATTACTGAATGATTATTAATCAAGGGTGATTAATATGTTGTAGGGTTTAATATAATTAACTTGTGTGATTAATATTAAATGCTAACTATTTATTGTAATTAGAGATAGTTAATCAGTAATGATTAATTGGAAAGAATAATGAGATGATTTTTTATAAATTGATTTGAAATCAATTAATGGTTAAGTTAAGCAGAATTTTGATGATGAAGTAATTAATTTAATTCATTTTAAATTAATTAGAGATTGAGTAATTAATTTAATTCATTTTAAATTAATTATAGAAAGTGAGATCAGTAGATCATTTGCTTATGTTTGATGAATGGTATTGATTGTTTGGTATAGTTTGTAATCTCAGTTGTGAGACGAATGGTGTATGTGATATGGATGCATTGGTTGCTCTTGGATGATAATATAGATTATCTGTTTATGATATGATTATCTGTTGATAATGATAATATTGATTATCTGTTGTGTTGTGAATTATCTATCTGTATATATTTAGATAATGAATTGAAATGTTTTAAACTTAAAACAACTTGGACCCTAAAAGACACGCTTTGGTTTTCGATGAGACCGGGATCGGGTTTCCATATTTGGACATCCGAAAACCACATCGATTCCAAATAACGTTAGGTCGTTAATCCAAGTGGAGCGAGTGAAGACTCGAGGTGTAAGGGCTATACGTCAGTATAACTCTGTGGGTGATTCCGTAATGAGTTTGACGGAATAGGTCTTATAGATTCGAGATGGTGAATCAGAGTGCAAGGGTTATTGTCGTTAACTCTGAGGGTGATTCCAATACGAGTGTAACGAGATAATGCCTTCGGTTTCGTTCGAACCCGGAACGAACTTGTATGGATTGAATGCTTTCAGAACATCGTCAGGTGGACGATGAGCATTCTAAGTGTTGTGTTCTATAAAGGTAATCGTAACCTCAAGCCTCATCAACCGGGAATGGCTAAAACAGGGGAGGTGCAGCAAAGCTTCGTGGGTAGCCCCCACTGGAGAGTAAGATTTACCCCTGTCTAGAGGTCCCTTTATATTTCGGCTGTGTGGGACGGTTGATCATGACAACCGTCGGGGTTGTCTTATTTGGAACTGTTCAGTAAGGAACGGGTCCGGCTTTGTGTTGCAGGGGATGAAGGGAGTAATCCTCGGTACGGTGATCTAGGCCACGTACTGTGACGGGCGGTACCCCAGTAGCCCTGCCATTGATGGAATCCAAAATCCAATAAGTGCCGTACGTATTAGTTGTGCCCAACTATGTTGGAATGTGAGATGTAAGCATTTCAGCTATTTCTGTATTTTATTTGAAAACCCTAGACACTATTATAATATCACCGGATTTCCTATCAAATGTTTTGGTTAGCGTAAGGTAAAAACTTTTCCATGTTTATGTGTGGGAAGTCTTACGTGATACCTTTTCTTTTCAAAGGTTTTTTAAAGTTAAGCAACTTTAACCTGTTACTCACACCAGACCCATGTCTGACCCGGAGTTATTTCTGTTTTTCTTTAACTCTTGGGTACTCAAATTTTTATGAGTAGTCAAGGGAATTCAGGTTAGGATTCAGGATTAGCTTTGACGAATTGTGGAGGAGCATATGGAGCAGGAGACTTCTGCGCATAGTTATATATAGTTTTCCGCTGTGTTTTGTACCTCTGAGTGTTCTGCTTTGTATTGAGTTGTAATAACTAGACAGGTGTTTATAACTGTCTAGTATGTGTTGTATATGTCTGTGTAACTCTGATATTTGATGTATACTATGTAATACTTTGTTATTAATATAATTTATTCGTTCCGCTGTTGAGATTCTTGTGTTGTTTCTTCTTTCTCTTCTTTCTTTTCTTCTTCTATCCCTTTCTTTCTTAATTCATGACGCGATTTTCCGAGAGTGGAAATCGGGTCGTGACAACTCGCGTTACGCTCACCATCATATGTATGAACGATTCCTACACTTCCGGGTCATTAGTTACCCCGACGACCCTTTCATCCTTAGCTTCCTGTGCAAAACCCCCGATTATTCTTGTCCATTCTTACCAACTATAATTAGGAATAATCAGCCTCTCGTAAAGGAAAACCGCATTATTGTATTCATATGTGCAGCGCGACTTACTATCATATACTATATATACTACTATATAGTTTTGAAAACCGAAATATAACAAGTACGCTCTCCCATATATCGCTCAATTCATTCTAAGGTGATAGCTCCTTCTTTATCTCTAATGGATCCAAGTATTAACTTAGGTCACCTACACAACAAAGGCTTTGATACCAAATGAGGCGACTGTCCTATAACTCTAATACCAAATATACCTATATAATGCACTGTAGCGGTACCCGACCGATGTAGTACGGTAGCCAAGAATGTAGGGTGGTGAAAAATCCAAACATGGAACGGAATGTATAAAATATCTCATAGCGCATAGATAAAGTATAATATAACAATATATATGTAAAATGGACGGGACAGTGATAAAATCAAAAGAACCGCAAATAAAAACATTACAGTGCATCAGTTTCACAGACTATATAAAAACTAAAGTAAAGAGTTTATACATTCTAACTCTCCATAGTAAGCTCTATAATTGTCTTTTAATAATACAAGTACTGACATTGCTCTGCGGTAGTGCACAACGAAATATAAGTAACAGTAAGCTCCAAGTATGTATATATATATATGTATATATATATATATATATATGAAAGCTTAACCTCCTACCCGTACTCTGTATAGTTCCATGCACTATGAAGACCTGTTATCCCTAATATTACTTTAAGGGTACCCAAGGTAAATAAGAAGCAAAGCATAAAAACTCGGGTGAGAAACAATCAGGTGTAAGCAATACATCATCTCAAAATACATCGTATATAGTAAATAGAGGCATATGGTATGAAATCATACCTGATCTGTCCTCACATCCAAAAAGTAAGCACATAACCGTCGATATGTGCCAATATTCTATCATAACCATATAAGTATGCTACAGTCAAAGTACAATGTCCAATGTCTACGTAAACGGTCGAAAACACCAACATCGCATAACATCCTATAATGATAAACAATCCAGGAAAACATAGCATCCATCAAGCAATCCTCACCATCACTCGCGTTCGTTGGATATATGATAACTTGTACATCACTAATGCAAACCAGGGAGTCGATTGAAATCTTGGCTTCATTGGTGCTCGAATCCACGCCACTTTGAAAGGCTAGGAACCCGGTCCATAATCGCAAAGCCCAGGATAATCTACTATCACAAGATCCAGACATAATCTCATATCCAGGTGGTAGCTACCCATATACCCCTTCTTTACAAGCACATTACAAACCATCGAGTTATCAATGATCCTTTTAATGCATCCCCATAATAAAACTCAATTGTTATTCTATCGTGGCTACCTCCATGGTAGGAAATAGTCGTAAATCCACTCGCAAGCCCTCGTTATTAACTTGCCTTTATGGATCTCCATTACCACTCCCATGGTTAATTCACCATCTTCGGAACACAATTAAACACCCATTGTAAGTCATAGAGCGATTGTACTAAGGTTTTGAAGTCGTCATCGTCGTTGGCATCATCATGTCGAAGTGTCATGCTATCGCCTTTGCTAATCACCACACAAGATCAAAGGTCATTTCGAGTCATTTGGAGTCGCTTACTTCAGTCATGTTAGCCATATAATCTATTCAAGTGCAGAAGTATGAAAAAAGGCTAATAAGATTGAGGTTTCGATGAAGAAACAGGCTTAGGCTTCATAGAGGTCTTTAAAAGTTATTTTGAAGGCATTAAGCAGGTATAAAAAGTGACGAAGGCACCAACTACTCATGCAGTGTGAAAGCTCTCGATCTAGGTGAAAACAGAAATACTTGTCTGCCACTTTCAACCTTTCAACACCGACGGACAAGCAAGAACAACTTAGAAGCCCCTTTCGAAGGCAATAGATAATTCTTTCCTGCTTACACGCCAAACCTTTCGGAATTATAGGTTTCACCCTTATCACAACCATTTCAAAAGCATTTACAACCCTTTTGAACCGCTCGAGACCCTTAATATTAAGGGAAGGTTCCACCTCAGTCCAAAGGCATCCATTTAAAGGCTACTCAACATCATCAAAACCATGGACAATTGAATCTCTTCGAAACCAATATGAACAACCTATCTATAGTGTTGGAAGCTTCAAACTTACTCCCAATAACAACAAGGAAGGAGAGGATGCATTCAGGAAACCCTTCGACAATGTCGAAGGGTGCTGTGGAGAAAGCAATACTTAGACATCAACAAAGGCGGAAGGATGATAAAGGTCCCTTTCGAATCAGCCGAAATGTTTGGAAAAGGATAAAGGAGGCGTAAGAGTAAACCAAGAAGAACAAAAAAAGCCTTTCAACCAAGTCGAAAGGCTCAAAACAGCATATAAAAAGGAATCCTTTTGACCCACTCGAAAGCAAAGGTGCAAAAGGGAGCTGACCTGCGTCTATAAATAAGACCCAAGTGTCCAGATTTGGGGACCGGATTCTGTAATCCTGAATTCATTTTCTTTACCTTCTTTGTTACAATTGTATTCTCAAGAAACCCTAAATCAATTTAGGGAAAAAGCTCTATATCTTGTAACTCATTTTGAATTATGAATAAAAAGAGAGATGGATTATCCTCATGATTTCTTTTTGTCTATACAATGTATAAGATGGACTCGGGGATTTGCCAACGAAAAACATCATCATCGAAACCCATACTTAGCATTAAAAACCAAAGTGATGATGGGGTCTCGACCATGTTAAGCTCATGAAACTTAGGAATACTTAGATCGATCTTATACAAGGAAACCAAAGTAGATTGTATGCAATTATAAACTAGTATTATTCCAAAGGGTGAAACCCCTCTCGACCAGATCGAAAGGGGTGTTATCAAAAGGAATCTGGATTATAATTGGCCAATAATCATGTTTAGAGGAGCTCATTCGAAGGGGATCATCCGATAGGAACATCAGAAACCCTTTCAAAGGGGTTCCGTAGCAAGAGTAATGAAACTATGGGGTCGAAAGCAACTATTCCATTTTGATAAAATAATCATCCCATTTCGACATAATCGAAGGGTTCTGTATGCTACCTTTCGACATAGTTGAAAGGAATGAAAAGCAAAGATGGTCAGCTACTTTTGACTCACTCAGATGGCAGGATTCAATTAGATGTTGTTCTTTAAGCCATATTACAAGACAAACTTCTAGAAGCCTATCGAATGAGTCAACCTGGTCGAAATGTAGGTACAACTTTATTAACCCTTTCGATTAAGTCAACTTGTTTAAAAGGTAGAGCAATAACCTAAAACCCTTTCGACCATGTCAATCTAGTCAAAAGGTGTGCTTTTGAAGGAGTGGATCCTCTCACTAACTTGGTTTCATTAGAGTCTAACTACTTTACGAATAGCATTGGGGATGTTGACATGTTTTCATGTTAACAAGTCTATATCACCCCTAAGAACCTCAGAGCATGTTGTGAACAAATTCTCAAGTATCGTTGCACCATGAAGAAAATTTCTAACTTTCATTTCCGGCATGGCAATAAGAGAACCAACTCCAAGCAACCACTTCTGTAACTTTAAGTAGCACAAAAAAACTGAACAAAAGATCTTGCTCAAGTCTAATCCCAGTCAAACACCCCCTGGACAACAAGTTGTCTTCAAGCACGGAATCAATTTCCTTGCTCAGGTATGGCCCCAAGTAAGCACCCCTTGAACACCAAGCAACCACTGACCCATGAAACTTTTTTGGTCATCAACCGACACCAAGCAACCCATAAGAACTCCAGGTACAACTCCAAGTAACCACTGACCCATGAAACTTGTTTGGCCACCAACCCGACACCAAGCCGACCTATAAAAACTGAACCACGAAACTTGGTCGGCCACCGACCTAACACCAAACCAACCCATAAAAACTCTGGGCATGACTCCAAGCAACCATTGCCCATGAAACTTGGTCAGCCACCAAACCAACACCAAGCTGACCCATAAAACTTAGGGTGTGACTTCAAGCAAACACCGACTCGTGAAACTGTAATTTTTCCAAACTTTAATTTTGCTCCGATTTTATCCTAGACTCCGTTCTTGACTTGGGTGCCTTATATATGCATTTATACAATTTCTAACATCCTTGAGCCTATAGTCAAAGTCTGGTTTCATGGTTTCTAATTCTATGTCTCCCCGAAGAACATTTCAACCATACAAGCATTTGTATAAACACAACACGCACACAACCGGTAACGCCCCTAATTTTGATTAACATTATTTAGTGATTTAATTTGATAAATAAAATAAAATAATGTAGAATGATAAAACAAAATGGGATTTGATTACTTATAGGTCATCCCTTAATTAAAGAATTTATTAAAAGTAAGTAGAATTTAAACAAGAAGGAGGAATATATGCTAAGGGAAAAATAGGAATAAGACACACTTCCTAGTACATACCCTTGCATTCCTTCTCCCTGATTTACTCCATTCACACAACCATAATCAAAATAACAAGACCAGCCATTACCAAGGGGATTCAAGAAGAGTAAAGCTAGAAAATCAAAGGAAAGCTTAGGGAAATCAAGTCTAAACACAAATCTCAAGTTCCTATATCAAACCGAGATGAACAATAAGACATGCATCTCATGTTCTAAGTATTTTATGAGTTTGACTATAGATCTGATTCTTGTAGTCATATTATGCCATGCTATGATAGTTTGAAGGAATATATTCTTATTGGTGAATTTATAGAACTTATTTATTAAATTAAGTGCTATGTTTGAGTTATAAACCCTATCATATGATATCCAAATGACTTGACATTTTGGTATGATGTTAGAAATATTATTTTAGAAGTTCATTTTAATTTCATAATTTTTCAATTTAAAGAGAATATTTGGTGAATTTCCTAAAGTTGGAAAATAATTTATTTCAGGTTTTAATTATTTAAACCACTTAAATTATGTTTTGCTCTTTAAATTTTTATATGTTAAAGGATATAATAAATCGGATTTATTATGATTTTCAAGGATTTTTTTTCAAGTGTTTGTGATTTATTATGAATTATTTAGGCTATAAAAGTTTTATTATTATAATAAAATATTAATATAAAATATAAATTTACAATTGATTTGGGAATTGATAAACCTACTCAAGCAGATTTATGGTAAAGGTTTAGAGATAGAAACTTGTTATCCAAGTAGATTTTGATAGAAGTAGAGAGTTAGTGGAAAGGATATTCTTTTAAAGGAATTTTTTTAGTTTAATGTTAATTAGGGTTATGCCACATCGATAGTCATGATGTCGCTCTTCATTACTCTGCCTTTATGGTCTTCGATGTCGATCAAGACTAATGCATAGGGTATTAACTTCGGTTCTTATGGAATGCAATGGCTTGGTCGAAGTGGGAAGTCAAGCATCGGGGTCCGCATCGTGAACTTTTAGGTGGATGAAGTCGCTCTCTTTAACTTATTGATGCCACACTGTGTACTATGTGGCATGCTCTCCACAAAGTCACTGACCCCATTGGCTTTAAAATAGTTTATAGCGGCGGTAATGATACTGCATATTTGATACCTATTGACTTTGACAATATAGGCAACTATGCGGCTTTTAGCTATTTCGGCATCGTTGATGACGATGCCGCCTTTATTAAAAACATATGGTTTCGAAGATGGCTAGGATGCCACTTCTAATGACTTTAACTCTAATGAAGCCACTAATTTTCCTTAAGGCAATGACACCAAGATTACCTACGTTGACTCTATTCTTTTAAGACTTATTCATATGCAAGCTATGTTTTATATCCTATGACACTGGAAGGCTATGAAGCATGATGTCCCTATTATTGGCCTTATGTTTTAAAAGTTAAATGATTTAACATATTTAAAGGATAAAAAACCTACGTGGTTATAAGGACGCCGACGTTATAAATTAAATAATTTTTATTACCTGTGGTCCTATGGTTTATGTTTTGAGGAGTGAAGACATTCATCGGTTATGCTTATGCCTCGTTTTATCATTTTAAGGCTTCATATTGTTTTGGCTCTATAAGCCTATGGTTTTAAAGTGAGATAATTCTTAAATAATTTCGAACTTCGCCTATATTGTTTTGTAAAAAGCATATATCGTCGAATAAGTATTTTGGATAAAGTAATGGGCTATACTTTTCTTGTTTTAAACGTATGATTCCAAAGGTTAAATAAGTTATAAAGAGTTATGTTTTCAAGGAAATACAAAGAACAATTAGCTTAGAATTTTACTAAAAAATATTAGCATTCTTATCACTTTTAGATCAATTGTGACAGGGTGAATTGACTTAGACATATGAAAACCAGATGAGACTAATGTAGGGTATTACCCTATAATTTAGCTAGTAGCCCTTGCTAATATAATTCCAAAATTCAACTGTGTAGGGCTTTGCCAATCGAAAGACTAAAACTAGATTTACGCATAGAAAGGAATATACACATATGAGATAGGTTATTGGTAAGCCCATAAAACCATTAGGATCGGTTGACCCTACGAATAGTAAGTCTCGGATAGACCGTTTAGTTGTCTTCCAACAGTGGGTTAGATAAGTTGATATATATGTATGGTAGGCCTAAGTCAACCATAGGTTTGAAGTGAGCCTAAGAGAGCTATAATGTTCGGATGGATCTTCTATCATTTCAGACAGATTGTTCGTGATTAGTCATGTGGCATGCATATGCATTGTTGTTTACATCATTTATTTTAACTTGCTTGGTTCTAGGAATCGATATGCAAAAGATATATTTTTTAAGGGATATTAGTATGGGAAAAAGCCATTCTGCACAGCAGTGTAACCTCACTTAATATCTATAAATCGAGATGACATATTATTATTCACACCAGGCTTTTTGTCTGATTTAGAGTTTAAGTTCTCCCCTTAAACTCTCGGGTGCTCAAAATTTGATTCAAGTAGGTCGGGAGTAAAGTCTTTATAGGTTAAGTAGGTTTTGGTAAATAAAGCTTTTAGAGATGTGCAGGAGGCAAAGCTAGCTATGTAGGAGTCTATCTATTACTATTGTCCGATGTGTATGCCAATTGTTGTATGAATGTATTAATAGTAGATGTATATGTCTATTAAGTGATTTTGATCAACCAAGGATGCAACTTCATATATCGCTCGTGGAGTGTTTTGTAACAATTATATTTTATCTGAACCTTGGCAACGTTTGGGATTATGTGCTGAATATGAAATTATAACTTTGAAACGAAATTTGAAAGTTTGCTTTTAATTTCATATTCTTGCGCTTCTGATATTACGGATACCATTAACAGGACTAAATTTTGTCACCAGAAATAAGTACTATAGACGACTGTTGAATCTATAGCACTTAGTTTTGGGCCCTGAAATAAGGGATGTGACACAGTCACATCCAGTCATCTGTATCCGAACACATATCAAACCATAGCAAATCATCATATAATTACATCCCTACAGTAGCTCATAACATACAAAGGCAACCATACTCTAATACAACATGATTAAAGTGCTTTAAACATTCTAAAATATATTTTGCTATAGGTTTGACATTGAAAATAGTTTTAAAATCTTAATTAGGCTTTGAAACTGAGTTTAAAACATATTAAAACCTATAGATACATATATATAGTGGGCGAGGGATGATAAATCACTCATCAAAACACCAAAAATCCAAGTTTACATGCAAATCAATGTAAATCGGAAAATCAACAGCAAACCTGAGATTTTCTCTTCTCTAAAATGTAGATGTGCAGTTATCTAATTAATTGCCATGTTACCTAACTCTAATCTATATTTAGACTTGATTTGGAGGAGAAAAGAGAAAGTTTTGGGTAGAGTAGGGTTAATGGAGGCTTAGATCTAAGAGAGAAGGTGTAAAAGTGATTTAAGGATGATGGCTCAGCCCTACATATTCTCTAAACCCAAAATAGGTTAGTGGTCTTGCCCTCCAAACTCATCAATTGTCCACTAAGCTACTCTAAAAACTGCCAATCTTCAAACAGCCATATCTTCATGTCAGAACATCCAAATCGCTATTATGACTACTTTACAAAAAAGGAAAGCAGCGTACCTTTCCAATAGAGGTAGTCATGAGTGCTAATTTGGCCCTAGTCAAAAGTTATGGACGATACAAGTTTCGTGGGTAAAACCGTCAGGGAAAATTCTAAATATAGGAAATGTCTCTAATAGGCATTTCCCAAAGATAAAGAGTCACATGACCTCATATGAATTTGAAATAACATTTTACGATCCTTCAACACGTAAAATATGGGTCATTACATCGAACACAAGCACGAATTTGTTTAGCCAATCCATAAAGACGTGGTTCAAGAGATCAAGAAGATATGCTAGTGCGTTGGTTAATCTAAATGGCATAACAAACCACTCATAGAATCCAGATGGCATGTGGGATGTAATCATCGGCATACTCTTTCTTGCCACTCTTAGTTAGTGGAACTCCGTTGCTGAGTCCGGTTGAGAAAATACTTTAGCACCATAAAGTTGATCGAACAAGTCATCAATATGCAGGAATGTATATGTGTTTTTCTTCTTCACTTTGTTCAACTGAGGGTAATCAACATAAAGTCTCCAGGAGTCGTCTGCCCTTGTGGGGAACACTACGGGTGCTTCCCACTTAGATATACTCCATCAGATGAACCCTCGTCTCAATAGGTGATTCAATTGCACCTCAAGCTCTTGTTACTCTATGGATGCCATATGCATTAATGGAAAATCTACCAGCCTTTCATCCTTTACCAAGTCGAAGTGGAACTCATTCTCACATTGTGGAGGTGGTCCAGCCACCTCCTTAAACACATCGGGGTATTCCCTCACTATAGGTACTAATGAAAACTCCTCATAAGGGATCTCGAGCGAACATAAGGAGATAACCATCATTGCATCATCGGGCTTGAAACTCAACTCTTGCCTACGCTCGTCATATATTCCAATCGTCGGTATCAATCTCTCATAATTCGCTATAACCCGTATATCTTCAGTTTGTCCATTCCTAGTAAATTACTGAAACCCATGAAACCAAGGACAAGGAAATCACAAGAAAACACGTAACCACCACTTGACAACACTATGTCATAATAGATCATATTCATGTTGGTTATACGAGCTATGTGGTTTGATATAACCAAAGGTATATCTACTAGGTTAGTACTCTATCATAACCTATCCCGTAGGTCACTAGATATAATAGAATGTGTTGGACTAGCACCGAATGAAACATGAAAATATATACCAAAAAAATAAAGCATACCATGGATAGTAATGCCTTTCCCTCTCCCTTCCGTCGATGGATCATTCGACAAAGTTAGAATGACATTAAGCATATAAAACATCATCTGCTTGTTCTTTGTTGGCTCGAGAGGGCCCTTCACTATGTTTGCAGCTTTGTCAAAGTAAAAGAATTTCCTTTCACTGCTCTTGTATTTCCTATAGTTTTTGCTAAGGTGGCCCTTTCCCTGGTAGTTGTAACCAGGGTTGGAAGTAGGCATTGGCTAACTTGGGCTAAGGCCCAAGATGAAATTTTAAATCGTAGCATAAAAATATACAAATCTGATAATAGGCCCTGTCTGAAATATTATTATGGAACTATCTGAAAATAAAATCAACACAATGAAAGCCTCATTTTATTATTTGTGAATGGTTATCAAACTTTTAACTATAAAATAATGACGCCAAAATTAAATTAAGACAATAAGCCACAGATTTTTATATTTAATGAAATCAAGTTTTATGTATAATATTTTACATTTTCCACCTACAAAGTTTTTGTACAATGATAATATTGCTTTGGCTAAAGTCATCGGCAAGCTCTGTCATTGGTACGAGCAAATGGGTTCCCACCTGCCCATCTTCTAACCAACCATCTGAAACTGCTTTTTATTGTTGTTAGTGTTGTTCCATTCCCTCTTGCCTTTCCTGCTTAGTTGTGGCTTTATCCCATCTCTGGCGGTAATAACGACCATAAAATTTGTCTATAGATATAGACTCTCATGTCGGAAAACCTTCTCTACAAGCTGCTTGAAAGATTCATCAATGCGACTAACAAACTTCTCTTAAAGATTATCATATAGGCCCATGATGAACTTCTTATTATTTCTTAATGTAATATTGATAAAAGACTTACTGTACTTCGATAATATGTCGAGCATGGCAACATTCTCTGAGATAGTCACATCTCCCAGCCTTAAATCAACAAGCTTGCATTACGATGTTGACTTTTAGGCATCCCATATAAACTTCTCTTAAAATCAACCTTTGAACTTATAGCAGTTAAACTAATCCTCGTGGAGTAGAAATCTTGGTTGCACTCCATAATTTTGTTGCTCGTCTATGAAGTTTCCTAGAGGCCAATTTCCCCTTTATAGCGCCTTTGAGCTCTAAGTCGTTGACGAGAAGCTCATAGGTTTCTAAACATTCCTGCACCTCTAAAGTTGATTACCTTCCATGGAACGGTTTACCACCAAGGCTAGAATAATCCTTGTTCACTTTAGCGAAGTCAGCTCAGGGTACCTTATGGAGTACCAACACCAACAACAACACCAGAAGCAGCCCCGTGAGCATTCTGAAGCATGTTCCTCATCGCCTCGATAAACATAGCTTGCAAGCTAGGGCTAGTTTCCCCTAAGCCTACACCGTCATCACGTTCGAATATTGTTTTAATACAGAAGTCCTAGCAGCTTTCCTTTTCATCCGACTCATCCTAACGACCTATAGTAAGAATGATCGGTCTCTCTTAAGAAAGGCTGTGTTCGTTAAGTTTTGATTGCTGAAAAGAATTTCAAGCGACACAACGATTCATGGATCTATGACAACTACGAAGACCGGACTCAACAACTCAATGTATGGTTCATATATACTATATATTCAATCTAGGGTCGAGTACTATATATTTTAGAGTCAAATATAGTTGCTATGTCAAAATCTTTCCTCAAGAATCATCATTCTCTCATGTATTCACATGCATTGCATTCGACTTGAATATTGCCGCTTTTTAACTCACTTGCATTCAGGCTTCAGAAAATACATAGTTCAGTCGACTGAACTAATGCCCTCAGTCGACTGAACCTATGCATAAATTTTTTGAATTTACATGGACCAGTCGACTGACAGCATCAATTAGTCGAATGGATCCGTGCATTTTCAAATTCATGTGCACCTTTTTAATTCAATCAACTGAACCAACCTAGTCAGTCGATTTAACAGCGTATAACAGTCATCTTTTTGAAAAGACACTTCCTATTTTGGATGGCCTTCTCTTTCACCAAAAGTTGTAGCCATTGCCATTCACTGAGATCTCTTCACCAGCAGTTGCAACTCCTTATCTACTTTATATATACTTGAGTTTCATTGATCAAATCACTTAATTTACTTCTCTCTCTTGATCTAACTTGAATAATATTCTTCGAATCTATTGCTTATTGATTTCAAATATTCATTGTTGACTATCACAATTCCATATCTTACAAGCAATCTGAAACTTCCTATTCTTCATATACACATGATAATACACATCATAGTTGAGGAAAAGATTATAGGAAGGGTGTACTAGAAGTGATAAATCCATGTTATTAGAACAGATAGGGTCAAGACAATCTACTTTATAATCAAGTCATGTTCGGTTGCTCAGGCGGTAAAGTCCCGTTCGTTGCTCAAGCGGTCATGTCCTATTCGGTAGCTCAGGCGATGTAAACCTATTCCTCTTGAATGAGGACTGCTAGTTTAAATTCTAGAAGGAGTCTAGACTGGACGTAGAACAGGAGTTCGGACCAAGATAAAAATTTCTAATGTCATTTTACTTTACTGCTATTTTTATTTTATAGTTACTTTCCACACTAGTTATCTATTGTATATTCCATATTACACGATCCTATAGCACAAACACTTTCATTTGGTATTAGAGCTTGGGATACTAATGATCGTAATAACATCCTAGAATAAATGGCTATAAAGAGGTCTAGTCAAGGCAATAGGAAGAGGAAGAGCAATAAAAAAGAATCAAAGGAGCAAATAGAAAATGCTTCATAGCTAAACTCAGATTATAATCGATATGCTTAGATTCTTTATATAAAGATATTTTGTTAGCACATGATGAATTATTTAAATATTATAAAACTTTGAATAAAGTTAACAGAATTGCTTTAGATAAGTTAAAAGATCGTGAGCAAGAAATTTCCAATTTAAAAGAGGAAAATAAAATTGCAGTAAAAGAAGCTAAATGTTTTGAAAATACCATAGAAGAACTTGTTTTACAAAAAGATTTCCTACAAAAAGAAAATGAGCAGTTAGAAGATAAAAACAATGATCTTTTGGAGTAAATCAATGTTTTGCAAAATAAAAATACATTTTTGGAAAATTCTTTAGATAATTCTAGTTCTTTAATTTTGTCTCTTGAAAAAAAGAATGAAGTTTTAATTAAAAAAGAATTTAGAATTATCTAAAGAATGTGAGATTTTAAAAGTTAATAATAATAATTTGCAAAAAGAAGTTTGTGATTCTAAAGAAAATTTTGAAAGATTAAACACAAATCATAAATTTTAACAAAAGCAAATATATCTTATCTTCCTTTACAAATTCAAAAGCTCACAATGATAAAAGCAGTTTAGGCTATAAACAAGCTAAAACTAAAAATAGTACTAGATATGCATTTTTGTATACTAATATTAGTATTGTACTAGTAAGCAAAATAGTTTTAAAACCAGTTATAGTCATAATATTACTTCGTTTAGAAATGATAAAAATTATTTTCCAACTACTAAGCTAATGACTAATAATATTAAGATATGGATTCCGGCTAATATGATTGATAATGATAAACAACTTTATATTAGCAACAATAAGAATATGATTTGTAATAAAATATCTATAAATGTTCAACCACGCCCAAATGGGTATGGTTTCCTAAAAATTAAGAAATTATAAGAAACATGGGTATTGCATTCTTCGAATGTTATTTTTTTGATACCTTAGATTATAAGTAGTAGGTCTTTTCAAAAATTGCTACATTATTTTTTTAGAGGGAACAACCACACATATTTTGGTAAGGTTTTCATCCTATGGTTAACCCTTGGACCCAAACATAGTAAGATGTATCAAAGTAATTATTTTTTTATATGTACTTGGAGAGAGAAAAGGTAAATGATAAATTTTGGAATTTTAAAGGATGTTCCATACATTGTGTCATCATATAAACTCTTATTTTTATCGATGACAAAGAGGGAGAAAGATATTGTTCCCCTTACTATTTACAGGGAAATAGAAGCATAGATTCAAGGGGAGAAACAACAAAAATAAGGCTAGCATATATTCAGAGGGAGATATAGATCAACAAGGCTTGTCGAGATTCAATCATATCAAATGGAGTTGTCATCATCAAAAAGGGGAAGAATGTTGGATCTTAAGTTTTGATCGTTGATAAGAATTTCAAGCGACACAATGATTCATAAATCTACCGCAACTACGAAGATCGGACTCCATGACTCAATATATGATTCATATATACAATATATTTAATCTAAATTCAAATACTATATATTTTAGAGTCAAGTCTAGTTGCTTTGTCAAAATCTTTCCTCAAGAATCATCACTCTCTCTTATCGATTCACATGCATTGCATTCGATTTGAATATTTCCACTTTTTAACTCACTTGCACTCAGGCTTCAGAAAGTACACGGTTCAGTAGGCTGAACCGATGCCCTCAGTCACTAAACCTATGCATAAATTTTTTAAATTTACATGGACCAGTCGACTGACGGCATCATTCAGTCGACTGAATCTGTGCATTTTCAAATGCATGTGAACCTTTTTAATTCAGTCGACTGAACCAACCTAGTCAGTCGATTGAATACTGTATAACTATCACTTTTTTGAAAAGACACATCCTATTTTGAATGACCTTCTCCTTCGCAAAGAGTTACAGCCATTGCCATTCGTTGAGATCCCTTCACATCAGTTGCAACTCCTTATCTACTATATATGCTTGAGTTACATTGATCAAATCACTTAATTTACTTCTCTCTCTTGGTCTAACTTGAATAATATTCTTCGAATCTATTACTTACTTTCTTTCATATATTCGTTGTTTACTATCACAATTCCATATCTTACAAGCAATTTGAAACTTCCTATTCTTCATATACACACAATCGTACGCGTCATACTTAAGGAAAAGATTATAGGAAGGGTGTACTACAAGTGAAAAATCCATGTTATTAGAACACATAGGGTTAAGATAATCTACTTTGTAATCAAGTCCTGTTTGGTTGCTTAGGCGGTTAGGTCATGTTCAGTTGCTCAGGCGGTAAAGTCCTGTTCAGTTGCGCAGGCGGTCAAGTCCTATTCGATTGCTCAGGCTGTGTAAACATACTCCTCTGGGTTAAGTGAGGTCTGCTAGTTTAAATTCCGAAAGAAGTCTAAGACTGGATGTTGAACGGGAGTTCAAACCAGTATAAAAATTTCCGGTATCATTTCACTTTAGTGATATTTTTATTTTACAGTTACTTTTCGCACTAGTCATCTATTATGTATTCCATATTATACGATCCTACAACGCGGACACCTTCAGGCCGCATAAGTGGTACTCGTATATGCAATAGGACTTATGCTATACATACTACAATATAGTTTTAAAAATCAAGATATAACAAATACTCTCTCTCATCTGATTCGATCCATTCTAGAGTGATAGCTCATACCCTATTTCTAATGGATCCATGTATCCCTTTAGTTAACTATGCAACCTAATCTTTGATACTAAACGTGGTAACCGCCATGCACCTCAAGACCCAATATAAATGTATAATGCACTACAATGGTACCAGGTCGATGTAGAGTGATAGTCAAGGGGTAAAATAACTAAAACAATCAAGAAACCTGTCATATATCTCACAGTGCAAGGATAAAGTAAAATAATAAACATAGACATATGTAAGAAAGATAAAAAATATAATAATATGAACCATCATATATATGACCATAGGTTCAAGAAAGTTATACAAAACAGTAATATACTTTATAGAACTGATAAATAAACACAAATATCTATGTTAAAGACAAAATATAACACTGATAAAACTCCATAATTCTACATAATGAAATAAGTAAATAGACTTAGAAAATAGAATATATAATATGTCAGCCTACTGCTCATCCTATGAACAGCTCCATGTGTTAATATCAAACATACTATCTAGTCTACTCATTTAAGAGTATTCAAGATAATAAGAAATAAAGCATAAAACTTTAAGTCAAAAAAGTGTGAGCGATAAATAATCTCAAGATGCTATAAATGTTGATATGTAGTATAAGGAAAAATAGGTACGAGAAATCATACCTATCTTGTCCCTACATCCAATAAGTTAGCACATAACACAATAAATATCCAATAAGTTAGCACATAACACAATAAATGATATACTATCATCATATACGTATACGTCACAAAGTACAATATGGGTGTCGGGGTATTTACATAGAAATACCTACATCGTGATACATCTCTCTCAACCGCACATCAATCAAAACAAGCATAAAAATCATAGCACACATGGAAATCAAGCAATCGCGATGGCCATCATTAAGGTCTCGCATTACCATTAAGATGCCTATTAACATAGCATATTTCTAACGACCATCACTAAGATTAGTGACACATTACATCTCTATTGGATTTTGTGATTGATCACAAACCATCACAAAGGTGATGCCTTCAATATGGCAGGCAAGACCATCAATAAGGTGCAAGGTACATAGGTGAATGTTTTGACTATCCCTACTCCATGAAACTCACATTTGATTTAAGGTTACCGGCATTCTCTTTAGCACACGACTCAATTGTAGAACATAGTATGTCCCACTATATTTCTTCATCTCGTTAAGCATGCCTCCTTAGAATATTAATAAGTCAATATACACTTCTCACTAGAAGAACTCGACCAAAATTATTCATGTCGTTGATACGTTGAAGTTTAGAACATCCCTAGGCATCCATTATGATGTACATATAAATGTGCATATTTTTACTTCCATGTTTAATCGAATTTAATTAAATAAATAATCATATAGGGTATTATTTCCAAATCAACATTCATCATCTTCATAAAGGAGCAAAATGGTCATTTTTGTGCATATTTTAATTTGAGAAAATTTACTTGAAAATTTTTATATTATTTTGCAGGAATTATTATTAAATTACAAGTGGCTTCATGGAAAATATGCATGCGCAAGAGAAAAGCAGATGAAGTTGGAAATACTTCATTTCATGAATCTTGGAGGACCCTGCCTACCCACTTGCCAGGATGTATAGTTAGGAGCTAGTACATATGCTAATGGCCATTAAATTTACATGCACACTTAATGGAGGATTATCTCATGCTAATGATAACTTGGTGGCCACAATTCCTCAAGGGCAATTTAGGTAGTTCCCAAAAATATGATTAGGGTTTCCAAACATGTTTAAATACCCAATATGGTCATGTAATTAATCTATTAGCCTTCTTAGCCTCCATTTTAGTTAGTTTAGTTTGTGGCTCAAAAATAAACCTAAGTTTCTTTTTCATGCCTACTTAGCCATTTTCTTCTTTCTTGTAATTTCTTTTTTTTTTATACAATTTTAATCCATTCTCTTTTCTATTTACAAGCTTTCTTTCCTCTTATGTTAGTAGCTTAGTTTAATTTCTTATGCAATTAGATTGGCTTTTATTTCATTTTAATTAGTACTCTTATTAATTAGTTTGAATTTTCTTCATGTTTTTGTTTCATGTTGAACTCTATGTTTTTTGAATTTATAACAAATATGAGAGGCTAAACCCCTTCAATTTAAGGGAGGATCGGTAATCGGGCACTAGATCCCTTCGGACCTGGAGAACGTGTGACGTTGGGTCGGGGGTTGGTGAACCAACAGGTCGCTCCTATAGTTGAAGTTTCGGGCCCCATTTTCATTGCCTAGGTTACACCTTCAAAATACCCCAAATGGGGACTTCGCTCTACTCCCCCCAATCTTCACTTTTCGCCACGCCGACTCTCCATCGTGGACTTAGACCAAGGGACATAGGACCACCCTTTCACATGTAGGAGATCGAGACACAACCTCAGGGCAGGGCTATGTGAAAGTAGATCGATTTCCCTAGATAGACAACTAAATGGAAGGATAAACCAGTCTTAAAGAAGTAAAAAAGAAATGGATCGGTATCAGTAGTAGTCCGGTCACACCCGAACAATAATATTCCAGAGGAAAATGCACCTAAGATCAAATATTTCGGGATTTAAAATTTTGATAATTTTCGATCTCTTTTTTTGCTTAATGCAAATGTTTGAATGGGTTAAAATTTGTTGTTTTAGCTTCGAATTTGATAGCCTATGTTGCTGACACCAAATAGGCTATGTTTAAACAAACAAAAACACAAATTACCTCTTTAATCTACATATGATTATGGTAATGAAGTGAATTTTAAAATCATAATTTGATAGACAATATTTCTAATCAATAGTTAATAGATCATGCTTAGCATAGATTTTATTTTCAAGTCCATTGTCATTTTCATGAAAGTTAAGATGTGGTTTAATGGGCGTGTTATAGTTTGATGGTTTATATTAGGCTAATTAATAGCAAAAATATTCCATACTTATGATAAATACATCAATTAAATTCATTAGTGACCAAAAAATAAAGATCATAATTTCAAGTTGTGTTGATTTATGTGATCATGAGAACGGATTTGCCTCTAAATTGCCTTCAAACTCTCATATTTTTATCCATTTTCTTTTGTTAGTTTATTTACATTTTTCTAGTTTAAAATCATCTCACAATTCTTGGTTCAATTTGATTGAATATAATTTTAAAATCTAAACAATTCTCTACGGATCGACCCATACTCGTCACGTACTAGAATTGTACGCCATGCGCTTGCGGTTAATTTTAATTCAAATTTGATTGGTTATTTTCTAATTCAATTGAAATTTAGCCGATTCAAACACATTACTAGTTGTAGAATCAGCTCCACTAAGTCCTAAAGTCCTGACACCAAGTTACTTGGTAAGCCTCGAAGCAATTGGCGAGTTTTGTAGGTAAAACTCGAAGTAAACTGAAGACATTTCCAAGAAAACACCTTGAAGCACAGCATGCCGCTCTACTCCCCATCGTAAGATAGGAAGGGAAAGGTTTATGCTTCTCAACCTATAGCTTCTGAACCAACTACCGAGGAGATGGTAAAGGCTATTTTAGGTGGTACACTTCTCATCCATTACATATATGTTAAAGTGTCATTTGATCTTATAGCTTCACATTCTTTTACCTCCAGACGTTTAGTAGACATGTTAAACCCTGAAATGGCATACCTTATAACTTCTCCAAGGGTTAGGAATCTGATAAGCAGTTATGCAACTCTTGAAATGAGATATGACCACATAGAATTTAATTTGTTAGGTCTTAAGTTTTCCTACAATTTGCATGTGTTCGAATTTGAGGGTTTTGGGATAATTTTTTGTATGGATTGGTTAAGTGTGTATGATGCTAGGATATTTCATCAAGATAGAATAATATCCTTAAGACACCCTAAATGTCATGCTTGAATTATATATTCATTAGAAGAATCAAATTTCAGTTTATGTGCATTGTGGGGTGTTATTGTTGGTGTGGCAAATAAAATAAATAGTGTTTTTATAGTAAGAGTATATGCACATGTTTTTGAGTTAGTTATGAGACTACAACCAAAGCATGTCATACAGTTTCGACTAAAATCTTTTACCCGGAAGTGAAACCGTAAGTGGACCACTTAGCAAAATCACACATATCGGAATGAAAGAATTAAAGGTTTATATAAAAAGTATAATAAAGAATCTTTATTCTTTATTATAGAAAGCAGAATAAGAAGACCATAAAGAACTATTATTCTTTGTAGAAATGATTTTTTGATGAGTAAAGATGTTCTTGCAATTGGACTTAGCCATGGATCTCCATCAACTGAGAATGGTGGAGAAAAGTATAATGTTAAGGACATTTCAAATAAGATAAGGTTCATATGAACTTTTAGTCATACCCTTCGAATTGACCAATGCACTAGATTTCTTTGTTGACTTGACGGATAAATCTTCCTAGCGCATTTGGATGAATTTGTATTGGGGTTTATTGACAACATCTTGATGTATTCTAAGAATGAATGTAATCATCAAGTTCTTCTCAGAATAGTGCTAGGTATGCTGAGGCATCATTAGATAAAGGCAAACTTTTCAAAATATCATTTTTCAGAAAGAGAAGTGAAGTTTCTAGGACATATTGTTTTATACAATGTATTGTTTTTGGATCCATCAATGATCAAAGCTATTAATAGTCGGAAAAGACTCGATGCATTTACTATGACTAGAAGTTTCCTTGGTTTAACTGGATAAAACCGAAGATGTATTAAGGATTTCTCTCGTATAGCATCACTAATGACTAAACAAGAAAGGACATAAAGTTTGTTTGGTGATAAATATAGAGAAGCACTTTTAGAAAGTAAAATATTTATTGACTAGTGCACTCATGTCAGTTGTGTCAAATAGGAAGCAAGATTTTGCGGTGTATACTAATGCATGTGGAACTGGGTTGGGAACTGCATTGATGCAAAGAGGAAGAGTCAATGCCTTTGTTTCTCTACATCTTTGACTATATGAAGTTAAATATCATACTCATGATTTGGAGTGGCAATAGTAATCATTGCATTGAAGGCATGGAGGCACTATCTTTGGGGTGAACGATTCAAATTATTTACGGATCATAAGTCCTTGAAGTATTTATACTCTCGAAAAGAATAAAATATGAGGCACCAAAGATGTTTAGAGTTTTTAGAAGCATATGACTCTTGTATTAAGCATAAATGAGGAAAATGAAATAAAGATGAGGATTCACTTAGTAGAAAACATCAGAATGTGGTATAGATGATGTTAGCCGAATGGAACGATTTAGAGGCATTGGCTTCCTATTGAGTTAGAATGAGGTCGATGATCAGTTCTTACTATAGTATCGTCAGCATCTCTTATATATAAGTTCGATCAATACCAATTGAAAGAATTGTTGCAAGGCAAAAACATGATCCATCACTAGCCAAATGGATTAAGAGACTAGAAGCAGTAAGTTAGATTGATGATTTGAAAGATATTGGACTCTACCAAAGAGAATGGATGAGATAGAAAGGATAATTATGCGTTTAAAATGTGGATAGTTTAATGAAGGAAGTTCTTAGAAAATGTCATCGGTCGAAGTTCACCATTTGTCATAGTGGTATGAAGACTACCAAGATATATAGAGGATTTTCTTCTACAAATAAATGAAGAGAGATATCCTGACCAAGAGTGCACTGTGGAAATATGATTCTATACAAATGGATTTTGCAAAAGGGCTGCAAAGATCGAATAAGGGAAATAAAAGTGTTTGTAAATGTCAGACTTTGGCCACGATAGTGTTTCGTTGCATTTTTGGCCATTTTCTTATAAGATTTCATGTTCAAAATGGAGCTTAATCGAAAAAGTTATTGACGTTTGAAGTTTTTTGATTAAAATTAAGTTAAATCGCATTAAATTAAAATAAATAATTAATGCTAAAGTTTGAAATTCAAAAATTAATAGTAGTTAGACTTAGGGTTATGTAAACGTTAAAAAACTTAACATTAAATATTAATTAAGGAATTAAATGATAGACCAACAACAACTAAATATATGTTCCCAAAACAGGCTACAGGTCAACCGCTACCTTGGGTCATTCGACTACTAGCAATAGGAGCGGTCGACTGGTAATCATGATGGTGGCTGGGGTTTTTAACACTGTGAACAGTTCAAATTATATAATTTTAAACCGACTTCAATCTGATAGTACTAGTGGTTTTTAACCACTATAAATAAGGGCCTAGCCTCCTTCACTTCTACCCACAAATAATTCGGAATGTAGAGAACTCTGTCAGTTTCTTTCGTCCTCATGACTCAGAAATTCTCTAGGATTTCAGGTAAGGGATTTTAGGTGTTTAATATTCAATTTCTTACTCTAATCTCCTCCAATCCTTGAAATTCTAAACCTATTCTATATACAATCTACTTATTGCATATTTCTAAAGGAAGAGACCTAGGAAGCTATTAAAGCGGGTATAGACAAATCCAGAGGAGGAGCAAAGGACTTTTAAGAGTGGAAATTTTAGTCTTTCTTATTTTATTAATTGTATAATATAACTTGGATTTGATATATGCCTTGGAGAAATTTATTCATAAAAACGAGACTAAAACCCCAAAATTCCACTAAAGCAAAATATCAACTCTTTAGTTAGAATCTCAATCATTCTATATTAAAATATGGAATTGTGTAGTTATTGCAATTTTAATATTTTGCATTATATTCCCCTACTTACCTTTTTCTTTGGATTTGATTAAGAGTTTTGAAAAGAAATAAGTTAGGAAATGGTGTGTAAGGTACAAATTAATTTATTTGTAGTTCGCATTGCCTGTTTTGATAATTTAAATGGAAATTCCCTTTTCCATTCTTATACGTAGAAGTTGAATAGAGCATAAAAGGTCCTGTATTGCAAATTCTATTACTGTTAATTCTATTATTTTAGTATAAAATAAGTTTGGTATGGATTCTATTTTGCACAAGTCTGTGATTGGATTGAGAAGTTGGATATATGGTATATTTGTTGGTATGGAATTAGACTTGTATAAATTTTAAGTTTTGACATTTAAACGATTAGCATAGGGTGTAATCTCGCACGCTTAGAAATATTTTATGCATGTATACATACTAATATATATCTATAAATTATGTATATATATATGTGTATGTATGTGTGTGTGTGTATCTGTTGTAAAAATCCTTTTAGGCTCCCGTTTAGGCCCACCTAGGTGCTAGTCTAGCCTTGTCGCTTAAATACCTACCCAGTCTGCCTAGATGAAACTTACCACATTTTAAGCATACAAAACCAGTTTATAGGCACTACTTATGCACCAATTTAGGCTTGGTTCCTCTTATAAGCATCAGTATATTAGTTTCATATTTGCTTCTAAAACCATCGAAACCATAAAATTCCATTTTAAATCGATCAATACTAAGCAAATACTAAAATTTTGTCCAAAACGCACGAGTTATTAAAAGCGCCTAGCTCCGACTATTCCCCGATTAATCCTTGCTTAGGTTATTAATCCCTAGTCCATGCATTCCGTCGAGCGTCCGCCTTAAGATTTTTGCGAACTTGTTACATACATACATACACACGTAAGTACGTACGTACATACATATATTACATATATATATATATATATATATTAGCATATATATATAGTTATAGTATACTAATTGCATAGTAAATAGGTTATTAATTAGTTGTAAATCCCCATTAAGAAAGAGATTGATAGTTAATGCAAAATAAGGGTTTTCCTTATAAGTCCTTAATATGGAATGCAGTGAGGTGTATGATTTGTATGTTAGCAAATCGCAGATTATGAATATCTTATAGTGGTGCGATGTAACACCCCTATTTTATTGACATTATTCAGGTGATTTAATTAGAATAAATTAAATGAAAAAATGTAGATAAGGAGATTGAGGTTGATTAATAAATTAGGTGGCCATGCTTACTTAATATCTATTGAACTTATATAAATGGTTCGAAAATTAAACATAAGGGCATTTGTATTTTAAGATAAACAAGGTGGTTGAATAAGAAAAATACATGGTTTTAGGGTAAAACCGAGATGAAATGATTTTTAAACGCCGTGAGAAAATTTTATTTTATACAAAACATGATTTTGGAGATGGGTTTTATTTTCATAGTTTTCCGCATTTATATGGATTTCATATAAATTTTCTGGTGAACAAAATGATTTATTGGGTTATAAATTATTTACGGCTAAAATAAAGATTATTCGGATTTGAAGTTTTTATATGTTGGAAAACATATTAAATTATGTTTTCTGGGATTTTTCCATATTTTTCTTAAGTGTTTTGTTGAATATATAAAATTGTTTATGGTATGGGACTTAAATGTATTATATATTTAATTAAGGAAAAGAGGCATTATATAAAATAGTTTTTTATTTTAATATGAAAATAGTGGCAGCATTTTCTGAAAAGAAATTATTAACCAATGAGAATTTGATAAACAAAGGCAGATTAGTTGAAAAGTTAACCTTGTTAAGTTAAAAACAAAGAAATTATACTTTTTTGCATGTTTCAGCGTTTTACAGTAGAAAACCTTCCGACCTAGACCTTTCGACAAGGTCGAGAGGTTCATAGCTTTTGACTAGATCAAACTAATGCATATGGTATCAAGTTACTTAGTACGTAATGAATTGGACAAGGTCGAAGGGTTCTTAGTCGAAAGGTTGATGGTCAAAGAGGTTGGGGTATAATTGTTTTATAAACTAAAGCTTTTACCTGTTTTGGCTTTAGAATTAGAATTTCGACTTGGTTTCTTTCAACCAGGTCAAATAATTAAAAGAAAGGTTTCAAATTTTGACAAAGTCGAAAGGTTATTGCTGCTTTACCACTATTTTGTTTTGAAACCTTTCGACACAATCGAATGGTTACTGCCACTTATCATTGTTTTGTTTTGAACCTTCTGACACAGTCAAAAGGTTATAGCTACTTTTTCCAACCTTAGGAAGTTGTTTCTTTTGACAAAGACGAAAGGATTACTTGTGTTAAAAACAAGCCGCTTCTACCATTGCTTTTGAAAGGTATCAAAGCCTTCGACTTGGATGATTTTCCTTTGTTTTATAGTTGAAATGTCACCCAAGCTTTCGAAGGAGTTGCTTTAAAAAGGCGGAGATCTATTGTTTTAAATGAAATGTTTTAAAGCTTTCATAGTAGATCTTTAGACTAGGTCGAAAGGTTCCTTTCATTGCAATCGAAAGGTTTTAAAAGAGGACCTTCCACATATTTTAACTTGAACCCAGTGATTCTTCGAAAGGTTTATATTTTAAGAGTTGAATGCTTTCGAGAGGTTGAATTGGTGAATGGTTTCAATGGTTTTCGAGTGGATTGGATTCAAAAGGTTGTTTTGAAGACCTTTCGACAAGGTCGAAAGGTTTGATTTTGAAAGGTTCGAAAACCTGTAGTCAAAATTTTAAAGCAAAAACCCATGGCTTATATATATAGCGGTTTTGTAATGGCATTAAGAACGTATTTTTGAAGAAGTATTTCCTTGATAAAAAATATAAGTTAAGAGTGTTAACTATGTTATGCGATGTATTTCAAGGGCTTAAACCCATAGGACTGGCATTGTTAAATTGTTGTTTTGCTTCTTAAAATATGAATATATTCACATGATAACCCATAACAGTATTTTGGGGAAAAGGGGTAGAAGTACCGGTAGGTTAACTCAAATAGTAAATATAAATTACTTAAACTCCTGAATGAGTAGAATTGCATCCATGGAGTTAGGGTGACTAAAAATATAGGATGCCTTAACTTTGGTGCATACCAAAAGGTTCATAGTTAACCCATGAAAACTATGAAAAGGTAGTTATTGATGCATACCAAAAGGTTCATAGTTAACCCGTGAAAACTATGTATAAGGACAATTGGCAGGAGCTAATTGGTTTGTAGTGAACCCATGAAAACTGTTTCCAGATTGAGAATTGACATCAGCTAATAGGTTTCTAGTAAACCCATGAAAACTAGGATAAGTAAGTGGCTAATGGAAGTATTAGTAGGTTCCTATTCAACCCATGAAAACTAGGATGTGCAGTGAGTTACTAGATAAGTCCATAGGATCCTAGTCAATCCATGGAAACTAGGATAAGGTGATTAGTTATTGGAACGAGTAATAGGTTTAGGAGGACCCATGACTTAGTTAAGTTAACTGGTGGGAACCTACATGTTCTTAGTGATCCCACGAAAACTATGAATAGGACAGGGAGTCTATAAATTATAACAAGTTTACTAGTAAACACATAAAAACAGAGAAGGTTAATAGTGACCCTAGAAACTATAAGTATAACATGATGTCATATTAACGGGTAATGGAAATCCTAATTTCTCTCAAGTATGTATATCATAATAATATTTTAAAATGTTTGTTTTAACCATTGTGGATGTAGGAGCACAGAATATGGTTTTATAAAAGTTTTAGGATATTAGTGAGGGGAAAACCCATTTCGCGAAGCAGCGTGATCTCACTAGATATCTAAAAGGATTGAGAAGTTAGATTATTATTCATATCAAGCTTTATGTCTGGCATGAAGTTTCTGTTTTCCCCTTAAAATCTAGGGTACTCAATTGATTTTGAGTACTTTGAGATTTAAGGTTCTTAGGTTTTCTTCACTAGCGCATAAAGCTTTCGAAGGCATGCATAAGGTGGATAGTTATTTAGGGTTTTTCTTTCCGCTGTGTGTTTTGTTGTAAAGCTAGATTTATTACAATATTCTCAGATCAACCAAGGGAGGCATCTTCATATGTCGCTCTTGGCATATTTGTAATAATTATATTTTGCCGAACATGGTCAATGTAATTTGGGATTATGTAATGAACATGAAATTTTTTAATTTGAATATGGAAATGTGTTTTTAAACTATTCGAATTTTTCCATATTTTTATGATATGTATACCAATTTATCTAGCACCGCACATTTGGTTGCCGAAGGTTAATAACTATGGATGACTGCAGCATCCGTAGCCATTTGTTTGGGCCTTCAAGTAGGGGGTGTTACAAGTTGGTATCATAGCATAGGCTTATGAAACTTTAAAATAAAAGTTAAACCTAAAATCTTTTTCAAACATAATCCAATGAATTTTAAGAAAAAATAAGATCGGGGTTTGGGTTAATGCTATAGTAATGTACTTGTATTTGATATGTAGGTATATATCTAAGTATGTATTCCCCTTTCTCTTAGACCATTCTTCTGTATCTTACTAAGGCTTGTATGCAGATATACGAGAAAGAGGATATGGAGGCAGAAAAAAAAGAGAAAATCTTGGTGGAGGAAGCACCACAACCAATGGAAGTATGTGCTAGAAATCCGCTAGTAGATGCAGAGATGGTGTATCAGTTATTGGCTAATCTTTTACAAGCGGGAGCTGCTGGAACGAAAGATGTTGTTAAAGTTGGGAACTAGCTGTTGAATTGTGAAAGGATAGGCTTGAATGATGGAGAGAAGAGAAGGCCATCATCTAAACAGTTGCAAGGGTTAGTGCTTCATTGGTGGAGCAGTGTGACGGCCGGAGTGCCTGAGGAAGAGTTGGCATGGGTCGACTTCAGGAGGAGATTTGAGTAGAGGTTCCTATCCGAGGTTTCCAAATCTGCACTGACAAGGAAGTTTATAGATCTTGTCCAAGGAAAAATGTATGTAATCTTGTATGATGCTATGTTTGATGAGCTATCTCGATATGGTTATGCTTTGGTTGACATGGATGTCAGGAGGAATGAGCTATTCATTAGAAGATTGAGGCAAGAGCTAAGCGTGATGGCTATGACTCATATTTTAGAGCCTTATCATGTGATGGTGGAGATGACCATTCGCTATGAGGAGATGCTTGTTGTTTCAGCTAGGTAGTAGTCAGTTGAGTCCCATGGTTTTCAAGGAAGAAAAAGGAAATTCTTTATGAAGAAAGGATTCCGGAATGGGGAGGCCTCTAAGAAGGCGAAGGCTGATTAGGTGTGTAAGAAGTGTGATAAGAAGGGCCATTATGCTAATGGTTGTAGAACTGGTAAAGGAAAGAAGCCTACAGAGAAGAAGAATGTGAAATGCTTCAACCATGACCAAGTTGGAAATTATAAGAACCAGTGTTTAGAGCCAGTTTGGGCAGACTGAGGGAAGGTGTTTGCTATCGGACCACCGACTTCTTTTAAACCAACTACAGTAGAGAAAAGAAAACTGTGATGGAAGATACGCTTTTGATACAGAGTATATGTGATATCCCAGAATTTCAAAACTAATTTAAATGTGATAATCTCTTTATTAAGTTAATTAAAATTGATAAATAGTTATTTTAAACAATAATAATAAACGGGTTGTGTGTGTGTGTATATATATATATATATATTATATTGATTTTAAAAGAGAATTATTATAAACAAATGAAAATAGATTTGTTAAAATTATATGTACATATCAAATTTGATTTTTAAATTGAATTTGAAAATTTATATTGAAATTGAATATTTAGATTGAAATTCAAAGGATAGTTATTTATATCTTAAATCATACTTTGGTTTAAAGTGTATTTTTATGATTTTATTTAGAATATAAAATTTGTTTTATATTAATTTCTTTTAAAAGAAATTGGTTTATATAAATTAAAATGTAATTATAAATTAGAATATTAATTATAAAAACATTTAAAAATCAATTTTGCATGAATAACTACATGTGTTAATTTGTAAATCCCTCTTATAACATGCGTTAAGATATTAAAAATGTTTAGTGACAAGTGTCACATTTTTATATTATTTTATTAATTTTAATAAATCAAAAATTAAACCTATATAATTTTACTTCATCTTCTTCATTCAAATTTTCTATCTCATTTTCTAAAAAGCAAGAATAAATCACTACTTCATTCACAAATCTAAAATTTCATTAATCTCTACCGTTCAACAAAATAAAAAAATAAAACAAGAACTCAAGTTCATTCCAAAATTCCAAAATATACAAGCTAAAATACCCTAAAGCTTGTAAAAATAAATTGCAGCGAAAAACTTTAATCAAGAAATTCAAAGCTTCAGCAAATCTGCGACAAATCTTCACAGAATTAGGCAAAGTCAGGGAGCTTTCTCAGGATTTTAAACAAAATAAACAACAAAATAGTCAGGCATTTCCAGTTTTTAAAGATCTGCAGAACAACCTTTCCAGATTTCAATATTTTGGAATTTCTTCTTTTAAAACAAGTACTAGGTGAGTAAACTCTAATTTTTCAACTTATATCTGGATGCATGACTAGAAGCTTGTTGAAAAATATGTTTGCATGTTGTTGTACCGAGTGTAATTATTTATAATCTGCTTGCATGTATAGAAATATCAAATTGTATCTCTGTTTAAAAAGTGCAGAGTACAAATTGGAGAAAAAAATTCATTTTCTGTTGTTTAGTCTTTGTTAGGCTAGGATTCTTAAACAACGTATGTTTGTTTAAGTTTAAACTAAGATTTGAAATTATTTTTAAGTTTTAAAAATAAAAATATTTTTTGGAAAGGATAAAAGTACAGAGGAATATTAGTTTATGTTAAAAATCAAATGCTTTGATTTGTAAACTTAACTATATAATCTGAATCCTCTATCCAAAAGTTGATTTTTAAAACTAAAATTTCGAATTTTAGTTGAGTTATGGTGAAGCAATACTGGGTTAATCAAAAATGGGAGTTTGGTCGAAATCTGGTGACTGGGTGGATTCGAGTGGTCGAGGCTTGGGTCGGAGCTGGTATGGTGATCGGCGAAGTTGAGAAAAATGGTGGATGTGGAGTCTGTTCACCGTGGCATCGACGATTGGCGATTTTGTTTTTAAACCCTAGTTCGGTCTGGGTTTGTAAAAGTTGTCGCGGCGAATTCGTTGATGCATCGAGTTTGGCCAAATTAAAGGAGGCTGTACCAGGGACATGAACGAAGTTGTAGGCAATGGCGCCGCGTTCCTGGTGGTCGAAATTGCTCAGGCGTGGCGATTCTCTGATGTGAACGTGGGTTCCAGTTTCAACTGGAAGCGTCAATTTCGATTGGGGTTTCGCGACTTTTGGTTGGGGTCGAAATCGAACCATTGATCGATGGGAGACATGCGCGCGAAGTCGCTGGAGGTGACGGCGACGTTGATGCTTTGTGCACGTGCACGGTGTCAGGGTATTGTGTCAGGCAAGGACGAATTGTGTGTAACTCGAAGTGCTGATCGAGTGAGGTAGGATTTTTCTCGCGTTGATGCTCGGGATGATGTTTGTTTTTGTTCGAGCCTGAATTCGTGTGTGGAGTTACCTTTTCTTTTTTGTTGTGTTAAAGTTAAAATCTTAACTTAAGCTAAAGAGAAAGAAAAAGAAAGGGGAGAAGAAGATGCAACCCGAGTCTAGTCTTGAGTTGATAGCGGGTCGAACCCGAAGATTAAAGTTGATGTTTTAAAAAAAAAATTCAAACTTGTTTTAAAATTTAAACTTAAATTGTTTAAACTACTTTATGATAAATGTTTAAAGCTATTAGATTAAAGAAATTTTATAATTGTTAAGTAAATTTAAGGTGTTTATATACTTTTTAAATTTAATTTTTAAAAAGTAATTAAGTTAAGATAAGATGAAATGTTTTAAATTTGTATTAATTTTAAGTAATTAATGGAATTGATTTATTTTGGAAAATTAATTAAGTTTATATGATTAAAGAATGTTTTGACTAATAAAGTAATTAAAGTTAAATTAATTAATAATTTTGGATTAATTAATTTATAAAGGTTTAGTTAATTAGTTATGAATAATTAATTAATAATTAAGAATTAATTTAATTAAGTAATTAAGGATTAATTTAACAATAAATTGTAGATAATTAATTAAATAATTAAGGATTAATTAATTAATGATTAGTAATTAATTAGTTAAGTGACTAATGAATAATTAATTAATAATCAAGAATTAATTAATTAAGTGATTAAGGTTAATTAATTATGAATAATTAATTAAGTAATTAAGATAAATTAATTTATAATTTGAATTAATTAATTATTTTAGAATTATTTAATGGTTAATTAAGATTAATTAATTAACAATTAGGGAATGATTTTTTTAATCAAGTTTTATTAATTAATAATTAAGGATTATTAATTAATAGCTAAAGGATAATTGATTAATTAATTAAAGATTAATTAATTGATAATGAAGTTAATTAAGAAGCGATTAATTAATTAAATGATTGTAATTAATTAATTAATTAATGATTGGTTAAGCAAGATTAAGTGGTTAATTCTTAAGTAATTAATTTAATTTGAATTAATTAAATTAATTATAATATGGATTAAAGATACTTGCTTATGGATGATTGCTTGAGTGGAATGTCTGGATTTGGTTGATATCTGTTGGATAATAATATAAGATATTCTGTGATGAAATATTGTATATATATCTGTGATAGATGTTTGTTATTATCTGTGGATCATGCTGTGTGAATTCAATGTTTTAAATTGAATTGAATTGAATTGTTTAAATCTTTAAACAACTTGACCCTTAAGATGTCGTTTGGATTTTGATGAGACCGGGATCGGGAATCAATTTTGATTATCCGAAAACACGTCGATCCAAGTTAAACGTTAGGTCGTGACATCTCAAAATGAAGATCGAGAGGAGTTTTAGAGTGCAAGGGTTATTATCTTTAACTCTAAGGGTGATTCCAAAATGAGTGTAACGAAATAATGCCTTCGGTTTCGTTCGAACCCGGAACGAACTTGCATAGATTGAATGCTTTCAGAACATCGTCAGGTGGACGATGAGCATTCTAGGAGATGTATTCTCTAAAGGTAATCGTAGCCTCAAGCCTCATCATCCGGGAATGGCTAAATCAGGGGAGGTGCAGCAAGTTTAAGTGGGTAGCACCCAAGTAGGACAAGGTTTACCCCTGTCTAGAAGTCCCTTATTATTTCGGCTGTGTGGGCAGTTGTTCGCCACAACTACAGGGTTGTCATGTTCGGGACTATCCAGTAAGGGATGGTTCCGGCCTTGTGTTGCATGGGATTTAGGATGGATCCTCAGTATAGTGATCTAGGCCCTGTACTGTGACGGGCGGTACTCCAGTAGCCATGCCATCGTATGGAATCCAATCTCCAATAAGTGCATGTACGGTTTTGATTGTGCCCAACTATGTTGGAATGTGAGATGTAAGCATTCTAGCTATTTCTGTATTTTATTTTGAAAACCCTAGACCCTATTATAATATCACTGGATTTCCTATCAATTGTTTTGGTTAGCATAAGGTAAAAACTTACCCATGTTTATGTGTGGGAAGTCTTACGTGATACCCTTTTGTTTTCAAATGATTTTAAAGTTAAACAACTTTAACCTGTTTATTCACACCAGACCTATGTCTGACCTGGAGTTTATTTTGTTTTCTTAAACTCTTGGGTACTCAAATTTTTATGAGTAGCCAAGTGATCAGGTTGGGATTGTCAAATGTTTTTTTAACGCTGGAGCTGGAGTCCAGACGTATCTATCTTTATCCACTATGTAGTTACATTTTGATGTTGTATTTTGGGTTGTAATGGTTAGGCAGACTCTTATAAATGTCTAATATAATGAAGTCGTATTATTTAGTGAACTCTGATATGTAAAACTATGTAATGGATATGTGCAATATTATATTTTGTTCCGTTTCTGCTGTAAGATTCCGATGCGTTGTTCTTTTATTTCTATCTTTTCTATTTCTATCTCTTTCTTTTCTTATCGATGATACGTCTTTCTGAGATTTGAAAGACGGGTCGTCATAGTTGGTATCAGAGCATAGGTTGAGAAACACCTAGGCTTTGGAGTAGTATCTTTCTTGAGAGTGTGTATTTTTAATTTTCTTATATAACTATATTCCTATCTAAATTGGTTGGAATACCTGTCCAGGTAGCTACAATGAGTTCAAGAGGCAGAAGGGGTAGAGTAGTAGGTGGCACATCAGATAATGATAGGAGAGGTCAGGCTGATAATGAGACTGTTAATCCAGCACCGCCTTAAGTCAATTTTGCTGCCTTATGCAAGGACTTCATCAACCTTGGAGGTAAACCATTTAAATGGTCAGAGACTATAATTGAGGTCCAAGCTTGGCTACGCTCTTGTGAGCGGATCTTTAAGAGTATGAAATTGTCGGACGAGCAGAAGAGGGTAATGGCTTCATGGCAATTACATGAAGGTGCTGCAGCCTGGTGGGATGCAGTGACAGCAGATGTCTCTGAGGATGACATGTCTTGGGAAAGATTTAAACAGTTGTTTGAGGAGAAATTCATGCCAACAGCAGGGAAAACTCGTCTGTATCCGGATTTTTTGAATTTAAAGCAAGGAAGTATGACTATAGCGGAGTACGGGACCAAATTCAATGAGCTATCTTGCTATGGACCAGGACTCACTGATACTCCTCTCAAAAAGAACAAGATGTTTGTGCAAGGATTGATGCTAGAATTTCATGAAAAGATAACGGCGCACTTGAAAGGATCTTTTGTGGAGTTAATTGATATGGCGTTAAGATATGAGGATTTGATGAATAAGAAATCAGTGGCACCAATAGCAGCATCGGGAGGGAATTCTTCTAACCCAAATAAGAGGAAGTTCAATCCCAATTGGAAGAAGCAAAACAAGAAGAAGTCTGGAAACAACAATGGACCTCTCAAGTGCTATAATTGTCAACAAGTTGGGCATTTGGAAAATCAGTGTCCTCAAGAAAGAAAGCAGCAGCAGCCGCACCATAGTGGACCAGGTTCGGCTTTGGTTTAGAAATCTCTATGCTTCAACTGCCACCAACCAGGTCATATGATCAAGGATTGCCCGCTACTTCATAAAGCCCAGCAGAATAAGGTATTTGCTTTGGAAGGTGTACCATCAACTTCATCTAAGGGCAAGGGAGTATTGGGAGGTACATTACTTTTAGATGGCAAGTATATTAAAGTTTTGTTTGATTCTGGTGCTTCTTTGAGTTTTATTTCTCTGGAATCTGTAGAGAAGTTCTTTCTTACCTCCAGTATTGTAGACTGTCCCATCCTTGTACCTAATCCTATGGGGGGTAATCAGATTAGATATGATATGTAAGGATTTGAGGATTTCCTATCTATCCCATAGTTTTTCTTGTGACCCTTATGTGTTGGATTTTAAGGGGTTTGACCTTATATTGGGAATTTATTGACTTGATAAGTATAAGGCTGCCCTAAATTGTGATGAGAGAATAGTTTCGTTGGAAACTGATCTAGGTAGAATTGCTAGAGTAACGTGTGATAACTCTGGAATTCACTTGAGTAGACTTTTACATGGAGTTGAGACTTTTCAAGAGGAGGTTGAAGATATCGATGTGGTCCGAGATTTCCCAGATGTATTCGAGGAAGTCAAGTGTTTACCTCCGCACCGAGAGATAGAGTTTCGCATTGATTTGTTTCCAGGAGCAGTACCTGTGATTCAGCCTAGTAGGAGGATGCCCCCCAGGTAGTGGGAGGAGCTAGTAAAGCAAACTCAAGATATGTTGGACAAGGGATTGATTAGGCCCAGTTTTTCTTGTTGGGGTTCAACTGCGGTGTTTGTCACCAAGTCGAATGGGTCGCTAAGGTTTTGTTTAGACTATCGAGAGTTGAACAAATTGACCATTCGAAATAAATATCCTCTTCCTCCTTTTGATGATCTCTTTGACCAGCTGCATGGAGCTTCAGTCTTCTCTCAATTGGATTTAGCATCAAGTTTCCATCAGTTAAGGGTAGTTGAGGACAGTATTCCCTTAACTGCATTTAGGGGACCTAATTATTTCTATGAGTGGTTGGTTATGCCTTTCGGGTTAACCAATGCTCTTGCCTACTTTGTCGACCTGATGAACAGAGTCTTTCGAGATGTATTGAATAAGTTCGTTCTGGTGTTCACGATGATATCTTGGTCTACTCTAAGTATGAAGAAGAGCACAAGCAGCACTTGAGAATAGTGTTAGAGACTCTGAGAAGGCATGTTCTGAAGGCGAAGTTCTCTAAGTGCCATTTTTGGAAATCAGAAGTCAAATTTTTGGGGCACATTGTTTCTGGTGAGGGAATCTCTGTAGATCCAGCTAAGGTTGAGACTATTCTGGAATGGAAGCAGCCTCAGACACCGACTGAAGTTCGTAGTTTTCTAGGACTGGCTGGCTACTACAGGAAGTTCATTAAATGTCATTCCAAGATATCTTCGCACCTAAATAAGCAGACAAGGAAGGGAGCTAAATTCAAGTGGACACCTGAATGTGAGGAGGCTTTCCAAAATCTGAAGACAAAGTTGACAAGTGCTCCTGTGTTGGCTATTCCGGATGGAAAGAGCAAGTTTGAGGTTTTTACGGATGCCTGTATAGTTGGGCTGGGTGCAGTTCTCATGCAAAATGGTAGAGTTATTGCGTATGCGAGTCGGCAATTGAAGCCACATGAAAATAACTACGCTACGCACGATCTAGAGTTGTTGGCCTTTGTTTTGCTTTAAAAATATAGAGGCACTATCTTTTGGGAGAGAAGTTCGACTTATTTACGGATCACAAACCATTGAAATATCTTTTCTCTCAAAAAGATCTTAATCTGAGGCAGTAGCGATGGGTCGAGTTTGGCATCATATGATTTGGATATTCCGTATACCCTGGGGAAGGCAAATGTTACGACAGATGCTCTTAGCAGGAATGCAGTTCTATCTCTTTTGGAAGTTGTTCCATTTCTCAGGAAAGAATCATAAACAAGCAAATGGAGGATAGGTTTTTAGAAGAACTGATTCTTGGAACCAAGGATGGTCGATATTCGGATTTCAAGGTGGACGATCAAGGAGCATTGAGGATAAATGGTCGTTTGTGTGTACCTGATATAGATGGATTGAGGCGCGAAGTCTTATCTGAGTGTCATCGCTCCAGACTGAATATCCATCCAGGAATATCTAAGATGTATAAGGATATGAGAAGGGTTTTCTGGTGGCCGAGCAAGAAGAAAGATATTACTAGGTTTGTGAATAGTTGTGCTATCTGCCAGCAAGTTAAAGGAGATCAGCAGAAGTCAGCCCGATTATTGCAACCTTTGGAAACCCGATGTGGAAGTGGGAGATGATTTCGATGGATTTCATCGATGGTTTGCCTAGAACCAAGAAGGGAAATGATGGAATATGGGTGATTGTGGATAGTCAAACTAAAAGCGCCCATTTTATACCCATTAAGGCAACCCGTACTGCAGGTTCTCTGGCAGAGATTTTCTTGAGAGAGATAGTCAGATTGCATGGTGTTCCAATTAGTATAGTAAGTGATCGAGATCCTATCTTCACCAGCAAGTTCTGGGAGGCTTTGCAATCAGCTATGCGAACGAGTTTGAGATTGAGTACAGCATATCATCCCTAGACAGATGGGTAGACGGAGAGGCTTAATCGAATTCTAGAAGATATGCTGAGGGCCCGTGTATTGGATTTTGGTGGATCGTAGGAAGACCATCTAATCTAGTAGAATTCTCTTATAATAATAGTTACTAGGCAACTATTAAGATCTCTCCTTATGTAGCTCTGTATGAAAGACCGTGTAGATCCCAGCCTGTTGGATAGAGTCGAGAGATCGTTTTGTGCTTGGACCAGATATGATCTGTGAAGCATCTTCTAAAGTTGAGCTTGTCAAGAAGAGGATGAGAGCTTCTCAGGATCGTCAAAAGAAGTATGCAGATAGAAGATGAAGACAATTGGAGTTCGAGATTGGTGATTTTGTCTTTGTCAAAGTTTCCCTGATTAAAGGAGCAGTAAGATTTGGGAAGACGGGAAAACTCGCTCCGAGATATATTGGTCCATTACGAGTGCTCGAGAGGGTTGGTGCTATAGCTTGCAAGATTGAATTGCCAGTCCGGATGGCTGGAATTCACAATGTTTTCCACGTATCTCATCTATGGAAATACGTGCACGATCCATCTCTTATTGTGGAGCCAGCTGTGCAGGAAGACTTAGAGGTGGAGACGGACTTATCGATTGTTAGACATCCTGTTCAAATTGTTAATCAAGACGAGAGGCAACTCAGGAGCAAGATAGTGAAGCTTGTTAAAGTCCAGTGGAGTGAGGATCCTAGAGACTGTACCTGGGAGACTCTAGACAGTTTTAGGAAGGCTTATCTGGATTTGTGTCCCGATAGCTAGTGATGTTTGTATTGGATGTGTTGTTGTTTGGATGTTTTGTTTGGTTGGTTGCTTATGTATGGATGATATATATGCTTGAATTGTTGAAATAAAATGAAAGTTTTGGATTATCCTTTGTTTAAATTTCAGGGACGAAATTCTTTTAAGAGGGAAGGAATGTGATATCTCATAATTTCAAACCCAATTTAAATGTGACAATCTCTTTAATAAGTTAATTAAAATTGATAAAATAGTTATTTTAAACAATAATAATAAACGGGTTGTATATAAATATATTGATTTTAAAAGAGAATTATTATAAACAAATGGAAATGGATTTGTTAAAATTATATGTACATATCAAATTTGATTTTTAAATTGAATTTGAAATTTTAAATTGAAATTGAATATTTAGATTGAAATTCAAAGGATAGTTATTTATATCTTAAATCATACTTTAGTTTAAAGTGTATTTTTATGATTTTATTTAGAATATAAAATTTGTTTTATATTAATTTCTTTTAAAAGAAATTGATTTATATAAATTAAAATGTAATTATAAATTAGAATATTAATTATAAAAACATTTAAAAATCTATTTTGCATGAAGACTACATGTGTTAATTTGCAAATCCCTCTTATAACATGTGTTAAGAGATTAAACATGTTTAGTGACAAGTGTCACATTTTTATATTATTTTCTTAATTTTAATAAATCAAAAATTAAACCTATATAATTTTACTTCATCTTCTTCATTCAAATTTTCCATCTCATTTTCTAAAAAGCAAGAATAAATCACTACTTCATTCACAAGTCTGAAATTTCATCAATCTCCACCCTTCAACAAAATAAAAAAAATAAAACAAGAATTCAAGTTCATTCCAAAATTCCAAAATATACAAGCTAAAATACCCAAAAGCCTGTAAAAAAAAATTCCAGCAAAAAACTTTAATCAAGAAATTCAAAGCTTCAGCAAATCTGCGACAAATCTTCACAGAATTGTGCAAAGTTATGGAGCTTTCTCAGAATTTTAAACAAAATAAATAACAAAATAGTCAGGCATTTCCAGTTTTTAAAGATCTGCAGAACAACCTTTCCAGATTTCAATATTTTGGAATTTCTGCTTTTAAAACAAGTACTAGGTGAGTAAACTCTAATTTGTTTTAACTTATATCCGGATGCATGACTAGAAGCTTGTTGAAAATTATGTTTGCATGCTATTGTACTGATTGTAATTATTTATAATCTGCTTGCATGTGTAGAAATATCAAGGTGTATCTCTGTTTAAAAAGTGCAGAGTACAAATTTGAGAAAAAAAATTCATTTTCTGTTGTTTAATCTTTGTTAGGCTAGGATTCTTAAACAAAATATGTTTGTTTAAGTTTAAACTAAGATTTGAAATTATTTTTTAAGTTTTTTTAAAAAAAAATTCTGGAAAGGATAAAAGTACTGAGGAGTATTAGTTTATGTTAAAAATCAATTGCTTTAATTTGTAAACTTATCTATATAATCTGAATCCTCTATCCAAAACTTGAATTTTAAAACTAAAATTTCGAATTTTAGTTGAGTTATGGTGAAGCAATACTGGGTTGATCAAAAATGGGAGTTTGGTCGAAATCTGGTGACTGGGTGGATTCGAGTGGTCGAGGCTTGGGTCGGAGCCGGTATGGTGATTGGCGAAGTTGAGAAAATTGGTGGATATGGAGTTTGTTCACCGTGGCGTCGACGATTGGCGATTTCGTTTTTAAACCCTAGTTCGGTCTGGGTTCGTAAAAGTTGTGGCAGCGAATTCGTAGATGCATCGAGTTTGACCAAATTAAAGGAGGCTGTACGGGGGACATGAACGAAGTTGTAGGCAATGGCGCAGCGTTCCTGGTGGTCGAAATTGTTCAGGCGCGGCGATTCTCTGATGTGAACGCGGGTTCCAGTTTCAACTGGAAGGATCAATTTCGATTGGGGTTTCGCGACTGTTGGTTGGGGGTCGGAATCGAACCAGTGATCTATGGGAGACATGCGCACGGAGTCATTGGTGGTGGCGGCGACGTAGATGCTTTGTGCATGTGTACGGTATCCGGGTATTGTATCTGGGAAGGACGAATCGTGTGTAACTCGAAGTGCTGATCGATTGACGTAGGATTTTTCTCGCGTTGATGCTCGGGATGATGTTTGTTTTTGTTCGAGCCTGAATTCGTGTGTGGAGTTACCTTTTCTTTCCAGTTGTGTTAAAGTTAAAATCTTAATTTAAGCTAAAGAGAAAGAAAAAGAAAGGGGAGAAGAAGATGCAACCCGAGTCTAGTTTCGAGTTGATAGCGGGTCGAACCCGAAGATTAAAGTTGATGTTTTAAAATGTTTTTTTCAAACTAGTTTTAAAATTTAAACTTAAATTGTTTTAAACTACTTTATGATAAATTTTTAAAGCTATTAGATTAAAGAAAGTTTATACTTGTTAACAAAATTTGAGGTGTTTATATATTTTTTTAAATTTAATTTTTAAAAAGTAATTAAGTTAAGATAAGATGAAATGTTTTAAATTTGTATTAATTTTTAGAAATTCATGGAATTGATTTACTTTGGAAAATTAATTAAGTTATATGATTAAAGATTGTTTTAATTAATAAAGTAATTAAAGTTAAATTAATTAATAACTTTGGATTAATTAATTTATAAAGGTTTAGTTAAGTAGTTATGAATAATTAATTAATAATTAAGAATTAATTTAATTAAGTAATTAAGGATTAATTTAATTATAAATTATTTATAATTAATTAAATAATTAAGGATTAATTAGTCAATGATTAGTAACTAATTAGTTAAGTGATTAATAAATAAATAATTAATAATCAAGAATTAATTAATTAATTAAGTGATTAAGGTTAATTAATTATGGATAATTAATTAAGTAATTAAGATAAATTAATTTATAATTTGAATTAATTAAGTAATTAAGAATTATTTAATGGTTAATTACGATTAATTAGTTGTTAATTAAATATTAATTAATTAATAATTATGGAATGATTAATTTTTAATCAAGTTTTATTAATTAATAATTAAAGGATAATTAATTAATAATTAAAGGATAATTAATTAATTAATTAATTAAAGATTAATTAATTGATAACAAGGTTAATTAAGATGCGATTAATTAATTAAATGATTGTAATTAATTAATTAATGATTGGTTATGCAAGATTAAGTGGTTAATTCTTAAGTAATTAATTTAATTTGAATTAATTAAATTAATTATAATATGGATTAAAGATACTTGCTTATGGATGATTGTTTGAGTTGAATGTCTGGATTTGGTTGATATCTGTTGGATGATAATCATAGATATTCTGTGATGAGATATTATATATATATATATGTGTTTATATATATATATATCTGTGATAGATCTTTGTTATTATCTGTGGATAATGCTATGTGAATTCAATGTTTTAAATTGAATTGAATTGTTTAAATCTTTAAACAACTTGAACCTTAAGATGGCGTTTGGATTTCGATAAGACCGGGATCGAGAATCAAGTTTGATTATCCGAAAACCACAATGATCCAAGTTAAACGTTAGGTCGTCACATCTCAAAGTGAAGACGAGATGGAGTTTTAGAGTGCAAGGGTTATTATCGTTAACTCTGAGGGTGATTCCAAAATGAGTGTAACGAAATAATGCCTTCGGTTTCGTTCGAACCCGGAACGAACTTGTATGGATTGAATGCTTTCAAAACATCGTCAGGTGGACGACGAGCATTCTAAGAGATTTGTTCTCTAAAGGTAATCGTAGCCTCAACAATGGGAAATGGCTAAAACAGGGGAGGTGCAGCAAGGTTAAATGGGTAGCACCCAAGTAGGACGAGATTTACCCCTGTCTAGAAGTCCCTTATTATTTCGGCTGTGTAGGCAGTTGTTGTCCACAACTGCGGGGTTGTCTTGTTTCAGACTATCCAATAAGGGATGGTTTCGGCCTTGTGTTGCAGGGGATTTATGGTGGAACCTTGGTACGGTGATCTAGGCCCCGTACTGTGATGGGCGGTACCCCAGTAGCCCTACCATTGTATGGAATCCAATCTCCAGTAAGTGCCTGTACGGTTTTGATTGTGCCCAACTATGTTGAAATGTGAGATGTAAGCATTCTAGCTATTTCTGTATTTTATTTTGAAAACCCTAGACCCTATTATAATATCATTGGATTTCCTATCAAATGTTTGGTTAGCGTAAGGTAAAAACTTAACCATGTTTATGTGTGGGAAGTCTTACGTGATACCATTTTGTTTTCAAATGATTTTAAAGTTAAACAACTTTAACATGTTTACTCACACTAGACCCATGTCTGACCCGAAGTTTATTTTGTTTTCTTAAACTCTTGGGTACTCAAATTTTTATGAGTAGCAAAGTGATTAGGTTGGGATTGTCAATTTTTTTTTGAAGCTGGAGCTGGAGTCCAGACGTATTTATCTATCTTTATCCGCTATGTAGTGACATTTTGATGTTGTATTTTGGGTTGTAATGGTTAGGCACACTCTTATAAATGTCTAATATAATGAAGTCGTATTATTTTGTGAACTCTGATATGTAGAACTATGTAATGGATATGTGTAATATTATACTTTGTTCCATTTCCGCTGTGAGATTCTATGTGGTTTTCTTTTCTTTCTATCATTTCTATTTCTATCTCTTTCTTTTCTTATCGATGATACGTCGTTCTACGATTTGAAAGACGGGTCGTCACGGTATACCAGTTAGGGTACTTTTTGATACCGGTGCATCACATTCATTTATATCTCAGTATTTGGTTGATATGTTATGTATAGAACCCACATAACTTGTTATTTTCTTAAGGGTTGCAAATACAATAGGAGCATATGCAACTCTTCGGATGAGATGTGACCTTATAGAACTTGATTTGTTAGGTCATAAGTTTGCATGCAGTTTGTATGCTTTTAATTTCGTAGATTTCGGGATCATCTTAGGTATGGATTAGTCGGGTAAGTATGGGACTATGATACTTTGCCAAGATTGGGAAATATCATTGAAGTTCAAAGATAGTCATAGCCGAATCATTTTCCCAAAGGAGAATTCCAGTAAGAGTATTTGTGCTTTATTGAGTACCATGAAGGTTGGAGAAGAGCTTTGCTAGGTTCGGGTAGCCAGAGAGTTTGCAGATGTTTTTGAGTCAATTACTGGATTACCACCGAAATGAGCTGTTGAGTTTCGGACAGACCTTCTACCGGGAGCTGAACCTGTCAATAGACCACTAGAAGGATGACACCAACAGAGATAAAGAAATTAAAGGTGCAATTAGTGAATCTTAAGGAAAAGAATTTTATTAGACCAAGCAATTCACCTTGGGGAGCAGCTGCGGTGTTTATAAAGAAACTGGATGAGTCATTAAGTATGTGCATCGACTATCGTAAGTCAAATGAAAGGATGATTAAGAATAGGTACCCTCTATCGAGGGTAGATGATCTGTTTGACCATCTAAATGGAGCCAGAGTATTTCCCCAATTGGATTTAGTGACGAGGTTCCATCAGTTGATATTGGTGGAGGATAGCACTCCTTTGACAGCATTTCAAACTAAGTAGGTTCGTATGAGTGGTTAGTAATTCCACTCGGATTGACGAATGCGTCTACTTCCTTCGTTGATTTTATGAACTGGGTTTCAGAAAGCACTTGGATAGGTTTGTGTTGGTGTTCATAGATGATATTTTGATGTACTATAAAGATAAAAGAGAGCATGAGATTAATCTTTGGATGGTGTTGGAGACGCAGAGGCAGAATCAGATGAAGGCGAAGTTTTCCAAGTGTTATTTCTGAAAAAGAGATGTTAAGTTTCGTGGTCATGTGGTTTCAAAGGAAGAATTATTAGTTGATCTAGTTAAGATCGAGGCAGTTAACAATTGGAAGATACCAGAGTCGGTAACCAAGATCAGGAGTTTTCTTGGACTTGCTGGCTATTACCGGAGGTTCATTAAGGATTTTTCATGGATAGCAGCACCTTCGACTAAGTTGACCAGGAAGGAAGTGAAGTTTTTTTAGTCCGACAAATGTGAGAAAGCATTCCTTATGTTAAAACATTTGTTAACAGATGCACCAGTGTTAATAGTTCCGAATGGTAACAAAGAGTTAGTAGTATACACCGATGCATGTGGGACTAGATTGGGAGCAGTATTGATGTAGAAGGGCAAAATTATCGCTTATGCATCTATGTAGCTTAGACCGCATGAGGTACCTAATCATAACTTGGAGTTAGCTGCGGTGATTTTTGCCTTGAAGATTTGGAGGCATTATCTGTTGGGAGAGAGATTTGAGTTAGGAGTTGAATAAGAGACAGTAAAGATAACTGGAGTTTTTGGCTGGTTAGGATTTCAATATAAAGTATACTCCTAGGAAAGGAAATAAGGTAGCAGATTCTCTCAGTAGAAAACATCAGAATATGTTGTTAACAATGTTGGCAGAATGGAAGGATCTAAAAGCATTAGCCAGTTCTAATGTGCAGTTGAGATTTACTGCTAGTTCTTGTCAAGGTACTACTTGTTTAGAAGTTTGGCCACTGCTGATTAAGTGGATAGCTTCTAAGCAGAGAGAAGATCTAGTTTTAGACTAGAAGATTAGAAGGCTTGAGGAAGAATCAGAGGTTGATGACTTAGGGGATTTTATTCTTGACCAAAGAGGATGGTTAAGAAAGAAGGGAAAATTGTTTGTTTCGAACATAGAGAACTTAAGGAGGGAAGTTCCAAAGGAATGTCATCGATCGAAGTTTACGATTCATCTTGGAGGAACCAAGATGCATCGTGATATGAAGAGGAGCTTCTATTGGGAAGGCATGAAGAAGGATGTTGTCTTGTGGGTTAGGCAATGTATTAACTGTTAATAAGTGAAAGCCGAACATCAGAAGCCAAGTGGGTTACTTCAGCATTTAGATATTCCAGTTTGGAAGTGGGATTCGATATCGATGGATTTTCTAGATGGGTTTCCAAGTTCAAGTAGAGGAAATGAAAGTATATGAGTTATAGTAGACAGATAGACCAAGAGTGTCCATTTCATTTCGATGACGTCAACCAAAATGGCACCTGTTTTAGCGAAGTTGTTCATAAAGGACATAGTTAGACTTCATGGGATTCCTAATAGCATAGTCAGCGATAGAGATGCATTGTTCACTAGCGAATTTTAGAGAAGTCTGCAAGAGGTATTAGGTACCAAGCTCAAAATGAGTACAGCTTATCACCTACAGACGGATGGGCAAGTTGAGAGAGTCAATAAGGTACTCGAAGTTTTGTTGAGGGCTTGTGTATTGGACTTTGGTGGATCTTTGGAAGATCACCGATATATGATTGAGTATTTTTATAATAATAGTTATCGGACTAGTATAGGAATGACGCCTTTTGAAGCATTGTCTAAGAGACCATGCAAATCACCGGCATGTTGGTTAGAGACTGGAGATAGTTTGGTCTTAGGTTCAGATTTAGTAAGAGAGGTATTAAAAAAATTGAGTTGATTCGAAAATGGATGAAGGTAGCTCAATCCAAGCAAAAGAGTTACGCAAATAAGAGGCATAAAGACCAAGAGTTCTCAGTAAGAGATCGGGTTTTCATTAAAGTATCACCAATGAAGGGCATAGTACGATTTGAAAAGTCAGGAAAGTTGGCCTCGAGGTATGTTAGCCCATTTCAGGTTATAGAAAGAATTGGAAAGCTCACATACAGAGTAGAGTTGCCGTGCAGTTTGGCAAGTGTCCATAATGTGTTCCATGTGTCCCATCTTCGTAAGTATGTGCATAATCTAGAGGCTACTATTCCAAACATAGAGTTAGAGGACTTAGTAGTGGAGCCTGATTTGACTTTTGTTAGACAACCAGTTTGGGTTGTAATGAGAGATGAGAAGAGGTTAAGGACCAAGATAGTCAATTTGGTAAAGGTTCAGTGGAGCGACAACCAGAAAAACTGTACTTGGGAGACCGAAGACAAGATTCGAGAGGCTTATCCTGATCTGCTTTGATGGTATATCTATGTCAGATTTATATAGATTGGTTGCTAGTCAAATAGGCTAGTATTGTGGTTAGGAGATGTTACAGACGATTAAAAGGTTTGCTAGCTAGTCCTACTGAATTTCGAGGATGAAATTCTTTAAGGAGGGGAGCCTATAACACCCCTATTTTAGTGACATTATTCAAGAGATCTAATTAGAATAAATTAAATGGAATAGTGTAGATAAGGTGGTTGAGGATGATTAATAAATTAGATGGTCGTGCTTGCATAATATCCAATGAACATGTATAAATGGTTAGGAAATTAAACATAAAGGCATTAAGGTAAATAACCACACTTTTGACCCTTGTACTATCTTTCTTATTCCTACACAATCATTTTACCAAAACATAAATATTCATAACCGTGAGAAACAAGGCCGACCATTAGAAGAGAAGTGAAAATCAACTAAAAGCTAGGATTCGATTTAGAGGGAATCAATCTCAATCAAACTTCAATTTCCTTATCCAATCTGAATAATAATTTCTATATCTCTATTTTGATTTTAAACATCATATAGTTTTGGATTTTAGGATAAACATGTTTTATGATATGTTGAATGATGATATGCTTGATTTTAATTTATATATGTTTAAATAAGGTTGTTTAATAAGAGATATACATGGTTTTAGGGTAAAACCGAGATGAAACAATTTTTAAATGCCACGGGAAAATTTTGTGTTATAGAAAACATGATTTTGGAGATGAATTTCAATTTTCATAATCTTCCGCATCTATATGGATTTTATATAAATTTTTGGTGAACAAAATGATTTATTGGGTTATCAATTAATTACGGCTAAAATAAAGATTATTTGGGTTTGAAGTTTTTGTATGTTGAAAACATATTAAAATATTTTTTCTAGGATCTTTTCGGATTTTTCCATAATGTTTTTTTGAAGATATAAAATTATTTAAGGTATATGACTTAAATGTTTTATATATTTAATTAAAGAGAAGGGGCATTTTATAAAATAAATTTTTTATTTAAATCTGAAGATAGTGGTACATTTCTTGAAAAGAAATTATTAACCAATGAGAATTTGATAAATGAAGGCAAGTTAATTGAAAAGTTTAATATATTTCAGTTAAAACAAAGAAATCATACTTTTTGCATGTTTTAGCCTTTTATAGCAGAAAACCTTCCTACCCGGACATTTCGACAAGGTCGAGAGGTTCATAGCTTCCGATAAGGTCAAACCAATGCATATGGTATCAAGTTACGTGGTATGTAATGAATTGGACAAGGTTGAAGGGTTCTTAATCGAAAGGTTGATGGCCAAAGAGGTTGGTTTATATTTGTTTTATAAACTAAAGATTTCACCTCCTTTGCTTTCGAATTAGAGCTTTCGACTTGGTTGCTTTCAACCAGGTAAAATGTTTGAAAGAAAGGTTTCAAACCTTTTGACAAAGTCAAAAGATTATTGATGCTTTACCACTTTTCTGTTTTGAACCTTTCAACACAGTCGAAAGGTTGCTGCCATTTACCATTGTTCTGTTATGAACCTTCCGACACAGTCAAAAGGTTATAACCGCTTTTTCCAACCTTTCGAAGTCGTTGCTTTCGATAAAGACGATTTAAAAACTAGTCGCTTCTCCCATTGCTTTCGAAAGGTATCAAAGCCTTCGACTAAGATGATTTTCCTTTGTTTTATAGTTGAAATGTAACCCAAGCTTTTGAAGGAGTTGCTTTAAAAAGGAGAAGGTTTTAAATAGTCAAAAGGTTGCTTCCATTATATTGAAAGGTTTTAAAAGAGGACCTTTCACGTATTTTAACTTGAACTAATGATTCTTCGAAAGGTTTATATTTTAAGAATTGGATGCTTTCTAAAGGTTTGCATTGCTAAATGGTTTCAAACATTTCGAGAAGTTTGGATTCGAAAGGTTGTTTTGAATATATTTTGACAAGGTCAAAAGGTTTGGTTTTGAAAGGTTTGAAAACCCGTACTCTAAGTTTTAAAGGAAAAACCCACGGCTTATATAAAAAGGAGTTTTGTAATGGCTTTAAGAATGTAATTTTGAACAAGTATTTCCTTGATTAAAATATAAGTTAAGAGTGTTAACTATGTTATGACATTTATTTCAAGGACTTAAACCCATAGGAGTGGCATTGTTAAATTGTTGTTTTGCTTCTTAAAATATAAGTATATTCACATGATAACTTATACCTATATTTTTGTGGAAAAGGGGTAGAATAACCAGTAGGTTAACTCAAATAGTGAATAGAAATTACTTAAATTCCTGAATGCGTAGAATATCATCCATGGAGTTCGGGTGACTAAAAATATAGGATGCCTAAACTTTGTAGTTATTGGTACATACCAAAAGGTTCGTAGTAAACCCACGAAAACTGTGAAAAGGTAGTTATTGGTGCATAACAAAAGGTTCATAGTATACCCATGAAAACTATGAAAATGCAGTTGTCAGGCATGCCAAAAGGTTCATAGTTAACCCATGAAAACTATGAAAATATAGTTGTTTGTGCATACCAAAAGGTTTATAGTTAACCTATGAAAACTATTTATAAGAACAGTTGGGAGGAGCTAATTGGTATGTAGTGAACCCATGAAAACTATATCTGGATTGAGGATTGACATCATTTGATTTGTTCCTAGTAAACCCATGAAAACCAGGATAAGTAAGTGGCTAATGTAAATATAATTTGGTTCCTAGTCAACACATGAAAACTGGGATGTGTAGGAGTTACTGGATAAGTTCATAGGTTCCTAATCAACCCATGAAAACTAGTATAAGGTGAATAGTTATTGGAACGACTAATAGGCTCAGGAGGATCCATGAATTAATTAAGTTAACTGGCAGGAGCCTGTAGGTTCTTAGTGATCCTATGTAAACTATAAACAGAATAGGGAGTTTATTAATTATAACCAGGTTAATAACCTATGAAAACTTAAAAGGTTAATAGTGACCCTAGAAACTATATGTATGACGGTGTGTCATATTAAACTGATAATGGGAAATCCCAATTATTCTCTAGTATGCATATCATCATAATATTTTAAAATGTATGTGTTAACAATTGCGGATACACGAGCATTGAATATGGTTTTATAAACGATATAGGACACTAGTGAGAGGAAAACCCGTTTCACGAAGCGACGTGGTCTCACTAGATATCTAAAAGGATTGAGATGTTAGATTATTTTTCATATCAGGCTTTATGACTGGCTCGAAGTATTTGTTTTTCCTTAAACTCTCGGATACTCAATTGATTTTGAGTAGTTTGGGATAAGGTTCTCAAATTTTCTTCTCTGGTGAATAAAGCTTCCGGAGATATGCAAGAGGCAGATAGTTATTTAGAGTTTTTCTTTCCGTGGTGTGTTTTGTTGTAAAGGCATATTTATTAGCCATACTATATTCTCTGATCAACCATGGGGGCATCTTCATATGTCGCTCTTGACGTATTTGTAATAATTATATTTTGTTGAACGTAGTCAATGTAATTTAGGATTATGTAATGAACATGAAATGTTTTAATTTGAATGTGGAAATGTGCTTTTGAATTGTTCAAATTTTTCCATATTTTTGTGATATGTATATCAATGCACCGCTGTATTTGGTCAATGAAGATTAATAACTTGGATGACTGCAGCATTCGTTGCTATTAATTTTAGGCTTCAAAATAGTAGGATGTTACATGCGAGGTCATTCAAAAGCACATGAAATTCTTCCCAACTAAGTTGCTACTAGAAGTATGGCTTTGGGACTGATGTGAGTCATCACCTATAATAAATACCCATGGAGGCTGTGAGGTTATCCCCAAATTCTGTAGGGTAATTCTGCCTAGGTAATCTTGCTATCAGTAAAATGACTTTTAGACCAATGTGATCCATCGCCTATAATAAGTACCGACGAAGGATGCGAGGTTAGTCTAAAATTCTACTGAGTAAACCTACCCAGTTAACCAAGCTAGCCGTAATTCTGAATACTCGGACTAAGTGAGACGTCATAATTTGAGATACGGGTCAATATACAAAGGACCTGCTTTGGTGTCTAAGGTAGTAAGTGGATGATTGAGGGTTCGCCTTCTTCCTATTAGGAAGTGTTAAATGGCCAGGGTTAGCGGTTAGGCATGGTAGTGGATATTTCAGGAAAGGTCCGCTTTGGGTTTAAGGTATTAAGTAGTTGTTATAGGGTCCACCTCTCCCATAAAAATATATTAAGTGGCCTAATGAGACTCCATGCGATGGCAGCTAGATAGTATTGGAGAGGAGTCTATCTTGGGATCGATAGGTACTAAATGATAGGTACTTGCCTAAAATAAGGTATTAAATAGTCAGAGTCTGCCTAGTCCCCATTGAAAAGATATAAAGTGATTTGGGTGTTATCTCTTACATTATTAGGATATTATTAATGGTAGAAGCATGAGACTGGGAGTGGCCTTTTGATAGAATATAGTTAGAATGTTTAAGACATATTCTTATTTAAATTATAATGCCCAAGTACTATTACAAAAAAGCTCGATATTTTTATTCACCAAACATTGTTGTTTTGACTCCCTCTTCATCATAACACAGGTTAGAGAATGCGATGCAGGTTACAAAGGCGAAGGCGATGAGGGGACTTGTGGTAGTTATCTATTTATCTACTTATGTTGTTTTTGTATTTCTGATATATTCATTTAAAATTGTTGATTTATTTAGGCATGTTACATTATGGATATTTGGCATTCTTATAATGTGTTATGTTGTATTTTTTGACACTTGAACTTTTATAAAATAGATATTGTTCTTGATATTATATTTTATCCTTTCGCCATGAGATTCTGAATGTGTAGATAGTTGGCTCTGTATATTGTTCTTTGTATCAATTTTACCAATAAACAACCAGCTTTGGAATGGGTTTAAGGTTCGATAGGCCATTTTTAGGTCAAAAATTAGGCCAGTTGTAACGACCCAGAATTTTAGTCATTCTGAATTCGTATATCTAATTGATTTTAAATATTCACATGTCAAAATTGTAAGCTAAATAAATTATATTTCGAATATCTTGATTTAACTAGATTATTAAATTGTTAATTTAATATTCGAAATTGCTGAAATAATTGAAATTTGAATTTAATAAGAATGAAAATAATTTATAATGTCGAATTAAATTCTATTTGAATTGGAATGAAGTTAGAGAACTTTTAAAATTGAATTAAAAGTTACATTCTAGAAACTGAATACTTTAATATTTAATTAACTTATGAAAATAGCCATTTTTCATGCAGTCTTGGATTTTGACTCAACCAGTTTCATTGGATCTGTAATGTTATATTATTATAAGATTTCAAATTTCGTGTCAATCGGATTTACAGTTTGTCCGAAGCAAGCTAAAATGCATAGAATTTCGTTTAGGCAAATTTTAAATTTAAATAGTCGATTCGAAAACATATCGTCCAAATAAGATCGAATTAGCTTTCGATATATATTCCATTGTATTTGGAAAAGGGTAAAACATTATAAACACCAGACGGCATGCTTCGATTGGAGTTCGGAATTATTTCAGGTGAATAGTGTTTTGTAATTGTCTATATAAGGATGTTCATTCACCAAAACCCTCGCCAATCTAGGTCTAGCCACCACTATCATCTCGAACGGCCAAAATTGCTCGATTCTTTCTCCTCATTTTTCTTGAAATCTATCAAACTGTTCGAAAAACTTTCATCTGCAATATAGTATTGCTCGACACGATCTTCAATATGAACGGCTACGATCAAATTTGGAGCAGAGGATCGGCGTGGATCTCCATGCAAGGGTGGCGCATTTCGGCATGTTTTTCGAAGCATTGGCAGCACGATGGGGATGTGGTCAGCTGGAGTGGGTGTGGTTCGAGACATGCTTCGACGTGGTGGCGATGGATCATCGCCTCGGTGGGCGATGGAGGTGCGGCCACCAAAAAAATATGCCATGCGTGATGGGTTCTTTGGTCTGTTGTTCAAACGATAAGAAGAAGCTTATGTGAATGGCCATGACCTTATCAATTAAAACATGCGTCCATGATGGATTCAAGGTTTAAAATAAAATTGTAAATTATATATATTTAAATCGTGCAAAATTTAAAATGTCATAACTTTGTCATAAGAGGTCCGTTTTTGACGAAACGAATTGTATTGGGTCCGTATTGATGATCAAAGGATTTTAGAGCCGGTTTGGAGTTGATTAGAGCTAGTGAAAATTTTGGATAAAATTAAATGCTTGTTTAATTTTATTCAAATAAAACACTGCAACTGCTATTGGAACCAATGTGAGTACAACTCACTCTTTCTGTCTCACTGATATTTTTATATAAGTGAGAATAAATTTATTTTATGCTGATAGATGATTGTTTGTATGAGATATGATATATTATATATATTGAATTATATTTGTATATATTCCGGCCTATTGGAGCAGGTGAGATCCTATACGTTCCTGTGTATGAGCGGATGACCCTTCGTACGCGCGTCTGCCTTGAAGCAGACATTGTACACATATTATAATATGTATGTTTGTTGCAGGTGACAGGTTGGAGGGATCCAACTGGATTCCTCACCAATATTGGTTTTTTACAGATATTATGATATATGATGTTATCATATGGTATATAATGTTTTGGATATTGTGATTAATGTATTTAGTGTTGTTGCAGCATTGGGCCTATATTTTGGAATTAAAAAATGTTAAAGTGATGATTTCCAAATTTAAAAACGATTTTCAAGTGATTTTGAAAATAGATGTTTTGTTAATTTTGAACGGTTAAAGGAATGGATTTATTTTAAATAAATAAATGTTATAAACAAAAATTATGATGTTTGGGTAATATAATTGAAATATGATTTTTGATAAATGGAATTCATTGTCGGTAAAATAGTTTAAATTGAGATTTTTGATTTATTATAAATGTATTATATATAAAGGTTATAAATTAAATTTTTATAAATCAAAAGAATGGGATTATAAAGGAGTGTAGCAAATGTTAAAATGAAGTTCTAATTGGATTTTATAAGTGAATAAGATTTACGCATTTGTGAAGTTATAAAATGAATGATTTTGTAAAAAAATGAATTATAAGTAATTAACATATAATTTGGATTTTGGCATGTAATTGAGGTATATACTGAATTGATTAACAAAGGGAATTTATAACTTGAAAAAATGTAAATATGATTTATATTACAAACATTGTTTTATAAATGTGAAATAAATTTAAATTGATAAACTAGATATGGATTTTTTTTTAAAGGAATTTCATCCATGATTTTGGACAGTGGATAATTCTTTAATTTAAATTTGCAATAGTGATGAATTCGGTAAAGGCATTGTATCCACGATTTTGGACAGTGGATAATTCTTTAATAAATGTGTAGAAATATTGGATTTGGTAAATGAACTATATTCATGATTTTGAATAGTGAATAATCTTTTAAATTAAATAATGTGTAGAAAGTGATATTTTAAACGAAGTAAAAAGGATTGAGGATATTTTAAAATGTGTTAAGTATCGAATACATAGATTTCAACATTCATTGTTGAAATATACATATTCGAGAAGTGTGGAAATGATGGAATATAACACTGCTATTATAATAAATGATTTTTGAAAGGATATGTTTTGTATATTATATGGGATTTTTGTATCTATCTTATTTTCGAGTCCCTATATTAGTGATTTTGGATTGTCGTAACGGTGTTTTATGCAACATTCGTTTTGACCTGTTACCGGACACCTTGGATCAGCTACAAAATAACAGTTGAAGATATTATCGTTAGCATTACATAAGATTCTAACCAAGAAGAGCCTGAAGATATACGGGTATGATGGAGTCGACATATTTTGGCATTTAGGTACGGTTCGGCAAGAATGGACTGGCCAGCTCGAGCTCCCCCAATATGGGCCAAGACACCTCGGCCATGAGGCCTGCCCTGGAAGTCCAGCCTATCTTCATCTATAAATAGAAGGGCAGGGGCACAGTGAAAGGGACCTCTTTTGGGAGAACACTGGGGAAACTCTGCCGATTTCAGGACTCGTTCTTTTTCACCTAACATTTGCATTTGAGTAGTTGGTGTACGGGTTGTATTTGTAATCAATTGTTTAGAAAAGCAATAAAGATTAAACTCAAAGTAGATGTAGGCAGTTACACCGAACCACTATAAATCTGGTATTCTTGTTTCTTATAATTATTACTACATTCTACTACGTTATTCCTCAGTTTTAATTCACCTTCTTCATTAATCTCTCTACAAAAATTCTTCTTTGGGTGTTAGTGACCAATTCTGGTGCTAACATAACCCAAATAAAAATGTTTAGGAGAATGTTTTCCTTACAGAATAAAATATATACTTAATCTTGATTTAAGTATATGTAATATTTTCTAAGTGTTTAAAATAAATTGATTTATGAATTACTTATTATTAAATAAGTATATGGAAATGTTTCCAATATTGCAAGTTGAAATGGTTTTGAGAATATATCTTTTTAAAAGATAATTTGAAGTGAATATTTGGCAAGTGATGTAATTAATAAAAGATTAATTAAAAGGGCCTAGTGATTATTTATGATGCTAAGTATTTGTATGTTTGCTTTGATTGTTAAATAACCAACTATCAAATTTGGCCATTTTAGTTCCTCAACTTGATGTGGGAACTATTTAGTCATACGTTTAGTACGTAGCCTTTTGTGTAGGCTTGATTATCGTTTGTATTGAGGATGTTGATTCGTGTAGTGCGGAGTATTACTCCATTCTATCGAGCTTTCTTCTTGGCCTGAAGGATAGAAAGTTGAAAATTGGACACGTGATAAGTCTATGAGACTTAGTTTCTGTGTGATGTTGAGAAACACTTTTGCGTTGTTGGTGCGAAGAGACCGGGATCAGATTTATCTGAAAACCACTTTGGACCAACGTATATGGGAAGATTGTGCAGGTTGCTTGTGATGAAATTAATATACAGGATTTTCATAGTGGAAGACTGCTTGTTGATCATTTGGGGGTTAAAATCCTAATATACATCTAGTAGTAGTAGTTTCTTCATTATGAAATATCCAATGCAAGGACTATTCGCTCCTAATCCTAGAGATTTCCTGACTGGATGTGGTAGGAATATACCTTCGGTTTGTCCTGTTCCTGGACAACCTCTATGGATATTTGTCTGACATTGCATTTCTAAAGATAAAGTACATTGGTTTTTACAAACGTACATCAGTAGTATCGGAGAAGGCAATTTCTCTTAGCTTAACATCCTCCTTAAGACGTATAAGCTTAAGGGTTGTATTTTTATGAAAGGAAATTACTAGTCAACGGAAATGGCTTTATGGCATTCAAAGTGATGTGATTTGTGATATGTAAAAGGTAATCATTACCATAGGCTAATTAACCGAAAATGACCAAAACAGGGTTAGATGCGGCAAGGCTAAGTGGATCGCTCCAAAGTAGGGTATGATCACCCTCTTCCAGATATATCTTTACACGCTATGGCATCGTCTGATTATTGTGGTTTGTATGCTATGAGGGCCCTCGGAAAAGGTCAGTAACAACCAAAGGATGACATTTTCGATACCATCTAGTTATAAAGGTGGGCCAGTCTTGTGTTGGTAGAGGGCAGACGTTCTATGCCTCGGGACATCCATCTATAGGTGTACCCAACGGAAGGTAGTCCCTTCACCCGGTTATATTTATGGAAATCCAAACCCCACAGCATACCTGCCGTTTTATTTGTAGAGCCTAGTATGCTAGAATTTAATAATGGTAATATTTTCATCTATTTTGAATATTATTTGTATACTAGACACTAGTATAATATAAGATGATTTGATATGAAATGTTTTAGTTATCGTAAGGTGAAAACATGTCCGTGTTTATGTGTGGGCGTGTCTTACGAGATACTTTTGTTTTGATAAAGGAAAAGTTTGGTAATTTAATAAATTCAGTTGAGTTTTTTTCTCACGCTAGTTTACCAAACTGATCGGGGCGTTCTTCCCTTTCAATGCTCGGGTCAGACCGACTATATATTACAGGTTAAGATTTGGTGCTTTTGAAGCTTGAACATGAGAGCTGAAGATCTTCATATTCGTATACACGTATCTGTTTTGATTATCCTCTGCTTACTTGTTGTATGTTATCAGTAATTATGAGGACAGGTTATTATAACTATCCAGGCTGATGATTATTGATTGATTATTGAACTCTGATTGATGTATGTACATACAGTTTCTGTTTTGTAAAGATCACCGATATGATATTATATGTTTTCCGCTGCGATGTGAGATTCTGTAGTGTTCTGTTTGGTTTTATCTCCTCTCTTTCTTCTCCTCTCTTCTTCTATCTTCTTTTCTTTCTCATGACATTCCGTCGGTCTGTACTTTTTAGGTCGGACATGTGTGGTTAATTGTCGATTCAAAGAGTATGGATTTGCGGGTTGTCACACGTGATACTAGATCTTAGATTTTTTATATTCCTAAGCTTTGATGTGTATTCGGTATAGATAGGGATAGTAGCACCATGGATTGAGTGTGAATGTATTATATATATGAGTGCGTATTTGTTAGTGACATAAAAAATTTATATTGTATTTACTTAACCGTTGAGCTGTTTGTGAATTCTGGTTGGTATGTGGGACACCATATTATCGATAGGGATTTCTAAACACTTAAGCGAGGCAAGTCAACATAGTGTCATTTTAAATTGGGTAAATAAAATAATTTTACCTTGATTATATTTTATATATAAAGGAAATGATTTTTTAGAATTGTTAAAGTGTAAATAAATTGATTGTTTGGTTGTTGAAAATGTAAATATATATAAGTTAATAAAAGTCGGTTGAATAATCTAAATGAAAACAATAATTGTAAAAAAGAATAAATTATGTAAGAAAATAAATTATAAAGTATGGAATTATAATTAATATGATTTGCAATTATGAAATAATCTTATATATAAGAAATGAAACTATATGAATATATTTATAAATATGAATTATAAAAAATGGATTTAAACTGAAAATTTGAAAATTTGAATCCAGTTTATTTTGGAAGATATTTTTCAAAAGTTAAATAGATTATATTATTATAAATCTAGATAAGATGAATAAATATGAAATGAATCTTATATAAGTAAAGTAAAATAGTGAAATTATATAAGTAAAAGATTTATAAATGTGCTTTATAAATATAAAAAGGGATTTTTGAAATAATATAAAGCACTGAATTCATTACTATTGCTGGGAAATAATAAGGGTATGACTGCAGCATCATCAGTATCATTTTTGAGTTTCTATGTGATTGATTTGCTACCAATAGTAAATTGAAAGTTGAAGTTTTTATGTGATAAACAAATTTGATTTAAAATCAAGTTGAAACTGATAAATATAAGAAAAAAGACATTAGACTTATATTAGGAAAAAAATGATTTAAGTTTAGTAAATTTGAAATAAATTTGAGTTAGCATAATTAAGAATATGATTTGAGATTTAACTATAGGAAAGTTAAATAAATTGAATTAGATTCGAACCGGATTAGATAAATTATTGAAATGGAAATTAAATTTAAGTGGTAAGTGATTATATAATAAAATTTTTGAAGTTTAAATATATAAGTTGTATAACTTATAAATTGAGAAAATGTAAGCAAAACCAAATATTAAAATGGTTAAACAATTTTGTTAAGCAAAACAAAATCTGAATTTGAATAGTGATATGAATTTGACTTAAGTAAAGGTTAAATAAATAGAATTTGAAATAATTATTAGTGAACTGAAGTTGTTTAGTGAAGATAAATGTAAGTGAAGATGAAATGAAAGGTAACTTAGGTAATGTTGAATGAAGTTGAATTTGATATCAAAATGAATTAATAAAGTGAATATGCAAAGTAAGGTCGAATAATAAACAGTTAATGAAACGAGTAATTAATGAATAAAAACTTGAGTTATGTAATGAAATTCAACTTTAGTTGCAAAATGAATTAGCAATTAAATTAAATTAATGAATGATAATCAACCGAATGTAAATGAATTGATATGGAATAATGGATGTAAGTTTTAATTCATTAAAAGCAAATTAAAAGTGTTAAAAAAATTGAATATAAACAAAGTAAATTATATAAATTTGGTTATGTTGGATATGCATTGGTTGTTAGTTGATTGTATAGAAATTCATATGAAATTGAATCAATAAAATTGAAAGCTATGTAATTGAATTCAAATTGGAAGTTAAGTAAATTTAATTAGAATTGAATTTTATTTAATCTGGAAGTGAACCAACTTAAATGTAAATTAGTGAATGTAAACTAAACGAATATGAATAAATGAATATTAGTAAAATCCAATGTTAATGAATCAAATGTGATTAAATCGAAAATCAATTCAAAGAATATCAATAAGAAGTGAATTTATATTGACTTGGTTATGGATTGATAGGAAAGATACTGGTTTCTTGGATGTTAGTTGGATGATTGTTGTTTGATGGATGAATTTGTTACATTTGCTACATTGGCATATATAGTTGTTATATTGGTATATGTTGTATATTGATATTACTTTCATTTATACATGTTTCTTGTTTGTTCGTTGAGTGTTTAATAGGTGTGGATGGCGTTTGCTTCGCATTTGGAGCTCGCTTTCGCGCTACATTAGCCGTATATGCTTGCGAATAATATATAAGGTACATATCTCAGATGGCTTATTGTACTTTTATATTTGTTTTCCCTACATAATGCCTCATCCTCAAAGATGAGATGTATATTTGTGATACATATATATTGTGATCCTACTACGATCGAACCGCGCAAAGGATACTATGGAGAAATTTTTTGAAAACCTAAGGCATTAGAAAATTTATGAGGAAAATTGGAAAAATAAAATTGATAACTGAAATTTTGATATTTAGTTAAAGGTTAAATGATATTAGTAGTTTTTGAAAAGAATAAGTATAAATGGATTTGAAAACTCAGAAAAGTTTTATACAAAGTTTAACGAATGATTTTGGAAAAGCTAAAATGTTTAAATTGATTTGAAATCTAATTTGAATGAATTGTTTTTGAAAAGATTAATGGATTTCTAGACTTTTTCTTACTTGGTAATTTCGAGGACACAATTCTTTCAAATAGGGAAGAAAGTAATGAACCAGAATTTTAGTGATTCGAAATTCATATATTTAATTGATTTTAAATATTCACAAGTTAATTTTATGAGCTGAATAAATTATATTTCGAATATCATGATTTAACTATATAATTAAATTGTTAATTTAATATTGGAAATTGCTAAAATAATTGAAATTTGAATTTAATAAGAATGAAAATAATTTATAACGTTGAATTAAATTCTATTTGAATTGGAATGATGTTAGAGAACTTTTAAAATTGAATAAAAAGTTAAATTCTAGAAATTGAATATTTTAATATTTAATGAACGTGTGAAAATAGCCATTTTTCATATATAGTCTCGGATATCGATGAAACAAGTTTCATTGGATCCACAATGTTATATTGTTATAATATTTCAAATTTTGTGTTAATCAGATTTACGGTTTGTCCGGGGCGAGCTAAAACACGTAGAAATTCGTTTAAGTAAATTTTAAATTTAAATAGTCGATTCGAAAACATATCTTCTAAATACGATCGAATTGGTTTTTGATATATATTCCATTGTGTTCTGAATAGGGGTAAAACATTGTAAACACTAGGCGGCATGCTTCATTCGGAGTTCGGTATTATTTCGGGTGAATGGTGTTTTGTAATTGTCTATATAAGGACGTTCATTCACCAAAACCCTAGCCAATCTAGGTCTAGCCGCCACTATCATCTCGAATGGCCAGAATTGCTCAATTCTTTCTCCTCATTTTTCTTGCAATCCATCAATCGATTCGAAAAACATTCTACTACAATATTATAGAGCTCGACACGATCTCGAATATAATGGCTACGATTAATTTGGAGCAGGGGATCGGCGTGGATCTCGATGCAAAGGTGGCACATTTCGACACGTTTTTCAAAGCAACGGTAGCATGATGGGGATGCAGTCGGCTGGAGTGGGTGAGGTTCGAGATGTGCTTCGACGTGGTGGCGATGGATCACCGTCTCGGTGGACGATAGAGGTGCGGCCATCAAAAAAAATATGTCCTGCCCGATGGGTTCTTCGGCCTGCTGTTCAAACGAGAAGGAGAAGCTTATGTGAATGGCCACGATCTCATCAATTAAAACATGCGGCCACGATGGATTCAAGGTTTTAAAATAAAATAAAATTGTAAATTATATATTTTTAAATCGTGTAAACTTCAAAATGTCGTATCTTTGTCATACGAGGTCCACTTTTGACTAAACGAATTGCGTTAGGTCTGTATTGACGAGCACTACAATTTAGAGCTTGTTTGGAGTTGATTGGATCTAGTGAAAATTTTGGGTAAAATTAAACGTTTATTTGGAACAAAACACTACAAGTACTATTGAAACCAATGTGAGTACAACTCGTTCTTTATGTCTCACTGATATTTTTATATAAGCGAGAATAAATTTATTTGATGATGATTGTTTGGATGAGATACGATATATTATATATATTGATCGATATTAGAATATATCCTGCCTATTGGAGCAGATGAGTATGAGCGGATGACCCTTTGTACTCATGTCTGCCTTGAAGCAGACATTGTACACATATTCTAATATGTATATTTGTTGCAGGTGATAGGTTGGAGGGATCCAACTAGATTCCTCACCAGTATTGGTTTTATTTACAGATATTGTGATATATGCTGTCATCATGTGACATATGATGTTTTGGATGTTGTGATTGATGTATTTAGTGCTGTTGCAGCATTGGGATTATATTTTGGAATATAAAAATGTTAAAGTGATGATTTCCATATTTAAAAAGCATTTGCATGTGATTTTGAAAATAGATGTGTTGTTAATTTTGAATGGTTAAAGGAATGGATTTATTTTAAATAAGTAAATGTTATAATTTTTACGTTATAAAAATTATGATGTTTGGGTAATATAATTGAAATATGATTTTTGAAATATGGAATTAATTAGTTGGTAAAATAGTTTAAATTGAGATTTTTGATTTATTATAAATGGTTTATATATAAGGTTTGTGAAATTGAATTTTTAGAAATCAAAATGAGATTATAAAGGAGTTTGGTAAATGTTAAAATGAAATTATAATTCGATTTTATAAGTGAATAAGATCTACGAATTTTTGAAGTTATAAAATGAAAGATTTTGTAAAATAAATGATTTATAAGTAATTAACATATAATTTGGAATTTGGCATGTAATTGAGGTATACATGGAATTGGTTAACAAAGGGAATTTATAACTTGAAATTTTTATAAAATATAAATGTGATTTATAAACATTGTTTTATAAAAGTGAAATCAACTTAAATTGATAAACTAGATATGGATTTTTATTAAGGAATTTCATCCACGATTTTGGACAGTGGATAATTCTTTAATTTAAATTTGCAAAAGTGATGAATGTGGCAAAGGCATTATACCCACAATTTCGAACAGTGGATAGTTTTTTAATAAATGTGTAGAAATATTAGATTTGGTAAATGACCAGTATTCACGATTTTGGACAGTGAATAATCTTTTAAATTAAATAAATGTTTTGAAAGTGATATTTTAAATGAAGTAAAATGGTTTGAGGATAATTTAAAATGAGTTAAGTATCGAATATATAGATTTCAACATTCATTGTTGAAATAGACGTTTCCGAAAAGTATAAAAATGATGAACTATAACACCGTTATTATAGTAAATGATTTTCGAAAGGAGATATTTTGTATAGTATTTGAGATTTTTATATCTATCTTATTTTCAAATCCCTATACTAGTGATTTTGAGTTGTCATATCGATGTTGTACGCAACATTCGTCTTGACCCGAATGAATATGTTTAAGAGAATGTTTTCCTTAGAGAATAAAATATATACTTAATCCTGATTTAAGCATATGTAATATTTTCTATGTGTTGAAAATAAATTGATTTGTGAATTACTTATATTGAGTAAGTATATAGAAATGTTTTCTGATATTAAAAGTTGAAATGGTTTTGAGAATATATCTTTTTAAAAGATAATTTGAAGTGAATAATTGACAAGTGTTGTAATTAGTAAAAGATTAATTAAAAGGGCCTAGTGATTGTTTATGATGCTAAATATTTGTTTGTTTGCTTTAATAGTTAAATAACTGACTATCAAATTTGGCCATTTTAATTCCTCGACTTGATTTGGGAACTATTTAGTCATACACTTAGTAAGTAGCCTTCGGTGTAGGCTTGATTATCATTTGTGTAGAGGATGTTGATACGAGTAGTGCGGAGTATTACTCCAATCTATTGAGCTTCCTTCTTAGTCCGAGGGATAATAAGTTGAAAGTTGGAGACATGATAAGTGTATGAGACTTAGTTTTTGTGTGAGGTTGAGAAACGCTTTGCATTGTTGGTGCAAAGAGACCGGGATCAAATTTGTCAGAAAACTACTTCGGACCAACGTATATACGACGATTGTGCAGGTTGCTTGTGATGATGTTCATATTTAGAATTTTCATAGTGGAAGATTGCTTGTTGATCGTTTGGGGTTAAAATCCCAATATACATCCAGTAGCAATAGTCTATTCATTATGAAATATCCTATGCAAGGACTATTTGCTAATAATCTTAGGGATTTCCTAATAGGATATGGTAGGAAAGTACCTTCGGTTTGTCCGACTCCTGGACAACTTGTATGGATGTTTGTCTTACATTGCATTTCTAAAGATTATGTACATTGGTTTTTACAAACGTACATCAGTGGTAACGAAGAAGGCGACTTCTCTTAGCTTAACACCCTCCTTGAGACGTATGAGCGTAAGAGTTGTATTTTTGTGGAAGGCAATTAGTAGTCGATGGAAATGGCTGTGTGGCATTCAAAGTGATGTGATTTATGATATGTAAATGGTAATCGTTACCTCAGGCCTCATTAACTAAAAATGACCAAAACAGAGTTAGATGCGGCATGCTAAGTGGGTCGCTCGCAAGTAGGGTATGATCATTCTCTTATGGGTATATCTTTACACGCTATGACGTAGTAAATCTGACTATTGTGGTTTGTATGCTATGAGGGCCCTCGAGAAAGGTCGATAACGACCGGAGGATGTGTAACTCGGTTAGAAGTGGGCCAGTCTTATGTTGGTAGAGGGCAGATATCTTATGCCTTGGGACATTCATCTAGAGGTGTATCCATCGAAAGGTAGTCTCTTCACTTGGTCATTTGTATGGAAACCCAAACTCCACTACGTACCTACCATTTTATCCACAGAGCTAAGTATGCTAGAATTTAATAAGTTAACAATTTTGGCTATTTTAATTTTTATTTGTATACTAGACTCTAGTATAATATAAGATGATTTGATATGAAATGTTTTAGTTATCGTAAGGTAAAAACATGTCCATGTTTATGTGTGAGCGTGTCTTACGAGATACTTTTGTTTTGATAAAGAAAAAGTTTGGTCATTTAGTAAATTCACTTGAGTGTGTTTCTCATGCTGGTGTACCAGACTGATCCGGGCGTTCTCCCCTTTCAATGCTCGGGTCAGACCACGTATATATTACCGGTTCAGATTTGGTGCTTTTGAAGCCTCAGTAGGAGAGCTGGAGATCTTAATTTTTGCATACACGAATTTGTTTTGATTATCCGCAATCATGAGGACAAGTTATTATAACTATCCAGGCTGATGATTATTGATTGATTATTGAACTGTGATTGATGTACGTATATACAGTTTCTGTTTTGTAAAGATCATTGATATGATATTATAGGTTTTCCGCTGCGATGTGAGATTCTGTATTGTTCTATTTGGTTCTATCTCCTCTCTTTCTTCTCTTCTCTTCTTATCTCTTCTTTTCTTTCTCATGACTTTCTGTCGGTCTATGCTTTTTGGATCTGACATGTGTAGTTTATTGTCAATTCAAAGGGTACGGATTTGCGGGTCGTCACACCTGTCTTAGGGTGCGTTGTTTTAAGGTGGCTATAAGTATACATATGGATGCGTACTTGTTATGTTTGAAAGTATTTTCAAAAACCCTTAATATATATAGATATTCCAAAAGGATGAATGAAACAATTATAAGCTGGAAAAAAATAAAATAGAGTTAAAATTTATACTTCTACCCCGATTACCCTACGGAGTAGAGGTCCTGTAATAAGGAGTGGACCAAGAAGTGCATGACTATGCCATATAGAAGCACCCTAGAAGCTGAATGGTACATGAGTCCTTTGTGGGCATAGACTGCCTCATGATTTTGGGTTTCGAAGGATTACCTGTTGAAAACATGCATTTCGTCCAGACAAAAGAGAGATAAGTACCTATATAATTTATGCATCTGGAAGTAAAAAACGATAAGAGTGAAGCAAGATGTGAAGAAGGCATGGAGAAATTCTCGCAAGAATGTGTACACTAATAATCACAAGGAGATAAATGGCTTTTTATGAAGATTGAGTAGGGAACAAAGAAAGTTTAATAGAAAGGCAATTAAAGTCAATTTCTAAATCCAATCCTAAAGGAAAGAATTTGATAAAAAAAATTGGAAAATTTCTAGAAATGTTTTGAATGGGTTTTTCAAAGGAAATATTGGGAAATTTATTGTTTTGAAAAAGCAATGAAATTTGGAAATTCATAATTTAAAATTTTGTTCAGTCAAAAGTTTATAATTAAACGGTTTTTAGTAAGAAAAGTTTTTCATTTTTGAAATTCTTAGCTTAAAAATTGGTAGAGTAATAAAGTTTTGGTTCAAAGATTTTTGATAAACGGATTTTTTTTGAAACAAATGTAAAATAAAATGTAATTCGGACTCGATGATTTTACTATTTCATAAATTCTGAAGTTCTTTTCTTCTTAAATTTTTTCTAAAAAAGGGGAATAAATGGAAATGGAGCTTGATTAAAATGAGATGGAGAGAATAGAAAGGTAAGAATGCCTAATAATACCGGTAGGAAGAACATTCTCGTGCAAGGAAATGCAGAGAATAACAACTGAAATAAATTTATATATAAAGAAAAGCCCGGATGACAAAGTAGTAGACAAACGCACTACGATGAATCAATATTAGGAATTTTAGATAATAATAGCATTAGGAATTTATATAAAATAGGATTAGTAATCTAATGAGAAACAATATAGGAGAGGAGTAAGAGGAATAAGACATGAAAACGATAGGATATAAGTTATCCTTGTCTCCTCCATTTTTCAATATTTATTGTTATTGAAGATGTTTTTGAAAAAATGATTAATTGTTATGATAATCAATTTTTTGAAGTTTTGGGTTAAAATTCCTACTTTTAAAGAAGTAAATATTTAAGGTAGAAAGTCTTAGAGAATGGAAATAATTTTGCAAAGAATTTTTTAATTTTTGAGAATAAAAGAAAAAAGAACAAAGAAAAGGGGTTTTCCAAGTTTATATTTTCAAAGATAAAAGTTCGGATTAGGTACTTCATGATTGTGAAATTTTAGTCTTATAAAGAATAGTGAAAACCAAACCAAATTTTTAATGGAATACATAGGGATCACTACCTAGATAAGATAGGGCAAACGTTTAGAATACGAATAAAATTGGGATAGTATGTAAGAAATTGATCTAGAAATTTGAAATCAATCCCAAATATTTAATTGTACAATGTTGGAAAAATTGTAAAGATATTGCAGATCTATAATTGGATTGTAAATTAGGTCTTCCCTAGTTGACTTAGAATGTGAATTTCTACGTTTTGATTTATTTGGTGTGGGTTACATGTAATTTTTGTAAATTATCCGATTCTAAAATATGTACAAAAGTATGTCATTTGAATTAATTGAGGATATACCTAAAAGAGAAGAAGATGTATAAGATGTGGATATTCTTTTCCATGGTTTACACCATCTATTTCGATAAAAAAAGAAATAATTCCTTATAATTTCAAACCAAGCAAAGATCTCACTTTTGGTTAATTTATGGAAAATTAAAACGGTAATCCTTTTTGAAAGTATAGCTCTGATAAATTAAAATTTGAAGAGGAATGTTCTAGTTTGAAAATTAATAATAAGAGATAAGAAATACATACACAAACGTATAACCGCGCTCAATGTTCAAAAATATAAATGTATAAATAGCATAAATTATGATGATATTCGTATTAGTTATTAATGGCATAATAATTATAGGACTAGAATTAATAGACATTAATTACAGATTTAATGGGCAATAAATTTGTAATTAATAGAGAGTTAAAAGGAATAAATGGAGAATGATTAGGGAATTTATTACGACATTTATGGGGATGCACAATTTATCCCATAATCGGGTATATTGATTGAGGTAATAGATGGACCGCATTTATTAGAAACTAAGAAGGAGAATTAATGGAGGTAGATGATAGTGGAATGATATACTAGGAATGTCCATTTTAATTTAATAAGGAACGTTAGGACTATAACATCATTAACACTAGTTGATGATGAATGGTTGTCTCTAGCAAAAACTCTTTTAGAGTTTTTGGGTTGTAATCGCTAGTTGACTCTCTTAGGTTATTGGAAAAGAATATAAAATGGTATAAGATATATTTTTGTTTTATCATTGAGTTGATTGTATTGATGGAATTAGACCGCCAGATAAATATATACATATTGAGAAATAGCGTAAATAAGGGAATTTCGTCAGGACACTTAACTAGCTATAGTCTGGAAGTTAATAAGGAAATTAGGTTCGTAACTAGGAACAAAGAGTGCTTCAATCTCAAAAGCTTTAGAATTTTGGGAAAAATAAATTTCAGCTTGTAGAGTGTCACCATTCAAGGATAACCATTCACCCCAGAGGGGATATGATGTATTGATATATGAATAGAATTTTCTATTGACTAAGGATGAAGAATAGGGTAGCTGAGTTTGTTTCCAAATGTTTGACGTGCCAAAGGATAAAGGGTGAGCAAGGGAAGCCTGGAGAATTGTTATTTCCATCGGAGATTTCCACCTAGATATAGGAACGTATATAGGTGGACTTCATAGATGGGCTGCCTAAAGCCAAAGAGGCAATGAAGCAATTTGGGTCATACTTGTAATTACCTAGAATTTCAATCATTTGAAATTCGAATATTTAATTTATTTTAAATATACAAAAGTAAATTTATAAGCCGAATAATTTATATTTCGAATATAGTGGTTTAATTGGATAATTAAATTGTTGATTTAATATTTGAAGTTGCAGAAATAATTGGAATTGGAATTTAATGTGAATAAAAATGTTTTATAAAGTTGAATTAAATTATATTTGAATTAGAATGATGTTAGAGAACTTTTAAAAATTAACTAAAAGTCAATTTGTCAAAATTGAATATTTTAATATTGAATTAATGTGTAAAAATAGCCATTTTTACACTTTCTCGGATTTCGATGAAGCCAGTTTCATTGGATCCATAATGTTATATTATTATAGGATTTCAAATTTCGTGTCAATCGGATTTACGGTTTGTCCGGGGCAAGCTGAAACGCATAGAAATTCATTTAAGTGAATTTTAAATTTTAGAAACCTATCTTTCAAATACGATCAGATTGGCTCTTGATATATATTCCAATGTGTTTGGAATAGGTGTAAAACATTATAAACGCCAGGCGGCAAGTTTTGGATTGGAGTTCGAAATTTTTTCAGGTGAATAGTGTTTTGGAATTTTCTATAAAAGGAATTGATTTTTTCTATTTTCACTAAAACTGTAAGAGCTAGGGCTAGCCGCCAGTTTGAAATTCAGTGGCCAATATTTTCTCATTTTCTTCCTTCGATTTCTTCAAATCCGTCAACCGATTCGAAAAATTTTCAACTACAAAGATGAAGAGGGTGACATGATCTCTCAAATCAACGGTGGTGATCGAAAGTAACACGATGGATCGACGGCAAATCGAGCACAAACATTCAAGTTCGTGCACAGGTTTCAACGCGATAGATGTGGCCGAGCCTCATGCCGACATGGCCATGGTTGGAGCTTGTTGCGGTGCCTCATATGGCACTCTCTGATCGACGTCTCGGTCATCATAGAAGGCTCGAAAATTGATGAAAGAATGGCGGTCCTATGTGTTCTTGCTCACTGCTGAAACGAAGGGGAAGAAGATGATATTAGTGGCCCAGATTCTCTATTGAAAAAACAAATGGCCAGTTTGAAATGTAGGGTTTTAAAAGTAAAATGAAATTGAAATTTATATATATTTTAATTCGTATAAACTTTAAAATAGCATATCTTCTTCATACGAGGTCTATTTTTGACAAAACGAATTGCGTCAGGTACGTATTGACGAGCTCTTCATTATAGAGCTAGTTTGGAGTTGATCGGAGTTAGTGTAAATTTTGGGTAAAATTAAACGCCTGTTTAATTTTATTCGGAATAAAACTTGCAACTGCTATTGGAACCAATATGAGTACAACTCGCTCTTTCTGACCCATTGATATTTTTTTATAAGTGAGAATAAATTTATTTATGTTGACTGATGATTGTTTGGATGATATATTATCTATATATTGATTGGTATTTGGATATATTCCTGCCTATTGGAGCAAATGAGACCCTGTACGTTCCCGTGTATGGGCGGATGACCTTTTATACACGCATTTGCCTCAAAGCGGACATTATACACATATTTTAATATGTATACGTGTTGCGGGTGACAGGTTGGAGGGATCCAACTGGATTCCTCACCAGTATTGGTTTATTTACAGATATTATTATGTATGCTGTCATCATGTGATATATGATAATTTGGTTGCCGTTATTGATGTATTTGGTGCTAATGCAGCATGGGCCTATATTTTGGAATTTAAAAATAATAAAGTGATAATTTCAAATTAAAAAGGATTTTTAAATATTTTGAAAATAGATGTTATATATTTTTTGAACTGTTAAGAAATGAATTTATTTTAGAAAAATGAAAGTTATAATTTTTATGTTATAACATTATGATTTTTGTGAAATATACTTAAGTATGATTTTTGGAATTGTATAAGTTGTAATAACGGTTTGTAAATTATTAAAAGGATAAGTTTATTTAAAATTTGAGATTTTGATTTATTACAAACGGTTATATAAGATTTATAAAAGTGATATTTTTATAAATCAAAATAATGAGATTATAAAGTAGTTTGTTAAATTCCAAAATGAAGTTACAAATGAATTTTAGAAGTGAATAAGATTTACGAATTGTGAAGTTATAAAATGAATGGATTTTGTAAAATAAATGATTTATAAGTAATTAACTTGTAATTTTGATATTGACATATAAACGAGATTTAAAAGGAATTTGTTAATAAAAGGATTTTATATATGAAAGTTTTTATAAAATATACAAATGGAATTTATAAACATTTTTTTATAATTCTGAAATTAACTATAATTTGATAAGTTAAATAGTGTAAACTTATTAAAGGAGATATATTCACAATTTTGGACAGTGGATAATCCTTTAATAAATATGTAGAAGTAATGAATTTGGTAAAGGAGATATATTCATGATTTTGGACAATGAATTTTCCTTTAAATTAAATGTGCAATAACGAAATCGGTTAGAGGATTATATTCATGATTGGACAGTGAATAATCTTTTAAATTAAATAAATGTTTTGGGAAGTTTTATTGTAACTGAAGTTAAATGGTTTGAATATGTTTTAAGTGTGTTAAGTATCGAATACATAGATTTCAACATTCATTCTTGAAATAGACATTTTCGAGAAGTATAGGAAATGATGGACTATAACATAATTGTTATAGTAAATGATTTTCGAAAGAAAATGTTTTTGTATAGTATACAGGATTTATATATCTATCTAATTTTTGAATCCCTATACTAGTGATTTTGGGTTGTCGTAACGATGTTTTACGCAACATTTGTTTTGACCCAACAAATGTGTTTAAGAGAATGATTTCTTTAAAGATTATATATACATTTAATCATGATTTAAGTATTTGTAATATTTCCTGAGTATTGAAAATAAAGTGATTTGTGAATTACTTATTAATAAATAAGTATATGAAAATGTTTTCAAATATTGAAATATGAAATGGTTTTGGGAATTTTTTTAAAGATAATTTGAAGTGAATATTTAGCAACTGATTTAATTAACAAAAGATTAATTAAAAGGGCCTAGTGATTGCTTATGGTGCAAGACATTTGTTTGTTGCTTTGGTAGTTAAATAACCGACTATCAAAATTTGGCCATTTTGAGTTTCTCGACCAGATGTGGGAACTATTTAGTCGTACACTTAGTACGTCGTCTTTTGTGTAGGCTTGATTATCGTTTTTGTTGAAGATGTTGATTCATGTAGTGTGGAGTATTACTCCAATCTATCGAGCTTCCTTCTTGTCCCGAACGATAGCAAGTTGAAAGTTGGAGACGTGATAAGTCTATGAGACTTAGTTTCTATGTGAGGTTGAGAAATACTTTTGCGTTGTTGGTGCGAAGAGACCGAGATCAGATTTATCTGAAAACTAATTCAGACCGACGTAAATGCATTTGATTGTGCAAGTTATTGATGATATTGACATTTAGGATTTTCAAGGTGGAGGACAGCTTGTTGATCGTTTGACGTTAAAGTCCCAATATTCATCCGGTAGCTGTAGTCTCTTCATTATGAAATATCCAATGCAAGGACTATTCGCTAATAATCTAAGGGATTTTCCAACAGGATGTGGTAGGAAAGTACCTTTGGTTTGTCCTATACCTAGACAATTTGTATGGATGTTTATTTGACATTACATTTCTAAAGATTACGTACATTGGTTTTTACAAACGTACATCAGTGGTGCGGAGAAGGCAACTTCTCTTAGCTTAACACCCTCCTTGAGACGTGTGAGCTTAAGAGATGTATTTTTGTGGAAGGCAATTAGTAGTTAACGGAAATGGCCGTGTGGCATTCTAAGTAATGTGATATGCGATATGTGAAAGGTAATCATTACCTCAGGCCTCATCAACCGAAAATGACCAAAACAGGGTTAAATGCAGCAAGGCTAAGTGGGTCATTCCCAAGTAGGATATGATCATCCTCTTCTAGATATATCTTTACACGTTATGACGTCGTGTATCTGAATAATGTGGTTTGTATGCTATAAGGGCCCTTGAAAAAGGTCGGTAACGACCGAAGGATGACATATTCGGTATCATCTAGTTATAGAGGTGGCCCAGTCTTGTATTGGTAGATGGAAGATGTTCTATGCCTTGGGACATCCATCTAGAGGTATACCCATCAAAAGGTAGTCTTGCATGGAAATCCAAACTCCACTACATACCTTCCATTTTATCTGTAAAGCCTAGTATGCTAGAATTTAATAATGGTAACAATTTGGGCTATTTTGATTATTATTTGCACACTAGACACTAGTATAACATCAGATGATTTGATAGGAAATGTTTTAGTTATCGTGAGGTAAAAACATGTCCGTGTTTCTATGTTGGCATGTCTTACAAGATACTTTTGTTTTGATAAAGGAAAAGTTTGGTAATTTAGTAAATTCAGTTGAGTGTGTTTCTCACGCTAGTTTACCAGACTGATCCGGGCGTTCTTCCCTTTCAATGCTCGGGTCAAATCGAGTATATTTAAAGATTCTGATTTGGTGTTTTGGAGCTTCAACAGGCAAGCTGGAGATCTTCATTTTCGTATACACGTATTTGTTTTATTGTCCGCTTTGCTTAGTTGTTGTATATTATCAACAATTGTAAGGATGGTTTATTATAATTGTCCAAGTTGATAATTATTGTTTGATTGTTGAACTCTAATTTATGTCTGTATATACAGTTTCTGTTTTGTGAAGACCATGACATGGTATTATGTTTTTTGGTGTGATGTGAGATTCTGTATTGTTCCATTTGGTTCTATCTTCTTTCTTTCTTCTCTTCTTCTCTCTTCTTTTCTTTACCCTGACTTTCCATCAGCCTGTGCTTTTTGGGTTAAACATATGTGATTTATTATCGATTCAAAGAGTAAAGGATTTGCAGGTCATCAAATACTGGATAGACTCATTAAAAGCGCCCATTTTATTCTCGTTAGAAGCAATATGACTCAACATCTCTAGAACAAAATTACATCAAAGAGGTGGCGCGACATCATGGAATTCTAATTAGCATTGTTAGAACCCTTATTTACAAGTGAATTTTTGAGGAGTTTGCAGTCATCATTAGGAAGCTCATTGAGTCTTAGCACTGCTTACCATCCACAGACCAACGGTTAGACTAAAAGGGTACATAGGATTTTGAAAGAATTGTGAGAGCTTACATCATGGACTTTGGAGGATAGTGGGAGCAATATTTACCTTTAGTAGAATTCGTGTATAATAACAGTCACCAAGCGACGATTGACATGGTACTCTTTGAAGCACTTTCTGGGAGGCCATGTTGATCGCCTAATTGTTGGTGGAAAGCCACCAATAAAATTCTACTCGAAACATATTTGATTCATGAGACTTCAAAAAAGATAGTATTGACTAGGCAACGAGTAAAGGCCGCACAAAATCGCTTGAAATCCTAGGCGGACAAGCGAAGAAAGGATTTGGAGTTCGAGGTAGGGGACATGGTGTTTGCTAAAGTTTTCCCTTTTAGGAAAGGCATGAGATTTGAGAAGTCAGGAAAGTTGACACCAAGATTTGTTGGATCTTTCCAAATTATGGGAAGAACAGGAAGACTTGCTTACCGCGTGGAGCTACCTGATAAGTTGGCAGGAGTCCATGACATTTTTCACCTTATGAACTTAAGGAGATGCCTTCATAGCACAGCTATCGTGGTAGAGCCTGATTTGTAAGTTGACATTGAGACTGAGCTGATAGCACCCCATGCTATAACACGTATGGTGGAGCGTAGAACGAGAAAGCTTCGCATATAATGTGGAGATAATTCAATGGAAAGCTCATGGGAAACTAGAAAGAGATGAGGATTTCTCATCCTAAGCTTTTCATTGGTAAATTTTCTCTCTCCAAAGTAGGTTTTGGTTGCATCATGGTTGTTATATTGGATTGTAGGGGATGGTTGCCACACTTTTTACTCACACTTTTGCACTCATAGAGAAAAACTTTTCCATGTTTAGGATGTTTTCATACATGCATATATGTCACAACACTTGTATTCGCGTTGGGATTGAGCTCACATATTGTATGTCTACGCACATAATTACAGTGTGCTTTTTGGTTAAGTAGATGGTTATGTAGATAACATGGTTGTATAACATGGATGCCTATTATGCATTAAGTTATCTGTCCCTTAATGATTTCGGGGACGACATCCTTTTTAAGGGGAGATAATGTAACACCCCGTAAAAATTAATAAGAAATTATCTATTGATTAATTAATAATAAAGATAAAAATGAAAATTTTGTAAATATAAAAACTAGGGAATGAAAGTTATGTTGTTGCATTCATGGCAATTTTCTTATCAATTTTCATATATATAGTTATGAAAATGGAACTCAAGCGAAAAAGTTATTGAGGTCTAAAGTTTTCAGATTTAAATTATTTTAAATGGAATTCAAATTCAGATAAATAATTAATGCTAAATTTGAAATTCAATAATTAATGGTAGTTAGACCTGGGGATTGAATACATTTTGAATAAAAGTAAATGCTAATTAATTAAGGAATTAAATAATAAATCAGTGGAAATTAACTATACGTTCCCAAAGTAGGCTATCGCTCGACCGCTACCTAGGGCTGGTCAACAACCTAGTAAGGAGTGATCGACCGGTAATCATGGTGGCGACTAGGGTTTTTAACATAATGAACGGTCCTGGTTATATTATTTCAAAGCAACTTAAATTTGACTATTCTACTGCTTTCTAACTACTATAAATAAGAGCCCAGACCCTCTCACTTTTATTCACAAATTATTTGGAAACATACCGGAGCTCTGTCAGTTTCTTTCTTCCTCGAGATTTAGAAATTATATGGGATTTCAAGTAAGGGATTTTAGGTGTTTGAAATTCAATTTTTATTCTATTCTCCTCCAATCCTTGAAATTCTAAATCTAATTTATGTATAACCCAATAGTTGTATATTTCTAGAGGAAGAGGTCAGAAAAGAGATTTAAAGCGGTGTAAAAAATCCAAAAGGAGAAGCTAAGGACTTTTCTGAGTGGAAATCTTAGTCTTTCTTATTTTAATAATTGTATATTATAAAACTAAGATTTAATATATGACTTAGGAAATTTTGTCGATGAAAACATCATAATAAAACCGCAACTTTTCCCTATAGCAAAATGTTGATTCTTAAGTTAGAGACTCAATTATTCTATATTAAAATAGTGGAATTGTGTAGTTATTGCAATTTTAATATTTTACATTCTGTTCCACATAGTACCTTTTTCTTTGTATCTGATTAAGGGTTTTAAAAAGAAATAAGTTAGGAAATGGTGTACAGATTCTTTTATTTGTAATTTGCACTGCCTATTTCTGTAACTAAAATGGAAATTCCTTTTTCATTCTTATATATAGAAGTTGAGTAGAGCATAAAAGGATTTGAATTAGAAATTCTATTAATGTTGATTCTATTATTTTAGTATAAAATATGTTTGGTATGGATTTTATTTTTATACAAGGTTGTGGTTCGATTGAGAATGTTGGATATATGTTGTGTTTGTTGATATGGAATTAGACTTGTATGAATTTGAAGTTTGGACATTTAAATGATTATTATAGTGCGTAAACTTCACACGGTTAGAAATACTTTAGGCGTGTGTGTATATTTGTATGTATGTTTGTATATTTGCATGTGTATATGTATGTATATGTATATATAAATGTATCTTTGTGTATGTATAAGTGCGTATATATATGTATATAAATAATGCAAAAGTAATAGCATATTAGTTGTGCAGTAATACTGTATTAATTAGCGGTAAATCCTCCTTAGAAAAGAAGTTGATAGGTAAGGCGAAGTAAGGGTTTCCTTATAAAGCCTTAATAGGAAATGCGATGAGGTGTATGATATAATCTTAAGTGAGTGTAGATTATGAGTAAATTATACGAATGTGAGGCCAGTCAAAAGGACACGGAAGTCTGGCTAGCTAATCTAGCTACCAATAGCGTGACTTCGAGATTGATGTGAGACACCACCTATAACAAGTACCTACAGAGGATGTGAGGTTAGTCTCAAATTTTGTATGGTAAACTTGCCCAGCTAATCTAGCTACCAATACCTATGAGTAGTCATACTAATGCGAGATGTCATAGTTTGGATTATGGGTCATAATACATAAGACCTGCTTCGCGGTTAAAGCTATTAAATAGTTGATTGAGGGTCTACCTCCTCCCTATTTAGGAAATATCAAATGTTCGAGGTTAGAAGTTAGGCACAGTTTCGGATATCTCAGAAAGCATGTGCTTCAGGTTTGAGATATTAAGTGGATATTGTAGGGACCGCCTGTTCCTTAAAGAAGTATTAATTTTCCTAATGAGATTCTGTGTGATGTTAATTAGATCAGAGATGAGTCCTCCTTGGGGTAGGTAGTAAATGATGAGGTCCTGTCTAGAATGAGGTATTAAATGTCCAACGTCTACCTAGTTCCCATTGAAATGTATTAAGTGACTTGGGTATTACCTCTTACATTATTAGGATATGAAGGCGAAGGCGATGAGGGGACTTGTGCTAGTTTTCTATTTAGCTACTTATGTTGTTTTTGTATTTCTGATGTACTCATTAAAAGTTGTTGATGTATTTTGAGATATTACACTACGAATATATGGTGTTGTTATGTGGTGTTATGTTGTATTTTTTTGACCCTTGAATTTTTATAAAATGGGTACTGTTTCTAATATTATATTTTATTCTTCCATTGTGAAATTCTGATGTATCGATAGATAGCTCTGCATATTATTCTTTGCATCAATTTTACCTATGAACAGCCAGCTTTGAAATGGATCTAAGGTTCGATGGGCCTTTTCTGGGCCGAAAATTAGGCATGTTTCGAGGCGGATTGCTATAAGGACATCTGGTTTGGTGAAATTATTGATGAAAAATGTTGTGAGACTTCATGGAATACTGACTATAATTGTAACTAATAGAGATCCTTTGTTTACTGGTGAGTCATGGAAGGGGTTGCAAGATGTATTGGGTACTGTAACAACCTGCACCTTAATGGACCCAAATTTCGACAAAAAATTTGAAACCCGAGTCCATCAAAGCACAAATCATTAGATTTTATACCAACAAATAAGCGTGAGGATTATAAGAGATTGATAGGAATATGAACTCATGAGGGAAACAATAATAGATAAGAATACTGACTATGACTACTGTCTTGGAATTAATGGTATTCCTTGGATAGCGGATTGTTACATTATCATCAAGCATGAGAGAACGAAGACTTCTCTTACAACAAAGTACATCCAGCTCCAGTGATCTTTATCTCTAAATCTATCATGTGGGTTGTAATGAGGAGGGGGTTAGAGCAGCATTTTTGAGACTGAAAAAATATAAATTGTCTATACTATAAACTTATAGTGACAGGTTTAAATGTTATATCTAGTAGGGTTAGAAATTCTAATCTAATCTTGCCTTACACACACGATAACTTACTTACCCCTTCCTAAGGTACGAAATTCTAATGAAGCCATATCAACCACCAAATAATTCCAAACCCATTAGCCACTAGTACTTCTAAATATGAAGTAGGTTTCTATAATACTTTTAAAAGAGAAATAAACAGACTCTGTCATTTACGACCTTAATTGAGGTAAACTCCCTCATTTAAGACCTATTCCTAAGGTGGTTTCTTAATAATGTTATCAATGGTCATGGGTCCTAGCTACAAGACCTCTAACCGCTATCTAGGGCTTCTGACATCTAATGTCCAACTATTAGTGCATCTATCACTGATAAAATCATAGTTGTATTATAAATAGTACCCAAGCCACTTGATACTTATTATTAGAAAATAGGCAGACTCTGGTCATTTAAGACCTAAACTAAGGCAAACCCCATCATTTAAAACCTATCCTCAAGAGGTGCTCCTAAATGGTACTGTTATTATGGCTTTAGCAATGTAAGGGACTATACCCATTAAATACTTCCCAGAGGAATATAGGCAGATCCCGTCATTTCAGATCTACTCGTAGAAGCGTGCTCTTCAATGGTGCTATCGAGCTGTCATTTCTTGGAAATCTCATTGGGTTATTTAATACTTTTTTATAGGAAAGAGGAGGACCTTATAGTCACTTAAGACCCCCCAAATCTTCAGTGAATACTTCCCGAGACATCTACTCTCACTCTTTAATTATAAATATGGCATCTTATTAGGTTACTTCTTTCGGTCGGCAGGTGGACCCTTCAGCCATTTAAGTCCTCAACATTGAAGTAAAGCCTTTTTTGAGACATCCTTATTTATTATTTGGAATCTCACTAGGTTACTTAATACTTCCATTTAGGAGAGAGGCGAATCCTTCAGCCATTTAATACCTCAAACCAAAAGTGAATCCCTATGGATATACACATACCGCTCCTAATTCCAAATTTGGACCATTTAACACTTTCCAATTAAGAAAGAAAGCCCAATTTCTCACGTTTCATCATGGCTCTTATGATTAATGACATCTCACATCAGCAACAAGTACATTCAAATGTTGGTAGCCTCAAAGTGATGGGTAGTCTTCCGTCGAGTGACTCTACTGACCTCTCATCACCAACCCACTAATTTCGATTAACCATCCTAGGTCTTTATTTATATTATCTTTGGTAGACATTGGACCTAGCTTTAATTAAAAGTTAATTAATCATCCATTAATTATTGAGTAATTATAAATCATTCATTAATTAATCATCATTAACAATATAAATCAATTTATTTTTAAGTTAAGTTAACAATGTAAAACATTTGATTATTTCCTTAATTACTTTGTTAAGTTTTTATTTAAAACAAACTCTTCTAAAAATATAATTTTAAAGCATCTTAAACTTAATTAATTAAAAATATTTTATTTTAAAAACCTTTAATTACATATTTCAACTTAACAATAATTATAAATTTAAAAAGAATATATAAATTTAAAAAGAATAGTTTTAGAAATTAAGTTAACTTGGATTGTTAAAATTTTTATAACTGGAAATTATAAAACCTGAGAACTGCTTCTAGTGATACCCGAGACTATTGCCTGTTTGCTTCGAGTATTTCCAAAATCAACCCGTAAGCCCTTATTTTCCAAACTTAAATTTTGTTTAAGTATTAAACCCGATGCACACATGAATTCCCTCGAGCTAGGACTCGAGCCAGCACACAAGCTTCCCAAAGATAACTTCGAGTCACTAAGGCTTCTTCCCCCAACCCAATTTCCTGATACTACATCAACACCGTGCACATACACGGCCATTCCAGCCAACTCTAATCGGTGCTACGGCTGTCTACAGGTCGAAGATCACCTTTCCTGGCCACCTGAACACCCAGAAGTTCACAACATCAACAAACTCAAAATTTCGTCACTCATCATCAACTGGAACGAAACATCGATCACTAAGAACACCTTGTTCTCCTCCTCCGACCATTAGAGGTCACCAAATTCTGGCAGTGCTACATTTGCCTCCCTAGTTTCGATCGCCACTGGTACGGACGGCTCCGATGCGACGATGAAGTGGTAGTAGCTCAAAACCCGACCTCGACTATGTGTGGGTTTTAAACCCTAGATCGTCAGAATTAGATCACCACGATGATTTATAAATTTGTCTCGCATTTTTCTCGAGTTCGACGATCATCCAAGCACCTCTGGAAGCAATCCCGACACCCAAAAGTTCGCCAATCACCATAACTTCGTCAAAAACGTGATTCCATTCATCCTCGATTTTCTCAAAGGATATTTCATTAAAAATTACGATTTTGCCTTTAAAAATCATTAATTTCAAAAACATTTCGACTTATGAACTTGAGATCAGGAATCATGATATCTGAATTTTTACACATTTTGAATTTTGCCTATAATTTCACTTTCCAGAAGAAAACTTTAATTTATTTTTCTTGAATTCATTTTTAAAACTCAAAATATGTTTAAACAAACAACTTTTGTTTAAATCCTAAGATCTAACAAGAATCAGGGAGAAGGTTTTTAAATTTAAAACAGGCTATGAAAACCTATTCCAGACAAAGGCCCCACCTCTATGCCCACGCTAGCCAAGGACACTACGGGGTAATGCCGTCAACTAGCATGGAGAATAAGGCTGTTGAGGAGCGACCATCCGTGCAATTGCTTTGTCCAAGCACCGCTATGTCGGATAGTATAGCATGCATTTGATTTCGAGAGGAAATCCGACACACCGATACAAACTCAAAGCTACTACAAAGTGGCTATAATAATCTTCGGAAACAAATATAGAAATAAGCATAACACAAATCAGTCACAGATAATTCATATCACAAAGGCGGAAGAAGATATGAATATATATAACTAACACATGAAAGTGTATATTAGAGTAGTGGTCAAAAAGCTCCACAATAATACAAAAGAATAGCAATACGTGCCATAAAAAAGAATACAATTATGAGTCCATATCTCAAGTGTATACAACAAAATAAACTACTAATCTAAGTAGTTAGCCAAATGTCAGAGAAGTCAATCCCAAGTGAGAAGTCCAGCAGAAGCACCTGTAACATCTCGGTCTGACCCGAGTATTATTTAATAAGAAAATAATAAACGGATCAGTCTAGCTATAAATATAAGATGAAGCGATATAGAATAAGAGATATGACTAAACACATAATAATCACAATGCCAAATTGTGATTACTAAGTGATTGAAAATCAACAAGAGATTTATCAACATCACAAAAATCTACTCAAAGATCAAAAAAATGTCATACTCCTTATTTCGTTCACCAAACCATAAATATTGACGATTATATCAATGTCATTCACAAAAGTCAATGACACACAAATTCACCAATGCACAAATATTGATAAAACTTATCAATGAAAATCACGAAAATTGGTGAAACACAAATTCTAGAAATCATCTCAAGAAATCCAGAAATCACAAAAAGGGGGAAGGCCTATCACAAACGGGACCATAAAGCTCACCAACACGTGTATCACAAACGGAACGCTAATTCCATGGTTGATAACCATCACAAATTGAGCCGAAGCTCCACAAACGGCCCGAAGACCATGGGTTGCTGCCCCACCAATTTGAGTCGAAAATCCACAAAACGCGGTTTAGTCTCCCTCGCAGACAAAGAGACATCGCACATTGCTAGTCTAAATCACAAAGATGATCGTCATGATCAACGAGAAGTGTCAATTACACTAAGCTAGTAAATATATGAGTTTAGCTTCATGTCCCATAACCACTTGCTTAACTTAAATATTTACGAACAAACTGTAGATCTCAACTAGAAAATTGTCACAAGAGATTCAATCGAACAAGTCCAAGAATTAACCGACGAAGTAAACGCAAGCGTTTCATACCACTCGTTTTACTAGGTCGTTTAATTAGATTTCTCATACGAGTGAGGTAAAGGCTTGTATATACTAATATATTAGAAAGCGGTTTAAGAAACGAGCTTTGTAATAAAATAGTGTTGAAATCGTTTTGATGAAAGAATTTTGATATTTACTACTAGTATTGAAAACCTTTATATTTTCTTAAAGTGACAAATCACAAAGAAGATTGTAGGAACAATCAATCACTAAAATTCACATACGAAGATGTGAATAACATCCAAAGAAACCGATAAAGAATCCATTGAAATGGATATTCAAAAATCCCTAAAAAGAAGTCATCAAAGTCATAATAAATGATAACAACAAATAGGATCATCACGTATCGCTTTAAATTGGAATTCTTAAACAAATAGGCAAATAGGCAAAACACTACAGTTTCAGACGTCTGAAACAAGTGGTTCAGACGTCTGAATCTGGAAAAATAAAAATTTCCAGAACGTGATTCAGACGTCTGAACCAAATGTTTCAGACGTCTGAAATAGGCATTTTTAGCCTAATTTCTTTCTGTTTGAAAATGAGCCAATTCAGACGTCTGAAATCCCATATTCAGACGTTTGAAACTGGAATTTTGAGGATTTCCTGAACCTCGACCAAAAATGGCCAAACGAATATCGAAAACGATTGAACGAGCAAATGACGACTGAGGATTTACGCCACACGACAACCCACCCTTAACGGCTCTTCGATACGCCTCAAATATCAATGTCCAAATATCCATAATAGGATTTTCATAGATTTTGATTTCAAAACACCAAAAATTGGAATATACACCAAATCAATCCAAACCAAAATCAATTGCACAAGAATAAGTGTTAGGAATTCATACCTAACAATCGAAGATAATTATAGACAAAGGTGTGAGATAAAAATCTCACCATTGAACCCAAACGATTGAAGAAGAAGCTTGAAAGCAAAGAAGAATCAACCACTCTTCAAATCCAACTCAAGAAGCTTAATTCTAAGCTTAAAAGAAGAACGTTCCCAAAATTAGGTTTAGGAATTTCTGAAATTGATAAGAGAATGAGTTGGAGAAGAAGAAGAGAAGGCTTACCAATGGGTTGTTCAATTAGTTTGGAGCTAGAGTTTGATTTGCAAAAGAAAACTAGGGCTTGGAGTTTTAATTTCCTCTTCCACTCTCCATTAATATAAAAGCTTGAGTATAAGGAAATGAGGAATGAAGTAATGAAGAGGAAAAGGGGTTGGGACAGAATACATAAGTGGGGTTATTGGGCTCAGCCCAAACCAAAGCCCTAAGTAAAAAGTGGCTAAATTCTACTATCTCCAAACATATCAAAATTTACACTCAAAAAGATCGCAAACGTCATTTTGAACTCAATGGAAGTGGTCCCGAGTCCTAATTCGACCGTATGCAAAAAGTAGCTTTTTGGACTAAAATCCGAGTATCGATAAAATATTTAAATAAAATATTTAAATATAAAAATCGATAAATATGCGGGGTGTTACAGACTCCCCTCCTTAAAGAAATTGCGTCCTCGCAATATTTAAGAAGAAAATATAAAGTAACAACCATAAAAGCATATTCAACACAAAAGAAATTTGAAATAAAAGGTTCACCTTAAAGAGCATGGGAAAGTAAGTCCGGATGTGTTCGCTCAATGAACTCTCTAGATTCCCAAGAACAATCCTTAGGATTTGAAGACCATTGAACTTTCAAAAGCGGAACATCCATATTTCGAAGTCGTTTGACTTCCGAAGCAATAATACGAATAGGATGTTGCTCATAAGTTAAATTAGGTGAAACTTCAATTTCTTCCACAACTCCGGGCTCAAGAATAGAATCGGAATCTTGAAGGCACTTCCGTAATTGAGAAACGTGAAACACGTCATGAATAGCAGAAAACTGATCCGGTAAATAAAGGCGATAAGCCACGGAACCAATACGTTCGGTGATAGGAAATGGCCCAATATATCGAGGCGCTAATTTTCCCGATCGACTGAAACGTACAACACCTTTCATAGGTGACACACGAAGAACACAAGATCTCCCACAGAAAACTCTAACTTCCTTCTCCGGTTATCGGCATAGGATTTTTGTCTACTCTGGGCTTCTTTCATCCTATGTCGAATAAGGTCAATTTTCTCTGTGGAATCCCAAACCAAATCTGGACATAAAACCAGCTTCTCACCGGCCTCAAGCCAACAAGAAGGAGATCGGCATGGCCTTCCATAGAGTGCCTCGAAAGGTGCCATACCAATACTAGATTGGAAGCTATTATTATAGGAAAACTCAACAAGAGAAATATGATCTTCCCAACTTCCACCGAAATCGAGCACACAAGCACGAAGAAGATCTTCAAGAGTTTGATTCACACGCTCGGTTTGTCCATCGGACTGGGGGTGATAAACGGTGCTAAAATTAAGCTTCGTCCCTAAAGCTTTTTGAAGACTCTTCCAAAATCCACTAGTAAACAATGGATCACGATCACTAACAATAGAAGTAGGAACTCCATGTAATTTAACAATTTCTTTAACGAAGAGTTTGGCCAAAAGAGGAACGGTTCGGTTAGACCGAACGGGAATAAAATGGGCGGATTTAGTAAGTCTATCCACTATCACCCATAAGCTATCATGACCCGCGAGAACGGGGAAGGCCATCTATAAAATCCATAGAAATTTGATCCCACTTCCAGACTGGAATTTCTAAAGGTTGTAATAACCCACCGGGCCTTTGATGCTCGGCCTTAACGAGTTGGCAAGTCATGCAACGCTTAACGAAGTTAGCAATATCAGATTTCATTCCCTCCCAATAATAAAGCCGCTTCATATCCGCGTACATTTTACTACTACCGGGATGAATGGTAAATTTAGAACGATGTGAATCTTCTAAAATATCTTTACGAAGATCACTAATATTTGGCACGATAAGTCTACCAAATTTTCGAATGCCGCCACGAGAATCGATATTAAAGTCTTTAAATCCTTCAATATCAATTTTATTCTTAATATTTTGGCCAAGAAGAGCCAATTCAGGATCTAGCCCTTGAGCTTCAAGAATGCGGTCTAAAAGAAAAGGATGAGCCTCAAGGCTACATAAAACAAGATATGAACATAAATCGGAAACACGGTCTCGAATTTCGCAAGTGGATAAAATCTCGAGATCGTTCCATTCGGATATCATCATAGAAACAATAGCTTGTTGTTTACGGCTAAGAGCATCGGCGACACTATTACCCTTACCGGAAGTATAAAGGATATCAAGATCATATGGTGCAAGAAATTCGAGCCTACGCTGTTGGCCCAAATTAAGTTCCTTTTGAGAGAATAAATACTTCAAGGACTTATGATCGGTATAAAGAACAAATTTCTCTCCTAAAAGATAATGGCGCCAAATCCGAAGAGCAAAAACAATAGCCGCGAGTTCTAAATCATGTGTGGCATATCTAGTCTCGGTAGGCTTCAATTGCCTAAAAGCATAAGCAATAACAAGTTCTTTTTGCATAAGAACGGCACCCAAACCAACGCGACTAGCATCGGTGTAAACAACGAAATCTTGATTCCCCTCGGGAATAACAAGAATAGGAGCATTAGGAAGAAGTTCCTTTAGTTTCTGAAAAGAAGTTTCACATTTGTCCGACCAAATGTATTTAACACCTTTCTTCGTTAAGCTAGTGAGAGGCATAGCAATCTTAGAAAAGTCTTTGATAAAACGGCGGTAATAACCCGCCAATCCAAGAAAACTACGAATCTCCGTCACACTCTCCGGTCTCTTCCAATCTTAAATCGCTTTAATCTTTGAAGGATACATGGAAATTCCAGATTCGGAAATAATATGACCGAGAAACTTCACACGAGATTGCCAAAAGTGGCATTTAGAAAATTTCTCCTTTAATTGATTACTCCTAAGAGTTTCCAATACAATCCGAAGATGCTTTTCATGTTCCTCCTCGGTTTTTGAATACACAAGAATATCATCAATAAAGATGAGAACAAATCGGTAGAGGAAGTCTTTGAAAACTCTATTCATATGGTCAACGAAATAAGCCGGAGCATTCGTTAGACCAAATGTCATAACAAGCCATTCATAAGATCCATAACGAGTATGGAACGATGTCAAAGGAATGCTATCCTTTGCAATACGAAGCTGATGAAATCCAGTAGCCAAGTCTAATTGTGAAAAGACTCTAGCACCACTAAGTTGATCGAATAGATCATCAATCCGAGGTAAAGGGTATTTATTTTTGATAGTAAGATCATTAAGCTTGCGGCAGTCAACGCAAAGCCTAAGCGTACCGTCGGATTTCTTCACAAAAATAGTCGAAGCTCCCCAAGGCGAGGAACTAGAGCGAATAAATTGCTTCATCTCCAATTCGGATAATTGTTTACGCATCTCTTCATTTTCTTTATGGGACATACGATAAGGAGGACGAGTAATAGGTTGAGCTCCAGGGATAAGATTAATTTTGAACTCAATTGCTCGCTTAGGTGGTAATCCTAAAACGGGCTCAAATATGTCGGAAAATTCACGAACAACGTGAATAAGAGAAATAATATCTTCCTCATCATCATTATCGTCATCATGAGGATTTAAAGAATATAAAGATGCAACCAAGCTGGAATTCGAATCTTTAAGATTAACAGAAATCTGCTCAACAGATTGAGGATGTCGAAGATGAATAGTCCGCTCAGGACATAGGATATGAGCTTCATAACGGTTAAGCCAATCCATTCCCAAAATCATTCCAAAGCCTAAATAACGCATGACATGCAAATCGGCTTGGAAAGAAAAATCACCCAAAATAATCTCGACATCATTACACAATAAACTGATTGTTGCGGATCCACCAACCAGATTCGCAATTTTCAAAGAAGTCATTAAAGCAACAACACTTAAAGAAAAAGTATCAACAAGTTCTTTTGATATAAAAGAATGGGATGCACCCGTATCAAAAAGAACTCGAATAGGTTGATCACGAAATATAATAATACCATCAAGGATAGAATGAGAAATACCTCGACCACGAGATGTGTTGCCAGGGGCTTGAGCAACATTAAGCTTTCCCTCCTTCCTGCCCTGAAGCTTGGGCATGAAGATATAACATGACTGGGAACTTTGTAGTAACGACAAGAGAGAGACTTTGGGCACTTGTTCGCATAATGGTCCTTCGAACCACAATTATAGCATTCCCCACGACCAAAGGAAGAAGTCTTTGCCACTGGGGTTGCTTGCTTCCCTTTCTTATTGGGATAAGGGCCTTTGAATTTACTGGGTCTTTTCTTGTTGTTGTTGAAGCTTGGCTTGGAACCCACCACTTCAACATCATTTTCCCTATCCGCCTCTTCAAGACGAAGAGCGATATCAATGAGTTGGTCGAAAGAAACTTCTAACTTTAGAAGTAATGGATTCTTGAGATTTTCGTTTAAGCCATAGACAAATCTTTGATTTTTCTTCAATGGGGTGTTGATATATTCAACCCCGTATTTAGAGAGAGATTCAAAAGACGCGACATCGTCAGTCACGGAAGATTCACCTTGAACAAGGTCAATAACACGGCGAGCCAAAGTCACCTTCTCAGCTTCTGGCACGAATTTTAACTCGGAGCGCTCTCGGAATTTCTCACAAGTGAGATCCGCTTTATTTATTTCAGAAATCAGAAGCTCGTACCAGTCTAATGCTCTTTTTTGGAGCATACTAGAAGCCACCTGAACTCGGTGAAGATCAATGAGGTCCATGCGAGAAAAGATTTGATCGCATGTCTTCAACCAAGCCTGGACTTCAATAATAGTTTCAGAACCTTTAAATGGCTTCCCACCCAGGTTGGTGTAATCATTACACAAACGTGCAAACCCAGATTTAGGGTGAGTAGGTTCCGGATTAGAACCAGCTGCTTGAGCATGCGTGACAAGGTCAAGAAGTTGCTGGGCAGTCATAAAAACTCCATCTTGGGGAGTAGCACTAGATTGACTGGCGCTGGGACGGCCAGGTCTAACCATTTCTCTTCCTTAAGAAAGAAATAAAGAAGAAGAAAAAGGTTATTCACAAAATGAATATCAAGAAATCTTGATAGATAAAACAAGGAATCATAAAGAAAATAGGATGAATCGATACGAAGACTCGAATTAAATCCTAAGGCACGACTCCTAAGAAGGACTTAGGATGATGATCCTTGTTATAAAATTCCATATTGTTCCGAAGTTTGGCTCTGATACCATGCTGTGACTCCCCACCTCTATACCCACGCTAGCCAAGGACACTACGGGGTAATGCCGTCAACTAGCACGGAGAATAAGGCTGTTGAGGAGCGACCATCCGTGCAATTGCTTTGTGCGAGCACCGCTATGTCGGATAGTATAATATGCATTTGATATCGAGAGGAAATCCGACACACCGATACAAACTCAAAGCTACTACACAGTGGCTATAATAATATTCGGAAACAAATATAGAAATAAGCATAACACAAATCAGTCACAGATAATTCATATCACAAAGACGGAAGAAGATATGAATATATATATAACTAACACATGAAAGTGTATATCAGAATAGTGGTCAAAAAGATCCACAATAATACAAAAGAATAGCAATACGTGCTATACAAAAGAATACAACTATGAGTCCATATCTCAAGTGTATACAACAAAATAAACTACTAATCTAAGTAGTTAGCCAAAAGTCAGAGAAGTCAATCCCAAGTGAGAAGTCAAGCAGAAGCACCTGTAACATCTCGGTCTGACCCGAGTATTATTTAATAAGAAAATAATAAACGGATCAGTCTAGCTATAAATATCAGATGAAGCGATATAGAATATGAGATATGACTAAACACATAATAATCACAATGCCAAACTGTGATAACTAAGTAATTGAAAATCAACAAGAGATTTATCAATATCACAAAAATCCACTCAAAGATCAAAAAAATATCATACTCCTTATTTCGTTCACCAAACCATAAATATTGACGATTATATCAATATCATTCACAAAAGACAATGACACACAAATTCACCAATGCACAAATATTGATAAAACTTATCAATGAAAATCACGAAAATTGGTGAAACACAAATTCTAGAAATCATCTCAAGAAATCCAGAAATCACAAAAAGGGGGAAGGCCTATCACAAACGGGAGCATAAAGCTCACCAACACGTGTATCACAAACGGAACGCTAATTCCATGGTTGCTAACCATCACAAATTGAGCCGAAGCTCCACAAACGGCCCGAAGACCATGGGTTGTTGCCCCGCCAATTTGAGTCGAAACTCCACAAAACGGGGTTTAGTCTCCCTTGCAGACAAAGAGACATCGCACATTGCTAGTCTAAATCACAAAGATGATCGTCATGATCAACGAGAAGTGTCAATTACACTAAGCTAGTGAATATATGAGTTTAGCTTCATGTCCCATAACCACTTGCTTAACTTAAATATTTACGAACAAACTGTAGATCTCAACTAGAAAATTGTCACAAGAGATTCAATCGAACAAGTCCAAGAATTAACCGACGAAGTAAACGCAAGCGTTTCATACCACTCGTTTTACAAGGTCTTTTAATTAGATTTCTCATACGAGTGAGGTAAAGGCTTGTATATACTAATAGATAAGAAAGCGGTTTAAGAAACGAGCTTTGTAATAAAATAGTGTTCAAATCGTTTTGATGAAAGAATTTTGATATTTACTACTAGTATTGAAAACCTTTATATTTTCTTAAAGTGACAAATCACAAAGAAGATTGTAGGAACAATCAATCACTAAAATTCACATACGAAGATGTGAATAAAATCCAAAGAAACCGATAAAGAATCCATTGAAATGGATATTCAAATATCCCTAAAATGGAGTCATCAAAGTCATAATAAATGATAACAACAAATAGGATCATCACGAATCGCTTTAAATTGGAATTCTTAAACAAATAGGCAAATAGGCAAAACACTACAGTTTCAGACGTCTGAAACAAGTGGTTCAGACGTCTGAATCTGGAAAAATAAAAATTTCCAGAACGTGATTCAGACGTCTGAACCAAATGTTTCAGACGTCTGAAATAGGCGTTTTTAGCCTAATTTCTTTCTGTTTGAAAATGAGCCAATTCAGACGTCTGAAATCCCATATTCAGACGTTTGAAACTGGAATTTTGAGGATTTCCTGAACCTCGACCAAAAATGGCCAAACGAATATCGGAAACGATCGAACGAGCAAATGACGACTGAGGATTTACGCCACACGACAACCCACCCTTAACGGCTCTTCGATACGCCTCAAATATCAATGTCCAAATATCCATAATAGGATTTTCATAGATTTTGATTTCAAAACACCAAAAATTGGAATATACACCAAATCAATCCAAACCAAAATCAATTGCACAAGAATAAGTGTTAGGAATTCATACCTAACAATCGAAGATAATTATAGACAAAGATGTGAAATAAAAATCTCACCTTTGAACCCAAACGATTGAAGAAGAAGCTTGAAAGCAAAGAAGAATCAACCACTCTTCAAATCCAACTCAAGAAGCTTGATTCTAAGCTTAAAAGAAGAACATTCCCAAAATTAGGTTTAGGAATTTCTGAAATTGATAAGAGAATGAGTTGGAGAAGAAGAAGAGAAGACTTACCAATGGGTTCTTCAATTAGTTTGGAGCTAAAGTTTGATTTGCAAAAGAAAACTAGGGCTTGGAGTTTTAATTTCCTCTTCCACTCTCCATTAATATAAAAGCTTGAGTATAAGGAAATAAGGAATGAAATAATGAAGAGGAGAAGGGGTTGAGACTGAATACATAAGTGGGGTTATTGGGCTCAGCCCAAACCAAAGCCTTAAGTAAAAAGTGGCTAAATTCTACTATCTCCAAACATATCAAAGTTTACACTCAAAAAGATCGCAAACGTCATTTTGAACTCAATGAAATGGTCCCGAGTCCTAATTCGACCGTATGCAAAAAGTAGCTTTTTGGACTAAAATCCGAGTATCGATAAAATATTTAAATAAAATATTTAAATATAAAAATCGATAAATATGCGGGTTGTTACAGCACCGATCGGAGTTGGCTGGAATGGTTGTGCATGTTCACAGTGTTGATGTGGTATCAGGAAATTGGGTTAGGGGAAGAAGCATTGGTGACTCGAAGTTATCTTCGGAAAGCTTGTGCGTTGGCTCGAGTCCTAGCTCGAGTGAATTCATGTGTGCTGGCTCGAGTCCTAGCTCGAGCGAATTCATGTGTGTGTCGGGTCTTATACTTAAACAAAATTTAAGTTTGGAAAATAAGGGCATATAGGTTGATTTTGGAAAAACTCGAAGCAAACAGGAAATAGTCTCGGGTATCACTCATAGTAGCTCTCGGGTTATATAATTTCCAGTTATAAAAACTTTAATAATCCAAGTTAACTTAATTTCTAAAACTATTCTTTTTAAATTGATAATTGTTGTTAAGTTGAAATATGTAATTAAAGGTTTCTAAAATAAAATGTTTTCAATTAATTAAGTTTAAGATGCTTTAAACTTATATTTTTAAAAGAGTTTGTTTTAAATAAAAACTTAACAAAGTAAGGAAATAATCAAATGTTTTACATTATTAACTTAACTGAAAAATAAATTAATTTACATTGTTAATGGTGATTAATTAACGAATGATTTATAATTACTTAATAAAGTAACTAAAGGATAAAATCCTCTCAGTTTGCCCATTAGTCTGCGGGTGATAAGCAGTGCTGAAGTTAAGTTTGGTTCCCAATGCGCATTGAAATGCCTCCTAAAATCTACTAGTGAAGATCGGGTCACAATCACTCCCTATATTGCTAGGTATATCATGGAGACGAACAATCTCTCTTATATACAACTTTGCCAGACTTGTTGTAACGATCCGTAAAATTCGATGATCAAAATGAGTTAAATTAATAAGATTTTTAATTAAATTTAGAAAGAAATAAAAATCTTATAATTTAAATTGGGGCGAATGTTAGAAGTTAGATGTAGCAATTGCAATTAAAATTAACAATTTAAAATAAAATTGCAATTATTTGAAGTAATGTAAATTGGCATACTTGGTTATAGGTTTAATATAAGAAAAAAAATAAAAATGTTGAATTAGTGAATCATTAATAAAAATATTAACTAGAATGGAATTCAAATTAATATAAAAATGAAATAGTGTAAATTGTTGCACTTGGATATAGAATTGAATTTAGTAATTAAAAGTAAGCTTTGAATTAACCAATGAAAGATGGTATTGATTAATATAGACTTAATAAAAAGGTTGAATTGAATCAATATATTTGAAACTAATTAATTGGTATGCACATTTATAATAAATGGGTTATTGCAAGAAATTGAAATTTGATACTATAGTGAATTAGAATTAAGATGAAAGGGGGAATATTGAAGTATGTAAGGTCTAATTGATTGCATTTAATAAATTGGGGAATAAAATTCGTTAAAGGTAATTAACTATTATGTTAATGTAAATTAAGAAAATATTTGAAATTTACATTAATTATATTTATAATATGGCTATTGGTTGAAGTATAAGAAGCTTAAGCGTAACCTTGGCTTGTAAACAATTATTATAAGTTGCATGTTGAATTTGTTGATTTAATTGGAATTGAAATTAAATTTTAATGAACAAATAAAGGTTACAATAACGGGAATATGAGTAAAACAAGTTGATAAATAGTAGGTGTAGTAATCCTAATTAACTTAAATAATTGTGATGTTTTATTTGATTGAAAGTAGTAGATTTGGAAAATGGATTTAAAATTATATCAACTGATACAATAATACATAATAAATGGAAAATTTATACAATCAATGTTAGATAAATAATCATAATGTTTGTTGTTGTTGATAAACGTTACTTTAATGATTGTTAAAATAATAACAGAAGTGTGAATGTAAATTTAATTGGTAAAAAGGATTGGACTAAGGAAATTTTATTAATTAGTTTTAAATCCTTAATTAATATATGTAATAGACAAGATTTCACAATTTGAAATATAGTCATTTATACAAATCTAAGATGTATATAGAAGTATCAGGGTAGTGAAACGTAAACAAATGTTAAATATGTTTATAGGATAATGATTGTTTGAATAATAAGACTGGGTATCAACATTTATTTATTTATTTGAATTTAAATTACGATAGTATGATTTATTTGTAATTAAATGAAAATTTAATATTTAAAATATTGCATAAATGGAAATGTAGATGAAATCTAAGAAAATAAATGTAAACAATCGTGAACCAATATAAATTGCATCCTTTTGATAACAATGAATTAAATAATAGAATGAAAAGTGAAATTAATAGAATTAGTGGAAATTTTATTTATAATTTTGAATTAATGAAATTGAGGATTTATATTGAAATTTATAAATTAATGTTCTATAAATTGACATTTAAATTTGTTTAAATCATTGTAAATGTTTGAGAAATATAAAAGTGATAAAATTGTCAATTATAGAAGTGAAATTAAAATTTTGATTTAATTGATTGATTTTTTTATTTAATTAATATAAAAATAACCATTTTGACCACTGACTCGGATTTCGACGAAACCAGTTTCTCGGACCCGTAATGGTGAATTATTGTAGGATTTCAAGTTTCGTAGCGATCGGGCTTGTCGTTTGATCGTACGAACTCGAAACGCTTTGAAATAAACGAAATTTAAATCAATTTGAAAAATATTGATTTTAGCATAACTTCTTCATACGATGCAATTTGAACCTGAAACCTTTTCCATTGCGTTTAAAATATTTTAAAACATCTATTGTGATATATGGGTTGACCCAATTTCGTTCCGGAGTCGAAACGGGCTTTTCGGGCCATATATCGTTCGACGCATTTATCAATCCGATCCATCTATTCTTTTCCAACCTTGTCTATAAATACCCGGTTATAAACCCTAGCCTACCTCCATTCTCATTTGTCTGTGCATACAATTCCTTGGCTCATCCTCTTTCCAGTGTCTACAAACCCTAATTTCAATTGCAATTCAAAAATCGAATGAAAATTCAATCTCCTCAAATACTATCAAATTTTATATAGATTCGAAGCTCTCGAAGAGCGTAACTCAGATCTGCAACTCGTTTTTATATTCGACCCATCGTTTGTCCAGAAATCGAAGAACAATTTTCGACCGTTCATCACGTCGGAATCAAACCAGTCCGATCGTCAAACCAATTCTGGGTATTGTAGAGTGGACCGAGGGATCGCATCGGCATAGTTTGTTCGTCAAGTTAATGGTTAGATCGTCGTCAAATCGGTGATTAGGGTTTCGAAATTAGGGGTTTTCGGTGGCGGCTGTCGCATTTTATCGCGACCTAGGTGGTCGTTCGCGTGGAGATGGTTGGCGTCGCGAAAAGGAGATGGTTCCCGTGTAGTTGTTGCGTTTTAGGGCAGCGCGTTGCGTGGGTTCGAACGGCATCAGGTTGCGTGCGTACTGAAGAAGGCAATTTGGGTTTTCTAGGTAAAGGCGATGACGTGGCCAAGGAAGATAAGTGTTCTATTTTATTATTTTTATTTTATTTAATTTTGTTTTCAAATGTTCAAATCGATGTAACTTTCACATACGATATACAATTTACGCGCGGTTTTCTACGCTAGGCTCGTGTTGGAATTCCGGACATCTTGGCACTGGTTTGGACGGATTTGAAGACTGTTCAATTTTTGGGTTTAAATTGGATTTGAATTCAATTTAAATTCAAAAGTTGAGTGTTTTAACCCACTCACAACTTCTAAAATTTCTTATGTTTGTTAAATTTAATTTTGTTGTGATTATGCATTAATTTATGACTGTTTCAGATATTTTTAATCATCATCTCAGTTAATTGCATTTATTCAAATTTAATTGTTATTTAATTTATTATGTAATATAACTGTCAGTTAATTTCCTGTTGTATATTATCAGTTATATATTGATATTGATTGTTGGTTCGGATGATGATTGTGATGGATGTATGATTTTATGATGGATGAATGAATGTTTTAATCATATCATCATAATCTGCAAGTTGTTATGCATTTAATTTTGATTCGGGATTACGGTTTGAAATGATACATGACCGTATTTTATTTTTAAATTACGGATTGAAATGATAAATATCCGTATCACTTGACCATAGGGTAGAAAATTATATACATACACCGTCGTCTATATATATATAATTATTTTGAAATGATTCTCTATGGTTTGGAAACTAATATACGGTTTAATAAATATTAATTTTTGATGTTATATAAATATTATTATATGTATATATAGTTAAAGTTCTTGAATTTGAGCTATGTATAAAATTGTTTAATAAAGGTAAGTTTAAATATGGAGTTTGATTATTTTATATTATATGGTTAAGCACCTACTAAGATATTTTATATATATGTATATAGAGAGAGAGAGTTTTAATGACTTAAATGAAATTTAAGTTGGAAGATAAATATGAAATTGGATTAAATTGAATTATTTAAGAATTGTACTTGAATAAATTTGATTTGAAATTTAAATAAAAAAGGAGATTTTTAAAGGGTATGATCTTAATAACTTGATTTTGGTTTAAAGGATTTAAATGATTATCAAGTCGATTTAAATGAATTTTATCAAGTTAATTAAATTGAAGGAATATCCAGTTCTTTGAAGTTTAAAAGTTTTACTTAAATGTTATTTGATTTATTAAGTAAACATTTCAAATCTGAATAATAGTAATTGAAATTGATATATATATATATATATATATGAAATTATAAAAGAATAAGTTTTGAAATTTTGGAATATTTAAAGCCTTGAAATATATTGGAATTGAAATGTTATTGAAAATGAAATGTTTCGAAGTTATGAAGCATTATGTTTTAAAGGTGTTAAAATTTAAATTGTTTGGTTTTGAAATATAAAATTTGGATGTGCTATGATTTTGAAAATGGGATATATTTGAAATAAAATATATTATATTGATTTGAATAAAAGGGATATCATATTGATTTGGTTTTAAATTGGAAAGGATATCGTATTTTTGAAATAACTATTATATCCTGGTTTTGAAGTACAAATTATTTTGAAATGACCGCGGTGTTATAATAACGTTTGGTTTATGAAGAGTCCGGGATCGGAAGTTGTCATGCTTCTGCCAACTCCGAAAACCACTTTAACAAGCGTGTACGCGGTGGAGATTCCAGAATGAAGTAGGATGGTAGCGGCGTTTCCTTTGAGGTAAATACGTGGACCCAACTCCCGTGAGTTGGCATAAGGTGGCTAAAACAGGAGCGATCGACGGGTTAATGAGGTACACCTTTGATCGGACACATCCCTTTGATATTATACTTTGACTTTTGGATTGATTCGGTGGCCACTTTTGATTTCTTTGATTTAGGGGTGTGGCTAGAGGTGGGCGGTAGCTGCGGCTATGCATTACCACCGACCCGGAAGCGTAATTGGTATATCTACCCTGGCATTGCCTAGTTTTGTCGTGTCACCTACCCTAGCGCGTCTTGTACGAGTTTAAATTGTACATACCTATGGAGTGCCCTCTGACGACGCCCGGTACGGGGGAGATTACGGTACTGTATAGACTATGGGAATCTAAAAATGTGTTAAGGTGGAAAAAGGTAAAGCCTTAACGCTATTTTCAGTATATTATACTTTACTTTAGACACTATTATGATAGCGTATATTACAACATAGTAGATAGTTTAACGGATCCTTAGGAGATGTGGATCCCGAGCATCTCTTGAGTTACTGCACTCACGTTAAACACTATATAGGAGATGTCAAATCCCATAAACATATCTGACGCCGTTCCACGCATATTATTTATTGTTAATTTAACTTACATAAGATCTTTTAGTTCTGACTCGAATGTTTTGTCTTTTCAATTCGCTCGGGTCAGTCTGAGCATTTCAGGATTTGGAAGACCGTATTCTGGAGGACGAAGACGAAGATTTATTATTATTTATTATTATATTCCACTACACACTTTATTCCGCTGCATCGATTATTATTCGCTGGTATGTGCAACTCTGATATGTACTGTATAAATATAATCAAATATTTTGTAAATAGCTTCATGAACTGTATATTTGATTATTATATTTTATCGTTCTGTCGATAGATTCTATTTTGTTTTTTCTTTCTTTCTTTGCTTTTTCTTATTTACCCCATAATAATCCACCCTTCTGTATGTTTTAAGCCTGATGTGTGTGGTTTATCGTCGATTTAAATCATACGAAATGGAGGGATGTTACATCTGGTATCAGAGCTTTGGTTTAGCGATAAACCATAGCTTTGTGGAGTCTGACTCTTTACTAATAGGGTAGTAATACCCTACGGGAGTCGCTGAGTGTGTGTGTGTGTGTGTCTATATATATATATATATATATATATATATATATATATATATGAGAGCGTATTTGTTAGTGTTATAAAAAGGTTTTTATATTGTGTTAATTTGTTCTGTTTGTTATTTATAAATTCTGGTTGGTGCATGGGACGCTATGACATCAATAGGGATTTCTAAACACTTAATAGGACAGACCAACACAATATTTGTTTTGAAATGTAGGCGAATGAAATAATTTTGCCTATTATATTTTCTATACATAAAATAATTTTTTATAAATAAGATATATGTTTGGTTGCTATATATTGGTTGTTAGGTAATGAAATTTATAAATAATAGCTGAAATGAAGTTGAAAATAAAATAAATGAAAATTGGAAATTTATAACTTAAGTTCCGGGGTTTTGAAATTTCTTTCAGATGATTTTGGAATATAGTAATAATATTATTAGAAGTATTTTCTAATATAAATATTTCAATATAATTTGAAAAGAATTGTTTTAAAGGAATTTTTAAAAAGAAATAAGTTATCTAATCCCCTCTCTATCGCTGGAAAACAATTTCGGCGATGGCGGCCGCATCATCGACATTCATTTTCGAGTTTCAAAGTGGGAAGACCACTATAGTAGTTTTGCTACAGATTTATTTTAATTAACAAATATGAATTTTAATTATTTTAAATATAATTGGATATGTATGTTGTAAGTATATTTATCTATTATTTTAAAACAATTTTTGAATAAGGCCCGGTATTTAAATTCTTAAGTTTCCGTTAAATGATAGTTTCAATTAGTATAGTGGAATGGAGTTTAACTGATAAATTGAAACCCTAAATGAAATAAGAGATTAAATGTTGAGTTGTAAATGAAACTATGAGAAAGTTGAATTTGTAACTTATAAACCAAAAGTTATAATTATTGAATATTAGATTAAATTAAAAGAAATGAGATAAATTTGTATAATTTTCAATTACATTCTTAAAAGCATATATATATATATATATATATATATATATATATATATATAACTTACCCAACAATAAAAGTTACAATGTTTAATAAGAAATGATAATAGAATATTATACAAGTAAAAATTTGAAGTAATGAAAGTAATTAATGGCATTCTTTAATAAATAAGAATTTGGTGTTGTAGTTGTTATAAACTTAAGTATAGTTGAAATACTGCTAATTAAATATAATTGAAGGCACGTATTGTAAGTAAGAAATTTTAAACTAAGTAAATGAGTTGAGGTTATTTCTAAATAAAATTATAAGAAATAAATGAAAAAATAAAAAGATAAACCGTTATATGAATGAAAAGAGAAATCAACCAATAAATGTATGAATGGAATTAATAAGGATAAACTAAATCTGTTGTTTGAAAATTGTTGTTGTGTGTTTTGGTTTATGGTTGTTTGGGTAAGGACACTTTTAAAATTGTCTGGATGTATGAATAATCTATTTAGCTTCATCAGAGACTGTTGAGTAAATGGTGCGCTCAGTAGTTTATTTTTCATTCTATAAAATTTAAAGTTTTGAACCCGAATGACTATTTGTTTTGTTTGATTGAATGGTTGATTTGCATATGATGTGTATGCTGCGGTTGCAAGTGATTGTTGTTGTTTGTATTGATTTGTTATTATGATTGAAACCACTTTAATATTTCATTTTATATAATTGTTAACTCTTTTCAAATTATATAAGTAAAATACAGGTTATGGAAGCAATTGCTACTGCTTTTGGTTCCATAAATAAGCGTTATTTGTCCGACAAATAGGTATGTTTTCGGATTACGGTTTATAGCGCTATTATATTATTTTTCCCTTGTTGGGATATAAATTATTTTGAAAAATATATTTATATATTGTTATATTTGATATTATATTTTCTCCCGAGCCACTCCGTACAAAGGAGACACTGCCGAAATTTTTCGTAAATTTTAGACTTAGAAAATATTTTGAAAATGTTTTCCAAACTTTATTAATTTAAGTATAAAAAGATCTATTGGTTATAAGTTGGTATATTTTATTTAAATAAATTAATTTTGAAAAATGTATTTGTCTATAAATTAAATGTTTTAAGTAAGATATATGGATTTCCTAATTCTTCTTTTCCCTTCTTTTCCTTTTCGGGGACGAAAAGTTTTGAGTGGGGGAGAGTGTAACGACCTGTAAAATTCGATTATTAAAATGAGTTAAATTAATAAGATTTTTAATTAAATTTAGAAAGAAATAAAAATCTTATAATTTAAATTGGGGCGAATGTTAGAAGTTAGATGTAGCAATTGAAATTAAAATTAACAATTTAAAATAAAATTGCAATTATTTGAAGTAATGTAAATTGGCAAACTTGGTTATAGGTTTAATATAAGAAAACAAATGGAAATGTTGAATTAGAATCATTAATAAAAATATTAACTAGAATGGAATTCAAATTAATATAAAAATGAAATAGTGTAAATTGTTGCACTAGGATATAGAATGGAATTTAGTAATTAAAAGTAAGCTTTGAATTAACCAATGAAAGAATGGTATTGATTAATATAGACTTAATAAAAAGGTTGAATTGAATCAATCTATTTGAAACTAATTAATTGGTATGCAAATTTATAATAAATGGGTTATTGCAAGAAATTGAAATTTGATACTATAGTGAATTAGAATTAAGATGAAAGGGGGAATATTGAAGTATGTAAGGTCTAATTGATTGCATTTAATAAATTGGGAATAAAATTCATTAAAGATAATTAACTATTATGTTAATGTAAATTAAGATTTGAAATTTATGTTAATTCTATTCATAATATGGCTATTGGTTGAAGTATAAGAAACTTAAGCGTAACCTTGGCTTGTAAACAATTATTATAAGTTGCATGTTGAATTTGTTGATTTAATTGGAATTGAAATCAAATTTTAATGAACAAATAAAGGTTACAATAACGGAAATATGAGAAAACGAAGTTGATAAATAGTAAGTGTAGTGATCCCAATTAACTTAAAAATTGTGAAGTTTTATTTGGTTGAAAGTAGTAGATTTGGGAAATAGATTTAAAATTATATCAATTGATACAATAATACGTAATAAATGTAAAATTTATACAATCAATGTTAGATAAATAATCATAATGTTTGTTGTTGTTGATAAACGTTACTTTAATGATTGTTAAAATAATAATGGAAGTGTGAATGTAAATTTAATTGGTAAAAAGGATTGGACTAAGGAAATTTTATTAATTAGTTTTAAAACCTTAATTAATATGTGTAATAGATAAGATTTCACAATTTGAAATATAGCCATTTATACAAATCTAAGATGTATATAGAAGTATCAGGGTAATGAAACGTAAACAAATATTAAATATGTTTATAGGATAATGATTGTTTGAATAATAAGAATGGGAATCAACATTTATTTATTTATTTGAATTTAAATTACGATAGTATGATTTATTTGCAATTAAATGAAAATTTAATGTTTAAAATATTGCATAAATGGGAATGTAGATGAAATCTAAGAAAATAAATGTAAACAATCGTGAACCAATGTAAATTGCATCCTTTTGATAACAATGAATTAAATAATAGAATGAAAAGTGAATTTAATAGAATTATTGGAAATTTTATTTATAATTTTGAATTTAATGAAATTAAGGATTTATATTGAAATTTATAAATTAATCTTCTCTAAATTGACATTTAAATTTGTTTAAATCATTGTAAATGTTTGAAAAATATAAAAGTGATGAAATTGTCAATTGTAGAAGTGAAATTAAAAATTAGATTTAATTGATTGATTTTTTTTTGTTTAATTAATATAAAAATAGCCATTTTGGCCACTGACTTGGATTTTGACGAATCCCGTTTCATTGGATCCGTAACGGTGAATTATTGTAGAATTTCAAGTTTCGTAGCGATCGGGCTTGTCGTTTGATCGTACGGACTCGAAACGCCTTGAAATAAACGAAATTGAGATCAATTTGAAAAATATTGATTTTAGCATAACTTCTTCATACGATGCATTTTGAACCTGAAACCTTTTCCATTGCGTTTAAAATATTTTAAAACATCTATTTTGATATATGGGTCGACCCAATTTCGTTCCGGATTCGAAACGGGCTTTCGGGCCATATATCGTTCAGCGCGTTTATCAGTCCAGTCCATCTATTCTTTTCCAACCTTGTCTATAAATACCCAGTTATAAACCCTAGCCTACCTCTATTCTCATTTGTCTGTGCATACAATTCCTCAGCTCATCCTCTTCCCAATGTCTGCAAACCCTAATTTCAATTGCAATTCAAAAATCGAATGATCAAATACTATCAAATTTTATATGGATTCGAAGCTCTCGAAGAACGTAACTCGGATCTGCAACTCATTTTTGATTCGACCCATTGTTTGTCTAGAAATCGAAGAACAATTTTCGGCCGTTCATCACGTCGGAATCAAAGCAGTCCGATCGTCAAACCAATTCTGGGTATTGTAGAGTGGACCGAGGGGATCGCAACGGCATAGTTTGTTCGTCAAGTTAATGGTTAGATCGTCGTCAAATCAGTGATTAGGGTTTCGAAATTAGGGGTTTTGGGTGGCGGCCGTCGCGTTTTGTCGCGACCTGGGTAGTCGTTCGCATAGAGATGGTCGGCGTCGCGAAAGGGGGTGGCTCCAATGTAGTTGCGGCGTTCCAGGGCAGCGCGTTGCGTGGGTTCGAAAGGCATCCGGTTGCGTGCGTACTTAAGAAGGCGATTTGGGTTTTTTGGGTAAAGGAGATGACGTGGCCAAGGAAGATAGGTGTTCTATTTTATTATTTTTATTTTATTTAATTTTGTTTTTAAATGTTCAAATCGATGTAACTTTCACATACGATATGCAATTTACGCGCAGTTTTCTACGCTAGGTTCGTATTGGAATTCCGGACATTTTGGCACTTGTTTGGATGGATTTGAAGACTGTTTAATTTTCGGGTTTAAATTGGATTTTATTTCAATTTAAATTCAAAAGTTGAGTGTTTTAACACACTCATAACTTCTAAAATTTCTTATGTTTATTAAATTTAATTTTGTTGCGATTATGCATTTATTTATGACTGTTTCGGATATTTTTAATCATCATCTCAGTTAATTGCATTTATTCAAATTTAATAGTTATTTAATTTATTATTTAATATAGCTGCCAGTTAATTTCCTGTTATATATTATCAGTTATATATTGATATTGATTGTTGGTTTCGGATGATGATTGTGATGGATGTATGATTTTATGATGGATGACTGATGTTTTAATTATATCATCATAATCTGCAAGTTGTTATGCATTTAATTTTGATTCGGGATTGCGGTTTGAAATGATATATAACCATATTTTATTTTTAAATTACGGGTTGAAATGATAAATACCTGTATCACTTGACCATAGGGTAGAAAATTTTATACAGACACCGTGGTCTATATATATATAATTATTTTGAAATGATTTTCTATGGTTTGGAAAGTAATATACGATTTAATAAATATTAATTTTTGATGTTATATAAATATTGTTATATGTATATATAGTTAAAATTCTTGAATTTAAGCTATATATAAAATTGTTTAATAAAGATAAGTTTAAATATGGAGTTTGATTATTTTATATTATATGGTTAAGCACCTATTAAGATATTGTGTATATATATATAGAGTTTAAATGACTTAAATGAAATTTAAGTTGGAAGACAAATATGAAATTGGTTTAAATTGAATTATTTAAGAATTGTACTCGAATAAATTTGATTTGAAATTTAAATAAAAATGGAGATTTTTAAAGGGTATGATCTTAATAACTTGATTTTGGTTTAAAGGATTTAAATGATTATCAAGTCGATTTAAATGAATTTTATTAAGTTAATTAAATTGAAGGAATATCCAGTTCTTTGAAGTTTCAATGTTTTACTTAAATGATATTTGATTTATTAAGCAAACATTTCAAATCTGAACAATAGTAATTGAAATTGATATATATATATATATATATATATATATATATATATATATATATATGAAATTATCAAAGAATAAGTTTTGAAATTTTGAAATATTTAAAGCCTTGAAATATATCGGAATTGAAATGTTATTGAAATTGAAATGTTTCAAAGTTATGAAGCATTAAGTTTTTAAGGTGTTAAAATTTCAATTGTTTGGTTTTGAAATATAAAATTTGGAAGTGCTATGATTTTGAAAAAGGGATATATTTGAAATAAAAAGATATTATATTAATTTGAAATAAAAGGGATATCATATTGATTTGGTTTTAAATTGGAAAGGATATCGTATTTTTGAAATAACTATAATATCCTGATTTTGAAGTATAAATTATTTTGAAATGACCGCGGTGTTATAATAAGTTTTGTTGTTGAAGTGTCCGGGATCGGAATTTGTCATAGATCGGAATTTGTCATACTCCCTGCCAACTCCGAAAACCACTATAACAACCGTGTACGCAGTGGAGATTCCAGAATGAAGTAGGATGGTGGCGGCGTTTCCTTTGAGGTAAATACGTGGACTCAACTCTCGTGAGTTGGCATAAGGTGGCTAAAACAAGAGCGGTCGACGGGTTAATGAGGTAGCACTTTTGATCGGACACATCCCTTCGATATTATACTTTGACTTTTGGATTGATTCGGTGGCCAATTTTGATTTCTTTGATTTGGGGGTGTGGTTCGAGGTGGGCGGTAGCTGTGGCTATGCATTACCATCGCCCCGGAAGCGTAATTGGTATATCTACCCTGGCATTGCCTAGCTGTGTCGTATCACCTACCCTAGCGCGCCTTGTATGAGTTTGTTTTGTACCATACCTATGGAGTGCCCTCTGACGACGCCCAGTACGGGGGAGATTACGGTACTGTATAGACTATGGGAATCTAAAAATGTGTTAAGGTGGAAAATGTAAAGCCTTAAAGCTATTTTCAATATATTATACTTTACTTTAGACATTATTATAATAGCGTATATTACTACATAGTAGATAGTTTAATGGATCCTTAGGAGATGTGAATCCCGAGCATCTCTTGAGTTACTACACTCACGTTAGACACTGGATAGGAGATGTCAAATCCCTTAAACATATCTGACGTCGTTCCACTCATACTATTTATTGTTAATTTAACTTACATAAGATCTTTTAGTTCTAACTCGAGTGTTTTATCTTTTCAATTCGCTCGGGTCAGTCTGAGCATTTCAAGATTTGGAAGACCGTATTCTGGAGGACGAAGACAAAGATTTATTATTATTTATTATTATATTCCACTACACATTTTATTCCGCTGCAGCAATTATTATTCGTTGGTATGTGCAACTCTGATATGTATTGTGTAAATATAATCAAATATTTTGTAAACAACTTCATGAACTGTATATTTGATTATTATATTTTATCGTTCCGCTGAAAGATTCTATTTCGTTTGTTCTTTCTTTCTCTGCTTTTTCTTATTTACCCCATAACTATCCGCCCTTCTGTATGGTTTAAGTCTGACGTGTGTGGTTTATCGTCGATTTAAATCATACGAAAAGACGGGACGTTACACTTGCTGCCGTTCGATTAGATTTTACTGGAACGAAGTGGGCAGTCTTGATTAAATGATCCACAATAACCCAAATCGCCTAATTCCCTTTTTGAGTTCTTGGCAAACTGTCTATGAAATCCATAGACACTTGATCCCACTTCCATTTAGGTACTTCCAACGGCTGAAGTAAACCCGCCATTTTCTTTTGATCACTTTTAATTTGCATTTCATCACGATCAATTATCTTATTAGATATAATTGAGTTTGACAACTTATAAATTTGAAGTTGTTCGAATAAAATATAACTTGAAGAAAAGTTAAAGTCAAAATAGGTTGATTTTGGAAATAATTAATTTCAAAGGAGTAGTTCAACAAATAGTTTCAGCCTGTTCGAAATTAACAATAACATGCTGTAGGAATCAACTCAACAATTCAAAATCAAATTCAAATCAAGGGTAACAATTCCTGATCAAAGAAATTGGAGCCTGGAATAAGAAGCCTACTACTCTGTCTCTCATTTCCAGGCCTCTGCTCTCAAATCATAGGTGAGCAAACTGACCTTAAATCTGCCATGATATCTTGATGTTACATATTTAAAGTTGTTGTTTGTATGAATGTTATTATGCCTGCATATCTGGTGTGTGTGTGTATACACATATATATTATTATATGCATGTTTATTACAGGTATTTATACCTCTGTTTAAAACATTCACAGGCTAAGAGCAGCACAAATAAATCTATATCTTCCCAAATAAACATTTCTAGGTGATGATTTCTAAATGAAAATGTATTTAAACAATGTGATGTCAACCTTAAAAAATAATATCAAGTATATCTTTCAAGTAATTATTTTTAAATGCAAAATTACAGTATAATCATTTAAAAACAAGAAAATCAAGTAGCGAGATTTCACGTTTGAATTATATAAATTGATTTATAGTAAAGAATGATGATTTTTAAGGTTAAAATTATGATTTTTAAGTTTGGGGTCATCATGAATTCTGGAGTTGATCAGATGTTGGTTTTTTGTAAATTACTGGCGATTGGCGAAAATATGGTGAACGAAATCAAGCTTGGAGGAGGATCGTGTGTCGTAGATCAGGCGAAAAATGCAATTTTATTTTTCTGATCATCATTGATGACGATAAGATGGTAAGTAGGGTTTAGGGGTAGTTTTGTTCGTTTGGGTTTTGATGATTAATGCATCGTCGTTGAGGACAATCAGGTGATTGGACCAGGGGGAATAAATTCTTGAGTCATCGGGGCAACTCTGGTTGGAGTGGCATGGTTGATGGTGGTTGGGATCGTCGGGAAGAGGAAGTTTTGTCGTCGGTAGTTGGGTTCAGTAAATTACGTGATGGCTTGATTTCTATTCAATTCGAATTTGGACGAACTGGGTAGTGGAGTTTGTCGTCAACGTCTAATGCAATGAAGAAAACAATTTGGTATCAAAGCTAGGCTTCGATCCTAGGAGCTGTTGTAACGACCCGTAAATTTTCAATAATTAAAGCTGTCAATTTAATAAGATTTTGGTAAATATTTTGGAAGAAATAAAAACTTTGTAATTTAATAATGAAATGAACGCCAAAATGAGATGTAATAATGTACTTAAAAAAACTAATTATTAACAATTGAAATGAAATTACAATTTATTGAAGTAATGTAAATTGTTATACTTGGCTATAAATTTATGTAAGAAAAAAAATGCAAACGTTAAAATCTATAAATGATTTAGTATGAAATAAATGACCATTGAATAAAGATTTGGTATATAAGAATGGTAACGTATGTTTATGAACAGTGAATTCAAAGGCGTGATTAAAAGTTGTAGTAACGGTTGTAAGTTACTATTTAATGGGTCTATTAATCTAGTTGTAAACGTTACATTTAGGTATAAAAATGGATATAAGTAAATAAATGCAAGTTTGTGCGGGTAAATGAATTAAGTGTATAATTTATGGTAATTGAATGAATTAAACATTATGTAAGCAATTACGATAATTAGTGGACATAATAAACTTGAGTGTAATATAAAGATAAGGATAACATTTATTGCAAGTTACATTTATTTAGATTGCTAAATTTAAAGTAAGAAATCAATTACACTTAAATGTAAGTAAATTTTCATTTATATGAGATAGGACATTAATTGTAAAGTGTGAATGTAATGACATAAATGGAAATGTATATTTTATCCGTAAGATGAAATAAAGGAATGAAACGAAGTTGGATAAATGGATTGAGGTTTTAATTATAATAAATGTATATATTTAGCAAACTCAATATAATTGAAAATAACAGTTATTATAATAGAAAGACGAAAAATTGAATATATATTTATGTAATGAATGATAAACAAATAATAACTAGGTTTATAGAGTGATAATAGATTTATAAAAAGAAAAGAATTGAAGCAAGGCAATTATTGGAAATTAAATTAAATGGGAATTCAATTCATAACAAATAGATTTATGGTAAAAGAATGAAATTAATTACTTTGATAATTGAAAATTTGGGTGAATTAGGAAGATATAAATTAGTATCTAAACCAATGTTAATATGGATTTGTTGGGAATTTAAAACTTATACTTTTAAATTAAAATACAGTGTTTACACGTAATGACTTTCTATATTTTATTCACCATTTCCCTATGTTTGTTTCTCAAATTTTTATTTTCTATTTTGGTTGTGTACACTTTGAATATATTTATTTGATTTTTGATTAATTTCACTAATAATAATAGCTTAGAAATTTCAAGAGATATAGGTTACCTGTTTTATGTATTTGTTGCCTTTTCATTTCATGCAAACAAAGAAAAAGATATATAGACAAGATTCTTTCCCTTAAATTGTGCCTCCTTAATTGCCTATCTTTTAGTTCCTACCTCCTTAATTATATTCTAGCCATGCATTCATTCCACAAATCACGTACAAAATAATTCCTTAACATTTCATTCCTCCCTTTCCTCTTTATTTTCTAAACTTTCCATTTAATTTCCCTTGCCATTCCCTTCCTTTAGCCGTTCAAATCCTTTGGGAAACCCTAGCCGCCACTTTGATTCACGTACAAATTAGCATCTCAATTTCTCATTTCCCTTTTGAGTGAAAAAAATATATATTCAAGTTCTCAATTCCATGGCCTCCTCTTCTTCTTCCTTCTCTTTCTCCTCTTTTTCATTTTGTTTTCCTTTTGTTTTCTTCATGCTAGTTCAGCCACCACCTTGTTCACCTCTCCACCATAATTCCGACCTCATCCTCTCTCCACCACCTCCATAACCGATCCCGCATGCCACCAAAACAATCATGGCCAAGACCACATGATGTTTAAGGCCAAGGTTATGCCAATTGTTCCATATTCTTTTCATTTTTTTTTTGATTTACAATCTTGTGTTGAATTATATCCTTATAATTTGTGTATTTGTTTATGTACAAGATTTGAATCTTGACTCTCCATCACTCAAGTATAGTCGTGCTTTGTCGTGCTTTGCGGAGTTTAGATTTGTATCTTGAATTTGATTTCTAGCTTTAAAAAGGTGAGTTTCATCTCTTTAGACATACGTACTTTAAATTTGTGAAACGATGACATGTGAATTGTAAAAATTAATATGTTATGTTATTATGTTCATATATGCCTGTGATAAATCTATATTATGTTAAATATTGCTATATCCCTGTTACACCATCTGTTATGATTTTATTTGTTATACTGTTGTTTATTTTCTGTTTATCACACTACAAGTTCCCTATCACCATGGGTTGAAATGATACATACCCGAACGAACATTAGATTAAGGAAAAATCACTATGGGCTGAAATGATAGGCTCGAGTGATTTTATTGTATTTATTTTACTTGGGATTGCGGGTTTGAAATGATAGAACCTGGATTTTTCTTCTTAAATTACGGATTGAAATGATATATTATCCGTATCACTTGACCTAGGTTAGAAAATATTATTAGGCCCATGGTTATATTTTTAAATGATATTTTCCTAAAAATTTATTAAGTATTTTAAATATTTCTGAAATTATTAAGTATTTTGAAATTATAAATATATGAAAATTTTAACTTAATTTGGTTTAATGCTTTAAAGTGTAAAGAAATATTGTTTTTCTATAAGTTAAAATTTTTATAAGTTAATTGGTTTTGAATGGAATTTAAAGAGTCTTATTTATGATAAATAACTTAATAATTAAGTTTGATTTAATTTGGAATCTTAAATCTAACCTAGTAATTGTAATAAAGGTTGTTTCCCAGGATGGACATATTTTGTAAAATAAACAATGTATTTTTGAATAAATAAAATGAAATACATTTCTATGTGACATATGTAATAAGTTTTGGAATCATAGTGGAATTGATGTCTAAAGGAATAAATTTGTAAAGAATTTGATTGTTTTAACTATGATAAAATATTATTTTATAAAATGTTATATTTTGTAAGATAAATAGCTATGACTTTAAAACGGAAAATGTAAGTTAAACACACACGTGAGATGTAAGTTTAATTAATATTTAAATTGATTAATATAATAAATGTTCTTTATTGTAATAATAGAAATGAAAGAAATGTGTAAAGTTCTAATTAATGCAAGAAACATGTAATGTTTTAATTAATGAAAGAAAAGTGTAAGTTTTAATTAATGAAAGAAACGTGTAAGTTTCTAATTAATGAAAGAAACGTGTAAAGTCCAAATTAATGAGAGAACATGTAAGTTTTAATTAATGCTAGAAACATTTAAAGTTTTAATTAATGAAAGAAACATGTAAAGTTTTAATTAGTGTGGTATTGATTAAATTAATAAACTCTATGTACTGTAAAAGGAATGTAAATTAAAACATACATTTGATAATGTAAGTTTTAATTAGTGTAATATTGATTAAAATGATAAATGCTCTTTATTATAATAAATGTAAGTTAAAACGTACATTTGACATGTAAGTTTTAATCAATGTAATGGTGCATTTTAAATTGATTAAAATGATAAATGTTGCTTACTGTAATAATAAAATGTAAGTTGATAACATACATTTGATAAGCAAGTTTTAATTTATGTACATGGCATACTTTAAATGATTAAAATAATAAAGTTTCTTTATTGTAATAATAATGTAAGTTAATAAGGTACTTTTAACTTAACATAAGAATTTCGGCTTTAAATTGGATATTACAGTAACAAAGTTTATTTAACTATAAGGCTATGATAAAAGGACCATTTTAAATTTGTAAGCGTATAAATACTTTGATTATATAAAATGTTAAAGTGGAAAGTATTACATTCCAAAAGTGCTAAGATTCCTCAAGGTAACATTTCCAAAATGCTACGATAATTTAAAGGAATATTTCAAGTTTAATAAATTGAAAGAAATATTCAATGATTTGGGTTTTATTTAAATGATATATTATTGAATTATTTTTGAAATGTAAATGATACTATTGTGATATGGTTTTGAAATAAGTATGATATTTTGGTTTTGAAAGTATATACTATTTTGAAATAAATTATATGATTTTGAAATGGATATACTAATTTGGTTTTGAAAGTATAAATGATTTTGAAATAAATATCCATGGGTTATAATAACGTTTGGTTGTTAAATAGACCGGGATCGGAAGTTGTCATACTCTCTGCCAACTCCGAAAACCACTTTAACAACCGTGTACGCGGTGGAGATTCCAGAATGAAGTAGGATGGTGGTTGCGTTTCCTTTAAGGTAAATACGTGGACCCGACTCCCGTGAGTTGGCATAAGGTGGCTAAAACAGGAGCGATCGATGGGTTAATAAGGTAGCACCTTTGATCGGACACATCCCTTCGATATTATACTTTGACTTTTGGATTGTTTCGGTGGCCACTTTTGATTTTTATTTGGGGTGTGGCTTGAGGTGGGTGGTAGCTGCGCGCTACGCGTTACTACCGACCCGGAAGCGTAATTGGTATATCTAACCTGGCATTGCCTAGTTGTGCCGTGTCACCTACCCTATCACGCCTTGTACGAGTTTGATTTTCTCCCGTAGCCCGTGTGGTATCCTCTGGTGGCTTCCTGATCAGGAGGGACTATGATATTGGATGGGCTACTGGGACTATTACATGTTAAGGGCTATATGGGTGACCCCTTAATGCTATGAAAAAGTAAGTTTATTTTACTATAGACATTATTATAATTGCGAAATATTACTACATAGTAAATAGTTTAACGGGACTATTACATGTCTGTGATCTGTGATTTATTTATTTACTATTTATGCTGTGTTTTGCCAAATTTATTTTACAATTCGGTATTTTGAGTAATTCAAGTCTGACATGTGCGGATGCGAATGGTTGAAAATATAGGTCCGTTACATTTGGTATCAGAGCTTTGGCTCTATGCAATACTTAGCATACATGGTAAATTTATTTACAAAATCACTTTCATTCGAGTGTGAATCTCTTCCTTTTTGACTCGATTCCTTTTGAATTTTGGAACGTTCTCTGCGGTTCCAAAATACATTCTTGTCCCCACTTTTCATCTCCTTTTGATTATGGAGTGTCCCATACCTCCACTTCGAATGATCCTTAGAATGAGTCGGCGATCTCGCCAATCTTTGAATGACTTGTAAAGGGGTGGAACTTCTTTACCATAGGCATCGATTCACTGGAGATTTATATATCCTCGGATTAGATGCTAGTATCTCTTGTTATCCTAAATTCTATCTCTTGAGATCAGATGTAGATTTACCCTAGAACTCTACATCGATCTTATTCTTTAAGTCACGGTTGACCCGGTTAAGGTTGCCCGCGATTTTTGTAAGCTTATCCATTCCTTATTCTGTCAATTTAATCATCTTATCTTTTGTTTCCAACTTATCTTCGAATCAGAATTCTCTTGACTTGAGTCAATCAAATTTGAATCCCTATTCTTTCTTTGTAAACCTATATTTAATTTTTTTTTATATTGTGTTGTTTGAGTTGTTGATGTTGATTTGGGTTTTCGATCGATTCGTCTGATCAACGCTATCTATAGGATTTCCAAAACACTTGAACAGAGCAAACTGACACCATATTGATTTCAAAATTTAGTAATGATAAATTTTGTATAACTATATTATGTATGAGTTTGATTTTCTGAATTCTGATAATTTATTGAATAGGGTATTAAGAAATAATATTTGACTTTATATATAGCTTGTAACCATTAACTTTTGTTTCATATATGAATAATTGAACTATAAAACATAGTTTTAAATTAATTTGCAAATTTAGATGAATTTAAAATCAAGAATTTGAGAATTTAATTTCCGATGATTTCGAACTTTGGTTTAAAGTTTTAAAAGATATTATTTGAAGTATTTTCCAATTAGAAATAGTTTTTAAAGAATTTTCAAGTTTTAAATCAGTGCTCTTCTCTTTGTCGTTGGAAAATAGTTTCGGTGATGACTGCAACATCATCGATATTCAATTTCAAATTTCAAAGTGAAGAGACCATTCTGTAGTTTTGCTTTAGTCTTGCTTTGGAGAATTAAATTGATTTGGATTTCTAAAATATGACTTGACTTATAATATATATTGATATATGATGTAAATTTGATTTGATATATATATTGTGTATGCATATATTTAGTTATTTACCTCTAAAAATTGTTTGAAGTTAATCGAAAAATTAATTCTTGAATTTTATCTTAAAGGATGATTTAAAATTTAAAATCAATCAAAATTTTGAATAAATACTTAAGCTTGAATAATTGAATTAGAAGGTTTCTTTGTATAATACTCAATTACATTCTAATATAACTTACCTAAATTATTCAGAAGTTGAATATGTAATTGGATAAAATACAATATAAAAAGGATTTTTATAAATAAAATTTAAGTAGTTATAATAAATGTTATACACTTAAATTTTAGTTATAAAAGATTAATAGGGGTAAACAGAATAAAAGTTAATTGAATAACTTACAATATAATGGTGATAAAGGAATTTATAAATAAAGTGGAGAAGATATAATAAGTGTAAATAAACATAATATATATGATTAGATATATTAAGTGGAATAAATTTAATAATAATTTTGGAATAAAGAAGAATTAAATTTATTGAATAAATTATGAGTATAATAAATGATTTCAAATTCATGACTTTGGAAAATTGTTAATTTTAGAAAATAAAATTTGAAATAGTTAAGATTTATTTAACTTAAGTGAAATCAAATGGATGAAATCAATTATTAATTTAAGTTGAAGTTTCCATGGATTTAAATTTTTTTATCTTCTTTGTTGTCGAATCTCTTTTCTGTTAGGTTGTTCTATTCTCATACCTCTTCCTTTTCGGGGACGAAAAGTTTTGAGTGGGGGAGAGTGTAACGACCCGTAAATTTTCAATAATTAAAGCTGTCAATTTAATAAGATTTTGGTAAATATTTTGGAAGAAATAAAAACTTTGTAATTTAATAATGAAACGAATGCCAAAATGAGGTGTAAGAATGTACTTAAAAAAACTAATTATTAACAATTGAAATGAAATTATAATTTACTGAACTAATGTAAATTGTTATACTTGGCTATAAATTTATGTAAGAAAAAAAATGCAAACATTAAAATTTATAAATGATTTAGTATGAAATAAATGACCATCGAATAAAGATTTGGGATATAAGAATGGTAACGTATGTTTGTGAACAATGAATTCAAAGGTGTGATTAAAAGTTATAGTAACGGTTGTAAGTTACTATTTAATGGGTCTATTAATCTAGTTGTAAACGTTACATTTAGGTATAAAAATGGATATAAGTAAATAAATGTAAGTTTGTGCGGGTAAATGAATTAAGTGTATAATTTATGGTAATTGAATGAATTAAACATTATGTAAGCAATTATGATAATTAGTGGACACAATATACTTGAGTGTGATATAAAGATAAGGATAACATTTATTGCAAGTTACATTTATTTAGGCTGCTAAATTTAAAGTAGGAAATCAATTACACTTAAATGTAAGTAAATTTTCATTTATATGAGATAGGACAGTAACTGTAAAGTGTGAATGTAATGACATAAACGGAAATGTATATTTTATCCATAAGATGAAATAAAGGAATGAAACCAAGTTGGATAAATGGATTGAGTTTTTAATTATAATAAATGTATATATTTAGCAAACTCGATATAATTGAAAATAACAGTTATTATAATAGAAAGATGAAAATTTGAATATATATTTATGTAATGAATGATAAACAAATAATAACTAGGTTTATAGAGAGATAATATATTTATAAAAAGGAAAGAATTGAAGCAAGGCAGTTATTGGAAATTAAATTAAATGGGAATTCAATTCATAACAAATAGATTTATGGTAAGAGAATGAAATTGATTACTTTGCTAGTTGAAAATTTGGGTGAATTAGGAAGATATAAATTAGTATCTAAACCAATGTTAATATGGATTTATTGGGAATTTAAAACTTATACTTTTAAATTAAAATACAGTGTTTACACGCAATGACTTTCTATATTTTATTTTCTATTTCCCTATGTTTGTTTCTCAAATTTTTATTTTCTATTTTGGTTGTATACACTTTGAATATATTTATTTGATTTTTGATTGATTTCACTAATAATAATAGCTTAGAAATTTCAAGAGATAAAGGTTACCTGTTTTATGTATTTGTTGCCTTTTCATTTCGTGCAAACAAAGAAAAAGATATATAGACAAGATTCTTTCCCTTAAATTGTGCCTCCTTAATTGCCTATCTTTTAGTTCCTACCTCCTAAATTATATTCTAGCCGTGTATTCATTCCACAAATCACGTACAAAATAATTCCCTAACATTTCATTCCTCTTTTGCCTTTTTATTTTCTAAACTTTCCATTTAATTTCCCTTGCCATTCCCTTCCTTTAGCCGTCCAAATCCTTTGGGAAACCCTAGAAGCCACTTTGATATTCACGTACAAATTAGCATCTCAATTTCTCATTTCCCTTTTGAGTGAAAAAAATATATATTCAAGTTCTCAATTCCATGGCCTCCTCTTCTTCTTCCTTCTCTTTCTCCTCTTTTTCATTTTGTTTTCCTTTTGTTTTCTTCATGCTAGTTCAGCCACCACCTTGTTCACCTCTCCACCATAATTCCGACCTCATCCTCTCTCCACCACCTCCATAACTGATCCCGCATGCCACCAAAACTATCATGGCCAAGACCACATGATGTTTGAGGCCAAAGTTATGCCATTTGATCCATATTCTTTTCATTTTTTTTGATTCACAATCTTGTGTTGAATTATATCCTTATAATTTGTGTATTTGTTTATGTACAAGATTTGGATCTTGACTCTCCATCACTCAAGTATAGTCGTGCTTTGTCGTGCCTTGTCGTGCTTTGCAGAGTTTAGATTTGTATCTTGAATTTGATTTCTAGCTTTGAAAAGGTGAGTTTTATCTCTCTAGACATACGTACTTTTAATTTGTGAAACAATGACATGTGAATTGTATAAATTAATACGTTATGTTATTATGTTCATATATGCCTGTGATAAATCTATATTATGTTAAATATTGCTATATCCCTGTTACAGCATCTGTTATGATTTTATTTGTTATACTGTTGTTTATTTCCTGTTTATCACACTGCAAGTTCCCTATCACTATGGGTTGAAATGATACATACCCGAACGAACATTAGATTAAGGAAAAATCACTATGGGCTGAAGTGATAGGCTCGAGTGATTTTACTGTATTTATTTTACTTGGGATTGCGGGTTTGAAATGATAGAACCTGGATTTTTCTTCTTAAATTACGGATTGAAATGATATATTATCCGTATCACTTGACCTAGGTTAGAAAATATTATACAGGCCCATGGTTATATTTTTAAATGATATTTTCCTAAAAATTTATTAAGTATTTTAAATATTTCTGAAAATTATTAAGTATTTTGAAATTATAAATATATGAAAATTTTAACTTAATTTGATTTAATGATTTAAAGTGTAAAGAAATATTATTTTTCAATAAGTTAAAAATTTTGTAAGTTAATTGGTTTTGAATGGTATTTAAAGTGTCTTATTTATGATAAATAACTTAATAATTAAGTTTGATTTAATTTGGAATCTTAAATCTAACCTAGTAATTGTAATAAAGGTTGTTTCCCAGGATGGACATATTTTGTAAAATAAACAATGTATTTTTGAATAGATAAAATGAAATACATTTGTATGTGACATCTTGTAATAAGTTTTGGAATCATAGTGGAATTAATGTCTAAAGGAATAAATTTGTAAAGAATTTGATTGTTTTAACTATGATAAAATATTCTTTTGTAAAATGTTATGTTTTGTAAGATAAATAGTTATGACTTTAAAACGGAAAATGTAAGTTAAACACACATGTGAGATGTAAGTTTAATTAATATTTTAATTGATTAATATAATAAATGTTCTTTATTGTAATAACAGAAATGAAAGAAATGTGTAAAGTTTTAATTAATGCAAGAATAATGTAAAGTTTTAATTAATGAAAGAAAAGTGTAAGTTTTAATTAATGAAAGAAACGTGTAAGTTTTTAATTAATGAAAGAAACGTGTAAGTCCTAATTAATGAGAGAACATGTAAATTTTTTAATTAATGCAAGAAACATGTAAAGTTTTAATTAATGAAAGAAACATGTAAAGTTTTAATTAGTGTGGTATTGATTAAATTAATAAATGCTCTGTACTATAATAGGAATGTAAATTCAAACATACATTTGATAATGTAAGTTTTAATTAGTGTAATATTGATTAAAATGATAAATGCTCTTTATTATAATAAATGTAAGTCAAAACGTACATTTGACATGTAAGTTTTAATCAATGTAATGATGCATTTTAAATTGATTAAAATGATAAATGTTACTTACTGTAATAATAAAATGTAAGTTGATAACATACATTTGATAAGCAAGTTTTAATTTATGTAAATGACATACTTTAAATGATTAAAATAATAAAGTTTCTTTATTGTAATAATAATGTAAGTTAATAAGGTACTTTTAACTTAACATAGGAATTTCGGCTTTAAATTGGATATTACAGTAACAAAGTTTATTTAACTATAAGGCTATGATAAAAGGACCATTTTAAATTTGTAAGCGTATAAATACTTTGATTATATAAAATGTTAAAGTGGAAAGTATTACATTCCAAAAGTGCTAAGATTCCTTAAGGTAACATTTCCAAAATGCTACGATAATTTAAAGGAATATTTCAAGTTTAATGAATTGAAAGAAATATTCAATGATTTGGGTTTTATTTAAATGATATATTATTGAATTATTTTTGAAATGTAAATGATACTATTGTGATGTGGTTTTGAAATAAGTATGATATTTTGGTTTTGAAAGTATATACTATTTTTAAATAAATTATGTAACGACCCAGAATTTTTATTAATTAAAATTTGAATATTTAATTTATTTTAAATATTAATAAGTGAATTTATAAGTCGAATAAATTTTTATTTGAATTTTTGGATTTAATTGAATAATTAAATCGATGATTTAATACGTTAAATTATGGAAATAATTGAAAATTGGGTTAAATATGATTGAAAATGATTTGTAAAATTTTATTTTATCATATGGGAGTTAGAACGATATTTTAGAACTTTTAAAATCGATTTAAAAGTTAATTTGTGAAAATTGAATATTTTAATATTAAAATCGACTAGTGAAAATAGTCAATTTTTGAACAGTCTCAGAATTGAACGAAACCAGTTCCATTAGATCCGTAATAGTTAGTTATTACCGGATTTCAAATTTCGTGTCAATCGGGTTATCGTTTGATCGTAGCAGCTCGAAACGCATCGATTTATTTTTAATTTAAATTTGGCGAGTGAAAATAGCCATTTTTCAAAAAGTCTCGGATTTCGACGAAACCAGTTTCATCGGATCCGTAATGTGATATTATTGTAAGGTTTCAAATTTCAAGTCAATTGGATTTACCGTTTGTCCGGTACAAATTAAAACGCCTAGAAAATCGCTTAAATCGGTTTAATTTAAATTGAGCGTTTACAGCCATAACTCGCACAGATGTCCGAATTAGCTTCCGAAACCTGTTCCATTGTGTCCGGAACGCGGGGTAAACCTTAGAAACGCTGGTTACGGCGCGTAAATCGGAGTTCGGAATTTCCGGGATGAATAGTGTTTCGTCGGTTCCTTATAAATAGCCCACTATCTCAAAAATTTATAAAAAAAATATACAAAACCCTAGTTTTGAACTGCAGCCGCCACCCTATGTATGAACGGCCAGAAACTCATGAACTTCCTCCCTCCAAATCTCCAAATCCGTCGACAATTAGCAAGAATGTTCAACTACAAAGTGGTAGAGCACAACACGAACTAGAGATTCAACGGTTATGATCGGAAACGGAGTCGTGTGGAGGAAGCTACAGGGCCGCGTCCATCTGCAGTTCACCCTCGTGATGCGTGCTACCTAGGAGGCCGAGCTTAGGGGGATTGAGGCCGAGCATGGCTATGGTGGAGAGCTTCAAAATGCAAGTCTCTGATCATGTTTTAATCGAGTGTTGGAGTTGCAAGATTCAACCCTAGTTTTCAACTATATGGGTTCTTTTGTTCGTGCAAAATACTGGGTATTTGCGTGATGATGAAGGAGAAAGGGGGGTGGGGACGGACGGGCCTGATGGGCTTGGGATAGAAGTGGACGGTCTTGATTTAAGTTGAGTTTGAAATTAGTTAAATTATGTTGATTTGTTTATATAAATCGTGTACAAACTTCAAAAATTCATAACCTTTTCATACGAGGTCGAAAAATTACGAAACCAGTTGCGTTGGAATCGTATGGACGAGCACTACGCGATGGAGTTGGTTTGGAGTCGTTTGGAGCTAGTGAGAATTTTGGGTAAAATTAAACGTCCGTTTAATTTTATTCGAAATAAAAGCTAAAACGGAATTTAAAATCAAAGTGAGAACTTCTCACTCAATCGAATCAGTTTCGATTTTATTTTAAATAGTTAGATCTAAAATATTTGAATGCATGTTTGAATGTTGATTGATATCTATTGATTATTAAAATAGACATTATACGCCGTTAGTAAGCGGATGTTATTTATTAAAAACATATACCGCGAATATTTCATAAACAGTGAAATTGGTATTATATATAATATCAATATATATATATTGGCATATGTATATATTGGAGTTGATTGATTTCCCGTATTTTTTAGCGGATGAGACCCTATTACGCCGTTATTAAGCGGATAATATTTATTAAAAACATATACCGCGAATATTTCATAAACAGTGAAATTGGTATTATATATAATATCAATATATCTATATTGGCATATGTATATATTGGAGTTGATTGATTTCCCGTATTTTTTAGCGGATGAGACCCTATTACGCCGTTATTAAGCGGATAATATTTAATAAGAACATATACCGCGATAATTTCGTACTGGAGCGAAATTGGTATTGTGCTAATGTTTTTGGATGCAGGAAAACAGGTTGGAGGGATCCAACTGGATTTCTCAACAGTATTTATTTGATTTCAGATATTTTGATATTTGATGGATTATCATATCGATATATGATATCGTTGTAGTCGTGATTGACTATTTGGTGTGTAGCATCATTGGACCAAATTTGGAATTTTAAAATGATTTATAAAGTGATTTTTGAAAATATACCATATGTTTTGAATTAGATCCATTTTAAATAAATAAACGTTATAATTTTTAAAGTTATAAAAATTATGATTTATGAGAAATAATAGTTAAAAACTGATTTTTGAGAATATGATGCTACTGAGTTTATAAAATAGTAAAATCGGGATTTTTGAAATTATTGTGAAAAGTATGAATATAGAATTCATGAAATTTAATTATTTTATGAATCAAAATGGTGAAATAATAAAGGAGATTAAAGACGTTTTAAAGAATAATATAAATTGATTTATATTAAGAGATTTATAAATGGATATTTATAAATTGGAATATTGAAATTACAAAACGAGTTTTTATAAGTGTTTGAATGAAGTGAAAATGAATTTCATAAATGAATGGAATTTATAGGATTATAAACTGTGAAGTTATAAATGAAATTTATAAATAGTAAGATTTATAAATTTGGTGAAATTATTTGAAGAATAGTTAGGCAAAATAAATGGATCTTATAAGTTATAAGATTCATAAATTTGAAAGTCTTTAAAGGAACGTTTTTGTAAAATAATCGTATTATAAGTAATTAACTTATAATATGAACGTTTAGTTTATAATTTAGTTATAAACTGGAATAGGTTAATAAAGGAATTTATAAAAAGGAAGTTTTTATAAATAAATAGAAATGGAATTTATAAACGTTGTTTTATAAATCCGCAAACAACTTATTTTGATAAGTTAATTGTCATAACTTATTTAATGGAGTTATATTCACATTTTTGAATAGTGAATAATCCTTTGAATTAAAATGAATAAAAGGATGAGATTTGTTAACGAAGCTTATTCACATTTTTGAATAGTGAATAACACGTTAAAGAAAATGTTTTGGATTTGGATGTTTTAAATAGAATTAAAACGATCTAACGATGTTTTAAAATATGTTGAGATTCGAAACCATAGATTTCAACATTTATTGTTGAAATAGACGTTTTCGAGAAATGAAAAGGAAATAGTGGACTATAACACTGTTGTTATAGTAAATGATTTCCGAAAGGAAATGTTTTGTATAGTATTGGGATTTATATATCTATTTTAATTTCGAATCCCTATACTAGTGATTTTGGGTTGTCGTAACGATGTTTTACGTAACATTCGTTTTGGCCCAAATAAATATGTTGAAGAGAATGATTTCCTTAATAGAATGAAATATATACTTAATTTCGATTGAAGTATATTGAATATTTTCCAAGTGTAGAAAATAAAAAGATTTGTGAATTACTTATTTAATAAGTATGGAAATGTTTTCCAATATGAAGTGAATAATTAAAATTTATCTTTTTGAAGATAAATTGAAAAGGAATATTGAAATGAATAATTGAAATCGAATATTCATAGATATTGTGAAATGTAAATTCACCATTGAATTTATAAAAGAAAGTGGAATTGGTTTAAAAATAAATATTGATTTATTTTTGAAGTATTGAAATTATATATCTAGTGAAGATATTTTGGAAAATAAATAATTTGGAAAATTATTTGGAATCTGGTGATGTGTGCATATCCAGTGATAGTTCAATAACCGACTATCAATATTTCCCTTTGAATGGGTAATTGATGTGATTTGTTTGAATGTGAATGCTACACTTATTTTTGAATAAGCGCTCACTATTCGGGTTAACCGGGAAAGGACCATGGGGTCGTATAACCCATTCCGAATATGTGATACGTCGTTGTGAATTGCATTGAAGATCGGTGTTGAAGACCCGGTATTTGCGAGAGCGATAGGATGACCTGTCGATTGTCTCTGCACTGAGTTTAAGCGGTATAGAGACTCCCTAAGTGATGGGAAATCCGATCAGGATTGTGAATATCCAGATTGCAAGGACTTCTTTGTAAGTGCCTTCGGTTTTGTTCGAGCCCGGAACAGACTTGTATGGATTGTGTGTCTGACATTACAAGTTGAGATATAAAGCCGATTTCATTCAAATATATTTCTGTTGGTGGCGAAGAATTTATTCTTTTAGCTTAACACCCTTCTCTGAGACGTACGTGCTCAGAGGTTATATAGTTGAAGTTATCAGCGATATATTCCCAATTTGGTAATGTGACATGTTGAGTGATGCTGTAAATGATCATTGTGTTGATTATTGTGATAGGATCGTTTATTTGATCGTCTATCTTGGTGATCATTGTGTTGATCATTTGTTGACCCAAAGCATGACTTTTGTATAAAGTATGTTTTTGTGGACGTGACTTCGTCGAGCCTCACACCCCGGAAATGGTCAAAACAGGAAAGATGCGGCAAGGTTATGAGGGGTAGCACCCTTTAGGGTATGTACATTTCCTTCTGGATAGAGGTGGTATCATGGTATGGAGCCCAGATATTTAACCTATGTGGTTACTACGAATTTATTACTTTGTGGTTGTTGGTTTTCGGGATCCCGTGAGAAAGGTCGTTTACGATCGGGGAATGGCGTGCTCGTGTCAGTAGTTACCCAGTTAGGGTTAACCCAGCCTTGTGTTGGCAGAGTTCCGGTTTGGTTCTCGGGGATGTCTTTCCAGAGGCATTCTCATGTGGCAATGGGAAGTTCCTTGGCCTGACCATTTGTTGGAAATCCAAAGAAACAATACGAAACTTGTACGGTTTTAGTTGTAGAACCTGCTTCCTCAGAAAGTAGCTATAGTAGGCATAATATAATGGTACCTATGCTGGCTAAGATTTATATTCTACTTTCGAAATGAATTTCTTCTACACTATGCACTAATAATAATATCAAAATTGATTTGATTTTAATGCGTATCAAGCATGTTTGGCTATCATAAGGAGAAATCTTCTCCAAGTCTGCGTTTGCATTGTGTGTGTGGCAGGAGGTCTTATGGTAGTCTCATTTTTAAAAGCATTGCGAATTGAATTTAAAAATATCCCTCGATTTTGATTTTAAAGTTAAATAAACTGTTTTGAGTTCTCACACCAGTCACATGACTGACTTGGAGTTTATTGTTTTCCTTCCTAAACTCTGGGTGCCCACCAATTTCCACACGGGTAGTCAAGAGTTAAGGTTTATCAGGATATTCTGGATATTCTGGAATTGCTGGAGGTAAGCTGGATGGCATAGCGTATTACTAGTTTATATAGTATTTCTTTTTCCGCTGCACTGTTTGTTGTTGTTGTTGTATACTCTGATGATATGATGTAATATAATGTATAAAATGTAATAACTGATATAGTTCTTTGTTTAAAGATTATTCATTTATTATTATATGTTGTTCCGCTGCGAATTGTGAGATTCTGATGTTGTTCTGTTGTTTTCTGTTCCGTTCTATTTTTCCTCTATTCGCTTTTTCTTCTATTTTAAAATTTTCTATTTTGCTTTCCCCTCCATTTTCTATTCTCTCTAATTTCTATTTTCTATTTCCTTCTTTCCTATCTTCTTTTTTCTTTTCTTCTCTTAAAATTCTTTTTAAAAACCCTAACTATTCGGTTTTTCGGCAACGAAAAATCGCGTACGTTACAAATTATATGATTTTGAAATGGATATGCTAGTTTGGTTTTGAAAGTATTAATGATTTTGAAATAAATATCCATGGGTTATAATAATGTTTGGTTGTTAAAGAGACCGAGATCGAAAGTTGTCATACTCTTTGTCCACTCCGAAAACCACTTTAACAACCGTGTACGCGGTGGAGATTCCAGAATGAAGTAGGATGGTGGTGGCGTTTCCTTTAAGGTAAATACGTGGACCCGACACCCGTGAGTTGGCATAAGGTGGCTAAAACAGGAGCGATCGACGGGTTAATAAGGTAGCACCTTTGATCGGACACATCCCTTCGATATTATACTTTGACTTTTGGATTGTTTCGGTGGCCACTTTTGATTTTTATTTGGGGTGTGGCTCGAGGTGGGCGGTAGCTGCGCGCTACGCGTTACCACCGACCCGGAAGCGTAATTGGTATATCTACCCTGGCATTGCCTAGTTGTGCCGTGTCACCTACCCTATCGCGCCTTGTACGAGTTTGGTTTTCTCCCGTAGCCCGTGTGGTATCCTCTGGTGGCTTCCCGATCAGGAGGGACTATGATATTGGATGGACTACTGGGACTATTACGTGTTAAGGGCTATATGGTTAACCCCTTAATGCTATGAAAAGGTAAGTTTATTTTACTATAGACATTATTATAATAGCGAAATATTACTACATAGTAAATAGTTTAACGGATCCTTAGGGGATGGGCGGTCCCAAGCATCCTTTAAGTTACTTGTACCTTATATTACAGTTCACTTGAGTTGGTTTACATTGTATAAGTATGTATGTCCTGACTCGAGTGTTTTGTGTTTCTTCACGCTCGGGTCAGACTGAGTGATACAGCTTTTGAGACTCACCTTCGAAGTTGGAAGCTTTGCTTGAAGATCCAGCTATCTATTTCACTTTCGATTATCCAGTTGATTCCAGTTATCCGGTGTGTTCCAGTGATGTATTATGATTCCTCAAGGTGTAATGTCAGACACACATCCATACAAGTCTGTTACGGGTTCGAATAGAACTGAAGGCACTTCAAAAGAAGCCCTTGTAATCCGGATAATCCCTAATCACGTCTAGACTCCCCATCACAAAGGGTGATCAAATCACTATACCGGTGCCATTCGGTGCAGAGATATTCAATGGGTTATCCTTTCGCTTTCGAAAATATCCGGTCTTCAACACCATCTCCAAATGCAATCCCATTTCGTCATATCATTATTCGAAATGGGTTATATGACACAAAGTCCTCTCTCGGCAAATCCAAATAATGAGCGCTTTTTGAGAAATAAGTGTTCATTCAGATTTCAAACAAATAACAATAAATTTAGGGAGGGAATCTATAACATTCCTGTTTTTGAATCAAATTTAAATTGGTAATTATTAATTTTTGAAAATTAAATTGTGAATTAATTTGAAATTGTGGGAATAAATAAATAAATATATATATATATATAAGCTTTTAAAATAAAGAATTTGGTTTGAAAATCTAAATATTTTATAAATAGATTATAATTTAGAATTTGAATTTGAAATTCAAATACATATATGTTGAAAATAAATATTTGGAAAATAAATTGAATTTGGATGCTCTATTTTTTAAGATGAATAAAATGTCTTCTAATTATAATATATGATATATATATATATACATATAAAAGTTATATTTTGAAATTAATATAGTAATAGAATAATTAGTTTTAAAAATCATTTTATTTAAAGTTACAGATATTTGTAAAAAAAGGAAATGCATTACTTTAAATAATAAGAGTGTATTAACAATAATATAAGACATATATAAATGTTTAAAACGAAATTGAAAATATGATAAAACATTTAGGAAAAGTAAATGTACAAATTAATATATATATATATATATATATATATATATGTTTATATATGTAAGAAGATAATGGAACAAGGACTTAAACATAAAAACATTTAGTTTGACATTTGTAAAATAAGAATTTCATGCATTAAAACACGTGTAAGCAAAATAGTAAAACAAATAAACAAGTGTTAGCTCAATTTCATTTGGTGTGATGATGGCCCTGCGAATCGTTGTAGATAAGTCCCTATCTCATATTCACGTTATCAATTTTTCGTTTTTAACTTTAATAAAATTGAAATTTTAAATTGAAATAAATTGGTTAATTAAGTATGAAGTTAAATTAATTTCTATTGATAATTGATTTCGATTAAAACCAAATTTGAAATTCTATTGTAATTTCTTGTGAGGATCAAAGTTCAAAGAGGGACAAGCTAGTGTAAACTTTGGGGTATTCCGACCGGAGTTTGGATTCCATATCTAGTGTTTGAGAATTATGGAAGATTAAATCCATTTATCTATTGTTTGGGTCTCAATATATTCTATGAATGGTTAGTTATCATTCGAACTAACCGAGGTCCCTGCTTATTTCGTAGATCTGGTGACCTGAGTATCTAGTGTAGTATTGAATGAGTTCATTCTTATATTTATTAATGATATTCTGATTTGGTAAGCCAAATGCAGAATAGATAATCAGCTTGATTGATGAGTCGATTCTCTATTTTTGTGTATCCATCCTCTATTGTCTCACTCGCAAATTTCGGGGACGAAATTTTCTTAAGAGGGGGAATCTGTAACATTCCTGTTTTTAAATCAAATTTAAATTGGTAATTAATTTAATTTTTGAAAATTAAATTGTGAATTAATTTGAAATTATGGGAATTAATATATATATATGTGTGTGTGTGTGTGTGTTTTAAAAATAAAGAATTTGATTTGGAAATCTAAATATTTTATAAATAGATTATAATTTGGAATTTGAAATTGAAATTCAAATACATATATGTTGAAAATAAATATTTGGAAAATAAATTGTATTTGAATGCTCTATATTTTAAGATGAATAAAATTTGTCTTCTAATTATAATATATGATATATATATATATAAAAGTTATATTTTGAAATTAATATATTAAAAGAATAATTAGTTTTAAAATCATTTTCTTTAAAGGTACAGATATTTATAAAAAAAAGAAATGCATTACTTTAAATAATTAGAGTGTGTTAATAATAATATAAGACATGTATAAATGTTTAAAACTAAATTGAAAATATGATAAAAACATTTATGAAAAGAAAATGTACAAATTAATATATATATATAAGAAAATAATGGAACAAGGACTTAAACATAAAAACATTTAGTTTGACATTTGTAAAATAAGGATTTCGTGCATTAAAACATGTGTAAGCGAAATAGTAAAACAAATGAACAAGTGTTAGCTCAATTTAATTTTATAATTACAAGTGTCCTTTGTCTTTGTATTTTCAAAAATATGAATAAAATTAAAAAAAAGTGTATATATGCATCCATACTTCTTTCTCACCTTTCTTTTACATATCCAAAACTTAAGAAAGAAATTCAAAACAAAGGAAATCTAAATCAAAGTAAACAAAGCCTGGAAACTCAAAATCAAAACCAGGTAGAGAAAAATAATACAAATCAGAAAAAAAAAGCAAGTTAATAATCAAACCTGAAAAAGAAATTCTAGATCAAAGATCAAAGTACAGATCAAAACCTGAACATTCGAATCTAAAGCTAGTGACCAGATCAATTCAGTTTTCAAAATCTGGAAACCAAAAAATCAAAACACTTCCAATTTCCAGATTTAAAAACCAAATCAAAATCCTGAGAATCAAATCAAACAAGTTCAGCCTGATTCAAATCTGAAGCACGCAAACATCAAGTTCAACTATAATACTTCCAGTTTCAAAGTTGTAAACTCATCTCAAAACAAATCAAAGTTTCGAGGTTTCAGACTCAAAAGCTCCTCTCTGTTCTCTGCAGTCCGGTGAGCAAACTCACGTATCCTTGCTTATAACCTTTGATATTGTGATTGATGCTTGAAATGTGATATGAAAATGTTTTTTATTTTTGCCTGCATGTTGAATATATAGATATATAATGATATGCTTATCTGTGTGAATCTGTTAAGCCTGTTCTTAGGTTACAGGTTCACTCTCATAAAAAAAATCAATATTTCTTTGTCTCAACATTTTCTAGCCAAGATTTCTAAATGAAAAATGATCATAAGAATATGATACCAATTTTAAAAATAATTCCAAGTATTTAAATTTAGCAAATACTTTAAATTTATAGAAATCACAGTGAAGACCTTTATAATCAGGAAAATCAATGATCATAATTTTATAATTCGATTTCATGAGTTGATCGTGCTAGCAAATGAAGAATTTTGATATAGAAATCTTGAATTTTAAGATTGGGATTATTGTGATATTAAGGGTTGAACGGGAAATGCACATTTATCGAATTCCGATAGCCGGCGAGGTTTGGTGACTTGTGCTTTGGGCAGAAGGGACCGTGGTGGTTCAAATTCTAGTTATTTATTCTGCTATAGCATTGTATTTGTGTTCTGATATATATGTTGGGCAATGTTGTGTCATATTTGGATATTGTATTCATTGAGATTGATATATTCATTCTTTTTCTGCTATGTTCTGTTGCACTTAATGTGTTATAATCTCCGGCATGAATCGGATTTCAACGGTTGAATCTGAGCATTCGAGTACAAGTGAAGTATGGATGTCGATTTTCAAACACTGAAATTCAAGTCTTGACATTTTAAGAGGCTGAAACTATTTGTTGAACTGGTCCTTTGAAATTTGATTCTCTTTTTGATTTAAGTTCCCAGGTTTATGTTTTCTTCTTTTTCTGTTTTGATATATATTTTTTCTTTTGATTTGTAGTTTTTTTCGGGTTTAAGAATCTTGCTTTTACTGTTTTGATTTCAGTTTAGAGAAGATGAGAAGTGGAGAGTTTGAAAATTTTGAATTGATAGGGAATAACTAAATTTTCCTCTAATACATGTTATTAATGCATTTGCCACTTGTTAAATTTCTTACATATTAACATTTGTAAGGTGGAGATTATAGGACTTAACAAGTGTAAGTTAAAGAGTTATGAATTGAACAAGTGTTCATTTAATTTGCAAGTAATTTAACAAGTGGCAAATGCATTAAAACATGTATTAGAGGAAAATTTAGTTATTCCCTTTCAATTCAAAATTTTCAAACTCTCCACTTCTCATCTTCTCTAAACTGATATCAAAATAGCAAAAGCAAGATTCTTAAACCTGAACAAAAATTACAAATCAAAAGAAAAAATATATATCAAAACAGAAAAAGAAGAAAACACAAACCTGGGAACTTAAATCAAAAAGAGAATCAAATTTCATAGGAGCAGTTCAACGAATAGTTTCCTTAATTACATTATTAAGCTTTATTACATTTGAATCACTTAGAAATTTAATTACAAAATTAGTCTAAATATAATTTCTTTAAACAAACAATTTTCGAACAATTAAAATTAAATTTGAACTTTAAATTTTGTTCATAAACTTGTTTAATAAATTGTTTAGAAAACTTGGTTAACATCCCTTGAAACTCAATCATCTAAATATACTTTTAAACTTGGCCAAATACAAACCCTATTAAACATTTTACTTTGGAAAAATTAATCAATATTTTAACTTAAAAGACTTGTTTAATTTAAATCTTAAACCATGGTAATTCCCCATAATTCTGACCCGAGTTAACTCACGTGCAAACACGCGTTTTCCCAGAGCCTTTGCTTTTTTCCCTTTTTTTTTTCTTTTCTCTGTTTTGAATTTTAGAAACTGTTATAAGTTATTAACATTCACGTACTCGAAGCCAAACTCGAGACACAACATCACTTCCGTGAGATTAGGCTCGAGCTAGCTTCTTCTTCTCCAAAACCATATATAATAATCGACCAGTTATGATCTAACACATGTGCACGTGCACATGCGACCACGTCATCTACGACCATCGTAGGAACCACCATCATGTCGATGACCATCACCGCCTTCGATTCCGATCACCTATTCTTCAACACAATCATGAAATTAATTTCGAGCATCTCGTACTCCATTGGAACAAACCCACCGAACAATAATCATTTCTACCCAACGCCACAGACCACCAGAGGTCACGCAAACCTGACCAAAGCTTCATCACATGCCTATGCCTCTAACCCCTAGTCTGGTCATGTCTGTTGCTCCCAAGATGATGCAAATGCCTCAACTATGGCGTCGACCAAAATGGGTCTTCAAACCCTACTTCGCCCACGTTCATCCTCCACGACGAACTAGAAAGTAAGCGACTATTTTTCCCATTATCCTCACTCCACGAGCCACCTTTGACCAAAACCCCGAGCCTCGGTTCGACATCATTCGACGAAAATTGACCATAAACCCAAATTCGATCATCTTCGAATACCTCATCAATCACGTGATTTAAAATCATAAAATTTACATCAAAATTCAAGTTTTTCCATCATGAATTAGCTTACATAATCAAAGTAAAATTTCCAGTTGATCAAATTTTAGCTTGTTTTTTTATTATCTCTGAGATTTACCATTATTGAAGTGATTTCTTAATAAAAATTCTTGGAACAATTTTTATGATAAATACTTCACTGTTACAGACTCTTCTCCTTTAAAAATCAAAGCTTGAATTAATATGGATTGGGAGATATAAATTTATTTGAGCAGTTTAATACTATGAATATAACAGAGTCAAGAGCAGGTATTCACATAGACCTGCACACACATAAACTCCATACATATGTACATATAAACATATTCACACAACATTCATACTTCAACCATTTATCTCATTAAATCAAGATATAGCCATATTAAGGTCAAAAGGGCAAGGTTTGCTCACCTGTCATGATGAACAGAGGCATGGAAAAATGTTTGAGCTTGAAATGTTTGAATTTCTGAAAATCTGGAATTGTTTTGATTCCTGATCTGATCTTGGATTTTCAGTTTGAAGCCTTGAATTGATCTTTACATTTGCTTTGTTTGATCAGGCGTCCTGTCTTGTTGAAGTTCGATTCCAGACTGAAGCTTTGCTTTCCAGGTTTTCTTGATGTTCTGATCTGAACTTGTTCTTGCTTTTGATTTAATTGAGAAAACTAAGATGATCACTGGCTCAATTTGATTTAGATTTTATTTTTGTTTTCTTTTGATCTGGTTTGTTTCTCAGTTTTGTTCTGATTTCTGGTTTGGGTTTTGGTTTTGCTTTTTGATTTTCCTTCTGATTTTTTTTGAATTAGTTTCCAAGTTTTTGAGGTTATGGAAGAAAACATGAAACCTGGTTTCTTACTTTGATTTTTACATATATTTCAAATTAAAAGAAATCAAAAGCTATGCCACTTGTTTTTACTAGCTAACACTTGTTAATTTTTTATGAAAAAGGTTTACATTTGTTAATCTTATGCTTCTTTAGTTAACATTTGTTTAAATGCATGTATTTATGTTTTACAAATGTCTAAATGAAATCATTTTGTGTTAAAACCCTTTGTTAGACTTTTATCTACATACGTATTATGTTTTATACTTTTATATATTTACAAACTATATTTTTAAAAGAAAATATTCTAATCTATGTAACCAATATTATTTTAAACTTAGTCTATTATACGTCCTAAATGTGTGTGTGTGTGTGTCTACACACACATACAAATTACATTTAGTTTAAAATTAAACTTAAGTTATTATACTTAAATTTATATAAATAATACTAGTGTTGACAGCATTCAAATTTAACGTCTAGAAAATTATTATATTAGTTTCAAAATATAAATTCCATATATTTATATTATAATTTGAAAACAATTTTTATTAATTTTAAACATAGTATTTTCAAATACAATTCATTTATAAAATATCTATAATTATATTCCCAAATTAAATTCAATTTATTTTCAAAATTAATTTCAAATAATATTTAACAAGATATAGTATATTCCAAACTAAATTTCAATTAAAAATCAATATATACATACATATATATATGTAAACAAACAAATATTTCATTTTATTTTGGAAAAACTCAATTTAATTCACAATTTAGTCTCAAAAATTAAATTATTTATCATATTAAACTTGGCCAAAATTCCGGAATGTTACAGATTCCCCCCATAAGAAAATTTCGTCCCCGAAATTTGCTAGACAGGGAGACAACAAAGGATGGATACACAAAGATAGAGAAACGGTTTTCCAGATCAAACTGAATAGTTATTCTGCATTTGGCATACCAAATCAGAATATCATCAATAAATACGAGAACAAACTCATTCAACACTTTACGAAACACTCGGGTCATCTGATCTAAGAAATATGCAGGGGCATTGGATAATTCGAAGGAATAACTAACCATTCGTAGAACATCTGGACACAAGAGAACAAATAATGGATATTCAATTCAGGTTGGAATATTCCAAAGTACACACCAGCTTGTCTCTCTTCGGGCCTTGATTTTTACAGGTAATCACAATTTTTTTCCAAATTTGATTTTGACCGCAATCGTTTTATCGATATCATCCAATTTCAATTTATATTTGTTAACCAATTTATTTCAAATAATATCTCGATTTCATTTGAAGTTAAAAATGAAAAGCTGATAGGGAATCGATGAAGAGAATACGAAATAGAAACTTATCTACACGATTCATAGGGCCGTCTCCACACCAAAGCTTCTTCTCGGAGCTGCCATGAAGCCATCAAAGAATTGATATCGGATGATGATCGAAAGGGATTGAGAAGAGTTGTTTCCTTGTTGTTATAGGGTATGACCATTTGTAGTGGTATTTCCCTGTCCCATATCTCGTCCTCTTCTTCCACTCATACTTACTATCAGTGGATAGTAAGAGAATTTACTGAGGCACACGAACGGATAGAAGTACCTATATTTCCCTGTCCCTTTTTATTTAAGGAAATAAGATTTACCTTAAATATTCATCTTCCTATAAATCTCTGTTTAATGCTCATAAATGTCAATTTTTTCATAAAATCCTAATGGACATTTCCTAAGATATAAATGGTTACTAATTTCAAATTTGTAAACGTTTATATCTATTCCATTTTATCAGTCCTATTATCCATTTTCCCTATAAGTTTATTGCAACTCCCATATCTATTATCAATTATTGGCGTTAAAACCTTTTAAATTTCTTTTCTCATTAATTAATCATCCTAAACGCGAATATTACATGCAAGCGTCATTATTAGCTTTTTATTTAATTATTATAAGCACAATGATTGCATACAAATATTTACTTTTATCAAATATGTTTAGTTATATACCTTTATTAGAGTATACTTTTCCATGTTAAATTGTTGGAATCATATCTAAAAAGATTACCCATTGTGATTTCCATAAATTAGTCCAAACAAAAGATTTGACTATAAAATATATAAAGATTTACATCGTCTGAAATTACAAGGAATACTCATTTCTTTTTATTACTGAAATAGACATTGTAAACTACAATGAATTCATACTATACACATCTCTTTCTCTTTCTATTTGTATATACTCCTTGTTAGATCAAACGCCTACCTTTCTAAAAAAGAAAGAAATCAAACTAATTTACAAAAATTAAATGGATCTAAATTCCAATAATTCCAAATGTAAAAAAGTTCATATTCTAACAGTAATAATCTGAATTTATAACATTATTATACAACCTATTTCAAGTTTGGAATAAATTTCATTTGAATCAGTATACTAAATTCATACTTTTGGGACTGAATTTTAGATCATATGGTATACAATGCTAAATCAATTCATAAATAAGAATATGTAGGCGATATTTATTATATTCAAATCGTATTCACTTCTTTTCCTACAACGCATATACAATTATCCAATTATCATAAAAATTAAATAAACACCAATGGGATAATTTTAGTATTATAAAAATCTGTAAAATTTCCCAATCACCTTTTTAAATCGATCCAAATTTCCAGATCTGAAGTAAAACCTTTGATTTATCTCCAAATCCTTTTTAATCCAAGTGATATGTATAAAAGGGTATATACATACATTAGAATTACACCTCTGATAAGAGATTTGGGATTAGGAGAGAAAAATAAATACAAATATGCATAAATATATAAAATTACCTCAAACACGCATATGGTTGATTCTCTTCTCCTTTTTATTAGATTTCTTCTCTTCTCTATTTTTTATAAATATAGATACAAATACCTTATATTTATAATTTACAAAGAAAGCGGAGAAGAACAAATAGCAGAGCTTCGTTACTTCCACAAAAAAATATGAGAAGAGAAGGAAGAGTTAGGCTTAAATTTATAGACGCTAGAATCAATCAGAACCGTTCGCAAGAAATATATTAGATCTAGGTTGTTGCTTCCTAGGTTTATTGAGGCCGTTAGGTCACCACTGGTCGACCACCTATGGGTGACTGGTCGATCGCTAGGGGTTAATCGTCCCCAATAACAAGTTGGCTTATGGGCTCTGATAATTAATATAAATATGTTAATTTCTTCTTATTTTATTATTTTCGTTATGAATTTGTTTTTCATTCGTGACTTCTTTGTTTGGACTTCGATTGCAAAACTCCAAGTATGAAAGTTGCTCAGAGTTTCGCCACGAACGCGATGGTGCAAGTTTCATGGTCAAATTCCATCATTTGCACAAATTTTATCTTTGGAGACCAATTAATTAACTAGCTAACTAATTAAACAAGTAACGCCAAATTACGGGGTGTTACATGTGCCAAGCTGGAGATAAGTACCCTTTATCATGTGCATAATGATAAGAAAATAGAAAAGGTTAATAAGGTACTTGAAGATTTAATGAGTGCTTGTGTATTGGAGGGTCATAGGAAGACCATTTGAAATTAGTCGTGTTTTCCTGTAGTAATAGTTAGATACCTTTCAAAGCACTTGATGAAAGGTCATGCAAATCACCACCATATATGTTGAAGACCAATGATAGGCCAATTTTTGGTCCAGATTTGGTAAAGAAAGCTACTGAAAAGATTGAATTAATCCAAACAACGATGAAGGAAGCTCAACCAAGGTAGAAACTTATGCTAACAAAAGGCGTCGGGACTTCGAATTCTCAATTGGAGATTATGGTTTATGAAAGTGTCACCGATGAAGTGTATTAAAGGATTTTAAAAGTCTTGGAGGTCGGAACCAAGATACATTGGCCCATTTCTTATTAAAGATAGAATTGGGAAGCTTGCACATCACCGAGTTACCGAATATTTGGCATAAGTCCACAATGGTTTTCATGTGTCTCATTTGAGAAAATATGTACATGATCCAAGGACTACTATTAATCCAACAATTTTGGATTATTAGTAGCGGAGCCTGATGTGACAATCATTAGGTGACCTAATCGTGCAGTGGATAGAGACGGGAAGGAGTTTAGAAATAAGAAAGTCGAATTAGTGAAAGTCGGTGTAACGATGAAAAAGGCTATAATTGAGAGACCGAGGATAGGATTAGAGCGGCTTGTCCAGGGTTATTTTGATGTATGTTCTATATTTGTTAACCTGCATTTTGCCAAGGCAGTACGCAGGTGGATTTCACACAAGAAACTTCACGATCATCAAGGCAGAAAGCATAGAGAAATGGTTACCATGATTGGAGATCAATTTATTTGGAACTATGGATGATATATGGATGGATTTGAATGGAAAGAACTCAAAAAATGGTAAAGTATGGAACTAATACTTCCCCTAGAAGAGGGATCGTAATAGAGGGATCAGATTAAATAAAATGCACACAACACAACTCAATGATGATCGCTCCATAACTCAATAATCACAAGGCGGATTGAAGTGAAACTTTGGGAACAAAAAAAGGGACCCTAGGGCACTACCCTAGGTATCACACATCAAATAGAGGAGTCTTGCGGGATCGGCCCTCTTTCCTATGAGGGATTGACCATATTCAAGTTCATAGCAATGATCGATCAATAACTCAAAATCTACAAATACAAGCAACATGAAATTTGTAAGGGAAGTGCACTACAACATGGGCGACCCATCATTTTTATCACACCCTATAAATCCCCTAAAATAGAAAACGGCCTCGATCCCGATTATGGGCTTTGGTGGGCCCCAAACTTTTTGGGCAGTCTTGTCCTGGCTTTAGGGTTCTGAATCAGGGTTTTGAGCATATCTTCACGTCTTCTCCTATAAATACAGTAGGCATCGCATTGCAAAGGGGTATTCTTTCTGCTTCATTCTATCTTCTATCTAGGCTATACTATGCCGTTTTTATTCTAGGATTTTATGGATTTGTAATTGTAACAGCGACATAAACGAATAAAAGGAAAATCTTTAGAGTGGACGTAGGGGTGAGTTAGCCGAACCACTTTAAATATATGTCTCTCTTTGCTTGCTTTCTATTTTAATTTTATTATTCGTTAACTTATATTATTTACGTTACATTATTCGATATATCTGACTAGATATTGGTGCTTTCATATAACAGGATGTTGGCGGCCATTTTTGATGCCAACATTTTGGTGATTTCACTGAGAAGCTAGCTCTTGTGGATTAGGAATTCATAGTCTGAATTTGGAAAAGATCCAGAGCTTAGATTTGGAGCATTGGTGGGGGCAATCAACAAGGAGAGTTCTACCATAATAGAGCCACCATGGAGGGAGTCAAGAGGCATCCTCGGGAGTAGGAGTAAATTAAGCATCTATCTACATCACCAGGGATGAAATGGAAATGATGATGAATGCTATGTTGGAAAGAATGCTGAAAATTCAGGCGGAGATGATGCAGTATTTACTATGACGGATTGGACAAGCTGGAGTGCAGAACCAAGGGAATAGAGTAGCAGGATTCAATGATAAAATAGATCATGGAGCTGAAGCAGCAGGAATCGTTGTAAATTAGAACCGGGAACATGGAGACGGAGCTAATAATTAAAGGAATGGAATAGAGTAGTTGGGGGCAGTCCACGACCATCTTCGAGGGATCGACCACAATCTCCAAAGGCTAGGGGGCATGCCTTCGGGTCTGGTTGCTAACGGTACTAGGGGAGCTGCGGTCATTCTTATGGAGCTTGGTGCGAATCGAAATTTGGATGCTCATTTGGAGGAGTACGTTCCGGAATTCCCTTAAGGACTCAGGGTGCAGTTTGGAAATGATGATAGGAGACTATCGCTAGATGACAATGAGAGGTTTGCAGAGTTGATCAGGTGAAATATGCATGGAGGATTGGTGAACGGGGATTTGGAGGATGTAAATAAAAGTCCATTCACTCCTACTATCACGAATGCAACGGATCCGTCGGAGTTTAAACTACCAATGCTTGTAGTATATGACGGAAAGTCGAAACCAACTATGCATACAATGTGATATATACGGCACATGGAATTACTGGGGGCATCATAGGAAGTCATGGCATGATGCTTTTCCCTATATCTAACGAAGATGGCTGCACTATGGTTCAGATAGTTGGAGAGCGGATCGATTGGCACATGGATATAATTGGTCGAAAGATTTATAAGGTAGTTCAGGGTTCACATTTCAAGACCCAAAAATGCAATGAGTCTGGCAACACTGAAACAGAAGACTGAAGAGTCTCTTAGCAGTCTTCGAACATGATTTAATGTTGCCACGACATCGGTGGATCGGCCTGATCCATCCATGGTTTTAATGGCAGGTGAATTAAGAATTGCTAATGGCATGGATTTCAAGGATTCATTGGTGTGGGATCCACCTATGGATCTCGAGGAGTTTTATCATGAAGTAGAAAGGTTCATTTGGTAAGAAGATGCATGAGCCGATAAACCGGTGGTAAACTCTGTGCAAAGCGGAGGATCATCAGGAGATGCAAACAAGAATGATAAAGGCAGACATAAACTAGATGATGGATATGATGGGGAAAAAGGCGATGGAAAGAGAAAGAGACGAAGTTATCCTCCTACTCGGATTCGATAGAAAGCTTAGAACGGATTTATATGGATACTAGAGGGAAAATCCCCTATCGAATATCGGCAAGCAGGGACCCCAGAAGTGGGAACATATGTCTAGAAATTACTACCTGTTCGACGAATTGAGCGGCATACTATAGATAAATGCAAGCATTTAAATGATATGATTGAGGAGCACAAAAAGAATGGCAGACTGTCATAGTACATGAGGAATCAGACAACAGGTCGTGGAATAGGAGCAGCCACCATCCGCTTCGAATGGAAATTGAATGGTCTAGGATCGGGATCACTAATCATTATCAACTGACTGCGATGGTAAGGGCCAAGTATAATACTTGGACTCCAGCCATAATTATAATAGTAAATTCTATAATATGGTGGCTAAGTCATTTACATATGTACGGGATCGAGACAGTCCCTAGGCATGCTCTGAGATGATGATGAACCATCAGGCCTAGAGAAACCCTTTGGCTTTTTTAGTTTTTTGGATTTCTGGATGCACAAATTCTTATTTATTTGGTTATTTATGATCTGCATTACTACGATAAAAAAACAAGATGCGATCATTGTCCCGACTGAAGTGATAGGGCACTAAACGCAAGGTGCAAGTCCCTTCACCAAAGAGCGATAGAATGGACTCATACATGGATTATGTCCTCAATTGGTGAGTTGAGGCTGGAGAATAAAACCCAATAGGACATCAGGTATGGATTATACCTAGCAAAGAGTAGATCGTTCCACCACAAAGTGATAAGATCAGCCTACTCAGGTCCTCAAGTATGGATTATACTCGACAAGGGTCCGAAGAGACCATTATCGGCCAAGGACATAGGCCAAGACACTACTCAATGTTCAGGAGCACTGTGATATCACGGAATTTCAGGTAAATAATTATGTGATAATCTTCTTTTATATATTATTTAAAATTGGCTAATTATTCTTTTAAAACAAATAAATTATGTGTTGTTTATGTATGTATATATATGCAAGTTGATTTTAAATAGAATTTGAATTTGCATTTGAAATTCAAAAGATAAATATCTTAAAATAAATTGGATTTAAAAATAATATGTATATGATTTTTATTAGTATATAATTAGTTTTATATTATTTTCTTTGAAAGATTTTATAAATATAAATAAAGAAAATGTATTAACTAAATAGAAAAAATATGAAGTTTTATAAAAACATATTAAAATTATATTAACACATGCAAAATGCAAGTGTAAGCTTATTAGCATGCATTTAAACAAGTGTCACAAATTTTTTTATTTTCTTTTATTTTTAAAAAATCATAAAAACAAGGCTATATGTATCCTTCCCATTCTCTTCTAATTTTCTTTTTCTATCCTCATTTTCAAATCAAAAAATCAAAGCCTATAAACAACTTAAAAACTAGATAAAAATCATCAAACAACAACTCTTTACAAACCTGAAACATCTAAGCAGATCAAAGCATCTCAGTTTAAAAGCAAGATTTCAACACAACTAAGTTTTAAATCATCTCAACTTAGTGATTTTCAGTTTCAAGATTTCCAATTCAAAAATCAAAGCAATAACTGTTTCAAAGCTTTCTGTTCAACATCTTTTATGGTGAGTAAACTAACAATTTGAAAACTTAAAATCCATTAAAAACTTGCTGCATATGATAATCTTTGAATGTTATGATATGGAATATGCTTTGCATGGCTGTATAAATGAGATTGAATGTATATATGTATGTGATATAAGCATGCATGTCTGAGAACAGGAAAATTTGCTATGTTCTTGCTTTACAGGTTTCAAAACCTATTCAAAAATTAAGATCTCATCCTCTAATTCTTTTTAGACTTGATTGTTCAAACAAAAAGTGTTTAAAATAGTAAGACCTTAATTTTAAAAATAGTTCCAAGTATGATTAGTTTAAAGATTTCTGGAAAAATTAGGAAAATACATTAAAAACTAAAAACATGCAAAATTAAAATGTAATGATCTCTGGTTACTTATACATCACCAGATTCGATTTCACAACCATGAATTTTAGAAACAAAATCCAGATTTTTAGTGATGTTTTGAGTGAGTATTCGTGGGTTGATCAGAATTTGGGTTTTGAGCATTTTCTGGTGATCAAAGGGTTCTGTGTGGTCGGGATCACTACTAGAGGTAGCGGGGAGGTAGGCGAGCTAGGGAATAATGGAAGTTGGATTTTTAGATCATAGTGGAGGCGACTAATCGTCGGAGCAAGGTTTTAGCTCGAGTTTTGGTCGAGGTTGGAAATGGGCTGCTACGTCATCACCGGAGCATCGGAGTTCATCGGAGGTGAGGGAATAGGTGCGAGGTTGGTCGATGGACCTATGGACGGAGTCTCGGAGGTGTTGGTGGTCGGAGGCGTCGGGTCGAGGTGGTTTTTAGGCGATGGTTTCTGTTCCAATTCGGCCATGTTTGCTCGTTTTCGATTTAGTGTTTGTATTGAAGTTTAGATGGTCGGGATCGAAGGTGGAGATGGTCGACGACGTGCTGGAGGTAGATTCGGTGGTCAGAGTCGCTTCGATCATCGGTGCACCTGCACGAGTTTCAGGTGTCAGTGGGATTAGAGGAGAAGAGGTTGTCTCGGGGAAGGCTCGGGGTAGTAGTGTTGTGGCTGGAGTATGGCTCGAGTAGGATGCGTGAGAGTTTTCATGTATAACAGGTTTAAAATTTTAAACTAAACTAAGTTAAAAAAAAAAGATTTTTCTCGGGTTTGGACTCGGGTAGGTACCGGGTAAAATTCGGGTATATTTATAACAGTTTCTAAAAGTTTTAAATAAACAAGGTTTGAACTTTTCTTAAATAAATTTCTTTTATATAATAATGTTTTAAAATAATTGGTTTAAGAAAGTTGTATGATTTATTTTACTTATATTTATTAAGTTAAATTCTTAAGTTTATTTTAAACTTTAATTAAATGTGTAATTAAGTAAGTTAATTAAAAGAGTAAAATATTTTTAATTTATATGTTAGTGATAATTAAATCTAAGATTTATTAATAAGATTTTAATAATGGTTAAGTAATTAATAAGATAAATGGTTTATCTTAAAATTAATTAGGATCTTGGGTAATTAAAGATTAATTAAATTAATGAATTAAAGAGAAATTAATTAATTAATTAATTAATTAATAATTAAGGATTAATTTATTAATAATTAAGGGTTAATTAATTAGTAATTAAGGATTAATTAATTAGTAATTAGGGGTTTATTAATTAGTAATTAAGATTTATTAATTAATATTGTAAGATAATTAATTAATGTAAGTAATTAAGGATGATTAATTAAGGACTTAGATTAATTAAGGTTAATTAATGAATGTAATTAATCGATGTAACTAATTAAGGTTAATTAATTAGTGTAATCAATTAAAGAAATAGTTTATAATTAATTAAAGTTATCTAAGCAGGATTAAAGGTAATTAATTTAATTTATATTAGGTAATTAAATTAAATTTATTAAAAGATTGTTTGACTATTAATCTTGCCTATGAATGATAAACCTAAATTGATGGTTTGTTTGAATATCTCTGATATGTTAATCTGTGATGTTCTGTGATATGCAACACTTTGGATATAGTTGTGATAAATGTATGTTATTTATCTGTGTTGAATTACTGTATGAATACAAAGTTCTGAATTGAATTAAATTGTTTTACTTAAACAACTTAGCCTTAAAAGAAATGTTTGGATTTCGATGAGACCAGGATCTGATATCAATTTTAATTATCCGAAAATCACATCTATCCAAGTTAAATGATAGGTCATGAAATCTCAAGTGAAGAATAAAGATTCAGAGTGCAAGGGCTATTTGTCGTTAACTCCGAGGGTGATTCCAAAATGAGTGTAACGGAGATAGTGCCTTCGGTTTCATTCAAACCCGAAATGAACTTGTATGGATGAATGCTATCAAACCATCGTCAATGGAGGACGATAAACATTCCAAGATAAGTGTTCTAAAAAGGTAACCGTAGCCTTAAGCCTCATCAACCAGGAATGGCTAAAACAAGGGAGGTGCACGCAAGGCTAAGTGGGTAGCCCCCAAGTAGGATAAGATATTCCCCTATCTAGAGGTACCTTTATTTGGCTGTGTGGGCGGTTGTTGGCCACAACCATGGGGTTGTCTTATTCCGACTATCTAGTAAGGGAAAGCTCCGGTTTTGTGTAGCAGGGGATTAGGGTGGATCCTCGGTACAGTGATCTAGACCACGTACTATGTCGGACGATACCCCAGTAGCCCTTCCATTGTACGGAATCCAATCTCCAATAAGTGATCTCTAAATGGATTGTATACCTATGTATGATGGAATTTAATGAATGTAACAATTTCGGCTATGTGAATATTTATTTGAAAACCCTAGACACTATTATAATATAACCGGATTTCCCATCAAATGTTTTAGTTATCGTAAGAGAAAAACTTGTCCGTGTTTATTTGCGGAGGGTCTTACGAGATACCTTTTATTTCAAAGATTTTTCAAGTTAAACAACTTAACCGTTTACTCATACCAGACCCATGTCTGACTCGAAGTTTATTCTGTTTTTCTTAAACTCTTGGGTACTCAAATTTTCATGAGTAGCCACGTGATTAGGTTTGCTTGATGAATTTCGAAAAAGCTTGGAGCAGGAGTCTTGGCGTATCTATATATATATATATATCTATTTTTGCTGTATTAGTATCTTTTGTCTATTGTATTTTGGAATGTAATGGATAGATAGGTCTTCATGATTGTCTACTGTGATGTTGTAATTGTATTGACCTTGATGTGTAATGACTATGTAATATCTATGTAATATAATATATTTTTTTCGTTTCCCTGTGAGATTCTGATGTTGTTGTTTCTTTCTTTCGAACTATTCTTTTTCTACCTATTTCTTTCTTAATGATGATACGTCTTTCTATGTAATGAAAGGCGGATCGTCACAGTTGGTATCAGAGCAAGGTTAAGATAATACCTAGGCTTTGGAGTAGTATCTATCTTGAGAGCACAAACTTGTAATTTCTTATATATCTGTATACCTATCTAATTGTTGGGTTACCTTTCCAGGTTGCCAATATGATATCTAGAGGAAGGAGAGGTAGAGTTGTGGGCAGCACGACGACCGCAAATGGAAGATGTCTGAGTGATAGCGAGGCTGTAAATCCAACGCCGCCTCGAGTAAGTTTTGCTGCTTTGTGTAAGGATTTCACCAATCTGGGAGGGAAACCTTTTAAAGGAATGGAGTCCATCATTGAATTTCAGGCTTGGTTACACTCGTGTGAGCGAATTCTTAAGAGTTTGGATCTGTCAGATGAGCAAAAGAAAGTGATGCCATCATGGCAACTTCAAGAAGGAGCAGCTGCATGGTGGAATGCAGTTACAGTGAATATTTCGTAGGATGGTATTACTTGGAGTAAGTTTAAGGAACTATTTAACGAACAGTTTATGCCTACAGTTGGAAAGATTCGTCTGTATAGAGATTTTATGGATCTGAAGCAAGGAAGTATGTCGGTATCCGAATATGAGGCCAAGTTCAATGAATTATCTCGCTATGGACCTGGTCTTATCGGCACACCCCTCAAGAAGAATAAGATGTTTATGATGGAAATGAGACCTGAGTTCCACTAGAAGATGAAGGGACATCTTAAAGGATCATTCATGGAATTGATTGACATGGCATTGAGGTATGAGGAGCTTATGAATAAGAAACCCCCAGCATCTGCAGCAGCACCAAGTGGAACTTCTTCCAATCCGAACAATAGGAAATTCAACCCAAATTGCAAGAAGCAAGGCAAAAGAAAACAAGGAGGCAACAACGGAGCTCATAAGCATTATTTGTGTCAGCAAGTGGGTCATTTGGCTATGCGGTGTCCCAGAGGTAGAACTCAACAGCAGCAACATCAGAGTGGACCCGGTTCTGCATTGGTTCAGATGTCTTTTTGTTTCAAGTGTCAACAAGCAGGGCACATGGTGAAGGCTTGTCCGCTTCTTTAGAGAGCTCAGCCAACTAAGGTTTTCCTATTCAAGATCGACCATCAATTTCGTCGGATAGGAAACACAAAGGCGTTTTGGAGGGAACTTTGCTTTTAGATGGCATTTTTGTTAGATTTTTATTTGATTCGGGTTCTTCCCTTAGTTTTGTTTCTTTGGATATGATAGAGAAGTTTCATCTTACCCCTAGTATTGTGGACCGTCCTATTTTTGTATCTAATCTTATAAGGGGAGTGACCAAGTTTGATAAGATCTGTAGAGGCCTAAGAATTTCTTATCTATTCCATAGTTTCTCTTGCGACCTATTTGTATTGGATTTCAAAGGGTTTGACCTTATTCTAGGAATGGATTGGTTGGATAAGCATAAAGCTGTTTTGATTTTTGAAGACAGAATTGTGTCTTTGGAAACTGAGTTGGGAAGGATTGCAAAAGTGACTTGCGATAATTTAGGAGTTCACTTGAGTAGTCTTTTGCATGAAATCGAGGCATCTCCAGAAGATGTAGAATCCATCGAAGTGGTTAGAGATTTTCCAGATGTCTTCGAAGAAGTTAAAGGTTTGCCCCCGCATCGGGAGATAGAGTTTCGGATCGACTTGGTTCCAGGAGCAATACCTGTTGTTTAACTCAGTAGAAGGATGGCGCCGAGAGAGAGAGAGAGAAGAGTTGGTGAAGCAGACCCAAGATTTCTTAGAGAGAGGCTTGATCTGGCCTAGTTATTCTAGTTAGGGTTCTGCTGTAGTCTTTGTGACCAAGTCGGATGGGTCATTGAGATTCTGTGTGGATTATCAGGAGTTGAATAAGGTTACTAATAGGAATAAATATCCCTTGCCCTATATAGATGATCTTTTTGATCAACTCCATGGAGCTCCTGATTTCTTCTAGTTGGATCTAGCTTCGGGTTTCCATCAGTTAAGGGTAGCTGAGGACAGTATACCCTTGACTGCGTTCAAGGGACCCAATTGTTTTTATGAGTGGCTGGTTATGCCTTTTGATCTAACCAATGGTCCTGCTTATTTTTTGGATTTGATGAACCGAGTTTTTCGGGATGTACTGAACAAGTTCGTGCTCGTGTTCATCGATGGCATTCTCGTCTACTCTAAGTATGAGGAGGAGCATAAGAGACATTTGGAGATAGTGTTGGAGATTTTGAGGAGGCATGTCCTGAAGTCTAAGTTTTCGAAGTGCCATTTCTGGAAGTTGGAAGTTAGATTTCTAGGGCATATCTTATCTGGAGAGGGTATTTCTATAGATCTGGCCAAGGTAGCTGCTATTCAAGAGTGGAAGCAACCATAGACCCCTATGGAAGTCCGAAGTTTTCTTGGTTTGGCATGGTACTACAGGAAATTTATCAGGGACTACTTTAAGATTTCTTCGCACTTAACCAAGTTGACTAGGAAAGGAGCAAAGTTTAAATGGACCCCAAAGTGTGAAGAAGCTATCATGGATTTGAAGGCAAGGCTGAGCAGTGCACCTATTCTAGCTATTCCTAATGGTAAGAGTGAGTTCGAAGTCTATACAAATGCTTGTGGGGTTGGGTTGGGTGCAGTGCTGATGCAGAATGGGAAAGTGATTGCGTATGCGAGTAGGCAATTAAAGCCACATGAAAAGAATTACGCTACGCATGATATGGAATTGTTGACAATCGTCTTTGCTCTGAAGATCTAGAGGCAATATCTGTTGGGAGAGAAGTTTGAGCTTTTCACTGATCACAAACCTTGGAAATACCTATTCTCCCATAAGGATCTGAATTTGAGGCAGCAGAGGTGGGTAAAAATTTTGGCATCATATGATCTGGATATTCTTTACACTCCAGGGAAAGCGAATGTTGGGTAGATGCCCCAAGTAGGAGTGCAGTTTTGGCTATTTTGGAAGTCGTTCCATTTCTACTTGAAAGTATTGTGAGTAAGCAAGAATCAGATAGAAGATTGAGTGAAATCGTTAGGAGAGTCAATAATGGGCAGTGATCTAGTCTTGAGATTGATGACTAGGATACTTCGATGATCAACGGGAGAATTTATGTTTCGAATTTCAAGGATTTGAGACAAGAAGTTTTGTTAGAGAGTCATCGCTCCAGGCTGAGTATCCATCCAGGGATCTCAAAGATGTATAAGGATACAAAGAGAGCCTTCTGGTGGAAAGACATGAAGAAGGATGCTGCTGCTTTCGTCAGTGGATGTGCAATCTGTCAGCAGGTGAAGGGTGATCAACAGAAGACCGCGGGATTGTTGCAGGCTCTGGAAGTCCCTAAGTGGAAGTGGGAAATGATATCGATGGATTTCGTCGATGGTTTGCCAAGGACCAGAAAATAAAATGAAGGAATATGGATAATCGTAGACCTGCTGACCAAGAGTGCCCATTTTATTCCGGTTAAGGCGACTAGAACTGCAACGTCTTTAGCAGAGATTTTCTTGAAGGAGATCGTCAGGTTGCACGGAGTCCCCGTCAACATAGTAAGTGACCGTGATCCAATCTTTACCAGTAAATTTTGGGAGGCATTGCAGACAGTTTTGGGTAAAAGATAGAGTTCAAGTACAGCCTATCATCCCCGGACCGATGGACAAACGGAAAGGCTGAATCGAATTCTAGAGGATATGTTGAGGTCTTGTGTTTTGGATTTTGATGGATCTTGGTTGGACCATCTGAATTTAGTGGAATTATCGTACAATAATAGTTATCAGGCGAGCATTCATATGGCACCCTATGAAGCTTTGTACGAGAGACCTTGTAGATCACCGTCCTGTTGGGTAGAATCGGGAGATTGTCTTGTTCTTGGTCTAGATTTGATCCGAGAGGCATATGCGAAGGTGAGCTAATCAAGAAGAGAATGAAAGCACCCTAGGATCATCAAAAGAGTTATGCGGACAAGAGACGTATTCGAAGTCGGAGATTTGAATTTTGTCAAGGTTTCCCTGATAAAAGAAGCGATCAAATTTGGAAAGACAGGAAAGCTTGCCCCGAGATATATTGGACCCTTCCGAGTGCTCGAGAGAATTGGTGCTTTGTCCTACAGGATTGAATTGCCAGTCCAGATGGCTGGAATTCACAATGTTTTTCACGTATCTTATCTGAGAAAGTATGTGTTGACCTATCTCTAGTTGTGGAACCGGCAGTGCAAGAAGATTTAGAGGTCGAACCGGACTTAACGGTAGTCAGGCATCCAGTCCAGATTGTTGATCAAGATGAGACGCAACTCAAAATCAAGGTGGTGAAGCTGGTCAAGGTTCAGTGGAGCGAGGATCCCGGAGATTGTACCTGGGAAACTCTAGACAATTTTAGGAAAGCCTATCCGGATTAGTATCTGGATAGTTAGAATTGTTTGTTTGAATGAATTATTTGTTTGGTTGTTAGCGTATGACTGATATGTATGCTTGGATTGTTTGAAATAAAAGCTTTTGGATTATCTTCTACTTTTAAATTTCGAGGACGATATTCTGTTAAGGGGGGAAGAATGTGATATCCTGGAATTTCAGGCAAATAATTATGTGATAATCTTCTTTTATGTATTATTTAAAATTGGAAAATTATTCTTTTAAAACAAATAAATTATGTGTTGCTTATATATGTATGTGTGTGTATATATATATGTTGATTTTAAATTGAATTTGAATTTGAAATTCAAAAGATAAATATCTTAAAATAAATTGGATTTAAAAATAATATGTATATAATTTCTATTAGTATATAATTACTTTTATATTATTTTCTTTAAAAGATTTTATAAATATAAATGAAGAAAAGGTATTAACTATATGAAGTTTTATAAAAACATATTAAAATTATATTAACACATGCAAAATACAAGTGTAAGGTTATTGGCATGCATTTAAACAAGTGTCACAATTTTCAACACAACTAAGTTTCAAATCATCTCAACTAAGTTTCATCACAGAAAATTCATCTCAGTCTAAAAGCAAGTTTTCAACACAACTAAGTTTCAAATCATCTCAACTTAGTGATTTCCAGTTTCAAGATTTCCAGTTCTAAAATCAAAGCAATAACTGTTTCAAAGCTTTCTGTTCAATATCTTTTCTGATGAGTAAACTAACAATTTGAAAACTTAAAATTTGTTAAAAACTTGTTGCATGGGATAATCTTTGAATGTTATGATATGAAATATGCTTTGCATGGTTGTGTAAATGAGATTGAACGTATATATGTATGTGATATAAGTGTGCATGTCTAAGAACAAGAAAATTTGCTCTTTTCTTGCTTTACAGGTTTCAAAACATATTCAAAAATCAAGATCTCATCCTCTAATTCTTTTTAGATTTAATTTTTAAAACAAAAAGTGTTCAAAATAGTAAGACCTTAATTTTAAAAATAGTTCTAAGTATGATTAGTTTAAAGATTTCTGGAAAAATTAGGAAAATACAGTAAAAACTAAAAACACGCAAAATTAAAATGTAATGATATCTAGTTTCTTATACGTCACCAGATTAGAATTCACAAACCATGAATTTTAGAAACAAAGTCCATATTTTTAGCGATTTTCTGAGTGAGTATTCATGGGTTGATCAAAATCTGGGTTTTGAGCATTTTTTGGTGATCGGAGGGTTCTGGGTGGTCGGGATAATTCTGGAGGTAGCGAGGAGGTAGGCGAGCTAGGAAAAAATGGAAGTTGGATTTTTAGATCACCATGGCGGCGGCTAATCGTCGGAATAGGGTTTAAGCTCGAGTTTTGGCAAGATTGGAAACGGGGCTGCTGCATCATCACCGGAGCATTGGAGTTCATCGAAGGTGGGGAAATATGTGCAAGTTGGTCGACGGACCAATGGACGAAGTCTCGGAGATGCTGGTGGCTGGAGGCGTCGGGTCGAGGTGGTTTTTGCGCGATGGTTTTTGTTCGAGTTTGGCCATGTTTTCTCGTTTTCGACTTAGTGTTCGTATTGAAGTTTAGATGGTCGGGATCGAAGGTGGAGATGGTCGACGATGTGCTGGAGGTAGCGTCGGTGGTCATAGTCGCTTCGATCATCGGTGCACGTGCACGACTTTCAGGTGTCAGTGGGATTGGAGGAGAAGAGATTGTCTCGAGGGAGGGCTTGGGGTAGTAGTGTTGTGGCTCGAGTATGGTGTCTGGTAGGATGCGTGAGAGTTTTCATGTATAACAGGTTTTAAAATTTTAACTAAATTAAGTTTAAAAAAAAAAGATTTTTCTCGGGTCTGGACTCGGGTAGGTACCGGGTAAACCTCGGGTATATTTATAACAGTTTTTAAAAGTTTTAAATAAACAAGTTTTAATTTTTCTCGAGTCTGGACTCGGGTAGGTACCGGGTAAAACTCGGGTATATTTATAACAGTTTTTAAAAGTTTTAAATAAACAAGTTTTAAACTTTTCTTAAATAAATTTCTTTTATATAATAAATGTTTTTAATTAATTGGTTTAAGAAAGTTGTATGATTTATTTTACTTAAATTTATTAAGTTAAATTCTTCAGTTTATTTTAAACTTTAATTAAATATGTAATTAAGTAAGTTAATTAAAAGAGTAAAATATTTTTAATTTATATGTTAATGATAATTAATTCTAAGATTTATTAAATAAGATTTTAATAATGATTAAGTAATTAGTAAGATAAATGGTTTATCTTAAAATTAATTAGGGTCTTGGGTAATTAAAGATTAATTAAATTAATGAAGTAATTAAAGAGAAATTAATTAATTAATTAATTAATAATGATTAATTTATTAATAACTAAGGGTTAATTAATTAGTAATTAAGGATTAATTAATTAGTAATTAGGGGTTTATTAATTAGTAATTAAGATTTTTTAATTAATAAGTGTAAGATAATTAATTAATATAAGTAGTAAAGGATGATTAATAAAGGACTTAGACTAATTAAGGTTAATTAATCAATGTATTTAATCAATGTAATTAATTAAGGTTAATTAATTAGTGTAATTAATTAAAGAAATGGTTTATAATTGATTAAAGTTATTTAAGCAGGATTAAAGGTAATTAATTTAATTTATATTAGGTAAATAAATTAAATTAATTAGAACTTGTTTGACTATTAATCTTGCTTATGAATGATAAACCTGAATTGAATGCCTTGGTTTGTCTGAATATCTCTGATATGTTATTCTGTGATGTTCTTGACATGCAATACTTTGGAAATAGCTGTGATAAATGTGTGTTATTTATCTGTGCTGAGTTACTGTGTGAATACAAAGTTCTGAATTCAATTAAATTATTTTACTTAAATAACTCGGCCTTAAAAGAAACGTTTGGATTTCGATGAGGCCGGGAGCGGATATCAAATTTGATTACCTGAAAACCACATCGATCCAAGTTAAACGATGGGTCGTGAAATCTCAAGTGAAGAATGAAGATTCTGAATGCAAGGGCTGTTTGTCATTAACTCTGGGGGTGATTCCAAAACGAGTGTAACGGAGATAGTGCCTTCAGTTTCGTTCAAACCCGAAATGAACTTATATGGATGAATGCTATCAGATGATAGTCAATGAAGGACGATGAGCATTCCAAGGTAAGTTTTCTAAAATGGTAATCGTAGCCTCAAGCCTCATCAATCGGGAATCGCTAAAATAGGGGAGGTGCACGCAAGGCCAAGTGGGTAGCACCTAAGTAGATAAGATTTTTCCCTGTCTTGAGGTCCCTTCATTCGGCTGTGTGGGCGGTTGTTGGCCACAACCGCGGGGTTGTCTTATTCGGACTATTCAGTAAGGGGTAGCTCCGGTTTTGTGTTGAAGGGATTAGGGTCGATCCTCGGTACGGTGATCTAGACCACGTACTGTGATGGACGGTACCCCAGTAGCCCTACCATTGTATGGAATCCAATCTCCAATGAGTGATCCCGGACTGGATTATATACCTATGTATACTGGAATTTAATGAATGTAATAATTTCGGCTATGTGAATATTTATTTGAAAACCCTAGATACTATTATAATATAACCGGATTTCCTATCAAATGTTTTGGTTATCGTAAGGAAAAAACTTGTCCATGTTTATTTGCGGAGGGTCTTATGAGATACCTTTTATTTCAAAGGTTTTTCAAGTTAAACAACGTAACCGTTTACTCACACTGGACCCATGTCTGACACAGAGTTTATTCTATTTTTCTTAAACTCTTGGTTATTCAAATTTTTATGAATAGCCAAGTGATCAAGTTTTCTTGAAGAATTTTGGAAAAGCTTGGAGCAGGAGTCTTGGCGTATCTATATATCTATTTCCACTGTGTTGGTATCTTTTGTTTATTGTATTTTGGAATGTAATGGATAGACAGGTCTTCACGACTGTCTACTATGATGTTGTAAGTGTATTGACTCTGATGTGTAATGACTATGTAATATCTATATGATATAATATATTTTTTCCGTTTCTGCAGTGAGATTCTGATATTGTTGTTTCTTTCTATCTATCTATTCTTTTTCTACCTATTTCTTTCTTAATGATGATACGTCTTTCTATGGAATGAAAGGCGTGTCGTCACAAACACTGAACTAAAGTACAGGAAATAACATTGCTTCAATGGAGAGCGACAGGATCGACTAACTCAGACATCGAGTATGGATTGTGCTTACTAAGGATAGGTCATGGATTTAGATATCAGCTTCCAACAACTATGGATTTGGATATGGACCTGGAGCGGTCACCGATTTGCATATGGAACAAAAGTGGTCCCAGATTTGTCTAACAACCCAAGGAAGGTTGAAGAATTTGGATAAAACGATTCGAAAGGATCGCGAATTTACAATGGATACGAAATTGGATATTGACTCAGAATGATCATGGATTTCACTAATAATTCGGAGAGTTCGTAGATTCGGATTGGATAATACGGTTGTCGATGAATTATGGACTTCGAAATTTAGATTTATAGCAATTCAAAACACGCCTTCTTAACGCAAGGCATGTTTTGGGGGGGGGGGTGCAAACTATTAAACCCACCTTTTGCTAAGGCAGTACACAGGCGGATTTAACCCAACAGACTTTGTGATCATCAAAGGAAAATGCCAACAGACTTTATGATTGTGAAAGGAGAAAGCACGAAGAGATGGTTATTAAGATTGGAGTCGATTATAATTGAAACTATAGGTGATAACTGGATGGATTCGGATGGATATCACTTAAAAAAGGGCTAAGTATGGAAATGATAATTCTCCCTAGAAGAGGGATCATAATAGGGATTGGAATAAAGGGATCAGATTAGACAGGATGCACCCAACACATCTCAACGATGATCGCTCCATAACTCAACAACCACAAGGCGGATTGAAGTAAAACTTTGGGAACAAAAAGAAGGGACTCTAGGGAGTCCACCCTAGAATTGCACATCAAATAGAGGAGGTTGAAGGGATCGACCCTCTTCCCTATGAGGGATCGACCATATTAAAGTTCATAGCAATGATCAGTCAATAACACAAAATCTACAAATGCATTAAATATGAAATTTGGAGGGGAAGTACATTACAACATGCAAAACCCATCATTGGGATCACACCCTACAAATCCCCCAAAATAGCAATCAGCCCCAAACCCTATTTTGGGCTTCGATGGGCACAAAACTTTAGGCAGGCTCATCTTGGCTTCAGGGTCCCAGTTTGGGTTTTGAGCGTGATATCTTTACGTCTTCTCCTATAAATACAGCGTACATTGCATCAACAAAGGAGTCTACTTTATGCTTCATTCTATCTTCTATTTAGGCTGTACTTTTCCATTTTTATTTTGGCATTTCATGGATTAGTAACTGTAACAGCAGCACGAATAAAAGGAAAATCTTTGGAGTGGACGTAGGCTTGAGTTGGCTCAACCATTATAAATCTGTGTCTCTTTGCTTGCTTTCTATTTTAATTTTATTATTCTTCAACTTATATTTTCTATATTACATTATCTGAGATCTATGATTGGATATTGTTGCTTTCACATAACTGGTTGTTGGTGGCCATTTTCAATGCCAATAATATCATTATACAAACCTTTGACTAGTATTTATGCTAATATAGTTGATACTATATGCTTGTAACACATATGTGCACGACTGATGTGCTTGATTTTTTATGCCTTATCGACATTTCAAGGTCAAAATTTTTATAAGATGGTGAGCCTTTAACACCCCGAATTTTATTGCACATTATTCCAAAAATTTAATTCATCGATGAATAAATAAATAATGTGGTGAAGTACAAGGTGTGGATAATTGCAATACTAATAAATTTTGAGTTTTTATGTTTAAAAGGAGTAATGGTTTATGAGAAAAGTAACTGATATAATTATTAAATTGAAGGTGAGGCATGACCTCATTAAATTTGGCCATTCCGCATAACCACAGAGAATAAGCAAAATATAAAAATAAGAGAGCTCCATTAAAACCCATTCCAAAAAAGGAGAAGAGGAAAGGTCTTAAGGAAGAGAACTAACTATCTCTACACAAACCCAACTTAAAGTGAATAACATCTCCCTTTTTTCGATGTTTTTTTTAAATTTGTATTTATGATGAATCTAAATGATTATTGTGTTTTATCATGCATTTGGGTTGGTAATCATTTGTGTGGATTATGATTATCGTTTGTGAATTTTTATGGAATTTTCTAAGGATTGTTTGACTTTAAAACTATGTTTTCAATCTCCAATTGCCTTGAACTTTCGATAAGATTTTTGGAACATTATTTGGAGATTGACCTTAAATTTCACACATTTTGGACTAAGTGTTAATTTGTCATGAATTTCCTAAGTTGATAAAATAGATAATTTTAGATTTTAATTATTAAAATATGGAAAATAATTATCTTACTCTAAAATTTTATTGGTTATAGAAATGGAAATTCTCAACTTTTCAAGTTTTGATGTTTTTCCAAACTAGTTTCAAGGAAACTTGAATTATTTTGTGAAGAAAGGGTTTAGTTTAAGTTTTTTGTTAGTGAAGGGCATAATTAGTGGAATATTAACATTTTTGAAAAGAAGAGGAAATTTCTCTTTGATTTTTGCTAGAAGATTTCTAAAAAGATTTGATTAACGCTTGAAATTTTGACAAAGATATTGTTTGGTAGAAAGCTACTACTTTTAAAGGAAATAAATTTGTTTCTGGGATATTTACGAAAATGTCATTTTCAACCTACAATGGTTATCTTGACATTCGATGGCGGCTATTTTTTATCAACATGTGATGACCTCATTTTTAAGCACTTGAAGTTTCGAGGTGCAATAGCACCATCTTTTTAACCTCGATGGCTTTACTTTGTCCATGCTCAATAGCTTTCTAATTGACACTTGACTGCTTTTTTTGGTAGAAATTTGATAGATTGGTTGACATGTAGTAGTTGCATGTAATTTAGATATATGATAGCTGCATTTCCTTAACGTTCGATAGTTTTGTTGACATGCGATAACTACATGTAATTTAGACATGCGATAGCTACATTTTGCTACACTTTCGATAGTTTTGTTGACATCCAATAACTATGTATATTATAGACATGCGATAACTATACTAATAACATGCGAAAACCTATATTTTTGACATGTGATAGCATCTGGTTTTGAAGTGCAATAGAACAAGTTTTTGACATGTGATAGCATGTATTTTCAAGGTGCAATATCATAAGTTTTTGAGAAATGAGATAGCCTATTTCATTGACACTCAATAGCTTAATTATATACTGGGATATGTTTTCCTTACAGCAAAATATAGTTTTGTTAAGTATTTTTGACATGATTTTAAAAAGGAAAGAAAGATATTTTATCCCTTTTTAAAAGAGTGTTGTTGATGAAATTTATTGCTTGATTTTTTGGAATTCTTGTGTACAAAATGGTTATCATATGAACATATGTTTGTGATAAATAATGTTTTAATATGTTCATTTTTAACTTGATCAGTTGATATTGCATACATAATTTTGTACATGCTCACTTATATATTGTCACCCAACATTTAGTACCTTGGAGATGGGAACCGATGGCTGATTAGGTTATTCCAGTAGTGGGTATAGTCAAACTTAATTCCTGTGTGGCTAGAATTGCATCAAGGAGATCATGAAGATCAAATTGTATTAGGATGACTGAACTGATCAAAACACATGACTCATAGACATTTCAAAACCATATTAAAGGGTGGAAATTGGTATAGGGTCGTGTCCTACACTCCAACTGTTAAACCATGGATCGGCCAGCTTTGCGATTCTAATGCGTAGGGCCTTGTCGGTATCAAGGCTAAAATTCATAGCTATGAAGCCGAAGGAACTCGTGGCTGTGCTCACCTATATTTCTTCTACTAGGAACTAGAAGACCATTATTTTTTTCTAAAGGAATCAAAAGACCGTTTTAATTATATTATTATATCATAGGAGTTGCTTTGTACCCTTATGGGAACATGAGATCATTAGATTATCTGTTACGTTTTTGGCCCGAGTTAGCCCAACAAGTTTTTAGTTGGTATGTGAAAACTAATAAGTTCATAATGATCTTGAAAAAACTCTGTCGATATATGGACTTAATAGGATGGGAAGTTGCGGGGAGGCTTAACCTTTAGGCCCCTAAATACTAGACCATTCGTTTAAACTAATTATGCATGATAATGTGTATGTTATGTTTTTACCATTGTGGTTGCAAGTATATGCATGCTTGAAAGATTAGTTGTAAGGATACTAGCGAGGGGAATTCCATTCCATTCAACGGCGTAGTCTCACTAAGTTTTTTTAAAACACTAAGTACTTATTTTAGTTTGAGATAGATCAATTTTTCGCAGCAGACTTTTGTCCGATCCAAACTTTTTAATTCCCCTTAACTCTCAGTTACTCATTTGAGTAGGTTGAGAATAGAGATTTTTAGGTTTAGACAAATAAGTTTTCGAAGACGTGTATGAGGCCATCTATAATATGTACTCTAATTGTTTTATTTGGTTATTGCACGTAAATATGGGCGTTGTAACAATCAAGTATTTAAGACTCTATTCATTCAAAAGGATACCATTACATGCCACAGTTGGAATTATATTTATATACTATCTAAACGATGGAATCGTGGGCTATGTAATTGAAATGTAATGAATTTGCAAATGAAAGAATGAAAATATTTTGTTAAAATACGTAAATTCTAGAGCTCTTGATGTCAATGATTAAAAATTGATTCTATTTTGCATAGAAAGTAATGCTAAGGATGACTGCAATATAATTAGTGTCTATTTTAGAGGCTCAAAATGGAAAATGTTACAATGAGAGAAAATGATTCCCCTGATTATGCCTTAATTAATAACATTCCCTTATTTTTTTCATTACTAAGGTGTATTCTTCCTTATCATTTAATCCATAACAATTCTAAAAATGATAGACCTTTCGGAAAAAACATCGAAATTTGAAAAAATCTTTATATACCTTAAATAAAAAAATTGGATCAAAAAATCAAAACTGACTATTTTAAAATTGTAATTTACAAGAAAAATTACCCATTTTCAACTAATAAAAAATTATCATCCTAAAATTTTTAAAATTAAAAATTATCTTTGTTTTAATGTTATAAACATCATATTTAAAATTCAAATTATTGAAAATGATTAGCTTATGTTTTACTCTTAAACATGTCAAAAACATGCTCTTTTAATATCCAAGCATGATCTACTATAATCAAAATATGTTTTTCTTCATTCAAAACATCTTTTTAAATCTGAATCTAAATAGATTCAGAAGTAGAACAGGGTAAGTATTACCACTTAGATTAGAAAACTTGATTAAAATCTTCTTATTTTCCTTATAGATGAAAGATTTGGTCTTTTGTTTTAATTTACTCTTCTTTCTCTTAAAAATGATTGTCGGTCTTAGCTTGGATTAAATTTATTTTTGTTTTAACTTTTAACATGAAATGAAAGATGCTGAAGGGAAGAATGCGATCATGGGTATAACTACTTAATGATTTTGGCTTGAACTAAAATCTCTCCTTGTTTAATCTCACTAATTCATTACCCTTAATATATTCAAATTTACTCCTTTCTAACATTTAGAAGTCGAATTTAATTGCTAATTACCCATGGTCCATTCAATTAACCATATTTAAATGTCCTACACTTAATTAAGGGTTGTCCTAGTTCAACTGGTTAGTGTTATGATACTCTAGATTTAGGTTCTAGAGGTTATGAGTTCAAACCTTTGACGCATCAAAACTGAGTGCTCTACTTGAAAAAATACCACTTTTACTATCTAAAATACTCCTATTACTAATTTAATCTATATTTAACTATCTACTATACAACAGTCGACTAGTGTGTTGAACAGTCGACTAATTACTTTACATTAGTAAACTATAGTGTTTTAAGGGCTATTTTTTTTAATTTTTCTCAAATTTCCTTTAATTTTCTGGAAGGACATCTTCCTTCCCAAAGGTATGTGACTAAATTCAGTGGTGCTTATTGTTCATAAAACATCACAACTTTTAAACTATCAATAAAACTTATCTCACACACACACACACACACATGTGTGTGTGTGTGTGTGTGTGTGTTTATGTGTGTGAGTTTTTAACCAAGTGATCATTTAACTGTCTACTCTCTAGAATTTGTTACGATTACTTTCATAATGCTATCAGAAACTCCACAGTCTCAATGATTACTTAAAGCTTTGAAATTGGAATTATTTTCTGTAACATCCTCTATTTGGAGGCTCAGAGCTAAGCGCTACAGATGCTGAAGTCATCCATAAAATTAAATTTCGGTGACCAAATTCGGTAATGTTAATGGTGTCCATAATATCAAAAGCACATGAATAAGAAACAAAATCACATATCTCACAAGAACAACTTTTCCAATTACATTTCACAAAACATTTTTCGTATTCCATTACATAATCCTAATCATTTTCCAGGTTCAGATCAAATACAATTATTACAAAGTACGCCAAGAGCGACATATGAAGATGCTCACTTGGTTGACAAGAGTAATATAGTCGTAACTAACATAATACAACACAGCGGAATCAAACAAAATAAAGCAGGAACTCCTAATAGCTATCCATCAGCAACCTTCTCGTCTCCGGAAGCTTTATTCGTCAATCTACTAAAATTTGAAAACCCCCAACGCTCAGCTTATTCAAATCAATTTTGAGCACCTGGGAGTTTAAGGAGGGAAACATAAAATTCGAGTCAAACATAAAGGCTAGTGTAAATCATACTATACATCTCGGTTATTTGATATTAAGAAAGACACGCCGCTTAGCAGAACATGTTTTCCCTCACTAATATCCTTTTAAAACATATGTTTTGCAATCATAGTCCTACAACCAAAACAGGTTAAAATCTATAAAGCATTATCTGTATACATACATATCAGGTAACAAATGGATTATCTGTCCAAACATTATAGCTTTGTTTGGTTAACTACTAACCTTTGGATGACTTGGGCCTACCAACCAATGTAAACAAATAATCTAACATCTGTTAGATACTCATCTTTTGGACGGTCTGTCCCTAATTTACTTTCTCCAGGTCAAATGATCCTAGTGGTTTTGCGGGATCACCATTTACCTACCTCTATACAAATATATTCCTTTATGTATGTAACATCATTTTAGTCTTACCTGTGACAAAGCCCTGCACACTGGAATTTTGGACTAACGTAGCCAAGGGCTAATAGCTAATGTATATGATGTGACTCTATACCGGTCCCATCTGGTATACAAATATCCAAGTCATTTTACTTAGGGCAATCTTCCCTTAAATTTTCCCTGAAAGCCTTTTCATCTCAAATTGATTTAAAACCTTTAAATCAAACTTAAATAAGGAAAATATATACTCTAAGCTTTACTCAAACTCACTTTTCCATGTTATATATACTTTACTCAAACCTTTACTGATGAAAACAATTAAACCTTTGAAAGTACCCCTTTCGAATCCATTAAAATTACCCCTTTCAAAACCAGGCAAACCCCTTTCTTTCACCTAGGCCAAAAGGCCAAACCTTCCTTTCGAAAATACTCATATAAACCTTTTGAAACCATTGAAAAACCTTTATTCGAAAGCTATAAAACCTTGGACGTCCTATCTTTAAACACTTAAATATTGTCTTTCAAAAATATTGGAAAACCATTCTTTTCTAACCTTTCGAAACCATTGGGGAATCACACCTTCGAAACCTTCATTCAAACCTTTCGAAAGCATTAAAACATCAAACCTTTCGAAACCATTTGTGTTCCAGTAAAATATGTGGATTAACCTTTGGAAACCATTTAAAACTATCTCCTTCGAAAGTGGCGAAACATGCTAAAAGCATTAAAAACTGATTTTAACTTTAAGAAGAAATTATTTTCAACTAACCTACCTTATTTGCTAAATATTATTGGTTTACAATTTTTTTTCTAAAAGTGTTGCCAAGATTTCAGAATTAAACAATTTACAAAATACCCCTTCTCCTTTTATAAATATATAAAACATTTAAGTCTCGTACCTTAAATAATTTTATATATCTATTAAAACACTTAGAAAATTCTTCAGAAATTCCAAAAAAAAACATTATTAATATGTTTTCTAACATATACTAATTTCGGACCCAAAACTTATATTATTTAGCCGTAAATAATTTTAAACCTAGATAATCATTTTTCACACTAGAAAATTAATATAAAATCCACATTAGATCAAACAAATTATGAAAATTGAAACTCATCTCTAAAATATCATTTCTGATCTAAATCTAAAATTGCAAGGCATTTGGATGTCATTAAATAGGGTTTTCACGTAAAAACATATCATAAAACCTATATGAATTGTCATAAATCATCAATAAGCATATATAAACATTTAATCCTTCAAAATCATGGCATAATGTTGCAAATAAATTTCTTTTATCCTTAAAACTGAAGAAAAAAAATAAGAAAACAAGAGATGTAGTGGTTATTCACCTTAGCTTTGAGATTAAGGAGTGGAGATTTGATCTTAAGTTAATTGCTTAAGCTTCTTCCTTTGATTGCTTTCTCTTTCTCTAGCTTATTTAATGGTGGCTGGCCTGAAATGCTGTTTAGATTTTGAAATGAACATATGCATGAATTCCTAAAGGTTTAGATTATTAGAATATTCTTATTCCAACTTAGCCCCTTAACTATTTCCTTTACCTATTTTATTTTAATTATTTTAGTTCATTTATTCCCTTAGGCATGGCTACCCCTTAGTCTAATTACAAGTCTCAATCCTCTAATCACATTATATTATTTCATTTAATTTACTTAATTAAATGTTTTTAATAATGTTACTAAAAATATAGGGTGTTAGAGTCTCCCCTCCTAAAAGAATTTCGTCCTTGAAATAACAGTAAGTTACCCAACAAATCCATCAAAAAGGTAAAAAAATACCATCAAACAAATTAGGATAATCATCTCTAATCTTGCTCTCTGTCTCCAAAGTACAGTTTCTCCCATTGTTGCTCCACTGGACTTTAACTAATTTGGCTGTCTTGTTCCTTAATCTCTTCTCATCTCTCACAACTATTCGAATTGGCTTTCAAACTATAGTCAAGTCTGGATCTACTACTAAATCATCTAACACAGTTGGTGCTATAATAATCTCCGGGACTCTAACGCACTTTCTCAAATGAGAAACATGAAACACGTCGTGGACTCCTCCCAAACTACTTGGCATCTCTACCCTATATGCGAGTTTCCTGATCCTCTCTATAATAGGAAAAGATCCTATGAGTCTTGGTGCTAACTTTCCTGATTTCCTACGTATAATCACACCCTTCATTGGTGACACCTTGATAAAAACATGATCTCCAACAGGGAACTCTAAGTCTTTCTGTCTTTTATCCACATAACTTTTCTGCGTAGATTAAGCTTTCTTCATCCTAGCCCGAATCAACTCAATATTTTTTGTAGCTTCTCTAACCAAATCTGGACCAAGAACCGACCTATCCCTAGTCTCTAACCAAAAACTGAAGATTCGCATGGCCTTCCATACAAAGCTTCAAACGGTGTCATCCCTATACTAGTCTGATGACTGTTGTTATATGAAAACTCGACTAAGTGTAGATGGTCTTTCCATGATCCTCCAAAATCTAACACACAAGCTCTTAATAGATCCTTCAAGACTTTGTTAACTCTTTTCGTTTTTCCGTCGGTCTGTAGATGGTAAGCGGTACTCATCTTGAGCATGGTTCCTAAAATCTCATGTAGACTCTTCCAGAACTCGCTAGTGAATAAGGAATCTCTATCACCTACTATGCTACTAGGAATTCCGTGCAGTCTAACTATATTCTTCGTAAATAACTTAGCTAAAACAGGTGTTGTTTTAGTTGTCTAAACTGAAATGAAATGGACGCGCTTGGTCAATCTATTAACTATAACCCATGTACTTTCGTTTCCTCTTTTTGACCTTTGCAACCCATCTATAAAATCCGTGGAAATAGAATTCCACTTCCATACTGGAATATTCAATGATTGAAGCAACCCATTTGGCCCTTGACGTTCGGCCTTTACCTGTTGACAGTTCAAACACTGTTTCATCTATAGGCCTACATCCTTCTTCATACCTTTCTAGAAGAAACTCCTCTTCATATCATGATATATCTTAGTTCCTTTAAATGAATAGTGAACTTCGAATGATGACACTCCTCCAAAACTTCATTCCTTATGTCTTCCACATTTGGAACACATAACATACCTTTCTTTCTCAACCATCCATTCTGTTCAAGACTAAAATCCTTCAAGTCATCGCTCTCCGTTCCATCCCTTAACTTCTTGATCTATTTTGCTAATACTAGATCCTCCATCTATTTAGAAGCAATTTTTTCGACCATCACCGGTCGAACTTCTAAACAAGACAATATAACAGTTCCTTTTGGGCTAACTAATGTACCCGCTTATTTTGTGAGTGGTTGTTATGCCTTTTGGGCTAACTAATGCATCCCCTTAGTTTATTGACCTTATGAATAGAGTATTTTGAGATGTGCTAAACAAATTCGTTTTAGTCTTTATCGATGATATCCTTATCTACTCAAAGACAAAAGAAGAACACGCAAGGCATCTAGAAGCCGTGTTGGAGATATTGAGAAATAATGTGCTTAAAGCCAAATTTTCAAAGTGCTATTTTTGGGAGAAGGAGGTAATATTCCTTGGACATATAATATCAAGGGATGGAATTTTAGTAGATACGGGGAAAGTTGCAGCTGTTCAAGATTGAAAGCAGCCACAAACTCCTAAAGAGATTCCTAGCTTCTTAGGTTTGGTAGGATATTACAAAAGATTAGTTCAAGACTTCTCTAAGATTACCTATCACCAAACGAAGTTGACAATGAAGGATGCTAAATTTATTTGGACTTCTAAATGTGAAGAAGCATTCCAAGAACTAAAGAAGAGATTGACAACCACTCCAGTTTTAGCAATTATAAATGGAAATAGTGGATTGACCGTTTATACAGATGCTTGTGGAGAAGGAGTTGGTGTGGTTTTAATGCAAGATGGGAAGGTGATTACTTATGCAAGTAGACAACTGAAGATGCATGAGAAGAATTATGCAAAACATAACTTAGAATTATTAGCCGTTGTGTTTGCTCTAAGGATATGGAAACAATATTTGTTAGGTAAGAATCTTTCATAGTTTATTTCGATAAAACTTTGAATTAACCTTAGTAAATAATATTCCATCTTTTAGGTGAAAAATTCGAACTCTTCACGGACCACAAATCTTTGAAGTATCTTCTCACCCAAAAGGATTTGAACATGAGACAGCAATGCTGGCTAGAATTTCTCACATCATATGATCTAGATATTCTATATACACCGAGGAAAGCCAACGTAGTAGTTGATGCATTAAGTAGGAAGTTAGCTACAATTTCTTATTTGGTAGTAACTCCAACTCTTCTAAAAAGTATTTCTAGTAAACAGGGAGAAGATAAACGGTTTGAGAAATACATTAAAGCAGCCGAAGAAGGAAGAAATTCAAGCTTTATAATAGATAACCATGGAGTATTGCAGTTAAATGGAAGAATTTGTGCTCCGGATCCTGCAAATCTTAAGCAAGATGTATTAGTTGAATGCCACACAGCCAAACTTAGCACTCATCCAGGGATTCATAAGATGTACAAGGACATGAAGCATACATTTCGTGGAGAAACATGAAGGGGGACATATCTATCTATGTCAGTCGTTGTGAAAATTGCCAAAGAATCAAAATTGACAAACAAAAAACGGCAAGATTACTTCAACCTTTGGAGATTCCAGCTTGGAAGTGGGATCAAATATCCATTGATTTCATTGATGGATTACCCCGAACAACGAAAGGAAATGTAGGAATTTCGGTTATCATAGACAGATTAACCAGAAGTGCACACTTTGTTCTAGTTAAGCCAACAAGAATGGCAGCAAGCCTTGTGTATATATATATATATATATATATATATATATATATATATATATATGAAGAAGATTTTTCGATTGCATGAAGTACCGAGCAGTAATAGTAGAAAAGCATATCACGAGTTTAGAATCAGTGTATAGACTTTATCTATCGTTTGAATGTACTCACCGCATGTGGTGTAATCACTTATTGTATATATTCCATCTTATTGAATATATATTTCCTTTTGAGCTACTTTCTTCTTATCTAATTTCGGGGACGAAATTCTTTTAAGTAAGGGAGAATGTAACGACCCAAAATTTAACCACTTCAAAATTTAATATTTAAAGTGATTTTAAATATAAAATATAAAGGGTTTTAAGATTCAAACAATATTTGATAGGATTTGGAAATGCAAATATACATAAAAATAGTAACATTTGCTTATATCGACAAGAGTGACAAAATCATGATTTCAAAAAAGTAAGTTTAAATGGTTCAATTAATTATTTTAATTTATCTACAAGTGTTTATATTTTTAAATAACGTTATACTAATTTATTTTTGAATTTGGTTTACATTAAATAGTTCAACTAAAACGTCAAATCGTGACCGTAAAACATTTTGTCAAAAATCAACGTTTTGTCAATTTAAAGTTATCGCGGTGTTGTTGCACCTTTATGTACACAATTTAATAAATATGTTAACATATATAGATAGTTAAAAATTAACTAAACAAGGTTACTTCTAATAATCACACTTAGAAAATTATAAAAAGTAATTAGCAAAAGCAAACAAAAAAGATAAAACACATGTCACATCACATGTGACATAAGGTAAAGAAATGTGACACAAAATAAAGTTATCATTCCTATTCTTTACTTAGCTCTTAAATGTTTGATTTTTAAAAGTGTGATGTGATGTGGATGGTAAGTTTTGAATTAAATAAATTTACTAATTCTTAAGGAAGGTTATTTAAGTAAAAACACAAATCTCTATTTTATTCCCAAATATTTTCTTTAAATACCCATCCACTTCTTCTTTATTTTTGCACCATTTCTTCTCTGCTTTCTTAAGTTCTTTTACATCCTTTAATGGTATATTTCCATAATTAAATAATGCCAAAATATTTTGAAAAATAAAACAACATAAATATCGACAAAACTACGTTCGAACCACTTCAAAACGCCTCCTTTCCTCTGCTATTGCTCACGCCCCAGCTTCCTTCATTTGGTCGAGCGCATTTTCCACTTCAAGCTTGGTCGTGGCCTCCTAAGGCAAGGACGAGGAAGTTTAGCAAGTTCTAGAAGCTTAAGGCGAAGTTTAGCAAAGTTAGAAAAGTTTAATACTAGTTTGAAAGCAACAAAAGGTGAGAACTCTAAATCGATAAGTAGGAAATGTTTATATGATATTTTGCAAGTTATAAATGTTGTTTGGATGTTAATAATGATGATTGATAAGTGTTTGAAAAAGAAAACAACCACCTCTTAGTCATTTGCAAAATTTAGTAAGAAAATATATACATAAATGAAAATCACGTGACATTGTAATAAAATGTTGTTAAATTGTTATGCAGGTTCATATGACATGTTAATATATGATAAAATGGTTATAAATATTGTTTTGGATGTTTATTAGTTATATATTGAATATATTGTTCAAACAAGTCACGGATTTAAACGACGTATAATCACATGGAAATCACTTTCCAAAAGAAATCAAATATGGTATGGATATACCTTTAAAAAATATTTGAAAATGCTTTAGAATGAATCCTAAATTTTTAAACTTGTCTCGGCAAAGTTGGATATGAATCTTAAAATCCGCATAAAATTCGACGCGTCGCGTAACGGTAGTTCGTGTTTTCGCATCAAAAATTCAAATGAACATACAAAGTGGAATATAGTTCGGAATTCTTCAAAGTAAGAATTTTCCGAATCCTTATATTCATATCTTTAGAAGAAAATCAAGATTTCATCTTGTATATTTTGAAATATGGCAAAATCAATTTTAAAAAAAAATCCAGTTTTTGCACTAAATGACCAAAGTAAGAAATTGATAAAATAATTGTTTTAAAAATATGAAATAAATTTCAAAAATCTTTTAAAATGTTTTAAAAGTGATTTAAGTTGAAAATATGATATTCTAAATGATATAAAAGTCGTTCTGAAGAATATAGCTTTTAAAGCACTTTTTGTAACACTATTTGCAACGCTTTTCAATAACGTTTGAAATAAAGGTTGGAACTTAACAATTCTTTCCCAATTCCATGGTAAATGTTTTTAAGTAAATAATAAAGCATTTTAAAAGAAATTTGAACGATTCAAGATAATTTCATAGATGGTTAAACAAATAGTTAATTGATTTAAAAAGGGAAAATGAGTATGCGGAATCGACTAGTACATTTGTCCCGCCTGTGAGATCTAAAAGTAAAAACAAGGTGTGTAACTAAGGTTAGGGATAGAGCAACCAGTGCCTTGAACTTATCTGGCCTTAGTTTTCTCTTTTAGGCAAGGGGTGGAACACATCGAAAGGAAAGGTCGAATGCTCAACTCGGATTTTATAGAAATAATCTTCTTATACTCATTATTTAAATCCGAAAAGGGAACTTGTCCTATTCATGGAATTTCAAAGGTGATCTCACCATTATTCCTCCCATAGCACTCATTCAATATGGAATTTGATTTCGGATAAAAGTAGAATGATTTCTATAATCTTATTTTCTCAAAAGATACTCTTAAAAATGATTTGAGAAATATTCAGAAAGAGGTTTAAATGATTCCGTATTCACTAAAAGAATATTTTAAAAATATATATCTCTCGAAAATATTTTGGTAAAGGACAATGAATGAATCGGAAAACAATTACCTAATTACATCATTTTTATTGATGATTGGATTTCGAAGGAACCGTGGTCGGATTTGGGTAATTCCTATACGAAAATCACTTCACTTCGAACCAATGTATACGTTCGAAAGTGAACATATGTTGAGGACGATGATTTTTTAAGACCGTGGATCTTCATGGCATGAGGACTGATTGTTGACATGCTCTGGGTAGCTCCCATTATAGAGTTATTTATAACGGTGATCTCCTCGTTGTGGAGATTTTTCGGATTGCAAGGACTACCCACTACTAGTGGTAATAGGAGAGTGTCTTCGGTTTGCCCTGTTCCTGGACAACTTGTAAGGACGTTTGTCTGACATTACGTTTCTAAAGATTATGTACATAATTGGTTTTTGCAAACGTACATCAACGGTGGCGGCGAATGTAACTTCTCTTAGCTTAACACCCTCCTTGAGACGTATGAGCTCAAGGGTTGTATTTTCGTGGAAGACAATTAGTAGTCAATGGAAATGGCAGTGTGGCATTCAAAGATGTGATATGTGATATGTGAAAAGATAATCGTTGTCTCGAGCTTCATCAATCAAAAATAACCAAAACAGGGTTAGATGCGGCAAGGCTAAGTGGGTCATTCCCAATTAGGATATGATCATCCCCTTCTAGATATATTTCTTCCTGCTATGATGTTTCGGATGTAAATTAATGTGGACGTTTGCAAAGAGAGCTCTCGGATAAAGGTCGATCACGACCGGGGGATGACATATTTGGTACTATCTAGTTATAGAGATAGGCCGGTCTTGTGTTGGTAGAAGGCAGATGTTCTGTCCCTCAGGGCATCTATCTAGAGGTGTATCTATTGGAAGGTAGTCCCTTCACTGGTCATTGTATGGAAATCCATTCTCCAATGAGAACTTGCGGTTTTGTTTGTAGAACATACTATGCTGAGATTTAATAATGGTAACAATTTGGATAAGATTAATAAGTTTATTTGCAAACATTTTCAAGGATGTCATTAAAAATAATATCCCTAAATTTTACCTAATAAAGAGTTTTGGTTATCGTAAGGTAAAACCCTTTCCGTGTTTTTGTGCGGCGTAGACTTAGGAGATACCTTTTTGTTTTCAAAACATCGTACTTTGAGTCCTCACACCAGTCCCCTTACTAACCCGGAGTTTGTTTTTCCCTTTAAACACTGGGTGCCCTATTTTTCGAGTAGTCATGTAGTCAAGATACTTTAGGAGCATTTTGGAGCATGTTGGGAAGCATTTTGGAGAAGTATTTTGGCGCTATGAAGCTGAAGTACCTTATGTAGATATCTATCCATTTTTCGTTGTGTCATTAGCATGTATTTCCCAGCAAATGTATGGATAGATAGTTATAACTATCCTGCTGGATTTATATTTGACTCTGATTATTTATGTATAATTAAAATTTTGAATGCAACGTGACTATCTGTATTTTCTTTTACACCCCTGATAATCCACCTCCTCGGTACTTGGATTTACGACACATGAATACCATAGATGTATTAGTGTTGATTTCGGAGGTCAAGGAGACGGGTCGTCGCATTTGGTATCTGAGCTTAAGGTTAAGCAAGAACCTTGGCTTTGTTGGGGTATGACTCATTAGAGATAGGGTTAGTAATGCCCTAAAATGAGTTTAGTCTGAGAGAGCGCATAATTAAAAAATTTAACTTGAATAAGTATATTCATACTGTATAGCATTCCCTAAGATATCTCATCTATATGTCCTAAAGATCATTTCTCACTACATATAAATAGTAGAAAATGATTGGAAGAAGAGGACGAGGTAGGGGAGGAAGTAATACCACAAATGGTCAAACTCCCGCAGCTACAATAGTCGAGGAAGTAGTAGTTCTGGTATAGCTCGAAATCAACTTTGCAACTTTATGCAAGAACTATACTAGCCTTAGTGGTAAACCTTTCAAAGGAACAGAAACCATTATTGAAGTACAAGCTTGGATCTGCTCTTGTGAAAGAATTTTCAAAGGAATAAATATAGGAGATGAGCAGAAGAGATTCTTAGCTTCTTAGCAACTATAGGATGGAGCTCTAGTTTGGTGGGAATCCATTAGTAGAATGAGTTAAAAAAAGATAATTTCCCATGGGAAAAATTCAAAGAAGTTCTGAAGGAACAATTTATGCCGAAAGCAGGAAAATCCCATCCTTATCGAAATTTTATGGATTTTAAACAGGAGAAGGAGATTTTGTTTGAGGAGTATGCTAACAAGTTTAACGAATTATCTCGTTTTGGGCCTGGATTGATAGATACGCCCCTTAAAAAGAATGAAAATTTATTTCTGGAATGAAGAAGCAATACCTTGTCAGAATGACTAGAGACATAAAAGAATCATTTCTAGACTTAATGGACATAGGATACAGATATGAATCTTTGGATAAGGTAGATCCACCCATAGTACAAGAAAGAAACAATAATAACTAGAAAAGGAGGAATTTTAATGGCAAGAAGCCATGGAAGGGAAAACCCAAAGGAGGATCTCAAGAGAACCGCTTTAAAGACATCACTTGTAACTATTGTAAGAAGAAAGGCCATATAACGAAGAATTGTTGGGGACCCAAAGCTCAGAGTGTTGCCTCTCCTGTGGTTTAGAATTATCTCTGCTATAATTGTCATAAAGCAGGGCACTTGATTAAGGATTGTCCCTTAATGAAGAAAGGAGAACAACTTAAACTTTATGCTATCAAGGATGAGCCTTCAACCTCAAATGATGTGAAGGGAAAAGGAGTGTTGGAAGTTAATATTTTTATCAAAGATGTTTTAGTTAGAGTATTATTTGATACAGGAGCTTCTCATAGTTTTATTTCCAAAATAACTGTAGATGAATTAGAACTTAAACCTAAAATTGTTGATGACCCTATCTGCGTAACGAATCCTATAGGAGGTCCCACTAATTTTGTATGCACTGTCCAATTTCCTATCTTCCCCATCACTTTCCTTTTTATCTTTTCGTCTTAGATTTTATTGGATTCGAAATTTTACTCGGTATGTATTGGTTGACTAAGTATAAAACTATGCTCGATTGCGATAGAAGGACGATATTTAATGGTCCGTCTTTGGAAAAATCATAGAAATATCTTGTGAAGGTCCTAGTCCAAGAAGGGATAGTTTTCTTTACGCTTTAGATGCATCCCAGACGGGATTAGAAACAATACTTGTTGTTAAAGAATTTGCAGATGTCTTTGAGGATGTATAAAGTTTGCTCCCACATCGAGAAATAGAATTCAGTATTGATTTAGTTCCTGGTGCGATGCCAATTAAACAACAAGATAGAAGGATGGATCCAAAAGAAAGGGATGGCTTGAATAACCACACCCAAGAGCTATTAAAGAAAGGTCTAATAAGACCTAGCCGTTCAAGTTGGGGATCGGCAGTAGTTTTTGGGGAAAAGTCAGATGGATCATTGAGATTTTGTGTAGACTATCAAGATCTAAATAAACAAACAATCAAGAACAAGTATACTCTATCCTGGATAGATGAATTGTTTGACCAATTACATGGAGCTTGATTTTCTTCTAAAATGGACCTAGCTACAGGATTCCATCAGTTAAGGATCACAGAAGATTGCATCCATCTAAATGCATTCAAAGGTCCGTATACGTTTTATGCATGATTGGTTATGCCTTTTGGGCTAACTAATGCACCCGCTTATTTTGTTGACCTTATGATTAGAGTGTTAGAGATGTGGTAAACAAATTCGTGTTAGTCTTTATCAATGATATCCTTATCTACTCAAAGACAAAAGAAGAACACGCATGGCATCCAGAAGCCGTGTTAGAGATATTGAGAAATAATGTGCTTAAATCCGAATTCTCAAAGTGCCAATTTTGGAAGAAGGAGGTAAGATTCCTTGGACATACAATATCAAGGGATAGAATTTCAGTAGATGCAGGGAAAGTTGCATCTGTCCAAGATTGGAAGCAGACACAAACTCCTAAAGAGACTCCCAGCTTCTTAGGTTTGGCAAGATATTAAAAAAGATTTATTCAAGACTTCTCTAAGATTACCTATCACCTAATGAACCTGACAATGAAGCATGCTAAATTTATTTGGACTTCTAAGTATGAAGAAGCATTCCAAGAACTAAAGAAGAGATTGACAACCGCTCCAGTTTTAACAATTATAAGTGGAAATTGTGAATTGACCGTTTATACATGTGCTTATGGACAAGGAGTTGGTGCAGTTTTAATGCAAGATGGGAAGGTGATTGCTTACGCAAGTAGATAGCTGAAGACGCATGAGAAGAATTATGCAAAATATGACTTAGAATTATTAGTCATTGTGTTCGCTCAAAAGATATGGAGACATTATTTGCTGGGTAAGAATCTTTCATAGTTTATTTCGATAAAACTTTGAATTAACCTTAGTAAATAATATTCCATCTTTTAGGTGAAAAATTCAAACTCTTCACGGACCACAAATCTATGAAGTATCGTCTCACCCAAATGGACTTGAACATGAGACAGCAATGCTGGCTAGAATTTCTCGCATTATATGATCTAGATATTCTATATAAATCCGGAAAAGCCAACGTAGTAGCTGATGCATTGAGTAGGAAGTTAGCTACTATTTCTTATTTGGTAGTAACTCCAACTCTTCTGGAAAGAATTTCTAGTAAACAGGGAGAAGATAAATGGCTTGAGAAATACATTAAAGCAGCTGAAGAAGGAAGAAATTCAAGGTTTAAAGCAGATAACCATGGAGTATTGCGGTTAAATGGAAGAATTTGTATTTCGGATGCTGGAAATCTTAAGCAAGATGTATTAGCTGAATGCCACACAGCCAAATTTAGCATTCATCCTGGGATTCATAAGATGTACAAGGACATGAAGCATACATTTTGGTGGAGAAGCATGAAGAGGGACATATCTATCTATGTCAACCATTGTAAAAATTGCCAAAGAATCAAAAGTGACCAACAAAAGACGCCACGATTACTTCAACTGTGATATCCCAGAATTTTTGTCAATTTAAATTTAATAATCTGTGTTAAAAATTAAATTGATTTGATAATTATTGTTAATAAGATTTGAATTGATTTAATAATCCAAATTAAATAAATATTTAATTAGTAGATTTTATCTTTTAAAGATAATAAATTGGTTTCTATTTATAATGTAAATATTTGATATATATTGTAAATAGATAAATCTTGTTTTTAAATTCTAATATTTTTGGTAATTTGGAAATTTGATTTTATTTAATATTAAGCTTTTCAAAAGCTATTAAATAAATAATTATATGGTTTTAATTTGTTAAGTTTAAATTGATTTTAGCATAAGTTTAAATTAATAAAAAGTTTTTTTAAAATATAGGTTGATAATATAAGTAATTTATTAATAAAGAGATAATTTCTTTTATAAATTATTTTAATTTGGTAAATGAGTTATTTTTAAATAATAATAATGTTATATGTAAATCTAGACTTTAAGTAGGATATTATTTTCTAATTTATTTTCAAATTGAATTAAATTTATATTTGGATTTCAAAGGAGATGATAATATCCTAATATATATTTTGGATTTTAAAAGTATGACAAAAATGATTTAGTATAAATATAGTTTGTATATTCTATTTCTTTTAAAAAGAATTCTTATTTATATAAATTTGAATAAGTATATAGTTATTAGGAAATTAATTAATAAAAAGCTTTATTCATTTATAAATTCATTTTGCATGTTAATTACAAATGTAAGATTATAAATCATCTAAGCGCATGTGTTAGCTAAATAATTAAGGAGCATGACAAGTGTCATATTGTATTTTTATTTTTCTTTGATATTTAATAAATCATAAATTTAGTTTATAAACACTTGCCTTCTTCCTTTCCTTTTTCTTTTTCTCATTTTTATTTCTAAGCAAAGAAAAAAATATTTTCAGCTGAAACATTTCACTCTAAAACAACCCTCATTTCAAAATACAAATCAGTAATCACTCCTCATAAAACAAATCATTCTTCAAAAATAAAAATCCCTGTAATCATGTTTGCAAAGCCTTTTACCAACCTGTTCACATGCAAATCAAAATCTGAAGCTTGTGCATCATTTTATCTTCAACCTGAGATGACTAAGCCTGCATTCATCATTTTCAATCTGAGATGAAGTCATCTCTGCATGCAATTTATAAAACAAAGGCATTCAACAACTCAAGTTTTCAAAGCAAGTTTTCAAAAGATCTTCAAAAGGCCGTTTTCAAATCAAAACAAAGGATGCTCTGTCTTCTGTTAAAAGGTGAGTAACTTTACTTCTAAAATTTAGGTAGGTAAATTTGGTTGCATGCTAGTTAATTTGAAATAAATGTGTATCTTATGATATCTGTTGTGACTATATGCATGCATGCTATGTATGTTGCTTTCATCAGAGTATTCTCTACTTTTACCTTCCAGTATGCAAGTTTTGATTTAAAAATTCAAATCTTGTGATCTTGTCTCTGTTTGAATTTAAGTTTCAAATGAAACTTGTTTGCTTAATTATAAGCTTTAGTTTTAATTTGTACTTAAGTAAAAATAATATTTATTTGACTCTGGAAACCAAATCTACAGATCAAGTTAAAATAAGTAAAAATTTAAATATCACAATCTATTGTTTCATAGTTAGGATCTGAATCATCATACAAAATCATGATTTTTAAAAACAAAATCACAATTCCTAGTGTTAGAATTTGGGTGTAGTTCTATATTGTCTATATTTTTCTTTTGGGGTTATCTTTGATGATCTCTGTGATCGAATGGGTTGAGTTCCTCCTGGAGGTAGAGGAGTGATCAGTGAAGCGGGGAAAAATAACTGGAAGATGATCAGAGAATTGTGGAGGTGGTGGTTGTGGTTTGAAGGCTAGAACCCTAGTTTTAACTAGGTAGAGTGAATTGATCACCATGGCCTATTGGATTGATCGAGTGTTACGAGTTTTTGGGGGATGATAGTTGGGTAGTAGGCGAATGTGTGGCCGGAGTCGTTGATGCTCAGGTGGCCAGAGTTATGGGAGCGTGGCGTTTCCAGGTTTGGTTGTGGTGGATTCCAGTTTGTTTCCAGGTGGGATGTGAAGCTCGATCTTGGATCTCGAGTTTAGGTAGTGATTTGATGATCGCGAGAGGGTCTGAAGGTGATTGAAGACTGGAGGAGATCATCGTGGATGATCGAAGTCGATCAGTGGCACCGTACACGTGCACGGTGCACAGTTGATTTTCTGGTGAAGGTTGGTTTTTGATGCGGGTTTGTTTTCGAGTGATTTGGGTGTTTAACTCGAAGTAGTTGATTTTTGGCTCGAAGCAGATAAGCCTTTGGCTCAAGTATAAGATTTGGTTACAGGTTTTTAATAACAAAAACCTGTTCTGTTTCTACATTTAAAAAATAAAGTTTCAAATGTAAATCAAAGTTTTAGACTAAGTTTTAAACTTAAGTTTGAATCTGAATTCAAGTTGGTTTGAACCTTAATTTTGAAATGAATTAAGTTTTGAAATTTAAATTGGTTTTAACAACTTTTAAGTGTTTAAAGTATATTTGGTTTGAATTTAAAACTAAAAGTTTAAATTGTAAATGGTTTAAAATAAGTTTTAAAATCTGGAATTTGAGTTTGAATCTCAGTTTTTAAAATAAAATAAGTTTTTGAATTTAAATTTTTTTAACTACTTTAAAATGGTTAATGGTTTGAATTTATAATGAAGTTTTAAAATGTAAGTAAAGTTTTTAAATCTAAATTTAATCTGGATTCAGATTTAAATATGTATTCCAGTTTTAAAATGAAAGAAAGTTTTTAAATTTAAAACGATTCAAACAATTTTGAATGTTAAAGTGTATTTTTTTAAATTGATTTGAATTTAAAATAAATTTGGTTTTAAATTCTTTTAAACTTCTTTACAAAATGAGTATTTCCTTAACATGAGAATCTAAAAGGCTTTTAGATTTGTGTTTTAACTTTGTTAAAGTTAAATTTGTATTCATATTAAATCTTAAATTTAAAATGAAATTTAAAGTAAATTTGAAAGCAAATTGTTTTTAAATGCTTTGATTAAGTAAGAAATGTTTTATCTTAAAGATAAATAGAATTTAATGATTTGGATTCATTAAATGATTAAGTTAATTAAAATGGATAATTTATTTATTTAATTAATTAATGATTTGGATTAATTAAATAAGTAATTAAAGGTTTAAATTAATTAATTTAGGTTTAAGTTAATTAATTAAGGAATAATTAATTTGTAATTAAGGATTATTAATTTGGTATTAATTAATGTTTAAGATTAAGTAATCAAGTAATTAAGAATTAATTAAGTTACAGTTAACACTTAATTAATTAAATAATTAGATATTAATTAATTGCTAATTAAGATTAATTAATTTGAAATTAATAATGATTAATTTAAGATTAATTACTCAAGAAAAGTAATTAAAGAATTGTTAATAGTTAACGAAGGTCATTAACTTAAGATTATTTAATAATTAATTAATGTGATTAATTTTAATAATTAATTAGATTAATTAATTAAGGATAATCATTTGTGAAATTGTTTATGTGTAATTACTTAATGGAAGTGATTAAGGAATTAATTACTTAATGTAATTAATTAAGTTTAAATGTAATTTGTTTAAGTTAATTAATTAAGTTAAACACTGGATGCTTTGGTAAATAATTACTTAATGTTATTAATGGATTGAAATTACTTAGTGAAGTAATTAATTGATAATTACTAGATGTAATTAATGAAAATAAATTAAGAATGGAAGTAATTTGGATTAAATTACTTTATAATTAATCAAGGGATAAATTGAGATAATTAAATAAGGAGTAATTAATTTATTGAATGAGTAATTAAGGGTAGTTAATTACTGAATGTGATTAATCAAAAGTGAATAATAATTGTGGTTTAATTAACATTAATTACTTAATGTAATTAATTTAAATAGAGTAATTAATTAAAATGTAATTAGGAATCATTAATTATTATAATTAATGATGTAATTAAGAGTTGATTAATTAAGATTAATTAATCAATAATAAGTTATTAAAAGAGTAATTAATTAATGTAATTAATTATAGTTAATTAATTAATGAAGTAATTAAAGGTTAATTACTATAATTGTTTGAGAGTAATTAATTTGTGAAATTAATTAAGGATAATTACTTGAATGTAATTAAAGGATAATTAATCAAGGGTGATTAATTAAGGTGATTAATTAGATGGGGATTAATTAATTGATTTGTAATTAATTAATGGTTATGTAAGCAAGATTTATATTGATGAAGTAATTAATTTAATTCACTTTGAATTAATTAGCAATGAAGTAATTAATTTAATTCATTTTAAATTAATTATAGATGATGTGATTAAGTAAATCATTGCTTATGTATGGATGAATAATATTGATTGCCTTGAATGGTTTGAGATCTCAGATATGAGATAAGTAATGCTGTGTGATATGGATGCTTTGGTCGCATTGAGATGATAATATGAATTATCTATTTGTGATGATAATGTGGATTGTCTGTTTAAGATGATAATGTTGATTATCTATTGTGATATTGTGAATTATCTATCTGTGTGTATATAGATAATAGAATTGAATTGTTTTAAACTTTAAGACAACTTGGCCTTAAAAGATACGTTTTGGATTTCGATGTGACCGAGATCGGGTTTCTAGATTTGGATATCCGAAAACCACATCGATCCAAATTAATGATAGGTCGTGAATCTCAAGTGAAGATGAAGATTCAGAGTGCAAAGGTTATTGTCGTTAACTCTAAGGGTGATTCTAAAATAAGTGTAACGAGATAATCCTTCGGTTTCGTTCGAACCCAGAATGAACTTGTATGGATTGAATGCTTTCAGAACATCGTCAGGTGGACGATGAGCATTCTAAGTGATGTGTTCTGATAAGGTAATCGTAGCCTCAAGCCTCATCAACCGGGAATGGCTAAAATAGGGGAGGTGCAGCAAGGCTAAGTGGGTCATGCCCAAGTAGGACGAGATTTACCCCTGTCTAGATGTCCCTTATATTTCGGTTGTGTGGTGCAGTTGCTGATCACAACTGTAGGGTTGTCTTGTTTGGAACTGTTCAGTAAGGAATGGTTCCGGCCTTGTGTTGCAGGGGATTTAAGGTGGATCCTCGGTACGGTGATCTAGGCCCCAGACTGTAACGGGCGGTACCTCAGTAGCCCTGCCATTGATGGAAACCCATTCTTCCTACGTACCCTTACGGTTTTGATTGTATAACCCACTTTTGTGGCTAGTAGCTGGAATTTAATGAATGTAACAATTTCGGCTATTTTCTATTTACTTGAAAATCTTAGACCCTATTATAATATCACCGGATTTCCTATCAAATATTTTGGTTAGCGTAAGGTAAGAACTTACCCATGTTTATGTGTGGGAAGTCTTACGTGATACCTTTTGTTTTCAAAGGTTTTTCAAAGTTAAGCAACCCTAACCTGTTACTCACACCATACCCATGTCTGACCCGGAGTTTATTTCTTTTTTCTTAAACTCTTGGGTACTCAAATTTTTATGAGTAGCCAAGGGATTTAGGTTAGCTTTGATGAATTATGGAGGAGCAATGGAGAAGGAGGCTTCAGCGCTGTAGATATATAGTGTTCCACTGTGTTGGTATCTCTAGGTGGTTTCTTTGTATTGTATTGAGTTGTAATAACTGGACAAGTGTTTATATCTGTCTAGTATGTGATGTATTATTTGTGTAACTCTAATTGATATTGTATACTATGTAATACTTATGTTATTAATAAAATTTATTCGCTCTGCTATTTAGATTCTGATGTTGTTTCTTCTTCCTTCTCTATCTTTTCTCTTTTCTATCCATTTCTTTCTTCAAGATGATACGACTTTTTGGTCGTTGAAAGTCGGGTCGTCACATCAACCGTTGGAGATTCCAGCTTGGAAGTGGGATCAAACATCCATAGATTTCATTGATGGCTTGCCCCGAACAAGGAAAGGTAATGAAGGCATTTGGGTTATCATAGACCGATTAACCGAAAGTGCACACTTTATTCCAGTTAAGCCAACAAGAACTGCAGCAAGCCTTGTAGATATATATATATATATATATATATATATATATATATATGAATAAGATTGTCTGATTGCATGGAATTCCCAGCAATATGGTAAGAAATCGTGATCCAGTCTTCACTAGTCAGCTTTGGGAAGCACTACAGATAGCTTTGGGAACCAAGCTGGGTATAAGCACTACATATCACTCCCAAACTGATGGACAAACGGAAAGAGTCAACCATGTTTGGGAAGATCTTTTAAGAGCATGTATTCTAAACTTTGGAGGCTCGTGGAAAAATTATTTACATTTAGTAGAGTTATCCTATAATAACAGCTATCAAGCCAGTATTAGCATGGCACCATATGTAGCTTTGTATTGTCGCCCGTGCAAATCGCCAACATGTTGGATAGAATACGAAGATCGGTTAGTGATTAGCCCAGATATGATACGAGAAGCTTAAGAGAAAGTTGATATGATTAGAAAGAAGCTAAAAGAAGCCCAAAGTAGAAAAGAGTTATGCAGACCAAAGGCGTAGAAATTTAGAATTCTCAGTGGGAGATTCAGTCTTTTTGAAAGTCTCTCCAATGAGAGGATTAGCAAGATTTGTAAGAGCTAAAAAGTTAGCATCTCGATATATTGGACCTTTTTCCATTCTCGAATGAATCTCCCCCTAGCTTATGGAGTACAATTGCCTGAAATATTGTCTGGTGTACACAATGTTTTTCATGTATCGCATTTACGGAAGCATGTATATTACCCAGAACAAATCATATAAATGGCTGTCCAAGATGACTTGGAGACAAAACCAAACTTAGCGGTTATTAGAAGGCCCGTTCGAATCATGGATCAAGATTAAAAACGATTAAGAAGGAAGGTGGTACGATTGGTCAAAGTTCAATGGAGCGGAGATGCTGATGATTGCACATGGGAAACATAAGATAGAATGAGAAAAGCATATCTCGAGTTTAGAATCAATGTATAGACTTTATCTATCGTTTGAATGTAATCACCGCATGTGGTGTAATCACTTATTGTATATATTCCATCTTATTGAATATATATATTTCCTTTTGAGTTATTTTCTTCTTATCTAATTTCGAGGACGAAATTCTTTCAAGTATAGGAGAATGTAACGACCCAAAATTTAACCACTTCAAAATATAATATTTAAAATTAATTTGAATATAAAATATAAAGGGTTTTATGATTCAAACAATATTTGATGGGATTTGGAAAAACAAATATACATAAAAATAGTAATATTGACAAGAGTGACAAAATCCTGATTTCAAAAAAGTAAGTTTAAATGGTTTTATTAATTATTTTAATTTATTTATGAGTGTTTATATTTTTAAATAACATTATATAAATTTATTTTTAAATTCGGTTTACACAAATAAATAGTTTAACTAAAACGTCAAAATGTGACCATAAAACATTTTGTCAAAAATCAACGTTTTGTCAATTTAAAGTTATCGCAGCGTTGATGCACCTCTATGTATACAATTTAATAAATATGTTAACATATAAAATTGGTTAACAATTAACTAAACAATGTTACTTTTAATAATGACACTTAGAAAATTCTAGAAAGTACTTGGCAAAAGTAAACTAAAAAAGACAAAACACATGTCACATCATATGTGACATAAAGTAAAGAAATGTGACATAAAGCAAAGTTATCATTCTTATTCTTTACTTAACTCTTAAGTGTTTGAATTTTAAAAGTGTGATTGATGTGGATGGTAAGTTTTAAATTAAATAAGCATACTTAATTCTTAAGAAAGTTTATTTAAGTAAAAACATAAATCTATATTTTATTCTCAAATATTTTCTATAAATACCCATCCACTTCTTATTTATTTTTTCACCATTACTTCTCTACTTTCTTAAGCTCTCTTATATCCTTTAATGGCTTCTTTCCATAATTAAATAATGCCAAAATATTCTCAAAATTAAAACAAAGAAAAATATCGACAAAACTCCGTCTGAACCACTTCAAAACGCCTCCTTCCCTCTCCTATTGCTCATGCACCCCTTCCTGTATTTGGCCGAGCACATTTTCCACTTCAAACTTGATCGTGGCCTCCTAAGGCATGTATGAGGAAGTTTAGCGAGTTCTAGAAGTTTAAGGCGGAGTTTAGCAAAGTTAGAAAAGTTTAAAACTAGTTTGAAAGCAACAAATGGTGAGAACTCTAAATCGATAAGTAGGAAATGTTTATATGATGCTTTACAAGTTATAAATGTTGTTTGGATGTTAATAATGATGTTTGATAAGTTTTTGCAAAAGTAAGCAACTACCTTTAAGTCATTTGCAAAAGTTAGTAAGCAAATATGTACATAAATGAAAATCATGTGACATTGTAATAAAAATGTTGTAAAATTGATGTGCAAGTTCATATGACATGTTAGAATATGTTAAAATAATTATAAACATTTTTTTGAATGTTTATTAGTTGTATATTGAATATATGTGTTGAAACAAGTCACGGATTTACACGACTTATAATCACATAGAAATTACTTTCCAATAGAAATGAAATGTGATATGGAATCATTTATATCTTTGAAACATATTTGAATATACTTTAGAAATGATTTCTAAGTTTTTAAACTTGTCTCGACAAAGTTGGATATGAATCTTAAAATACGCCTAAAATCAGCACGTCGTGTAACGGTAGTTCGTGTTTTCGCATCAAAGGTTCAAATGAACATATAAAGTGGAATGTTGTTCGGAATTCTTCGAAGTAATAATTTTCCAAATCCTTGTATCCATATCTTTTATATAAAAAAGAAAATCAAGATTTCATCTTGTACATTTTGAAATATGGAAAAATTAATTTTCAAGAAAATCGAGTTTTTGCATTAAATGACGAAAGTTAGAAATTGATAAAATAATCGTTTAAAAATTGAAATAAATTATAAAAATCTTTTAAAATGTTTTAAAAGTGATTTAAGTTGAAAATAAGGTTTTCTAAATGATATAAAAGTCGTTTTGAAGAATATAGCTTTTAAAGCACTTTTTGTAACACTATGTGCAACACTTTTCGCTACGCTTTTCAATAACTTTTGAAATAAAAGTTGAAACTTAACAATTCTTTTCCCAGTCCTTGGTAAATGTTTTTAAATAAATAATAAAGCATTTTATAAGAAATTTTGAACAATTCAAAATAATTTCAAAGATAGTTAAACAAATAGTTAAGTCATTTAAAAAGGAAAAATGAGTATACAGAAACGACTAGTACATTTGTCCCGCCCGTGAAATTTAAAAGTAAAAATAAGGTGTGCAATTAAGGTTGGGGATGGAGCAACCAGTGCCCTAAACTTACTTGGTCTTAGTTTTCTCCTTTAGGCGAGGGATGGAATACATCGAAAGAAAAGCCCGGATGCTCAACTCGGATTTTATAGGAATAATCTTCTTATACTCATTATTAGAATCCAAAGAGGGAACTTGTCCTATTCATGGAATTTAAAAGGTAATCTCACCGTTATTCCAACCATAGCACTCGTTGAATACGGAAGTTGATTTTGGATAAAAGTAGAATGATTTCTATAATTCTATTTTCTCAAAAGATACTCTTAAAAATGATTTGAGAAATATTCATAAAGATGTTTAAATGATTACGTATTCACTAAAAGAATATTTTGAAAATATATATCTCTGGAAGATATTTTGGTAAAGGAAAATGAATGAATCGAAAAACAATCACCTTATTACATCATTTTTATCGATGATTGGATTTCGAAGGATCCGGGGTCGGATTTGGGTGACTCCTATCTGAAAACCACTTCGAACCAATGTATACGTTCGAAAGTGAAGACATGTTGAAGGCGATGATTTTTGAAGACCGTGAATCTTCATGGCGTGAGGACTACTTGTTGACATGCTCTGGGTAGCTCCCATTATAGAGTTATTTATAACAGTTGTCTCCTCGTTATGGAGATTTTTTGGCTTGCAAGGACTACTTGCTACTAGTGGTAGTAGGAGAGTGCCTTCTATTTGTCATATTCCTGGACAACTTGTATGGAAATTTGTCTGACATTTCATATCTAAAGATTACGTACGTTAGTTTTTACAAACGTACATCAGAGGTGGCGGAGAAGGCAACTTCTCTTAGCTTAACACACTCCTTGAGACGTACGAGCTCAAGGGTTGTATTTTTGTGGACGGCAATTAATAGTCAACGGAAATGGCAACGTGCATTCAGAGATGTGATATGTGATATGTGAAAAGGTAATCGTTGCCTCGAGCCTCATCAACCGGAAATTACAAAAGCAGGGTTACATGTGGCAAGGCTAAGTGGATCATTCCCAATTAGGGTATGATCATCCACTTCTAGATATATTTCTTCCTGCTATGACATTCGTGATGTAAATTAATGTGGATATATGCAAAGAGAGCTCTCAGATAAAGGTCAGTAATGACCGGGGGATGACATATTAGGTACTATCTAGTTATAGAGATAGACCGGTCTTGTGTTGGTAGAGGGCAGATGTTCTGTGCCTCGGGGCATCCATCTAGAGGTGTACCCATCGGAAGGCAGTCCCTTCACCTGGTCATTATATGGAAATCCATTTTCCAATAAGAACTTGTGGTTTTGTTTGTAGAGCCTAGTACATTGGAATTTAATAATGGTTACAATTTTGGCTAAGATTAATAAGTTTATTTTCAAATGTTTTCAAGGATGTCATTAAAAATAATATCCCTAAATTTTACATAATAAAGAGTTTTGGTTATCATAAGGTAAAAACCCGTTCTGAGTTTATGTGCGACGTAGTCTTATGAGATACCTTTTGTTTTCAAAACATCATACTTTGAGTTCTCACATCAGTCCCATGATTGACCCGGAGTTTGTTTTTCCCTTTAAACTTTGGGTGCCCTATATTTCGGGCAGCCGTGTAGTCAAGATACCTTAGGATCATTTTGGAGCATGTTAGGGAGCATTTTGGAAAAGTATTTTGGAGCTATGAAGCTGAAGTACCTTATGTAGTTGTCTACCCATTTTCCACTGTGTCACATGGTATGTATTTCCCAGCATATGTACGGTTAGGCAGTTATAACTATCCCGCTGGATTTGTATTTGACTCTGATCATTTATGTATAATTAAAATGTTGAATGTGATGTGAGATTCTATTATTATGTTCTTCTATGTTTATTTTCTTCTACACCTCTAATAATCCACCTCGTGGGCACTTGGATTTACGACACGTAGAAACCATAGATGTATTTCTAAGTCGAGAAGACGAATCGTCGCAGGCTTCAACCCCTTATAAATTCTCATTTCTCTTCATCACAGTATCCACAGTGGCTTGTCATACCTAGCCAACTCCTCAAACCTTCTAGCATACTCCAACACAGTCGTCTCCTCTGGTTCTGACTCAGCAAACTTTCTGATAAAGGTAGACTTCGCCATCACAGGCATGAACCACTCCTCGAACCTCCTCTTAAACTCATCCATGTCATCGTTTCTTCATCTACTCTAGCGGTCACACTATTCCACCATAATAAAGCTGCTTCTTGAAGCTGTCTCGCAGCAAGCCTCCTCTTCTGCTTATCATTGAGCCCTAAGTCAGCAAATATTCTCTCACAATGCAATAACCAATTCTCCACCTCAATAGCATCTTGAGTTCCGATAAATGGCTTCCTTCCAAGCCTAACATGGTCCCTGCTCAAGATAGCATAATTATTGACCACCGGAGCTTCCTGAACTCCTACTCCAGCATTTCCTCCAACCACTCATGCAGCAATTCCAACTTGCATCATGTTTATAGAAACTAATACATAGCTTCCATATCCACTTATGGAACTCCAGCACCAACATTCCCAGCTTGTGCTCGACCTTGGTTCCTTCTAGTATTCGGTCTGTCATTTCCATTTGTTGTGCTACTTCCCCCTCTAAGGTTAAATCTTCCACTTCTAGCACCATATCTGCATTCAAGTGTCATGAGATATAGAAGAATAGCCTAAGAGACATAGGAGAATAAAGATATAGTGTATACTTATATATAACAAATACAAGTACATTACTATAGCGTTATCTCATACCCCGATCTTACTCTAATTTCTTAGGATTATGTTTTCAAAAAGCATTTTTAGTTTAAGATTTTCATAAACCTATGCTCTGATACCAAGTTGTAATATCCCCTATTTGGAGGCCCGAAGCCAAACGCTATAGTTGTTGCCATCACCTACAGTATTAACTTCTGATAATCAAATACGGTAATGTTAATGGTATCCATAATATTAGAAGCACATGAATACGAAACAAAATCATAGATTTCACAAAAAAAAATTGATCACATTTCACAAACATGTTTCATTTCCATTACATAATCGCAATCGTTTCCTAGGTTCAGATCAAATATAATTATTGCAAAATACGGCAAGAGCAACATATTGAGATGCCCCCTTAGTTGACCAGAGTATTAGACAGTCATAACTGACATAATACAACATAGTGCAATCAATCAAAATAAAACAGCAACTTCTAATAGCTAACCGTCAACCACTTGCTCGTCTTTGGAAGCTTTATTCGCCAACCTACTAAGACCTAAAAACCCTCAACCCTCAGCCTACTCAAATCAATTTTGAGCACCTGATAATTTAAGGGGAAAAAACATAAACTTCAAGTTAGACATAAAGCCTAGTGTGAATAATACTATACTACTCGGTTATTTGATGTTAAGTAAGGCCACGCGCTTAGCGAAACAGGTTTCCCCTCACTAATATCCTCTTAAAACATATCTTTTGCAATCATAGTCCCATAACCAAAACTATTTAAAATCTATAAAGCATAATATAAACATGCATATCAGGTAAAAAATGGACTACTTATACGAATATTACAGTTTTATTTGGCTAACTACTAACCTTTGGCTGACTCGGGCCTACTAAGATATGTTAGATACTCCTCTTTTGGACGGTAGGTCCCTAATTTACTTTCTCCAAGTCAACTGATCCTAATGGTTTTGCGGGCTCACAAGTAATCTACCTCTGTACAAATATATTCTTTAACATAATTTTAGTCTTACCTGTGACAAAGCCCTACACACTGGAATTTTGGACTAAATTAGCTAGGGACTAATAGCTAATGTATAGGGCGCGACCCAAGTCTCATCTGATATACAAATATCTCAGTCATTTTACTTAAGAGGTAATCTTCAATTAATTTTCCTTGAAATTCTTTTCATCTCAAATTGATTTAAAACCTTTAAATCAAACTTAAACAAGGAAAATATATACTCTATACTTTACTCAAACTCAATTTGCCATATTATATATACTTTACTCAAATCTTTGTTGATGAAAGCATTTACCTCTGAAAGTATCCCTATCGAATCCACCCTTTCGAAACCAGGTAGACCCTTTCTTTCACTAGGATGAAAGGCCTAACGTTCCTTTTGAAACCATTCATATAAACCTTTCGAAACCATTGAAAAATCATTCCTTCGCAAGTTATAAAACCCTAGACATCCGATCTTTAAACACATAACCATTGCCTTTAGAAAACATTGAAAAGTCTTTTGAAACTTTTGAAACCATTGACAAACCACACTTTCGCAACCTTCACTAAAATCTTTTGAAAGCATTAAACATCAAACCTTTCGAAACCATTTAGGTTCTAGTAAAACATGTGGATTAACCTTTCGAAACCGTTTAAAACTATCTCCTTCGAAACCTTTGGGTTCTACCTTTAACAGAGCAAAAAGGTCATAAACATTTTAGTCGAAAGCACTCTTTCGAAAACATTTCCTAAGTAAAGAAGTTATGGTGTCGAAACCAATCTTTCGAAAGCATTGGAGACGCAGCCTGGGTTTTAGAATGAAGTATACCTTTCGAAACTAAATCCATTTGCTTCGAAAGGTAGAAAAGCGACAGCTAGAGGTTTCGACCCCATTCGAAAGCATTTACTTAAAATAAAGGCGCAACCCCATTCGAAAGAATTGCTTAAAATAATTTGACCCAGCCGGAAGCCAACCAAGTGGAAAGCATATCCTTCAAAAGCAAAGCAGACGCATTTTTCATTTGAAAGCTAAGTAAGGTTTCGACCTCCTTCAGAACCCTTGGTTTCGACCCAATACCTTCCACATATATCTAATTCGCTGTGCACCAAGTCTTCGATGCCATGCGCATTGGTTTCCATGGTGATGGAGGTGGAGCTACTAAGTCGAAACCCTTGGAGCCAAAAGTGACGGAATATGCTAAAAGCGTGTAAAAACTAATTTTAACTTTAAAAAGAAATTCTTTTCACCTAACTTGCCTTGATTGTTAAAATGTTATTGGTTGCAATTTTCTTTTCTAAAAATGCTGCCAAAATTTCAGAATTGAACAATTTAAATAATTTACAAAATACCCCTTCTCTTTTTATAAATATATAAAACACTAAAGTCTCATGCTTTAAATAATTTTATATATCTATTGAAACACTTAGGAAAATCCTAAAAATTTTCCAGAAAATCATTTTTAATATGTTTTCTAACATATATTAATTTCAGACCCAAAAATTATATTATTTAGCCGTAAATAATTTTAAACCCAGATTTCATTTTACTCGCTAGAAAATTAATATAAAATTCACATTAATTCAGAAATTATTAAAATTGAAACTCATCTCTAAAATATCATTTCTGATCTAAATCTAAAATTGTAAGGCATTTGGATGTCAAATAGGATTTTTACATTAAAACATATCATAAAACCTATATGGATTATCATAAATCATCAACAAGCATATACAAACATTTAAGCATATAGAAACATTTAATCCGTCAAAATCATGGCATAACATTGCAAATAAATTCGGATTATCCTTAAAACCAAAAACAATTAAGAAAACAAGAGATGTAGTCATTATTGACCTTAGCTTTGAGATTAAGGATATGAGATTTGATCTCGAGTTAATTGCTTAAGCTTCTTCCTTTGATTGCTTTCTCTTTCTCAAGCTTGTCTAATGGTGGCCGACCTCAAATGTTGTCTAGATTTTTAAATGAGCGTATGAATGAATTCCTAAGGGTTTAGGGTATTAGAATAGTCTTATTTCCACTTTTCCCCTCACCTATTTCCTTTACCTATTTTATTTTAATTCATTTTAGTTCATTTATTCCGTTAAGCACGGCTACCCCTTATTTTAATTACAAATCTCAATCCCTTAATCACATTACACTATTTTTTTTAATTTACCTAATTAAATGTCCCTAATAATATTACTAAAAATATGAGATGTTACATTTTCGGTAGGCATTTTCTACCTTAGCTTTGCGTAAACACTTGATAACACTGTTGAGAATGTTATGGGATGTGCCTACGTAGAGTGACGAAATTAGTATTGATCGAGAACACACTATCAAGAAGAATATGTTTAAATAAACATTAGAAATCATGTTCTGGTGTTCAAGTGAGTCTGTAGTACATGTTTCTTTAGATTAAGTGTTGGAATTGTTTAGTGAAATAATGAAGAGGAGCATCGGGACTAGACATAGGACGGAAGGTCTGAACCAGTATAAAAACTCTAGTTGATTGCTTTTTACTCACTTTACTTTACATCTTTTACTTTACTTTTAGCTTTATAGTATTAAAAATTAACAATATTAGTTGATTCATATGCATGTCCACTTTTAGCGGAGAAATTTCATGGAGTTTTGACTAACTCCATAGGTCGTTGCTAATCCATCAAAAGTTGAAAGATAATATATTTTGCTTTCATAATGGATATATATACTATTTTGAGGGAAAAACAAGTTTTGAAAATGGAAAATGGATTGGTACCGATCCATCAAAATTACAATTTTGCTTTAAGGCCTCACAACTTTAAGTTTTCAACAAATATGGAGGAAGAAAGCAAGTTTTTACCAAGTCATGTATCAGTACCGATCCATTCATGGATTTGTACCATCCATCAAATCTACGTACTTGTGTTGATTTGATTTGTTCTTTCTCTCGATTTCTTGGATCTGATTGTTTAAGTGATTCAAAATTTTCTGGCGATGAAGATGTATGAATTCATTCATAAATAGCGAACCTCAACACGTGGAAAAAAAAATTATGATTGTTCATTTCAAGGAAACTTCGTAAAATTTGAAATTAAGCGATGTTTCTCTTGAAATTGAATTGTGATATGGTTGCGATTTCAAGATTTATTAATAGAAAACTATAAAGTGGACACAGACCATAAAATTTACCGAATCATTATAAAAATTCTTGTTTTTTCTTTCATCTTTTTTGATTGATTTCTTACTTCTTAATTTTATTTCGATTATTTGAGGGTGTTTGTTGAAACGTTCTTTACCATTTTCCAAATATATTGCTAAGTTATAAAAAGGCAACTCACGGACATGAAAATTAACGCGTATAAACAAAACGGATACATATATTAAAAAATTGGATTAACAGACAAAATGAGAAAATCTCGTCAAGGATTACTAATTCAAATGTCAATTAGTAAGTTGTAGGAGGAGTTTGAATCCGTACAACATTAAAATGAATGTCTTGCTTAAATAATGATCGCTTTAGCTATGAAAAAACAATAATTTCAACTTCAACGTGTCGTACCAATGTGTGTTGCGTGGCAACACGCTAATATAATTTCAATGGACGATAAAGCATTGGAGTACTTTCTAAACCAGCCTAACACGTTGATGGGCCGAGGATGGCAACTTCTCTCGTTTTCCTACGCTGTACTACAAGATACTGTTAGAAAGGTACCAATGTAGAATAAAACTAGCCTATGGCCTGCTATTAAGAAGAAACAAGGAAGGAAGAATTATAACCATTGGTAACCGATACAAGTTAGCATAAAGTTGACGTCAACAAAATAGGAATATCATTTAACCTTCACAAACTAGTAGTGAATATCAATTTGAAGAAACTGGATGTAGAAACTAAAAAACCAATTCAAAAATAAATATATAAAATATAAGAAAATACATTTGAATGCAGTTTTAATTAATAGGAGCCAAAAGCATATTGAAAAGAAAATAAACGTAGAAGGCAGAAAGGACGCATATAAACGTGGAGTGACTGACGCATTAATGGAAAATAAGTAAAAAAGGAGAGGACATAAGGATATGTGATGAGAGATATTGCTCAACGTTGCATTCAATTGTACACATATACACGGAACCAAACGAGGCGCGGGAATGGAAATGGAAAAGGAAATGGAAAAGGGGGTGATTTAATTACGGACATGAAACACCGGGGGCATGAAGTCCTGTTCGAATAAAATGGGAAAAGGAGAGAAGTCACTTTCAGGAATAGAAAAGGCCACGTGAAATCCATACCATGAATGAACCCAACTGTCCTCTACGAACTGTTGTTGTATATCTTATGCTCTATTCCTTTCAATGTTTGCATCATGTTCTTTACCATCTTTTTTTGCCCTTTAGCCCATAACACGCCCTTATCCTCTCTACGCTATCCTTTCTTCCTTTTTTTTTTTGACCTTTTTTTTTTCGAATTTTACCTAGATGCCATCTCATTTTTAATGATTTGGTACCGAATTGGAGTTGGAATTGGATTACGTACGTTCAAAAGTAGGGTGTCATGTTGAGAATTGACATGCGCTTGGGTGATAATTTACAGCATGTTTTACACAGCTCGCCTTTGCAGTGATGTGAAATTGGTGGTGTGTATGTGTAGTTTTCAAACGTCGGTGCAAGGGCCAGCCCATGTACCGTGTCGTTCCTAGCCCACGTCACCTTCCGTGCTTCCCTTATTTTCACGTGATACGTGTATTTGTTCTTTGTCCTCCTCTTTGCATAGGACACTCGAACTTCCAAAACTTTAATTGCACGTAAATTCCTGCTTTTTTTCTCTAGGCAACCCTATATGTAGACCTGTATGTTCCTCGTTAACCCTTGCATCACTTTCACACTTCAATAGCGTACGATGAGATTATGATATATATCTGTATACTTCTACATTTTGGATCAATTACCACTTAAAATACTTATGATTTTGTGCAATGAAACTTCTTGTAACTTTCCTTTTCTTCTTCTTTCTCCTCTCTCTCTTTAACGTATTTAAATTCAAAAGTAGAAATAGATTCACTCCTTCAAATATATGAACAAAATTACCTATTATCAATTAAATTAAAGTAAATTAAATAACAATAAAATAGAGTAATTTCTAGCTTTCGTACTAACTTTACAATTTTTCTAAATCCACCTTAACATTCTCTATACATTAACCAATATTTTTTTAAACCGCTGCTATCAAAATCACTGATAGATCGGACCTATGAAATGAAGTGGCTACTGCAATGAACCTAGTCAAATAACTTCTTGGGACCTCTGCGGTCTTCTACTTCACGCTTGATAACGTTATCACATTCTTTGGCCATGAAACATGCATTCTGAACTGCCACATAATTCATTTACTAACTCGATTTAGGTGCTAATGGAACCATTTTCCAGCTATCGGAACCACGTTGCCACTAATTCTGTTAAATACAAAGGGAAATACCGTCCTATTACCTGTCAAATGCACCCAATACCTCCATATGTCGGATGTATCTTATTAGATGTACTGTTGGATAAGTTTTTCCATCGTACAAATCCAACATCGGCAGCTTGAAATCAGGGGGATTCCCTGCGTATCAGATATTAAGAGTGGATGGGTTTCTGGCCACGTCTTCCATGCTCTGATTTGGTGGCCCTTCTCTCATTGCTCGTGTAACTATCTTACTAATTTTTTCATTATCATATAATGGAAGTCTCTGTTTCGCATTTTCATTCTAGCTCCCATTCCAACGGGGAAATTTTGACACACTCCTCTGGCAGTACGATTGTGTTTTGATTCGCATTCTAGTATTCCCTAGCATTCCTCAAATGAGTATTTCCATGTTCTGGATTCAAGTCATAATGCCATGGATCCTTAGATCGGTACTGATCCTTACCATTGGATCTGTACTGATCCGAGGTTCTTCTACGGGTTTACTCCCACCTGCTCAGGTTTGATTCCAACCGTGTTTGTCCTGCCTTCTAGCCTTTGATTCTAGTTTTCAGCTATTCCAATCGTCATTCGTTGTTTCATTCTTGTGAAGAATCCATCTATCATCTCTTCTTGGTCGGTTATTGTTCTTTCCTGCATCTCTATCATCATCATTTCCAACTCATCTCTGGTTATGTAAATGGAAGTGGGTTAGATCCTAAGGACACTTCTTGGCTGCCCCATTTCCTCCTTAGCTTCCACCAATAGTAGTTTTCTAGGTTGATAGTCTCATCGTCTTTTCTAATTTCACGTTTCAAGTTAACAAATTCAAATATTATCAGTGAAAGCACCAAAATGTTTATATTAAAAAGTGACACAAATATCCAGAGAATGAAAATAGAGAATTAAGTAAAGAAATTAAAATGAGAAATAACAAGACATACAAACTTTACAGTGGTTCGACTAACCGTTGCCTATGTCCACTTAACTTTATTGCCGATTATTGCTGTTTATATGGATCGGTCATGATCCCTGAAATTACAAGAGGAATATGTAAATTCATACACAACCGAAAACATCGCTCAAAACATCACTCTACCGCTCTGTTAGTTGTTAAAGATAGTTGAAATCATCTACACCACATTCACATCTACAATTTCCACGTCCAGGAAGAAGTTGCTAGGAGAAGACTGTGGCTATGTCATCAAATTTTGGTAATCGGTACCGATCCATGACCAGGGACTGATACTAATCCATAAAATTGATTGTGATACCTTCTTTGAGTTGTCGTTGCTTATTTGGCTTATTCCCTTCGCCTTGGTGTCTTGTTGCATCGATACGAGCTTGGATGCAACCGAATTCCTCGGTTTGAATGTTGGTTGATGGCAATTGACTTGTATACCGAGTGTTTGAGTTGTTTCTTGCCAGCCAACCACTGCATGCATCATGTGTTAGTTCAAGGACACTTTAACTTCACACGGTGTGAAGTACTTATGAATTTGAGGAGGAGTTGGGGAGGGGTACCGATCTTTACTCATGGATCGGTGCTGACCCATCCCTTTGAGTGGATCTTGATTTTTGGGTCTTGGCATGCTGGTTTGTTGGCTATTTTAGGAACTTCTGGCATGTTTATTGCTTCATCTATTGGTCCGACTAGAACTACGAGTTTAGTAGTTATCGTTTTTTATTATTGCTTGGTAATTTCTACGTTCAATCGCTCTGACTCGTCCGATGTAGCTTGATCACAAAGATAATAACACGTTTATAGTATAATAGGTTTTCTGAAGACCGTTTAAGCAATGGTGAAGCTAGCCACTGAATTCAGATAGGGCGATGTTCTATACATGGCTTTTCGATACTTTTAGATAGGGCAAAGCAGTCATTTTTTATGCAAAAAGGTTAAATTTAGTTAAAGTATTATTTTTTATAAAGGAAATACAAAAAATGAGGTAGAGCATCTGTCATACCCAAGGCCGATTTCAAAAGTAGTCAAGGAAGGCTTTCGAATAGGGCAACCCACTTTGGTGGGCAACCACCTTAGAATCTCTGGTAGCAATGGCTACAAAAACCGCAAATTAAATAATCTGCTACATGTTTGTTTATGAATTGCTTCTTAGTTTGGATGGTTGTGCCTTTGAAATAAAGAAGTAAAAACCCAGGTTCAAATCATTTACGCCAGCTGCTGCTCGAGATGCTCTTGCAAGATGCTGGGCCATTATCATTTTACCTGAAGCAAATTTCATGGAGGTCGTGGAGGTGAACAGTTCATTGATTTACCTCATACGTCTGTAGTTATCATCAGCAAAGGCAGGTACATATTTAGTATAAATTGGTACATAAATGACGAGTGGAACCAAGAAAATCACATGGATGGTGTCGATATATGTAAGTCTGGGGGCTGACACAAAATGGTCCGTGTCAAAGTAAAACAGAGAGAAGGCTGCACGAAACTCACATGTTTGACACCTCAATCGTGGACCCATTTGTCGGGTTCATTCATTCATTCATTGAACCCTCCTCTTCCTCTTTCTTTCTCTCTCACTCTCTCTTTCTTATGTGTACGGGTACCCGTCGTCTTCCCTATTCTTTTTTTTTTTATTCTGTTTCACGTCCTCTTCTCTCTTTATTTCCATAATATTCAATTATTTTCTGTATTACCACCCTGCTTAAAGATTCCAATTTCAGACGCTATTACCAATTTACCATACCCTGTTGGAACGTTTAATTTTAATGAAAGACTCGATACCTTATTATTATCATTGTGGGAATCAAATCAGATAACATTTTAATCTCTTTGTGATGATGCAAATCTAGTAAAATAATATTTGTTTATTTTTGTGTATTGCACAGAGGAAGATGGGTTTTTACTATACATCTTTTGACCAGCAATGCAGAAATCGAACTTTTTAACTATTGATAGTCATATTCTAACTAATCCCATTCACCAACACGCAAGTTATTTAATTTTAATGCCACTGTTATAGTGTTTGCGTGCTTCTGTTTTAACTAATTGAATGTGTCAAGCTAACATGGTTTAGCCAGTTACATCAAATTGCTTGCGTATTCATAATTAAAAAAAAATTTGAATATCTACCATAATAAAGTCAACTATTTCAATAAGCTCTGGTTAAATTCATTTTAGTACCTACGAATAATTTCTATATAATAGTAACCGACTGTTATCTCGAAATCTGTATTTTATTTTCAGAACTGTATTTTGTACTTCAAGTAAGCAAAGAACTAAAATTAAAGGTCCATAATAATAAAATGTTCAAATTGTAGATTTTGTCATAGATTTAAGATAGCCGCCTCATTTTGGAGCTAACTTCTCTTAGTGTGCCGCTGTGTGCATTGATTCCTTATTATTTTTCCTATTTTTTTTTTCTAAATATTTTTATGCGTTATTAAATCTTTCATGAATATTTAGATTTCTATATACAACCATCTGCATGTAGATTCATGTACACGATTCATTTTGGGTCTTCATGATAACGATATGTTTGACATTTTAGCGGAATTAACAAATGTTATATCAGTTCATATCACGTACAATGACATTTATTTTAAGCATACATGCTAATCAAAAAGAGAAGAGTTAGTATCACAATTAAAAATTAAATCTGAAATAAATTATGATTTTGAACTTAGGTGGTGGTCAACCAGTTGGTCATTTGACGAGTGCTGATATCCAATCATGCTTTACTAAACAGATACAGATATGGTAGAAAAATACAGTTGGGTTTTCATAAATCGTTTATCCTCACCATTTGCTTAAAACTCAATAATGGTTATTATTTTATAGTATGTTATTCTTATTAGATGTTTTATATGTTTAATACATATCCAATCTTATATCTTATGTATTATAATGAGCAAAGAAAAAGAAAAAGAAAAAATACAGAAGATGACGAGTTTGTGACTGGCAGTGTAACAAAATACGTAAAGGAATGTGGAAAAACAATGGAGGCACGAGGGAGGGTTGATTGAGTAAATGGAAAAATGTGAAAATAGAAGACGAAGAATGAGGGACATCATGTGTGGGTGTGCAGGTTGCAACGATGGGTGTACCTACACCTCTTCAAACGCTGTTTAGTTTTTACACGTGTATTGTTTCATGTACTACTTCAGGTCAATTGTATTAAATTAATAACTGAAGTGTGAACGATAAATGTCATTTAAATAAAGAAATTGAATAAATGTGCAACAAGATAAAAGATGATAACAAATTTCAATATAACCTTTTGATATTGATTGAAAGGAATTAATAATAGAATTGGAATTAACAAATATTTATTCTTAAATACGAGATTGATTGTGTAACAACCCAGGATTTTTAGCATCTACTATTGTAATAATTAACTAATTTTAAATATTGAAATATTAATTTTTATCAGTCGAATAAATTAAATTTATGACATAGGTAATATCTGAATATATAAATTCGGGTGACTATATTTAAAATTCAAAATTCTAATTTTTGAAAATAATTAAATAGATATGTGTGTGTGTGTATGCAAACTTCACTATTTCAAATTTATGATTTTTGAAGGTAGTTTGAGGATTTTTAGTGTTCTATCTTCTTTCTTATTTATTTTCCTTAACTATCCGCACTTTCGTTTGATTTGGGCTGTATATGTGTGGTTTATTTTCAATTTGAATTGTACAAAAAAGTGGGTCATTTCAGAGTGGTATTAGAGCTTAGGTTAAGTGAATACATAGGCTTGGGTGGGATAAAACTGATTGTAGATAGGGTTAGTGATGCCCTAAAATGAGTAAGTCATTAGAGATAGGGTAAGTGACGCCTTAGAATGAGTTTGAGAGTGTGTGTCTATATATATATATATTTGTTAGCGATATAAAAATGTTTATTATTGTGTTGTTTGATCTGTTGAGTGGCTGAAGAGTTCTGGCCGATGCGTTTGGTCAACGTTATGGATTGAGATTTCCTAAACACTCGAACAAGACCAATTGACACAGTATTGTTTGAAGATGGGTAAATAAAATAAATTTACCTAGAAATATATTTTATTTAAAAGAAAAGTTTTTCCATAATTATTCTTGGTTGTGTTTGGTTGTTAAGAGTGATAGTATTCCATCATTATCATCTAGGATTTTGATCAGTCATGCTCGTCCATTTCTGAGCATTGACTATTATCCATAAATCTATCTCGAATCTCCCTTTTTGAAATCTGGAATGGATAGCTAGGAATTTTTGAAACAATAAAACAAGTAGCTTGTGAATTAAATTTCACAAATTTGAATATAAGGCATTCATTGATAATGGTAGGGTTAAAATCTGATTTCTAAGGGTGTTTATCTAAAAAGAGAATTTGATATTCTGGTATGAATATTTTAGAAACATAAAGATTGATTTGATTAAGTTTAAATAAATATTATTTATTTAAAAGGAAATGGGAATATTTGAAATAATATTTTGGAAATAAGTTCCGATTCGTTTTGTGATGATCGATATAATCTTTCAAGTGACGATCGGATGTCTGCCGAGGCGAACGGTATTCTGCAATTAGTAAAATTTTCTCTTTGTCATTGTATGTCAGGACGAGTTTGAACTCGAATGAATCCATAGCAAATTTGGAATTGGATATTTTATTGGAATATTTTACTGGAAATATATTTATGATATTGTTTCAAAAGGGTTTGAAAAAAGCGATTTTAGTTAACTTGTTCTAGTGGCTCGAAAATAACTAAAAATGGGTAAGAGACGCATTTGGATGGTAAATGTTTCTCTTGAGTATTATTCTTCTTGTAAGGAAGTATGTAATATTGTTTGGTAGCACCCAGTTCCTTAGTATAATTTTAGGGTTACATGGGCTAACTGCATTTTTTCCTGTAGACTAAATATATAGTATCCTTTCAAAAAGTATTTTGAATGAAATCTGAGTATTTAAAATTATTAAGTGACTTCAGAATAAGGATTTAAAACTAATGGTTGGGTATACCCTATAGGTGTGTTAAATAATTTTATAAGTTTTACAACTTAAGCATTGTTTTATGAAAGTGTTTTTCATAAATAATTTACTAATAATATAATTGGTATTAGGGATAACCAATTAAATAAGTGTGTGAGATGGACATAGATTGTTTCTTCTTCCCATATAATTTTGATCTAATATTCGATTACAAGGCTTGAGGGTGTTTCACATCGTTCCAAATAAGGATCTATTACTCGATTTTTGACGGCGGGCACTTGATGGGGGTTCTTGATATAGAGCCAAGGTTTTCTATCATAGCTACATCTATGCAAGGAGACCCGAGGGTTCTAATCAAAAAGCCCGATCAAGGTTCGCACCAGAGAATAGGGTGAGCGAACTGGTTTGAAAGTGGATTCATGTATTCGAGTAGTGATCGAATCAGATTCTGTATATGTATGATCTATGGACATCATGCAGACTTTTGAAAAACATTGAATGTCCTTATGCTGGTATTTCGGGGACGAAATTCTTTTAAGGGGGGAGGAATGTAACGACCTAGGATTTTTAGCATCTGTTATTGAAATAATTAACTAATTTTAAATATTGAAATATTAACTTTTATCAGTCGAATAAATTAAATTTATGATATAGGTAATATTTGAATATATAAATTCTGGAGACTATATTTAAAATTTAAATTCTAAATTCTAAAAATAATTAAATAGATATATATGTGTGTGTATGCAAACTTCACCATTTCAAATTTATATAAAAAATCCATATGTATATATATACACAAAGCTTTGTGATATTTAAAAATATATATAAGTGTATATATGTGTGTGTGTTTATGTTATAAGAATCATGAAATATACACATACATACATACATACATACATATATATATATATAAATTTATGATGGCAACTTTAAAACTTATGAGAAAATATATATGTATATGTACCTATATATATGTGTGTATAGGTAAGTATGTAAATACATATATGGTCAAAATAGTGTACATGTAAATCTATATATATATATGTATATATGTGTGTGTGTGTGTGTGTATGTATATATGTATATATATGTATGTATATATGTATATATATACATATGATCTTCATGATGAACAATTTCAAATCAATCATACAATAAATCAAATCAAGCATGCTATAAATCAAATCAGCCCATAAAAGATCAAATCATAGATAAAATCAAGCACACAAAGTTTGGAAAAAAAATAAAGCGTTGAAGCCTAAACAAAATATCAGGCCACCCTACTTAGCATCTTTCTTGCTTGCACTGGACACTTCCCTTCTCTTATATATATGGTCATATTTGTTCACGTATATAAAAAAACAAACAAAGGAACTGCCATTGAACATTAGAGGATCAAGCAGTTCAAAAACTTGGAGGAGATTAAAACAAGTAGCAGTGTGTTCATCAATTTTAACAGTGAGCAAACACCCTATTCTTATTTATTGGGTATTTCATATTATATATATAGCTGTGATTTTTATTGACTCTTTGATCTGGGTCAAAGAGGATATGCATCTATTACGATTTGACGTATATATATGAATGTGTTTGATATATCAATTCATCAAGTGACTGTGCTTCTTCTTAAATGTTATTCTGTGCATATTTTTGGTTTAAACTGTAAACTTTTAACTTTAAAAATAAATATCTCAACCACCAATCAGTTTTAAAACATAATTTCAAAATGAAAGTTGTTTGTTTTTGAGTTTGGAACATTTTAAAAGTAATTTCGTTTAATTTCATCAAGCAGAGGATGAGAAAAATCCATCTAACCATGGGTAAGTCAGTTAACATAAAATCAAATATCATAATTTAATGAATGAGTTATATGATTGTACTCATAGTTGAAAAATATAATTTTTAAAGGTAGTTTGAGGATTTTTAGTGTTCTGTGAAGGGGAAATTATACAGATGAACGGAATTGGGCAAAATGCCAAATTCCGATGATATGGACAATTTCGTGATTTATTGTTCGACGTGGAGGAGGGTTAGGCGATGGGGAATCCGGAAAATATACCGCGATGATTTTTAGTATCGTGTAGGTGGTAGACGAGATGGATTTAGGGTTTAAAGTGGTTTGGGTATGGTCTCGATTCAGGGGCAATGGCGATAAAGAGAGGAAGGCAGAGATGTGCGCATAAGGGGGAATCGGTAGAGGAGGTGATGGTGATGCTTTTGGCAAATTCTAGTAGTAGTTGGTGAACTGTGTGACGCCATTTTGGTGGGCTCAGCTTCGTTTATTTTTGGGGTGAGGAGTTGAAATTTCGAATGAAAAGATTGACAGTGTTTCTGGCGGAAAAATTGCGTTATGGGGTCGGGGCGACTTAAGTAGATAGTCAGCGGTAAGTAATATTGGCCAAAGGCCGTGTGTGTGCACGCTTCGTGCACAACTTCGTGCATACGAGTGGGATTGGAAGAAGATGATGATCATGCGGTCATGCTGTGCATTTGTGTAACATCTGCCTTTTTGTATGCTTTAAATCGACGATAAACCATACACGTCAGACTTAAACCATACAGAAGGGCGGATTGTTATGGGGTAAATAAGAAAAGGCAGGGAAAGAAAAGAACAAAACATAATCTTGCAGCGGAATGATAAAATATAATAATCAAATTTGCAGTTCATGAAGCTGTTTTTCAAAAACATTTGATTATACTTATACAATACATATCGGAGTTACACATGCTAGAGAATAATCAATAACAATGCAGCGGAACAATGAGATGCAGTGGAATATAATAAATAATAGTAATACAAATCTTCGTCTTCGTGCTCCAAAGATAAAGTCTTCGAATCCTGAAATGCTCAGACTGACCCGAGCGAATTGAAAAGACAATACACTCGAGTCAGAACTAAAAGATCTTATGTAAGTTAAATCAAATGTAAATAAATATGAGTGCAACGGCGTTAGAGATGTTTACGAGATATGACATCTCCTATCCAGTGTCTAACGTGGGTACAGTAACTTAAGAGATCTTCGGGATTCACATCTCCTAAGGATCCGTTAAACTATCTACTATGTAGTAATATATGCTATTATAATAATGTCCATTAGTAAAATAAACTTACTTTAAAATAGCATTAAGGGATTACCCATATAGCCTTTAACACATAATAGTGCCAATTGTCTATCCAGTACCGTAATACCTCCTGATCGGGAGGCTACCAGAGGATACTCCATAGGTACGACACAAATCAAAATCGTACAAGGCGCGCTAGGATAGGTGACACGGCACAACTAGGCAATGCTAGGGTAGATATACCAATTACGCTTTCGGGCCGGTGGTAACGCATAGCCGCAGCTATCGTCCACCTCGAGCCACACCCCCAAATCAAAAAAAAATCTAAAGTGGCCACTGAATCAATCCAAAAGTCAAAGTATAATATCGAAGGGATGTGTTCGATCAAAGGTGCTACCTCATTAGCCCGTCAATCGCACCTGTTTTAGCCATCTTATGCCAACTCATGGGAGTCGGGTCCACGTTCATACCTTAAAGAAACGTCGCCACCACTCTACTTCATTCTGGAATCTCCACCGCGTACACGGTTGTTAAAGTGGTTTTTGGAGTTGGCAGAGAGTATGACAACTTCTGATCCCGGTCTCTTTAATAACCAAAAGTTATTATAACACCGCGGTCTTTTCAAAATAGTTTATACTTTTAAAACCAGAATATAATATCCATTTCAAAACCATATATATACGATATCATTTCCATTTCAAAAACCCATCAATATGATATAGTTTTATTAAAACTCAAATCAATATAATATCATTTTATTTCGAATATATCCCTTCTAAAATCATAGCACATTCAAAATAATAATATTTCGAAACCAAACGCTTGAAATGTAACCTTTCAAAACATAATACTTCAAATTTTCATAGCTTCTAAACCATAGCTTTCAAAACATAAATGATTTGGATATTCAAACAGTATATAAAATAAAATAGTTGAATTTAAAATTTCTTCATAAAGTAAAATAATATCCTCGACTTCATAATTTTATTCTCTTTAAATTAAATCTCGATTCATAACTTTCAGCTCACTTTCAGTTTCAATAAACCATTTCAATTTCAATATATTTCAAACTTTAAGTATTAAACAATTTCAAAACTAAGGTTGGTAATTACGATTCAACAATTCAATATTCTATTTTTAATTTTGAAATATTGCATAATAAGTCCATTTTCATTCAAATAAAACTCAAATTTCAAATAACTAAATATTTCCTTCAATTTATTTATGCTTGAAATATTCGTTTAATGCATCTTAAACCAAAATTCAGTTATTAAAATCTCAATTTTATTAAATTTAAAATCAATTTCATATTTATCTTCCCACCTTATTTTCATTTAAGTCATTATAAACTCCAGAATATAATTTTAATAAATACTTAACCATATTATATCTTAATAAAATCAAACTTTATTATTAAACTTATTTTTTTCTTTAAACCAATTTTATACATAGTTTAAAACCAAGGTTTAACTATATATAAAATAACATTTATAAAATATCCAAATCAATATCTCATAAAACCATATATTCATTTACCAAACCATAGAAATCATTTCAAAATATTTATATATATCGACCATGGTGTCTGTATATAATTTTCTACCCTATGGTCAAGTGATACGGATATTTATCATTTCAATCCGTAATTCAAATAAAAATACAGTTATATATCATTCGAACTGCAATCCCGAATGAAATAAAACACATAAAAACTTGCAGTTTATAACAATATAAAATACAACATCCATTCATCCAATATCAATCATCAAACATTTATCACAATCATCATCCGATTCAAACAACAACATCAATATAGAATAGATAATAAATAATAGGTATTTACTGACAGTTATATTCAATAATAAATTAAATAACTATTTAACTGGCAGTTTATATGCAATAATAAATTAAATAACAATTTAATTCAATAAATTCAATTTAATTGGGATGATGATTAAAAATATGCCAAACATTCATAAATAAATTTCTAATCACATCAGATATATAATTAACGCACATAAGAAATTTTAAAAGTTGTGAGTAGGTAAAAACACTCACCTTTTGAATTTGAATTGAATTTAAATCCAATTTGAACCCAAAATTCAAAAAGCCTCATAATTCGTCCAAACTAGTTTCAAAATGTCCGGAATTTTACTAGGATCGCAGCGGAGAAAATTGCATGTGAAACGGACCTCGTATGTAAAAGTTACATGCGTTAGAACACTAAACGATTTTAAATAAAAAAAATTCAAAACAGAAATGAAAAAAACTTTCGTTACCCATGCCATGTCACCAGAGGCAAGCATAGTAGCACGTACCCTAACTACATCGTTCTAGCCGTCGTTCAACCATTCGATCTCATACCTACACCTGCAGCGCGCCACGCCGCACAGCCCCTGACATCGCCGCGCCGCCCCTTCCTCCCCCCGGCTTCCCCCAAGGTTGCGACGACCGTCCATACCCCTCTCTCTCGATAAACGCATAGCCGCCACCGTAAGGGGAAACCCTAGTTGAATTAATTGAGTCGATCCAGCCAACGATTTGCGAGACGAACCGTATAGATGTGCTCTCCTCCGTCCTCTCTACACGGTTGTACCGTCAATTCTTCGATCGGACGAAGTTCATCAACACGCGATGAATGGCCGTGAATAATCCCTCGAATTCCGAGCACTTAGAAATTCAAATAAAAAAAAAATCATGGATTTGACTTGCGCTCATCAAGATCTTCAAATCCATATAAAATTTGATGTAGTTTGTGGAGTTTGAAAGTTTTGCTTAGAATTTTATTTGAAATTGCAATTGGAATTTAGGGCTTTGTCTGCCATGGAAAAAGGAGAAGCAAATAGAAATGTACATACAGAAATGAGGAATAAGAAATAGGCTAGGGTTTATAATAAGGTATATATAGGCAAAGTTGAAAAAGTATAAATGGACAAGATTGATATACAAGTTGAACGATAAAATGGCCCGAAAAGCCCTTTCTGACTCCAGAACGAAATTGGGCCAACCCATATATCAAAATAATTGTTTTTGAATATTTTAAACGCAATGGAACAGGTTTCAAGTCCAAATGCCATCGTATGAAGAAGTTATACTGAAACCAAGTTATTTCAAATTGATTTCAATCGATTTAATTGAATTGATTTCAATGCGTTTCGAGTCCTATGATCAAATGACAAGTCTGATCGTTACAAAACTTAAAATCCTACAATAATTTACTGTTACGGATCCGATAAAACTAGTTTCGTCGAAATCCGAGTCAGTGGCCAAAATGGCTATTCTCCAGTTAATTAAATAAATTAATAATTAATTAATTAAATCACTTTTTCAATTTCAATTTCAATTCCAAAATTAACAAATCTTATCATTTTTGTATTCTTAAACTATTACGTAATTTAAACAAATTTAGATGTCACTTTAATGTTGATTCAATCATCAATTTCAGCATTAAATTTCAATTTCATTATATTCAGAAATTATAAACTAAATTTTCAATAATTCCATTTAATTTACTTTTCACTCTATTATTCAATTCATTGATGTCAATGGATGGAATTAACATTGGACTCGTGATCTATTTCATTAGTATTCTCCAATTTCGACTTAATTTTCAATTATGTAATAATTAAATATTTATTTTCATTCATTTACAATTAATCTAATTATTGAATTTTAAATTTCAATAAGTTAATAAATGTCGATTTTCATTCTTTAAATCAACCAATTGTCCTATTATAAATAGAATTGACATTATTTCCAATTATTTCAATACTTTACACTAACATTGATTTTATCAAATTACAGTTTATTACGTATTATTTCGTCAATTAATACATTTTGAACTTATTTCCAAATTTTTTAATTACAATCACTTAAAATATTACAATTGGTTGAATTAATTTGGTTTGCACTAAATTAATTATTTATTAACCTGTATTAACATTATTACCTTTATTTTTAGTGACTTTATTAATAAATTACAGATTTGTTTATTTTCTTTCCGAGTTAAATTACTAAAACTTATTAAATTAACAAAATTTAATTATCGAAAATTACGAGTCGTTACACTCTCCCCCACTCAAAACTTTTCGTCCTCGAAAAGGAAAAGAAGGGAAAAGAAGGAATTGCGAATCAATATATCTTACTTAAAATATTAAATTTATAAACAAAAAAATCTACAAAATAAATTAATTTAAACAAAATATACCAATTTATAACCATTAAATCTTTTTATAGTCAAAGCAACAAAGTTTGGAAAATAATGTAATAGCGCTATAAAACCGTAATCCGAAAACATACCTATTTGTCGGGCAATTACGCTTATATTATGAAACCAAATGCAGTAGCAATTGCTTCCATAACCTGTATTTCACTTATATAATCCGAAAAGATTTAATAATTGTATGAAATAGTTAAGGTTGTTTCAACCGCTAACAAACAAATTAATACAAACAACAATCACTTGCAACTACAACATATAATCATCATGCATAATCAACACGATTCAATTATCTATCCATATCAAACAAAACAAACAGCTGTTCGGGTTCAAAACTTTAAATTGTAGAGAATGAAAAATAAACTGCTAAGTGCACCATTTACTCAACAGTCTTAGATGAAACTAAATAGTTTGTTCACTCATCCAAACAATTGTAAAGTATCCTTGCCCAAACAACCATAAACTAAACAAACAACAATTTCGAGCAATAGATCAATTTAATTTTTATCAATAGATCAAGTTCATACTTATTAATTTCATTTTAGAATATTTTTTGTTTGATTTCCTTTTCATTCATATAATGATTTATCTTTTAATTTACATTTATATCTTTCAAATTTTTTTTCCGCATAACATTCATTCATTTCTAAACTTCATTTATTCATTCATTTATAATATTCATGTGCGATTACATTTCTTAGCATATCAATACATTACTTAAGTTTATAATCATTTATTTATAATATTTACCTTTCTATTATATTAAATTAGAAGCATTTTCCATTATAATTGAGTTTATAACACTAGAGCATCAAATTCTTATTTATTAAAGAATTTCATCGAAGTCTTTCATTACCTCAAGTTTTACTTCTACAGTATCCATTATATTTTCTTATAAGCATTAGAACTTTAACACTTGGTAAGTTATATATATATATATATGCTTTTTAAGAATGCAATTGAAATTTATACAATTTTATCACATTCCTTTAATTTAGTTTAATGTTCAATAATTATATCTTTTGTTTTACAAGTTACAAACTACAACTTTTTGGAAATTTCATTTATAACCTAGTAATTAATCTCTTATTTTAGTTAGATGTTCCAATTATTAATTAGTTACCTTCCATTTCACTACCATAATTGAAACTATTAAATAACGAAAACTCAAGAACTAAATACCGGGTTAAGTTTCAAATCATTTTAAAATACTAGATAAATGTATACACTTACAATTTATATATCCCGTTATATTTAAAACAATTTGAAATTTATATTTGTTTATCAAAATAAATCTATGGTAAAACTACTAGGGTGGCCTTCCCACTTCAAAACTCGAAAATGAATGTCAGTGATGCGTGCACTCATCACCAAAATTATTTTCCAGCAATAAAGAGGGGAGTACAGAACTTATTTCTTTTCAAAATTTTCTTTAAAAATAATTCTTTCAAATCTTATTGGAATATTTATATCAGAAAATACTTCTATATAATATTATTATATTCCAAAATCCTTTGAAATATATTTTCAAAAATCCCGAAACTTAGGTCCTAAATTTACAATTTCATTTATTTTATTTTCAAATCCTACTTTGCTAATATTTATAGATTACACTACCTAACAATCAATATAATACAACCAAATATAACCTTTATAAAATTTTTATTTTATATATAGAAAATATAACAGGCAAAATTATTTCATTCACCTATATTTAAAACAAATATTGTGTTTGTCTGTTCTATTAAGTGTTTAGAAATCCCTATTGATGTCATAGCGTCCATGCACCAACTAGAATTTATAAATACAAAACGGAACAAATTAACACAATATTAAAACCTTTTTATAACACTAACAAATACGCTCTCTCATATATATACACTCAGCGACTCATCATAGGGTATTACTGCCCTATTAATAAAGAGTCAGACCCCACAAAGGTAAGATTTATCGCTAAACCAAAGCTCTGATACCAGATGTAATATCCGCCTTTTTGTACACTTTAAATCGACGATAAAGCACACACGTCAGACTTAAACCATACAGAAGGGCGGATTGTTATGGGGTAAATAAGAAAAAACAGGGAAAGAAAAGAACAAAACAGAATCTTACAGCGGAACGATAAGATATAATAATCAAATATACAGTTCGTGAAGCTGTTTTACAAAAACATTTGATTATACTTGTACAATACATATCAGAGTTACACATACCAGAGAATAATCAATAATAATGCAGCGGAACAATGTGATGTAATGGAATATAATAAATAATAGTAATACAAATCTTCGTCTTCGTCCTCCAGAGATAAAGTCTTCGAATCCTGAAATGCTCAGACTGACCCGAACGAATTGAAAAGACAATACACTCGAGTCAGAACTAAAAGATCTTATGTAAGTTAAATCAACTGTAAATAAATATGAGTGGAACGGCGTCAGAGATGTCTACGGGATTTGACATCACCTATTCAGCGTCTAACGTGGGTGTAGTAACTTAAGAGATGTTCGGGATTCACATCTCCTAAGGATCCGTTAAACTATTTACTATATAGTAATATACGCTATAATAATAATGTCTATTAGTAAAATAAACTTACTTCAAAATAGCGTTAAGAGATTACCCATATAGCTCTTAACACGTAATAGTGTCAATAGTCTATACAGTACCGTAATACCTCCGGATCGGGAGGCTACCAGAGGATACTCCATAGGTACAACACAAATCAAACTCGTACAAGGCACGCTAGGGTAGGTGACACGCCACAACTAGACAATGACAGGGTAGATATACCAATTACGCTTCTGGAACAGCGGTAACGCATAGCCGCAGCTACCGCCCACCTCAAGACACACCCCCAAATAAAAAAAATCAAAAGTGGCCACCGAATCAATCCAAAAGTCAAAGTATAATATCGAAGGGATGTGTCCGATCAAAGACGAAGGCTCATTGGCCCGTCATTTGCTCCTGTTTTAGCCACCTTATGCCAACTCACAGGAGTTGGGTCCACGTTCATACCTCAAAGAAACATCGCCATCATCCTACTTCATTCTGGAATCTCCACCACGTACACGGTTGTTAAAGTGGTTTTCGGCGTTGGCATAGAGTATGACAACTTCCGATCCTGGTCTCTTTAACAACCGAACGTTATTATAACACCGTAGTCTTTTCAAAATAGTTTATACTTTTAAAACCAGAATATAATATCCATTTCAAAACCATATAAATATGATATCATTTTCGTTTCCAAAACTCATCAATATGATACCGTTTTATTAAAACCCAAATCAATATAATATCATTTTATTTCGAATATATCCTTTCTAAAATCATAGCACTTTCAAAATAACAATATTTCAAAACCAAACGCTTGAAATATAACCTTTCAAAACATAATACTTCGAATTTCATAGCTTCTAAACCATAACTTTCAAAACTTAAATGGTTTGGATATTCAATCAGTATATAAAATAAAATGGTTGAATATAAAATTTCTTCATAAAGTAAAATAATTTCCTCGACTCCATAATTTTATTTACTTTAATTTAAATCTCGATTCATAACTTTCAACTCACTTTCAGTTTCAATAAACCATTTCAATTTCAATATATTTCAAACTTTGAGTATTAAACAATTTCAAAACAAAGGCTGCTAATTACAATTCAACAATTCAATGTTCTATTTTTAGCTTTGAAATATTGCATAATAAATCCATTTTCATTTAAATAAAACTCAAATTTCAAATAATTAAATATTTCCTTCAATTTATTTATACTTAAAATATTCGTTTAATTCATCTTAAGCCAAAATCCAGTTATTAAAAATCTCAATTTTGCTAAATTTCAGATCAGTTTCATGTTTATCTTCCCACCTTATTTTCAGTTAAGTCGTTATAAACTCCAGAAATATAATTTAATAAATACTTAACCATATTATATCTTAATAAAATCAAACTTTATTATTAAACTTATTTTCTTTCTTTAAACCAATTTATACATAGTTTAATACCAATGATTTAACTATATATAAAATAACATTTATAAAATATTCAAATCAATATCTCATAAAACCATATATTCCTTTACCAAACCATAGAAATCATTTCAAAATATTTATATATATCGACCACGGTGTCTGTATATAATTTTCTACCCTATGGTCAAGTGATATAGATATTTATCATTTCAATCTGTAATTTAAAATAAAAATATGGTTATATATCATTTCAAACCGCAATACCGAATGAAATAAAACACATAACAACTTGCAGTTTATAACAATTTAAAATACAACATCCATTCATCCAATATCAATCATCAAACATTTATCACAATCATCATCCAATTCGAACAATAACATCAATATAGAATAGATAATAAATAACAGGTATTTACTGACATTTATATTTAATAATAAATTAAATAACTATTTAACTGGCAGTTTATATGCAATAATAAATTAAATAACAATTTAATGTAATAAATTCAATTTAACTGGGATGATGATTAAAAGTATGCCAAATAGTCATAAATAAATTTCTAATCGCATCAGACATCAATTTAACACACATAAGAAATTTTAAAAGTTGTGAGTGGGTTAAAACACTCACATTTTGAATTTAAATTGAATTTAAATCCAATTTAAACCCAAAATTCAGACAACCTCAGAATTTGTCCAAACATGCGTCAAAGTGTCCGAAATTTTACTAGGATTGCAGCGTAGAAAACCGCGTGTGAAACGGACCTCGTATGTAAAAGTTACATGCGTTAGAACACTAAACGATTTTAAATAAAATAAATAAATTCAAAATAGAAAAGAAAAAACTTTCGTTACCCATGCCATGTCACCAGAGGCAAGCACAGTAGCGCGTACCCTAACTGCATCATTCTGGCCGCCGTTCAACAAATCGGTCTCGCGCCTACACCCATTGCGCGCCATGCCGCACAGCCCCTGACATCGCCGCGCCGCCCACCCCCGGCTTCCCCCAAGGTCGCGATGACCGTCCACACCACCCTATGTCGATAAATGCACAGCCGCCACCGGAATGGGAAACCCTAGTTGAATCAATTGAGTCGATCCAGCCGTCGATTTGCGAGACGAACCGTATAGATGTGCTCTCCTTCGTCCTCTCTACACGGCTGTACCGTCAATTCTTCGATCGGACGAAGTTCATCAACGCGCAATGATCGGCCATGAATAATCCCTCGAATTCTGATCACTCAGAAACTAAAATCAAAAAACGAATCATGGATTTGACTTGCGCTCATCAAGAGCTTCAAATCCATATAAAATTTGATGTAGTTTGTGGAGTTTGAAATTTTTGCTTAGAATTTTATTTGAAATTGCAATTGGAATTTAGGGGTTTGTCTACCATTAAAAGAGGAGAAGCAAATAGAATTGTACGTACAAAAATGAGGAATAAGAAATAGGCTAGGGTTTATAATAAGGTATATATAGGCAAAGTTGAAAAAGAATAGATGGACACGATTGATTTACACGTTGAACGATAAAATGGCCCAAAAAGCCCGTTCCGACTCCGGAACGAAATTGGGTCAACCCATATATCAAAATAATTGTTTTTGAATATTTTAAATGTAATGGAATAGGTCTCAAGTCCAAATTCCACCGTATAAAGAAGTTATGCTAAAATCAAGTTATTTCAAATTGATTTCAATTTAATTGATTTCAAGGCGTTTCGGGTCCGTACGATTAAATGACAAGTCCGATCGTTACGAAATTTGAAATCCTACAATAATTTACTGTTATGGATCCGATGAAACTGGTTTCGTCAAAATCCGAGTCAGTGGCCAAAATGGCTATTTTCCAGTTAATTAAATAAATTATAATTAATTAATTAAATCACTTTTTTCAATTTCAATTCCAAAATTAACAAATCTTATCATTTTTGATTTCTTAAACAATTACGTAATTTAAAAAAATTTAGATGTCACTTTAATGTTGATTCAATCATCAACTTCAGTGTTAAATTTCAATTTCATTATATTCAGAAATTATAAATGAAATTTTCAAAATTTTCATTTAATTTACTTTTCACTCTATTATTCAGTTCATTGATGTCAATGGATAAAATTAACATTGGACTCATGATCTATCTCATTGGTATTCTCCAATTTCAACTTAATTTTCAATTACATAATAATTAAATATTTAATTTCATTCATTTGCTATTAATCTAATTATTGAATTTTAAATTTCAATAAGTTAATAAATCTCGATTTTCATTCTTTAAATCAACTAATTGTCCTATTATAAATAGAATTAAAATTATTTCCAATTATTTCTTTACTTTACACTAACATTGATTTTATCAAATTACAGTATATGACGTATTATTTCGTCAATTAATACACTTTGAACTTATTTCCAAATTTATTAATTACAATCAGTTAAAACCTTACAATTGGTTGAATTAATTTAGTTTGCACTAAATTAATTGTTTATTAACCTGTATTAGCATTATTACCTTTATTTTTAGTGATTTTATTATTGAATTAAAGATCTGTTTATTTTCTTTTCGAGTTAAATTAGTAAAACTTATTAAATTAACAAAATTTAATTACCGAAAATTACGAGTCATTACAATTTGGGCTCGCCCATTTGTATTGTGTGGAATCATTGGTTCGATTCATATATAAAAAAAAGATAAAATGAAATGGTCATTGGAATGTGAAAAATGGAATTAGAGAAGGATTGAGGAAGAAGGGTATGCGAGTTGTAGTGTGTTGAGCTTGGGTCGAACTCATTTTGATGAGAAAACAATTCTAATTCATTTTAAGGTCTATAAATTAATTTGTTAAAATTTTAAATAAAGATCTCTTGCCCGTTTTAAATCAAATTGACACGAGGATTTTTGCATTGAAATCGTAATGACGAGTACAACTTTTCGATGTAATATGTTGGTAGCTTTGGATAAGCATAAATTTATGATATACGGAAACGGGCAGGTTTTAAATTGCGTTATGTTAAATAATATCGACATTAATATGTATACACACACACCTTAATAAGTGATGTTTATTTGACCGAATAAAATACTGTTGAGTTAAATGGAATTGAATGTGGTAAATTGAACGTTTGTTTAGCGGAATAAAAAACCGTTCTGCTAATTGATTTAATTGGACATCAATTAGCAGAATAAATCACCATTCTATTACATTTATTTGATAAGTCAAATTTGGATATTTATTGAGCAGAAATAAATCTCGTTCTACTATTACATTAGTGTGGACACTTAATTTGGATAAGTGTTGTATTATCAATTGCTTGTTATTTATGGATTTAATTTACATATACGATGTTTTGTAAACAACTAGATTAAAACTTAGATAGTTATTGGAATAAATGATGGCTTGATTAAGTACCATTGGAATTACTAAGCCTCTTTCCAAATTTGGAAGTTGATTTTTGATCCAAAGTTGTTTTAAGATAATTATTATTTATCAGTGACATTTTAAAGATATTTTAATAATTATTTAACAATGGTTGAAAATTAATCATTTTATGATTATTAAAAGTTATTGAAAAGTATTTAATTATTGTTTTCAAACTTATTTAATTATTTTAAAAAAATTAAAAGTATTTTAAGGATTTGATTTAAAAGTAAATTATTATTGAGAATTAACCAGTATTGAAATATTTTTATTTCAATTTGCTCAAATATTAGTATTGTTTTTAGAAATAATATATTATATAACCAAAGCATAAGAAAACACATAAGTATAGAATGAATAAATGGAAATTGTGGTTAATGTATTGGCGAGATCCAACGGTGAACAGCTGCCCAGAAGAAAAACCGCCTAGAAGTCCGAGGATCCCTGTTAAGCATCCATGGCTGAATAGTTAAAGCGCCCAACTCATAATTGGCAAATTCGTAGGTTCAATTCCTGCTAGATACACACCGATGGGAACATTCAATAAGTCTATTGGAATTGGCTAAGAGAGTTGTTTATAAATATAGAATTGGAAAGAAACTAGTAAACTTCTATAAAAGAGTATTTTCCAAAATTAAACTTGGAAAATTTATATAGAAACTTTAAGCATTATTTTGAGACAATTATTCAAATTAAAGATTTTTGAAAAGTAATGGTATATTTTCATGGCGTAATTCAAGAGGCAGCGATTGCCTGCAGTTAAGTTTGGATTTTTCTAGGATAGAGACGTAATCATTGAGCTGCGATCCATGGTTGATACTGCATGGTGCTTTCCATATTTGTTTAAAAAAGTTTTCATATGTTTTTGAAAGGAATGGTATGTGAATATACTTATTCTGGTAAGATAAGTATTTTTTTTGATAAAGAGATTTGATTATAAAAATTAAATTAAATGAGGCTAATTGATTCAGTGGGAAATGTAATCTTTGGTTAAATTTTTGTTTATTTGATAGTCGACTATCAAATCTTGGCCTAAATATGCGATCCTTCTTAATTTTGGTGGTAGGGAAACGATTTCCTACTTAACACTGAAGGTTTTAACTCTAGAAATATCTAGGAGAAATGTGAGAATTATATGATACGGTCACCATTGAGTTGCTATACTGTACGTATAAACTTATGGATCTTCTAGGACAAATGATAAGGAGATCCATCCACCTAATGGTTAGGGAGTGATCCGCGATCTTATGTATTGTCAGATTATTTCCGAAAGAATAGGTATTGAGCATTCCGAAAAGACGACAAATGGTTTTTGGAGCACCTAGGAAATGGAGAGTGTACTCATAAGAAATGACTCGGAACCCATGACTTATTCCAAAACCATATACGGTTAAATGGAGAAGATGCATTATATTTTGGGATGTTGAAATCCATATGTGGTTCCTTGACTCGTTGGAGTATGGGAATCTATGTGAGATTCCAAGATCGATTGAGATGTAGGATTTTGTATGTGATTTCGAGGCCATTGTGGTGGGGAATCCATATGGGATTCCGTGATCTACTTTTGGAGCGGTGCGTAAGCTGGATCATCGGAAGTTGCCTCATCGGCTGAAATGACTAAGACCAGAGATATGAGGCATGGCCAGTAGGTTTGGCAAACCCAAAGGGTGTACTCGGCTCCTTTTTTAGCAAGATCGGTTATGTTTTCCTATGATACCCAGCTAGACGGGTATGATGCTTCGAAAGGATAACTCTGATCCTTATGCAGGAGGACCATTCTCGAAGTACTGAGGGCATCTCCATGGAAATCCTACACAATTAGTGAACGAGCCTTATCGGATTTTTATTTTATGACTAGTATCGTTGTGATGTACACAACACATGCATCACAGCTACTTGTTGTTATTACTATGGCGATTAGACACCATTATAATATCAGATGATTTTCTATAAATGAGTCTTGGTTATCGTAAGGTAAAAAACCATCCGTGTTTAGTTGCGGTAAGGTCTTACGAGATACCTTTGTTTTGAAAAAATTACTAAACTTTAAGAATCAAGTAGATTGTGATCTAAATTCTCACGCTGGTTTTACCAGACTAACCCGGGCATGTATTTTCCTAAATGCTCGGGTCAAACCGAGTATATATTCCAGTTTTACTTGGATATTTTAGAGCTTCAGGATAGGAATAGGAGGCCCAGTGTCATATTCACGTAGATGATTATATTTCCGTTGCTTACATTGTTGTGTTTTTTCAACACTAGTGTGGACAAGTTGTTATAACTATCCGAGCTGAATAGGTTAGTATACTCTGATTGATGTCTGTATATATATAAATTACAGTTTTTTTATGGTGTAAAGACTTGTTGTACATACTATAAATTATTTGTTCCGCTATGAGAATCTATGTTGTTTAGTTCTTCTGTCTTCTTTCTTATTTATTTTCCCTAACTATCTGCCTTTCCGTTCGATTTGGGCTGCACATATATGGTTTATTGTCAGTTTAAATTGTACGAAAAAGTGGGTCGTTTTCAGATAGGTTGTTAATAAAAGAAGAATATAATTCAAATGAATAAATTTTCTGATATTGGGAATATCTGAATATGTAAATTTTGGAAGCTATATGGATGCTAGTTTCTGAATATGATATATATATATATATATATATAGCTTTACCATTTCAAATTTATGATAAAAATATATGTATATATGCGTAGACAAGTTTCATGATGGAAAATTTCAAACTTATGATAAATCATACATATGTATGTATGTGTAAACATGTGTATATCTAAGTGTATATGTAATAGGTAAAAATGTAAATATGTATATGATGACAAAAAATATATAAATAAATATATATATGTATGTATGTATGTATAAAAATAGTGAATAGGTAAATATATGTGGTAAAAAAATAGTGTATATGTAAGTCTATGTATATATATATACATGTAGGATATATATTCACATATGAAGCTTCATCATGGCAACATAAAATCAGGCCCACAAAACATACAATCAAGTATACCATAAAATCAAATTGACACCTAATAAATCAAATCATTTGTTAAAATCAAATCAGCATACAATGAAATCACATCATCCATCAAAAAGGAAGAAAAGCAAACAAAGATCAAATGTGAAGCCTGTGCAGACATTTCAGCCACCCTATACTTCCCCATTCACTTCCATTTCTCTTCTGTACATATGCATAGCCATGCATTTGTTCATCTTAAAAAAATAAAATAAAGTGTTGCCGTTTGAATTAAAAGAAAAATATATCAAGTTGCTAAAAGCTGGAAGCAGGAACTAAAGCAAGGCAGAGTGTTCATCTATGTGATAACTATGAGTAAATCATTCCATTTTTCTTTACCAGTCCTTACATCAGTGTTTATAACTATTGAGTTTGGATGGACTATTAATGTGTTCCCAGTGTATATGTGTTGATATGTAAACATGAGTATGTACATATGTTTAGGCATGAATAAAATTTCACATACACATCAAAGTCACCATTCTTCTCCCTAAAAAATCTCCCTTTACATGTTTTGGTAGATAGAACAATGAAGCCTTAACTTCAAAAATAAATAGCTCATCATCCATTTAGTTTTAAACTTGATTTCCTAAACCAAAGTTGTTAGTTTTTGAGAGTAGAGTATTTATAAAAAATTCATTAGTTTTCATCAAGCAGAGGTTAAGAAAATCCTATTCTACAGCGAATGGGTCAAATATAGTCGAAATTAGACTATCGCAATTTTTACAAATAAATCATACAGTTAGATTCATGATTGGAAAATACGATTTTTAAGAGTGGTATGAGAATTTTTAAGGATGCGTGGAGGTAAAGTTTTTTAGATGAACGGATTTGGGGGTTTGGCCAAATTCCAACGACGTGGTTAATTTCGTTACACGGCGTTTGGCATGGAGGAGGACAGGACAATGGGCCATCAAGGAAAATGGCGAGGAAATTTCTAGATGCGTGTATAGGCGAGGTGAGATAAAAGTAGGGTTTTAGAGTAGTCTGGTCGACCTCGGGTTCATGGTCAAACTGCAAAGAGAAGAGGGAGAATTAAGCATGCACATAGGTAGAAAATGGAAGCAGAGTTGTTGGCGATATTGTGAGTGTATTCAGGTGATGGTCGATGGACTATGGTGGCGAGGCGAGGCGATTTGGTGGGCTCAACTTCGCTCCAGGTTGTGGAAGAGGCATTCGATTTTCGAATCGAAGCTTTTGATGGTGGTTCCAGATGGCAATCGAGATGAGAGTCCATGGGCGAACTCGCGTGGATGGTCGGCGGCATGAATCGACGATCAGAGTTTGTGTGCAAGTGCATATTTTTTTATGCACGTCTCATGTACGTTTCGAGAGAGGGTAGAGGGAACTGGGAAGGAATGGGAAAAGGAGGGATGTGCCTTGAATGGGCTGGATTAGTTGGGTTGGTATTAGGCCGAGTAATATTTTAAAGAAAATTGAATTAGTTATTTTATTTATTAATCTCCAAATTATAAACAATAATTCTTCTTCATTTTGAATCCAATCGACGAACCAATTTTTGGTATCGAGGCCCTATCATCAAGTACTTCCATATGAATAAACATCATCTAGTTTCTACAATGTAAAAATCTGATGATTTAAAACAATTGAAAATAAATAATTAAGTAATCTCTTGTTTAATTACTTACATGTTAATTAATAAATAAATTATTAATGGACCGTTTAATTTGAAATAAACTAAAAATGAAATATTTTATTTTATTTCTTTAATTTACATATAATCTGGATTAAAAATATAACTCGACTTGGTGAATTGGAATCAATTGAATTCTGAATTGTAAATTGATTTAATATCAATTATAAATTTTTGATTGTGTTAATGATCTATGTTTTGGACTAATATTTCTTTTAGATATTGATTTTAATTATGCATTGATTGTGCCCAACTATGCTGAAGCATGAGATGCAAGCATTTCATGTATTTTCTAATTTATTTTCTATAGACACTATTATAATATCAGATAATTTTAATATAAAATGTTTTGGTTATCGTAAGGTAAAAACCCATCGTGTTTATATGTGACGTGGTCTTATGAGATACCTTTGTTTTTTCAAAGGATTTTCATAACTTTAATAATTCAAATTGAGTGTGTTTACTCACGCTGATTTTCTAGACCGACTCGGCTGTTATTTTATTATAATGCTCGGGTTAGACCAAGTATTACAAATTCAGGTTAGAGCGCTTTGGAGCTTAGGAGTTGAGCTGGAGGATTCTAGACGTATATCACGTACTTGATTATATTCCGCTATGTGTGTAGACCGTATAGTCAGCACTGATGAGGACAAGTTATAATAACGATCCATATTGAAATATTGATTGTTGTACTCTGATGATTGTAGATATATATATATATATATATATATATATATATTGACGGTTACAGTTTTCTTTGTATAAAGATCTGTTGTTATATATTATATTTTGTTCCGCTGCGATTGTGAGATCCTATGCTATTGTTTTTGTTTCTTCTTCTATCTTTTTATTCTTAACCCTTAACGATCTGGTATTTCCAGCAATCAATTGCTCGGCATTCTACACGGTGAACATATGGATGTCGATTTTCGAGGGTCGAAAATTCCAGTTCCTTACAAAATTCATGAATACGGTCGGTATTCGATATACTCAATGAAATAATGAAGATGTGTGAGACCGTGTGTTAGCACCAGAATTGGTCACTAACACGCTTAAGAGAGATTGTGTAGAGAGATTAATGAAGAAAGTAAATTTAAACAAAGAACAATATGCTCAATTAAACGCAGAAAACAAGAACACCAGATTTATTGTTGTTCGGCATAACTGCCTACGTCCACTTTGAGGTTAATCTTTATTGCTTTTCTCAACAATTGACTATAGATACAATTCGTACACCAACTACTTGAATACAATTGTTAAGAAAAGAAGATTAGTCTTGAATAAGTCTTGAATGCGGCAGTCTCCCCGGTGTTCTCGAAAAAGGTCCATTTCACTATGCCCCTACCTCTCTATTTATAGACGAAGATGAGTTTGACTTTCCTGATGGTCCTAGTAGCAAGATATCTCGGTCCAAAATGAATGACTTCTATGTGCCGAGCCACAAATGCCAAGCGGCAAATGCCGAGCCATGTCTCCAATCTGAACTAGGCAGTATGTTGAGTGAAATGTGTAGGCCGAACGAGATCCGGTGCCGATCGTGGGGAGATGCCAAGCGAGGCCATGTGCTGAACGAGGCTGGAATGCTGAACGAGGCTGGAATGCCGAACGAGGTATGAATGCCGAACGAGGTCATGCCGGTCGAGGCTGAATGCCGAATGAGGCTGGAATGCCGAACGTGGCTGGAATGCCGAACGAGCTCATGCCGGTCGAGGTCATTCCGATCGAGGCTGAATGTCGAACGAGGCTGTAATGCCGAATGAGGCGGGAATGCCGAACGAGGCTGGAATGCCTAACGATGCTTGAATACCGAACGAGGTATGAATGCCGAACGAGGTCATGCCGATCGAGTCTGAATGCCGAAAAAGACTGGAATGCCGAACGAGGCTGGAATGCCGCACGAGGCTGGAATGCCGCACGAGGTCATGCCGGTCGATGCTGGAGTGCCGAACGAGGCTGGATGCCGAACGAGGCCGGAATGCCGAACGAGGTTCGTGCCGAACGACCTAGTTATGTCGAACAGTGCTGGATGCTGAACGAGGTTCATGCCGAATGACCTAGTTGTGCCGAACGATCTTCTATATCAAGTCTTTGGTTACTTGGTCAAGCCACTGGGTAACACTTCCCCCCTCTAAGTGCATCACGTGGATGAACATGATGTGCTTTGAACATTTAGCACTCCTTGTTTCTCTTTAGAGTCCCCATTCTGCCTTCATATAACGCTTTTCTTCGACCTCTCGAATGTCGACCGAGGTATCAAATGCCGAATGGCATACTAATGTCGAACGATACACTAATGCCGAGCGACATACAAATGCCGAGCGACATAATGCCGAACGAGGGCAATGCATTGACCGGTTCTACCGATCACAGTCTATTCGACTTCCTTTCTCTCTATTTAAGGCGACATCCCTTCTTCTCTTCCTTTTTACTTTTACCTCTGCTCTTAAGGACTTATACATTCGTCTTCGAACAGATCTTGGATAATAACTTACCCTTTCCCCCTCCTTTCTCAAACTTAATACGCCGCCCCACACCCTTCTCGAAAATGATACTGAACAGAAATACGCTTCCTATTTCTAACTCTCTCTGAGTTTCGAGCCATTTATTAGGTAACGATTTCTTCCTTTGAACACTTTCCCCTGGCTAAGAAACATAGCAGGAGACTTAAGTTTGTGAATCTCTGTAAAACCGAGGCCAATAGGAATCGCGTAGATGAGGGAATCGAATCGCGGTTAGGATATGTTTTAAGGCTAGGCGATGTGGATGAAAGAAGAAGAGGTCAGAGGTATCCGAAGGAGGGAGTTAGTGGAAGATGTACCGTTGTGGCTCGTTATGATTCCCCCATGCCGAATGAGGTTGGAGGGAAAAGCAGAGGAGGAGAAGGAATGGGGTAGAATGCCGATCGACATGGCTCGGTATGACTTGCCGAAGGATTCGACCATGCCGGTCGGTAGGGATGGAGGGAAGGAGTGAAATTGTTGTTAAGGACAGAATGTCGAGCGATGCGGCTTGGCATAATCGTGGTTCGGCATGATTCGCCACATGCCGAACGGTGGAGTGGATAAGTGGAAGGGCGTTGTTGTTGAGAGTAGAATGATGAGCGATGCGGCTCGGCATGAATGTGGTTCGGCATGACTCTCTTATGCCGAACGGTGGAGAGGACGGATGGAAGTGTGGAATGCCGAACGGCGCGGCCCGGCATGATTGCGGCTCGGCATGCCTTGCCGCATGCCGAACGGTAATGGTGGATGATAGGAGAGTTGTGCACAACAACAACACTAATCGAACATAATGCACAATTGACTTAAAACATTTCATGAAGGAACATATGATAGTGAAAAAGGACAAACTTGAATAACAAAGCATATCGGACAACCTTCACTGATAACTCCCGTGTTTAGATAACTGGAAACTTAGACTTAATTTGCTTAACAGTTAATAACCTTTCAAATGCAGTGACGATGTCGAGTTCAAAGTATAAACCGTCTTATGACAAGCTTTCGTCGACGGTCAGCGATGACGGTCTTCGAAGATGATAATTCAAAGCTTAAACTTATTTCATCAATCCAGTGTTTTTTCACTGCCTGGCACTTACATTTGAATGATCGCACTAGTTCACACACCATACGGAGGGGAGGGATATTTATGTTGTTAAGTCTAATTTCGATTGTTTTTCAAGTATAGTTCAAACAGTGCCTTGTCAGATTAAATCTTCATTAGAGATGTCTAGGAAATCAAGCACTGCTACGATCTCCGACAGACCTGGGCCATCCTCTTGACATAAAGTTGTAGGAACTTCAAATCCATCAATAACCCCTGCTCAAGACTCACCGAGCCCTGCGACGGCATCTGTCGATTTGGCTCTTGACGCTCTGGAGGCAGCAATATTCTTAGACGACCCAATCGATTCACAGGCCACAAAGATTAATGAAAGTACACTCCATCGGATAAGCTTTGTCCATGGAACCCCCTTCGACGATGTGTTAGTTACATCGAGGCATGATCGTCCGCACCTGCCCCCAGTCGGGTATACAGCTTGTCACAGATTCATGTGCTGGGTTGGCAGAGTACCACCATTCAACTCATTTCTTCGAGACATGTTGCAGTATATCGAGATTGCCCCATCGCAACGGCATTCGAACAGCTATGCATTCATATACGGCACTTGCATCCTCTTCAAAGTGTCCTCTTCAGGCTTCCGACTCTAGGCGATATCCGATACATCTATCGCATCAAGAGACAAACGGATAGCCCATATTTCATGTTTCTTGAGCCGCACAGTAAATGTCAAATCTTAATTGAGGCATGGAGCAAGTTTGCCCAGTACAAACAAGAGTGATTCTGTGCGTTGTCCCCCCAGCTTCGCGAGGAGACGGGTGGAAGGATGTAAGTCTTTTTTCCCCGACCAAAACTTATGTTTGGTCGAAGATGTACCTTTTCTAACTCTTCTTCCCATATTTTCAGGTATTAATCCACGTCTCGAGTGCTATCCCACATTTTGGTCAAAACTGGAATATCAACAAGTTGGCAAGGAATCGGGATTGGAGATCGATTGGAAGCAAGGCGACGATCGATATCGTCAAAATTTGGTTGAACTCCGATCGGGACGAAATTGATTGGAGATGATGATAAGGATTAGGAAAGGTTGTATTTCAAATTTCAGGTTAATCGGAGTTCATATGAAGGATTTATGATCGATGCAAGGTAGAAAAGGCATGCTGTTCGAATCCATCGAGGGGTCAAGGTGGTGCTCGTTTCGAATCCATAAGATTCGAACCCATCAGGTTCGCATCGATTAGGAAGGTGTTCGCATCGATGCATTTTGTATTGATCAAGAAGATGGTGGTTCGAATCAATACGGCTCGTAACGATCGACATGGATTTGGCTCAGTGAAGTTCGCATCGGTCAGATGTTGTTCGACTCGATAGGGTTCGAATCGATCGAGTTACTGGTTCAACTCGATAGGCTCGTATCGATCAGATAAGGTGGCTAGATGGATCACGATTCGATGGCAACAAACCCAGAGTAGTAGCAAGCATGTGGAGGTTCTTCGAATCAATGAGTTTCGAATCGATCAGGATGGGTGCAGGTGGCGCATTTTGACTCCATGCCTTTTGCAGGTGGCGCATTTCGACTCCATGCCTTTTGCAAGTCTCCATCGTATCCATCAGGTAAGAGCTTCGTTCGTATCCATCAGGTGAGGTCTCGTTCGTATCCATCCTTCACGACCACTTCATATCGATGTCCCCCATACTCGTTTCGAATCGATCAGCTCACATGGGGTCGATACGCAGTGAACTCCTGGAATCAATACGAAGAGAGACACGTGTTAATGGATGCGAGCATGGTGGAGTTACGGATATGAACGAAGCATAAAATATGGATGTGAGCCCACGTCTCCAGGAGAGAAGCGTCCAACTCGACGCACCAAGTGGAGTCAACATGCCGCATGGTACGAATCGACCCGGAAGGATAGAACCACGTCATTGCGCGTGCGTGCTTCAGATGGAGTCGAAGGTGATGGATTCGAACAGATGGATTCGAAGACGACAGCCAGTGGAGAACCCAATTTCGAATCGATCATAAATCAAGATCCACTGGTCCAAATGCAAGGAAATTTTTACAGGAGCTTACATACATGTTGAAGAATGTTCACACCAAATTTCACCTCGATTGTATGATTTTCTGATCGATTCGAATGGTGTTCGAATCGATCCCAAAGTGGGCCCAAATTTCCTGAAGCCGGGCATGTGGGCCCCCTCACGTGCCAGAAGTGGTCTCCCGGATTTTCAGCGAAATATCAGCATCCCACGCCTATATATAGATCCCCTGGTCATTCAGAAAAGGGATCTCTCTCTGGAACTTTGGCCTTTCAAATGGGAGACTCTGCCGGATTCATTTCTACACTTCAATACTGCTATTGTACTGGAAATTCTTCATATTTACTGCTGTAATCATCTGTAACCAGCAAGAATAGTCAATTAAAGGATAAAACTTTGGAGTGGACGTAAGCCGGAGATAGACGAACCAATATAAAACTTGTATCTCTGTTCATTATTTCTGGAAAGTGCTTGATATTTGCTTAAATCTGCGATTTGTGTTTGAATATTGTTGGCTTGTATTCACACACTGGTGCTTTCACGGTATTTGGGGTTTGTGACCAATTTTGGCGCAAACACTGGTGCCTTCACTAAGAGGGACTAGCATCCGCTACGTCGGATTCAAAGTTCAGATTTGAAGAGTTTGAAAAGTTTGGACTTGAAGACAATGACTAGGCAAAATAGTAGAAGACAAAGGGCTGAGAGAAGCCAACAGGAAGGAAGCCAACAAGCATCCTCCGGAGCTGGAGAAGGACAGGCTTCCGTCTATATCACCAGGGATGAAATGGAAGCTATGGCAAATTCTTTGCATGAGAGATTGTTGAAGAGACAAAAGGAAATGATGCAGACTTTCTTTGAGCAAATGAGAGCTGCAGGGATGCAGAATTAGGAACAGCTACAGCCACGGTGGATGCAGGACAAGGAACTAGGGTTGTGGAACCCAATGGAGGACGGGATGCGGAGCCAGAAGGCAATCAACAAGGGCTTGGGGGCAGGCCCACAGGATCCAACACAGGAGGACCTTTGGAAGGAATTCGAAAGGCCGGGGGTAACATTGCTGCTAGTGAGCCACACGAAGAGTATGTGCCGGAGTTCCCTCGGGGGCATGGAGGGCAACCCCTAACAGACAATATTGGATTAGTGGAGATCATTAGAAAAACTGTGCGAGGTGGTTTGACCAACAGAGACTTGGAAGGAGTGAACAGGAGTCTGTTCGCTCGGGAAATAAGGATGGCTCAGAATCCACCTAAGTTCAAGCTACCTAGCGTGGCGGTATATGATGGCAAGGCAGACCCAACTGATCATTTGATGAGGTACACCAGACACTTGGAGGTGCTGGGGGCATCGGAGGAAGTGATGGCCCGATGCTTCCCTTTGTATTTGACGGATTTAGCTGCAATGTGATTTAGGCAGCTAGGAGAAGGATCTATCAGGACCTGGAAGGAATTAGTGGAAAGGTTTTTGGGACAGTTTTGGGTCCATGTCGAGAGGCCGAAGAATGTGATGACATTGACATCGGTGAAGCAAAGGATGGATGAATTTCTTAGAGCTTTTCTAACTCGATTCAGTGCGGCAGTCGCTTCGGTGGATCGGCCTGATCCATCAATGGTTTTAATGACAGCAGTATCAGGAGTCAGGGAGGACTCGGATTTCAAGGTATCTCTGATACGAGATCCCCCACAGGATCTCGACGAATTCTTTCATGAGGCAGAAAGGTTCCTTCGGCAAGAAGATGCAAGTACGGATTTAAAGGTGAAAAAGGTTAATGCAACTAAGCATGGAGGACCATTCAGCAAAGGCTTGGATAAAGACAAAGGGAAAAGGAAGTTGGATGATGATTTTGGAAACGTTAGGAAGCGATGGAAGGATCCAAAGTTTTCCACATACACAGGATTGAACGAGACGCTGGAGCGGATATACCTGGATACTCGGAATCGCCTTCCCTACCGGAGGCCGGCTAGGAGAGAACCATCAGAACGGGAGAGGACATCAGGAAGGCACTGCCTCTTCCATGAATTAGATGGACATGATACCAACAGCTGTAGGCACTTAAAGTATATAATCAAGGAGCATGCAAGGAATGGACAGTTACGACAATATATCGGAACTCGGAATGCAACAGTGGAGCAGGAGCAACCACCGACTACCTCACACCATGATGATGTGATACCCAGGGATGATGGTCGATTGATCATCCACTGATCAGGATAATGTGAAATAAGTAGCGAACTACTGGCAAGCAACCAAGTCATTTACACATGTATGGGGACGGAGATAGCCCCTAGGCATGCTCTGAATGACGATAAACTACGATGCTGTGGTTTGTGAAATTTATCTTTTGCTTTTGGATTGAACACTGCTTTCTTTTTTGGATTCGGTTTTGGAGTTTTGATTGAGCTCCTGGCTTTGCTTGCTTTTTTGATTTGGATTTTCCTTTAGATGATTGTTTTCGGTTTTGGATTTTGGATTTTGGATTTGGATTTTGGATTGGATTTTGATTTGATTTTTATCTGGTTTTTGATAAACGGTCGTCAGGTATGGATTATTCCTGGCAAAGGGTGAGTCACTTTGCCCGAACGTGGTAAATTGGCTCATTCAGGTCGTCAAGTATGGACTATGCTTGGCAGGGGTCCGGAGCGACCAGGATTCGGCCTAAGACTTAGGCCCTGTATTATCAATTGTTATTTTCAGGTCGTTGAGTATGGACTATGCTCAACAAGGGTCCGGAGAGACCAGGATTCGACTTAGGACTTAAGCCATGGCTTTGTACAACGTCCAGGGACACTGGACCACGGTCGTCGGGTGTGGAGTACGCTTGACAAGAACCCGGAGAGGTTAGCTCGACGTCCAGGGACACTGGACCATGGTCGACAGGTGTGGATTGCGCTTGGCAAGAGCCCGGAAAGGTTATGGATTCGGATATCGACCCAGAGAGGTACTGGATTCGGTTATTGGCTATGGGATAAGGATGGATTTGGACTTGGTTGTCGAGTTCGAATGGATATGGAATTGGCTAAGGCTTTGGTTATTAGATGTGGAATTGGGCATCGACTCGGAGCAGTCAAGGATGACATACTCTGGCAGTATGGCTATGGACTTTGGATATTGGAATCGGAGCTATTCAAAACACGCCTTCTTATCACAAGGCATGTTTTGGGGGGCAAAGTTCTATCCCACTTTTTTGTCAAAACTGGAATATCAACAAGTTGGCAGGGAATGATGGATATCGGGATTGGAGATCGATTGGAAGCAAGGCGACGATCGATGTCGTCAAAATTTGGCTGAACTCCGATGGGGACGAAATTGATTGGAGATGATGATAAGGATTAGGAAAGACTATGTTTTAAATTTCAAGTTAATCGGAGTTCATATGAAGGAGTTATGATCGATACAAGGTAGGAAAGGCATGCTGTTCGAATCCATCGAGGGGTCAAGGTGGTGCTCATTTCGAATCCATAAAATTCGAACCCATCAGGTTTGCATCGATTAGGAAGGTGTTCGCATCGATGAATTTTGCATTGATCAAGAAGATGTGGTTCGAATCGATACGGCTCGTAACGATCGACATGGATTTGACTCAGTGAAGTTCGCATCGGTCAGATGTTGTTCGACTCGATAGGGTTCGAATCGATCGAGTTACTGGTTCAACTCGATAGGCTCGTATCGATCAGATAGGGTGGCTAGATGGATCACGGTTCGATGGCAACAAACCCATAGTAGTAGCAAGTAGTGGAGATTCTTCGAATCGATGAGTTTTGAATCGATCAGGATGGGTGCAGGTGGCGCATTTCGACTCCATGCCTTTTGCAAGTCTCCTTCGTATCCATCAGGTAAGAGCTTCGTTCGTATCCATCAGGTGAGGTCTCGTTCATATCCATCCTTCACGACCACTTCGTATCGACGTCCCCCATACTCGTTTAGAATCGATCAGCTCACATGGGATCGATACAGAGTGAACTCCTGGAATCAATACGAAGAGAGACATGTGTTAATGGATGCAAGCATGGTGGAGTTACGGATATGAACGAAGCATAAAATATGGATGTGAGCCCACGTCTCCAGGAGAGAAGCGTCCAACTCGGCGCACCAAGTGGAGTCAACATGCCGCATGGTTCGAATCGACCCGGAAGGATAGCGCCACGTCATTGCGCGCGCGTGCTTCAGATGGAGTCGAGGGTGATGGATTCGAACAGATGGATTCGAAGATGACAGCCAGTAGAGAACCCAATTTCGAATCGATCATAAATCAAGATCCACTGGTCCAAATGCAATGAAATTTTTACAGGAGCTTACATACATGTTGAAGAATGTTCACACCAAATTTCACCTTGATTGGATGATTTTCTGATCGATTCGAATGGTGTTCGAATCGATCCTAAAGTGGGCCCAAATTTCCTGAAGCCGGGCATGTGGGCCCCCTCACGTGCCAGAAGTGGTCTCCCGGATTTTCAGCGAAATATCAGCATCCCACGCCTATAAATAGATCCCCTGGTCATTCAAAAAAGGGATCTCTCTCTGGATCTTTGGCCTTTCAACTGGGAGACTCTGCCGGATTCATTTCTACACTTTAATACTGCTATTGTACTGGAAATTCTTCATATTTACTGCTGTAATCATCTGTAACCAGCAAGAATAATCAATAAAAGGATAAAACTTTGGAGTGGACGTAAGCCGGAGATAGCCGAACCACTATAAAACTTGTGTCTCTGTTCATTATTTCTGGAAAGTGCTTGATATTTGCTTAAATCTGCGATTTGTGTTTGAATATTGTTGGCTTGTATTCACACACTGGTGCTTTCACGGTATTTGGGGTTTGTGACCAATTTTGGCGCAAACACTTTGGTGCCTTCACTGAGAGGGACTAGCATCCGCTACGTCAGATTCAAAGTTCAGATTTGAAGAGTTTGAAAAGTTTGGACTTGAAGACAATGACTAGGCAAAATAGTAGAAGACAAAGGGCTGAGAGAAGCCAACAGGAAGGAAGTCAACAAGCATCCTCCGGAGCTGGAGAAGGACAGGCTTCCGTCTATATCACCAGGGATGAAATGGAAGCTATGGCAAATTCTTTGCATGAGAGATTGTTGAAGAGCCAAAAGGTAATGATGCAGACTTTCTTTGAGCAAATGAGAGCTGCATGGATGCAGAACTTAGGAACAGCTACAGCCATGGTGGATGCAGGACAAGGAACTAGGGTTGTGGAACCCAATGGAGGACGGGATGCGGAGCCAAAAGGCAATCAACAAGGGCTTGGAGGCAGGCCCACAGGATCCAACACAGGAGGACCTTTGGAAGGAATTCAACAGGCCGGGGCTAACGTTGCTGCTAGTGAGCCACACGAAGAGTATGTGCCGGAGTTCCCTCGGGGGCATGGAGGGCAACCCCTAACAGACAATATTGGATTAGTGGAGATCATTAGAAAAACTGTGCGACGTGGTTTGACCAACAGAGACTTGGAAGGAGTGAACAGGAGTCTGTTCGCTCGGGAAATAAGGATGGCTCAAAATCCACCTAAGTTCAAGCTACCTAGCGTGGAGGTATATGATGGCAAGGCAGACCCAACTGATCATTTGATGAGGTACACCAGACACATGGAGGTGCTGGGGGCATCGGAGGAAGTGATGACCCGATGCTTCCCTTTGTATTTGACGCACTTAGCTGCAATGTGGTTTAGGCAGCTGGGAGAAGGATCTATCAGGACCTGGAAGGAATTAATGGAAAGGTTTTTGAGACAGTTTTGGGTTCACGTCAAGAGGCCGAAGAATGTGATGACATTGAATCGGTGAAGCAAAGGATGGATGAATCGCTTAGATCTTTTCTAACTCGATTCAGTGCGGCAGTCGCTTCGGTGGATCGGCCTGATCCATCAATGGTTTTAATGGCAGCCGTATCAGGAGTCAGGGAGGACTCGGATTTCAAGGTATCTCTGATACGAGATCCCCCACAGGATCTCGACGAATTATTTCACGAGGTAGAAAGGTTCCTTTGGCAAGAAGATGCGAGTACGGATTTAAAGGTGAAAAAGGTTAATGCAACTGAGCATGGTGGACCATTCAGCAAAGGCTTGGATAAAGACAAAGGGAAAAGGAAGTTGGATGATGATTCTGGAAACGCTAAGAAGCGATGGAAGGATCCAAAGTTTTTCACATACACAGGATTGAACGAGACGCTGGAGCGGATATACCTGGATACTCGGAATCGCCTTCCCTACCGGAGGCCGGCTAGGAGAGAACCATCAGAACGGGAGAGGACATCAAGAAGGCACTGCCTCTTCCATGATTTAGATGGACATGATACCAATAGCTGCAGGCACTTAAAGGATATAATCGAGGAGCATGTAAGGAATGGACAGTTACGACAATATATCGGAACTCGGAATGCAACGGTGGAGCAGGAGCAACCACCGACTACCTCACACCGTGATGATGTGATGCCCAGGGATGATGGTCGATTGATCGTCCACTGATCAGGATAATGTGAAATAAGTAGCGAACTACAGGCAAGCAACCAAGTCATTTACACATGTATGGGGATGGAGATAGCCCCTAGGCATGCTCTGAATGACGATAAACTGCGATGGTGTGGTTTGTGAAATTTATCTTTTGCTTATGGATTGAACACTGCTTTCTTTTTTGGATTCGGTTTTGGAGTTTTGATTGAGCTCCTGGCTTTGCTTGCTTTTTTGATTTGGATTTTCCTTTAGATGATTGTTTTCGGTTTTGGATTTTGGGTTTGGATTTTGGATTGGATTTTGATTGGATTTTTATCTGGTTTTTGATAAACGGTCGTCAGGTATGGATTATTCCTGGCAAGGGGTGAGTCACTTTGCCCGAACTTGGTAAATTGGCTCATTCAGGTCGTCAAGTATGGACTATGCAGGGGTCCGAAGTGACCAGGATTCAGTCTAGGACTTAGGCCCTGTTTTATCAATTGTTATTTTCAGGTCGTTGAGTATGGATTATGCTCAACAAGGGTCCGGAGGGACCAGGATTCGGCTTAGGACTTAAGCCATGGCTTTGTACAACGTCCAGGGACACTGGACCACGGTCGTCAGGTGTGGAGTACGCTTGACAAGAACCCGGAGAGGTTAGCTCAACGTCTAGGGACACTGGACCCCGGTCGTCAGGTGTGGATTGCGCTTGGCAAGAGCCCGGAGAGGTTATGCATTCGGATATCGACCCGGAGAGGTTATGGATTCGCTTGGCGCAAACACCGAGGACCTCAACAATTCCGTAGCTGTCGAAGCTATCCGAGCCATTCCCGCCGAGGACTGGGACATCAGAACTCTCATTTCGAATGTGTCACTTACGAAATTTGGGTTGCTGGCGGAATGTCGCCGGATAAGCCTCTCTCAAGATGTTTCCATACCCAAGCCTGCTTCGATCAAAGGAAAGAAGAAGGCCGAGTCATCAGCAAATAACCCCCTGAGACGCCAGAGGAGGGGGAGACTAAAGAAAACGAAACGTCCGAAGTGCATGGCGAAAACGTCAGTCCACCTCGTGATCCAATAGTCGAAGTTCATGACATTGAAACGACGCCTTCCTCTTCAAAGAGGAATAAGAAACTGACTTACAAGCTGAGGAAGAAAACAGTCAGTGGGACTTCTAAAATTACTCTTGTTCCAGCGGAGAAAGAAACTTCCTCGCAGCACTTGGAAAGTTCTCTGAAAGGCCTTTCGAACCTCACCATACCTGAAGATCTGCTCAACTACGGTTTCGATGATCCAGAGGCCCTTAAGCTTCATTCGCCCCCCAGAGGCGATACAAGCGCTCAAGCCCAAAACAAGGGAGAAAAAACTCCTATTAGCAAAGAAACTGGTCCATCAGGGAGAAACACTAGGACATACACAAACACATGCACTTCATCTCGCACTTAACTTTCTGCCATCACTCTACCATTTTCTAACTCGATGTTATTTAAATTCTATGTAGGTGACATGGGGCGTACGCACATACTTGACCGCCTTCGCGGTTCATCGATTTTTCACCAATTCGGCCGGGATTCGGGTTTCGGCAAGCGTCGAGATAGAGACGACTCCGGTGATCGAGGCTACCACCATCGGGATCGTCCTACCGAAGAAAATCTTGTAGTCAGTCCTCCTACCCTTGTGATCCTCCTTCCCAACCGGAGCATAGCAAAGAGAAACCTGCACATAAGGGGTCTTAGCCTGAGGCATATCGGGATCAACACTCCGGTTCGTCAAGTACTAGGAAATCTCGAGATCCCCACAGAACGCCTACGGTCTCCTAGCAGACTCTTCTTGCTCCCATAACTGATCCATCGATCGCTGAGCGACTAAGCCTTGTTTCCAAAGATATGCTTCGATGGCTTAAAATTCCTTCCGACGATTCACCAGATTGCATGGCATGTCAAGCAAAGTGCTATCGCCTGCACCAATGATGTCTATGTTCAGGATGATGCATTCATACACTAAGCCAAAAAAGTTTTAGAAGTTTCCATAGTGCGTCGGCATGAGATCGATCGCTTGAAGCTTGAGGCTATCCATGATAAAGACATTATTAAAGCTCAGGACGAAGAGCTTGCTTCTTTTAAGTCTCAGCTTGAAGCTGCCCAGTAGAGCTCTAAAGACACTACTGAGGCCGTGATTCGTCTGGAGTCAACCCATAAAAAAGAAATCGACGAGGTGGTCCAAAGCTGTGGGGCTCTAGCTTTAGAGATGGACTCGATGCAGAAAGAGAGGGAAGCATTTGGCTTCCGAGTCAAAGAAATGGAGGTGCAACTCCACAAAGAAAAAGAAGAGAAGATTGCTGCTCAAGAAGAGTCGCAACGATATTGCGACAAAATCGTTGCTACACGACTCCTAAAGGCGAAGCTTGATGACGAACTTTCTAAAGTTGGGATGCTAAAAGACGAAGCCCATGAGGAGTGCAAGAAAATAGCATCTACGGAGACCGACTCTCGCCTGGAGGCGGCTAAAGAGGCTGATAGGGAGGAGGTCAAATGCATGTTCGACCCATTGATTGCAGAATTCAAGGCCTACGTCCTCATGCATCGAGACTTAACTTTTTTGGGAGAGGGCTGCCTCAAATCCCAAGCTGAGGCATGGGAGACTTTAGTAAAAATCAGGAAGGTTGAACTTGGCACCAAGGAGGCCGATGAGGAAGCTTTGATAAGGGAATTTCTTAAGCGGAACGAGCCTTTATACCTGTCTACGGCTAAAGCTCTTTACTTCAAAGGCTCCCCCTTATCGAAAGGGAAAGATGTTACTACCGGTCCATCCGCGATCGAGTCTCCAGCTCATGCGCCTACTCAATCGGCCGATACATGATCCATTTGAGCAGCATATCGGTTACGACTCAGAGGACCGTGGCCTCGGCGTTTACATTCTGTCTCCCATTCTAGAGGGCGAGACCCCTCGGACGACTGAGAGCTAGCCGGAACCTGGTAGATAACCCTTCACTTTAACATTCCAAAAGTCATCATTTTTCACAAGGGGCTATTGTATTCTAATGCTTGTTTTTCATGATTTTATGCAGGCCGTTCTGATCCTGAGCCCAATCCGAGGAGCGACGTCGCCAAGGAGGTGAAGGAAAAAATAAGTGAGGCTACTCATGCAAGGGAGGCTCCCAGTCCAGATGCTCAGGTGATCAGAGCGCTTGATGAGGATAAGTCCAAGACTTCCTCTCCCATCGATGGGAGTTGCGAAATCGAGATTACAGGCGCCTCTGAACATACATCTAAACTGAACATGAAGGAGTAGCTTGAGAAGGAGAAGAAAAGGCCGGTCAAAATCAAAGTCGAGCCTCAAGTTATGGACCTGGACGATCCTTTGAATAAGCCGTTAAAGGTCATCCTCCCTGGTGGGTCCAGGCCAATGGAATTTTCCCGTACTTCTTCAGTTGTTACCTCCCCATCAAAGAAAATTACCAAGGGAAAATGCATGGGAGAGGAGTCATCTGGGAAGAAGTCGAAGAAGTAATCGTTACTCTCGTTCAACGAGAGTTAGTTTAGATTATGTAATTATTTTTATTCATTTTTGTAGTCCACGTAAATAGACTTTTAACTCCGAATTTTGCAGGAGTTGTAGTAAAGACTTATTTTTAAATAAATAAAGCCTAGTTTTTCTGTCTTTCAAAAGACTTTTACCATTTAGCTTTTTGTGTGATTGTGGTCGAAACCCAAGCTGTTGTGAGTTACATGAACTTCTCAGTTTATCTTCATATAACTCTAAAATTATTTGGAGTTATTCATCCTGTATTCCACGCTTCAAACTCCTGGAATATTTTTTAGTCCGTACGCGGGGGACTTGATGACTTCAAGTCGTTCGTGTCCCAGTCCACACTCCGGGGATTTAGAGATTTTTAAACCGCTTATACCCTGGTCCGCACTCAGGGGACTTAGAGTACTCCAATCCGCACTCTGGAGACTTGAAGATTTTTAAGCTGTTTATACTCTGGTCCGCACTTTGGGGACTCAGAGTACTCCAGTCTGCACTTTGGGGACTTGGAGATTTTTAGTCGTTTATACTCCAATCCACACTCTGAGGACTCAGAGTACTCCATTCCACACTCTGTGCACTTGGAGATTTTGAGTCGTTTATACTCCGGCCCGCACTCTGGGGACTCAGAGTACTCCAGTCCGTACTCTGAGGACTTGGAGATTTTGAGTTATTTATTCTCTAGTCTGCACTCTGGGGACTCAGAGTACTCTAGTCCGCACTCAGGGGCTTGGAGATTTTGAGTCATTTATAATCCGGTCTGCACTCTAGGACTCAGATTACTCCAGTCTGCACTCAGTGGACTTGGAGATTTTTAGTCGTTTATACTCCGGTCCGCGTTCAGGGGACTCAGAGTACTCTAGTCCGCACTCAGGGGACGTGGAGATTTTGAGTCATTTATACTCTGGTCCATCCTCAGGGGACTCAGAGTACTCCAGTCCACACTCAGGGGACTTGGAGATTTTGATTCGTTTATACTCTGGTCCGCACTCAGGGGACTTAGAGTACTCCAGTCCGCACTCGGGGACTTGGAGATTTTTAGTCGTTTATACTCCGGTTCGCGCTCAGGGGACTCAGAGTACTCCAGTCCGCACACAGGGGACTTGGAGATTTTGAGTCGTTTAAGCGCGTTCGTACGTCAGACAGAATAATGCATCTCTTAGTTATTTGTCACAGAGTTATCGTACACTGAAACATCGACAATTCATGGAAAAAATGGCTTCAAGCCTTTATTAATGCAAACAAGCAAAATTGTCTTATTACATGCCGTAAACTAGGAATAAAAACTTGCTGGAAATAATTGCAACTAAAATATGAAAGAAATGGACTAAGTATAATAATGCCACAAATGCTCGCTATTCCAGGCTTGGGGGAGTGTCGCACCATCAATGGTCGCTAGCCTGAAAATTCCTTCTCCAAGCTTCCGTTCAATGACGTATGGACCTTCCCATGCGGGGATCATATGTGATAAAACTGAGAAAACTCATTTCAAAACAAGGTCTTGCACACCAAAGATTCTCGGTCAGACTTTTTCATTATAATATCGAGCGACTCGGTGTTTGTAAGCCGTTGGTCTTAAATTAGCTTCTTCGTGCTTTTCATCAATGAAGTCCAACGATTCTAGCAAAAGACCTTGATTCGATTCAAAGTCATAATAAGTTACCCGATGTGATGGAACTTCAAGGTCTATGGGTATAACAGCTTCCATGCCATATGCCAATGTGAATGGAGTGTGGCCAGTCGCGGACTTGTGGGTGGTTCTATAAGCCTAAAGCATTGTTGGAAGCTCATCCACCCACTTGCCTCTAGATTTTTCCAAACGCTTTTTCAATATGGATTTGATTATTTTGTTCATGGCTTCCACTTGTCCATTGGCTTTCGGATGAGCAACTACTGCAAACTTTTTCTCAATACCATATTTTTGGCAAAATTCTTTGGACTCTTTGCTTTCGAATTGAGTTATGTTGTCTGTAATGATGGTTCGTGGAAGGCCAAAACGGCATATAATATTTCGTACAACGAAATTAATGACCTTTTTGGTGGTGATAGTGGCCAAAGGCTCTGCTTCTGCCACTTGGTGAAGTAATCGACTGCAACTATCGCGTATTTCGCACCACCTTTAGGTATGGGTAAGGAACCGACTATGTCGATCCCCACATTGCAAACGGCCAAGGACTAACCTTTTGTATGAGTTCCGTTCGCGAAGCTTTTTGGATTTGTGCATATTTCTGACATTTGTCACAGCTTCTCACATAGTCTGCGGCATCCCGATTTACAGTCGGCCAATGGTATCCATAGCGGAGGATTTTCTTCGCTAACATCTGCCCCCAGTATGGTCACCACATTCCCCTTCATGGACTTCCTTTAGGACTCGTTTTATCTCATCATGGGCAATGCACCGGAGTAAGGGGGTCGAGAATCCCCTTTGATACATTACCCCGTCTTGCATTACATAACGCGAAGCCTTACGAATGACTTATCGTCTTTCGCTCCTTCTTTCGGGCATGTCCGCGTGTAACAAGTACTGCATGAATGGGGTCATCCATGATTCCTTCTCGATTTCTGTTTCTAACATGAAATCTACCTCCATCATACTTATGCTCGGAGCATGTAAGGTTTCAACCGGAAACAATCCCATCTGCCGCGCATCGCTAGCTCTTGAACCCGGGCCAGGTATGGGGCAAGTCTCTGCCCCTTTGCTTGATAATCCCCCTGGACTTGGTACACCACCAGTTGTGAGTCACAAAAGATTTCAACCGATCTTACCTCCAATTCTCTGATAATTCTCAAGCCAGCAATCAATGCTTCATACTCGACTTCATTATTCGTTGCTGTGAATTCGAGCTTCAAAGCGTAACAAACTGATCGGTTTTCAAGAGTCACAAGAACTATGCCAGCTCTCGAACAACGGTCGTTAGATGTCCCATCGGTGTACATCTTCCATCGAACGGGAGGTATGACATTGTGGCCATTTGATCGTCTGTCATGGTGAATTCAGCAATGAAATCTGTTAGCGCTTGCCCTTTTATGGCCCTTCGTGGCAGGTAGATAATATCGAACTGACTCAACTCGATATTCCATTTTAACATCCTTCCAGAAGTTTCCGGTCGTTCGAGTACCTGTCGCAAGGGTTGATCAGTGTAAACACTGATTGAGTGTGACTGGAAGTATGGACGAAGCTTGCTTGATGCAATCACCAAGCAGTAAGTCGGTATCTCAATCTTGGGATAATTTCTTTCTGCCTCCGTCAAACGTTTACTGACATAATAGACTGGCTTTTGAACTCGGTCCTCCTCACGAACCAAAGCCGTACTGATATCATGTTGGGATACAGCCAGGTATACATACAGCATTTCATGGTTAATTGGTTTTGATAGCATCGTGGGACTTTCTAGATGTCTAACCAGAGCTCGGAATGCTTCCTCGCAGTCATACGTCCACTCGAAATTCCTCTTTCCTTTCTTTATCACGTCAAAGAAAGGAATGCACTTATCCATAGCTTTAGATATGAATTGACTCAGCGTGGCCAACCTTCCATTCAAGCTTTGTACTTGGTTTATAGTTCTGGGCACTTGTATATCCCGAATAGCCTGAATCTTTTTTGGGTTAGCTTCAATTCCATGTGCATTCAAAATGAAACCCAAGAACTTCCTTGATGCAACGCCAAAAGAACACTTCAAAGGGTTGATCTTCATCCCATAATGCCTGAGTATATCAAACATCTCTGCTAAGTCCCGAATGTGGTCGTTTGACCGTCGTGACTTCACGAGCATGTCATCCACATAGACTTCCATAGTTCCGTCGATCTGATCTTTAAACATTCGGTTCACCAAACGCTGATAAGTCGCTCTAGCATTTCTTAATCGAAGGGAATCACTACATAGCAATACAACCCAACATCTGTGACGAAACTGGTGTGTTTTTGGTCAGGAATGTGCATCGGGATTTGATTATATCTCGAGTATGCATCCATAAATGACAGTAGCTCGTGTTCGGCCGTTGAATCGACCAGGTGGTCGTTCCTAGGTAAAGGGAAACTATCCTTCGGCCAAGCTTTGTTTAACTCGGAATAATCGACGCACGTTCTCCATTTCCCATTCGCTTTTCTTATCAGCACAGGGTTAGATACGCATTTAGGGCAGAGGGCATCATGGACGAATCCATTGGCTTTGAGTTTGTCCACCTCCTCTCCGAGAGCAGCGAACCTCTCCGGGTCCATGCCTCTCCGTTTCTGTTTTACTAGGACGTACTTTGGGTCTATGTTCAACATATGACTTGCAATGGTGGGAGAAACCCCGCATATATCAGAGTGTTTCCAAGCAAAAACGTCCAGGTTCGCTCGGAGGAAATCAGTAAGATCCTCGGCCAATTGCTGGTCGAGTTGCGATCCAATCTTAAGAACTCGTGACGGGTCATTTTGGCTGACTGGAATGTCAATCGTCAGCTCAGTCGGTGCTGCATTCACTTCCCTGGTTTACCCATCATCATCTCTCGGATCTTTGTCTCTGTATATCCGAGAATGTGGCCTAAGCCAAGGCTTGGGAACTACTTGTCAATTATCAGTGTTTTTTATGCGGACGGAGCTGTCCTCAACCTTCCCTTTTTCTCTCCGCTAAGCCTCTCTCAGCTTTGCCACATAACATGCGCGACCGGTCGCCTGATCGCCAAGCACTGCGCCGACTCCTTTATCTGTCGAAAATTTTAATGTCGAACACCATAGGGCCAAAGCTGCCCTAAAATCTGCCAGGGATGGACGACCCAGAAATACATTGTATGGAGAGTCAACATTCATCACTATGAACGGTAGGATTCACACTCTCCTACACTCACCTTCTCCTAGTTCAACTGGTAACTCGATATACCCCATTGCATCAGTCACGGCACCATTAAAGCCATGGATACGGGCTTTGCATGGTTTTAAATCTTTTGTCACCATCTTCATTTGGTCATAAGCCTTCTTGAAGATGATGTTAACAGAGCCTCCACAATCAAAATCCTTTTGATGTAAGCTGGCCTGATCGTCGCAGATATGACCATCGGGTCGATAGTTGGAGCTTCCATCTTGTCTGCATGTCGACTCCTAAACACTATATCGTCTGTCATTATGCGCTGTTGTTTATGGGGGTTCCATCTTCCACGTTCGAACAACATTCATAATTCGCATGCCTCAAGGAGGTAGCATATCGTTACATCTCCTGCCAATTCTTGTCTGCAGGATGAGGTCCTCCGACTATAGTGTTTATGATCAACCTACCCACGGTCCAGGCAGGTTGCTCTGGATGGCGTGGAGCCGGCCCGCTTCCGGGGTCTGACGTTCCTTGCTTACCCTCTGGTGGGTACTTAACAAACTCCTGTAGCTTTTTCTGCTTGATCAACTTTTCTATGGCGTCATAGAGGTGTCTACACTCCTCAGTATTGTCCCCGTGGGTCTCATTGAAGCGACATTACTTCCCCATCCGCTTCTATTCCTCTATGGACTCCTTTTGGCATGGCTTTCTGTATTGAAAGGTGTTACAGGTAGATAGGTAAGTATTTTCAAGAAACGTATTCAGGGGGGGTATTCATTATAGGTTGGAATCCTCGGCTTCCATTTTCCTGTCTCTCTTTTCTTTCCAGGATTTCCACCTCTGGATCCTTTAGATTGCCAAGGCTTGTTCTGGACGTTGACTTGAACTTTTCCCAAGTTTTCGCCGGATTGCTTCACGGCGATCTTACTTTTCACAGTCTCCTGAACAGGCCCTGATGCCTTATCTCATCTTGTCCATCGAGCTTCTTCCCTCCTTATGAATTAATGAGCTTTCGAATAGAAACGCTCTAAAGTAGTTGGGGGCTTTCCCTCCAACCAATCTCCAAACTTTGAGTATGGATCTACACCTCACATTACTGCCATCAAAATTGCATGGTCGTTAAGGTTGATAACTTCAGTGGCGGCAACATGAGACCTCTGCAAGTACGCTTTCAAAGACTCTTCCAGAGCCTGGATTACGCTTGATAATGACATCACATCCTTTGGACGATTAGCATGTATCTTAAATTATTCAACAAATTTCATTGCCAAATCATCGAAGCTGGGTATAGACCGTGGGGGGAGTCGAGTAAACCACATGGTGGCGATTCGAATAAAGTAATTGGGAAGCACCTACACTTGGTCACATCATTCGCTCTTGCAGAATCCATCATCTATTCATACATCATCACATGTTGCCTAAGGTCAATCTTCCCTTCGTAGGCAAGGATAGTCGGCATACTAAACTTCCTGGGATACTCAGCCTGTAGAATAGTATCTGTGAAGGGAGTATGACTCCTGGACACTCCCCAATCTTCATTGGTCAAACCTTGGTTCTCTCTCATTAACTGCCTCACCATGGCTTGATGTTTGTATGGAGGATGGAAGGTTGGGTTCCATTCCACGGGATCGTGCAGGTTGATGTCCCCTTTGCCGGCGATCGGCCAAACGTGCATCCTGAAAGCCAGCTTCATTAAGGTCTTGGTGAGCCGGGCGTCCGGTCTCCTCACGTGCCTGATCCTTGTTGGATCGATCAAAGGCATCTGCCTGTGCAGGCTTTAGTCTTACGGCGCCTACACCTAGGAGGTTCATCGGCCGAGGTCGAGCTATTAGACGAAGAATAAGGAGTAGGGCTACCTCCAACATTCTGATGCTGCTGCTGAGTCAACTGAGTCATGAGATTAGCATTGGCCTGAATCTGATCAGTGAGTTGCCTTCTAGTTTCCCAGTGTTCCCTCGTTAAATCATTGAACTCCATCCAGGTGACGACTTTCGTTTGGGTTTGGGCGGTAGTCCCTGCACCTAAATTTGCTTATTGATTGCTAGGTCCAAATTGTTGCATGCTAGCAGTCTCGTGGACATCCGCATTATGAGAAGCTGATCGGGTATGTGGTCTTCCCATAGTAGAGTTGTCGGTCGAAACTCTGAATAGATTCCATGGACGTCCTATGAATAAGTTGGATCTTTCTTTGGGGGATTTTTCAATCCAGTTGCTACAAAGTAGATCACATCGGCCTGAGAATTTGGCTCTCAGTGAAAGCACCAAATGTTAGCACCAGAATTGGTCACTAACATGTTTAAGAGAGATTGTGTAGAGAGATGAATGAAGAAAGTAATTTTAAACAGAGAACAATAGTCTAAATTAAACACAGAAAATAAGAACACCAGATTTATAGTGGTTCGGCGTAACTGCCTACGTCCACTTTGAGGTTAATCTTTATTGTTTTTCTTAATAATTGATTATAGATACAATCCGTACACCAACTACTTAAATACAATTATTAAGCAAAGAAGATAAGTCTTGAATGAGTCTTGAATGCGGCAGAGTCTCCCCAGTGTTCTCGAAAAAGGTCCATTTCACTGTGCCCCTGCCTCTCTATTTATAGACGAAGATGGATTAGACTTCCCTTATGGGCCTAGTAGAAAGATATCTTGGCCCAAAATGAATGACTTCTATGTGCCGAGCCACAAATGCTGAGCGGAAAATGCAGAGCCATGTCTCCAAGCTGAACGAGGCAGTATGTTGAGTGAAATGTGTAGGCCGAACGAGATCCGATGTCGATCGAGGGAAGATGCCGAGCGGCATGCTTATGCCGAGCGAGGCCATGTGCTGAATGAGGCTGGAATGCCGAACAAGGCTGTAATGCCGAACGGAGCTGGAATGCCGAACGAGGCTGGAATGCCGAACGAGGTCATGCCGGTCGAGGCTGAATGTCGAACAAGGCTGAAATGCCAAGGGAGGCTGGAATGCCGAGCGAGGCTGGAATGCCGAACGAGGCTGGAATTCCGAACGAGGATGGAATGCGGAATGAGGCTGGAATGACGAACGAGGTTATGCCGGTCGAGGCTGGACGCCGAACGAGGCTGGAATGCCGAACGAGGCTGAATGTCGAACGACGCTGGAATGCCGAACGACGCTGGAATGCCGAACGAGGCTGGAATGCCGAACGAGGTCATGCTGGTCGAGGCTGAATGCTGGTCGAGGCTGGAATGCCGAACGAGGCTGGAATGTCGAACAAGGATAGAATGCCGAACGAGGCTGGAATGCCGAACGAGGTCATGCCGGTCGAGGCTGAGTGTCGAACGAGGCTGGAATGCCGAACGAGGCTGGAACGCCGAATGAGGCTGGATGCCAAACGAGGCCGGAATGCCAAACGAGGTTCGTGCCGAATGACCTAGTTGTGCCGAACGGTGCTGGATGCCGAACGAGGTTCGTGCCGAACGATCTTCTACATCAAGTCTTTGGTTAACGGGTCAAGCCACTGGGTAGCACCTTGCATGCTAATGTTGTAACAGCCCGATGCCAAAAATCAATTAATTAAAATTAATAATAGAGATTTAATTAATTAAATGGATTTTAAATGATAAATGTCAATAATTTGGTGTTAAATTATAATATTGCAGATTATCGCAATTTGGTAATTTAGTTATTTATTTGGGATTTGAATGATAAAATATTTTGGGAAGTTGATAAAATATCTATTGATGGGATTTGGTAAAAAGATAATTTATTTAGTGAAATTTACTCATATTATGGGAAATTATCTGTTAATATGATTATGAAATGAATTATTTTTTAGTTAAATATTTTTGAGGTTATGAATTATTAATATATGATAATTTTCAAGTAATATTAATGTTATAAGCTTGAAATGGATTTTAAAATAGATTAAAAATGGTTTAATAACTTTATAAAGTTGAATAACGACAAACAAAATAATTATGGAATTTATTATAGTGAAGAATTTTTTTTCAATTATTTATGTTAATGAATAATTTTACTATAGTAGGCCTAATATTGTGATTTGAGTTTATTATTATTGAACTGGGGAGATTACTGAATTTTTTTGTAAAAATATACAATGATGACTAAACAATACTTGAAAGTAAATATGATTTTTATTTGGGATTTGATATTATTTTAACCAAGCAGAAAATTTAATTTATAGGTATACAACCTGATACTGCAAAAGTACCATCATTTTTTGGAACTAAAACCACATTCACATAGCTAAATATTTCCAAGTTCAAAACTCCTTCTTGAAACTCATTGTAAATTCTCATGATGTCACATTTGATCCAACTCCAGTACATTTTGAAGAAAAAATTGAAAATCCATCCAGGCCTGGAGCCTTGTCATTTGTCATTTCATTGAATGCATACCACACTTCCTCTTCTAGAAAATCAACATCAAGATCTGATAAGTTTAAGCTTTCAGGATATTTTTTTTTCCATTCTATATCAACCCTCTTATTCCCACACTCACTAAAAATTTTCTTATAACCGGTAAAAGAATTGTTTAACTCCTCATGACTACAAATCTCCTCTTCACCACTAACCACACTACAAATCATATTTGATCTTCTCTTTCCATTAGCTATTCTATGAAAGTAGGCAGCATTTCTATCTCGCTCATCAAGCCACTGGGTTCTCGATCTTTGTCTTTAATATACCTCCTCTTGATCAATCACTCTTAAAAATTCTTTCTCCTTCTCCTTGGGCAAAGACTTCTCCTCCTCATTTAGATCCCTGTTCTCCTCTATGATATCGAGATATTAAATATCGTTCTCCAACTTCTCCTTCTTTAATCTAATATTTCTAAACACTTCCTTATTCCACATTTTCAAATATTTTCTAATGTACTTCAACTTCTTACATATAATACAACAAGATCTTCTATCTTCCTGAATTCACATCACTTATTTTTAAGCATATCATCAAAAACTTCCTCTAAACACCACATCTTTTCAAAGCTAAAAAGTGCCTTCATTTTCATATTACCTCCCAAACCAAAAAACAATAGGACAATGGTTAGAAACCGAAGTGGCTAGACCTTTTTGAAATGATAGTGGATGTATCTTCAAAATCCAGGTCAATAAAGAACCTATCTAACTTTACTAATTTAAGTGATTCTCTTCTATTGCTCCCAGTAAATTTTCATTTGGTAAGTGGTAAATCAATTACGTTACACTCTCTAACAAACTCACCAAAATCCTCCATATCACCATTATACACACCCACTCTTCTATTTCTTTCATAAACAAATCTTGTTTCTTTAAAATCCGCTCTTATAATCCAAGAACCACTTATATAATTTTGAAACTAAATACCCTCCTCCCACAACAGTTTCCTTTCCTCTCTAGAGTTCAGACCATATACATTGGGTATATCACTCTGGACCCTTTATTTTCTAATGCCACATGCAAACAGTGGTTCTGTTTAACCACCTGCTTCAACGCCCATTTGTCACTTTTTCAATTAAAAAAAATACCTCGATCACTCACCCTAGCCTCCATAAAAATCCAAACATCCAATATACTTTGACTCAAACTTTTAAAAATATTATCATCGAGATTAGAGATTTTTTGTTCTTACAAAAAAATGATATCAGGTTTAATAGAGTTAAGCGTATTTTTAACCTTAAGGCACTTCTCAAGAGTGCCCAATCCCCTTATATTCCAAGAGACGATTATCATTTAAAAGAGTTCACCCCCTTTAATTCTTTGTTTTTAAATTCCTCTATATCATCTATGTTGTTACTCAGAATAAAACCCGAACATCTAGCCAATTCATGGATCTAATTATGAGATAAACTATTTAAAAAGGCAGGGATGAAAACACTACCTCTTAATGGATGCTCTACCTCCAAACCTCTAGCACTCCTCTTGAGTATTGTAATTCCATCCTGCTCTATTGGTCTTTTGCCTTTCTTCCTTTCCACCTATGAGCTTTCTCTGACCTCAACATGTGCAGCAACATCAAGCTCTTTATTTTGAATAATCTCCTCTACAGCTCCTTTAGCATTCATAGCTGCCTTCCCAGCAGCTCTAAAACATCCGAGATCAACATCATCCCAAGTATTTCTTTCAACATCCAAGATAATAGCTTCACCAAAGACATTTTCCTCAGAAGAAAGTAAATTGGATTGTTGCGAGCACCCTCTTCATTTTCCTTTTCATCTGCTTGAATTACAGTTTCAATAAAGTTTAAGTTCCTCTTGTGCTTCCAATATTTCAATTTCCCATCTAACCCAAACTGGAAAACATTATTCTTGAAGCCTTTATAATCCATTCAGATTCTTGGATCCTCCATGCATCTCCTTAGTGATACTTCATCACAATTCTTATCAGAGTATACATTAATCATAGAAGGAAGCATGCATGGAGAAACCACCTCGATTTCAACTTTCAAGAAAGTATAATCTCAACAGTCTCTTCATCCGGTTGCAACCCCTTAACATCTCCAATCTTCTTTAACGCACATTTAAGCACTTCCAATCTTCTACAAAAAATAGGGAGATTCTTTGACACAATGCATACTCTCTCCCTAGTTCCTAACCTTTTGCTGCCTACCTGAAGATTCCACCTTCTTAAGTTTAGAACTCCACTATCAGTAATAATCGAGATGAAAGTGTTTCTCGTTCAGTAACTTAGCAGGGAATCTTACAATAAAATCATTGTTTAACCCTTTAACTTCCTAATCCCAATTTCCGGTAGAGTTCCTAAAATTAGCCTTAAGAGTCTCTTTGATCTGGACCATAGCGAACGCCCTACTCATAATACATATAACCACCTAAGATTTGACTTTCCTAACATCGCTTTCAAAGTCGATCGAAGACAAGGAAATCTCATTTCCCTCTCGGTTACTATTTATGAATCGAAATTGATAATAGAAAACGAATTGATATCAATCTTTAAATTAGGGAAATTTTGCATGTGTAGCCTTTATGACCGTTCTTTTGCATTTAAAGCAAATAACCGAGTTTCTACAATCTTTAGCCCAGTGATCAGACAATCCACAACGAAAACATTTCTTCTTTGATTTAGCAATGTTCAGAAAATTACTGTAGCTTTGGTTCTTTTTAGAAACGAAATGATTATTCTTATAATTTCACTATGATTTTGAAGTAAAACATCTCTGTAGCTAAACACATGAGAATCTCTTGTAAATTCACCTAAATTTTGCTTAGAAAACCCACTAAGATTTGAATGGATGCCATTGGAAGAAGACGCCATTGGAGGATGCACACCAATATATCCCTAACCGTGTGATTATATGTCTTTATCTCAATAACAAGTAAATATTTAGTACAAACTTTGATATGGTCCTGATAATAAAACTTTCTTATCCTCCCAGTTTGAGATGAAAGACTTGGGAGAGGCTGATGTGATACTAAGAATGAAAATGAGAAAACTAAAATTGGTTTCTGTTTCTCACTAAGTCAGTGTCACTACATAGAGAAAATCTAAAAAAGTTCGATTATTTTGATGTGACGTTTATATGATCTCAAAATGATCCTAGCAATACATATTAAGAAGAATGAGTGACCTAATGTGTAATAAGATAAATATGCCAAAGTTGTTAGAAACGTAATGTTCCTTCTGAACTACACCATACCTGAAATAGCCTATGATGTGAGTCATTTGAGCAGGCACTCTAACAACCCAAGTGAATGACACTAGAATGCACTTTCTCGCTTAATGAGGTAATTTAAATGTAAATTGTTAGGTGCTTTCATTTAAAAAAATTCCTACTATCTAGTAAGGATTTTATGATGCAAATTGGGTTAGTGATAATGATGAACTTTCCTCTATTGACGGCTATATGTTTACTTTGGGTGGAGGTGTTATATCACAACATCCTCTATACAAACATGTATAACACAATCTACTATGGAATCTAAGTTTATTTCCCTTATGTTGGTAGGTCAAGAAATTTAAATGTTGAAAGATACATTGATATAAATTCCATCCTAGGAAAAAATGTTTCGAATCCTTTACACCATGCTTCACATGCTACAATTGGAATTTCAAGTTTTAGCATGTATAATGGAAAGTGAATGCAAATCTTGTCAGGCGCAAAGCGGTCAAGAAACTTTTGAAGGAATGTGCGACTTCATTGGAATATGTAAGACTAGAAAAGAATTTAGCGTATCCGCTTATAAAAGTATTACCAAGAAACACGATCCTTGAATCTTAAAGAGGAATGAGCTTCAAACCTAGAGTATAGGAAATTGTGGGGCATGCTCATTAGCGGTAAAAAATTCATATGATTTCTCTTTCCCTTCCCATTTTAACATTTATGATTCAATTTATAAATTCATAATCAGTTTTTGTTGGTGCTTTTGTGATGTACATAATTGATTCTACAGTGGAAGTCTTGATTTTGAAATTTAAGTTTATCATTAATCCATTGTCAGTCTTGGTAGTGCTTATGTGACACACATGGTGGATTTTAGTTATTTATTTTTGGTTGAGTCTGTTACTCATATTGAATCCATATCAGTATTGCTAGTACTTTTTATATGCATTTGATCAAATCCGTTAAATTTTTTTGAGATTAATTCTTATTAAATCCATAATTACCGTTGGTCGTACTTTTGGGATGCGCTTGATAGATTTTATATATTTTTGAGATTAGGCATAATTGTCAAATCCATAACCAGAACTATTGGTGGTGCTTTTGAAATGCACTTAACGGATCATATTATTTGAATTAGAGGTTAAGCTTCATAATGTTAATGAGTCAAAAGCCATATGTGCTAGTCCTTGAGGGATAAACTTAATGGACTCATTTACTTGAGTGTAAAGTTAGGCTGTCTTCTATAAGAGATTACGGTGATCTCTCCATAGCACTCATGAGTTCTCAAGGTAAGAGCCAAGCCATTAAAACTTGATATTTATCATGAAATTTGCAAAAACCAAAAGTGTAATACAATTTGGTGGGTTCAATCAAATCTTTTAGTTAAAGAGGCAGTCACTACATAGCCTAAGTTGTAACTAATTCTTCTTTATGTATCAATTCAATAGAAAGACATTGGTACACGCATATGACACTTCTCCTTTGCTCAGTTTGTTATCCATTCCTCTATTTTAAGGCTTTCATTATTGGTGAGGGATTGTTGGATAACTACTATTAAGTTCTTTTGTTCCATATCGCATATTACTTTGAATTTCTCCTCTTAATATATTGTAGTTCTCACTGATGTTTGAACTATTGCATAGAGTATGGATGGATAGAAAAACTCACACACATGCGCATTCACTGCATAAATGAATAGCCATATGTTGCGCTTTGATGGAGCACTTGGCGCTTAGTACTGTGCATCGAAACTGGATTGGATTCGCTTGGACCGTCATTGTTGTCTTTCTCCTTTTATTTTGATCCTTTTGGATTACATCTAAACTGAAAAACTAAGAATTCAAAGACATGTCTCTTCATTCAATTGGCTATTTGCACTGCATTTGATTAGACTTATATTTTACATTAAGGCTTTATATTCACATATGCTTGATAGTTTACATTTTATCTTCTTTTGAATTTTGAACAACGATTTCTACTTATGGTTATTAACTAATATTCGCATGATGAAAAAATAGAAAAATTCAACACCTACATTTCCCAAAACATCTAAGAAAAGAGTTTTCGGTACTTTTCCAATTATTAAACCTTGAATGCACAAGTTTTAAGAATTTTGTGTTAACCTTAAGGAGCGAACGACTGTCATTAATTGTACCATAATCATGTCAAATTTTGCTTTCAAGGAAGTGACTCGTTTATGATGCAACGCTTCTTTTCTAGCACTTCATTGTTTTTATTCCAACATATGTGTGATTTATGTAATAACTTCTCAATTTAGGTCAATTAATAAATTATTAGAAAGAATAAAGATATATTTAAATTATTTAAAAAGTAAGTTAATTTCTCAATCTCAGCTATGAGTTGGTTGGATTTTGTAAACGATATCTAAGTCATCAATGGGAATAGTGCCTATAAAATCACATTGATGTAATTCACATTTGTTTCTATATTGAAGCAATTATGCATCACCTTTATGTAATTCCATTTGGATTTAATTCTTAATATAGTTTCAGGCAAATAATACTTTGAATTAGCTCATTTTGAAAATTTATCCTTGTTTAAATCCGTGTTTAAATTTTTTAAATGTTTCAAAATTTTGAATCCTTTATGAAATAGATTGTGAAATGATTTTTAAGTCTATATTCTCAAGTCCCCCACAGGGAAACTTTATTATTGATAAAATATGTAATATAATAGTGTTACTATATGCAACCTATATATTAAAACATGTAAAAAAAATTGTTCATTAACTTGTCAACAAACCAAGCGTATAAATATTCGTACTTTTTTCCTAAAAAATGGTCATTAAACTATATCGATTACTCAATAAAAGAAATACATGATATAACTACAGTAATACACAACAAGAGCCTTCAGAGCTTAAACAAGATAGCCTAACCTAACACGGTCTACCGTTTACCCTCTAAACTATCAAAATGCATTAGTTGAACGACAATAAAGAAAATATTAAATTATTTCCTTTAATGATGCATTTTTATGACTTTATTGGAAGAATTCTACCAAAAATGCGGGCTTTTTCATTTCAAAGTCCTTAGTTAAACAACTTGGAGAAGCATTTTTGAAACCAGTTTGCTCAAACTTAGTAGATCTCGGTAAGTTTTGTCATTCCTTTTCTACTAAGGATGTGCTAGTAACTTTCTTAAGTATACCTGGTAAAAAATATGTTGCCTTTTATTTTGTATGAGTAATATGTTTCTAATATGATTTCATAACTAAAATTTCTAGCACATACCCGATTCTTTGGGGAGATGAAATTTAGTGCATAATATACCAACGAAAATTCTAGAATTGTGTTATTTCTAATAGCTCAAGTCTGTTAGTGAGGATATGTTTATCTGATCGTATTTCTTTACTTTTCTATAGTTGTGAACCATTCCATAAGAAACTTGATTGCATCTACTAGCTTAAGTAACCCACTAGTAATATTTCTGCTTTGATCTCTATACCATTTCCTGACATATTTAGTACAATAACACTAAAATAAAATGTATTTTGTTATTTCAGCATTCTTATTGCACAAGATACGTGTTTCATACTAAGGTAATTTATCAACATCAGTTATTTATTTGTGATGGCTCTATACAAACATATTGCTTTAGTTGGAGTAGGTATATCATTTCGTACTAAATTGTGTTATGATGTAGTAGCATATTTTGTTCAGATTTCATTGTAATCACTAGCCAAAGTAAACACACCATTGTTACTTAGTATCTATATCCTATAATATGAATCTGCATTTTCCTTTAGTTGTACTCACATTATATTCCCCGTAAAACATTTTTTATGCATAAGCTTATCTTAACACTACTGCTATTATTGATGATATTGCAAAATTTTAGAACTTCTCTACCTAATGTTGCAAGAGAACTGTAACCTAGTCTATGTATGAGATTGGTACCATTTAAATGGTGTTCAAATTATTGGCCAGTTGTTATTCCAGTAATAATTATTTTCTATATGTATGGTTGCATTATATGTTCCCTTTAACATGTTTCTTTATATTCTTGATTTATTATTATTCAGTTCCATGTATGGGAAGGATTATGCATGGATGTATTTTTTCTACATCCAATAAGACCATAATGTTTTGTAACTGAGAAGACTTGGTACGAAGAAAGGCCTATGAAATGGTCCATACGAGTTGTGTCAACATCTACAACTTCCAAAGGAGGAATCATAAAACCATCATGTAATTGTGTCACACCTAATTTTCCGTACAGATTTAAACTGATTTTAACCACGCTTGTCAGCCAAATTGCACGGAAAGACGGATAGTGAAAGAAAGAAACAAGGTAGAAGATAGAAAGAATATGGAAGAAAAAGAGAAAAATTCAGAATCTCACAGCGGAACGAATAATTTATAATATAAACAAGTCTTTACATGAAACCAAAAATGTTGCTTTAATAACTTATACAGACTTCAATCAGAATTACATCCATTCAACTCGGATAGTTTAAAACAATCATGTCCTTACAACTTGTTGACAACACAACCAATTACAACTGGATATAAGCATCTACGTGAATACGTCTCCTGATTCCAGCTCCTCTCCTGAAGCTTGCAGTCTTCCAGCTAAACCTGGAAATATGCTCGGTTTGACCCGAGCATATAAGAAAAACACCATGTCCGGGTCAGTCTGGCAAACCAGGGCGAGAAACACACTCAACTTGATTAATTAAAGTTTAAAAATCTTTTTGAAATCAAAGGTATCTCGTAAGACCATGCCACATATAAACATGTCCGGTTTTTTACCTTACGATAACAAAAAAATTTCTTATCAAAATCCTCTGACATTATAATAGTGTCTAAATACAAATGCTTAATTCAAATAGCTCAAATTGTTACATTTATTAAATTCCAGCAAATACTAGGTTCTACAATCAAAACCGTAAAAGGAACATAGGGAGAATGGGTTTCCAACTAATGACTAGGCACTGGGGTACCACCTATTACGGTACCTAGTCTAGATCAGCATACCGAGGATCCCTCCTGCTCCTCTGCAACATAAGACCGGAGCTACCCCATAATGGGTAGTCGGAATAAGATCACCCCCGCGGTTGGCATCAGCAACCACCCACACAGCCGAATAAAAAGGGACCTCTAACCAGGGATGACCTTACCCTAGTTGGGTGCTACCCACTTAGCCCTGCTCCCCTGATTTTCAGTCATTCCTGGTTGATGAGGTTCGAGGCTCGGAGTTACCTTTTTAGAACATTTCATTTAGAATGTTCACTGTCCTCTTGATGATGTTTTGAAAGCATTCATCCATACAAGTCCGTTTCGAGTTCGAACGGAACCGAAGGCACTATTCTTACTACATCCATTTTGGAATCACCGTCAGGATTAGTAGCGATTAGCCCTTGCACTTCACTGCTCCATCTTCGACTCCAAGCTCTAGTCTTCATCACAAAAACATATTCGTTGGATCGAAGTGGTTTTCAGATTATAAATCCAATCCCGGTCTCTTCGAAACAACGTTCGCTATTTCTTGGTAAACTCAACCCCGGTTCTTTAGGAAATACACAGACGAAAATAAGATCGGAGTTCACCTCCTAACCATTAATGAACGGGTTTCCTTATAGTTCGTCCTAGAGAACAAATGATTTTATATGTACAGTATAGCACCTCGAACGATAACCATACCATATAATTCCCTAGTTTCCTCTAGATATTTCCAAAGTTAAGTTTTTGTCCAGATTTGATAGTCGGTTATTTAACTATCAAAATAATCAACCAAGTTATTTTCCATTGCAACTATTAAGCCTTGTTCACATTTAAAATCCCAATAGATAAAATTTTACTAAGTAAGCTTATTTAGCAGGGTAAATATATACATAAATCAATTTCTTTCCAAATCATACTTATAAAATTTCCAAATACATTTCTCAAGTTATTAATAAAATATTCTTATAAAAGTTTACTATACAATATATTATTTTAAACAACAATTTATATATAGTAGATTATCTTGAAGAAAATATACTTGAATGCTAATTATTCTAAAATAAAATTTTACTTTTAAATGATCATTATTTTTATACTAGAAAATAGTTTAAATAACTCATAACGTATAATAAAAATTATAAGTTACAAAGATTTCCAAAAATAATAAATTAACTTCCTTTGACATTTCCAAAATATTTATCAATTCTTTTAAAAACAACATTAAAAACAATATTCATTTAAAATAAACAAGATTCAAAGTCAACCTAAACAGAATAAGGCTTATCAATCTTAATGGTACTTATCAAACTACAATTCACAGTCTAGCATGACAATACAGATATTCAAAATCAATCAGCTTCCATAGATCGATTCACATTATATACTCAAATATAACTAACGGGCAAATAAATAGATATATACATGAATAAGCAAATCAGAGATTTATCATTGCTAGTAAATATTTACAACAATTATACAGAAAATAAGTCAGAATGATGGCTTAAACTAACTACAGAAGTTAAATTAAATAATAGCGGAATGGTGTTTGTTTCCGCTAGCCAGATATCAAGCAGTTTGAATAATCTACAATCTACATATTTATTTAGTTGGAAACATCTTTAACAGATATGTCGTATAAAATTATATAGGGGCATTCATTTCCAATTGGTAATTGAATTTTACCTATACAAGCTTGTAAAATTTCACGTATTTAACTTCACAACGGATCATACGACGGCATAACGTCCGTCGATACGAACCATCTACTTAATAATACTTTATTATATTTAACATGTGGAATCCAATAATTATTATAAATATAAAATCATTTAAGAACTTGAATTAATTTAAAAGTATAAACATTTAATTTTCCCTTAATTATCTTAATTATTCTTTAAAAAACTCAAGAATTGATAAAAATTATTTTTAAAAGCTTGACTAATTTATGATGAAAACAATTTATTTAAATGATCTTTATTAAATAATCTTAAAGTAAATCAAGTTTATTATTTCCAAATTTCCTTTGTCTGTATAAACATTAAATAACATTTAACATTGAAGAGAATTGTTTTAAAAATAATTACTTTAAACAACATATTTGATTATATGCTTGGAAAGACAAATGGTTATGGATTTATCTTTACTTTATAACAAATTTTCTTTAATTAATAAATCATGTGTTTAAATAAGCAAAGACCCAACAGGACGAAGCCCAAAACCCAATGATTAAAAAGAAACAAACCAAAATCCTATTTTATTAACACAACACAAACGGGCCGAAGCCCAAAACAAAAAAAACAGAAAGAAAGAAACCCGCCTTCTCTCCTATCTCTTCTTCCTCCTACCAGACTAACATCTTTTCCCACCCCAAAATCCATTCGAATTCCGACGCCACGAACCGGAGAGAAATTATCTCCGATCATCTCAACAACAACCCTCTCGAACAATACTTAAGCACGAAACTAGTTGCAACCTAGATCGAACCATTCTTCTCACCTTCCCAATTCTACCAAGGCTGAACATCACGTGCACACGGTGCACGTGCACAGTAGCTCCGATGTCAATTTAGACATCACCAACCCCTGAGTCGACGCTCCTTCCTCCGCTTGTCACTATCACCACCTTGATGAAGATTCGAATCCATCTTAATGAAAAATAACCCTCAAGCGAGCCATCGAAAAATCCAGTCCCCAAATTTCGACGAACTGCTCTCATCATACACCACTGATCGAATCAACTCCCCACTGATCGAAAGCCCTTCCCTGATACTACCTTCTTGCCAAACCCCGAAGAACTCGGTCGCGCCACCTTCTCCCAATTCGCTTGCGTTCGCTGGCCTTTCAATGCCTTCCCAAAACCCTATAATCCATCGTCCAACCCAGTCCAAGCCCAAATCCAACAAACGGCCATGGTAGTCACCTCTCTAGGTCCACCTGCTCCCTCCAAACAAGGTCGCATCACCTCTCGATGACGAAGTCGACGAAAATTGATTTTTGAACGTATTCCGGTTATCTATCAACTTCTCGAGATTTAGAACACTAAAAATTATAATTTTGCTACAAAATTCATATTTCTTTACAGGAATCCTAATTGCATGCTTGAATTCTTGATTTAAACATAATGAATTTTCACTAAAATATATTATTTACTGTAAAATTGGTCATTAATGAACTACACAGCATAATTCATTCATAAACAATTTTTAACATAAACTATACTAGAAAATACATATTTTCTTTGTTTACAGCATCAACAAATTTGAATTAGATTAATAGATATTGATTTTTGAAACTGGGATGAACAATATATTCACTGTCAACAGAGTAATCATCTCATTTTCAAATTTGAAACAAATGTTTCTCACCTTAAACATTTTGATTCCAAAAGCTTTGAAGTTGAAGTTTTGAAGATCTTTAATCCGAATTCTTGAACTTGCTTTTTAATCCTTGCTTGAATTATTAAGAACAGAGAATGCTTCTAGATCTACTTAACTTCCAGACTTGGTTACAGAGTGCTTGCTTTTTTTAATTTGTTTCCCGTTATTTACAATTTGAATAGAGGCTATATTTCTTAAGTTATAGGTATTAATTTAAAAAAACAATATTGATCTAGACCTATATATACACGCACGCACACATAAGTTTTGCAACAACAGATGATAGACTGAGATGACCTTTTTGGTAGCTGGGCAGATGTTTACTTTATGAAGAAATATTTTGAAAAGAAAAAAGATAATTATTACAACATTTATCAGTTGTTTCTCTGCTAGATGAAAGTTTGTTTACTAACTTAAATTTTATTCCTTATTACCCATTGTTTTACTTGATTTAAAACAGTTTTGTTAACTTGTTTTCCTCTTAACAGTAAATAACTTGAAGTCTTTTCCCTTTTTATATTTTTATATAAACCATAGAATATTTTAAAGTATGTGTAAGTATACATATGAAAATAGACAGCCCATATTTATCTTTGAGAAAGTAGTGTTTGCATTTGTCTCTTATACATTTTAAAATAAAAATGAGAAACTAGTAAATTAAAATAACCCTCTTGGTTAATATACCTTATATAAATATATTGTTACTTTAAACAAAATGAAATAACATTCTATGTTAAACACCCCATATACATATGTATCATAAGAACTACAAGATGGTTAAAAACTATTTTAAGCCTTCACGTATATATGTATCCATATATACATGTTTTAATTCATAATATAGAAATATATATTACTTTCAAATAAACTAAATTCATTCGATATCTATGTATATATAACGTTTCTCTTTGTTTTACTTATGTGATTCTTATACACATCATTTTATTTTATAACATTTTTATCTATTTATAAATATTATAAATTTTCCTTTTGAACTTATCTTTACATATATACAACTTTTCTTATTCATGGTATATATATATATATATATATTATTTTAGAAACTTTCAACTTAAAACTCTTTTTATTTAATATAAATCATATTGTTAATATGCCCAAAATCAAAAATATTCTTTCTACTTTATTATGAATTTACTGCTATGTATTTCTATCCATATTATATATACATATAAATTCTATTATCCTTAAATGTAAAAATATAAGCATATGATTTTTTCCAATTAATTTAATTCTCTATTTTATTTTATCTTTAGAACAAACTATGCATATTTTGTCTCTAAAACAAAATACACATATTTTATCTAAAAAAATATACATATATAAGAAATTCCATTTAATAAATATGTTTTTTAATATAGATCTGAAAATTCAAATTATATTGGTTTTGGAAAATTATATACAATTATTAATCATTTATTAATGGGAATATTGCATATTAAAATACAATATTATTGAATATTATAAATTAATATTCACAACTTGGGATGTCAAAAATTTCGGGTCATTACAAATTGCATATCATATTTTCTCATAGTATAAGAACCTTAATTAGAAGGATTATGCTTGAATAAAGCTATCAGTTTTGTTTGGATGTTATTTATGTTGAGTGTAGTCCCACATCTTTAAAATAATATAATAAGCTCTACCAATTGACTCTTTAGCGACTCAAATGATTATTTAATAATAACACTAATTATATTCTTCCCTTCTTTTTTAACTATTACTTTTCTTCTTGTTAATTATTATTTTTATTCTTGACATAGTATCAATGTAAGGTCCCTCCATGCGTGTTAAGCCTAACCGCCACTTATGCTCTTTGTTACCCACCCTTCCATGTGGGTTAAGCTTAATAGTTACACAAGTGCTCTACGTCAACTAGTATAAAATGTCCACATTATTGGCTAATAAAAATTCCACACTTGCACAAGAGGCATGTTGACCGTGGTCATGCATCTCTAATATAAGATAATTAGCTCTACAAAAATAGTAAGACATAGCTCTTCACATAATCAATTGGTTTTGTGATAACTCAAGCAATCCTCTAATAAGAGCGCCAATTTTATTCTTCACCTTCCTCATGACCATCAATCTTTTCCTTATTCTCCATTTTTTAATATAATTAGTTTTAATCTATCATGGGTAGAAAATGTTAAAGGTCATGTTTGTCATTAAGTTACATAAAGATTGCATTTGGGCTCGTTGTTGCCTACGGGAAGGCATATGACTGGTTAAAAGCAATTTTGTTTTTATTGGATACAGGGGCACTAGATATATCAACTAAAGGTTGCAATATATGTGACAAGTGTTTGGTAAATGGCACGTAAGAATAAGAGGAAAAAATTAACCAATAAAAGCTATATTAGAGACTGTTAGTTTGAGGTGGCACAAAAGGCCTTTCACATCCTTATTGAGCAGATTATGTTGGTATAGAGGCTCCCTTTCAAGTGGGCGTCAATATGATTGGAGAAGGTGGTGGATTTTGCAAGTTGGAACCATCGGCAGATACAAGAGAAGAGAAGAACCCCTACTTTATCTCATGGTAGTGTGGAGGCGGTTGATATCCAAAAAAAGGGGGATGACAGTCGGGAAGTTGGGAAAGCATGGAAGATATTGTGGAAAGGTGATGCAAAAGGGCTAGAGGTAGAGGTGTGAGTTTCTTATTTGAAATGAAGACCCCATTAACGAGCAATTTTGAGGCAATGTCGATAGATCACGTATATTATTTCTAAAATATAAGTAGTGGTCTATATGTTTGGACCATTTCTCGATTTGTGCGTGTCATCCTTGCGCAGGGGACATGCTAATCTTCTCTGTATCGTTCCAATTTTATCGGATGACCCCCTAGGGACATGTAGTAGTCTAAATGTTTAATAAGAAGTGTAATTTTAATTTTTGATTTTTGTGTAATTTTTGTTGTATTTAAGTACAAATGTTTTGTGAAAAATACAGGCTTTTTTTGAATTCTTAAATGAATATCTTAATTTTTATTTGAAAACTAATCATTATCAATATTGAATGTTGTAGTAGATGTGCAGTATCTTTTGTCTGATCACGAAGTTGAAAAATACCCTTACTATATATTATGCAGACATAATATTCAAATTATGGTCATGCCAAAAGTTAATCTTTATTTTTGGTTGGATTGTTTAGAATAACTTTAGGGTCATAGTTTCGAATCCAAACCATAACTATTTTTTTTACACATTTTTCATTTTTGATATTTTTAATGTTATATATATTCTTCTCATCAATATACACATTTTTACTAATTAATTATTTCATACTTATGTTTGATTTTTTTGTACAAATTTAGCTTACTCTTTGAAAATATACTCTTATTTAATACTTGAAAATAAAATACAATTACATCAAGTTAGAAATAGAATTAACCTTTTCAAAATGCATTTTGTATGACATATAGTTTTTTTCTTATACATACAAATAATTTTAAAGAAATAACACAACTGAAAATAAGATTTAATATGTGTATGCATATTGTGATGTTACATTTTGTAATCTAGAATTCATCATTTTGATTTCATTTCTAACAATAATTTTTTTTGCACACTTTCTTATACAAATAAAATTAACCAATACTAATAGTGAAAAGGTTAATTATTTTTGGTTTAATATGTATTTTGGTCAAGGGTGTATTATATATTGTACCTATATAGCATGTGCCAAAGTACTCATAACCTAACTTTTAGTTCCATTTGTAAACAATTTTTATTTAAAGTAGTTTTAGCTTTAGCAGGTAATAATCAATGACAAAATGGCAATTTAGGTCTAATAAAATGAATAATGATCATTTGTATTAATTACTTGATAAGCATTGTAAGCTAAATCATAATATTCTTTGGTAATGTTTTAACTCCATCGTATATTTCTTTTGCAATTGATAGTGGTATGAGTATTTGGAGAAAAATGAACATAATTGCTACATTGTTTCTAATGTATATTAAATCAACGTACTACACTTTTGTTAAATTTTAGTGATACTATACATACATGCAATAAACTTATACATACATACATATATACACGTACATGCATACACACACACACACACACATATATATATATATTTATGTGTGTGTATGTGTATATATGAAAATGTTTAGGATTAAATGATCTTTCTAACAATTCAAATAATTCATGATTCAGAGCTCAAATGGAAGAGTTATCATGGTTCAAGGAAGGAGTTTGCAAGTAAGCCGAGAATATTAACCTTCTGTAATGAATGATACAGATCCTCCTTTGAGAGATGTTTCGCTGAAGATAAGTCAAACTGGACTGCCATAGCTAAGTCAAACTACGTCGACATAGCTAAGTCAAACTGCGCTGCGACAACTAAGCCAAACTGTGATGTCGTAGCTAAGTCAAACTGCGCTGCCACAACTAAGGTAAAGTATGCTACCATAATTGAGATGAACTACGCCACCACCATAGTAGAGACAAAGCAGGAACATGAATTAGCATTTGGTAGTCATGCCACAATAAATAGATGGATGAACATAACAAAGTCTTACACTCACAAAGGAGTGCAACTCAAATAGCTGCATGTTCCACTAATATCAAGTAAGCACAAGACAACTTACAATCTCAATCTCGAGCACAAAATTTCAAAATTCATAGTTCCCATCTAAAGCCTAATTCTCTTTTCTGAAGTCGAATTCTCCCACCTAAAAATAATTCTCTCGCATGAATCCACATCGGCAATCCATCACATTTAATAATTCAAAAAAGGATGGACACGTAGCAGAATTGGAAGGTAGAGATAGAGTATGAGGAAATGATGTCAATAATCCATATGAAGTCATTGTTGCTATAAATGGAAAAGCAATATAGCAGAAAAGGGGATCAAATCTTTATTTCTCTGAATTACATTCTATAAAATTGTATTTTCTACAATTAAAATCCAAAGCCCGTAAGAGAGAAAAAAAATTAAAGAAGAAAGAATTGATCTATGAATGTAGAATTCATTATTATCCGAATTACGTAAATCTTTATGTCTTTTTACTTCACAGTTTTTATTTTATTGACTTCCATGTTGGATAGAGCTTTGATTTGATTTAAATTTTGGCAAACTGGATTTGGCAAATAACATACAGTTAAAATGTCTCTTCATAATTGTCCAAGCTTGAGCAACACAATTACTTCTTTAATTGACAATTTAATATCATTTAAACTTGCTAATTCATAGTTACACAAACATTCAATATCATAATTACTTCAAATTTCAAGTGGTGTATGCTTGAAGTCATATAGGATATAATTGGTAAATGGTTACTTACCGTTTATGTGGGCTATGATTTGTTGAGCATCTTCAAGGTTGTAATAATATGATAAACGGATTTTAATACCAACCGAAGGAATTTATGAGATCCACGTACCACTTTTAGGGTTTTGAGAGATACAAAATTCAATGGGAGGTTTGTTAGATAAATATAATAAACCATCTAATAAGTATAAGACCATATGTGATATAAAAATAATCTACTAAAATAAATTTGCATGGTCAATATAATTTGTAAGAATGTTTATAGATTAAAAAGACACTAAATGAAATGCATTAATGATTGAAAAATTAATGTAAAATATACTTACTAATACATCTTTGACCTGTTGTCACTTTAAGGCCCATGTAAGAATTAAAATTATATATCCATCAACATTCGTGCCTTGGTTTGGTAAATGTTTATTTCCTTGAGACTATGTTTTGTCTTCTATGAGTTTTGAACTACAAAGTAATGTAAGAGTATGGACGTTTGATCCATATTCGATAACATACAAAAGGGGTGTAGTAAACATTTATGTTTTAGTTATATGAAATTTCATTGAAAACTTATAATTGAAAACGAGAAAATAGACCATAGTACAAAAACAAATATTCAATATAATTGAATACAATAAAGATTTATTATGTTAAATACAACGCAGACCAAAGGACTACAGACACACTTAGGAATTCGATCGTTGAAATGTTAGTTTGACAGTTTTCTTAAGTGCAACTTATTTGATATCCTTAAATGTTAAGAATGACTGGCTGCATTTTTATAAAGAATTCATTGTAGTCTTGTAGTATAGGGATCTCTTTTGAAGGGTTGGACCTTTGAAAGAGAGCGAAAATTTGAGATTTGTAACCATATTAGCATAGTTGGGATGAAAATAGTGAATAGTCATTTCTGCTATGTAAACAGACATAGAAACACAATTGGTTGCAATATTTATAGGACCTTAATAAGGAAATAAGAAATAGGATTTCGATTTAGTAAGAGATTAAATGATGCTTTGTAGTTCCAACATTGTTATTGTAATAGTGGAGCGTATCATATAACACTTACTAGTTGATGTTATCCACATATTTTCCAAAGGGAATAAAATTGAAGGCAAGAAAATATGAAGTCGAATCAATGAATCTATAATTGAACTTTCAAGATAATATCATATCAAGGATAAAAATGTCAAAGATGAAGTGATATCGAATCCAAAGGTGACATGGGTTATCACACTTATGAATGTAAAGCAACGACGGACTTGTTGACAAATGATGATATCAGATTTGAAAGCATAAAGTATCTCACAAAGGCAAAAGCATTTTGCACTAACACAAGAGTTGTTGATGTCGAACCTATTACAAGTAATGTCGTGCCTTAAGGGATATCGTGCATCATTAATGTGTACGAAATGTCGTGCCTCATTGGTATGGAAGTCAATGTTGAAGACAAGCAAGTAGAAAGACATCGAAAGCCTACACCCATAATGATGTTGCGCTCCATAATTAAAGTAAAAGAGGATACAGCAAGTCATCTATGTGACGCTTTGTTAATGATCCATTTGATCAACACCACATATGATCCATGCCGCACTTTATAAATGTCGTATCACATTGATGTCGCTTTTCGTCAGTAACCATTTAGAGACTTTTGGGTCTAAAAAACTCATATATATGAAGTTGTCGCCTACTAAAAACGTACAAAAAGCATGTTGCATTATAGCAATGCCGCCTCTCTTAAATGTCGTATATTCTTGATGCAGCCTCTCCTCTTTATAACATATCATTGGTAAGTGATGTTGTTGGAAGCCGATGCTACACCTCATCAAGATAAGAATTGATTTTGAATTTTAGGTGATGTCATCTCCCTTTTATATCACAAGTTATTGCCTTCAAAGAATATTGCAAGGCGACATTAACGTCGAAGATCATCGGTGTCTACATGAGTTGTCTTATGTTAATGATGTTGCACATCATCAAAGTGAAAGAGGGTGTTATAAATCATTAATTTAGCATGATGTTGCATATGAATAGCATAATGGGAGTTATCGAAAAATAGCAATGCATCTTGCGGTTCGGCGATATGGTAAAGGATGTTATATGCATTTACTCCTTGAAGTAATGCCTAAAAATTAGCAACACAGAAAAGGGTATCAAAATCTTTCTGCCTTTAAGTGATATCACAAGATTTTACTTCCAAAGTTAATACCGAGGGATATTAAGGAGGGTGTGGATTTTAAGTGTTAAAACATGATACCCTAACTCATAAATATACAAAGGAATACTAAAGATCATCAAAAACAGAACATAGCGCTAGGTGCCATCGAAATTGTTGATGTCAAAAGCCAAGCATGCCAGAGGTGACATATGGCAGCCATGCACTCCTCCCAACCCCATAAACACGGATCTAGGAGGATGGAGGAGAAGAAATTATTTCTTTTCTCTCTTCTCTAAGTTAAACAATTGTAACCCTATATAAAATTGTGGAAAATCTTGAATTGATTGTAAAACTTGCAATTTTATATAAGTAAGGACTTAAACAAAAATCTAATATAGCTCGACTACCTTGATTGTGCAACTTTGAAATGAATTTGCATATAATAAATCTTTTTGGACCCTAAGTCTCATCTTGATTTTACTTTTCATAAAATCACATGAAATTCATCCTAAATTGGTGTTTATATACATAACCTCCATTTTTCTTACTACATATAGACAACGGATTGTGAATCATGAGGGTTGATCACTTATTTCATTAATGAACGCTTAGTGGACTATTTTAAGTACTTGCAACTTATTCTTTCTTTTCCATTGAACATATGATATGAGCTTTCAAATAACTTTATCAATGTTCATGGGCACTATAGAGCCATCATTAAACGACATTATCATGTGCTAAGCCTTAAATGGTGGGCTAGTTTTTGATTTCGTATCACTATTCGATCTAATTTACTAAGCAATGCTTAGTCATGCAATCAAGAGGAAAAAAAACCAAGTTTAAGCTCATCATACTTCGCTTCATAGGTGTTATACAATTTTTAGTTTAACATGTTAGCACTAGAAGGAGGGCTTGAACCTCCGATTCTCGGTAATTTACTCCTCAAACTGATTGCAAAATGTTCATTTTGGTACCATAAAATGAGAAGACCGAAGTGAGTTAACATTTAAAACATTGAGATAATACAAAGAATGACATTAGAAGACAATGTCATCCCTGACTTCAATACAAAGAATATAGAAGCTTGACAGTCGTCAGAGCCAACAAGGTCGAGCAACAGTGAAGCCAAAATCAAAATCCTGACATAAAAAATTGCAACAATGCACGATTTATTAGAAAAGGTCCTTGCATAGAAATCTTCTAGAACAACCAGACCCACTAAAGGAGAAGAAGTTTAATATCAAAGAAGAAACTTAGATGCTTCTTTGCTTAGGAGCAGAGGTAGAGGAAGACTCACCATGACATCATAAAAAAGGAGAGGAGACCAAGAAGCTAGAGCAACAAAATTTTCTCCTTAATTACTGGCAGACATTAAGGCCCAAGCAAATCATCAAGGAAGATTAGTGGGAAGGTCCCATAAGCAATCTAGAAGTTCAATCTCCAAAGTGTACAAGCTTGATAGGAACAATTATCACAGCTATGAAGCTTATTTGAAGGACATGGCTAAAATAATGGCAAAGGATATGCTTAATCTTTAAAGGAAGAGGACCCTTGATGCTAGAGTCAACAATAACTTCGAGGAAGCGTCATTCACATATAGGATTATGTCCATAAGAATTCCATCTCACATTAAAATTCCATCCTCAAGATACAATGAGACTACCAATCTGAATGGCCACTTAATGGCATTCGAAAGTTAGATGGACTTCTATAACGTTTCAGTAGTTGTACGCTGCCGATTTTTTCCTACCACCTTCCAAGGAGCTAAGTGGTATAGACACTATTAAGAGAAGACCGTACACTCTTAGGAGCAATTCTCTTATGAGTTCTCAGCATAGTTTAGTATTTGCAAGGATCCTATGATTGACTTCAGTATATTAGCTAATTTCAAGCAAAGACCGAAAGAGCTATTAGGTCACTACCTTTTGCGATTCAACACAAAAGCGCTAAAGACAGAGGATATGAACGATAGAGACAAATTAATGGCAGTACGCTCAGGGCTAATTGAGAAGACATTTTTCTAGTGAGAACTTCATCTTTATGGATGCAGAGATCTCCAAGACTTCTATTTCCTAGTGATAAATTCATCTATATGGATAAAACGTTTCATCCAAGAAGAAGTCCCATCCGAAGAAAGAAAAGGTAAAGTCTGGCTTTAATCGCAACAATAAGAAACCGAGATTGAAGGAGGTCCCAAAGACTAATTATGTTGCTCTAAAGATACCGATATCCTATGTCTTCACTATGGAAAAAGAAAGCGGCGACTTTTCATTTTCCTACAAAGCTAAAAACGACCCTAAACCAAGAAGAGGGGGAGACTGAGATTACTGTGCATATCATAAGGCGAATAGGCATAAGATGGACGAATGTCGTATATTGGCAGGAATAATTCAAAGCATGACTTGTTCTGGACACTTGACAAAATTTATCAAAGAAAAACAGAAAACTGCACGTACAGATGAAGGCAACCAAAGACTCCCGAACAACACTATGAATTTTGTAGAAAGTGATGCTCAACCGAATTTCATTCGATCCCTCAATTGCATTGATGTAATTCATGGAGGCTCGCATTTTGCTGAAAACAGCAAGGGAGCTAGAAACTAATATATTAGAGAGGCAAGAGATGGGGTTTTATTTATTCACGAAAGGATGCCACTTAAGAACTCTAGATTTCAAATCCACATGCACGGTCTGAGCATAACCCCATAGAAGGCAAGAGGGGTTCGCAATCCGCACGACCCGCTTATGATCACTTCACAGATTGGGCTTTCTATAGTGACTAAAATCATTATTGATACTTGAAGCACAATGAATGTTATTTTCAAACATGCCTTTAGATCGTATTTCCGGAAGAAAAGCTAGATCCAAGCTTTGAGCCTTTCTTTGGGTTTAATAACAAAGGATCAACTCCCATGGAATAGATAAGGCTTTTGATACAGATGGGAGTCGCACTACATTCTAGGACTTTTAAGACTCTATTTGTTATTATGAATCATCCTTCTTACCACAACACCTTCTTTGGGAGGCTAGCTTTAAATGAGGTCAATGCTTTTGTCTTGCTAAAATATCTAATGGTGAAGCTCCTGACTATGAACGGATGGGGAAGAGTGAGAGAAGAGCAATTCTGCTCTCGGGAATTGTATTTTTCCACTCTAGATCAATACAAACGAGATAATTTTTCTTGTTATGACTCGAAGAAAGATGAATCGATGATAATTGATATTAAAAAGCACTTGGATAAAGGTCCTTTAAGTCAACCATCCAAGGCAAAAGTAAAGAACATTGAGAAAGCTAAGCTTGCATCAAAAAGTTTTAGCTTTTCTGAAAAGAAAAAAAGGAAAGATGAAAATTTGATAGAGGATGAATTAGATGGTGAGGAAATCATCACTGAACTAGACTATAGAGGTGAACAGGAAAGAATGAAGCCTACTGAGGATGTAGTGGAAATATGTTGGACCTAGTTGAGCCAACGAAAACGGTGAAAATCGAGAAAGTGCAAGATGGAAAATTCAAAGGGAAGTTAGTTCGATTTCTTTAATCCAGCAAAGACGTGTTTGCCTAGAGTCATTCATATTTGTTTGGTATAGATCCAACCATCAAGTGTAATGCCTTAAGCATTGACCCGAGTTTTCCCCCATCGGGCAAAAGAATAGACAATTCGATAAAGTTCGAGCAAGCACTTCGAAAGAGGAGGTCAGGAGGCTTCTTGAAAATGGGTTCATCAGAGAAATGCTTTGCCTGAAATGGTTGACCAATCCACTATTAGTCAAAAAGCATAATGGGAAATGGAGGACATGTGTTGATTATCTATATAAACAAGGCATGCCCGAAAGATTTCTACCTCCTTCCAAGGATAAACCAATTGGTCAATGCAACAAGTGGACACAAACTCTTGTCTTTCATGGATGCGTACTCCGGTTACAATCAAATTTCGATGTTCAGGCTGGATGGGGAAACTCAAGCTTCATAACAGACATGGGAACATTTTGTTACAAAGTAATGTCATTCGGATTAAAGAATGCTAGAGCCACATACCAAAGGTTAGTAAATAGAATGCTTAGACAACAGATCGGTTGTAACATAGAAGTATATGTGGATGATATGCTGGTTAAATCTTAAGAAGAAAGCAACCATCCAAGCGATCTTGAAGAGATTTTCGGGCTATTACAAAAATATCAGATGAAGCTCAACCCACAGAAATCTTCTTGCGAAATCGAGTTTGGAAAATTCTTGGGGTATATTATTAGCGTTTGGGGAATAGATGCTAACCCTGGTCAGGTCCAAGCTATAAAAGACATTAGGGAGCTTAAGACAAGTAACGATGTAATGAGCTTAAACGGAAGAGTTGTAGCATTCAATAGTTTCATTTCCAAAGGCCATCGACAAATGCATCCCATTCTTCGATGTGATTAAAAAGAAGAAAAACTTTGAAAATGGAGAGGATTGTCAAAAAGCCTTTAAGGAACAAAAGGATCATCTCGAGAAACCCCTAATTCTATCCAGCCATATAGAAGAGGGAAATCTTTAACTTTATATGGCAGTTTCAGAACAAATAGTTAGCTCTGTCCTAATAAGAGAAGAGAAGGGAACTCAACTTCCAGTGTACTACATAAGCAGAAGGCTTAAAGATGAAGAAACCATATATTCGATCGAAGAAAAACTGGCATACTGTTTAATGCACATAACACGAAAATTAAGAGCTTACTTTCAAGTACATCTTGTTAAGATTTTAACCATTTTTCCACTCAAGCAAGCCTCTAGTAAAACCCGAAGTTTCTAGAGGATTAGTAAAAAAGGGAATATAACTTAGTTAGTATGATATTAAATTTTTACCATGAGTGGCAATTGAAGGACAAGCTCAAGTTGATTTTGTTAATGAATGTACAAGATTTATCAAAGTGCAATAAGAGAAGGAAAAAGATCTAAAGTCTAAGTGAAAATTGTTCATAGATGAAGCTTCAAATGAACAAGGAGCCAGTGTAGTATACGTGATAATTACCCCCAATGGAAACTGTTTTCATTATGCAATGAAATTGGGATTTATGACCACTAATAACGTGGTAGAATACGAGTTGATGGTGGACGGGCTCACATTGGCCACAAAATTGGAAATCCCCAGGTTTGAGATTTTCAACAATTCCCAATTAATGACAAATCAGTTGAACAAGATATATCAGACATAGGATGCCAAGTTGGTCTTATATGTCAAGAAGGTGTTAAAAATGTTGACCTAATTTGAGGACATCTTAACACACCAATTGCCGAGAGAGAAGAACTCCCAAGCTGATTCTTTTGCTATGTTGGCTAGCTCACAAGGAGCACAGGAAACCCAAATTATGCTAGAGGCTACCAATCAAATCCTAGTATAGAGGAAAATCCCTATGCCAGAAAAAGAGTATTTAGTATTGACCACATCTCAAGCCCTAATGCATACGGGAAAGGTAAATAGAAATGAAATCCTTTATGAAAAATCCTCTTACGCAAAAACTAATGATCAATATGAGGATAATTGGATGGCATCTATCATCGAATAGTTGATGAAACAGAAATTGCTAGTAGATAAAAGCCCTAACCTTCACTATGATAAACGATATACTTTATACGAAAGAGTCACTACTACAAAACAGGCCATTTGCATCGCTTCATTTGAATCGGTTTAAGTAAAAACTGATGCAAATAGAACTATTTGCATCAGTTATGTCTTAATAACCGATGCAATTGGTACCTGGAAAGCAATAGGTAATAAAAAATCAAATTTGCATCAGTTGTCACCAACAACTGATGCAAATACGTCGATGCAAATGGTTCTAGTCGCATCGGTTTTAAAGTCAACCGATGCAACTGCGTCCAAAATAATAATATACGCATCGGTTTGGGGAGGCGATGCAATTTCAAATTAGTTAGGTTATTCGCTGCTCTATTTTACATCCCGCCTTTCCAATTTTTTTGCCGCTCCTATTCTTTTCCCCAAATAATTCGCCAGCTTGAAAAAAAACCCTAAAATCACCGTTTGCATCATCTGCCCAAAGCTTGAACCCAAGTTTCTCTGAAGAATATTCATCAGCCATGGCATCATCTGCGGTGCTCAGAAATACTAGCAATTCAAGGCGCCTTCTTCAGCTCCCATCTCACTCTTCTAATTTGTACCATTCTTGCTGTAGAAGTGGATTGTCACAGTCTCATTATCTGCAGTCATATCTTGTCGGAGCCGATGTTCAGAAACCGTATGATTCTTCCCCTGCCGGATTTCTCCGTTCTCGATCTATGGCCGCCTTCACTCGAACGTATTGCTCTCATCAGTTGTTTTGGATATGCTTTTTTGGTTTTAATTTGATAATTGTCCGCTAATATTTGCAGGAATAAATGTTAAAATGTTAGCTGATGATAATACTACTTTCAGGTCTGGATTTGTTGGGTTTTGTGACTTTTTTTTCTTCTGCAAGTAAGATAACTCCTTGTCTGGACTTCATTTCCCAATGAAATCAATGGAATATAACAATTAGATTCCGATAATTCAGTTAGGTGGAATAATTTTTTACTTATTTGAAGGTTAAATATAGCTTAAAAAATTATAGCTAGCTTTAAAATGTACCATTAAACTTATTCAATGCATAAGAAACCATTAAGAGTATGGGTAATTCAGTTTGATCTCCTTTTTCTTCTGGAATGTAACAGAAATTCAGTTTATTGAAAAAATAATCGAATAGCGAATGTTCTGTGCAAAACCAAGTTGCCTGATATTGATTCTTTTTCGGCTTCAGGAAGCCTCATGTAAATGTTGGAACGATTGGCCATGTAGATCATGGGAAAACTACCCTTACTGCAGCTATCACAAAGGTATTTTTCTCTCGATAAACTAGAATAATATTAAATGTTGTGCTAAGCTGCCAATGCACTTCTGTATTTCACAGTTCTGTTTATTATAGCAAACAGAATAAGAGAAGCTTAGTCAAGAATGCAGGACTTGCATTTTGCCTATTCTATTTAGGGCTTTAAGCCTTTATGTTTCTATTGGTTGTAGGTGTAGGTGCAGTTGATATTCAGAAATGCATATTCTTATATGGACAGGGCTATATGCACACTCTATTCTAAATCCACACCATTTTGTTTAGGAAAGAAGAAAATTACTTAGTGATAGCGGGTGTGGAATTAGTAAAGAATAGTGTAGAATTAGTTCCATCCTTTTTATATTTATCACTTAAAAGTAAGACAATAATATTGAACTGATTCTGTACAATATAGTATGATCTTGAAGTGTAAAATAAACATGGTACCTGGTTTGATACGTGTTTGTTTCTTCAGGTACTAGCTGAAGAAGGAAAAGCAAAGGCCATTGCGTTTGATGAAATTGACAAGGCTCCTAAGGAGAAAGCTAGAGGAATTACCATATCTACCATAAGATTATACTCCATATTTAATATTATTATCATGTTTTAATATTAGTGCTACAAAGGTATAACATCTCTTCATTCTTATCCAGCTACTAATTTCATGAATGCACATGTGGAATATGAAACTGCTAAACGTCATTATGCTCACGTAGATTGCCCTCGACATGCTGATTATGTTAAAGTAAGTCGTAAAGTGATGCTTCAACTGCCTTCTGTAGTTTTCGCAAGTTCCTTTTCTTATGTGTCAGCATTGATATTTCCTATGTTTGAAAAAAATTACTTCAAAATTAAATGTATGGATCAACAAAAATCTCAGTTAGGCGGGTAGACTTGCTATAATTAATCCTATGGTTTTCTCCATGCAAGCTTATTGCGCTAGAATTTTTATATTGCCATTTAAATTGATGCGTATGTCAACAAGAGCTACGATCCATTTTTTGTGGACTGGAGATTTTAAATCAAAGAAATTGATTCATATTGCATTTAAAAAGATTCGGCAACCTAGGAAGAAGGGATGAATGGGAATAATTAATATTTTTCTGTGGAACAAGGCTGCTTCAATTTATAGAATTCAATCATACCAAAGGAAGGAAGTATGCAAACAAACAATCTAAAATACTTCGATTGGATGAAATCGTAAAATTATGATGCAATGTGAAAAAATTGCAATGTGATTTAATCTGTTGTCATTGCATGTGATTTGAACATCAAGGTTATCAGTTTCTTCACATTTGATATGTTTGTTACAAGCTCAACGATTTGTTGATTGTATTAACCCGATGGAATTTCGTAATTCAAAGAATAATTTTTTACTTTGAGCTTCTTAACTCACTGGATAAACATCCTATATATCCTTGTTAGTGAATAGTCCATGTTGAGCTGACTATAAATCTTTATAATTCAGGTTATGCTTAAAATATATATCACATATGAGGAAACATGTAGATAATCATAGCATATTGGAAACTCAACAATGCATATTAGCATATAAATATGAAAGGATCATTTCAAATATTGCCGTTTACTTTTACTACTTAATTGAACACCTGAAAATGCTTGTTTCACCTGTTCATTTTGATGTTATTAAGCTATTCGATTATATTGATAATTTTAGTTGTATTATACTGGTATATCTAGTTGTGTTTGTCATCCACTATAGTATAAAACACGCATACTTGCTGCTATGTAGAGGTAATATCTGACAGTTCAATTTGGTTTGTTTGGAGATCTTTATATCATTAGATATTGCTCATATATTCAAGATTATAATAGTTTCCTTTGACAATTATAAAGTTACCATTTTACTTTCTCTTTACTAACCTTTTAGGCTCTTATCAATACACCTGTCTCTTCGGATAAGTTTTGGTTTCTCACAAAACAAAGTCACTTTTCACTGCCATCTCCTTTTGACAACAAAGGGAATTATGTAATATGGTATGTACTGGCTTATGGGTAATTATCTTATTTGTTTATGGGATGTATCAAGTAAATTCTTAGATTTTTTTAGCAAAGCTCGTATGTAAATTTTTAACAGTGGAGATTTTGTGGTGCTAATTCTCCATTGCTTTTTAATCAACTGTTCCAATAATAATAAAATAAAAAAGACATCTGAATGGCGGTCTTAGCAAATTTCACGTTTCTCGTGTGATGGATCCTTCTTAATATTCCTTTAACTACTACTGCATTATGTTTCTACAGTTTGAGTTAGCTTGTGCGCTGGATGGCTAGTAAAGCAGAAGAGATGGGTGTGGAAATTTATCCCGGGTTTGCGGCTAGTGAGGTACATACCGCATAACCATTTAACTCTAGTTAACTATACGAGTAGAACATGTCTGGTTCTAATTTTTTGAAAGTTTACAGGTCTTATACCATGAAAATCATAAAGTTGTTGGAATTCGAACTAATGATATGGGTTTTGCTAAAGATGGCTCCAGGAGGGAAACTTATCAACTTGGAGTGGACTTGAAAGGCATGTGTCCTTAGCTTGTGCAATCCTCTTTGTTTTTCAGATTTGACAGTGATTCTTTTAATAACATGTTGTTTTCGTGGAACATGGTTGTGTATTTTTTAATCTCACCATCAATAACTCACAGTTTCCCTGAATTGATCAAGCAAGCTCATTATTTCACGCATGTTCTTTCTTTCTCCCATGAAGAAACTTAACAATTTTTTTTAATGTCTTTCTTTCCTAGTGATCAGTTAGAATTTCATCCTTTGACTATCTATTGCTTTAATATCATTTATCTGCCCAAACTTAAAATTAAGATGATGTTGTGTTATTTCCATACTACTTACCAGCTTACAGCATAAGTTAACATTTCGTATGCGCGTGCGTGCGTGGGCATGGGCGTGTGTGTGTTTTAGCAGCTGAAAATATTGTGCTACTCCATCAGTGTTTTGCTTGTTTGTTGTATTATAAACTACCAGCTGTTAACCAAACTTGTTTCAAGTTTGAGTCACAGTAGTTTGACTTTGATATTTAATCATTTGACGAATATAATCAGGCTTGAGTTGTTAAAGTTGAAGTTTGTAATATATAAAAAAAAATTCTGATCTCCCGAATAAAAACAAACGTATGTGTATGTCATATGTATATGAACGATATAAATAGATGGTTATGATTTAATTTTACGTTTTACTTTAGATAATATTTATGATAAATGCCACTATTATAATCAAATTTAAAATGGAGTGTTTAAAATGGTCAACCTTTGTATCAGATGCATCATTCAAGATTGCTCTTGTATGTTATGCAATAAAGCTACAGAAACTTCAGAACATCTTTTATTTGAACGTGAGTATGTGCATTATATTTAGGAAAAGATATCTGCTAACATTGACAAAAGGCAAATTGCTGTCAGCCATGATGATGAATGGCATTTAATCTACAAATCTACTAGATGGTAAGGTTTTGTAACATGCTGCATACTAATTTTGCTCTAAAAAAAGTTGTAGCTGAGGTTTGCAACGAAAGGAATGCTCGGGTTTTCAATGGCCAAAGGAATAACAAAGAAGTAATACTGCATGTGTGCATGGAAGGAATTGTCAGGAATATCAGGAGGAGGATTTGATTCTAAGTGCTTCTGACCGGACTAAGGCTACTTCTATTGGTATGATCTGTTCTTAACTTCTTCTTGTTCCTCTTCTTCTATGTCTTGTTCTGCCCTTGTGTTTGTTGTGTCTTGTTTCTTGTTTGTTTTCCTGTATTTTTCTCTCTTCCTTGTGAACTTTTCAATCTGTTGTTTTATTAATAAAATAGATCAATAAACATGCTTGCAATCTGTTCTGGCTAACCACAGTTTGTATTCTGCAGAATCATATGCATATGCAGATTGCACAGCTCAACTTCAGGTAGCTCAAGTACAAAATAGGATGAAGGTTTGTGCATTTGAAGACCCTCTTCTGCTTAATTTATCCACTGTCAACGATACATTTTCTTCTCTGTATATATGTATTTTTGTGTGTCTACGTATAACACGTTGCATTTATTTTTTACTACTGACTGTCTGATTATGTACTGTGGAATTTATTTATGTTTTTCATTCTTTTGTCGAATTATTAAATCTGATTAGGTATTTTCATCAATTTTTATTTTGAATGATTGTAATATTGCATGCAATAATTGTTTGTTATAATCAATAATATATATACAGTCTATTTGAGTACTGTAATAATGGTTTCTGCGAATGGCTTTTTTGCATTAGGTATAAATAGCTGATGCAATAGAGGAATTAGTTTGCATCGGTTGTTATAAAAAATTGATGCAATAGAGGGATTAGTTTGCATCGGTTTTCATTACAACCGATGCAACATGGAGGTTGTGTCCAAGCTACCAACCGATATTTTGCATCAGTTGTTAGTAACAACCGATGCAAAAAGGACCATTTTGCATCGGTTTCAGAACTGATGCAAAAGTGTTAAGCCTGTTGCATCGGTTGCATATGCATCGGTTGTTGAACTGATGCAAAAAGGGGGTAAACAACCGATGCAAATGGCCTGTTTTGTAATAGTGAGTATTTATTCCCTTACTTAAGATGTGTTAATATGGAAAAAGGAGCAAAATTATTAAGACAAATCTACAAAGAATTCCATGGGGACCATTCTAATGGCAAAAAGCAAGCCAAATAGGTTATGAAACATGGCTCTATTGGTCTCAAATGACTAATCATGTTATAGATTATGTGAAGATATGAAAAAAATGGCCAAAAGTTCTCTAAGATCACACACCTGCCACTAAGTGAATTAACTTTGATCTCAAGTCCATGGCCTTTCTATGTGTGGGGTATCGACTTGATAGGCCCACTACCTATATCCAAAGAAGGAGGTAACTTTATAGTGGTACCATTGAATTTTTTTACCAAATGGGTATAGTCGGAACTATTGCTGATTATCACATCAAAAAAGTGTTTAAATTCGTTACATGAATATTATCACCAGGTTTGGAATTCCATATAAGAAAATATTCAACAATGGAACTTAGTTTGAAAGCGAGGAATTTACCTTATTCTGCAATAGAAATAGGATCATCAAAAGCTTTTCATGTAGCACACCCCAACGCTAATAGAGTCATTGAAGTTGCCAATAAAACCATTAAGACCATCCTAAAGAAATGGTTGAACAAAGAAAAAGGAAATTGGACAGAAGAACTACCTCTTATGTTATGGGCATATATAACTTCTACCAAAACTACAATGTGGCATACCCAATTTTATTTAACATATGGATGTGAAGCCATACTTCCAATCAGGTTTAAGTACCCTCTTTTCAAAGGATTGCATATGCATTTAATCCAAATCAGGAATTGAGAAGAGAATCCTTGGACCTAATCAACGAGCTAAGAGACAAAGCATCCATATGAACAGCTATTTCAGCCCAGAATAGCCAAGTATTACAATTCAAAAGCCAAGGAAAGATCATTTCAAAAAGAAGATTTAGTACTCCAAAAGTCACCGTGTACTAAAAACCAATAGATGGACTAATTGGGCCAAATTGGGAAGGTCCCCTTGTTCTCGACAAAGTAATCCCACCAAGGACCTATCGATTATGTCGACCACATGGTAACGTCATGAAAGAACTTAGAGTATTAAACATCTAGGAACATATTTTCCTACAATGGATGAATAAAGAAATTGAAACAAGTATATCTACTGAATCAACCATAGAAAGGAGTAAGACACTCCTAAAATAGAGGAAAATCCTAAATCATAACCTATAAGGTAATAATGAGCAAAGAAATCCTTTGATCCCACTACAAGGGCCTGGTCAAAGCGCCTCCTAAAGGGAGGACAAAATAAGCCTTGGTCCCGCCTAAGATGGCTTGGCCAAACCACCGAACCAGCCTTCAATACCACCTATAAGACCTGACTACAACACGTCATAGAGGGAGGTCGGGTATGTCTTTGGTTCTGCTTAAGATAGCTGACCAAATGCACCGGACGGAAGACCAAATCATCACCTATGACGGTGATAAAGGTGTAATCGAAATAGAGATCATTACCTAAAATGGAAATAAAAAAATCAGTCAAAGCCTAAATCATTACCTGAATAGTAGTAATAGGCAGTCTTCTAGTGGAAGATCAAATACAAAGGCAAACCAAACTCAATCCTAAAGAAGTATTGATGCGGTCTTTTACAGGAAGATCAAATATAAAGGCAAATCAATCTCAATTCTAAAGAAGAATTGAGGCAGTTTATTAGAGGAAGATCAAATACAAAAGTAAATCAAACTCAATCCTAAAGAAGAATTAAGGCAGTCTTCTAGAGGAAGATCAATGGAAAATGGGCAATAACGGTCTTCTAGACGAAGATCAATCAAAAAATTTGCTGTTTGTGCTCCAAAGTAAAAATCAAGCAGTCTTTTAAAGGAAGATCTATCAAATACGAGCCATCATGTTTCAAAGAGATTGGGAATTCTCCATTAACACAAAAGAAAATATTATTTCCAGATGGATTTTGTGGCCTTTCATTCATATTGTTGCCAAATGGATTTTCTGGTCTTCTATTAAGATCATTATTATCATAAGGATTTTATAGTCTTCTATTCAGAGTATTATCAGCAAAATAATTTTCTGGTCTTCTATTCAGATTATTATTACCGGAATGATTACCAGAATGGTTTCTAGGTCTTCTATTTATATTATTATTACCAGACTGATTTTATGGTCCTCTATTCAGAAATGGTCATTGCCAGAGCATTTTATGGTCTTTTATTCAGAAATTATTGTTGCTAGAAGGTTTTATAGTCTTCTATTTAGAAATTATTCTAGCAAGATGGATTTTCTAGTCCTCTATACAGATGAATTTTCCGGTCTTCTGATCAAGAGATGTATTTCTGGTCTTTTATTCATGATATTGCCAGAAGAATTTTTGGTCCTCCCTCCTATGACATTTCTAGATGTTTTCTTGGTTTTTTATTTAGGAAATTATAATTCTTACATGACTTTTTGGTTTTTTGTAAATCATTATTGCTAGATAATTTTGAAATCTTGATCTATGAGATTATTTTTAAGTAGAATTGGTGCCAAATATTTTTGGTCTCTTCAAGCGAATCAATAACTTCCAAAAGTAACATTGAGTTACAAATGAAATTCCTTTATGATCTTGTCATAATCTACAAAGATTTTCTTAAAATGAAATTTAAAAGTTAATGATGAAAATCGTAGCTTGCTTTGTATTTTGTAGGAAAACAAGATTGGGAAAGAAATCTTGCAAAGAACTATAAATGTAAGAAAATTCTTGGATTTACACTAAAGTGTAAAAAGCTTCTTTTATACAAGAAGGGGAAAAATGTTGTCCACATATTTTCCAAAGGGAATTTAAATAATGACAAGAGAATTTGAAGTTGAATCAATGAGTCTACAATTGGTCTTCTAGGAAAATATCATAATAAGCATATGGATGTCAAAGCTGATGTGATATCGAATCCAAAGGCGACATAGGTTATCACACTTATGAACGTAAAGAAATGATGAACTTTTTGACAAATGAAGATATCATACTTGAAAGCATAAAGTATCGCACAAACAAAAGCATTTCACACCAATACAAGAGCACTCGATGTCAAACTTATTGCAAGCAATGCTGCGTCTTAAGGGATATCACACGTTATTAATGCGGCATGGAATGCCACACCTCATTAGTATAAAATTCAATGTTGAAGACTAGCAAGTAGAAAGACAACAAAAGCCTACTTGACATAGTTATGTTGAGCTCCATCAATAATAGTAGAAGAGGATACCACATGTCATCCATGCCGCACTTTATAAATGCCATATTTTATCAGCACCACATATCATCCATGTCACGCTTTATCAATGCAGCATCCAATTGATGCCACTTGTCAACAGTAACCATAAGAAGGGTTTTGAGTCTAATGAAACCATATATATCAAGTTGTTGCCTATTGACAATGTACAAAATGCATGTCGCATTATAGCAATGCCCCCTCTCTTTAGTGTCGTATATCCTTGATGTTGCATCTTGTTTTTATCACATATTGTCGGTAAGTGATGTCGTTGGAAGCCTACGCTACACCTCAATAAGATAAGAATTGATTTCGAGATCTAGGTGATGTCATCTCCCTTAGACATCGCAAGTCATTAGCCTCCAAAGATTGTCACATGGCGGCATTAACATCGAAGGTCATCGGTATTTATAAGAGTTGTCGTATGTTACTGATGTCACACATCATCAAAGCGAAAAAGGGTGTTATAAATCATTAATTCAGCACGATACCGCATACGAATGACATAATAGGAGTTAATAAAAAACAACAATGCATCTTGCAGCTAAGCAATGTGGTAAAGGATGTCATATGCCTTTGCTACTTAAAGTGATGCCAAAATATCATCAACACACATATGGGTTTCACAATCTTTCGGCTTTAAATGATATTGCATGATTTTACTTCCTGAATTGATACAGAGGGCTATTAAGGCGAGTGTGGATTTTAAATGTTAAAATATGATGTCGTAACATGTTAATATATAAAGGAATGCTGAAAATAAAAAATCATAGCGCTAGGCGCCATCGAGATATTTAATGCCGAAAGCCAAGCATGCTAGAGGTGACACGTGCCAGCCATGCTACTCCCTCAACCCCTATAAACACAAATCTAGGAACAAGGAGGAGAGGGCAATCATTTCTTTTCTCTCTTCTCCAAATGAAACAATTGTAACCCTAAATAAAATTAGGGAAAATCTTGAATTGATTGTAAACTTGTAATTTTATGTGAGTAAGGACTTGAACAGAAATCTAGCATATCCTATCTACCTTGATTGTTCGACATTGAAATGAATATCCACATAATAAAGTACTTTAGGCCCTAAGTCTTATATTGATTTTACTTCGCATAAAATCACATGAACTTCAGCCTAAATTGGTGTTTATATGCACAACCTCCATTTTGCTTACTACATATGGACAATGAATTATGAACCATGAGGATTGCTTACTTAGTTCATTAATGATTACTTGGTGGACTGTTTCACATACTTGCAAGTTATTATTCCTCTTCTATTGAACATATGACATGAGCTTTCAAATAACTTTATTGAAGTTCATGATAATTATGGAGCCATCTCCTAATGGCATTATCATGTGCTAAGCCTTGAATGGTAGGCAAGTTCTTGATTTCTTAGCACTATTTGATCTCGTTAACTAAGTTGTACTTGATCATGCGATCAAGGTGGCAAAAACTATGTTTAAGCTCGTCATACTTTGTTTCATAGGTATTGTACCAATTTTTGGTTTAACTATTGACTCATCAAGTTTGAAAGATTACTTTCATGCATGTCGGGTATATTTACGAAATAATAAATGTTTTCGATAATACCAAAAATAGAAGCATTTTTTTTCTAATATGAATGTTATGAATATTTATCATAAAATAAATCTATCCTTTGACATTTCGGTGATGTCTTTTTCTTTCATAAAAATAGTGATGTTTTAGCTATAGAAAACGTAAAAGCAGCTAAAATGTTTAACACTGAATTTTAGGATTATAGACTAATCTGTATACTTAAGAAATAATGAAATAATCATATGATTATGAATCATATGGTACTTATGACTTGTATCTCAAATGATTAAGGGTTAGCCACCTATTTAGTCGGAGTGATAGAAGATTTAATGAACTCTCCAAATTGATATGTATATATATATATATATATATATATATAAGTATGCCTTCCAATGTTTGCAATAAAGAAAAGGAATCCACTTGCTTTGTTAAACTCACCTATGAATTATCTAAAATATGAACATGCGTATTGAATACACAAGTAAGATATCCATGATAAGCTAATGGAATATAAAATGAGAGTAGAAAACAAATCATGTGAAGGGAATACAAAAATCCGCTTTCGAATAGGTAAGAATATTGAAAAGGAATTTTAATAGTCACTAAAAAACGAATAAATTCAATCTCTAAAGTCACTACTCTTTATAATACATAATAAGGTATTGATAAGGAGCAATCAAATTTTATTTGACATAGTATGAATGATAATGAGTGAATTTGAGTTTTTTTTTTGTCTATAGTGATATGTACTTAAGAGTAAGTACAAATATTAAATTTAATTTCATCTAAGAGTGTAGTACGCAATTTCATGTAAGATGTGAATTAGGTAGGAACCCCAATCCTAAATAGTTTGAGATACGTGGTTGTCCAATTTACATTATGAATGTAAGTATCATAAATTCAAAACTAGATCTGTTTTATGAAAGTCTATAACCAAGTCATAAAATGTCTTGAATGCCTATTCCAACACACTGAGAAACAAGTTGTTGTTTCGTGACATACCACCTTCTTAGTGAAGGAACTTCTTTCTAAACAAATTTATGGTAGTGCAACAAACTTGGATATGATTTGAGATTCTAACATTATAATTGATTACCAAGATGAAATGAATTAAACCAAGCCTATACCAAACATAATTACATTATAATGTCTAAAAGAACTCCCATACATTAAAGAGAAACTACAAGTTTCTTATCAATGTCGAGAAAATAAAATATTAGAAATAAAAATCTCCTTAGTTATTGACGGACCATGAAGAGTATAAATTCTACTGCACTGTTTAGTGCTTTATATCTAACTAGGATTCAAAATATATTGATAGAAAATAATTTGGTACACCGAAATGGGTATGACCATCGGCCTCAAGTGAGTGTTCGAGAAGAAGATCGATGCCGTGGGATTACATAAAGCACGTATTGAAAGAAAATAACTTTAGTAATTTCAAACCTTGAAATTAGTAAATTTGTTTCGCTAGCCAATATGCTTCAGTTTGCTAAGATTTTACACACAATTTGACCATGATTTTTAACTCATTAATGTTGAAATAGAATTTCAAAACAATGATTTAGAAGATGTTATTTGCATATATTAGGCTTGAAGTCAGTGGGTGGGATAAAATGATTTGTATGTTTTTTCGGTATTATCTACGAACTAATACAACAATGGCTTTCTACAAGCATCAAAATTGAGCGGGTGTTTTCATAGAGATATCAAATAGTTTGACTTTCGGTCAAAAGACAGAGGAAGCATCTGTCTTTAAGAAAGAAGATTAAAAGTTACTAAAATTTTTTAAATACTGTAAGTAAATAACGTACTACTGAATGCCAATGATATATATATTTATATGTACTTTATACATATATAATGTACTTGAATTGAATTCATTTCGACATAAAAAGTTAATTTTTCCAAATCTGAAAATATTACACGCACACATGCATATACACTTATAATTATTTTAAATAAATAAAAAAAATTAGTAGTTATCCAGCCTTTTGGCATATTTGGACAAGTCGAAACTATCGAATGGTTGGATAGCAAACCAAGAATCCAAAGCTATAACTCCAAGATTCAGAGTTTGACCAAAGCCCAAAGATTGATATAGAATCTTGCTTCCAATTTGAAAGAATATAATAATTGTCTAAAAAGAGCCAAGTGGTGATGTAGTTGTAAAATAATGACTTAAGTTCTCCAGTCGGTAGATCCGAGAAACCCAACTCAGGAGAGATACTTCAAGGATGATAGAGGATGTAGGCCAGAGTCATGAGCATTGGCTGGAGCACAGAATTGCAAGACCATAGACTGTAAAATCTCTTTAAAATTATCAGCAAAGTTTAGGTGGACGTAGGCTATAATATTGCTGAACCACTATAAATTCTTGGGTATTGTTTAATTCATTTTTTTAATTAAATTTCTTAACTTATTCTCTACTTGTAATTTAATCGGATGCTCGTCTAACATTTGGCGTAAACATTTTGGTGCTTTCACTAAGAAAAATTGAATTTCTCACTATTTGGATCTATCTTCAATCTTTGGATTGTTTTATTCCACAATGAAAATTTAAAAGTTGTTGTTGGAGGTTCCCTGACTACTTAGATTTCCTCAAGATCAATCATTGGATCCAATAAAGTTATGACACCTACAAACACCAAAGAGATGTCTGTCACTTCCAAACCCACAAATGATGTAGAAAATAATGGTTCTCATGCTCCAGAAAGTCAAAATGCATTAGAAATGGTCAGTAAATTTAATTTGGATATGATTATGATGGATATGAATAAGAAACTGATGAAGAACCATGATGCTATGATGAAACAAATGAAAGAAAATATGGATTTAATGACCTAATTATCCCAATGAGGTAGGAGGACTAGAAAGGAGTTGTCACCTTCTGATTCAAAAGAGGAAAGTTCCTCCTCATCAGACATGGAAATAAGAGATGGAAATCAAAAAATTAAGAGGAAGGAAGCTGGGACTTCAAAGCTCGGAACTATGAAAACTCAGGTCGGTAGGGCTTAACTTGGTACCACCCCAACATCACAGCTTGGTACCTACCCAACGACCGGAGTCATCTTATAGTGAAGCCCGTTCACTTAGGTGATTTTATCGAAGTATATTCCTAGGAAATTCGTAACGCCAATGATGCCATCTTATAATAAAGCAACCTAGCCAAAATAGCATCATCAAAAGTACAGATGGCACATAGATATTGCTTGGGCTACTGATGCCATTACATGTAGGTGTCTTCTAATGTTTCTCAAAGCGGTAGCTATGATGTGGTTTACTCGACTCCCACCGAGGTCTGTATCTCCATTCAACCAGTTGGCCAAAAGATTTGTGGAACAGTTCAGGTTGCATGCTGCTTGTCCTAAGGAGGTGATATGTCAATCAAACATTTTTCAAGGTCGTGGAGAGTCTTTGAAAAATTTACGGAACAGATTCAATACAACTGCAACTGAGGTGAGCAATGCCAAAGATGACATTGCCATGATGGTACCGATCATAGAAATTTATCCAAACATGGATTTTAGTAAATGGATGAAGACAAAACCGACACCAACTATGGAGGAGTTTTATAGGAAGGAGACGAAATTTATATGCTTGGAAGAGGTATATAAGGCTGTTGGAAATGCTGACGGAAGGCTATCCACTGAGATGGTGTAGAGTAATGTTTTTATGAATAGGCCGGCAAGGGCACAAGAAATGTTGTTACCAATGTTGGGAATAAGATAATAACAATGGTTGAATAGGAAATCAGGGTATTAGAGGTAGGAAGTCAGACTTTAAGAAGCATTTCAGGTACCCGAAACACGAGCATTATACCCCACTCAGTGATGCTGTGGAAAACGTTTACCTTGCCACACATGGTACAAAGAACTATAAAAAGTAAGCCCGAAGGGAATCGATAGAGAGAAGATGTCTAGGATGAATTGCACTTCCACAAGATCGACAGGCACAACATTAATCAGTATCGCTTGCGAGATGTGATCAAGGATCTGATCAGTAAGAAAAAGCTTTAGTAATATGAGAAATACTCGTAGGATAGCGAATAAGTGAACAGTGGACCCTAAAGACAAGTAACCCAACAGAGACAGGCTAAACCTAGCTAAGAGGAGCCTATATGGCCTGAGTGAATGTAACATCCCTAATTTTTGGTAACATTATTTAGGAGATTTAAGTAGATAAATTAAGTAGAATAATGTAAATTTTAAGTGATTAAGTGGTTGAGATTTGAATAAATATAATCAAGGTCGTGCTTAATAAAATAATTAAATGGGTTTAAGAATGGGTTATAAGAAAATTAATTTACATACGGGTATATTGGGTATTTTCCTCACATAACCTTACCTCTATATATTTTCATTCCTACCATTTTATTTCCCATTCAAGTCATTTTGAAAACGCAAAAAAAAACTAAAAGAGGAGCCGACCATTAAGAGAAGAGAAATCAAAGTATAGCTAGGGATTCAAGCTTAGGGGAAATTAATCTCAATCCAATATCCTTATCTTAATCAAGGTGAATAATAATTCCATCTCTATTTTGTTTTATAATCATATGTTTTTAGATTTAAGGGTATTATGATGATCTGGGTGATGATATGCTTGAAGTAAAATTTGTTTGATTTAAACAAGAATGTTTAAATAAGATTATTCATGGATTAAGGGGAAAACCAATTTATGTTGATGTTTAAATGTTAGGGAAAAATTATATGTTATGTAAAACATGATGTTGGAGTTGGGTTTTAATTTTAATAATTTTTCAGGCTACAAAAAGATTATTATGAATTTTCAAAGGAAATTATGGTTATTTGGGTTTATAAATTTATTTCGTAAAATATATTGAGAATTTGGGTGTAAAATTTGATATGTTAGATAATATGATTAAAGTGAATTTCTGGAATTTTTGGGGAATTTTCCTAAGGGATTTTCCATGAAAATTAAATTATTTTAAAAGAGGGACTTCTTTGCAACATTTGTTTTTTTATTGAAAGGGGATATCTGTTAACTTAACCATGGTTTAAATCTGAAATTAGTGGCAGTTATTTTAGTAAATAATTTGAAAAGTTAAGGGAACTAATCTTGTGTATAGATGTGGCGGGTTAGTTAGAAAATGTTTGCTTAAATTAGTAATAAATCCGGTTTACCTAAAAAAGTTGATTCCGCATTCTTTAGAAGCACCTTTCGACTCAGATCTCCCGCCTTCAGCCAAGTCAAAACCCAATAAGCCGAAACCAATGCACAAGGTATCATTTAGATGGTACGTAGTGGATTGGAGAAGGGAGAAAGGCTAGATGTCGTATGAATGGCTTTCGATAGGGTTGTTTTTTCAAAAAGGGAAGAGCCTGCCTTTGTTTCGTTTAAACCTTCAAAGGAGTCAAAGCGTATGTTTTTGAAAGAGATTTTCAAAAGCTTTTGAAGTGGTTGCCATCAACTCATGTTTATAAAGAGTAAGCTTTTGAATGAGTTTCTTCATTTATAAAATAATGCTTTCGAAAGGAGGGGTTCCGACCTAGTCGAAGTCGTGATGTCGTTCTTTAGCCTTTCGAGTTTATTAAAGTCAGCAATGCTTTCGAAAGGTAGTGTTTATTTTAGAGATTTTTTAAGCCACTTCCTAAATGCTTTCAAAAAGGTCAGAGGGTTTCGAAGGAAATGGCTTCGAAAGGGGTTTCGATGCCATCCTTCAATGTTTTATTTAAATGGTTTGAAGCTTTCGAAAGAGATGGTGGCGACGGCATCATAGTTTCCGCAATACTTATATATGTTAAAGGATAGTTTTGAAAGGGATACTTTCATCTATATTCACTTTGACCCAAATAATATTTTAAGTATATACCAATGGTTTCGAAAGAGGGACTTTCAATGGTTTCGGAAAGGTCACTTCCAATGGTTTCGAAACGGATACTTTCAATGGTTTCGAAGCTAAGCTTCTAAGTGTCATTAAGTAATACTTTAATATGTTTGAAAGGTTTCGAAAGAGATGTTTTAAAGTGTTTCGAAAGGCAGGGGCCTAATGTTTTGAAAATAGATTTATATGCTTTCGAAGGAGGTTATCCAGTGAAGTCGAAAACAAGGTTTTGAAGATTTCGACAGCCTTAGTTTTCAAAGCAAATAACCCAATATCATTTTTGAAAGACAGTCATAGCATAATTAAATCAAGTATTTGAAAAGGAGATTTTGAAGAAATTTTCTTTGATTAAAAGGGATTAACTAGGTTATTATGTATACTTCTTCATAAATGTCTATATATTCACATTGTTTTGGACCCATAACTGAATTTTGGGGGAATGGCAAAATAACCAGCTAGGCTTACCTAGTAGTGAATATAAATTACGATAACTCCTGAATGAGTAGAATTGCATTTAGGAGGTCCGAAAGACCAAAATATTGGATGCTAAAATGTTAAAGTAAAAAATATTGGCAGAGACCAATAGGTTCTCAGTAAGCCCATGAAAACTGTGTATAAGAAAAGATATTGGTAGAGCCAATAGGTTCTCCGTAAGCCTATGAAAACATGTATAGGAAAGGGAATTGCCAGGGGCCAGTAGATTCATAGTAAGCCAATGAAACTATGTATAAAGGAAGATGTTAGAAAGATAGGTTTATAGTAAGCCCATGAAAATTATGATTTGGTACTGGCAGGGGCCAGTAGGTTTGTAGTTAGCCCATAAAAACTATATCTGGATTATGATATTGACTGATGTCAATAGATTCCTAGTCATCCCTTGAAAACCAGGATAATTAGAAAAAATATGGGGTCACCAATAGATTCCTAGTCAACCTACGAAAACTAGTATAAGAGTAAGATATTAGGGTTACCAATAGGTTCATAGTGATCTAATGAAAACTATGAAATTGGACAGGGAGTCTTTATATATATTTTATCGGTTATTAGTTAGCCCATAAAAACTAATAAGTTAATAGTTATCCTAGAAACTATAATGGAGATATATAGTCAGAATGGATGGGGATGGGTAATCCAAAGTTGATTCATTTGTTTTGCATATCATGATATCATAATATTTTGAATTTTTTAACCATTATGGATGCAGGAGCACAATATATGGTTTATAAAGGTTTTACGATACTAGTGAGGGGAAAACTCATTCTACTAAGGGACATGGTCTCACTAGATTTCTAAATGATTTGAGATGGTAGATTATTATTCATAACGGGCTTTATGTCTGACTCGAAGTTTATGTTTTTCCCCTAAACTCTCGGGTACTCAATTGATTTTGAGTAGCTTGAGAGTTGAGGTTTTTAGGTATCTCATTAGACTAATAAAATTCCGGAGACGTGCAGGGGGCATGATAGATATTTAGAGTTCTCTTTTATTTGATTAAACTATGTTGTTTATAATGGCAAAGTTGTTATATTGCCTGTATATAATCTGATTATCCAAGGGGATATCTTCATATGACGCTCTTGGCGTTTGTTGTAATAAATAAATTTTCTTTGAACATGGTTAACGATTGTAGGATTATGTAATGAGTTGGAAATTTTTTGAAGTGAAAGGTGTTCTCGTTTTATGTTTTGAATTTTTTCCATTTTCATGTGTTTCTATGTATCAAAGAATCTAACACTGCCATATTTGGTCACCGATGATTAATAACTATGGATGACCGTAGCATCTATAACCGTTAGTTTTGGGCCTCTAAGTAAGGGGATGTTACCGCGAAGACTTTAATAATTATCATAACTGACGAACCTCATCCAGGCTAGAAAAGATGGAATGAGATAGAACAATACACTAGTTTTCTGAAGCTTGTACTGTAGGAGAGCTACTTTTCCATAGAAGATAGAGCTCCGACGAAGTAGTTGAGATTGATAGCGAGTGAAATAGTATTTAGAAATCGAGATATGGATGGCGTAGAATCACCGAAGCTTGACCTCTTGGTGATTACGGCGATGAAAAAGCCAGCGATTGTGAAACAAGTTCTCATCGATTATGAGAGCTCAGGAAACATTTTGTTTATGTAGACTTACGACCAAATAAACATGAATGCTAGGATTTGAAGCTAAGTAAATCCTGCATTTAGGGATTTACTGGACTAGCTACAGAGCTTGTAGGGTGTGTTGATCTACGGGTGGTGGTTGGTGAAGGTGATTGCAAGAGACCGTAGGTTCAGACCTTCATTTTGACTAAGATGTAATTTTCTTATAACTCTTTTTTGGACCGACCCACCCTTGGTATTTTCAGAGTTCCCAATCCCCCTATTGCCTAATCATGAAATTCCCAATAGAAAATTGGGTAGATGCCATGCTTTCAAACGGAATGTTATGACATGGATCCCCTTGTTCTAGAGAGACCTGGCCCACATACTATGCTTTCGAAGCCAACTGATCGGGAGAACCTGTACTTATATCTTACAACAACTGACCACACGATCAGCGCCTCCTTGAGCATGATAGCAAAAGATCCAATGCCCTATCTACTATGCAAGGGAAAGGTTAATAGGCCTTGAGACGAGGTATTTCAATTTAGAAAAAATGACCTGCTACCTACTAATGACTCCCCATCGACTACGATCATACTTCCAAATAACAACCAGCCTCTAAAGTAGGTTTTGAGCCGGCCCGACATAGTAGGTACACTTTTCAAATGGTCCGTGGAGCTTGGACAGAACCACATCACCTTACACCTCAGCACCTCCACAAAGGGCCAGGCTGTGGCAAATTTCATAGTAGAATATTCCAGTCTAGACAGTGACAACAAGCAAACGATAAGCAGTTTACCCTTCTGGCAACTGCACACAGATGGCACATCGAACGAAAAAGTTTTGGGGTAGGAATGGTGGTGGTTACCTCCGATGGTTAGGAACTTTGCTTCGTCATCCGCCTAAGCTTCCATATGACAAAAAATGAAGCTACGTGTGAAGCTATCATGGTCGCTCATGGGATAGAAAAGGAAATGCGAAATCTATACACATTTTCAATGGCTAATCGTTAGTAGTTAATCAAATAAAGCAACACTTTCAGGTGAAGGGAAAAACACTAGCCCTTTATGTGGCAGAGGCCAAAAAAATAATCTGCACCTTTACGATTTTCAGAATCGGGTAGATCCTCTAATAGAGAAATGCCAAGGCCAACCATCAATCCAAAAGAAACAATCTCCATTTTCCTATGGAGGTAAGGTTAACCCCTGGTTATGAGCTTGGGGTGACTACCAAGGAAATCAATGATGCCTAGCCTAATTCCTGAACTCTGACGATCTACCTGTTAAAAGAAAGGACATAGAAATTTATGTGGTTCAGATTTCAGAAAATCCAATGTCCATAGGTAAAGTGTTTTATTATTTTTCTTCTTCCTCATACAATGATTTTAATGGAAGAAAAAGTACAAGAATATAAGGTAATATTTTAGAGAATTAGTCGAAATTACTTTTCTCTACTATAGTACTTTTCTGTTTATAGCTGAAATTCTCTCATGGATTATTGATTTCACCTTTCTAAATTTCTCCTTAGCTGTCTAATGTTTCCACATACCTTCCATCTATTTTAATGTACATAATTATTGATTTGGCTATAGCTGGGAATGTTTTCTGTTGGCGGGAAGATTTGGATTTTTGTAGGATGATTTGAGTTTGAATCTTTTGGAAGGAATTTTGAATGTTCCAACATGGTCTTCATTGGATATGCTTCCTTTTTTTTTGTCCTGCGCACTTTAGTTAGTGTTACTCCAGGAATTTTGGTTTAGGATCGGGTTTATTTGTTTCTTTGAAGAGAAAAGCAGGAGTAGCTTTCTTTGAGGTGGGATTGTATCTTCATGAGCAATGATGGAATATGGTTCTAAGATGGTGGTGCAGTTTCTTGGTGTGTATCTGATTTCTATACTTTGTTTTTGAGGAATGTAAGTGGATTATGAAATGCAACTTAGTTAACGTAAAGTGGTTAAATCGAGTTAGAGTAATCAAATTCGCTATTATGTAAGAGCACTCAAGAGGTGTACTATCACAATGCCTTGGTGGCATATTATCGCATGATGACTTTAGCGCAGTTTCAGTTTGTGAAATTGCAATTTTGGTTTAGTTTACTTAGGTTAACCTTTTAACCATGTGGACCAATTTTGTTAGGCTTTTTATTTAACCAGTCATTGTCGTACACAGGCATAGTTATGTGTTCGTGGACACATAGCCCGCCTTTGCATTTTGTTATGGTTTATTTATGTTATGCAATTGGTTTTACGTAGTAGACTGCTATTATGGTGTAGTTTATTATATGGCCAAAATGGTTTTACAAGCAACGGTGCGAGTTCCAGCAACTGTTTGTGGCCTAGGAGATGATGCCGCCGTCTGGTGTATGACGGACTAACCTTTGGTGAAGATGGAAGTGCAGTCTAGACCGTGTGGACTCCGTAAAGCCTAAGTATTTACTTCACTTAATGGCAACGTAGTTCTTATTTGCTTTTTTGTTTTGTTCACCTAGTCGCATCTCATCCCCATACCAATGCAGTTTGTTATGTTATTCATGCTAATGTTCAGCATGATTTTCTGTACGAACACGTGGTATGAGTTCGCTTCCGGGCTGTGTTTTCTGTTGGTTAATATTTTGTAATTATTCTTAATGCTATAAGTATAAAATGTATATTTCACGGACAACTTACTTTCTTCTTTTTTGGGTGACTACTGCCATATGGATTTGTCAATCTTTTAATCATGCAAACTTTACTTTATGGGCATTGCGTATGATGCCATTATACTACGCGGTTCTTTTGTTAACTTGACTGAGCATGATATACTGTGATCGGAAATGGGTGTAACGTTTGCCTTCCAAGTCTACGCTAATGTATATTAGTGAAGACTTGAACTTTACTACACCCATTTTTACAATATCTAATCAATCAGTCACCTCATATTTAATACTTCTTACTCACGTCATTGTGCGAGTGGTTGTTCTTTTCATACGTGATCAGATACGCCATTTTGGTTTTCGATAGTTTTTCTTTGTTTTTTATGGAGATCTCTGCTCATCATCATCATGACGGACCTAATTAATAGCATCGTTTGAATTCAAGGGCTGATATTTTCTAAACTAACTTGCTTTTATTTCCCTTTTATATTTATGTTTCGCTTTTACTTAGACGGTAAATAGAAAGAAACCATAGAGTCATAGACGATTTGTAATTTATACTTCAATTCTCTCTTTTCAAGACTCGATCATCATTAATCTCTAACCCATTATTTTCTCTTCTTCTTTCTTCCTATTTTTCCACATTTTATGTGGTTGATTATATAGGAACTTGGCGATGCCGCCTCGGAAGAAATGGTGAATTTAAAAAAAATTGCCATTTTGGATCTTAATGGGCCTATAAAGTCTAAATATACTAAGAACTTTTCTAAATTTCTTTGAAATAAAATCAATATCTTATTTGACTTCCTAAATAAAGTTCCACTTTAATTTAATGTGTATCCAAGTTAAAGTATATCAAATATACTCCTATATACAAATTTGTACGTAATGTTTACTTTTCAAATTTATTCAGAGAAGGAAATATTTGATTTTCTTTTCCTTAACTTATTCAATTAATAAGGAGGCATAAATTTACTTAGAGAAGGAAACTTTTCATTTCCTTCTCTTAGTTAAGTTAGTAAGTGACTAAGAAAATAACGTTAATGAATACTCTAAATATGACATGAATTGTAAATATATTCATAGTAAATATTGTGCAAGTGAGACGTATAGAGAGTTTTGCATAGTTATTGGTAATTGATAGGTATACATAAAATAAACAAGAACAATTTGAATGGTTGGTACATAGGAATTGAAATGGAAATAAGTAAGGGAAAACAAGGGTGATTGATACAGTTTCTCGTTTAGTAAACTTAATTAATGCAACATATTAATGACAATCAATAAGTACCATAATGTAAGAATATAGAAGGTAAATAATGAATTGTATGTATACATTATTATCTTAATTAAAAAGAGAAATGATTCCATACTACGACAACATATGTAGAGAAAAATAAATTTTATATGAACACATAAAAGTAGATCCAAATATGTATATATGGAATTCAATCAATGCTTTCTAATAATATAAATTAGATAGTTATTACAATCAATTTAAAAACTTTGATTTGTTGTTCATATTCCTTTTATTCATATGTAAATATCTAATGCAATAAAAACTGCAAGTAATACATGAATACATATATAACACATATATTAAAATTTAAAACTGAAATTACACTTTGTTGTGACAGATTAAAATACAGATCTACAATTGAAACATTGTATTGAATTCGTATAAATTTCATTTTTAATTTTGAATATAATTCAATCAATCAACAAGAAAATGTAAATTTTCAGATTTAAAGAAATGGAATTAAAATTAAATTTCAAAACATAAAACTGAAATAAAACATTGTATTTTAAAATATACAGATTTAGTTTCAATTTAACAAAGTAAAGAAAAGCAGCTAATCAATTCAAACATGTAAACATTCATATTAGAAGAATTACAATTAGAATGTTTAAAAACATAGTTCTACACTTAAGTATTGTTTTAAAACATAAACAAGTTTAATTTTGATCGATCAAATGAAAAATCAATCATATCATTCAACAAATAGTTCAATCTTCATAAATAATTTTTAATTAAGCAAGACAGTAATACATCATACAGAGTACGAACATCAAATCAAATTTCCATCAAACACTGCAAAATCGCTATCTATATATAGAAAATGACATACCTTGCTACCCAATTCTTAAAACACACATCGTTGATGTTGCCTTTGATTTGCACCTTGAACGAAGAATGCTTCTAGATCCAATTGAATAACCTTGGGATGTTGCCTAGAAATCACACCTTGAATGATGATATCTCCTTAGATCTTCAAGATCCACATCCTGTCCTTGCAAGAGATTGATGAATCACTTTTGTTTTATTTTATTTGATCCTTTTAGTTGGAGTTGAAAGATTATGGAAATTTGTTTCCTCTGTTTTGTTTCTGCCATGAAAAGTTAGAAAGAGAGAGAGAGAAAGAATGAACGAGAAGGAAAATGAATTGTACGTACATAATGAATTAGAGAATATGTTTTATTTGAAAGAACGAAACTTTTTCCATTTTCCTTGATTGTCTCTCTCTAATCCTTTCTTTTCATGCATGTCAACAAATGACATAAAATTTCCACAAATCGTGTCATTAAATGACATAAAATTTCCATAAATCATGTCGTCAAATGATAAAAAATTTCCATAAATTATTTCATGTAATTATCTTTAAATTACATCGACATTGTATATCAATGCGTGCAAATATAACTTTTATAACTGCATTAAAGTAATTACAAAAAAACTTCCAAACATCAAACAAATAATAACTATAATTCTCAAATATCGATCAATTTACTCAGTTTACAACATTTTATAAATTAATTAAGTCATGGTTTTTTTTTTGAGAATTCATCATTACTATTGTGCAACTCAAAGATGTAAATTTAGTCAGCGATAAATATAGAACTATTCAAATATTAACGTTCACACGTCACTTAGCTGGTGATATAACATTTTGGTCGAATTTATCACTTACGCATCTTTTGTTAAAATCCAATTTTACTTATTATAAACGGTACCTAATAGTAACAATTATTTATACCAATTCTCTTCGTCAAAACTATATCACTTTGTATTTATTGAATTTGATAATGGACAAAATTCCAATATCATCCACATTTAACTTTGTAGTCCAAACACAAAGTCCTTGGTTCAATTATAACAATTATTATTAATGCTCTGGCCATAGAATTTGACTTTGAGTTGACTTCAATAACCTCATCTAACCGAGGAGACGAATCCTCTCTTGAATAGTGTTTCACTTCTAATGCTTCCACTTGATCCAACTATAGTCGTTCGATGGACGCTGTGCCATGATTTAACTATAATCAAAACAAAGCTTCTAGATTGAATATCAACAGTAATCTAAAGTCGAGTGAACTATGTGCCATTTTGATAAATTACTCACGGTTGCAACACTTTGTAACTACTATCGTAAAACATACCATTTATGGATTTTCTATTAAATATACGTTTAATTAAATTAATTAATTAATACTACCACATAATACCGAATATATAATAGAAAGAAAATATCTGTATTTTGAAGAAGATTTGTCAACAAGTTTGGTATATGTAAGAAATTACATAATTGCCCCTAGGGATACCCCTAACTCTATCAATCTCCCACTTACACTTGGGGTAAATTGTGGAATCTTATTCCAACTTCTCCAATCGATTTGCTCAAAGCTAATTGGGTCAGTCCCTTTGTGAACGGTTGTGATATTTTGTTTTATTTATCTACTATGTCAATCAACTCCCTCCGATAATGATAAATTATTTTACCACGTGGAACAATTCAAAGTATGTCTCTCAACTTCTAGTGAGCTCTAAGTTTTGTTATGAACTATATCACAACATAGTTATCACTTAACAGTGTTATGAGATTCTCAACATTTGGAATCAGCTCAGTTATAAATTTGAGCATTTATATTTTTATATACATTGTCTTTCTTATGGTGCTATTCAAGGCGATGTACTTGGCTTTTTATTGAATGAGCCACAGTCTTTCATTTCGAACATGTAACGATTCCTAACTTGAATTTATTATTAACACAATATACTCATATCACTTACGAAGTTTGAATCTAAACATTCTTTCATAAGAAGTTTTTTGTTACTGTAAACAATTCTCTATTATTTCACAAATACAAGAGAACACTTCAATCAAACATTTTGCGATATCAATTTGGATTTGATATTTGCTCCATGCATCAAATGAATAAACAAATCACGATATCATAGACAACATAACATGAATGATAATTCCTCTAGCCGGTGCATAAGGAACTCAACTCACATGTTCCGTATAAAACATTTTAATATGGTGCCTTTGCGTACCTTTTGTGACATTCCCTATATCTGTTAAACTTTCTATAAAAGCATCATTTACAAATCCAAAGTTGATTACTAAAAGAACCAAGGTTGATTTTAACACAAGTACATTACTAAAATCAACAATGTGTTGTTTTATAGTTTAGAAATAATAATGTACATTTTAACGTTCTTTCTTATGAACACGCGCTTCCACTGCATTTTGATTGAGAATCGAACTATTTTGTATTTCTATCAAAATACATATTCAATCCCGAAGCATAGAAAATGATACTTTCGTATCAATTCTTGGATCGTATCCGAAGACACACAAACTCAATATCGCTCCTACTAACTTCGAGACATTTTTGGTTAATATGTGCAAATAACTTACTCTAAATCGTTATTTAGAATTTTTTGTATCAAAACATATGTACATAAACACTAGGACTTATCCAGCGATAATTTTGCGAGCATATCCGAATTGATTTGAGCATAATGAATATGGAATCTATTACGCTAGTTTCAACAATTGAAATTTGCAATATTTTCTTATCAACTTTGCTCATTTAATTGCAACTATATTAGTCTTGCTCATAAATACATAGTCGCGGTCAATGGATCATATCCCTTCGGCTAAGACCACCAAAATTGATATTTTGATAGCGTACTTGGAATTCATTCGGATTTGCTCATCATACCATATAAAGTCAACACTCTAAATGGTTTAATTAAATAACTTAGGACCGTATATTTTCAACATCAATAAGAAACTCATAGTTTCTCTTCGATGTGAGAGAATACTTATTGGATATTCTAATGTTATGTGTTCGTTTAGGTTATTTAATCTTATTTCATCTCATATAATCAGTTCTATCTATGGATCGCATTCAATTCCATTTTCACTACCAATAATTCCTCGAAGAAATTCATTCACAATGAAGTTGGTATATCTTGAAACAACAATTGTTTCTCAGTGCGATAGAATAGGTATTCATAATCGTTTTATGAATTTCTTTATTTGTAAAACTAATTTGTTTTTAGTTTACAATAGTTATGTTCGAAACATAAATATGTCATCCAATGAAAGTCTTTTCAAAATCCTTTTGGGGAGATTCATACAAGATCCCTTATTAACAATTATTATGTACAATCTTTCGCTCGCACAACCTTCCAACTCTTTGGCCTAGGATATGTTAGAGTTTCTTATAAACCCTTATCTTGTAAAATTCTATAAACTGTTATTCTAGTGAAATAATATTAACCTTGTGCACTACTCTTAAGTACATTACCTTATAGAAAGAAACTAACTCAACTTCACTCAAAACTAATCGTACATTGTCCGACAAAGTTTGGTTACTCCATATCAATGCATCACTATGTACCACATGGGGGAGTAATTTTTAGATTGAATCTATATTCATTTTAGGTATGTTTGGAACATGTTCCAATATACTAACTCATTCAATCAAATCAAATCATTTCTATGTCATGCTATTTTATTTACTTATGTTATATATTCTGTAAATTTACCATAGACATACTACATGTGTATCAAATACACATGTCCTTGTCGACAATAACACATCGGTGAATATGACGAAGTACGTGTAACTGTTTTTGTACTTATAGAATTACGATTGCATACATCTATATGTATCAATCCAAAGAGTTCATCAACTCTTATATACTCCCACTAAATGGGTTAATGGCCTTTTATTATTTGAGATATAGTTAACATGTATCATATGATTCAAAATCATATAATAAAAATATTTATCAAAACTATGACTTAGTGTATAATTCCAAAACAACTATAAATAATATTGGATACTTTCGTATTTTACAGTGCATCAATTTTGTTTTAGATTTTTTTTTACCACATTATAGTTTTATTTCATAAAGAGTACTCACAATATTCATATTGAAATATAGTCGTGTCAATTTTTTTCAATTGATACCGAAAAATAACCGTTATTTCATAAATAATGTATTGTAAGTTTTACGAAAACAATTTTCGTACTATGATGCAATTGATAAGTGTTATATGCCATGCTCCCACTATTTCCACCATTACTATAATAGCATACTGAATTCGGAGGTCCATCATTCACTTAAAACAAATTTTTTATTTCACACACTGCAACTATTTACAGTGGAGAGTTCGTTGATCAAATATCTTAAGCTAAAAGAAATAAATCTCATAGAAAACATTTTTCTATATGAAAATTGTTTTTAAAACAATAATCATATTTCTTATTCCAATATTAAGTATCAACTATTATTACAATTCCTATTTCCAATGTTCCTCTATGAAGCAGAAGTGACTATTCATTCTCTTCATCCAAATTATACCTTAATTTACACCTATTCTTATACATTCGTTTTCCTTTCAAATGGTCAAACTATTTAGAAGAAAACTGTAATATCATAACAAACTCTTTACAAAAGTGCATTCGATTATCCTTAACATTTAAGGACATTAAATACACTTTACATAAACCAATCAAAATGGCTTTTCAACGATCAAGTTCTTAGATCTATATTGTAGTTTTCGATCTTGTGTTACATTACATAGCATGATCCCTTTTGTAATCAACCAAGTTGAATACATGATCTCAAAATACAATGTATTGGCTTATTTCCAATGAACGATATTCATTGAAGTATCGTACATTACGAACTGTGACCTTTCACCATATAACATTTATAAATGATAGTATATGGATCAAATATCCATAGTCATGTATTGCTTTTAGAGTTCGAAACTCATAAAATACAATACACGCTCTGAAACAAATAAGCACGTAAGCGACCATATTACAAATGTATTAAGTAACTGGAAAAATTAGACACTTGCATGGGTGTAGAAAACGTTAACATGCAATAGGTATTTAATATTGGTATTATATTTCCATTTTACAACTTTTAATTCAATTTGTTTGTATATATTTATTGATAAATGTTTTATCAATCATATTAAATGCACAAATTTATCATCGTAGATAATTAGAACATTATTTAGCATATGTTCTTACAATATTAGAAAGGTTAAATGTTACCGTTTAATTTTTCTAATAAGGCTCACACTAGTCTTTTATGTTTCTCCAAAGCCTAAGATGAAACATAGAAGTCTTTCAAATTCACTAGTGGGTGTTAGGACTCATCTTTCTTTGCAACAAACCGTAACTTAACCTCTTTAAAATATGGATATTTAATATATTTTTAAATGGTTGACTAATGAATTTATAACTAAAATAAAACTCTTTGAAATAATAAATAATGATGGTGAAATAGTTTTTTCAAAATAGTTTACTAAAATATTTAATTCGAAGAAGAATAGAAAATGTGATCGGAAACCCTTTTTCGAATTTTTGACTTTTTAGTGTAGGAAAGTTGTCGAAAAACGTTGTGCGCATTTGAGAAATACAAGCATACATTTACAATAAGTTAGAATTTATTTTAACATATTTATACACATATATTAACTTAAATAACTATAGTGAGTATCATATGACTTATTATCTAAGTGTTTAAAAATAAGATGGAAAATTGTTATAAAACATCATTTCATTTCAGACATAAAGTACAACGAAACATAAGGGGACATAAGTACATTTTAGTTTTAAATGCATATTGGTAAGGGGGTGTCAAGCTTAATGAGGTGACAATAAAGGAAAGGAGGTTATGTACTTTAAGGGTAAATTGGTAATTTGATTTTTCCTTTTGTATATAAGCAAAATTCGTAATACTTTTTCTCATTTTTTCATTTTCATCTTCAACTCAAACCTCCATGAAACAAGCCCACCATCATTTGGAGGATAACCTCATCTAACTTTTACTTTTAGATCTTGAATAAAACTTGTTTAAACTCTTTCATCTTCTTTTTCATCACTTTATCCTCAAAACAAGCCCATCATCACCAAAATTTCTTTATGACCGAGCATAGACTTGTTAGGGCCAAGCCCATCTTGATGCTTTGGCTTAAAGATTTAATTTTTCCAAAGTTTTTGCAAAGATCTAATGGTTTTTGAAGTTCTAGAACAAGTTTGGTTGAAGTTGGTAAGCTATTGTGGGTAAAAATATCATCTTCCAAAATCTTAACTTTTTAAACTTAGATATTGTTCATATGTTTGTTGTTAGTGGATTGTTGAGTTTGGATTATCATGTGATGTATGTTGGATTGGGTTATATAGTCACTTTGTTAGTTTAGTAACCAAGTTAGTAAGCAAGTTTTGAATGTTAGTAGTAAAAGTTAGTTATATTGTTAATGATTGTTCTTTATATGTCGTAGAATAGTTTAGCACTTTGTATTATTATTTTTCTTTTGTTATATGATGTATGGATGAAAGTAAAATGACATGAATTAGTTGTTGAAGTGTCCGTATAGCGACTACCGCTATATCGGCACTTTCGACAAACATATCCTTGTCGAAAATTTTCGATTTATTTCTCGAGCTTGGGTTTGGTTTCACAGGTCAATAAAGTTGTTAAATAAGGATAATTTCAAATTTAATAAATTATTTTAATAAATATTTTTAAATATAATAATTATTTAATTAATTAATTATTAAGGATTATGGTTAATTAATTAAGTAGTGATGAGTTTAAAATTAATTAATTAACTTATTAATGATGTGTTTAAATTTAATTAATTGCTTTATTAATGATACTTAAAATTATAAACATTTTGTCTAATGATGATTAAGGTTAATTCATTACTTAATAACGATGGGTTAAATTTTATTGATCCTCTTAGTTAACGATGATTAAAATAAACTAACTCTTTTCAATTAATGATATATAAACTTGATCAATTAATTTAAATTTAATTAATCTTTTCTTTAATTATGTTTTTATTAATTAATTTAATTAAAGATATTTATTTATTATTAATTAACTTAATTAATAATGTCAAAATTTAATTAATTAATGTAATTAATGAGATTAAATTTAATAAATTAATTTATTTTATTCTATTAAATTAAAGGAGATTAACCTTTTTAATTAAAGGGTATTTTGAAGTCAATTATCCAAATTTATTAACGAAGTTTAAAGCTAATTAATTATTCTCATTTATGATATTTAAAGTAAAGTGTCCAAGGATGTTGAAAGTTATTAAATCCTTTTATTATTATGTTTTAAAGTTAGTAAACCCTTTTAACAAAGTGTTTTAAAGCAAATACTTGTAATTTAAATCCTAAGCATGAATTCGGGTTTTTGAAAGAAAAGGTTTGAATTGTTATGGAACGGATTAATTTCCGTAAAGCGATTCACTTGTATGGAAACCATTTATTTGTATAACCAGTAGTAAACATCGAAGCGGTAGACTTGTTGCTATTTCAGAAGTTAAGAATAATCGAGAGACATGACTTGGAGGTGACACTTCCTTGACTGGTCTGGTATTATGGTTAACCAGGAAATAGTACAGTTTTGAATTCGATGAGTAGTGATAAGTATACAAGACTTAATTTCCATATACGACCGTTTTAAATCCTCGATAGTTGGTTTCTCAACTATTGATTACTTCCGCTTCTTTATTGTCGTCATTCTAAGACGATGTGTGGCTCCATCGAGCTTTGATATCCTTTATCGGAAATGACTAAATCCAAAGCGCGAGAGGAAGCCAAGTTATGTGGGGTTGCTCCCATTAGGGTACTTTAACATCTCATTTAGATTGGATTCAGTAGTGCTACTAGATGTGAAATACTCGGATACTTGGTAAGGTTTGGCTTGGTCCGGCTTGGTATTATCCGAAAAGTGTCATAGAGTATATGAGCTTCGCAGAAGTATATTACTAGAGGTATATTACAAGGTTGGTGAACCTTCTAGTTATTTGTTGGAGATTTTCCTTTCCTTATTTGATTCGAACCTTCGAATTTGTTTCCTTAATTTAATTGAGAAGAGTCAACCACTCTTCATGATGCTTAATTATTTATCCATTCTTCTCGTTTGGATGTTGACTCGTGTGAGAGTAAACCGTTCTGTGTTCAGTGACATGGTATCAAATCTTTGTGTTTAATTACGCACTTATTGGTTTAAATTTTTTATTCATACCAGACGTATCGTCTAACCTGAGTTGTTTGTTTTCCCTAAACTCTCGGGTGCTCAATTATATTTGAATGGTTCAAGAGTATTATGTCTATGTGGGAATTTTGTATATATTTCGTTGTATTATCTTGTTTGTGTAAGTGTATTTTGTTTCAGCATATGTAAAGGAAGGTTGTTATAATTGCCTAAGCTGATTTGTAGTACTTTGTGTAACTCTGATAACTCCCGGAGTAATCTTATATACTATTGACTGTTATGGTTTATTTTACTGTTTCATTGTGAGGTTTTCTATTATGTTCTTTATTCAACCTTACAGTGATTCATCTTTCTGATGCTTAGGCAACGACACATGAACACCGAGGATGTGTTAAGTGTCATCCTTAGGGGTCAGAAAGGTGAATCGTTATATTTGGTATCAAAGCTTCATTTGAGCGAACACCTTATCCTGACTGGAGTACAACTCATTAGAGATAGGTTGAGTATAGCACTGGAATGAGTTAATCTTGAGGGAGAGTTTCCTTTTCTCCCCTAAAAGTCTAGATTTAGACCCGTTATTGCAGTTTCCTTTTTTCCAGCTTTGTCCCAACCTTTGTATTCGAATGATGCCTTTCTTTTATCCAGATTATTTAACAATGAGTACAAGAGGAAGAAGATGGAGGGGATCTGGAACCATCATGGCCAAAAATGGCAAAGTTCCTAGAAACAAGCCAGTTGTAGAGCCGGTAGCAGAAACAGTGATGCAAGTTCAACCGTCTCGGAACTTTGCAACCTTGTGCAACAATTACACTACTATAGGTGGTAAGCTTTTCTATGGAACTAAAGATATTTTAGGAGATCAGACATGGTTTCGTTCTTGTGAGAGGATATTCGAGGATCTTCAGTTGGGAGACGCTAGAAAGAGATTGTTGGCATCACGTCAACTTCAGAAAGCAGCAATGGATTGGTGGGATTTAGCAACCATGAATACGCTAGAAGAAGATTTCTCTTTTGCGCAGTTTAAAGAGGTTTTTGAAGCTCAGTTTATCCCAGAGGTGGGAAGGACTCAGTGGTTCCGAAGTTTTATGGATTTGAAATAGGAAGATGATGGTGGTGCAGTATGAGCATAGGTTCAATGCGTTGGCCTCTTTGGACCAGGATTGATTGATACGCCACTAAAAAAAATGAAATGTTCATGAAAGGAATGTGACTAGAATTTCATTGGGAAATGACCAATCATCTCAAAGTACTTTTACAATTCTGATCAGTATGGCTTTGAGATTTGAGGCTCTTTATATTGAGCAAGGAGTTCGGAAAGGAGTAGTGCCAGTAGTTAATGCCTAACCTTTTTTAGTGATACCGGTTGCTAGTAAGGCGAAAAGGGAAGAAGTGGTTAGGAAAGAAGCCTGGAGGTAGAGCTCTAGCTCAAAACAAGCAGTTAGATTTGACCAAGATCCTTTGTTATAAGTGCAACCAAATAGGCCACTTTGCAAATCAATGCCCAAACCCGGCTAGTGGACCACTTAGCTACAATTACAACAAACATGGAAATATGAAGAACTAGTGCCCTTTTTCAAAGAGGGGATCACAGGGATAAGCTTTTTTTATTAAGAAAATACCATCTACTTCTATGGACCCAAAGGGAAAGCAGATATTGCAAGGTACACTATCCATTTTTGATATTCCTGTTAGAGTGTTATTTGATACCGATGCATCCCATGGTTTTATCTCATATGACCTAATGAACTAGTTGAATATTTAATATATTATTCTCCAAAATTCTCTTTGTGTGTCGAACCACTACACCAAACAGGCCATTGTATCACACTTTTTTCATTTCATTTTGTCATGGTTATTATTGTTGGAAATTTGTAACGGTTATTATTATTACATTGTATTATCGCGGTTATTTCCATGATAAAATTTGGGCTTTTCGTAAATAACTAGAAGACATTGGACAGAGTCGTCATTTATGTTCCAATCCTTGCTTCAAATGTTTATCACGCTTCTATCTTTCTTTCTTAAATCTAATTAGGTTAAAGCCGTCGCAGCCTTCCTTCGTTGTGAGTCGCCCGCCTATCGCCGTAAGTTCAAAGTCGCAGCCTTCTTCGTTGCGAGCCGCCATCGCAGCCTTCCATTTCTTTTGCCAAATCCGCCCATCTCTTTCGCGAAATCCGCCCTTCTTCAAAGTCAGGTAATAATTTTTGTGTTTAATTTGGTTTTGTATGTTTTAAGATTGTTTATTTAGGGTTTTGTATGTTTTAAGGGTTTTTTCTTGTTAAAGTTTTTGCATACATTTGGTTCTTCTCATTTTATTTATGGATGGCAGCTTTTACTTTCTCTGCTCGATTGCAATTAATTTAATGCTTGGTGCTCTTGTTCTCCTAAGCGCTCTATGTAATGTTGGATGGTCAATTTTTGTACACCATTGATATGTTTATGTTGACTCTATTTTGTTAGATAATATCTCTATCTTGTTGGATACCTGTACTATTAGATTAGTGGTGCATGTATTATAATGTGATTAATTAGAGATCATCACACCCATTAATAATGTATACACGAGAGTCTGAATCAAAACCTATCGAATTCAATTCAATATGTGATATTTTTGTAGCACTTTATTGTGTGGTGATGTTTCAATATCAGGCTCTATAGTCATTCATGTGTCTTAGCTCCCCACCCTTCCCCCCAAACCAATATAAGAAAAATTTATATGTCATGGAACGAGGTAGTGGTTATTGTTTTATTTCCAGTTTTAGTTTCAAATTCATTCATCTTTTATTGGTGGCATTTTGAGGTTTCTGGAAACACTTTTAGTTTAGTTAGGAACTTAAGATAACAGGTTTTATCCAAATTTATGTTTGAGATAGTTGTTCCTCTTTTTAAATTTTATTGACTTAATCTACTCTGCATATTTTGACTTCAAAATAAAACTTATTCCATATTTTAATTGCTCTCCATGCTTTAAAGAGTGATGAAAAATATTTAAAAATAATGAAATACTAGTTTTAGTTTTATCTTTATAGTTCTTTTTAATACTATGTCATTACAAAATACTTTTTATTAACAATCATTTGTAAATTTAGGTACTGAATCGTGGATGAATGAATATACTACTGAGTTTTCAGAACAATTCTTTTTTATGTTTATTTATACCATTCTTTTTTATGTTTAAAACAAATCCTATTTTTTTTTGCAATTAAATACAATATATTGGCAGTGGACATATGGACATTCTGGAAATATTTGATTTTGAATGACCTTAGTTGTGTTTGAGGAGGATTGTTTGTTTGCAAGGAGGGACTTTGGGGGGTTTAGGAGTGTTTTTTGAGTGGTCATTTGGGGATGTCTATTGAGTGTTGAAGTGTGGGGTGAGTGTTTGTTGATGGCAGAGCGGTTAGTTAGTAGTAGTGCAACAAGGAATGGGGATTAAAGTCAAGGGTTGAACTGGTTGTTGAGTCGAGGGGATGATTCTGCTCAGTTTGATGACATTTTTGAAGGTGGAGGTCGGGTTCGACTAGTTACTGATTGCAATGTTGATATCCCGGTAAGGAATTGCTATTGATGTTGGTCTGATTTGTTTGCTGTGTTATGTGATGAGGTGTTTTCCGTGTTGAAGTGTTGCGTGACTGAGTGGTGACCGAGTAGTATGTAAGTTATAGGCAGAGAATGATGGTAATAATTTGTGGTTTGAATGGTTAAAGTGGAAGATTGGAGGTGTGCGGAGTAGAACAGTAAAAGGTATGTGACAGGAGTAAAGACCGATGGATGATTGAATGCGGTGATTGTCGAGGAAGTATTGGTGGTGAATTGTGGTTTGTAATCGAGTTGTCATTCCAAATTTTTTTCTAGTTGGGAATTGGAGGTTGATGTGAAGTAGAGCTATTTCTATGGTGGTTTTGAAGTGAATGTGGTAGCTGAAGGTAGGAAGCAGCAATGAGGATGAATTGATGGGTATGGTGAAGAGCAGTTTTGTGGTGACAGTGTATTAGTGAAGTGCAAGTGTTTGTTATATTGGAGTGTGCAATGGTCATGGAGCAAGACAAAGGTGAGTAGTCAACTGATTGTAGTGGTAGCAATGGCAGCAAGTGGGTTAGTGGTGTTTTAAGTGGTGGTATGATGATGGTCTGTAAAGCAACAGTGATGCTGGTCGAGTGGAAGCAAGGGGATGTTGAAATGATTTGAAACAGTTTGTGAATTATGGTATTGTGATGGTGGGGTATGTGAATGATGGTGATGTAGAACTGTCAGGTGGAAATATATGTTTGTATGGAGTATGACAGGCACAGGCAGTTGGAAGTATGGGTTGTGGCAGTCCACTGATCAGTGTTACAAAAGTGTTATGCGGATGTTGTGATATTATTGGTGATTGATAGAAGCAGTAGTTTGGCAGAAAGCAAGTGGTGATCGGTGGTTGTGTGGGTGATGGCTTGTTGTTTAAGGTAGAGGAGGAACTGTTGTTGGTTCGTATGAAATATGGGTGGTTGTCAGTGAGGTAGAGTGCAGTTTTGCTGCAACTGAAATTGAAAGCAGTGGGAAGTGTGTTGTAATAGTGAAGATTGGAGGAGCAGCAGTAGGTGGTCAGTGTTATGGTGATTGAGAGGGGTATGGTGACGTCTATGCAATATACTGGAGTAGCAGTTTAAAGGGGATGTTGGCAGAAGTGTTAATCTGAGTGATTGTTGGCGGAGTACCTTAGTCTATAAACAATATTGAAGCCTAGAATTATTTTTATTGTTATTACTCGTTTTATTTTCTGAAATATTGACTATTAATTTCATAAAGATATCCAAAACAACCCAAACCTTGAGTTGTTCATGTATTGTTTTATTTACATTAGCATGTTATTTAACGCTTCGTTTATGTATTAATGTTGTATTTATATGAAATTGTAGGAACAAATACATTTTCTTGCTAATGTCGAAGCCTACATCGAGAGAGTGGATTAGAATTCGCAAAGGAATACCAATGAATATATATAAGGAGTTCGATATTTTATGGAATTTGCGAAGAGTCGTTCATCACCAGACTTTGGAGTATGCAGCTGTCCTTGTATAAAGTGTAGGAATTCAAAAACGTTGGCTTTTAAATTAGTAGAAAAACACTTTATCATTCATGGTATGGATCCAACATACGACAAATGGTTTTTCCATGGCGAGAGAAGCGACAATGATGTGGTGGTCGATACTACGCGACATAATACCTATGAGGCTTACAACTCTAATCAATTTCAAGCACAGAACCATGTAGGAGATGCGCTTGAACACCTTGTTGATGATGCATATAGAGTATATGGTAGCGTTGAAGGCGTCGGTGATGGTAACCATTGGAAAAAGTATCAGGAATACAAAAGAAAAGCAAATGAAATATTATACCCTTCTTGTGAAGATGGTCTTACAACATTAAGTGTCATTAATTTAAAAAAAGATTTTAATTGGTCAGGAAACAGTATGATCGAGTTGTTGATACGATTGAAGCGGTGGCTTCCAAAAGAAAATACAATAACGGAGAAGTACTCGACAATGAAACAAATGTTAAAGGATTTGGGAATGAAATAGAGTGTATACATTCTTGTGATAATGATTGTATATTGTTTTGGAGGGAATACAATGATGCGTTGGAATCTCCACGTTGTCATACGTCGAGATTTAAAGTTAAAAATCAAGGGGAAGTGGTAAAAATGACAAAACAACCTCGAAAAGTTTTGAAATATTTTCCAATAACTCCAAGATTAACAAGGTTGTATACTATACCATGGGTGGCTTGAAAGATGTTATGGCATAGTGAAGCAAAACCTTGCTGGAACTTCATGCGTCATCTTATTGACTCAGCTAAATGGAGATCGTTGAAGAACAAGTGGCCAGAGTTTGGTAAAATGGGAGAAATGTTTGGCTTGGTATTGCTACCGACGGGTTTAACCCTAGTGCACACAATCAAGTAATTATAGTTTCTAGCCTGTGTATAAGGTTCCTTATAACTTACCCCCTTCATTATTTATGAAGTCGGAGTTTCAAATGTTATGCCTGTTAATTCCTGGATGAAGAGCACCTAGTAAAGATATTGATGTGTATTTGGAACCCCTTGTCGATGAATTGAAGCAGCTATGGACATAGGGAGTGCCTCCATTTGACATGGATAAGAAAGAGCATTTCACTTTGAGAGCAATGCTATTATGGGGAATTCATGATCTACCTGCATTTGGAAATTTATCTGGTTGTGTAACACTTGGTTACAAAGCATGTCCTGTTTGTGCTGTGGAGACTGAATCAGAACGCATTAGAAATAAGATTGTTTATATGAAGTATAGAAGATTTTTAAAGAATGGTCATCAATATAGGGCATTGAAACATGGATGTTAAAAGAATATAGAGGATAAGGAATCTCCAACACGATTGACGGGATCAACTCTTTTAGAATAGCTTGCTCATATCAAATATGTACCCGGTAAAATAACAAAAAAAAAACGTATAGTAGATGATATCGACCTTGACGATGAACATTTTGTAAACGAAAATGGCGGTGATGAAAGACCAGCATAGTATAAGAAGTCGATTCTTTTTGGCTTAAAGTATTGGAGTGGTCATAGAGTGCTCCATACTATTGACGTGATGCACACCGAGAAGAATGTATCGGAGCATTTCATTAACTTGTTGTTTGGTAGATACAAATAATCTTCCAAATTTGCATTTGATAAAACATACAGGATGCAATGTTGTCAAGTTCTAAAAGATGCAAAACTTCCATCATGCTTTGGGACTAAGTTAAGCAACTTAGTAAATATTCAACCACCCAGTTTGAATATTAGAAAGTCATATGACTATCATGTTATTATCCAGTATTTTTTGCCTATCATGGTTCAACATGCTTATCCAAAGTGTCGTGACTTAAGACGTGCGATATTACAAGTATGCTTGTACTTCAATATTATTTGTCCGAAGGTTTTAATTCGAGAGCATGTCCAAGTTGCCAAAGATATGATTGCCGAGGCATTATGCGTGTTGGTGCATTATTTTCCCTCTCAATTTTTTGACATAAGCATACATCTAATGGTGCATTTAGCTAATCAGGCACTACTATGTGGACCGGTTAGTTATACATGGATGTATCTATTTGAAAGGTGTGGAATTTTTTAAGATATAATTATCACATGATTCTTTTTCAATAGTAACGTAAATGATGTATTTTTATATTAGAGCTATGAAGGAATGCAAAGACATACCACGCAATAAACGCTATGTGGAGGGATCAATTTCTGAAGCATATCTTAATTCAAAATCCGTTAAATATGCCATGGAATATGTCACGACCCGATTTTACGACGCCCGAAAGTCAACATTTATACATCCACCGTATCAAACGTCGCACAGTCGAATGCCGGAAAACCGAACCATTAGGGTTAAAGAAGAAGAAGATAGAAGAAAAACAGATACAATAACACAATCTCACATTTCGCAGCGGAACAATATATAATAGATAAATGAATAATCTTTAAATCAAAGACTCATCACTGTTAATACAATACAACATCAGAGTTTACAACGACATCATACATCACTGACAGTTATTATAACTTGACTATATGAAAACTGATTTGCACTAACCATACGCAACAGACACTACATAGTAAAGAGATACGTCTCGCCATCCAGCTTCAACTCCTGATCTCCACAGCAACTCTTTTCTGACTTCACTCCCGAATAACTGATAACCTGACTCTAGGCTGCCCGGGTGGAAAATTAGAGGCACCCAGAGTTTAGAAAGGTAATAATAAACTCCAGGTCAGTCATGTGACTGGTGTGAGATCTTAAAAACAGTTATTCTTTAACAAAAGGAAAACAAAGGAATTTAAAAGAAATCCGCAATGCTTTTTGGAAAATGAAACTATCATAAAGCCTCCCGCCACACACATAATGCAAATGCAGAATTGGAGGAGATTTCTCCTTATGATAGTCAAACATGCATAATATGCAAAATCCTTTAATATTATTATTATTAGTGCATAGTGTGGAAAACATTTCGAAAGTATAATATTAATCTTAGTCAGCATAGACATTCCGAACTATGCCTACTATAACTACCATCTAAACAGTGGGACGCCACCATAAGTAGATGGCAGGTTATACAATTAAAACCGTACAAGGCGCGTATTGGAGTTTGAATTTCCAATAAATGTTCAGGCTAAGGAACTTCCTATTGCCACATGGGTACGCCTCTAGAGGGACGTCCCGAGAACCTAACCGGATCTCTGCCAACACAAGGCCGGGTTACCTCTGTAAAAATAGTTAACTACTACATGAGTATGCCATCCCCCGGTTGTAAACAACCTTTATCCGAGGATCCTCAACAACAACAATCACAAAGTAATATATATTTGCGATATTCACATAAGTTAAGTATCTGGGCTCCATACCATGATACCACTTCTATCCAGAAGGAAATGCACATACCCTAAGGGGCGCTACCCCCTATAACCTTGTCGCATCCTTTCTGTTTTGACCATTCCGGGGTGTGAGGTCCGACGAAGTCTCGCCCACAAAGCTACGCTTTTCACAAAAGCCATGCTTCGATCAACAAATGATCAGCATCACTTCGTTTGCCACATTACCAAATTGGGAATGTATCACTAGTAACCATCAACTACATAACCTCTGGCTCGTACGTCTCATAGAATGGTGTTAAACTAAGAGAATAAATTCTCTGCCACCAACAGAAATGTATTTGATAGAAACCAACTTTACATCTCAAAGTGTAACGTCAGACACACATCCATACAAGTCCGTTCCGGGATCGAACGAAACCGAAGGCACTTCTAAAGAAGCCCTTGCAATCTGGATATTCACTAATCACGTCCGAAATCCCCATCACAAAAGGTGATAAAATCTGTATACCGGAGCAATCCGGTGCAGAGACATTCAACAGGTAATCCTTTCGCTTTCGAAAATACCCGGTCTTTAACACCATCTTCAAATGCAATCCCATTCCGTCGTATCGTTATTCGGAATGGGTTCTATGACACAAGGTCCTCTCTCGGCTAATCCGAATAATGAGCGCTTATTTAAAAATAAGTGTTCATTCAGATTCAAACAAATCACAACAATTTCACTTTGATCTTTTAAACAAAAGATCCATCACAATCACAAAGGTTCGATGTGGGCTTCGAATATCCAGTTGGAATTCGACTCCCGATCGCATTGAAATTCAAATGCCGATTAAGGTCAATATTGATAGTCGGTTATTTAAATATCAATCATCATTTTCAACAGTCACTGGATTTCAAATAATCTTCCCCTAATTATTATTATTTTCAATATATCTTCGCAAGATAAAATTTCACACTTCAATCATTTGAAAATAAATTTCAAATCACTTTCCACATTTAAATCTTTTTTTTTTGAAAACAAATTCAAAACACTCTTCTTACACAGAATACATTTCCAAACATTTATTCCTTTCCACTGAAAATCTGCCGATTTCAAATATTTTAAAATAATATAAAAATACTTATTCAAAATATACTTGGAAACATTTAAAATAGACTATTTTTAAAACACTTGCTTAAATATTAATTATGAAAATATTATACCAATATCTCATATAAAAATTTAAGTCCAAAACTAAATTTAAAATAAAATTTTGTAAATAGAGTATAAATATTTAAATAACTATTTTCTAAATCAAATATCAATTTAAATCTTTAAAATAATCCCTTATATAATTAATTAAATAAAATTTTACTTTAAAGGTTTAAAACAATTTTCAAAACTAATTTCTCCAACAATATTATTTTAAAACCAAATCTAAAACTTTTAAATTTTATTCAAAAGCTATTTTAAAAATATACTCGGCTTTCCAGGGAAGAATTCTTTTCCAATTACAAAATGGTCCATTCCAATAAATTAATAAATCTTCTTGATTTATTTTAATTTACATTCCAATTTGTAAATTTCTTTCCACACTTTAGAAAAATAAACCAATATTTATTTTTAAACAATTCCCCTTTCTTTACAAATTCCTGTTTTGAATTTACATTTCCAAATATCAACTGATATACGAATTTTAAATCGATTCCCAATATCATCTTCAAACACAATCAAATCCCAAATTGATTTCCAGTTTATTTCAAACAAAAAAATCAAATTCCAATTTGATTTCCCAAATTAATTTTCCAATATCAAATCAATTTCAAATTTATTTTCCAAATTATTTCCAATACACCTAACCAAATTTCCAATTCGATTCCTAAGATTTATTCTAACTCCAAATTAATTCCCGAATCAATTTCTAAAATTAATTTCAACTCTAAATTAAATTCCAAATTTAATTTCTTAATTCATTTCCTTTTGATACAAATTTCTTTATCTCTTTCAAATATTTAAAATACGTATCTTAAATAATTTCTTCAACCATTAAACAATATTACTCGAAATTCCTTTATTAAAATATTTTTCCATATTTTTAGAATTTATTCAATAAGTTTGCAAAGATAAAAATTTATCTATTTAAATTTCCTTCTTTTAAAATTCACCCGATTCCTTTGAGTGAATTTATTATAAATTTCTACACAAATTTCAAAATCAAATTTTTATTTATTTCTGGTATCCTACGATACCAAAAATATATTTGGCTAAATTATAGCCTTCAATGGTTTCAATCACAAATAATCACACGAATTAAAAATAATCAACACACAACATACGAAACGAATTAAATATTTGAGGAATCCAATAGGATCCCTCCAACCTGTTTCCCTGCATCCACAGACGTTAGCATAACAATTAAATACTCATTCCACTTCAAGGTGGAATATCACGGTATATGGGATTTATAAAATATTATCCGCTATTATGCGGCACAATAGGGTCTCATCCGCTATATAATGCGGGAAATCAACAACTCCAAATACATATATAATACCAATTCCACTTCAAGGTGGAATATCGCAGTATATGGGTTTAATGTAATAACCTCTGCTATTATGCGGCGCATAGGGTCTAAACTAATATAACTAACAATAAATTTATTATTCAAGCACACAATCAATCAATTTTAAATTTAAATATAAAAATTAAATCAGCGATTGAGTGAGAAGATCTCACCTTTGACTATGCATGCAATCCATTTTCCATTTTAGACGGTTTTCTCCACAATTTTGACCTTGTATAAATATTTTATACAGTTGATTAATATGTGAAATAATCTAATAATAATTTTCCATTTAAATAGATTTAATTAACTAATTGTTTAAGTCAAACTATTATTCCCTTTAATAGATTATTTTTAGTAAACTTAAATATGTATATAAATCTTATTTTTCATCTTGAAACAGCATTTATAATTATAAAATTTTATAGATTTCAAAATCAAACTTTATATAAACTTTTAATGTTTTAAAATTCCCCAAGTCAAGACAGTTTCCAAAATTCCAATTTTAAAATTTTAACTTCAGTAATTACGAAATCTATTTGCATGTATATTTTCTATATCCTTATCTACTATATACACATGCATTAATTTAGATAAAAAATTGTTTTTGTATCTACTGTAATCTAAAATGCTATCTGCACATTTTTTTGTTTATTTCAAATATGTATATAATTTACTTAATAACAAATAAAAATAATAAAGAAAAAAATACCTCACTGCGATCTCCCACCAACACGAATTCGACTCCACCCATTTGCTGCCTCCGCGCGTGCTCCACCATCGTGAATGCCACCTGGTCATACTGCCCAAGGCCAACGCGACGAACTCCTTGAGCCCACCGCAGCCACTCATGCTTTGTCGAAACCCAAATCGAATGCAAACCCTAAACAAAAATGGTGCAACTCCTTCCTACGAACGCATTGCGAACCCTAGCAACCACGCGATGCCCATATGCTCGAGCTACCAATCTCGAGACCCCGCCTCATTCTTAAAGTCGCCAAATCACGGCAGCGACCTCTAAAGCAAACCCTAAATGTCGCATATACGTGCGATCGCGGCTTGAGATTGCTGCGCACCCTGATTGTGAATCGGCCATTCGAATTTGGGGGAGGAAAGTCGAAAGCCTGATAAAGAAACATGGAGGGATTTCGTTTGAATTGGGATTTTATAAGGTAGCAGCCATGATTTTTGATTTTTCGAATTCGTGAGGAATGAAGATGGGGATGGAGATAAAGTACACGGTTTATTTAAGTTGATTTACGTTTTCGTTCTGATATTTTACTTTTTAATTCTTTTGAATACGAAGAGAACGAACGCGTGTCCTAGAATTTGACAAGTGTCGGAGAATAGAAGAAACATGTCTAATGCTACAGTAATATTGTAATTATTTAAATTTAAATTCAAATTCAATTTTAAATTCAAATCGTCTCGAAAATGCAACATAAAATTCCGAATTCCTATCTAAGCGTGCCGCCAGGCGTTTATAATGTTAACCCCCTATTCCGAACGCAATTGAAAAGGTTTCGAGTCCAAATTCGATCGTATGGAGAAGATAGATTTTTGAACCAGTTAAAACATCGAATTTTCGATCTAAATTTAGCGCGTTTGTCTATCGTACAGCCACACGACAACTCCAATTGCTACGAAAATTGAAATCCGATAATAAAACAATATTACGGATCCAATAGAACTAGTTTTGTCGAATTCCGAGACTGTGCCTCGGAAGGCTATTTTCTAAAATATCAATTCAAACGATATAAATTTCAAAACTAAACAAACAGTTTCAAATTCAACTCTGAAGCTTCTATTGTCTTCAGTATCATCAGTATAAAATTTCTAAGCCTTGAAAATATTTTTAATAGACCCAAAATTGAAGATTTGCAATTTTACCCAAATTTCTATAATTAAATTGCCAAATTCATTCTGAAATCTGAAATTCAAGTCAGACTATCTTTCAAACATTTACAATCATTTGAATATTTTAATTTCAAATGTTAAAATTTCCGGGTCGTCACAGAATATATGCCAAATCCACGTACTGGTAATAAAAGCTCTAAACAAGCACCATTTTTAGATGGGAACGGAGATGACATTTATGAACGTTCCATCATTGAGGGTAAAACTATCAAGTTATCCGACATACAACGTACTCAAATTCGAAGGTGGATACTTTTTAGGATGGAAATTCCAAACCGAGATGATCATTATAGGTTTGCATTTTTTTTCTACACGCTATAAGATGTAACTTTAATATTTACTTACGCCACCATATATTGGTTTGTAGCGAATACCGGTCGTCGTTAGAAGATGCTCAACGAAATAGAAAGAAGCTCCATGCAAGGACGGAAGTAGTAGTGCAAACTGAATTCATTGAGTGGTTGTACAAGAAGGTTTGTTAAATTCCACAAAGATCATAATTCGATAATCAAATTAACATTATTTAACTTAATTAAATTATTTTAATAGTTAATGGAAGAAAAATGCATGGATTCATTGTTATGGTATTATGTTAGTGGACCAGTGTGGGAAGCCAAAACTCACCTTAAGTATAGAATAAATGGTTATTATTTTCTCCGCAGCGCTATGATGACACCCTTTCAACGCAAGATAGCGGTGTTTGTATGGATGCAATAACAATATTTGTTGCAAGTGCGAAAGATTTGAATCCTACAAATGATGACACCACTTGGGTTGGTATTATCAAGGATATCATTGAAGTTGATTATTATGAATTTTCACATGTAGTATTCTATTGTGAGTGGGTCAATATTGCTGATAAAATGTATAGTTGTAAGATTTGTCCGGACTCTAATTTGTTGATGGTGAATCTAAAAAAACTTAAAAGCAGCGACGGAGAATTAGCATGCAATTCTTGCATCAGAAGAAAATCAAGTTTTTTACATACCAGACATACAAAATCCCGATTGGTCCATTATACGACGTTCATCTAAACGCTTGACTGATAGCGTGGATGATTACGAGATGCCAACAAACTTCCAGTCAGCTTTAAAGGAGCAATCTAACTTAACAACGTTGTTGAAATGTATTGAATCCAAAAAGATGAGCTTGATTGAAGTAGTAGTTGCTTGTTTTGTAACTTTTTTAGTATTCTCAATCATTATTTGACAATTATCATGTTGCCATAGATCAGAAATTTCAAAAAATTTAAAATATAAAGGCTTTTCTTTCTTCCCTTTATACTCATTTATTATCATTCATTAAAACTTCACATGACATATAAAACCATCCTTCTAAATGCAGCAGAGATAGTATATTTCACTGCAAATGCAGGTGACATGCAAGTATGTGTGAGCTTTTAAAATGCATGAAGCTTTCCATTCATATGAATTGAGATGTAAAAATTCAAAATTAATGAATATAAACAGCAAGCATGGCAGACTTTTGGAAATATGTGAGTTTTAAGTGACAGTTTAAAAATGTATATAGCTGTTTATATAATTTTATGGCATTATATTTTGTAGATAGGTTGTTATATCTCTTGCATTATATTTTGGCAGTATGTCGGCTAGTTGCAGTAGACATATAGAAAGAAGAGAAGAAGAAGTTCTTCCTCCCCCACCAAATCAAAAGTACTCGATAGATGTTGAGATGGATGGTGCTAAAGGCGACGATGCAACAAAGTGGATTTTCCGTTGTGGCACTCTAATTCAATGGCATATTCCCATTAGCTATGATGATTGGAGGAAAGTTGATGGGTTTTTCAGGGATAATTTATGGAAATCACTCATGGTATTTGAATTTACAATTTTTACAAGAATGTTTTTTTTTGGCATATTTGAAGTACAAAATCATAATTAGAACATTTATTTTTCCTTTCTATAGAAGGAGTTTGATTTGAATATAAACCCCGATTTAGCTCGACCTATTTTAGAGAAGGCGTTTTCACAGTACTTCAGAATAGAAAAAGCGAAATTGAGAAAGTTATATTTTAAAACAAAAGAAGCAGAGTTGTTGCCTAGGCGTCTTGCGATTGATAACCAACCCGAAGACACTGATAAAGTTCAGTGGGAGGGGTTCATCGAAATTGAGTATGCTGATAAGAAGAAAAACAATGCAAGATCAATGCTGATAATAAAAGAAAGAACACCATAAATCATACATTGGGAAGAAAATCTTATAGTAGACTATATGAAGAATTGGTACGTAGTAAGTCTTTCACAACTAATTGCGATAATATTGTATAATTGTTTAATATATTTACATTTATTCATGTAGGAAAAGGATAATCCCGAATGTAAAATTACAAGAGCAAAGGCATGGAAAGTGGCGCACACAAGTAAAAAAACCAGAGAGGTGCTTCTTTGCGCCGCTGAAAAATATGTAAGTCTTTGATTTATAGCATTGATTTATAGTCGAGTTTGTATTAACGCTGAATTGATTATCAATAATTTTTAGTTTTTTTAGTTGGGTTTGCGTGTAATTTTTTTATATATGACACAACTTTAATTTTTTTAACAAATTTATCTAAATTGATTATCATTAGGAAGAGAGTCCAAATAGACTATACTGCATGATTTTAAGCCATAAGATGAATATTCCATATTTAAATCATTGTGTTAGACCATACTGCATGATTTTAAATTATTTTTGTTAACTTAGTCCTGTGAGAGTTCATGTTTTTCAATAATCTGCACTTATCCATTGAGAATGAGAAGACTTCATTGGCCTTTCTAACTTGCTATTGCTCTCAGGCATATTCAATTTAAATCATTTGTTATTTCTAGGTCACTAATAGTAATTCTATAGTAATTCGCAATTTGAAAATGGACTGAACCAAAAAAACCGTTAAAGTAAACAAAATTAATGAGTGGGCATATTGTTCACTTCAATTGTATTTACATTTTCAAAACAACATATACAGTTACATTTGTATTTCTTGACAACTTCTACGTGCATTTTTCATTTTCCATTTTGTGCACTTCTCTGTTTTCAGTTTACAATTGTATTTACAATTGTATGTCCTGAAAACCATCACAACAGAGATACGACAATCTCACGGCAACTCCAACCATTCCATTTTTCACCGCATCATCCAGTGCCCACAGCAAACAACCACCTATCTCCAACAACTTTTCTTTGCCATCGACTACACTGCCACTACCATACAACCTTACTTCAAAACATCCCTGTTGTTGTGCATATCTGTGCATTTCTGTGCACATCAAATACCTTGCAACTTCCATTGTAAACTACTAAAAACTTTCACTTCCATCTCAATGTACATAACATCAAAACTCCTTCTGCCTAAAACCATCAACCTGACAACAACCAAACTGCATTTCTGAATAGGATATATTTTGTTCTTTTTTACAATTACATTATTGCTTTATTAGGAAATTGAGCCAGTAAATAAACTTGTATTTATACATATGGCTATTGATTGATTTTATTTGACTATTGAGATTTCTTCTGGTTAAAGCAATTAAAATGATATGAGTTTCAAGTGCCAAAGATTTGTTTACAAAAAACTTGATATATTACAAATTTATTAATAAACATAGTACTTATTGGGAAACCAAAAGAATAGGCCATATTCCGAGCAAGATTTTTATAAAGTTCAATACAGAGTTCCGCAACCACAAAACATAGAAGAATTTCCAGAGTAAATGCCATTTTAATATACTTGAAAATTAAGCTTCAATTACTGTGGTTTACGATAGGATGTTATAATCCATTTCAAACTGAAATTACAAAGCATTGTCTGTTGGACTATATACTACTTTTTAATAATATTGTAAATGATGTTCCCAAAGGGTACTTAGAAATTGAAGACAATCTTTACAGGCCTGAGATTTTTTCAGGAGGTAGAGTAGCATGTAATTAGTGTTCTTGTTGCTTATAGGATATGTTTTGTTCTTTTTTACAATTACATTATTGCTTTATTAGGAAATTGAGCTAGTAAATAAACTTGTATTTACAAATATATGGCTTGATATATATCTGAACCATACAACTTTAACAATTTATTGATGACTGTAGGCAAGTGTATCCATGTTTTGATTGTTTTGAGTCAAAACTGTCTTTAATAATATTAAGGACGTGCCTTCCAGAACATTTCTTTATATAGTTTAGCAAGTATATATTTATCCATAGTTCGGATTAATTGAACAATCTTTACAATTGACAAGTACATATGTTTTAATTTGTTTTTTAGGAGTCTTCAGGTTTGCAGTCAGTGGTATTAGTTATAAGTTTTGCCACTTGCTGTTGAATATGAATTAGATTTATTATATAGATTGTGGTTTTGGGCTACTAGGATAACTTTTTATGTTCTTGAATATATTGCTTTAGTTGTTCGAATATGTTGTTTCAACTTGGTATTTATATTCATGTAGCAAGTGATCTATTATGGATATCCTTTTCCTTGCTCAAAATTCATGCTTTCATTAGTTGTATTAGAGTTTCTAAGGTTAGGTAATAGTAATCTATTGTTTGTATTAGGATAGTTTTTTTTCCTTTGCTAATGGGTTGTTATTCTTAGAATTAATGTTTTACAGGCTCAGTTTTTAGGTGCTACGGTGGCAGCATATGCTCGATATGTAATAGCTGATTGTTAGCAATTGTTCCATGCTTGTTGGTGTTTGTTATTTTACTTGTTTATCATTTATATGACATTCATATATTATTTATGCTTTTGTATACTTAATATTTTCAATCTAGGATTATTTCTTTAGTAGTTTATATTAACTGGCTTTAGTAGCATTTTGTTACATTGGATATAGTCTGCTTAACACATGCAAGCAATAGTATACAATCAAATGTACATGTAATTTATGAATATGATTACAAATGAAAATTGACATCTGCTAATTTCAGTTTCAGTTTCAATTATATATTTAACCTCTGCTATGTAATTTTCCATCTTTACAAAATTATGAATTGTGTAGGCATTGATAGAAGCAGCCGAAGAAAGACAAAATTCGAAAGCTAGTGTTAATGGAGAAGATGGAATAAGAATTTTAGAAGATTTTGAAAAAGATCCCGTTGCCGAAGATTTTCGGGATGATAAAAAGCGAAAGCTATTGTCGAGCTATTAGCTCTACGTCTAATGTAAAGGAAGTAAGACTCTCTCAAGCTTCAAAAGCCATTACCAATTACAAAGAGAATGCAAATCAACAATGGAAAACAGAAATGCGTGAAGAGATGAAAGATGAGTTTAGCTATAAATAATATGAGACAATGTATAAAGGTGCTTGCATATCATATTGGAGGAAATGTGTCGACACTAAGAGAAGAAGCTGCTTCTAATACAGAGCAAAATTTCAACAGTCCTGGAGGTACCTTAGGTGCTCCACTAAATGGAATAATGGGATCTTCTACGAGAGAGAAACAACCAGTAACGCTATTGTCAGTAGATTTGACGGAAGTAGCAAAAGGACACATTGGGACGCAAAAGATATGTTATGGTAGAAAGGTGGTTGAAGGAGAGCAAGTTGTTTGGGTGGAAAATGTTTACGATCCAGAAGCTTCAATTTATGAAGCACCACAAAATGGCCTATCCGAATTAGTTGAAGGGGGTTTTGTGATTTGGCCCGAGTATCGTTTGCGTTATCAGTAAGTTACTAAACACCATGTAGTTATATTCTGCAACTGTGTTTTAAAGTTTGTTATATATACTATGCTTGTATGCTATAATTTATGGTGTTGGTATGAAGTATCCTTTGTGGTGTTTGAATGAAACATAAATGTTTGGTGTTGTTTTAATCATTGATCGTATGTTTTCTTAATGTTAATACTACATATTTTTTGTATAAATTGTTTGTAGCTGTAATAAAATATTGGTGCTATATAGTTTGTTTGATACTGTTTTGGTTATCACGGCTATAAGTGTTAGAAAATAACCTTTCGTAATGGTTATAACTCTGATATAATTTGCATTTGTCATAGTTATAAGTGTTAGAGTTTCCTTTTTGGTATTGGTTATAAATGTTAGAAACTATTGTTCTGTTATGGTTATAAGTGTGATACTATCTAAATTTCCCACAGTTATAAGCGTTAGCAATAACCATTTTATCACGATTATAACCGTGAGTAAATACTGTTCTGTCACGATTATAAGTGTGATAATATCTAAATTTACAACGGTTATAAGCGTGAGAAATTACTATTTTTATCATGGTTATAACCGTGATCAAAAGTGTGACTGAATTTGGCCACGGTACCTATTTTCACGGTTATAACCGTAACAAATTAGTTTTGTCACGCTTATAACCGTGAGGAAATTGCCTTTCTGGTGTTGTGAACCTAATTGGGTTTTTGACCAATCTTGACTCCATATGTTTGAATGTGCCTATTTCTTATCGAGATCGACCTTTCTTTTCTGACTTGTTTGTCCTCCAGTTCATGGGTTTGGGAGTATTATTGGGAATGAACTGTTTATCTAAGTTTAAAGCTATCTTAGAATGTGTTAGATGGGTGATCATAGTAAAAGATGTAATAGGTAGAAGCGTTGATATATGTTTCGAAGAGCCTAGTGGGTTGATGAGTAGTTTTCTGTATTCCCTCGAAATGCCTAAAGAGAAGGTAAGGAATATAGCAATCTTTCGAAACTTCAAGGATGTTTTTGAAGAAGTGCAGGTTTATCTTCTCATCGGGAAGTGGAATTCCACGTTGTTGATTCCAGGAACTAGACCGATTGTATAATCTCCTCGAAGGTTGGCTCCAAAGGATAGAAGAGAATTAGAGAAGCAGAAGTTTGATTTATTACAGAAAGGTTTGATCAGACACATCACATCAAGTTGGGGATCCTCGGTAGTGTTCATTACCAAGGCTGATGGTTCTATTAGATTATGTGTGGATTACCAAGAATTAAATAAGAGGATTATCAAGAATAAGCATCCTTTACCTAGGATTGATGACATGCTTGACTTGCTCCATGGTGCTCGGATATTTTCTCAGTTGGATATTGCCACTAGTTTTGTGACGACCTGGAATTTTAAGCAATTTAAATTGGAATATTTAATTTATTTGAAATATTTAAAAGTTAATTTTTAACTTGAATTCCAAATAGCACTATTTTATTGGGTAATTAAAATTTTGAATTAAAAAAAAATTTGAAGTTGGATAAAATGTTGAATCTGGAATTTTAAGCCTGTTAAAAATAATGTGAAGGCTTATAAAATTTATATTGATAATACTGAAGAGAATAGAAGTGTTGAAATCAAATTTAAAAAAGTGGTTTGTTAAGTTTTGAAATTTATATCGTTTAGATTCAATTTAAATTATATATGTGTATTCTTACATAAGCAACCTTCACCAGCCGACATTCCTTCACATCATTGTTTTTTTTAAGAACCTAGCCGACATGCTGAAGATATTTTACATGCAAACGTCAAATCTTGTCTCCGTCCACTCCTTTATTTTAATACCCTAAGCAGATAAATTTAAAAAAATGGAGGACGAAACAAAATTTGAGTTCCTCTTTCCATTTTTCTCAGTCAAAAAATCAATCGAATGCACTTACCCCTCTTCGTTTCCTTTAATCGAGAATTTCCGTTTCACGTTTTTCTTTCCTCCACTTCAATTCGACATGGACAGCCCTTCTTCAATTTGAGATCGAACGAAATCATCAAGGGATCGATGCTCGAATGGGAAGATCGCGTGTTTGGTTTGGGTAGCAGCGGCGATCAAGCGTACGAGGAGTACATGATCCGAGTTCTTAGATTTTCGCAAAGGTTTCGGGTCAAGGCGCGTCGCGCTAAAGGGTGGATAGCGAGCCCGGAGTGACTCGAATGCATGGAAGGGGGGTCGACGTCGATCTTGGCGGTGGGCTTTGTCGTGATGCTCGCACGTGGCAGTGCGATGATGAGGTTGTCGCGTTCGTGTGTGATGTAGGGGAGCAGTTTCGTGAGGTTTGGGCGAACGAATGGAGGATTAGCCGCCTAATTTCTCGATCGATGAGGTAACGATTCTTGTTTTTAAAATTTAAAATTAAATAAATAAATATTTATATATTTATGCAGAAAAAATATTTTTAATAAAGGTATAAATTAATTCAGTTTTAATCAAATGAAGATACAGATGTATACGTATATACATAGAGATAGGTGAGATAGTAAATACATATATCTATATATATAAGAGTTACTGAGGTATAGGAATTTTAAAATGTTGTAGAATTTATAAAAAGTGGAAAATTAGTTGAAAATAAAATTATTAGTATAAATTAAATTTATTAACGATAATTGATTGTTCAAATATTAATAAAACCATTTAATATTTATTCAAGGTCAAAATCCAAAAGGGAACAAGTCGAGATTGGATCATATTGCCAAACAAATACCAAAGGTGAGTTAATCTCACTCAGCTGAATTTTAATTTTAATTTAAATTCTTAAATTTAAATAAATTGATTGGTTGATTTGATTTGGTGTGTTATGTTATATATAGTGGTATATAGCATATCTTGGAATGTTTGATTTTCCGCATTAAATAGCGGATGATTTTATATTTAAAACCTATATACCGTGATATTCCACATTAAAGTGGAATTGGTATTTTATATCGTGCTAACGTCTGTGGATGCAGGGAAAACAGGTTGGAGGGATCCAACTGGATCCCTTAACATTTATTTAAATTATTTAATACCCTCTATTGTGATTATTTGATATTCTATGATGAATTATATTGGAATATTGAATTCTATGGTTCGATTGGATATAATTGGGTATAATGAATTACCAAAAATATATAAATTGGATTTTGGAAAGAAAATAAAAGAAGTGAATTTGTAAGTAAAATAATTTTAGAAATTTGAATAAATTTAAGAATGGATTGGAAAAGAAATAAAGTGACTTTAAAATTCTAATAAATAAATCCTGAGTATAAGAAGGGAAATTTTGAATAATCAGAAGATTAATGAATTTTAAACTTCAGTATTATTAGTTTAAAAGAACGGAACATTTATTTAAATTTTAAGATTTAAATTATTGAAAAGAGTAAAGAAGAAATTGGGAAAAAAACTGAAATTTGTTTATTTCAGTTAAAAGATTTAAAATCAAACGGGAAATAATAACATTAATAATAAGTCCATAACTAATGAAATTTTGAAATGAACTGATAAGTAAAGAAATTTATTTCAAATGGAATAAATTGGGAATCAATTTGGAAAATTGATTTAAGTGATTGAGATTGAAAATTCTCCCTGAATAACCAAGTACGTTTTTAAAGTAAATTTTTAAATATAAGTTAAAAGTTTTAAAGTTGTTTAAAAAAGTATGTTTTCAAAAATTTATTATTTCTAAATATTTAAATTCTAAAGTAAGTATTTTCTTTTAATTTATTATAGCAATAATTATTTAAAGAGTGACTTAGTATTTTGTTTTTAAAAGTATAAATCTATTTGTATATTTTATTAATAACCTTATTTTCAAATATTCATGTAGTACGTATTTTTAACAAATTATTGAAGTAGTTTAAAATAAATGTTTTAAAGTATATTTCAAAGTAAATTGTTTTAAATTATTTTAAAGGCCTAGTTTTGTGCTGGGTGAATTCGGTGGAGATAGAAAATATTTGGGAAAGTTTATTCTGAAAAGAAAGATGGTTTGAAACAGTTTTCGAAGGGTTGAGAATAGAAATATATCTTGCGAAGATATTTTTGAGGTTAATAAATAATTTGGGAAATTATTTATTGTGTGATGGATGTTGTGAACATTGAATGATAGTTAAATCACCGACTATCAATATTGGACAAATGCGTTGATCGTTTCGAAGAGACCGGGATCGAGATTTATTTCTCGAAAACCACTTCGATCCGGTTTGTACGTTTCGTGGAAAACGAGTTTGGATTCGAAGATGGAGCAGTGAAGTGCAAGGGCTAGTCGCTACTAATCCTGAGGATATTTCCAAAATGAATGTAGTAGGAATAGTGCCTTCGGTTCTGTTCGAACTCGGGACGGACTTGTATGGATGAATGCTTTCGGAACATCGTCAGGTGGACGATGGTCATTCTAAGGGATATGTTCTAAAAAGGTAACGCTTAGCCTCAAGCCTCATCAACCGGGAATGACTGAAAATCAAGGGTTATGCAGCAAGGCTAGGTGGGTAGCACCCAAGCAGGGTAAGGTCATCCCTGTCTAGATGTCCCTTTTTTCCGACGTAGTGGGTGGTTGTTGATCCCAACCACGGGGTGATCTCACTCGGGATTATCCAGTAAGGGGTAATCCCGGTCTTGTGTTGCAGGAGAGCGGGCGTACTCCTCGGTACTGTGATCTTGGCCACGTACTGTGACAGGTGGTACCACCACCCCGGTGCCTAGTCATTAGTTGGAAATCCATTCTCCTTACGAGCCTTGTACGAGTTTTGTTTGTATTACCCACTATGTGGCTAGTAGATGGAATTTAATAGATGTAACAATTTCATCTATTTTATAAGTATTTGTATATAGACCCTATTATAATATCAGAGGATTTCTATAAAAAGTGTTTTAGCTATCGTAAGGTAAAAACCCGACATGTTTATTTGTGGCGTGGTCTTACGAGATGCTTTTGTTTTCAAAGGATTTTTGAAACTTTAATAATCAATTGAGTGTGATTTTATCACACTGATATTCCATACCGACTAGGGTATTATTTAACTATAATGCTCGGGTCAGACCGAGTATTATAGGATACACGATATGATGCTATGAAGCTCAGGAGACGAGCTGGATGACGATACGTACTTTTCGTACTTGTTTTATATGTATATTCCGCTGTGTTGATTAGCTGTATATCCGGTTGTATGTTATTTATGTTGAGATGTAATTGATGTACTGTGATGATGTAATATGTAAACAGATATATTTGCTTTTTGAGTAAAGATTATTTGTTATCTATTATATTTTATTCCGCTGCGATGGTTAGATTCTGATGTTCTTCTCTATTTTCTTCTTCTACCTCTTCTTCTTTAACCAAATGGTTTGTATTTCTGTACAACTTAGGTTGATTTAGGTAGAATAGTGTTGACTCAAGGGGTACGGATTTGCGGGTCGTTACAGGTTTTCACCAATTAAGGGCGGGAGAAGAGAGTGTACCCTTTACCGCTTTTGTACCCCTAATAGTTTTTATGAATCATTAGTCATGCCTTTCAGATTGACTAACGCACCCTCTTATTTCATGGACTTGATCAATAGAGTGTTTGGGATTTTTTTAACAAGTTTGTTCTAGTCTTCGTTGATGACATCCTTGTTTATTCTAAAATAGAGGAAGAGCATAAATATCGTCTTCAAATTGTTCTAAGTACTTTAAGAAGTCATGTTTTAAAATCAAATTTTTCTAAACGCCATTACTGAAAATCCAAAGTTAGATTTCCAGGGCATGTAGTTCCGGGAGAAGGCATATCGGTGGACCCAGCTAAAATAGTTGCGGTTCAAAGTTGTGGAGGCACTATCTTTTGGGTGCAAAGTTTGGGCTATATACAGATCACAAGTCATTAAAGTGTCTTTTTACCCAAAAGGATTTGAACTTATGGTAGCAAAGATAGCTGGAGTTTCTTGCGTCTTATGACTTAGAGATTCTTTACACCCCAGGGAAAGCAAACGTCGTTGCAGAGGCGTTAAGTAGGAATGTGACGTCAACTACAAATTTGGAAGTTAAGCCAGCACTAATGGAGAGAATTGCATATATCCAAGAAGAAGACCTTTGGCTTAAGAAGGATGTTGAAGATGGAATTATCTCTAGTTTTCAACTAGACTCTCGAGGCATTTTGAGAATGAGTGAATGAATTTTTGGGCCCGATGTTAATGGAATTAGACAGGATATGCTGAAAGACTGCCATCGGTCAAGGTTATCTATCCACCTACGAGTAAATAAAATGTTTCATAATATGAAGAAGACCTTTTGGTGGAAAGGGATGAAGAGAGACATGTCGATCTTTGTAAGCCGGTGTGGAAATTGTCAATAGGTCAAGAGTGACGAGCAGAAGACTGCTGTGTTACTCCAACCATTGGAGATACCGAATTGGAAGTGGGAGCAAGAATCCACGGACTTTATTGATGGGTTGCCCAAATCAAGAAGAGATAACGAAGGCTTTAGGGTAATTACAGAACTTTATTCCAGTGAAGTCAACTAGAACTACAGCTTATTTGGCGGGAATTTATTTGAGGGAGGTCGTTCGACTGCATTGAATCCCAGTAATTATAGTCGCTGACCGAGAACCCATCTTCACTAGTCCTTTTTGGGAAGCATTGCAAGCCGCTTTAGGGACAAAGTTGAAATTGAGAACAACCCATCACCCGTAGACAAATGGAAAAAACCGAAAAAGTGAACTTGATTTTGGAGGATCTTATAAGAGCATGTATTTTGGATTTTGAAGGATTATGAAAAGATCACCTTCATATAGTAGAGTACTCTTATAAAAACAGTTACCAAGCTGGCATTAGCAAGGAGCCCTATGAAGCTTTGTTTGGGTGGCCATGTAAATCACCTTCATGTTGGATTGAGACTGGAGATCCTTTAGTTCTTGGACCAGAGATGATTCAAGAAGCATCAGAGAAAGTAGCTATGATCAAGGAAAGGATGAAAGAAGCCTAGAATCAACAGAAAAGTTATGTCGATCAATGGAGAAGGGATTTCGAGTTTTCGGTCAGGGATTTGGTATTTGTGAAATTTTCCCAATGAAAGGAGTATTAAGATCCAAAAGGGCATAAAATTTATCACCCAGATTCACGGGACCATTGAGAATCCTAGAGAGAATTGGATCGTTGGCCTAGAGTCAATTTGCTTGAGAGATTGTCTAAAGTTCAAAATGTTTTTCATGCATCTTACTTGAGAAAGCATGTTCATCATCTACCTTTGATTGTTGAGACATCTATTTAGGAAGACTTGGAAATAGAACTAAACCTAATAATCTGACACCCAATTCTTATTTTAGATCGATATGAAAGGAGTGATGACCCTCGCGATTGTACTTGGGAGACTGAGGATCATATTAGAGAAACTTGCCCTGATGTAATGTCAGGTTAGGTGTTTGTTGTTTGAATATAATATGTATGTTCTTTTTTGGCAAGTTGCTTTTCATTGTTATATGAATTTCTTGGTATAATATATACCTTTTAGATTGTCCTTTTGTGTATTAATTTCGAGGAAGAAATTTTTTTTAAGGGGGGAGAGTGTAACAACCTGTAATTTGCCCTCTTTAAAATACGAATATTTAATATATTTTTAGATAGTCACTTAATGGATTTATAACTATAATAAAATTCTTTGAAATAACAAATAATAATGATGAAATTTTTTTTCAAAATAGTTTACAAAATTATTTAGTTCGAAGAAAAATAAAAAATATGGTCGGAAACTTTTTTTCGAATTTTCGATTTTTCAGTGTCGAAAAATTATCAACAAACGTTATGCGCATTTGAGTAATGCACACATGCATTTATAATAAGTTTGAATTTATTTTAATATATTTATACACGTACATTAACTTAAATAACTATAATAATTATGATATGACTTATTATGTAAGTGTTCAAAAATAAGATGGAAAATTTTCATAAAACATAATTTCATTTCAAATAGAAAGTAAAATGAAACATAAGGAGACATAAGTACACTTGAGTTTTAAATGCACGTTGGTAAGGGGTAGCCAAGCTTGATGAGGTGCAAAAAAAGGAAAGGAGATAATGTACTTTAAGGGTAAATTGGTAATTCAATTTATCCCTTTGCATATAAGCAAAATTCATAATAATTTCTCTCATTTTCCCATTTCTATCTTCACTTTCAAACCTGCATGCAAGTTTTCTTTAAGTTTTCATGGCTTCCAAAACTTTCTGAAGTTCAAAAATGTTAACTTTTCCTTTTAAATCTCGTATAAACTTGTTTAAACTCTTCCATCTTCTTTTTCATCACTTTATCCTCAAAAACAAGTCCACTATCACCAAAATTTCTTTATGGCCGAGTCTAGATTTGTTAGGGTTGAGCCCATATTGATGCTTTTGGCTTAAATTCTTCATTTTCCCAAAGTTTTTGCAAAGATATAAAAGTTTTTGATGTTCTAGAACATATTCGGTTGAAGTTAGTAAGCTATTGTGAGTAAAAATGTCATCTTTCAAAATCTTAACTTTTAGATTTAAATATTGTTCATATATTTGTTTTTAGTGGCTTGTTGTGTTTGTATTACCATGTGATGTATGTTGGATTAGGTTATACCTTGAAAAGTTTTCACTTGTTAATTTAGTAACCAAGTTAGTTTGCAAGTTCTGAATGTTAGTAGTAAACGTTAGCTATATTGTTAATGATTGTTCTCTATATGTCGTAGAATAGTTTAGCACTTTATATTATTATTTTGTTTTTGTTATACGATGTATGGATGAAAGTAAAATGATATGATTAGTTGTCGAAGTATCCGGGTAGTGACGATCGCTATATCAGCACTTTCGACAAACACATCCTTATCGAAATTTTTCGATTTATTTCTCGAGCTTGTGTTTGGTTTTACAAGTTAATAAAGTTGTTAAATAAGTATGATTTCAAATTTAATTAATTATTTTGATAAATATTTTTAAATATAATTAATTAACTAATTGTTAAGGATTAAGGTTAATTAATTAACTTGTTAATGACGAGTTTAAAATGAATTAATTAACTTATTAATGATGTGTTTAAATTTGATTAACTACTTTGTTAATGATACTTAAAATTAATTAAACATTTTGTCTAATGATGATTAAGGTTAACTAATTATTTGATAGATTAAATTTAATTAGTCATTTTAATTAATAATTATTAAAATAAATTAACTCCTTTCAATTAATGATTTTTATATTTGATTAATTAATTTAAGTTTAATTAATCATTGCTTTAAGTATGTTTTAAATTAATTAATTTAATTAATGATATTTATTTATTATTTATTAACTTAATTATTAATGTCAAAATTTAATTAATTAATGCAATTTGTGAGATACAATTTAATAAATTAATTTAATTAATTCTTTTAATTTAAAGGTGATTAACCATTTTTATTAAAGGGTATTTTGAAGTCAATTATTCAAATTGATTAACAAAGTTTAAAGATATTTAATTATTCTCACTTATGATAGTTAAAGCGAAGTATCCAATTAAATAAGGATGTTATAAGTTATTAATCCTTTTATAATTATGTTTTAAAGTTAGTAAACTCTTTTATAAAGTGTTTTGAAGCTAATACTTGTAGTGTCAAGCCCAAACACAAATTTGGGTTTTTAAAATAAAAGGTTTGAATTGTTTATGGAAATGGATTAATTTCCCTAAAGCGATTCACTTGTATGAAAGCGATTTATTTGTATAATTAGCACTAAACATCAAAGAGGTAGACTTGTCGCTTTTTCGAAAGTGAAGAATAATTGTGAGACATGACTTCGAGATAACACTACATTGACTTGTCTAGTATTATTCTTAACCAAGAAATTATAGAAGTTTGAATTCAATGAATGGTGATAAGTATACAAGACTTAATTTCCATATACGATCGTTTTAAATACTCGATGGTTGGTCTCTCAACTATCGGTTACTTCAGCTTCTTTATTATCATCATTCTAAGATGATGTGTTGCTCCATCGAGCATTGATATCTTTTGTTGGAAATGGTTAAATCCAAAGTGCGTGAGGAAGTAAAGCTATGTGGGATTGCTCCCATTAGGGTACTTTCACATCTCATCTAGATTGAATTCGATAGCGCTATTAGATGTGAAATATTTGGATACTCGATAAGGTTTGGTAGGGTTCGGCTTGGTATTGTCCGAGAAGTGTCATGGAGTATATGAGCATCTCAGATGTATACTTCTAGATTATACTTCAAGGGTAATGCACCTTCCTAGTCATTTGTTGGATATTTTCCTTTCCTTATTTGATTCGAACCCTGGAATTTTTTTCCTTAATTTAATCGAGAAGAGTCAACCACTCTTTCACGATGTTTAATTATTTATCCATTCTTCTCGTTTGGATGTCGATTCATGTGAGAGTAAACCCGTTCCGTCTTCAGCGGCGTAGTCTCACATTTTTGTGCTTAATCACACACCTATTGATTTAAATTTTTTACTCATACTGGACATATTGTCTGAGCCGAGTTGTTTGTTTTCTATAAATTCTTAAGTGGTCGACTTTATTTGAGTAGTTCAAGAGTAATAGGTCTATGTGGGCTTTCTGAAGACGACGTTCGAGTAGGGTGCTTTTATCATCTTAGTTATCTATTCCGCTGTATTATCTTGTTTGTGTAACTGTATTTTATTTCAGCATATGTAAAGGCAGGTTGTTATAAATGCCTAAGCTGATTTGTAGTACTTTGTGTAACTCTAATAAATCTTGGTTAAGAAGTAACCTGATGTACTATTGACTGTTATGGTTTATTTTATAGTTTTGTTGTGAGGTTTTCTATTCTATTCTTTAGTTAACCCTACGATTCATCTTTTTGATGCTTAGGCAACTACACACTAACACCGAGGATGTGTTAAGTGTCATCCCTAGGGGTTAGAAAGGTGGGTCGCTACACTTTTGTTTTTCTAACCTTGAGTTTGCTCAAAAAATCATAGCCCACAAACGATGGATGACTCCTTATTGTTGTATTACATACAACTCCTAACTCATTTTTCCTCATCCTAATCTCATTTTGACCTTGAGTTTTCTCAACAAATCGAAAGAGATTATTCCATCGTACCTACCATATTGTGACGACATCAGTATAGTATATGCGTCTTGAGTTTGATCAAAAAATACGTATTGTTATCTTACCTCATCTGTTCAATATATTACTAGTACTAATCATAACATCCTTAGCTTGAGTTTACTCAACAAAAAGGGATGTGTGTGTGTGTGTGTGTGTGTGTGTGTGGTAGAGGACAACATTATATTGAATGATATCGACTTATGGAATAATATATTTCTTATGCAATACCCACGTGATTCAAGTGTCAGACACATCAGAAATCATGATATACGTACATTTACGTATGTATTTATTCCCTAAGTCTATTTTGGTTTCTTTAATGTTCCACCTTTAGTTTATACATTTATATCATATAAGTTTTATTGGTATATAACTTTTATATTTCATATCACTTATATGATATTCTTATGTATAATATTTTATTTAACTAAATCTTATTTAATTAATTTAAATTAGTTAACTCTTTAATTAATTTTATAATAGTATTCCAACACAACATTTATACTGCACATATCGACCACAACCTTTAGAGCGTATACTATGACCTTTATAATATAACACATATATCTTATACATGCGTAATTTTATTTAATTAATTAACCTTTTATTAATTTATCTAGTTAAACAATTTTAAATATATCTTATATACATACATGTACACTTATGTTATCTTAAACACTTTAAAATAACAAAATGTATATCAACATATATAATAAATGCATATAAATACTAATTAGTAAACTCAATTAATTAATTTGTTTTATTAATATTACTAATAAATTTTAAATTTTGAAATTAATATTTTCATTTGGAAATTGTCATTACATTTTCAAACATTTTGAAAACTATATTGAAAATTAGTCGAAGGCCCGATTAAATCGGGTCTATTCTATTAGGGGTAACCTTTGGGCTTACTCCACCTTTCAGGCCTAGTAGGTAACCATGTAGGATAGGGCACTTGATTACCCAATTCTAATCCTAGACATCACCTTTCTAGACACCGTACTAAGTGTGCAAGCTTAATTAGTTAACCCTAACATGACTAATTTAGACCACATAGCTATTATGCTCTAATACCATTGTTGCTCCTGCCCAAACTCCTTTGGGGAGAGACAACTAGATACCTCACTAGTGAGATTTTACATATAGCCTCTCGACTAGCACAACCATCACAGGACATGTATAGGAAAGAGGCAATGCTTTGTCGCAGATCACAATGTGAGAATGCCACGCTAGTTGTAGGGTTCAAACCGGGGACATCCAATGTGCCAGGTGAACTCCTCAACCAACCTCGCTCTGATACTATTGTTGGAACTTCGCTAGCCCGTAGTGGAAGAAATGGCTGAATTTCTAGCCATTTTGGTTCTTAATGGGCCTATAAGTCTAAATATACTTAGAACTTTTCTAAGTTTTTTTGAATAAAATCAATATTTATTTAACTTCATAAGTAAAGTTTCACTTTAATTTAGTGTGTATGTAAGTTAGAGTATATCAAATATACTCTTATATACAAATTTGTATGTAACGTTTACTTTTCAAATTTACTAAGAGAAGGAAATATTCGATTTCCTTTCTCTTAACATATTCAATTAATGAGGGGCATAAATTTACTTAGAGAAGAAAACTTTTCATTTTCTTCTCCTAATTAAGTTAAAAAATTAAATAACAAAATAACTTTAGCGATTAATCTAAATATGACATGAATTGTAAATATACTCATAGTAAATATTGTGCAAGTGCGACGTACAGGGAGTGTTGCATAGTCAGTGGTAATTGATATGTATACATAAAATAAACAAAAACAATTTGAATAGTTGTTACGTAGGAATTGAAATAAAAATAAATAAGGGATAACAAAGGTGATTGATACAGTTTCTCATTTAGTAAACTAAATTAATGCAACATACTAATGACGATCAATAGGTACCATAATGCAAGAATATAGAAGGTAAACAATGAATTGTCTGTATATATTATTATCTCAATTAAAAAGAGAAATGATTTCATACTATGACAAAATATGTAAAGAAAAATAAATTTTATACACATGCAAGTAAAGACAAATATGCATATATGGAATTTAATTAAAGCTTTCTAATGATATAAATTAGATAGTTGTTACAGTCAATTTTAGAACTTTGATTTGCATGCATACATATATTAAAGTTCAAACCTAAAATTACACTTTATTATGAAAGATTAAAATATAGATGTATAATTGAAACATTGTATTGATTTTATATAAATTTCATTTTTAACTTTAAATATAATTCAATCAATCAACCAACATGAAAATGTAAATTTCCAAATTTAAAGAAATAAAATTTAAATTAAATGTTAAAACATAGAACTAAAATAAAACATTGTATTTTAAAATATATAGATTTGCTTCCAATTAACAAAGTAAAAAAAGCATCTAATCAATTCGAACATGTAAATATTCAGATCTGAAGAATTACAATTAATTAGAATGTTTAAAAGCATAAATCTACACTTAATTATTGTTTCAAAACATAAACAAATTTAATTTTGATGGATCAAACGAAAATTCAATCATATCATTCAACAAATAATTCAATCTTCATAAACAATTTTTAATTAAGCAAGATAGTAATACATCATACAAATTATGAACAACAATTAAATTTCCATCAATCGTCGCAAAATCATTATCTATATATAGAAAATGACATACCTTGCTACCCAAACCTTAAAACACATATTGTTGATGTTGCCTTTGATTTGCACCTTGAATGAAGAATGCTTCTAGATCCGATTGAATCACCTTAGGTGTTGTAACGACCCCGAATTTTTATTAATTAAAATTTGAATATTTAATTAATTTTAAATATTAATAAGTGAATTTATAAGTCGAATAAAATTTATTTTTAATAATTGGATTTAATTGGATAATTAAATCGATAATTTAATATGTGAAAATACAGAAATAATTGAAAATTGGGTTAAATATGATTGAAAATGATTTGTAAAATTTTATTATATCATATTGAAGTTAGAATGATGTTATAGAACTTTCAAAATTGAATTTAAAGTTAATTTGTGAAAATTGAATATTTTAATATTTAATCGACTAGTGAAATTAGCCATTTTTCAAACAGTCTCAGAATTGGACGAAACTAATTTCATCGGATCCGCAATAGTTTATTATTACCGGATTTCAATTTTCGTAGCAATCGAAGTTATCGTTTGATCGTGGCAGCTCGAAACGCATCGAAATTGTTTTAATATTAATTTGGCGAGTGAAAATAGCCATTTTTCAAACAGTCTCGGATTTCGACGAAACCAGTTTCATCGGATCCAAAATATGATATTATTGTAAGGTTTCAAATTTCATGTCAATCGGATTTATCGTTTGTCCGGTGCAAGCTAAAACGCCTAAAAAATCGTTTAATCAGTTTAATTTTAAATCGAACGTTTATTGCCATAACTCGCACAGATGACCGAATTAGCTCCCGAAACATGTTTCATTGTGTTCGGAACGTGGGGTAAACCTTAGGAACGCCAACCGGCACGCTTCATTTGGAGTTCGGAAAATCCGGGATGAATAGTGTCGCGTATATTTTCTATATAAACCCCTCCATAATTCATTTTTGCAAATTCTAAAAAAAAAAAACCTAACCCTAAACACAAGCCAGCCGCCTCCCCTATTATCAATGGCCGAAACACCATTATCTTCCCCTCCAATTTTCTTCTAATCCAAGCAATGATTCACAAAACTTTCAACAGCAATATTATAGAGCTACGTGAGATCTTCGATCTCAACGGTTATGATCACAAAAGAAGCGGTGGATCGGCGGCAAATCGAGCTGGAAGGGAGCACGGTCGCGCACGTTTTTCATGCAAATGGCTTGACCGAGCTTGGTGATGTTTGGAGCGAGCGTGGTGTTGGAGGCGAGCTACGTAACGATGGTCTCTGATCGAATTATAATCGAACGATGTGGTCGCGAAAATTAACCCTAATTGATGGCCATTGGGTTCATGCGCGTGTATATTGCCTGGAGAAGAGTCGCGTGCGTGGAAGATGAAGAGGGAGCGGCTAGATTTGCAAGGAGCAGGGATCTACGGTGTTGATTAGGTTGGGGTTTAAAATTATAAATAATTGTTGTAATTTATGTGAATATAAATTCGAGTAACTTTGAAAATGCATAACTTTTTCATACGAGGTCGAAAATGCGCAAAACCAGTTGCGTTGGAATCATATGGACGGGCACTATGCTATGGAATTGGAGTGTAGTCGTTTGAAGTTAGCGAATATTTTAGGTAAAATTAAACGTCCGTTTAATTTTATTCGAAATAAATCGCTAAAACGAAATTGAAATCAAGGTGAGAACTTCTCACTCAATCGAATCGGTTTCGATTTTAATTTTAAATAGTTATATTTAAAATACTTGAATCATGTTTGAATGATGATTTTTATCTATTGATTGTTAAAATAGACATTATGCGCTGTTAGTAAGCGGAGGTTATTTATTAAAAACATATACCGCGAATATTTCACAGTATAGTGAAATTGGTATTATTTATGTACTTGGAATTGATTTCCCGCATTATATACCGGATGAGACCCTATTGCGCCGTCTATTAAGCGGATAATATTTTAAATCCCATATACCGCGATAATTCCGTACTGGAGCGGAATTGGTGTTGTGCTAATGTTTGTGGATGCAGGGAAACAGGTTGGAGGGATCCAACTGGATTCCTCAACTGTATTTATTTATTTACAGATATTTTGATATTTGTTGATTATCATATCGATATATGATATTTGGATGTCGTGATCGACTATTTGGTGCTGCTGCATCATCGGATCCATTTCTGAAGTTTTAAAATAATGATTTTTGGTTTTAAAAGGAATTTTAAAGTGATTTTCAAAAGTATTCGTTTTATTAAATTTTGAATTGTTAAAATAAATAAACGTTAAAATTTCATTTTCATAAAAGTTATGATTTTTGGAAAATAATGCTTAAGTATGATTTTGAAATATATAAGCTTTAAATAACGATTTTTAAGTTATTAAAGGAATAAATTGGTTTAAATTGGGATTTTTGTATTATTAAAACGATGTATATAAAAGACTTATAAAATGGATATTTTATAAATTAAAAATATTGGAATATTAAAACGAGTTTTTTTATAAGTGTTAAAAAAATGAAACAAAAAATGGATTTCATAAGTGAACGAAATTTATAGGTTTATAAATTGTGAAGTTATAAAATGAATAGATTTTGTAAAATAGAAGATTTATAAGTAATTATCTTATAAATCGGATTTTGGCATTTAAATGAGATATAAATGGAATTTGTTAATAATGAGATTTATAAATCGAAGCTTATAAATAGAAATGGAATTTATAAACATTGTTTATAAATTCGAAATCAATTTAATTTGATAAATTGAATGTTGAAGTTTATTAAAGGAAATATATTCATGATTTTGGACAGTGAATACATTATTGAATAAAATGATCATGTTTGGCAGAATAAATATTATAAAATGAAGTTAATTATTTTAAAGATGTTTTAAAATGTATTATGAATCGAAACCCTAGATTTCAACATTTATTGTTGAAATAGACGTTTTTGAGAAATAAAAGGAAATGGTGGACTATAACACTGTTGTTATAGTAAATGGTTTCCGAAAGGAAATGTTTGTATAGTATTGGGATTTATATATCTATTTAAACTTTGAATCCCTATACTAGTAATTTTGGGTCGTCGTAACGATGTTTTACGCAACATTCGTTTTTGACCCAAATAAATGTGTTAAGAGAATGATTTCCTTAAGGAATGAAATATATACTAAATTTTGATTTAAGTATATCGAATATTTTCAAATGTTGAAAATAAATAGATTTGTGATGGACTTATTATTAAATAAGTATGGAAATATTTTTTCAATGTGAAATGAACGTTTTAGAATTTATCCTTGTAAGATAAATTGAAAGTGAATTTTGAAAATCGATTGAAAATCGTACATCATAGATATTTTGGGATTATAAATTCACTATGAATTTATAAAAGAAAGGGGAATTAGTTTAAAAATAAACGTTGATTTATTTTTAAAGTGTGGGAATAAATTTACAGATTTGGAACGTAAATATAAAGTAAATCGGTAAGGATTTATTTAAATTGGTTTAAATGAACCATGTTGAAATGAAAGTATTTCCGAGTAAGGGAAATGATTGAAATTTGTTTTCAAAAGTGATAAAGGATTGAAAAGTGATTTGAAAATTAGTTTTCAAATGTTTGAAGTGTGGGAAATTTTATATCTAGTAAAGATATTTTGGAAAGTAAATAATTGGGAAATTATTTGGAATTTGGTGATGTTGAGCATGCCTATTGATAGTTAAATAATCCGACTATCAATATTTCCCTTTAAATGGGTATTTGTTGTGATTTGTTTGAATTTGAATGTCACATTTATTTTTGAATAAGCGCTCACTATTCGGGTTAGCCGGCAAAGGACCTTGGGGTCGTATAACCCATTCTGAGTATGTGATACGTCGTTATGGATTGCATTTGAAGACCGGTGTTGAAGACCGGGTAATTGTGAAAACGATAGAATGACCTATCGATTGTTTCCGCACCGTTAGCTACGGTATGGAGATTTCCTTTGTGATGGGAAATTCGATCGGGTTTGTGAATACCCGGATTGCAAGGACTTCTTTGGAAGTGCCTTCGGTTACGTTCGATCCCGGAATGTACTTGTATGGATGTGTGTCTTACATTACAATTTGAGATGTAAAGCTGGTTTTTATAAAATATATTTCTGTTGGTGGCGGAGAATTTATTCTCTTAGCTTAACACCCTTCTCTGAGACGTACGAGCTCAGAGGTTATGTAGTTGATGGTTACTAGTGATACATTCCCAAGTTAGTAATGTGGCATATAAGTGCTATTGAGCATTTGTGAATTAAAGCACAGCTTTTATATAAAGCCTTGCTTTGTGAACGAGACTTCGTCAAGCCTCACAGACCGGTTGTGGTCGAAACAGGAATCGTGGCAGCAAGGTTATTTGGGGGTCGCACCTCCATAGGGTATGTCATTTCCTATCTGGATTATAAGTAGTATCATGGTATGGAGCCCAGATACTTACTTTGTGGACAACCTATATTTATTATTTTGGTGTGATGTTGATTACGAGCGCTCGGTTTAAGGTTCCAAAGGACCGGGGGTGACATACTCGTGTCAGTTGTTACTCAGTTAGGGGTAACCCGGCCTTGTGTAGCAGAGATCCGGTTTGGATCCGGGAACGTTTCTCCAGAGGCGTTCTATTTTACTTGGGAAGTTCCTTTGCCCGACCATTTGTTGGAAATCCAAAACAAAACAATACGTGCTTGTACGGTTTTAGTTGTAGAACCTGCCATTTAATATGGTAGCTATAGTAGGCATACCATCATGGTACGTATGCTGGCTAAGATTTATATTTTACTTTCGAAATGTTTTCTACACTATGAACTAGTAATAATATCAAATGTTCTTTTTAATGCGTATCAAGCATCTTTGACTATCATAAGGAGAAATCTCCTCCAATCCTGCGTTTGCATTGTGTGTGTGGCGGGAGACCTTATGATAGTTTCATTTTCAAAAGCATTGCGAATTGACTTTAAAAATATTCCTCTATTTTGTTTTTGAAGATAAAAATAAACTGTTTTGAGTTCTCACACCAGTCACATGACTGACTCGGAGTTTGTTGTTTTCCTTCCTAAACTCTGGGTGCCCACCAATTTCCACACGGGCAGTCAAGAGTTATGTTTATCAGGATATTCAGGAGTTGCTGGAGGCAAGCTGGATGACATGGCGTATTGTTAGTATATAGTATTTCTTTTCCACTGTTTGTTGTCGTTTGTTGTTGTACACTCTGATGATGTAATGAATTGTAATATGATGTAATGTAATAACTTATGTACTTCTTTGTTTAAAGATTATTTATTTATCTATTATATGTTGTTCCACTGCGATTATGAGATTCTGATATTGTTTTGTTCTGTTCTGTTCCATTCTATTTTTTGTCTTTTCTCTCTTCTTCTGTCTTTTTCTTCTTCTTAAACCCTCATGGTTCGGTTTCCCAGCATTCGATTGCTCGGCAGTTGATACAGTGAACGTATTGATGTCGATTTTCGGAAGTCGAAGAATCGGGTCCTGACAGGTGTCGCCTAGAAATCACGTCTTGAATAGCGATATCTCCTTAGATCTTCAAGATCCACATCCTATCCTTACAGTAGATGGATTAACCATTTATGTTTTATTTTATTTGATCTTTTTAATTGAGAGTTGAAATATTTTGGAAATTCATTTTCTTTGTTTTTCTTGTGCCATGAAAAGTTTGCATGAGAGAAAGAGAAAGAATGAATGAGAAGGAAAATGAATTGTACGTACAAAATGAATTAGAGAATATGTTTTATTTGAAAGAATGAAACGTCTTCCATTATTAAAACTTCCCTAATTAATTCCCTTGATTGTCTCTCTCTCCAATCCTTTCTTTACACTTATGTCATCAAATGACATGAAATTTCCATACATCATATCAGCAAATGGCATAAAATTTCTATAAATTATGTCATCAAGTGACATAAAATTTCCATAAATCATTTCTTGCAATTATCTTTAAATTACATCAATATCGTATATTAATGCGTGTAAATATAACTTTATAAATGCATCAAAATAATTACGAAAACTTCCAAACACCAAACAAAAAATAATTAATATTTCTCAAATATTAATTATTTTAATCAATTTACAACATTTTATGAATTGATTAAATCATGTGGGTTTTCATGGAATTCATCATAATGGTTGTACGACTCAAAGGTGTAAATTCAGTCAGTGATCAATATCGAACTATTCAAACATTAACGTTTATACATCAATTTATCGCTTACACATCTTTTGGTAAAATACAATTTTACTTATTATAAGAAGTACCTAATAGTAATAAATATTTACACCAATTCTCTTCATCAAAACTATTTCGCTTTGGAATTATGGAATTTGGTAATAATCAAAATTGACATATCATCCACATTCAATTTTAAAGCCTAAACACAAAGTCATTGGTTCAATAATAACAATTATTATTAATCGAAAAGCTCTAGTCAGAGAATTTGACTTTGAGTTGACTTCAGTTGACTATGATACTAACCTCATATAACTGAGGAGACGAATCCTTCATTGAAAAGTATTTCACTTCCAATGCTTTCACCCGACCCAACTATAGACATTCGATGGCCGTCGTGCAACGATTTTACTATAATCAAACCGGAGCTTCCATTTTGAAGATCACAGTATTCTCAAGTCGAGAGAACTATGTAAATTAGTCGCATTGATATTCTCTGCTTGAAATTAGTTATATTAACCAATAGAAAATTATCGAGTGAGTCGTTCCATAGTTATCCAATAGCTATCAGCATGTAACCCCTAGATGCCCCTAATAGTCATGAGTAATACAATGCCCAACACTTGGAGAGTGGATACATCGATATCCAGTCTCGATGCATCTTGACTAGGAACATTTAAAATGGTATATTTATTTCATTGAGACAAATTACTCACGGTTACAACACTTTGTAACTACTATGACAAAACATACGATTAATGGATTTTCAATTTAATATACTTTTAATAAAATTAATTAATTAATTAATACAACCACATTATATCAAATAAATAATAGAAATAAAATACCTTTATTTTGAACAAGATTGGTCAACGAGTTAGATATATATAACAGATTACATAATTGCCCCTAGGAAATGCCCCTAATTATACCAGATTAGTTATTTAGCGAAATTATAAGTATAAATTAGCGCATGTGTCATTTTAAGGGTTTTATTTGTTTATCATTTGATTTTTGAATTATTTGTGCAATTGTGTATTATTTTTATTATCAAATGAAATCTTGATTGTCTTCGTTTAATTGGTTGTTTTTCATTTTTAATTAAATTTTTTTTAAACACGAATTCATCACTATTGCTTTTCCTACATTTAAATTGATGCAGACCTTATGAATTGATTTTAATTTGATTTTTCCCTTTTAGCTATCAATGGCCTTTGACGATTTCCCTTGTTCATCGGGCCATAATTCGTCTGTTTTGGAGTTAGCCTAAGTTGTTCGCGAGGAAGTTAGGTTGAGGGTATCTTGGCTTGGTTTGAAATTTTGGGCTGCAAATTTAGGGTTCGTGCATCCTCTAAGCATACCATCTGCTCTTAAAGAGATATATGTCTCTCACCTCGGAACATATTCGATGTGGACTTTACCTCCTTTTAGATCTCTTCTTTAAAGAATGGTTAGTTACCGCTAGTCTATTCCCAATTCAGTTAGTCCATATATCTTATCACCTCCTAACATGTACCTCCATTCTATACGTTGAAAATTTAACTCCTCCCTCTTATCAAGAACTATTCTTTTCATATTCGATGCTTAAGAGCCTTACTTCCAGATGCATTGGGTTTTATTATATTCAAGCTACAAAATCTCTTTTCTCGATAACTCTATAGAAGACTTATGATGGGTGGGTTAATTTTATTTTGTTTTGAACTAGGATGACTTTGTTTCCTTATTCGAGGAACCTGGTACTTCCTTGCCCCTCATTTTCTTATAGCTCCCGAAATTTCTTTCCTTGCACTAACTTAAATTTTATTTTCCTTTAGTTTAATTTTCCTTATTTTTCCAAGGGCAAGCGACATAACATTTCATATCATAGAAGGAAAATGCTTAGTTACGATGCAGAGATATGTTAGTGTTCAAATCTCTTCGTGGAAGAACTGATACATTGACATAATTTCCTGCATCCACACCATCATTTTTGTCATTCTGTTTTTTCTATGATTTTAACGCGACTGCGCCGCGTGTTACATTTTAGTTACATGCACTTAGGTGTTTATGCCCCTTTTTCATTTTTTGATTTATTTGCATATTCATTTTAAGTATTAACTGCTATGTTACCTTAACTGCATAGGTACTATGTCGAGGTTGGCGACCGCCTTTGTAATGAAGAGACCGGAGGAGAAGAGAATTGGAGAGGACTTAGTGGCACTAGAAAATGTCCAGAAGCAGCCGAGGATAGATCCCCTCTTCTTATGCTTTAACCCCTATGATTATGATTCCTGCCTCTTCGATAAACGCGGTTTCATTTTTATTTCGCTTCTTAGTAATTCCCAGAGAAGGCGATGCTTTTGATCTCTAAGAGTAGATGGCGCTCTTGCTTATTGATGATGTTGTGATGCTGGACCCTACTTTATTGCCTCTTCTCCCATCGCCTACTGCGTATGTCTACTCTGACTTTTATCAAAGTCCTTTTTAGTTAAATTTATCAATAACTCTTGATTCACTTTCTTGGCATGCCATCTTTGTCATTTTCTAACTTTTCGCTGCTATAATGTTTATGTACTCAGGGTATGACTATTGGAATGGAGTTGCACAGACAATGCATTGCTAAAGGATGACATTATGGCTTAAGGATGACATACGATCAATGTTGGACATACAACTAATGTAGGACAATGCATGGCTTAAGGATGACATTATGGCTAGGGATAAAAAGGAAGTAGATATTCAATAAAGTTTAGAGGAACTTTCTAAGAAGTTCGATGACAAGGATTTGCATGCGTCCATGGCTAAGAAAGAAGCTAGGAGTTCGAGAAGGGCGGTGAAAAGGCTAGAGAGGGAGGTTGCTAAGATGGTGAAATGGCTTGACTCCACAGCTTTATATGCCCTTTATCATATTTATAGTCAGGTAAAAAGGCATTTCTTTCCAGATAAACTTGATGATATTAACGCTGAGATTAGTTTGGAATTCTTGGCAGACCCTAAGTTAGTTAAGGAGGCTCTTGAATATTACAGAGATTGGTGATGGAAGAGTTAAAGGGGGTTCTTGATTCCTTTTTAGAAGAAATGCAGATAGAGATTGTGCTTGATAATAGCGGGGAAGGGGTAGATACATCTAATGCTGGTGCACAGCCCAAGAATATTCGTTCAAATTTCCTTGCCAATGTAGAAGTGAACATTTGACTATTCTAGTTTTATGTCCTTTTGCTTTTTGGATTTTATCAAGCTTGTTTTTTCATGGTAGTATATGTGAATTGCCTATCTCATTTGTGCTTTTGGATACTTATTTGTAAATATAATGACTTGTAAACGAAGTTGCCTCCTACTTGTCTTTCTTTCATCTCTTTCTATATAGCTTAGTAGCATATTTTGAATTAGTGTTCTTCTTTCTTTGCTTTCTAAGTAAGCAAAAATGGGCGTTGAGAAACCTTTGTCGTTAAAGTTTAATGGGAAAATGATTTAGTTCAATGTTTAAGGAGCATATAAAGTGTTTTGATGAGCAGGAAACCAAGAGGTTTTCAACATGGGTTGCTTTTATATGCGTGAGGGAAACCGAACTTGAAAGGTCTATTGCACAGCTAAGGAAAGAGTCTTGAGAGCTTTTGATTAAAATCAGACAAGTTATTCATGAAAGAGATGAGATTTATGACTAGTACTGCATAAATAGGGTCCCTTATTAAAAAAGGGTCCCTTATTAAAAAATGAAATGCTTTGTTTAGGACACCTTCATTTGTTATGGTTTAAACATAAGCTTAGTCATGAGCAGTAGTAGTGTTTCTTCATGTACTTTTTTATTTGTAGGTGGACAATGTGCTTTTCACTTATTGTATATACGTACTTTATATTTGAGTGCCCATAGACTTCTTACTTAATTATTTTACATTCATAGGATGTCCCTATTTCTCCAATGAGGGTTGTATCTGTTGATCTTAATGAGTATTCCTAACCATGTCTTTGTAAGGGTCAGGCTACTTCAAATTTTTTCAAAAGTTATGGGACTCAAATTAGATTACTGGAAACTAATGATGCACGCCTCTTAAAATAAGAGAATGGCTATACAAGACATTCGTGAAGAACTACATTATAAATTTAGGAAGTAAACACGGCAGCTTGAGGAATTAAAACAAGCTAACGCTCGACAATATAATTGCACCATTAAGCAGCATTCGAACATAGAAGAATTAGAGAAGAAGCTTGAGTTTAATTTAGTTCACATCACTGACCTAGAAAAGTTGTTAAAGGATGCAGAGAGTTGTTATAGGGTCATCTACAAAGATGAGATCAAAAAACTTAAGGAAAAAATGATAAATTGTCTCAATTGGTCGCTATCCACCTATATAAGGAACACGACTCTAACGCTCTTCATACATGCGGCTCTTGTCCTTCCCTTGAGTATAGATGAGGATTAGGCTCCTCAATGAAATATGCAACTTATGGCATAATTTCGGAATAAATTTGATGAGTTGGAAGTTGTTCATGAAGAACGACATAAAGGTTCAACTGGTGGTGTGAAAGTATAGAGGTGTTCCTCCTACGATTTGTTTGACAATTTTCAAAGAAGACTGAAAGACAAAAGAGGAGGTCTTGAATGATTTTAAGCGCGTTCGTCGTACTTTCATTAAGCGGATTGATTTTCTTGAAGAATAATATACTGCACTCGGATTCTACCACAATGACCTTGGCTAACTCTTCCTCCCATCCAAATTCACTTATGTGGCATTATCCAATTTGGTTTGGAATCTTAAAAATGAAAGGGTTAAGCTTGTCATGGCATAGGTTTCCCTAAAACATGTGGTTGATGCCTTTACACAATTTACACTGACCTTAGACTTAAGTTTTCTATATAATCTGCCAACTATATGTTTAATGAACGCGACCTCCGTAACCACTTGGGGGGCCAACTACCATCCCCGTGCAAATTTTTGTACCGTCCAGTGCCACTTATAAGTAGTAATTTCTATCCAAACAAATCTCCCCGAGCTTTCAAATTCTTGAAGAGGTATAATCTTGCCCCCAGCATTGGCCTCTCGAAGATAGGCTGGCGCTCAGAGATATCTCTGCGATAGAAGAATTATTGTCAATAATCCCTCTAAGTCGGATTCCGACTCAGTGTGATTCATACGGTAGAGGATTAAGTGTAAATCAAGATAGGTTATAACTTCTGAGTTTACCTGGCGATCTCAGCATTGCTATTGTCTCAATTTCTTTTGTGATGGGCTGCTCTACCATGTTCTTTCCTTCTATGATTGTTTCATTTTCTTTTCCCTTTTTTCATACATGTCATGCACTAGGCATGGTATGCTCCATCATCGACATTGACTAGTTGTATTTTGAATTTGAAGTCAGGTTGTTCATTTACAATCCTTTTTTGATCATGCTCATTTCTTTTAATAATTAGTTAGGACTATCTAATATGCCTACTTCTAGCACAATATGTGGCTAATAGGCTGGGCTTTAGGGCTGAAGCTCATATAATTTGCAAATACACAAAAAAGAAATTTTACAAATGGATTTTTATACTAGTTTTGGCCATCTACTATCCCTACATCCAGTTAATATTTTTAATTCTTAAGTTGATCAGTAATGATCTTGTTCATGTTAATAACAAAGGGAAACGCATCTCAAACATAATATGGTCTGAGGTACTCAATGTTCCAGGTTGTTGTAACCAAATTTACATAGGTCCAGAGAGATGATATGCTCCATTTGACATTGCTTTTGTGATAACTAGTTGCCCTTCCTAATTTGGGCCTAGCATCCCTTCTACAATATCCTTAGTCTTAGCCATCACTTTTCTAATAACCCGCATTTTTGGCACCTAGATTCAACACCCAAACAGCCGTCTGTACTCGAGAACCGAAAATACGAGTCATTAGGGTATAGAGTTTACATCAGCATACGTCAACACACATGATATAATGTTATCACCCCTATTTCATATGTAATTGATCATTTGACGTTACATATAAGGTTTTACACGTATACGTATATGATTAATTAATCATTTCATATGTTATTAATCATTCAATTATTTAAACTATAGTCGTTTGGTAATAATATTTTTTTTTCTAATTTTGCTATTTTCTAATAATACTCATACGTTAGCACCTAAGAATCAAAAACTATTAGAGAAATAGATGGATTTTTTCTAATCAACCGTCAGATCAAAAATAAACTATCTATTCAAAGAAACTCTTTGGAATAGCAACTTAAAAGTACACAGTTTACATTGTATATAAGGTGCGTGTAAACAATGTGTTATGTGGTCGATCTTTTTCACTCTATCTCTATCTTAGGCGAGCATTTTTATTAGGTGAGAATTCCACTTAGACTTAGGATTTTGATTGCTATGATTGCATTGGTTGAACATATTATGATTTCTCCTGCTTGGATGTTTACTTAGTGGTAGGTTATAGATGTAATGACCCAGATTTTTTGAACAGTTAATTTGAGATACTTAAATAGATTTAAATATTTGATTTGGATTATGAATTGATTTTGGATATGGAAAGTATGGTTTTCATTTATAAAGTAAATTAAGGATCTAAGATATATTGATTTATTGGAAAATTCGACCTTTGAATTATATAATTGGTAATTGGGTAAAATATAAAATCTAGAGTTTTAAGCCTGTTAAAAATAATTTGAAGGCTTGTAAAATTTATATTGATAGTGCTAAGGATAATAGAAGTTTTAAAATTGAATTTAATAGTGATTTGTTCAGTTTTGAAATTATATCGTTTAAATTGATATTTAGAAATAGCCTTCCGAGGCATAGTCTTGGAATTTGACGAAACTAGTTCCATTGAATCCGTAATAGAGTATTATTATTGGATTTTGATTTTCGTAGTGTTTGGAGTTGTCGTTTGGCCGTACGATACGTAAACGCATTGAAATTTATATCGGAAATTTAATATAATAACGGATCCAAAGAGCTATCTTCTCCATACGATCGAATTAGGACTCGAAACATTTTCCATTGTGTTTGAAATAGAGGTTTAACATTATAAACGCCTAGCGGCATGCCTCGGTAGGATGTGGAGATTTTGAGTTGCATTTATCCAATCGATTTAAATTAAAATTTAAATATAATACACATGTACTGTTTGACCAGTCAAAATCCCTTCACATCAAAAACTTTTCCTTCTTTTCAGGATACTATAGTTGGTTAATTCAATTACGTTACCATCTAATCCCGTCTCCTCTTTGGAACCAGGCAGAAAGAGAAAAAATATATAAGTGTAGTTCTATTCCCATTTCTGCAAGTGTAAACATCTTCCCTACCCTCTTCCTTTTTCCCAATTTCGAAATGCCCAGAGAAAAAATAAAATAAAATCGAAACCAGGAAAAACGGCATAACGTAATAATCGATTTTCGAAATCTTATATCCCTCACAATCTTGTTCGTTAAAGAAAATAGTGAATCGAAGTCGATTTCGACTTGGAAGAATCTTGTTCGATCCAAGGGAAACTGCGAATGGATCGCGAATCACAAGAGGAAGGGGAAAGTTTCAAAACCATCACAAGTCCATTCTCGTGTACTCGCGAGTAGTTGAAGGCGTAGATAGAAGGGTCGCGGCGTCGCCTGGAGTTGCGTTGTGACGCGATCGATGGTGGGGAGGGAACTCGACCTGGAAGAGGCTAGCGGTGACAACTCGAAGCGATCGAAGTGAAGTTACAGGGTGGGTTGTGCTCGAGTCTGGTTGCAGTAATGTAATTAAATTTTATTTTAGTTAAGTAAGTTTAAAACTATTTGAATTCGATTTGTTCATTATTAATTATCAGAATATATATGTATATAACTCAGTATATTGTTTTTCAATAAAGAATGTTTACTGTTTAGTTTTAAAATTCCAGAGTCTAAATTATATATATATGTACAAGGAATTTATATAAGATTTTGGAAGAAAATTATATAAGGAATTGGTGATAAAATTGTACGATTGACCTATTTAATTTATTTTAGTTACTAAAAGATTTTTAAAGGGAAATTATTAGTTTAATTTAAATTAAATTACTAGTAAATTAAATTTTGTTAATGGTAATAAAATGTGTGGTTAATTAAATTATCAAATGGAAATTTAATTATTCAATTGACTCGAATATTAATAAAACATCTAATATTTATACAAGGTCTTAAAATCATGGAAAACAAATCGAGATGGAATGGATTGCAAATCAATAACAAAGGTGAGTTAATCTCACTCATTTGGGTAATATTTAAATTTAAATGGTTAAATTTAAATAATTAGTTGAATGATTGAATTGATTTGATGTGCTATATTATGTATAGTACTATATAGTATATATTGGAGTGATTGATTTCCTGCATTTTATAGCGGATGAGACCCTATGCGCCGCATAATAGCGGATGATATTATATAAACCCATATACCGCGATATTCCACCTCGAAGTGGAATTGGTATTTTATATTATGCTAACATCTGTGAATGCAGGGAAACAGGTTGGAGGGATCCAACTAGATTCCTCAAATTTATCTAGATTGTTTAATATTCTATGATATGTTTTATGCGATAATCTGTGATAGATTAAATTGGTAATTCAAATTTTGGATGGTATGGTTTGATTTAATATATTTTGGTATACTGAGTTATCAAATCTATAGAATTGGATTTTTGAAAAGAAAATAGAAGAGTGAATTTTTAAGTAAAATAATTATAGAGAATTTGAATAAATTTAGGAATGAATTGGAAAAGAATAAAAGTGATTTTAAAATTCTTTTAAATAAATTTCGATTATGGAAAAAGGGATTTTGAATAAACAGAGGAATAATGAATTTTAAAACTTAAGTGATATTATTTAAAGGAATAAAGAATTTATTTAAAATTTCAAGGTTTAAATTTATTTAAAAGGATAAAGAAGGAATTTGGGAAATCTGAAATTGGTATTTTCAGTTAAAAGATTTTAAATCATAATTAAGAAATAAAATCAGAAGTTAATGGGTTTTGAATAAATTGAGTAAGTAAAGGAATTTATTTAAAAATGGAATAATTTGGAAATCAATTTGAAAATTGATTAAGTGTTTGAAACCAGGATTTTAAAAGGAAGTTGAGACTATGAAACTTATAAACTGGGTTTATAAAGTGAAGTAATATATCAGTGGATATTTGGAAGGATAAATTCACGGTGGAAATTTATTAAAGGAATGGGTAAATTTGTTTAAAAATAAATAGTGATTTATTTTTAAAAGATGTGAAACAGAAGCTTATTTCCCTTGATAGCCAAGTACGTTTTCAAAGCAAATTTTTAAGTATAAGTTAAAAGTTTTAAAAGCATGTTTTAGAAAATTTATTATTTTTAAATGTTTAAATTTTAAAGTAAGCATTTTTCAAATTTATCTTAGTAGCAATTATTTAAAGGTGACTTGGTATTATGTTCTAAAAAGAGAAAAATTTAGTTTATATTTTAAAAAGTAGTATTATTTTAAATATTCTTAGAGTATATATTTTTGAATAAAGTATTAAAGTAGTTTTTAATTTAAATGGTTTAAAGTGTATTATATAATAAAGTGTTTAAAATTATTTGAAAAATCTAAAGTATTTGTACTTGGTGTTTTCAGTGGAAATAAATATTTGGGAATTCATTCCATGAGAAAAGTGTGGTTTGAAAATTGTTTTCAAAGGATTGAAAAGTGGAAATATATCTTGTGAAGATATTTTGAGATTAATAAATAATTTAGGGAAATTATTTATGTTTGATGGTTGTTTGTGAATGTTGTTTGATAGTTAAATAACCGACTATCAGTATTGGCCAACGCCCTGATCAATTTGAAGAGACCGAAATCGGGTTTGCTACATTACAGCATGATTGTGGGTTCCTGCTTTGCGTTTGGTGGTGAATGAGAGACTCTTGCCCCTACATGTCCCTTTGAGTGGGTTGGTTTGCAGGTGCTTACAGTCGAGAGGCTGGCCGTAAAAGCAAATCCGAGGTACTAATGAAAGCCACGGCAGGGCTGGGATGAATGAAAAGCCTACCAGTCGAGTGGCCGCTGTCGATGGTAGAAAAGCCTAGACCATTTCACTTGGTATCAGAGCTGAAGGTTAAGCGAGAACCTTGGGTCTCGTGGGGATTACTCATTAAATAAAGTTCAGTACTCTAAAATGAGTTTAAGTGTATTAATAAATATGAGCGCGTATTTGTTAGTGAATATAAAAGTTGTTTTATATTGTGTTGACTTATAAGCCGAGTGTTTATAGATTCTGGTCGATATGTGGGATGCCATGTCATCGATAGGAGTCTCTAAACTCTTAAATAAGAAAAACCGACACGGTATTGTTTCAAAATAGAGTAAATGAAATAATTTTACCCAAATTATTTTTGTATATGAAAGAAATAATTTTTGTGATATATATGGTTGCTTGATTATTAGGAATGATAATATTAAATTATTATCGTTGTTGTGTAAAATTGAATAAGAAATTGAAATCATAACCGAAAGCTAAGAAATAAATTCATATACGAATGTGAATTATAATTGAAATGAGGTAAATTCCAGAGAATGTTGGATATAGAATTTAAAATTCAAAATTTTGGGAAAGGTCTAAATTCTTTTGGGTTTGAAAATGGCTTTCAAGGGTTTTGGAGAAATAATAGTAATACTATTTGGGAAATATTTTTGAATTGGGTATGAAATCTTGTGAGAGTTGAAATTTAGAAATATTTGAAATTTTTTGAAAGGATAAAAGCACTAAACTCTTTTCGGTCGCTAGAAAATAACTTCGGTGATGACTGCAGCATCATCGGTGTTCATTTTCGAGTTTCCAAAGGGGGAATTGCTGCTTGAATGTTTTAAGTAGGAGATGTTTGCAAACTGGGTTTGGTTTTGAAATTCAAAGAGGTAATTGAATTTACCAAAGAATTTTGGATATAATTGATTTCAAATGATTTTTTGAAATACTTAAAAGATTATTAAAGGCTCTAGAATTAGTTTAAAATGTTTCGAGTGTCCAAGTAATGGTTTAAAGTCTAGAGGTTTAACTAAAAATGTTATGGATTATAAGCAGGTTTGGAAATTTATAAAGTTTGAAAATTTCCTGGAATGAAATTAACTTGTAAAAAGTTAATAAGTTAGAAGAGTAAGTCGAATTAAATGAACTCAAGCTAAGTCTAATACTATTGTGATTAGATTTGAATCAAAGTTGAAATATAATTGAAATGGAACTGTATCACATGGTGGATACATTAAATGAAATTAAGTTCTTACTTAATAAAATTTAAATGGATTGTGAAGTCTAAAGAATAGTATGAGGTTAGATTTAACTGGAGTTTAGTTAAATAAGATTGAATGGGAATAAATATATTCCGATGACTTATAAAAGAATTGAAAACCACTGAATAAAAATATATATACTTGACTAAATTAAATATATGATCCCGAGTTAAAGGGTAAAATGTGGAAGGGATTGATTGTAAATGGAGGAAAGTATGGATATAAATAAGTTTTGACTTATAAAACATAGAAGTAGAGTAAATAAGCCAAAATAAAATTGTTCTGAATTTTAGGAAATGAATAAAAATCCAAAACTTGAATTATAAATAGATTGAACTCAAGAAGATTTAGTTAAGTGATTTTTGAAGGAAAAAAAATCAAATATTGAATTAAAAGTGGGGAATGAACTAATTTGAATAAATTAGTTAAGTGAGTATGTTAATGGAATTCTGGTTGGTTGGTTAAAAATTGAATTATGAGTTAAAAATGGATTTTTGTGAAGTCAAACTTGAGTTATAAATTAAATCCAACTTAGAAGTGCTAAGTGAATTGAATATGATTGAAATATGGTGAAATGAAATGAAGTTGGATTAAAACAAAAATGGTTTGAATTGCAAATAAAATTCAAAGGAGTGGAAATAAAAATGGAATGGTCTTGTTGTTAATAAAATAAGTTCGGAAGTGAAATAAAGATGTAAAATAAAGTTTTAAATGGATTGAATGAATATACTAATTGAATTAAATAGAACGGAATTTAATTGGAAATGGATATGAACTTAAGTTGTTGACTTAAGCAAATTGTTAAATGGTTGTTGGTTTATGAAATGGTTTTGAATGGAACCTATTTGAACGATGAAATGGAATGTAAGTAAATAGATAAAATTAAAAATGAAGTGAAAATGAGATTGCATGGATTGTGAATAAATTTAAAATGGAATGAAATTTATATAAATTGAGTTGAGATCAATTTAAAATGGTTAAAGCTTAAGTAATTATTTATTCACATGAATATCGCCAATTTGCATAAGAATAAATTGTCGTTTGACGCAAATGGAAGTAAATAAAATTCTATGAATTAATGGAAAGTAAATAAGTGTTAGTGAGTTGCATATATTTTATACTTACATGTTTGAATTAAGTAAGTACATGTACAGAGAAGCCGTATGGCTGGATTTGGATGCGTAAAATGATAAATAAATAAGCCGCTTGCTTAAAAATGCTAAACAGAGGTACGCCTACGCAATAAAAGTTAGGAAATATGAGCTATTGGTTGTTTTTTTGCTTTTCCGACCGTGTGGGTCGATGTATATATTTATATCTCTTGTCAAATTGCAAAAGCTCCTCCGTACAAAGGAGACTCTGCCAAAAAAATTTGAAAATTTTGGGAGTTAGAAAAATTTTGAAAATTTTTAGGAAAATTTTTGTTAGCGACAAAACGATTTCAAATTGGAATTGAAATAAGGGATTTTGGAAATAAAAATTTAATCTAATTGTTTAGTTGGAACTAAAGGATTAGAAATTGGATATGAGATTTTCACTAAATGGGTTTTTAGCAAGTTAATGGATTGAGGCATTCGTCTTCCTTAGCAATTTCGGAGATGAAATTCTTTTAAGGTTGGAGGAATGTAACGACCCGGATTTTTTGAACGGTTAATTTGAGATATTTTAATGGATTTAAATATTTGTTTTAGATTATGAATTGGTATTGAATATGGAAAGTATGGTTTTCATTTATACAGTAAATTCAGGATCTAAGATATATTGATTTATTGGAAAATTCGACCTTTTAATTATATAATTGGTAATTGGATAAAATATAAAATCTGGAGTTTTAAGCCTGTTAAAAATAATTTGAAGTCTTTTAAAATATATATTGATAGTGCTGAGGATAATAGAAGTTTTAAAATTGAATTTAACGGTGATTTGTTCAGTTTTGAAATTATATCGTTTAAATTGATATTTTGAAACAGCCTTCCGAGGCACAGTCTCGGAATTCGATAAAACTAGTTCCATAAGATCCGTAATAGTGTATTATTATCGGATTTCAATTTTCGTAGTGTTTGGAGTTGTCGTTTTACCGTACGAAGGGTAAATGCATTGAAATATATATCAGAAATTTAATATAATAACGGATCCAAAGAGCTATCTTCTCCGTACGATTGAATTAGGACTCGAAACCTTTTCCATTGTGTTCGAAATAGGGGTTTAACATTATAAACGCCAAGCGGCAAGCCTCGGTAGGATGTTGAGATTTTGAGTTGGATTTATCCGGTCGATTTAAATTTAAATTTAAATATAATACACATGTACTGTTTGACCAGTCGAAATCCCTTCACATCAAAACTTTTCCTTCTTTTCAGGATACTGTAGCTGGTTAATTCAATTACGTTACCATCTAATCCTGTCTCCTCTTTGGAACCAGGCAGAAAGAGAAAAAAATATAAGTATAGTTCTGTTCCCATTTCTGCAAGTGAAAACATCTTCCCTGCCCTCTTCCTTTTTCCCAATTTCGAAATGCCCAGAGAAAAAATAAAATAAAATCGAAACCAGGAAAAATGGCAGAACGTAGTAATCGATTTTCGAAATCGTATATCCCTTACAATCTTGTTCGTTAAAAAAAATAGCGAATCAAAGTCGATTTCGACTTGGAAGAATCTTGTTCGATCCAGGGGAAACCTCGAATGGATCGTGAATCGCAAGAAGAAGGGGAAAGTTGCGAAACCATCACGAGTCCATTCTTATGCACTCGCAAGTAGTCGAGGGCATAGATAGAAGGGTCGCGGCATCGCTTGGAGTTGCGTTGTGACGCGATCGATGGTGGGAAGGGGACTCGACTTGGAAGAGGCTAGCGGCGGCAACTCGAAGCGATCGAAGTCAAGTTACAGGGTGGGTGTGTGCTCGGGTCTGATTGCAGTAAGATAATTAAATTTTATTTTAGTTAAATAAGTTTAAAACTCTTTGAATTCGATTTGTTCATTATTAATTATCATAATATATATGTATGTAACTCAGTATATTGTTTTTCAGTAAAGAATGTTTGCTGTTTAGTTTTAAAATTCCGGAGTTTAAATTATATATATATATATTTATGTACAAGGAATTTATATAAGGGATTTGGTGATAAAATTATACGATTGACCTATTTAATTTATTTTAGTTACTAAAAGATTTTTAAAGGGAAATTATTAGTTTAAATTAAATTAAATTATTAGTAAATTAAATTTTGTTAATTGTAATAAAATGTGTGGTTAATTAAATTATCAAATGGAAATTTAATTGTTCAATCGACTCGAATATTAATAAAACACCTAATGTTTATACAAGTTATGAAAATCATGGAAAACAAGTCGAGATGGAATGGATTGCAAATCAATAACAAAGGTGAGTTAATCTCACTCATTTGGGTAATATTTAAATTTAAATGGTTAAATTTAAATAATTAGTTGAATGATTGAATTAATTTGATGTGCTGTATTATATATAGTACTATATAGTATATATTGGAGTGATTGATTTCCCGCATTATATAGCGGATGAGACCCTATGCGCCACATAATAGCGGATGATATTATATAAACCCATATACCATGATATTCCACCTAGAAGTGGAATTGGTATTTTATATTGTGCTAACATCTGTGGATGCAGGGAAACAGGTTAGAGGGATCCAACTAGATTCCTCAAATTTATCTAGATTGTTTAATATTCTATGATATGGTTTATGCGATAATCTGTGATAGATTATATTGGTAATTCAAATGTTGGATGCTATGGTTTGATTTAATATATTTCGGTATACTGATTTATCAAATCTATAGAATTGGATTTATGAAAAGAAAATAGAAGAGTGAATTTTTTAAGTAAAATAATTATAGAGAATTTGAATAAATTTAAGAATGAATTGGAAAAGAATAAAAGTGTTTTTAAAAATTCTATTAAATAAATTCCGATTATGGAAAAAGGGATTTTGAATAAACAGAGGAATAATGAATTTTAAAACTTAAGTGATATTATTTAAAGGAATAAAGAATTTATTTAAAATTTCAAGGTTTAAATTTATTTAAAAGGATAAAGAAGGAATTTGGGAAATCTGAAATTGGTATTTTCAGTTAAAAGATTTTAAATCATAATTAAGAAATAAAATCAGAAGTTAATGGGTTTTGAATAAATTGAGTAAGTAAACGAATTTATTTAAAAATGGAATAATTTGGAAATCAATTTGAAAATTGATTAAGTGTTTGAAACCAGGATTTTAAAAGGAAGTTGAGACTATGAAACTTATAAACTGGGTTTATAAAGTGAAGTAATATATCAGTGGATATTTGGAAGGATAAATTCACGGTGGAAATTTATTAAAGGAATGGGTAAATTTGTTTAAAAATAAATAGTGATTTATTTTTAAAAGATGTGAAACAGAAGCTTATTTCCCTTGATAGCCAAGTACGTTTTCAAAGCAAATTTTTAAGTATAAGTTAAAAGTTTTAAAAGCATGTTTTAGAAAATTTATTATTTTTAAATGTTTAAATTTTAAAGTAAGCATTTTTCAAATTTATCTTAGTAGAAATTATTTAAAGGTGACTTGGTATTATGTTTTAAAAAGAGAAAAATTTAGTTTATATTTTAAAAAGTAGCATTATTTTAAATATTCTTAGAGTATATATTTTTGAATAAAGTATTAAAGTAGTTTTTAATTTAAATGGTTTAAAGTGTATTATATAATAAAGTGTTTAAAATTATTTGAGAAATCTAAAGTATTTGTACTTGGTGTTTTCAGTGGAAATAAATATTTGGGAATTCATTCCATGAGAAAAGTGTGGTTTGAAAATTGTTTTCAAAGGATTGAAAAGTGGAAATATATCTTGTGAAGATATTTTGAGATTAATAAATAATTTGGGGAAATTATCTATGTTTGATGGTTTATTGTGAACGTTATTTGATAGTTAAATAACTGACTACCAATATTGGCCAATGCGTTGATCGTTTCGAAGAGATCGGGTTCGGGATTTATTTCCTAAAAACCACTTCAATCCGGTTCGTACGTTTTCGTTTGGAAAACAAGAGTTTGGATATGAAGGTGGAGCAGTGAAGTGCAAGGGCTAGTCGCTACTAATCCCGAGGATGATTCCAAAATGGATGTAGTAGGAGTAGTGCCATCGATTTCGTTCGAACCCGGGACGGACTTGTATGGATGAATGCTTTCAGAATATCGTCAGGAGGACGATGAGCATTCCAAGAGATGTGTTCTAAAAAGGTAACGCTTCGCCTCAAGCCTCATCAACCGGGAATGACTGAAAATCAGGGGATATGCAGCAAGGCTAAGTGGGTAGCACTCATTAGGGTGAGTTCGTCCCTTTCTAGATGTCCCTTTTATTCGGCTTAGTGGTGCGGTTGCTGATCTCAACCATGGGGTGATCTTACTCAGGATTATCCAGTAAGGGGTAGTCCCGGTCTTGTGTTGCAGGGGATTTAGGGTGGATCCTCGGTACGCTGATCTAGACCAAGTACTATGATAGGTGGTGCCACAGTGCCTAGTCATTAGTTGGAAATCCATTCTCCCTACGCGCCTGTACGGTTTTGATTGTGCCGAACTATTGCTGAAACGTGAGATGCAAGCATTTCAGCTAGATTCTATTTTACTTTCTATAGACACTATTATAATATCAGACGGATTTGATAAAAAGTGTTTTGGCTATCGTAAGGTAAAAACCCGACATGTTTATTTGTGGTGTGGTCTTACGGGATGCCTTTGTTTTCAAAGGATTTTGAAACTTTAATAATCAGATTGAGTGTGATTTTCTCACGCTGGTATTCCAGACTAACTCAAGTGTTATTTAACTATAATGCTTGGGCCAGGCTGGCTGTTATAGATTACAGGAAAGGATGCTGTGGAGCTCAGGAGACGAGCTGGATGACGATACGTACTTCCGTACTTGTTTTGAATATTCTGTTTTGTTGATTAGCTGTGTATTCAGTTTTGTGAGCACTAGTTATGATTACTATCCAATTGTGTGTTATGTGTGCTCTGATGATGTAATGTATAAACAGATTTGCTTTTGTGTAAAGATCAGTTATCATCTATTATATTTTATTCTGCTGCGATGGTTAGATTCTGTTGTTGTTCTACTTTCTTCTTCTACCTCCTTCTTCTTAACCCTAATGGTTCGTATTTCCATTCACTTTGAGTTGATATGATGGAGAATAGTGTTGACTCAAGATGTACGGAACTGCGGGTCGTTTCAGTAGAACTTAAGATGGAATATTTGGATAATTGAGGAGATGATACTTTGAGTACTAAAACTTATTGGATATTGGGAGATATGATATCATAAGCATAATGATACCACTTGAGTTTGATTAGCATTTGGATGGAAGATGTGTTATGTTCACCGGATTATGCCGCTAGACACTTTAGATGTTCTTAGGTGAAGGAGAAATAATATGATGATTTAGGTCTTTTGGACTTATTCAAGTGGCCGACCACTTTTAAGTTGCCTTACCTTAATAATCTAAAAGATGAGTTAAGGAATATACTGCTGGATAATTTAGGTATTAATTATATGCATTTAGAAATGGTATGAGAGCCTGCAATTTGTATGGGCGTGTTGGTGCTAAGGCTACCCGTTGTTATGCGGTATGACATTAATGATTTGAAATGGTAGTGGAGATTATGAAAGTTGTGATATACATCTACATTTGTAATTGATGTTTAAGAAAGTGTATATGCCAGTAATAGAGTCTGGTAGGTTTAGTTTGAAGAATGATTTGGTTTGGTTTAATTGAAAAGTGAAGGAGTAGAACCGATTTTTTAGTTCGATTTCTTTTTAAACATTTTTCATTTGATTATAGTGTAGTTTATGTCTAAATTTGGCTAAATTATTGATTGAAATCATTGTTGTTTCTATTTATGTATGGATTCATCATTATTTGGATATGTTTCGTATGTGGCGATTTTATTATTTGTTTGTTATATATATGTTTACCATATGATATGCTATTGGCTGTGCATTTTATATGATTGCCCTAGGATGCTCGCGTCATGCTTTATATGTCATATCATTTCATATAAAGGCCCACATGTTAGATATTTGCATATATAATGTCATATATTATTTGCATACATATTATGATGCTATATTATAGGTTGCATTTCATAAAGTACACAACCACCACTATATATATAAGTTGATAGACAAACGTGCATCGATGGTTTTAATTTCTGATTTTTGTATGTTATGTATGAATGCTTGGTTTGGTTGTTTTTTTTGCATGAATGATTGTTTAAATAAATAGTTGCATGTTATATATGTGTGTGATATAAAAAAAATATGACACATTCTTAGTTCACTGGGAATTTCAGCACCAAATTTTTTAAGGGGAAAGAATGTAATACCCCGAAAAAATTGTGTATAGTTTTAGTAAAATATTTAAATTATGAAATCGTGAAAAATATTGGAGTCAATGAATTAATTAAATAAACAAATTATAAAAATGGGAAAAATGGTAATTTCACGAATGATAGAATTAGGCGATGAAACTATTGCCATTGCGATCGTCTCGTTTTTCTGAGCCATACAGTATACTTATTTGTCACATTTGGATGTCGTATGAAGAAGATACGACCGAAACAAGTTTTGGAGCTATGTGGGCTTTAGGCTTCGGTTTTTAGGCTCCTGATTTTGAGTAAGTAGTTGAAAGTTTCCCTCCTTTGACTTATGTTATAACAAAACGTATGTAACTTCTCATTTCATAAAAATACTTTATATTTTTCTTCTTCCTTATCTCCTTCTTCTCAAAACCAACCAAGAATCAAAATGCTATATCTTTCCCATATCTTAACGAAATTTCATGAAGCTAGCAGCAATGCCAAGCTATAGAAGAGGGCTACAGATCTAAAATAATTGAGGAGTGAAATTTAAAGTATGAAAATGTAGTAGGCCTGGACAGTGAAGGAAAATGGCGAATTTTGAAGCATAGTTTTCTAATTTCATTGTCAATATTCAAAAGAGCATGTCTACTTCATTTCTCAACGGATTTGCAAGAAACCAGTGGACAAACGAAGCATATAAAAAGTACTATGCATAATACTGAGTTCGGTGGTAGAAATCGAAAGGTTGAAGGTGCCGCTAGGTGAAATAGTAACGAAATCCCATAATCCATTCACTTCTGTCAATATCTTGATTCAAATTGACGTATCTTGTTTGTATCTTAACAGAATTTTGTGATCCACTCCTCGAAACGACCGTATGGATAATAACTATGGTATGGAAAAGAAGTTAGGATGATATTAAAAAAATTTGGTAGGAAATTTGAAGAATAGCGAAGGCATGACTAATAATTGGCGGTCTCTGTGAGTGATCTATGCCTGAATCTTCGTATAATGCAATTTTAATGTTACAATATGGTTTTTTGGCTATGCTTAGAGTGGTAATTGATCTATATACACCAAACTTTTAATTAATTATGGTTGGGAGGTGTAAAGACCCACCTTTTTGGGTAGTTGAAATCGACAATAAACCACACATGTCAGACTCAAACCATTCAAAAGGGAGGATTGTTAATGGGGTAAATAAGAAAAAAGTAAAAAAGAAAATAAAAAACAAAACACAGAATCTCGCAGCAGAATGTCAAAATATAATAATCAAATTAACAGTTCATGAAATTATTTTACAAATAACATTTGATTACACTTTTACAAATTCAAATCAGAGTTATACATACATCATAAATGAACAAATAATGCAGTGGAACACAAAATGTAGCGGAATAATAAATAGCGATAACATACTGAATCTTCATCTTCGTTCACTAGAAAGTAGTCTTCAACACTGGAAAACTCATCATGACCCGAGCATAATGAAAAACAATACACTCAAGTCAGAACTAAAAATTCCTATGTAAGTCAAATCAACCTCAAATAAAAATACGAGTGCAATGGCTTCAGAGATGTTACGGGATTTTTCATCCCTGTCAAGTGTACAACGTGAGTGCAATAACTTACGAGATTTCAAATAATTCAAAATACCAATTTTAACCACTTTATTTAAAATAAAGTCAAAGTTTAAATTAAGAACTTAAACTTTTTAAATAATTCAGTTTCAATAAATAATCCAAATTCAAGAAATTGTTTGGGTATACATCATTGTAATACATAATTTAAATGTCTTAATTATCCAATTCTAAAATGATTTAGAGGACCATTTAAATGATGTCAATAATGTACAAGGTGATAACAGGGACATATAAAAATAAATAAACAACCATACACCCAACATATTAATCAATAAGCATCCATTTCAAACAGCATCCAAATTAACCAATATATTTCAACATAAAATAGTTATCAATATCGGGGTTTAATTATCAATTAGATTCCAATATAAAATTAAATGTCAATTCAGATTCAATATCAATTCAATTGTCAACTTAAATCAACAAACAGCAATAAAAAAAATTATATATCACATCACATATTTTATTTAACTTGCAATGTAATTTTTAGTATTAAGTGAGTGGGTTAATCACTCACCTTTGATTTATAGCCAATTGAAAACTATTAAAATCCCAAAATTTCAACGGTCTCCATATTCAATCATACTAGTTTCATGTTGTTTTGAATTTTGATACGAACCCAAAGGAAAAAAAAAGCGCATTAATCGAAGTTCATATGCGGAAGATATTCAAGTTATAAGAATATTATGGAAATGAAATATAAACCATGTATACACATTTTAATAATAAAATGTAATAAGTAAGTTACTCACATTAAGAATGTTAAAGCCTGCTCATATTCCTAAATTCTAAAGAATCAACGAAAACAAATGACACGATGGGTCACACATGGAGGAAAGGGGCTTTAGGAAATGGATTTGTAAACAAATTGAAAAGATTGGCTTCATGAAAATAAGTTGGTCACATTTGTTTGTTTTTTCTTTTTTTTAGAAGAGAAAGAAAACTTTAGGCAAAAGAAATAATGGACGCACATTTTGAAAATGGAAAGCTAGAAGAAGAGATTTATGAAATAGGAAACGAATATAAAGCACGTTTGCAAATTGGAAAATGAAAGGAAAGGATACAAGAAGATGTAAATTTGCAAAATAAAAAGAGTCTAACATGCAGGTAATTAACAAAAGATAAAAGATACACATTGGAATTTGATAAGACATGTTTACATGGCAAGCAAATCTTTTGGTAAAAAATACATTTGCTACCTCAATTAATTTCATCAACACACCTGTAACATTTCAAGGCAAGGCTCGTGTGTAAATAAATAAAACTTACTGAAAAACCAAAAGAGGCATGTAATTAATAAAAGAAAGTAGTAATAAAACAAAATAAAATAAATGAAAGCGACGATTTAAACTTAAGAACGTAAACTGGACATAGAAATCACAAATCTAATATAAGAAAAAACAGTTCATTTGAACATATTTTATTAACCCTAATACGCTCAAATTTACACACATATATGTATTTTTTATTTAGTATATAGTAAATAAAATTTAAACAGTGCAATGAACATAATGAGGACCACCACCCCGCGCATTAAAAGATGAACTGAGACTCCAAAGTCAAATTTGAAGCGGAATAAATTTCTTATGTAAATATGCTAACTATTCCAAATCAAAAATTTAACCAAACCTTCAAGTTGTTTTCTTACCATTTTATTATTATTATTATTATTTTCATAAATAAATTCAAATCAAGTTTGAATATTTAAATAAATCAAATATTCCAACTAGAAACATACAACAAAATTCAATTCTTTGTTTTGATGAAATTAAATTTACAGTCACAAAGGTAATATTCACTTTACTTGATAAAAATATTCTTTTCCAGAAGCCAATCCTTTTCTTTTATTTTTATTGAAACATATATCTTTTTATTACACATTAATTTACAATTAACACCTCCTCCTTTAAAACCAACTTATATTTAAAGATTATCTCATTAAAGATTCATAGAAATAATACTTCGTACAACCACGTAGTTTCTTTATCAATTGATTTCCTATTATCATTATATTTGTAACAAATTTCAGTACTCCCAATTTGAACTTAATATTTCTTATTAAAATTCTCATTATGTTTTTAACACAAAACATAAGTTGCACATATCATTAATTAATTACCATCTACTTCTATTTCTTATTAATGGCAAGATATAATTACTATTAATTACAATAATTAAATCTCAAAACATACCCTAATACAAGGAAGATAATTAATCCAATTGTTTCTTTTGAAATCCATTTTTCCATGTTAAACACAATATCCATATACTAAATTAATTCCAACATTTAATTACAATTGTAATAAAACTCCTTCATTATATATTTAAATTCCAAACAAATACTTTTATTTTGATTTACATTCTTATTATCAAATCAACTATTCTCTTATGAAATTGATTAACATAAGTTTTCATTTTATTACGCTCATCACTCAACAATTAACGTTTCTTCTTATATCAATTGTAATATTTCAATTACATCAATCCTACATTAATTACCAAATAATTTCTTATGGATTTAATAATAAGATAATAAATAAAACAATGGTTATACATTAATAATCCATGTCTATTAACTTATTATTCTTTACAAACAATGGTTAATAAATTACGTACAAAATAATTGATTTCATACTCCATATAAAAAACAATTGCAATCAATAACATATGATTACATCAATTTATACATCATTCATTCTATTCCTTATTAACCTTTATTATTTAAATTGATTGAATTTACGTTAAAATAGTATAGTAGTCAATTACACTCAATCAATATTAGCAAATTATATGTTAATACATGTTACCATCTTTTATCGCATTAAAATTAGTTGTTTTAAGATTTATCTTAAGGTCAAAATTTCTAATCTAATAAGATTCAATTTAATAAATCATAAATTTTAATTTCTGACAATATTAAAGTCCAAAACCTTATTAAATTTAGTATTTTTAATTATCAAAAATACGGGTTGTTACTGTCTCCCCCACTCAAAACTTTTCGCCCTCGAAAGGAACAAGAAGGAGCCAAGGAATTTGAAATATTTTATTCAAAATAATCAATTTATAAAAAAAATTAACTTACATATTTAAGATTAATATAAATTTGAAAATAACTCAACTTCTACGAAAAATTTCGACAGCATCTCCTTTGCGCGGTTGGGTCCGGACAAATAATAATATAAATAATAAACATATATATATATATATATATATATATATCATATCTCAAAAAGAAATATCCTAAATCATGGGATAACAATCAAATATCGCTACAAAACTGTAATACGAAAACGTACCTGTTTGTTAGATAAACAACTTTATTTATGAAACCAAATGTAGTAACTATTGCTTCCATAAACCTGTATTTGACTTATATACCCAAAATAGTGAGAATTATGTATTAGAGAGATATTTAAGTTGTTTCAATTTGAAACAAAAGCAAATCAATATCTCTACTACTAATAAAGAAAATTCGTTGAACTAATTTACTCGGTCTCCTTTTGAAATTCCAAAAATGTCCTTGCTTTCCTTTTACATATTTACGCTTAAACAAAATATCTACGTATACAACAAAACAACGGCCCGTATGCGAAGCACAGACACATACTAGTAAAACATAATAAAACAAACTATACAACCATTTATGCAACCAAAGAATCCATCATACATCCATAGCAACCAAAACCAGTGGTTTGTTTAGTTCAGAACCTTTTAATCATGCAAGGTGATAAATAAACTATCAAGTATACCCTATGCTCAACAGCCTTAGATAATTACTTAATAGATCAGTCATGCTACCTCAACAACCAGAAGTATTCTTTCCCAAACTTCCCAACAGCCAAACAATAAGATATATTTAAAACATCCTCATAAAATTATGCATAGATTTTTCAAAAGTCTAAAACAATGTTAGAAATTTATATTAAAACATTATTATAAGCTTTAAAATAAAGTTCTTTCAATCCTATAATTTAGACTCATTATTTTTAAGATAAGTATAAGCTCAAGATTATTAAACTGAAACTAGTAGTATACTTAAATCTTACATTAAATTTCTAAATTAAAGTATAAAAATTCATATATTCATAATTAAATTTGCACACTTATTTCAAAATGAATGTTCAAATCGTTTATTATGGTTTAATACAAAAATTCAAACAGTAAATAAACCAATAAATTTACTATTAGTACTTCGAAATCAAGTAAATATTCCAAACTATACTTCCAAAATAGAGATTGAAATTTATTTATCAAGTATATTACTATAAATAAACTTCGCAAATCAATTTTTTTTTCCATTTATATAATATATTTAAATTATACATTTAAAGAAACTTATAGTAAATTTTACTTGAAATATTCTTTTGAAAGCTTCAATTGCAAATCAATCATCTTTAATACTTTAATAGTTTTCAAAAATTCATTTGTAAAATTTCTTGCTTCATTTATAAATACCATTCAAATATTTTAAATATCATCTTTATAAATATATGTAAACTATTTGAAAATAATTATTTACATCATTACTTATAGCTATTAAAAACCATAAATCTATTATTTACAAATTTATTAGCTTTATCTCAAGATACTTTTCAAACATTATTAATAAATCAATAATCATTTACTTTGAATATGTTTTATTGAATTAATAATTTCTCACGATATTTATAACACTAATAAACCATGCTGAACATAAATAGACAATATAAATAGTTGAAAGTATTTAGAAAAGAAAAAAATGACCAAAATATCCTTTATATAAAACTTTATCAAAATACTTTTATAAATCGATGTCTTAACAGGTTTATCCTCGTTCTTGTAGACTCCAGTCGTACGTTGATCAAGCGTAAGACGAAAAATCTCCAAGTACTTAGTAGACCTATTTCAACACCCTATGAAAAATACTTAAAAAACGGGTATGAGGAGTACCGCTCAATCTAATGTCAAACGATGATGTTGCGATAGCAATGGCCCGCTGCTGATCCGGTATTTATGCAATGGACACAAAACTTTCCAGAAGATCCTTCTACCTTCCGGATTCTAGAAAAATATCAGTCATTTCATAAACAAGGGACCATCGACCCTTGCTGCAGTGGTGACTGCTGATTCAATGATTTACGCAATGGATGCACTTCCTTCCAGGAAGATCCATAAACAACAGATCTCAGGATCGAAAGCGCCTCCATTGGGTAAATTAAAGAACTACCTACCCTAAAAAAATCGAGGAACTCATGAGTTTAAGTCTGGACAACCATATAGGTTCGAATGTATTTTAAAATTCATCCAAGTATATTAGGGTTTATCGGTCGAATCCATTTCTGGATTCTCCAAGTCCATCTGGGTCGAAGCATATCATACTATACTTCTTCGCGGAGGATACTTCCCCATGCCTCTTACTTCAAAATATAATGTACCATATATAGTACCCTTTCAAAATTATACCTTCAAATATCGCACTTATATAAATTCCATTACATATAAGATTTCATTTTCAAATAAAGTACTTTTCAAAATCAATAATCTCGAATATATCAAATCATTCTTATATAAATTCCATTAAATATAAAAAAATTCTCTTCAGATAGAATACCTTCCAAAATCAACAGTTTTCAAAATCACATTATCCTTATATACAGTCCATCTTATACAAGAATCAAAAATTTTCCAAAATCAATTTCACTGTATGAAAAGCCATATGTGTGATGACCCGCAAATCCGTACTCCTTGAATATACACTAATCTCCATAGATTAACTCAAGATGAACAGAAATACGATTTCTCAATGTTTAAGAAAAAGAAAAAGAAAAAGAAAACGAGACAAAAAAAAGAGAAGACGGAAAATAGAGGAAAAGAGAGAAAAGAACATAGAAAATAGAACGGAACAGAAAACAACAGAACAACATCAGAATCTCACAATCGCAGCGGAACAACATATAATAATAAATGAATAATCTTTAAACAAAGAACTATATCAGTTATTACATTACATTACATCATATCATCAGAGGGTACAACATCATACAACAACAAACAGCGGAAAAGAAATACTATATACTAGTAATACGCCATGCCATCCAGCTTGCCTCCAGCAACTCCAGAATATCCTGATAAACCTTAACTCTTGACTGCCCGTGTAGAAATTGGTGGGCACCCAGATTTAGGAAGGAAAACAATAAATTCCGAGTCAGTCATGTGACTGGTGTGAGAACTCAAAACAGTTTATTTATCTTTAAAATCAAAATAGAGGATTATTTTTAAAGTCAATTCGCAATGCTTTTAAAAATGAGACTGCCATAAGACCTCCCGCCACACACACAATGCAAACGCAGACTTGGAGGAGATTTCTCCTTATGATAGTCAAAGATGCTTGATACGCATTAAAAAGAACATTTGATATTATTGCTAGTGCATAGTGTAGAGAAAATTCATTTCGAAAATAAAGATATAAATCTTAGCCAGCATAGGTACCATTATAATATGCTTACTATAGCTACCATATTAGATGGCAGGTTCTACAACTAAAACCGTACAAATCTCGTATTGTTTCTTTGAACTTCCAACAAATGGTCAGGCCAAGGAACTTCCCATTGCCACATGAGAACGCCTCTGGAAGGACGCCCCGAGAACCCAACTGGATCTCTGCTAAACAAGGCCGGGAACCCCTTCTCCCAAGGGATATTACAAACCCTCAGATATGCCACCCCCGGTCCTTTGGGACCTTTAAACGAGAGCTCTCTAACCAACATCACACCATAATAATAAGTGTTTCAACATGAGTAAGTATCTGGGCTCCATACCATGATACTACCCTTTTCCAGAAGGAATGGTCATACCCTAGGGAAGTTATCCCTGAAAACCTTGCCGCACAATTCCTGTTTCGACCATTACCGGTTTGTGAGGCTCGACGAATTCACGTCCCCAAAAACACACTTTATACAAAAGCCGTGCTTTGGGTCAACAAATGATCATAGAAATGATCACAAAGATAAACGATCAAATAAATGATCCTATCACAAATGATAAACACAATGATCATTTCACAGCAACACTCAGCATGTCACATTACCAAATTGGGAATACATCGCTGATAACCTTCAACTACATAACCTCTGAGCTCGTACGTCTCAGAGAATGGTGTTGAGCTAAGGGAATAATTTCTCCGCCACCAACAGAAATATATTTGAAAGAAATCGGCTTTATATCTCAATTTGTAATGTCAGCAATCCATACAAGTCTATTCCGGGCTCGAACAGAACCGAAGGCACTTACAAAGAAGTTCTTGCAATCCGGATAATCTCTAATCACGTCCGGACTTCCCATCACATATGGAGTCTCTATACCGTAGCTACTCGGTGCAAAGACAATCGACGAGTTGTCCTTTCGTTTTGAAAATATTCGGTCTTCAACACCGGTCTTCAAATGCAATTCATAACGACGTATCACATATTCGGAATGGGTTATACGACCCCATGGTCCTTTCCCGGTTAACCCGAATAGTGAGCGCTTATTCAAAAATAAGTGTGGCATTCAAATTCAAACAAATCACATCAAATACCCATTCAAAGGGAAATATTGATAGTCGGTTATTGAACTATCAATGGATATGCACACATCACCAGTTTCCAAATAATTTTCCAAATTATTTATTTTCCAAAATATCTTTACAAGATATATTATTTTCAATACTTCAAAAATAAATCAATATTTATTTTTAAACAAGTTCCCCTTTCTTTTATAAATTCCATAGTGAATTTATATTTCACAATATCTACTGATATACGATTTTCAATAGGTTTCAATATTCCTTTTCAATTTATCTTCAAAAAGATAAATTCTCAAAATATTCACTTTATATTGGAAAACATTTCCATACTTATTAAATAAGTAATTCACGAACCTATTTATTTTCAACACTTGGAAAATATTCAATATACTTAAATCGAGATTAAGTATATATTTCATTCTTTAAGGAAATCATTCTCTTAAACATATTTATTTGGGCCAAAACGAATGTTACGTAAAACATCGTTACGACAACCCAAAATCACTAGTATAGGGATTCGAAATTAAAATAGATATATAAATCCCAATACTATACAAAACATTTCCTTTCGGAAATCATTTACTATAACAACAGTGTTATAGTCCACCATTTCCTTTTATTTCTCGAAAACGTCTATTTCAACAATAAATGTTGAAACCTATGGTTTCGAATCTCAACACATTTTAAAACATCGTTAGATCGTTTTAATTCTATTTAAAACATCAAATCTAAACATTTTCTTTTCTTTAACATATTATTCACTATTCAAAACGTGAATATACTACGTTAACCAATTTCATCATTTCTATACATTACATTTTAAAGGATTATTCACTGTCTAAAACGTGAATATAGCTCCATAAATAAGTTATAACTATTTACTTATCAAAATAAGTCGTTTGCGAATTTTATAAAACAACGTTTATAAATTCTATTTCTATTTGTTTTATAACTACTTCCTTTTTATACATCTCCTTTATTAACCTATTCGATTTATAACTCAATTATAAACCAAAAGTTCACATTATAAGTTAAATGCTTATAAAACAATTATTTTACAAAATCTTTCTTTTAAACTTCATAATTATAAATCTTATAACTATAAGATTCAATTATTTATCCAAATATATTCTTTAATAATTTCACAAAATTTATAAATCTTGCTATTTATAAATTTCATTTATAACTTCACCATTTATAATTTTATAAATTCCATTCACTTATGCAATCCATTTTCACTTCATTCAAACACTTATAAAAACTCGTTTTATAATTCAAATGTTTTAATTTATAAATATCAATTTATAAATCCTTTATAAAATCAATTTATACTATTATTTTAAAACATCTTTAATTTCCTTTATAATTTCACCATTCTCTTGATTTATAAAAAAATCAAATTTTATAAATCCTATTTTTAAACTTTTTATAATAAATTCAAAAATCCAATTTAATTATTTTATAAAAACATTAACCCATATTTCTCAAAAATCAATCTTTAACCGTATTTCTCAAAATCATAATTTTTATAACTTTAAAAATTATAACGTTTATTTATTTAAAATGGATCAATTCCAAAAATATTTTATAAACGTATACTTTCGAAAATCACTTTAAAATCATTTTAAAATCCCAAAATTTGGTTCAATGATGTTACACACCAAATAGTCAATCACAACTACAACGATATCGTATATCGATATGATAATCCATCAAATATCAAAATATCTGAAATCAAATAAAAACTGTTGAGGAATCCTGTTGGATCCCTCCAACCTGTTTTCCTGCATCCACAAACATTAGCACAATACCAATTCCGCTCCAGTACGAAATTATCGCGGTATATGGGATTTTAAATATTATCCGCTTAATAACGGCGCAATAGGGTCTCATCCGCTAAAAATGCGGAAAATCAACAACTGCATTATATACATATGCCAATATATATATATTGCTATTATATATAATACCAATTTCACTGTTTATGAAATATTCGCGGTATATGTTTTTAATAAATAACATCCGCTTACTAACGGCGCATAATGTCTATTTTAACAATCAATAGATAAACAATCATCATTCAATCATGCATTCAAGAATTTTAAATCTAACTATTTAAAATAAAATCGAGACCGATTCGATTGAGTGAGAAGTTCTCACCTTGATTTCAATTTCGTTTTAGCGATTTATTTCGAATAAAATTAAATAGACCTTTAATTTTACACGAAATTTTCACTAACTCCAAACGACTCCAATCTAATTCCATAGCGTAATGCTCGTCCATACGATTCCAACGCAACTGGTTTCGCGCGTTTTCGACCTCGTATGAAAAAGTTATGATTTTATGAAATTACACGATTTTTAAATATAATAATTTACAATTTATTTTATAATTTTTTAACCTAAATCAATTCAGAGCCGTTGGATCCAACATTTGCAAATCTGGGCCGCCCATATCTTCTTCTCCAAACACGCGTTACTCTTCCAGTAACAATACGCGTGCACGAACCCATGAAGATCAAACTAGGGTTAGATTTTTCGCCCTCCACACCACGCTAAAACTCGATCAACAACTGCCAATTTGTAGCCCTACGTCGCCCTCACCCACGCCCCCAGTAGCATCGAGCTCGGTCGCTATGTTTGCACGCAGTACGAGGCCGAATGCATGGCCTTTAAACCAAATTTGCCTTCGATCCAAGCCAACATTTTCTTAGTTGAAAGTTTTCGAAATCATTGTGTGGATTAGGAGAAAAAACAAGGGGAAGCGAGGAAGAACATCGGCCTTCGGTTTTGACTGAGGCGGCTAGGGTTATAATTTTTTTTTTATTTTCTTGTGAATTTATGGTCTATTTATAGGAAATTTTTGAACACTATTCATCCGGGAATTCCGAACTCCGATTTACGCGCCGTAACTAGCGTTTCTAGGTTTTACCCCGCGTTCCGGACACAATGGAACAGGTTTCGAAAGCTAATTCGGACATCTGTGCGAGTTATGGCAATAAACGTTCTATTTGAATTAAACCGATTTAAACGATTTTCTAGGCGTTTTAATTTGTACCGGACAAACGGTAAATCCAATTGACACGAAATTTTAAACCATACAATAATATCACATTACGGATCCGATGAAACTAGTTTCGTCGAAATCCGAGACTGTTTGAAAAATGGCTATTTTAACTCGCTAAATTAATATTAAAAACAATTCGATGCGTTTCGAGCTGCTACGATCAAACGATAACTCCGATTGCTACGAAAATTGAAATCCGGTAATAACTAACTATTACGGATCCAATGGAACTGGTCTCATCCAATTCTAAGACTGTTCAAAAATTGACTATTTTCACTAATCGATTTAAATATTAAAATATTCAATTTTCACAAATTAACTTTTAATTCAATTTTAAAAGTTTCAAAATATCATTCTAACTTCAATATGATAAAATTAAATTTTACAAATCATTTTTAATCATATTTAACTCAATTTTCAATTATTTCCATAATTTAACATATTAAATTATTGATGTAATTATCCAATTAAATCCAATTATTCGAATTAAAATTTATTCGACTTATAAATTCACTTATTAATATTTAAAATTAATTAAATATTCAAATTTTAATTACTAAAAATTCTGGGTCGTTACAATTTTCCCCCCTTAAAAGAATTTCGTCCTCGAAATTAACAAGTAAGAAAAGTTACATAATCTATTAGCTCTCCCAAAACAAATTTTAAACTTCTCACCATACTTTACTAAGTTTTCAAATCATACTTAGTTATCTTTTCAAAAACAACTACTATTGTTTAACTTTCAACTCCAAATCAAAGTTAAAGTTTTCAAAATTTTCCAATTTTTCTAACGCCTTAAATTTCCGGAAAAATTCGCCATAGTCTCCTTTGCGCGGCTCGATCCGAAAAAAAATGACAGTATATATATCACAAATATACATCTCATCAAGTAATGAGGCATCCCGCAGGGAAAAAAAGTATAAAAGTACGGTATGTAATCCGAGATATGTACCTTATATTTTATTAGCAAGCGTATACGGCTAATATAGCGCGAAAGCGAGCTCCAAATGCGAAGCAAACGCGATCCGCACCTACTAAACACTCAACAAACAACATGAGAACATGCATATATGAAAATAATCTCAATATACATCATATAGCAACATAATAACTATACATGCCAACATAGCAAATGAAACAAAAGCAACAAATGCTACTATCAATCAACTATCATCCAACTAATTCATAACCAATAAATATTCATTCATATTCTCATTAATATTTAATGAAATGGTTTTCAATTTAATCATATTTGATTCATTTATAGTGGATGTTTTTTTACTAACATTCATTTTCAATTAGTTTATATTCACTAATTCATATTCAAGTTGGTTCACTTCCAAATCAAATTCAGTTTTATTTAAGATTCACTTAACTTCCAATTGAATTCCAATTACTTTAGCTTCCAATTTCATTAACTCAATTTCATTAACACTTAATGAATTATATACAATCAATCTACTAACAACCATATAACAACCAATGTATATTAATTGCAGCCAAATTCCTTTGCTTTCAATTGGTTTAATTAATTGATTTTTATTCAACTTTCCAATAACATTAGATTTTAATGAATTAACACTCAAACTCATTATTTCATATCAATTATTCACATTTAATTGATTAACATTCAATCCATTAATTCAATTCAATTTCCAAATCATTTATATAACTCAAGTTCACATTTATCACTTAACTTTATTAATTTATTTTGATACCAATATCAACTTCATTCAACATCTCTTAAGTTGTACTCATTTAAACATTATTTGGTTTTACATAACTTAAATTCCCACTTATAAATCAATTCAGATTCCAAATTCTAAAGTAAATTTTCATTTAACTTTAAATTCATTTGCTTATCTATAACTCATATTCATAAATATATTCATATAGTTTCACTTCTTATATATATAAGTTTATTTCACAACTGTAAACACTTTAATTATAATTTAATTCTTATAATTCATTTGCTTATACAATTATTCTTTTATTTAGATTATTCAAACAACCAAACAATCAATTTATATACACTTTAATAATTCTGAAAAATTATTCCTTTATATATAAAATATAATCAAGGTAAAATAATTTCATTTACCCAATTTAAAACAATATCGTGTCGAATTGTTCTATTCAAATGTTTATAAACCCCTTCGGCATAGTTGTCCAGACCGTGCTGACGAAGGTTCATATGCCACTCAATAAACCAATCATCACAATATAAAACAATTTTATATTCACTAACAAATACGCTCTCATAGCTATTATTACACTCAAACTCATTCTAGAGTACTACTGACTCTATCTCTAATGAAAATACCCAACAGAACCATGGTTGTCGCTTAACCATATGCTCTGATACCAACTGTGATGACCCGCAAATCCATACTCCTTGAATATACACTAATCTTCATAGATTAACTCAAGATGAACAGAAATACGAATTCTCAATGTTTAAGAAAAAGAAAAAGAAAAAGAGAGAAGACAGAAAATAGAGGGAAAAGAGAGAAAAGAACATAGAAAATAGAATGGAACAGAAAACAACAGAACAACATCAGAATCTCACAATCGCAGCGGAACAACATATAATAATAAATGAATAATCTTTAAACAAAGAACTATATCAGTTATTACATTACATTACATCATATCATCAGAGTGTACAACATCATACAACAACAAACAGCGGAAAAGAAATACTATATACTAGTAATACGCCATGCCATCCAGCTTGCCTCCAGCAACTCCAGAATATCCTGATAAACCTTAACTCTTGACTGCCCGTCTAGAAATTGGTGGGCACCCAGAGTTTAGGAAGGAAAACAATAAACTCCGAGTCAGTCATGTGACTGGTGTGAGAACTCAAAACAATTTATTTATCTTTAAAATCAAAATAGAGGAATATTTTTAAAGTCAATTCGCAATGTTTTTAAAAATGAGACCCGCCACACACACAATGCAAACGCAGACTTGGAGGAGATTTCTCCTTATGATAGTCAAAGATGCTTGATACGCATTAAAAAGAACATTCGATATTATTGCTAGTGCATAGTGTAGAGAAAATTCATTTCGAAAATAAAGATATAAATCTTAGCCAGCATAGATACCATTATAGTATGCTTACTATAGCTACCATATTAGATGGAAGTTTCTACAACTAAAACCGTACAAATCTCGTATTGTTTCTTTGGATTTCCAACAAATGGTCAGGCCAAGGAACTTTCCATTGCCACATGAGAACGCCTCTGGAAGGACGCCCCGAGAACCCAACTGGATCTCTGCCAAACAAGGCCGGGAACCCCTTTTCCCAAGGGATATTACAAACCCTCAGATATGCCACCCCCGGTCCTTTGGGACCTTTAAACGAGAGCTCTCTAACCAGCATCACACCATAATAATAAGTGTTTCAACATGAGTAAGTATCTGGGCTCCATACCATGATACTATCCTTTTCCAGAAGGAATGGTCATACCCTAGGGAAGTTATCCCTGAAAACCTTGTCGCACAATTCCTGTTTCGACCATTACCGGTTTGTGAGGCTCGACGAAGTCACGTCCACAAAACACACTTTATACAAAAGCCGTGCTTTGGGTCAACAAATGATCATAGAAATGATCACAAAGATAAACGATCAAATAAATGATCCTATCACAAATGATCAACACAATGATCATTTCACAGCAACACTCAGCATGTCACATTACCAAATTGGGAATACATCGCTGATAACCTTCAACTACATAACCTCTGAGCTCGTACGTCTCAGAGAAGGGTGTTGAGCTAAGAGAATAAATTCTCCGCCACCAACAGAAATATATTTGAAAGAAATCGGCTTTATATCTCAATTTGTAATGTCAAACATACAATCCATACAAGTCTGTTCCGGGGTCGAACAGAACCGAAGGCACTTACAAAGAAGTCCTTGCAATCCGGATAATCTCTAATATCGTCCGGACTTCCCATCACATATGGAGTCTCTATACCGTAGCTACTCGGTGCAAAGACAATCGACGAGTTGTCCTTTCGCTTTTGAAAATATCCGGTCTTCAACACCGGTCTTCAAATGCAATTCATAACGACGTATCACATATTCGAATGGGTTATACGACCCCATGGTCCTTTCCCGGTTAACCCGAATAGTGAGCGCTTATTCAAAAATAAGTGTGGCATTCAAATTCAAACAAATCACATCAAATACCCATTCAAAGGGAAATATTGATAGTCGGTTATTGAACTATCAATGGATATGCACACATCACCAGTTTCCAAATAATTTTCCAAATTATTTATTTTCCAAAATATCTTTACAAGATATATTATTTTCAATACTTCAAAAATAAATCAATATTTATTTTTAAACAAGTTCCCCTTTCTTTTATAAATTCCATAGTGAATTTATATTTCACAATATCTACTGATATACGATTTTCAATAGGTTTCAATATTCCTTTTCAATTTATCTTCAAAAAGATAAATTCTCAAAATATTCACTTTATATTGGAAAACATTTCCATACTTATTAAATAAGTAATTCACGAACCTATTTATTTTCAACACTTGGAAAATATTCAATATACTTAAATCGAGATTAAGTATATATTTCATTCTTTAAGGAAATCATTCTCTTAAACATATTTATTTGGGCCAAAACAAATGTTACGTAAAACATCGTTACGACAACCCAATATCACTAGTATAGGGATTCGAAATTAAAATAGATATACAAATCCCAATACTATACAAAACATTTCCTTTCGGAAATCATTTACTATAACAACAGTGTTATAGTCCACCATTTCCTTTTATTTCTCGAAAACGTCTATTTCAACAATAAATGTTGAAATCTATGGTTTCGAATCTCAACACATTTTAAAACATAGTTAGATCGTTTTAATTCTATTTAAAACATCAAATCTAAACATTTTCTTTAACATATTATTCACTATTCAAAACGTGAATATACTACGTTAACCAATTTCATCATTTCTATACATTTCATTTTAAAGGATTATTCACTGTCTAAAACATGATTATAGCTCCATAAATAAGTTATAACAATGTACTTATCAAAATAAGTCGTTTGCGAATTTTATAAAACAACGTTTATAAATTCTATTTCTATTTGTTTTATAACTACTTCCTTTTTATACATCTCCTTTATTAACCTATTCGATTTATAACTCAATTATAAACCAAAAGTTCACATTATAAGTTAAATGCTCATAAAATGATTATTTTACAAAATCGTTCTTTTAAACTTCATAATTATAAATTTTATAACTATAAGATTCAATTATTTATCCAAATATATTCTTTAATAATTTCACAAAATTTATAAATCTTACTATTTATAAATTTCATTTATAACTTCACCATTTATAATTTTATAAATTCCATTCACTTATGCGATCCATTTTCACTTCATTCAAACACTTATAAAAACTCGTTTTATAATTCAAATGTTTTAATTTATAAATATCAATTTATAAATCCTTTATAAAATCAATTTATACTATTATTTTAAAACATCTTTAATCTCCTTTATAATTTCACCATTCTCTTGATTTATAAAAAAATCAAATTTTATAAATCCTATTTTTAAACTTTTTATAATAAATTCAAAAATCCAATTTAATTATTTTATAAAAACATTAACCCATATTTCTCAAAAATCAATCTTTAACCGTATTTCTCAAAATCATAATTTTTATAACTTTAAAAATTATAACGTTTATTTATTTAAAATGGATCAATTCCAAAAATATTTTATAAACGTATACTTTCAAAAATCACTTTAAAATCATTTTAAAATCCCAAAATTTGGTTCAATGATGCTACACACCAAATAGTCAATCACGACTACAACGATATCGTATATCGATATGATAATCCATCAAATATCAAAATATCTGAAATCAAATAAAAACTGTTGAGGAATCCAGTTGGATCCCTCCAACCTGTTTTCCTGCATCCACAAACATTAGCACAATACCAATTCCGCTCCAGTACGAAATTATCGCGGTATATGGGATTTTAAATATTATCCGCTTAATAACGGCGCAATAGGGTCTCATCCGCTAAAAATGCGGGAAATCAACAAATGCAATATATACATATGCCAATATATATATATTGTTATTATATATAATACCAATTTCACTGTTTATGAAATATTCACGGTATATGTTTTTAATAAATAACATCCGCTTACTAACGGCGCATAATGTCTATTTTAACAATCAATAGATAAACAATCATCATTCAATCATGCATTCAAGAATTTTAAATCTAACTATTTAAAATAAAATCGAGACCGATTCGATTGAGTGAGAAGTTCTCACCTTGATTTCAATTTCGTTTTAGCGATTTATTTCGAATAAAATTAAACGGACGTTTAATTTTACACGAAATTTTTACTAACTCCAAACGACTCCAATCCAATTCCATAGCGTAGTGCTCGTCCATACGATTCCAACGCAACTGGTTTCGCGCATTTTCGACCTCGTATGAAAAAGTTATGATTTTATGAAGTTACACGATTTTTAAATATAATAATTTACAATTTATTTTATAACTTTTTAACCTAAATCAATTCAGAGCCGTTGGATCCAACATTTGCAAATCTGGGCCGCCCATATCTTCTTCTCCAAACACGCGTAACTCTTCCCAGTAACAATACGCGTGCACGAACCCATGAAGATCAAACTAGGGTTAGATTTTTCGCCCTCCACACCACGCTAAAACTCGATCAACAACTGCCAATTTGTAGCCCTACGTCGCCCTCACCCACGCCCCCAGTAGCATCGAGCTCGGTCGCCATGTTTGCACGCAGTTCGAGGCTGAACGCATGGCCTTCAAACCAAATTTGCCGTCGATCCAAGCCACTTCAAACGATCACAACCGTTGAAGTTGTAGATCCTAGTGTGCTTCACATTTTCTTACTTGAAAGTTTTCGAAATCATTGAGTGGATTGGGAGAAGAAACAAGGGGAAGCGAGGAAGAACATCGGCCTTCGGTTTTGACTGAGGCGGCTAGGGTTATAATTTTTTTTTTTATTTTCTTGTGAATTTATGGTCTATTTATAGGAAATTTTTGAACACTATTCATCCGGGAATTCCGAACTCCGATTTACGCGCCGTAACCAGCGTTTCTAGGGTTTACCCCGCGTTCCGGACACAATGGAACGGGTTTCGAAAGCTAATTCGGACATCTGTCCGAGTTGTGGCAATAAACGTTCAATTTGAATTAAAGTGATTTAAACAATTTTCTAGGCGTTTTAATTTGTACCGGACAAACGGTAAATCCAATTGACACGAAATTTTAAACCATACAATAAGATCACATTATGGATCCGATGAAACTAGTTTCGTCGAAATCCGAGACTGTTTGAAAAATGGCTATTTTAACTCGCTAAATTAATATTAAAAACAATTCGATGCGTTTCGAGCTGCTACGATCAAACGATAACCCCGATTGCTACGAAAATTGAAATTCGGTAATAAATAACTATTATGGATCCAATGGAACTAGTCTCGTCCAATTCTGAGACTGTTCAAAAATTGACTATTTTCACTAGTCGATTTAAATATTAAAATATTCAATTTTCACAAATTAACTTTTAATTCAATTTTAAAAGTTCCAAAATATCATTCTAACTTCAATATGATAAAATAAAATTTTACAAATCACTTTTAATCATATTTAACTCAATTTTCAATTATTTCCATAATTTAACATATTAAATTATTGATTTAATTATCCAATTAAATCCAATTATTCGAATTAAAATTTATTCGACTTATAAATTCACTTATTAATATTTAAAATTAAATAAATATTCGAATTTTAATTACTAAAAATCCTGGGTCGTTACAATATGGGATTGAATATCTTTGCTTTATGAAAGGTTTTGAATTTAGATCAGTTGTGTATATAAAACCGTTTTGCAAAATAGTTTTGTATATAAAATAGTTTTGTAAATTAGTATGTAAAACAGTTTTGTAATAAAATAGTTTGTAAAATAATTTTGTAAATAAAATAGTTTGTAAAATAGTTTTGTAAATAAAATAGTTTGTAAAATAATTATGTAAATAAAATAGTTTGTAAAACAGTTATGTAAATAAAATAGTTTGTAAAAGAGGTTTGTAACTAAAATAGTTTGTGAAATAGTTTTGTAAATAAAATAGTATGTAAAATAGTTTTGTATATAAAATAGAATAAGGTTTTTTGTATAAGAAAAATAAAAGAAAATAGTTTTGTAAATAGTTTTAAATTAATAGTTGCTTTGCATACAAAAAAAATTCCAATTTAAGTTAATATGATATCCAACCCAACAACTTTCAATTTCAACGTCAAAGCATATCAATAATATTATAACATAAGATGTACACATGTCATCATTTCACAAAATCACATTCAATCGCTCGCTCGATTACACAAATTCGCTTTTGAACTAGTATTTTTCATTCAACTTCCCTAATGGGGACTTCGATGAGACTTCTTGACTAGAAACCATCATTCTCCTTGCGTAGTCATATACTATCATAGAGAATTTTAGAATCAAACCAAAATTCCATATCAAATATTCGCCATCACGAATCGAATGAAAAATCCTAGCATGAAGTGGTGCAATTCACATAGAACTTATGTACTCAAATCCGGATCAAATTAACTAGCGAATAAAACAATATATATACAACTTACGTAATTATTCCAATTTGTTTCATCACAATTACATTTCAATTAAATTCATTATTAATCTCGTTGATTAACACAACTATCTCTTCATACTTTAATATTTGTTCCACAAAATTTCTCCATTCAATATAAAACATTAACATATTCATTGTCACAACATTTCTTATATTTCTCTTCATTTTAAATTACATTCACTTTCACATGTAATTTTTCTCATTTAATACCACATTTATTTGCGAATCATTTCATAAGAAATTTCCTTTAGTTTATAACCAATTTATAAAAGCTTAACTTCTTTTATAAGACATTATTAGAGTTTAAGGTTATCACAACTTATATTTTAACTATTTATTGCAATATTCATTTACTTCATAAACAATTTATAAGTCATGACTTTATTTATAATCATTCCACTTTTAGTTCATATTTGCTTATCGAATTAGTTTCACCTTTACTTTTCAAATTTATTTATGACACATTTCACAAGTTTAAGTAAGTTTATAAACATTTTTTCTCCAATTTAATCTCATTTACAACATTTCCTTAATCACAATATTAATTTAAACATCCCAAGGCTTAAAGTTTATATTTGTATATTTTTACATTACATGTCAATAATGTGTGCAACAAATTCTATTCATTTACTAAACATAGACATAACAAATTTAACCTTGTTTCATTTGCTTTCAATTTAAGGTTACCGACTTCAACTTCATAATTCAACAAAATTTCTACACTTTAACTTATATATTAATTCATAAGTTTCGACTATCGAAAATGTGTAGATATTCCATTTTATTTTAATAGTTGAAACTATCGGTCAACGAACAACAAAATTCACAACAACATTTCAATTTCATAAACAAATATCCTAATTATTCATTTTATTCTCTTTAATACGCCATTATTAAACTAGTGTTTAGTTCATTAATTCAATCAACAATAATTAGTCAATGCTTATAAACTGACAAAAGCTCAACTAATCAACAATAAATGATAATAACTAAATATTACTACTTCAAAACTTATATAAAACATTTTTATAACACTAACAAATACGCACTCTCGCATATGCACTCAGACAAACTCATCTAGGATATTACTACCCCATCTCAAATGATTTAACCCCAACAAGCTAAGGTATGTCTAAACTTGGCTCTAATACCAACTGTAAAGACCCACCTTTTTGGACTGTTCAAATCGACAATAAACCACATATGTCAGACTCAAATCATTCAAAGAGATGATTGTTAATGGGGTAAATAAGAAAAAAAAGTAAAAAGGAAAGAAAAAAACAAAACACAGAACCTCGCAGCGGAGTGACAAAATATAATTATCAAATAAATAGTTCATGAAGTTGCTTTACAAATAACATTTGATTACACTTTTACAAATTCAAATCAGAGTTATACATACAACATAAATGAAAAATAATGCAGCGGAACACAAAATGTAGTGGAATAATAAATAGCAATAATATAGTGAATATTCAACTTCGTTCACCAGAAAATAGTCTTCAAAACTGGAAAACTCAGGCTGACCCGAGCATAATGAAAAACAATACACTCAAGTCAAAACTAAAAATTCCTATGTAAGTCAAATCAATCTCAAATAAAGATATGAGTGCAATGGCTTCAGAGATGTTACGAGATTTTTCATCCCTATCAGGTGTACAACGTGAGTACAATAACTTACGAGATTTCAAATAATTCGAAATACCAATTTTAGCCACATTATTTAAAACAAATCCAAAGTTTAAATTAAAAACTTAAACTTTTTCAATAATTCAGTTTCAATAAATAATCCAAATTCAAGAAATTATCTGGGTATATATCCTTTCAACCCGTAATTTAAGTGTCTTAATTATCCAATTCTAAAATGATTCAGAGGACCATTTAAATGATGTCAGTTATATACAAGGTGATAACAGGGACATATTAAAATAAATAAAAAACCATACATCCAACATATCAATCAATAAGCATCCATACCAAATAACATCCAAATCAACCAATATATTTCAACATATAATAGTTATCAATATCAGGGTTTAACTATCAGTTAAATTCATATAAAAAATTAAATGTCAATTCAGATTCAATATCAACTTAAATCAACAAACAGCAATAAAAAATTATATATCACATCATATATTTTATTTAACTTGCAATGGAATTTTTAGTATTGCGTGAGTGAATTTAATCACTCACCTTTGATTTATAGCCAATTGAAAATCCAATAAAGGCCCAAAATTTCATCGGTCTTCATATTCAACCATACTAGATTCATGTTTTTTGAAATTTTGATATGAACCCAAAGGAAGAAACCGCGCATTAACCAGAGTTCATATGCGGAAGATGTTCAAGTTATAAAAATATTATGGAAATGAAATAGAAAACCATGTACACACATTCTAATAATAAAATAAAACAATTTAGTTACTCACATTAAGAATTTTGAAGCCTGCTCATGTTTCTAAGTTCTGGAGAATCAATGAAAAAAGATGACACGATGGCTCACACATAGAGGAATGAGGCTTTAGGAAATGGATTTGTAAACAAATGAAAAAGATTGGCTTCATGAAAATAAGTTGCTCACATTTGTTTGTTTTTTCTTTTTTTTTAGAAGAGAAACAAAACTTTAGGCAAAAGAAATAATAGAAGCACGTTTTGGAAATGGAAAGTTAGAAAAAGAGATTTATGAAATAGGAAACGAATAAGGATAAAGCATGTTTGGAAATTGGAATAAGAAAGGGAAGGATACAAGAAGATGTAAATTTGCAAAATAAAACGAGCCTAACATGCAAGTAATTAACAAAAGATGAAAGTTATGCGTTGGCATTTGATAAGAAATGTTTATATGGCAAGCAAATCTTTTGGTATAAAATTTCAAAGCATGTGCTACCTCAAATAATTTCATCAACACGCATGAGACATTTCAAGGCAAGGCTCGCGTGTAAATAAATAAAACTTACTGGAAAAACAGAAGAGGCATGTATTTAATAAAAGAAAGTAATAATAAAATAAAATAAATGAAAGCGACAATTTAAATTTGAGAACGTAGACTGTACATAGAAATCACAAATCTAATATACAAAAAAAATAGTTCGTTTTAACATATTTTATTAACTCAATATGCTCAAATTTACACACATATATGTATTTTTATTTAGTACACAGTAAATAAAATTTAAACATTGCAATGAACATAATGAGGATCGCCACCCCGCACATTAAAAGATGAACCGAGACTACAAAGTCAAATTTGAAACGGAATAAATTTAATATGTAAATATGCTAACTATTCCAAATCAAAAATTTAACCAAATCTTCAAGTTATTTTCTTACCATTTAATTATGGTTATTTTTTCAAAAATTGAATACAAATCAAGTTTGAATGTTTAAATAAATCAAACATTCCAAGTAGAAACATACGACAAAATTCAATTCTTTGTTTTAATGAAATTAAATTTACGTTCACAAATGAAATATTTACTTTATTTGATAAAATTTCTTTTCAAGAAACCAATCCTTTTAGTTTATTTTTGTTGAAACATATTTTTTTTTATTACACATTAATTTACAATGAACACCTCCCCATTTAAAACCAACTTATATTTAAAGATTATTGTTCCGACTTTTCTATTGATTAGAAAAGCACAAATTTTAATAAATTAAGCAATCGCACAGGCGTGTAGTATGCAGGTCGAACACAGGGAATTGTATTTTAAAACAATTAAAATCCATAGTTAAATCTTAGGCGTGTTAAATGAATTCGACGGTGAATTTTGAACAGAAAATAAAAACAATAATATACTCCGAATCGATTTCGAAACTAATCGAAATTGCAACCAAAATATAGAATTGTAAAAAAATCAGAACAGAAATTGAAATTGCGGAAAAGAAGATAACAGAGCAATCAACTGAAATAATTATTAACTAACTGAAAGGAGTGCTGAAAATAACTAAGAACAAGAATAAATAAATTGCTAAATCTAATCAACAATCCTACGTATTCTGTTCGAAAATAAAAACAGTGCTGAATTTAAATCTAAACTTGAAGAAAAGTGATGAGGTAAGAGATCCTTTTGGTTGTTGTATGCTGCTGTATATATAGCCTTTCCCAGCCCAGAAAATCAACTGCTACTTTTTAGGAGGAACGGGTCCTTTGCTTGAATTGGTGAAAGAGAACATATGTACGTCCACATCATTGCTTGAATTGGTCCATATTGCTTTGAATTGATGTTTGCTACCTTGAGAATATGCAGCCAATATTTACTAAATCAAAGTATGTGCATGCTTGTCACGTCATTGATTGAGGTTGGTCCCCACTTGCTTGAATTAATTAAATTTGTTCCTTGCTTTGAGTTTGAGCACGTGACTTGAGATATAGATATGATTTGTTTCCCATGTTGCTTGCACCCATATGCTGAAGTGAAATTGTGAACTGACTCATTTCGCATAAATTGAAGTGTGACATTGCTTTGATTTATTTGGTGCTCAAAATGTTGCACTCATACCGCTTGTCTTTTGAACCTAAGGACGCCACAACCGATTAATTTCAACGTTGCACTTCGGAATCTATAATCTGCAAAACCACAACAAATACCCGTATAATACAGCTTTATTAAAATAAAAATATATGAAACAAACGGTTTAAAATGCAGAAAAATACGTTCATCAAATACCCCCACACTTGAACTTTATTCGTCCTCGAATGAACAAGAAAAGAAAAAAACTAACTAAATCCTTTTTCGTAGGAAACACGATTGCATTGAGCATATGCAACAAGCCGTTAAACCTCTAGGTGTCCCTAGTAGGACGAGTGGTGTCTCGTGAGGGTTTTCAGCGGATACTACCCACAAAATCCAAATGCAGTATGTGATGATTCTAATGTACTACATGAATGCAAAATTCTAAACAAATGGAGACTCGTTTTACTTCAGAATAGTTGCAACAAAACAATGTATATCAGTTTTAGTCAATTTCTTCAAATTTTTGGTTCCTCACTAATCACAAATTTCAATATAACTCAAGTTTTCATACATTAGATTCTAGTTTGGCCAGTTGTTTCGGTCGATAACATAGTGCAGCCATGAAATAAATTCTTCACCGTTGATCACGGTTTTTTTCAAAATGGTATTTTTCATTTCCATCTGTATAACGAGCCAAATCAACAAAGTCAAGAAGTGTTTGGGTTTCAAAGCTTAGTCTCTCTTTACTAAATTTTTTCTCCTTCTTCTCTTCTTTTTTTTTGTTTTTTTATTTTTTTTTCTTTACACCTATCCTTTGGACCAAGGTATACCACCCATGCACTGCCTCGCGGGCTTACGTGAGAGTTGGGACAGAGCTTGGCGGATTGTGCAAACCGACGCTGACTATGTCAGAAAAGGCCGGTAATCCTTAGGTGATTATTTATTTAATTATTTATACACCTAACTCAGAATGCTGAGGCCAGATATACCACCCATGCACTGCCTTGCGGGCTTACGTGAGAAGAGTACAGAGCGTGGCGAGTGCACACACTTTCACAAGTGTGCACACCTATCGACTCTAGGTGTTTCTTATTATTATTATTATTATTATTATTATTATTATTATTATTATTATTATTTGAAATTAACTAAAGAGATATGCAAATCAACTTAGCACCACTTAAGTTCAATGATTTGAAATGTCAACGCATGTACTTTAAATCTGCCATTTTTTTAAAAAACAAAGACTACAGTTTAGAAAGGATTTCATAACCATCACCTATGAATTCCCCTATATACTAACCTCACTATTATCACTTGTAATTCAACTTTTCATTATATTTTACATTTGAAATTAGCGATTCACAAAAATTTTCATCAATTGACTTCAACTGCTTACCTTTGTCTTGACTAATTAAAAATAAAACGAAGTCCTGAAAATAATGGGAAATGAGAAAGAAAACTGAAAACAAATAATGAGATGATTTTTTTTTTTTTGAAAATGATGCCACACTATGAAATATGAACAAACAAAACAGAATGAGATATGCGTCCCCCCCCCCAACACTGGAATAAGACAGTGTCCCAACTGTCAAATAGAATGCAAATGCAAAATAGAAGAAAAAAACTAAAAAAATACAACCTGATATGTGCAAGATAGTGAGCGGCTCATGCCGAATAGCTAGGTTCGTGAAGATCCACGAACTCATCGTTCTCGTGATGTTCAAACTCTAGAAATGACTTCAAGCGTTGTCCATTGACCTTTGAAATGGAACCGTCCCTAGGATTTTCAATTTCAACTACGCCATAAGGGTATACTGTTTTCACAATATATGGACCTGTCCAACGGGATCTCAATTTTCCCGGAAATAAATGAAGTCTGGAATTATATAAGAGAACTTTCTGACCTACTTCGAATGTCTTACGAAGTATGGATTTATCATGATAGATTTTAGTTTTCTCTTTATAAATCTTTGCATTTTCATACGCTTCATTTCTTAGTTCTTCTAATTCTGACAATTGTAATTTACGATGCGATCCGGCTTTTTCTATGTCAAAATTAAGGTATTTGATTGCCCAAAGTGCACGGTGCTCGAGCTCAACAGGTAAATGGCATGCTTTTCCAAAGACCAATCGGTATGGTGACATTCCTAGATTGGTTTTATAAGCTGTGCGAAATGCCCAAAGGGCGTCTATCAATTTAGATGACCAATCTTTTCTGTTGGAGTTTACCGTCTTTTCAAGAATTTGTTTAATTTGTCTATTGGAAATCTCGACTTGATCGTTAGTCTGTGGATGATATGGAGTGGATAGTTTATGAGTGATAGAGTATTTCTTAAGAAGAGATTCAAAAGCACGATTACAAAAATGAGAACCGTTATCACTTATAATGGCTCGAGGTGTGCCAAAACGAGAAAATATGTTTTCTTTCAAAAATTTGACAACAACTTTATTGTCATTTGTTCTGGTGGGAATGGCCTCAACCCATTTAGACACGTAATCTACTGCGAGTAGGATGTAGAGATTTCCAAAAGAATTAGGAAAAGGACCCATGAAATCAATGCCCCAAACATCAAAAATTTCGATGATAAGGATTGGGTTTAGGGGCATCATGTTACGTTTGGAAATACGACCTGTTTGTTGGCATCTAGCGCATTTGGAGCAAAATTCGTGGGCATCACGAAAAAGAGAAAGCCAATAAAAACCGCACTGTAACACCTTGGCAGCAGTTTTCTTTGCTCCAAAATGTCCTCCACATGCTTGATTATGTGAAAAGGAGATGATGCTATGGAATTCATGTTCTGGGACACATCTACGTATGATTTGATCGGTGCAATATTTGAATAGATAAGGATCGTCCCAGTAGAAGTTTCGAACGTTGGAGAGAAATTTTTGTTTATCTTGTTTTGACCAATGGGAAGGTGTTTCATTTGTGACAAGATAATTTACGATGTCCGCGTACCATGGTGCACGGGAGAGGGAAAGAATTTGTTCATCGGGAAAATGATCGTTGATTTGAGAGTTATCGTAGTTTTCTTGAACTATACGAGAAAGATGATCAGCTACGACATTTTCAGAACCCTTTTTATCTCGTATTTCTAGGTCAAACTCTTGAAGAAGGAGAATCCAACGGATTAAGCAGGGTTTCGTATCTTTTTTCATGAGTAAATACCGCAAGGCGGCATGATCGGTGTAAACTATGACCTTAGAGCCTACGAGATATGATCTAAACTTATCGAGGGTAAAGATAACTGGTAAAAACTCTTTTTCTGTGGTTGAGTAATTCAATTGAGCTTCATTAAGAGTTTTGCTAGCATAATAGATGACTCGAGGAAGTTTATCGATTCATTGACCTAAGATGGCTCCAATGGCATAATCAGAAGCGTCACACATTAATTCGAAAGACAAAGTCCAATTTGGAGGTTGGATGATAGGTGCAGTGGTCAAGATCGATTTGAGAGTTTCAAAAGATGTTTTACATTCATTGGAAAAGTCAAATTTGACGTCTTTAGCTAGAAGATTTGAAAGAGGTTTTGAAATTTTTGAAAAATCTTTAATGAACCTCCTATAATATCCCGCATGGCCGAGAAATGAGCGAATGTCCTTTACGGACCTTGGAGGAGGAAGGTCAACAATAAGATCAACTTTAGATTTGTCAACTTCTAGGCCATTTTTAGAGACAACATGACCTAAGACTATTTCTCGCTTAACCATAAAATGACAATTTTTCCAATTAAGAACAAGAGATTTCTCCTTACATCGCTTTAAGACACGTTCTAAACGAAGGAGGCATTGATCAAAAGATGACCCATAGATTGAAAAATCGTCCATGAATATTTCTAAGAAATCCTCCACCATATCAGAAAATATACTCATCATACATCTCTGAAAGGTAGCGGGAGCATTACAAAGACCGAAGGGCATGCGACGATAAGCGAAAGTTCCGAAGGGACATGTGAACGTTGTTTTGTGTTGGTCCTCTAACGCAATGGGAATTTGATTATAGCCGGAGTAACCATCAAGAAAACAATAGTATTCATGACCGGCTAAGCGTTCGAGCATTTGATCAATGAAAGGAAGGGGAAAATGATCTTTTCTTGTTGCTGCATTGTGTTTTCGATAGTCGATGCAAACGCGCCATTTTGTTTTGACCTTTGTCGGAACAAGTTCGTTATTCTCATTTGTTGTCACAGTGATTCCAGACTTCTTTGGTACAACTTGTACCGGACTTACCCAAGTACTGTCAGAGATAGGGTAGATTATGTTATTGTCTAAACATTTGATAATTTCTTCCTTTACCACTTCTCTCATATTAGGGTTTAATCGCCTTTGAGCTTCGCGAGTGGGTTTAGCCTCATCGAATAAGTGTATTCGATGTTCAATAATTGATGGACTAATTCCCTTAATGTCAGCGATTACCCATCCTATTGCCTCTTTATTTTCCCTTAAAATTTTCAAAAGTTGTTCTTCTTGGTCCTTAATGAGACCGGATGCCAAGATTACAGGAAAATTTTCCGAAGAATCTAAGTATGCGTACTTAAGATCATTTGGAAGAGGTTTGAGGTCTAATTTAGGACGTACTTCTCTTGAGGCTTCAGTAGACATCAACTGATTGAATTCTAGTGAATTATGAGAATAGTAGAGCATATCATTTAATTCATAAATTTATTCATCTTCATTTAAATTAGAATTAAAATGATCTAGGCACATGTTAAGAGACTCCATAATATCACTAAAATCATTTTCTACAATTGTTTGGATCATGTCAACTTCTTCTATTTCAAGATCCCTTGGTTGTCTGTTAAGATTGAATATATTTAGTTCAATGGTTAGGTGCCCAAAGGAAAGTCGGAGTTGACCATTCCTACAATTTATGATAGCATTTGATGTTGCTAAAACTGGACGACCTAATATCAAGGGAATCTGACCGTTAGGATTTGAGACAGGTGCGGTCTCAAGGACTATGAAATCGACTGGGAAATAGAATTGCTCGATTTGTATCAAAACATCTTCAACTGTGCCCAATGGTTTTTTGACAGATCGATCAGCTAGTTGAATTGTGATGTTTGTAGGTTTTAATTCCCCTAGTCCAAGTTGACAGTACACGGTATAAGGCAAAAGATTTACACTCGCTCCAAGATCGAGTAAGGCATGACTAATGTGAGTGTTACCTATTTTACAGCCGATTGTAGGACAACCGGGGTCCTTATACTTGATTGGGGAGGGATTTGAAAGAACAGAGCTAGTATTTGCAGTTAGAAATGCAGTCTTAGGAACGTTAGTGGCACGTTTTTGAGTACATAGCTCTTTCAGACATTTGGCATATTGAGGAATTTGCTCGATGGTATCAAGAAGAGGAATATTGACTCGAACTTGTTTGAAAATTTCAAGAATTTGGTCAAAATTAGCGGGCTTCTTCTTTTTGTTGAGTCTATGGGGAAATGGAGCAATGGGGTTATAGACTCGTTCGGAAGTTTATTCATTCGAAGAAGAAGGTATGATATTAGAGGGTGAAGATAAGGGCGTAGAAATGTTGGGGTTACCAACATTAGAAAGCGAAGAGTGGTCGGGACTGCCGACCATGGATGAAGAATTAGAGTTGTTTGGATTGACAACAGTGGGTGTTGACTGAGTTTCAGAATTTTGAACAAGGGAAGAGTTAAGAAGGACGTCGGGGTTGCCGACATGGTTGTCCACCTTCTTTCCAGACCTTAATGTGGTGACAGTATTAACCGGATTTACATTTTCGTCCTCACAAATATTTACTCCTCGAGAGTTATACTTTGGATTCACTTCAGTTTGACTAGGCAATTTACCTTTCTCATTGATTTTCATGAGATCCTTCATCATTATCAACATTTGTTCATTTTGTTTAGTGATTTGCTCAATTCTCGCATCTTGGTTAGTGATTTGTTCATTTTGTTTAGAGAGTTGTTTTTCCAATCGAGCAATTTCTTGTGAAGGCTGAGAAGGTTGGGTTGATGGATCGAAATTAGGATGCCTGTATGGTTGATTCGAAGGTTTTGTTTGAGGAGCGGTTGAGAATTTTGAGAATTAGAGGTTGGGGCTCGATAATTCGGATTTTGTATCATTGGATACATATGTGATGGATTAGCCACATTATTAGGATTTGACCATGAAAAATTGGGGTGGTGCTTCCAGTTAGGATTGTATGTGGATGAATAAGGACTATATTGAGCTATAGCATTGATTTGGTCTTGTGTGTAGTAATGGGGTAGTCCTTCTCCTTCTTGAGGAGTTTGGGTATCTATAGGAAGATGTGATGGGTCAATGGCATGTACTCCTCTATTTGGAGCACGAATTGGAACACGAATTGTTTCCCATTGCATATCCTTTTTCGAATACTCTTCTAAAAATTCTCAAGCTTCCTCGTCTGTTTTTGCCATGAATTCTCCTCCACACATTGATTCGAGTTGGGATCTTGTTTGATAGTTAAGCCCTTCATAAACGATTTGGCACAAAACGTGTTTAGGGATTGCATGATGTGGGCAACTATATAACAATTGATTGAACCTTTCAAAATATTTTGAAAAAGTTTCTCCTTCATTCTGGGAGAATTGGTTGATTTCAGTTCGAATTTTAAGAGTTTTGTGGAAAGGAAAAAACTTTTTCAAAAAAATAGTAACGAAATTGTCCCAACTCTTAATTGAATTTTTAGGAAGAGAATTAAGCCATCTTTTCGCACTTTCTAGAAGTGCGAATGGAATAAGTCTTAGCTTGATGGATTCATTAGAAAGTTGTTGCATTTTAGTTGTAGAAGCATATAACTCAAATTCACTAAGAAATTCATATGTATTTTCAGACCCAGTGAATTTTGGTACCCCTTGGATAAAAGAATGTTTTAGCTCAAAATTATTTCCTTCGACGGGTGGAAATGAAATAACTGAAGGTTGAACGGTCCTAGTTGGATAGCATCGGTCTCTAAGGGATAATGGTCGGTTCTCATGAAATTCATGATCTCCAACATGTGATTTAGGCGACGATTTTGGTGAACTATGATGTGAACCGTGTTGTGAACCGTGATTGCTCATATTTGTTTGATTTGAAATTTCCGTAGATTTGTTTAATAAGATATTTTGGCTTTCTAAACGATTAAAATTATTTCTTGCCCAAACGCGCATAAACAAAACAAGGTGTAATAACCCAAAGTAAATTTAAACAGTTTTCAGTTGGGCACGTGTAGAGTAGAAAATTACTTACAGAGGGGTATAGCAGTCCGTCCAGTGCAACTGAGTAGCGCTAGTGAATGGTTGAGATTTACCGAGTTGGAGCTATCTGTGTTGAAATAAATGTTTGCTATCTGAGTTGAAGTTTTCTCCGTGCAGGTGAATGCTCGTGAAAGGCACAAAACTAAGCTGCTGAAAGAAAATATATGAAAACAGTCATATGAAGAAAATTTAAAACATACCCAATAAAATAAAGTTAAGTAAAATGAATGTGTTGAATGCAAAATGAAACAGCTATGACACTGCTATGTTACGTGAGTAAACGAATGTATGCAAGCTCCTGTGTAGGAGATAGTTACGTGAATATGAAAACTAAACTAACTAATGCATGCAAGAATGTGAAAGTGGAACTGCAAGTAACCAAACTAACGTACGTGAAAACAATGCAGTGAAAAAAAAATGTTTTTTTAATTAATTTATGCAAACTAACGTGAAAATGTGAAAGTGGAAGTGCAACTAAAAATGTGTACTTGCACACGTGAATAACTGTTAAGACGTGGGGATTATGCAAACGTAAAAGCAAGATTATGTGAGGTATGCGTGAAAATATGCAGAAACGTGATTCGTGATTGAAGATTATGTGAGGTATGCGTGAAAGATTATGCGAAAATATGCAGATTATGTAAGTTATGCGAAAATATGCAGTTTTTTTTTAAAACTTTGGCGAAAGGAACCGAGAAACGAAAAAAAAAAGATTTTTTTTTAAACTAATGCAAATAAAATAAAATAAAATAAAATAACATGAATAGACTTAAAAACGAAAAGTCGAAAATCTCAAAATAGCAACTCCGCGGCAATGGCGCAAAAAACTTGTTGCGACTTTTCTATTGATTAGAAAAGCACAAATTTTAATAAATTCTGCAAGCGCACAGGCGTGTAGTATGCAGGTCGAACACAGGGAATTGTATTTTAAAACAATTAAAATCCATAGTTAATCTTAGGCGTGTTAAACGAATTCGACGGTGAATTTTGAACAGAAAATAAAAACAATAATATACTCCGAATCGATTTCGAAACTAATCGAAATTGCAACCAAAATATAGAATTGTAAAAAAATCAGAACAGAAATTGAAATTGCGGAAAAGAAGATAATGGAGCAATCAACTGAAATAATTATTAACTAACTGAAAAGAGTGCTGAAAATAACTAAGAACAAGAATAAATAAATTGCTAAATCTAATCAACAATCCTACGTATTCTGTTCGAAAATAAAAACAGTGCTGAATTTAAATCTAAACTTGAAGAAAAGTGATGAGGTAAGAGATCCTTTTGGTTGTTGTATGCTGCTGTATATATAGCCTTTCCCAGCCCAGAAAATCAACTGCTACTTTTTAGGAGGAACGGGTCCTTTGCTTGAATTGGTGAAAGAGAACATATGTACGTCCACATCATTGCTTGAATTGGTCCATATTGCTTTGAATTGATGTTTGCTACCTTAAGAATATGCAGCCAATATTTACTAAATCAAAGTATGTGCATGCTTGCCACGTCATTGATTGAGGTTGGTCCCCACTTGCTTGAATTAATTAAATTTGTTCCTTGCTTTGAGTTTGAGCATGCGACTTGAGATATAGATATGATTTGTTTCCCATGTTGCTTGCACCCATATGCTGAAGTGAAATTGTGAACTGACTCATTTCGGATAAATTGAAGTGTGACATTGCTTTGATTTATTTGGTGCTCAAAATGTTGCACTCATGCCTCTTGTCTTTTGAACCTAAGGACGCCACAACCGATTAATTTCAACGTTGCACTTCGGAATCTATAATCTGCAAAACCACAACAAATACCCGTATAATACCGCTTTATTAAAATAAAAATATATGAAACAAACGGTTTAAAATGCAAAAAAATACGTTCATCAATTATCCCATTAAACAGTCACAGAAATAATACTTCGTACAACCATGTCTTTTCTTTATCAATTGATTTTCTATTATCGTTATATTTGTAACAAATTTTAGTAATCACAATTTGAACGTAATATTTATCATTCAAATTCTCATTATATTTTTAACATGAAACGTAATTTGCACATATCATTTATTAATTACCATCTACTTCTATTTCTTATTAATAACAAGTTATAATTACTATTAATTACAATAATTAAATCTCAAAACATACCCTAATATAGGGAAGATAATTAATCCAATTGTTTCCTTTGAAATCCAATTTTCCATGTTAAACCCAAAATCTATATACTAAATTAATTATAACTGTTATAAAACTCGTTCATTGTATATTTAAATTCCAAACAAATCCTTTATTTTGATTTACATTCTTATTGTCAAATCAACTACTCCCTTATGAAATTGATTAGTATAAGTTTCATTTTATTACACTCATCACTCAACTGTTAACGTTTCTTTTTATATCAATTGTAATATTTCAATTACATTAATTCTATTTTAATTAGCAAATAAATTTCTAATGAATTTAATAGTAAGATAATAAATGAAACAGTGGTTATACGTTAATATTCCATATATATTAACTTATTGTTTACAAGCAAAGGTTAATAAATTTACGTACAAAATAATTGATTTCTTACTCCATATTAAAACCAATTGCAATTAATAATATATGGTTACATCAATTTATACATCGTTTATTCTATTCCTTATTAACCTTTATTATTTAAATTGATTGAAATTACGTTAACATAGTATAGTAGTCAATTACATTCAATCAATATTAGCAAATTATATGTTGATACGTGTTACCATCTTTTATATCATTAAAATTATTTCTTTTAAGATTTATCTTAAGGTCAAAATTTCTAATCTAATAAGATTTAGTTCAATAAATCTTAAATTTTAATTTCTTACAATATTAAAGTCTAAAACCTTATTTAATTTAATATTTTTAACTGTCAAAAATACGGGTTGTCCCGGTAGGGATATGGGATAATTAAAGTATTAGAAACCAGGTATTAGGAAATTTCCATAAACCTGACAGCAAATCCCTTAAATCACTGATGTAATTGGACTTAGGAATGTATAACTATGATCTAAGGACATTATATGATGATCTGAGATGAAAGCGGTAGGGATTGGAATTGAAAACGATGTGTGCATGTTTAAATTCTATAACCTGAACCTTGGCCTTAAAAGCCTGCATAAATGATAAATGGCCAACTCTTACTTTCTTTTGTGTTCTGGAAAGTTATCTGAGGCATGACAATACAAATGACCGTGATATGGAACGAGTGAATATATGAGATGATTCTCTATTTGCTATTCGAAGTGATAGTGATATGATATATGATATACGTTATAGTATGATTCTGATACGATGGTGAATGCAGCTAGGAACGAGACTGGGACATGGATTAGATGCCTCAGAATGTATGCGTAGATTATGTGAAGAGCCTATTACTCATGGAGATGTCCAGGTAGATTGCATGACAAGAACCTGTGACACAGGAAGATGTTCAGGTAAATTATGTGACAAGAACTTGTAACGCAGATTGATGTCCAGGTAGACTGCATGACGACAGACAATAGGCTTCCTTGGTAAGCAATGGATTGGACCTGAGGTGAGTCTTTATTGATACGATATAGCTTGATATGTAAAGTAGATTACGTGACGATAGATATCAGGCTTCTTGCATGGGCAAAGAATCAGACCAGTGGCATGTCTATATTTATACGATATGGTTAGCTATACGATTATCAGATATGGAGGATGACTGAACGTGTGGTGGCCGAAAGATAGACTCATGTCTTCTTATAATGTTAATTTTGTATTATACTAAGACTAGAGTATAGCACACTCACCAGACATTTATCTGGCTCATTTCTGTTTTCCCCCTATATACACACACACACACACACACACACACACACACACTTAGGTTACGAAGTTTGGAGAGGACACCATATCGAATACAATGGTTCATTCGAGTATATTGGATATGATGAAGTTTAAGTGTTGTACCTGGATTTGACTATGTATTTGGGTTTGGATTATACCTATATTTCTTCGGACATATGTATATGACATTTCAGATATGTTATGATGATGTGTTATGTTATTGACTATGTATTATATTAAATTTATTCCATTGTAAGACTCTAAAAGTAGATTGCATTAGTTAGAATTATATCTGATATCTATTTTTGTTTGTGATCTTATATTATTATCTCACCACAATGAATCGCCTTTTTGGTTCTCAAGAGGTGGCGTCGGTTCAGGTGTTAGATCTGGGTGTCGAAAAGGCGGGTTGTTACAAATTTTCCCAATACTAGGTCCCCCTTACAGAATTTTCTTTCTTTAATACGTGAGTAATAATTTTTCGCAATTCGCTGCCTATTGACAATAGACCAAACTACAACTTCATTCCCGTTTTCTTGGATATGGTCTAAACCAGTTCTTTCAAACATGTATTACTTTCCATCGCATAAGATAGTTTCTGATGCGAAGGTATGTCTACTTCGACTGATAGCATGGCCTCATATCCATATGTGTGAAAATGGGTGTCTTGTAGGGGATCTAGTTGATGTTCCATACACCTTCGAAGCCAGAGGCAGCTCTTCTACCCAATTGCTTTTAGCTTTCACTATCCCTTTCTTTAATAGTTTATTTATGATTTTATTGGTTGCTTCAACTTTTCCCTTGTCTAGAAGATGAGCTATAGAGGAAAAACTTTTTATGATTCCATTCCTTTCACATGGGTCTTCAAACTTCTTACTCTCAAACTGTGTACCGTTGTTTGACACTATCTTATAGGGAATTCTAATTCTTGTGATGATATTCTAAACATAAAACTAATCACTTTATTAACTGTGATTGTTGCCAAGGGCACAGCTTCTACCCAGTTTGTGAAATAATCCACGCCACAATGGCATACTTTGATCCACCTTTGGACATGGGGAGAGGCCCTATTAGATCAATTCCTTATACGTCAAATTACCATGGACTGACCACTACAGTTAGAGAAGGAAGTCTTCGAATGCTTGCAGTTCTTTGGCATATATCATATGTCTATAAAAATTCTGGCAAATCCGCCAATGTCGTTGGCCAAAAGCATCTCTGCCACCAGATCTTCTTTGTTGGTTTTGTCCCTCTTAAGTGGTCTCTGCAGTATCTTTCATGAACCTCTTTCATAATTCTTACTCCCTCTTTCTTAGTACATGTTCAAATAAGTGGTAGAGCATCCTCTTTTGTAAAGTATTCCATTGAAGAAGGTATAGTAGAGGGCATGATATCTTATCTTTCTGACTTTATCTTTATTTGTCGGTATGATCCCTTCTAATAAGAAATGCTTTATGGGGGTCATATAAGACTCTACTTCTTCCTAACCAGTATTTGGTGGGGTACATTTCCACTGGTCAAATTTTTTCTTTTCTGCGCTTCTTCTATATAGCCCTCGGCTCATTGTGACTTGCTCAGCACTAGAACCTGTTGGGCTTTGGAAATGCTCGGTTCTAGTAACCGCCTTACTTGAATTGCCTTCATTTCATGTGCACCCTTAGTGCTTTTCATCTTGGCTAAGATATTTGTTTTTCCCTTAGGATTTGTCCAATGTTGAACTGCCCTTACTGAGAAGGTAATTCTTTAACTAATGCCATGTATTTGGCCGAAGTTGGATTTTTGCCTGATAGCTCCCCTGCAATTGGTTCATTACAGGTTGAGAATAACTATGAATTTCAATATGGGAAACTTTCATTACTGCGCCATTTTAAGGCCTATGATCAATGCTTTATATTCTGCCATGTTGTTAGTTTCTTTAAATTCTAATTGGACTGCTATAGTTTTTGCCTATCCGGAGTTACCCGTATATGGCCTATTCCTACCCTATATTCATTGGATACACCATCAACATATTATTGCCAATCTAGCAGAACTTCTTCTTCTCCTATATTGGATTGCTCCTCCTGCAAGGTGTACTCTGCGATGAAAACTGTGAATATCTGCCCCTCAATTGCACTACGAGGTCGGTATGAGATGTCATGTTGGCTTAGTTCAATGGCCCACTTTCGAGGGCATCTTAATGTCTCCAATATTTGCAATGTCTACTTCAAAGGCTTGCCTATTGGTACCTTGATAGGATGAGCTTGAAAATATTTCCGAAGCTTTCTTACCGTTTGGAGCAAATTGTATGCTATCTTTTCAATTACAGCGTATCACAAGCTCTGCTAAGGCGTTTTCTCATGAAATATATAGGACACTGAATGCCATCCTCTTCTCTCACAACTACTGTACTTGATAAGTCACTATTAAGTATATGTAGAGGTCCTTGCCTAAAATCAGTTTAAAAGTACCAAGGGTTGGCCAAATGGGATTTTAAAACTTCGAAGGCTTCCTTGCATTCCGACTCCACTTGAAATTCCAACTTTTCTTGATCTAGTCAAAAAAGGGACGTGTTTGTTATTATCTTTGGAAATGAGCCTACTTAAGTCAGCTACCTTTCATTCAAGAACATTACATCTTTAGGCTTTTCCAGTAATATCATATTCTTTATTGCATCAATATTCCTAGATTGGTCTATATTCTTCTAATGCTTGCTATGTACCCTAGGAACTTTCCTGACTATATTGCAAATGTACATTTTTGCGGGTTGAGTTTCATTCCATATTGCTTTAAAGTCACCTCTTCAAGGTCTTTTACATGATCAGATGCAACTTTTAACTTTACTAACATGTCATCCACATATACTTCAACATTCTTCCCTATTTGATCTTCAAACATCATATTGACAACCTTTTGCATGTCGCTCTTGCATTTTTAAGTCCAAATGTCATTCCTATGTAATAATAAATCCCTTTATCAGTTATGAAGCTTGTATGCTCCTAGTTCAATTCAAACATTGCTATTTGGTTATTGCCCAGGTAAGCGTCCGTGAAGGTCAAAAATTCATGACTACTTGTTGCATCCACTAACTGATCTATTCTAGATAAGGGGAAGCCATCTTTGGATAGGCTTTGTTGAGATTTATGAAACCTATGTAGGTCCTCCTTTTTTCATTTGGCTTCTTTACTAACACTGGATTCACTATCCACTTTAAGTAGAATAACTCATGAATGAACCCATTTTCTTTTAGCTTCTTGATTTCTTCATGGAGTGCATTAGACCTCTCCTGGTTCATAAAGGGCATTTCTATCTTATAGGATGCGCATTGGTGTCAATATTGAGAGCATGACATATAATTACAGGTTCAATTCCTATCATATCTTAGTAGGTCTAAGCAAGTGCATCCTTGACCTTTTCAAGAAGTTGATCAGTTCTTCATGATGTTCAATTGTTAGATTTTTTTCGATTTTTACTATTTTTGAAAGGTCAAATGAATCTTGCTCTATTTCTTCCAATTTGTTCAATGGCTCCAGGTCTTTTCTCTTCATCCCTAACCTGGGATCCACTTCGCTCACAGCTTCATCTTCCTCAAGTGAGTTTGCGGCACTTTCCATCAAGGACTCCTATGATAAATACTACACATACAATGAATTTTATGCATCTGTTCTAATCATCTCCATATAGGTCCGCTTAGAATTGGCCTTAGGTACTATGATCGTAGAATGACCTGTTTCAGTACCTGCCGTGGAATTTAATTCCAATGCCGTTAATTTAAATGGATTTTTATCTTTCCTTTTTTATCAGTTAACTCAGAATACAATAATATAATTCTAAACAATTTAATTGTTTGAATTCACAGTTGCACTGTAAAGTTCCTTAGCCAATAATTGTTCTCCCTTCACATTTCCCATTTCTACCAAGGTGGGGAATTTTATGAGCAAATCCTTCTTCGAGATAATTGCATTTATCTCTATTTGCACAGGTCTCCCTGAGAAGGCATTGTACGAAGATTGTTGGTCGGTGATTAAAAAGTTGGTATAGAAGGACTTGTGAAAAGGGAAAGTTCCAACTGTCATGAGCAGTCATGCTATACCCATTAGGATCATCAAAATGTTGTTAAAATCGTAGATTGGTTCAGGGCTTGGTTTTAAAATTTCTCCTAATAGGATCCTGATGTAGGAATATAACTCCAGCCAAGTCTGAAGAGGTAAAAGTGATATCTGGAACTGTCTTCTACATGATGTGATATGTATAGTTCGATGTTTTATGTGAGCCTATAGCACAAACCTTCCTTGTTCCTTTTTACTAAGTCCAGCTAGATAGGGTCCTCCATGAATGGATGTAATAAGGTTGGTTAGTGTTAACCCAAAAAATATATCAACACCCTAGAGTATAATGCGAAAGCACCAGCCCTGTTAAAGTAGAGCAAATATAATAGAAAATAACAGAAAAGTAAATAAGACATGGGGACTTTTATAGTGGTTTGGGTGGTAACTAAGCATGTGTCCACTTAATAGCATTGATTATTGGTTTGATCTTGTTTAAATGAGATTACAAGGAGATTGAGAAAGAATTAGTCACAAGTGCAGAGGTTAGACTGATTCTAAGTCCTAGAATTGCCTAGAGTAGCTGCCTGGGTAACTATGTTGTAGAGGAAAGGGTTGAAGAATAGATGGAAATCCCGCGTAGTGATAATAGAATCCATATCTTGTTTTGGTTGCTCTATGGTTTGGATTTATAGGGGTAATAGTCGTATTAGGTCAGAAGCTTACAATTAACCAAGTCCAGAAGTTGGCCCACACTTGCACTTAAATGTCTGGAGACATATGAGTTAAAACCTTAACCCGGTACCGAGTTAAGAAATGAAGTGAAAAGTCATTTTTGACTTTGTCCATGTTCTTCTTTGTTTTGATAAAGATACTCTAACCTCTTTTCCACTGCCTTTGATGTCACTCTAATTATCTGTTTGATCATACTTGAGTTATCCCGACTTGTTTAATATCATCCAATCAATCTAGAGATTGGTCATGCTAACCTTAAAGAAAATGCTTGATGTCAACTTACAAGGACTACACTGACGATGTATGAAGTTTTGATAGAGTTTAGGGGAAGATCCTCAACTCAGTACCGAGGTAAGAGTCCTTAACTAGGTGCCAAGTTTAGATGTTAACCCCAAACAATGTCAAATTACTCCAAACCTCATTTTTGCCTCTTCTAAGTGTACTTGTGAAGTTTCAACTCATTCCATCTTCGTTTCAACTTTCTAACTCCTATTTATTTCTGCTTTGTTAAAAACCCAGTTAACATTTGCCTCCTAGAGTACGCTTTCTTGGAAAAAACATATGCTGGAACAAGATAAGTCTTGAACTGCGATCTTATGAGTTTCTGTCGATTGTCGAATTATTTTTGAGATGTTATATTTAAGTGGTCAACTATTTATTTGCTATCTGTTTTGATCTTAATTTGGGTTTCAATTGTATGTACTGATGATGCAATCTTCGCTCTAAAAATTTACATAAGTCTATAAGTCGGCATGTAGGTCTATTGTGATGAGTTGGAGCTAGCCTGAGTTGAGTTAGTAAACTTGGTGCCAAGTCAAGCCTTAACTCATCCCGAGTTAAGGACTCGAACAATTTTCCTTACTTATTATACTCCACCTAACTACCCTCCCTATTTACATTATTTCCAACTCTTGTTTGCATTTTCACTTATCGAAGCCCACCACTTGTAGTCTCGGATTCGGTTATCAAAATTCTAAGTTGATCTTTGCTTCTAGCTTGGATGTATAGGTTGTCTAGAGTGAATTCATGCTCGAGCAGTGATGCGGATAATGGTTGGCTCTAGTTGATTGCAGTTTGTGTGATGGAGATGGCTGAATCTAAACTTGGTATGTTAGTGGTGAAGCTAAGGTTTGATCTCATGTTAGATGAGTACGACTTAAGAGGTAAAATATGCTTCTTAGTTTCAACCATCTCATTTTCGTGGAATGGACTAAAGATAAATCATTGAATTAATTTTCATACGGCGATTCATTTTGACGTGTTGAATGACTCCATTACTTTACATATTTGCATATCCAGTATTCCTAAAAGGCTAGAACTTTCTACGTCGCTCCGAACAACATATCCATTATCGATCTCCGAACAACATATCCATTATTGATTCTTGATCGATAACAAGTAAGTACAAAAAAGTATATTCGAAGGACTATGCGAATCGTTTTTCCAACATGAGCGAGCTATCTACACAGGACCGGTCTGTTTAGGACACTAGATTTGTCCCATATAGATAACATATAGCTCCTTCCCCCATTAACACTTGGAATCCAATTGATCAACATACACTGACTTCCTTTGGATTTCAAGCGTTAATCACGCAGGAATTCTTATTAGAAATCAAGTGTACTTAACTGTGATCAATGAGTTTTATTGTTCAGAATAACGCTCCAGTCAGCATGCCACAAGTCCATCAATGGAGCGCCATGCCTTCAAAAGCTGAGCCATCAACTGCCCTTATTTCCCATCCATTCCTGTGGGGCCAAAGCCAACCTGTGACTTCCAATTTCTATAGCTCACTAGTTCATGTTGGGCCGATACTCGGCCAGTTGCCTCCTGGGCCAAGAATTTGACCGACCCTCCAGAACAAGCACCTTCAGTCTTAATAGCTAAAATGCTTGGAAATATATGCATGCAACATAGGATACCCAAGCATGATGTTTTTCATTGCTGAGGTCATTAAGCTCACTCATCTTCATGAGGAGAATGTGTGGTTGGTGAAAGAGAAGGAAAAGGCTGCATCCAGCAAACTGGCAAACGAGATCGAGCATTTAAGCGCCAAGTCATAGCTTACAAAGTTGTAATCAAAATACAATGATGCAATAAGCCAAATGGACGCTAGTGTGCTCCATCTTTATACTAGCTGCATAAGAAAAATGGTAGCTTGAAATGGCTTGGTAATAACTATCCTAGGATTCTCGCCATGACATGGGAGGAAGTAGTGATCAGGTCCAAGGAGGCCAAGGATACACGCTCTGAGGAGGAACTGAAGGCTGCTTACCACAACCCCGAGGCTTAGAATTCCTGGCCATCGGTAGAGAAATCCTTAGGGAAGAGAGAGAAGGAAGTTGCCGATGCTGCAACCAAAGCTTTTGCTTGCCCAAGCGCTTTGGGTCGGTACCAAACACTTGTTTATACTTCTCTAGAGAATATGACTACCATCCTTTTATCCACGACTATTATTTCTAAAGCCACTCACACCCATGCAACTTTCATAGCCTTGGGTGAGCCATGCCCTTTTCAGCTGTAGTGCGGCCTTCAAAGATGGGTACTGGCGGTGAAGCCTTCAAGATTGAAGTACATTACCGAACCGCTGGCTCAGGTATTTCCCTTATCTCTCATGTGCTCCAAACACTTCGATTTACTCCGTAATTATTTTCAAAATTGTGCACCTCTCTTTCCCAACATGTTGATCAGCCAACTCTCTCGTCTCCTTCTCTACTGTACAGGGTTCAGGACCTGCTGCCATTTTCACTGCTTCCACCACCATCTCTATAGTGGCTTCTAGCATGATTCATGTCGTCAACTCCGGGCCTAGTCCCAATTCCAAATAGATAGAGGCGCTACTAAACTTGGAGGACAACTCAACATTTATGGATGATAAGGTGGTGATTACAAATGAGTTGGGGTTGCCAAACAAGACGACCACAGTAGAGATACTAGAGGAGGAAAAGAAGGGGCTGCGGATGGAGAAGGAGAAGGAAGAGCAGAAATACAAGAGTCCCACTACCATCACATTATAGGTGTCTAAGGCGGGGAGTGCGGTGATCGGAGGGACATAAGGGTCCGGCTCCCCTGTAGGAGGAGCGACCGACTAGGATAGCAGGAAGAAGTTCCTGACTCGCCCAAGCAGGGGCAGTAAAGGTGGAGTGAAAAGCGAAAAGAAGTCAGGACGAGCTTGAGCAATGGTGGAGCGAGGTACTTGTTGTCTTTTATGTGGTTTGTAGTGTCAAAGTACGTACAAGTGTAGAGTCTGTACTTAGCTTCTTTTTTCTTTTGTTGTAGCATCTGTAACACCTATACTTTTGCTTTTTAATGTTCGAAATATGTCGATATCGTGCAAGTATGGCCCTTGCTATTTGATATTGTAAATGAAATGAGATAAGTAATGAAAGGTAAGCATTTTCACTATAATCTCTTTTGTATAATTTATTGTCGTCGTACAGTGCCTGTTTATATACCGCTGTGTATGTACATAATATGATTGCTTGTCTCACAATTTCCATATTATATACTGCTGCATTATGTGGTATAAACTGTTTATTTACCGCAATTCCATGCATGTAAATTGTGTAAGTAGTGTAACTTGCGATTGTTCAATGTACTACTTAGCCCTATTGTAGTTGCCAAAATTCTCTATTTGGTGTAACAGAACCGTGGACTAATTTTTATCCTGACCAAGTGCTAGTTTGTTGTGTACGCCCGATACATCAGGCTACTTACTCTGAACACTTGATACAAAACAGGATGTTTTGGGCAATCTCTAATTGCCTCCAGTCGAAGATCTATTGCAACTCCTAATTTTGGGGACTTGTAATTTCAATGCTCAATTCCGAGCATCCTGTACTTTGATTGCGATCGATTCTCTCCAAGGTCGGTACTAAGGTTATATCCACATACTAGTTTCCATCTCTAGAGACCCATGAACAGCTCAATCCCTTGGATTATCTTTCCATTTGCCGATGTCCGGACGATGTTGAGTTTTGGGAGGTGGGGATTAATTTCTACCAATCCTGCAACTGATGAATTTTCTAATATTACCGGAGCAACATTAGTACCTGGGAGATTTGGACAAACTAACAATGTTATCGGGATATCATCGATGATTCAGAGTGTACACGAACGCGGTTCCATTGGTTCAAGTAGCAAAGGAATATTTACTTACTTAGGACATAGTTCTATTAACCCAAGAAGTGAGTATGGAGCATACGTAAATGCACTTCTATCGGGTTAAGCAGCAATAAAATGGTCGCTTACTTGGATGCGACTCCATCGGTCCAAGAAGCAAATAAATAAATTGCACTCGAAAGCAGTTCCATCAGTTCAAGTAGCAAAGAAGTGAAGCAGACTTGAATGTAGTTCCATTAGTTTAAGTGGGAAAGAAGTGAAGCGCACTCGAAAACATTTCCACCAATTCATGTGGCAATAGAACTGAGGCTTAAGTGGATGCAGTTCTCAAAATGCTAGGAACTATTTTCCCCATTGATCTGGCGATTTGAGTCGATTTGATATCGTCAACTCAATGGGTTGCTTGCACGCATGCGATTTCGTTAGTTCAAGAAGTGAAATGACTTTACTGATCAAATAAAGAGGAAGGCAAATCCTGCCAATTTACGATGCCCCGGTATTCCTAGGTGGCTTATTCGTAGAAATAGGACATACATAAGTACTAAATAAAAAAATGTTGTAGTGAGTGACTGCTCCAAGCATGGGGAATCACAATTCCATCGAACATTGTGAGCTTGAACATTCCATCTCTAAGTTTTTGGTCGATAACTTGGGGTCCTTCCTAGTTTGGGTCAACATACCCTTGAAGATCCGTTTTTAGATGAGATCTCCAACTTTGAAGGTGCGGTTGTAAACTTTGGGGTTAAAGTCTTGCACTACCCTCTTCTAGTGAGCAACGGCCCTTAGTTCTGCTTCTTGCAGCTTCTCATTGATCTGGTCAACTGACTTGAGTAGAAGCTTCTCATTTTCATTTTGAATAAAGTGTCATCTCTAATAAGAGGGGACTTCCAGTTCCACTAGGATCATTTCTTCTGACCTATATGTCATGGCAAATGATGAATGCCCAATCGTAGATTTATGTGTTGTTCTATAAGCATATAGTGCAAGTGGAAGTTCATATGTCCAGTTTGCTTTAGCCTTCTTTAATCGCTTCTTGATAGTGGATATGATGATTTTGTTCACTGCTTCCACTTGTCTGTTTTCCTGCGGGTGCGCTACCGTGGAAAAACTCTTCTCGATCCGATAGCATTTGTAGAAGTTCTTTTATTCAGCACTCTCGAACTGAGTTCCGTTGTCTGCGATGATTCTCTATAATGTTCCAAACTAAAAAATAATGTTTTTGTTACAAAATTTAATTAATTTTTTTACGGTAATGGTGGCGAGCAGTTCCGCTTCATCTCATTTGCTAAAGTAATCAACTGCAGCAATTACATTTTGGCTCCTCTTTTGTCTATTGGTAATACATCGATTAGATCAATTCCGTAAATTGTAAATAGCCAAGGGATGACCATTTGCATAAGTTCTAAGAATGGGGTTCTCGGGATCTTTGAAAATCTCTGCACAGATCATAATGGTTGGTGTTGTCCGCTGCATCTCGGTTGATTATAGGCCAGAAACATCTGTAACATAAAACCTTCTTTGCCAGTATCTGCCCCCTTGTGTGGTCATTGCAACTGCCTTCATGGACTTCCATAAGGATCTTCTTTGATTCGCGTTTGGTTACACACCTTAGTAAGCGTGGAGAAACCTCTCATATATAGCACTCCATCTTGTTGCACGAACCGCGGTGTCTTTCGAAGGAGCTTCTTTCATTCATTTTGGTTTCTGTGGAGTATTATTTTGAGTAGATAATCCTCGATTAGTGTTATCCATGATTCTTTCTCTTCCATGATCTCTAGAACCTAATCTACATCCATTTGATCCATGCCTAGAGATGTTAACACTTCAATTGGAACCAATCCCATTGATTATGCCTCTTCGGAGCTGGCTAGTTTGACTAAGTAATCGACCTTCATATTCTATTCCCTGGGAATATAGGTTATAGTGCAGTGTTCAATGTCATTAAGCAGTTCCCATGCTTTTGACAAGCAAGGAGCGGGATTTTCAGCTTTATCTTGATATTCCCTCTTCACCTGGAAAACAACTATTTAAGATCGCTGTAAATATGCACGCCTTTATTCCCAATTCCTCTACAATTTTAAATCCCACTATCAATGCCTCGTACTTTACTTCATTGTTATTAGCATGGAACTCCAATCTTAAGGCATAGCAGATTGATTGTCCTTATGGAGTCTCAAGCACATCTCCCACTCCCGAGAAGAATTCGTTTGATGCGCCATCGATGGAAAGCTTCCATTATGATACCACTTTCTCTTTCTCTTGCTCTTCTCTATCTTGAGTGGTGAATTCCTTGAAGAAATCATTCAACGTCTGTCCGTTAATTGCCGTTTGGGATGATAAGTGATGTCGTACGGAATTAACTCAATATTCCATTTAGGAAGTCATCCTAATGTCTCTGGATGGTACGGTACCGGTTTTAAGGGTTAATCTTTTAATAGCAAATGGATGAGCTTGGAAAATTGATCATAACTTTCTTGATGCGATCAGTAGATAATAGGCTAGTTTTTCCAATTTTGGATAGTTTGTCTCAGCTTTAATGGATCACTTACTAATGTAGTAAACGAGTAGATGGATCTAAGCTTCTAAGCATACTAGTATTGTGCTCAGAGCATAAGTTGACATTGCTAGGTAGATGAATAGGTTTTTCCCTCCACCGGTTTAGATAGAACTGGTGGGGTCTTCATGTGTCGCAGTAATTTCCCAAAAGCATTTGGCAGGCCCAATTCCATATGAAATTTTACTTAACCTTTTACAATGCGTCAAAGAACGGTATACACTTGTCTGTTGCTTTGAAAATGAATTGGCTTAATGCTACGGCCTTTCCATTCGGACTTTGCAACTATATTTTTGTTGCAGGGGCCATGAAATACCGCAAGACAGTAATTTGCTTAGGATTAGCTTAAATTCCCTGAGCATTCACGATAAAACTTGGAAATTTTTCGAAAGCCATACCGAAAGAGCATTTTAGTGAGTTAGGCCTCATTCCTTACCTTTTAAGAATCTCAAACATTTCTGAGAGGTTATCCAAATGATTTCCAGACACACAAGATTTGACTAATATGTCATCCACATAGACTTCTATCGTGCGTCCAATCTGATCCTTGAAAAATATGTTCACCTAATGTTGGTTAGTTGCTCCGGTGTTCTTCAGGCTAAATGGCATTACTTGGTAACAATATAATCCGAGGTCGGTGATGAAGCTAGTGTTCTCCAGATCGGTTTCATGCATCATATTCTGGTTATATCCCGAGTAGGCGTCCAAGAAAGAGAGTAGTTCGTGCTCTACAATTCCGTCCATGAGCTGGTCAAATCTAGGTAGTGGGAAGTTGTCCTTTAGGCAAGCTTAGTTCAGATCTAAGTAGTCAACATAATATTTACACTTCCAATTGGACTTTATAACTAGAATTGGATTTGATATGCATACAGGATAGGTAGCATTGTAGATGAAGCTGTTAGCCAACGGCTTATTCGCTTCCTCCTTTAGTGTAAAGGATCGACCAGGACCCAGACTATGTCTCTTCTTCCTTACGGGAGTGAATTTACGATCGATATTGAGTGTGTGACATGCTATTTTTGATGATGTTCCATACATATCGGAATCTTTCCAAGTGAACATGTCTAGGTTGGCACGAAGAAATTTGATCAATTCTTGTTGCACTTTGATCCCAAGTTGCGAGCCTTTTCTTAAGACTTAAGTTGGGTCATCCATATCGACAGGAACTAATAGCGTAATCTCTTTCTGTGCCGCTCGTTCCTCTCCTGAGCTCTTCTTCCTAGGGTCAAAATCCTTGTCCAAATGGCTATGGTCCCTGAGCCAGAGGCAGTTTTGTAATTATTGTACTGATGGTACGCGAATGTGGAGAGACTTCTCCATATTCTTACCCTTTTCCATTCGTTTCGATATGCGTAATTAAGCAACATAACATTCTCTAGCGACGCTTTGATCTCCTTTTACAACTCCAGCCCCATTCTCCATCGGGAATTTAATAGTTAGGCACCATGGAGCCAAAGTAATTATGAAATCATCAAGGGCTGGTCTACCTAAGAAAGCTTTGTAAGCTGGCATTTCATCCATGGAAGGTTTGGACAAGGACTACCCTTCGTTCTCCTTCTTTGAGCTCCATAAGCAAGTCAGTCGTCCTGAACGGCTATTTTGGTTCACCCGTAAAGCCCTTGATTTTCATTTGGCAAGCAGAAACATCTTTCATACTGATCCTCATATGATCAAATGTATGTCGGGATAAGATGTTAATAGAACTTCCACTATCCACCAGGACTTGGCGTACAACTGATGGTCTAGTTTCTACTATCACTACCATCGGGTCGAGAGTCGGTGTTGCTACTCCTTCGGTGTCTCGATTCTAAAATGTTATGTCATTATTGAGTGTCCTTTGCTGCTTGGACAGAGCTCCATCCTCAATTGCAAAACAAGCTTCTTTTGGAGTGTGCTTTAGTGAACTCGCATATCGCTCCATTTCACCCCAACTCTTCTATGATGGATGAGGTCCTCTGGAAATAGTACTTGTGATGAGTCTCTAATCAGCTCGACGAGTTCCTTCTCCACTAGACCTGACCTGATTAACTTAATTGTTTGTAACCTAAGATCTAGCAGGTTGGTCAGAATTCTCGAGTTTCTTCACGTAATTTTGGAGCCTATTATTTCTTTTTATTTCCTCGATTATGTCCTTTAGATGCCAACATTCATTTATGTTATGCCCGTGAGTGTCTTTGAAGTGGTAGAACTTCCTTGATTGCTTTTATCGTTTAGATTCCTCCTTCCTGGTAGGCATGTTGAATCGCTCAGTTCCCTGAGTTGTAAGGTAGATGTTTTCCAAGTTGTCATTCAATGGCATATACTCCTCGGGTCTCAAATTCCTGAAACGTTTTCCATTTCCGTTAGGCCTACTAGTAATCTAGTTTTTCCTTTCTGATTTCCATCTTTCCCTGCATTTCCTGTCGTGGCTCTAGAATTGTTTCCATCTTGGTTGACCGCTGCATTATTATGAACTACCTCCTTTAGTAGCACATTGGCAGTCTTGTCCTCCAATGACTTTGCCTCTTCCAATCTCAGATACAGACTCGCCTTTCAGTTAAACTCCTTCATGGTGGTTGGTTATTTCATCTAATTCATCTTCAAAAGTCTATGTCCAGATGGATCGCTTGGACTAAAGATATGAATACCATATCTTTGTTAGGATTGCTCACTTCAGTAACCACGGCATTGAACTAGTCCATGAAGGTTTTTAGTGACTCATTTGGTCCCTGGAAAAGGCCAGATAGAAACATCACATCTTTTAATTATGCCATGTGAAGTCTGAACTATTCCAAGGATTTTCTTGCCAACTCGTCAAAGGTAGAAATGGACCTTGGAGGAAGTCTGGTAAACCATATAGAAGCAACACCTTCCAAAAAGATAGGGAAACATCTGCAGCGGACAACATTTGTTAACCTAGCTCCACGAATATGCCAACTGTACTTGTACAAGTGCAATTTGGTATCCTTTGTTCTATTGTAAGATGGCGTAGTGGGCATTGTAAACTTTTGGGGGTACTCTTCCCTTAAAATGTTTTCAATAAACGGAGTTTAGCTAGATATGGAAACCCAATCGTCGTCCTTCCTGCCCTTATATTCTTCAATCAAGCATTTAACCATGTCCGCAATGAATGCTTAACTAGTCTGGCGGTCCATAGGTCGACTGTCAGGGACTACCTAAGCGTTTGACTCTACAAACTTCTTTGGTTTGCCACTTGAAGTCTAGGTTCTCCATTCTTCGGGAAAACTACTCCTGCAGAATTCTATTGGCACGTGGTTGGCTTCATTGCGGCAGTTTGAACTTATTTTCTAGCATTTTTTTGCCTATGGAATTCCATTCCTTTAGCATCAAAGTTAAATTTCATCTTCAGAATCGGAGAGAAACACTACAATATTCCCTTGTGCAGGCTTCGCTCCAAGATTGGAATTTACAATAGTTTGTCCTCTGGCAGGAGGGGTACTTTTGTTAACTTTAATAACAATTCCCATCGCTCGAACAACTATCTGCTACTGCTTTTGCTTGTCATGCATCCTTTTCAAGCCTAAGAAGGAGGAATTCCCATTCCATAGCCTCTATAGTTTCCGGCCTAGTCCTTGGGGTAGTTGGTGGTTGTAGCACTAGCAAAGCACCAATCTTATCCATAAGAACTTTCTTACTATCAGTCATTTTCTGGTTAAGTTGATTAACATCTGGTTAAGCTCTCCTCTAGTTACAATCTCTAGTTGATCGGAAGCACTTGGTGCTAGGTTGTTTCCAGCACTAACCTTTGTTTGGTGGTTGTTAGCATAGTTCACTTCCATTTGCTGGAGAAGGGTTTAATCAACACTAAATGTTATCCCAATGGATCTTCCAGATGTTGTCTTCCTCTTAGAAGCCATTAGAATAGAAAATTTCTATCCTTCTTCAAGCAAACTTTCATGATCTAACCTATGTATTTTTAAATCCAAAGTAGATAGCTAGAACCAAGCCTGGGTTATTTGTTTTCTTTTAAAGTATCAAAATGTTAACCCAAAAAATGGATCAATACCCAGGAGTATAATGTGAAAGTACCAGCCATGTTGGAATAGAGAAAATATAATAGAAAATAATAGAAAAGTAAATGATACATATGGATTTTTATAGTGATTCGGCTGTTAACTAAGCCTACGTCCACTTTATAACTTTGTTTATTGGTTTATCTTGTATGAATAAGATTAAAAGGTGATTGAGAAAGAATTGATTACAAGTACAGAGGTTAGACTGATTTTAAGTCCTATAGTAGCTCTCTTGGTGGTTATGGTGTAGAGGAAAGGGTTGAAGAATAGATGGAGATCCCACATAGTAATAACAGAATCTAGATCCTATTTTTGTTGCTCTATGGTTTGCATTTATAGGGACAGTAGCTATATTAGGTTAGAAGCTCCCCATTAACAAAGTTCGAAAGTCGGCCCACGCTTGAATTGAAAAGTCCAGAGACATACGAGTTAAAACCTTAACTCGATATCGAGTTAAGGAATAAAGTGATAAGTCATTTCTAACTTTGCCCATGTTCTTCTATGTTTTGATGAAGCTGTTCCAACCTCATTTCCACTACTTTTGATGTGATTCTAGTTATTTGTTTGATTATACTTGAGTTATCCTGACTTTTCTAATATCATCCCATCAATCTTGAGATTTACCATGCTAACCTTGAAAAAAATGCTTGATGCGACCTCGCATGGACTACATTAACGATGTATGAAGTTTTGATGAAGACTAGGGGAGATCCTTAACTCGGCATCGAGTTAAGAGTCCTTAATTAGGTGCCAAGTTCAAATGTTAACCTCAAAAAATGCCAAACTCCTCCAAGCCTCTTCCTTGCCTCCTTTAAACGTACTTGTGAAGTTTCAAGTCGTTCCATTTTCGTTTTGACGTTATAACTCCTATTGATTTCTCCTTTGTTAGAAACCTAGTTAACATTTGCCTCCCAAACTATGCTTCCAGTGGAAAAAGTGTGCTCTGAAACATGATAAGTCTTAAACTGCGATCTTATGAGTTTCAGTCGATTGTCGGATTCTATTTCAAGACGTTGTGTTTAAGTGGTCAACTTCTTATTTGCTATGTTTTAATTTTGATTTGGGTTTCAATTATCTATACTGATGATGCAATCTTTGCTTTGAGATTTATGCATGGCTTTAAGTTCACATGTAAGTCTATTATTACGAGTTGGAGCTACCCAGAGTTCAGTTAGTAAATTTGGTGCCAAGTCAAGCCTTAACTCGTCCCGGGTTAAGGACTCGGACAATTTTCCTTACTTATACTACTCCACTTAACTACTCTCTCCATTTACATGATTTCCAAACCGAGTTTGAATTTCCTCTAGCAGATTCAAGCTTTAACTCTGCTACCGTTCATCCTCTAGCATCACCATCGAGCTCCATCGCCTCCAAGCTACTCTCGTCATCTCCTGGGCCCTTCTCCATCATTGAAGACTATCACATGTAGTTGAAAGGGAGTGCGGATTAAGGATTTTAAGGATAATTTAACACTAGATGGTGGTGAATAGTGTTTAATGGATTCTAAGACTTATATGGACTAAATTAAAATTAAGACATAAACAAATGCAGAATTTAATTATAGAAAATTCATAGAATCAAACACAAATGCAGAAAGTGAATAAAAAGAAGTAAAAGGAAAGAACACACCAAATTTTATACTATTTCGGAGTTACCCTACGTCCAGTCCTGCAACAAGGCAAACACCTTGTTATCCCGCTTTTTGGCAAAGCCGTGATACCAAAAGATTGATCGAAAACAAAAGACAGTTCGTCTCAGAGTGGTTATACTTCACTTTGCTATGGATATCGATGAATTTTGTCCGAGTCCGGAACGGGCCAATATTGATAGGACATGACAAGAAAGGTCGAAGGAGTCGTCATTTCAAATTTCAAGTCAATCCGAGTTCGTATGCTCAAGATATGATGGATTCAATTTGAGAGAGGTAGTCATTGTCTGATTCGAAACCATCACCTTCGAACCCATCCACTGTCTTTGCTTCGAACCCATCTAGTTCGAACCCATCTGGTTCGAAACCATCCCAAAGCCTTCCTTCGTACCCGCCGGTCCTTCGAATCCATGATGTCACCCAGCTTCGCATCCATCCAACTAAAGCCTCTTCGTATCCTTGCTTCGAATCCATGCAAGCCCTTACTTCGAATCTATCCTCACCAGTATGTCCGAGTCCATAGAAAACCCTCTAGCTCTGAGTCCATGTCACTTCGAACCGACCCTGTTCGAATCGATCGAGTTCGAACCCATAGGGACTCCCTGATTCGAATCGGTCGCGTTCGAAGCCAGGGATACTCCTTTGTTCGAATCCACCGAGTCAGCTGGTTTGGATGACGTGTCATTCCATCGATACGAAGTCGCCATAGTTCACGGAGTCGAAGCGGTCCATTCGGAGATAAATTAGGATCAATTCGAGAGATACGCGCCACGTCACTGCAGACCCACGTGCACTCATGGATTCGAACTCAAGGGTTCGAGACTATCGGTTCGAACCACACAGCCAACCGAGAATCCTCATTTCGAACCGATCATATCTCTTAAACCACTGATCCAAATGCAACCAAATTTTCACAGTAGCTTCCATACAAGATAAAGATTGTTCCTGCCAAGTTTCAGCTCGATTGGACCATTTCTTGATGGGTTCGAAATGACTTCGAATCGATGTCAGATCGAGACGAAACTTGGTGGGGTCGGTCGCGTGGGCCCACTCACATGCCAGAAGAGGTCTCCCGAAGTTTCAGCAAGATCTGGGCCTCCAACGCCTATAAATAGCACCCTGAAGCCTTCAGAAAAGGAGATCTTCCGAGAACTTCTGCCATTAAACACCAAGACTCTGCCGGATTCAAATCTATTCATCAGATTCACTGTTGTATTCAGATTTCAAAGCTATTATCAACTGTAATCCGTTGTAATCGATTTAATCAAGCAAAGCAATAAAGAGAAAACCTTCAAAGTGGACGTAGGCACGAACGCCGAACCACTATAAATCCTGTGTCTGTGATTGTTGTTTGTGAATTACTGTGATTTGTTACTTAGAGCTGAACTATATTGATTGTTGCTGAGTTCTGTGTTGATTATTATCGAGTTGAGTACGTAAACGGGTGCTTTCGTGATATTGGGTGTTTGTGACCAATTTTGGTGCAAACATTTTGGTGCTTTCACTGAGAAGGCTAACTCAGAAGTTCTACCAATTGATAGCAAATTCGAAGAGAGTTTGAAAGTTCAAATTTGAGAAATTATGACGAGACAATCAAGCCGAAGGCCAAGGCCATAGAGAAGTGAACAACAAGGAAGTCAGGAGGCTTCCTCAGGAGCGAATCAACCATCGATCTACATCACTAGGGACGAGATGGAGATGATGATGAAGAAGCAAGAGGAGTTGATCCAGAGTTTATTTCAACAGATAGGACAGCTTGGAGCACAGAATAGAGAAGCCAATGGAGTCCAGAACGGAGCAGGACCATCCGGCATAGCACCGAGCTAGGGGGCACGCATATGGAAAATGTTGACCCAATCTTGGAAAGAGAGAGAGAAGGATCTGCGCAACCTAGGAGTAGTAGAGGAGTGAACGCTCAGTCAAGGGGGCAGATTCCAGAGTTCCCTCACGAACTCGGGGGGCAGGATGAAAGTAACGAACGAAGGTTACATCTTGGAGACACCGACAAGTTGGCAGAGATGGTTAGGCGAGCAATGAGAGGCGGTTTGGTGAACAAAGACCTAGAGGATGTTAATAGGAGTCCTTTCACTCCGGCAATCAGACGAGCTAGAAACCCACCGGATTTCAAATTACCATCGTTGGATATGTATGACGGGAGAACGGACCCCACGGTCCATCTGACGAAATATATGAGACATATGGAGGTGCTGGGGGCATCAGAGGAGGTTATGGCCCGGTGCTTCCCATTGTATTTAACGGATATTGCGGCGTTATGGTTCAGGCAACTAGATAGTGGGTCCATCGGAACATGGAACGATTTAACTGAGAGATTTATGAGGCAATTCAGGGTTCACATTACAAGACCCAAGAATGTGATGACGTTGGCAACTTTAAAACAGAAGGCTGGAGAAACGTTGAGAAGTTTCCTGACACGGTTCAATGCGGTAGCAGCTTCGGTGGATCGACCGGATCCATCCATGGTTATGATGGCGGTTGTGTCCGGAATAGCTGACGGAACGGAGTTCAAAAATTCATTAACTAAGGACCCACCCGTGGATCTGGGAGAATTCTATCATGAGGCGGAAAAGTTTTTACGATTAGAGGATGCGAATGCAGAAAGAGAAGAAGGAGATGGGATAGAAGTTTACGCACTTAAAGACGAAAAGCCTCTTAAAAAGGATTCAGACAAGGATAAAGGTAAAAGAAAGATTGAGAATGACGGAGACAGATCAAAGCGGCAACGGAGGGAGCCGCGATTCACCACCTACACTGAGCTGAACGAGAGCCTGGAACGAATTTATCAGGATACCAAAGAACAGATTCCGTATCGTAGGCCGATGCGAAGGGATCCTACCTCTGACGAAAGGAAATCAGATAAGTTTTGTGTATTCCATGAATTAAACGGTCATAACACTAATGATTGTAGGCACCTGAAGGACGAGGTGGAAGGGCATATCAGGAACGGTATGCTCCTTCAATATGTAAGGAGGCGAGCTCCTGCGGCGGAACCGGAGCGACCACCGTCCACATCAGCTAGAGGGGACCCAGAATCAAGGCACCTTTGGTTATCAATTGAGTGAAATAACGATGAACAAGTTGTAAGCTTCCACTAACGCAATTAAATCATTTACACATGTGCGAGATCGCGAACGATCTCCAGGCATGCTCTGAATGATCATTGACCGTTTCGTAGGGGGAACTTACGCTTCGACGTCCATGCTTTGCTTTCATATCATTTTAATTTGAACATTTAGACTCTGTTTGTTTGGACATTGTTTTTGAAACTCATTCGTTTAATAGACATTTGATTCTGATAATTCTGAAATGGCTAAGCTACTTGCTCATGTACGGGGTCGCGAACGGTCCTTAGGCATGTTCTGAAACGGCGATGAACTGCCCTGACAAACGATCCAGGATCTCACCCAAACGTGACCCTGGCATCGATAATACCAAGCCCTCCTGGGCACATAATTCGCCTCGAACGGCACCCGACCTCGAACGGTCACAATTCGCCTCGAACGGCACTCGACTTCGAACAGTCACAACTCACCTCACCTCAAATGGCTTGATCGCGAACGGTCGTCACTTGAGGTCCAACACCCGACCGCGAACGGTCACAAATTCGCCTTGAACGGCACACGATCGCGAACGATCACTTTCTGCCTTGAATGGCACCGACCGCGAACGGTCACGGTTCACTAATTATAAAATCCGACCTCGAACGGTCACCATTCGCCTTGAACGGCACTTGGTCGCGAACGATCATCATTTGCCACGAACAGCAGTCGACCGCGAACGGTCCCATCTCATCATTTGCCGCAAACGGCATCGACCGCGAACGGTCCTATTCCATCCTATGCCACGAACGGCACGGGCCGCGAACGGTCCCGATTCACCTCAAACAGCATACGATCCCGAACGATCGACGCATGGATTTATACGCTCGACCGCGCACGGTCGCACTTCACCTCGAATGACTCGATCACGAACAATCGTCATTTGAAGTTGAGCGCTCGACCACGAACGGCCGCGCTTTATCCCAAATAGCTCGATCCCGAACGATCGTCATTTGAGGCCATATGAAACTATCAAGTTCTTTGCAGGTTGATGATCGGATACGAACGTCCAACTCGAAGCATTACAAAACACACCTTCCTACCGCAAGGCATGTTTTGGGGGGCAAAATGTTATCCCGCTTTTTGGCAAAGCCGTGATACCAAAAGATTGATCGAAAACAAAAGACAGTTCGTCTCAGAGATTGGTTATACTTCACTTTGCTATGGATATCGATGAATTTTGGCCGAGTCCGGAACGGGCCAATATTGATAGGACATGACAAGAAAGGTCGAAGGAGTCGTTATTTCAAATTTCAAGTCAATCCGAGTTCGTATGCTCAAGATATGATGGATTCAATTTGAGAGAGGTAGTCATTGTCTGATTCGAAACCATCACCTTCGAACCCATCCACTGTCTTTGCTTCGAACCCATCTAGTTCGAACCCATCTGGTTCGAAACCATCCCAAAGCCTTCCTTCGTACCCGCCGGTCCTTCGAATCCATGATGTCACCCAGCTTCGCATCCATCCAACTAAAGCCTCTTCGTATCCTTGCTTCGAATCCATGCAAGCCCTTACTTCGAATCTATCCTCACCAGTATGTCCGAGTCCATAGAAAACCCTCTAGCTCTGAGTCCATGTCACTTCGAACCGACCCTGTTCGAATCGATCGAGTTCGAACCCATAGGGACTCCCTGATTCGAATCGGTCGCGTTCGAAGCCAGGGATACTCCTTTGTTCGAATCCACCGAGTCAGCTGGTTTGGATGACGTGTCATTCCATCGATACGAAGTCGCCATAGTTCACGGAGTCGAAGCGGTCCATTCGGAGATAAATTAGGATCGATTCGAGAGATACGCGCCACGTCACTGCAGACCCACGTGCACTCATGGATTCGAACTCAAGGGTTCGAGACTATCGGTTCGAACCACACAGCCAACCGAGAATCCCCATTTCGAACCGATCATATCTCCTAAACCACTGATCCAAATGCAACCAAATTTTCACAGTAGCTTCCATACAAGATAAAGATTGTTCCTGCCAAGTTTCAGCTCGATTGGACCATTTCTTGATGGGTTCGAAATGACTTCGAATCGATGTCAGATCGAGACGAAACTTGGTGGGGTCGGTCGCGTGGGCCCACTCACGTGCCAGAAGAGGTCTCCCGAAGTTTCAGCAAGATCTGGGCCTCCAACGCCTATAAATAGCACCCTGAAGCCTTCAGAAAAGGAGATCTTCCGAGAACTTCTGCCATTAAACACCAAGACTCTGCCGGATTCAAATCTATTCATTACAATCACTGTTGTATTCAGATTTCAAAGCTATTATCAACTGTAATCCGTTGTAATCGGTTTAATCAAGCAAAGCAATAAAGAGAAAACCTTCAAAGTGGACGTAGGCACGAACGCCGAACCACTATAAATCCTGTGTCTGTGATTGTTGTTTGTGAATTACTGTGATTTGTTACTTAGAGCTGAATTCTATATTAATTGTTGCTGAGTTCTGTGTTGATTATTATCGAGTTGAGTACGTAAACGGGTGCTTTCGTGATATTGGGTGTTTGTGACCAATTTTGGCGCAAACACACCTCGTACAGATTTTTATTATATCAATGTCGAGATTACAATCCTCAATTTCTAAAGGCCTTAAGGTACTCTCCTGTCTTCAAGTCCGAGGCAAACTCTCTTAATTTACGGGACACAAGTTTACTCAATTGATTACCAAGCACAAACAAACCTTATAGAGAGACTCGTTAAACTTTTGATTAAAAATTGATCCTATAACTTTGAATAGCATTTTGATCTCCAAGAGAGGGCAAAGAATCAAACAAGAATGAGATTCTAATTTGATTCACTTGAGAATTCGGTAGAATTTCAATGGGATCATAAAAATATGAAATTTTAGAATATGGATTTGTGGAGAAGGAGTGAAGAAAATAAGAAAACAGTTAGTTAAAAAAATTGTTTGTGAAGGCTATTTATGGACCAGTAACGGTCATAACCATTCATGAAGAGATTTAAAAAATAGACACTTCTTTTGAAAATTGAAACTTTTGAATTTAACGGCCACCATGTCGACATGAGGTATCCCATGATGTTGACATCCGTTAGTTAAAAACTATGTAAAATTTATTTTGAAAACTGTATTGAAAGGAAAACAAGATGAAATGAATCTGGAGTAAAGTAAACAAATTTTCCTATGATGTAAAATAAAGAAGTGTAGAAAATATGTTTTTAGAATGCATATATAAATTTGATTTTAAATATCAAGTATATATATATATATTATAAAAGAATTTTTTAAAATCAGAAGATAGTTTAAAAACAAACGAAGTTTAAAACAAGAGGTTATTTAACAAAAACAAAGAATATTTTAAGGCTAAAACATCTTTTTGAAAATCATTTGAAAAGCAGTTTTGAAAATCATTTTGAAACACCATTTTGCAGTAGTTTTGCAAGCTTCTTCCTGTAGAATATTTCATCACATCAGGACTCGAGAACATGTACAAAACAAGGATGTTCGTGGGTTTGTAAGCCACTTGTCATAGGTTTGTAAGCTACTTATTTGGGTTTGTAAGCCACTTGTCATAGGTTTGTAAGCTACTTATTTGGGTTTGTAAGCCACTAAGAAGGTAGAAATGGGTTCCATCCCAAATGAAATTTGGGATGAAGATTTCCATGGTATTATGAAGTTTTAACAAAACTAGACACTTATCTTGAAATTTTTATCTTGATACTCATGAGTCTTCAACTTGATTTCTTCATTCTTGATCTTTATACCGTACAGTCTTCAATAATCAGTTCCAGCCTTATATATTTCCAACATAATAACATTCATATATATCTAGACTATAGTGTTAGTATATAACTTATAATAAAATAAGTTACAAAGGTTGTTGTCATCAAAACCACTATCTCCAGTTCCTAACAGTAGTCTCCGATCTGGGTTGTCGAAACTCTAAGTCGATCTTTGCTTCCAACTTGGATTTATAGGTTAGCTACGGTAAATTCATGCTCAAGCGGTGACGGGGTGATGGTTGGCGCTAGTTAATTGTATTTTTTGTGATGGAGATGGCTGAATCTAAACTTGGTATGTTAGTGATGAAGCTATGGTTTGATCTCATGCAAGATGCGCATGACTTGCGAGACAAACTATGCTTCTTAGGTTCAGCCATCTCTTTTTCATGGAATTGACTATAACTAAGTCATCGAATTGATTTTGATATGGTGATTCGCTTTAGATTTGGACATATCGGACGATTTCACCACTTTACATTTTTGCATATCTAGTGTTCCATGTCGCTCCAAATAACGTATCCATTATCGATCGTTAACCAATAACGGTTAAGTGCAAAGAAAGAAAATTCAATGGACTACATTGGTGATGCATAATGTTTGGATGAATTTTGATGGGAGATTCTTAACTCGGTATCAAGTTAAGAGTCCTTAACTCGGTGCTAAGTTTAGATGTTAACCCCAAATAATGCCAAACTCCTCCAAGCCTCTTCTAAGCGTAATTGTGAAGTTTCAAGTCGTTCCATCTTCGTTCCAACGTTCTAACTCCTATTGATTTCTGCTTGGTTAAAAACGTAGTCAATAGTTGGGTTTCCTTCCAAAATTTCATTAGGGTTCGAGGTTTGGTTCTTTGTTGGGTTAGTGGAATCGTATTTCGCATTGGTTAGTGGAATCTGCAATATGCGCCCCCTCCCCTTTTGGGCTTTTTCTTCCTCGATTTATTAGGTATATTATAAGCTAACTCAGTCCTAGTTGCTTCGTAAATTTGTCTTGATGCATGGGTAAGTGGAGTTTTGATAATGAAGTCAAATTCCCTTGGCCTATCCGCCGGTGGGTTGTTATACACTTATGCCTCCCTTCCTTCCCCTCAGGGATTTGAGTTATCTTTCCAACTGGGGTGTTTCTTGAAGCTTTGGCCTCTTCAATCCATATATAACCACTGTTCCTCTCATAAAAGGATACTCTTGCATGGATTTCTACTATTTTTGTCCCACAATTGGTATTTCTTCTTATTCTCACTTATAACCTCAATTCTTAACACCTTATCTTTGAAGCACTTAATGTAACTTTACAAGCTTTCATTCTCTCATTGCTTAACTGAGGATAAGGTATAGAGATCCGAAGAGCTTTCATGATTGATGTGAAACTGTACACGGAATCTGCAGATAGCTACGCCTAAGAATGGATTTCTCTTAAGGCATATCTTCTGAACCATCTTGATGTTGCCCCTATAAGGTATACTAGGAATAGCTTGCAGTGAGCTAGCCTTTCGATTTCCAAGCTATCCATATATTACTCAAATGTGTACAAGTGATTGATCATGTTCGTTAACCTATAGTACTTTTCAATGGTTGGGGCTCAGAAGTTATCCGGGAAATCAGCTTCAATGATGGCTTCGCTGAATGGAGATAAGAACTTTTCCTTTCCACATTCCTTATCACCGTGCTCATACATTTTTGCTACGTACTCTACGCATACCTTCGGTTTCTACATAGCCACATTTTCCTACGTAGCCTATTTCTTGTTTTTCTCCAACAATAGTGGGTTGATGTTCGAATGTTTGGCAATTAGTATTTGGGTTTAACAGTGTTATACCTTTCATTTTTGTTCCTATGATAACTATCCAACACCACCGTTCTCATTGATGAGAATGCAATGTTTTCTCCTACTTGCACTTTCTGTGCAGTATATGAAAGTCGGCGTTGGGCTATGGAATTATCGGAGTTTGAAGACCTATTTCATTTTGATTTACTAACTTCTCGATACCAGCCAACCTTTCTTTGATTTAAGTGACGAAAGTGTTGAGTGCATCAAGGATGGAGTTTTGGGCTATTTTTTAGGGTGGACGGTTTGGTTTTGATTGATGTGGTGGCTAAGGGTTTGTTAAGTTTTGCGACTAAGTGATCGGGTTCTTGTGACAGGAGAGTAGAGGAATTTTTTATTTGTATTGTTCAGGGTTACTTAAAAAATGTTGGAGAGTGGCTTTGATTATGACTACGATCTTGGTTTGTTGGGAAGGGTCCTCCTTCTAGCGCAATATATTAGTAAGATTTTTCAACTCGCAGTACTAGATTTCAAATAAGGTAATTAGATCTCCGATGATCCCATTATTGTGAATCAATAAATTTAATTAAATTTGCCTTTAATATAGTAATTATGTTGTGGAGTGCTTACACAATCATAAAGAGACACTTTAACTATTTGTTAAAATGCCTAGGCTAGTTTAGGTGCCCAACTTAGAAAAATATAAGACAAATAGAATCTATTATAAATGGAAAGTAATATGTGCGGTAAAGTGAAGGACATGGAAATTTATGTGGTTCAGATTTCAGAAAAGCCCATGTCCACAGGTCAAATCCTTTATTTTCTTTCTTCTTCCTTGTACAATGATTTTGATGGCAGAAAAAAGTACAAGGATATAAGGTAATTTTTTAGAAAATTAATCAAAAGTCATTTTTCTGCTATAGTACTTTACTATTTATAGCAAAAATTCTCTCATGAATTGTTGATCTCATCTTTCTAGATTTCTCTCCGTCATCTGATGTTACTATGTGCCTTCTATCCATCGATTGTTGTAATGTATACTGATTGTTAACATGGCCATAGGAGGGAAAGTTGGTTGTTGATGAGAAGATTTGGATTTGGGCAAGATGATCTGAGTTTGATTCTTTTGGCGAGAAGTTTGGGTGTTCCAAGATGATCTTTGTCGGATATGCTTCTTCTTTTTTGTCCTGCACACTTTAGTTAGTTTTACTCTACGAATTTTAGTTTAGGATTGAGCTTGTTTGTTTCTTTAAAGAGAAAAGTAGGAGCAGCTTTCTTTGAGGCGAGATGGTATCCTCATGAGGATTGGTTAAATATTGTCCTGAGATCATGGTGCATTTTTGTAACTACCCTAATTTTGACTTACATTATTTAGGACATTTAATTAGATAATTTAAATGAAATAATATAAATAGTTAAGGGAATGAGCTTTGTATGATGATAGGGTAGCCATGCCTAATTAATCTAAAGCCAAAGAGAATTAAAACGAAGTAAGTAAAGTAATAAGATAAGGGCAAAATAGGAATGGGTTATATGTTTAAACCCTAAACCATTATTCAAATTTCATTTACAACACTTATAAACAAAACTACACCTAGAGTTTGGCCAACCACCATTAGAAGTAATCTAAAGGAAGATAAACAAGGATTCAAGTAGGAAGCTCGATCAAATCAATTCAAGCGCAAATCTCAACCTTCTTAATAATCAAGCAAAGGTGAATAATAGATTACATCTCATTTTTATTACTTTTGGTTTCTAGATAAGATCAGAATTTATTTTCCTAGAAAAATTCCATGTTTTGATTGTTTAAATGGTTATATATGCTTGTTGATGATTTTTGTTGTTTCATATAGATTTTATGATAAGATTTGATTTGAAAAATCTATCAAATGACATCAAAATGGCGTGCGATTTTGAAATAAGGTTAGAAACATTATTTTGGAGATGCATTTCAAAATTCAAAATTTTCTAATTTAATGTGGATTTATTACGAATTTTCTAGTAAAGAAAAAGGTTAAATTGGGTTTAAATTGTTTTCAGCCATCATATGTTAGCTTTAGGTCAAAAATTTAAGTAGGTTAGAAAAAATATTAAAAGTGATTTATGGGAATTTTCGGAGAATTTTTCTAAGTATTTTATTAAAGATATAAGATTATCTAAGGTATGCGACTTGAATGTTTTATATGTTTATAAAAGGAAAAGGGGCAATTTACAAAATGTTTTAAATTGTTAATTACTGAATTCAGCAACACTTTTAGAAAAGATTTTTAAGAAAGAATTGGTAACCAATTGTATATTGACAGATAAGGCAAGTTAATTGGAAAGATATTACTTTAAAAGGTTAAAAATCAGTTTTGTAAACGATTGTTGCTTCGCCGCTTTTGACAGCCACCTTTTGAACACAGACTACTGCCTCCTACCCAGTCGAAACCAATACACATGGTATCATTGCCTTGGCATACAATGGATTGGAGATAGGCGGAATGTATAGAGCCAAAACATGCTTTCGGAGGGGAAAAAGTAGTCTTTATAAACTCAGAACTATTTTGGTTACAAATGAGGCTTTCGAAGGACGACTTAGTCAAATATGCCTTTGTTTTAGAAAAGAGCTTTCGAAAGAGATTGCTGCCTTTTGTTTTAAAATAAGCATTTGAAGGAGTCGAAACCCCTGCTACCGCATTCAACCTTTCAAATCAATGCCTTTGAAAGGGTCCTTTTGCCTTGAACTTTGAAGCCGCATCTCTATGCTTTCGAAAGGGTTCGTTACGAAACCATCTACTTTCTTTTACTTAGGAACAATATTTTTGAAAGTGTTTCTTTCGCCCCAGTTCTACTAAGAACCTTAGATATCTTGAAAGTTAAAACCAAAGGTTTTGAAAGGAATGGTTTTAAATTGTTTCGAAGCTATGATCCACAAACTTTTACTTGGACCCAATGCTTTCGAAAGGTTTATGTTAAGCAAAGGATTTTAATGCTTTCGAAAGATATATAATAAAGGTTTTGATGGGGAGATTCCCCAATGTAATGACCCGCAGTTCCGTACACCTTAAGTCAACACTATTCTTCATCAATCATCACAAGATGAATGGACATACGAATCATTTGGGTTAAAGAAGAAGAGGTAGAAGAAGAAAATAGAAACAACATAAGAATCTAGCCATCGCAGCAGAATAAAATATAATAGATAATAAATGATCTTTACACAAAAACAAATCTGTTTATACATTACATCATCAGAGTATACATAACACACAACTAGACGGTAATCATAACCTGTCCTCACAATCTGAATACATAGCTAATTCAGCACAACGGAATATCTAAAACAAGTACGGAAGTACGTATCACCATCCAGCTCCACAGCATCCCTTCCTGTAATCTCGGTCTGACTCGAGCATTATAGTTAAATAACACCCGAGTCAGTCTGGAACCAGCGTGAGAAAACCACTCTCAGTTGATTATTAAAGTTTCAAAATTCTTTTGAAAACAAAAGCATCTCGTAAGACCACGCCACAAATAAATATTTCGGGTTTTTACCTTACTATGGCCAAAACATTTCTTATAAAATCCTCTGATATTATAATAGGGTCGATATACAAATACTTATTCAAATAGCCGAAATTGTAACATTTATTAAATTCTAGCTACTAGCCACAATCGTGGGTAATACAAACAAAACCGTAAAAGGCGCGTAGGGAGAATAGATTTTCAACTAATGACTAGGCATTAGGATACCACATGTCACAGTACGTGGCCTAGATCACCGTACCGAGGATTACTCCCAATCCCCTACAACACAAGACCGGGACTGCCCCTTACTGGATAATCCCGAGTAAGATCACCCCATGGTTGGGATCAACAACCGCACCACTAAGCCGAATAAAAGGGACATCTAGATAGGGATGACCTCACCCTAATGGGCGCTACCCACCTAGACTTGCTGCATAACCCCTGATTTTTAGTCATTCCCGGTTGCTGAGGCTTGAGGCTAAGCGTTACCTTCAGAGAACTCATCTCTTAGAATGCTCATCGTCCACCTAACGATGTTCTGAAAGCATTCAATCCATACAACTCCATCCCGGATTCGAATGGAACCGAAGGCACTACTCCTACTACATCCATTTTGGAATCACCTCAGGATTAGTAGCGACTAGCCCTTGCAATTCACTGCTCCACCTTCGAATCCAAACTCGTCTTCCTCACGAAAACGTACAAACCGGATCGAAGTGGTTTTCAGGAAATAAATCCCGATCCCGGTCTCTTCGAAACGATCAACGCATTGCCAATATTGATAGTCGGTTATTTAACAATCAAATAACATTCACAAACAACCATCAACCGTAAATAATTTCACCAAATTATTTATTAACCTCAAAATATCTTCGCAAGATATATTTCCATTTTCAACCCTTTTGAAAACAGTTTCCAAACCACACTCTTCTCATGGAATAAATTTCCAAATATTTATTCCCACTGAAAGCACCAAGTACAATCTTTAGATTTTTTAAAAAAATTTAAAAAAAAATATTTATTATAAAATACACTTAATCCATTTATGTTAAAACTATTTTAATACTTACTAAAAAATATATACTTTACGAATATTTAAAATAAAGCCGCTTTATAAAATATAAAACTAAATTTTTATCCTTTTAAAACATAATACCAAGTCACCTTTAAATAATTTATACTAAAATAAATTTGAAAAATACTTACCTTAAAATTTAAACATTTAAAAACAATAAATTTCTAAAACATATTTTTAAATCAACTTCAAAACTTTTACTTATACTTAAAATTTGCTTCGAAACGTACTTAGCTATCCAGGGAAATACGCTTCTCTTTCTCATCTTTTTAAAATAAACCACTATTTATTTTTAAACAAATTTACCCATTCCTTTAATAAATTCTCACCGTGAATTTATTCTTCCAAATATCCACTGATATATTGCTTCACTTTTATAAACCCAGTTTATAAATTTCATAGTCACATTTTCCTTTAAATTCCCAATTTCAAACACTTAAGTCAATTTCAAAATTGATTTCCAGTTTACTCCATTTTGAAATAAATTCCTTTACTTACTCATTTTTTTCAAAATCCATTAAATTCAGATTTTATTTCTTCGTTTTGATTTTAAATCTTTTAACTGAAACATACCAATTTCAGATTTTCCAAATTTCTTCTTTATTCTTTTAAATAAATTTCAAACCTTGAATTTTAAAGTAAATTCTTTCATTCCTTTGAATAACATCTCTTAAGTTTTAAAATTCCTTATTTTCCATTTTTATTCAAATCCCCTTTCCCATACTTGGAATTTATTTATTAGAATTTTAAAATCTCCTTTCATTCTTTTCTAGTTCATTCTTTAATTTATTCAATTCTCTATAATTATTTAACTCAAAAATTCCCTCTTTTATTTTCTTTTCAAAAATCCAATTCTATATATTTTGATAACTCAGTATACTGAAATATATATTCAAGCAAACCATAGCATTCAATATTCCAATTATCAATATAATTCATCACAGAATATCAAATGTTCATAACACAAAATACTAAAAAATCTAAATAATTTTGAGGAATCCAGTTGGACCCCTCCAACTTGTTTCCCTGCATCCATAGATGTTAGCACAATACCAATTCTACTTCGAGATGGAATATCGCGGTATATGGGTTTATATAATTTCATCCGCTATTATGCGGCACATATGGCCTCATCTGCTATATAATGCGGGAAATCAATCACTCCAACATATATTATATGTACTACTATATATGATATATCACATCAAATCAATTCAATCATTCAACCAATTATTTAAATTTAACCATTTAAATTTAAATAAAAATCCAGAAGAGTGAGATTAACTCACCTTTGATCTTTGTTCGCAAATTCAATCCATCTCGACTTGTTCCTCCATAATTTAAACCTTGAATTAATATTTATATAGTTTATCAATATCCAAAATAATTGAAAAAAAATTAAATTCTCACTTGATAAATTTAATTAACCCTTGATTTTTATTTATAACTAATAGTTTTAGTTCAAACTAATTCCCTTTTTGAAAAGATGTTTTTTGGCAACTAAGATAATTAAACAAATTTATCTCTATAATGCTTTATTTCTGGTGTTTAAAATTATTAAATGAACCAGTTAAACAAATTAATTTCCTTAATATTTGTTTTAAAATAAATTAGCAAAATTAAAAATGTATGTAAGTATATATATATATATATATATATATATTTCACTTTTGAAACTACATGTACCTAAAAAATTTATTTATCTAGATTCCAAATTTATTTTATATAATTTCCTCTATAAACTTTCAGTTTTTTTTAAATGTTTCATAACAAACTATAAATCTCCCTTTTTTTAAACAACTGTAAATTCTAAATATATAATTTCAAAATTTAAAACTAGATACGATTACCTTACTATGAACGATGAGAGCGATCTGAAATTGCCAGAAATCCCACCATAGTACTCGAGCTCGAGCTTGACTCCACGTCATGACGTCGACGTCGCTCCACGACCCAACCTCTTCAACTACTCGTGAGTCGAGCTTCCTTCCATCGCGACATCAACTTGCGACCCCCATCTTGTATCGAGCACTGCAACCTGCTGCCTACCCACGGCGACCCAAAGACACGCGACCGTCACCACCCATAGCCTCGCACGAAAAGAAAACTCCAATTCGATCGAAATCAATTTCGATCCTTACTTTCGCTCTCGCGAATTCATCCTTGCGCTAAAAAATCGACGCCATGAATCACCCCAATCGACTGGCTCGCCGCTGCTCAAAGCAGGTGCCATCGTACGAGATTTCAATTTGAATTGAATAGCCTCCATCCTATTTCCTCTGCTCGATTTCATGAATGGATAAAAGGGAAAGAGGAACGCGATTTTTGTTTAAGTTGAATACGACTGTTTTGGTTTCGTTTTGATTTGAGGGAGAAAGGGAATTAGAGGTAATTGTTTGAATTGAGGGATGGAGTATCTGAACTTTAATTCGTCCTTTGCTGATTTCGAATTTCTAAGAAAGAGGAGGATGCGCAAGTTATACGTGAAGGGTATGGCGTGCTTTAGAAGATTGGGCATTGGGTTTTAAATTTTCTTTTCCATTATAATATTTTATAATTTTCTTTCTAAAGTATCTCGTTTTCGCAAATTAAAATTTAGACCTCCTATCAAGGTGTTCCGCTAGGCGTTTATAATGTTATACCCCCATTCCGAACGCAATGGAAAAGGTTTCGAGTCCTAATTCGATCGTATGGAGAAGATAGCTTTTTGAACCCAACTATTATATTTCGATTTAATTATCAGTGCGTTTACTTATCGTACGACCAAAAGGTCACTCCAAACACTCCGAAATTTGAAATCCGATAATAATATAATATTACGAATCCAATGAAACTGGTTTTGTCAAATTCCAAGACTGTGCCTCGGAAGGCTATCTTTAAACGTCAATTTTAACGATATAAATTCAAAACTGAATAAAACACTTCCAAATTCAATTTTAACACTTTTACCATCTTCAGTATTATCAATATAAATTTTACAAGCCCTTCAAATTATTTTTAACATGCTTAAAACAGAAGGTTCAATAATTTACCCAATTTTAGTTTATTAAATCCAATAACTTAATTGCTAAATAATAATAATATTTGAATTCAAGTTAAAAATTAAATTTTAAATATTTAAAATCAATTAAATATCCTAATTTAAATTGTCCAAAATTCTGGGTCGTCACATTCCTCCCCCTAAAAGAATTTCGTCCCCGGAATTGCTAGTTAAGAAGAATGATCCAATACCCATTACTATTTTCCAAAACCAAAACAGTTTTATCAACTTGTCATAACATATCTTTTATTAAAGACTCACTATTACTTCAACCAACTTCTCAAACCCTTCCATAGTTTCCAAACAACTTTACTTATTCAATCATTCAAATTATAATTCAAAACCAAGTTTCAAATTTTCAAAATTTCTCAAAAAATTTCTAACTCTCTAAATTTTTGAAAAATTTCGCCAGCGTCTTCTTTGCGCGGCTAGCTCGGTACAACTACAAAATGCCTCTACGGGCTCCCAAATTCCAAAAGTAAACAAAAAGGCAAGTGGCTAGATCAAAAACCCAACCAAATTTCATACGGAAATTTAAACACATACCTTTTTGTCGAGCAATTCAAATTTATCTTCTGAAATCAAAACCAATTTTCCTTTCCCTTTATAACACCTGCATGTCCTACTTAACAATAATATCCAATCATAGCTTTTAAAATCATCTTATACATTTCCTTACAGAAGTTTTCATATCTACTTCTATTCAAATTATTTTTCCCATTTTCATATGAATTCAATTTATCTTCAACTCTGAATATTGAATTTTATCTTCCATTTATAACTGATTCATATCATTATTTTAAATTAGTTTCATCCACTAATTTATTTCAATTTCCAATTTGAAATCGTTTTGTCGCTAACAAAAATTTTCCTAAATATTTTTCTAACTCCTAAAATTTTTGGAAAATTTTGGCAGAGTCTCCTTTGTATGGAGGAGCTTTTGCAATTTGACAAGAGATATAAATATATATGCATCGACCCACATGGTCGGAAAAACAAAAATAGTTCACATTTCCTATTTTTATTGCGTAGGTGTACCTTTATTTAGCATTTTTGAGCAAGCGGCTTATTATTTTAGCATGTTGCGCGATCAAATCCAGCCAAACGGATTCCCGGTACCTGTACTTACTCAATTCAAATATGTAAGTGCCAAAATCATGTAACTTAACAACATTTTACATATTTAACTAGTAAACATATGAGATTCTATAAGCAAATGCAGGTTAAAGAATATTTATAAGCAACTTATAGGGTTTCGACATTAATTTTAATTGTTTACAACCAATTCGTATACAACTTCATTCAATTTAAATGGTTTAAAACTCAATTGCTTATATTCAATTTATTTTTAATCCCAACGAACCCAATTCACTTCAATTGATTCCAAAATCAATTTTTATTAAAGTCTCTTCACATATTAACTTATTTACAAGCCATACACCTACATTTTATTCCATTTCCGCAATTGTTTCATTCAAAAACATTTTATTAAGCTCGGCACATTCATTACTTACAAGTAAATAACCATTTCCCAAGTTAATTTAACCCAGACTTTTATTTAATGGACTTTCACTTTTACTCGAAGCCAAACTTCTATTAACTTTAAACTTAAGTTAATTTACTATCTTCAAATTATTTCAACTTCAAACCTAAGTTCACTTCCATTTAATTTGATTCTCATCTAATCAAATTCCATTTAATTCAGTTAGCACATCCATTTTAAATTTTAATCTTAATTCACCTTCTCAATTTATCAAAATAATATCCAAGCACATGCTTAACTCATTTATACTCAAATTGGATTTTATTTGTAACTCAAATCATTTCTATTATAATCCAGTTCCATTTTATTTTTACAACATCTCCACTTATTTTAATTCATTATCAATCCAAGTCGAATTCTATTTATAATTCGAGTTTATTTCCAAACTTCATTATTAACTTACAATCCATTTTATTTAACCAAGTTAAATTTTATTAATATACTCTATCAAATCATTTATTTAGCTAATTAGCTTACTTCCAAATTTTAAATCAATATTCGATTTTATTACAAAAATCACTTCATTAAATTTTTCCTGAGTTCAATTTTTTTTTAATTCCAGTTTGAATTTTCTTTCATTTTCCACAATTCTAACACTTTTATTTTGTCTTATTTATTCCCTTTTTACATTTTTATAAGCTACTCACTAATTAATATTCATACTTCTCCATCCATTTGCAGTCAATCACACTTTCACTTTACTTTTATCTAGGGATTATATTTTTATTTCAATGCTTTTCAATTCCTTTATAAGCTTCCAAAGCTTATTTATCCTAATTTAATACTTATTTAATTTATGCTTATTTATTTAAGTAAGAATTTTATTCCATTCAATATTATCTATAACTCAGCTGAATTTATTTAAATTCCATTTTATTTAACTTAACTTCAATTAAATCAAGCTATACCATTCTTTCTTATCCGCTCAATCTACTTGAATTTAAATTAAGCAAGAATTTACTTTCATTAATATCATATCAATTTATAAATTTATAACTTACCTCATCACGACTTTCAATTCAAATAAGGATTCAGGATTTCAAACACTCGGCTTTTGGTTCAAATCATTTTGAAATTATCTCAAAATCACACTTCTCAAATTTTTAAACCAAATCCTGGTTTTTATCCCCAACAAATTTACTTTGAAATTTCAAAAACAAAACTAGTTCTTCTGAAAAATCAATTTGGTAGCAATCCGTCACTTAGAAACTCAAAAATGAACATCGATGATGCTGCAGTCATCACCGAAATTATTTTCCAGTGACTGAAGTGAGTTCAATGCTATATTTCTTTCCAACATTTATTTGAAACAATTTCCTTTCAGAAATACTTTTAAAATAATAATGCTATTATTTGTCTTCAAAATACTTCGAAAAATACTTCCAAAATCTCTGGGGTTTTAAATGTACAGATTTTGACTTAAATCAAACTTTAACTATAATTAATTTGAATAATTTATGCTCATACAAATTCCCATTTGATTATCCAAGTCATTCCAATTTTTTTTATAATCTTATTTGTTTAAAATATTATCATCCATACATCCAAGTTATATAACAATTTTATAAAAAAATTCTTTTACATCAAAATATATTTTGGGCAAAATTATTTCATTCACCTACCTTTAAAACAATACTGTGTCAACTTATCATGTCAGGTGTTTATAAACTCTTCTCGAATAGCGGCCAACTTACTCGATAAGAATTCATATTCCACTCAACCAATAAGTCAACACAATATTAAAACAATTTATATTCACTAACAAATATGCGCTCATATCTATTAATACGCTCAAACTCATTCTAGAGTACTACGGACTCTATTTTCAATAAGTAATCCCCACCAAAGCCAAGGTTATCACCAACCTCGCTCTAATACCACTGTAACGACCCCGCAGTTCTGTACACCTTGATTCGACACTATTCTCCATCAATCATCTCAAGATGAACGGAAATACGAATCATTTGGGTTAAAGAAGAAGAGGCAGAAGAAGAAAATAGAAACAACATCAGAATCTAACCATCGCGGCGGAATGAAATATAATAGATAATAAATGATCTTTACACAAAAACAAATCTATTTATACATTACATCATCATAACGACCCGCAAATCTGTACCTCTTGAGTCAACACTATTCTACATCAATCAGCTCAAGTTGAACAGAAATACGAACCATTTGGGTTAAAGAAGAAGAGTTAGAAGAAGAGAAAACAAAAAACACAACGGAATCTTACCATCGCAGCGGAATAAAATATAATAGATATTCAATGATCTATACACTAAAGAAAACTATATCTGTTTATATATTACATCATCCGAGCATACATCATCAGAGTACAATATCAATAACCATAACCTGTCCACACAATCTGAAAACACAGCGGAATATTTAAACAAATACGGAAGTCCGCATCGCCATCCAGCTCGTCTCCTGAGCTCCTCAGCATCATATCCTGTATCCTATAATACTTGGTCTGACCCGAGCATTATAGTTAAATAACACCCGGGTTAGTTTGGAATACCAGCATGAGAAATCACACTTAAATAGATTATTAAAGTTTCAAAAAAATTTTAAAAACAAAGCATCTCGTAAGGCCACGCCACAAATAAACATGTCGGGTTTTTACCTTACGATAACTAAAACATTTCTTATTAAAATCCTTTGATATTATAATAGGGTCTATATACAAATACTTATTAAAATAGCCAAAATTGTTACATTCATTAAATTCCAGCTACTAGCCACAGAGTGGGTAATACAAACAAAATTCGTAAAAGGAGCGTAGGGAGAATGGATTTTCAACTAATGACTAGGCACTGGGGTACCACCTGTCACGGTACGTGGCCTAGATTACAATACCGAGGATCACTCCCGACCCCCTGCAACACAAGACCTGGACTATCCCTTACTGGATAACCGGAGTAAGATCACCCCATGGTTGGGATCAGCAACCGCACCACTAAGCCGAATAAAAAGGGACATCTAGACAGGGATGACCTTACCCAGAAATGGGTGCTGCCCACCAAGCCTTACTGCATAACCCTTGATTTTCAGTCATTCCCGGTTGATGAGGCTTGAGGCTAAACGTTACATTTTTAGAACATATCCCTTAGAATGCTCATCGTCCACCCGACGATGTTTCGAAAGCATTCATCCATACAAGTCCGTCCCGGGTTCGAACGAAACTGAAGGCACTACTCGTACTACATCCACTTCACAACTTTGAAATATACTTTAAAACATTTAAGTTAAAACTACTTCAGTAATTTGTTAAAAATACATACTATATGAATATTTGAAAATAAGGTTACTTTATAAAATATAAAACTAGGTCTTCACTTTTCAAAACAAAATACTAAGTCACCATTAAAATAATTACTACGATAATAGATTTGAAAAATATTTACTTTAGAATTTAGATATTTAGAAATAATAAATTCCTAAAGCATGCTTTTTAAAACAATATTAAAACTTTTTATCTTATATTTAAAAATTTACTTTGAACGTACTTGGCTATCCAGAGAAATATACTTCTCTTCACATTCTTCTTTAAATTTCCAATTTCAAACACTTGAATTAATTTCCAAATTGATTTCCAATTTACTCCCTTTTATTCCAAACACCATTAGTTTTTAGATTTTATTCCATAATTATGATTTAAAATACTTTTAACTGAAAATACCAATTTTAGATTTCTAAAATTAATTCTTAATCCCTTTAAATAAATTTAAACTTTAAATTTTAAAATAATTCTTTATTCCTTTAAAATAATATCACTTAATTATACAATTCATTAGTTTTTGTTTATTCAAAATCTTTTCTTCTTTTCATACTCGAAGTTATTTATTAGTATTTTAATATCACTTCCATTTCTTTTCAATTCATTCTTAATTTATTCAAATTTTCTATAATTATTTCGCCTACAAATTCACTTCTTTTATTTTCTTTCCAAAATCTAATTTACATATTTTTGGTAACTCGTTATACCCAAATATATTCAATCAAACCAGAGCATTCAATATTCCAATACAATTCATCATAGAATATCAAATAGTCACAACAGAGAATATTAAATAATTTAAATAAATGTTGAGGAATCCAGTTGGATCCCTCCAACCTATTTTTCCTGCATCCATAGACGTTAGCACAACATAAATACGAATTCCACTTCGAGGTATAATATTGCGATATATGCGATTAATATAAATCATCCGCTATTATGCGGCGCATAGGGTCTCATCTGCTATATAATGCGGGAAATCAAACATTCCAAGATATACTATATACTACTATATATAATATAACATACCAAATCAAATCAATCCATCAATTATTTAAATTTAACCATTTAAATTTAAATTATACCAGATGGGTGAGACTAACTCACCTTTGATTTTACCATATGAAATCCGTTCCAAACTGGCTTGTATCCTTAATTTTTAAACCTTGTATAAATATTTATATAGTTGATTAATATTTGAATTAAGCGGGAAATAACTTACCGTTCTAAATTAATTAACTCCTGATTTAATTTAAACGAATAATTTAACTTAACCTAATTTCCTTTTTATAGATTTCCAAAATCAAATTTCACAAAAACTTTATTACTTTAAAATCCCTATATTATATTTCCAAAATTTCTTCTATATAAATTAATTTCCACGTTTCCAGAAAATGGCAACAGTGGCTCACTATACAATAAAAAAATTGCTTTAAAATTCTAATACAATTTAATATAATCAATTTCTCTGCGTGAATGTGAAATTAAATAAATAAAACAAAACAAAACAACTACCTTAGTCGACCACGCACTGCCACCACCCTCCACATTCGAGTTCGAGCCTGCCTCACGTTTGCCACCGCAGCCCACAAGCATCACTATGCCGCGACTTCCCAAGCATCGCACGCCCTACCTCCAATTCACCAAACCCTAAAGCCCCAAACCCTACTCTAAATCGCGACCCACGTACAACAAAGCTGCCCCACTCAAGCCTCCAGAAATGTGTGCGAAGATTCTCGAAACCCCCAACCAACAATATTGACGAAGACGGGTCGTAACCATCAATTGCTGCAAGCGAACATCGAAACCCTAGAAGAAAACGCGCTCGACATCGCCTCGAGTCGAACTCGAAGTCGCGATTTTGATTAATTCGATTTGTTTAGATTTGGGAATAAATTTTGGAGAGGATCAGACAATAAAGAGGAATGTCGTTTATATTTTTTTTTTTGAAATGCTTTCGGCTGGATTAGATTTATTTAATGCATTTTAAAAGTTTGCAGAGGAAGATTGCGTGATGTTCTAAAAAAGGGAAACATGATTTTGAAAGGGAGGCTGTGCTGAAGTGAAGGGGAAAAACAGTGATGTGAAATTATTTCAGCTGGTTGACCAAATTAAAAATATATATTATTTTAAATTCAAATTTGAATACAAATTGTCTCGACTTTCGTAGCCTAAAATCACGAACTCCTATCGAGGCGTGCCGCTAGGCGTTAATAATTTTATACCCTTATTCCAAACGCAATGGAAAAAGTTTCGAGTCCTAATTCGATCGTATGGAGAAGATAGCTTTTTGAATCGAATTAAAGTATTAAATTTTCGATATTAATTTTAGCGCGTTTATATATCATACGCTCACACAACAACTCCGATCAACATGAAATTTGAAATCCGATAATAAAACACTATTACGGACCAAAGGAACTGGTTTCGTTGAATTCAGAGACTGTGCCTCGAAAGGCTATTTTTAAATTCAATTTAAACGATATATTTTTAAAACTGAGCAAATCAGTGTTAAATTCAATTTCAAAACTTTTATTATCCTCAGCACTATCAATATAAATTTTACAAGCCTTCGATTTATTTTTAAGAGGCTTAAAACTCCATATTCAATATTTTACCCAACTTCAAATTATTAAATTCAATAATTCAATTATGAAATAAATAGTGATATTTGAATTCAAGTTAAAAATTAACTTTAAATATTTAAAATCAATTAAATATTCCGATTTCAAATATCCAAAAATTTCGGGTCGTCACATTCCTCCCCCCTTAAAAGAATTTCGTCCACGAAATTACTAATTAGGAAGAACAGTCCAATACCCGTTTACTTTTCCCAAAACCCACAATTCAACATCCTACCAACTATCTTTTTATAGAAGACTCATTACCATTCTTACTAATTTCCCAAACTCTCCCATAATTTGCAAACAATACTATTTGCTCAATCATTCAAATTTCAATTTAAAAATTTTCTAACTCCCTAAATTTACAAAATTTAAAAATTTTCTAACTCCCTAAATTTTTCCAAAATTTTCTAACTCCCTAAATTTCCAAAATTTGCTTAAAAATTTTCTAACTCCCTAAATTTCCAAAAAATTTCGCCAACGTCTCCTTTACGCGGCTAGCTCGGTACAACTACAAAATGCCTCTACGGGCCATCGGATTTCAAAGAAAGAAAAAGCCAAGTGGCTAGATCAAAATCCCAATCAAATTCCATACAGAAATTTAAATACATGCCTTTTTGTCGAGCAATTCAAATTTATCTTCTGAAATCAAGACCCAATTTCCTTTATAATACCTGCATATCCTACTTAGCAATAATATCCAATCACAACATTCAAAATCATTTACTTGACTTCTTACAAAATGTCAATATTTATTCAATCAAGTCGTACGATGTACATATTTTGTATATCAATTTCCAATTAAGAATTCATCATTCCTTTCTTAAGTTTAGTATAAGCATTTTGATATGCTTCTTTATTTATTTTCACTTCACTATTGGAGTTTATATCCATTTCAATTCAATATGTCTTTACAATCCCATTGAATTCAGTTTGCTTCAATTTACTAATTACTTTAAAATCTAAATACTTTTTCCAAATTTCCGTTCAGATTTCCATCTTCCGATTCTACTTGAATTCAATTTTATCTTTAAACTTCGAATATTAAATTGTATTCGCCTTATCTCAACCCATATGTAATTAACCATTTTCTTTTATTAGTTCCCCTTACTAATTTATTTAAAATCTCAAATAAAAGTTTACTTGCAAACTTTTTCTTTCTTTAGTTTCTTCAAACGATTTCTTTAATTTCACCTTATTTTACATACAAAATTTTAAATTAGATTTCAATGTTCAGTTTCATATCTATTTGCTTACTAATTTTAAATCCTTTGTCGTTAGTGAAAATTTTAAAAATAATTCTAACTCCCAAAATTTTCGAAAATTTTTGGCAGAGTCTCCTTCGTATGGAGGAGCTTTTGCAATTTGACAAGAGATATAAATATATATACATCGACCCACATGGTCGAAAAAACCAAAAACAGTTCATATTTCCTATTTTTATTGCGTAGGCATACCTTTATTTAGCATTTTAAGCAAGCAGCTTATTATTTTAGCATTTTGCGCGATCAAATCCAGCCAAGCGGCTTCCCGGTACCTGTACTTACTCAAGTCAAACATATAAGTATAAAATATATGCAATTTATTAACATTCCACTTACTAGTAAACACATAAATTTCACATATAATGCACGTTATATAATTTCCATAAGCATATATAAGGTTCCGACACTTATTACAATTGCTTACAACCAATTCTCAAACCATTCCATTCAGTTTAAGTGATTTACAACTTATATGCTTATATCGAATTCATTCTAAGCAAAATAAACTCATATTCATTCCAATTGATTTCAAAATCATCATATTTCACTTCCAATAACTCATAGGATTTTATCTAATCCCGCTTACATCAAACGATCCATTTTCTTATCAATTCGACAATATTAAAGTGAATAAATAATTACTTAAGCTTTATAATCTTTTTAAATTGATTCCAACTCCATTTACACTTGATTCCATCCCATTTTAATTTATTCACAAACTTTTCATTGCATTTTCTTTCATATCCAAAAAGTTTGATTCCAAACCATTTTATGAAACTCGACAACCAATATATTAAATAACCATCTCACATTTTACTTAAGTTATTTATTTTCTTCAAACAATTCCACCCAATAACTTAAGTTTGTTTTATTCAACCAACTTCCATTTTAATTCTTTGATTTGATTTTCCTTTGATCAAATCCCAACCATTTTACTAATTTATTCGATTAGTTTATTCTTTTATCCATTTTTAAATTTTAATTTACATTAATAATTCATTATTGAATTTATTTATAATAAGGTCATTCAATTTATGCTTGAATTGGATTTGTTTACAACTCACACCAATTCTATTTTAATCCAATTCAATACTTACTAAGTTTACATTTATCTACTTAAGTAAGAATTTTATTCCATTCAATATTATCTATAACTCGACTGAATTCATTTAAATTCAGTTTTATTCCAACTCAACTTCAGTTAAATCTAGCTACATACCATTCTTTTGAATTTTGTTAAGCAAGGACTTAATTCCATTTAATATCATTGCAATACAACTTTCAACTCATGTGCTTACTCACATGAATCAATTAGTAGTTACAAATCTTAATTCCAATACTTTGTTTAATTTAGTCCAACCTGACTAATTTTCCCATTCCATATAATTTAACACAATTCAATTCTAAGTTAATAATTTCAAGCTCCATTTCCATATTTCATCAACTAATTTATCCCAAATTTGGTTTATTTCTCACTTTTAATTCAATATTTGATTTTTATCTTCAAAATCACTTTATTACTTAACTTGAATTCAATTCCATTTTATAATTCAAGATTGGATTTTCATTTTGTCCACCAAAATGTCAAACAATTCTATTTTGGCCTTTATTTCTCTCTTTTTCTCTCTTATAAGTCATACACTTATATTCCCATACTTCCTTTCATTTTAGCTCAAATATATTCACTTTACAAGTCACACTTATATTCTTTTCATAAACTCCAACCTTTATAAGCCGTCGGAATTTATTTATTCCAGTTCAAATTTTTATTTAACTCATTTCCAGTTAATCTAACTTCTTATCATTATTTTAATTTCATTTAAATAAGAATTCAATTCTATTAATATTCTCTATAACTCACTGAATTTTAATTCAATTCAATTTTGAAAGCATATATATCCAAATCAAACTATTCCTTTGCATTTTCAAAATCAAACCAAATTTCGTCAATAAACATTAATCCAAAACATCCAGGTAGCAACCCCCCTCTTGGAAACTCGAAAATGAACACCGATGGTATCGCGATCATCATCGGAATTATTTTCCAGCGACCGTAAAGAGTTCAACGCTTTTATCTCTTTTAAAACATTTCGAATATTTTTAAATTCCAAATCTCCCTAGATTTCAAATCCGATTTAAAAATATTCCTCAAATATATATTATTTTTTTCAACTTTTTGAGAATCATTTTCAAATTCAAAGGAATTTAAATTTTCAAATTTTCAAATTCCAAATCCTTTAGATTTATATTCAAACATTACTTTGGAATTTTATCTTATTTTTAATTATTAATCACACTATAATTCATATTTATTTATTACATTTACAAATCTCATTTGTTTATGAATTTGTTTCTTAGTTTTTAATTATGATTTCAATTCCTTATTCACTTTTGCACGTTGATTATAATAATTTAATATTATCATTCCTAACAACCAAGCATCCATATATAACTATAACAATTACGAAAAAATCATTTCTTTTATATACAAAAATAATATTTTGGGTAAAATTATCTCATTTACCCTATTTAAAACAATACTGTGTCGGTTTGTCTTGTTGAAGAGTTTAGAAACTCCTATCAATAATATGGCATCCCACACATCGACCGGAATCCATAAACACTCAACAGATAAGTCAACACAATATAAAACAAATTTTATATCCACTAACAAATACGCGCTCATATCTATTAATATGCTCAAGCTCATTATAAAGTACTTACGGACTCTATTTAATGAGTAATTCCCACCAGAGCCAAGGTTATCACCAACCTAAGCTCTGATACCAAGTGTAACGACCCACAAATCCGTACCTCTTGAGTCAACACTATTCTACATCAATCAACTCAAGTTGAACAGAAACACGAACCATTTAGGTAAAAGAAGAAGAGATAGAAGAAGAGATAGAAGAAGAGAAAATAGAAAACACAATGGAATCTTACCATCACAGCGGAATAAAATATAATAGATATTCAATGATCTTTACACAAAATAAAACTATATCTGTTTATATATTACATCATCCGAGTATACATCATCAGAGTACAATATCAATAACATACAACTGGACAATAACCATAACCTATCCACACAATCTGAAAACACAGCGGAATATTTAAACAAATACGGAAGTATGCATCGCCATCTAGCTAGTCTCCTGAGCCCCTCAGCATCACATCCTGTATCCTATAATACTCGGTCTGACCCGAGCATTACAGTTAAATAACACCTGAGTCGGTCTGAAATACCAGCGTGAGAAATCACACTCAAATTGATTATTAAAGTTTCAAAAATCCTTTGAAAACAAAGCATCTTGTAAGACCACGCCACAAATAAACATGTCGGGTTTTTACCTTACGATAGCTAAAACATTTCTTATTAAAATCCTCTGATATTATAATAAGGTCTATAAACAAATACTTATTAAAATAGCTGAAATTGTTACATTCATTAAATTCCAGCTACTAGCCACAGAGTGGGTAATATAAACAAAACTCGTAAAAGGCATAGGGAGAATGGATTTCCAACTAATGACTAGGCACTGGGGTGCCACCTGTCACGGCACATGGCCTAGATCACAGTACCGAGAATCACTCCTGACCCCCTGCAACACAAGACCCGGACAATCCCTTACTGGATAATCCCGAGTAAGATCACCCCACGGTTGGGATCAGCAACCGCACCACTAATCCGAATAAAAAGGGACATCTAGACAGGGATGACCTTACCCGAAAATGGGTGCTGCCCACCAAGCCTTGCTGCATAACCCCTGATTTTCAGTCATTCCCGGTTGATGAGGCTTGAGGCTAAGCATTAGCTTTTTAGAACATATCCCTTAGAATGCCTATCGTCCACCTGACGATGTTCTGAAAGCATTCATCCACACAAGTCTGTCCTGGGTTTGAATGGAACCGAAGGCACTAATCCTACTACATCCATTTTGGAAATATCCTCAGGATTAGTAGCGACTAGCCCTTGCACTCACTACTCCAACTTTGAATCCAAACTCGTTTTTCCACAAAAACCTACAAACCGGATCGAAGTGGCTTTCGAGAAATAAATACCGATCTCGGTCTCTTCGAAACGATCAACGTATTTGGTCAATATTGATAGTCGGTTATTTGACTATCAATTAATATTCACAAACATCCATCAAACAATAAATAATTTCCCAAATTATTTATTTATCTCAAAATATCTTCGCAAAATATTTCCATTTTCAACCTTTGAAAACAGTTTCAAACTATCTTCCTTTTTCAGAATAAATTTGCCAAATATTTTCTATTTCCACTGAAATCACCAAGCACAAAACTTTAGGTTTTTAAAATAATTTAAAACGCTTTACTTTGAAATATATTTAAAACATTAAGTTAAAACTACTTCAATAATTTGTTAAAAATACATACTATATGAATACTTGAAAATAAGGTTACTTTATAAAATATAAAACTAGGTTTTCACTTTTTAAACAAAATACTAAGTCACGTTTTAAATAATTACTACGATAATAGATTTGAAAAATATTTACTTTAGAATTTAGATATTTAGAAATAATAAATTCCTAAAACATGCTTTTTAAAACAACATTAAAACTTTTTACCTTATATTTAAAAATTTACTTTGAATGTACTTGGCTATCCAGAGAAATATACTTCTCTAAACATTCTTCTTTAAATTTCCTATTTCAAACACTAGAATCAATTTCCAAATTGATTTCCAATTTACTCCCTTTTATTTCAAAATCCATTAATTTTCAGATTTTATTCCTTAATTATGATTTAAAATTCTTTTAACTGAAAATACCAATTTTAGATTTCGCAAATTACTTCTTAATCCTTTTAAATAAATTAAACTTTAAATTTTAAAATAATTCTTTATTCCTTTAAAATAATATCACTTAATTATACAATACATTAATTTCTGTTTATTCAAAATCTTTTCGTCTTTTCATACTCGAAGTTATTTATTAGTATTTTAATATCACTTCCATTTCTTTTCAATTCATTCTTAATTTATTCAAATTTTCTATAATTATTTCACTTACAAATTCACTTCTTTTATTTTCTTTCCAAAATCCAATTTATATATTTTTGGTAACTCGTTATACCCAAATATATTCAATCAAACCATAGCATTCAATATTCCAATATAATTCATCATAGAATATCAAATAATCACAACATAGAATATTAAATAATTTAAATAAATGTTGAGGAATCCAGTTGGATCCCTCCAACATGTTTTCTCTGCATCCACAGACGTTAGCACAACATAAATACCAATTCCACTTCGAGGTGGAATATCGCGGTATATGGGATTAATATAAATCATATGCTATTATGCGACGCATATGGTCTCATCTGCTATAAAATGCGGGAAATCAAACATTCAAAGATATACTATATACTATTATATATAATATAACATACCAAATCAAATCAATCCATCAATTATTTAAATTTAATCATTTAAATTTAAATTATACCAGATGAGTGAGATTAACTCACCTTTGATTTTTACCATATGCAATCCATTCCAAACTGGCTTGTATCCTTGATTTTTAAACCTTGTATAAATATTTATGCAGTTGATTAATATTTGAATTAAACGGGAAATAAATTACCGTTTTAAATTAATTAATTCCTGATTTAATTTAAACGGATATTTTGACTTAACCTAATTTCCCTTTTATAGATTTCCAAAATCAAATTTCACAAAAACTTTATTACTCTAAAATCCCTATATTATATTTCCAAAATTTCTTCTATATAAGCTAATTTCCCCGTTTCCAAAAAATGGCAATAGTTGCTCACTATACAATATAAAAAATTTGCTTTAAAATTCTAATATAATTTAATATAATCAATTTCTCTACATGTATGTGAAATTAAATAAATAAAACAAAACAAAACAGCTGCCTTAGTCGACCACGCACTGCCACTACCCTCCACATTCGAGTTCGAGCCTGCCTCTCGTTTGCCACCGCGACCCGCAAGCACGACTATGCCGCGACTTCCCAAGCATCGCATGCCCTACCTCCAATTCGCCAAACCCTAAATCCCCAAACCCTACTCTAAATCGTGACCCACGTTCAACGAAGCTGCCTCACTCGAGCCTCCAGAAATGCATGTGAAGATTCTCGAAACCCCCAACCAACAATATTGATGAAGACGGGTCGTAACCCTCAATTGCTGCAAGCGAACATCAAAACCCTCAAAGAAAACGCGCTCGACATCGCCTCGAGTCGAACTCGAAGTCATGATTTTGATTAATTCGATTTGTTTAGATTTGCGAATAAAATTTGGAGAGGATCGAACATTAAAGAGGAATGCCGTTTACATTTTTTTTGAAATGCTTTCGGCTGGCTTAGATTTATTGATTGTGTTTTAAAAGTTTGCAGAGGAAGATTGCGTGATGTTCTAAAAAAGGGAAACATGATTTTGAAAGGAAGGCTGTGCTGAAGTGACGGGGAAAAGCAGTGATGTGAAATTATTTCAGCTGGTTGACCAAATTAAAAATATATAATATTTTAAATTCAAATTTGTATACAAATTATCTCGACTTTCATAGCCTAAAATCACGAACTCCTATCGAGACGTGTCGCTAGGCGTTTATAATGTTATACCCTTATTCCGAACGTAATGGAAAAAGTTTCGAGTCCTAATTCGATCGTATGGAGAAGATAGCTTTTTGAATCGAATTAAAGTATTAAATTTTCGATATTAATTTTAGCACGTTTATATATCGTACGCTCACACAGCAATTCCGATCAATAGGAAATTTGAAACCCGATAATAAAACACTATTACGGACCCAAAGGAACTGGTTTCATTGAATTCCGAGACTGTTCTTCGGAAGGCCATTTTTGAATTCAATTTAAACGATATATTTTTAAAACTTAACAAATCAGTGTTAAATTCAATTTCAAATCTTTTATTATCCTCAGCACTATCAATATAGATTTAACAAGCCTTCAATTTATTTTTAAGAGGCTTAAAACTCTAGATTCAGCATTTAACCCAACTTTAAATTATTAAATTCAATAATCAATTATCAAATAAATAGTGATATTTGAATTTAAGTTAAAAATTAACTTCTAAATATTTAAAATCAATTAAATATTCCGATTTCAAATATCCAAAAATTTCGGGTCGTCACAGTATACATAACACACAACTGGGCGGTAATCATAACCTGCCCTCACAATCTGAATACACAGCTAATTCAGTACAACGGATATTTAAAACAAGTACAGAAGTACGTATCGCCACCTAGCTCCACAGCATCCCTTCCAGTAATCTATAATGCTCGGTCTGACGCGAGCATTATAGTTAAATAACACCTGAGTCGGTCTGGAATACCAGCGTGAGAAAACCACTCTCAGTTGATTATTAAAGTTTCAAAATTCTTTTGAAAACAAAAGCACCTCGTAAGAACACGCCACAAATAAACATGTCGGGTTTTTACCTTACGATAGCCAAAACATTTCTTATAAAATCCTTTGATATTATAATAGGGTCTGTATACAAATACTTATTCAAATAGTTGAAATTGTTACATTTACTAAATTCTAGCTACTAGCCACAATCGTGGGTAATATAAACAAAACCGTAAAAGGCGCGTAGGGAGAATGGATTTCCAACTATGACTAGGCATTGAGGTACCACCTGTCGCAGTACGTGGCCTAGATCATCGTACCGAGGATTACTCACATCGCCTACAACACAAGACTGGGACTACCCCTTAATGGATAATCCCGAGTAAGATCACCCCACGATTGGGATCAGCAACTGCACCACTAAGCCGAATTAAGGGGACATCTAGACAGGGATGACCACAACCTAATGGGCGCTACCCACCTAGCCTTGTGCATAACCCCTAATTTTCAGTCATTCCCGGTTGATGAGGCTTGAGGCAAAGCGTTACCTTTAGAGAACTCATCTCTTAGAATTCTCATCGTCCACCTGATGATGTTCTGAAAGCATTCAATCCATACAAGTCCGTCCCGGGTTCGAACGGAACCGAAGGCACTACTCCTACTACATCCATTTTGGAATCACCTCAGGATTAGTAGCGACTAGCCCTTGCACTTCACTGCTCCACCTTCGAATCCAAACTCGTCTTACTCATGAAAATGTACAAGCCGGATCGAAGTGGTTTTCAGGAAATAAATCCCGATCCCAGTCTCTTCGAAACGATCAGCGCATTGACCAATATTGATAGTCGGTTATTCAACTATCAAATAACATTCACAAACAACCATCAACCGTAAATAATTTCACCAAATTATGTATTAACCGTAAAATATATTCGCAAGATATATTTCCATTTTCAACCCTTTTGAAAACAGTTTCCAAACCACACTCTTTTCATGGAATAAATTTCCAAATATTTATTCCCACTGAAAGCACCAAGTACAAGCTTTGGATTTTTAAAATAATTTAAAAAAAACTCTTTATTATAAAATACACTTTAAGTCATTTAAGTTAAAACTATTTTAATACTTATTCAAAAATATATACTTTAAGAATATTTAAGATAAAGTCGCTTTATAAAATATAAAACTAAATTTTTATCCTTTTAAAACATAATACCAAGTCACCTTTAAATAATTTCTACTAAGATAAATTTGAAAAATACTTACCTTAAAATTTAAACATTTAAAAATTATAAATTTTCTAAAACATACCTTTAAATCAACTTTAAAACTTTTACTTATACTTAAAATTTGCTTCGAAACATACTTGGCTATCCAGGGAAATACGCTTCTCTTTCTCATCTTTTAAAAATAAACCACTATTTATTTTTAAACAAATTTACCCATTCCTTTAATAAATTCTCACCGTGAATTTATTCTTTCAAATATCCACTGATATATTGCTTCACTTTCATAAACCCAGTTTATAAATTTCATAGTCACATTTTCCTTTAAATTCCCAATTTCAAACACTTAAGTCAATTTCCAAATTGATTTCCAATTTACTCCATTTTGAAATAAATTCCTTTACTTACTCAATTTTTTTCAAAATCCATTAACTTCATATTTTATTTCTTCGTTTTGATTTTAAATCTTTTAACTGAAACATAACAATTTTAGATTTTCCAAATTTCTTCTTTATTCTTTTAAATACATTTCAAACCTTGAATTTTAAAGTAAATTCTTTCTTTCCTTTGAATAACATCACTAAAGTTTTAAAATTCATTATTTTCCCTTTTTATTCAAATCCCATTTCCCATATTTGGAATTTATTTATTAGAATTTTAAAATCACCTTTTATTCTTTTCCTTCAATTTATTCAATTCTCTATAATTATTTAACTTAAAAATTCCCTCTTTTATTTTCTTTTCAAAAATCCAACTATATATATTTTGATAACTCGGTGTACCGAAATATATATTCAAGTAAACCATACCATTCAATATTCCAATTATCAATATAATTTGTCCGAAAATATCAAATATTCATAACACAAAATATTAAACAATCTAATTAATTTTGAGGAATCCAGTTGGATCCCTCCAACCTGTTCCCCTGCATCCACAGATGTTAGCACAATACCAATTCCACTTCGAGAAGGAATATTGCGGTATGGGTTTATATAATATCATCCGCTATTATGCGGCGCATAGTTTCTCATCCGCTATATAATGCGGGAAATCAATCACTCCAATATATACTATATATACTACTATATATGATATAGCACATCAAATCAATCCAATCATTCAATCAATTATTTAAATTTAACCATTTAAATTTTGAATAAAAATCCAGAAGAGTGAGACTAACTCACATTTGATCTTTGTTCGCAAATTCAATCCATCTCGACTTGTTCCTCTATAATTTTAGACCTTGAATTAATATTTATACAGTTTATCAATATCCAAAATAATTGAACAAATTAAATTCTCACTTGATAAATTTAATTAACCCTTGATTTTTATTTTTAACTAATAGTTTTAGTTTAAACTAATTCCCTTTTTAAAAAGATGCTTTTTGGCAACTAAGATAATTAAACAAGTTTATAAAACAAATTTATCTCTATAATGCTTTATTTCTGGTGTTTAAAATAATTAAATGAACCAGTTAAACAAATTAATTTCCTTAATATTTGTTTTAAAATAAATTAGCAAAATTAAAAATGTATGTACACATATATATATTTATTTCACTGTTGAAACTACATGTACCTAAAATATTTATTTATCTAGATTCGAAACTTATTTTATATAATTTCTTATATAAACTTTCAGTTTTTTTGTTTTTTTTAAAAATGATTCATAACAAACTGTAAATCCCTCCTTTTTTTCTTTTTTTTAAACAACTGTAAATTCTAAATATATAATTTTAAAATTTAAAACTAGATACGATTACCTTACAGTGAACGACGAACGTGATCTGAAATTGCCAGAAATCCCACCATAGTGCTCGGGCTCGAGCTTGACTCCACGTCACCTTGTCGACGTCGTTCCACGGCCCAACCTCTTCAGCTGCTTGTGAGTCGAGCTTCCTTCCATTGCGGCATCAACTTGCGACCCTCATCTCGTATTTAGCACCGCAACCTGCTGCCTACCCGCGGCGACCCAAAGACACGCGACCGCCACCACCCATAGCCTCGCGCGAGAAGAAAACCCCAATTCGATCGAAATCAATTTCGATCCTTACTTTTGCGCTCGTGAATTCATCCTACGCTAAAAAATCGACGCCACGAATCGCCCCAATCGATTGGCGCACCGCTTCTCCAAGCAGGTGCCATCGTACGAGATTTCAATTTGAATTGAACAGCCTCCATCCTTTTTCCTCTGCTCGATTTCATGAATGGATAAAAGGGAAAGAGGAACGCGATTTTCGTTTGATTTGAATACAACTGTTTTGGTTTCGTTTTGATTTGAGGGAGAAAGGGAATTAGAGGTAATTGTTTGAATTAAGGGATGGAGTATCTGTACTTTAATTCGGCCTTTATTGATTTCGAATTTCTAAGAAAGAGGAGGATGCGCGAGTTATATGTGATGGGTATGGCGTGTTTTAGAAGATTGGGCATAGGGTTTTAACTTTTCTTTTCCATTATAATATTTTTATAATTTTCTTTCTAAAGTATCCCGTTTTCGCAAATTAAAATTTAACCCTCCTATCGAGGTGTGCCGCTAGACGTTTATAATGTTATACCCCTATTCCGAATGCAATGGAAAAGGTTTTGAGTTCTAATTCGATGGTATGGAGAAGATAGCTTTTCGAACCCAGTTATTATATTAAATTTCGATTTAATTATCAGCGCGTTTACTGATCGTACGGCCCAAACGGTCACTCCAAACACTCCAAAATTTGAAATCCGATAATAATACAATATTACGGATCCAATGAAACTGGTTTCATCAAATTCCGAAACTGTGCCTCAGAATGCTATTTTTAAACGTCAATTGAAATGATATAAATTCAAAACTGAACAAAACACTTCCAAATTCAATTTTAACACTTTACTATCTTCAATATTATCAATATAAATTTTACAAGCCCTTCATATTATTTTTAACAGGCTTAAAACAGAAGATTCAATAATTTACCCAATTTCAGTTTATTAAATCCAATAACTTAATTACTAAATAATAATAATATTTGAATTCAAGTTAAAAATTAACTTTTAAATATTTAAACTCAATTAAATATCCCAATTTAAATTGTCAAAATTTCGGGTCGTCATACCCAATGTTTTCGAAAGGTTTGCCTTTAGTATTTGAATGGAAGGTTTCCAATGCTTTCAAAAGGCAAGTTTGAAGTGTTTTGAAAAGAGAATGTCTAAGGTTTTATAAGGCATGGAATAGTTTCTACGATTTCGAAATGTTCATTTTTAAAGGTTTCGATAGATATGTTTTGGCCTATTGGCCTAGTGTTTCAAGATATAACAGTTAACTTATGTTGAAAGGGGTGCTTTCAATGGGATCGAAAGGTATTGTTTAAAGATTTTAGGCAAAGGTTTCGAATGGTTTACGTTGGCTTTATGGCCTAAGAACTTTTAGTTAAAAACGGTTTTTAACTTACTTAGGAGGGATAGGTAATCCCATTATATTTCATCAACATGGTTCTGTGTAATATATCATGGAAAAGATATTTAAGTAAAGAAAATAGCATATTTTCCTTGTTTAAGTATGATTTAAAGGTTAAATCAATTTGAAATAAATGTTTTTAAGGAAAATTTGATGGGGTATTTAACTCTACGTAAATGACTTAGATAATAAAATACCAGATGAGACTGGTATAGGGTCGCGCCTTATACTTTAGCTAATAAGCCCCTAGCTAATATAAGTCCAAAATTCAAGTGTGCATGACTTTGTCACAGGCAAGACTGAAATGATGTTACACACATAAAGGAATATACAAAGAAAGGTAGGTTATTGGTGTGCCCGCAAAAACATTAGGTTCAGTTGACCCTACAAGAGGATAATTAAAGGAAGTCAGCCCAGATGTGTTTCTAACAGAAGTTAGATAATCGATTGTGTCTGGTAGGCCCGAGTCAGCCAATTGTTAATATTAGCCAAACAAAACTATATTGTTCGGGCAGACAGTCCATTGATCACATGATTTATATGCATATATGGTATTGCTTTAAACAGTTCGATCACAATTTTTGAATTGCAAAAGATATGTTTTACAAAGGGATATTGGTGAGGGGAAACCCGTTTCATTAATCAGCATGATCTCATTTAATATCAGATAACCGAGATGTATAGTATTATTCGCACCAGGCTTTATGTCCAACTCAAAGTTTATGTTTTTCCCTTAAACTCACGGGTGCTCAAAATTTAATTTGAGTAGGTTGAGAGTTAAGATTTTTCAGGTTTAGTAGGTTGAACAAATAAGCTTACGAAGATGTGCAGGAGGAAATGTTAGTTTAAACAGGAGTTATTTAGTTCTATTTCCGTTGTGATGTATTAAGACTAATATGTCTATTTAGTACCCTGATCATTCATGGGGGCATCTTCATATGTCGCTCTTGGCGTAATTTATAATAATTATATCTGATCAAAACTTGAGAATTGTTTGGGATTATGTATTTGAATATGAAATATTGATTTGAAATGTAATTAGAAAATTAGTTTTAAACCTGTGTTGATTTTATTTCACATTCATGTGCTTGTGATATTATGGACAACATTAACATTACCATGTGTTGTCACCCGAAGTTAACACTATAGATGACTGCAACATCTATGGCACTTAGCTTCAGTCCTCAAGATAGGAGATGTTTCAGGCTTCTTAGTGTGTGTCTGATTTTTATACTTTGTATTTGAGCAGTTTAAATGGATGATGAAATGCAACTTAGTTAAAGTAAAGTGGCTAAATCGGGTAAGAATGATCTGATTCGCTATCGTGTAAGAGTGCTTCAAAGATATTTGTGCCTGGAGGTGTAATTACCCACGTCGTAACTCCAAACCAACCATTTTAATTGCTACTCCATGGGGTGCACAAGCCATTGAATGCTTCCTTCTGCACAGGAGGCATCGACGAACCAATGGTGAGACCCCCCTCCCCGCATAATGGTCCTGATTTGTTCATCCATGATGTTGCTCGTCTTCCTGGTGGGACTTGGGACTCGTGCCCTGAAGGTGTAGTTACCCATGTGGAGACTTTGAACCAAGCATCTGTAGTGCTGCTATATGGAATATGCAAGCCGATTAACGCTTGCTTCCCAACCAAGCTCATCAGCATACAAAAAGCAAGACCACCCTAGCCTTGGTCCGCACTCATTCACTCACAATCTTGTCCACTTCCCCTGGCCGAGTAGCGTACTAGCGACCTAGCGATATGGTTACCCACGTTGTAACCCCAACACAGGTGCCAAAAGATAACACTTTCTTTATACAAATAAATTTATGCTTATATCACTTTTTTATATTACCTAGGAATGTCCTACTTACGTGTTCACTTGCAAACACCAGGGGCGGTAGAGAGGCCTGAGTTTGAATCACAGAGAGTAAAAGCAGTGTACAAACATGCATATTAGCATGTAAAATGGTTAAGAAAAGGCAGATCTAGATATGCAGCAAATATCTGTTACGACTTTCAATATGAGAGAAAATAAACAATGTTCAGCAACTAAAGTCATAGCCCGACCAAGGTATAATCCAAGCAGAACAAAAACCACAAGTAGAGAATTATAAAAAAAATCTTACGGAGGAGGGAGAGATAAGATGATATGGTAATCATTCTCAAAGAGAAACAACATGAGGCTAAGCTACCCTCCACAGGTCAACCCTCTAGTTGCTTCCTAATTAAAGGTGGGCAGGGGACCTGTACTACTGCTTCTAGGTTGTGCCCCATTATGGTGGTATGTGATAAGGGGTATGCTTTGGGTTACATGTTTCGGAGAGCATCATGTGGAGGGGTTCCTAGAGAAGGAGCATTTGATGGTCAGCGTATCTGGTTCTTATGCCCCCTCACCTATCCTCCCCTCCTTAGGCGTCTCTTTTGAGGCAGAGTAATATGATGACCTGTCTATTACGATATCCGGATAAGGGACTATGACATCCTCCAAGAGGTCCAGATCATTAGACTCTCGCTCACCTCAATCACCCTATAGCCTCAAGCAGAGTCCGACTCGGTGGCCTTGTCCTCGTCCTCACCTACCATAATCGTAGATCCAAACCCTCTAATCGCAAGCTTGACATCCTACCTGGTCATGCAATAGAGGTCCTAGTTGTGGAAAATTCTCCACATATGGTCTGCCTTGGGCCTAACAACCCAACTCGACGAAGGTTGACATTGTTTAAAATCATTGAAAGATTCCTTACATGTTTTGCGGTATCCTAATCATGCAGCGGTGCCCATGGTACGTACAAAGGCTAATCCCAGAGCTAGTAGGAGTCGCTTCAAAAAGAAATAGGGGAAATGATCATTAAAAGGACATAACTAGAAAAAATTTCAATGGGTCAAGGAAAGCTCACAAGGCTCGCTAAAGACTATAATATTGAGGCTCTGGTTGACAGTCGTAAGAATAAAAAAGAATTGGTCTTTCTAGGGCATCGCTTACTTGAGAAACCATAAATCAAGGCGAGAGAGTCAATGGCCCGAAGATGGTAGTAACCAAGCGGCTTATTTCTTTTCTACCAGCATAGCTTGAAAACCACATGGAAAAACATAGGATCAGGTTCAGGGTGGTCCAACTAGCAGCAAATGACATGGATCCCATCCAGAAGCTTGTAATAATTCAGGTCCAGTTGGCCCTATGCCAGCCGATTTTCATTAAAAACACAGTGAAGAATAGATGTAGTGAAGGCCGCCACCCTTACTTTCATGTAAACAAGAGAATAGGTGAAGTAGCCCATTGGTTAGTCTGTAAGAGTAGGTACCTAGGAGCAAAGCCCTCATGGCTTAAATCGGCTAAAGAACATTTTAGGTTGATTTGGTCCTCTCGGACCTAAGACAACGTCCATGGAAAGGGGAAACAGACCACTCGTGGAAGCATGTTTAGCCATCTATAATTAATATCAAGTTACCTAGGTCACTGAGCTGCCCTCAACCTATAAAAAATATGTATAGTCCAAACACTACACAATATAGGTGATCGGCCAGCCTAGTCCTACCAACGAACCCGGTTTGAATTTTTCTTCCTCCTAGTTAAGCGAAGACGGTTCAGTAATAATTATATCTAAAGACCTTGGTTTCTTCTCATTGTTTTTTGGCATCGATGTTCGAAAACCACCATATATGGTACAACAACGATCATTAAACATCGAAATTCAAAAAAAAAGGTTCATAGAGAGAGTGTTTTTCTATAACATTAGATGGATAATTTTAAGGGAATGCTATAACAGCATATAAAAAAGAAAGAGCATGACGCTAATACAAAGAACGTAGCCAGGAAAATGCATGGATCAAAGTTAAGAGAAGAATTACTTACTGGAGATTCAATTGGACTTGGATGAGAGGATCGAGTTTGCCATTGAATATTGGACTCTATAGTTCTCTAATGGTGGAATACCTTTAAAAGAAAACCTTAGCAAAGGTTAAAGAAATGGAAAGGGAATGGATATATGCAAGAAGGGAAGTTACGTGAGCCTATGGATTCGCTACAAATGTAGAAATCCAAACCGCCTAGGTTTAATCAATGTGCCTATCAAATCCCATGTCAAAAAATGATTTTCTCCTACAAGCCTAAAAAAGAACCGCCTCCACTATTCCACCATTTATCTAATGACATGTGTCATGGCATTTAATGTAGCATTAAATACATAAGTGGAGATCTCACCCCTACGTACGAGCAAAGGCTGTGGTGGTAGAATATTGCTTGCATTTCTCATAAAATAAAGAAACAGACCAACCTATATACACGCCCCTATCTTGCTTGACCTAAATGCACAATGTCCATGTTTCTTCGCCCAACCAAGCCCTAGTAGCAATTGTCAAAGCCCATGCACTAGAATCACCATCGCACAACCCTCGGTTCTATGTTTCACCTACCAGCCCAGTTTGACTCCCGCATAGAAGTGCCTCATCCATGTCAAGCGCACTAGCGGGTTGGTCTCTCTTACGAACAGCTTACACAATCAAGTTGGGTTACTTTTGGGAGGTGAGGTCCGATGGCGGTCGGACCTGGCCAACCGGCAAAGCCATTAATATGGCACCATCATTCATCATCATCCTTACCCGAACCTCCCACCACTCATAGGAACCCCATGACGTCCCTCAACTATGCCAACAAACCATCAAGCTCCCTTGACACAGGAGATGCACCATCCATGCCACATTATGAGGAGGTTGATCTCCACTAGCATGGCTTATCTGTCAGAGGTGTCATTGTGCAATAACCCATTCATATACTATCGTGATACCCTAGTAACTCTACTATAGCCACTCCCTACTCCAGTCGTCCGTCACGTTTTAGGGATATTTCTATAGTGTAATTCTAGTTGTCTATGTCTACATGATGCAGGCCACCGGATGCCCAACTATTATAATCATTAGTTATACATTATTAATAGCAGCCCAAAGTGTTTCCACGACTAATTTAGGTCAAATTTAGCCGTCCAAACATCGAATTCAGTCACTACAACACATTATATATTGCCAATTCAAGAATAGCAATAGCCTAAGAATAGAAAAAGCATCTTTGTATTTTTAGTCACTTAAGCCAAGACTTTTGGCTGTTGTAAGTTACTTGTAACCAAAGTAACAGAAATAAAAATGTTTCAAACGGTGGACAAAAACCTTCGGTCAAACCACTAAAACCCATTCTTTTTACTTTTTCTCATACAAGAATCTTCTCATTCCCTATCCTTAATTAAGGTATTGGTTATTAATTTTTGATAATAGCTTCTCATAAACCCATTTTCGAGGTTGTTGATGAATATAATCGACATGACTTTTTAACTAATGTTGATTTTGGCATGTTCGTTCTAGTCGATCCCCCATTAACAATCGACTAATTTGCTAGTGAGATGAATTTTCAGGTCGGACCTATAACAACATTTTTCGGGGCATTTTCTTCAATTTCGATTGTAAGGCTCTTATGCTAAGAGAATATGAAAATAGAATGAAGACATATCTCGAAGGCTTAGATTTTGTTCTATTTCTCTAGGGTTTCCACCACTAAAATTTATTCATCTCTTATTTTCACAAAATCAATCTAAATGAAAAATATTATAATCAATCTCATTCTCATCGATATTAATAAAAGCTTCAACAAATTGAATGTATACTAACACGAAATTAGTAGAATGATCATAAATCTTTGCGTCATTTATTTATTGTAATTTTTCTTTTTATTCTCTCAATTTATGTGATTGTTGGTTATTTTGGATTGTGATATTGTTCGACTGATTGTTTCTCATCGCTTGTGCCGATACATTTAGGGCTTCTATAGACCTCGGTGTTTATATGTCTTTGGAGATATATTTAATTATTTATCGGTTATTCCTATAAGTCCCCATAAATGGTTTATATTAAACTTTCTCCATCTTCATAGATAAGTAAATCATATTATGTTGTTAGGAATACATTTTTAACATGTGGATTATGTAATGTTTGTAATATTATTACATCTCGCGTAAAGCACATGCCATTTGTTCAAATATTTTATCCTTTATGTGAAGATTGTTTACCATTTATATTACTTATTTGGGTTGCATATAATTTTTTTTGCCAAACCATACTTATAATGGCAATATTATATGCATGTGTATTCTCAAGTTTGAATCTTACCAACGGCAAATTTTAACATTTATTCCATTTGAAAATTAAAATATATAAATGAAGTTACTAGCTTGAATCAATGTTCCAACAAGAATGTTTGTATTTTTTGATTTTTTTTGTTTACTAAAACAATATATTCTAGAATTTAGTGATTTTATATCATATCTTTATTTCAAGATATGTCCATTCACATAACTATATTTATTTATAAATAATGAAATTAATGCATCACTATTTAAATGTCAAACATTGTAAATACTATAAGATATATATTACAACAGCAAAAATGTTTGTATACCACTAGTTTTATTGATTTCTACATTGTTTTTAAAATATAGTGAGATATACATATGTGATGTTTTTACAATGATTTCTCCAACTTTATAAAAATACCCTTTTGTAACTATGGATACGGTTAGTAAACTGATCATTGTTATTGGTCAGTGTAGCACTAAGAAATGCCAACTTCACAGGTAATGTAAATTTCTAGCTTTTTTTAATTATGCAACATGTATAGTTAATATATAATTGTTTTCGCAAAAAGGGCAAATACCTCCAATCGATTTGTTGTAGAACTATGAATACGGGATGTATAACACGACTATTATAGTTATATTAAGATTGGTTTTCATAGAACAGATCATAGATAGGTTATGCAGAAAGTAAATTGAAGTAAAGTAAAGAACACAAATATCCATAGTGGTTTGACCAAAATGTGCCTACATGCACTATCCATTTTCATTATTATTCTTATATATATTTGATGTAATGTTTAGGATACAAAATAAATGATCTGTGGCTCAGTTTAAAGTAAGATACATCCCAATTTGAGTAATCTTGCTTGAATATTCTTGTTTCCTATTTTTTCAATTATTCGTGTTAGGTTGTTCCTATTCGGTTGTTCCTGTTAGGTTGTTCCTTCTAGGGTTTGGAAATTCCTGTTAGGCTATTCCCGTTAGGGTTCATGTTAGGTTGTTCCTATTAGGGCGTTCTTATTAGGTTATTCATGTTGGGGTGTTCCCGAGTTGCTCGTCATTTTTTGTTTTAAGCTTGCCTCTCCAAAAAAAAATCTCCCTATTATCATTGGAATCTTGAGTATTTATAGGAGTGAAGATATAAGATGGTCAGACTGATAAAATAAGCAGTTTTTGTATACAATATGCTCGATTCAATTATTTTCATATATATAAGATATGACCCAGAATTTGCATGTATACAAGATATGACCCAGAATTTCCATATATGTAAGACAGGCTTTCCTTAATTATTCTGTTTGGTTTGGACGAGGGTTGATTAGTACGATGCTGCCTCGGTTTGGTGGTGGCTACCAGACAATAATCTATGTTCGGTAGGTGATGTTCGGTGATGCTTGGTTTGATGGTGCCTCGGTTCAGTGGTTGGCCACCAGATAGGAATCTGTATTTAGTAGGTGGCATTGGGTGATGCTTCGTTCAATGATGCCTCAATTCGGTGGTTGGCTACCGGACAAGAATTTATGCTTAGTAGGTGGCATTCGGTGATGCTTGGTTCGATGGTGCCTTGGTGCGGTGGTAGGCTACCAGATAGGAATTTGTGTTTGGTAGGTGGTGTCCGGTAATGCTTGGTTCATCGATGCCTTGATTTGGTGGTTGGCTACTGGATCGAAATATGTGTATGGTAGGTGATGTTAGGTGATGCTTGACAGTGCCTCGGTTGGTGGTTGGCTACCAGACAAGAATCTGTGTTTGGTGAGTGGCATTTAATGATGCTTGGTTTGGCGATGGTTCGTTTTGGTGGTTGGCCATCGGACAAGAATCTATATTCCTTTCCATACTAACCTTTTTTGTGCCATAACTTCTTCATTTTAATCCAAAGTTGAGTGAAAATTAGAACACTAGCTGTGTATGTCGAGTAGAATATTCCCATGCTTTTGAGTGGTCTATTTTCTTGAAGTAGATAGTAGCTCTTCAAGGTAGGGCCCAATTCAGCTAGGTGATGGACAAATTTTAAGATATCATATCTTCCAATTCATAGCTCGAATTGAGATGCTGTTTCGACCTACATGCATGTCCTGAACTTAGGAACATTATAAAATTGGTTTAATATATTTTTAGGCTATGCAAAATTTTCCCCTAACTATTTTCCTTACCCTTGTGATTACATGATGGCGTCTTTAGTATGTACCTTCTGTCGATTTCTATGTCGCTTGATGTCGTTTTATATTCACCATGCTATGGGCAAAAATGCCTACAACAGTTGCCTTCCAAAGCATACTTCCATAGAATACAAAGTATGCTTTGTTTCATACAATATTTTCTTTCTTTATAATGAGATGCTTATCTTGAGCCTTAAATATCTATATCCTTATTCCCGTCCTTTCGGTAAGTTTTCAACGGCTAGTATGTTGTAGAGCCTTTTTCACTAGGGGAAAGCTTATCGATCGTTCCAAGACACCCTTTGGCAATATGAAATTTAGCTTGTGCTCTTTTGGTATTATAGTCATCTAGCATGATTTCCCAATGGTTCCAATCTCTGTTTGTTGGGAAGTTGCTCTCTCTGGTTCAACCTTTTACCCCCGGGTCCTGAGGGTCACGTGTTGTCTTACGAATGTTTCGAGTATATTGAGGTACTTTATGGAAAGAAATATACCATGCTTCCATGGTGCATGGATTTAACGATGCATATTTTGTTGCGCTAACTTCCGTTTGGCTGATTAATGTTAGTAGCCATGATATATTTATCCTATACGATCGCTAAGTTATTCCACTAACAACTCCTTCACCACTACCATGCATACTTGTATAGATCAATCACCAACATATTTGGCTAGGTAAGTGGTTTCTACTGATGTTTTGGACATAGGTTGATCTTGTGCTTGTGCTATGAAGCTGATCCTCTTTTGATATTTATGCATTGCTGCATTTTATGTTTATTCGTTCCCATATTCCACTTTTCCATACTAGCAAACATGATATGTTTATTCCACATAATTGTTGGGCTTTCTTGTTCCGTTAGCAACCTTCCTTGCTGCCATCAGTGCATACTTGTATGGTATCAATCACCAACAAGTTCGGTAGGATAAGCTGTTTTTGTGTCTGATGCATCTCTTGGACCGTACTTTATATTTCCTGTATGGATAATTACACTAGCACACATGTATCTTATAGAAATTTTGAATGAAATTATCATACCTGGTCAAGATCAATTGTTGCATTTGTGTTTGTATAGTATCCTTGCATAGCCATCAGCTTATTAGCATTTTTTCATTGTTGCCTTAGCATTAGTACATGATCATTCATTAACAAGTTCGGCAAGGTAAGCATATTGGTAAAGTGGTTCATTGTTATTTTCCTAGCTCTTCCTACAACTCCTCTTTCGTCCTTCGCATGTTTGCATTTGATTAATTGCTATCAATTTCACTAAGGTGAGCGATGTATGATGTAGTGTGTTTGTAATCGAGTCTCATGTGTCCTCGTTTTTCTATGCACTTTCATCATTCTAATTTGTTTATTATAACATGCATTTCCATGCATACTTTAAACAAGTTTGTTATAGTGCCCATCTAATGGTTGTCCTCATCTACAATTCTAGTATTGACTGCTTACACTGAACCACCTGATCGATAGTCATGTTTTACCATAGGCGAGCTCAACTATCCACCGCTGATAGAAATCTAGGTCAGATGGTCGAGGCTGAACCAACTAGGTAGTGGTCATGTCTTGGTTATTAGTAATTCGGGTTCTCCACGACCATAAAAAGTTTGAAGCTGGTTGTCAATGGTGAGCACCTAATTAGGATTACATTACCGTAAGAAGTTTAAAGCCGACCGTCAATGGTGGACACCCAGTTATGGTCACTCTGGTCTGCCATTTCCGACAAGAAGTTTGAAGCAGATCATCAATGGTGGACACCGGGTTAGGATAACTCTTGTCTACCATTGCCAGTAAGAAGTTTGAGTCTATCGCCACAAATGGACACTCAGTTAGGGTCACTTTGATCCACCATTGTCGACAAGAAGTTTGAGCGATCGTCAATGGTGGACGCCTGGTTAGGATCACTCTAATCCGCTGTTGCTGACAAGAAGTTTGAGCCAATCGCCAATGGAAGACATCCAGTTAGGGTCACTCTACTCTGCCATTTCCTGTAAGAAATTTGAGCCGAACATTAGTGGTGGACACCTGATTAGGATCATTATGGTCTGCCATTTCCGTCAAGAAGTTTGAAGCTGATCATCAATGATGAACACCCAGTAAGGGTCACTCTGGTATACCATTGCTGGCAAAAGGTTAGGAATGATCCTCCATAGTGATCTACCCATTTCGTGATAACGTCTTGATCATGGGTTAATCAGGTTCGCTATTGTCGTCTATAATTTGTCTAAGCTATCTACGATGCACTAAAGTTGGGAGCCCCCAGTATGCAGTGACCTTGCATGTATTGTCCTAGAAAGCGAGGACTTTATTTGGCATTGGATGGTTGATCCTTTGGTGGTTTGGTAGCACTTATCATCTATCATGGTTTTGAACACCCCATCCATAGGGTTCAATAAGATGGTGATGATTGACAATACACCTATCAATAATCCATGTAGTTGCAATACTTAGTGTGCAAAAATGAAACATAGGTTTTGAGTATTTCATGTTTTCTTGAATACTGCTTTGGCCATGATGATGAGAATGTAGGCTCCATTCCCTAAACCCTTGTTGATAAACTATATCCCTTCCCAAACCGATTCAGTTGCCCCTAGCCAAGGGTATATTTTCTCTAGGATTAGGACTCCTTCCTTCAATGGGCAATGCTATGTTTTAGAGTTTTATTATTTAACCACTTTTTGCTAAAGCGGCGCGGTTTTCAAAGTAGCCTCATCCCGCTTCTCCTTAGTCGGATCCAGGGACATGTTAAACAATTATGCATTTTCTTTAAATAATAGTGGATTCACCTATGATATGAGACTATAGTTTTGATGGGAAGCATAACCTATAATTCGTAGGCCAAAGCAAAAGAAGTATGTCCCATTGTAGTTTCATGGAAAGTGCAATACATATAAAGTCCAATGGCAGCTCATCCATCTAAGCTCGCTTATCACTTTCCTAATGCTCCTTTATAAGCATTTTGATAACCTTGTTAACTTCTTCAACCTATACACTAGACTACAGGTTAGGCACAATAGAAAATCTTTTTCTAATTCTGTGCTGCCGATTGAAATTGGCGAATTCCTGACTATCAAATTGCTATCCATTATCCAAGATCATCTAGAGTGGAACTTAATACTCGATAAGGTAATCTATAACAACTATTGCATACTCCTTCGTTTAGATCGATACTCGTGAGATTTCCTTTTCTAAGGTATGTCCTTTAGTGTGGTCTCCTTGATTTTCTTGGTGTACGTTATCCAATATTTCCTTATCCTTCTTGTAGCTATGCGCCTTAGCAGCGGGTTAGTGAAAATCCTTTTGTATAGGATGTCATCTAGTATGGTGTACCGCCTTGTGCATCAACTTTCCTGCTTCATTTCGCTTTAAGAGCGCGGTTTTTACTAGATCCAATCCAAAAGCAATCCATTTCCAAAGCAAGTCAATTTTTCGAAATCGTTAACATCTCAATTTTCCTCCAGTGGGACTTGCTTAACCACATAGCATTCTTGCACATTTAGAAAAGTCTTCGCCCTTTTTATTTTTAGTATGCCAACCATTCTCCTTTGACTTATAACTTCTGAAATGCTTGATTCACGATCATTTATAGGTCGCTATGGATATATATGTCTGATTCCTAATTCTGTGGTTATATCCAATACTGCTAGCAGTGTATTGTATTCTATTGTTTATTCTAACTTGCAAGGTAAGAGATAAACCCGACCCATTGGGGTCAAAAACATTTGTTCTTGCCCAGTCTTTAGTATTTCTCTCACTCATGTTGGTGTCGTATAGTTATATGGCATGGTATTATTCTGCCTCAAGTGTTTCTATCAAACATCATTCCAAATTCATTCATAAAATTAAATCATACCTTTGCATTTTTGTCCCTGCATTTTATATAGGTATCTAATCTCTATGGTATCAATCTTCATATTCATATAGAGTTGGCTTTGTCTTTGGCTCTTTTTGAAAAGATTATGTTCCACCATCCCTAAAGATGTCAGTTCCCACCTACGGAATGTGTTAGAATTACACTCTACTATCACTAGAGGTGCTAAATTCAATTTCCCATCTGATGTATTTGAACCCTATCTCCAGGACTAAGAAGTTTATGCTCTATTGTCTAATTACTTCATTCTTCACAATTTTCAAGCACTTCTATCTTTGGATATCTTGTAACAACCCAACTTCCAAACTCCAGAAAGTTGCATCGCTAAGAAGAAAGAAAGGGATAGAAAAGAGAAAAGAAAGGAAAGAAAGAACAGACAACATCAGAATCTCACAGCGGAATCGAATAAATTATAATATGTCACATAAAACATTACATAGTATCATATACATCAGAGAAATACAGCTAATACAACACTAAACTAGACAGTTATAAACATCTGTCTAGCAATTACAATTCTAATACATCAGAGAAAACAGATACAACTCAAACACAGCGGAACCACTACATATATCTACACGCTGAAGCCTCCTGCTCCATTATCTCCTCCAGAACTTGTCAAAGCAATCCTGAAACACTTGACTACTCATACGTAATATGAGTACCCAAGAGTTTAATAAAACAGAAAATAAACACTCAGGTCAGACAGGGGTCTGGTGTGAGTAAACGGGGATAAAAGTTGCTTAACTTTAGAAAATCCTTTGAAACAAAGGTATCACGTAAGACTTCCCACACATAAACATGGAAAAGTTTTTACCTTACGCTAACCAAAGCATTTGATAGGAAATCCAGTGATATTATAATAGTGTCAGGATTTTCAAGTAAATAAGAAATAACCGAAATTGTTACATCTATTAAATTCCAGCTACTAGCCACAAAAGTGGGTAATACAATCAAAACCGTAGGGTCTCGTAGGGAAAATGGGTTTCCAACAATGGCAGGGCTACTGGGGTACCACTCGTCACAGTACGTGGCCTAGATCACCGTACCGAGGAGTATGCCCGCTCCCCTGCGACACAAAGCCGGAACCATTCCTTACTGAACAGTTCCGAACAAGACCACCCCGCAGATTGGTCGTCACCAACTGCCACACAGCCGAAATATAAAGGGACCTCTAGACAGGGATAAATCTTGCTCTCCAGTGGGAGCTACCCACGAAGCCTTGCTGCACCTCCCCTGTTTTAGCCATTTCCGGTTGATGAGGCTTGAGGTTACGATTACCTTTATAGGACATCAAATCTTAGAATGCTCATCGTCCACCTGACGATGTTCTGAAAGCATTCAATCCATACAAGTTCGTTTCGGGTTCGAACGAAATCGAAAGCATTATCTCGTTACACACGTATTAGAATCACCCTCAGAGTTAACGACGATAACCCTTGCACTCTAGATCACCATCTCGAATCTATAAGCACTATTCCATCAACTCATTACGGAATCACCCACAGAGTTATACCGACGTATAGCCCTTACACCTCAAGTCTTCACTTACTCCCCTTGGATTAACGACCTAACGTTTAATTGGAATCGATGTGGTTTTCGGATATCCAAATATGGAATCCCGATCCCCGTCTCACCGAAACCAAACGCCATCTTAATGTCTAAGTTGTACTTAAGGGTTTTAAACAATTAACTTATTTTATTATTATCTAATTCACATAGATAGATAAACTACATCTCACAATAGATAAGCACATTCGTATCATAACAGATAATCTGTATCATCACAAATAGATAATCATCACAATCCAGATAATCCATCACAAACCATCATACTTAAACCAAACATTCATATCATATAGATACGACTCATCTCATTTCTGAGATCACAACCATTTAATCAATAACATCCACAAGCAATGATTTATTAACCATCAATTAATTTAAAATGAATTAAATTAATTACAACCATCTCTAATTAATTTAAATTAAATTAAATTAATTGCTATATTTAAATCCTGCTTAACATCCATTAATTAATTAACCCAGTTAATTAATTATTCACTAAGTATTTAACTTGATTAAACAACTTTGATTAATCATTCACTAATTACAATAAGTAATTAGTATTTAATTAATTTCACAAATTAATTTACCTTAATCATAAGTAATTAACGTTTAATTACTCATTTATTAATTAATTATAATTAATTATATTTATCCTTAATTAATTACAATCAATTAATCACTTAATTTAATTATTATTACTTAATTAAACAATCATTAATTACATCATTAATTATAATAATTAATGATCTCTAATATTTCAATAAATTACTTAATTAAAATTAATTACATTTAGTAATTAATCTAATTATTAATCACCTTGATTAATAATTCAATTTAGTAATTAACTATTATTTTTAATTATTAACAAATTAATTATCCAATAATTAATTATCTCCATTAATTAATAACAAAGTAATTATCCAAATTACTTAATTAAAATAAATCACCTTTCACTAATTACATTTCAGTAATTATCAATTATTACTTCATAAAGTAATCCTGCTCTATTAATTACATTAAGTAATTACTTCCATTAAATCATTAAATGATTATCTTAAATTAATTAAACTAAATTAATTAATTTAAACAAATCATAATATCAAAATTAATTACAATAAGTAATTAATTCCTTAATTACTTTAACAATTAATAATACTTAACAAATTACAATTAATTATATTTAATTAATTAATCTAGTTAATTATCAAAATTAATTACATTAATTAATTACTACATTATCCTTAGATAATTATCACTATTTATTAATTAACAACATTACAATAATTATATACTTAAAGAAATTTATTTTAGATTAATTATCAATAAATCATCTCTAATTAAAAAATTAATCTAAACCATTATTTAAAAATCAAATAATTAAGTAAATTCTTAATTATATTAAATATTTTTAATTACTTATCAAATGACTCATTTACATTCAAAATATATTTAAAACAATACATTTCTAAAATTAAATTCAAATTCCAATTTATTTAAAATTTTAATATTTAAAATGTTAACTATTAAAACATTAATCTAAGTTAAATAATTATAAACCTTACAATAAAATGAATGTTTAAAGAACACTCATTACTTAAATATAAAAGAGAAGTTTAAAATAAATTTACTTGATTAAAATAAATCAAGCTTTAGAAAATGAATTGATTATTTAACTTTTCAAATCTAAAATTGAACACTTCATATTTTTGTTCAAATATTAAAAGAAATAAATTCTTCAAGCTTTAAAACTCACTTGAAATCAAATTTCATTTAAAACATTTGAATATGTTCATTTCTAATTTTATTTTTATGTTTACAAACTGTTTTGAAATCAAATCTGCTTTCCAAAGAAACTTGAAAACATTTTTTAACTTGATTTCAAAACCATTTAAATCTTGCTTAAATTTTTAAATCTGTTCAAAAATTAAAACTTACAAAAACTATTTGAATCAAAAATCTGGTTTTTAAAAAGAAAACCTGAAACTGTTTTAACCTTGATTTAAAACTGAAATTAAATCTTGTTTAAATTTAAGATTTCATTTTTTTTAAAACCTTTGAACTCAAAACTGCATTTGAATTCAGATTCAAGTTATACTTGAATCAGGTTTTCAACTTAAAAATATGAATTCATTCAAAACTGCAAAATCTCAGGTTTTTAAAACCTGCAATAATTCTAACCCGAGTAACCCCTAATTTTACTTCGAGTTCTCATCCTAACTGCTTCGAGTCAGAAGCACAAAAACCCGAGGATTTCACGAGACAAATCACTACACACCCCAAAAATGATCATCAGAAAATTTAGGTGCACGGTGCATATGCACCGGCACTTTGACGAACTACAACCACCATGACCAACTCCACCAAGTCTCCGACCAACTCCTCATCTGATCACAACCTCCAGATATCCCCATAGCAGCTCTAATCAAAATCGAGTTGAACAAGCCAACCTGAAATCATCACAGAATTCAAAACCCAAACCTGTCAACCGCCCACTAGCTCGCCTCCGGCCTTCATCATCGCTGCAATTCCGGCAAATGACTCACCTACATCCCCTCTGAAATCTCCCAAATCCCACTCCTACTCGATGCAGCAGAGAGCATGTGGGTAAACAAAGAACTGCAACACTTAAGACAGTGGTTTGAAAACCTAGAAACACCAATTTCAAACACCACCTCCCCTTCTGATCATCTATCACCAAATTTTCCTCATTTCTCACATCAACATTCTACCTACAGTAAGCATTCTAACCCCCAAATTTCACTAGCCTAACAGATACTTCCAAAATTTCCACTTCTGTTTAAAACAGAAATGTTCCCCCCCCCCCCAACAGTTTATTTAAAACTGTAATATTAGTTTTAAAATTCCTAATTTCAAACATGCATTCTAGTTATACACTTGTTCTAATAATTTAAGATGTTTGATACCTCTATTATTATTATTATATATTTTTTTTCAAAAAAAACCAATACTGTATTTACTTATAACAGAGACACAGATTTTATTTAGCTTGATTATAATTTATAAACTTGAATTTATACTAAACAAACAAATATTGTTTACTTGCTAATCCTGACAGAAAACCAAACCAGGTGGAAATAAATTTCCCATTCAAATCTTGGTTTCAAAAACAGTGACAGGTATGTATATAGTTTCTGGCATCAGCTACATATACATATATATATATATATTTCTGTGTGTGTGTGTGCGTGTGTATTCACAAATCTCATCACAATATAATCAAATTAACATGCTTACTACTATCAGATCACATGCACAGATAATTCTGAAGAAATCTTTAAAAATTTTGAAGTCATTCAAAGGCACTGTAGTTCAAATCTTAGCAGTTTGGTATTTTTTTTTAAATGACAATTTTGTTTGAACTTGAGTTTTAGTTCATTTCTTAAGTATAAATTTTAAAAGAAAGATCTGCTTTTAAAATAGAAGTTTACTCACCTTTTTTATGAAGATGCAGAGCACAATAAATGCAGATTTCATTTTCCAGAAACTGCATATTGAAATGCATGTTGATCCTGGCTTGCATTTGATTACAGAAATTGCTCTTCTGTTTGATGAAGATTGCTTTTATCTTGTTGATGAATGCATGCCGACCTTCCAAATTTTGAATTGAAGTTTGCTTTGCAGATTTGAGGTTGTAACTTAGCATGCAGATTTGATTGAAGTTTGTAGAAATTGATTTGCAGATTTTAAAACATGCATTTGTTTTGGGGTTTTTGATTTACTGAAATTTGATTTTCAGGTTTTCAAATGAGAAAATGTTTTAACCCAAAGTATTTGTTATGTTTCATATCAATATAAATTAAAATAAAAAACTTTTAAAAACAAATGCCACTTGTTATGTTATTATGTTAAATGTTTTACAAGTGTCTACTTATGTTTTAAGATTTTAACACATATACATATCAATATTTAAAAGCAATTTCTAAATTCATAATTGTATTTAAATTTATCTTAAACCATTTCAAACTTATTTTAGCATGTTTTAAATGTTTTATTAACATTAGCCTTTAAAATGATTACATATACACTATTTAGATGTTTACTTATAAACTTATTTTAAAATTATACATTTACACCTTAATGTTTGTTTAATTATTTTTTAAAATAATATTCTTTTAAAACTAAATTTCAAAAGAGAAAATTTTAAAAATAATAATGTTGAATCAATTTTATTCAAGAGTTTTCAAAACAAATGTAATACTTTAACATGAATGGATTAAATTTATTTCAAATAAAAACATATTTTAAAATAAAACAAAATAAACAAAATTTAAACTATATTTATTCTTATAAACAAAATAAACACTTACTTACTTTTCTATAAAGATATAAGAAAGTTTTTAAAACAAACCCTTTGAAAACTTTACAATACTAATTTAAATTAAATTAAATCAATTTACAAATTATACATTTATATAAAAATTATAAAATATCCTTTATTTAATATAAATTTTGAATTAATCTCCTATTTACAATGTATACACATATATACATTCTAAATAAATATCTTTAAATCAGTTTAGAAAGATGAATTTATCATTTAGATATTTTTAACATTTTAAAACAATCAGATTCTCAATTTAAATTAAATTATTAAATCAATATTTCACATTTTAAAAATAATTATTAAAGAAATTATTAAATAATTATTGCCTAAATTTCTGGGACATCACATTCCTCCCCCCTTTAAAGAATTTCGTCCCCGAAATTTAAAAGCAAAGGTAATTTAATAATCCCATACAGATTTTTAAAATTTTAAAAGAGAAAACATATACTATCAACCAAAAACTAGCAACCATAGCAACCAATGCAAACAAACAATTCTAATTATCCAGACAAAATTCCGGATAGGATTCCCTAGAGTTTCCCAGGTACAAACACCGGGACACTCGCCCTACAGAATCTAAACTAGCTACACCACTCAGATCTAGAGCTCCTATATATCTAGATCTACAAATCTAAACAGGATACTGGACCTCATACAAATCCTGATCAACTTCCAAATTTCCCAGAACTACTGATTCTAAAACCAAAGATAAACCATACACGTACTCCCTCAGAGATACGTGAAAACAAAACAAATTCTAGCCATCCGAACTGGCAATTCAATCCTGTAGACCAAACACTTAACTCTTAAGAGAAACAGAAAGATCCAATACTCATATCCACAAATCTCTCATATCGATCCTGGGCCGCCCTCAACATCTAGATCAAACAGATCCACCACACAAACTCTATTACACAAATATCAGAAGTCTTCAGACAAACTACACTATCTGGAAACAAACAGATACAAAACAATCCAGTCTCCAGATCCAAAATGAATTTCCTGTAGAAATCCTCTGATCCAAGACAAAACTCAAATTCCCAATGAATCGGTGTTGCTCCTATTCTGAAATAGCTGCCACCATGCTTCCACTGCGCAACTCTGATTCGAGAATGCTGTTGATGAACACAAGTATAAACTTGATCAACTTATCCCGGAATATTGTTCATCAAATTCCATAAAATCTCAGTGACTTATCCGATTTAGTCACAAACATCACACCAAAAATTCAACCAGAAAACTGGATCCAATAAATCCAGCCAACTTAAACAGATCTCTCTTAAAGAACCTCCTATTAATCTGGTTCACGGGTAAAACTCCAAGAATCAAGTCGAAACAGAACTAAATCTCTTGATGCGGATGCAAATCTTAATTCCTTCGAAGATATCCAGAAAATACCAAACCACTTCGATATCTCAAATATCCTCTAAAGATGCTTCAATCCAAACAAAAATCACTTAGAGAACTTCCGAACCGTCGCAAGTCACTTTTGCGATTCCACTTAGTTCAGATCCCAAGAAAACGTTCTCACATCAAAATCAGAACAGCTAAAGCTTTCAAAAGCTACACCAGCCTCTTCACAATAGAGCCTTCCAGATAGACAGATATCTCTCAGGAAACTCGCTCCCAAACCAAGCTCAAAACACTCTGCCAAACTGAGCCTTAAACTCAAATATAGACAGAACTCCTCCCTGAAGTTTCCAAGATACCAATGCTGGCTTCAGTACTTCTAACTAATCCAAACTCAAGAAAAACCACTCTCACGAGTGAAATCCAGCTTACAATTCAAAAATAAACTCCGAATCTTGAAAAGATTTCCTTCAGAGATCAGTGAAATCCTTTATACCAAACTGTAAAACTATTCAAGATGCCCAATACTACCCTAGCAGATCACTTCCAACTTCAATCACTCGAACTCCAACCATTGGTAGTTGTGTTACACACACCACTACCCTATCTACCTTTATTACCTATATTGGAAAACCTGAACATGTAACCCAACAAATAGGCAGAAATATATATATATATATTCAAAATTACAAATACGCTCTCTCAAGAAGGACACCACTCCATAGTCTAGGTATTCGCTCAACCTAGAGCTCTGATACCACAATGTAACGACCCAACTTCCAAACTCCAGGAAGTCGCATCGCTAAGAACAAAGAAAGGGATAGAAAAGAGAAAAGAAAGGAAAGAAAGAACAGACAACATCAGAATCTCACAGCGGAATCGAATAAATTATAATATGTCACATAAAACTTTACATAGTATCATATACATCAGAGAAATACAGCTAATACAACACAAAACTAGACAGTTATAAACATCTGTCTAGAAATTACAATTCTAATACATCAGAGAAAACAGATACAACTCAAACACAGCGGAACCGCTAAATATATCTACACGCTAAGCCTCCTGCTCCATTATCTCCTCCAGAACTTGTCAAAGCAATCCTGAAACACTTGACTACTCATACGTAATATGAGTACCGAAGAGTTTAATAAAACAGAAAATAAACACTCAGGTCAGACAGGGGTCTGGTGTGAGTAAATGGGGATAAATGTTGCTTAACTTTAGAAAATCCTTTGAAACAAAGGTATCACGTAAGACTTCCTACACATAAACATGGAAAAGTTTTTACCTTACGCTAACCAAAGCATTTGATAGGAAATCCAGTGAGATTATAATAGTGTCTAGGGTTTTCAAGTAAATAAGAAATAGCCGAAATTATTACATCTATTAAATTCCAGCTACTAGCCACAAAAGTGGGTAATACAATCAAAACCGTAGGGTCTCGTCGGGAAAATGGGTTTCCAACAATGGCAGGGCTACTGGGGTACCGCCCGTCACAGTACGTGGCCTAGATCACCATACCGAGGAGTACGCCTGCTCCCCTGCAACACAAAGCCGGAACCATTCCTTACTGAATAGTTCCGAATAAGACCACCTCGCAGATTGGTCGACACCAACTGCCACACAGCCGAAATATACAGGGACCTTTAGACAGGGATAAATCTTGCTCTCCTGTGGGAGCTACCCACGAAGCCTTGCTGCACCTCTCCTGTTTTAGCCATTCCCGGTTGATGAGGCTTGAGGTTACGATTACCTTTAAAGGACATCAAATCTTAGAATGTTCATCGTCCACCTGACGATGTTCTGAAAGCATTCAATCCATACAAGTTCGTTCCGGGTTCGAACGAAACCGAAGGCATTATCTCGTTACACTCGTATTGGAATCACCCTCAGAGTTAACGACGATAACCCTTGCACTCTAGATCACCATCTCGAATCTATAAGCACTATTTCGTCAACTCGTTACGGAATCACCCACACAGTTATACCGACGTATAGCCCTTTCACCTCAAGTCTTCACTTGCTCCCCTTGGATTAACGACCCAACGTTTAATTGGAATCGATATGGTTTTCGGATATCCAAATATGGAATCCTGATCCCGGTCTCACCGAAACCAAACGCCATCTTAATGTCCAAGTTGTACTTAAGGGTTTTAAACAATTAACTTATTTTATTATTATCTAATTCACATAGATAGATAAACTACATCTTACAATAGATAAGCACATTCATATCATAACAGTTAATCTGTATCATCACAAACAGATAATCATCACAATCCAGATAATCCATCACAAACCATCATACTTAAACCAAACATTCATATCATATAGATACGACTCATCTCATTTCTGAGATCACAACCATTCAATCAATAACATCCACAAGCAATGATTTATTAACCATCAATTAATTTAAAATGAATTAAATTAATTACAACCATCTCTAATTAATTTAAATTAAATTAAATTAATTACTATATTTAAATCCTACTTAACATCCATTAATTAATTAACCCAGTTAATTAATTATTCACTAAGTATTTAACTTGATTAAACAACTTTGATTAATCATTCACTAATTACAATAAGTAATTAGTATTTAATTAATTTCACAAATTAATTTACCTTAATCATAAGTAATTAACGTTTAATTACTCATTTATTAATTAATTATAATTAATTATATTTATCCTTAATTAATTACAATCAATTAATCACTTAATTTAATTATTATTACTTAATTAAACAATCATTAATTACATCATTAATTATAATAATTAATGATCTCTAATATTTCAATAAATTACTTAATTAAAATTAATTACATTTAGTAATTAATCTAATTATTAATCACCTTGATTAATAATTCAATTTAGTAATTAACTATTATTTTTAATTATTAACAAATTAATTATCCAATAATTAATTATCTCCATTAATTAATAACAAAGTAATTATCCAAATTACTTAATTAAAATAAATCACCTTTCACTAATTACATTTCAGTAATTATCAATTATTACTTCATAAAGTAATCCTGCTCTATTAATTACATTAAGTAATTACTTCCATTAAATCATTAAATGATTATCTTAAATTAATTAAACTAAATTAATTAATTTAAACAAATCATAATATCAAAATTAATTACAATAAGTAATTAATTCCTTAATTACTTTAACAATTAATAATACTTAACAAATTACAATTAATTATATTTAATTAATTAATCTAGTTAATTATCAAAATTAATTACATTAATTAATTACTACATTATCCTTAGATAATTATCACTATTTATTAATTAACAACATTACAATAATTATATACTTAAAGAAATTTATTTTAGATTAATTATCAATAAATCATCTCTAATTAAAAAATTAATCTAAACCATTATTTAAAAATCAAATAATTAAGTAAATTCTTAATTATATTAAATATTTTTAATTACTTATCAAATGACTCATTTACATTCAAAATATATTTAAAACAATACATTTCTAAAATTAAATTCAAATTCCAATTTATTTAAAATTTTAATATTTAAAATGTTAACTATTAAAACATTAATCTAAGTTAAATAATTATAAACCTTACAATAAAATGAATGTTTAAAGAACACTCATTACTTAAATATAAAAGAGAAGTTTAAAATAAATTTACTTGATTAAAATAAATCAAGCTTTAGAAAATGAATTGATTATTTAACTTTTCAAATCTAAAATTGAACACTTCATATTTTTGTTCAAATATTAAAAGAAATAAATTCTTCAAGCTTTAAAACTCACTTGAAATCAAATTTCATTTAAAACATTTGAATATGTTCGTTTCTAATTTTATTTTTATTTTTATGTTTACAAACTGTTTTGAAATCAAATCTGCTTTCCAAAGAAACTTGAAAACATTTTTTAACTTGATTTCAAAACCATTTAAATCTTGCTTAAATTTTTAAATCTGTTCAAAAATTAAAACTTACAAAAACTATTTGAATCAAAAATCTGGTTTTTAAAAAGAAAACCTGAAACTGTTTTAACCTTGATTTAAAACTGAAATTAAATCTTGTTTAAATTTAAGATTTCATTTTTTTTAAAACCTTTGAACTCAAAACTGCATTTGAATTCAGATTCAAGTTATACTTGAATCAGGTTTTCAACTTAAAAATATGAATTCATTCAAAACTGCAAAATCTCAGGTTTTTAAAACCTGCAATAATTCTAACCCGAGTAACCCCTAATTTTACTTCGAGTTCTCATCCTAACTGCTTCGAGTCAGAAGCACAAAAACCCGAGGATTTCACGAGCAAATCACTACACACCCCAAAAATGATCATCAGAAAATTTAGGTGCACGGTGCATATGCACCGGCACTTTGACGAACTACAACCACCATGACCAACTCCACCAAGTCTCCGACCAACTCCTCATCTGATCACAACCTCCAGATATCCCCATAGCAGCTCTAATCAAAATCGAGTTGAACAAGCCAACCTGAAATCATCACAGAATTCAAAACCCAAACCTGTCAACCGCCCACTAGCTCGCCTCCGGCCTTCATCATCGCTGCAATTCCGGCAAATGACTCACCTACATCCCCTCTGAAATCTCCCAAATCCCACTCCTACTCGATGCAGCAGAGAGCATGTGGGTAAACAAAGAACTGCAACACTTAAGACAGTGGTTTGAAAACCTAGAAACACCAATTTCAAACACCACCTCCCCTTCTGATCATCTATCACCAAATTTTCCTCATTTCTCACATCAACATTCTACCTACAGTAAGCATTCTAACCCCCAAATTTCACTAGCCTAACAGATACTTCCAAAATTTCCACTTCTGTTTAAAACAGAAATGTTCCCCCCCCCCCCAACAGTTTATTTAAAACTGTAATATTAGTTTTAAAATTCCTAATTTCAAACATGCATTCTAGTTATACACTTGTTCTAATAATTTAAGATGTTTGATACCTCTATTATTATTATTATATATTTTTTTTCAAAAAAAACCAATACTGTATTTACTTATAACAGAGACACAGATTTTATTTAGCTTGATTATAATTTATAAACTTGAATTTATACTAAACAAACAAATATTGTTTACTTGCTAATCCTGACAGAAAACCAAACCAGGTGGAAATAAATTTCCCATTCAAATCTTGGTTTCAAAAACAGTGACAGGTATGTATATAGTTTCTGGCATCAGCTACATATACATATATATATATATTTCTGTGTGTGTGTGTGTGCGTGTGTATTCACAAATCTCATCACAATATAATCAAATTAACATGCTTACTACTATCAGATCACATGCACAGATAATTCTGAAGAAATCTTTAAAATTTTTGAAGTCATTCAAAGGCACTGTAGTTCAAATCTTAGCAGTTTGGTATTTTTTTTTAAATGACAATTTTGTTTGAACTTGAGTTTTAGTTCATTTCTTAAGTATAAATTTTAAAAGAAAGATCTGCTTTTAAAATAGAAGTTTACTCACCTTTTTTATGAAGATGCAGAGCACAATAAATGCATATTTCATTTTCCAGAAACTGCATATTGAAATGCATGTTGATCCTGGCTTGCATTTGATTACAGAAATTGCTCTTCTGTTTGATGAAGATTGCTTTTATCTTGTTGATGAATGCATGCCGACCTTCCAAATTTTGAATTGAAGTTTGCTTTGCAGATTTGAGGTTGTAACTTAGCATGCAGATTTGATTGAAGTTTGTAGAAATTGATTTGCAGATTTTAAAACATGCATTTGTTTTGGGGTTTTTGATTTACTGAAATTTGATTTTCAGGTTTTCAAATGAGAAAATGTTTTAACCCAAAGTATTTGTTATGTTTCATATCAATATAAATTAAAATAAAAAACTTTTAAAAACAAATGCCACTTGTTATGTTATTATGTTAAATGTTTTACAAGTGTCTACTTATGTTTTAAGATTTTAACACATATACATATCAATATTTAAAAGCAATTTCTAAATTCATAATTGTATTTAAATTTATCTTAAACCATTTCAAACTTATTTTAGCATGTTTTAAATGTTTTATTAACATTAGCCTTTAAAATGATTACATATACACTATTTAGATGTTTACTTATAAACTTATTTTAAAATTATACATTTACACCTTAATGTTTGTTTAATTATTTTTTAAAATAATATTCTTTTAAAACTAAATTTCAAAAGAGAAAATTTTAAAAATAATAATGTTGAATCAATTTTATTCAAGAGTTTTCAAAACAAATGTAATACTTTAACATGAATGGATTAAATTTATTTCAAATAAAAACATATTTTAAAATAAAACAAAATAAACAAAATTTAAACTATATTTATTCTTATAAACAAAATAAACACTTACTTACTTTTCTATAAAGATATAAGAAAGTTTTTAAAACAAACCCTTTGAAAACTTTACAATACTAATTTAAATTAAATTAAATCAATTTACAAATTATACATTTATATAAAAATTATAAAATATCCTTTATTTAATATAAATTTTGAATTAATCTCCTATTTACAATGTATACACATATATACATTCTAAATAAATATCTTTAAATCAGTTTAGAAAGATGAATTTATCATTTAGATATTTTTAACATTTTAAAACAATCAGATTCTCAATTTAAATTAAATTATTAAATCAATATTTCACATTTTAAAAATAATTATTAAAGAAATTATTAAATAATTATTGCCTAAATTTCTGGGACATCACATTCCTCCCCCCTTTAAAGAATTTCGTCCCCGAAATTTAAAAGCAAAGGTAATTTAATAATCCCATACAGATTTTTAAAATTTTAAAAGAGAAAACATATACTATCAACCAAAAACTAGCAACCATAGCAACCAATGCAAACAAACAATTCTAATTATCCAGACAAAATTCCGGATAGGATTCCCTAGAGTTTCCCAGGTACAAACACCGGGACACTCGCCCTACAGAATCTAAACTAGCTACACCACTCAGATCTAGAGCTCCTATATATCTAGATCTACAAATCTAAACAGGATACTGGACCTCATACAAATCCTGATCAACTTCCAAATTTCCCAGAACTACTGATTCTAAAACCAAAGATAAACCATACACGTACTCCCTCAGAGATACGTGAAAACAAAACAAATTCTAGCCATCCGAACTGGCAATTCAATCCTGTAGACCAAACACTTAACTCTTAAGAGAAACAGAAAGATCCAATACTCATATCCACAAATCTCTCATATCGATCCTGGGCCGCCCTCAACATCTAGATCAAACAGATCCACCACACAAACTCTATTACACAAATATCAGAAGTCTTCAGACAAACTACACTATCTGGAAACAAACAGATACAAAACAATCCAGTCTCCAGATCCAAAATGAATTTCCTGTAGAAATCCTCTGATCCAAGACAAAACTCAAATTCCCAATGAATCGGTGTTGCTCCTATTCTGAAATAGCTGCCACCATGCTTCCACTGCGCAACTCTGATTCGAGAATGCTGTTGATGAACACAAGTATAAACTTGATCAACTTATCCCGGAATATTGTTCATCAAATTCCATAAAATCTCAGTGACTTATCCGATTTAGTCACAAACATCACACCAAAAATTCAACCAGAAAACTGGATCCAATAAATCCAGCCAACTTAAACAGATCTCTCTTAAAGAACCTCCTATTAATCTGGTTCACGGGTAAAACTCCAAGAATCAAGTCGAAACAGAACTAAATCTCTTGATGCGGATGCAAATCTTAATTCCTTCGAAGATATCCAGAAAATACCAAACCACTTCGATATCTCAAATATCCTCTAAAGATGCTTCAATCCAAACAAAAATCACTTAGAGAACTTCCGAACCGTCGCAAGTCACTTTTGCGATTCCACTTAGTTCAGATCCCAAGAAAACGTTCTCACATCAAAATCAGAACAGCTAAAGCTTTCAAAAGCTACACCAGCCTCTTCACAATAGAGCCTTCCAGATAGACAGATATCTCTCAGGAAACTCGCTCCCAAACCAAGCTCAAAACACTCTGCCAAACTGAGCCTTAAACTCAAATATAGACAGAACTCCTCCCTGAAGTTTCCAAGATACCAATGCTGGCTTCAGTACTTCTAACTAATCCAAACTCAAGAAAAACCACTCTCACGAGTGAAATCCAGCTTACAATTCAAAAATAAACTCCGAATCTTGAAAAGATTTCCTTCAGAGATCAGTGAAATCCTTTATACCAAACTGTAAAACTATTCAAGATGCCCAATACTACCCTAGCAGATCACTTCCAACTTCAATCACTCGAACTCCAACCATTGGTAGTTGTGTTACACACACCACTACCCTATCTACCTTTATTACCTATATTGGAAAACCTGAACATGTAACCCAACAAATAGGCAGAAATATATATATATATATTCAAAATTACAAATACGCTCTCTCAAGAAGGACACCACTCCATAGTCTAGGTATTCGCTCAACCTAGAGCTCTGATACCACAATGTAACGACCCAACTTCCAAACTCCAGGAAGTCGCATCGCTAAGAACAAAGAAAGGGATAGAAAAGAGAAAAGAAAGGAAAGAAAGAACAGACAACATCAGAATCTCACAGCGGAATCGAATAAATTATAATATGTCACATAAAACTTTACATAGTATCATATACATCAGAGAAATACAGCTAATACAACACAAAACTAGACAGTTATAAACATCTGTCTAGAAATTACAATTCTAATACATCAGAGAAAACAGATACAACTCAAACACAGCGGAACCGCTAAATATATCTACACGCTAAGCCTCCTGCTCCATTATCTCCTCCAGAACTTGTCAAAGCAATCCTGAAACACTTGACTACTCATACGTAATATGAGTACCGAAGAGTTTAATAAAACAGAAAATAAACACTCAGGTCAGACAGGGGTCTGGTGTGAGTAAATGGGGATAAATGTTGCTTAACTTTAGAAAATCCTTTGAAACAAAGGTATCACGTAAGACTTCCTACACATAAACATGGAAAAGTTTTTACCTTACGCTAACCAAAGCATTTGATAGGAAATCCAGTGAGATTATAATAGTGTCTAGGGTTTTCAAGTAAATAAGAAATAGCCGAAATTATTACATCTATTAAATTCCAGCTACTAGCCACAAAAGTGGGTAATACAATCAAAACCGTAGGGTCTCGTCGGGAAAATGGGTTTCCAACAATGGCAGGGCTACTGGGGTACCGCCCGTCACAGTACGTGGCCTAGATCACCATACCGAGGAGTACGCCTGCTCCCCTGCAACACAAAGCCGGAACCATTCCTTACTGAATAGTTCCGAATAAGACCACCTCGCAGATTGGTCGACACCAACTGCCACACAGCCGAAATATACAGGGACCTTTAGACAGGGATAAATCTTGCTCTCCTGTGGGAGCTACCCACGAAGCCTTGCTGCACCTCTCCTGTTTTAGCCATTCCCGGTTGATGAGGCTTGAGGTTACGATTACCTTTAAAGGACATCAAATCTTAGAATGTTCATCGTCCACCTGACGATGTTCTGAAAGCATTCAATCCATACAAGTTCGTTCCGGGTTCGAACGAAACCGAAGGCATTATCTCGTTACACTCGTATTGGAATCACCCTCAGAGTTAACGACGATAACCCTTGCACTCTAGATCACCATCTCGAATCTATAAGCACTATTTCGTCAACTCGTTACGGAATCACCCACACAGTTATACCGACGTATAGCCCTTTCACCTCAAGTCTTCACTTGCTCCCCTTGGATTAACGACCCAACGTTTAATTGGAATCGATATGGTTTTCGGATATCCAAATATGGAATCCTGATCCCGGTCTCACCGAAACCAAACGCCATCTTAATGTCCAAGTTGTACTTAAGGGTTTTAAACAATTAACTTATTTTATTATTATCTAATTCACATAGATAGATAAACTACATCTTACAATAGATAAGCACATTCATATCATAACAGTTAATCTGTATCATCACAAACAGATAATCATCACAATCCAGATAATCCATCACAAACCATCATACTTAAACCAAACATTCATATCATATAGATACGACTCATCTCATTTCTGAGATCACAACCATTCAATCAATAACATCCACAAGCAATGATTTATTAACCATCAATTAATTTAAAATGAATTAAATTAATTACAACCATCTCTAATTAATTTAAATTAAATTAAATTAATTACTATATTTAAATCCTGCTTAACATCCATTAATTAATTAACCCAGTTAATTAATTATTCACTAAGTATTTAACTTGATTAAACAACTTTGATTAATCATTCACTAATTACAATAAGTAATTAGTATTTAATTAATTTCACAAATTAATTTACCTTAATCATAAGTAATTAACGTTTAATTACTCATTTATTAATTAATTATAATTAATTATATTTATCCTTAATTAATTACAATTAATTAATCACTTAATTTAATTATTATTACTTAATTAAACAATCATTAATTACATCATTAATTATAATAATTAATGATCTCTAATATTTCAATAAATTACTTAATTAAAATTAATTACATTTAGTAATTAATCTAATTATTAATCACCTTGATTAATAATTCAATTTAGTAATTAACTATTATTTTTAATTATTAACAAATTAATTATCCAATAATTAATTATCTCCATTAATTAATAACAAAGTAATTATCCAAATTACTTAATTAAAATAAATCACCTTTCACTAATTACATTTCAGTAATTATCAATTATTACTTCATAAAGTAATCCTGCTCTATTAATTACATTAAGTAATTACTTCCATTAAATCATTAAATGATTATCTTAAATTAATTAAACCAAATTAATTAATTTAAACAAATCATAATATCAAAATTAATTACAATAAGTAATTAATTCCTTAATTACTTTAACAATTAATAATACTTAACAAATTACAATTAATTATATTTAATTAATTAATCTAGTTAATTATCAAAATTAATTACATTAATTAATTACTACATTATCCTTAGATAATTATCACTATTTATTAATTAACAACATTACAATAATTATATACCTAAAGAAATTTATTTTAGATTAATTATCAATAAATCATCTCTAATTAAAAAAATTAATCTAAACCATTATTTAAAAATCAAATAATTAAGTAAATTCTTAATTATATTAAATATTTTTAATTACTTATCAAATGACTCATTTACATTCAAAATTTAAAAAAATACATTTCTAAATTTAAATTCAAATTCCAATTTATTTAAAAATTTAATATTTAAAATGTTAACTATTAAAACATTAATTTAAATTAAATAATTATAAACCTTACAATAAAATGAATGTTTAAAGAACATTCATTACTTAAATATAAAAGAGAAGTTTAAAATAAATTTACTTGATTAAAATAAATCAAGCTTTAGAAAATGAATTGATTATTTAACTTTTCAAATCTAAAATTGAACACTTCATATTTTTGTTCAAATATTAAAAGAAATAAATTCTTCAAGCTTTAAAACTCACTTGAAATCAAATTTCATTTAAAACATTTGAATATGTTCATTTCTAATTTTATTTTTATTTTTATGTTTACAAACTGTTTTGAAATCAAATATGCTTTCCAAAGAAACTTGAAAACAGTTTTTAACTTGATTTCAAAACCATTTAAATCTTGCTTAAACTTTTAAATCTGTTCAAAAATTAAAACTTACAAAAACTATTTGAATCAAAAATCTGGTTTTTAAAAAGAAAACCTGAAACTGTTTTAATCTTGATTTAAAACTGAAATTAAATCTTGTTTAAATTTAAGATTTCATTTTTTTTTAAACCTTTGAACTCAAAACTGCATTTGAATTCAGATTCAAATTATACTTGAATCAAGTTTTCAACTTAAAAATATGAATTCATTCAAAACTGCAAAATCTCAGGTTTTTAAAACCTGCAATAATTCTAACCCGAGTAACCCCTAATTTTACTTCGAGTTCCCATCCCAACTGCTTCGAGTCAGAAGCACAAAAACCCGAGGATTTCACGAGACAAATCACTACACACCCCAAAAATGATCATCAGAAAATTTAGGTGCACGGTGCATATGCACCGGCACTCTGACGAACTACAACCACCATGACCTACTCCACCAAGTCTCCGACCAACTCCTCATCTGATCACAACCTCCAGATATCCCCATAGCAGCTCTAATCAAAATCGAGTTGAACAAGCCAACCTGAAATCATCACAGAATTCAAAACCCAAACCTGTCAACCGCCCACTAGCTCGCCTCCGGCCTTCATCATCGCTGCAATTCCGGCAAATGACTCACCTACATCCCCTCTGAAATCTCCCAAATCCCACTCCTACTCGATGCAGCAGAGAGCATGTGGGTAAACAAAGAACTGCAACACTTAAGACAGTGGTTTGAAAACCTAGAAACACCAATTTCAAACACCACCTCCCCTTCTGATCATCTATCACCATATTTTCCTCATTTCTCACATCAACATTCTACCTACAGTAAGCATTCTAACTCCCAAATTTCACTAGCCTAACAGATACTTCCAAAATTTCCATTCCGTTTAAAAAAGAAATGTTTCCCCCCCACCCAACAGTTTATTTAAAACTGTAATATTAGTTTTAAAATTCCTAATTTCAAACATGCATTCTAATTATACACTTGTTCTAATAATTTAAGATGTTTGATACCTCTATTATTATTATTATATATATTTTTCAAAAAAAACCAATACTGTATTTACTTATAGCAGAGACACAGATTTTATTTATCTTTATTATAATTTATAAACTTGAATTTATACTAAACAAACAAATATTGTTTAATTGCTAATCCTGACAGAAAACCAAACCAGGTGGAAATAAATTTCCCATTCAAATCTTGGTTTCAAAAACAGTGACAGGTATGTATATAGTTTCTGGCATCAGCTACATATACATATATATGTGTGTGTATTCACAAATCTCATCACAATATAATCAAATAAACATGCTTACTACTATCAGATCACATGCACAGATAATTCTAAAGAAATCTTTAAAATTTTGAAGTCATTCAAAGGCACTGTAGTTCAAATCTTGGCAGTTTGGTATTTTTTTTTTAAATGACAATTTTGTTTGAACTTGAGTTTTAGTTCATTTCTTAAGTATAAATTTTAAAAGAAATATTTTCTTTTAAAATAGAAGTTTACTCACCTTTTTAATGAAGATGCAGAGCACAATAAATGCAGATTTCATTTTCCAGAGACTGCATATTGGAATGCATGTTGATCCTGGCTTGCATTTGATTACAGAAATTGCTCTTCTGTTTGATGAAGATTGCTTTTATCTTGTTGATGAATGAATGCAGACCTTCCAAATTTTGAATTGAAGTTTGCTTTTCAGATTTGAGGTTGTAACTTAGCATGCAGATTTGATTGAAGTTTGTAGAAATTAATTTGCAGATTTTAAAACATGCATTTGTTTTGGGGTTTTTTATTTGTTGAAATTTGATTTTCAGGTTTTCAAAGGAGAAAATGTTTTAACCCAAAGTATTTGTTATGTTTCTTATCAATATAAATTAAAATAAAAAGCTTTTAAAAACAAATGCCACTTGTTATGTTATTATGTTAAATGTTTTACAAGTGTCTACTTATGTTTTAAGATTTTAACACATATACATATCAATATTTAAAAGCAATTTCTAAATTCATAATTGTATTTGAATTTATCTTAAACCATTTCAAACTTATTTTAGCATGTTTTAAATGTTTTATTAACATTAGCCTTTAAAATGATTACATATACACTATTTAAATGTTTACCTATTAACTTATTTTAAAATTATACATTTACACCTTAATGTTTATTTAATTATTTTTCAAAATAATATTCTTTTAAAACTAAATTTCAAAAGAGAAGATTTTAAAAATAATAACATTGAATCAATTTTATTCAAGAGTTTTCAAAACAAATGTTATACTTTAACATGAATGAATTAAATTTATTTCAAATAAAAACATATTTTTAAAATAAAAAAAATAAACAAAATTTACTTATAAACAAAATAAATACTTACTTAATTTTCTATAAAGATATAAGAAAGATTTTTAAAACAAACCCTTTGAAAAGTTTACAATACTAATTTAAATTAAATTAAATCAATTTACAAATTATACATTTATATAAAAATTATAAAATATCCTTTATTAAATATAAATTTTGAATTAAAATCAAATCTCCTATTTACAATGTATACACATATATACATTATAAATAAATATCTTTAAATCAGTTTAGAAAGATGAATTTATCATTTAAATATTTTTTACATTCTTAGACAATCAGATTCTCAATTTAAATTAAATTATTAAATCAATATTTCACATTTTAAAAATAATTATTAAAGAAATTATTAAATAATTATTGCCTAAATTTTCGGGACATCACATTCCTCCCCCCTTTAAAGAATTCGTCCCCGAAATTTAAAAGCAAAGGTAATTTAATAATCCCATACAGATTTTTAAAATTTTAAAAGAGCAAACATATACTATCAACCAAATACTAGCAACCATAGCAACCAATTCAAACAAACAATTCTAATTATCCAGACAAAATTCTGGATAGGATTCCCTAGAGTTTCCCAGGTACAAACACCGGGACACTCGCCCTACAGAATCTAAACTAGCTACACCACTCAGATCTAGAGCTCCTATATATCTAGATCTACAAATCTAAACAGGATACTGGACCTCATACAAATCGTGATCAACTTCCAAATTTCCCAGAACTACTGATTCTAAAACCAAGGATAAACCATACACGTACTCCCTCAGAGATACGTGAAAACAAAACAAATTCCAGCCATCCGAACTGGCAATTCAATCCTGTAGACCAAACACTTAACTCTTAAGAGAAACAGAAAGATCCAATACTCATATCCACAAATCTCTCATATCGATCCTGGGCCGCCCTCAACTTCTAGATCAAACAGATCCACCACACAAACTATTTTACACAAATATCAGAAGTCTTTAGACAAACTACTCTATCTGGAAACAAATAGATACAAAACAATCAAGTCTCCAGATCCAAAATGAATTTCCTGTAGAAATCCTCTGATCCAAGACAAAACTCAAATTCCCAATGAATCGGTGTTGCTCCTATTCTGGAATAGCTGCCACCATGCTTCCACTGCGTAACTCTGATTCGAGAATGCTGTTGATGAACACAAGTATAAACTTGATCAACTTATCCCGGAATATTGTTCATCAAATTCCATAAAATCTCAGTGACTTATCCGATTCAGTCACAAACATCACACCAAAAATTCAACCAGAAAACTGGATCCAATAAATCCAGCCAACTTAAACAGATCTCTCTTAAAGAACCTCCTATTAATCTGATTCACCGGTAAAACTCCAAGAATCATGTCGAAACAGAACTCAATCTCTTGATGCGGATGCAAATCTTAATTCCTTCGAAGATATCCAGAAAATACCAAACCACTTTGATATCTCAAACATCCTCTAAAGATGCTTCAATCCAAACAAAAATCACTTAGAGAACTTCCAAACCGTCGCAAGTCACTTTTGCGATTCCACTTAGTTCAGATCCCAAGAAAACGTTCTCACATCAAAATCAGAACAGCTAAAGCCTTCAAAAGCTACACCAGCCTCTTCACAATAGAGCCTTCCAGATAGACAGATATCTCTCAGGAAAATCACTCCCAAACCAAGCTCAAAACACTCTGCCAAACTAAGCCTCAAACTCAAATATAGACAGAACTCCTCCCTGAAGTTTCCAAGATACCAATGCTGGCTTCAGTACTTCCAACTAATCCAAACTCAAGAAAAACCACTCTCACGGGTGAAATCCAGCATACAATTCAAAAATAAACTCCGAATCTTGAAAAGATTTCCTTCAGAGATCGGTGAAATCCTTTATACCAAACTGTAAAACTATTCAAGATGCCCAATATTGTCCTAGCAGATCACTTCCAACTTCAATCACTCGAACTCCAACTATTGGTAGTTGTGTTACACACACCACTACCCTATCTACCTTTATTACCTATATTGGAAAACTTGAACAGGTAACCCAACAAATAGGCAGAAATAAATAAATATATATATTCAAAATTACAAATACGCTCTCTCAAGAAGGACACCACTCCAGAGTCTAGGTATTCGCTCAACCTAGAGCTCTGATACCACAATGTAACGACCCAAATTCCAAACTCCAGGAAGTCGCATCGCTAAGAAGAAAGAAAGGGATAGAAAAGAGAAAAGAAAGGAAAGAAAGAACAGACAACATCAGAATCTCACAGCGGAATCGAATAAATTACAATATGTCACATAAAACATTACATAGTATCATATACATCAGAGAAATACAGCTAATACAACACAAAACTAGACAGTTATAAACATCTGTCTAGCAATTACAATTCTAATACATCAGAGAAAACAGATACAACTCAAACACAACGGAACCACTACATATATCTACACGCTGAAGCCTCCTGCTCCATTATCTCCTCCAGAACTTGTCAAAGCAATCCTGAAACACTTGACTACTCATACGTAATATGAGTACCCAAGAGTTTAATAAAACAGAAAATAAACACTCAGGTCAGACAGGGGTCTGGTGTGAGTAAACGGGGATAAAAGTTGCTTAACTTTAGAAAATCCTTTGAAACAAAGGTATCACGTAAGACTTCCCACACATAAACATGGAAAAGTTTTTACCTTACGCTAACCAAAGCATTTGATAGGAAATCCAGTGATATTATAATGTCTAGGGTTTTCAAGTAAATAAGAAATAGCCGAAATTGTTACATCTATTAAATTCCAGCTACTAGCCACAAAAGTGGGTAATACAATCAAAACCGTAGGGTCTCGTAGGGAAAATGGGTTTTCAACAATGGCAGGGCTACTGGGGTACCGCCCGTCACAATACGTGACCTAGATCACCGTACCAAGGAGTACGCCCGCTCCCCTGCAACACAAAGCCGGAAACATTCCTTACTGAACAGTTCCGAACAAGACCACCCCGCAGATTGGTCGTCACCAACTGTCACACAGCCGAAATATAAAGGGACCTCTAGACAGGGATAAATCTTGCTCTTCGGTGGGAGCTACCCACGAAGCCTTGTTGCACCTCCCCTGTTTTAGCCATTCCCGGTTGATGAGGCTTGAGGTTACGATTACCTTTATAGGACATCAAATCTTAGAATGCTCATCGTCCACCTGACGATGTTCTGAAAGCATTCAATCCATACAAGTTCGTTCCGTCTTCGAACGAAACCGAAGGCATTATCTCGTTACACTCGTATTGGAATCACCCTCAGAGTTAACGACGATAACCCTTGCACTCTAGATCACCATCTCGAATCTATAAGCACTATCCGTCAACTCATTACGGAATCACCCACAGAGTTATACCGACGTATAGCCCTTACACCTCAAGTCTTCACTTGCTCCCCTTGGATTAACGACCTAACGTTTAATTGGAATCGATGTGGTTTTCGGATATCCAAATATGGAATCCCGATCCCGGTCTCACCGAAACCAAACGCGATCTTAATGTCCAAGTTGTACTTAAGGGTTTTAAATAATTAACTTATTTTATTATTATCTAATTCACATAGATAGATAAACTACATCTCACAATAGATAAGCACATTCATATCATAACAGATAATCTGTATCATCATAAACAGATAATCATCACAATCCAGATAATCCATCACAAATGATCATACTTAAACCAAACATTCATATCATATAGATACGACTCATCTCATTTCCGAGATCACAACCATTCAATCAATAACATCCACAAGCAATGATTTTTTAACCATCAATTAATTTAAAATGAATTAAATTAATTACAACCATCTCTAATTAATTTAAATTAAATTAAATTAATTACTATATTTAAATCCTGCTTAACATCCATTAATTAATTAACCCAGTTAATTAATTATTCATTAAGTATTTAACTTGATTAAATAACTTTGATTAATCAATCACTAATTACAATAAGTAATTAGTAATTTATTAATTTCACAAATTAATTAACCTTAATCATAAGTAATTAACGTTTAATTACTCGTTTATTAATTAATTATAATAATTATAATTAATTATATTTATCCTTAATTAATTACAATTAATTAATCACTTAATTTAATTATTATTACTTAATTAAACAATCATTAATTACATCATTAATTATAATAATTAATGATCTCTAATATTTCAATAAATTACTTAATTAGAATTAATTGCATTTAGTAATTAATATAATTATTAATCACCTTGATTAATAATTCAATTTAGTAATTAACTATTATTTTTAATTATTAACAAATTAATTATCCAATAATTAATTATCTCCATTAATTAATAACAAAATAATTATCCAAATTACTTAATTAAAATAAATAACCTTTCACTAATTACATTTCAGTAATTATCAATTATTACTTCATAAAGTAATCCTGCTCCATTAATTACATTAAGTAATTACTTCCATTAAATCATTAAATGATTATCTTAAATTAATTAAACTAAATTAATTAATTTAAACAAATCATAATATCAAAATTAATTACAATAAGTAATTAATTCCTTAATTACTTTAACAATTAATAATACTTAACAAATTACAAATAATTATATTCAATTAATTAATCTAGTTAATTATCAAAATTAATTACATTAATTAATTACTACATTATCCTTAGATAATTATCACTATTTATTAATTAACAACATTACAATAATTATATACTTAAAGAAATTTATTTTAGATTAATTATCAATAAATCATCTCTAATTAAAAAAATTAATCTAAACCATTATTTAAAAATCAAATAATTAAGTAAATTCTTAATTATCTTAAATATTTTTAATTACTTATCAAATGACTCATTTACATTTAAAATATATTTAAAACAATACATTTCTAAAATTAAATTCAAATTCCAATTTATTTAAAAATTTAATATTTAAAATGTTAACTATTAAAACATTAATCTAAATTAAATAATTATGAACCTTACAATAAAATGAATGTTTAAAGATCATTCATTACTTAAATATAAAAGAGAAGTTTAAAATAAATTTACTTGATTAAAATAAATCAAGCTTTAGAAAATGAATTGATTATTTAACTTTTCAAATCTAAAATTGAACACTTCATATTTTTATTCAAATATTAAAAGAAATAAATTCATCAAGCTTTAAAACTCACTTGAAATCAAATTTCATTTAAAACATTTGAATATGTTCATTTCTAATTTTATTTTTATTTTTATGTTTACAAACTGTTTTGAAATCAAATCTGCTTTCTAAAGAAACTTGAATACAGTTTTTAACTTGATTTCAAAACCATTTAAATCTTGCTTAAACTTTTAAATCTGTTCAAAAATTAAAACTTACAAAAAATATTTGAATCAAAATCTGGTTTTTAAAAAAGCAAACCTGAAACTGTTTTAATCTTGATTTAAAACTGAAATTAAATCTTGTTTAAATTTAAGATTTCATTTTTTTTGGGACCTTTGAACTCAAAACTGCATTTGAATTCAGATTCAAGTTATACTTGAATCAAGTTTTCAACTTAAAAATATGAATTCATTCAAAACTGCAAAATCTCAGGTTTTTAAAACCTGCAACAATTCTAACCCGAGTAACCCCTAATCTTACTTCGAGTTCCCATCCCAACTGCTTCGAGTCATAAGCACAAAAACCCGAGGATTTCACGAGACAAATCACTGCACACCCCAAAAATGATCATCAGAAAATTTAGGTGCACGGTGCATATGCACCGGCACTCTGACAAACTACAACCACCATGACCAACTCCACCAAGTCACCGACCAACTCCTCATCTGATCACAACCTCCAGATATCCCCATAGCAGCTCGAACCAAAATCGAGTTGAACAAGCCAACCTGAAATCATCACAGAATTCAAAACCCCAAGCTGTCAACTGCCCACTAGCTCGCCTCCGGCCTTCATCATCGCTGCAATTCCGGCAAATGACTCACCTACATCCCCTCTGAAATCTCCCAAATCCCACTCCTACTCGATGCAGCAGAGAGCATGTGGGTAAACAAAGAACTGCAACACTTAAGACAGTGGTTTGAAAACCTAGAAACACCAATTTCAAACACCACCTCCCCTTCTGATCATCTATCACCAAATTTTCCTCATTTCTCACATCAACATTCTACCTACAGTAAGCATTCTAACCCCCAAATTTCACTAGCCTAACAGATACTTCCAAAATTTCCACTTCTGTTTAAAACAGAAATGCCCCCCCCCCCCCCCAAACAGTTTATTTAAAACTGTAATATTAGTTTTAAAATTCCTAATTTCAAACATGCATTCTAATTATACACTTGTTCTAATAATTTAAGATGTTTGATACCTCTATTATTATTATTATATATTTTTTTCAAAAAAAACCAATATTGTATTTACTTATAACAGAGACACAGATTTTATTTAGCTTGATTATAATTTATAAACTTGAATTTATACTAAACAAACAAATATTTTTTACTTGCTAATCCTGACAGAAAACCAAACCAGGTGGAAATAAATTTCCCATTCAAATCTTGGTTTCAAAAACAGTAACAGGTATGTATATAGTTTCTGGCATCAGCTACATATACATATATATGTGTATTCACAAATCTCATCATAATATAATCAAATAAACATGCTTACTACTATCAGATCACATGCACAGATAATTTTAAAGAAATCTTTAAAAATTTTGAAGTCATTCATCTAACAATGAAGGCACTGTAGTTCAAATCTTAGCAGTTTGGTATATATTTTTTAAATGACAATTTTGTTTGAACTTGAGTTTTAGTTCATTTCTTAAGTATAAATTTTAAAAGAAAGATCTGCTTTTAAAATAGAAGTTTACTCACCTTTTTTATGAAGATGCAAAGCACAATAAATGCAGATTTCATTTTCCAGAGACTGCATATTGGAATGCATGTTGATCTTGGCTTGCATTTGATTACAGAAATTGCTCTTCTGTTTGATGAAGATTGCTTTTATCTTGTTGATGAATGCATGCTGACCTTCCAAATTTTGAATTGAAGTTTGCTTTGCAGATTTGAGGTTGTAACTTAGCATGCAGATTTGATTGAAGTTTGTAGAAATTGATTTGCATATTTTAAAACATGCATTTGTTTTGGGGTTTTTGATTTGCTGAAATTTGATTTTCAAGTTTTCCAATGAGAAAATGTTTTAACCCAAAGTATTTGTTATGTTTCTTATCAATATAAATTAAAATAAAAGGCTTTTAAAAACAAATGCCACTTGTTATGTTATTATGTTAAATGTTTTACAAGTGTCTACTTATGTTTTAAGATTTTAACACATATACATTTCAATATTTAAAAGCAATTTCTAAATTCATAATTGTATTTAAATTTATCTTAAACCATTTCAAACTTATTTTAGCATGTTTTAAATGTTTTATTAACATTAGCCTTTAAAATGATTACATATACACTATTTAAATGTTTACTTATAAACTTATTTTAAAATTATACATTTACACCTCAATGTTGTTTAATTATTTTTCAAAATAATATTCTTTTAAAACTAAATTTCAAAAGAGAAGATTTTAAAAATAATAATGTTGGATCAATTTTATTCAAGAGTTTTCAAAACAAATGTTATACTTTAACATGAATGAATTAAATTTATTTCAAATAAAAACATATTTTAAAATAAAAAAAATAAACAAAATTTAAAATATATTTATTCTTATAAACAAAATAAATACTTACTTACTTTTCTATAAAGATATAAGAAAGATTTTTAAAACAAACCCTTTGAAAAGTTTACAATACTAATTTAAATTAAATTAAATCAATTTACAAATTATACATTTATATAAAAATTATAAAATATCCTTTATTTAATATAAATTTTGAATTAAAATCAAATCTCCTAGTTACAATGTATACACATATGTACATTATAAATAAATATCTTTAAATCAGTTTAGAAAGATGAATTTATCATTTAAATATTTTTAACATTCTAAAACAATCAGATTCTCAATTTAAATTAAATTATTAAATCAATATTTCACATTTTAAAAATAATTATTAAAGAAATTATTAAATAATTATTGCCTAAATTTCCGAGACATCACATATCTAGTAAGAGGATATGCTCTGATGTCCATAGGAAAATCCGACATCGTTCCCTCGAGCATGATTTATACCCTTCCTTCGCAAGGGCTCAGTTTGGTTGAGGAACTATGGCCTATAGTTTATATCACTCTCATTGGAGTTACCTTAAGTTTTAGCCCAAAGCATATCTATGGGATTTGTCTACATTTGTTGGTCTTACGACCATAAATCTCATGGAATATGCAATACTTGTCAGTTCCTGTCTCTGTTATAGTTGACTCTTTGGTCCTCGATACACCATATTTCAGGTTTTATACTAGCAAGATAGATTCTTTCAGGTGTCTCCGTAAACTGCGAATATGGAAACATGACTTGTTCTCTGAATTTTCGCTTTTCTTTTGTTCTATTATCCATCTTTCTCATGTTCTTATCCTGCCGCTTTTCGTCTTTAACCCGGTTGATATTGGTCAATCTCGCCTTAGTATTAGAATCCTCTAAGTGCATAAATGTGTAGGCCCAATTGTTATCCCATTTTTGGACAAAACTGGAATATCAATGTTGTGTGTGTTTCCACCACGACCGGACCAAGAAGAAGCAAGCAAGCGTATATATGTCTGGGATTTTACTCATGATTCAAGTACAAAGGTTCATTCGGTAAAGCAAGGCAAGAGTTCATTCGACACTACACTCCCCGAGTTCATCCGGTAATAAGTGTCATCCGGTACTTAAAACCCCTCGGTTTCGTCCGGTAGTTCAAGTGTTTGAGTTCGTTCGGTATTCGAACTCCACATGGCTCATTCGGCATTCTCAAACATGAAGGCTCATTCGGCATTCCCAACTCCACATGGCTCATTCGGCATTCTCAGTATAAGATCCATTTGGTAGTACCGAGACCGAACCAAAGTACCACCGGTCCAAAACCACCTCTCCTATGCCTGCCGAACCACTTCACCACCGGACCACCTGCCACCGGTCCAAAGCCTCGCCGAACCAGGGTCTCACCGAACCAACTCGCTGCCGAACCAACTCATCTCCAACTAAGGCATTGCCGAACCAACGTTGTCAGGCCAGGTTGCTTCAGCCCAGGCCCACCAGCAGTTATATACATCCAGGACCCTTGCCCCCAGCCTCACTCTATAAATAGAGGGGCAGGGGTACAACAATGGCAGCCAAGTTTGAGAGCTCAAGCCTGGAAGGAACTTTCAAACAACTTTCATACACTTGTACTACAAGCGTTGTACTTGTAATCTGGATAGAAAAGGAGAATAACATATAAAGTGGATGTAGGCACATTCTGGCCGAACCACTATAAATATGTGTGTCTTTTACAGTTTAGTCCCTGCTTTTTACGTATTTGCATAAACCACCCAAATCACTACGAATAACATTAAATCAACTAAATCATACGACTTGGAGGTGTTTGTTCATTTTTTGCGCAAACATTTTGGTGCTTTCATTGAGAGGAACTAGCGCCCGCTATATCGGATAGAAGTTTGGATTTGGAAGACAATGGCTAGGCTAAATAGTAGAAGGCAAAGGGATGAGAGAAGCCAACCGGAAGGAAGTCAACAAGCATCCTCCGGAGCTGAGGAAGGACCGGCTTCGATCTACATAACTCGGGACGAAATGGAAGCCATAACAAATTCACTGCAAGAGAGGTTGTTGAAGAGTCAACAGGAGATGATGCAGACTTTCTTGGAGCAAATGAGAGCTGCAGGGACCCAGAACTTAGGAACAGCTACAGCGGCGGTGGATGCAGGACAAGGAGCTAGGGTTATGGAACCCAATGGAGGAAAGGATGCAGATCCAGAGGGCAATCGATAAGGGCTTGGGGGCAGGCCCGCAGGATCCAACACAGGAGGACCTTCGGAAGGAGTTCAACAGGCTAGAACCGACGTTGCTGCTAGCGAGCCACATGAAGAGTATGTACCGGAATTCCCTCGGGGGCAACCCCCGACAGACAACACTGGATTGGTAGATATAATCAGGAAGACTGTGCGAGGTGGTTTGACCAGCGGAGACTTGGAAGGGGTAAACAGGAGTCCGTTCGCTCGGGAAATAAGGATAGCTCGGAATCCACCTAAGTTCAAGCTACCTAGCGTGAAGGTATACGATGGAAAGGCAGACCCTACGGATCACTTGATGAGGTACACCAGACACATGGAGGTGCTGGGGGCATCGGAGGAAGTGATGGTTCGATGCTTCCCTTTGTACTTAACGGACTTAGCTGCGATGTGGTTTAGGCAGCTGGGAGAAGGATCTATCAGGACTTGGAGGGAATTGGTGGAAAGGTTTTTCGGACAGTTTCGAGTTTATGTCAAGAGACCGAAGAACGTGATGACATTAACATCGGTAAAGCAAAGGATCGATGAATCGCTTAGAACCTTTCTAACTCGATTCAGTGTCGCAGTTGCTTCGGTGGATCGGCCCGATCCATCGATGGTTTTAATGGCAGCAGAATCAGGAGTCAGGGAGAACTCGGATTTCAAGATATCTCTGATACGAGATCCCCCACGGGATCTCGACGAATTCTTTCACGAGGCAGAAAGGTTCCTTCGGCAAGAAGATGCGAGTACGGATTTAAAGTTAAAACAGGTTAATGCAATTGAGGTTGGAGGACCATCCAGCAAAGGTTTGAATAAAGACAAAGGAAAAAGGAAGTTGGACAATGATTCTAGAAATGCTAGGAAGCAATGGAAGGATCCAAAGTTTCCCGCATACACAGGATTGAACGAGACGCTGGAGCGGATATACCTGGATACTCGGAATCGCCTTTCCTACCGGAGGCCGGCTAGGAGAGAACCAACAGAACGGGAAAGAACATCAGGAAGGCACTGTCTCTTCCATGATTTGGATGGACACGACACCAACAGCTGCAGGCACCTAAAGGACATAATTGAGGAGCATGTAAGGAATGGATAGCTGCCACAATATGTTGGACCTCGGAATGCAACGGCGGGGCAGGAGCAACCGCCGCCTACCTCAAGCTACGATGGCGGGAGGCCCAGGAATGATGGTCGGTTGATCATCCATTGACCAGGTTATTATGAAATAAGTAGCGAACTATTGGCAAGCAACCAAGTCATTTACACATGTACGGGGACGGAGATAGCCCCTAGGCATGCTCTGAATGATGATAAACTGCAATGCTATGGTTTGTGAAATTTATCTTTTGCTATTGGATTGGACACTGCTTTTGTTTTTGGTTTTCGGTTTTGGAGCTTGGATTGAGCTCCTGGTTTTTCTTGCTTTTTGATTTGGATTTTCCTTTGAATGATTGTTTTCGGTTTTGGATGCTGGTTTGGATTTCTGGTTTTCTGGTTTTGATTTGGATTTTGGATGTGGATTTTGGATTGGATTTTGATTGGATTTTTATTCTGGTTTTCTGGCTTTGATTTGGATTTTGGATTGGATTTCGATTGGATTTTTATCTGATTTTTGATAAACGGTCGTCAGGTATGGATTATGCCTGGCAAGGGGTGAGTCGCTTCGCCCAAACATGGTAAATTGACTCATTCAGGTCGTCGAGTATGGACTATGCTCGGCAAGGGTCCGGAGTGACCAGGATTCGGCTTAGGGCTTAGGCCTTGTATTATCAATTGTTATTTTCAGGTCGTTGAGTATGGAATATGCTCCACAAGGGTCCGGAGAGACCAGGATTCGGCTTAGGACATAAGCCATGGCATTACACAGCGTCCAGGGACACTGGACTATGGTCGTCAAGTGTGGATTACGCTTGGCAAGAACCCGGAGAGGTTAACACAGCGTCCAGGGACACTGGACCAAGGCCGTCAAGTGTGGATCACGCTTGGCAAGAACCCGGAGAGGTTAGCTCAACGTCCAAGGACACTGGACCAAGGTCGTCAAGTGTGGATCACGCTTGGCAAGAACCCGGAGAGGTTAGCTCAACGTCCAGGGACACTGGACCAAGGTCGTCAAGTGTGGATCACGCTTGGCAAGAACCCGGAGAGGTTAGCTCAACGTCCAGGGACACTGGACCAAGGTCGTCAAGTGTGGATCACGCTTGGCAAGAACCCGAAGAGGTTAGCTCAACGTCCAAGGACACTGGACCAAGGTCGTCAAGTGTGGATTACGCTTGGCAAGAACCCGATGAGGCTAGCTTAACGTCCAGGGACACTGGACCAAGGACATCAAATATGGATCACGCTTGGCAAGAACCCGGAGAGGTTATGGATTTGGATATCGACCCAAAGAGGTCCTAGATTCAGTTATTGGCTGTTGGATAAGGATGGATTGGGACTCGGTTGTCGAGTTCGGATGGATACGGAATTGGCTCAGGCTTTGGTTATTGGATTTGGAATTGGACATCGACTCGGAGCAGTCAAGGATGATATACTCTGGCAATATGGCTATGGACTTTGGATATTGGATTCGGAACTATTCAAAACACGCCTTATTATCACAAGGCATGTTTTGGGGGGCAAAGTGTTATCCCATTTTTGGACAAAACTGGAATATCAATGTTGTGTGCGTTTCCACCACGACCGGACCAAGAAGAAGCAAGCAAGCGTATATATGTCTGGGATTTTACTCATGATTCAAGTACAAAGGTTCATTCAGTAAAGCAAGGCAAGAGTTCATTCGACACTACACTCCCCGAGTTCATCCGGTAATAAGTGTCATCCGGTACTTAAAACCCCTCGGTTTCGTCCGGTAGTTCAAGTGTTTGAGTTCGTTCGGTATTCGAACTCCACATGGCTCATTCGGCATTCTCAAATATGAAGGCTCATTCGGCATTCCCAACTCCACATGGCTCATTCGGCATTCTCACTATAAGATCCATTCGGTAGTACCGAGACCGAACCAAAGTACCACCGGTCCAAAACCACCTCTCCTATGCCTGCCGAACCACTTCACCACCGGACCACCTGCCACCGGTCCAAAGCCTCGCCGAACCAGGGTCTCACCGAACCAACTCGCTGCCGAACCAACTCATCTCCAACTAAGGCGTTGCCGAACCAACGTTGTCAGGCCAGGTTGCTTCAGCCCAGGCCCACCAGCAGCTATATACATCCAGGACCCCTGCCCCCAGCCTCACTCTATAAATAGAGGGGCAGGGGTACAACAATGGCAGACAAGTTTGAGAGCTCAAGCCTGGAAGGAACTTTCAAACAACTTTCATACACTTGTACTACAAGCGTTGTACTTGTAATCTGGATAGAAAAGGAGAATAACATATAAAGTGGATGTAGGCACATTCTGGCCGAACCATTATAAATCTCTGTGTCTTTTACAGTTTAGTCCCTGCTTTTTACGTATTTGCATAAACCACCCAAATCGCTACGAATAACATTAAATCAACTAAATCATACGACTTGGAGGTGTTTGTTCATTTTTTGCGCAAACACAATAATATTAGTCCTCCGAGTTAACCATTGATTCTTCTTAAGTTCGCTGTAAAACTATGTTTTCTAGTTAATTCTCGAAACAACAACCATAGTGATATTTTTTTCACTATGTTAACTTATAGCAGCTGTTTTGGTGCTGAACCGTGCAAGATTATTTTATAAGTTTTATCCATCCTTTTGCTTGATACCCAAGTGTTAACGGATTAATGCTCCAAATGACTAAATCAAATTATCTCTAGGTACGACATGAATAGAGGAAACCAACTATATTTTCTCCCTTCGTACCTATAACTACTTCCATATACTGAATGTAACGCCTCAAATGTGTTCAAGGGTTGGTTTTTCCAACTACCGTTCCATAACCTATGTATTAAAATCCTAAGGCTGACTACATATCTGATGATCGAAGGAACGGACAACGATTCATATTGTCAAGCTCTATTCCGCTGCTGTGGTTGCCTGATATTCAACACTTTAGCCTAGTAACTCGCTCCACCACTACTGGAATGCTTCCTTAGATTTCTTGGTGGGCCATGTCATACCCCCACAAAAATGGATCAAACATCTATTTATGAATTTATTTGGACTCATGAGATCCCATTTCATCAACCAAGCAAGTGTTTCCAGCATCAGCATTGACTTTTGGTGAGATGTTTTCCTTTGGTCTGGCACGGGAAATACTGTTGGCCCAGTGTTGATCAGTTTTGCATTGAACCGATTTGATTCGAGTCCTTATCGGTTTGGTTTGTAGAAGTCCAGATTTCCATGACTCTTTCCTATCATATCTGCTCCCTTACATCCATTCTTGATGGGTTGCCAACAGAATTCATGACTTGGTCTTTCTAGACCTGCATTGGTGCTGCTTGCTCTATGAGTCTAAGGAATGCATCCATTATCTCTGTATACTTAGCTAGGGAAAAAGCTTTTGCATTTTGCATCATTATTTTTTAGTAATATCACTAGATTCTTCTCGAACTCTAGTAGTTATACGAGGTTATTTCTTCGATGCAACACCTTCAAACCATATATACTTGATGAACTCCTCTAATGTGGCTGGTTTCTCCTTTGCTAATCTCCTAGAAAATTTCGTTATATCGTACATTCCTCCATACAAGTCATCAAAATAAACATTTCATCCATGCTTTGAATTTCGGCTGTTGCGGCATTAACTAAGATAGGTATTGCCATGTCAACTCATCTTCCTTCTACTTCACATCAGATAACAAGCATCCATCTTTCGGTTGCTCAATATGTACCTGAAATTGACTAATACTTTTTCTTTAGCATCACAATAGAATGAATTATTCTTAAGGGCAAACCATAAAACCAAATTATGGCTAAGTCTAGCATGAATAGAGGAACGAGCTTACATAGAGCTTCCTGTATAGCTTCGCTTATCAGCATGTGTTGGGTACACCGTTGCCAATGTACTATGGAGTCAGTTAGTCCTTTATATGGCTCCATAGTTGGCATCCTGAAATCTATGGGGTTCCCGATAGTCCTATCTCTAAGGAGAAGGTACTACTAAACCTAGCACCAATTTCTCACTCCACCTGTCCACGTTTTAAACATTGTCTAATGATTTAGGTCATCCTATCCTCTGGTTCGTGTAACTGGTAACGATAGCTCGACCTTTCCATCCAGGGGGAACGATTTCTTTCATCCTCCCTATAATGACTTGATCTTTATTTCCATGCATGGTTATGGCTCCAAAATCGGTCCTAGTGATCTTTTTATCCTCTATTGAGCACAATTTCAATAAGAGAATGATGCGTTTGAAGAACCTACACCTGGTTTGACATCATCCCTATTTGGGTTGGCATCGAACCACTTTTTAGGTCTTGCTTTGGGTTGAACTCTTGCTTATTCCATTCCACCAACATTCCTTTTTTAGCACTTGGACTTTCTTGATCATATTCTTTATTAGAGTACGACCCACATTGTTTTATGGATCCTCTAGATTGGGATCGCCTTTGTATTCAATTGTTGCGATGAATAGTTTGTGACTGCCCCTAGCGTGTCTTAAGTTGGTCCACCATTGACTTCTATTGGGGAGAAAAAATTCGTTTAGCTTGGCCATAACTCTATCTCGGTTGCCTTTGGTAATTACATCTATTGGCACTTAAGCTCTTGTTGAATGATCTTCTGAATTGGCAATTATTTGATTAGATGCATGGGCGTTCCTTGCATTTCTGTAGGTAGCACCAACTTATTATTTGATCTCAAAGGCATGTCTAGAATTATTTCTTAGTGAAAGCACCAAAAATATTTTCATAAAAAATGAGCAAACACCACTAATCGATTTATCGTAGGACAGTGAATACATGGTGTATAACGCAACTATTATATTTGTATTATGATTTATTTTCAAAGAGCATATCATAGATAGGTTATGCAGAAAGTAAATTGTAGTAAAATAAAGAACATAAAGATTAATTGTGGTTCAGCTAGAATGTGTCTACGTCCACTGCCCACTTTCTTTATTCTTCTTATAAATATTTGATCTAATGTTTGGAATATAAAATATAATGATATGTAGACTAATAGAAAGTAAGATACAACCCAAGCAAGTCTGTTCGGCTAATCTTGTTTGGCTATTCTTGTTTGCCTATTTATGTTCGGCTATTTTTGTCAAACTGTTAATGTTCGGTTGTTCCCGCTCAGCTGTTCCTGTATGGCTGTTCCTATTAGGCTATTCTTGTTATGGTATTCCAGTTAGGCTATTCTTGCTAGGATGTTCCTATTAGGTTGTTCCTATTGGGGTGTTCCTGACATGTCCGTCATTGTTGCTGCAAGCTTGTTTCTCTAGAAGAGTCTTCCCATTATCATAGAAAGCTTGGGTATTTATAAGAGTGAAGAAGATATAGGGAGGTCAAACCGATAAAGTAGGCAGTTTCCCTACATGACATGCTCGGTTATTTCCATATATATAAGATATGACCTAGAATTTCAATATATAAGATGGTCTTTCCCTAATTATTCTATTTGAATCGGTGGGAGTTGATTGGTTTGGTTGTGCCTCGGTTTAGTGGTTGACTACCGGACATGAATCCGTGTTCGATACGTGACGTTCGGTGATGCTTGGTTCGACGATGCCTCACTTTGGTGGTTGGCTACGGAACATGAATATTTATTCGATAGATGGTGTTCCGTGATGCATGGTACGGTGGTGCCTCGGTTCGGTGGCTGGCTACCAGACAAGAACCTGTATTCGGTAAGTAGTGCTCGGTGATGCTTGGTTCAGCGGTGCCTCAGTTCGGTAGGTGGCGTTCGGTGATGCTTGGGTCGGCGGCGACCCGATTCGGTGATTGGCTACCAGACAAGGATATGTGTTTCTTTCCAAATTGACCTTCTTTGTGCCATAACTCGTTCGTTTTAATGAACTTGAACAAATAGCCTCATATCGTTGAGTAGAATATTCCCAAGCCTTTGGATGTTCCATTTTATTGAAGTAAATAGTAACTCTCTAAGCTGGGTCCTAAGTTGGCTAGGTGGTGGACAAATTTTAAGACAATCATATCTTTCGATTCGTAGATCAGATTGCGATGCGGTTTCAACCTAGGTGCATGTTCCGACCTTAAGAACCTTTACAGGTTCTTTGAGTATATTTATAGACTATGCTAAATTTGTCCCTAACAATTTGCCTTGCCCTATCTGATTACATGATGGCGTCTTTTTTATGCACCTTCTGGTCATTTCAATGCTGCTTGACGATTTTTCGTATTCACCATGTTCGAGGCAAAAATGCCCACAACATTTATTGAATACAAATTCCTTTCTGGTAGCCAACCACAGACCCTAGGCGCTGCCGAACCAAGCATCGTCGGACATCACCTGCCGAACATAGATTCCTATTCTTTAGCCAACCACTGAATCGATGCACCACCAAACCTGGAATAACCAAATGCCACCTACCGACAAAAATTCCTTTTGGGTAGCCAACCACCGAACCGAGGCGCTGCTGAACCAAGCATCACCGAACACCACCTACCGAACATGGATTCATGTCCAGTAGCCAACCACCGAATCAAGGCACCGCCAAACCAAGCATCACTAAACGCCACCTACCAAATACAGATTCCTGTTCAATTGTCATCCACCGAACCGAGGCACCATCGGGCCAAGCATTACTGAACGGTACCTGCCGAACACAGATTCATATCTAGTAGCCAGCCACTGAAACAAGGCATCGTCGAATCAAGCATCACCGAGCACCACTGACCGAAAGCGGATTTCTGTCTAGCAGCCAACCATCGAACCGAGGAAACGTCGAACCAATCAACTCCTACCAAACCAAAAGAATAATAAAGTAAAGACTATCTTATATATGGAAATTCTGGGCCATATCTTGTATATATGGAAATAACCGAACCTAGCATGTTATATATGGAAACTACCTATTTTATTGGCCTGAACGCCGTATACCTTTACTCTCATAAAAAATCAAGTTTCCAACAGCAATGGAAGATTTCTTCTGGAGAGGCAAGCTTACAGGGGCAATGACAGACAAATTAGGAACACCCGAACAGGAACAACCGGACAGGAACGACCACACATGAACAGACGAATAGGAACATGTGAACAGGAATAGCCGAACAAGATTAACCCAACAAAATTCCTTGGATCGTATCTTACTTTCTATTGAGCTACTAATCATTGCATTTTGTATTTGAGACATTGTATCAAAGATATATAAGAATAATAATGAAAGTGGGTAGTAGATGTAGGCTCATTATGGCCGAACCACTATAATTATTTGTGATCTTTACTTTACCGCAATTTATTTTCTACATAATCATTGTGATCTGCTCTATGAAAATCAATCATGATACATATATAATAGCTTTGTTATACACTCCATGCTCACACCTTACAACAAATCGATTTGAGGTGTGTATATTTTTTACGCAAACAATATTAGATTTTAAAAAGTTTTTTTTTGCGTCCACAGGTACGGGGCAGTGGAAAGGAGGCTTGAGTTCTGATAAAAAGATCCAAGTTCGATTTCTACCATGCGCTTCCCTATCCTATATAAATTTATCCAGGGGTATGGGGCCTTGGATCAGCGGACGGTTTTACTGTACCTTCCTCAGGAGTTTACCGGCATGCCGCGTTCTCCTGGTTTTTTCAAAAAAAAAAGTTTTTTGTGCTTTTATAACGTTTTCCATTTAATTTTTGTAACTTTATTTCAGACTGGTGTGCCTTGTCCTAACGTTGTTGTTAATTTTGAATGTGGCTCTCGCTAATTAAATTTTTATAAATAATATATAGTTAGGATTCGAGAGGCTGAGGCTGACAGAGGATAAAGTGGATAACCAAAATTAGTTTGCTATCAATTTTGCAATATTTGTCTTCTTAAGATTACGAAGGAGAAGTCATTCTTAACTTGTAAACTTTTGCATGTAGCTTCCCAAAGCATTTTAATAATACGATTAAAGTTCTTAATCATTTATATCCAAAAGCTAGTAGTTGTTCCATAATTATGGAAACGAATAAGCCACCTTGTAGGAAATTACACAGCACAAAAGATGCCTATCTGTTCCTATTGTCTTGATACAATATGATTAAGTAACGAAAATATTACCGGTTTCACGTTTCTTATTGTCCTCCTTTTCATTATATTTTTATTTTTGTTTTATATTTTCAACTCTTTTCAATTCCAAAGAAGGGTACATATTTCGGAAGAATCTTCAAATTTACATACGAACGTCCCATGTTTTAACCAGCTTATGCTATCCTGATATGTTTGTTTGTTTTCTTTTTACAGTTCATCATTTGGATTAGTTTAATTTGCACAAGTAATGACCGCCAACTCTCCAGCTTTGAAAGATAATTGAACAAAAGTACCTTTCGGAAAAATTATAAAAATTAGGTTCTATTTTTAGTTTTTGACTTATTTATGTTGCTTTTGACTCTGATTTCAATGTTGGATTAATTTTTTGCGAGGGGACAATCTGATAATAAGTAACAAAACATGAACCAAATTTACATTAGTTTACGAGTAGAGACTTTTTGTGCATAAGTTTTGAGAATATAGACATTTGGTTCAAAACCCCTTATTTGCAAGCTTAATTATTCCTCCACAATCTTTGTGAACGAATAAATTTTACCAAACACACGTATCGAAACTACAGTGCGTTATCAAGAAAAGTAAAATTAAACGGTACAAGTTTTTTTGTTCGTGTTTATCTATATTTTTTTATTTTGAGGAAAAAAGTTACATGTTTTTATAAATCCAACATCCGCAATAACATGTATTTCTAAATTTTATTTATTTTTTATTATCCAACCCCGTTAGAGTGGTTTGTCTGCTCTATACTGCAAAACCAACTAGTGTAAAACAAATAAAATAACCAACATGTCTTTTGCATATCTTATAAATTTCTTGAATCCTATTTCTTTTGTTTTATCTATAAATATCTTGTCAAATTAATCTTATTTTATTTTATTTTCAATATAGGTGAAGTAAAATTCTATGAACAAAAAATGACGATCCACTTAGTGACATGTTGAAATTTCAATAATTGTATAGCACTATAAAATTAAACCAATATTTGAATACAATTAGATCTAACGGTACATGATATTTGCGTTATTCACTGTGTTTGATTTTGAGTTCAAATAACCGGTCCCATAGGTAAAATTATCCACATTAAATCCATTTTCTCTAAATGATGCAATTGAACAGTCGGATCCGTTACGTTGCGCTAGTTATACAGACCTTGCATTTCAAACAAATAGAAGTTGAAACATAATAAATTTCACCTACACATCCACACCAAATCAACTTCTAGACAAAAAAAGAACAGCGCTCTCTTCTTTATATATAAACCACCCAATCCACATTTCTTTCCAAACATAAACTCCAGCAACACCCTTCTTCCCCTTCCCATCGTAAAAAGAAGAAACCAAAAAAGAATGGGATTCCCACTAGGCTACTCAGAGCTCTTCCTCCCAAAACTACTCCTCCAAATCCTCTTCCTCCTCGGCTTCATCCGCCGCATAATCTCCTACATCTTCACCATTCTCGGCCTCGGCGACCTCCTCGACTCCGACTCCCCTTTCTCCGACGCTCCCCATTCCGCTATCCACACCCCACACCCGCTCCACTCCTATTCACCCCCTCCCCAATCCATCTCCGCCAAGCTCATCAAGGAAACCCTCCCCGTCGTCAAATTCCAGCATCTCCCCCACTCCATCTCCGACAGCTGCGCCGTCTGCCTCTACGAATTCGAAAGCGACGACGAGGTCCGCAGGCTCAGCAACTGCCGACACGTGTTCCACCGTTTCTGCCTCGACGGCTGGATGGAGCACGAGCAGAGCACGTGCCCTCTCTGTCGTACGGCGCTTGTTCCCGACGAGATGAAGGACGAATTCAACGACCGGATCTGGGCCGCCGCGGCCGCTTCCTATTCAAACGAGTTCGATGCTTACTACAATTCCTTTTTAATTTCAGCGTGAGTTTTCGATTTGGTTTTTTAATTAGATCTGGATTGGATTTAATTGACTCTGGTCGCGGATTTGAAATCGGTTGAATCTACGAGTTAGCGCGTTGAATGCGGAACGATTGCATCTGTGTTGGATGTAATATTGAGTTCTGTTAATTTAGAAAAGGTTAGGAACTTTGTTTTTTTCTTTTCTTTCTCACTTTGTAAAGGTTTTTATGAAATTACAGATCTATTATAAAGTTTCTTGGATAATTTCAATCATTTTATTCTTAGTAGGTAATAAATAAATAAATTAAATAGAAGTGATAGTCAAGTCCAGGCATTATTTACTGTACTGTGAAGGTTGCAGTTCACTGAATAAGTGCAGGTGAGTGGTTTGTGTCTTCTTATGCATTCATTCATTGCATTCAACAAAAGATAAAATGCATAGTTAATAAAAATAGGTAGAGTGTTACCGACTTTATATCATAATCATTATGGCCGACTACCCATGTTTCAGATTCAATGTTATGTCGCATATAAAGTCTACATACATTTGAATATTATAAAATGCATACATACAAACGAAGTGGATATAAAACTGTAACAGTTTTGGATTGATGTTTACTATATAAACTTAGGAATGATGCGTTTCTTTGAATACAAAGAATGTGATGAGTGGATTGTTGTTTGTTAAGTGATAAGATATGATTTTATAACGAGACATGATGATTTATTGATGAGAAAGAGCCAAATACATGTACAGGAATATAGAGTTCGTGACCATACCAAATTTACCAACCACAGTACATGTGTGAATTGTATGGAGTTGTTTGTTTGTTCTTTGAAACAAAGCAACGTTGCTTTCCCACCAGTAATGTTTGAGCTGTTGCCGAAAGCAACGGTCTAAGAATCAAGTGTTCCATTAGACCGTGGACAAATGCTATGCCATATGCGATATGACGACAACAAAAATAAAGGTAAAAAGCAAGTGCTGTGTAATCATGTTTCCTTTTTAATGTTTGTTTGTTTGTTTATTTTTCTAATTAAAAGTGGCTTCCACGTCTGGTAACATGATATTGTCTTGGATAGCAATGCTGCAAATTGCTATTTCATGAGCTCCTAATTCTTTCAACTTTTGGCACGCATTCCGTTTGATCTTGATATCAGTCAGCTACGATCAATTGAATAAAACTCTTTTTAATTTCTTTAAAGTCCTGCGATTTTCAATTGTAATGTGATGAATGAAATTATTATTTTTTTGTTCCAGTTCGTTTTGTAATCGTAAATTGAGTATCATTTTTCCGATAATGCACGTATTTATGAAATGAATCAATACCCTATAGACATATAGGAACCTGAAAAGGGAATCTTGTAGGTTACAAGCAAATCTTTCCGTGAACTTTAATTAATTCTTTGATCGCATTCTCAATTTACAGCTTACGTCCAAAGAATAGGGTATGCTAAGCTAGGTCCATACCTTAACATTTAGGGTAAAGTTAACATTTAAGGTAAAATTTGTAATTAATTAATTCATGGCATCCTAGCGAGCCTATCTACTATCTACACATAACTTGGTACTGTTTGAAAATCATTGACAGGATAGAGATAGCTCTTAACTGAATGGTTCTCGATATGTTCGACACGCAAGTATTCAAGTGTATTTTCTTCTATTGCCACCATCGGTCTTAAGTATGTTGTACGTATATAACACTTCACTAATAAAGCAGCAAACCGACATCACCTACATTGTTAGGATGCAGCCTGAAATTAAAATAATAATTTAAAATAAATAGTACGTAAGTGCTAATGCAAACCCATGATACTTTGATACTTAGACGGTATATCAAAATTAATTTTGATTAAATCAATTAAATATTTTACAATGGTAATTTCAAAGCAAACTAAAAATTCATGTTAAATAATAGTAACATATAGTGAATTTACCATATTCATAATTTAGTATTAACTAAAGTTTGAATATTGATACATTGGGATGTTGTTAAATTATATGTAATACGTAAAGTTTGAATATTGATACATTGGGATGTTGTTAAATTACATGTAATACGTACATTTGTTTTATTGTTTAAAATCAGTAGAAAAATCATGAGTTTCCCTACTCGTCCTCAACAAGAAATATAAAAGTTGTACGAAAATGAAAAGAGCAATAAATAGAAGAATTTTCTTAGTAGAGTATTTTACTAAAGCTACACCAAACAAAGGAATATCAGTAACACTACCCATTTGCTACATGTTTTTCCGGGGCGAAAAACCTTCCAACGTTTTATTTATTAAACTCCAACTGTAAATTTAAAATCTCTGATTTTTAGTTCTTGTAAGTCAAATATTTTCCTCAGGACTGGCGTTTGTATTCTTTTAGAAGATAAAAGTTAATGCAAGTGCATAGAAGTTATGTTTTTGATTATTTTTTGAAATTGTGTCTCCTCTCCTGTAGTATTATTACATCAATGTTGTAAATTATGTAAAATAAATTCAAGATTACCTACCACAAAGCGTTGATGGTGTAATTGTTAGTAACAAAACTATGATACCATTCATGATATTGTATGATAGTTTACTTGTGAGCTCAAATGTGCACCCGTAGAGCATTTAGAAATTGTATGATAAAATTTTACAGCACACATACTTGTGTGAGAAAAGTATAAAACCCGATAGACCGTCAAATGAGCAAGAAGAGTTGATATAAGACCAACCAAAGCTGTTTTTATACGAAAACAAAAATTAGAAAACTGAAAATTAAAGTCACAATAATTGGAAATGTAATCGATAATTTATATTGTGCACTACATCATTACATGCAAAAAAATTATGGGATCTATGTGAATAACATAGATGATAAGCATACTAATATACTTAAGTGTGTGGCCTAGAAGTAATGATGTAATTAAATTAAATATTGTACACAAATCCCTGTTAAAATAAATTATGTTTTTGGTTTTGTTTCTTATTGTATGCATTGTTGTATTGTGATATAAATAACGTTTTAAAAAAAATATATTAAATATATACAAATAGAAAATCCTTAGGAAAATAGACATGTCAACGGATACTTTCAGTCATGTCCACATTCGTATCCAAAATCATTTTCGTTTATTGAAAATCTGCATCAATGGTACAGAGGGATATCGAGTATTTATCATATTCGTCGACGATTGAAAAATCAAGAAACAGATTTTTTTGTTAAACATGTACTTTTTTTAATCTCATTGGTTATAGAAGTACAAATTAAATAAATATTTTTGAGTAGTTAATATACATTAAATGCATGTAATATAAACTATCAATTTAATATAACAATCGATATGTATTTTTCAATATAATAAATGCACATCATATTAATGAAAACCGAACGGATAATTTTTAAATACGGATGACTTCGTATTCGAATTCATATCTGTTTTTTTGGATTTCAGATTTATCCTTTTTTTGGGTGCATATGCGGAAGGATTTCATATTTTTTTGGACATCCATGGACAAACTTAGGTAGAACTTAGGTAAATGATTTCTATTGAGAATGTGTTCTAACCATTTTAGTTGAGATTTTTTTTGTTCGTAACCATGAATATCAAAAATACCTATCCTAAATGTTCCTAGCAGAGATGTATCAAGAAAAAGATAACGATACACCTATTGGGAATATTAAATGTAACACTCCATAAAATAGACGGTAGAATACTGATGATTGTTGGGGACATCAAGAGGTTACATATTTAGGGTTGTCGGGTCAGATGTATTGGAAACTGGACGAAACGGGAAATTTCGAGAGAGATACTTTTTTTATTCATTTTACACTGGATCGTATTTTGTATTTCTACGAATAATTTATTTACACCAAATCATTTTTAGTGGGTGTTAATAAAAAGGGGTTTTTATTTTAATTTAATTGTGTTTTAACGTTTCTTCAGAACTTTAATGTACATGTGTGTATTATGATTTAAATATGTATGTATGTAAGAGTGTGTGTACGTTGAGGAAATAAGTGATCCTTCAAAGGAGGAGGGCACTCATATAACTTTATTCTACACTAAAAAAAGAGTCACCAACAAGCTTGATAGGTAGCAAAAAATCAATACACTAAAAATGAGAAAACGACCACCTCCATACGCTAAAAAAGAGAAAAAAAGTTAACTGGGTATAGGAGAAATGGAATATAAATGCGAACAACGCCAATCCAATAATCTATTATTTGGAGAAGGACCAAAAGCACATCCATAGGCCCATATACACAAAGAGAAACCGCTACAGCATCAATCGAGTAGACTAAAACCATGATTAGGCATGTAAGAGCCTTGATCTCAGTGATCAAACACCCATGAACCATCTGTTGGAACTTGCCCAGGTCTTATATAAATTGTGTTTTGAATAAACTCAATATTTTATTTATTGTACAATTTGTAACAAATCTTCAGGTGCAACATTGTAAAGTGCACATGGTTTTATATGACCTTATATGGACGTTGGGATTTATGCTGCAACGGATATATCAGTTCCTTTGTATACATGTGTGTCTTTGTCTTCTATACACGCATAGAGATATATACAAAGTAGTTTTGTATAAATATAATAATTATATATATAGTTTGAATTATTTATTTATATATATAATGAAATTTAAAATATTATATACTTTTAAATATATTACATGTAAATACTACATATATATACATATAATAAATGCTTTCAACCTAAAAAAATTGTTTTTTTGAATTTCATTTTAACTTATTTAACAGTTAAAAATGTTTTTTAATTAATTCCATATGGAATAAGTAGAAATAATAATTATTCTTAGTTCCTCGAAACAAAATGGTAGCATATTTTGTATTAAAATTATATACTTACATGTTACATGATCTGTAAATATAAATATATTTATTATGCTAATAAATTAATTTTAAAATAAATAATATGTAAATGTATATATATGCGCACACACATTATAATTGCAAATTAAATTTTAAAAATGTTTTTTTGAATCTTATATGAATAAATATAGATTATACGTAATACAATATTATTTCTTACGAATTCAGTTTTAACTAAAAATATTTAATAAGCAATATAATTCTTCTTTAAAAAAATTTATTAATCAAGGTCGTGTGCATCTATGCATGATTACAAATTTTTTATTATTTTTATAAATACGTATATAAAACCATCCAATATGTGACAACGCAAAAATATATATATTCATGATAAAAGATTATATCTAAACTAAAACATGATATGATAAATTTATCAAGCAATTTATATAACTGTTATAATGTAAAATTACCAGTGCCTTATGCCTAGAATTCACACCTTGAAATGAAGAACCAAGTTCCCTTAATCCAGTTTCAAATCATGAAGTTGCTAGCTCTGAATACAGCTACCACAAACAATCGAATTGTATTTAATTTGATGTATTTATGCTTGAAAATTTTCAAGAGAAGGGGGGTATCAATTTCGGCTGGAAATAGCAAGAGATGGAGGAAATCATCTGTAACGACCCGAAATTTTCGATCCCGAAAATTCTAGATGGTTAGGAAAAAGAAGAAAGAAACAGAAAACACAACACAAATTCTCACATTCGCAGCGGTTCAAAATATAATATCAATAATAACAGTTTACAAAAGAATATTATATCTGTCGATTATATTTTAATACATCGGAGTTATACATATATACAGACACTGATATACACAATCATCATGCCTTAGATATACAACAATATAATACAGAGGAAAAACTCCATACGTTCTTGCAATCCAACTCGTCTCCTGAGCTCCAAAACGTCCTTACCTGAAAATCTGTAATACTCGATCTGACCCGAGCATTACATCAAAGTAACTCCTGGGTCAGGCTGGAAACCAGCGTGAGTAAACCCAACCAACATGGAATACAACAGCATAAATCTTACATAAAACCCGGGGAAACTTGTATCAATTTATAACTTCGCAAGTCGTTATAGACATCACTTACATCACACATCAATTTCTAAGTACCAAACTTAAATTAAATGGTTCAATTCGCATAAACCATTCCATTTCAGCCTATTGATTTCACATATCAATATTAAAGAAATCGAAGTGGTTTCGGGTATTTACTACTACCCGACTCCGGTCTCTTCGAGTTCAATACCCTCTTAACCCAATTACAATTCAATTTTAAATACAAGATGTCTCTTTTTACAATGTAATTATCCTCAAATAATTTCATTCATTAATCAATCCTGATTTATCACGTTAGTAATTACTTCCCTTAATTACTTATATCCATTAAATCAACTGCTTGATTAATTACATTAATCTTTTAATTACATTGAGTAATTATCTCTTAATTACTTCCCCTAAGTAATTATCCTTTAATTACTTTCCATTAAGAAATTTCCTTTTAATTAATTACATCCAGTAATCATCCACTCATTACTTCACTAAGGAATTACACCCCATTAATTACCTTAAGTAATTATACTTAATCTTTAATTAATTATATTTATTAATCACCCTTGATTAATCTCATTCTCTAATTACATTACTAAATTAACTTCCCATAACTCTTATTAGTCAATTCTTAAATTAGTTACACTAAGTAATTAATTATTAATTACTTCTACTAAGTATTATTCTTCATATTAATTACACCAGGTAATTAACCCAAACCACTTCCAATCTTCGATTAATTACACCCTTTAATTATCATTACTAATTACTTCACTAAGTGATTACACTTTATAAACCTCATTAAGTAACTATACTCAGTCCCATCATCAAGTGGTTATTTAAATTAATTAAACCAATTAATTAACTTAAACTAATCATATTAATTAATTACATAGAGTAATTAATCCCTTTATATTAAGTAATTATACTTAATAAATTTCCTTAGTGATTATCCATAAGTAATTTACAAATTAATTATCTTAATTTAACTATCTTAATTTATCATCAAAGTTACTAGCTAATGATCTTTATATCAATTACAATCATTAACAATTCACCAATTACTTATACTTATTTTCTTTAAGCAAAATAATTTAAACACTAAATTTTATTATTAAAAATCCTTGGAGAACTTATTCGAACTTATTTAATAAATAAATTCTTATTCTTTGAACTTAATTATCAACTCCTTTTAAAAACTTAATTCAATCTTCTATCTAAAACATAGTCTTTACTTGTTTTAGGAAACTGGATTCTATCTTTATTAGAATTTCTTTAAACAATACTAGTTTATTACAAAAACTTAAACTGGCAACTAACAAAAAAACCCGAGTCCTACGCGTTTCTTCCCCGAGTCGAACACTCCAGTCTTGAGCCATACGTACCCCTCACCTCTTCGAGTAAAACACGCGACGTTTTCGAGCAAAACTTCGATCTACCCCGAAGTCCAACAACAGCGATAGATATACACGTGTGCATGGTGCACGGCGAACCACTCGACGCCGACCAACTGCAAAGCCTCCCACACATCACCGATGACTTCGCCAAACCTTTCCATCGTCCAGATCTCACCATTCTATCTCGAATCGAATCGAGCAATTGAACATCCCAGACCCAAACCATCTCGACCATAAAGGTGCTCGCCACGAAGATCCAGGAGACTGTAAACCACGTCCCTCTGCCATCAGTCTTGTCATTGACCCATACAACCGTTCCAATGCTCGCAAACATGTCCGATGTGACAATGTCGTCGAGAACGCCTCGGAACTCCACACAACCAAAAGCCACACTGAACCCTAGATTATCAATTTTCGACCACCCTAGCCATCGTTAAACAAATTCGACAATTTTATCATGTTCGACGGCCCATAAGCCATTCTTGATCACAATCCCGAGCTTCATCTCGGCATAGATCATCGGTAGTCGTCGAAAATTCCAAAACTGAACAACTCAGTTTATCACGCTAAATCCCAAATTAAAAATCATGATTTACGTCCCAAAAATCATCATTTGCAATGATAAACCAGTTTATGAATTCAATTCAAGAAATTGAAACATTTGATTTTCTGATTTAAATTTATTCTTACTGTGGTTTCTTGATTTTTGAAGATTATACTTGTTATTTAAACTTAAAAATATTTTTGAAAATCGATTTTAGTTATTACTAACAAATTTTCTTCAGGAATCATCACATAATACTGATTGTAAAATGGGGCATGAATTTTTATAGTGGATTGATGAACCAGAAAATATAACAGAGCCTGTTATATAGGTACACAGTCATGAATATCAACAAAACAGAACAGATCGATTTTAAATACATTCATGCAACATATATTTCATATCAGAAACATATTTAGTTTATCGTATGAACCTGGATAACAATCTTAAGTTTTATAAAGGAAATGATTACTCACCTTCTGAAAGAATCAGAGAAGTCTGGGTCTTCTTTGGAAATTTAAATTTGCTTCCTGTTCTTGATTTAAACTGCTGCTAGAATTTCTTTTGCTCTTCTTATTTAAGACTTGAATTTGAATCTTGGTCTGCTTCAGGTAGTTGTTGTTGAGATGAATTTTACATGCCTTGATCTAGTCTGATTACCTTAATTTCTGGTTTGATTAAAATTCCAGCATTTTGTTTACTGGTTTGTTACAAGCTTTGTATTTTTTTCTTTCTTTCTTTTGGTTCGAATAAATGAAAAAAATGGTAAGTGGAGGTATATAAGGAGTATAGGCTGCAGCACACTGCAAGCTTCTTTACACACACACACAGATATATATATATATATATATATATATATATATATATATATATTGAATGTTCTCGAATGATATAAACATGATAAGGATATGTGTAGGTATATGTAGAGAAGTGGCTGCCTTCTATAGCAAGCTTCTGTTTGCTTTTTCTTTCTTTTTGTTTTCTTTTGGTCAACAATTCCTGAGAAGATTTGATGTATTGAGAGCTTGAGAGGATATGCATTAAATGCTATGTCCCCTTATAAACATGTCTATGCATATATATCTACATTCTATATGTACTGTTTTACATTACATACATACATCATATGTATATTTTCATTTTATCACTTCCACCACTTCATTTATCATATATACATGCATACTTACTTATGTATATTTATATTTGAATACCATAAGACCTGTCTATATGTTTATCTTTATATATAAAAATATACTTGAATTCAATGTTTATTTAATTTCCAAATAAACATATATATTCAAATATCTTTAATTATCAGAAATTTATTTATTTGATTAGTAAATATTATTATTCAAAAAATAAAATCAGTTAATTTCCCGATTAACAGACGTTCAAGAACCCGGGTCGTCACATTCCTCCCTCCTTTGAATCTTTTCGTCCTTGAAAAGGAACGAAGCCAGAATTATTAAAATGCTTAAAATCAGATAAATTTTATTTGAACTACTTTAAAAATTTATATAATATTACTAAAATAGTTCTTATAAAAATACTTTTATAACTCGATGTTTCGACAAGTCCATCCTTGTTCCCATATAAATTCGGTCAGACGTTGATCAGGCGTAGGACTGAAATTTATAAGTACTCGGTAAACCCGTTTTCAATACCCGGTGAAAATACTTGGGAAAATAATTTTATTGAAAATATAGAAAACAGTTTTGAAAATAGAGGAAATATTTTTGATGAGAATGCTCTGAAAATCATCACTCTCATCCATGGTCGCAGTTACATCCTGGGTTACGTTGCCATCGCAGCAAAAGTCCATGTAACTGTAGGCATCAGCACCCTCGATTTTCGCTGTCGAAATGAAACTTCTCCACTCCTGCATAGGTCGCAGTCTACCGATGTAAAATCAAACGTAGACTGTTGGCTCCCAACGGCACACACGACTTTGGCTATGTTACCATAGGTCGCAGTCTACCGATATAAAATCAAACGCAGACTGTTGGCTCTCAGCGGCACACACGACTTTCGCTATGGTCTGCTGTAGATCGCAGTGACATCGAGTTACACCATCGTCACAGCATAACCCAAATGCCTCTGTAGGCATCAGCGTCCCTCGACTTTCGCTACACACTACTCATAATCCTCAAGAACTAGTTTTGTCCGGACTCCTCACAGGATCAACTTTAGAACCCCCTTAGGGTTCAAGGCAGTACCAGCCTATGGCACTCCTGAGAAGTTCATTTCAAGGGAGCGCCTTTTTCTGCAGAGTCATTTTCAAAACACTTTATACTACACACATATAGTATCCTCCAAATCATACATCTAGTATGATCTCATACAAAACTCCTTTACACAAAATCGATTATCCCAAAATCGATAATTCTAAACTAGACTTTCCAAATCCAATATTGATTTTACCCAAAAATCAAGAGCCTTTCCAAATCCAAAGGTTCCCAAAACCTTTTTCCAAAATCCTCATAAGATCCATTATATATATATATATATATATATATATATATATATATATATAATTTTTTAAAAACTTTGGATCATTTCAAACTTGTATAAAATTCCTTTTATACTTTAAACACCTTCAAAACCTTTTCCTTCCGGCAATAGGTTCAACAAAGGGAGATTTATCTTATATAAACAAGATATATAACTTTGTTTATTCCAAATCAAATATTCAAATTTGATTACTCTTATAAAGTTATTAACCATATTTTCCTTTTACCATAGAAATATCCAATTTCCACTTTGTTCCATCATATATTTCACAAAATATACTTTTCATTTCAAAAACCATTTTATAGTACTTATCCACAAACTTTCAATATTAACTTCATTCCAATCCGTACGATGTACACATATCATCCGTACGCAATATCAATTTGATCGCTCACTCGATCACACAAATTCACTTCCGAACTAGTATTGTCCACCCGACTTCCTAGTGCGGACTCAGATCTGGTTTCTTGATCAGAAACCGTCATTCTCCTTACATAGCCATAACTATGATAGAGAATATCCAGAACCAATCAATAATCCATATCCAAGTTCGCCATCGGAAATCGAGTGAAAATCCCAACTCGGATCGATATAACTATCTCGAAATTCTATGCTCGAATCTGGATCAAATCACTATACGAATAGAATAATATACGTACATCCTACGTATCTAACTTCATTGATTATTAGCCAACTAAAATCCCTTTTGATTCATCCTCACTTCGATTTTATTCACTTATTCACATTTTCCTTAGTCCCCATTTAGATTATCACTTCAATTCTTACCTCAGTTGGGTATTTAATCAATAACAGTTTGAACTCCGGCCAGTTTATATTTAGTAAATAGCTTGAAAATTTTAAAAATAGATAAGTAGTCGAAAAATAATTATTAGTTTGTAAAATAGTTGTAAAATAGTTATGTATTGATAAAATAGTTATAAAATAGTTGTAGATTTTTTAAATAATTGCAAAACAATTGTAAAATAGTTAAATACTTCCCAAAGTAGCTATAAAATAAGTATAAGATAGCTTTGGGTTTAATAAGAAAGGTTGTATATATAATAAATAGCTTGAAAAAATAGATTTGTACTAAACAATTTATTTTGAAAAATAGTCCAGAGTCGAACTATTCAATTCCCAACCTCCATTTCCAATCAATTTAAATTTCCACTTTCATTTAAACTGACTCGATTCCAATTTAAATAAGTTCAATTTTCAAAAAAATTCAAATCAAATTCCATTTGATTTTAAACATGTTCACTTTAATTACAATTCTAAATTATTCAAATTAATTTAGACCAATTTCAAATTGAATCCAGTTCAATTCCAAATCATTCAATTTCTATATGAGTTAATCCCAATTCCCATTTGAATTTGAACTCGTTCAATCTTCAATTTTTTATCTCAAATTAGTCCAATTCAAATTTTCATTTGAATTTTATACTTATCCATCTTCAATGCTAATTAATTCAAACTAAATTCAATTTGAACTAACGAAATCTAAATCTCAACTTTAAACCATCTCGAATTATATAAATTCGAGTTAAATTTTCAAATGTTGATTTAACCCTTTAAATCAAATTAACCTTTATTTTTAAATCAATAATCCAAATCTTTAAATAATTTATTCTGAGTCCAATTCTCAAAATTCCATTTTAAATTATCTTTACTTAACTTATTTCAAAGTTCAAATGAGAGTTCAAAACAATTTTATCTTAAAAATTCAATTTATTACCCCGTTTTATTTTCCAGTTTTAAAACCAGTTCTTAATCAATTTTAATTTACAAATTCAATTCTTAACATTCAAATTTTCAGTCCAAAGTAATTCCATATCCTTAATTTCAAATTAAAGTTTAATTTCCCTTTTATCGGATACATCACCACACTTCATTTCTCATTCATTTAAACAAATCCAATTCACAATTTAAGGATTATTAATAACAATAGGATGATATCATCTAATTTATTTTAAAAAATCCTTCCATTTCCAATTTCGAGATCTCAAACCCATTTTGAGATCACACAAATTTCCAATTCAAATTTTAAATTTCACATTAATAATCTTATAAGTTCAAAACTTATCTTCTTGGATATCACATCTCATTTCAAATTTAAAACTCAACATTTAGAGTTTATTTCAAACCATTTCTGATATTATGCATATTCCTCATATATACATATTATTTCCTTTACACATTAAGTTATCCTTAAATTTTAAACCACCTTTGGTTTTTAATTCAAAACAAATTCCTTTAAATTTTCAAACAATACTTGTTAGAAATATGACCCTTTTATTTAAATACATTTATCATTTCTTTATCACTTTGAAATAATTTTCAAATTCTGGACCCAGATTTAAAACTTCATAATTTAGGTCATCTCCGGTTCAAATTTATAAGTCATATTTACCTAAATGTTTTACTTCCCTAAAACATTTCATTTTGCTTACTCATTAATACATATCTTATTTATCATTTATGATAATAACCAAGATTATCGTATCTGAAAACTAATTCATTATTATCTTATTCTGAAATTCTTCTTGAATTCAAGATTTTAATTTTAGTTTGAATCCATTTCAAACTTACCTTTATTTAATTTCAATTTGGTTGTATTTCTATTACCATTTAATTTAATTCAATAATTTAACAACCAATTACCCTAATATTTATTAGAAAGAAATATTGTTTTATATATCAAAATATAATCTTATATAAAATCATTTACCTTTAAAATCATTTAAAAACCTTTATATAAGAAAAAAGTACGCTCTCTTATATATATACACACTCAACTCATTCTAGGGTACTATTGACCCTATCTTTAATGAGTAATCCCACCAGAGCCAAGGTTCTCGCTTAACCTTTCAGCTCTGATACCAACTGTAACGACCCGAAATTTTTGATCCCGAAAATTCCATATGGTTAGGAAAAGAAGAAAGAAACATAAAACACAACATAAATTCTCACATTCGCAGCGGTTCAAAATATAATATCAATAGTAACAGTTTACAAAAGAATACTATATCTGTCGATTACATTTTAATACATCAGAGTTATACATATATACAGACACTGATATACACAATTATCATGCCTCGTATATACAACAATATAATACAGCGGAAACACTCCGTACGTTCTTGCCATCCAACTCGCCTCATGAGCTCCAAAACGTCCTTACCTGAAAATCTATAATACTCGATCTGACCCGAGCATTACATGAAAGTAACACCCGGGTCAGGCTGGAAACCAGCGTGAGTAAACCCAACTAACATGGAATACAACAGCATAAATCTTACATAAAACCCGGGGTAACTTGTATCAATTTATAACTTCGCAAGTCGTTATAGACATTACTTACATCACACATCAATTTCAAAGTACCAAACTTAGACTAAATGGTTCAATTCGCATAAACCATTCCATTTCAGCCTATTGATTTCACATATCAATTTTAAAGAAATCGAAGTGGTTTCGGGTATTTACTACTACCCGACTCCAGTCTCTTCGAGTTCAATACCCTCTTAACCCAATTACAATTCAATTTTAAATACAAGATGTCTCTTTTTACAATTTAATTATCCTCAAATAATTTCATTCATTAATCAATCCTGATTTATCACATTAGTAATTACTTCCCTTAATTACTTATATCCATCAAATCAACTCCTTGATTAATTACATTAATCTTTTAATTACATTGAGTAATGATCTCTTAATTACTTCCCTTAAGTAATTATCCTTTAATTACTTTCCATTAAGAAATTTCCTTTTAATTAATTACATCCGGTAATCATCCACTCATTACTTCACTAAGGAATTACACCCCATTAATTACCTTAAGTAATTATACTTAATCTTTAATTAATTATATTTATTAATCACCCTTGATTAATCTCATTCTGTAATTACATTACTTAATTAACTTCCCATAACTCTTATTAGTCGATTCTTAAATTAGTTACACTAAGTAATTAATTATTAATTACTTCTACTAAGTAATTATTCTTCATATTAATTACACCAGGTAATTAACCCAAACCACTTCCAATCTTCAATTAATTACACCCTGTAATTACCATTACTAATTACTTCACTAAGTGATTACACTTTATAAACCTCATTAAGTAACTATACTCAATCCCATCATCAAGTGGTTATTTAAATTAATTAAACCAATTAATTAACTTAAACTAATCATATTAATTAATAATTATAATTAATAAATTACCTTAGTGATTATCCATAAGTAATTTACAAATTAATTATCTTAATTTAACTATCTTAATTTATCATCAAAGTTACTAGTTAATGATCTTTATATCAATTACAATCATTAACAATTCATCAATTACTTATACTTATTTTATTTAAACAAAATAATTTAAATACTAAATATTATTATTAAAAATCATTGGAGAACTAATTCGAACTTATTTAATAAATAAATTCTTATTCTTTGAACTTAATTATCAACTCCTATTAAAAACTTATTCAATTTTTAACATCTTAAACTTTGTATCCTTATGTTTAATAAAACCCACTTTATAATTTACCATACTTAATTCAATCTTCTATCTAAAACATAGTCTTTACTTGTTTTAGGAAACTGGATTCTGCCTTTATTAGAATTTCTTTAAACAATACAAGTTTATTACAAAAACTTAAACTGGCAACTAACAAAAAAATCCGAGTCCTACGCGTTTCTTCCCCGAGTCGAACACTCTAGTCTTGAGCCATACGTACCCCTCACCTCTTCGGGTAAAACACGCGACGTTTTCGAGCAAAACTTCGATCTACCCTGAAGTCCAACAACAGCGACAAATATACACGTGTGCATGGTGCACGGCGAACCACTCAACGCCGACCAACTGCGAAGCCTCCCACACATCACCGATGACTTCGCCAAACCTTCCCATCGTCCAGATCTCACCATTCTTTCTCGAATTGAATCAAGCAATTGAACATCCCAGACCCAAACCATCTCGACCATAAAGGTGCTCACCACGACGATCCATGAGACCGTAAACCACGTCCCTCTGTCATCAGTCTTGTCACTGACCCACACAACCGTTCCAATGCTCGCAAACATGTCTGATGCGACAATGTCGTCGAGAACGCCTCGGAACTCCACACAACCGAAAGGCACAATAAACCCTAGATTATCAATTTCCGACCACCCTAGCCATCGTTAAACAACTTCGACAATTTTATCATGTTCGACAACCCATAAGCCATTCTTGATCACAATCCCGAGCTTCATCTCGGCATAGATCATCGGTAGTCGTCGAAAATTCCAAAACTGAACAGCTCAGTTTATCACACTAAATCCCAAATTAAAAATCATGATTTACGTCCCAAAAATCATCATTTGCAATGATAAACCAGTTTATGAATTCAATTCAAGAAATTAAAACATTTGATTTTCTGATTTAAATTTATTCTTACTGTGATTTCTTGTTTTTCGAAGATTATACTTGTTATTTAAACTTAAAAATATTTTTAAAAATCGATTTTAGTTATTACTAACAAATTTTCTTCAGGAATCATCACATAATACTGATTATAAAATGGGGTATGAATTTTTATAGTGGATTGACGAACCAGAAAATATAACAGAGCCTGTTATATAGGTACACAGTCATGAATATCAACAAAACAGAACAAATCGATTTTAAATACATTCATGCAACATATATTTCATATCAGAAACATATTTAGTTTATTGTATGAACCTGGATAACAATCTTAAGTTTTATATAGGAAATGATTACTAACCTTCTGAAAGAATCAGAGAAGTCTGGGTCTTCTTTGGAAATTTAAATTTGCTTCTTGTTCTTGATTTAAATTGCTGCTAGAATTTCTTTTGCTCTTCTTATTTAAGACTTGAATTTGAATCTTGGTCTGCTTTAGGTAGTTGTTGTTGAGATGAATTTTACATGCCTTGATCTAGCCTGATTACCTTAATTTCTGGTTTGATTAAGTTTCCAGCATTTTGTTTACTGGTTTGTTACAAGCTTTGTATTTTTTTCTTTCTTACTTTTGGTTCGAATGAATGAAAAAAATGGCAAGTGGATGTATATAAGGAGTATAGGCTGCAGTACACAGCAAGCTTCTTTATACATATATACATTTTGAATGTTCTCGAATGATATAAACATGATAAGGATATGTGTAGGTATATGTAGAGAAGTGGCTGTCTTCTACCGCAAGCTTCTGTTTGCTTTTTCTTTCGTTTTGTTTTCTTTTGGTCAACAATTCCTGATAAGATTTGATGTATTGAGAGCTTGAGAGGATATGCATTAAATGCTATGTCCCCTTGTAAACATATCTATGTATATATATCTACATTCTATATGTATTGTTTTACATCACATACATACATCATATGTATATTTCCATTTTATCACTTCCACCACTTCATTTATCATATATACATGCATACTTACTTATGTATATTTATATTTGAACATCATAAGACTTGTCTATATGTTTATCTTTATATATAAATATACTTGAATTCAATGTTTATTTAATTTGCAAATCCACATATAAATTAAATATCTTTAATTATCAGAAATTTATTTATTTGATTAATAAATATTAATATTCCAAAAATAAAATCAGTTAATTTTCCGATTAATAGACGTTCAAGAACCCTGGTCGTCACATCATCCCAAAAGTATTTCATTTAAATCGATTCAAGTCCGAACAATATTTGTCACATTTGAATACAATTTAAATGCGGATCGATGTTGCATATCGATAAATGTATTTATGACTACTATATATATACAAGTTATTTAATATTGTTTAACCCAAATCAAATAAATTTTCTTAATTAATATTTCAGAAATTTAAATTAATTTATAATAATTATAGTTTAATTAAATTTGGTGGTTATATGAGTGTTCAACGTTTCGGTTATGTGACTTTTAGATGTAAATTTGATCAGCGGTTAATATCAAAAAATTTGGATATTAATATTTGCACGTCACATAGAAAGTGGTGTGACATTATAGTCAAATTTATCATTTACTTGGCATCAGTAAAATCTAATTTTACGTTATTAAGCGTCTCTAGGCAGTGATGATTATTTAAATCAACTCACTTTGTCAAAACTATATTACTTTAGACTTAAGGAATTTGGTAATGGTCAAAATTCCAATATCGTCAATATTCAACTCCACAGTCCAAAAACAAAATGCTTGGTTCAATAATAACAATTATTATAAATCAAATTGCTCTGGCCAAAGACTTTGACTTTAAGTTAATTCCAGTTGACCGTGATACTATCCTCATATAACCGAGGAGAGAAATTCTCTCGTAAATGGTATTTCACTTCCAATGCTTCCAGTTTACCCAACCATAGTTATTCGATGAATGTCATGCCATGATTTAACTATAATAAAAGTGGAGCTTCTACATTGAAGATTAGTAGTATTCTCAAGCCAAGAGAACTGTGTAATTTTGTCACATCTATATTTTCTATTTGACCTTAGTTATATTAAAGAATAAAAACTATCGAGTGAGTCATTTCATAGTTATCCAATAACTATCTGGAAGTAACCCGTTGGTACTCCCAGCAGTCATGAGTAATACACTGTCTAACGTTTGGGCAACATTACATACTCTAGTCTAAATGGATGCACCGACATCCAGTCTCGATATATCTTGACTGGAAATATTTACAATATTATATTTCATTTTCATTTTGGTAAATCATTCATGGTTACAACATTTATAACTACTGTTATAAAACATGCCATTTGAGGATTTTCTTTTTAATATACTTTAATTAAATTAATCAATTAATATAACGCATTATACCAAATATACAATATAAAGAAAACATATTTTATTTTGAACAAGATTGGTTATCAGTTAGATATATGCAACAATTACATGATTGGCTAGGGCATACCCCAACTCTATCAATCTCCTACTTACACTTGGAGCCAATTATGGAATCTCTACCTTATCCCTTTAACAAGTTTGATGTAAATTAATCGAGTTAGATCCTTTGTGAATGGATCTGCTATGTTGTTTTAATTATCTAGTCTAACAATTAACTCTCTCCAATGCTGATAAACTACCTTTATCATATGGAACTAGTCGGAGTATGTTTCTCGACTTCTAGCGAGCTCTTATCATTACATTGTTATCGTATAACAATCTTGTAGTATTCTTAATACTTTGGAATCACCTCTAGCTTAGTTATAAATTTATGCATTTATATTTATACATTGCTTTTATCATGGCGCTATTCAAGGCGATGTGCATAGCCTTTTCATTGAATCGGGCTGAATGTTTCATTTGAAATTTCCAACTTAAAGCTTCTTAATTCAGATTTGAATATGAATTTAATATTAAATAATATACTCAATATCACTCATGTAGATTGAGTTTGTACACTCCTTCATAAGGATTTTGTTATTTCTATAAACGATTCTCTAGTATTTCGTAAATACTCTAAAATGCCATTTAGTGTTCTTAATTAGTATTTGATGTATACTCCATGCATCAAATACATCAACAAATTATGATTGTAGACAATAAAGCATATATGATGATTTCTATTGTCAATACATAAAGAAACAATCTTACATGTTTCATTTTAAACATTTAAGTAAGGTTTTTTTGCATATCGTTTAGGATATTCCCAACATTCTTTTATACTTATTATAAAAGATATAATTTACAAATCCAATATTGAGTATTAAACAACCAAATTATTACTGATTTTAACATAAGTACATCGTTACTAATCAGCGGTATGTTGTTTACTTTAGTCTAGAAATATCTACATACGTTTTTAATAATTCTTTGTAATGACATACGTTTCCTTTGCATTTTGATATAAAATCAAACTATTCGATATTTTTATCAAAATACTTATTTGATAATGATGCTTAAATATTGATACTTTCATATCATTTCATGGATCATATTCGAAAACCGCAGACTGAACATCATCCCACTGAATTCGAGACACTTTTGTTGTTATGTGCAAATAGTGTATTCTAATTCATTGTTTAGAAATTTTCATTTCAACACATATGTACCAAAACGCAAAGTCATACCAAGCGACAATCTTATGAGCAAATCTGAATTCTCTTAAGCATAATAAATGACGAATCTAGTACGCTACTTTCGGCAATTGAAATTTATAATTTCATTCATATCAATATGGCTCATTTTATTCTAACTACATTAGTCTTGCCCTTGAAGACACATTCGCGGCCGGTGGATCATATCCCTCCATTTACAACTACAAAAATCATATTTTGATAACGTACTTGGAACACTTATGGATCTGTGATTCATGTCATATGGAAGAGTTTAATTGACAACCGAGGATTATCCATTCTCGATATTGATAAGAAACTCATAGTTTCACTTCAATGTGTGAAATTTTTTATTAGATTTTTTAATGCATTGCGTTCATTTAGGTTAGATTAATTTCATTTCATCCTACATAATCAGTTTCTTCTTTGGATGTATCAATATCCATTCTACTACAAATAATTTCTAAAGAAAATTCCATCTCTACGAAGCTGACGATTGTTTCTCAGTGTAGTGGAACAAGTATTTATATACACTTTATGAATTGCCTTATATATAAAACTATATTGGTCACCATAACAAAATACCCATTTTGCAATTAGTAGTGCCAGTTGTAATAGGCTTTTAATAAGGGCCATGCAATCATCATAATATGTGAAGTTGTAATAGAGTGGTTGCACCTTGCAACTGTTTTCGACCGTTTACAACAACCGTTGTAGTAAATGTTTATTACAACTGGTTTTTGCCCATTGCAATGTGGTCTTTTACAACTGTTTTTGCCTATTGTAATTGCTTATTTTACAACTATTTTTGCCAATTGTTAAAAAAAATTCAAATGAGAAAAAATATATAAAACCTGCTGTAAAACACCTATAAATTAAAAACTAATATGCAGTCGAAACCAAAATACTATACTAGTAACAATAACATTCATTCATATTTACTGAAAATAACAAAAAAGATCGATATAAAGATTCATGTATTTACACCATTCATAAAGTCGTGACATAGTTACTAAACATCGTATTCAAGCCTAAATTGATATAAATATGTAGTACATAGATTTAAAATCTAGATCGAATGACATTGAACCAGACCTTGAACCATAATACTTTAGCATTGAAAATATATATTAATGTTATCTAAATGCCTCTTGTGGTTGATATCCAGCATCCTTTGATCTTAATCTGACCCTTTACTTCCAGCTTGTTCCACGATAAAACTCATTAGAGTATATTCATATAGCAATCTCAGTTTACCGTTCTTGCTCTTCTTATCTCTTGGATATCCATAAATTCCTCCATGTATAATTGTTCTATGAAAATCACCAACTAAACTCCCAATGTACCTATAAGCAAAAAAGTGTACATATAAACAAACAAAGGAGAGTGCAAAAGTATGTATATAGTTAAAATACTTGGACATAATTTACCTAACTTTAAACATTATATATATCTTCCAACACATTTCCAATGGATGTCCTCCTCTATTCTCATAACAAACTAATTTGTACCAATGGGCATCTTCATCCTGCTACTTTAAACATCATTGCATCAAGTGTGCGGTACTAATGCCTTCAATGTACGTTTGTGCGTCGGCTATAAATTTGAAGTAATAGAATGTTCGTAAATCTAACCATTCCTTTTCAAGTATCATATGGAATGAGTTCTTTTATCAATGAACCTTGCACTGTGTGATATTTCTTAAATAGAGTTCCAATAGAATTGAGCTGTTGAACATAATATAAACTTCAGAAGTACTTAAATAACATATGAAATGTTGCTTATATATTAACATATTACAAGAACATGGAATACCAAATGAAGTTTGATGGGTATGCCAACTCACTATGGCATACACAAGATTATTGTTGGTATATGGCATGTTTTAGATAGCTTTTGAAAGTTTTTTACCTGAACTACTTCCAACAAGCAATGGTTGAAATATCAATTAGAATGGAAAAAGGTCAAACTTAAATAGATTAAGAGACATCTTGAAAACATAAAGGAGTTTCAAATTATATCTATCATGTACACATGCATTTTCCTCTTATGTAAATACTCTATTTAGTTGACTTCTTGATTGATGTGTCAACATTAATAAAAAATAAATAAAATGTGTGTGAGACAAGCATTAAATTTAATAACTAAAAAATACGCAACTTTATAAGTAATGGGGAACCGTTAAATTTGAATTCTTTATAGTTTCTTGTTTAGGAGCAGTTGGTTCTTTAAAGTTTGAACCATTCACTGCATTTCTCCAATTTATTAAGAGTATTTTTATAGTAGTTTTCATATATTTCTTCTACGTGGTCCCTAATGATTTCGATAGGATAGTGCTATAGGCACCATTTAAACAAAATTATTAAATAACAAATTTCGATAAGTTATATAAAGATAATAACATAGATTTGAATGTAACTGGATGAAAATTGGATGCTCAGGTAATAACTGTTAGGAACTGAGTTGATGATGTTTTGATGACAACAACCTTATATAGTTATTATACTTTACTTTATAAAATATATATACTAACATTTCCATATATATATATAAATGTATGTATGTATATGTATATAGGAAGTATATGCAGGTATTATCGAAGACTGATCAGTATAAAGACTCAAGCATCAAAATGAAGATTAGAGATTCAAGATTCAAGACTCTAGAGAATCAAGATTTCAAGATCTCAAGATAAGTGTCTAGTATTTTGTTAAAACTTCATGATAGCACTCTCATCTTTCTTCCAATTTTCTTTTGGGATGGAACCCAATTTCTGTCGAAACCAGTGGCTTACAAACCCATGCCAAGTATCTTACAAACCTACGACAAGCGGCTTACAAACCCACGAAAATCAAAATCGTTTAAACTACTTTGTACAAGTTCTCGAGTCCTATGGAGGAGCTCTGTAGGAAGGTTCTTGCAATTTCAGTTTGAATAGATTTTTCAAAATGTTTTTAAATCTGTTTTCAAAATGTTTTAGCTTTCAAAATCATGTTTTCAAAAATGTTGTCAAACTTTGTTTTAGCCTTGAAATATTCCTCCATTCTGATTTTAAAAAGTTCTATTTTTAAAACATCAAAACTTATTCTGATTTTAAATATTACTTATATAATTGACGGTCTATATCAATTCTATATATATATATATATATATTTAAAATAATGTTTTATATTCATTCTCTATCTCAAAATATTGTTTACACACTTTATTTTGCTTCAGAGAAGTTTCAACTTGTTTTATATTCAAATGATTTTACAAAACAACATCTCTACAATTTTGAACTGAGGGATGTCGACATAAGGGGATACCCCATGTCGACATGGTAACAGTTGGATTCAAAATTCAAATTTCAAAGGAAGCGTACATTCGTTCAAAAACCTTTCGCCAATGGTTATGACTGTTGTGCATCTATATAAAGGCTTCCAAAAGGAATTTTTTTAACAACTACTTTCTTATTTTCTTCACTCTTTCTTCTCCACCATTCCATATCCATAAAACTTCATATTTTCAAGATCGTGCCATCATTCTGCCAAATTCTCAATAGGAAATCATTTAGATACTCTCTCTATTTGATTCTCCATCATTCTACTAAAGGTCAAAGTGCTATTCAGAGTTATAGGATTAATTTGTATTCGAAAAGTCCATAGAGTCTATCCATTCAAAAGGATTGTTATTAAGAAGTATTAGGGTGATCCTGTGTCCCGTAAATCAAGAGATTTTACCCCAGACTCGGAGATAGGAGGGTTCCTCAAGGCCTTAGAAATTGAGGGTTGTAATTTGGATATTGGCTTATAAAAATCTGTACAAGGATATTGCCTTGGTGCAGGACTGGATGTAGGAGGATTCCGAACCAGTATAAAATCTGGTGTGTTCTTTCCTTATACTTGCTTTACTTTACTATTTTCATTTGTTATATGTTCTGTGATCATTCTGTGTTAGAATTCTGTTTAGATTTGTGTTGAAAGTTTTAATTTAGTCATATAGTTCATATATTCTTTAAAACACTATTTACCCCCCTCTAGTGTTATTTCTGCCTTAAGATCCTTAATCTGCATCCCTAACAATTGGTATCAGAGCATTGGTTTTCATTGTTTTCATAATCTGAAACTTGAAAAATACAAAAATGGCATTTTTGGAAAATTATGTTAAAACTGTTTTGAATCTATGCATTTCATCAAAGTATCAGAAGTCTGCATATAGTTATTTTGAAAAATCAAGTTATCTACCGAATTAGTGTGTTATGCAGGGACAGACATGTTATATGGCTTTTGACGAATCAACACCCAATGGACAAACTGTGCAAATTTAGAAAGATAAATGGATACTTGATAGTGGCTGTTCGAGGCACATGACTGGAAATCCCGAGATACTCAAGGACATTACTTATCAAGATGGTGGATTAGTCAATTTTGGTGACAAAAGGATATGAGGTTGGCGTCGGCAATGTCGGTAACTCTAAAACTTTACTTATTTCTGATGTTTTATTAGTTAGGAACTTAAAACATAATCTGCTTAGTATAAGTCAACTTTGCGATAAAGGTTTTAAAATTAAATTTGGAAAAGATAAATGTCACATTGAAGATGATAAGTCTAATATAATTTTTGAAGGTATTAAGAAGAAAAATATTTATATCCTTAGTATGAAAATTTCAAATGATAACCTATGTCTTTTGGCTAATACAAGTGACCCTTGGATTTGGCATAAAAGATTTGGCCATTTGAATTTCAAATTATTATCTAGGCTATCAAAACTTGACTTAGTTAGAGGTTTACCTAAGTTAAACTTTAAAGTAGATAGTATTTGTGATGCTTGTCAATTAGGAAAACTTAAGAAAAGTTCATTTAAATTAAAAGATGCTATTTCTACCTCTAGTCCTCTAGAATTACTTCATTTAGATTTATTTGGTCCATCTCAAGTTCAATCAATTAACCATAGTAAATATGTTTTTGTTATAGTAGATGATTATTCAAGATATAATTGGAAATCCTTTTAAAACATAAAAGTGATGCTTTTGAAATATTTAAAAACTTTTCTAAAAGAATTCAAAAACAACATTCTTTCAAAATTAAAACTATTCGAAGTGATCGCGGTGGTGAATTTGAAAATGAAAATTTTGAGAATTTCTGTACTCAAAAGGGAAATACTCACAACTTTTCATTTCCAAGAACTCCATAACAAAACGGAGTAGTAGAACGTAAGAATAGAACGATTCAAGAGTGTGCTCGTACAATGCTTTCTGATAGTAATTTACTTAAATATTTTTGGACTGAAGCAGTTGCTACAGCATGTTATATATTAAATAGAATTTTAGTTAGACCATTAACAAATAAAACTCCATATGAATTACTTTATAATAAGAAACCTATAGTTCATTATTTTAAAGTCTTTGGGAGTAAATGTTTTATACTTAATACAAATGATAATTTAGATAAATTTGAACCAAAAGCTGATAAAGGATTCTTTATTGGCTATTCTAATAGAAGCAAAGCATTTAGAGTTTTTAATTTTAAAACTAATACTATTGAAGAAACTATGCATGTATCTTTTGATGAAAATCTTAAAGATATTGTACAAATAGATGATGAAGAAGATTTTATAAATTTAAATCAATCTAATGAAACTATTAGTGAAATAAATCAACCTAATAAGAGATTTAAATTATCAAAAGATCATCCTATAGAAAATGTTTTAGAAAATATTGAATCTGTAGTAAGAACTAGAAATCAATTAAGTAGTATGAGTAATGTAGCCTTTATATCAACAATTGAACCTAAAAATCCAAAGGAAGCATCGTCTGATGATTCATGGATTCTTGCTATGTAAGAAGAATCGAATCAATTTACCAGAAATGAGGTATGGGAACTTGTTCCTAAACCTGAGGATAAAAGTATAATTGGAACTAAATGGGTTTATAAAAATAAAATGAATGAACTCGGTGAGGTCGTAAGAAATAAAGCTCGTTTAGTCGCGCAAGGTTATTGTCAAGAAGAAGGAATTGACTATGATGAAACCTTTGCCCCCGTAGCAAGATTAGAAGCTATAAGAATTCTACTTGCTTTTGCTATTATAATAATTTCAAACTATATCAAATGGATGTTAAAAGTGCTTTTCTAAATGGTTTTGTAAAAGAAGATGTTCATGTTGAACAACCTCCACTTTTTGAAGATAATAAATTTCCAAACCATGTATACAAGTTAAAGAAAGCTCTATATGGTCTAAAGCAAGCTCCTAGAGCCTGGTATGAAAGGCTAAGATCTTATTTACTTCAATCTGGTTTTGAAATTGGTAAAGTAGATACAACACTCTTTATTAAAAGAAATAATCAAGATATTCAACTGGTTCAAATATATGTAGATGATATAATTTTTGGATCAACGAATAACATAATGAATAAAGAATTTTCAGATATAATGACTAAAGAATTTGAAATGAGTCACATGGGAGAATTAAATTTCTTCTTAGGGCTTCAAATTAAACAACTAGAAAATGGAATCTTCATAAGTCAAGAAAAATATGCTAAAGACTTAATCAATAAATTTGGTTTAAGCACCTCTAGTGGGAAACCAACTCCAATGTCAAAAAATGTAGGTTTAAGTAAAGAAGATAAATCAAAAGATATTGATCAAACTTTATATAGGGGAATGATTGGTTCGCTACTCTATATAACAGCGAGTCGTCCTGATATTATGCATAGTGTTTGTCTCTGTGCAAGATACCAATCACAACCTAAAGAAACTCACTTAAAAGCTGTTAAAAGAATTTTAAGATATGTAAAATACACTTTAGATTATGGTTTATTTAATTCTAAAAATAATACTTTTGATTCAATATCATATTGTGATGCTGATTATGCTGGTTGTAAATCAGACCGAAAGAGTACAAGTGGAACTTGTCACTTTCTAGGACATTCACTGGTTTCCTGGTTCAGCAAGAAACAAAATATTGTTTCCTTGCCAACAACTGAAGCAGAGTATATATCTGCTGCTCTGGCCTGTTCACAAGTCATATATATGCAACAAACTTTAAAAGATTTTGGAATTAACATAAGTAAATCACCAATATATTTTGATAATACTAGTGCAATAAATCTATCTAAAAATCCAACTCATCATGCTAGAACTAAACATATTGACATAAGACATCATTTTCTTAGAGATAATATAACTAAAGAAATAATAACTCTAGATTATATAAATACTGAAAAACAAATTGCAGATATATTAACTAAACCATTAACCGAACAGAATTTTACTAAATTTAGAAGAGAATTAGGCATTTGTTCAAAATCTGAAATCTAAAATAATATAATATAATAATCAATAAAAATTCAAAATAAAAATTACACTTTTTCTAAAGGACATGTCGACATGCCCCATTCCCTGATGTCGACATACCCAACAAAGATTTGAAAATAGAATTTCCCTCCAAAGTTAGTTATTTGGTTATTTATCTATTTATTTCGTTTTATCTCCTCTTTCTTCACTATATTCTCTGTAAATAACTTCTGAAACAATAAAATAATGGCCTCCTCTTCTACTAATGAACCCACTTCACCACATCTCCTCATTCTGGTCCATTTCAACGATCTACGCACGCTCGAGTGATCAAATTGCAAGAGAAGATGAAAGATATCCTTCAATTGTTGACTGAAATTCAAATAAGTCAACTTAGGATGGCTAGAGAACAACAAAGGCAAGGGAATATTATTAGAAATGTACAAAGATTCCTTATGGATATCCATACAAATCCTATTAATATTGAAGGCTCTTCACAAGCCATGGAATCAGAGGAAGAAGAACCTATGGAAGAGCCACAAGAAGACCAAGAGGAAGATCAACTTTTTCCTCAACCCGAAGTCCCTATAAATGAGGATGAGAGCGTTATTTGTGTTGGTGAGATCCTTATTGATACTAATGGAAACATAATTGAACAATGTGCAAACTTTTGCCTCCACTACCCCAATTGTTCGATTCATAAGTCTCCTATAGTTAAGGATCGCCATTAAAGCGTACTTTCTTTTTTATTCTTTGTTTTACATTGTTCTGTTTGTTCGTGTTTATGTATGTTCTTATATATGTCGTAATAACTAAAATGTGTTCACTTATACTCATTGTTTCGTGCTTGTTCTATACATATTATTTGTTCATACTAATCATTCTTGAATTCTTAAGTAGTTAATAGTTTTTGTTGATGACAAAGGGGGAGAAAGTTATAAAAATATATGTGCTTGGTGTAAGGGGGAGTTGTAGTTTTAAGAAGAAATCACGGAGCAAGGGGGAGTTATGGTATGGTAAGAATATTTATAAATAAAGGTTGTCATCATCAAAAAGGGGGAGATTGTTAGGAACCGAGCTAATGATGTTTTGATGACAACAACCTTATATAGTTATTATACTTTACTTTATAAAATATATATACTAACATTTCCATATATATATATATATATGTATGTATGTATGTATATGTATATGTATATGTATATGTATATGTATATGTATATAGGAAGTATATGCAGGTATTACCGAAGACTGGTCAGTATAAAGACTCAAGCATCAAGATGAAGATTAGAGATTCAATATTCAAGACTCTAGAGAATCAAGATTTCAAGATCTCAAGATAAGTGTCTAGTATTTTGTTAAAACTTCATGATAGCACTCTCATCTTTCTTCCAATTTTCTTTTGGGATGGAACCCAATTTATATCGAAACCAGTGGCTTACAAACCCACGACAAGTAGCTTACAAACCTACGACAAGTGGCTTACAAACCCACAAAAATCAAAATCATTTAAACTACTTTGTACAAGTTCTCGAGTCCTATGGAGGAGTTCTATAGGAAGGTTCTTGCAATTTCAGTTTGAACAGATTTTTCAAAATGTTTTTAAATCTGTTTTCAAAATGTTTTAGCTATCAAAATCATGTTTTCAAAAATGTTTTCAAACTTTGTTTTAGCCTTGAAATATTCCTCCATTCTGATTTTAAAAACTTCTATTTCTAAAACATCAAAACTTATTCTGATTTTAAATATTACTTATATAATTGACGGTCTATATCAATTATATATATATATATATATATTTAAAATAACGTTTTATATTCATTCTCTATCTCAAAATATTGTTTACACACTTTATTTTGCTTCAAAGAAGTTTCAACTTGTTTTAAATTCAAATGCTTTTACAAAACAACATCTCTACAATTTTGAACTGAGGGATGTCGACATAAGGGGATACCCCATGTCGACATGGTGACAATTGGATTCAAAATTCAAATTTCAAAAGAAGTGTCCATTCGTTCAAAAACCTTTCGCCAATGGTTATGACTGTTGTGCATCTATATAAAGGCTTCCAAAATGAATTTTTTTAACAACTACTTTCTTATTTTCTTCTCTTTCTTCTCCACCATTCCATATCCATAAAACTTCATATTTTCAAGATCGTGCCATCATTCTGCCAAATTCTCAATAGGAAATCATTTAGATACTCTCTCTATTTGATTCTCCATCATTCTACTAAAGATCAAAGTGCTATTCAGAGTTATAGGATTAATTTTTATTCAAAAAGTCCATAGAGTCTATCCATTCAAAAGGATTGTTATTAAGAAGTATTAGGGTGATCTTGTGTCCCGTAAATCAAGAGAGTTTACCCCGGACTCGGAGATAGGAGGGTTCCTCAAGGCCTTAGAAATTGAGGGTTGTAATTTGGATATTGGCTTATAAAAATCTGTACAAGGATATTGCCTTGGTGCAGGACTGGATGTAGGAGGATTCCGAACCAGTATAAAATCCGGTGTGTTCTTTCCTTTTACTTGCTTTACTTTACTATTTGCATTTGTTATATGTTCTGTGATCATTCTGTGTTAGAATTCTGTTTAGATTTGTGTTGAAAGTTTTAATTTAGTCATATAGTTCATATATTCTTTAAAACACTATTCACCCCCCCCCCCCCCTCTAGTGTTATTTCTGCCTTAAGATCCTTAATCCGCATCCCTAACAATAACATGAATTGGATAATAAAAGAAATTGTAAGGGACGATAAAATGCATGTTTATTTAAGGAGAAATAAAATTCATGATTTAAATGGTAATATAAGGAAATGAGGTGGGGAGTGATGAATATCTTTTGTTAAAATGCAACGAACTTATAAGCTATATTGATTACTATTAAAAATGTAAACTGTTGTTATTAGAAACTTGTTGATATTCCACAATGAAATTGAGTGCAATTGAATTTGTTGAGATCTTATAATTTTCAAATGAAATTAATGTGATGTAAGAATACACTGTTGTGTTAAAATATAAACAAATTAATACTTCATTTATTAACATTAAACCTTTTAATTAAGATAAAGAGAAACAAATTATAGTGAATTAATTTACATCAAATTGAATTAATTGACATTAATTTACCAAACATTCAATATGGAAATTTAATATTGAATTTATGGACATTAAATCTTTTAATAAAGGAAAACGTATGGTATATGATCGAGTCAATTTTAAATTATATTATTTTGAATTAAATTGAGTTTTTAAAATTTAAATTTAAATAACAAATTTGTGCCGTTGAGTATTAGAATTGATCAAATTTAGTTAAACGAATTTTTTTGTGAAAAGTCAAATTTTGATCAAACATAGTCAAATTTTGGATTTAAGTTGAAAATTTAAAAGTCTTAAAATTTGAATTTTATTGTTGGAAAAAATCCAGACAAAATTACAAAATGGATTCCACTTTTCGTTTCGTTAAAATCGGACTTTTAGAACTGTAAATATGTTGTTTACAGTGAAAAAATGGCATAAATATAAAGCATATTCCTTTGTCTATATTTATATAGGATCTCCTTTAGTATTTCTGCCGTATATTATACCATATTCTCTTTGTATTGCCTCTTGGACTTTCAAATGGCTTTTGGGCTCCTGGAATCCTAATGAACATCTAGATTTCTTAAAACTTTTCTCATTCCGCCGTTTAGTCAGTTCAGAAAGATATGTATGTACTTTCTTTTCTCTTCTTCTTCTCATTTTCCTTCTCTTCCAGAAACCTCTCTGTACTTCCGCTTTTCCTTCTCCTCAATTCCTAAAACTTAAACCCAAATCCAATCTCATTCCTCTCTCTCTTCTCTCTCTCTCCTCTCCTCTCCTCTTTCCTCTCTCTTTTGACTTTTATCTCTCCTTTTTCCCCTATGCCGAACCCTCTAGTTCTCTTTCCTCTTCTCTTAAGAAAAAAAGAGGAATTTTTTTTGCAAGGTATTGTTCATCGTGCTCGTGTCATCATTTGCTTTGGATCGTTGTTGCCTTGCGTTGGATCTTGGATTGGTTGTAGCTTGTGACTCTGCTCCATTCGTTGTAGTTATCATCTTCACTTACCATGAAAGGTGAGAACGTCACTAATGATTAATATTCTTATGTATAAGTAAATGGAATCATATGATGACATGTGAATTGTTGCTTTAGTTAAGAATATGTTATGTTAATTTATATGTTATTCGTGTTATGTTAATCTATATGTTTTACATGTTATATTAATTTATATATATTATACATGTTAGGCTAATTTGTAGGTTATGCATGTTATGTTAATGTTATACATGTTATGAAATTTATTGTCACATATGTTATGAAATTTATTGTCATATATGTTATGAAATTTTTATGTCATATATGTTATGTTAATTTATATGTCACACATGTTATGTTGAATTTTATGTCACATATGTCACATGAGATGTCGTTATATAAAAATGCTAGTTACATATATGTTATGCTATGAAAATGTTAGTCACATATATGTTATGTTATATAAAATGTTAGCCACATATGTGTTATGCTATAATACATGTTATGATATGTCACATGATATGTTTGCAAGTGATGTGTCACGTTATTTATTTATTTATGCAAATCACATTTTAAGTTCCTTTTTGTATGTTACTTAGGAAAACCCTGTGGTTCAAAAGATATATATCCGAAGATCTTATAAATTATGAAAAAATTGTTATGGGTTGAAATGATAGACCAAAGCGATTTTATTGATTTGGAACTATAATTTGGGATACGGGTTGAAATGATATATACCCAAAAATTTATGAGTTCAGGTTGAAATGACATATACACAAATCAATTGACCATATGGTAGAAAACTATATACGGACAACGTTGGTCCATTTAAAGTATTTTATAAATTCTAGAATATATTTTGATTTAATAAATTGATTTTTTTTAAATTTTAATTAAAAAGATTTATTATAAATTTTATTTATCGAAATAAAATAAAATATAAATTTAAAATTATATGTTTTAAATTTAATTTATAAGTCAGGGTTTTAAAAAAGTAAAATTTCAATTTTTTGACTTATGGTTTAATTTAATTTTTAAAATATATAATTTAATATTTGATTAGTAAAATATAAAATAAAGTATTTAAAAAAATATTTAGTAAAAGAACTAATATAGTTTAAAGGATTTGTTTAAAAATTTAATTTAATATAATTAATTTTATTGATTTTATAACAGCTTTAATAAATAAAAATAAGGAAAGATAAATTAAGATTAAATTGTAAATTTAATCTAATTAAATGAATTAAAATCAAATAGGATTATTTAATCTATTTGGTTATGGAATTTCCAAAGGTATGATGTTGAAATGTAGATAATTTAAGGTGATAGAAATTGTAAGTTGAATGTTTCAAAGCTAAAATATAATTGAAGTTGGATATTTCATTAATTGATTTAAATTGTAACTTAAGATTTTATTATTTAAAATGTTTTATAAAAATGACCACAGTGTGAAATAAGCATTTGGTTGTTAAAGAGACCGGAGTCGGATATTGTCATACTCTCTACCAATACCGAAAACCACTTTAACAACTGTGCACATTGTGGAGAATCCAGAATGAAGTAGGATGATTTGGCAAACGCTGCCGGAATGAAGTAAAAGAACGATGATGGATAGCCTTGACTTTCGGATCATAATTAAAATGACTAAAACAGGAGCCACGCCGGGCTAAGTGGGGTTGCTCTCCCTATCGAGCATGTTCCTTCGAAACCATATATATTACTTTGTGATTTTATTGGGTGCACCTTTGATTATGGGAGTGTCTCAAAGTGGACGGTAGTAGCTGTCATGCGTTACCACCAGTTCGGATCCATAAAATGGTAGTATCATATCCTAGGCATTGCCTCGCATGCCTTGTTCTATTTATCCTGATCGAGCCCATTACGACTTTGATCCGTATCGTACCTATGGAGTGCTCACTAGGTAAACTATTGGTTTGGTGGAGCTTACTGTGACCCCCCACCTCTATACCCACGCTAGCCAAGAACACTACGGTGTAGTGCTGTCGGCTAGCACGGAGAATAAGGCTGTTGAGGAGCGACCATCTGTGTAATTGCCTTGTGCGAGCACCGATATGTCAGATAGTAAAAACGTGCATTTTATTTCAGGAGGAAATCCGACATGCCGATGCAAACTCAAAGCTACTACACAGTGGCTATAATAGTCTAGGACAAAAATATAAAATAATAACACAGATAATATGAATGCGGAACATAGATAAAACATCAAGTCTCATATATATAATAACTGATATCAGTTACAATACATTTGACACGGTACATGTGATACAAATACAACAGTCGACTCAGGAAGTTATATATACAAGTACATTATCGACTAATATACATGAATACATATCAACCTATACTATGACACGACAACTCCAAAAGATATGAAAAGTCTTCATAGCTCAAGCAGCATCCCAAAGCAGAATATCTACAACCTGAAAATACTCGGTCTGACCCGAGTATTAAATTCAAAAGAAAATAATAGCCGGGTTAGTCTAATTCAAACTCAGTTATTAATGCACAGAAGCAATAATAATTAAATAACGAATAGATGACAGTCACAGAAATAAATTTACCTATCCGATTCTTAAATAAGAAATCAGATAACGGTAAATATAACGCGAACCAATTCAAACAATTGGAAACATCAATTAAAAGGTCAACACGAGTAGGGCTGCAGTATACGCACGCGTGTACTGCCTCGCCACTACAACATATGGAATACGAAATAGATCCATAAATCAAAAGCAAAAGAAATAACAATAAAAGCAGTACCGTGTGGCTGCAGTTCACGCTTGCGTGCACTGCCTTGCCACTACAGTGATGATGTACCCAATGAATACCGTGTGGCTGCAGTTCACGCTTGCGTGCACTGCCTCGCCACTATAGTGATGAAATACATGAAAGCTCAGTGCATCGAATGCAATACAAGGTCAAATCCAAGCTACGAGCTGGATTCAACACAATGTGCAGACGCAAATACAAAGCATTTGCCACAATGAAACTACAGTTGCAAACTAGTACAAAGACAAGAACATTGTACATGTCACAGCACATAAATATGTGAATAAGTGATACGAGAGAATGCATACACAAAGCCAATGCATTCCAGGACAACATAAATGACACAATACACAAGCAAATCCAATGCCAAATGAAGACGACTACATCAGGTGACGAACATGCACAGGTAAAGACTGCCCAAGCATGATGCAGTGATTTAATAGATACAACTTGAACAAAAGTGAAACAGAGTGGCACAAGAAACTGCCAACCAACCAGGTTAATGATGCATATTGACTCGGAACAATACATATGACAACATGTTACAGAGATGAATAACATGAAATGAAGTCTGTGTGTCAAAAGGTCAGAGGCAATGCAACAGGGGACAGAGTCGAGACTTTAACCCAAAACCGTACGCAAATTGAAACAGGCAGTGGCCACAATAACCAAGAAAGATATAAGTGCAGACAAGCTACATGAGGGCCAAACTTCAAGTCAAGCCGCAGACTGGGAGGTGCAGCCTCAACTTAAAGTTTAACAGTGCCAACAAACCAAGAATGTGTACCAGGCACAGTATGCAACTCAATTCAAAATAACAGGCAAAAACCAAGTAACATTACGTATGCAAATTCGAGGCAATAAGACCAACAGTGCAAACTCAAGTGGTTATGCAACATGAACACAAGTGAATGCAACTGCGACATATGACTTAAATATGTACGAAGGGTAATGCACCGTGAGGACTAACACGATAAAGCCAGCGACAAGGTTGCATGATGACTTGAGAACAGATGCATGAAGTACGCAGCATACATATATTGATGCATGTATGCAGTGAAAATCATAATGCACAATCGAACAAATAAATGGAACTGGGCAGTGCTATCGCAATGAAACTTATATTTCCCTGCCTCGAGTAATAAACATGGATCGATATCATGGGTAAAAGCATGCAGAATGGAACAACAAATGAAACATATTTAGGTATGCAATTAAGCGATGCTCGACGAATTCCAAACTGCACCTAAAACAACTGCTCGAATCAAACCGAAAGGAAACAAATGCAACAGTCTCAAAGCACCATCAACAAAAAGGATACAACAGAGAACCGAAGTCAGTGAGAACCCTGACTCCAAATTCGAACCAAATGCCAGAAGAAAACCAATAAGACCAAATAGAAACAAAGAAACTACTCCAGACCTCAAGTTTACTCAAGCCCAATAACAACAAGTTCGAACAATACCCAAGTCAAAGAGAAAGTCATGAAATCCCAATCAACTGTCACAAAAATGCCAAGGCCGACATTACACAAGTCAGTGCCCAAAATCGAACCAAATCAACTTCAATAAAAGTCAAGTTGAAGCATAGTATGGTCCACCAAACAAAAGTCCCCAAAATCAAGTGACTGAAGTCACAAAAATTGAAGCCGTGGGTGAATTGGAATCATCAAAAAATTTCGACATTCAAACAAAAATAAACAGTCGAACACGAGATGAATTAGATGTGAGTGAAGGGGACCACTCACCTTGTCGATGAATTGAAGCATCACAGAGACGCGCGACGCCAGAGCAACCGAGGGAAGACGAGCGAGCAACGAGATGAAGCTGCCATTTTTATTCTCTCATTTGTTTTAGGTTTTAGGGTTCGAATGAAAATGGGTAAAGAGGGGAGAACGGGTTGAATAACTGAATAAATGAAAAGGGACAGCATTCAATTTAACACGGCACCAAGTAAATGAAAACGTGGGCCAATATTCAACATTTAAAGCCCAACAGCATTTAACAGATTTTTCAAAAGAGTTTCAACTGGTTAAACAAAATTCCAAACAGCAATTTGCTAGGAAAAGCAATCGTCCAAAGACGATAAATAATCGGTACGAAATACCGGGTTGTTACAGACTCCCCTCCTTAAAGAAATTGCGTCCTCGCAATCACAAGGAATAAATGGATAAAAGGTAACAACCATAAAAGCATATCATCACAAAATGATGAAATTTGAAAATAAGAAGTTCACCATATAGAGCATGAAAGAGAAAGCCAGAACGTGTTTACTCGATGAATTCTCTGGATTCCAAAGTGAAATCCATAGAACTAGAGAACACTGAACTTTCACGAGAAGAACATCTTTATTTCGAAGGTGCTGAACCCCGGAAACATTGATGTGAATAGAATGTTGCTCAAAGTCAAATCTGGTGAAACTTCAATTTCTTCAATAATACCGGGCTCAAGAATAAAATCAGAATCCCTAAGGCATTTCCGTAGAAGGAAGACGCATGAAACACGTCGTGAATAACAGAAAATTGAGCCGGTAATAAGAGGCGATAAGCCAAGAAACCAATACGTTCAGTGATAGGAAATGACCCAATATATCGAGGCACTAACTTTCCCGACCGACTGAAACGCACAACACCTATCATAGGTGAGACACGAATAATTTGGAACAACAGCGTAGTACAATAACGATACGCCAGATGAATCAAAGCTTCATTAATTCGGAACGCCGACGTAGTACAAAAACAGTACGTCCAATGAACCGATCACCATAAAAGAACATCAGACGCAAGTCCATAAAAGGAATGAGACGAAGCTCAATAAAACGAAGTACATCGAAACGTCTGATGAACTTGGTAAAAAGATGATTCCATTCGGACATCATCAAAGAAACAACCACTTGTTGCCAACGACAAGTGCATCGGTAACACGATTTCCCCCTCCGGGAGTGTAAAGAATATCAAGATCATGAGATATAAGGAACTCGAGTCAACGTGGTTGACGCAAATTTAGTTCCTTACGAGAAAATAAATATTCCCAAGATTCATGATCAGGGTAGAGAACAAATTTCTCACCCAAAAATAATGATGCCAAATTTTTAAGAGCGAAATCAATACCACGAGCACTAGATCATGAGTGGCATATCTAGTCTCAATAGGTATTGATGATTAAGAAACACAAGAGACAGAACGTTCTCTTATGCAAGAGAATGGCATGCAAACCAATACGATTAGCATTGGTACAAACGATAAAGTCTTGGTTCCCTCGGGAATCACAAGAATAGAAGTATCGGAAAAGAGTTGTTTTAAATAATATTCTTTTTCGAAAAGCTAAAACTTTCGAAATTTACAATTTACTTTATGTAATTATCTTTTCAGGCAGATTTACATTTTAAAATTCAATTTACTGTGTTTGATTGTCTCATCAAAGCGTCTAGGAGATTCCTATCGATAACGTTGATCAAGCGCATCGACCAGAATTCTTAAAGCACTCAATGGGCAATACAATCACAAAATATTCGATTATCAAAAACGATAACCAGAAATCACAAATATTCAATTAACAAGTTCGGAATTAACCGAAATAGCAAACGCACATGTCCCATAACCAAGAGTTTTACTAAATCGTTTAATTCACTTCATCGTTTCCTTGAAGGTGCAAGAATTGTGTATTTTAAAAATAACATTTCACATTCTCAAACGGACAAGTTCGGAATTAAACGAATCAGTAAAAGAAAGGGGTCATAGTCCTCGATTTTGCTGAAACGTTTAAATCGCTTCCTCATTCTTTTGAAAGCGTAAACTGTAAAAATTTTGAAAACGATTTTTATTTTGAAACAATTTTTTAAAACACGTGATTAAAACAGCGATATCAGTAGCAACTTCGATAAGTGGATTTTCATTCATCAAAAATGTCACAAGAATCTTCTCAAAGATAGAAAGGGGTATCATACCCTAAACTTGTATTCATAACAAGTCAATGACATATGAATTCACCAATGCACAAAAATTGATAAAACTTATCAATAGAAATCACGAAAATTGGTGAAGCACAAATTCTAGAAATCTACACAAGAAATCCAGAAATCACAAGATGAGAGTATGAAAACTCGAATGAGAGTATGAAAACTCGAATGAGAGTATGAAAACTCGAATGAGAGTATGAAAACTCGAATGAGAGTATGAAAACTCGAATGGGAGTATGAAAACTCACCTACACGCGAGCATGAAAACTCATCAGCACATGTAACGCAAAGCGATAACGGGAGCATGAAAACTCACCTACACGCGAGCATGAAAACTCATCAGCACATGTAACGCAAAGCGAGAACGGGAGCATGAAAACTCACCTACACGCGAGCATGAAAACTCATCAACACGTGCAACGCAAAGCGAGAACGAGAGCACGAAAACTCACCTACATGCGAGCATGAAAATTCATCAGCACGTGCAACGCATAACGAGAACGGGAGCACGAAAACTCACCTACATGCGAGCATGAAAACTCACCAACACGTGCAATGCAAAACGAGAACGGGAGCATGGAATCTCACCTACACGTGAGCATGAAAAATCATCAACACGGGCAACGCAAAGCGAAAACGGGAGCACGGAATCTCACCTACACGCGAGCATGAAAAATCATCAACACGTGCAATGCAAAGCGAGAACGGGAGCACGGAATCTCGCCTACACGCGAGCATGAAAAATCATCAACACGTGCAACGCAAAGCGAGAACGGGAGCACGGATTCTACACGCGAGCATGAAAAATCATCAACACGTGCAACGCAAAGCGAGAACGGGAGCATGGAATCTCACCTGCACGTGAGCATGAAAAATCATCAACATGTGCAACGCAAAGCGAGAACGGGAGAACGGAATCTCACCTACACGCGAGCATGAAAAATCATCAACACGTGCAACGCAAAGCGAGACGCTATCTCATGGTTGCAAGCCATTAATTTTGACACACGAATGGCCCGATGACCGTGGGGCGCTACCCCACATGTGTGAGTCGGAATCACATAGATTGAGGTCTAGACTAACCAAAATTCAAAAAGGTATGTGTGAGTGGAATCACACAAGTGGTGTCTAGTCTAACCTCGCAAACAAAAGGAAAGTATGTGTGAATGAAATCACACAAATGGTGTCTAGACAATCCTCAAAGCCCAAGAGATATGTGTGAGACGAAATCACACCGATGAGGCCTAGTCTAACCGAAAAGCAAAAAGGTATGTGTGAACGAAATCACACAAGTGGTGTCTAGGCTAACCGAAGAGGTATGTGTGAACGAAATCACACAAATGGTGTCTAGCCTAACCAAAAGGAGACATCGCACATTGCTAGTCTAAATCATAAGAATGATCGTCATGATCAACGAGAAGTGTCAATTACACTAAGTTAATGAATATAAAAGTTTATCTTCATGTCCCATAACCACTTGCTTAACTTAAATATTTACGAACAAACTGTAATCTTCACTAATAAAATTGTCACAAGAGGTTCAATCGAATAAGTCCAAGAATTAACCGACGAAGCAAACGCAAGCATTTCATACCACTTGTTTTACTAAGCCGTTTAATTAGATTTCTCATCCGAGTGAGGTAAAGGCTTGTATATACTAGTAGATTAGAAAACGGTTTGAGAAAAAGATTTTTGTATTAAAAATAGTATTGAAAACATTTTGATAAAAGAGTTTTGATATTTACTACTAGTATTGAAACCTTTATATTTTTAAAGTGACAAATCACAAAAATGATTGTAGAAACAATCAATCACAAGAATTCACATACGAAGACGTGAATAGAATCCAAAGAAATCGATACTGAATTCATCGAAAGGTATGTTCACAAAAATCCCAAAGAAAAGGTCATCAAAGTTGCTAATAAATGATAGCAACAAATCGGGAAATAATCAAGAATCGATTAAATTCGAAAACCAAATTAATTCACTAAGATTCACATTCGAAGACATGAATAAAATCCAAAGAATTCGATTCCAAATCCATCAAGGTAGGAATACCCAAAAATTCCTGAAATAGAAGTCATCAAAGTCGACAAAGGTGATAACAACTAATCGGAAAAGAAGAATCGATTAACAATTGGAAAGACAAAGCAAAACGAGCATAAAAGCATGAATGACTTTAACAAAAGTAAAAGTCAAGTCAATGTCGATATCGACAAGGCAAAGTCAAAGACAATTTATGTTATACCAAAGAAATTTTAAAACTATCAGAGAGAGGCACATGAAAACCAACAAACCATGGATAAACAGACAGAGTCGACAATTGAAATGCAATTTGTCGGATAAACAGACAGAGTCGACAATTGAAATGCAATTTGTCTCAAAGATTGATACCCAAAACCCAATTGTATGGAGACTGCATCAAGTACACGAATCAGAGATAAGAATGCGTATATACAGCAGTTCGAATAAACAATGCGAATTCAAATTGAAGTGGGCACGAGTTGCAGCAATATGCAACTTGGTATGGCATATACACAAGAATACTTAGCAGTGCATACTCAAATGAGCAAGTGCGACAGAGAATAGCAGCAATGCTCATGAATAAGCGTTAGGAATTCATTCCTAACAATCAAAGATGATCTTAGGCAAAGATGAGAGATAAAACATCGACAAATAGTTGTAACACATGTACTATCTAAGTTATGTTTTATATTTTTTCTAAACCCCAGGCTCTGATACCAAGCTGTGACGCCCCACCTCTATACCCACGCTAGCCAAGAACACTACGGTGTAGTGCTGTCGGCTAGCACGGAGAATAAGGCTGTTGAGGAGCGACCATCTGTGTAATTGCCTTGTGTGAGCACCGATATGTCAGATAGTAAAAACGTGCATTTTATTTCAGGAGGAAATCCGACATGCCGATGCAAACTCAAAGCTACTACACAGTGGCTATAATAGTCTAGGACAAAAATATAAAATAATAACACAGATAATATGAATGCGGAACATAGATAAAACATCAAGTCTCATATATATAATAACTGATATCAGTTACAATACATTTGACACGGTACATGTGATACAAATACAACAGTCGACTCAGGAAGTTATATATACAAGTACATTATCGACTAATATACATGAATACATATCAACCTATACTATAACACGACAACTCCAAAAGATATGAAAAGTCTTCATAGCTCAAGCAGCATCCCAAAGAAGAATATCTACAACCTGAAAATACTCGGTCTGACCCGAGTATTAAATTCAAAAGAAAATAATAGCCGGGTCAGTCTAATTCAAACTCAGTTATTAATGCACAGAAGCAATAATAATTAAATAACGAATAGATGACAGTCACAGAAATAAATTTACCTATCTGATTCTTAAATAAGAAATCAGATAACGGTAAATATAACGCGAACCAATTCAAAAAATTGGAAACATCAATTAAAAGGTCAACACGAGTAGGGCTGCAGTATACGCACGCGTGTACTGCCTCGCCACTACAACATATGGAATACGAAATAGATCCATAAATCAAAAGCAAAAGAAATAACAATAAAAGCAGTACCGTGTGGCTGCAGTTCACGCTTGCGTGCACTGCCTTGCCACTACAGTGATGATGTACCCAATGAATACCGTGTGGCTGCAGTTCACGCTTGCGTGCACTGCCTCGCCACTATAGTGATGAAATACATGAAAGCTCAGTGCATCGAATGCAATACAAGGTCAAATCCAAGCTACGAGCTGGATTCAACACAATGTGCAGACGCAAATACAAAGCATTTGCCACAATGAAACTACAGTTGCAAACTAGTACAAAGACAAGAACATTGTACATGTCACAGCACATAAATATGTGAATAAGTGATACGAGAGAATGCATACACAAAGCCAATGCATTCCAGGACAACATAAATGACACAATACACAAGCAAATCCAATGCCAAATGAAGACGACTACATCAGGAGACGAACATGCACAGGTAAAGACTGCCCAAGCATGATGCAGTGATTTAATAGATACAACCTGAACAAAAGTGAAACAGAGTGGCACAAGAAACTGCCAACCAACCAGGTTAATGATGCATATTGACTCGGAACAATACATATGACAACATGTTACAGAGATGAATAACATGAAATAAAGTCTGTGTGTCAAAAGGTCAGAGGCAATGCAACAGGGGACAGAGTCGAGACTTTAACCCAAAACCGTACGCAAATTGAAACAGGCAGTGGCCACAATAACCAAGAAAGATATAAGTGCAGACAAGCTACATGAGGGCCAAACTTCAAGTCAAGCCGCAGACAGGGAGGTGCAGCCTCAACTTAAAGTTTAACAGTGCCAACAAACCAAGAATGTGTACCAGGCACAGTATGCAACTCAATTCAAAATAACAGGCAAAAACCAAGTAACATTACGTATGCAAATTCGAGGCAATAAGACCAACAGTGCAAACTCAAGTGGTTAAGCAACATGAACACAAGTGAATGCAACTGCGACATATGACTTAAATATGTACGAAGGGTAATGCACCGTGAGGACTAACACGATAAAGCCAGCGACAAGGTTGCATGATGACTTGAGAACAGATGCATGAAGTACGCAGCATACATATATTGATGCATGTATGCAGTGAAAATCATAATGCACAATTGAACAAATAAATGGAACTGGGCAGTGCTATCGGAATGAAACTTATATTTCCCTGCCTCGAGTAATAAACATGGACCTATATCATGGGTAAAAGCATGCAGAATGGAACAACAAATGAAACATATTTAGGTATGCAATTAAGCGATGCTCGACGAATTCCAAACTGCACCTAAAACAACTGCTCGAATTAAACCGAAAGGAAACAAATGCAACAGTCTCAAAGCACCATCAACAAAAAGGATACAACAGAGAACCGAAGTCAGTGAGAACCCTGACTCCAAATTCGAACCAAATGCCAGAAGAAAACCAATAAGACCAAACAGAAACAAAGAAACTATTCCAGACCTCAAGTTTACTCAAGCCTAATAACAACAAGTTCGAACAATACCCAAGTCAAAGAGAAAGTCACGAAATCCCAATCAACTGTCACAAAAATGCCAAGGTCGACATTACACAAGTCAGTGCCCAAAATCGAACCAAATCAACTTCAATAAAAGTCAAGCTGAAGCATAGCATGGTCCACCAAACTAAAGTCCCCAAAATCAAGTGACTGAAGTCACAAAAATTGAAGCCGTGGGTGAATTGGAATCATCAAAAAAATTTCGACATTCAAACAAAAATAAACAGTCGAACACGAGATGAATTAGATGTGAGTGAAGGGGATCACTCACCTTGTCGACGAATTGAAGCATCACAGAGACGCGCGACGCCAGAGCAACCGAGGGAAGACGAGCGAGCAACGAGATGAAGCCGCCATTTTTATTCTCTCATTTGTTTTAGGTTTTAGGGTTCGAATGAAAATGGGTAAAGAGGGGAGGACGGGTTGAATAACTGAATAAATGAAAAGGGACAGCATTCAATTTAACACGGCACCAAGTAAATGAAAACGTGGGCCAATATTGAACATTTAAAGCCCAACAGCATTTAACAGATTTTTCAAAAGAGTTTCAACTGGTTAAACAAAATTCCAAACAGCAATTTGCTAGGAAAAGCAATCGTCCAAAGACGATAAATAATCGGTACGAAATACCGGGTTGTTACACTTACAGTATCTGTATAGACTACGGTATTTATATAAAAATGTGTTAATGGGGATATGAGTAACGCCTAACGCTACTTTAATACTTTACTTTACTGTAGACATTATCTATATATCGTATTGTATTATGTATGTAGATAGTTTGACGGATCCTTAAAGAACGAAATTCCAAACATCCTTTGAGTTATTGATGCATTTCAATTGTACATTTCACTTGAGTCGATTTACTTACATAAGAATGTTAATTCTGACTTGTGTGCTTTTTTTTCTTTATGCTTGGATCAGCCTAAGTAACACAACATTCTAGATCCATCTTTGGAGCTGAAGACTAGTTGGACATCTTTCTATATATCTGCTTAGCTATTTCGGTCATCTTTGTTATTTTCATTTATTTCTATTTCATACTTTGTTATTTGCTTATGTATTAGCAAACTTCTATGTAGTTGGAATTTCTGTTGTATTTGCTTTAGATCTGATATTGTAGTAGCTTCATGAACTACCATGTTTATCTATTCCTTTGCGTCATGTTGTAATATTCTATGTCTGTGATTGATTCTGATCTACCCCAAATTTATATAATAATATGTTGTTTTGAACATTTCAAGTCGGACAAGTGTGGTCTAATGTCGATTTAAATGGTTCAAAAATAGTGGATCGTTACAAGAGAAGTGCTTATTTATTGATGAAGAATAGTATCGGTGAGAGATTGTGGTTTTATATTCACGGTAAATACTTATTTGCACTCCAAAGTACTTTAGTCTTTTGGCGAGATGGTTTTGGATTTGAATACATTTAATACTTCGGTAGCAGGCTATAACTTTGCCGGAGCTTGTTGACTGAATATAATGGACATCGATTTTGCTGGAGTTCATTGAGAAAACATTCAAGCGTGTTTGGTAAAAGGTAGAGGTGATAATAATTTGGTACTATTGGTTCATGGTGTATGAAGATGGACATAGTGTCGATGTAGAGTGTTGAACTTGGTAACGGAGAAGATTGTTAATAAATCAGAGCTTAGAGGTGAGAGAGATGGCGATTTAAATTCCATGACATTGTATTAGGTTTCAATTCAACCTAAAAGCTAAGTTTTACATCTAAAGCTATCTGACTTAGGACAACTGAAATTTTATGGAAAAGCAAGACTTTTCTTTCTATATAAGAAATGTTAGTTGCTAAATTACGAAATCATTAACTTGCGAAGATAATTCGTAAAAATTTCGAGTCAAGTAAGAGTCAATGAGTACAAAGTAACCCTTCTGGATCCCTGATCGGCATTTGGCAACGATCATGAAAATATATTCTTATAATGCAGTTCTTTTTTTTTACATTATAATAGAGTATCTCTTTTTTTTTCTCACTTTTTTTTATATATAAAAAAAATATACGAACAGAAAAACGAAGCCGCCAACAGGCCTGGCAGGTGACCAATCGGAACTAGAGATACAAAAAAAATCGACAAAAGCCGCTAAAACACAATCGGCAAACTCTTCTACTATCTCTTGTTGAGCTCTGGCAAAACCACCGCCCAACGTACTTTGATATCAAGCTCCGGCAAGGCCACCGCCTGATATCAATGTACAGAGAAACTAGGAGAACCCGAGAGCCAGACCTCCCACAAAAACCGATCAATCACCATGACCAACCTCAGAAAGAAGAAGCAGACCATCCGGAGAACCAAAGTCTGCGAGACTAGGAACAAAGTTAGTGAAAAAAGGAATTAAAAGGCCAAAAATTACCTGGAGAACCATGGCAACGCCTGAATAGGGGGGAAAACTAACCGGCTGCAATACCTGTACTATCGGGTACCTCAAACAAAAGAAACAATGCCAAGAACAAAACAGCTAAAAGGACGACCAACAGAGGGACGGAACGACACAACCAAGGATATATGAAGAAGAATACCCAATCCGAAGGAAAGAAGGAAAGGACGGAAGCGAACAGACAGAGAAAGAAATGGCTGAGGCAGAGAGAGAAAACGGATCCCTACCCAACTCCAGCCCTTGAGCTGGAGGAGGTCGTGGAGATGGAGAAAGAGGTTAAAAGAGGCTCATCCCGAGAACCAGCGGGACGACGGAAGGGCCGGACACGGAAAGCACAATAAACATCGTGCCTTACTCGCCGAATGATGGAAAACGGATCCATAGGAACATCGTCAAAAAAACACTTGTTCCTAGAACACCAGATATGCCAGCAAATAAGGCAAGGAAGCATGCGTCAAAGAGACGAGCGAAGAGACTTCCCCGAAGCAGAGCCCCACCAGGAGCCAAGAGTAGCAGCTGGAGAGGAGAAATCTCCTTGGAGACCCAAAAAGTTACGGAAGAAGTTCCAGACAGCAAAAGCAACATAGCCCTCAAAAAAAAGATGACGAACTGACTCCACCGCCCCGTTACCACAGCACAAACAACGAGAAACCAATGGAATACCAATTCGTTGGAGGTTCTCGTGTAGTGGAAACCCGTTCTGCAAGATCCGCCACATAAACAACGAGACTTTAGGGGGTAACCGAGAATCCCAGATAAGATCGAAAGCGGGGCGAACGGGGTTATGCGATCTTAGGGACTCACACACCCTAGCGACAGAGAAAGGGGCACCATCCCATCCGCCTACCCCTATATGAAGATCGAACAAAGGTTTAACCAGTTGCATATGTTTCCAGGTTTCACTGGCAAACGAAGGCGTGCCCCGAAAGTTGGAAGACGCAAGATTGCGATACTTGGCTCGAAGGAAGGTCGCCCAAAGGGAATCATTTTGGTCGAAACGAAACCAAAGCTTGTAGGCAAAAGCCAAACAGAAATCCTTCGGATTCCTCAGGCCAAGACCACCTTGAGCTTTTGGGCGACAGTTCATGCTGTCACTACATACAATAATATCACACTAGCTTATAATTTGTTAGCTTAACTATATAATCTGCAAAGTAAAGCAAGTTTGAAAGGGATATGACAGCCTAAAATAACTTTCAGATGAAAATTTTGGTAAGCAAGAATAAATGCTTTTCTACCTAACCATTAGGAAGAAAGAAAAAAGAAAAAGGAAAAAAAAACAAAGAACAGTCAACAGAAGTTATCCGCGTAAACACTTGGACTAATCAGTGCAAGGAACCTTCAATTATTATGAATGAAAATAAGTATCATGGAAAATCTAGTGATATATTTATTATATATCCTAAAGATACTGCTAATGTTCAATTATATAATGTGAAGCATAAAAAGTGACGGTGTCGTTACTACATAAGTCAAACTAAGAGACATGATATACTGTGTATCAACATTTGCTACACTTGGCAAATTAAAAAAATAATCCATCGAAAGCACTATGAATTGTGATCAAGAGGAAAATAAAAGGGTTAGTTCAATTACATTGGAGGATGATGCTTCTGAAATCTTCCAGACAGAAAGAGGATCAGGAAGATGAAAACTGTATCCAATGAATTAACTACATCAAACAAGGAAAACTACAGCCAACCATAGTTTTAGTTTTCTGTATGACATGATGTACGTATTAGTCATGGACCTAACTTTAATATATACCTAAGTTTTCTTAGATCTTAGTACCCACTTTAATACATACTGTAATCTTACAAAGACCAGTTAAAAATAGATTATATTTCTCTCTTATGGTTGGTGAGTGATCTTTTTTTTTTTTTTTTTTTTTTTGGTTGGTTGGTGTGGGTCGGTGGGGATGAAACGTTTAAATGGGTAAACGGGTGATGTTTGAAGACTTCAAAATTCGAAACGTGTGTACACAAAATTTTGCTTTGTTTAAAGATATTGATGGAACATGAGATTGATTGGCTGAAGACCCCCCTCAAATTTAATAGGACAATAACATACAAGCTCATAGGAATAGCTACTTAATGCAAGGAATGCACTAAGTACAGTTGAAGATGAGCTTCAAAATTTTCCCAAGTACGGTAAAGGATGACAGTGCAAAGTGAAGTCTACTCCGCAACAACCCTTGGTTCCCACGAAACCACCATCATAGTTACAAAAGGTACAGCCAACGATCCTGTATGGATAAATCCTTGATCCTTTTATGGCAATAACCTGGCCTCACGAAGATAATAATTGAAACATTAGATTCTAAACATAGGCCGCAGGAATACTTGAATAATTGGAGTTGAGAACAAATATCTATCAACATCGAGGTGTAAACCATGGCCATATGATTCATACATGATGCTTGCATACTTCTCTAGCCCTAGTAGCCTATAGCAAAGCTCTTTATGTGTTTTACTCCATCATATATATTAATAATGTTGTTGTTATTGTTGCTATCATGTCTACCATTAATTGTTCTTATTACAAAAATTAATTGTTTTTCAATTTTATATATGCACACTTCCAAATTGCACGTGTACAAAAAATCAAAATACGTACATCCGCGTTTATGAATGTACGTATACAAAATTAGAAAAAAGTCTACTTTCGTAATAAGCTTCAAGCAATAAGTTTCAAGCAATATCTATTTGTAAATAAATTTTACAGGAGGACTTAGTTTTGTAATTTACCATATTTTGAACTACAGAAAATTTTCCTCAAAGACAATTTTAAGGCCTTTTTTTAGATGTAGGACAGCCCGTTAATTATTTTCTCACAAGGACACACGCACGTATTTTCCTTCCAGCCCACTTTCACGCGCTTCTTCTTCTTCCTTTCGGTCAAATTTTTCTATCACAATCCAATATTACTATCGCAATCAAAATATCGATCAATCTTGTTCGGTCATTTCAATTTCGTTCTTCTGAAAATTATAGTTTATCTATCATATTTTTCTCATGCGCGTTTGTCGATCTCATTCTTTTCGTATTTCTATCGTTTCTCGTTTTTCTTCAAAGTTTTGATATAAAATTGTTTGGGTTGTATATAAAATTGTAATAGAGTGGAAAGGTATCATATTTTAGGTTAAGTTTTTGGGTTTCATTTTTATTTTTTTCTTATTATCATTTTTTTATTATCAGTAACTAGGTATTAGTTTTGTATACGGTAGGTATCAGTTTTGTAAAATTGAATAATTAATGTTCTACATTGAACATATTTTTACTAATGTTTATTTTTTATTTTTTTAGCTAGTGGGGATAACAGTCTTTTTTGTCTGTTTGTGTTGAATAATAACACTTTTAGCACTCGATTGTCTATTGATTGCTCTTTGTATGATTTGAAGAATGAGATATAAGCTTGTGATGATTGGAAAAGTATCATTGATTGGGTTGTATATAAGCTTGCGATAGAGTGGAAATGTATCATATCTTAGGATCAGTTTTCTGGTATCATTTTTATTTTTTCTTAGTATCAATTTTTTTGATTATCAGTAACTAGGTATAGTTTTGTATACCTTAGGTATCAGTTTTCTGAAATGGAAAAACTAATGTTCTAAACTGAACATGTTTTTACTAATGTTTTTTTTTTGACAGTGGTGATAATGTGGCGCATGTAGACCATCAGTTAAGTCTAAAAGAGAATTTTCATATTTTCAGAACAAGCATAACAGATGTGGTGGCGAGTGTAAAGCAGCTTGGTCATAATAAATGGAATTGTCAAACTTCGAAGAGTATATGATTTGATTTTTCATTTTGAATTTGTTCAGATTAATAAGTGGATGTGTGACTTGTTTTGGTGGTTTATTGTAATTGAACCTTTTGTTATTAATTTGTATTCAGTATAGCATATTATCAAATTGATTATAATTTCAAGTATTTAGTATAAGTGATAGTATCAGTTAAATGTTTTTACAGTATCAGTTCGGGTGCTTGTTTTTACAAGTAAGTGCAACTTTGTTTTAAGAACATAACATCATTACTTCATAAGTATCAAATTGCAACAGAACATCATTACTTCACAAGTATAAATTTCAACAGAATTACATTACTTTACAAGTATCAAATTAATTGTGAAACATCACAATGTGAATTCAGTTCTTTTCTTTTCTTTCTTCTTCTAAGCTTGATATGTATTTAGATAGACACCAGCAATGTTCATCATTTGTCAATATTGCATATACAATCTTTGCTCTTGTGGATAATATTTCCTTCTTTTTAAGTTTTATTGGTATTATGCTTTTGTTCAGTGAAACGATGAATATCATTACAAATATTCCATAGTAAAGCCTGTCGAAACCAAAATGTAATGTTAATATCAGTTTGCATAAGTTGTATTATCAGGTTTACAATTAATACAAAACATTGAATTTCAGGGATAATGGTACAAGCATATAGTATGCTTTGAATCAAAATATTTAACAGTTTTACTAGCAGACTTAGTATCGATTTGTGTATGAATTTTTGCATTTGTAGCTATTACTTTAAGATATATTTGCTAAAAAAAATTTATTTTTTTATTATGTAGTTATCTTTTTTGTTTTTGTATGTGTCAGTTTTGTTTCTGTAGGTATCGGTTTCTTTTATGTAGGTATCAGTTTTGTTTCTATATGTATCAGTTTCTCTTATTTAGGTATCAGTTTTGTTTCTGTAGGTATCAGTTTCTTTTATGTAGTTATCAATTTTCTTCCTGTAGTAACTATTTATTTCAGAACTAACTGTTTTTGAAATTAAGAGATAATGTTTTTCAATATTTTGTTATGAATCAAATTCAATTAAATATAAAAGGCATACAATGATGTATAAAATTATGTATGAAATGTTATAACGCAAAAACAAAGATATTTGAATAATGAGCAACTTTCAATTGATTCTGACTAGTAGTTTCTATTGTATTGTTCATTTTGTTGTCAACAGATATCATTTTAACCAAAAAAAACTTACGTGTCTTCTGCTTATTGTGCACACTTTATTTGATACATATCATCTAGTTTCACCTCCATGTCTGCTATGTTATTGCTTTTCCAGATTTCTTTGAGCAATTCTTCTATTTTTTGTCTCTAATAAAGACAAAATGTTAAAAAGTTAGGTGATATTCATCTTTTTTATCTGTAATAAATTTTTTTAAAAGAAAGAGAAATCTCATACCAATTACTCATACCAATTTTATAGCTTCTTTTAAACTGGATGTGTATTAACAAAATCATCATCATCCTATTATTTCAAAATAAAGACAATAAGTAATTTTTGAAACAAATTATGTTGAAATGTAACAATAGGTTGTGTATTAGCTGCAGTGAAATATATTCAGTCAAATATGTAACGATTTCAAGTTTGCAGTAATTAGGTATCAGTTTATATTAAGTAAGTATCAGTTTTTGTAAGTATGTATCATTTTTTTCAAGTAGGTTGCTCCACCTTTCTACATATACAACAAATTGCTTCTCTGACTTCACTGTCCAAAAACCCAACTCATCTGCCACGGTCAGACTCCAATCCACCTTTCTCGACCAACACAATCATCGCCAACAACTCGCGACCTCAATCTCGACCAAACCGCGATCTAATCAAAATTTTCTCCTCACCGCCTCCTGCAAAACACCAACCACAACCGTGACATCAAACACAGACTAAAAGAAATTGAAAATTGTAATTTTGGTTTTGAAAAAGTGATTTTGGTTTTGGGGAGGTTGTGAAAATTGATTTTGCTTCTAAGCAATTGAACGAGAAATCGATTTATTTTTATTTAATTTTATTTTTAAAAGAAAGTTCGTCAAATTGTGAAAGCGAGAAGGATAAGACGGACAGAATTATTTGTTTTGTTTTAATTTGTATTTGAGCTTTTGGCTTTGTTCTTACGGTAAAAGGTTTGTACGCGTGTCCTTGTGAGCAATTATTTACTTTAGTTTGTCCTTTAAAATTATTTCTCCTTTGAACTATATACATCACTTAATTTCACTGAACATATGAATTTATATTAAACCAAATCGTTTTGAATAATCACATAATTTGCATTATAATAATGCAATGAACTGAACAGAATCATGTAACTAGCTTTGTACAAAATATAACTTACAATTAAAACAACTAAAATTGCAGAAAAATACAATACCAGAGCACATTACATTTTATAACATTTTTCATCATTTACCATGCTATTTTTGTTACAGTATACAAAAACGTTCTGTAAAAAGTAAATAAATTTAAATTTTCAATTAGTTTGAATTGTGGAGCGTATACAACCCAGCGAACAAATCCTACAAAAGATTAAAAAAAAAATGAGATATATAGTTTACCATCTACGTCGTTTCATTTAGTACAAGTTTTAATAAAAACAAATATATGCCCAAATACAAGGATTGTTATTTGTTCTCATAAAAAAAGGATGAAAATGTATTGCATTTTAAAAACACGGAAGGCTGATCTACAACAGGAAGTTTCCACAGAAGCAAAAAATCAAATCGGAATTAAATAAACGGGGGCACTTCTAAGTTCCGTGTGAAGTAGTTAATCATAAATAACATCAATTTCCACAATTCCACCTATCGAGAAGACAGTTGAAAGAAGTCAAATATACATAGCCCACATGCATAAACACTGGAGTATGAAGAACAAATAGCTATCCTGGAAATTTACAGGAAATTATTGTCAAGGACAAAATTTCACAGCTTTTTAGCCTCAAGGACAGACCTTCAATATTTTATCCTGAAGGACAACTTTCTGTAGGTATCAGTTTTTAGTTATCGATAGCAGTTTTTAGGTATCAGTTTGTAGTTATCGGTAGCAGTTTTTAGGTATCAGTTTTTAGCTCGGTATCAGTTTTGTTGTCCTTATGAATAATTTTGGAAAATGTTTGTCCTTGTGAATAAATTTTAGAAGAATGTTTGTCCTTGTGGCAAAAATATTGAGGTCGTGTCCTTGAGGCAAAAAATATAGAAATTTTTGTCCTTTAAATTAATTCCCCCGGAAATTTAATAGCATATCCCACAACTACCGCCGTATCCACTGATATTTGTTTGAAGGCATTAAAACTGATGGCTACGTACACACGCACACACACAAAGACATATTATAATGCCCCGTTACTAAGTACAACAACAAGGGTTGTGATAATAGGGCAAAAAATCCATTAAATTATGATTCCTTAGATGATAATATACAACGGTGATATCTTTTCTGAAATCGCCCAAAAAATGTAGCATGAAAGAGTAAGATAAAACGTATACCCAAAAAAATTCCATAGCCCTAAAAGCCTAGTAGTCATGTAAGCTCTAACAGAGAAATTGCCTACATTATGATGATGCCATACTCTACAAATACAATAACCACCTTCAAATTCAGCACTTCATCGTGACTCATCCAAATCACCATCTCCAACATCAAATGACTTAGCACCAGCAACGTAATCATAATTTCCACCTCTGCAATCACGAAAACGGCCACCTTGCCCTTCCCTTGGTCTTCTAGGTGAATCCCTATTCAAATTCCTAGGCCCTTCTCTCTTTTGAAATTCTGAAGATTTTTGCCTTGTATTTTGGCCTAAATAACCAATTCCATCATCTCTCCACGGCCGTTTCATGTTATCGCCATTTGCATATACTGGCTTCCTTGCATCATCATCATTCCTTCTATATGTTTCATGAAACCTTCTAATGTTCGTTGAAGAAGAAAAGCCACCTTGCCTTCCTCTCCCATGAGAGCGATCATCATCAAACCTACGACCTTGTGTTTCACCCCTGTATTCTCTATAATTATCAAAGCCCTTCTTTCCATTATTCCATTTCAATGCACGTGGTGGTCGTGGTTGTGAAAAATAACTTCTAGGCAATGATTCATAATTTACTACATCTTCCTCATAATCATTCCTCGGTCTATTTACTCTAGATCCGATGTTAAAATTTGGTGAACGGCCTCTAGGAGAAACCCATCTATGAGGAGATTGTGTTCCAGATCTTGAGGGTGACCGCGATACAGAGAAACGCCTTTTAGACCTTGAGGGCGACCGCAATAAAGGAAATCGTCTTCTAGGAGGAGAAAACACACGATCTCTCCTAGAAAGGGAATGTTGCATTGATGAAAATGTCTTCACAGCTTCCATTTTACAACCATTCCCTTCAGCACTACCAAATCGAACAAATGTAGATCTATCAGGGCTTATCTCTCTAGCTTTTCCAATTGGCGATTTTCTACTTATGGAAGTGTTACATTTGTGTTGGTACGAGCAATCCTTTGTCGGTCTTGGGCGATTAGATTTAACAATGGTACCATCGGGTGCTACAACAAAACCACTGCTCTCAATTTTTGCAATTGCAGCAGCTGCTGCATTTCTAGAACTACGATAATCAAATGAATCATGCTGATTATTACTATGACATTTAGGAGAAGGCCGTGCCCAATAATCACTTCTGCCTCTATCCTGTGAACACATAGATGATATGTTCTTTCCTAATGCTTGAGGGTCCACTCTTTGCATTTCAGCCCTTGGTTCAAAATCATTTCGTTCGGATGACCTGCTTTAAGATTGATGTATTAATAATTTATTACAACGCATGTGCATATATATATATATATATATATATATATATATATATATATATATATGCTAGAATCCTCATTTTTGCTACGCCTCAAATCCTCTCTGATTTCAACCACATGTTCCCATTTGAATAATTATATAAGTGACGTACAAAAGAAACTATAATTATTTAAATGAGAGCATATGGTTGAAAATTAGGGGATTGGAGGTGTAGTTGATCCTTGCCATATGTGTGACAATTAGTCAAAGTAAAGATCAAGCACCTGCTTCGCCTAAAATATGAGTTTTCATTTCTTGTTGATACGTCTGGTTGAGAAATTATATCCCTATAAATAGATGGTTTGGCTCTGTTTGTAGAATCATGAAAGGATGATTTTAAATAGTACTGATCCTCATCTTTGTTGACTTTGATCACTGACTTTCTGCATGTATCGGGTAAATGTCTGCTTGGAGAACAAAATTTATTGGCACCATCAAAGCTTTTTGAGATTGCTTTTCTTGTCATGCTTACAGCATTTGATATGCTGATGGGATTGCTCACAGCCTGATGATAAGAAGATGAATCAGATGTAGCATGATAGGTATTTCTATCTACGTCAGATCTATAATCCACCATTTCAATGCCATCTTCCTCTGCTCCCTCACCAAGCCAGTAATTTGTAGGTAGCTCTCTTAACTCTCCGTCTTCGTATTGAGAATCATCATCTGGAAGAAACTCAAGTTTCCCTGTTTCATCTCCTTGATCATCATAGTCATAATAATAATCATAACCATTGTCGTTGACCTGAGACAGATCAGAACTTTTATGGCACTCGATATGATTTTCCACTGCATTCTGACAAGGATTGCCCACAGAATCTTCAACATTATTCACATAAACTGGTAGTTCTTCCCTAGAACTAATGCTAGGGTCCTTTCTAATAGTGACCACATTATCACAATCAATAGCATCCAATTTAGTTTCATTAGATAGTGCAAATTTAGAGGTATCATATTCTCTGCACTTGACAGAATTATCATGGTAAGCAAAAGTTAATGCATCTATGTCTGGATTTGCCGCATGAATTGAACATCCAGTGCCTATACCAAAAATATTTTTGCTAAGCAATACCGTTGGACGTCTTTCCTCGGGATAGAAGGATGCATCGACGTATGATGATTTCCGATTAGCAGATACTGAACCTATGGCTTTAACAAGTCTGTTGTCCATTCCAAAATGTGATTTAGAAAGCACATTATCACATGAAGCTAGATGAGGTGGGTTTTCAGTTTCAACTTTTAACTGAGGAGAGACCGAGCAGGTTTCGGCTTTTTCTACCATTATGTCAATTTCAGAACCTATAGTTGCTTCAGGAACATTGTTATTCATATTTCTGTTATTTGGAGAATTTCCTTCTATCAAATCAATTTCAGTTACCAAAGTCGAATCTTTGTCTGCTTTGGGAATAGTATCGTCCAGACTTCGGTTGATTAGTTTGTTTGCTTCCTTACAATCTTCACTATCACATTTAGAATCCATGGCTAGGGTATTACTATGATGAGAAGAGAATATTTTGCTTACCTTAGATTCTTTTGTTTGGCTATAACAAGAGATATCATGTTTCATATCAGCTTCACAACTTGAGGCTTCCCGGTTTTCAACAATCATCAAGTTGTTATGCACATTTTTAGTTTCCCCAAAGCTTATTTGATGCACAAACGGTTCTGAGAATCTAGTCTGCTCATCAAAACCATCATTTTCACACCCACTATAAGTAGTTCCTTCTTCAGCATTTTCATCAATTGCAGCATTGAGATCCCAGGGAAACTTAACTTCCTTGGAGGTGAACTCCAATGTTTTACATGAAACATTAGTGAATATTTTCACAGAACTATCAGACTTGACTTCATTTGATTTCTCACCATTCAAAGCTGACGAGGAAGATGCATCCAAAGGCAAGTCCTTCGTACCACCCAAATCTTCAGAAGTCTGAGGCAGTTGCCTATCATTTCTATTTGGAGATATATCTAACTGAGCATTTGCCTTTAATGATCCTTTGACTTCTAAAGAAGCTTGCCCTGTGATACTGTCACAAGCAGCAGCAGCCAATAAAGATATACCCGAAAAATCAGCAACGCCTAAATTTTTATCTGTTCCACTTTCCTCCAATAAAGAATCTAACTTTACGTTAATGGAATCCTGCTTCATTTTTAATGTTGCTTGATCTGAATCATCAGATATGCATGGAGATGATACAGAATCTGGTGACAAATGTTTCCTTTTCTTCAATGGAACACTCCATAAGGGATCACGGAAGCGCCTACCAAGAATACTTACACCTACCTGCAAGCCAAAAACATAAATGATACAAGTAAGGAACTATTGTTCAGCTTTTTTGCATAGGTAAAGCAGACTAAAACAAACCTTTTCAGATTCAGCAATTGACATGCCCTTGCTTTCTTTAGAGAGCTTCTTTTTAAGCTCAACAAAAAGTATGTTGGGCCCTGTAAATGATGTCCTTGCTTTCCTTATTGTCCTTGGTTTACCATTAGAAGACCTTTTCCAGTTAAACTGTGGGTCGATATATTTAAGGAGCACCAACCCTTCATTTCTCATCATGCTTCCTTGTTGAGATTTTGACCCATGTCCACCAAGTTTCCCACCACAGCTTTTGCAGGTCTTGGATTTTTTTCGTTGCGTTGATCTAGGATCCTTAGATGAAGATGACAAAGAAGCATTGGTACATGAACAATCTATCTGCAAATAAGATAAAATTTCATGAAGTTAGTAAATTTTGCATTAAAACAATAATTTAGGCTATTGTACTAATGAATGATATGCACTATCTCATGGTTGAGATGGTAAAACAAAACGCTGATATATGCAGCAAGACATTTCATAAGTAAAACAAGTAAATTATGAGCGAAGCTATTGTGCAGTATCCCCCCCCCCCCCCCCTTCTCTCTTCCTCATCCTTCTCTCCTTTGCAAATATTCCACCTTATCGAACAGTCTAGGCTAACTCATTCACTTTCCTCATAATCCAAACTATGAAATTATCAAGTTCGAATCGGCCTGCTTGCTATGATCGTAATCAAACTTCTTACGTCAATCGGAAGACGATTACAAAAATAACATGGCTCCACAAGTTGGAGGTTGCCATCTAATATAGGGGGTCAAAAACTAAAATACTAATAAGCATACTATCAAGTAAAGAACCCACCATTGACTAGAATTCATAATTGTCTCCTGCTGCTGCAATCTAATCTTGAAGGGAACAATTAACTCTCCGGATCAAAAAACAAGAAGTCTGTTCAAACAAAATTAAGACACAACTCAGCATTATTGTGGAAAACACATACTTTAATGGGAATCTTCAGCCATAAAAATTTCTTCCCCAGCTCAAGAAGAAAAAACATATAGTGGTGATGGTCACGTAAACAATATGATGGTTCATGCATGAAGCAATCTATAAGAAAATATACGACACCTCGGGAAACATAATCCTGTTAAACTTATATCCATAACAAACTGAAACTTCATCGTAAAGTTGTGTACCCCAGCTCAAAAAGCCTCAAAATAGAAGGCATTTAAGATCAGTGCAATCCAACATTAAAGCTTGGGAATGTAGAACAGAAAAATCTCTTAGAAAAACAATCAGAAATATCTCTTAGAAGACTGGCATCCACACTAAAGCTTGATAATGCATGTAGTGCAGAAACATCTTAAATAGATCATTCGCAGAATCAAATCTCAATCAGACATTTGCAGCTCGAATCAGTATGGCCTTGCTAAACCTAATCATAAAATTTAGCAAATTGCCTGCCTTCAAGCATAAAAGATAGTCGTTCACTCACAAAAGTTTTAATCTTTGTACATTGCGAACATAAAATTAAATCCTAAAAAGAAACCTAAGGATGTACACGGGCGGTATGAACCATTGGGAGGCCTTCAATTATCTAGCAGATTACCAATCAAGATGGCAAAACTTCAGCAAAATCCACTCCAAACAGCAAAAGCATGAACAACCAAAAAGAAAAATATCCATTAATATCAAGATACAATCTTCAATCTTTATTCTCTTGAACGCCAGTTCATATCCATCTGACAAGAAAATTTCTCATTTAAAATCAGCATCGGTTGCCCTACACAATACCCAAACCTAACCAAATCATATAACACCGTAAACCAATCCCGGAATCCTCCAAATCTAACCTTCTTCCTAAAGCTTGTAATCTTCCTCGTCTATTATACCAAATCCAAACAATCAGAGTCAGACGAATTCTCACCCACATCATTAGAGATCTGAACGGATTCAGTCGCAAAAACAGCAGAGTCCTTAAGGAACAAAAATACCTTGAAAATCAGAGATAAAGGTTTCGGTACCTGTATATTACCGCGGCCGACGGTCTTCTTCTTCTTTGATGAGCAACGACTCTGTAAATTTCCTATATTGTTATTCTCCAGCATAAAAAAATTATTAAAAAGAAAGAGAGAGATTCTTTGCTTGAAATGAACGGATTTTGCCCAAATTTTTCCTTGATCACTAAAAAATATGATTGATCTGATCTGCTGCTGTCTGTTATGTGAACGACAATACTTTATATTATCAGAGGACCTTCTCATTTATATAGCATTGGATTAGTTTATCTTTCGCCCTAATGCTCATTGAATGAGAAGGGCTTGTTCTATTAAATGGTTCGGGTATGTTTTATTTCTTGGGCCTACTTAACTTTTGATTAGTTGGAACAATCACTGCGTCTTTATCCGATCTTTCTAGACTCGAAGTTGAGAAAAGATGACTCCGATGAAAATTCCTTCTCTTACTCTTTTCCCATCTTTATTAATCTTTAATATAATAAATTTAGTGTCACACTTTTTTTTTATATTAGTGTGAACGATAAAAAACACACCTCTAATGTTGCTTAAAACTAGAATTTAAGAAATAATATTTTTTTACAAATTCAAACCGTTCATCTATAGATATTACCAAATCTTACTGTTGTTATTCCGCCTTTTGGCAATGCCGTGATATCAAGGAATTGACTGGAAATCAAGAACAGTTCATCCCGAAGATCGATTATATGCAGGTTCACCATGAATGTCGGTAAATTTTATCCGAATCCGAATCAAGCTACAATTGATATGACAATACAAGCAAAGCTATGAAAGCCAACATTTCGAAATTCAAGTCAATCGGAGTTTGTAAGCTCAAAATATGATTGATGCGACTCAAGCGATCACCTTGTCCATATTCATTAAGCAACCAGGGAAAGTCCTTCGTATCGATCGGTTTCGAATCCATCAACTGCACACAGTTTCGAATCGATCAACAGCAAGTGAGTCAACTTCGTATCGATCCAGATCCACCGACTTCATATCCATCCTTCTTCACACCGCTTCGCATCGATCATTCTATCACTTGTTCGTATCGATCAATTAGCGTCCACTTCGTATCCATCGCTAAACGACATGGGAGTCTATTTCGTATTGATCTATTTTAGACGCACTTCGTATCGATCGACCACCAATTGATACGAAATACACACCAACCACCGATACGAAGTAGAGCGTGCACAATTGGTACAGAGTGAGATGTAACCGATCGACACGAACAGAGCAAAGACGATCGATACGAACAGAGCAAGGACGATCGATACGAACAGAGCAAAGATGATCGATACGAAGGAGGCATATACATAGAGAAGACTCGATCGTTTGGCCTAAAAAATGGATCGATCCGATGAGTTAGCGTCACATCAACTTGCAGGCATGTGCCCAAAAAGCGATACGAACAACATCGATACGAAGAGAATGGCGATCGAAAAGCCCAAACTTGCATCGGTCATGACTCACAATTTATAAGTCCAAATGCCACCAAATTTTCACAGGAGCTAACGTACATCCTCAGCAACATTCACAATCGATCCCGACTCAATTGGGCAAAATATTGATCGATGTGAAACTAGTTCGTATCTATCATGGATCGAGTGCAAATCATGTGGGATCAATCGCGTGGACCCAGACACATGCCAGAAGAGGTCTTCCAAGATTTGAGTGAGATATTTGCATCCTACGCCTATAAATAGCATCCCAGAGCCTATAGAAAAAGACCTTTAGCTCTCCTACGTCCAAACTCTGCCGAAACCATTTTTGTACTCCAAGATCACTGTTGCTCTTGAAATTTACTATTGCAATCGCTGTAATCAGTTGTAATCAGCAAGCAAACATCAATAAAATCATCGATTTCACAGTGGACGTAGGCCATACGCCGAACCACTCTAAATCTCTATGTTTCTGCGTGTTTTTCTTATCTATTTTTGAAGTGTTTGTTAGATAATCCTATTTTTACATTTACTTTCTTCATTTTATCTCTTCAAATACTTCCGAAGAGTGTCATGCCCAATTTTCGTACAAACACTTTGGTGCTTTCAATGAGAAAACACAGTTTTTCTCCTGCTCATTGGATCTACTATCGATACCGGATTGCACAAATCTAAGAAGAAGATCCAGATCTCAAGTTCAGAGTTCTTCCATCCTATTCAGATTTGCGTCAATTCTAAGAAAGAGCTTCGCTATTTACCATGGTAAACACAAGGACCGCCTCTACTGCTGCAGATCCAAAAGGACAGGATCGACAGAATCTTATACAACTACCTCCGACCGATCAGAATACTGTCGGACCATCAGATCCGCAAGGCCTTGTCACCAGGAAAGAGTTTCAGATGCTAATGCATGAGCTAACACAGAGCCGTCAGCAACTTACTCAACAGCTGCATGCCAACGCAGAATCAACCAATCAGCTGAATCGCCAAAGGCATAGAAGATGCAGGAGGGATTAGGCTTCTTACTCATCCATTGAGAGTTCAGCTTCTTCAGTCTATCATCACAGATCCACGCGCCCATGGTTAGATGGGAGTTATACCCAAGCTACTGGACATCAGCATGCACTAAGCCTTGGGCAAGCAAGAGTTGGCCCGTCCACCAGCCATCAGACTGGACCCTCCTCCCAAGGAGGTACTATTCCATATCATGTTACAGACAACTGGCTGCCACCATTGCTGCTGAGCCAGGAGTTGACGCCCAAAATCGGACAAATCCAATCCAACGTCGGCATACTCCTGAACCTTACATCCCTGAAGACTTAGAATTAAGGAGGCGAGACTTGGACCGTCGACCACGTTCGGCCCAGCCTCTCATTGTGGAACCCGACCACACATTGGCCCAACGCGCTCAAAATGTCTAAATGCCAGATATACCTACGATGATACGTCAAATGATCCGTGAAAGTTAGGGTCTTACTAACGATGACTGGGAAATCTTCCAGAGTCATACCCCTTTCACTGATGACATACTTTATGCTGAACCACCTCGGCGATTCAGGATGCCAACTCTACTCGTCTATGAAGGAAGCTCGGATCCTAATCAGCATATTCTGAAGTACGAATAGTTGATGAATGCTGCACGAGCTGATGATGCAGTTAAATGCCGAAGTTTTCCAATCTCTCTTGGAGGCATAGCTACCATGTGGTTTACCCATCTGCCACCTTGATCTATCTCATGTTTTGATCAATTGGTGACAAAGTTTATTGAGCAATTCCAGATGCACGCAACGAGACCGAAGGATGTTAACACTCTATCTAGTGTCACTCAAGCTCCTGGAGAGACAATCAGGCATTATTTAGAAAGATTTCATGCCCCGTGTGCTGAGATTAGCAATCCCAACGATAGCTCTATTCTGATGGCACTAACTAAGGGGATTGGTCCTGATTCTGAATTCGACAACTGGATGGCCGGAAAGCCACCTGTGTCGTTGGACAATTTCTATTCCAAGGAAGTCCAATTCTTGAGAAGGGAGGATGCGAAACAGTCAAGGAAAAAGGACGATGCAGGGCCTAGTGTTGAAGGAATCCAGAGTAACGTAGCTATTAAACTATCCGGAGAGAGTTCCGAAAAAGTGCTGTTGAATATTCAAAATAAATAGATTGCACGGAGAGGTAATGGAGATCGAAATAAGAAAAGGGATCAGAATTGTGGTCCATGACTCCCATGTTTGATAATTACACTCCTTTGAATACATCGCTGGAGAATGTGTACTTACGGACTTGTAATACCATTCAATACAAAAAACCTGCCCCGAGACCATCATCAGAGAAGCAAATCCAGATGGGAAGTTTTGCAGATTCCATAATAGCTACGGCCATAACACAAATGAGTGCTGTCATTTGCAAGATCTCATTGAAAAGTTGATAAGAGAGAGAAAGTTGATAGAGCGGTTTGTGCGGGCACCACATTCTGAAGGTGCAGGCCCATCAAATCAAAACCGTGTACCTAATCAGGAAAGACCAGAGGAACCTATTCGTACTGGCAGGAGGTTAGTGATAAATATCGTTAGAGGAAGTCCTCATCCAGTAGACCGATGCTGGAAGGAAATGGAGTCGTATGGCAGTTCTATTAGGCATGCAGACTTCGAGTGTTGTAGTAGTTTTGATGATAGGGCTCCAGCCAAACAACAAAAGATGATGACTGACGACATCATGTTTCGAGATAGAGATGTTGACAAGGTCGAAGCCCTCCACTATAAATCCACTTGTCATATTAGCTCAAGTAGGTCCTGCTTGGATGAAGAGGATCTTAGTTGACAGTGGAAGTTCTGTTAATATACTGTTTAAGCGAGCCTATGCCCAGATGAAGATGGAAACTAAAAATTTGACGCCTTGTCAGTCCTGTATTCATGGCTTCAACAGGAGTGCAACCATACCCACTGGATTGGTGGAATTGCCAGTGGAGTTAGGAACAGGAGAACGCCGAAGAGTCTGAATATTACAATTTGTTGTGCTCGACATCGACTCGTTGTACAATGCTTTCTTGGGCCGACTGACCCTAGCTGAGTTCAGGGGCGCCATTTCCCCATGGTGTTTGACTCTAAATTTCCCCACCGATCATGGAGTTGGAGTCGTTCAAGGAGATCAGGCTGCTAGAAGAGCCTGTTATGTTGTTGAGCTGCGCGAGGCGTAGGGGAAGGAGAAAGGAAAGGGCGTAGAGGAATCTCTCTGCGTCCGCTTTGTTGAAAATTGACAATTGATGCCTGGACCCAGTCCCGGCCACAAAGTGAAGATGAAAGTAAAGGCAGTCAAGCTTCTTCGGCCGAACTGGCGATCGATGTCCCAATTGACGATAGCGACGATTCTAGAATGATAAAGATTGGATCTCAATTAGGCCAACAAATGCAAGAGGAATTGATTGAATTTCTCCGAGCACACCTTGACGTGCTTTCTTGGACACATTTTGACATGTGTGGAATCTCCTCGGATATCGCGAGCCACACATTGAACATTGACCCGCGGTACATCCTGGTCAAGCAAAAAAGGTGTGGTATGGATCCAGAGAGATCTGCCGCCCTTAAGAAAGAGGTAGATAAGCTTAAATCGAATGGATTTATTCGAGATGCATTATACCCAGAATGGGTATCTTACCCTGTACTTGTCCGAAAGCCAAATGGAAAATGCAGAATGTGCGTTGACTATTCAGACTTGAATAAAGCTTGCCCTAAAGATAGTTTTCCGCTTCCTCGAATCGATCAGCTTGTAGATTCAATAGCTGGACATGAACTCCTATCCTTCATGGACGCATATTCAGGCTACAATCAGATACCCATGCACTTGCCCGACCAAGAGCATACCAGCTTCGTGACAGATCTAGGACTCTATTGTTACAAAGTCATGCCTTTTGGGCTCAAGAATGCCGGTGCAACTTACCAACGATTGGTTGACCGGATGTTCGCCAACTAGATTGGGAAACCTATGGAGGTATACGTGGACGACATGCTAGTGAAGTCACGATTCTCCACTGATCATATTAAAGACCTGGAGTCAATGTTTAATATCCTCCGAAAATATATAATGAAGCTCAATCCGTTGAAATGTCATTTTAGGGTCGCATCTGGGAAATTCCTTAGGTTTATCGTCAACGCTCGAGGAATTGAAGCCAATCCCGAAAAGATTTGGACGATCAGAAATCTTTAGACTCCAAGAACCATAAAACAAGTCCAGGCCTCAACGGGAAAGTAGTAGCACCGAACAGGTTCATTTTAAAATCCATCGACAAATGCATTCCCTTCTTCGATTTGATTCGAAAGGGAAAATAGAACTTTGAGTGGACCACAGAATGTGAGGGCGCATTTCGAGCACTAATTCAGCACCTTTCCACACCGCCTATTTTGTCAAAGCCTATTGATCATGAGAAATTGTACATTTACTTAGCGGTATTAGAAAACGCGATCAGTGCTACCTTAATTCGGGAGGAAGACCGAGTACAAAAACTGATCTACTATATTAGTAAACGACTAACCGGAGCAGAGAGAAATTATCCGAAGTTGGCTTATTGTCTTGTTATTGCCTCAAGGAAGCTCTGTCCATATTTCCAGACTCATCCTATCACTATTTACACCGATCAGCCATTACGACAGGTCCTTACGCGTCTGGTAGGTTACTCGAGTAGAATATCGAGCTAAGTCAGTTTGATATTACCTATACTCCAAGGCGAGCCATTCAAGGACAAATCCTAGTAGATTTCATAGTTGAATTTACCATCCTAGAGGACTTGCCTGAAACTAGTGAATCTCCCAAATATATCTGGAAGCTACATACTGATGGTTCATCAAATGACCATTGCTCAGGTGTTGGGGTTGTACTTGAGACACCCGAAGGTCGATCTATATGATATGCTTTGAAGTTGACTTTTGTGCGACCAACAATGAAGCTTAGTATTTTGCCTTACTTGCCGGATTGAGGCTTGCCCGAGATTTGGAAATCATTGCCGTGGAGATTTGTTGTGATTCGCAATTGGTCGTATATCAAGTTCGAGGGGAGTACCAAGCCAAAAATCGAAGATTGGCCGCTTGCCTATCATAGGTCTAGGAGATACTGAATCAGCTCGATTATTATGCTATCTACTGCATCCCCCGAGAGCGCAATCAGAAAGCCGATTCATTGGCAAAACTAGCCAGCACAGGTGAAGCGCAACAAATGGGACTCGTTCCTATGGAAACATTGTCTTCCCCAAGCATCGATCAATTAGAGATAGATGGGATATTTGAAGTCGTTTCCGATAAGCAGTCATGGATGACTCCTTCAAAAAGTATCTCGAGCATGGAATACTTCCAGAGTGTAGGAGTGAAAAAAGACAGATTCTTCGAAAAGCTTCGCGGTTCATTATTCAGAATGGAGTCATGTATAGAAGAGGGTACTCTGTTCCTCTACTCCGATGTATCGCTCACGATGAAATCAAACGAGTGTTGCATGTTGTACACGAAGGAAAATGTGGCGATCACTCAAGAGGGCAAGCTCTATCTAAGAAAGTACTCCGATATGGATACCGTTTGTCGGCCGTTAATCGTGATGCGTCGAATTATGCCAGAAAATATGGCAGATATCAAAAATACGCTCGGATTCCATGAGCCCCTCCTACCTAAATAACCCAGGTGGTCAGTCCATGGCCGTTTGTAGTCTAGGGCATTGATATTATTGGTTCTCTACCTCTGGCCAAAGGTGGTGCGAAGTACGCCATCGTCGTAGTGGATTACTTTACCAAGTGAGTCGAAGCTGAACCCTTTGCTATAATCACGACGAAGAAGGTGATCAACTTTGTAGCCCGCGACATTGTCTGCCGATTTAGTCTCCCACATACTATCATCACTGATAACGAAACCCAATTCGATAGTGTTGAGTTCATGAATTTCTGTCAACGATTCCACATTCAAAAGAAATTCTCTGCAGTTGCACACCCTCAAGCGAATGGGCAGGTTGAAGCTGTGAATAAAGTTATAAAGTCTATTCTGAAGAAACGACTGGAAAAGGCCATGGGCAAGTAGGTCGATGAACTTCCTATGGCTCTATGGGCTTACCGAACAACCTATAAGTCCGCGACTGGACACACTCCATTCTCTCTTTCCTAGGGTTCAGAAGCCATTATTTCAGTCGAGATGGAAGTACCTTCTCATCGTGTGACTTATTATGATCCAACAACAAATGTTGTATTACTTGTTGAATCCTTGGATTTGTTGGATGAGAAGCGCGAAGAGGCTGATTTGAGGGCAGCCGTATACAGAAGTTGAGTCGTCCAATTATACAATGCCAAGGTCTGACCCCCGAACTTTTGAACCAATCTCGTCCTTAAAAGAATCTACACAGTTCCTTTGCACATGAAACCAATGTGCAAAGGGCCATATGTGATTGAACGAAAGCTTGGAGATGGCACATTTATGCCAAGAGCCTGGAACAGTGAGATTCTTCATTGCTACTACACATGACAGGCTTTATTTATTTAGTCTACTTTTCATTTGCAATTTGTTTCTGCATTTTGAAACTTGAATTTGTAATAAGGCAACTAACTTTGCCGTATTTTCTTATTTCAGCAATAAAATGCAATCTCTTCAAGCCAGAGCTATGATTTATTGAATGTGTCATACAACCATCACGATGCACGAAGAGCTAAGTTCCATCATACGGTGGGATTTAGTCAAATAGGAAGTGACTGTGATATGACCAACCACTCACTATGTGAAATCCAAGCTCGGGGGTAAGTCACAACATTGAAGCCAGAAAAGGATTGATACACGACAATCCTTTAACTAACTCCAGTCTCCCAAAGCTCGAGCTGGAATATAACCTTATAGCTGCGGTTTCGAGGAGGGTGGATCCGTCCGCCAGACGACCTCACCCATATCTGAACCAAGCTTGAGGAGGATGGATCCGTCCATCTAATGACCTCGCTTATTGACTCGGGATGGATGTGAATCGACCATCCACGATCCTGATAGATTCGTCGTTCTCGGAGTGCGAATGAAATCCTAAAGCTTGAAAAGATGTGGCTGACCGTCTGTCGGCCAACTCCGAATTCCCAGAGTGCGAATCGAAGTATAAACATCAACTTCGAATTCCCAAAGTGCGAGTTGGAGTATAAACGTCAACTCCAAGTTCCTAGAGTGTGAACTAGAGTATAAACATCAACTAACTCCGGATTTCCAGAGTGTGAACCGGAGTGTCAACATCAACCAAATTCAGGTTCTTGAAGTGCGAACCGGAATATCAACCGCAATTAACTCTAAGTCCCCAGAGCACGGATTGGAGAGTGAACATCAACTAACCCTAAATCCCCAAAGAGTGGATTAGTGTTTAAACACAAACCGGATATGAATCAATCATCCGTAACATAACTCTGAGTCCCTAGAGTGTGGTCAGAGTATAAACATAACTCGAGTGTGACTGACCACCCATAAAATAATTTAAGTCCCCGGAGTGTGGACATATACTTAAAACTTAAATAGGCGTGACTGACCGACATACAAATGCAAATCCCCAGAGTGTGAATGTGATCATCAATAAGTGAGTAAGTGTGATCCGACCACTCGACCTTCACTTGTTTCAACGTAAATTCAGCGACGCTAAGCTTAATGTATTGGAAGCAAAATGCAATCGCCAACCGACCTTTACAACTCATCCCTGAAATTGAGGGAAGAACTTAAGTGTCGATCACTGACTGAAGAAGTGCAGCATTGGACTTCAACTTAGTGTCCAGACCCGATTCATAGCCGTGATTCCAGGACTTAACAAATATACTCAAAAACTCGATCCAAAGATCGAAAACTTTACAAGTTCACTGAACAAGAATTCAAATGCTGGAACACTTAAGCAAATAAACGATAATTTGGTTGAAGGCAAAATAGAATTTCATTTCAACTATTCATGGAAGGAATTTATGTGAAAGTTATTTCCAAAAAATCCTACTAGCAGGGGCCAAACCTGCATCTATACACGGCCAACAAAAGCTAAAGAAATTCCTATCTACTGAAGCATATCTACTATTTCTTCATTTTCAGCTTCTTCTTCGGCGTAGACCCGCCCCTGAGTTTCCTCTTCGAGCCTTTACCTTTCGGTGGCTGGTCTCCAGTAGGAGGCATTATATCGATTTCCTCCTCCGAACTCAAGTGTATGGGAATACTTCCAACAGGCGGAGTCAGAGGGGTCAGGTCCACTATAGGATGCGGAATAGGCACGCTAATGTTGACATACAGTGCCAATTGGAGATATCATTTGTAAGGGGCTGGACCAGGTCCCGCCATTCCACCTTCGAAGCTGTTGGCCCAAGCAGCTACTTCCATTTCTGCGTTGATCTCGGGTGTAATTTCTTCCTCATGAAGTGTTTTTGTGTCGTCGGAAATGCTTGAGGTTGGGACTGAGGAGCTGGTCGTTGGCGCTACTCCACTCATGACAAACAGCAAGTCAGAGAAAGAGTCACTATGATGACTGAGAAGTTCCTCCATCATCCGTTCATCGAATGAAAGCGTGCTTCCTTGTATATCATCTGTAGGTGCAGTGGCCGATGTCATGGTCGCCTCCGTAATAATCGCCTCCAGCTCATGATGTGACTCTTGATTTGCAAGTGGCGCGATTGAAGTGGCTCCAATCACTGGAAAGAAACAAAGAAAAACTGTTATTAAATATTCCAAGTGAAGTTCCCGATCGTAAACAAGCATACGAAATGTTCATAGCACCTTTCTTATTTTGACTTATTGTCAGTTGAACGACCTCAGAAATTTGCTTGCTAGCTTGAGATATCTGCGGCTGATCCAGGTTGTAAGCAGGAGTGGATTGAGAATCAACCGCAGTAGTCGGTTCAGGCTGAGTCGGCACAAGAGTTTCAGGACTTGTATCACGGTGCTCGACACCAGAACCTTCTTCGACCTCCGAGTGCCGAGCTCCAAGTTTCTCCTTCTCATATGAAATCATGGCATCATGGAGAACTTTCCTTTCGTCTTCGTTCATCACTTGGTTCTCAAGCTCGAATTCATCGACTGATTCACCCTGATTGGCAGCGTTCTCATCCTCTACTAATGGCCTCAGGCGTTGCATAAGTGTGTTGGATGGTTATCGAGCCAGGCTAGGTTCCTATGCCTTAATTCGTTAGCATTATAGGTAATGAGGAGATCTTCAATATCAGCCTCTAGCCTAGATTCCGCTATTTGAACCTTCTCCTCAACCTCAGTCTCCACCTCCCGGACCTTAGCCGTTGCCGCATCCCATTCGCCCCGAAGCACTACGGCCTGTTCACATGCCTCTTTGGTTGCGCTATTTGCATCATCCCTCTCCTTGATGATTTTTGAAAATTTGGCTTTGAGCTCGTTAAGTTCTTTAAGAGTAGCATCTCGTTTGGCTGTGACAGTGGTGTTTCGGTGGTCCATCTCCTCCACCAGGGCAAAATTGTGTCTACCGCATCCTCTCCATTGCCAAGTTCGCCTCATCGGCCTTTTGGGTGGCCTCTATTTCTGATTTTCGAGAGGATTCAGCCTCGTAGTTAAGCACTTGAATAATCTGGTCCTTTTGAGCGAGCTCGGCTTCTAATTTCTCAATGGTATTATCCCGCTCAAAGGCCACCTTTGAAGTTTTCTCTGCAGCTTTCCCCCACTTCTTGTACTGAGTATAGATGTCATGAATATAATCATGCATTGTGTTCTCTGCTTCCGCTGGAATTCTCTTAAAGTGAGGGGGGAGATGTAGCCATCGAAACAAATATTCGAAAAATCCTTCTTCAATTAGGCGATCTTAATCACTCCTTCCCTTTTAGGCTCGGTGATGGCCTGCTCAGTAATAACGAGGGTTGTAGTTTTAGTTCTACGGCGGTGAGGATCATGCCTTGAAGCGTGAGAATATGGTTTGTGATGTGGAGATTCTGAGGGATGCGTGACATAAACATGAGGCTGTGTAGGGATTCTAGGAGGTGGAGAACGGGATCGAGATCGATGTCTGTAGTCCCTATCCCTATCTCTTTCATATCGTTCCTGGCTAGAGTACCCACGATCATGGTCCCTTTCTGCCTCTCTCCTACATGATTCATAATACGAAGAGGAACAACGAGCTGAGCGAAGGCTCCCCAACATTGACCCACGTCCGGATATTGTATCTACAAAGTAAAAGAAACAAAGTTAATAATCATTAGAAGTGGACAGTTTAAAGATCGAAAATCGTGTAGTGTCATGAAGTGTATATGTATGTGCAACCCCCTTACCAACCGAAAATGTCGGCCACACTTGTGGAAAGAGATTCGCTTAAGTTTAAAGCACTCCGAAGCTCCTCCAATCTGGCATCATGTTGAAGTGACACATAGTCCGGGATTGAGATATCAGGAAGCCCTTCTAAAAGTTTCTCCACTTGCAAGGGAGGAGCTTCTGAAATTCTAATACCAGGAACATGCAAAGACACAATTAGGGATTTCCATCTCAAAGATTTATGGCGCTTATGCGTGCAACCTTGGCTTTTCTCCTTCCCTCATGACTTTGAAAGCTATCAGAAGGCCCGACTATGGGTTTGTCATCGGTATGTGAATTTTCTTCCTCACCCTCTTCGGTTATTGCGATCCTGGACGCTCTACGTTTATCCCATTTCACAGGAGCTTCCCTCAGCGTTCCTTCAAGCCTAATGCTCTGATTTCACTCGATTAGCCCGACGTTCCTCAAATTTCTATCTGTTAGCACCAAGTCCATGTCCCTCATTTCACTCGGCATTTCTTAAAGGACCCGTACTATTTCTTTAAAATGTGAGCCTTCAGGTCATGGGATTACGGTTGTAAAAGGGAAAAAGATATGAGATCCAGCATCGGTTATGACAAAGTCATGAATTATAGAAGAAAATTGTGACACTTACGTTTGGCTAACCGTCGACTGGCGAATCTTTGGGGGGGGGGGGGGCATCGAACATAGAACCATTTTGTCTTGAAATAGTTAGGCCTGGTCCAAGTTCCCGTCACCAATTGATAGTTCCTAACCGCCTCCAGAAATATGAACGAAGGACTATCTCCCTGACTCTTAACATTAAATAGGTATCTGATTTCGATCGGAGTCGGGGGTCGAAAAAGTTGCTCCATGAATATGATGAATAGGCTATTCAGCAGCACATATCCATTGGGGTGTAGTTGTGAGAGAGCGATTCCGAAGAAAGCCAACACTTCCTGAATGTATTGATTGAATGGAGGAGGTGTCCTAGCAGTGCACGAGTGCATGTTAAAGGCAGTAAACCCCGCAGGGGGAGCATGTGGTCTATCACTTGGCCCGGGTAATAAGACATTGTCCATCGACAAGTCGTGGCTTAAGCATATCCATCCCAACATATCTTCGAAGACGTTGGACGGCATAGAATCTTGTGGTTTTGCAATAAAATTTGCTCCTAGCAACTCGTCTGGAGCTGGATCGATGACCTCGGCTACGATGGCCAGCAACTCTATTATTGGGAGAGATGAACTCCGAGTTTCATGCTGTTGAGAATTTGTGGATTTCATAGCTAACCAACTTATCATAAACCATCATTAGATAATAATAAGCCCGTGTGTTCACCAGGGTGAAGTGTATGAATGTGTTGTGCAGTGTAGTGCTAAGCAGTACTCAAGAGAATTCTACAGAGTTTGAGAAAATGTTCGAACGACAAGACTTCTAAATCCGATCGGCATGATCGTCATCATTGATCGTTACAACCGTGTCATCCATGCTTCGATGATCGGTGCAAGTTAAAGTTAGTTAAATTGTGTTAAGTTACAGTTCCATCGACGAGCTTCGAAGGGTAGTCAAATATGCGGTGAAATGGTAAAGTCCAATTATGCAGAGATAAAGCTCGTCGGAATCAAGTGTTCGAATTTGTATGAAGTTCGTATCCATCGGAGTCAAAACATAGATCATTCATTAGGAATGCTTTAGCTTCGTATCGGTCCACGGATACTCGATTCGTATCGATCGAAGCCGATGACTTTGGATCGATCCATAATGATTATTTCATATCGATAAAAAATACGTCCATTTCGCATCGATCAGTCAACATCCATTTCGCATCGATCATTCAACATCCATTTCGCATCGATCAAATGTTATCAACTTCGCACCAATCAAACGATCCTTCCACGTATCGATCAAAGATATACCAACTTCGTATCAATCAATTTTTTTTGGCTTTATGTCAATATCGATTCGAAGTAATCGACGCTAAGTTGTCGTCCCGCGATCGATACGAAACTAGAACAAGCAATCGAAGTGAAGATGACCGATATGAAATCCAAGAATGAAAGATCGATACGAAATCTAAGGCAGGAGATCGATACGAACTTTCCAATTAGGACCGATACGAAACAGAACGTCTTCTTCCCCAGTCCATCGACGCGAGATCAGGGCCAAGCAACTGCCCATTAGCTTTTTCGTATCCCTCCTCACATCTTCTTCTCCAATCGACACGAACGTTGTTAACCCTTCCTTGACCTCGCTCCAACCTAACTCCAAAAGCGATATCATCGGAATCGGCCAGGAATACGAGGGGAACGACACCAAGACTCGAGTCTCATCGTTTTACAATCGAAAAATTAAATTAATTACCTAATTTAAAAGCCTGATCGAGGGATTAAAGACTGTTTGAATTTGGGGATGAAGGTAGTTTTCCTTTTTCGTTTCTTCGATTGATACGAAAGCCAAAGGAAAAGTGAAAACAGGTAAAAATTTGGCTAAGTGCAAAAGTATTTATATGGATACGAGGTAAAGGCGAAAAATGATTCGTCTCTCGATGTTAAAAACCCATAGAAATGGTTTTCAACATCATTGATACGCAGAATCTTCTTCGTATCCATCTAACTATATCGATCAGGGACACAGCTGTTCGTGTCCATCAGTGATCGATTACATATGTCATCAATACGATGAGCGCTATTCATATCCATGAACCACTTAGTTGAGGCAATGCTTGCTCGCAACCATCCAGATATTGATACGAAGCGTTGTTCGTACATATCCACTCACATCAGCCAAGAGTATAGCTGTTCGTATCCATCATATCATCGATATGAACAAGACAATGGAGACTGGTTTGGACCATTCTGATCCGTCGGCAGTCCATCAATGCAAAATGGTAACTTCGTATCCCTGAATTTAAGTCTCATCGATGCGAAAATAAATTTTCGATCTTTAACATCGATCCAGGAAAGGATCGATACGAAGGGAAATTCTAGAACAACCATCAAGCGTAGTTATAAATCGAATTTCACATTGATTTAGGAGAGGGTCAATACGGGGTTTGATACAAAAAAATTTAAGAAACTGACAATGACTCGTGAACGTACAAACGTTAACGGGAGTCAGGCTAACGTACATTTAGTATAATGGACTAACGTTCGATTTTTAAAATTTACAGGAATTGAATGCTTACCCAATGACAATTATCACAACAAACGATAGTTTGCTATAGTTCATTACTCAGTTACAATAGTGCACAGTACAACGATTAGCAGTCAACAGTTCATGATTTATGCTTCCATTGATCAATCAAAGATCACAACTTTCGACGAGAAAACAACAACCGTTTGACAAGTCAAATGGAACCTTTCAGAATGAAGGTTGTAGCTTTTCAAAGTACATCATGTTCGGATCAAGCTACAATTGATATGACAAAACAAGTAAAGCTATGAAAGCCAACGTTTCGAATTTCAAGTCAATCGGAGTTTGTAAGCTCAATATATGATCGATGCAATTCAAGCAATCACCTTGTTCGTATCCATCAAGCGACCAGGGAAAGTCCTTCTTCGTATCGATCGGTTTCAAATCCCATCAACTGCACATAGTTTTGAATCGATCAGCAGCAAGTGAGTCAACTTCGTATTGATCCAAATCCACCTACTTCGTATCTATCCTTCTTCGCACAGCTTCGTATCGATCAATCCATCACTTGTTCGTATCGATCAATCAACGTCCACTTCCTATCCATCGGTAAACGACACGGGAGTCTATTTCGTATCGATCTATTTTAGACACACTTCATATCGATCGACCACAATCGACACGAAATACACACCTACAACCGATACAAAGTAGAGCGTGCACAATTGGTATAGAGTGAGATGTAACCGATCGATACGAACAGAGCAAACACGATCGAAACGAACAGAGCAAAGACGATCGATACGAACAGAGCAAAGGCGATCGATACGAACAGAGCTAAGACGATCAATACGAACAGAGCAACGATGATCGATACGAAGGAGGCATATACATAGAGAAGACTCGATCGTTTGGCATAAAAAATGGATCAATCCGAGGAGTTAGCACCACGTCAACTTGCAGGCATATGCCCAAAAGGCGATACAAACAACATCGATACGAAGAGAATGGCGATCGAAAAGCCCAAACTTGCATCAATCATAACTCGCAATCTACAAGTCCAAATGCTACCAAATTTTCACAGGAGCTTACGTACATACTCAGCAACATTAATAATTGATCCCGACTCAATTGGGCAAAATATTGATCGATACGAAACTAGTTTGTATCGATCACGGATCGAGTGCAAACCACGTGGGATGGATCGCGTGGGCTCACACACGTGCTAGAAGAGGTCTCCCGAGATCTGAGCGAGATATTTGCATGCTATGCCTATAAATAGCATCCTAAAGCCTATAGAAAAAAGACCTTTTAGCTCTCCTATGTCCGACTCTACCGAAACCATTTTTGTACTCCAAGATCACTGTTGCACTCGAAATTTGCTGTTGTAATCTGCTGAAATCAGTTGTAATCAGCAAGCAAACATCAATAAGATCATACGTTGAAACACTCTAAATCTCTGTGTTTCTACGTGTTTTTCTTATTTGTTTTTGAAGTGTTTGTTAGATAATCCTCATTTTACATTTACTTTCTTCATTTTATCTCTTCAAATACTTCTAAAGAGTGGTGTGCCCAATTTTGGTACAAACAACTATCACTTAAAAGTAGGATCCAACAAATAAACTTCTTTTACAAATTTGTTCTTTATTAATAATAATACAATAAACATTAAAACTAACAAAAAATTAGATGTAGCAACTTAAAAATAGAAATTCAAAATAATTACACGTGATTTCAATGCAAAAATATTGTAAAATATTTATGCAAATCATTTTCTTTTAAATGCGTTAAATATATACGATTCATAGAAAACCAATTCAACGCAAGAAGCGCACGCCATGAGCACGCGCGAAGCGCATGCCGTAACGCTTGTTATTAATAGTTGTAATAGCTTTGGTGTCACATTTTTTGGTATCAAGATGAATTACCAAAAACGTCCATCTATATATTATTAGATCTTAATCACTTAAAATAGGATCTAATATTCAAATTCAAACGTGCCTAAAAGTAGGACCTAACAATTAAACATGTTTTACAAATTCGAAACGCTTATAAAAAAAGGATCTAAAATAAAATTTCTTCTACAAATTCAAAATACATTTTTACAAATATACAAATCTTAATATCACTTGATTAAAAAAAAATCATTTTTTGATTGATTTAATCGTATACAATTTATAAGAAAAACAATTAACACGGGTGAAGCGTGTGCCGTGACACTCGTCTAAAGAAAACTAATGCGTGCATTGTTGCACATGGTATGTTATAAAAAAATAGTTTTATAAACGAGTGCTACGGCACGTGTTTCGCATGTGAATTGTTTTTCTAAAAATTGTATATGTTTCAAACATTAAAGAAAAAATGGTTTGCACAAATATTTATCCATGTTTTTGCATTGAAACCATGTCTATATAGTTAGAATTTTTATTTCTAAGTTGCGACATTTAATTTTTTGTTAATTTGAATTTGAATTTTTATTCTTAGCTAATAGAGAACGAATTTGTAAAGAATATTTATTTGTTAAATCCTGTTTTTAAGTGATATTAAAATTTGATAATATTTGTATATGGGCATTTTGAATTTGTAAAAATAAGCTTATTTATTAGATGCAATTTTTAAGTGATATTAATATTTGACAGTATCTGTATATGGACATTTTGAATTGGTAAGTTGGATCCTATTTTTAGGTTATATTAAGATTTGTTAATATCTTTAGAGGGGCGTTTTTTGTATTTGACGCTGATACCAAAAAATTATGGCACCAAAGGTATTACAACTATTATTAAAAATAAACGAGTGTTACTGCACGTACTTCGGACGTGAATTGTTTTTTTGAAAAATTTATATGCTTAAAACATTAAAGAAAAAATGGTCTACACAAATATTCAGCCATGTTTTTGCATTGAAATCATGTCTATTTAGTTAGAAATTTTATTTTTAAGTTGCAACATTTATTTTTTTGTTAATTTGAATTTTTATTTTTATTGTTATTTAATAGAGAACGAATTTGTAAAGAAAGTTTAATTGTTAAATCCTATTTTTAGGTGATATTAAAATTTGATAATATTTGTATACGGGCATTTTGAATTTGTAAAATAAGTTTATTTATTATATGTTATTTTTAAGTGGTATTACAGCTATTATTAATGATATGTTCAAAACTTAAATTTATTATGCATGATATGGTAAATTTATTGAGATAAATGAGTTATGCATTAAACTAATCACAAATGTAATTTTTATTATGTGATTAGCGTATTTTTTATATTTGAATAAAAATTAAATTGTTATTTTTGCAGATAAAATTGAGTTATATACTAATTTATTTTTAGGATTTATATTTATTCAGCAAATAAATGGATGTTAGTATTCTTAAGTAATTTTAGAACTAGTATGTTTATAAATTTCCACAGATAAATGTTTATGTACATAGATTTTTAATCTAATATTTAGTATATAATACATTTTATTAAAATATAAACAACATATAAATTGATATCAAATATTACTTGAGAGAATGACAAAAATACCTAAAAATGAATGTGTAATAACATTAATCAATATGTTTTAATGTATTTTAGGTTCTTACAGTAAATTAAAAAACGTATGTGATATTATTAAAGTGATAAAAAAACTATCTATTAAGCTGCTAAAGGCAATGCTAACTGAAAATAAGACGTGGAACGCTAAAAATCATATTTTTATTTGAACCATGTAAAAATAATAATTTAACTTTTAAGTCTCGAACCTCGATAATTTTATTTTATAACAATTTTTTTCAAAAAAAGGTTAACATCTGCCTCAAAAGGACAATAAAATACAAAAAAAAATTCAATTAAAATATCGTATATTTTTATTTATTAATTAGAGTAAATTATGAAATAAAAATAAAAATCTAACATTTTCACAAAACATATTAACAAAAAATATAATTATTTTTCAAATTTACGAAATAAAAATATTCATCATTTATTATTAATTTTTGTGTCATTCTTAACAAATATAAATTTTATCAATGATAAAAAATCCACTTGGCACATCAATTTTAGAAACCAATAAACGTTATATATTTTTGTAATATTATACCAATTTTGAAAGAAAAAAATATGGTATATGCTTGTAATAAAATAACATCTTTAGAAAGAAAAATTTATGTATATGTTTCTTTATTGTAAAATGCTAATTTTAAAAATAAATAAATTGGACAAATTTGATTTTAGAATAATATAAGAGAATTGAAGATAATTTTCATATATAATTTGAATTATATGGACTTGAATGAATAGTTCTACCATTTTTGTCAATATAAATGTGGTAAATAGTACATGAAACTTTCATTTTTGTGCTTATTAGACCAAATAACAAACATTATTTAATTGTTTTTATTTAAAAATTTTAAATTTAAGATCGCATAATTAATTTAAATACATGTGGAATTGAATGTAAAAAAAAAACTTGAAAGAATTTTGTAAATAATCATAGAAATTGTCAAGTGTTGATATTTAAATGTAAAATTATATGATAAAGAATTAGTAGGACAATGTAATAATTGTAATAACTATTATTATATAGAGATTTGAAAATGAAATATTTTGAGAGAATTAAGGAGAGCATAGAAATATTCTAGAATTAATAAGAGTGCAAGAAATTCTTCTGCTTTACTCTTATTTAATAGATTACAACAATGAGTTCAAATCACCTACTCAGAAAATCAAAACAATTGCGTCTATTCTATTATATAAAAAATTTAATACGACACCACTTATATTCTTTTCCTACTTTTCATCTCATCTCATGCGCTGACTTCTCCGCATTTTAAGGAACTAATTTACCATTTACCCCTGATAATTTCACTTTCTGGCATTCCAATCAAATATTAACATACCATTAATGGCTTCAGAAAATAAAACATTAGGCGTATAGCAACCGTTTCACTTGACATTAGCCGCCCTTCAAGGTCTTCAAAATAAATAAACTCTCACTTATAGTTTATTTCTTTAACCACACTTCCTATGCATCGGTAATGAAATTCTTCTATTTTGATTTATATTCTTGTTCTATACATCTCTACTACTAATAAAGAAAATTCGTTGAACTAATTTACTCGGTGTCTTTTTGAAATTCCAAAAATGCCCTTGCTTTCCATTTACATATTTGCACTCAAATAAAATATCAACATATACAATAACATAAACAGCCTGTGTGCGAAGCACGAACCCGTACTAGTATTAATAGACAAAATCCTGGTGGCAACTTATTTTGACTTCACTTTCTCAGACACCCGCTAGCTGAATTGTTATTGATCATACACTTTTATCTTTATCTAGCCATGAACACCTCTTATGCGGTATCATGCATGTCCTCTTCAAACTCAAAATGATTCAATATTTAAGGTTGTTTTTTTTTGGCTTCCTTATGAATACTTAAAATTCGTTTGCAGTTGAGATTGGTGGTGTTTGTTAACCAAGTTATTTCAGCGCAAATTTCTTTGTTATGGTCCTCCTTTTATATATATATATATAGACACACACACACGCATACGCACACACATGTGTGTACACACACTAACATGTCTCTTTGACAGTTAAGATCACTTTGCTAAGCAAATGCAATTGGATCATTGGTCAAATTCATTTAATATTATAGAAAAATAGGTAGTGTTCTATTATTTCTTTTTTTTCTCCGAATTAACATATAATTTCTTGACCATAACCATTGTTTTTGGACACAAAGAAGATGCAAATGCAGCCGTTAAACTTTTTTTGCCATATAATTCACGTTTTTAGACCCTCTTTGTCTAATATAGAGATCAATAGCAAAGAGCATCAACATGCTTTCACATTTTACAATTATTAACAAAAAGTATTTGAAAACGTGTTGTAGGAAAATTATGTTGCCAGAAATACTCATATGAGCATTTTTACTATTTAACTCACATTTTTTAGACCCATTGGGTTTAAAATTAAGACAAATAGCTAAGGGCATAACAACTTTTTTTCCCTTTATGATAGTTTTGTAATAAAACATACACTAAAAATGCATTTTAGAAAATTATGCTATACTCACTTTAAATAGTTATAATTAAAGATTTTCGATGTAGTAGCCAATATGATTGGAATATTTCCTCTTCTAGTTTTAGCTATCACTATAGATTACCTCTTTATGTGCACCCAGTATCCCACACATTAAGAAAATTATGGTGTCGAATTAATGACCAAAAGGTATCCTAAACCTTTTCCCAATGATCATGTCATACCCAATCTAATGTGCACTAGCATTACTACATTTTTGGAGACACATAATAAAGAAATTACAACAAACCCTAGAATAGATTGTTCTTCTCAATGAATAACTACGTGTATTCGTACCTCTATTCTAATGTAAAAATGTGTGATCCCTATGAATCGCTCCTGTAGAAATTTCAAAGGAGTTTCGTCAAGATATTATAAAAAATTGGTGTTGCACCCATCTATTTGCATGTGATCTAAACCCTAATAAATTGGAATCCTAGGAATATCGATGTTTCCATCCAATAATGTAATATGTGTGCAAGGTTGTATGCACTATAAAGTGGGTAGAATGTACAAGATCTAGGATCAAATAGGAAAAAAAACCTAACAATACTTAAGGTTCTGTTATACTCTTTTGTCTAGAATAGTGAAGCCATTGAAATGTATTCTATCAGATAAACATTATAATTTTATTATATCCATCATTCGAAAAACAATAAAGCTGACATTACTTTTAATTCGTTGACCTCTGATGCAGTGCAGTATGGATATTTTTTCTTTTCCTTTTTTTCCTACAGCACATCTTTGTTTCTATATGTGATTTTGCTTCTTAACACATTAATAGTCGTTGGTGCAGACCTTTGATCATGGAGAATTTTTTAGAAATTCCAGCTATGATGCAAAGCCATTGCCGTGCTTAGTTCTGAACAATATTCTTGCAAGACCAGAAAGTGAGGTTTACAAAAGAGGAATATAGGGGCATCCACTGTGCATTATGAGTATTACATCTTGCATTTTTTTTGGAAGGTTCGATGTTGATCATTGTTATATGAGTTAGTTCTATGCATTCCTTTTATATGGAATTGTAGTTATATCAATTCTTGTATTTTTCCAACTTTTTTTTAACGAAAAGGTACAAAGTCGAAACCCATAAATATTATCCCTTTAATTAATTAGAGTTCGACTAAATGTTGATGTTTAACAAACCATTGCTTTGTAAGATCATGTCACATTAGGAAGGGAATATATATCAAGGAGCAGTTATCTCGTTATCATCCTTTACATACTTTTTACCCTTAAGTATTGTTCATTAAGTCCCATGCAAGTCATGCAACTTTGGATATATATGTGTGCGTGGACGCGCATGCACAAGTTTGTATGGAAAATCTACATCATATTTAGAAGATGATATGCATATTGGAAATTGAATCACATACTCTTTAAACATTTTAATGTAGGGATGCACTTGGTATAAGTGGATCACCACATATATAAGTTATTATGCATCAACTTTGCTAAAATTAACCATATGTGTTATCCCATATAGACTAAAAGCACAACTACGCTTTAGTTTTAAGAGTGGTGATCCAACAACTCACATTGTTTGTGCTACACATATCATGATTCTTCCTTTGCTTTTGGGCATTAATACTTCCATTTTACTATTACTTATTTCGTTTGTGATTTGATTGTTCTCATATTTGCGAGATTACACTTCAGTGAAGAACTATATATTTACAATTATGTAAATTTATATAGTGACCATCCATAGGATTAATAGTTTTGGACGTGCACTAAAGATGGAAAAAACAACCTCAGATCTATTACTTTATAATAAAGCAGGAACTTCCAATTGCTGACATGGCTTCCTCCACATTCTTCGTTTCAAAATAAAAACCTGCTGTACGCTTCTGCCTTTTTTTTTCCCTACTCCCACGTGCTGTTCGTTTTCCCCTTCTCTCCTTTCCCCTGCCTCATCGTCTACAACTGCTCCATCACGTGTTGCGCCCACTTCCTTCGTTTTCAATTTTGTCCCTTCCTTCGTTTTCCCCTACCTCGCCTTTGCTCCTCCACAGTACCCTCCCCGCAGTACCAACCACGGAATCATCCCCTACTCCCACACTTCCACGTCGGGCAAGTACGTCTTCCTCTCTCCTCCCTCTGACGGGTTGTCTTCTCCCGCTCGGTGCTATTGTTCCACGGATCTCCCTCCTCAGGCCGTGGACGACTACTCCGTCCTCACTGCATCGACAACTGCTCCCTCCTCAGCGCATCATCTACTACGGCCCGCCTTTCTACAAATCCTCCTCCTTTCCACTGCGTAGGCTATACAGGTAATTGTTTGCTTCGTCGATTTATCCAAACTTTTAATTTCTTCTGCTCGCATTAACTCCACCTTAATGCACATCTTCATTTGGTCTAATACATTATGTTTATTTCCGGTAATGCGTACTGTTTACCAACGATTTCTATCGTAGACGAAAGGTCATTCATTTTTAATCGTGCTGAACGCTTTTCATCCCACCGTTTTGTTGACTTCTGTTTCCGTATCATTGTTTACAACGTATGTGACATGTTTGTATGAATGACTGATTCGTATTGACATTCAGTGATAGCTTCATCGTGTCCTGTTTGATTCTTCCTTGCTCACTACTGTTTCAATTCCTGATTGCATAAATGGATATTATATGATAGCTTTTTTATGTCATGTTTGGTTCTTCCTGGCTGTTGGTACACATGCGCTGATAATGTGCACATCAACTGTAATTAAGTAATACAGTCATTGACTATTCACAATGAATGCGGCCTTTGAAGCCCGTAGACTTTGATTACACTGATGCTATTTCGGATTTCCGTAACTAATATTCTTACAGCGATTACATTTATTTCCCCACATATTCCGCTACTAACTGCTTTCAGCTGGATTACACCCTAAATTACATGTGTTATGATGTCTAATTTTGTTTGCTTAATACACCTAAATCACGCGACCAAATTGATATACGTTTTAAATGTGCTGTTTTGCATCGCAGACTTAAATAACTAACCTGTGGAAACCTTCCTGCCCCATGCTTGAAACTGTATGTTTATTATTGCTGTTGCAAGGCTTGTGCACGTTTACTCTGCTATTAGTATGCCTTTTTGGTTTCCTCTCATTGATATGTGAGGGTTTTTGTAATGTCGATGTATTGGTACAAAATTGGACCAACAGTATGTGCTTACTGTCATTTAAAAATGAACAACTCCTTGCTTGCTGAACTGCTGACTTTCCACTTGTTTTGCTGAACAAGTGGTGTGCCTGATTAGTAACCGTATATTTTTTATTTTATTCTACCGTTGATGTGTTACTCTTGTGTATAGCTTCAAGCTGTAGTAGAGATAATCACTTTCCCTTTGACATCAACATAATACAACGCATCAGCATAATGACTGTAATCTTCTCTTTTATACATACTACAAAAAATGACAGCACTCTATGTTTAGAGCAGTTTAAATATTTTGGTTATATTGAATTAGCCATTGTACTCGCATTTTCGTGAAGCCAGTAGACGTTGAATAATTAGAACGACACTACATAATGATGACACGCTTATGGATTGAACACCGATGTACTGATTTCTTGCAACAATTAATTGTACATTTGTACCTAAACTCATTCGTTATTTCAATTTAATTTTTGTAGTTTGACGCAGATATAAATTTAACGTATACCAATGTGTTTTTTTACTTGCCTCATATGCTTCATTACCGTTCTCAGTTCCTAATCATAAGGACCTTTTGATGTTAACTACGTTTTCCTTGTGATGTAAACCAAAGTTTATAATGCTGTAACCACATCATTATGTCCTGGTTTCAGTAGTTGTTTATCCAAGTTGGTCATACTATAGTTTTGTCATCTAATCAAATTTATGGCGACGGAGATTTATGTGCACAATTATAAACTAAAATTTATGTTTCAATTTGGACGAGGTCCCTGTGTATTTATGCTCTACACTTTTTTACTGCTCCTGCGTGATCTGTTGATTACTGTTGCCAGTAATAATCTTGATTGCTTATTTTTTCGCATCACCGATCTGCATTGCTTTCATGGATTTTGTTGTTGCTGCATATATGTTATCTATGAGTTTAAGTTGTTCAATTGTCTGCTTTGATGGAATTTTTTTTCTGGATCCCCTGCCCGAAGTTAGATTACCTTTTTCTGGTTTAAATAGAAAATGGTTGGCATTACACTGTCCTATTTTGTTGACGACAGTTCCAAAACTACTGTAACTGGCGGTAAAACTTGACGAGTTATTCTTTTTATATGGTGTTTTAGAATACGACTTCCCTGATCCCAGTTTCACATATGCTGGATAGTGTTATTTGATAGTATAATCCTTCTATTACCGAGTCACATGTCCATGTATGTAGTTGTCAGTGTGCATATTGCTGTAAAATTAAGTATGCAGTTATTTATTGCATGAAGTGTTTTTTACCAACAATCTATGTCTACCGGTACAGTATAGCATTACTCTAATATTGTAGTTGTGAAACGTGGTTTGAATTTGGTATTTTTGCTCCACTGTGTTATTGGAGTTGTGAAATTTAGTTCTCTTTTTCATATGTTCGTAATATCTGCTTCGACAACATTTCACAATATACTTCTTAACTTTGTTGAATGTTTTTGGTATGGTTGATGTTATACTATTGCTATCTTTGTTTGAAACAATCTGTTCTCTTCCATTTCAAGCAACCTTCAACTGTTACATTGTTTTCCCAACCGAGGATGACTGTTTACGATAATTGTGCTTTGTAATCCTCCAACAATCATGATTCTGGCATTTTGACTTTCTTCAGTACTACCATCTTTCTTGAGTCCTATACTAGGTGGTGATATTGTTGATTCATGAATGATTTGCACACATTTGACCAATTCAGGTAATGCATTCACTACACCACAAAAGGCTTTTAACAGCGTTTGATAAACGCTGTAATATGATACAACAGCGTTATTAGAAACGCTGTATAACGACATGCTGTCGTATATACATAACTTACAACAGCGTTTCTATAAACGCTGTTGAAACATCTCTGTGACAGCGTTTATTACGAGCTGTCAATAATATTTTTTACAGCGTTTCAGACGTGCTGTCGAAGATGTTCAAATTCTACTTTAACTGTTTACAACAGCTTTTTCTAAACGCTGTTATTGAATCATCAACAATTTCGACAGCATGTTAAAAACGCTGTGATTGAATCATCAACTATTTCGACAGCATGTAAAAAACGCTGTTATTGACAATTTCAAGATAATTACAGCACGAAATAAACGCTGTTGTTTCTTCATTGACAGCATTAATTAAACGTTGTCTTCTATTTATATAACAGCTTTAATATTCCACTCTATTTTTGAATATTCCAAAACTATATTTTAAGCATATTCAAGCAACTAGTATATATAACAGGTTCTAATAACTATTAATTGGTTACATAAACTAGTTAAGACAATATTAATAAACAAAAGACATCCATAAACCAAGTTTCAATAATATCCATAAACAAAAATAACAAAGTAAACTATTGACATACAAAACCACATACCATCCAATTGACAACTATTTACGTACATTTCATACGTCTGCAGTTCTCCCCTGTAGTTCATCCTACCACTGCTTCAACCAATTCATTACTAATTCTTCACTGTTTTATTGTTTCTGCTCATTACTATTTCTTCCAATAATAACCAACACTTTCCATCACCCATACAGCTATAGCTTCCATACTTCGTCTTCGAACAACATCCACTAATCCCTGTCACAGTGCCACATAAACCACTGTTCTTATCACTGCTACTAACAGACTTCTGCATCACTACCCCCTAACCACTAAAAACAAAACTTCAACCACACAAACTTCAACTTGCTGCAACTGTGCTCCTCTTCAACAATTCGACAGCATCCATACACTATTGAAGCAACACATACCATTTCCCAATCATCCAAACACCTCTGCCTATATGCGAAAAGCTTCCATGCTATCTGCTTTCTCCCACAAAATCATCACAGCCTTCATACCACCAGAGAACTTCAACACCACCACTGCTTCATTAAAACCACTTCTGCATTTCTGCATTTTGCACTGTTACCACAATATCCTCCTTACCCTCTGTTAACTTGCATCAACTCCCCTATGCCTCTACACACAAATCTGCCATCCTCTTCCTTCTTACTGCAGATCAACAACCACTACAACATCTTCCATCCTGTCACATACAACATAGCACAACATTGCCATCTCTGTCAACCCAGCATACAAACTTCCATCACTTGCAACAACTTCGACTACAGCTCACAGTTTACTCTTCTGCCCATTACTGTCAAACAATCAACCTACTGCCACTCCACATACCATCAACACTTCAATACACACCAACACATCAACCTGCAAACCATACTTACCATCACACTTCCCATCATTTCACTTCTTACCATCATCACAGCAGCACTTCTTTTCTTCATCACTGCACATCAAACTTGTTGTACCATCACCTCCTGCTATCTACAGTTAGCAATTTGACAACTTATTTCAATCTTCGTATAATATAAGCAATTAAAAATATATCAATATAACAAATATCAAGACTCACTATTAGTCTGAGTCTCTTCTGAACTTCAACAGCGAGAGCATCACCACGGGACTCACTATTAGCAAGATACATTGAGCAATGTTTGCTAAGCATCTCATACTCTAATTCACTAAATATTTTACTAATGATTCGGAACAACTGAGTATATACATAACATGCTATAGATATATTAATATAAACTTGGAAATTTTATTTAAAACTAAATTCTTTCCTCCTTGCTTTCAGATCTATTTAACACTAAGTAAACCACTTCTCATCGGATAACAACTATAAAGAGACAATGATAGATGTTTAAGTGTATAAGGTATTAAGTGTGTTTGAGGTTTAGAAATCAAGCCCGACCAGTATCCAAGCTTAAGCCAATTTCTGATATGAAAAGTAATGAAACTAATTTAACATCGGGTAACATCAGATCTATTGCAATTATTTAAATAATACATTGAAGTATAGTTTCAATAAAATTCTGATATAAGCTTGGGAGATCATAACAGTAATCTTATTTTTATTTTTACTTTATAAGAGCGAGTCTCAAAATATCAACTTATGATTTAAATATTGACAGAAACCATGCAATTCAACATGCTAGCATGCTACCACATTTACCGATGAGTACAGACCTTAAGCAAAATATTATCAAACTGGTCTTCTTTCGTCTACAATAAGGGAATTGTTAATATTTAGAATATTAAAACAATTGTTCAGACTTCAACATTATTGGCCAGAAAGAGTTGTTCTATACCAAAGGACTGGCTACCTGACCATGTCCTATGTACTGCTTATAGGATTTTCTATAATATATAAAATGCACGTTAATTTCGTGATTGGAAACAAAGAGTTTTTTTCACGGGTTGAATAAATTATAAACCTTCCATGTACAAGGAGAGTGATTGAATTGAATAGGTTTGATCAATTCAATGAGTTGTATGTGAAGTTGTAAACGTTTAAAGGTACCGCACTAGCTATACTTGTCTTTGAAACTTTTAGATTTCACCAGTTAGAATTAAAAATTTCTTTTCTATTTCTTTCAAGATGACAGAAGTCATAAATAATTAAATACAAACGAGGGATAGTTGAGTGACAATACTAAAACTACACGCTAATATAAACGACTTCAATTCTGAGCAGGGAACGAGGCAGAATTTCTTGCCTCTACCTGCATCTAATCAAAATTTAACAGGCAATTCAAAATTAATGCTAGAGGTTAACCTGTTGCAGCAAACCAGCTAATGAATGGCAGAGTAGAAATACCTAAATATGCTAGAAAAATAAATTCAGGTTTAGAAGAAATACCTAAATATGCTGAATAAGTCTAAATTTTTTCTAAAACTATTAAATACTATATATTTTACCTGCAGGTTCATATAAGAATGCACTGAGACAAGAAAGCCTGAGAACAATTTCAAGCATTTAAATGTTGTTAGATATGCAACTTAATTTCCATAAAATAATACAAGAGCAATACTATTGCTGCAGGAAAATGATAGTCAATGCATACATTGAAAGTTGAAAGGTTACCTTTGTTCTCTGTTACATTTCCAATTTGCATTTGTTTTGTTTGTTTACATTGCTCTTTTCTCTGTTCAAAAAGCTAACTGCACTGTTACACTTCACCACCTCCTCACCAATCCCCTTCCACAGTCACACCTCAAACTTCACTCACCTATCCCTGCCATCCTCACCACTTCCACACACTGCCATTACACCCCAACATACAACATCCATCACCACTGCCTCCTTCCTTCCAAACATCATCATAGCCTCAACAATATCACTTCTGCCTTTATACTAGCAACCTCCTATCACTTCTATGCACATACAAACTACATATAAACTTCGGCCTACATACCACTGCCATCCCTCAACAAACAAGCCATTGCTACTGTAAAAATATAAATACTAACATGCACACTAATTCATAAAAATCAATAGCACTAACACCTTTTTTTTTTGTGCAAAATATGAGCTCAGTTGCTAATTCAAAATAGCCTTTGTAATTGTCTATATTTATCTATTGGAACCAAATAGGGTAGTCTCCAAGAGGGAATATTGCATCAGTGTCTAATAATTTGGAGATATTGCTACTTATTTCTCTTTATATTGTGTAATAATTCGCATACTTATTTAAAAAAATTCCATGCATTTTTTCTGTCTTTGCATTCATTTCACATTGGGAAACCATAGCGAGTAAATCAAAATAAGCTTACCAATGATTATATTCATAGGCAATGTTGAAACCCAAGAGCCACCAATATTTGAACATCAAATCCTTCGATCAGAATTAAAAATGCAACCCAAAGATGTCTAATGCACACCTATAGTTCAAGTAATCAATCAACAAAGAGCAATTTGAAATGCATAGAACAATAAGAAACATAAGGATTTCCCAAAGATAGATAAATGATTATGATTTAAACTATAATTCAATTTTGTAGGCTTAGTATCATTAATACCCTTACGCGGCTTCTTTGTCCCAAATTAATCAGACCACTATAAGTTGACTCGACAATCAATTTATCATCATAAGTTGGAATTTGCAAATCTAGTTTCAAAAATGAGTCGCGATTTGCAACACATTTTGAGATTGGTAGTGTTGTCTCCATATATCATCTGTTGAGTCTCCATCGTCAATTAATTTTAATAGTTCATCACATTTTGACTGAAGAGTGTTGATGTGGTCTTCTTGTTTAGGTCTGTTTTTATTCCATTCCTTTAGTTGAAGCTTGGCTGCTTCAAGAATTTTCACGAGTTTGTAACATTCAGTACCTTCCTCCCTTGGTATATCATTAATGTGTATTGCTGTTGTGTGTCCAAGGCAAAATTTTATATTCTTGTTAATATATATTTTTATATAAAAGTATATGTTGTCATATCCAAGGCAAATTTTTGGGTTCTACCTATAGATAATAATTATTCTGGAACAATGAAATTGATTTTATGTCAACGTGACATGGCTGCATTGATTATGAATCGAGTTATTATCAACAATGAAGCTACGTATTTATGTTTGACCCATGGATAAACCATAAATCTCTGGTTGACAAAATAGGCTGGAACAATATCTATTTACGTAACACAGCCAGTAGTACAGTTAGTCATATTATATGAGATAAGCAGTTTCAACCTCAACTTTTATCTGAAACAAGGGAGGTAGCAACACGAATTAAACATGATACAATTTCTATTGATCATGCTACTAATTTCTAGACAATTTGCAATAAAAGGAAATATGTGTTTTCCACGGTCTGGAATGGAGTATGACTCCATACAGCTAGTGATGATAACCTTAAATTGATATGGCATAACAAAACGGTCAATTTTTTTTCTTTCGCTAGTTATATGGCCTATCTACAGTGTTTACCAACTGCAGACAGATTGTTAAACTGGGGGATTATAACTAATTTGACAAGTGTGCTATGTAATGACCATAATGAAAATCATCATCACTTATTTTTGAATTGCGCTATAGTACTTACCTGTGGGATTCTCTGCTGCTTAAGCTCGCCATACAACCATCTTCATCCAGCTCGTTGTGAGATCGCTTTTCCAATTTTCGACTCCATTTTCCAATAGTATCACCGCTCAAAGATCTGGCCTTTGTGGCGGCATCAGCATTGATCCATCACCTCTGGCTTGAGCGCACACGGCGACGTTTCGAAGGAAAGTCGTGTTTGAAGGAAGCTAGGTTAAAATTACTGGAAATTGATGTTCACCTGCAGTTGTCTCGCAGAATGAAATCGAAGAATGAAAATGAAGATGGAAGGAAACGAAGTTAAAAGAAAATGCAGGATGAGTGGAGGGAAAGCGAAAAAAATTAAGAAGAGAGGCGGCAATTGTTTTTTTTAGTACACAGTCATTCACAGCGTTCTAAAAAACATTTAGGCTTAATTAAAATTCAAACGTTAAAAATAATCCAAATAAGATAACTTTTAACCGCATTCAGGGTATAAACGCTGAGAATAATTGCTGTTAAAAATGAATTTTGGTGTAGTGATTGTTGTCTGTATTAAGGTTTGTGGGTCAGTGTCATCCATTGCTATTACTAAAACTTTTGCATGCCATGCCATCTCATCCTTCTCGTAGTTGTACAAATAAAGTATTTCTTCGGTCATTCATTTTTTGGTTTTCTTTCCTTCAGCCTACACAATTTATGCGGTTTAACGACTGCATAATGATGACACGCTTTAACGACACTGCTTGCTGCTGTGCACAGAGAATTCTTTTTGTCGCTCATGAAATGTTGACATTTCATGTGTTTAACTTCAGTTCACACACTTCCGCAGTAGGCATGTACTGACATTTCGTGTATTTAACTTCAGTTCGTGATTTTAATTTAAGTTTGGTTTAGAATTAACTACCTGTACATACGCTGCACTACATCCCATTTGCTCCGACTGAGTTCCACCTTCTGATGTACGGTCAGAAGTAGGAAATATTTGTGATTTTTTTTTTATTCCCGTTACTCGTAATTCCCCAGTTTATTTCTCGGCTGGGTTTTAGCTTCCCCCGGTTGCCACTTTTGCTTTTATCAACTTGTGGGTCGTCATGTCCTTCCGTATTTCTTCTTAAACACAGTTGGTCCTTGGCATTTGACGTCAGCTCAAGTATATTGTGAGTGCGTATCTATATATTTGTACATATACATACGTATTCACATAATTATATAGCTACGTACATTGATATTTAATTGTCGTAAAATGGTACGACTGTTTTAATTTTTTTCATCGTTTACTGGAAACTTACCAATTGCAAGCTGAGTTATTTATAGTAGTTAAGCTATCACAGTGCCGTGTTTTTTCCCTGTACGATTTTCTATCACCGGAGTTAGTAATGACTTACAGACCGATGTACTATGGTCCAAATTTATGTTCCAGCTGTTCCGCTAAATATGTGGATTTGGTGTACTATATATTCAGTATCCCGAACAGCGTAACTGATATTTTTTTTCACTTTTATCCGTAACCGTTGTAAGCGCACTAATTGGATACATACATGTGTGTATGAATGTATTCTGACTGTCTGTCTGTGTTTGCAGATGTTAGCTGTGTATCTATCTACGTTTATGCGCATAAATTTTTCTGTTCATAAGGTGTGATGCATATAGTAGTCCCAGTATATGTGCTGCTTGTGTGCACAGATTTATGTTGTAATAGAGATAATCACTTTCCCATCCATACAATATAATACAAAGCATCAGCATACTGAATATAATCTGTTCTTTTAAACATACTTAAAAAAATGACAGCACTCTATGTCCGTTCTTGATTCGCACTACTGACGTCTGCTATATTTTTTGTGCATTTTGTATACCATTCAGACTTTTGTTCGACTGTTTATCCAAACATGCCTTACCCATATTTTCTTCGTCTATATGTTTATGGTATATGTAAGGTGCACTGTTGCTGGTACCAGTTTTGGTGTATGTCAACAAGGATCATCATTTTTTTTGTTACGTATTATTTGCACCAATTAAACACTGGACTTTGGTTATGCAGGCAACGCCTCCCTGAGCGGTGGTGGTGTTTCTTGGTACATAGAGCTTCTGATTTCCCAGTCCACGGGTCGACATAAATAACGTTTACGGGTACACTGTCTACGACCGGCTGAAGTACGTATGTTTTTCATCTTTTTCATGGTTTTATTCATTTTGAACATGTCTTTTTTTAGTGACTACAACCATGACAGTTTTCGTTTATGTTTCTAATGCTCCTCTTGACTTCCGCCTACTTTATGGTCTTAATGCAAACTGGATGAATGTTGCATAGGTTGTTGTTTATTTTTCAACAAACCGTGGAAGGCTGGATGGTTGGTTTTGCTGTCAGACAGTAGTACGTTGCACACGCGTGCGTGTCAACAGTCAGTATGCATGCTTTTCATACTATCTTTGAACGCATTGTTGTGCTGTTTTCAAGTACATTAACGTTTCTTCCAGTTCTATGTGCAATCATATTGATGTTGCTCCGTTTGTCCTGAGGCTGGATTAATTTGTATGCCTAGGGATGCAAGTATAGATGGATGAGATGTAACGACTGCTGTCCACATTTCATAGACTTGTCCTTGCATAATTTCTTCGACTTTCTTTGTCGACGACATGAGGAGGAAGCTATTAGATTGATTTCTATCGACCGATCTTGTCGTCGACAGAGTTCGTATCCTTTTACTACCATTTTTCCCCTTCTAGCTATGCATACTATAAACGACTATTAATGAATTGCTGTTTTCTGATTGCAGTTTGTTGGATAAATCGCCATTACAGGCTTCAAAAACTTAGGCACAAAAAACTGAGGACAGCAGCTGCGGGTAAGAGTGATTTTATTCTTCATCTGCTATGGGCGTCTGACGGAACAGCAGACGTCCGATGTACAACATGTCTGTTGCAGGTTATTCCATGTTTTCAACGTTCCTATCATGGTTATATGTTGTCGCAGAAAACCACCAGCTGACAGGGTACCCCCCCCGACTCATTGCCGGCGTCGTTTGACTTGGCTCAACATGGGAACGGCATACCTCTGTTCGCTGCATCACAACATATCCGACTTCCTACGGTTGATAATTACGGACGGCGTATGTAGTGTACATTATCTTGGTTGGTATAAAATGCATTGATTGTGCAAACAGTTTCAGTTTTTTTTTTTGCAAAATATGCAGGTAAGATGTTTTCTTCTCACAGTTTTGGCCCACCCTCATGTACATGTTCATTCTGCGGAGCATTGCTTTGGTTTGAAGAAAGAGTAAAGAAGGGGAGTACAAAGTCAAACCCAAAATTTTCAATCTGTTGTCAGAAGGGAAAGGTTCAGCTCCCATCCTACCGGCCGGCCCCCAGTTATTTAATGACACTTCTGGACTACAATGGAGGATCTGTTTCAAAAGAATTTAGGCGACAAATTCGAGTTTATAACTCTATTTTTGCTTTCACGTCAATGGGTGGGAATATTGATAGCTCCGTCAACAACAGCCGTGGTCCGTATGTTTTCAGATTGAACGGGAAAAACCACCATCGAATTGGCTCTCTTCTTCCGACAACGGGTAAACCAAAATTTGCTCAGTTATATTTCTATGACACCAGTAATGAAGTCAATAACCGGGTTTCGTCGTGTGGCGAAAGTGTGGCGCAAAATTTAGATGTGGGTACTGTCAACAATTTAATATGCATATTCAACAACTGTATCGAGTTGGCGAAAGTGTTCAGAATGGCTAGAAAAAGATTTCATGCATTGGAATACCAGCCTATTACCATCAGACCGTTGGAGAGACGTTGTAGGGATGGACGAAAGTACAATTTACCAACTTCGTCAGAGATTGGAGCATTGATTGATAACTCAAATGCGGATTCGTGTGGCTGTCATGATATAGTTATTGAAGGAAGGAATGGGGTACTAAAAAGGATTAGTGAAAAGCACCCTTCTTTTATGTCAATGCAATATCCGCTTTTATTTCCTTATGGTGAGGATGGTTTCAGGTGTGGCATACAGTATAGAGAATTTGATGTACAGTTAGAAACTAAAAGAACGACCGTGACAATGCATGAATATTATGCGTACGTTATTCAACGCAGAGTAGAAGATGACTCCTTTCTGTTGTGGGGTGGTAGGCTTTTCCACCAATTCATTGTAGATAGTTATACATGTATTGAAGAAGACAGACTATCGTGGGTAAAGAGTAACCAAAGTACATTACGATGTGAACTATACAAGGGTCTGCAGGATGCTATTACAGCTGGTGACACAAGTGCACGCGCAATAGGAAGAAAAATTATTCTGCCCTCCTCTTTCACAGGAGGTCCTATGTATATGGTGCAAAACTACCAAGATGCTATGGCTACATGTCGATGGGAGGGATCGCCAGATTTTTTTGTAACGTTTACGTGCAACCCAAAGTGGCCTGAAATTGAAATGGATTAACTCAACATTCTCGGTCAGAAAGCTGAGGATAGATCAGACATTGTTTCCCATGTTTTCCATATGAAGCTTATGTAGCTATAGCGGGACATAAAGACAGAATGTCATTTTGGTAAAGTCAAAGCACTTAAGTCTGACAAATTCTTACTATTTTCACATGTTTTTTAAATGATCTCACGCTGACTTAGCTTATACTTTATTTGTATATGTTTTTTTTCCCAGTTGTTTACACAATTGAATTTCAAAAAAGAGGACTACCGCATGCTTGTATACTTATATTTCTGTTTGGCGATCAGAGACCAAGAACTGTTAGCCAGGTTGATGCAGTGGTTAGTGCTGAGATACCAGATAAACATACGGATCTGTTTGCTTATCAGTTGGTGTGTCAGTACATGATTCACGGTCCATGCGGTTACGCAAATCCTGGATGTGCTTTCATAGTGGAAGGTTGTTGCTCCAAGCATTATCCTAAATAGTACATGAGTGAAACCAGTTTTGAAAAATTTGGATTTCCTATGTACAGACGACGCAACAATGGGTTGTCAATCGAGACGTCAAATGGGTTTGTGCAGGACAATGGTTGGGTTATACCTCATAATGTTGATTTAGTTGTCAGATATCAGGCACATATCAATGTAGAGATATGCAATAGAACAAGGTATGTCAAATATCTGTTTAAATACATCAACAAGGGGCATGATAGAGCAACTGTTGTCATTGAAGACAGTGTAAACAAAGAATGCACGTTAGTTCGGGAGTTGATGAAGTAAAAACTTATTTGGATTGCAGATATATTTCGGCTTCAGAAGCGTCGTGGCGAATTTTTGAGTTTGATGTCCAGTACCGAACTCCAGCAGTGGAGAGATTAATGTTTCATTTTCCATGAGAGCAAACTGTGTATTTTGATGAAACAGAACATTTGAATGACGTACAAGGCAGGCATAATATATGCAAAACTATGTTCACTCAGTGGTTGGAGACCAACAGCATGTGTCACGCAGCTCGCCGACTTACTTATGTTGATTTTCCTACTAAGTGGGTATGGGATAAGTCTACTAAGGACTGGAGGATGAGGCAGAAAGGAGAGTGTATAGGTTGGATTTATTATGCACATCCTACGTCAGGAGAGATTTTATATGCGTATGCTTTTAAATTCGTGGCCCTACATGTTATGAAGACATTAGAGCAGTAAATGATGTTCTTTTCAGCACCTTCAAAGACGTGCTCCTTGCACGAGGTTTGTTAGACGATGACAATGAGTGGGATGAGGCATTAACCGAAGCTGCTTCATGGGCTACGCCGAACTGTATGCGAGAAATGTTTGCAACGTCGTTGTGTTTTTGTGAAGTATCAAACGCTAAGCAACTGTGGGATAAACATTGGCAAAAGTGTAGCGAGGATATATAATGGAGGTACGTGCACAAGAACGATTGTGGGTCTCAAGAAATGTCTTCGAATAAGGTCCGATCAGAAGCATTAATTGCTTTGGAAAAGCTTATGCTCAGAAACAATAGATCGGTAGCCGAGTTTTGGTGCGTAACGGAAGTTGATCTTGGAAATTTTCATTCGGTGGATAACACTCTTTTACATGACGAGGTGGACTACGACTGTGATTTCTTACGCATGGAAGCGCAACAATCAGTGCCACTACTAAATTCGGAGCAGAGAATGGTTTTTGACGCTATAGTTTACTCTGTTCGTAATCGTACAGGAGGCTTTTTCTTTGTCTATGGAAGTGGAGGGACTAGGAAGACGTTTTTACGGAATACTTTAGCCTGCACTATGCGAGCGGAAAGTAGAATTGTTTTGGCGGTAGCCTCTTCTGGCATTGCATCGCTTTTACTTCTCGGAGGACGAACTGCGCATTCAAAGTTCAAACTTCCTATGAACCTCGATGACATGTCAACCTGCAATATCTCCAAGCAGTCGTGTTTGGCCGATTTGCTTAGACGTACGGATTTGATTATTTGAGATGAGGCTCCTATGGTTCACCAAAATGCACTTGAGGCGTTCGAGAAGTCATTGTCGGATATAACTTCTTCCGGCTCGAATAATGAAGTTGGTAAAGTATTTGGAGGAAAGACGGTTGTACTGGGTGAAGATTTCAGGCAGACCCTACATGTTGTCCGTAAAGGCACCAGAGAGATGATTGTACACTCCGCTATAAGTTTTTCGCCATTGTGGAAACACTGCAAAATTTTCACTCTAACAATAAACATGAGATTGAAAAATAATGACTTATCAGATGATGAAAGGTCAAGGCTGTCTTCGTTTTCTAACTGGATATTAAATGTCGGCAAAGGGAAGGTGAGGTCTATGTACTTAGATGTGGGCGAAGAACCTACATGGATTCGGATACCTGATGAATATATTATACCGAACTCAGATAATGCCATTCATACAATTGTGGAAATGACGTATCCTGATTTGGATACGAATATATTAAAAAAATCTTATTTGCAAGAAAGGTGTATTCTGGCTCCAACAAACGATTGCGTTGAAGAAATTAATTCATATGAAATAGATCTTATAAGTGGTGCCATGCAAACTTATTACAGCGCAGATTCAATCAGCCCTGCGTCTGACACAACCGAAGAACATCATCTTCTTTATTCTCCTGAATTTTTAACACGTTAAAACTTTCAGGCCTGCCAAATCATGAGTTACGTTTAAAGGTGGGTGTGCCAATAATGTTGATTAGGAATCTTAACCAGAATCTAGGCTTATGAAATGGAACAAGATTAATTGTTGCGCTGCTATCGAAGAAGGTTATTGAATGTGAGATCGTAACGGGGAAGAATGTGGGTAGGAAAGTATTGATTCCGAGAATAGTTTTAACATCCGATGACACGAAATGGCCATTTGTCCTACGTCGACATCAATTCCCTATTAAAGTTTGTTTTGCAATGAAAATTAACAAAAGTCAGGGACAAACTTTAGAATAGGTTGGAATTTAATTGCCAAGACCGGTTTTTACACATGGACAGCTGTATGTAGCACTGTCTAGAACAACTTCCATTTCTGGGCTGAAGATATTGCTTGGGACTTCTAAACCGGGTTTCGAAAAATTACACGCAGAACGTTGTATACAAGGAAGTCTTCAGGAACATTTCTGGTATGAAATTTTTTCCATCCGTCACTGTAATTTTAAAGTGCTGTTTACAAGACTACACACACCTGATGCATTCTGACGTTCACAGTGTTTCAAATTTAATAGGTATGGAAGGCGCAGATGAACCGGATGATGATTTATAACAGAAGATGCGTAATTGTGAGTTAGGTATAAGGTAATTTGGGTACGAACAGTAGTTTATACAATATTGTCTCATTCATATCAGAGTTCCTTATACATGATTAGTCACGTGTAGTTTACGTTCGACATTCCAGCCACACGGTTTCATATCCTACAGAACATATATCAAGAATGGGATCGTTGAACTTTATTACATATCTGACTGTAACTATACATGTAAATAGAAATAGCTTTTTTTACCTGGTATCATCCGAACATTTTGTTGTTGCTATAATTCACGAATTTGGTTTGGTTGATTTAGTAATATGATAACTTTGTGCATGTCTATGTACTAATCCGACTCTTTATTGGAGTAGCAAGGTAACCGTACTAGAAAAATCGGGTCGTACATTATTGAGATCGCTTAATGATGTGATGCAAGTACCTGTTAGTACATTTTCAGTTTTCGCTGTTACACATTGTATTACTTTAAATATGCCATAATGTGTCCTCTAAAACAGCTATTGCGGTAAACAATTTGCTAACCTCTTGCCGTACATTGTACGAACTAAAATTGTATTTACTACCGTGATCTGTTACGGAACACACAATTTAGTACATTGACCCTTACACGGTTATTGTATTTCGTAGTGCAACAGATATATAAAAATAACAGAGGGAGCACATTTGCTCCGTGTATGTATTCGTTCATCAGCAGTTAACCTTAGTAGGCTATCTTCAAGTTACATGCATATGCATAACTGCATTCTGTAATTAGATGTCCTTCCACTGTTATTGACTGTAGTAGAAGTATCTTAAACTTATTTCATATACACGATGACAGTACGACACTTTTATTACACTGTTACTGCTACATACATTGTATTATTTTTGTAACTTTGCCACCATTCCATATTATGTACAGAAACCTAATTTGAAAGCATGCTTCCTTTCGTTGCAGGTTTGTTGAAGAGGGGAGTTTGGTGGAGTCAGTCAACTGACCGGGGTCTCCTTGAGCCAGCTGAGGTAATGTTGGTACAGCCATAAGATAACATATCCTATAGAACATATATGCATGAATGGGAACAGTAAACAGTATTACCAATCTGACTGTAACTGTATGTATAAATAAATATAGTATTACCAATCATTATGCATATTGATAAGGGAGTCGTTATTACTGTTTGAATTTATTTAGTTTCATAATATTGTCCCTTTCATATCAGAGTTCCTTTTGGGTTAGGTTGTCGATATTGATTTTTTACATTGAATTTTCCATTGATATCATTGTTCCTTTTAGGAATTCATTATGTTTATGATGCTAAGTTGTCTGCATAATGATTTAATTCTGACTTAAAAATGTGTGATCTGATTACTGAATTATAACATAGACAAACTTATTACAAGGTGCACCTTTAGCCAACAACTTTGGACAGGAGGGCCAAATAGTGATGGAAATCAAACAGTAGGATAACGTACCTAAATTTAGCAATACAACATCATTTATTGACAATATTAGATTATTTCTATTATAGAATTTTTACAAACTCCCGATTAATGATTGATTACTTTTTCTGTTTGCAATTGATGCATATTTTTACTTGATAAACTACCCTTTTACTGACTGAACCAAATAAGGTGTTATCGTTCTGTGTTGCTACCAGACATGCTTAAGATAAATCCCCATGCGTTCGACTTATCTGAAAATACTTGTGACTTTTTCTGTTTGCAATTGATGCATATTTTTACTTGATAAACTACCCTTTTACTGACTGAACCAAATAAGGTGTTATCGTTCTGTGTTGCTACCAGACATGCTTAAGATAAATCCCCATGCGTTCGACTTATCTGAAAATACTTGTGCGAGTAATAACTTTAAAAACTATCATTTTACTAATTTCATTCAGGGCAGATTTTTTATTTTGACACAAAATTTATGATGCTTTCCAGCTTATTTTTTGTGGGTACTGAAATGAATACTCTACCTGATAAACTGACAAAGATATTGGAATGTGCAAAGGATTCAAGGAAGAACTGTCCAAAACAAGAGGAGGCATTACTAACGAAGATTGTCCACCAGCATATCCTATCGCTTGTGCATACCAAGTTCTATGTTTTGTCTTTAGCGTATATTTTTGTTTTCCACTATCTGTACTTAATTTTGATTTACTTAAGTTGTTCCTGTTGTAACAAACTGCACATAGGCTATTTTAAGGTCTTTTTTAATGTAGCAGATAACTCAATGATTCACCTTTGAATGATTTGATGTTTAAATTATTATCATTTTATCTTGGAATCAATTACATACAGCTCTGTTTTGTACGGTATGTCCTGTTCTAATATTGTAATGTAAACACTCATTTACAATACACTGTCCAAGTAACAGCTTTGTACACCAAAAAAAACTAACATAAAAATACAAACAGGATTCACTCACTGTAGCAAAATTTAACAAGAAGTATAGCTCTACAAACATAGTTTCAACAAATACTCCACGCTGTTAGTACTAAAACAACTAGGACCATTCATAACACTCCAACATCCTGTTTGTTAACACATAACTTTTTTGGATTCACACATCTTGCGGCAGTTGCTTTATACTGCTTACTAAAACACAATACCCAAAATGACGTCTACCAATGTGTTCAAAAACTGAATCACACAAGTTTTGTACACAAAAATAACTGACGTACGCACCACGTATATAGGACATATCAAAAACTGACGTAGGATAGCATCTTTGTTTCGTACGCACCACATATATAGGACATATCAAACACTGACGTACGTGTACGTGTACACAAGTTTTTCAAACATTTACAAGAAGGATTTCATCGTCAATATTGACCGGAACTTGTACACTTTTTTTTTAAAGCGTTGGTACGAGTTTTAAATAAATATCATGAACAAGCATAGGTGAAAACCGTGAATTTTAGTTCTTATTGACTAAGAACTGAATCACAGAAAAGGTTGCCTAACTACTATCAAATCTGGCAAAAATATTTGGCTTTGTAAATCTTTGTTCTTGGTAACGGTGAAATGATTGGTGCACAACATGGGATGGGTAACCGTGAGTAACCAAATCACATTGCTTTACCGTACAATCGTTGTGCACATATTTTTTGCTATGCCAAATTAGTCAACTACTCACGTTGTATTACTGGTGCAAAAATATTTGATATGCATTTCACTGTTCGAGATGACAGCACAAACACCTGTTTTTAGTTCACTTTGAACGTGTGGAAAATACCCAATATCGGCAGGAAATTAGAACAAACTAAATAGCAGTTGCCGCATAAAATGGAAGGACGTGAACGTGGTACTAGCAGTTTACCCACTTTCCTATGGAGCACGGTTTCTTGCTAATATGGCCTGAAGTCTTCCTTCCGCGTGACATAAAATTCCGTAAATAAAAATTCTAACTTTCTTCTCAACTGGTTTTCTACAATGTCTGCAAACAACATGTTACTGTCAGAAGTCGTGTTTGGTACAAACTGGAATACCGTACGTGTCCGAGTGGCCAGGCTATGGAAATTGATCAGTCAGGGAACGAACAAAGTTTATGCATTAAACATGCAACTTATGGACAACGAGGTATGTTACTGTCTACTTTTATTATTCAGTCGCTTAGTGTGCTTCCTTTTTGGTACCCCTCCCCTACCTAGGCTACCATCCGTCAGCTTGAATGAATGCGTTTTATGCGTCCCATGCAGTGTTCGTGGTTTTAACTTTGATTATACTTCACGTTGGTCCACAGTTACGCTGCGCCTGCTCCACACTTATTCACCGGCAGTAGTTCATAATCTTCCACGTACATCCATTTCTCCCCTGCACTTGCATTTTAAACTTTGATTGTTTGTACTGCACATTTAATACATAGATGCAAAAAATTTATTTTGCAAGCTGTTTGGTCCCATGTCTTGTGTTTGATGTGGAATGTGATAGGGAAATGAGAAGGTTGGCACGGTTTGAAATCATATACTTTGCCAGTTCGAAGACGTGTTTGAACAACCTTCGGTGTACGACGTGACACGGTTCAACGTTCAAAACGCCGAAGCAACGTACAGAACCATACACGACAAATGGATAATAGTTCTACGAACAGATACCCGAGCAGTGAAGGTGGAAGATGCAGTGGGTAAAATACCACGGTACAAGTTTTCCTTTGCTGATGAAGGCACGCTTATAACCCGACTGTGCCGTATAGACAATCTTACCGGTATTCTTTCTCCCCACTGTAAATATCATATTTTCCCGTTATGTAATCTACGCACACTTGTGTTGTTGATTTGTGGCTTATTACAGATTTGGGTGGTCTGTTACGGGCTGTGACTAATGTATTCCCTATAACTTCTAAAAGTGGTACACAAACGCTAGAACGAGAGTTGCACGTAGAAAGCAACAGGTGACGCCATTTCATTTTTTTTAGTTAACCGAACTCTACCTAACGTTATACTAATCTTATTTATCACATAGTGGGAATGCAAGGGTCGTATCGTTTTGGACGAGCCAAAGAGATTTACTTGACCAATCTGTGGTAGACAAGTTTAAGAATTCGCCTACCGTTGTTGTCACCTCCCTGACAGTAGCTACCTACGGCCGTAGGCTTACGATCTCCGTACTTGCCTATCCCCGCCACAAAACAATTTCCCTCTAACTAATATTTCGCTTTTTCAGGTGCATTTACTTTCAGCTCTACTAAAGCAACAAAAATATATTTGGACATTGATTTGCCTGAACTGGATGTCATTAAGACGAGGTATTAATTTTTAACATGTTGTGCATTTGTTTGACCGTTTCATTTCATATGTCTTTATTACTCGATCTGCACAGATCGAACCAACATGCTGGAAAAAAAAATTGAGTACATAGACTACTCCTCCGATGGCCGTTCTACTGTACTGAAAAGAACAAACAGCATGCTCGCGCAGCTATTGACTGACGTCAGGACTGCTGCCTGTCGGGTACGTTGTTCTTGCATGTAACGCATGCATAATCATAAAGTTTGACCACCACCGTCCATCCACTTTCATTGACTGCACATAGTTCTTTTATCCCTGCCAATCGTGTTCTGTTTGAATCCTGGGCATGCACCAATTTTCCTCACTGCACATAACATCTCTTTCCATCCAAATGTTGATGCTTATCTTTTACATGCAGCTATTTTGTTGCGCTGTAGTAACGTTGTCGTTTCAGTGCTTTTGCATACTACATTCCTTAATTTGTGTATTTGTCCATATTGCATTTGTACTTCCACTTTGTTAACTACCATATCTATACCAACCTTTCGGTACATATTACACCGTTGACAGGAAAAAACATACTCCCGTAGGTGTACATATTTGTAGGAGTGTTGGAAATAATAAATGTCCCGTCTATGCGATTCTTATTACCTTTTTCCCCAGCCGTGCCTGCAAATTTGTAAAACGTTGCTAGATTAAATGACATAACCTTCGCCACCTTTTTCTTTCTCAACAATAAGAATTGCTGCTGGGATAAAACATGTTAAATAATATTTTGAAAAGGTCTAGCTGAAGAAGTTTACACTTATTGCTCAACGAAATTAGCTCCATGCATTACGCGCTTGCAAAACGTCTTCGTTCCAGCTGATCGCGCTTACACAAACAGTTATACACATGTAGCTCTAAATATATGCCACCAACACTTTTGTTCAGGGTAAGATATATGTCGTGCCAGCAACCATTATGCAACTGAAAAATTCTTCGTGGAGCTATCTTTCATGCGCGGTCTGCAAGTCTACAGCTCACTTTGACGGCACCAAATATTTCTGTTCCGGGTGCCATCGAATGGTAGCTCATCCTGTAAATAGGTACCGTTTATCGGATTCATCGTTATGCAGTTTTCCTTTTTTACTTGCAACAAAAAGATAATTACGAATGCTAAAAACATGTTTGTTAGGTACCGTTTAAATGTCGACATATTGGACTCTGCTACATCTACTACTATCACCGCTTTTGACAAGGAGGCGGAATGGTTGCTTGGAAATAAGGTTGACGACATGCTTGTCGTACTTAACTCGGTAAGATAATACAACTATGCATTTCATTTTACAGTTTCTATACCTATGCACGTTGTAATCAAAATGGAATGTATGTGCATGTAAGTTTATCATATTATACTCTCATTGCTTACGTTGGACCGGTCATCTTTGGTCTTGCTCTTTTTACACGGTTAACTGCACAACTGCCTACGCGTGCTGATCTGGTTGTAAATAATATTACCCAGTTACACAGCAGCCGTACTGTGAAATGTGACTACTCGTTTCAACCTGTTCTTAACATGTACGTACTCCAGATTAGTTTTAATATGTGACTATTACTACCCACGCAAATGCTCAGCCACACAGTCAACTGTTGTTATCCACTGTCTGCCAATGTTGTGTACTACAAGTTTTGGCCATCATGAATTGTTGCTTTCCCATGCTTTACTGTCATACCACTGCTCCCCCACGGTAGTTTGCTCATCTTGGACTGGTTAGATGTGGTGGACACCCCATGTACACGGTAGCATGTACAAGTTCTGACCTCACACCTATATGAGTATTTACTGTTTACACAACTTGTACACATCTAGGCTCTGTCATTTTCAAACTGTACTGCTTTATTTCATACCACTTCTTCTTGCCCTACTGTTTACTGCCCAAGTACGAATGGCGTCATCCATGGTTGCAGTAGGTTGCTCTGCTTCGTTTTTTTATATCACATACGTTGTAAAATCAGACGCATGTACACTGCTGTGATTTGAATCCTGCCGACTTGACGTTATTAAGGGCATGTTACATCCAATGTGGTTTACATCACTGTTGCATTCTGCAGGAGAATGGGGTCCAGAAAATTGAGAACATTTTCCGCAACCTCTCGGGGACTGAAGCGATGTTTGAGTTCAGACCAAACAACTATGAGATGAACAATCCGGATGCTTACCTCACTGTCAAAAAAATCACCAAAAATTTATCTGTTACCGAGATGGTTTGTTCTAAGCATGCTTATACATCTACCTATAATTTACGTACTTAATTTCTCGCTTACTGATGTTGTCCTCTGTTTTGGAACACTTGAAAATTACAGCTCACTCCACCTAGCGACCAGAGTTCTAATTTAGTTTCTCCTTCGATAACGGACAAGCAAGAGACACCGCCGGACGCAGATATCAAAGGAAAGAAACATATTGATCAGGTTTGATATACAATTATTACAATTATTTGTCTGTCCAACTGGTACCTTAGAAAGGACGTTCATTTTTTTGCTAGGACGGCGATGGTATCATTCCTCCGGTCGTGCATGCTTCTACTCCACCAGTCACCAGAAAGACAATGCGAAGATGAATTGTAATTCGGGTGCAGTTTTTTAACCTTTTTTTTCACCACTTTATGTTAACAGTACTTAGTTCTATTAATTTTTTCTTTCCTTCTGGAAAGTAGTATGATTACCGACAATTAATATATCTCACACATAACGCTTAACAAATCCTCCTATAATGCGTTTTTCAATCGGTTCACATTGCACGCATTTTCCAATATCGAGCGTTGTTTGAGTGACGTATATACGAACACTCATTCCTGTAACTGTTTCACCTATCAAAAAATTACTACGCCACTTCATTTTAGTTAATATCGTCTCCATATGCTACAATTTTTTTTTTTTGCTTCTAGACTTAAGCCATGTTTTTTCCCCTATCTATAGGACGTTGATGCAGAAGATCAGAATGCAGTGTGTATTGCAACTAAGATTCGAGAGAAGAAGCAATGGAACTAATTTGTACCATTTCATGATTTCACTACTGTAGTGCATTCACATTTTACCAGTCCGTACCTGCTGCTTTTCCTTTCCATGTAGTCGTCAACTCTTTTTTCTCCTTTTTTGTTACATTTTTTCCCTCCGTACATCGTGATGTATGACATTAACTTGGTTTGCTTTCCTACGCATTACATGTGTGTATTTTTAACAACACCTTGCTCTGACTCTAACTTATTACGTATGATTCCCGTTGCTGTATAGATTACTATTGTTGAGCATATAGAATTCAGGTTCATAACTGATTGTACTACCTGTTTACTGCATGTATTCTTAGTCCACTATCTACAAATATTTAGATGTATGATGTTGTGCGTGTGCTTACAGTGCATGAAAAATAAAATATATGACAATACCCCCCTCAGAATTTTATTTGAGTATGTCACCGCAAGTTTGGTATAGTCTACTTCAGATTTGATTTATTTTGTATCTACCGACTTAAGAAAATATAACCAGTGCCATGTAAAAAATCATTATAACCACATTGTTAAACATAACTCTTTAACCTCATAACTCTATGTTTTTAGTAGTAGAGCGTAAAACCTTTAATATAACTTTGACGTTACTTGAAATTTAACTTTAGCGTTGGTGTAAATATACAATGCGTGTGTGCCTCTTTAATTTGTAAATGCATTTTTTTGAGTTTATCGTTGTATCATGCAGTTTAATTTTGTTCTTAATTACTCACGGTTTGCAAAAAATTGACAAAGAATATGAGACATTCTCATATGTGATCTTTACAAAAATGAATTAAATGTATGACATTTTAGCAAGATAAACTCTGTGTTGTCCCAGTGTTAATATCATAAACTACCAAATTGTATTGTAAAGTGAGAATGAAGAATCACTAGAAATTCAGACTTGACAAAATTATCTAAATTTTTCACAAGTAGTTTTCTACGGTTTTTTTATTTCTTATTTGGTTACCATAATAAAAGTGTAAGATAAATGGATTGCAAACATAATATTAGCTATGGATGAATAAGTCTTTGAATAGTAAGAGGTTGAATCCTCGGATAGCTTATTCGTAAGAGATACTTATGTTTATAAATACTGGCATGCGGTGCAACATAATTCAACCTTTAAGTAACCCAAGTTGATTGAAACATAATCAGTCAATGTTTCTTCTTTTCTCTTGAGTTGGGTGGTTTGAACTTGACATGGATATTTTAAGCTTAAATGCTTACATAAATCGATAAACCAGTAATACACTATGTCATAATAAGTGATCTGAGGAATTTATATCACCAACTGTTAACCTTTTTTTCATCCTTATTAAGATTAATATTGCTTAAAACTTTATGAAAATATAAAACCATAGATAAAATACTCTTTATCTATTGTCACAGATGGTCAGCAATAAACATCCTGGGTAATTATTTTTACTCTGGCCTGCTTCTGTTCGATATACATAATACTTATGTGGTGATAATGATCTTTACTTGTGTATTATCTCATAACACGAAAGACAATTTTGTCTTCAAATCTCAGTGAATTACAGTGTTAATTCTAACACTAGAATTTTCTCTGTCTACTTCATTGTTCATTGATACCTATCATGACTTTGGGGTTCCTACTGATTTTTGTTTAGACTTAACTTTCATGATAAAATGATTAATTCTATTTAAAATGATTCTATCTATAATGGGTCGGTCGTGTATGAACACCTTTTTAGTAACTTAGTCTTCCATGCATGGAAATAGTAATGATAAACATGGCTACTACTACTATCTTAGTCATTGGACATTGAGAACCGCACATGGTTATCACGGTGGCTATAAAGGGGCTTGCTGCAACAAATCTTTGAGCTACACAAATGAAAGGACAATGGCTTGAAAATGCAAATGATGTACAATATTTCTTCTACATAATTAGATAGAAGAATTGCAATAGGTATGTGGATATAAAATTAAATTTTTAACATGTATCGTTTCAGTGAAGTCTCATAGCTTTATACTACAAGTTATTAATATATTTATAACTTTGTTGCTTCAAATAAACTATGAGCATCTTATTTTGTTGAATCAAAATTATTTTAGAACATTGTATGCAAAAAAATAAAAAAATTCATTGTTACAACAAAAATGTTTTAAAGGATGCTTTATAGTTTGATGTTTAAAGAGGCAGATAAGTAAAGCTTATGTTAAACATTCATTTAAAAAATTTCTAGCTCAGTAACTAATTTGTTGTAAAAGGCTTTCAAATTCAATATAATATTTCCAAAATATTTATAAATATAAAAACAAGAGTCAAATTTCACTTTTTTCATTTCTAAAAGTGATATTCATTATGTTTGAGAATTGTTATAATATATGTGTGTGTGTGTGTAGGCAAAAAAATTCTGGAACTTGGAGGTTGCTTTGGTTAATTTTTAGTTAGTTGAGTTTTCAAAATTCATGTTTAAATAAAAAATCATTATAGAAATTTAGATATGTAATCAAATAAGTCTTTATACAAATTTTGTTATGCAGATATACATTCACTTTATTAGAGCAAAGTCTTTCCAACTGTTAGGCTCTGTAGTTGAGTAAATTTTGTTAAATCGGTTTTTTCAATAATAAGATCAATATCTGACATTAAAGGTGTTCTTTCCAATTATAACTTCATACTGAAATTGATGAATAAGACATCACATACAGATTAAAACAAAAAAATCATTGCTCTACTATGAAACAAGTAGTTTGACGATGAAACCTGACTACGGACAATTCGACGAGGAGCGAAATTGTGATGATAAAGATAGACTATGAACCATGGTATAACTGTTTAATTATTTAGTAGTTTATGGAATACTTTTTTTTAATTCAATGAATAGTTTACCTATACAGATGATGCACTGGGTAGGGGAGATGAAAGTAAGATTGGTGTTTGAGATGATTTCTTGACAGAGACATTTAAGGACATTATTGCCATAGAGGAAGAGGAATGGTCGTTTGGGATTGAATGGGAACAGGGGAAATAATGTCTGTGGAGATCAGTATTTCGGGAGAGATTTTGCAAGGTTTGATTGGGTTGAGGTAGAGCTGAATGATTGCACCATTGAACTCTTATTGGAAAATAGTTAGATAATGGAAGCTTAAATAACTTGAAAAGGGTAGAGAATCATTGTTGAATGGTAAAAAGGTACCCAACGCCATTTTTTGGCAAGTAAACTCATTTTAGTTTCAAAACTGACTATTTAATTTTGTGTATATGGTCAATTTTTGCTCTCCACAGAGAATTGGACAAGACTGAAGTGGTTGTACTTTTTAATCTTTCATTGAAACAAAATAACGTATGATTTCCACCGCTTTGGTTGTGAAGGCAAATTCTTGGTGACGTCCATTGCTTTTCATGCTTCACTTTACTGACTTCGCTTGGCACGCGATTTATCTTAACTTTTAACCATCCATTTTTGTTACGTTATTTTTTATCTTTGATTTTGTCATTAAAATTTAGGCACTCATTATATATTTAAATTATCATAGTTTTATTTTTTCTAAAATGTTTAATGTCCTTGGACTCAATGCTGTTAGTACTAGAATTTTAATATACATAATGTTAAGTTACTCCAATATTATATGTGTTCAAGCAGTGGCGAACGACCTTTTGTGGCTGCTCTATCCGACGATGCTGGAAAACCCGAAAATAAGGTGGGCCTTCATCAGAAAAATATACGGTATTCTTACCGTGCAAATGCTTATCGTGGTCGTTGTTGCCTCCGTTGAAGCAATACGTGCCACGTACGTGTCTTAGCCATTTACTGCTGACCCTTCCAAATTATTTATTCCTTTATCCATGCAACAACGTACAAGCTGAGATTTTAATTGTGAAGCTTTTTGGTTCAAATGTATGCACTGCATTTTTACTCTAACTTACTGCTTGCACATGCTTACAATTACCATTTTCCCTCTATTTTAACACATAATTGATATCTACAATTTTGTAACTATGTAGGATTTGAATGATAGTGATGTTGTACCAACTTCACTAACTCGGGACAAAAGTTAAAACAAATAGCTGTTTTAGTATTGCAAAGTTAACGTACCGACACTCTTTTTGAAATGCTGTTTTGTTGTCTTATCTCCGTGTTGTTTGCTTTTAAAACTAATGTATTGTACCTTTTACAATGCATGTTTTACACTTTCCGCTGTCTGTCGTCCTGAATTATTTCACCAATTATGTGCATTTCAAGTCCAACTAAACTCTCATATATCTCTGACCAACGTTTCTGCTGATTTAATTCCAACAGCCAGTTCTAATATTTATCTCTCTACCGCATATTGGTTTTCCTCAACTTTGTTTGCGATGATCAATAATGAGCTAATTGTTATATACATTTGTAAGCAAACAAATCGTATTTGTTCAGCTTTACTACGGTACCCACTATAACACTAACGATCTATATAGTGCCACCGGACAAAACTTTCAACATGTTGCATTCTTCATTGCAAACACACATGCTAGTAACACGTCAACAAGAATTTTCATCATATGTTTCCTACCATTTTTTCTCACCCTTACACCTCAGATTTGTTTACTGTTTTCTGCACAAATATTTACAACATGGACAATCAGAGTAGCATATCTACTCCAACCACCACGTATATGACCTTATGCATATCATTTTCAACTTCCTATACTATTCATCATCACATGTGATTGTTGTTTCTATTACACATACTTCACAACTGCATTAACAATAACACATATAATTTTTAATCACCATACATGGTACTACTCATGTGACATCTATTGCATCAACATTTTCTACATATTTCCCGTGTGCGAAGCACGGGCTACTCACTAGTCATTATGGAAAACAATTCGCAAATCCTATAACAATGCCAAGTAGGCTACTACATTCATATGGCATCACATTCATACCCCTAAAATGGCTATTTGTCTCTATAAAGCGATCAATACATATTTTCAACAAGACTAATGTTAGTTCAAAGAAAAATAAACATGAATCCTACTTCTGTTCTTTGCAACACAGAAGATGAAGACATCAATCATATTTTTTTCATTGCAATTTCAGTGCCTATATTTGAAAATGATGTAAAGTGAAACTAAAATGGCCTGCTACAAATCATGAAATTCTACATTTTTCTATAGAGATAGAAAGAACAACTTTAAGATTTAATAAAAACAACATTAGGTTAGATATTGCTAAAGTTGTATTTTCAACCTGTGTATGGGCCATACGAAGAGAAAGTATCATAGAAATTTTAAAATGTTCATCAATATAGAGCAAACAATTTGCAGGCAGATCATAAAACTAGTGAAAGCGAGAACATGCAAATCAAAAAACAAAATAATGCAGACATGTATGATGAACTATGTGTCGAATGGTTATAACACCATACCACGCCTGTGCAAAAACTAATCATGTATCCATATCCTCCTAGTTGCCAAAAGCTCTGGCACGTGTTACCCTTGATTTAATTTACAATTCATTTTCTTTACATAAAATAATAATATGGGGATTTGAAATTTATTCACTATTTAACAATATAAAACTCCACTTGGAATTTGTTCTCCATGCTCTCCTGCAACATCAACCACAATTCTGTTAGTTTTTTTAGCTTACAGATCTTGCAAAAAGACCAACTTTTTCTGAGTAAAGTTCACTTGTCTAAAACGCGAGAAGCTTGACTATTTTTTTTAAGATGCACACAGAGACTACCAGCGGATCTACTCAGATCTAATTAACCAGATCTAAGAATATCCAAAACATTTCATTCATTTAAGGTCGAAGTGTAGTATTCATAGAAGAGATTAAGCTCATGACAAAGCTAAGGATGTTGTTAAGCAACAAAGAGTAAAAGATCAAAGGAGGAGGATAGAAAATTTCCTCGGATCAAATTTTTGAGAATTCTATAGCCGCCATTATTGAAGAAAAGTGGGAATTATGTAAACAATAGCCATTATCTCGTACCATTATAATACATACCTTATCTCAACCATTTCAATATACATACCATTTTTGTATATGCCATATGTAAAAAGTATAAAATATGCAAAAGTTAAAGTTCATGTTGTCATAAAATTTGTTTTAATCTGAGCGGAAGACAATTATTTGATCAGGATCTAGTATTGTCTATTTAGATATTAATAGAACTTAAAAAAAAAATCAATTATGCAGTCTCACATAAACAATAGCAGAAATAAGAAAAAAAAAATCAATTATGCAGTCTCACATAAACAATAGCAGAAATAAGAGACACAGAAAATTTAACGTGGTTCAGATGTGAATATTCTACATCAACGGAGACCCAACAACTTCTTTTACTCCATTGAAGAAAACAGTAGAAAGGCAGAGAAGAATAATGGTGGATGCTCTCACACACTCACTTGCATATGAAGATGAAATTCCTTCGTTTAAATAGACTTGATAATGAAGGGTTGCTTGGATATTAAGAAAATAAATTCCTGATTACCCAAATAACTTTCTAAGTTGCATGATTTGATTGTAGTACAAAAGGATGGCGTAATCTTGGTTTGCATATCTTTCCTTTGATTGATTGGTTCTCCATGCCTAATCATTTATTTCTTCATTTAACAAATGCATTAACTAATTAATTTATCGACTAATTAATTAGTTTCCTTCCAAATTATCCTTCCATATACAAGCCAAATTAATTGATTGATTAAACCAATTGATCAATTTCTTTCCTCCTCAACAAATATTTGAATCATCCAATTTTAACACTCCACCTTGATTCAAATATAATAATCTCTCTTCATTAATTTATCATCAAGCAATCAACATAGAAGTTGTTGGGTCTAGCGCCCCATGGTGCTCAAGCAACATGATTCAAACTAATTAAGTTTGAGCAATGCTCAAACTTGTCCTTTGGAAGTGACTTTGTCATCATATCTGAAGGATTATCCAAAGTACTCACCTTCAACAATTTGATCTTGCTTCGTTCTTCCTCAAACATAAGAAAGAAACCTCTAATATCAACGTGCTTCGTCCGTGAACTATAAGCTTGATTCTCTACAAGATGAATCACACTCTGACTATCTGAAAATAGCTCTACTGTCCGCTGCACCATTGAAAGATCATCCAACAACTGAAGTAAGTATAATCCTTCCTTTGTTGCTTCCACAATCGATATCAACTCTACTTTGGTAGTCGATAAAGCTACGATAGATTGCGGCTTTAATCTCCATGAAATCGATCCTATGCCAAGTGTAAAAATATAGCCCGACACTGACTTCCTAACATCTCTATCATCACAATATCCTTTAAGAAAGATGTCACCATCCACTCCACCATATAACAAGCCCACCAAAGAAGTGCCTCGAAGATATCTAAAAATCTACTTCACAACTTGCCAATGCTCTTTGCGTAGGTTAGAATTATATCGACTCACAACACCCACTGCATGGACCAAATCTGGTCTTGTGCACACCATCGCATACATAAGACCACCAATGGCACTAGAATAAGGTATATCATCCATATACCTTTTGTATTCTTCGGACGAGGGAGATAAATCTTTTGACAACTTAAAATGAGAGCCTAATGGAGTGCCAACCGGTTTGGCTTTCTCCATTCCAAATCGAGCTAGGACCTTCTTTATGTACTACGCTTGATTAAGCCTTAACTCTCTCCGCTTCCTATCCCTGCTTATCTCCATACCCAATATTCTTTGTGCCTTTTCCATATCCTTCATGTTAAACTCTCTATTGAGCTCCGCTTTCAACTCCTTAATTCTGACTATACTCTGAGATGCAATCATCATATCATCAACATATAACAACAAATAAATCATATCACCATCACATCTCCTAAAATAAACACACCGGTCTTTGAATTTTCTGGAGTATCCCTGTGAAAGCATAAACTTATCAAACCTATTATAGCATAGTCTAGGAGACTACTTCGGTCCATATAGAAATTTGTTGAGTTTGCAAACATACTCTGGTCTGCTACTATCAAGAACCCTTCTGGCTGCTTTAAATAAATCTCCTCATCCAGATCACCATGCAAGAATGCAATTTTGACATCTAGTTGCTCTAATTTCATATCATAATGAGCAACTAATGCCAAAAGAATACGAATAGATGTATGCCTAACCATTGGAGCAAAGATATCATGATACTCGACCCCCTTCTTCTGAACATACCCCTTTGCGATCGATCTTGCCTTGTACTAAGATTATCATTTTCACCATCTTTCACTCTATAGTATCCACTAGCATCCAATAGCTCTCTTGTCGGTGGAAAGATGCACCAAATCCCAAGTATGATTTCTCTGCAATGATTCAATCTCCTCCTCCGTGGAAACTAACAAACTAGAACTGTTAACTGATGCGCTAGCTTCTCAACAATCACAGGGCTCACCATGGACAACATTCAAAGCATATGTTGCCATAACATCGAAGTTAATGTCTTCGATGCTCAATCCAACAAACTCATCAAGCCACTTAGGCTCTTTGTCTGGCAGGCCTAGGTTCTGAATGATCTCCATCTCGAGTTTGATCCTTTGTACCAACATTGATATTACCCTCATCAACCATGGTGTCATCGGAAACACTGTCTGAACGTCTATGGAAAGAATCAATAGATGACTTGCTTTGTGTCTAGTATTCTTCACATGTCCTCTCATTATCATCCGATGAGGAAGGCTCCACCTTCAACATAGTCCTCTCATCAAAATTCACATGCCTGCTCATAACGATCTTCTTGCTAGTAAGACACTACAATCTATATCCCTTCACTCCTCTCCTATAACCTAGAAAAATACACTTGCGAGCTCTAGGTTCCAGCTTCCCTTTACTCTTATGCACATAAGCTAGGCAACCAATCATTCTGAGAAATGAATAGCTAACAGGATCTCCTTTCCATACTTCTTCATGGATCTTCATATCTATGACAGTAGAAGGAGTGCGGTTGATGAGGAAAGCCACCATAGATAAAGCTTCAGCCTAAAATTCCTTCTTCAATTTAGCAGTCAGTCTGAGGCATCTTGTTCTCTCCAATAATGTCTGATTCATCCTTTCTGCAACTCCATTAGACTGGGGGTCGCCTGGTGTAGTGTAATGCCTCTTAATGCCTTCAGACTCACAATAATCGATGAATTCCTATGATACAAATTCACCACCATTATCTGAACGGAGAACTTTCAATTTCTTCCCTGACTGCTTTTCAACCATGGGTTTCCACTTTCGAAACCTGGCAAAGGTTTTACTCTTTGACTGAAGAAATTATATCCATACTTTACGAGAGAAATCATCTATAAATGAAATGAAATGCCTAGCTCCACCTAAAGACTGACAAGGGGAGGTACCCTAGACATCTGTATGAATATACTTCAAGATAGCTTTTTCTTTATGCTCTCCTATACCAAAAGGAGTCTTTGTCTACTTTCCAAGAACACACTCTTCACAAAAACCAAGTTTTGAATGATGAACTCCACCAATCAATCCTTGTTTTCTCAATTCATCTATGCCGCGCGCATCGATGTGATCCATCCGTAAGTGCCATAATCAGGAAGAATCCGAATCAACCGGTGTAACAGAAGCTGATCACCAATTACAGTAGTGTCCTTTAATAGATAAAGATTTTCTGCCCTCACACCTCTCATAATAATCATGAAACCCTTTGATATCTTCATTTTCTCTCCTTCCACTACAATCTTCAAGCCAACTCTACTCAATGCCCCAACATAAATCAAGCTCCTCCTCAAATCAGGTACATGTCTAACATTGATGATCATATGAATAACACCCTCAAACATCCTAATCATCACACTACCAACACCAACCATACGGCAAGAAGCATCATTACCCGTCAGAACTTCTCCTCCATTAATTTCATGGTAAGTGGAAAAGCAGTTCCTATCAGGTGTCATACGATAGGATGCGCCAGAATCAACTAGCCATAAATTGCTCTTTTTAGAAGAGCCAGAGGTTATAAATACATCGTGTCACTTTCTGTATCTGATTTCTCTGTTGTAGAAGCTGAGGCTTGCTTTGGATCTTTTTTTCTACCTTCAAGCTTGGGACATTGTGCTATGAAGTGCCCTAGTTTCTTACGATAATGATAAGTCAACTTCTTAGGCCCCCTAGACTGAGACCATGAAGAATTCGTCCTCCACCTTTCTTTGACCTACTTTGGGCTTTACCTCTCTAAGCAGATAAGCCTTCGGTATCACTATCCAAACTAGTGCTCGCCAATCTATGTATTAATATTTCATTATGAAGACCAGCCTTTACATCAGACAGGCTAATTTTACGGCGGCCATAAATCATGGAATTAATAAAAGCAGTATACTCCTTAGGCAAGGAACATAAGAAGATCACAGCTTGAGCCTCATCGGTAATATCAACATCCGCTGCCTCCAGGTTCATAATTAAAGTGGTCAAAGCATCAACATGCTCCATGAGATTAGCTCCAGGCTTCATCTTAAACGAAAAGAGTTATTGCTGAAGAATAATCCGATTAGTGAGATACTTGTCTTCATATACATCCGATAATTCATCCCATGGTTCCTTCGTCGTCTTCTTCTGAGAGAATTCTCTAAGAACTTCATCTGAAAGACTCAACTGAATTATTGTGAGAGCTTCATCTTCCATCTCTTTCAAATCAGCTGCATCAATACCTTTCAATTTCTCAGGCGCGGAAACAACCTCATAAGTCTTCTCGTTCTTTAATGCAGCCTCCATCTTCATCTTTCAAGTATCAAATCTCTCTTTCCTTCAAAACGTGTTACTCCATAACTGACACCAGATCTACCAATAGACTTACTAGAAGTAGCCATTACTATCCAAATAGGAACAATAACACTAGCCCTGATACCAAACTGTTGTGAAATTTGTTTTAATTTGAGCAAAAGCGAACTATTTTATCAGGATTTAGTATTGTCTATTTAGATATTAGTGGAACTTCAAAAAAAATCAATTATGCAGTCTCATAGAAACAATAGCAGAAATAATAGACACAAAAGATTTAACGTGGTTCAAATATGAATACCCTACTTTCACGGAGACCCAAAACTTATTTTATTCCATTGAAGAAAAGAGTACAAAAGACGGAGAAGAATAATGGTGGATGCTCTCACACTTACTTGCATATGAATATGAAATTCCTCCATTTTAATAGGCTTGATAATGAAGGGTTGCTTGGAGATTAAGAAAATAAATTTCCTAATTACCCAAATATCTTTCCAAACTGCATGATTTGATTTTAGTACAAATAGATGGCGTAATCTTAGTTTTCATATGTATGCTTTGATTAATTGATTCTCCATGCCTAATCATTTATTTCTTTGTATAACAAATGCATTGACTAATTAATTATTTTTCTTTCAAATTATTTTCCATATACAAGCCAAATTAATTGATTGATTAAACCAATTAATCAACTTGTTTCCTCCTCAACAAATATTTGAATCATCAAATTTTAACACAGGTACATATTAGGTAAACATTGTGCAAACTATATGGCTAAAATATGAATTTTATGATTCTTTTATTTATTTAGGCAAGAAGAATGCATGGTGTAGTTGCTGATGTTACCAATAAGGGTTATAATAAGGTAAATGTTTTTAAAATTATTTGTGATACATAGCTTCGTATTTCAAAAAGTCAAGTTCATATTGGATGATGTGAGAATTAATTGAGCAAAAATATAAATAAGTACGGTAAATTTAGTTAAACAACACTATAGGATAGATTATATTATAATGCTTGATTTCTTTGCTCATAGATAATAAAAACATGCTATAGTAATGGAAATAGCTATTTTTTGTCATTTACCTTAGTATGGTTCATTTTCCCATTATATGAAATTCATGTTGTCTATTTAATTACGTAATTATGTGCAGTTTGGTTTTTCTAACTATAACCTTTCATTTTTGGTATATAAATGGTTCGATGCTATTTGAATTGAATGCTAAAAAGACTATATATGCATGATATTATATTTTCGAAAGAGATTGTTAAAGGGAGAAGCTTTATGGATAAATGAAAATGAAAAAATGGTGATGGTTTTTTTTAGATTAATTATTTTTTGCGTAAGGGAGATAAATAATTAGTTTTCCCCTTATACGATTATTTTTACTAATTCAATCTTTGCTTAATTATCATTCTTCTTGCCATATTTTAGAAAATAGAAGAATTTTATCATTTTTAATTTATGGAGAGATTAGAGTTTTTGGATTAATAAAATTAGGGTTGGAAGAGGAAATTCTTACTTTGAGAGAAAGTTGATGAGGAATAATTGGCAGTTATTAGAAGCAGCAAATTAATTGTGATGTTGGTTGGACTTGACTTTGGATGAAGAGATAATGACTTGAATTTAAGTGGAAATACATTTGGAAAGAGGAATTAGGAGTATTTTGGAAAAAAATAAAATTATTTTTATGTAAATTAAAATTTTACCTTAAACTATCGTCCCTTGTCCATTTTGTTGTTCTTTCCAATTTCCTCTAAATCCATTGATATTGTTATCCAAAACATTTCTCCTTTTAACAATTCCCTACTCAATACATAGAGCTTATTGTAGTGCTTTAACAAAACTATCGAAATACATAGTGCTCCATAATTTTATGATTAAACTTATGTATTTAGCATTTATGCAACAAAACTATTATATATTATTATTTATATGGATTGTATATCCTATGGTTATAGTACATGACATAAACGTTGAGAGTTGATAAATTTTAGTTATACTACACTATTCCATTTCTATAGTATGCATCAATATTGAAATAAGAGATTCGAAAGAAGCACATAATTGTCATATCTCATGCTTCTATGTCTTTTCTATATACGTGCCTTTATCATGTATTTATTTAATTTTACCTGTTATTTATGCCATAAATTTCATTACATTGGGTGGATATCAAAATATTATACATACTAAAGGTAGTACAAGTTTGGATTTCTTTGTTTTATTGTAATTTTATATACCCAATATATCGCAGACTTCCTATACATATAGTTGCGCTGACTTTTGCCTTTTATGTAGCTGAAGTTAATTTTGAAATAAGAGATTTGAAGATGTGCACATAAAGGTCCACTTTTCATTATCATTTATTTCTCGGATGTTGAATCTATATGTATCTAAAATGTATTAATTTATTTTTAGCTATTATTTGTGTCAAAAATTTCAAAACATATGAGTGGACATTTATATAGTACTAGCCTAGATTTCTCTATTTTACGTTTTCAGATTTTATGATCAAAAATATAATATTTTAAGATAAAGTACATTATGAACTTCATTGTTCGACCCATTCTTAGGTTTATGCCTCTGCAATAGAACTACTAACCTTTGTTCAACCATTTGATTGTTACTCTTTGTCCTACCTTACTCGTCTTGATTAACTACTTTTCAGAGAAAATAATCCGAAGTTACTGAGCATTAATTTCCTATTCTCTAAGGAATATTGCAGAGTCAAAATTTCTGCTTCATGTTATCTTTTTTATTGTTCTTAGTCTACTAAAATTGTATTAGATGGTTAGATGTAATGGATGTATTATCAGTGAGACTTTTATAAGGGGAATATAATGTTTAGTTTAATGAACAAGATAATTTTGCATGTTAAGTAGTAGTAGTATATTATGGAGAAGATGCGATCAAATTCTTTTAATAGAACAAAATATTTAAACCAAAAATTAGACACGTATAGTTTGACTTGTTATCTGGGATCTACCCAATGGACATTATATAAGATGTAATAGGTTGAACTTCAAAGAAAGTTTTGATGATATTATTTAATTTTTTAGATTTCTCATCTTATATTTGTATATACCTCATATATCTACTATATGTTCATAATGTGAAGGAAGTGCATATCATTATATATTATGCATTATATAAATATTTTGATATTGATCCAGGTAGATATGCAAGAAATACTATTTTATTCATTTCATTACGAAAATGAGATATTCTTTTGAACAAGTATATTTTCACCTAACACTTTGTAATGTTATAAATTTTATGTTATATGTTATATATATTATATGATAATAATTACACCGTGTGCATAGCATGCGTTTGCACTAGTTTTGCTAAAATAATTTTTACTCTTCTTATCGTCTTTAAAAACATGCATACTCTTGATCGCCATTCATCTTACCCACTGTCTCCATGTTTTATGATCTCTACAATACTGTATTTTTAACTCTAATTTAGGATAAATAATCTGTTTCATTCAACACCTAATTGTAAGATGGCAATTTTTTTTATTTTATGAACCTACTCACCTTTATTCAAAACATATTAATTTTTTCAACTCGCCATACTATCTTAACACTCTCAGCTTTACCGCAAATGACATGTTGTATGTCATCAACATTTTTATACAGACGTGAAACTCCTCTGTCCCGGTACAGATGTATTTTCCTACTCTCCTCATTTATCCATTTACATATCCACTCCGTTGTTTCACATTCAGTTGCGCCATGTTCCTGCATGCCCTTGCTATCTCTCTTGGTTTACCCATACTATCATCGATCTATGGTTTTCCTACTATCAACCAGATATCAGCCTGTAAATGTATCCCAACTTGCTATCTTTATGTCATTGTTAACTTCTTGTTTTCTTATAGGTTTAACATCTTTTGCTACAGTTGTTGTCAATCTACTATTTTTTTCATGCTACTTCTTTATCATCACCTTATATAGATGTAGCTGCTTTTGATGCCACTTGGTGCAACTATCTGTGTCACTCATTCTCTTAGTTTCCATTCATCGCTTTAGTGAATTTTTTTTCATTATTCCATTGATTTACATTTGTGTTTAGCATGTGTCGGGATGTGCTTCTTGCTGCATTCTTTTAGTGGAGGGGATTGGAAAAATTCAACATGTGCAACCACACATGTAGATTTGAAATGTGTTTTACTATTTTATTAACTAGCCTTAAAAAGTGACTAAATAAGAAAAGAAAACATCTAAGGCTTAAAATGTAACTATAATGGTAAGAATGTGTACAATCGAGGTGATTTTCAATTTGTTGAAAGACCAAACTGAAAATATCACACTACTTTATTTATAGGTTTATGGTCCCCAAATTAGGTAAGTTCTAATTTTTTTGAGTAACCATCGTCTAAAGAAAAATATAGATGTGGTGCTTGTGTTAATTTGGAAGATTGGGTCCCACTCTTTTCTTTCATATTCATCTTTTCCTCTCTAGTTAATTCATGAGATCCGATGTGACTTCCATAGTTATTTAATTCTTCGTTTCTTCTTATTGAAATCAATATGGTTCATTCATTTCATAATCATGATTCAATCAATAGTTCATTTTAAATTGGTTAAAATTCATAATGAGTAATATCAAAGTCACCCATCATTGATTTCGATGGAAAAATTTTAAGTTTTTTTCTAGATAACACTATTTACTCCTATCCAAACACCTTCTCTCACTCATTTATCCTCTCATCCAGTCAAATACTTCACTCTTACACCCATGTCCACCTTTTCATAATCATTTTATTTTCACAACATTATATCTCTGTAAAGTTTTGTGATACAAAATTCATAAATAGAAGGAAGAAAATATGCAAAAGAAAGAGAGAGAAAATTTTGTTCCTCTTAATTAACAGGCATATTTAGTTATATTTATTTCTCTCTCCAATTAGCGAATCAATTTATATTTTCCATATAAGACTAAATTGGGCATTATGTAATTAATGTTATAAATAGAGCCTAGAAGAGAGATTAGAAAATTTCAAAAAAATATTTAATAATTCTCTCTTCTTCCATCTTTGTTCTTCTTCTCCAAACATCAAGAAGCCATTTATTATAGAGATCAAGACTCCTTCTCAATTAGGTTATTGATTCTATTTTTGTTTTGTTTACTGTTATTTGGTGGGTTAATTGTAAACAACTATTTTTGAAAATCAACATAAATGGTTGTTAGGTGGAATCTTGTGTGTTGCTCTCTTGATTTCTTTTGTTTTAGATATATCTTCACAATTGTCTTCAAATATTATTATTTTCATCCAATATTATCCCTTTGTACTTGAATGATATAAGATTTTGGGATAGGCTTCCACAATAATTTAATCTTTCTGTTAGGTTTTGCGCAACAACAATCTTTACAAATTGGTATCAGAGCAAGATTATCATAAAGCTAAGGGTAAATTTGGATTTATATAATTGTTGAGATGTCCGATTTAATTTCGTTCTCGATGATTGCTCTTCTAAATGGAAAAAATCAGGGTATTTAGAGGCCTAAGATGGAGGATGTTTTATATTTCAACGATCTTCATGAGCCAATTGGATGATGGAAAAAGACCCTCAAATATAAAAGAGGGTAAATGAAAGAAAATGGACAAGAAGGCAATTATTTTTGTTCGTCGGTATCTTGATGATTCAGTTTTCCACCATGTGGCTAGTTGTAAATCCGTCAAGGTTTTATGGGACAAGTCAGTATCTTTATATGAGTCAAAAAGTGCTACCACTAAGGCTTTTCTTGTTTGAAAATTGGTTTACTTAAGGCTGGAAGGAGAGAAGTCTGTAGCAGAGCATTTGAATGAATTTCAAGATGTAATAATTAGTTATCAAGTATGGATGTCAAATTTAATGGTGAATTACAAGCTCTTTTGTTGATGAGTTCACTTTTAGAATGTTGGAAAACATTGGTTGTGTTATTAAGTAACTACAATGTTAATAGAACTATCTCATTGGATACTGTCTAAAATCGTCTCTTAAATGAAGAATTCAAGAGGAAAGGAGCAGTCTTAAAATCAGTTGAAGATGAGGCTATGGTAGCAAGGTACTCAAAGTGGGATACAAAATCGAAGAAAAAAATCACTAATAGTAAAGGTATGTAAAATAAGTATCTTTTGTTATTAGGGTCATATGCACAACATGTGTGAAGCATATAAAAGGGATCGAAAGAAGGTTATACATAATGACAATGATGGAAGTATATGGACGGACATAGCCAAAGGTAGTGACAGTGATACTTCTTATGATGTCCTCGTTAGTGAAATTAAGCCTTGGAAGATGGATTTGGTGCTAGTTTTCATATATGTAGTGTTGTGAGGTGTTTTTCTTCTTATAAGAAGATCGTCAACATGATTAGGACCGCCAATGGAGTAGAGCTACTAGTTTGTAGTATTGGATCTATCCAGTTTTGTATGCATGACGGTGTGGTTGGAGAAGTCTTGGGAGTGACGCATGTTCCTACTACTTCGCATAATCCTATTTCTCTTGGTCAGTTGGACCACGGTGGTTGCACTTATGAGACTTGAGGTGGAGTTTTGAGAGTGAAGAAAGGTGGTCATATTGTGATAAGAGCGGTATTAAATGATGGAAACCTTTATCGATTGGTTGGTTGTGTGGTCAATAATAGAAAACTAGTGACATTTGAAGAGCCTAGTCCATAGGTAGATGGTGGAGTGAATGTGTGCACTGTTTTTGATGGTCATGCTGTTAGTCATATTCTTGATAGGGGGTCTTCATTTTGATGATGCTTAAGGTATCAATGGTGATTATGTGGAGAGCTCAGGTCAAGTGGTAGACGTGTATCAAGTTGGAAAATGCACAAGGACTTTATGGAGGTCTTTATGGTATTACAAAAGCTTTAGAGGCTAAATTGTAGGTGGTGGCAGCGGTTTGTGATTTGGTATGATTAAGAAGAAAGGAGTGGTGATTGATCTAAAGATGGTAGGCTTGTTTGTTTTATTTGATGATGCCACTTTCTTATTTTTCTCTTTCAAGAGACGTTTTGATGGAAGTTGGGAATCGAGGATGTGTTGGAGATTTGTGATTTTGCATCAAAGTGTTAAATTTTGGTGATACAAAATTCAAAAATAGAAGGAAACGAACACGCAAAAGAAAGTAAGGGAAAATTTTGTTCCCCATAATTAATGGGCATATTTGGTTATGATTATTTCTATTTCTAATTGGCTAATCAATTTGTTTTTTAGTATAATATTAAATTGGGCATTAAGTAATTGGTGTTATAAAAGAGCATAGAAGAGAGAGTGGAAAAATGTGGAGAAGTATTTGGTATTTCTTTCTTCTTCCATCTTTGTTCTTTTTCACCAAACACTAAGAAGCCATTGTTATAGAGATCAATATTCGTTCTCAATTAGGTTATTGATTCTAATTTTGTTTTTTACTTTTATTTGGTGGGTTGATTGTAAATAATTGTTTTTGAGAATCAATATAAATGGTGTTGGGTGGAATCTTGCATGTTATCACTTGATTTCTTTGTGTTTTAGATCTATCTTCACCATTTTTTATCTACAAATATTATTATTTTCATTCAATAGTATCCCTTTGTACTTGGGTGACATAAGATTCCAAGATAGCCTTCCGCAGCAATTTTATCGTTTGTTAGTTTTTACGCAACTGAAATCCTAACAAACTCAACTTTTAATTTCTCTCTCTTTTTAAGCAACGAAATCAAAAAAATTCCATCTAATGTTTCCACGTTCTATCTTTTTTTATTTAGTGCTTCATCAACACAAATAAACTCAATTAATTTGGTTATGATAAGTTGTTGCCAACTTTAATTGTTAAGATAATTTCATTTTTGTAAATCATGTAACCTAACAAATATTAGCATAGTAAAAGAATAATTTGCAACTCAAATTTGGTGCTACCATAGAATATAGTGAGGAATCTTTATCAATACTTAGATCGGGAATATCTAATCATTATTGCATTTATTATTTCAATATAAGAAAAGAGAAAAAGAATGATGAAAACAATTGTAATAGAAAACAATATGAAAATTAGATATAATTAATTATGATTATCCTTTTTATAGAAAATTAATATGATCAAAAAATATTGATTTACATGCATATTCTAAATATAATTAAATATATTAACACATCAAATTCATCTTAATAAGGCAAATCAACGTCAAGTAGTCATTTGTCCAAAAGTTCTCAGATTGGCTAGAATTAATGATCAAAGTTCATGGAGGCAACCCATTTAAGCGATTAAGAATTTTTTATCTAGTCATCGATTGGTGAAATTAAAGGTTAGGATGTGTATGTGTTACAGCGTGGAGTCAATCGGTGATGGCATCATGGTCTGGAGTGCACTATAGGAGATGGAATTTTGTTTTAGGGTTCGAAAACCCTATTTTTGTATGGTGGTAGCGGCCGAATGAGGCGATTGAAGATAATATATTGGTGTCAGCGAGGTAGAGAGTGACGGGGGCTATTATTTAGGAGTAGTCCTAATGTAGATGGAGGAAATAAGCGATGGCAGTTCATGGTCTAATCAACAATGAGAGAAGGATGAGAGGTATGAAAATTTTACAATTTAACCTCTGTAATTTTACTATATGCAAACCAAACCTTCAAACTTAGAATCACCATATCTTTTGCATACGACATACGTCTAACATGCGGTTTGTTCCAATGGATTCATGGTTAAGATATGGTAATTTGGCATGTGGTTTGCTGATTTTTACAGCTCTTTATAGAAGTGCGTTGGTAAGATTAAATAGTCGTAATTATTTACATTTTAAGTATATTAAATAAATATTCATCGATAAAAACATGCATCTGTTGATATATGATATGTTCGTTTGATGATTATTTGGTTGTTGCCATTGAGAGAGTTAGTGGCATGCCTTAGGGGAAATTATGTAATTTGTTACATATATCTAACTTTGTAACCAATCTTGTTCATAATAAAGGCGTTTATTTTCTAATGTATACTTTTTTTTTAAAACTCAACCCAGAGCCCTGATGAAATCGAAGGGATAGGAGGAGCCCCCTCCTGCCTGGTCCGACCACAGACAGTTGGGATTTAAGCTAGCCCAGCATAGAGATTTGATGCCCCCAACCAATTTTGTTAGGATTTATGGGGACCCACCTCCGTGCCTTGAAATTGGGAGTAGGGCAAACGGGAATCGAACCTGCGACCTGCTTACCAGGAAGCAAGTATCTTACCACTACGCCACTACTTGCAGACGTTTTCTAATGTATACTTTGTTATGTTATGATATAATTAATTAAGTAATTAATTTAAAGTATACTAAGAAAATTCTTAGATAAAATGTTATGTGATTGTAGTTGCAAATAGTTGCAATCATCACTAATTAATTACAAAATAAAAAATATTTTTCTTTAAATACTCATTGTTAAGATGTTTTGAGAAAGTATATCGATACCTCTGTTTAGACCGCGGCATGTAACGCTCTCCAAATGTTAGTCAGTGTATTACTCATGGCTGTTGGGGCACCAAGGGGTTATGTAACGACCCGCAAATCCGTACCCCTTGAGTCAACACTATTCTACATCTATCAACTCAAGATGAACAGAAATATGAACCATTTGGGTTAAAGAAGAAGAGGTAGAAGAAGAAGATAGAAACAACATCAGAATCTAACCATCGCAGCGGAATAAAATATAATAGATAATAACATATCTTTACACCAAAAATAAATACTATATTTGTTTATACATACATCATCAGAGTATATATAACACACAACTGGACAGTAATCATAATCTGTCCTCACAATCTAAATACACAGCGGAATATGTAACACAAATACAGAAGTACGTATCTCCATCCAGCTCGTCTCCTGAGCTCCATAACATCCTTTTCTGTATCCTATAATACTCGGTCTGACCCGAGCATTATAGTTAAATAGCACCCGAGTCAGTTTGGAATACCAGCGTGAGAAAATCACACCCAAATGATTATTTAAGTTTCAAAATCCTTTTGAAAGCAAAAGCATCTCGTAAGACCACGCCACAAATAAACATGTCGGGTTTTACCTTACGATAGCTAAAACATTTTTTATTAAAATTCTCTGATATTATAATAGTGTCTATAGAAAGTAAAATAGAATCTAGCTGAAATGCTTTCATCTCATGTTTCAGCAATAGTTGGGCACTATCAAAACCGTACGAGAGGGAAAATGGGTTTCCAACTAATGACTAGGCACTGGGGTACCACCTGTCACGGTACCTGGTTTAGACCAGCATACCGAGGATCACTCCTGACCCCCTGCAACACAAGACCGGGACTACCCCTTACTGGATAATCCCGAGTAAGATCACCCCACGGTTGGGATCAGTAACCGCACTACTATGCCGAAATAAAGGGACATCTAGACAGGGATGACCTTGCCCGAAATGGGTGCTACCCACCAAGCCTTGCTGCAGAACCCCTAATTATCAGTCATTCCCGGTTGATGAGGCTTGAGGCTAAGTGTTACCTTTTTAGAACGTTTCACTTAGAATGCCCATCATCCACCTGACGATGTTACGAAAGCATTCATCCATACAAGTCCATCTCAGGATCGTACGGAACCGAAGGCACTACTCCTACTACATCCATTTTGGAAATATCCTCAGGATTAGTAGCGACTAGCCCTTGCACTTCACTGCTCCATCTTCGACTTCGAACTCGTTTTTCCCATAAAAACGTACAAACCGGATCGAAGTGGTTTTCGAGAAATTAATCCCGATCTCGATCTCTTCGAAACGATCAGCGCATTGGCCAATATTGATAGTCGGAATGTTAATTATCAATTATCATTCACAAGAAACCATCAACCATAAATAATTTCACCAACTTATTTATTATTCTCAAAATATCTTCGCAAGATATATTTCCATTTTCAAACCCTTTGAAATAGTTTCAAACCATACCTTTCTCATAAGATAAATTTCCAAATATTTATTTCCACTGAAAAAAACTAAGCACAAAACTTTAGATTTTTAAAAATAATTTAAAACTCTTTATTTTAAATTATCCTTTAAAACATTTAAATTAAAAATTACTTTAATATTAAAAATATATACTATAGGAATATTTAAAATGAGGCTACTTTATAAAATATAAAATTAGATTTCTCTTTTAAAACAAAATATCAAGTCACCTTCAAATAATTACTACTATAATAGATTTGAAAAATACTTACTTTAGAATTTAAACATTTAGACATAATAAATTTTCTAAAACATGCTTTTAAAACGACAATAAAACTTTTAAAAATTTACTTTGAAACGACCTTGGCTATCTAGAGAAATATACTTCTCTTCAAATCCTTTAAAAAAATCACTATTTATTTTTAAACAAATTTTCCATCTCTTTAATAACTTTCCATTGTGGATTTATTTCTCCAAATATCCACTGATATATTACTTTACTTTTATAAACCTAGTTTATAAACTCTAAAGTCCCACTTCTCTTTTAAAGTTCCAACTTCAACCACTTAAATCAATTTTCAAATTGATTTCCAATTTACCCCATTTTGAAATAAATTTCTTTACTTACTCAATTCATTTCAAAATCCATTAATTTTAGACTTTATTATTATTTTTTCGTTTTGATTTTAAATCTTTTAACTAAAACATACCAATTTCAGATTTTTCAAATTTCTTCTTTATTACTTTCAATAATTTAAATCTTAAATTTAAAATAAATGTTTTATTCTTTTAAATAATAACACCGAAGTTTAAAATTCATTATCTTCCTGTTTATTTAAAATCCCCTTTCATATACAGAATTTATTATTTAGAATTTTTTAAAACCACTATTATTCTTATCAGTTCATTCTTAAATTTATTCAAATTCTCAACGATTATTTTACTTAAAAAATTCACTCTTTTATTTTCTTTTAAAAATCCAATTCCGTATATTTTAATAACCCAGTGTACCGAAATATATTCAAGCAAACTATAGCATTCAATATTCCAATTATCAATATAATTCATCACAGAATATCAAATAATCATAACAGAGAATGTTAAATAATATGAATAATTTTGAGGAATTCAGTTGGATCCCTCCAACCTGTTTCCCCGCATCCACAGATGTGAGCACAATAAAATACCAATTCCACTTCGAGGTGGAATATCGCGGTATATGGGTTTTAAATATAATATCTTTCGCTATTATGCGGCGCATAGGGTCTCATCCGCTATATAATGCGGGAAATCAATCATTCCAAGATATATTGTATACTACTATATATAATATTGCACATCAAAACAATTCAATCATTCAATCAATTATTTAAATTTAGCTATTTAAATCTAAACAACCTAGATGAGTGAGATTGACGCACCTTTGATTTTTGTTCGTAATCCGATTCAAACTAGCTTGTTTTCTTCACGACTCCAGACCTTGTATAACATTTTATAGTTTATTAACACTTGGATTAATCCAATAATTAATTAACATTTACTTATTTATTTGAACTTATAATTTAATTTAAAAAAATTTAAACTAATAATTTCCTTTAACAAACCATCTTTAGTAACCCAATAATTAAATAAGTTAATTAAAATAGTTTAATCATCAAACCCACTTCTTTTAAAATAAACTAGTAGGATAAAAATATTTATATATGTATATTTATTTTCACTTTCTTCTTTGAAACCATTTATACCCAAAATGACACACACACACACACACACACATATATATATATATATATATATAAAATTTTAAACTCTACCATATTTTAAAATCCCTATTATTTTAAAATCTTATCTACATGAAAGAATATAGATATATATATCTTTAAAACTTTTGTTTACATTTCCAGTAAACACAATAGTAACTGTTTACTGTAAAAAAATTCTGAATATAATTACACATATATGAATCAAGAAGATACAATAATACCTCACTGCTTCAAAATTAGCCAGAGTTGTTCACCGCAATCTCCTGATCGTATGACACTCGCGAGGTCCCTTACTCATCGTGCGAACCTTCCGCCTACCTCGCGATGACGAATGTGAATCACCATCTTCCCAGATTCGTCAGTCGCGACCTCACAACCAGCAAACCGAGCCTCCTCAAATCGCGACGCCATCTCACGATTCCACCCGCATCTCGTCGTAGCCACTCTAGCTTAGCGCGCATCATTGCTTCACGCGTCTTCAAGTCACGATAGCTCGCACTTACCAGAGTCGAACTCGATTCGAAATATGCTAAATCTGACAATTTATCCCGACTTCGAATTGATTCATGGAATTTGGATCAGGATTGAGATCCCTTTTTTTTAGAACATTCTAAGGAAGAGGGAAAGGAAGAAGCCAAGTTTTGTTTTTTTATTAAAATGAGTTCGGCCATTTTTAGCTGGGAAGAAAAGAAACGAAGATATTTTTTTCTGCATTAACTGTGATTTGCGCAAAGTGAAAGAAATAACGACGGAGTGTAGAAGAAGATTGCGATGATTTTGAAGGGAAAAAATATCAATGTGAAAGGAATACGGCTGGAGGTTATCTAAGATATATATTAATAAATTCATATTGCCTCGATAAATGCAAATCAAAATCTTTACATCCTATCAAGGCGTGCTGCTAGGCGTTTATAATTTTATAACCCTATTCCGAACGCAAAGGAAAAGGTTTCGAGTCCTAATTCGATCGTGTGGAGAAGATACCTTTTTGGACCAGTTATTAAATTAAATTACGATATAAATTTCAGCGCGTTTATATATCATACATTCCCACGACAACTCCAAATGCTACGAAAATTGAAATACGACAATAATTCAATATTACGGATCCAATGGAACTGGTTTCGTCGAATTCCGAGACTGTGCCTCGGAGGGCTGTTTTTTTAAATTCAATTTAAACTATGAAATTTTAAAATTGAACAAAACACTTCCGAATTAAAATTTTAACACTTTCACTATCTTCAGTTCTATCAATATAAATTTTGCAAGCCTTCAAATTATTTTTAGCAAGCTTAAAACTCCAGATTCAACATTTGTCCCAACTTCAAATTATTTAATTCAATAATTTAATTATCAAATAAATAGTGATATTTGAATTCAAGTTAAAAATTAATTTTTAAGTATTTAAAATCAATTAGATATCCCGATTTAAATTGTCCAAAATTCCATGTCGTCACTGGTTACGTACTCATAGTCATTAAATAACTATGGAATAACTCATTCGAGAGTTTTCTATTGGTTAATAATAATTAGGTCATATAGAAAATCTCAATGTGATAATGTTATGTAATTCCATTGACTTTAGAATACCATGAAACTTCATTATGGATACACCACATTGATTATAGTTAAATTATGGCATAATGTCCATCGAATCACTATAGTTGGGTATGAGTTAAGGGAAGATATTAGAACATCCTCTTTAAGTTTCAAAATACACAAACGCACCCTCTTATTTTCAGGTCTTAGAATATTTATGGAAAAATCAAAAAATATCTATAATGAAATCTATAAATATTTGCAATAAACTCTACACTTAAATATCTATAGGATATCAGAGGCGATGCAGACGTTCAAGCCCAAACTCAGGGAGAAAAAACTCCCATTAGTAAAGAAACTAGTCCGTCGGGGGGAAACACTAGGACACACACAAACACATGCTCTTCACCTTGCACTTAAATTTCCTTCGTCACACTACTCTTTGCTAATTCGTTGTTTTTAAATTCTGTGCAGGTGACATGGGGCGTACACACGAAATCGATCGTCTCCGCGAGCTGTCTATCTTCCATCACTCTGGACGGGACTCAGGTTCCGGAAGACGTTGGGATAGAGACAGTGATGGCGATAGGGATTACCATTCTCGAGACTCATCATCTTGGAAGAAAACATATTATCAGTCCAAGTACCACCAACATCCCTCTTCTTACTCGCAACAAAGCAAAGATAATCACAGCCATAAGGGGTCGCAATCCGATGTCCCCTAAGATCAACACTCCGATTCCTCTTCCACACGACAATCCCGGGATCCTCACAGGAGAGCTGAACTTTCAAAGCCGTCTCCTCCTGTTCCCGTAACAGATCCAACAGTATCAGAGAGACGACCGAGCTTAAAGTTAAATTTCCAAAGATCTGCTTTGATGGTCTAAAGTTCCTTCCGACGATCCACCATATACCTGGAGATGTCAAGCAGACTGCTATCGTCTGTACCAACGACGCCTATGTTCAACATGATGTGTTCGTTCATCTTGCTAAGAAAGTGTCGGAAGTCTCCATGGAATTCCAACTTGAGGCCCCCCAGCAGAGCGCCAAGGATACCACCGAAGCCATAACTCGTTTGGAGTCGACTCACAAAAAGAACTCGACGAGGCGGTACGACGCTGTGGTGCTTTGGCTTTGGAGAAAGACTCGGTGCAAAAAGAGAGGGATGCATTCTGTCTCTGAGTTAAAGAACTTGAGGAGCGACTCCGCAAAGAATAAGAGGAGAAGATTACTGCCCTATAAGAGTCGCAACCATATTGCGACGAGATCGTTGCAATGCGACTCCTAAAGGCGAAACTTGAGGGCTAGCTTTAAGTCAAAACCATGTCCGACCCTCTTATTATTGAATTCAATGCCCGTGTTCTCATGCATCGGGACTTAACTTTTCCGGACGAGGGTTATCTCGAATCTTTGGCCGAGGCGTGGAGACTTTAATTGAAATCAAGAAGGGCGAACACGGTATCGAGGAGGTTGATGAGGAGGCTTTGATAAAAGAATTCCTTAAGGGAAATGAGCCTTCGGACCTGTCAGCGGCTAAAGCAATTTATTGCAAGGGCTCCCCCTCAACAAAAGGGAAAGAAGTTATCGCCGGTCCATACGGGATTGAGTCTCCAGCTCGTGTGCCTCCCAGCCGGCCGGTCGACCGATACTCGATCCTTTTGAACAGCACATCGGCTATGACCCGGAGGACCCCGGCCTTGGTGTTCATGTTTTGTCCCCTATTCTAGAGGGTGAGACCCCCTTGACGGATAAGAGCCAGCCCGAACCTAGTCCGCAACTCTTTTGCTTTAACATTCCAAGAGTTCTCATTTTTCATCAGAAGCTATCGCATTCTAATACTTGCTTTTCGTGATTTTATGCAGGCCGTTCTGATCTTGAGCCTACTCCGAAGGGCGATGTCGCCAAGGAGGTGGGGGAAAAAACGAGTGAAGCAACTCATGTAGGAGAGGCTCCCGGTCCCGATGCTCAGATGATCGGAGCACTTGATGAGGACAAATCTGAGACTTCCTCTCCCATCGATGGGAGTTATGAAGTTGAAATTACAGACGTCTCTGAGCACACATCCGAACTGAGCATGAAGGAGCAGCTTGATAAAGATAAGGAAAAGACGATCAAGATCAAGGTTGAACCTCAAGCTGTGGACCCGGATGATCCTTTGAACAAGCCGTTGAAGGTCATTCTCCTAGGCGGGTCCAAACCCATGGATGTTCCTCATACTTCTTTAGCTGTCACTCCCCCGTCAAAGAAAGCTATCAAGGGTAAACGTACCGGGGAGGAGTCATCGGGCAAAAAGTCGAAGAAGTTAAAGAAGTAGTCTTAGCTCTCGTTCAACAAGAGCTAGTTTAGATTATGGAATTATTTTTGTTTTCGTAGTTTATGTAAATAAACTTTTGACTCCGAGCTTCGAAGGAGTTGTAGTAGAAACTTATTTTTGATGAATAAAACTTAGTTCTTTTCCCTCTCAGAGGGCTGTTGTTGTTTGGTTTTTTAGTACAACCGTGGTCAAAACTCGAGCTACTGCGAGTTACGTGAACTTCTCGATTCATCTTCAGACAAGTTGAATTTTTTTTTTTGGTATTTGCACATTCTTGTATCCCATGCTGTGGGGACTTAGAATATTTTCCAATCCGTACGCCAAGGTCTTGATGACTTCAAGTCATTTATATCCAGTCCCACCTCAGGGGACTTGGACATTTAAATCGTTTATACTCGAGTCCGCACTCTGGGGACTTGGAGGTTTTGAATCGTTTATACTCGAGTCCGCACTCTCGGGACTTAGAGTACTCCAGTCCGCACTCCGGGGACTTGGAGATTTTGAATTGTTTATACTCAAGTCTGCACTCTGGGGACTTAGAGTGCTCTAGTCCGCACTCCGAGGACTTGGAGATTTTGTATCGTTTATACTCGAGTCCGCACTCTGGGGACTTAGAGTACTCCAGTCCGCACTCCGGGGACTTAGAGATTTCGAATCGTTTATACTCGAGTCCGCACGCTGGGGACTTAGAGTACTCCAGTCCGCACTCCGGGGACTTGGAGATTTCGAATCGTTTATACTCGAGTCCGCACACTGGGGACTTAGAGTACTCCAGTCCGCACTCCGAGGACTTAGAGATTTTGAATCGTTTATACTCGAGTCCGCACTCTAGGGACTTAGAGTACTCCGGGGACTTGGAGATTTTGAATCGTTTATACTCAAGTCCGTACTCTGGAGACTTAGAGTACTCTCAGTCCCCTGAGCGTGGACCGAAGCATGAACACAAATTGGGCGCGAGTCGAACAAGGGGAGAATGCCACTAAGTCACCAGAATGCAGAGTGGTGCATAAACATCGACAAATAGACGAGTGGATTCCGACCATTCTCTATTTCGCAAACTTCGGCCTAAAATCAACAGGAGGATTATTAACCTGCTAAGGATGGAGCTCGACAATCCAACTAGTGGCCTGGCTAAATCAATGCTGCTCCCAGGGGTACAAATCACTAAAAGCTGAATACGACAGCTTACTATATCTCTAGCTTGGCGTTCTTTATAACTTAAGGAAACGACTACATGGAGGACTCAATACAGAACTAATCGAAACGACATCCAAAGCTATGAGAAACCGACTATATCATACCTCAGATCGAAGGTCAACACCGATCCGCACTAAACACATATGAATGTGGCTGGGATGTTCCTTGAAAAACTATAATCTCCAGAGTGTGGAAAGGAGAGTAAACCATGAAGACTTGGTCAAAAATTCTCCAGCACCCTCCTTCGATCCATTAGGAGGAGTATAAAACTGGATGGGCATGACCCGACTGCATTTGTAGTCAACTTTACCTTGAGATCTGATTACAGAACATGAACCAAAGAGGAAGTGGATGACCGTCCAGTGTCCAAATTACGACCTAAAACTAACGAGGCATCGAAGTATTCCTCTTGGAATGAAAAACCATGATAAAGAAAATACTCTACTAGAAGTATTACTGGCCAACTATCAATCCAGATGCGGCTGATCATGCTGGACAATGCGATGAGTGCAAGATTTTTGCACAAAATCCAAGAACCCCACTGATGGAAATTACTCAAATGGCTAGTCTATAGCCGTTTGCCACTTTGGGGCATTGAAATCATCTTCTTGCTGATCCTAAAGGTGGTGCGAAATACACCATCATAGCAGTTGTTTACTTTACCAAATAGGCAGACAAAGAACTTTTAGCCACAACCAAGAAAAATAATAATCAACCTCACCGTCTGTAACGTCATTTGTCGTTATGACCTCCTATGATCTATTATTACTGCAAATGGACAAGTTGAAGATGTGAACAAAATTATAAAACCTGTTCTGAAGAGAAGGTAAATGGGTGGATAAACTCCCTACAACACTATGGGCTTATAGAAGAGAAGTCGAGAGTTTAAGGGGAAAAACATAAACTTCGAGTCAGACATAAAGCCTAGTATGAATAATACTATATATCCTGTTTTAATTTTGCTAAATGAGACCACACCGCTTAGTGGAAGGGGATTTCTCTCACTAACATCCTTTTTAAAACATATCTTTGCAAATCCTTTCATATAACCATATACTGTGCTCCTACATCCAAAATGGTTAAACAATACAAAATAAACATTATGTAAGCATATATAAATCTCAAGTAATAATGAATTATCTGTTTAAACACAAAATTTTGTTTGGATAGCTATTAACCTTTGGCTGACTTGAGCATACCAGACAATATAATAAAAATTAACCTAACACCTGTTAAAAATTCATATTTAGGATTATCTATCCTTGTCTATCTATTTAACATTTCCCATTAGGATGGTCTGGCCTAAACTATCTGTTAAATATCTCACTTTTGGATGGTCTGTCCCTATAATCATCTCCCAAGTCTTCCCGATCCTAATGGTTTTTTGGGCTCACCAATAACCTATCTGCATACAACATGTATTCCTTTCGACGTGTAATCAAAATTTTAGTCTACCCGCGACCAAGCCCTACACACTGGAATTTTGGACAACAATTAGCTGGAGCTACTAGCTAATGTATAAGGCACAACCCCATACTAGTCTCATCTGGTTTTCTGATATATGACTCATTTATACTTAAGGATCCTCACATAATTATATTTGAACACAATTTCAAAACGATTTAAACCTTTAAATCAAACTTCAAACGAGGAAAATAATATAATCTTTATACTTTACTCAAATCATACTACCATGTCAGGTATATATATCTTTTACTCAAAATTTAGCTGAGGAAGAAACTTAACCATTTGAAAGAACTTCTTTCCATACTTTGAAATTATCTCGTTCAAAATCAACGTTTAATTGTTTTTCACACCTTTCGAACTCATTCAAAGAAGCCCTTGTAGAAGCTATAAACTTTAGACATCCTTCTTTAAAATCTCTTTAAGTTATTACCTTAGAAAAACCTTCCTTTGTAAACCTTTCAAAAATATCTAATAAACCTTTCAAAACAGATCGAGAACAAGCCCTTCGAATACATAAAATCTTTTAAAACATAAACCCTTCAAAGGCATACTGGGTTTAACTTAAAATAATATGGAAACCTTCTTTTAAAACCTTTTATCTTTATTAAAACAACCTTTCGAAAGCTTTGGGTTATATTTTATATACAAGGATAAACCACCTAAGTCGGAAGCTTCCTTCCGAAAGCATTGGAGAAATGGATGGCTAATTTTAAAAAAGGCAAACTTTTGACTGGGTCAGAAGGTTCAAAGACAAAACTTTTATAAAAGCGGTAGAAACCCTTTGGCTATGTCGGAAGGTTTTAAAACAAAGTAATGGAAGAAGCGGCAACAACCTATCGACTATGTCGGAAGGTTTAAAGTTTTTCATTTAAATAATTTAACCTGGTCGGAAGTGACCAAGTCGGAAGCTCAAATTCGAAAGCAAAGTAGGAGAAAGCTTTTCACTTATAAAACGATTATATTCCAACCTCTTATGCCATCAACCTTTCGACTTAGAACCTTTCGGCTATATTCAATCATTACATACCGATTACTTGATACATTATGCATTGAACTTTGACCTTATCGAAAGCTAACCTTTTAATTGAGACAAAAGGTCTAGGGCAAAAGGTAAACTGCCGTATAGGCTGAAACATGGAAAAAGTGTGACTTTTGTTTTTAAACTTAAAAAGAAAACTTTACAACTAACTTGCCTTTGTTTGTCAAATTTTCGTTAGCGAATAAAATATATTTCAGAAATATGCTGCCGCTATGACTAAAATTTATAAATCATTTTATTTTGCAAAATCCCCTTTCACCTTAGTATATAAATGTAACGACCCGAAATTTTCGATCCCGAAAATTCCAAATAGTTAGAGAAAAGAAGAAAGAGATAGAAGAAGGACAGAAAAGAAACACACAAACTCACATTCGCACCGGATAAAATATAATATCAATAATAGTTATACCAAGAAAACTGTATCAATCAATTTACATTGATATATCAGAGTTACAACAATTTTATTCAACATTGGATAGATACAATTTAACATGCCTCAGACATATACAATATCATAGTGGAGACTCTCCATACGTCCCTGCCATCCAGCTCGCCTCCTGAACTCCAGAACGTCCTTACCTGAAAATCTGTAATACTCGGTCTGACCCGAGCATTACATTAAAGTAACACCCGGGTCAGGCTGGAAACCAGCATGAGTAAACCCATCTAACTTGGAATACAAAAGCATACCATTTATATGAACCCGGATTAGCTTAAATCAATTTATACTTCACAAGTTAGACATCAACCATTTCACATATCAATTTCTAAGTGCCAAACTTAGATTAAATGGTCCAATTTACTTAAATCATTCCAAATCAGCTTATTGATTTCACATATCAATCTACAAAGGATCGAAGTGGTTTCGGGTATTTACTAATACCCGACTACGGTCTCTTCGAACCCAATGTCATCTTAACATAAATTATCCAAGTGAAATACAATTCAACTTTTAAATACAGGATGTCACAGTAATTCATCATCAATAGAAAACCACATAAACACAATTTAAATTAAACATATCTTATCACATAGCATCACGAACCACATATTAGGGATAATAATTAATCAAAGGCTTCCCATATCATTCTATTTATCCTTTAATTACATTTTAGTAATTAACCCTTTATTAATTTCACAAATTAATTATCCTTAACCAAATACAGTAATTAACCTTTAATTACTTCATTAAGTAAATTAATTACTCCAAAATTAATTACATTTAATAATTAATTATATTTATTTATCACCACTGATTAATCTCATTAGTAATTAATTACTCTTAATTAATTACATCACTTAATTATTTCCAAAAGACTTAATCAATAAATGCTTAAATTAATTACATTAAGCAATTAATTATTTAATTACATTCACAAAATAATTACCCTCATATTAATTACATAAAGTAATTAATCCAAAAACTCTTCTATACTTCCATAATTACCTCCAGTAATTTACTTATCTTAATTACTTCTCTAAGTAATTATTCCGCATTGCTTACTTATCAACTTATCCAATGATTATTCTAAATTAATTAAACTTAATTAATTAATTTAAACTAATCAAATTAATTAATTAATTGCAATGAGTAATTAGTATCTTTAATTACTTTCATAAAGTAATCATACTTAACCAAATTCCATAATTGATTCTCTAAATCAATTAATCCAATTAATTATCAAAATTAATCACATTTATTTATAAATAATCTCAAGTTAATAACCTTCATTAACTTATCATCAATTCTTTAATTACCTTTCTTAAGTAATTAACTTAAATTAATTATTATTAATTACAAATTTAATTAATCTTAATTACTTAACTTAACCTTAATTAATTTATTTCTATTGGGCGAATTTTCACCCAGAAGATCTCGAGACCAGGAAGCCACAGTTTCACTCGGGTTCGCAATCTCCACTTCATTCAGCACGACCAATCACCTCCTCATTCGGCCTTCACCTCATTCGGGCTCCCTCCATTCGGCCACTCCACTACCGGATCTACCCCCTTACCGAGCCAACCTCATTCGGTCCACCACTCCATTCGGCATAGGCTCCTGCCGAACCAGACTTCACCGGTCCAGGTCCACCGGACCAACCTCTCCAATATCCACCCATCACCGGACCACCATAGCCGGACCAGGCACCACCGGTCCAAACTCCAACATCTCCCTACCGAACGAGGCTACCACCGGTCCAACCTCACCACCGAATGAACCTCGCCGAACCAGACAACTGCCAGTCCAGATCGCTTCAGCCCGGGCCCACCAGCAGTTATATACTTCCAAGACCCCTGCCCCCTACCTCATTCTATAAATAGAGGGGCAGGGGGACAACAATGGCAGAAAAGTTTGAGAGCTCAAGCAAGGAAGGAACTTTCAAACTACTTTCATATACTCATATACGAAGCATTGTACTTGTAATCTGAAGGAAAGAAGATAATAACATATAAAGTGGACGTAGGCACATTCTGGCCGAACCACTATAAATCCGCGTGTCTTTTACATTTCAGCCCCTACTTCTTTTATATTTATATACTCATCTAAAATCATTGAAAATCACATATAATCAACTAAATAATACGACTTGGAGGTGTTTGTCCATTTTTTGTGCAAACATTTTTGGTGCTTTCACTGAGAATTGAACTCAGACTTCATCTTCAGAACTCAAGCTTCATCTTCTCCCACTCAACCTTCTTCCTAACAACATCACTCGTTGCTTAGAAATCATGCCTTCCAAACAGAGAAGGGATGTTAACAAAGGAAAGAACATCGCAACTAGCAGCCTTCCAGATCCAGCAATCACAGATCAGCCCATTTCAACAGCAGTACCAGATGAAAATCAGGAAAATCCAACTGGTCCCGCAACGGAACAACCAATCACTAGGGCAGATCTGGACAGGGTTGTGGCTGAAGTAACTAACCGCTTCACATCCCAACAAGAAACTTTGGTGGACCAACTCATGACACGCTTAAGGGATGCTGAAGAGTCCAACCGCAACACTGAATCATGGGGTGAATCCCAATCCGGAGGATCCCGGAGGCAACAAAGGTCTTCACTCTTCGAACAAGCTATCAACAGGAAAAACGATGATAGGGGCCGCGCCCGGACTCAGCCCGAATTCCGACTCGAGGAAGCCCTTGGAACCGAACCTAGCGGGGGAGGCACCAGGCGAGGGTCGGATGTAGCTGAACCAGTCATGCCACCTAATCATAGAAACCCCGCTGAACGGAGCCGAGCTAGAACCCAGCCCGAAGTTGACCCCATGGATGTGCTCGAAACAGAACCCCACAGGGGAAGATCAAGGCAGGGGGCAACTGTAGCTGGTCCTAACGTGCATCCAAGCAGCCAAAGACAACCACTGGATAATGCTAGAGGTGATAGACTGTACCATCCCTACAGGTCATCTGGACGAGATAGATCCCGCAGGGAAGAACCGAGCTCATTTTTGTCCGCTCCAAGTTCTGACGAACGAATGGCACGATTATTCAGAGAATGTGTCCAACGGGAGCAAAGGGGCCGGGGAATAGGCGCTAGGGTCACCAGTCCCTTTACCCGAAATATCAAAACTGCCATCACTCCCCGGGAATGGAAAATGCCAACCATGGAACCTTACAAAGGAACTTCCGACCCCATCGTACACCTGCAGAGATACACCCAGCATATGCTCATGAGTGGAGCAACAGAAGGAGTATTATGTAAATGCTTTCCGCTATTCCTATCAGATCTAGCTACCTCCTGGTTCTGCCATCTACCCCAAGGATCCATCAGCTCATGGGAGATGTTAAAAGAAAGGTTTATTAGCCAGTTCCGCATCCATGTGGAACAACCCAAGGATGCTTATTCTCTATCCAATGTCAAACAGAAATCCGGAGAGACGCTGCAACAATATCTAACACGGTTCAACGCCGCAGCGGCAGCAGTTCAAGATGCCGATGAAAAACTCACTCTAATGGCCCTCTGTAGTGGTGTACATCCAGACACCAAGTTTGCCAGAAGATTAACTAAGGAAAAACCAGCTACCTTGCCTGATTTCTTCCATGAAGCTGGAAAGTATATGAGACTTGAAGACGCTGCTACGGAGAGGCAGTCAGGGCAACAAGGCAAGATAGTTCAGGACAAGGTTCCCACTGCAGCTAAGGACGCTCGAAGAAATGAATCTAGAGACAATGCTGGGGGCAGAAAGGTTGAGAAGCGCCAATATCGACCAGGGCCAAGATTTGACTCCTACACTCCTTTGAATGAAATAATTGAAAACATCTACCTAGCCACTCAGGGCGAACTCGGATACAAGCGCCCCCCGCACAAGAAAGAATCAGATAACGCACTCAAGTCCGGAAAGTTCTGTCGCTTCCACGAATCCCACGGACATGACACCAATGAATGCCACCATCTTCGGGACTTGATCGAAGAACACATTAGAAGAAGAAGACTGGAACGTTATGTGAAAGGTCAGAACAGGACTCCAACTCCTGCCAATGAGAACTCAAAGCAACCCCTCCCGGAAGTAGGCGGAGGGAATCGCAACAATCACAACACCAGTGGCTCTAGTCAAGAGAAGATAGTGGTCCTTACCATCTCAGGAGGACCACACATCGCCGACAGAAGTTGGGCAGAGATGGAAAGGTACGGCAAGTCGCTTAGAAATGCCGAAGGATATGTTAACTCCATTACGGAGGAACGCCACCCGAAACGAAAAGAAAACAATGATATTGTATTCAGTAGGCATGATTTGGAAGGAAGACAGTACCCACATATGGATCCCATGGTCATCTCTGCCTGGTTTGGTCTAGCTAAAGTTTTTCGGATTCTAATAGACACGGGAAGCTCCGTAAATATCCTGTTCAAACATGCTTTCGACAAAATAAAGTTATCAATAAAGGATGTATCCCCCTGTGACAAACCACTGCACGGTTTCACTGGAGATGCAAAGATGCCCCTCGGGCAACTTGACCTCTTCGTCGAAATAGGAAGTCATCCCCGCTCCGTTGTGCGAAAACAAACGTTCGTACTAATAGAAAACCACTCGGCTTACAACGCTTTCTTGGGAAGACCAGCCTTGTCTGACTTTCAGATTGTATTAGCCCCCTGGTGCCTGAAAATGAAATTTCCAACAGACAACGGAGTAGGAGAAGTAGAAGGAGATCAAGATGCTGCCCGAGACTGCTACGTAACTGAACTTCGCAATAACCGCAGAAAGAATAAAGGAAAAGATGCAGAGACTACTCTCTGCATGAAAAGCTTGGAGGCATAGCAACTAAAGAAAGCCCCTCCTCTTCGATACACAAGCGATCCCTTCAATGAACTAGACCCCAGGGATAAAGAGGAGGAGGCTACCGCCGAGCCTGCAGAGGCTATGGAATTCGTATCGGTAGATAAGCATGATTCAAGTAGACTATTAAAAATCGGATCTCAGCTGGAAACGGAATTGAAGGATCAACTCATTGACTTTCTCCGCCACAACTTAGATGTATTTGCGTGGACTCATGCCGATATGACAGGAATCTCCCCGGACATAGCATGCCACATGTTGAACATCGATCCCACCAAGGTACCAGTAAAGCAGAAAAAGAGGAGCATGGGGGCAGAGCGATCGGCAGCCCTTGATGAGGAAGTAAAGAATCTACTTGCTAATGGCTTCATACGGGAAGCCATATACCCAGAATGGATCGCTAACCCAGTGCTAGTAAAAAAGGCCAATGGAAAGTGGCGAACATGTATTGACTTCTCCAATCTGAATGACGCTTGCCCGAAAGACTGCTTCCCACTTCCCCGAATTGACCAACTCGTAGACAGCACAGCTGGGCACGAACTCCTATCTTTTATGGATGCATACTCCGGATATAACCAGATCCCCATGCACGCCCCCGATCAGGACCACACTAGCTTCATCACCGACCGCGGATTATATTGTTACAAAGTAATGCCTTTTGGACTCAAAAATGCTGGAGCTACTTATCAACGCCTCGTCAACAAAATGTTCGCAGAGTTGATAGGACAAACTATGGAGGTATATGTGGATGACATGTTGGTAAAGTCCAAGAAAGCCAACGACCATGTAAGCCATCTGGACGGTACATTTCAGGTACTTCGCCGATATGGAATGAAGCTGAATCCTCTAAAGTGCTCCTTCGGAGTATCATCGGGAAAATTCTTAGGATTCATCGTCCACGCCAGAGGAATCGAAGCAAACCCTGAACAAATCCGGGCTTTAAAAGAAATAAGGATACCTTCCACTCGAAAAGAAATGCAGAGCCTAAACGGAAAGGTGGCCGCCCTGAGCAGATTCATTTCCAAGGCAACTGACAAGTGTGTCCCTTTCTTCGAAGCACTCAAGAAAGACAAAGGGAGGTTCGAGTGGACCGACGAATGCTTAAAAGCCTTCCTCAACCTAATCAAACACCTTCAGAGACCACCAGTACTCTCAACTCCAAATGAAGGTGAAGTGTTATACCTATACCTCGCTGTATCATCTCATGCTCTAAGCGCCGCCTTGGTAAGAGAAGAAGACCGCACACAACGCCCGGTTTACTTTGTAAGCAAGAGATTTACAGGGGCAGAAGCCAGATATCCTAAACTTGAGAAGTTAGCATATTGTTTATTGATCGCGTCACGAAAACTGCGACACTACTTCCAGTCTCACTCCATCAGGGTTCTAACCGATCAACCACTAAGACAAGTGCTCCATCGTCCTGACACTTCTGGGCGACTCCTCAAATGGTGCATCGAACTAAGTCAGTATGATATCACCTACCATCCCCGCACCGCTATCAAAGGACAAGCCATGGCTGATTTCATTGCCGAATTCACTACCAACGAAGGCAAGGAACAATCCGAAGTAGCAAAAAACATCAAATGGAACCTCTTTGTAGACGGAGCATCAAACGAACAAGGCTCGGGGGCAGGTATTGTGATCATCACCCCCAGGGGAAGAAAGTTGTACTATGCATTAAGATTGGAGTTCACGGCCACTAACAACGATGCTGAATATGAAGCAGTAATAGCGGGATTGGAACTGGCCCTAGAAATTGGAATCAATTCCTTATGTATTCATAGTGATTCTCAGCTTATCGTAAACCAGGTACTAGGAGAATTCCAGACTCGAGGAGAACGACTCACAGCATACCTAAAGAAAACCAGACTGCTGCTCGATCGATTGGACCATTATCTAATCAAACACATTCCTCGAGAAGAAAACCAAGAGGCAGATGAACTTGCAAAGCAAGCTAGTATGAAGGACAGCACCATTTCCGAAGCACTAGCAATCTCAAGGCAGCTAGCCCCGAGTTTCGAACAAGCGAATCTGATAACTGCAATCGAAGAAGGAACCTGGATGACTCCTATCCGGAAATATTTGCAAGATGGCATACTACCCGACAGGCGTGACGAAGCCAAGAAGATCTTGAGGAAAGTTCCCCACTACACAATACAAGAAGGCATCCTCTACCGGCGTGGCTTCTCTAGCCCCCTATTAAGATGCGTCGCCGAAAGGGAAGCCAAGGAGATATTAACAAACATCCATCAGGGAGGATGCGGAGATCACACTGGAGGACAGACTTTGGCAAGAAAGATACTCCGATATGGATATTACTGGCCCACACTAAACAAAGATGCCCTAGACTTCGTTAAGAAATGCGACAGATGTCAGAAGTTCGCCAAGACCCCTCGACTACCCACAAACGAAATTACTCAAATGACCAGCCCTTGGCCCTTTGCTGTATGGGGAGTTGACTTAATTGGCGAACTGCCAACGGGCCGAGGCGGAGCCAAATATGCTATAGTGGCAGTCGATTATTTCACCAAATGGGTGGAAGCGGAACCTTTAAATAAAATATCTTCAGCAAAAGTTATCAACTTCTTGATCAAAAACATTCTGTGCAGGTATGGAGTCCCCCTCAAGATCGTATCAGACAACGGGCTCCAATTTGACAGCGAAGAATTTGCCGACTGGTGCCAAGAGCATGGAATTCATAAAAGCTTCTCATCAGTAGCTTACCCTCAGGCAAACGGACAAGTTGAAGCTGTCAACAAAATTCTCAAAACCCTAATCAAGAAGAAACTTGAAAAGTCAAAAGGCGCTTGGGTGGACGAACTTCCTACGGCACTATGGGCATACCGCACATCTTTCAGAACATCAACGGGACATACTCCTTTCTCTTTGGCATATGGATCGGAGGCAATGCTCCCAGTTGAGACTATTGTGCCTTCCCACCGTAGGATCCACTACAACCCAGAAGAAAACGAAGAACTCCTCCTCATGTCTTTGGATCTGATTGAGGAAAGGAGAAACGATGCAGCACTCAAAGCAGCAGCTCACAAACAAAAAGTGGCAGCACTATACAATTCCAAAGTCAAGCATCGCAGCTTACAAGAAGGAGATCTTGTCCTCAGGCGAATCTTTCCGCGCCCCGGGGCACTGGACCCCATCTGGGACGGACCATATGTAATTCACAAAGATCTCCACAACGGAGCTTACATTTTGTCAACAGTGGACGGAGAGGTGTTCCAGAGGGCATGGAACATCCGACACCTCCGTCGATACTTTTATTAACTTGTACTGCCCATATGAAGTGAATTAACAAAGAGAATCAGTGGACGTAGGCATTTTCGTGCCGAACCACTTTAAAAAATCTTGTCTCTTTTTAACTTGTTCCTTTATGTCTTGGCTACTTGTTAAGTTTTATCCCTTTCTGTTGAACAAAATCCTATGGCATCTCCACTCAAGACGCACCGCGGCCTCATCTGGACTAGGCCTAACAGGTACGCTACAATTCTATGCACTCGCCAATGAGACTCTTTTGCCCCAGCATCCCTCTGCTGCGGGTTAACTCATTGCGCGCCTGCCCTCAAAGCCAACTGTAATGAGCCGATTATAAGTCATCATAAAGGCCGACTATAGCCGATGGCAGCTCATTACGGCGTTCGGCTCGTCGGTAACTGTGAACCTACTTTAAGCCCCAACATAAGGTGTGGCCAGCCAGGGGTAGTTCACGGCCAACGGCACCCACGCTAGCCGGCCACGGTAAATCGAATAATGCCCACGATTACGGACCATAATGGTTCGGGTAGTTACCGTGCGCGATCTCGGCTCCGATGTGTCTTAAGTGCGGCTGTGGTAAAAAAGAAAACTCCCCGCGGAGGCGTAAGATGGGTGACAAATGTCTCCAAGACCCACAGCTAGGGAAAGTGACTACAAAACCCGTTTGCCACGAACTTAAGCACATCGACGGCCTTCCGTGACTGGAAGTTTTACTTTTACTATATTTCCATTTCATTTAAATATTTTTCTCCTATCCTGTATAACAAACTCTAAAGTACAGGAAACCAAATAGGAAGCATTCACTCATGAGGCTCTAAGCCTGCGTACTGGGTAGCAGGGCGCTCGGCTATACCCGTGAACAGTTACACAAGACACTCAAAGCTACCGCCTGCGAATAAAACATAAAGGGCGGTACTCTCTTCTCTTGTACATAAATGCGTAACTATAACTTATTCATACACTGACATTGCAAAACGTGAAATTATATTTCAAGCAAAAACTTAACATCAAACACAACTAGAATTACAGGCATATACATAATTATACTTCTCACACGGCACATAAAGATAGCAACAACATTTAAACATGACAAAATCAGCTTATATTATAAGATCACACGAAGTTATTCTTTGCAAATAATTTTATTACAGTTGCATATCAAAGACTAACATAAACAGTGATAAAAAAGAAACAAAAAGATGGCAGATGCATCCACACTCCATCACCAACTCCCCCAGCCTACTTAGCCGCAGGATCAGAGCCTCCAGCATGTGGATCTGAAGTCCCACCTGTCCAGATCAGAAGAGGAATTCATTAAACGAACGATCAAGTTATGAAAACACGGAAAGAAAAGAAAGGGAAAAGAATAACTCACCAGCATCCGCCGCTTGATCCTCATCATCCAACTGCACGCCCGGTTCCTCTGCAGCGAGTAGCCGCATCCCCTCCTTCACCGCCGCTTGCTCCTCCTTTGAAAACTGAGCAGTAACCGCACTCAAGTTGAAAGCCTCTCCGCCTTCCTTACCCGCATTCACCCTGGCCTCCTCTAAAGCCTGGAGATACACCTTGGCCATGACCCGAGGGTAATCGTCCATCCAAGACAAGCCGCCCTCCTTCCAAGTGTGGAAGTACATATCCTGCAGCATCTCATCCATCATCCCCTCGTTTTCCTCAAACTCCCTCACCCGGGCCTCGGAAGCTTGCAACTTGGCGATGGCGACATCCCTCTCTGATTGGTATCTCAAGCAGTCAGCCTGGAGTGACCTCCTCATTCCCTCTTCCTTCAACTTGAGGGACCTCCTCATCTCCTCCATCTCCTCCTTCAACTCGGCCTGAGCCATCTCCGCAGCCTCGAGCCTCCCTGACAACTCCTCTACCCGCTCGAGATCCGCATTTCGAACCTCATCCACCGTTGCGATAGCTATGTTAATCCGTTCCCTGCAAGCGACCTCCATCTTCCGTAATTCCGCCCTACTGGCCTTCTCCATGGTCTCTTTCAGACGCTTGGAGGCTTCCTCATGCTGAGAAATCTGGATGGCTTGGTCGGCGAGTTGCTTGGCCTGATCGGCAACCTTTAACCTCAACCGAATGTTAGCACTCCCGATCTCTTCCCCGGCCTTGACCAACTTAGCATGATGCTCCATTAACTTCTTGGTCTCTGCGGCCACCCGGTCGATATTAGCCTTGGCCTCATCCCCCATGGTGACTACCCGTGTAGTAAGTAAATCAAGATCTAAAGATTTGGCCTCGTCCAGCACTCTTACCATGGGGTTGCGGGGAAGGAGGTGCTCGCCCGTGGTCTCATCGAATGAAATGTCCCGAAAACTTGGGTCTAAATCAGGATGACCGGCAAAAGGGTCACGAGGCACGGGGCGAGGCACATCGGGACGCCTTATATGAATGACAGTAGAACTCTTGGAAGGAGGAGGAGGGGGGCAGGGCTCCGTGCTCTCCCCCGTAGTATCACGAGGAGGCTGAGTAGGGGGAGGCAGAGTAGGAAGCTGCGAAGCAGAAGAAGACTCAAATAAGGAACGGCTCCGCTTCCTTTTCTGAATACCCTCTTCGATGACCCCAAGAAGAGGGCGGTAACTGACTACATCCCCAGTGCGATCAGTAGAAGGTTTCGCGGAAGCTCTCCTCGACTTAAATTGTTCAAGGCGGTGTCGAACATCCGACGTTTTACCCGCCTGGCCTGCCCCTGGAATAAAGAACAAGTGTTACGAACATACAATAATCCGCAATTCAAAAAGTGTGCTAAGTTAAAAAGAAAGAAAAGTGAGGAGACACATCTATTATACAAACCCGGCGGAGGAGTGGGATACTGCAATAAGTCCTGGATCTCATTCCAGGACGGAAGTGAACCGTAAAAAATTTCTAAGTCCCTATCGAAAATGGAATCGGCAGAAGACAAAAGTTCACCTTGCGTCGCCGGAGTCACCCTAGCTGAAGCCACAGCTTTGCCGGTTTCCTTTGCCTTCTCCGTTTCTTTCTCCTTTTCCTTCTCCGTTTCCGACTCTCCCTCCGACTCCCCGAAGGCCCGACGGAGAGCCTCATCCAGTTCGAGGTCTTGCTCAGAGGTTAGAGCGGCAACACCACTACCACCTTGACCGTCGCCATCTCCTCCACCCTCCGACCCTTCTCCAACTTCGCCTCCTTCCTCCTCTTCCACACCTTCCTCCTCCGGGACAGTCGGGCAAGTACTTGGAGAAGGGCCATCAGACTTCTTCAGTTTCTTCCCCCCGACCACGGGACGCTCTGCGAAAGGCTCCCTCTTACCGCTCTTTACCGTAGCCCCCTCCTTAGCTTTATCAGCCCTCTCCTCAGCCGTATCCCTTTGCTTAACCACAGACTGGTGCGGTAAGATCAAATTATACTCCAAGAGGGTTGCGTTCCTGATCAAGAAAGAGGCCGACCGGTCCCGTGCCGGAATAGCCTTTAATTCAGCAGCCATTCGCACTAAGGAATCGTCCTCCACGACTGCAATACCACCTGTCGCTAGCCCGAAATAGAAGCATGTCAGAAAAAACACTACAGTCAAAACACATGGAAAATATAAATGAGATCAATCTTACAACCGGAAGTGAAAAGGCGGAAAGAAACAGCATCGTCCTTGACGAAGAACCACTCCTTCTTGAACATGGTGAACTTGGAATACAAGTCCAGAACTGGTTTGAAGGGTACGGCCACCTCCAGACTAATATACGGAGACCCCTTCTTATAGCCTCTCAGATTGTACAAGTATCGGATTTCCCGGTTAGAAGGAGGACGCCCGTACCTCCTCTGGAAGATAACAAAGAGGCTCACCGGGATGGCATATGAGTTAGGCTGGAGCTGGAAGGGAGCCACCTTCAAATATGTGGTGAAGCTTACTATCCAAGCGTTGATAGGGGGGATAGCGCCGCACATGCAATGGTATCTGCTAAAAGCGAAGTAGCCCTCGGGAGGATTATATGGCATCACTCCATCTCCCGGCAGCAGCATAAGAGCCCTATCTATCCCGAAGGAACGGGATATGACGTCAAGTTGCTCCTCCTTTAGGGAGCTAGGAAAGCAATCCGGGGGAGAGACCAAAAGTTCCTGTGGACCATATCCGTCCACTAGAGACCTCGGAATAGGTCGGTGTTGCCCGGATCCTGGTTGGACTGGGGGCAAGGAAGAAGAAGGCTCTCCCGTGCCTCTAGACTTCTTTCTATCCGATCGTGTTTCCGCTTTGCGAGACATTTTCTGCAACACAAGGAAAGCAAGGCATTAGAACAGGGAACATAGAAAAGTAAACAAACAAGTGCGTGCAAGTGTGGGATTTCATTCACAAACTAAAGTTTTCAAGGTCATCATGTTCATTCGGTTTCCATCCCATTCGGTCATCATGTTCATTCGGTTTCCATCCCATTCGGTCATCATGTTCATTCGGTTTCCATCCCATTCGGTCATCATGTTCATTCGGTTTCCATCCCATTAGGTCATCATGTTCATTCGGTTTCCATCCCATTCGGTCATCATGTTCATTCGGTTTCCATCCCATTCGGTCATCATGTTCATTCGGTTTCCATCCCATTCGGTCATCATGTTCATTCGGTGGTACTGTATCAAGGGCATTCGGTACGCAAGGCATTCGGCCCCAAGGTCGTAGTCCCATTCGGTGAAACGAAGACTTACGTGTATATTCGGCAATAAGTATATACCTGGTTCGGTATAAGGTTGGTTCGGCAAAACACTTGGTTCGGCAATAGATTGATTCGGCGCTTGTTGGTTCGGTAAAGAAAAACAAGGGGGGTACGGCCTCTATATATAGGCGAACTCACAACCACCGAACCAAACAATTTGCCCAACCGGACCAATAATACCGGACCACCAGAAGCCGAATGAGAATAGCCGGACCAACCAAGAACCGAATGGAACTCTCTCTCTACCGTCCAAGACCAGGAACTAGTGGCGTGCAAAGCGCCTCCCTCAGATAAGTACCGAACTCCAGAACTAACTAATAAAATAAGATTATGATAACGGTGAATAAGTCGTAAAATCCTCACCGACGTGGATTAAATCGTTTACACGTGTACGCGACCTCGAATGGTCCATAGGCACGCTCTGAATGGTTATTAACCCTACCATCGTGGGAATTTACACTTTGACACGCATTCTTAAGCCCATCGGTCATATGGATATTTGATAATTATTATGAAATGGCTAAGCTACTTACACATGTACGGGGTTGCGAACGATCCCTAGGCATGCTCTGAGCTGGCAATAAACCATCTTCACAAACATAAACCGGGCATCGACGATGCCAAGCCCCTTCGGGGCTCACTCTCTCGTCCTTAACGGCACAGTTCACTTCATCTCGAATATTTCGATCATGAACGGTCGTTATTCGAAATCACGCTAAAACTGTAAATTTCTTTGCAGGACATTAACGGAATACGAACGTCCGATCACCGGCGTTACAAAGCCAATCTCCCTGCCACAAGAAAAACAAAGCGCGACACATGCAAACACGTGCCCCACTTTGGGGGGCAAATGTTGGGCGAATTTTCACCCAGAAGATCTCGAGACCAGGAAGCCACAGTTTCACTCGGGTTCGCAATCTCCACTTCATTCAGCACGACCAATCACCTCCTCATTCGGCCTTCACCTCATTCGGGCTCCCTCCATTCGGCCACTCCACTACCGGATCTACCCCCTTACCGAGCCAACCTCATTCGGTCCACCACTCCATTCGACATAGGCTCCTGCCGAACCAGACTTCACCGGTCCAGGTCCACCGGACCAACCTCTCCAATATCCACCCATCACCGGACCACCATAGCCGGACCAGGCACCACCGGTCCAAACTCCAACATCTCCCTACCGAACGAGGCTACCACCGGTCCAACCTCACCACCGAATGAACCTCGCCGAACCAGACAACTGCCAGTCCAGATCGCTTCAGCCCGGGCCCACCAGCAGTTATATACTTCCAAGACCCCTGCCCCCTACCTCATTCTATAAATAGAGGGGCAGGGGGACAACAATGGCAGAAAAGTTTGAGAGCTCAAGCAAGGAAGGAACTTTCAAACTACTTTCATATACTCATATACGAAGCATTGTACTTGTAATCTGAAGGAAAGAAGATAATAACATATAAAGTGGACGTAGGCACATTCTGGCCGAACCACTATAAATCCGCGTGTCTTTTACATTTCAGCCCCTACTTCTTTTATATTTATATACTCATCTAAAATCATTGAAAATCACATATAATCAACTAAATAATACGACTTGGAGGTGTTTGTCCATTTTTTGTGCAAACAATTTCACACCCTTAATTAATTAAATAAATAAATAAATTAAATTATTTAATTCACCTTTCTTAATTTAATGAATTAAAAATTCATTAAAATTTTGATTTACTTTAAAATAAAACATCCCTCATTAAGGATTAGTTAATCATTAACAAAGTAATTTAAAACAACTTACCTTTAAAATTTTGTTTTTAAATTAAATTTTAAATTTTAAAATGAAATCAAACTCAACTTTAACAAAGTTTTTAAAAAAAAACATTTTTAAAACCTTTTAAAACTTATGTTAAGAATTTCTCATTTCGTAAAAGATGTTTAAAGAAATTTAAAACTCAAATTTATTTTAAAATACAAATCATAATTTAAATTACACCTTAAACATTCAAAGTTGTTTTTAAATAATTTAAATTTTAGAAACTTCCTTTATTTCTAAATTATGATTCAAATCTGAATTTGAATCTAGATTTAAACTAAAGCCAAATCTCTACTTTTCTCTAAAGCTTTACTTTAAACTTAAACTATTTAAACCCTTTTTAAATTGTTTAAACATTTTAATTTATAAAATTTAAATTAAAATTAAAATTTTAAAACTGGGATTCAAACTCAATTTGAATCCATTCTTTAAATTTAGGACTCAAAATCAGGTTTAAACAAAATTTGCTTCAGATTTTAATTACAATTTTTGAGTTGCAAACAAACCAGGTTTCTAACAGACCTATAACCCCTACAATACCTTAGCCTTCCCCTCAATTACTTCGAGTAAAACCATGCTCAACTTCGAGCAATAATCCTGAATCTCCCGAGTAAAACTCGAGTCCACCATCTCCTTAAATAAACTTCACCTGAAAAGATCACTGCACCGTGCATATGCACGGTGGTCCTGACCACCGCCGGTGACCACCAAGATATCGAACAAGTCGTCGATCAACTCTGAATCACGTCACGACCATCAGAATCCACCTAAACATCACGAATCAAAATTCGACTTACGAACGAAACCTGGAACCACGTATTTCAGACCTGTACCACCTCGTCCTTGAATTTCCGACCACCATCACCTCTGAGATTCTGACCAGACAATCGTCAACACCCCATCTTCCACCTCCTAAAGTTCCATTCGAACTCGATCACCCAAAGACATTGGGACGATCACAAATTCCTAAAGCAGCAAAAACTAGGTTTAGATAGTTAAGACAGTCGGCGCCGCCACCACCATTCCTTAATCAACACCGCAACAATTTTCCCATCATCACTTTTTCCACCACCAGAAACAACTTCGACCTCCCTGCCCTTCGTGAGCAACAGCAAAAACCCCAAAACCAATTTCCATTATAACCAAAACTGCTCTTTAAATCCATCATTAAAATTTGTGATTTTATTTATAGAAATCATAATTTTGTATAAGCATTCAGTTTTTTAATCCTGAATTAATGAATTCAAGAGTTTGAATTTTCCCAAAACTTAAACCCATCCCCCTGTTCATTTTGATTTCCTGTGAGATATCCAATTTAATTTGATTCAAATAAAATTTTGAACTTTGATTGAAGATTAAACATACAAATTTTGTTTATAACATAAATCCTAATAATGACTAAATCCAGAGATAAAGAAATCTAAAACAAAGTTTGAATCTTTTTTTAAAAACTGCAAAACAAAGATGTTTACTGACATTCATCCACATGCGTACATTATGCATTCAAAATGCACAGCAATCTATCAATATACATTCACACAAACATATTTAATTCAAGAAAAAAAAGCATGCAAAAAAAACATACTTAATCCTTTAATTTAGTGAAGTTACTCACATTATAACAAATGAATCAGAGCCTTGATTTGCTGGAAAAAAAACAGGATTACTGATCCTTTTTGAAACTTGAAAAGCTTGTTACTGCTTCGGTTTAAACACTGGAAAGCTTTTGAAACTGAGGTGTCTTGCTTCAGATTTTATTACTTGATCTCTTTGAAAATGGTTACTGTTTTACAAATAATGGTTATAGGGAGAAATGTATTGCAGATTTGGTCATGAGTTAGGTTTCAGGCTGTAAATTCTTGAGTTTGGAAATAGGAAAGGAATTTTAGTTTGTGGTTTGAAGTAATTTACACATTTTGCTTTTGATATTGGACATGTTAACAGGGGTTCATTTTTTTTTAATTTTCTGACCTGAAGCAATTTGATTATGACTTGCCACTTGTATTTTCAAATATAAATATTCTTACACTTGTTACTATATGATCATATTTTATTTACATTTGTTTAGATGCAAGAACAAAATGTCTACATATGTTTAATTAATAATTTACAAATGTTACTTTCTTATTTACAAATTTATTTAAGTTATAAATAAATAATTATGTAATATTCACATGAATATAATGTGTATTTATTTTATATAAATAAGCTTTAGATTTTTCTTTTATATGCATATGAATCTATATAAATATTTATTTATACATAACTTATGTTTTCGATCAATTCAGTATATATTTAAGATATATTTCCTTTTTAAATTTCAAATTCAAATTCAATCCTTTAAATTTCATTAAAAATCCAATTCAAGGTTAATTTAAAATAAATACATATATTTAAACAAGCCTTAATTCAATTTAGAGTAAATAAAAATTGTCTTAAAATAACACATAAATATTATTGGTTTGAAATTAACAATTTTGTTTAATTTAAATAATTTACTTATAATAACAATCATCAATACTTATTTTTAAAAGAATACTTTGTCAATTTTAAGTGATTATATTAAGATATGATCAAATAAATATTTATCCAAACATAATATTTACGATTAGATTCATTTGTTAAATTTACAATTCAGTATTTCTATTAATTAACCCTGTTTGTTAATCTATTACTGGTGACCAAAAATTCGGGTTATAACAATAAAACATCTAAGTCCCATACCTTAAATAATTTTATATATCCCTCAAATGACTTAGGAAAATTCTGGAAAAATCCAAAAAATCTATTTTAATATATTACCTAACATATTAAAATCTCAAACCCAAACAAATATTATTATAGCTGAAAATATTTTACAACCCAATAAATAATTTTCTTTCATTCGAAAATTCATTTGAAATTCATAATAAATTGGAAAATTATGAAAATCAAAACTAATCTCTAAAATTTTATTATAGACCTATATTTAAATTTCCAAGATATTTAGATGCCATTAAATAGGGTTTTCATGTTAAACATATCATAAAACACGAATAAACATATATAATTTCACTAATTATACACACACACACACACACACACATCAAACATGGCAATAATATCGCAAAAACATTTTAGATCTAATCAAAAAGCCGAAAACTAAAATAATTAGGGATGTGGTAATTATTCACCTTATCTTTTGAGGTTATAGATGAGATTTTTGATTGTTGAATTAGTTGATTGCTTCTCTTTTCTTGAACTAAGCTTTACTTCTTTTTTTGAGAGTGGGAAATGGTGGCCGGCCTTAGCAATTTAGTTTTTAGTGAAATAAGAGTGAATGAACATGAATTACCAACTCATATGGGTTTAGGGTATAAGGTTTTACTATTTTCCATAATGCCCTTCTCATTTCCTAACACATTATCTAGTGTTATTTCATTTTAATTAACCCACTTAACATGGCACGACTAACTTGAACTAATCAAATCTCAACCTAATAATCTTCGTATTATTCAATTTAATCCGACTAATTGACCGTCTTAAATAAGGTTAGAAAAATATGGGGTGTTACAGACTCCCCACCTTAAAGAATTTCGTCTCGAAATTACGATGAGGTACACAACAAAACAATTAAAGGTAAAACATACCATCAAATAAATCGGAGTAAGAGTCTCTAATCCTACTCTCCACTTCCCAAGTATAGTCTCTAGCATCATTACTCCATCGAACCTTTACTAACTTGACTGTTTTGTTCCTTAATTTCTTCTCATCTCTAACCATAATCTGAATAGGCTTCCTAACCATACTCAAATCTGGTTCTACTACTAAATCTTCTAATATGTAGGTGCTATAGTAGTCTCCGGTTCTCTAACCATTTCCTAAGATGAGAAACAGGGAAAATATTATGGACTCCAGCCAAACTACTTATTAACTCCACTTTATAAGCGAGTTTTCCGATTCTTTTAATAATACAAAATGGACCAATGAACCTATGTGCTAATTCCCTGACTTTCCAAATCTAATTACACCTTTCATCGGTGACCTTAACAAACACATTATCTCCGGTAGAAAATTACATATCCTTCGTTCTTCTATCTACATAACTTTTTTGCCTAGATTGAGCCTCCTTTATCCTAGCTCGAATCAACTCAACCTTCTCCGCAGCTTCCTTCACGAAATCCGGACCAAGAACTAATCTATCCCCAGTCTCCAACCAACATATGGGAGACTTGCAAGGTCTTCCATAAAATGTTTCAAACGGTGCCATCCCAATACTATTCTGATAACTATTATTATACAAGAACTCGACTACATGAAGATGGTCTTTCCATGATCCCTCGAAATCCAATATACAAGCTCTTAACAAATCTTCCAAGATTTTGTTAACTCTTTCTGTTTGCTTACAGTCTATGGATGGTAAGCGGTACTCACGTTGAGCTTGGTTCCTAATGCTTCCTGTAGACTTTTTCAGAACTCACTAGTAAATAAAGAATCTCTATCATTGACAATACTACAAGGAATCCTATGCAGCCTAACTACATTCTTTATAAATAACTTCGCCAAATCAGGTGCCGTCCTAGTTGACTTACCAAAATAAAATGGGCACTCTTAGTCAGTCTATTTACAATGACCCATATGCTTTTGTTTCCTCTACTAGATCTTGGAAAACCATCAATAAAATCCATAGAGATTGAATCCCATTTCCATATTGGAACCTTTAACGGTTGAAGCAATCCACTCGACTTCTAGTGTTCAACCTTTGCCTGTTGGCAATTCAAGCACTGCTTAACACACCATCTAATGTCCTGTTTGATACCTTCTCATAAGAAACTACTCTTCATGTCCAAATACATTTTCGTTCCTCCTAGATGGATAGTGAATTTTGAACGATGACACTCATCCAAAACCTCCTCCCCATGTTTTCTACATTCGGAGCACATAACCTTCCTTTCTTTCTCAACTATCCATTTTTGTCAAGATTGAAATCTTTTAAGTTATCGCTCTCTGTTTCTTCCTTCAACCTTTCGATCCGCTCAGCTAATACTAGATCCTCCTCTTGCTTAGAAGCTATCTTCTCAATCACTATAGGTCGAACTTATAAACAAGACAATACAGTACTTCCTGCAGTCGATCCTACCTTGGACCTAAACCGCACACTACAAGCCGATAATGCCTCCAAGTCTTTCCACTCAGTGATCTTAGCCAATACTGCATTCTGATGTTTCTAACCGAGTGCATCCGCTATGTTTCCTTTTCCGGATATGCACTCAATTCCAAAATCATAGGCATCAATAAACTCCAACCATCTCTAATGTATCATATTCAGCTCCTTTTGAGAGAACAAATACTTCAATGACTTATGATCAGTATATAACTCAAATTGTTCTCCTAAAAGATAATGCCTCCACATCTTTAAAGAACGTATAACGCCAGCTAACTCCAAGTCATGCGTTGGGTAACTAACCTCATGTGGTCTGAGCTGTCTAGAAGCATAGGCAATTACTTTACCCCTTTGCATCAACACAACTCCCAATCCAATTCTACATGCATCTGTATAAGCCACTAAATCCTGATTCCCCTCCAGAACCACTAACACCGATGCATGGATCAATAAGTGGTTCAAGCTCTAGAATGCTTCTACACACTTATCAGTCCACACGAACTTCACATCCATTCGCGTAAGCTTAGTCATCTGTGATTCTAACCGTGAAAAATATTTTATAAATCTCCGATAATACCCAGCCGATCCAAGGAAACTCTTTATCTCGGTTACCGTCTTGGGTCTCTTCCAATTGTTCACCGCTTCAATCTTAGTCGGATCTATAGACAACCTTTCTCAGAGATGACATGACCAAGAAACTTCACTTCCTTCTTCCAAAAATGACACTTCGTAAACTTAGCCTTCAACTAATGCTCGGTCAACGTCTCGAGCACGAATCTGAGATGAACTTCATGCTCCTTCTCATCCTTAGGTTATACCAAAATGTCATCATTGAATACCAACACAAACCTATCCAAATTCTCTCCAAAAATTCTATTCATCAAATCAAGAAAGAATTCCAACGCATTAATTAGTCCGAACTGCATAACTAACCATCCATACGATCTATATCTCGTTCTATACGCCATCAAAGGAATGCTATCCTCTGCCATTCTAAGCTAATGAAATCCCGTCGTTAAATCTAGCTGAGAGAATACTTTTGCTCCACTCAACTGACCGAACGAATCGTCGACTCAGCAATGGATATCGGTTCTTTATCGTCTTCTAAATCAACTTACGATAATCGATACACAGCCTTAATGATCCGTCCGGCTTCCTAGCAAATACAATAGTAGCTCCCCATAGCAAACTACTCGGCCTAATAAAACTCTTGCCTTCCAGATCTACCAACTGCACCTTTAACTCTTTCATATCTATAGGTGTCATCCTGCTAGGTGGTCTACTCACCGGTTTAGCTTCAAGCATGAAATCAATCTGAAATCAATTGCTCGTTTCAATGGTAGTCCAACGACTGGCTCAAACACATTGGCAAATAATCTGATCACAATAAATCGATGCAACTCATCCTTCAACTCCATAATACTCAATAAAGCATTCATCTCAAAACTAGGGTTCTCAAGGGCATAGATTACCCGATCACTGCAATCTGAATGACTAAGTGATATTTTCCTACCTTGGAAAAATATCCTAGCATCATATCTACTCAACCAATCCATCCCAAGGATAATCCCAAATCCCACAAAGTCAAGTACATGCAAACTATAATCAAAGGTATGGCCTAGCAAATCAAATTCTAGATGGTCACATCTCAACCCAAGTGTTGCATAACCTCCTATTGGATTAGCAACCCTTAAGGAAGTAACTATGTAAGAGGGTTCTCGGTTGAGTCAATCTACCAGACATCGAGAAATAAAAGAATGGGATGCCCCAGTATCAAATAGGACGCTAACAGACATACCGTGGATCTGTAGTGAGCCTCCTAAAACAGTTTTTCCGTTTTCTCGAGCAACTGGTTTTGCGGTTGTTGCTCCAAAGCATAAACTCGCCCTTCCTTCCTTTGCTGGCTCCGGGCACTTGTTCTTATAATGACCCACTTGATTGCAATTAAAGCATCTGACATTCCTCTTTCCAACATCCTCGTTTCTTTTCCCTTGCCGGCTCAACACTCATTGGCATAGTGTCCTTTCTTGTTGCAGTTGTAGCAAACCATTTTAGCCTTAGTTTTCTTTTGCGCTCCTTCTTTATGAGCAATCTTCCTCTGGAAAAATTTCCTCTTTTAGGCCTGTCCCATCTGAGCCTCTTTCACTTTTTTCCTTAAGCAAGCTAATGCCTCTTCATGCCTCAATGTCATCTCAACAATGACATCATTGGGGTCTCTCAAGTGTGGAAAAGTAGCACTTATCGGTTCTTGCCTTAATTCATTGATGTACCTTTAATTTCTACTGATTATGATATCAACCAAGGTATACCCTTATTGGGCCAATTCCTCAAACTTCCTTGTGTACTCCAACATAGTTATATCTCCTTGCTCCAGTTCAACAAACCTCCTCATCAATGCATCATGCTCCTTTACAGACATAAATCTCTTTGAAAACCTTCTCCTTGATTCCTCCCAAGTAATAATCTCTTCACCAACTCCGGCAGTGACGGTGTTCCACCAAAATAGTGCAGCTCCCTACAGCTGCCTTGAGGCCAACTTCTTTTCTACGCATCATTTAGCCCTAAATCAGCAAAGATTCTTTCACGATGTAGTAGCCAATTTTCCACTTCAATCACTTCCTCAGTTTCAGTGAATGGCTTCACTCCAAGACTGATGTAGTCCTACTAAAGTTGGCATACCGATTGGCCCCAGGAACTTCTTGAGCTCCTCCTCCCGCAGCATTACCTCCAACCGCACTTGCCGCTACTTCAGCTTGCTCCATAATCACAAAGAACTAACACATTACCCTCATATCCACTTGGGGAACTCCTGCACCAGCATTTTCAGCTTGTGCCTGACCGGGACCTCTCCTTGTGTTTGGTCAGGCATTTTCATTGGTGGTACTGCTATCCTCTGATATTTACTCTACTCCTTCTTCCCTCCATATCTATATTCAAACCTCGTGAGATACAGATGAATAGCCTAACTAAGATAGGGGTCTAAAGATATAGGGTATACTTATGTATAAAATACAAGTACGTTATTATAGCATTATCCCATACCATTATCTTAACTCTAATTCCTATGGATTAAGTTTTTAAAAATCATTTTTAGTTAGTATTTCATAAACCATGCTCTAATACCAAGCTGTCACATCCCCAATCTAGAGGCCTAAACTAAGCGCTACAGATGCTGCAGTCATCTATAGTATTAGCCTCCGATGACTAAATACAGCTATGATAATGATATCAATAATATCAGAAGCACTTGAATATGAAACAAAACACAGCTTTCAAAACCATAAATTAATATATTTTATTTGAAACGGTACTTTACATACAAAAAATCATTGTGACAGCATATCACATGTCAATAAACGTTCGAATCACACTATGCAAGTTTCGAACTTGTGGCATCTCACACCAAAGGAGAATCACTTAACCACCGAGACAATGGTGCTTTTCTAAATATAATTATTACAAATTACGCCGAGAGCGATATATGAAGATACCCCCTCGGTTGATCAAAGTTATATGTTCATATTAGACCTAGTACATAATGACACAGTGGAAAATCCATCATAACATAAACAAAAGCCACAAATCCTAAGTAGCTATCTGTTGCCTTCTGCATCCTTCGGTAGCTTATTCGTCAACATTCTAAAGCTTGAAATGATCCTTAACCTCTCAACCTACTCAAATTAATTTTAAGCACCCGAGAGTTTAAAGGGAAAACATAAACTTCGAGCCAGACATAAAGCCTGGTATGAATAATACTATACATCCCGGCTTAATTTTGTATGAGACCACGCCGCTTAGGAAAACACTTAACCATTTGAAAGAACCTCTTTCCATACTTTGAAATTGTCTCCATCAAAATCAACATTTAAACTTTTCAAAATCGTGTTTCAAACCTTTCGAACTCATTCAAAACAGCCCTTACAAAAGCTATAAACTTTAGACATCCTTCTTTAAAATCTCTGTAGGTCATTGCCTTTGAAAAACCTTCCTCTATAAACCATTCGAAAACAACTAATAAACCTTTCGAAACAAATCAAGGAACAACCCATTTGAATACACAGAACCTTTTAAAACATAAACCCTTCAAAGGCATATTGGGTTCAACTTAAAATAATCTGGAAACTTGTTTTGAAAACCTTTCATCTTTATTAAAACAACCTTTCGAAAGCCTTGGGTTATACTTAATAAACAAGGATAAACCACCTAGCCAGAAGCTTCCTTCCGAAAGCATTGGAGAAACTGCTAGTTTAAAAATAGGTAAACCTTTCAGTTGGGTTGGAAGGTTCAGAGCATAAACATTTATAAAAGCGGTAGAAACCCTTCGACTGTGTTGGAAGGTTTCAAAAATAATAATAGCAAAAGCAGAAATTACCTATCCACTACGTCAGAAGGTCTAAAGTCTTTGTTTTAAATAATTTGTCCTGGTCGAAAATGACTAAGTTGGAAGCTCAAATTCGAAAGCAAAGCAGGGTGAATTCTTTTCACTTATAAAACGATTATATTCCAACATATTAGGCCATCAACCTTTCGGCTTAGGACCTTTCGGGTATATTCAATTCATTACATACCAATTACTTGATACCTTATGCATTGAACATTGTCCTTATCGAAAGTTAACCTTTTGACTGAAACGAAAGGTCCGGGACAGAAGGTAAACTGCTGTATAGGATGAAACATGGAAAAAGTGTGATTTATGCCTTTAAACTTAAAAGCAAACTTTTCAACTAACCTACCTTTGTTTGTCAAATCTTCATTGGTCAATACAATACTTTTCAGAAATGTGCTACCGCTATTACTAGAATTTATAAATCATTTTAGTTTACAAAATGCCATCTCTCCTTAATATATAAAACATCTACGTACCATACCTTAAATAATTTTATATATCCCTCAAATGTCTATTATGAAAATCCTAAAAAATCTATTTTAATATATTGCCTAACATATTAAAATCTCAAGCCCAAACAATTATTATTTTAGCCGAAAATAATTTATAACCCAATATACAATTTTATTCATTCGAAATTCATATAAATCCATAATAAATCAAAAAATTATGAAAATCAAAACTCATCTCTAAAATATTATTCCAGACCTATATTTAAATTTCCAAGTTATTCGGATATCATTAAATAGGGTTTTCATATTACAACACGAATAAACATATATAATTTCACCAACTATAAATTTATATATCTTTAACATCAAACATGGCAATAATATAGCAAAAAAATTTCGGATCTAATCACAAAGCCGAAAAATAAAAGATTTATGGATGTTGTAATTATTCACCTTAGCTTTTGAGGTTATAGGTGATATTTTTGATTGCTAAATTAGTTGATTACTTCTCTTCTCTTGAACCTTAGCTTTACTTCTTCTCTTGAGAATGGGAAATGGTGGTCGGCCTTAGCAATTTAGTTTTTTAATGAAATGAGAGTGGATGAACGTGAATTACCACCTCATGAGGGTTCACTATTTCCCTTAATGCCTTTCTCATTTCCTAACACATTATATAGTGTTATTTAATTTTAGTCAACCCACCTAACATGACACAGCTACCTTTACGTAATCAAATCTCAACCTATTAATATTTTCATTATTTATTTTAATCTGACTAATTACATGTCTTAAATAAGGTAAGAAAAATATGAGGTGTTACACAGACTTAGTTGGGAAAAGTTCGATTGACGATGAGTGTTGTTGTTACACAACCTGGAATTTTATAACTTAAATTTGAAATATTTAATTAATTTAAAATATTCAAATAATTCATTTTAAGTGTTAAATAATACATTTTTATTAATTATATAGTAATAATAATTTATTTCGAATGGTTTTATAAATACATGAACTCATTTTAGAAAGAAATTAGCTTCGTCGCATTTTTACAGTTGGAAAATATAAGTTTCTAATTTTTTTATTAAATGTTATAAATGTAATATTCTTAATAAACTTCATATAATTGTTAGATAATGATAATAAGTGGTTTTTAATGGATATATACTTGTTTTATAAAAATATACAAACTTCGTGGCATTTTGATAGATCGATGTCGTATTTGTACAATTGGATTTTTATATTAGTAAATATTGTTTTATGACTTAAATAATCTTGTTTTAATTATTTAGAGATGATAAGAATTTTAATTTTAATTTTTTTTACATAAATAAATAGTTTGATTTAAAAACTGAAAATACGATTGTGATTCAGCTTTTAGATTTTCGACCTTTCGTCGAATGGAAGTTGTTTTAAACCATTGCAGCGTTATTTGATACACATGGACACATACGGTACATACATATACTCACGCACATACTCTCACAATAGTCAAATCAAAGCTAAATAAAATATTTAAAACAAAGTATACATATTTATATGCAAACTCCTTATATGTATATAAATGCAAACTTCACCCTTAAGTGTCAAAAAGCAACCTCAAATTGACCTTCCTTCACTTATACATCATGAAATGAGGGGGAAAGGTGCACATGGGGGAAAAGATGGGTGGCATGAGCATGATGGTGATAGGAGGGTGTATTTTTGTCCATTTTCAAGCTTAAAGGTTAAGACTTCTCGCCCTATAAATACATCTATACCCCTTCACAAATTGATTCATTCCATCCTCTCTTCTTCTTCCTTAAGATATTTAATGGCCTCTTCTTTTCTAAGAAAATAAGGCAAAATTATAACAAAATTATATACAAAGTTATTCCCCTTCCAGAATGTTGCCAAATCCTACTTTTCTCCCCTTTAGTGCACGGCTTATCCCATCCACTATTCAAGGCCGAGAAACCACCACCCAAACACCAAGGCCAAATGAAATGACCCACATTTTCAACCCTTAGAAATCAAGACTAATACATCTACGGTATTCATGTGTCGAATATCCAAGCGTCAAAAGACAGATTGTCAGGGTGAAAGAAAGAACAAAAAAGGACATAATCTCACATCCCTACTGTGTACCATAGGAAAAACATAGTTGGTCTCTCTAATACCGAGTGCATCGATCCATGCATGCATCACAGCTATAGGTAACTTTAGGTGGAGTCGACTGTACCCTATGTGTTTGCCAACTCCACTGGCCATGTCTCCTATCTCTGGTTTTAGTCATACCACTGGTGAGGCTACGTCCAGCATTCCAGCTCATGCACCACCTCCTGAACAGATCTCGAAACCACATATGAATTCTCATACCTTAACAGGTCTCTGAATCACACATGGATTCCAATATCCAAAACAGATCTTGAAATCACATATGGATTCCCTTACCCCAACTAGTTTCGGAATCACACTATAGCGACGTAGAAGTTTAGTCATTTCACTTTGGAATATTTAAATGATTTAAAACATTAAAAAGTTAATTTTATAAGTTAATTAAATTATATTTTAAATATAGCGATTTAGTTGATAATTAAATTGTTAAATTTACTATTTTTTTTAAATAATTGAACCTTGAATTTAATATAAATGAAAAATGATTTGGAAGGTTGATTTAAATTCTATGTGAATAAGAAGGAAGATTTTAAACTTTTAATTTTGAATTAAAAGCAATTAAACTAATTTTGGAAATAACTCGTCTTTAACGTGTAAAAATAGTCTTTTGGGGGCACTATCACAGATTTAGATGAAACTCGTTTCTTTGGATCCATAATAGTGAATTATTATATGCCGTCGAATTTCGTGGCGATTGGACATATCGATTGGTCGTGCGAGTTCGAAATGCATAGAAGTTAATTAAAGAAATTTAACATAATTTGATTTGAAAAGCCAACTTCGGTATATGATGGAATTGGCTTCTGATATATATTACGTTACGTTAGAAATAGGGATATAACATATAAAACGTCAGGTTGCACGCTTTATTTGGAGTTCGGAATTTTGACGGGTGAATAGTGCCACGAAAATTTTCTATATAAGGACTTGAAATTTTTTCATTTGCCCAACCCGAACCCTAAAAATAACTCAATCCCCATTAAAAAGAGCTTCAGCCAATGGCCCTTATCATCTTCGACCACTAGAGGCCATATCGGCCTTCGACCCCAACTAGAAAGTGTAGAGCTCGACTAGATGAAGCTAATCAACGATTGGATCATCGTTTGGCAAGTCATGGAGGTCAAAATCATGCCGCGTTGCAGGCTACGTTCGATTTTTCGGTTTTGCGCATGGCACACACTTGGTTGCGGCAGGCGAGGCGGCGCGATGGCAAGGCAGCGCGATGAGAAGGCGCTAGCGTGGGCAGCAGCGTGATGGCTGTTGTGTGATCTTTGATCGTTTAAAAAAAAGTACACATGGAAATCACGCATACGATAAGGGAAGAAGAGGAGGAAGGTTTAATTTTAAATCTTTTAATTAATTACATTAATTATAAATTTAATTATCTCGTACGATAATTAATTCATAACTTGTTCATATGAGGCTGGTTTTGAATGCAACAAGTTGCATTGTGATCGTATCAGCGAGTACTACGCTATGAAATTGGATTGGATGGATTCAAAACTAGTGGGAATTTTTGGTTAAAGTTGAACGACCGTTCAAATTTTAATTTAAACTGGAGCGCTTAAGTGATTTCTAGAATATCAGTGAGTAAATTCATCTCTCTGGCCTACTTATATTTTTATGTAAATGGAAATAATTTTATTTATGATGTTGTCGCTTGTTTGGATGATTTACTATATTTATTAGTTGGTTTGGATATATTCCCGCTTATTGAAGCGAATGAGACCCTATCACATTCTCGTGTAAGAGCGGATGATCTTTTGTATACGACCCCGCCTCGAAGCGGTTAATTTATATTTTATCATGATATTTTGTATGTGATGCATGGAGATAAGTTAGAGGGATTCAACCGGATTTCTCACCACTGTTGATTTTACTTTTCATATATATGCTAATATATGATGTGTTGGATACTATATTATTGATTGCGATATGATTTGACTTATTTAGTGCTATAGTAGTAATGGGCCTTATTTTTGGTATTTTGAAATACTAAAATAATGATTTTGAATTGGAAATGATTTTAAAGTGATTTTGGAATTTTATACGTTTTAATAATTTTTTGAATTGGTAAAAGAAAGGAATTTATTTTAAATAAATAAAAATATGATTTATTTTTGATATTTTTGATTTAGTATTTTATAAAGAGTTTTAGATAGAGATTCCAGAAAAATTTATATAAAGGATTTATAAAAGTATATTTTATAAATAAAGTAATTATTTTAAATGGTGTTTTATAAAATATCAAATGGATTTGAATTCAATATTTTGTAAATGGATTTTATATATAAGTGAGATTTAGAAAAGAATGGATTTATAAAAAGAATTTTATAAATAAAGAAAAGTTATAAAAATAGAAGATTTATAAAATAGAATTGAAATTTATAAACGTAGTTTATAAATATAGAAAAATGATTTATGTTGAATTCTAGGTATGGAGTTAATTATTTTAAAATGGGTTATCTTTTAAAGGGATGTTTGAAAGTAATATTCTGATGGAGTTAATGGTTTTAAAATTAATTTATCTTTTAAAGTAAAATTTTGGAATATAATAATTTCAAATGGAATTTAATAGTTTGAAAAATGATTTAAAATGTGATAAGTATTAAAACATAGATTTCAAAATTCATTGTAGTAATAGACATTTTCAAGGAAGTAAGAAAGGCATGAAGTATAACACCGTTGCTATAGTAAATGATTTCTGAAAGAAAATGTTTAATATAGTATACGAGATTTTATATATAATTTAGTTGAATCCCTATACTAGTATTTTTGGGTCGTCATAACGATGTTTTATGCAACATTTGTTTTGACCTGAATAAAGTGCGTTTTGAAGAATACTTTCCTTAATATTTGTAATATGTATTTATTTTACGTTATAATATATGGAAATGTTTTCCATTATCGAATAATTTGAAATGGTTTTGTGAATATATGTTTCTAAAGATAATTTGAAGTAAATATTGGGAAATTGATTTAGTTAACAAGAGATTTGTTAAATTGGCCTAGTGACTGCTTATGTACTAGATTTTATTTTTTTCTTTGATAGTTAAATAACGGCTATAAAATTTGGCTTCTTTATCACTGTTGATTTGGAGAGGCCGGGATTGGTTTATCCGAAAGCCACTTCGGACCAAAGTATATGCGTTCGAATGTCTAGGTGTTGCAATACAATGGTATTTGGGATTTTCGTAATGAAGGACTACTTGTTGATAATGTGGGGATAAATTCCCAATACATATATAGTAAAAGTGATCTCTTCATTATGAAACATCTAATGCAAGAACTAATATCTACTGATCCTAGGGGCGATTCCCAAAATAGGATATGGTAGGGGAAGTGCATTCGGTTTGTCCTGTTCCTGGACAACTTGAATGGAAGAATGTCTGATATTGCATTTTAAAATCACATTGATTGATCTCTATAAATGTATCATCTATTTGGTGTCGAAGAAAGCAACTTCTCTTAGCTTAACACCGTTTACCGAGACTTATGAGCTCAAGAGTTATACATTTGTAGAAATTAGTTGTGTGATTATAGAATGGCAATGAGGAATTCAAAGAGGAAAGATGATGTGCTATGTGAATGTTAATCATTACCTCAGGTCTCATACCCGAAAATGACCGAAACAGGGTAGATGCAACAAGGCTATGTGGTTCGCAACCATTAGGATATGATCATCCCCTTCTTGATATATTTATTCCCGCTATGATGATTGGGTTTTGAATTATTATGGTGTATGTGAAGGGCCCTTAGATAGGTCGTAACGACAGGGGTGATGACATATTCGGTACTATCTAAGAAGAGGTAGGCCGGTCTTGTGTTGGTACAGGTGCAATGTTCTGTAGCCTCAGTTCATTACTCTTGGGATATACTACCGGAAGGTAGTCCCTTCACCTGGTCATTTATATCGAAATCCATTCTCCACTATATGCCTGCATTTTGATTGTAGAGCTTAGTATGCTAGAATTTAATAATGGTAAAAATTTCGGCTATGATTAATATTATTTGTATATAAGACACTAGTATAATATAACAGAATTTGATATGAAATGTTTTGGTTATCGTAAGGTAAAAGCCCGTCTTTGTTTATGTGTGGCGTAATATTAGAAGATATCTTTGTTTTGAAAGGTTTTCATTACTTTAAAATTTCAGTTGAGATGTGTTTTCTCACACTTATTTACCAGACTGATTCTGGCGTTCTCCCTTTCAATGCACGGCTCGGGCCGAGCATATTCATAGATTTAGATTTGGATGCTTTCGATCTTCAACAAATGAGCTGGAGGTCTTCAGGACGTATTCCTGTATTTGTTTATTTTCTGCCTCATTGTTATTTATATTGTCATCATTTGCAAGGACAAGTTGTTGTAACTGTCGAGGCTGATGATTTTGATTTGTTGTACTCTAATGGGTGTCTGTATATTATAGTTCATTTTTGTAAAGTTCATTGATATTATATTATATATTTTTTCTGCCGCGATTGTGAGATTTTGTGTTTGTTGTAATTTCTTTTTCTCTTATTCTTCTCTTCTCTTCTTCTTTCTTCTTTATTTCTCAGGGCTATCCGTCTTTCTGTTCAATTTGGATTGGACATGTGTGGTTTTTGTCAGCTCGAATTCATTCAATTTGCGGGTCGTCACTCATATATGGATTCAAACATCTTAATATATTATGAAACTCCTCCATAGAACCGTATATAGTTTTTGAAGTGGTTGTGGTACGAGTTATCTCTTACGAGTACACTCCACGCTTACCGGGTGCCTCAAAAACCAATCGTTGATTTTCCAGAATGCTAAATATCGGTTCTTTAGGAAATAATAAAATAATACTTAAGAGTGGGGATCACCCTTTAACCGTTTAAGTGGATGGATCATCTTATCATTTGTCTTAGAAGAACAAAATGAGTTTATACATATAATATAGCAACAACGATGGTAACGATACCATATAAACCTCATGTTTCTCCTAGATATTTTCAGAGTTAAAATACTTCATTGTTATGTAAGGAATATTTCCGTACCACCAAAATTAAAAAGGATTACATATTTTGGCAAGATTTGATAGTCGCTTATTTAATTATCAAATAAACAAACATTCAAAAAGAGATTACATATCCCATGGAAACCACTAAACCTCTTAGAATTAGTCTTTGATTTATTAAATCACTTTCTAAAATATTTATCAAAATATTCATATACTTGTCTCATTGATACAAGTATATTCATAAACCATTCTATCCAAACTTGGAAAACTTATATGTACTTATAAAATAGTCTAAGTATAATCATAGATATTCAAAAAGGTTTCCTATTTCGAAATCATATCCAAATGATCAAACTCAAATGTCATTAAAATGGAATAACCCAAAACACCAATCCTTTCTATAATCTCTTTTATTTTATGAATAAATATCTCCTTTATAAATTTCTAAATTTATTTATAAAATTCCATTATATATATTCAATCTACTTATTCCATTATATATATTCAGTCTACTTATAAAATATTTTTTTATAAACCTCCATGTTTATTAATATAAAATAATCTTTTATAAATCTCCAAACTCCATTTAAAGAATCTCCAATTTTTATATCTCTAAAATCCATTCATAAATCTCCTTTCTGAATTATTAAAAACCAAACTCCATTTTTCAATTCCAAAATCTCTTTCTAAATTTATAAATTCCTTTAATGAATTATTTTTATTAAATAAAACCATTATATATATATATCTTCTTATTTAAAATGATTACTTTTTAAATAAACGGTTTATTATTCTTAAATACCTTTTATAAAACAATTTATTTTCTGAAAACAACTTCAACAAAATAATTAGTTATCTTTAAGCAATATTAGTAAAATAATATTTTAAAAAATCATTAAATAAATAATAAACTACTAAACAAATTAAAATAATATAATGATTGAACTTAATAATTAATTACCTTCAAAGCATTATCGATATAACAGTATACAAATTTTAAAACAATATTATTATAATCATAGATTAACTTTGAAATAATATTATAATAATAGTAAGTTGACTTTTAAAACCATATTATCTAAAATAAAAAAAATAACTTTAAAATATAAAATAGTTAACTTTAAGTAATAACTAAAATTTAAATAATAATTAACTTCAAAATCAAATTATTATAAAATAAATTTAAATCATGTTTAGGATATAACTTTATTATTAAAACAATATTTAAAATATAAATAAGTTAACTTAAAAATTGTTAATAAATAATAATTATATAAAATACTTTACTAAAATAATAATTATATGAAACATTTATAAATTTTTTAAATTTCAAACCAATTTAAATCCATAACTTTAAGAATACAAAAAGAGGTTTAGCAACCACAGTGGTACTTAAACAAGCTATCATATAATTCAATTTAACTTTCCAGTTAATAACTAACATTTACATTCTGAACATTTATGTATAAATTCAACAATTTACCATCACTGGTTAACACATTACTTATTCATACTGGCATATCAATTAATGACATGTAATTTGATGTACAAATCTATGAAATAGCAGAATGAGAATTTATTTTGCTAATTAAATGACCAATTAATTTAATTAGCGGAACGGTGTTTTATTCTGCTAAATGAGTATCCAAAGTTTCTTATTCAATTTACTTTAACAATTTAGTGTTTATTTGCCAAATAAATATAGGAAATTAAGGTATGATAATTTAACGACATTATTATTTAAAATAAAGTAATTAAATTCAATCTGCTTTATTATATCATAATCTTATACACTACGAAAACCATCGACAAATTACACTACAATGTTGTACTCATCCTTATGAGTACAACGTAAAAACCCGTGTGTTAAATGGATTCAAGATGAGCCAGATATCATATTTCAAATTTGAACACTTAACTAATTTAAATAAAATAATTAACATTGCTAATTTCCTCATCCAAACGCTTAGGGCCCAAGGCCGATGCCACTAGCACCCAACTTGAAGCCCGTAGCGCAACTTCCCTCCCCAAATACACGTAATTGAACACATTAAAAAGGCTAAATTGCAAAAATCCTTATGTTCAACAGTCCCCTCCGTTTTCTTACTATGATTTCCTACGCATGCCTCCTCATTCCATGATCATGTTCAGGCTTCCTTCTTCCCTTCACGTGCCTGCCAAAGCCCACGGCTCATTCATACACTCTCCCCTTGCATCCCTCGTGCACACAACATCATGCGCCTAAACCCAAGCTCGCACTGTCTCCTTTCTCCTTTCCCTTCACGTCACTTCCCACACGCATGCACACCTCACAACATACCCAAATCTGAAAGCACACTCCTTCTCACTCATACTTATATACGCCTACTCCTCCTACCGCACACCTGCATACATATACTCTCACATATACTCTAATATATACTTGCCACTGTGTGCTTATTTGTACCTGCACAGATATATATACACATATTATTTTACAAACAAAGAAAGTAGGAGAAGAGTGGGGAGGGGGTGTGGTACTCTATCTATGTACACATCTCATGCAAGAAGAAAATGGAATATTGTGTATCCATTTGTGTGTGCGTATCTTTGTAAAGAGAAAGAAAAAGAAGAGAAATGCATATTGTGTATATTTTCCTTGGAGAGGAGAATGTGAATTGGAGAGATATAAAAATGAGTGTCTTTCTCTTTGTTTTGCATGATGTGGTACAATATACAAGCTAACAAACTTAAATGCTAAGGAAAAGGAAGACATAGCAATTAATGCAAAGTAACACAAGCATGCCAAAAAAATAAGCAAGGACAAGTGCAGAAAAAAAAGACTTTTGCAAAGATATGGTCAGCACAAGTGTTGTGCGTCTGTTTAATATATTTGTATTTTGAAAAGTTTTAGGGTACTATCTCGTTCGCGTATAAGCCATGAATGACAAAAATAAAAATACGACCATGCAAAACAATGTGATATGATCACAAAACAACCATAAAATACACTAGTTAACTTATTCTATAAAGTTTCAAAAATGCCAACATTTACCGTAAAATACGTCAAACGGAAGTTCAATTATTTTCCAAATTAGAACTTATAAAAATTCTATAAATTAAATTAAAAATACATCATCAAAAATCAGACAGTTATTTAAAACAAAGATTTTATTATAAAAACTCCAAATCAAATATTTAAAACTAATCAAATATCCCAAAAATTAAAGTGATAAAAATTTCGGGTCGTTACACTCTCCCCCCTTAAAAAGAATTTCATCCCCAAAATTTCACCACCTGAAAACCCAATACTATTCTTAAGTTTGCATGATGTTCGTAGATCATCTATATACAAAATCTGATTCGATCACTACTTGAATACATAACTTCACTTCCGACCAGCACTACTCACCGATTTACTAGTGCGGATTCTTATCAGACTTCTTAATTAAAAAACTCTGTTCTCTTTACACGACCGTAAACTATGATAGAAAAATTTTGGTTCCACATTAAGAACCCTCACCAATTGTTCACTGTAACGACTCGACTTTTCGATCCTCGAATGTCGACACCAATACATTCATAGTATTCGTGTGCCGAGCACCCAAGTGTCTAAAAGACAAAAAGTTAGGATAAAAGAAAAGAAAAAGAATAGAACAAAACAAGAAGAACACAACATCATATTCTCACAGCGGATTGGAAATTAATAATATCAAAATAATAGTACAAAAGGTTACTATGAATACAAGATTATCAGAGTTACAAAACCTAAGTGTTATCATTAGGCTGGACAGTTATAACTGTCCGTCCTTACAACACTGATATATGCGCGTAACTAAAACGGAACAACTAAAATAGAAATAGATGAATAATGGAAGCCTCCAGCTCGGCTTCTAAAGTCTGAAGCATCCAAGGTAAAAGATGATACTTAGCATACTCGAAAGAGTACACGAGGAATTTAAGGACAACAAAAACCAAGCATCAGACATAAGTCTAGTATAAGAAAACTTGAGATACATGAATATATGTAACAATGAATATTGAGACCGAACAGATTCTCGTAACGGTTTTCTCCTCGAAAGAAACCAACCATTTATTAGGTTTACTATAATGATATAATAGATAATGTTTAGGGTGTGGGATATAATAACATTAAATAGCTGCAGTGCTTACATTGGTCACACAACAACATATTAGGTTACATTTAAAATTGCTAAGGCTCATTCGCATAATGGATTTTCTGTGGAGATCTCTTCGGGAGAGTCGAATCCAATCTCTATGCGAAGGATTAGAAACCACCTTTTGAGCGTCATATATTTCTAAATAAAATATACCACAAGGTAAACACAAGTGGCCCAGCATCCGAACATAAACACGAACAACATGAACCAAATATCATCAACTCCTCGTGGACAACAATCGTTAAGTATCTCTAGATATGGAGTTGATAACTTCCTAATATGGGTCGTTAACCCCAGATTATGCATCCTACTCCGTCTTTAGCATTTTCTATGTAGAGGTTACGTTCGACATCTTTCACTTGAGCCTTCATCACTTGAACGGAACATGAATCTCCAATTGGATTCCCATATCTTGAACAGATCACGAATCACTACATGAATTCGAGCATCTTGAACATATCTCGAATCTCTACATAGATTCCTTTTCTTCAGCCACTTCCAAATCATAGAACCCGTATACTAGTTTTGAAGTAATGTTCGGTAAGTTGAGCACTTACCGATCCCGAACTCTTAAAAACCAGTTGATGAATTTTCGGTAAACTCAATTTTGTTTCTTTCAAAAGTAAGTGAGTGCTAGAGACGTTTCATATTAATACTCCTCTCTGGGAGTTCTTATTGGTATAAAATCGAGAAGCCTTTCGATTACTTCCCAAGTTAATATTAGGTCAAGTTCGATAATCAACTAATCGATTATCTTATCAAAAAACTGCTTATACAAATCACGATTCTTAGGTTTAACTCGTTTCTGACATTCCAATTAAACTATTCCTCGCCCAAGTGTGAAGCTAGGTAAGTTTGGGCACTGGTTGCTTCAAGCCTCGCCTAGATACTTCTATCTTGAATCTCACAATGGATAAGTCTACCTCATCGGCTTTTAGTGTTAAGTAAAGTATTAATGATTTCCATAAACAATAAGGAATCATCTCGATTAACACATTTATGACATTTTCCACTTACCTATTACTCGGTAAGAGGAAATCCCGGTAGGTTAGAGCTCTATTGCTACATCTCTACTCGACATCTATCTTAGCTCTCACAAACAGATATGATTACTTCGTCGGCTTATTAGTGTTCAGCATAGTTAATTACTTCTCTAATAAGTAATTAAACAATCAACCATTTGGCCATTTCGCAATTCTAACCCTCTTTTAAAAAAATTAAAATACTTGAAAATAATTATAATAGGTTTTAAAACATTTGCCCAAAATATTACTTAAAAATAACAAGTTTGAAAAATAAACAGAACTTGGGAAAAGAGCATGTTTTATTCTACAATTCCTCTCTTTAAAAATTTACAGCTAATTCTTAAAAATCATAAATATCTCAAACTACTTTTAAAATACTCTAAAAATAGTTATGCAATACTTTGAAGAAGAATGAAACATATCGCTCGAACTTAAAGTTCTTTTTGAAACAATTAAAATGCAAAAATCAAGGTTAAAAGAGATAGTTTTGCACTAGTGATGTTTTGACCGTTTTCAAGATGTTATTTAAAATTTTACTATTCAAGCTTTTAATAATAACAAACATACATACATATAATAATGCAAATATGGTGAGAAATCCCCATAGATCCCTCTTCAAAGTTCCATAAAAATTGTAAAAAATAAGACGATTTCGAATTGCATCCATGCGACTATCGCTATAAGTGCCATTTCAAATTTGAGTCATATCTCAACCTATATTCAAATACAACCTATATTCTTTGTACAAGGCTTAGTCATATGTCATATAAGTCAATTAAAATCCATTTAAGTCCATATACGGATCCTATGTGCCACTTGTTTTCAAAACAAGAGTTCAAATCAATTTTTTCAACATATGTCACTTAACAATTCAATCAACTTTAACACAATAAAATATAATCATATACGAGATATATTATCAATCAAAGTGGTGAGTTAGCTCACCTTAAACCCAAAAAATAACCAAGTTTAAGAATTCAAGTTCAAACTCAAGCTAGCAATCTCATTTCCCTCCTCTTTTTTCCTTGCTTTGCCCTAAGCCTCCTACCCCCTTCTAGATGCTCACATCCTCAATGTGTAGAGGGAGTTTAGATTTTCTTTTTCACAACCTAACTAGGTAGAAGTTGTTGTTATGTGTTGTTAAGGTCTCACTCCAATTTTGAGGTGATTTGGAAATGGTTTGCATACTATTTGCTTAGGAATTTAAGACCATGAAGAAGAATATGACACTGAAATTTGCTCTTAAGCTTTAGGAATTTTTTAGGAATGAATACTAAGGGCGTACCCTTCTTTATATGGTCTTAGTAATGGTGTTCTTTATGCCTTCCTTCACCCCACCACAATTCCATGGAAGGCTCACCTTCCGTCACTTCTCCTTTATGTCACCTTTCCCTTATGGCCAATTTCTCTTATATCCTTCTCATAATATTATCTCTTATCCTAATAGAACTTTCTAGAACATTCCATGCTTTATGAAGAGGATAGTGTGTTAATTAGTCGCTCGTATGTTCATTTGATCATGCTAAGTGCGTGATAGTTCGAACAACTTATATCGATTGAAAAGCTATTTATCGATAAACCGATTTTCGGTTACATTATCGATTTTTCTTCGAAGAATATATTTTTGTAAACTCTTTTCAAAAACAAGTTTCTTAACACTATTTATTAATTAAATGATGTTAAATAAGGTTATAAAGTTATATTTATAACGCTTAAACATGTCTCAAAATGTATCGATATTCGAAGGCGAAGTGTTCGAATTTCAGGGTCGCTACATTCTTCCCTATTTAGAACATTTCGTCCTAGAAATTCAAATAGAATGATAATCTAAGAAGATAAAAGAACAAGATATATATATAGCACTGCTGAAACTATATACAAACTACTCTGCAACTCAAATACAAACTAAGATAAGAAAACTCCAGTCTAAGAATAAATCTGGATAGGACTCCTTCAAGCTATCCTCAGTCTCCCACGTACAATCCCGAGCACACTTGCTCCATTGTACCTTGATTGACTTTAAAACCTTATTCCTTAATTGCTTCGCATCTCTATCACAAATACAAACAAGCTATTTCAACACACAGTCAAGTTTTGGCTCAGTCTCTAAGTCCTCTTGTGGCGACGCTTCCACTATCATTGAAGGATCTTGCACAAACTTACGCAAATGTGATACATGAAATACATTATGCACACCCGATAGCCTAATCAATAACTCGAATCTATATACGAGCGTACCAACCCTCTCAAGAATTGGGAATGGTCCTATATACCGAGGAGCCAACTTCCCAGCCCTTCCAAACAGAACTACACTTCTTATCGGAGAAACCTTTACAAATAAAAAGCCTCCAACCGAGAACTCCAAGTGTCTACGCCTCTTGTCTGCATAACTCTTCTATCGATTCTGTGCTTCCTTGATTCACTTTCAAATCTTTATAACCTTCTCCGATGCCTCTTGGATCATATCCTATCAAAGCACAAGACGATCTCTAGGTTCTATCCAACATGATGGAGATTTGCAAGGCCTTCAATACAACGCTTCAAATGGTGCCATTCCGACGCTGGCCTGATAGCCGTTGTTGTATGAAAACTCAACAAGTGGTAAGTGTTCTTTCCACGAACCTCTAAAATCTAAAATGCATCCTCAAAGCAAGTCCTCTAACACCCGATTCACCTTTTCCATTTTCCCATCTGTCTGTGGATGGTAAGTGGTACTCAAATTAAGCTCGGTCCTTAATGCTTCATGCAAACCCTTCCATAACTGGCTTATGAATATCAGATCTCTATCACTCACAATATCACAAGGAACACGGTGCAACCTGACGATCTCCTTAACATATTACTTAACCAAACTTGAAATTGTCCTCGTAATCTTAACAAGAAAGAAATGCACGCGCTTGGCCAATTGATCCATAATAACCCTCACACCTTTGTTACCCCTCTTCGACCTAGGCAATCCATCGATGAAATGCATAGAAATATGCTCTTATTTCCACTTCGGATTTGAAGTGGATGAAGCAGTCCGACCGTCTTTTGATGGCTACCTTTCACCTAATGGCAGTTGTCACATCTTCTCACAAAGATAGAAACATCCCTCTTCATACCCTCCTAATAGAACGTCCTCTTCATGTCTTGATACATCTTAGTGACCCCAGGATGTATCGTCAACCTAGAATGATGACTCTCTACTAGAACTTTTTTCCTAATCCTATCAACATTTGAGACACACAACCTATCATTCATTCTTAAAATGCCACAACTATCCACCTCGAATCCCAGCCACCTCTTTGGTGCCTCATTCTCACTTACATTCTCAGCTATCCGAGCAAAATGAAGATCTCTATGCTGATTCCCCTCGATATGACTAATCAGAGTCGGATGAAATCAACATTCACCATAACTGCATAACTCCTACTGAGCGCATCAGCTAAAACATTAACTTTTCCCAGAGTACACAAAATATCCAGATCATAGGCCGCCAGAAACTCCAACCACTTTTGCTGCCTCATGTTCAAGTCTATTTGCGTAAAAGATACTTCAAAGACTTTATGGTCCATGTATAACTCAAATCTCTCTCCTAGCAAATGATGCCTCCACATCTTTCATACAAATACCACTACTAACAACTCCAAGTCATGAGTTGCATACCTTGCTTCATGTGGTTTGAGCTGCTGATTCACATAAGTGATCACTCTCCCATGCTAAATTAACGTAACACTAAGACCTGTTCCACACATATTAGTGTAAATAGTCAAATCCCCTCACCTCCATCTAGCACAGTAAGAACTAGAGCAGTGGTCAGCTTTTCCTTTAGCTCTAAGAATGCTTGCTCACATTTATTTGTCCATACGAATTTGACATCTTTCTTCTTCAAATTTGTTAAGCGAGAGGCAACCTTTGAGAAATCCTATATGAATCTCCTATAATAACCTACTAGACCCGAAAAGCTTCTAATATCCATTGCACTTTCCAACTTCTTCTAGTCCTGAACAACCACAACCTTTATGGGATACACAGAAATGCCCTTTGCCGAACAACATTCCCCAAGAACCTAACTTTCGAATGCCAAAAATGTCACTTCAAGACTTAGCCTTCAGTACATGCTCTGTTAGTGTTCCTAGAACAATCCTTAGATGGTATGAATATTCCTCCTCGATCTTGGAATAAACCAGAATATCATCGATAAAAACAAGGACAAACTTATCAAAAACATCTCGAAAAACTCGATTCATTATGTTGACGAAATATGCTGGAGCATTAGACAGGTCGAACGACATAACTAACCACTCATAAAACTGGTCGGATCTAAAAGTGGTTACGGGTACACTCTCTTTGCTACCCTCAACTGATGAAACCCTGTAGCAAGGTCAAGCTAAGAAAATAATCGAGCTCCATGGAACTGATCAAATAAGTAATCTATCCTAGGAAAAGGTTATTTGTTCCTAACAGTCCGCTTATTGAGCTCAAATCTACACATAATCTTAAGGAACCATCTGCCTTCGTAGCAAAGACGACAGGCGTTCCCTAACTCGAACGACTTGGTCAGGTCAAACCCTTCTACAATAAATCACTAACCTGATTTGGTAGCTCCATCCTCTCCTTTGGTGCAAGTCTATGAGCTGGCGATACAATAGGTTTCGCATCCTTTACTAAATCAATGTGAAATTCTATCTCCCTATAGGGTGGTAAACCTGACACCTCTTCGAAGACACCCGCAAATTCCTAAAGAATAAGGATAGAACCTAACTCCTCCTTCGCCACTTCAAGAGAATAAATAAAACTGTCATAAATGAGCTCGGTCCTTTGCAATCCTCTATCAAAGCTTCCATCCCCTTCTTCAATAAAACTATTAGCTTATCATATTCTAATACTGCATTATTTCATGATAACCAATCCATCCCATGCAGAACATCAAAACCCATAAAATCTAGATCATACATATCGATAGGGAAGAGTTTGTCGAAGATAGAAATTGAAACTCCTAAATAAATCATACCAAGATTGGCCGAGCCCCCAACATGGTTTGGCACACAGATAGAATCTGAAGCTATTGTTGGTTCAAATTTCATTCTATCAATGAGATTACAAGAAATGAAACTAAGAGAAGCACCAGTATTAAATAATACATGAATGGGAATGCCAAAAATAGATAGAATACCTTCCTAAACTTGCTTTCCCTTTGTTGCGGTGGAAGTGGAAGGTGTCAAGCTAGTTCAAAAGTCGAGGCTGTTACCCCTTCTGGAGCATCGGACACTCCCTAGCAAAATGGCCTGATAGATGGAAGTTGTAGCAGCTCTTTGGTGCAAGCTGTGCCTTGGCGGTCTGTGGCTCAACCTTCAGAACCTTAGCTATCGGTGCTTTGACCAATGGTTCTTTTGCTGATTGCCCTTCACTATTTGACCTATAATCCGCTGCAAAGTGCCCTTTCTTTCCACACTTATGGCAAGTCAAACCTGAAATTTTCCTCTATGACTGAAACTTCCGCTTGTTGTCCCCAATTGGTGCAGAAATAAATAGCCTCGGAGCCAAACTCTCAAACCTCAACCCCATGCTCACCAGATTCACATAAGACCCCAAGATGTGATTAGTCATATTGCTTTTGAATTCCAGATGCATCCCTGCAATGAGCATCTCATTCCTCTTTAAGGAAATATCTACCAAACCAAGCCCGAATCTAGATAAGGTAGTGAATCGATTATCATACTCTACCACTGTTATAACCCCCTACTTCAAGTCCAGGAAGGTCCTAAACAACAAAGTCTTCCCAGCCTTCGGGACAAACTTCATCTCAAAATCCTTCTTAAATTAGGCCTAAGAGAAGTAGATCTCTTGTACATCTTTAGTGATAGTACTCCACCAATCCATGGCCGCATCCTTTAGATGTCGTGATGCCAACCGACACTTCATCGCGTCATCTAACTCCATGTCCACAAATATACGGTCACATAAATTAATCCAAGTCTGGAATTCTATGATCGTCTCCATACCACTAAACCTCCTACCTCCTAACCTCTCATAATTATGTTAGAGCGAAGTGAAGTTCACCTGAGGCCTGACCTGTATGACCTCCTCTATAATATCCACCCTCGGTTCTCCTATTGGAGCAACATTCCCTCGAGCTCAATCTCCACCATTTGTGATGGAACTACCATGACCACCTCTACCTCTACCTCCTCAAGCATTGACAGCCCTTGTACTCATGATGTGCAACCTGAACACAACATAATATATTTTGGATAGGAAAGGCTAGATTTATTTCAAAGAAAGAGATTTATTCCTAAGGAAAGCTGAAAAAAGGTATAGGTTTATAGAAATATAAATATGCTATCTTGTATAAACTCGACTCATTTTAAGGTGGCACTAACCCTATCTATGATGAGCCATACCCAACCAAAGCCAAGGTGTTCGCTCAACCTAGGACTCTGATACCAAATATAATAACCCGACTTTTCGACCTCGAATGTCGACACTAATACATCCATGGTATTCGTGTGCCGAGTACCCAAGTGTCAGAAAGACATGAAGTTAGGCTAAAATAAAAGAAAACGAATAAAAAAGAAAAGAAGAACATAATATTAGAATCTCACAGCGAAACGGTAATTTATAATACCAAAAGAACGATACGAAGGGTTACTATGAATACAAGATTTTCAGAGTTACAAAACCTAGGTGCCATCATCAGCTTGGATAGTTATAACTACATGTCCGTACAACATTGATATATGCACATAACTACAACAGAATAACTAAAATAGAAATAGATAGATAACGGAAGCCTCTAGCTCATCTTCTAATCCTTGAAGCATCCAAGGTAAAAACCTGATACTCAGCCTACTCGAAAGCGTATGCGAGGAATTTAGGGAAAACAAAATCAAGCGTTAGACATAAGTCTGATATGAGAAAACTCGAGATACATGAATCTATGTAACAATGACTATTGAAAACGAATGGATTCTCATAACGGTTTTTCCTTCAAAAGAAACCAACCATTTATTAGGTTTAATACATTGATATGATAGATAATGTCTAGGGTGTGGGATATAATAATATTAAATAGTTGTGGTGCTTATATTTGGTCATGCCACAACATATTAGATTACATTTGAAACTGCCAAGGTTCGTTTACATAATGGATTTTCAATGGAGATTTCTTTGAAGGAGCCGAATCCAACCTACGTGCACATGGATCAAAACCACCTTCCAAGCATCGTATATTTCTTGATAAAATATACCATAAGTAAACACAAGCGGCCCAACTTCCGAACATAAACATGAACAACGTGAACCAAATATCATCAAATCCTCCTAGCCAACAATAGATAAGTATCTCTAGATATGGAGTTGATAACATCCTGACATGGGTCGCTAACCCCTGGTTATGCATCCTGCTATGTCTTTAGCCATTTTTGATGTCGAGGTTACGTTCGACATCTTTCACACGCTCATCACTCGAATAGAACACGAATCCCCATTTAGATTCCTAAATCTCGAATAGATCACGAATCACTACTTGGATTCGAGCATCTTGAACTGATCTCAAATCTCTATATAGATTCCTTTTCTTCTGCTGCTTCCAAAACGTAGAAACTGTATACTAGTTTTGAAGTAGTGTTCGGTAAGTAGAACACTTTTCGATCCTAGACTCTTCAAAACCAATTAATGAATTTATTATAAACTCAATTCTGGTTCTTTCAGAAGTAAGTGAGAGCTAGAGTACTCTTCCCCGGGGGTTCCTGTTGGCATAAAATCATGAATCCTTTCGATTACTTCCTAAGTTTATATTAGGTCAAGTTCGTTAATCGACTAATCGATAATCTTATCAAAATAATTGTTTATACAAATCACAATTTGTACGCTTAATTTTTTTTTGACATTTCAATTTTTAACTATTCCTCACCCAAGTGTGAAGCCAGGTAAGTTTGGACACTGGTTGCTCCGAGCCTCACCCAGACACTTTAGTCTTGAATCTTACAAATAGATAAGTCTACCTTGTCGGCCTTTAGTTTATGCATAATACTAATGATTTCCATAAACAATAAGGAATCAACTCGATTAACATGTTTCCAACATTTTCGACTTACCTTTTCCTTGGTTAAGAGGGAAACTTGGTAGGTTAGAGCTCTTTTGCTCCATCCGTACTCCACATCAATCTTAGCTCTCACAAATAGATAAGATTACTTTGTCGGCTTCTTAATGTTAACAATAGTTAATTACTTTTCTAATAAGTAATTAAGCAATCAACCATTTGATCATTTAGCAATTCTAACCCCCTTCTGAAACATTTAAAATACTTGGAAATACTTATAATATGTTTTAAAACATTTATCCAAAATATTACTTAAAAATAAAAGTTTGAAAAACCTATAGAACTTGGAAAAAGAACATATTTTATTTTGCAATCCCTCTGTTTAAAAATTTATAATTAATTCTTAAAAATTCATAAGTATCTCGGACTACTTTTAAAAAGAATGAAACAAATCACTTGAACTTATGGTCCTTCTCGAAACAATTGAAATGCAAAAATAAAAGGTTAAACGGGGCAGCTTTGCACTAGTGATGATTTAGCCGTTTTCGAGATGTTACTTAAATTTTACTATTTAATCTTTTAATAGCAACAAACATACATATATAATAATGCAAATATGGTGAGAAATTACTATGGATCTCTCTATAAAGTTCCATAACAATTGTCAAAAACATGACATTTTCGAACTGCATCCATAGCGACCATCACTATAAGTGCACTTTCAAATCCAAGTCATATCTCAACCTATGTTCAACTACAACCTATGTGCTTTGTTCTAGTCATATAAGTCCATTCACGTCCATATATGGATCATATGTGCCACTTGTTTTGAAAACAAGAGTCCTAATCAATGTTTTCAATATATGTCACTTAACGATTCAATCAACTTTAACACAACAAAATGTAATCATATATAAGTTATAATATCAATCAAAGTGATGAGTTAGATCACCTTAAACCCAACAAGCAACCAAGCTTAAGCTCTAAAGTTTAAACTCATGCTAGCAACCTTCTTTACCTCCTCTTTCTTCCTTGCTTTGCTTTGCTCCATGCCTCCTACCCATCTAAATGCTCACGATCTCAATATGTGGGGGAGTTTGGCTTTGCTTTTTCACAATCTAACTAGGTAAAAGGTGCTATTGTGTAGTTTTAAGGTCTCACTCCAAGTTTGAGGTGATTTGGAGATGGTTTGCAAACTATTTTCTTTAGGAATTTAAGATGAAGAAGAAGATGACATTGAAATTTGCTCTTAAGCTTTAGGAATTTTTTTTATAAATGAATACAAAGGGTGTACCCCTTGTTATATAAGCTTAGGTATGGTGCTCTTTAAGCTTGCCTTTACCCCACCCACCATGCCATGGAAGGCTCACCTTCCGTCACTCCTTTATGTCACTTCTCCTTAATGTCACATCTCCATTTTGGCTAATTACTCTTATACCCTTCTCATGATATGATCTCTTATCCTAATAGAACTTTCTAGAACGTTCCATGCTTTTTGAAAAGGATAGTGTGTTAATTAGTTTCTAATATGTTGATTTGATCATTAGTTAAGTGCACGAGAGTTCGAACTAATATCGATCGAAAAGTTGTTTATCAATAAACTGATTTTTGGCCACATTATCAGTTTTTCTTCAAAGAATATATTTTTGTAAACACTTTTCGAAAACAAGTTTTTTAACATTATTTATTAATTAAATGATGTTAAACAAGATTATAAAGTCGTATTTATAATAGTTAAAAACATCTTAAAATTTATCGATATTCGAAGACGAAGTGTTCAAATTTCAGGGTCGCTACACTCATCAAAGTCGAATGATATATCCTTACTCAAAATGGTGTGAAACACCTCAAATCGCATACTCGAATCTTAGATCGAGAACTATGTGAGAAAGGAAATTGATCTACGTACAACCTACATACTTATATTATCGATCCTCACTAATACCAAATCCATTTCTACTAAAATTATTTGTGAAAACATTTTATAAAAATCCCAACTTAGGTTCAGACATTTTAAATGATACAATTTTAATTGTGAAATCCTTCATAAAGTCATTTTAATTTTTTTGCTTGTATAATTCTCTCCTACATTCTCAGAGTATATACGAAACATCATACTTTTAATTCTATTCACTTTTAGTTATTCAAATGTGGTCCAGAATAATTCTAGGGCCTAAAACTGAGTCGATCGATACAACTTCTTTACTCGTTTGGTCTGATAAGTAGCTAAAAAGAGTAGGATGATGCTATCCAAACCTCGTCCTAAAGTCTATTTTTTTCTTAGACACATTAAGGTAAAAAATATTATTAGCCAGTCGAATAACATCAATTAATTTTTAACTTCCTAAATGTTAAAATTAAATGAGATGGTTTAATAAAAAGAAGTTCGTTAAACCTTTTGAATAAATTTTGCCCAATTAAAACTTCATTAATTAGCTCATTTTAAATCAAAATACTTTTATATTTTGAAAACTTAAGAGTCAAATACCTGGATAGTTATTTCAAAAAAAAAAACTTTTGAAAAGATATTATATATATTAATATATAACATATATATATATATATATATATATATAGCCCAAGTAACCCCAAAATTAAACTAAGGAACTAGGTACTATCCAATATTGTTATATATTCCCTTATCAAGAAGCGTAATACTTGTGTGATGTGTCTGCCATCCAGGTACATCTCCTGCCCATTTTTAGTTATTTTCGAGCCACTCGAACTAGTTAATTTAAAAATACTTTTTCTTTATCAAAATCTCCGTTTTGAAAAAATAATTTATATATATATATATATATATATATAATTCTAAATAATTTTTTTTTAAAAAAATATCAGTTTCCAACTTAGTTTGGGTTTGTTTGGATTCGAACTCGTCTCAACCGCACGATGACAAAGGGAATAATTTCTAAGTGCACAATACCGTTCACCTAAGAAAACATCTGATCGTCACTTAGAAAATTATTCGAATCATCATAAAACAAATAAGGACTCATTCCCTGAACCAAAACAAAGAAAACACAGTTATCTCCATAAAATTTCCTTTCAAAAGTATGCATATTTAAAATTACTTTTAAATAAACTATTTTTACTATTTCCAAAATCATCTAAAATAATAAGGTACATATTTACTTAAAAATAAATCCCTTTTGAATTATTTATACTCATAAAATATCTTCAAATAATACTATTATTATTTTCCTCAAACCCAGAAAACCATTTCCAAAAATACTTGGATTTAAATTCACAAATTCCTTTTATTTACAAAATACATTTTTATAAATTAATTTTTATAAAATCTTCTTCTTATATTTCGTTCAAAAATAGTCTGGTTTTCTTTTAATAATTTTTTTCATAAAACCCAATTTTATAAAATCAATCTTTATATAATATTTGTAAAAATTTATTTCAAAATATTCCAACTTTCTTTTAATAAAGACCACTTATTAAAACTCAATTTTAGCCCGACATTGACATCGAACGCCTTATAGTCAAATTGTGAAACTTAATTCACAAGGTGTTCGTTTAATATTCCTACAATTCCTATCTACCCAACTTATGCTATAAAATGGAAGATTTCAAATAGATCAACTAACAATAGTCAATGCTTAGAAATGGCCGAGCCTGGCTAATCAAATTCCAGATGACAATAATGGAATATTATCTTCCTAACAAACAACCAAAATCAAGAATAACTATATTAATTTTTTGAAAAATTATTCTTTTGTATATATAAAATATATTCCAAGGTAAAATGATTTCATCTACCAATTTTATAATAACATTGTGTCGGTTCGCCTTATTCAAGTGTTTAGGAGTCACCATCGATAACGTTGGCCTAACGCATCGATTAGAATTCAACACTCAACCGATTGAGCAACACAGTATAAAATCTTTCTCAGAAAATAAAAAATACATGCTCTTATATATACACTCTCAAACTCATTCTAGGATATTACTAATCTTATCTCTAATGAATTACTCATTTTAGGGCTTCATTAACCATATCTCTAATGAGTTTACCCTACTAAGGCCTAGGTGTCCGCTCAACCTAAGCTCTGATACCATGTGTAATGACCTGTCTTTTTGACCCTTAAAAATCAACATAATACGTCCACGATTTTCACGTGTCGAATATCCAAGTGCTAGAAAGACATATTGTTGGGTGAAAGTAAGAAAAGAACAGAATCTCACATTATGAAGAGATAATATATAATATACACAAGATCTTTACAAAAAGAAATCATCTTATTTATACATACATAATACAAATTAAAGCACACTAACCTATTTTAGCCTGGATAGTTATAACAACCCGTCCTTACAATTGTTGAGGAGTACATAGAGAATCAAGAACAACAAAACAGGGGGAAAATATAAGATAGGTGAATGCGTCTTGGAGAATCCAGCTCATCTCCTGAAAGCTCCAAAGTATCCATCTAAATCTGAAAAATATGCCGGGGCTGACCCTGCTTGGGTCAGTTTGGTAATATCAGAGTGAGAAACTCAAATCATAAGAAATTCTATTTGTTATAACTTGTAAAACCATTTTAAAATCAAAGGTATCTTATAAGACCACGCCGTACATAAACACGGAAGAGTTTTTATCTTACGATAACCAAAAAAATTTATATCAGAAAATCCAGTGATATGATAATAATGTCAATAATAGGTATATAATTAAAAACTGGAAAGGTACATTCACTGATTGTGTAGCAATCCGTGGAGGTGCCTTCAGTACTTCGAGAATGGTCCTTTTGCACATGGATCGGAGATTTCTTTCCGAAGTAGCATACATACCTAATGATGTACCATAGGAAGAACATAGGTGGTCTCGCAAGACTGATTGCATCGCTCCATGCATGTAGAACAACTGTCGGTAAGTTTAGATGGAGACGACTGCACCATATGGGATTTCCAACTCTATTAGCCATGTCTCCTATCCCTTTATTTAAATGATCAAACCCAATTGTCATTAAAATGGAGATTACCCAAAACCCCAATCATTCCCATGAATCTCTTTTATTTTATTAATATACATCCTTTATAAATTTCCAAATCTATTTATAAAATTCCTTTGTAAATCTCTCATCTACTTATAAAATACCTTTTATAAACTCCAAGTTTATTTATAAAATACTCTTTTATAAATATCAAAACCTCATTTATAAAATTTCATTTTTTAGATCTCTAAAAATCATGCATATATCTCCTTTATGAAATCAGTAAAAACCAAATTCCTTTTTCCAATTCCAAAATCTCTTTCCAAATTTGTAAATTCTTTAATGAATTCCTTTCATTAAATAAAGCCCTTGTATTAATATATATCTTCCCGTTCAAAATGATTCCTTTTTAAATAAACAGTTTGTTATACTTAAACACCATTTATAAAACAATTTATTTTCTAAAAACAACTTTAACAAAACAATTAATTATCTTTAAACAACATTAGTAAAATAATATTTTAAAAAATCATTAAATAAATAATAAACTTTTAAACAAATTAAAATAATATAATGATTGAACTTAATAATTAATAACCTTCAAAGCATTATTGATATAATTGTAAATAAATTTTAAAATAATATTATCGCATAATAGATTAACTTTAAAACAACATTATAATAATAATAAATTAACTTTTCAAGCCATATTTTCTGAAATAAAATAAAATAACTTTAAAATATGAAATAGTTAACTTTAAGTAATAAATAACTTTTATATAATAATTAAATTTAAAATAAAATTATTATAAAATAACTTTAAATCATATTTAGGATATAATTTACTAATTTAAACGATATTTAAAATATAAATTAGATAACTTAAAATTGTTAATAAATAATAATTATATAAAAACTCTACCAAAATAATAGTTATATAAAACATTTATAATTGTTTTAAATTTGTAACCGATTTGAATCCATAACTTTAAGAATTCAGAAAGAGGCTTAGTGACCACAATAGTACTTAAACAGGCTACCATAATTCAATTTCACTTTTCGAGTTAATAACCGGGATTTACATACTCAACATATATGTAAATAAATTCAACAATTTGCCATGACTGGTTAATGCATTACTTATTCATATTGGCATATCAATTAATGCAATATAATGTAATGTACAAATATATAAAATAGCAAAACAGAGATTTATTCTGCTAATTAAATGACCAATTAATTTAATTAGCAGAACGATACTTTATTCCATTAAATAGGGTCAAAGTTCCTTATTCAATTTACTTTAACCGTTGATGGTCATTTGGCCAAATAAACATAATCAATTAAGATATAATAATTTAACGATGTTATTATTTAAAATAAGGCAATTAAATTCAGCCCGCTTTAATATATCAAAATTTTATATACCGCCAAAACTATCGAAAAGTTACATTACAACAACAAAAAAACCTGTCTGTCAAACGGATTCAAGACGAGTTAGATATCACATTTTAAATTTGAACACTTAACTAATATAAATAAAACAATTAACATTACTAATTTCCTCGTTCAAACATTTGCGGCCCATGGCCTGCGCCATTACACCCCACTTGAAGCCCGTAGCACAACTTCCCTCCCCAAAATACATGCAACTGAACAATTAAAGAGGGCTAAATTGCAAAAACCATTGTATTCAACAGTACCATCCATATTCTTAGTATGATTTCCTATGCATGCCTCCTTCCATGATCATGCGTACGCTTCCTTCTTCCTTCCACGCACCTGCCAAAGCCCACGGCCCATGCATTCACTCTCCCCCTTCATCCCTCATGCACACAGCCTCATGCGCCTGAACCCAAGCTCGAACCGCCTCCTTTCTCCTCCCCCTTCACATTACTGCACACACGCGTGCACACCTCACAGCATACCTAAACCCAAAAGCACTCCCCTTCTCACTCACACTTGCGTGCGCCTACTCCTCCTACCAGCAGACCCTCATACATTTCTGCCTCCTCCATTCCTTCATTACTTACTCACACACTCATACACTCTCTAATATACTCTAATATATATTTTCCATTATGTGCTCATTTGTATATGCAGAGATATATACATATATTATTTCACAAATAAAGAAAGTTAGAGAAGAATAATGGGGGGAGGGGGGGGGGGGTGTGGTACTCTGTCTATGTATACATCTCATGCAAGAAGAAATGGAACATTGTGTATCCATTTGTGCGTACGTATCTTTGTGAAGAGAAAGAAAATGAAGAGAAATGCATGCTGTGTATATTTTCCTTGCAGAGGAGAATGTGAATTGGAGAGGTATAAAATTAAGTGTCTCTCTCTTTCGTTCTTTTTAGTGCTATGGCACAATATATAAGCTAACAAACTTAATGCCAAGGAAAAGAAAGACACAACAATAACTGTAAAGCAACACAAGAATGTGAAAAAATAAACAAGGACAAGCTCAGCACAAAAAAAAAAAAAAAAAAAAAAATTTGCAAAGGTACGCTGAAAATAAATGTTGTGGTGTGTTTAGTATATTTGTGTTTCGAAAAGTTTCGGGGTGCTCCGCCACACAGTACCTCGTTCGCATATAAGCCGCAAATGAAAAAAAATAAAAGTATGACCGTGTATAATAATGTGATATAATCATAAAACAACTATAAAATTCACTAGTTAACTTATTCTGTAAAGTTTCAAAAATGTCAACGTTTGTCGTGAAATACGTTAAACAGAAATTCAATTATTTTTCAAATTAAAAATCATGGAAATTTTTTATAAATTAAATTAAAAATATATCATCAAAAATCATGCAGTTGTTTGAAACAGAGATTTTATTATAAAAACCCCAATTCAAATATTTAAAACTAATTAAATATCCCAAGAATCAAAGTGATAAAATTCCGGGTCGTTACACTGAACACTGCTAAGATTAAGGAGCAAGTTCATAAAGCATCGGAGTGGAGAACGTGGAAAGAAGTGCCGCTGGAGTACCGTTGGGAATAATTTCAAGCAGTTCGAAAGGGAAAGCTATAATATTGTGATCATATCCTAATTTTTGTTTCTTTAAATTCTAAATTGATTTTAAATGATGATATGCATGATTAATTTGTTAATTAAAATATTTGGACAAATATTGGTTGACAACTTGGTTGTGATTGGTTGCTAACTTGGTTGTGATAAAAAATATTATTATAACTAATTATGTGAAATCATATCCAATGGAATAGAAATGGTTGCTTTAAATGTCCATGGTTAATTCATGGAAAAATCCATACTATACTCTAAAATAATATGTATGTGGATTATTAAGCCTCTTTGATTTATAAATCATGAAAGCATCATTTTATAAAGGTTTTTGTTTCGAAATAAAAAAAACTAGAAAGGAGGAGGTTTGAAATTATTTATAAATAATTTTCATAATTTGATTTGAAAAATAATGGCTTTAAAGGATGAAAATGATATGAAAATATCATATGGATTATATAAAAGAATTGTAAATGGAAAAATACAAAATTGAATATTATAATGATATAATATTATAATATTTCAAAACAAAGTGAAAATGGATTTTGGGATCAGGTAAAATAGTAAAATAGGGGTTTAAAATGGTTTAAAATGTTATTTAAAAGTGTTTAGGAAAAGTTTGATGAAGTTTGAAAAATTGAGTAAAAATGAGCTCATTGCGTAGCGGCAATTCTCAATTCCACGTCATGAAAAGTTAAATCAATGGGTAGAATGAAATATAAGTCAGTATTTATTGAAAGAAGAATTTTCTGGACCATTCACTACAAGATAATACGGCTATTCCAACGGCTCCTAGCCGTTGGAATAAATGCCACGCCTTCCACTGCTTTCCAACGGATCCAACGGACCATTTCCAACGGCCGCTAACGGCTTGGAGCCGTTGGAATCCGTTAGAAACCGTTACAATAAAATGGCCAATAAGCCATTGGAAGCCGTTGGAAATACTGAGTTTATTTTGCTGTAGAACAGCAAGCCTATTTACCTTCCACCCACATCATTTCCAATCCATTCAATTTCCATTCCATTTCCAATCAATTCCACACATATATATATCAATATCAATACAAACAACACACATAAATCAATAAAACACCAATATAAACAAACCAAACCGATCAAACATCACAAAATATATCATCAACGTACACACCATCAACAAATGTCAATAAACCATGTACATACCATCAAAATATTTCTCACCCACTCCGTACCAATATATACAACATCACCATCAACATCAAAACATCTCCAAGTCAATATATACATTGTTCAAACACAAATACTCAAAAACATGCCTCCTCAAGGATCCTCGTCGCCTCCAGAAGCACTAGACGACGAAGAAAGGGTACCATGATTCTGCAAATATTGCGCAAGCTTTTGATCCAGCTGCTCCACCTGGATGGCTCGTAGACGATTCTCCTCCCGTAGCTGCTCAACCATAGCTCTAAGCTCCTTGATTTCTTCTTTGTCTTGGTCTTTTTGAGCTTGTCGAGCCTGCAAATAGAAATAATAGCAAAAGGGTTGTCTCAGCATAAAAAATATTATAACATTATATATCTAAACGCTGATTTTTTGTACATATGTAAAAGGATTAATTACCGTTAGGTTCCCGAAGCCAAAACGTCTACTCCGTTGCGCCAGATTCATAACAGCGGTAAAAATGTTATCCTGCTCCTCCTGTGTCAATGCATCACGACCAGACTGCTGAAGCGCATAAGCCTGTGCCTCATGCAACCTCGACTATAATGAAAAAAAAAAGAATTTCAGTTGAAAAATAGTAGCATGTAATTATTTTGCATAGCTAGAAATTAATAAACTTATCGGTGCAAGTATTAGAAATTAAAAAAAGCATACATATGCCTCGGTCGCCCTATCTTGATCACCCCACTAATATATGATATTGCCAGCCTCATCTACTTGCCTAGACGCATGGGTGTGAGCAAACACGTCCACTAAGCCAACAGAGCCTCCACGAGCTCGTTCCTGCAATTGATAATTTGGATAATTTAACCGTACATAACTAATTACTGAACTGATCAATATACAAATGTGATAATAGATAAATTTACCAAATCTTCGCGGTGATGCTGGAAAGATTTGGAGCCTCCACGGTGTGATACAGGATTTCTGCTCCTGTTTGCCGAGTTCCTTGCTGACTCCTCCTGCAAATTTACAATGATTAATTATTTATTAAACGGTAAAAAATTGCTGAGATTTATTGTAGATTTACCTTGAACTCCTCAGAGTTCCACCACTCAACCCACTTCTCCCATACAATCGTGCTCATCCACTTGGGCTTCTTTCCTACTTTTTTAGTCTCCGACATAGTCTCCCCATAGTTCTTCGCGATCCTGGAGTTCCAGTGTCGCTGAACTAAATTGACGTCAGGCTCTTGCAAATCTATGGCGCCCTGTACAATGAGAAAATATTACTAATTATTTATTTGTATTTAATTAATCATCTTGTAAAGCGGTATAAACTTACTAGAAAATCTTTCCAAATCGTCTCTCTCACGTCGTCGAGGATCTTGCCCCACTTGGGCCAACAATCGGTCATCCTAGCCATGTACGCCTCCTTCGAAATGTTCAGAACCACTTTGGATGGCTCCAACTCAAATCCACTGCGTTAAATATAAAATTGAACTTTAGACAATTGTAGATATATCATGTACAATTAAAAAATTAAAATGCTATGCTTGCTAATTATGATACTTACGTCTCATCAGCCTTTGGCTGCAAGTAAACAAGTGGCCGAGCTGGTGGTTCACCACTACTCTCTCCAATATGACGTGAAGAGCCACATCGCCGAGACCCAGAACCAGAACCAGAACCAGAACCGGACATAGTATATATACCTGCCATATATACATACATATACAATTCATAATAATCATGATATGATGAACCATTAAAAAATGTAATACAATATGCTACAAATGTGTCATGTTGTGTATGTGTTGAGTGTGTGAGTATACACTTATTGTCATTAAAATTGTATAAATTGGATAAATGCATTATTAATCAGAGATCAATGTAATGTGAATACTTTTAAAAATTACCGGATATTACTCATTCGTCCTCATCGTTTTCTGATTCAGACTCGGTTTCGTGCTCTATGTCGTTTTCCTTTACACTCTCAAATGCTTCGACTAATATATTTGTCTCATCATTTAAAGGTCCAAAATCAGTTTGATCGTCTGTAATTGCTATTTCAGCATTTTCCTCCAGATCTGCTCGATAGGCTTGTTCGTCTGGAATATTTTGTCCATCGAACGTAAATCTTGCTTTGGTTTTAAAAACCGCAGACCAATCTGCTTTATCCCTTTTTAGAGATGGATAAGGGGCATAATAAGCTTGTAGGGCTTGTTTGGCTAGTATAAATGGGTCATACTTTTGATCACGCGAGGTACGTTTAATTTCTATAAGATTATATTTTGGATGCACGTTAATATCAGAACCTGGAATATTGCTGAACCAGTTGCATCTAAACAAATAAACATCCTCCACGGGTCTAGTAAAATATGTCAACTGCAATATCTGAGTTAACACGCCATAAAAATCATTTATATGATTATTAGGGTCATCACTGCCTTTAACAAGTACACCAGTATTGTTTGTTAATTTTTCAGCACCGTATTCTTTGGTGTTGAATTTATATCCATTAACAAAGCATATTGGATACGTATTAACTTTTCTTTTCGGTCCAAACGCCAAATGTTTCAGTCCTTTATCGAGCACATTATTTGTGGGATCAGAAACGTATTTCGAAAACCAAGTACTGAAATCTTTGCTTAAATCGCCGCCTGAATTTTGTGATTCATAAATACTGCAAACACAAACATGATATATTACATTATTATTTATTCACACGTGTAGTATTAAATTTAACAAAACTTGGAATGTGCTAATTACCTAACAAATGGTGCAACTTCAGGACAATTAAGAAGAATATGTGTGTGTGCTACATGGTATTCTTTATCATCTAGCCATACTTCCTCACATTTTCCAGCATGTCGGCCATGTTGTTTAAAAATAGATAATACTGATTCAGAAGAAGAATCTTGTTCAACGGCCTGATCGTCATTACGCGGAACACTTACAAATGATAAGTTCACTTGGTCTTTAAAATAATGAGAGAAAAAGAAAGAAGCTTCTTCTTCGATATATGATTTGCAAATAGAACATTCAACTCGAGCTTTTTGACTCACTTTTTTCTTTAAATGATTTAAGTACCTAATAAAAAATATTTGGGTTAAGTATTAACTACTATATTTATACTTAAATCAACATTTACATACTCAATATAGTAACATACCTTTCGAATGGATACATCCATCCATATTGCACAGGACCTCGAAGACGTACTTCATATGGAAGATGAACAGGTAAATGCTCCATTACATTAAAGAAACCCGGAGGAAATATTTTCTCCGATTTGCAGAGCAGTATAGGAATTTCTTCTTCAAGTTTAAGTAGACGGTCAACTTTTAACGTAGTTGAACAAAGCTCCTTGTAAAATAAACTAAGTTCTGTTATTACCGTCCAAACTTTTACCAGTAACAATTCTTTGAAAGCGATGGGTAACAAATTTTCCATCATTGCATGACAATCATGGCTTTTCATTCCACTCAGTCTCCCATTTTTATAGTCGACACATCTACGAAGATTAGAGGAAATTCCATCGGGAAATCATAATCCTTCCACCCATTGTAACAGTATTTTAACTTGGTTGCTGTCTAGTTCATAGCATGCTTTGGGTTTTTTATTGTCGGGAGTCATATGAAGCTCAGGACGATTGCATATTTGCTTTATATCACGTCTAGATTTCAAATCGTCCTTAGTCTTGCTCTTCACATTCAAAACTGTATAAAACACATTATCAAATACGTTTTTTTCGTTATGCATCACGTCAATGTTATGACGGATTAATAGATTTTTCCAATAAGGCAATTCCCAGAATATACTTTGTTTGCACCAATTATGAAACGTCGATTTACCTTGAATTTCTTCTTGTTGTCCGGTCTCGTGTATCTTTGGATAATCTTTTACAAGTTCATTTATATCCTCGCTTGACCAAACCGCTGGTGGTCGTAGAGTCTCATGTCTATTAGCTATGAAGTTTTTTTGTCTCTTCTAAAAGGGTGATTAATATGAAGAAAACATCGATGACAATCAAACCATGAAATTTTCTTTCCATTTGGCAAAGAAAATGCTCGTGTTTCTTCCATGCAATGAGGACAAGCAAAACGACCGGCCGTACTCCAACCCGAAAGCATTGCATATGCAGGAAAATCGCTAATATTCCATAACAAAGAAGAGAACATCCGAATTTTTTTCTTTTTTGATATGTCGTATGTTTCAACTCCTTCATACCGTAATATTTTCAACTCTTCGATTAACGGTTGTAAGTAAACATCAATGCCCTGTGTCGAATCATCAGGACCAGGGACGACAATCGTGAGAAACATATATGGAGTTTTTATACACATCCACGGAGGTAGATTGTAAGGTGTGATTATTATAGGCCAAGATGAATATTTAGAATCAAACTGAGAAAACGGTGAGAAGCCGTCTGTACATAAACCTAGTCTAACATTTCGGCTCTCCGCTGCGAAATCGGGATATTTCTTGTCAAAATGTTTCCATGCTTCTCCATCGGCTGGGTGTGTCAACGTACCTTCTTGAGGTGTTCTCACACTGTGCCATCTCATATGATGCGCTGTTACAGATGATGCATATAATCGTTGAAGTCTAGGGGTGAGGGGCAAATAATGCATACGCTTGTACGGAACTTCTTTTTCCTTCTTTTTCCTCGATTTGTATCTTTCCTGATTACATATTTTACAATTTCTAAGATTGATGTCTTCTTTTCAATACAACATGCAACCCTTTAAACATGTATCTATTTTTTGATATGGCAAACCGAAAGATGACATAAGTTTTTTCACTTCATAATAATTTTCGCACATTAAATTATCGGATGGCATATGACGTTTAGCAGCTTGCACAACAGCCGTAAATCCAGCTTCTGTAAGGTTGTATTTTGATTTCATTGCAATGTATTCTGCAGTTACCGATAATTGAGAGCCGCTTAAACATCCATTCCAAAGGGTTTTTTTTAGCATGATCCAATAAATCATATATTTTTTTAGCTCCAACATTTGGTTCCTCTTCGATGTTAACATCGTCGTTATCAATTACAACGGTAGGGAACATTGATCGTGCTGCATCTTCGACCATATGTTCTATGAGATTCATACTACCTTCTTCGCTGATGACCTCCACCGACTGTTCTTGATTATTAGGGGCTACAATTTCTCCATGACGATCCCACAACAAATAATTGGGTACGAAACCGAATTGGCGCAAATGAACCTTAGCCATATTCGGTTCTAAATAGTTCAACAATTTGCATCTACTACACGGACAACGAATTTCTTCATCATTTGCAATATTACTTATAGCAAATTCGATGAACACTTGTACCCCTTTTAGAAAATGTTCGCTTATTGCGCCACTAATTTCCCTTCTTTGATACATCCAGCTCCGATCATTAAAGTAATTGACCATGTTTTCCTACAAGAAAACCTATGATAGAGTAAAAATGTTATAAATCATTCATTTTATATTTTGCAGGAAATTTTCCAACGGCTTCCAACGGCCGCAAACTGCTAATTTCACAAACTTTATTTTAAATAAGCAACTATTGTTTCATTGCCACTTATGTGTCTTTCTTTGATGGTCGGTCATCCTACTTCCCATTACAAACACAATAGTAATTATATTCCGTAAATCATATCATTTTAAACGATTCACAAAATTTCGTCAGCATTTCCCCCGTGTTCCTTGTATCGTACGCAAATGCGTGTACATAAGGAACGTAAAGGAAATGCCGTCGAAATTTTGTGAACCGTTTAAAGTGATATGATTGACGGAATATAATTACTTTATAGCGTTTGTAACTTGTCCAATACTGGGACAAATCCGACAAATGATGTATCAGATGAATAGAGTTGTCCGTTTTGTGGAAAAAACGAATATCTCTAAAACGATCATATACAACACTTGTCAGATGGGGCCGAATAATATCTAAGGATTTAAATAATTGTTTATATTAAATTTGAATATATAATTCGTTTAATTAATATTGGTTTATATTTTACCGTTTTATTACATAGGTACTAAATTCATTTTATACACTAAATTTGTATACAAAATTCATTTTTTTACAAATTCATGTGTTCCTACAAATACAAAAACCGTATTCGCAGAAATCCAATATCCGTTCTAACGGATTCCAAATGCAATAAACTCTATCGCACACATACGTTCAATACTAACCAAATCAACATATATAAACTATTAAAATATCCTAAATTACAAAATTTTCAATCGGTAATAACTTGTTTATTATGGGATAAAAACTAAAATTAGGGGATAACATGATGTAATATGCATACAATAACAAGTAGGAAACAAGCACAAGTCAAATTAAACCCTAAATCAAAAAACCAAAAATTTAGGTATAGAAAAAAATACCTGATTTGGAGACGTAGAAGGATGGAGATGGACCGGAGTACCTTGTAGATGGCGTAGGAGGTGATTTGGATGGATTTTGGGGCGGCGGCAGTTTGGTAGGAGATGGGGGTTTGGGGATTTGATTTGGGGAAGATGAGAATGAGGGAGAAGATGGCTCGCGGGCTGATATCTCAGGAAAATTTCCAACGGCTTCCAATGGCCGCAAACGGCTTATTTCCAATGGATTCAAACGGCTTCCAACGGCTACGTAAAAAGTTAACGGGCCGTTGGAAGCCGTTGGAATAGCCGTTGGCGGCCGTTGGAACAGGGGCGTTGGAATATACTGTTTTTCTAGTAGTGATTATAACTATAGTTTTCAAATGAAAGAGAAAAATCAAGATTTTATTTAGTAAAGCTTGATGTATGTTCAAATCAAGTTTTCAAAATTGTCGTGTTTTGGTAGTTTGTAAAATATTATTTTTGACTCTTTAAAAATTGATATTTTTAATCATTAAAAATATGAAATAAATTGCATAAATATGTTAAAATGTTTCAAAAGGGGTTTGAGCTATAGGAATGGACATATACATACATACATACATACATACATATATATATAAAGAAATTGGTGTTTTGATCAGTAAAGCTTTAAAATCACTATTCACTGGCAATTTAACAACGGAATTTGACAACTTTTCAATAAATCTTTTAGTATTTTGTTTTTCTTCCCAAATCTTTTGGAAATGTTTTTCATAATTGCACAGGTATTTTAAAATATTTAGAGTCGATCAAATAACTTGATCACCTTATGGGCGACAAAGAGATAATATCTAGGTTGAGTTTGGGAAACGAGTTGCTTGCTCCCCTTAGCTATCCAAACTGGCCCGACGGAAGGGATAATTAATTTGATTTACTCGGACCACATTTTCTTAAGATAAAAGAAAAGAGATTTGGAGCTTTTCAAAAGTTAAACAAGATTTAAAATAAGATTTTGGTTGTTAAATAAAAAATTCTAGTTAAACTCTGTATTAAATTTCAAGAAGGGAAGTCGTACTATCCATATGAATTTAAAAGATGATTTCATCGTTATTCGATGAATAGTACGGGTTGAATGCATAAATTAGTTTGAGTATAATTGGTCTAAAATTTATGGAACCATTTTATTCAATACTAGCCGGTTTTGGTTTACAGTAAACGATATCGTAAATAACATTGTTTTTAACCCATTAAAGATATGTTTTGGGAACATAAAATCTCCATTAAGATTGAAATTATATTAATATTAGAAGATGGAAATATTTCCCTAAGTAATTTAAAACATATGATTTGGTATTTCAAGGGTTAAAAAGAGGCTTGAAAATCCCATATATACTGAAAGAAATAGAAATGGTTTAAAGCTTATATCCTTGAAGAGATATTTATTTTGGATGAAAAGGTTAATAAATTGGATGATGTGTAATAATCACCTACATACCTAACATCCTTTTACTGATGATTGGTTCCGGGATTGGATTTGGGCGATACCTATCCAAAAACCACTTCGAACAATATACGTGTTTGAAAGTAAAGACATGTTGAAGAAAACGATTTTGAAGATGGAGATCTTCATAATGTAGGGCTACTTGCCACTGACATTTAGGGTAATTCCCATATTATTTATGTAGCGGCAATAATGCCTTCTTTATGAAAATCTATCGATTGGCAAGAGCTACTCGCTACTAATTCTAGGGGTGATTCCCAAATAAGATGTAATAGGAGTGCCTTTAGTTTGTCCTTCACTTGGATAACTTGTATAGATAAATGTTTGACATTGCATTTCTAAAACCACATACATTAGTTTTTACAAATGCACATCTGTTTGGTGGTGTAGGAGGTAACCCCTCTTATACTTAACACTCTTTCTTAATGTACTCGAGGGTTATACTTTTGTTGAAATCAATAGTGTGTTGTCATTCTAGTGGAATTTCATTTGTGGAAAGTAAAATGTATCCTCATGAGCCTCACATCCCGGAGATGATATGGAAAAATATGTGGTCCGAAGGAAATATTACAATATTACAGACTATCAGATAATCATGGATAAAAAGATGCTGCATCCTTCTAGTTTAAATGAACATGTATAGCGGTTTACGAGTCTATGAAAAACCACCGAATATGTTGATTCATAGTAGTGTAGCAATATGGTATAGTGTTCTATGAGCCGCTGTACAAGAAGCCACCAGGCACTGTGATTGTTATACGTGGATTCTACAAAAGAAGGAAAGGGCCCCTAGTTCCCTATCATGTCTGCAAAGGCTAAGCTTAGGTTAAACTCTGATATATGAATTTTCAAATTTTCCGCTGTAAAGATTGTTGATACTATAAATTATCCCATTCATGTGAGATTCTGTTCTGTTTTTATTTTCTTTTACCCTTAATAATCGACTTTTTCGACACTTGAATGCTCGACATTTAATACAGCGGGCATATTAGTGTCGATTTTCAAGGATCAAAAATCTCATTCGGTACATTTGGTATCAGAGCTTAGGTAAAGTGAACACCTGATGCTGGTAGGGGGTAAGACTCATTAAAGATATGGTTAGTATTCCCCTAGGATGAGTAACTCGTTAGAGATAGGGTAAAAGATACCCCATAATGAGTTTGAGAATATTATATATATATATATACAACTACATATTTGTTAGTGAAAAATAAAATGTTTTGTGTTGATTTGTTTGTTGAATGGTTTATAAATTCTGGTCGACGCATGGTGTCCACATGTAATCAGTAGAGGTTCCTAAGTACTTAATAAGGAAAACTAACACATTGGTTTTGAAAGGACTATATTTTATATATAAAAGAATATCTTTCAAAAAGATATAGATATTTATGTGTGTTAGTTTCTGGTTAAGGAAGTAATAACTTTCAATTATTATCATTTGTTGATTGAACGAACACCTTGTGAATTAAGTTTCACGATTTGACTGTAAGGTGTTTGATAATAATGTTGGGTTAAGGATAATGAATTTATATAAAATAATAAATAAGCACGTTGTATAAAAGTGTGTTTTATAAAAATAAATTGATTCTGTAAAAGATAGATTTAGAAGATATGTTTTATAAAAAGAGATTTTGAGAATTTGAATCCTGATATTCTGGAAATGCTTTGAAAAATTTAAATGATTTGGTAGAAGTTATAATTTTGGGAGTATGTTTATAAAATGGGAAGTTTATATTTATAAAAGAGTTTTTATAAAGTTTAAATATCTTTTAAGAGAAGCTATTTGAAATTGATATTTAAAATGAGATTTAAACTATGTTTTCAAAAGTGATTTAAGAATGGCTTAAGTGGAAGAAGACATGGATTTAGATATTATTGTCGTAAATAAATGTTTTCGAAGAAGTGAGGAAGACATAGACCATAACACTGTTGTTATAGTAAATGATTTCCGAAAGGAGATATTTTACGTAGTATACGAGATTTATACATATCCTATATTTGATGTTAAAATTCGAGGTGGGTAACTCATATCTCTTTTAAGTTAAGAATGTCATCCATTCAAGACCTGAGAGGTAATGGATACCCCAGCTCGATCGACTTCATTGTTAACTATTTATTAGTTTAAGTTCGGCATCGAAAATTAATATTAATTATAATTAATCAGATCCCTATGCTAATGCTTTTGGGTTATCATAATGATGTTTTATGGCAACATTCATTTAGGCCCAATAAAGTGTGTTTTGGAAAATATGAAGCTTTCCTCAAATTTTTTATGGATTTAAGTATATAGAGGTACTTTCTAAGTGTTGAAATTGAAATGGTTTCTTTGGAAAGAAGATAGAATTTTTTGTGAAAAAAATTATAAAGTAATTAGATATAAAGAAGCATATTTATGAAAAAATTGAATAAAAAATTTATGAAATGTTTTCATAATTTTTTCGAAGGTTAATATGTACGTATGAGGTACGTAGATCATTTCGTTGCATGATTTTGATCTAAGATTTTAGTACAAAACTTTGAGGTGTTTACACTAGTCCGCAAAATGGCTTATCACAAAATTCTTGATGGCAAACGTTGATGTGGGTTTGTGGTTGGGTACTTGCATTTTCTATCGTAATTGAGAGCAGTTTAAGGAAAATGAAGGTTTCTGATCAAGAAGCCTGATCAAAGTCCGCATTATTGGATAGGGGATCGATACTAGTTCGGAAGTAAAGTTGTGTATTCGAATAGCAGATGGAATCAAATATTGCGTACAAACGATCTGTATACATCTTACGGATTTAAGTCTATAAAATAATGTTTTGGGCAAACTCTTTGGGTTTTGGGTTGTGGTTAAATTTTGAGGATGAAACTCTTTTAGGGGGAGGGAGAATGTAATGATCCAAAACTTTATCGCTTAAATCTAAAATATTTAATTAATTTTAAATATTTAAATAATTGATTTTAATTATTAAATAACACATTTTGATTAGTATATAGTGATAATAATTCATTTCGAATGGTTTTATAAATATATGAACTCATTTTAGAAAGAAATTAGCTTCATCGCATTTTGCAGTTAGAAAATATAAGTTTCTAAGAAACTTATTAAACGTTATAAATAGATTAGCCATAATAAACTTCATAAAATTGTTATATAATGATAATAAGTGAATTATAATTGATTTATAAATATATATACTTATTTTATAATAATATACGAACTTCGTTGCATTTTGGCATATCTATGTCCTATTTTTACAATTGGATTTTTATATTAGTAAATATGGTTTTATAACTTAAATAATCTTGTTTTAAATATTTAGAGATGATATGAAATTTATTTTCAAGTTTTGTTTATATAAATAAATGGTTTGATATAAAAACTGTAAATGTGACCGGGATTCGGCCTTCGGATTTTTGATCTTTCATCGAACGGAAGTTATTTCAAATCGTTGCGCGTTATTTGATATACATGCATGCATACATGTACATACATATACATATACACATACCTTCACAATTAGTCAAATCAAAGCTAAAGAAAATATCTAAAATAAAGTATACATATTTATATATAAAGTCCTTATATGTATATACACTACAAGAAAATATGTTATTAATAATGCCATTAGATAACACGTCATTATAAAGCGTTATTATTTAGCTTTAAGCTTTTGTTTTTAGTTTATATTTGTTTTTTTCGCAAGTACGTAACGCTCAAGCCTCAAAATAAAATGCTAAAGCCTCAAAATTTTCGTCTCCCTCCGAAAAAACTCTATCCAGTTTTTGTCTCCCTCCCTTCCCGAAATGAAATACCACGTAGTAATTTTCGTCTCCGTCGCAAAACTAAATAACAATATTCGAAACCAAATTAGTCGATAATGATTTCGCTCTTTAGCAGTTTCATACTCCAACTCCAATCTGCAGTGCTTCCTCCCTGAACTCTACAGTAGTTCGAAGAACTCGGGTTGATTTGAAGAAGTTGCATGCAAGTAATTCGATCCGAGGTGATCTTCCAAAACCCTAATTCGATTTATTGTGATTTTGTTCTTCTGTTATTTCTAGAACCCTAGATTTCAAGGACCCAAAATGCTTATTCATTTTTTGGACCGTTTTTGGATATTTTGACTTTATGACTTGTCTATCAGATAAACTTGTTTTGGACCATAGATTTTGTGAACTATTGAAGATGACATACAAACATGAATAAATGTTATATGAGTTTGTTGTTGGACTATCGTCCAAAATAAGTTGAGCACAAGTTATTACCAAGATCTCAGGCCCAAATTTTGTGTGTCTAGTTCTTTAATACCTGAGTTTACTAAATTGGTGTGTTAAATTTGGCATTACGAAAACTTTTTAGTAAAATATGTTTATGTCAAATTGCAAATCTTAAAATTTTTATTTTCAATATATTTGTGTAATCTTTTGTTTATATATTTCAGTAAAATACTGCAATGCACTTATTATATTCAAAATTACTATCATGAATTCATACTGCATGTTCAATATCACATTATTCGAAAGCTATTCAATTTGCATTATTCTGTCCTTGAATTGATGTTTCATGGTTATGAAGATTATGAATTAAGCTAACTTGTACCAAATTAAAATTTTTTAGTTTCACTTTTTTTTACAATAATGATTACGCACGTAGTAAATTAAGTATAGCATGGTTTATGCTTTTGATATTATTTAAAAGAAAGAAGATAAAAATTGTACTTCGTATTTTATATGGAAAGAGCATAATTGTAAAATTATTACAATTTTATACTAGGTGATTTTTTTAATGTATCTCTTGATATTTTTAATCATAAAATTCATTCTGTCATTCATCCTTGTTATTGTTCTTTTCTTTAACTATAACATTTTTTTTCTAAGAGACCATCTTTTATATGATATGTTCAAAATTTCTAAGTAAAGTGTGAAAAGTTGCTTACATTGATGGACATTCATGAAACATAGGTTTTATTTGCTATTTCTGATGGTTTTATTTAATCCATTTTTCCTTTATTCTAGGGCCAAAGAAGGAAACAATGGAAGAGTGGTGCCAAAGTAAGTACCCAATATTTTTTTCATTCTTACGTTACGAGCAGTGGCTATAGTTTAGGTTTTAGTTATTATCAATATTATTGTTGTTGTTGCTGCTATTATATTTTCTTATTTCTCCGCGTTTATTTGAATAGATGTTGGTGTATAAGCATGCACAATGAGTGCAGCTGCATAAATTGTTACTTGTTTTCCACTTCTTTATATTTTGAATTCCCACTGCTTTTGTTTTTCTTTGATCCCAGTTGGACCTTGAAATATGAACATCATTTGCCGGTATTTCTGTTAATTTTTTTCTACTCCATGTTCCATCTATAGTTGGAAAGAACTTTTAGACATTGGTGAAAAAGGATGTTTTCATCATACTTTTGAGACATGGTTGAATTTAAGGGGTTTTAATTATTGATAGGAGAGATTCGGATGTTTACTTGAATGATAGATCATAGAAACGTGATAGTGAAACATGATGCTGATAAGTGATGGGGTGCACCAATAAGAAATATGCATCTATTATGAAAATGTGTAATCATCTTAATATGTAATTGCTCCAATAAACTACTTATACCTAAAAGCCAAAGAAATAATGATACAAATAACAACAACAAGAGTAATTGTAGTACTGAAAGTTTCTTATAACCTTTCATACTACCTATTGCTATATACGTACAAGTTTCTAAGCAAATTAGCAACAGTTTGTTCTCTTGAGAGTGCCAAGGTTAAGCAAATCAGCAATAGGATCCGATATGCAGTCTTGAGTGACTTCGATGAAGTTATTGTAAACGATTGGAACATCTGTGCTATCAGCTGAAGGATATAAACCAAAGGGAAAAGTTTTGAGGTGGAGAAATATTTATTCAAACCATAATTTAATTATATGCTTCGTTTTCTAGTTCTACTTTATTCTTCTTTATTCTGTCTATAACATTCTATTAGTATTAGCAGCCTCCATGCCCTTCTTTAAGTCATGCATATATTGGCAGTTTCGGATGGCTTCAAGCCTGCGTCAAGGTGGAATTCAGCAATTGCTGGCTGTAGAGCAGGAAGCTCAACATATTGTGAATAATGCTAGAAATGGTAATCTCTATCCGTGAACACATCTCAAGTCTGATTTGCCATGCTTATCAGAAAGAAAATATACCGCTATTCAACCCGTTCTCGTTACTTTTAGTTAATAGTCCCCAGCCTGAAAATTGTCTTTCCCAAAGATAATTTGTAACATATAGCATTACCTTTCCCAAAACTTATAATACTAATACTAAAATAATAATAATAATAATAATAATTGTAATAGTGGTAATAATAATAATAATTGGCAGTTTTGTAAAAGTTAATTTTTGGACGGCTTAGACTATTTAAGGCTTCTTTAATTTACTTCTAGACTTATTAGAAGTTTTATAAACTTGAATTAAAATTTTATATTAGTTGGTATTTATATAAATATATTTATAGAATTCAATGGCTGGATCGAAAAAGCTCTCTATATTGCAATTTTTCATAAAAAATGTTTATTGGATATTTCCGTGAAGGTGTCTGTCATAAAAATTTTGACTTTTGCACCTTTCATTCTTTTGACCAGAGGAGATAACCACTCACTTATCACGGTATAATAATATTCTTTTGTCTTTGCTTTTCTCAAATTATAATGTTAGCTAATTGTACATTTTTTGTAGTATCTACAACTATTGCTTGGGCTAGACAGTCATGGGAAATTTTCAAGTGCTGATGTTTGTGCGCAGCTATTAGGAGGTGGTTTAGCTGGGATAACCGCTGTTTCTATTACTTATCCATTAGATCTTGTCAGAACTCGTCTATCAGTCGTATAGGTGGATATCTGTTAAGTTTCATAGTAATTTTAAGGCTTTTAGTAGCCTTTTAAGTTACTTGTCCACTAGTTTGCAACTGCCCATTGTCTTGCTTTAATTTATTTGGTTATACCATTTAGCATGTTTAGTCTTTAAGTTATCCCTATGTTGCATAAATAAAATTAGCAGAATGATGGTCGTATACATGATAGTAATTTGTTAAATATTTGACATGTCTAGGATGCATTTTAGAGAGGCCGAAATCAACATAGACATGGATAGTTCCACCAATTGTGACCACTTGTGCTTCTTTGGACAAAGTTATATTAGTTGATTAAGTCATAAAAGCTGATAAAGGTTTATAAATACACATGCGCGCACATATATGCAGGTTTACAAACACATGCATGCATACACACACGTATTTTGTATGATCACATGTTTCATCTTGCATTTTGTATTTACTAATCTAAGCTCTCATCTGTAAAAAAAAATCATTTGCCATCAGGCATCAGGAGACTGAAATTGCTACTTTTTTCCTCATCAATATTGGATGAATCAAAATTTTAACTGGATTTTTGAAATTCTAGGGGATAATATCTTCAGATTATCCTTCTCGAAACCATGCCAATTTGTTCACATGAGCTGCTACAGGTTTAACTGAGCATTTAGATATGTGCTTGACAGACAATTCTTGATTCCTAAATCAATTTAAAACCTGCTGAACATTGGCATAATATGTTCCAACTCATCACTTAACAGTTTTCTTAATTGGTTGTTGACTATCACAGTCGATTAGTGAGAAAAACAATCAACATGGATATGTATAAAATATGTTGAAGCAAGGTGAAATATGTGATTTATGAAATCTTGATTAATTTGAAAACTATCTTGATGTGAATAGGTGGATAAATATTTCCTTTCTTTTGGATTGTTCCATGTCTAGAGGTTTTGGTGTGTTTAAATTAAAATAAGGATTACTATATATATATAGTCCTAAAGCTATTTTGTGTAACGGGTAGGATAAGGAATATATTGTTAAATAGATGTTTGTAAAATCTTATTTTCAAATTGTATCTTTTACAACTTAACCTGGAAAGATTTTCATCAATTTTTCATGGGAAATCGACTCAATAAATTTAAGTAGTCATATGAAATAGTTACGGACAAACCAAATGTATTACAGAGGGATTTCTCATATAATTTGTTCCATCTGCAAAGAAGTCAACTTCTCTATTTATGAAATGTAGGTTGTTGGACCTAGCATGGCAATCAACTTCTTTGTTTATGAAACTCTGAAATCTCATTGGCAAGTAAGAAGTAGTGATTTGTTTTTAATATCAAGTGATTTTTAATTTTAATTTCGTGCAAAAGTTTGATTTGAATATGCTTCAATAGGCCTTCGGATTCTAATGATTCACTTAGCTTGATTTGTGGAAGTGTTTCTGGCACTTCATCATCAACAGGTAATTAAGAGGGAGTATACTTACGTACTCTTTAAATATACAAATATTTGTATTTCTAATCATCGGATCATTTTTTTGATGGAAAAAATCCAATGCAAAGCAATTGTCCAATGAATTCATATCAGAATATGTTACTACTCTCTATACATGGTTTGGTCTTTGTACTTACCTGGCATGGTTATTGATTTTTATATGTTATTTTTATGTACTCATGTAATTGTTTAAGTATGTAGTAGGTACCGAAGGCAAATGCTTTGCATTCAGAGTTGCATGCTTTCTTTTGCATTATAAATCATTTTCTACACTCGGTAAAGATTGCAAAACGTACGTGTCTCGGATTACATACTGTATTTTTATGTTTTTCCCTACGGGATGCCTCATTGTTGAGATGAAATATATATTATGTTGTTAATATATATTATAAAATTTTGAAACGCTAGCCGCGTGAAGGAGATGCATGTTGGAACTCTGTAATGTTTGTACTCTGTAATATTTGGAAGGATTGCTTTAATGTTTGTACTCTGTAATGTTTGTACACTTATTAAATTGACATTATTTTCTGTTTCTCTGTGTTAACTTGGCTGCAGGCTTATGTTTTATTCAATGGTTATGCACTTACTTTAATGTTTGTACACTGTAATGAAAAATATATCACATTTCTTTCTGAGCATGCTCTTGTGTTATATTTGTTGATTATAATCTTTATTCGTTTATGAAGATTTAGTTTGATTGCTATTATTAAAATGTAATATATAAGCATAGCTCTTGAAAAGTGTATCTACGATTTTTATAGCGGCATATATGAGCTGTAAAAGAATTTATCAATACTATAACATGTTGATTTAATAGCGTGAAATGACCGTTATTGAATAAATATTTTATTGCGGCAAAATGGTGTTATAAAGATTTCCAATTCCATTGAGATTTAACTGTATTATAGCTGCTACAATGAGCTATTGAATAAATATTTTATAGCGGCAAAATGGTGTTATAAAGATTTCCAGTTCCATTGAGATTTAGCTGTATTATAGCGGCTATAATGAGCTATTGAATTAACGTACCATAGCGGCAATTTTACGTTATAAAACTAAGCTCAACCATAGCGGCATATTTTGTGTTATAAATATTCAACAGTTTTTTATAACATGTCGATATACAACGCTTATCAAACCGCTATGGTTGTGATTAATAGCGGCTATATGCCGCTATAAAAGACACTTTTTGTTGTAGTGATAAACGCAAACTTCACCCTTAAGTATCAAAAAGCAACGCTCAAATCAAATTTCCATCACCTACACATCATGACATAAGGGGGACAAGTGCACATGGGGGATAGGATGGTGGCTTGAGAATGATGGTGATGGAAGGGGGTGTTTAAGTTCATCTGCAAGCTTGAGGGTTAAGACTTCTCACATATACATACATCCGTACTGTAACACCTCATAATTTAGTGTTAGTTATTTAACTAGTTAGTCAATTAATTTGGCTCCAAAAATAGAAGTTTTGCAAATGATGGAATCTGATCGTGAAACTTGCACCATTGCGTCTTTATCGAAATTCTGAGTAACTTTCATATTTGGATTTTGCGATTGGAGTCCAAACGAAGAAGTTAAAGATGAAAAACGAATTCAGAATGGAAATAAATAAATAAGAAAAATTAATGTTTATTAATTAATTGCTCGGGCCCACAGGCCGACCTGTCATTGGGACCGGTCGATTGGTGCTCCATGGTCGGTCGACCAGTCTCCTTTAGGTGGCTGCAATAAATCCAGGCGGCTACGGTCTGGATTTAATATTTTAAATCATACGGTTGTGGTTGATTCTAGTGCCTATATACTCAGGCCTAACCCTTCCTTCTCTTCTCATATTTTTTTGAAGGCAATAGCGAAGCTCTACGAATTCTTCGTCTCTACTTTCTTTCTAAATTATTAAAACAAGATATTTGTATTTATGTTCATATAATTTGGAGGAGAATAGAAATCTAATAACAAGGAGAAGAGAATCAACTATATATGTATTTGTATATTTGTATCTATTTTCTCTTCCAATTCCAATTCTGATCTCAGATATGTAATTCTAATGTATGTGTACACCCTTTTATACACATTTCTTGGATTTAAAAGGATTTGCAGATGAATTTTAGGTTCTATTTCGAATCTAGAGATTTGGATTGCTTTTTAAAGTTGAGTGTGAAATTTTACATATTTTTTATGATCTTAGATCTATTCGAATGGCATACATTTGATTTTTTGCTTAATTCCATTTTATTTTTGAACTGTAGGCTGAAATTAGTGTAGAAAACTATTACCTACATATTCTTGTTTAGACCTAATTTGAAATATGTTTACACTTAGATCTAAAAATCAGTCCTAAAGATTTTAGAATTTGAATGCTAAATATTTTATTCTAGATCTGTACTTGGTTGTAAAATATGATTTTTGGATTATTGCCCAAATTTGTGCTAGTTATAGATTTTCCATAATTTATTTTGTACGGAGAACATCCATTTTATTTTTATAAATTTATTTATTTTTCCGCTTTTGATTCAAAAAGACAACATTTGATTCAACAAGGAATAAAAAAAGGGAAGAGATGTGTAAAGTATAGATTTAATCTTCGTAGTTTACACTGTTTATTCTAAATAAAATGAAATTATCCATTCCTTGTAATTTCAAATGCAGTAAATCTTTCCTTTTGTTTTAAAACAAGTTTATGGAAATCATAGCGGAAAATCATCCTAAGGAATTAAATTCTAGCAAATTAAATATGGAAAATATATTCCAGTTACCTATTTATGACTAAAATAAATTTGGATAATAATAAGTAGTTTATACGTATCTAATGCGTTAATAAAGGAGAACATCGTTTATTCATGCGTAACGTTCGTTAGTTATTACTTAGGAAAGCGAAGAGGTAGAATTTAGAAAGGTAGTATTCCTATTAATCAGCAATAAATTAGGAACTGCCAATAATTAATAAGAAATAATGGAATGTAGCCCTAATTAATGGGAAATAATGGATGAGATTAGATTGCGGATTATAATTGGTTACTTAAAGACTGTAACTCCAACTAATAGGCAATTATTGGAAATGAATTTGGGAGTTACAATTAATAAGGACATTGGAAGAAACAGGACTGATAAAAATGGAATAAATATAAAAGGTTGGTAAATTGAAATTAGTAACGATACATGAGTTGCTTAGGAAATGTCTGTAACAACCTGTATTTTAGGTCTTCAAATTTGAATATTTGGTTTATTTAAATATTTTAATTTGAATTTAAAATATGATAAATTATACATTTTGAATTTAGATATTATTTTCGTTGAGGTATTTTTAATTTAATATGTTGGATTTCTCCATAATTTTAATTTAGAAAATAAGCAACTTTTCGTCTGACGTATTTTACGGCAAACTGGGCATTTTCGACACTTCATAGAATAAGATAACTTGTCTATTTTTTTGTGATCGAGTCACATTCTTGTGCATGGTCATATTTTTTCTATCATTCGTGGCTCGTACGCGGACGCGATTTTGTGCGATGGGGGTACCCCGAAAGCTTTTAAAACAAAATTTAAACTAATATATACACCCACGGGACATAACTACCCACTGTTTGTTTCTCTTTTTCCCTACCTTCTGCCACTGCCTTCCCTTGCTCTTTCCTTCCCCCTCACCTTAACAGCCACAAAGCCACCCTTGTTCCCCTTTTATGTGACCTTCATTTATCAATTTGGAACTTGATTGGCTTGACTATAGGGTAGGGGTTCTTTTTATATATACATATACATAATTTGACCCAATCTTCTTCTTTTCCACGTTGTTCTTCACTGTCAATTGTCTAAAACCATGAAAACAACTCCATCCCTAACTTCAAAAATCATTCCTCCCAAATCTATCAACATTTATCAAAACATTCCAACATGAATGATGTTTGTTTAGATCTATAATATTTTCAAAAATTGACGACACTCAATTTCATTGAGAATCGATCAAGTTCCAACACCGTATGTGTCGTTGGGTTCATACGGAAGTATAGGATTTTTGAGGAAGTTTTGGCACGATTCCATGAAGACAATCGATGTTTGTCGAAAACTAGGATTTTGTTTTTCGGGGATATAGGCGTTATTGTTGATGGTTTGGGGCTTCTCATGGGGAGGAGCTTCGATGTTGTCAATTTAGGATGGTCCGGTGGATGTTTGGGTAGTGCGATAGGGGAGGAGTTGCGTTTTGTTTTAGGTTTGGCTTTGGAGTGAGATTTTGATCAAGGAGGCGATTGGCGACGGTGATGGGTCTAGAGTTGTGGACTTGGTTAGCCGAGTGAGTGGGAGGGGTCGACGAAGCGGTGGCTGTCCTTGGAAGCGTATGCACGTGCACAAATTGGGTTCTAGTATGTTGATGGAAAAAAAGAGGAAGAAGGGTGGACGCCACTTTGTGTTTCAGAGTGCGTGGACTTGCTTTGGGCCGGGCTAGTTATTAGACTGGGTGAGGAAATATTAAAATGCCTTGTTTAATTATATATTTATATAACATATTAACTTTGAAATCCGGATCTTGTTCATATTAAAGTCGATTAACTCACGGATTTTTACATTGTACTCGTATTTACAAGTATAATGTTACAGTGTAATCTATTTATAGATTTGGTAGTGTGTAAAATTACGACATATTTAAACAGATTGAATTTAAATTACATGATTTTAATTAATAACGTCGTTTAAAAATTTCATACCTTAATTTTTGATGTTTATTTGGCTAAATAAAATTCTATTGAGTTAAACCAAATCGAATATGGTAATTGGATATCTGTTTAGCGGAATAAAATACCGTTCTGATAATAAAATTAATTTGACATTTGATTAGCAGAATAAGTCCCGTTCTGCTATTTTATAGATTTGGACATTTGATTATATACCGTAAATTGATATGCCACTTTAAATAGATAATATATTAACCAAGGACGGTTAAGTGTTGAATTTATTTATATAGTCGTTAATTATTATTTTAGAAACTCTTAAATTTATTTTAGAATAATTAGTTATTATTTTAATTTATTTAATTATTGTTTAAAAATGTTTTCAATTTTTATTTTAACCGTTTACTTAAAATGATTTAACTATACTTTCATTTTTAATTACAGTTATTTAATTATATTGATTTAAGTTATTTAATTATATTTATAGGTTAATTAATTATCATATTAATATTAGTTTAAATTTAATTAATTATTGTTTTAAAATTAATTAATTATTATATCAATATTATTTTGAAGTTAACTTGTTACTACAATAATAGTGTTTAAATTAATTTAATATATTATTAATGAGATTTGAGTTATAATTTTAAATGAGATTTAATTTAAATGAAAACGAAAGATGTTAAATAATAAAAATTATTATTTTAAAGTTATTTAAAATAACGTATGGTTTATCAAGGGAACCGTACTGACTTAAACAGTTTATTAAATAAGTTTATTAAAATATGAGAAGAGTTTTACAAAAGGTTTAGGATATTTACAAAATAATTTATAAATGAGTTTTAAAGATTTGAAAAGGAGAGGTGTTATAAATGAGGTTTTGTTATTTATAAAGAATGTTTATAAATAGATTGGAGATGTATAAAGGAGCTTTATAAATAGATTTGGTGGTATTTATAAAATAAAGAGATTTGGAAAGAAATGATTGATTCTTCACGACGTAATTCGAAGGGCAGGGATTCTTACATTTTACTATGGATTCACTGGGATAACGACGTAATCATTGAGTAAACTACGATCCATGATTGGTATTAAACAACACTTTCAAAAATCTAGTTTTAAGAGTTTTCAAGTTTATAAGTTTTGAAAGTGACATGGTATGTGACTATAATTATACCATCGAGATAAGTATATGGTTTTATTTTCTAAGTATCGAAAATATAGTGGTTTGTGAATATATTGATGAAAATATAGCGGTTTGTGAATATACTTATCCTATTGAGATAAGTATATGGAAGTGATTTCCAAGTATTTGAAATGTTATTTTAAATTAATGAAAGGTTAATTTAAGAGGCTTAGTGATTTCCATGGGAAAGGTAATCTTTGTTTGAATGCTTGTTGATTTGATAATTAAATAATCTACTATCAAAACTTGGCCTAAATATGTAATCCTTCTTAATTTTGGTAGGGAAATATTCTCTACTTAACACTGAAGGATTTTAATTTTAGAAATATCTAAGGGAAACACGAGAATTATATGGTAAGGTTGCCATCGGTGGTGCTATACTGTACGTATAAACTCGTTTCGTTGTTCTAGGACAAATGATAAGGAGATCCATCGACTTAAATAGTTTTGGGGTGATCCCCGCCTTTATGTATTGTCCGGTTATTTTCTAAAGATCCGATACTGAGCATTTCGGACAATCGACGATTATTTTTTGGAGCACATGGGAAGCGAAAGATTGTACTCGTAAGAGTTGACTCGAAAATCGAAACCACTTCAGAAATGTTACACAGTTCTATGGAGGAGTTTCGTAGTATATTGAGATGTTCGAATCCATATGTGATTATAAAACCCATTAGGGTATGGGAATCCGTGTGCGATTCCAAGATCTTTTTGAGATGTGGCAATTCATGTATGATTTCGAGACCCGTTGGGGCATTAGAATCCATGTGGGATTCCATGATGGAATGCCAGACGTAGCCTCATCAGCGGTAAATGATTAAACCAGAGATAGGAGGCATAGCCAGTATGGTTGGCAAACCCATAGGGTGTAGTTGGAACCTTCAAGATGTCACTTACATTTATTATGCATGCATGGGGTGATGCACTCGATCTTAGCGAGACCATATATGTTTTTCCTATGGTGCATCACTAGGGATGTATGTTGCTTTGAAGTACTTAGGGCACCTCCATAGAATTCCTACACAATTAGCGAACGTGCCTTATCGATTTTCGATTATATACCAGTATTATTGTGATGTACACTCACAAGCATCACAACTACTTGATTATTACTATTTTCACCCTTCGACATTATTAAAAAATTATTGGATTTTTGGATGTAAAATGGTTTTGGTTATCGCAAGGTAAAAACCCGTCTGTGTTATGTGCGGTGTGGTCTTACAAGATACCGTTGATTTTAAGGATTTTACAAGCTATAGTAAATAAAATTCCTTGTGATTTGAGTTTCTCACACTAGTTTTACTAGACTAATCGATGCCTTGTTTTTTATAATGCTCAGGTCAAACCGAGTATATTTCCAATTTTAGTTGGAGGTTTTAGAGGTTCAGGAGAAGAGCTGGTGGCCCAAAGACGTATTCACGTACATGGTTATTTCCACTGTATTCATTGTTGCATTTATCAACAATTATGAGGGCAAGTTGTTATAACTATCTAAGCTAAAATAGGTTAGTATACTCTGATTGATGTCTGTATATGCATATATTACAGTTTGGTTTTTGTGTAATGGTTTATTGTATATTATAGATTAATCGTTCCACTGTGAGATTTTGTGTTGTTTAGTTTGTTCTTGTCTTCTTTCTTCTATTTTTCCTTAACTATCCACCTTTCCATTCAATTTGAATGTGTGATGTATGGTTTATTGATCGCTTAAACTAGCGGAAAAGTGGGTTGTTATAATGTCTGTTAGGATTTTATGGACAAATTGACATTTATGAGCATTAAAAGGGGATTTATGGGTTGCTAAGTATTTGAGGTGAATCTTATTGCCTTAAATAAAAAGGAAATTAATAAGCTAAGTCCAATTTCTACCTAAGATAATATAAGTAAAGACCTAGGATGGTTAATTAGACTTAGCAGGTTAGTGATGCGAGGTCGGTAGTGTCACTCGATGGAAAACTGCTCTTCATTTTGAGGCTACCAACATTCGGGTGCACTTACTATTGATGTGAGATATCACCAATCCTAGGACTCGTGACAACATGAGAGATTGGACCTGCTTTCTTAATTGAAAAGTATTAAACTGGTCAAATTTAGAATTAGGCATGGTACAGGATACCTTCATAGGGGTTCGCTTCTGATTTGAGATATTAAGTGGCTGAAGGGTCTGCATCTCTCCTAAAAGGAATTATTAAGTAACCTAGTGAGATTCCAAATAAATAAGGATGTCTCTAAAAGGATTTACTTCAGTGTTGAGGTATTAAGTGACCATTTTATGGTCCACCTCCCTATCGAAAGAAATAACCAAATGAGATTTCATATTTATAATTAAGAGTGATAGTGGATATCCGAGGAAGCTTTCACTTTGGCTTCAGGTATTAAGTGACTGATCTAAGGGTTCACCTCTATCTCGAAAAGAATTATTAAGTGTCTAGTGAGATTCCAAGTGATGTCAGCTAGATAGTACCAGCGAGGAGTCCCAGGGTTAGGTAATAAATGATAAATGCTTACTAATAAATAGGTGTTAAATGGTCAGGGGTCTTCCTAGTCCTTATTAATGAGGTATTAAGTGGCATGGGTAAAGTCTCTCACATTGCTAAGGCCATAATAACGATAGTACCAGTGAGGAGTCCCGGATAGGTATTAAATAATGGGAGCTACCTAGAATATAGGTATTAGATGATTACAACTCTACCTAGTTCTTTCTAAAGGTATTAAGTGGCTTGGGTACCATCTCTTATATGGCTACGATTTTATTGGTGATAGATGCAGTAATAGTTGGAGTGACCCTCTCTTCATTATGACCCACTAGATAGACTCTAGTTTATAGATTTTCCAGTCATTAAAACGTTGTTTTACGCCCCTCCTCATTACAACCCATATGATAGATTTTAGAGAAATAGATCACTAGAGCTAGATGTGCTTTGTTGTTGGAGAAGTCTTCTTTTCTCTCATGCTCTGTGCCGATGTGACAATCTGCTATCCAAAGAGTACCATTAATTCCAAGGTAGTAGTCATAGTCAACATTCTCATCCTTTTATTATCTCCGCTATGAGTTTAGATTTCTATCAACCTATGATAATGCTCATGCTAATTTGCAGGTATCAAATCCAACGGTCTATGCTTTAATGAACTTGGGTTTAGATTTTTATCAAGATTTAGCCCATTAAGGTATGGGTTGTTACACATACCCCATCACAAATTAATTCATTCCATCTTCATCCTCTCTTCTTCTTACTTAAGGTCTTTAATGGCCTCTTCTTCTCTAAAAAAAATAAGGCAAAATTATAGCAAATAAAAAAATTATATACAAGTTATTCCGCTTCCAGAATGTTGCCAAACTCCTCCTCTTCTCCTCTATAATGCATGGCTCACCCTATCCACCACTCAAGGCCAAGTAACCACCACCCAAACACCAATGCGGAATGTTGTTAAGGTCAGGGAGCAAGTTTATAAAATTTTAGAATGGAGAAAGTGGAAAGAAGTGCCGTCGAAGTTCCGTTAGAATAATTTCAAGGACTTTAAATGGGAAAGCTATAATAGTGAGAACATATCTAACTTTAGTTTCATTAAGTCTTAAATTGATTTAAATGATGACATGCATGATTAATTTGTTAACTAAAATATTTGGATAAATATTGGTTGATTTGATTGGTTGATAACTTGGTTGTGATTGGTGATAACTTGGTTGTGATAAAAAGTTATTATAACTATTGATGTGAAAATCATATCCAATGAAATATTAATGATTACTTTAAATATCTGAAGTTAATTCATGAAAAATAATCAATATTATACTCTGAAATAATATGTTTATGTGGACTGTTAAGCCTCTTTAATTTATAAATCAAGAAAGCATCATTTTATAAAGATTGGAATTTGGTATCGAAATAAAAGAAATTGGAAAGAAGGTGTTTTGAAATTATTTTTAAAGTAATTTTGTAATTTGATTTTGAAAAATAATGGTTTTAAAAGATGAAAACGATATGAAAATATCATATGAATTATATAAAAGAATTGTAAATGGAAAAATAGAAAATTGAATATTTAATGATATAATATTATAATATTTAGAAACAAAGTGAAAATGGATTTTAGAATCAGTTAAAATAGTAAAATATGGGTTTAAAATGTTATGTAAAAGTTTTAAAAGTGTTTCGGCAAAGTTCGGTGAAGTCTGAAAAATTGAGTGCAAATGAGCTCGCCGCGTAGCGGCATTTCACGATTTCATGCCATGAAAATTTAAATCAATATACAGAATGAAATATAAGTTGGAATTTATTGAAATAAGAATTTTCCAAACCCATATAACTATAGTTTTCAAATGAAAGAGAAAATCAAGATTTCATTTACTGAAGTTTGAGATATGTCCAAATCAAGTTTTCAAAATCGTCGCGTTTTGGCAGTTCGTAAAATATTTTTTTATGCTCTTTAAAAATGAATATTTTTAATCTTTAAAAACATGAAATAAATTCCATAAATATGTTTAAATGTTTTAAAAGGGATTTGAGCTATAAAAATACTATTGCTTTATGTGGAGTCCGCAAAGAAAGGAAAAGGCCACTAGTTCCTTATCAAATCCAATTCCAATACGAGCTTTACGATTTTGATTGTATTCCCAAAACCGCCTTACTACCTTGCAAACATTTCAGCTGCCCCTATACCATATACTCTATTGACTTGTTTAGGTAATGGTACTTTCTTTGCATATACATTTATTTGAAAAAGTGTTTTCAAACCAATGCCACTAAAGATAATATCAAAATGTTTCGATATAAAGTATTTTGGTTATCGTATGGTAAAAACCCATCCATGCTTATATGTGGCATGTCTTACAAGATACCCTTTCTTTTTTAAAAGATTTTGTTTAGGCATCAATTGGATCTATGACACTATCATATATATTTATAATTTGTGTTTCTCACACTGGTTTTCCAAGCCTGATCCGGGTATGTTTAATAGTCGAGTCAGATCCGAGTAGTTTTAAGGATTAGCTAAAGACTCTTGGAGTTTTCAAAGGAGAGCTAGAGACCTTCATCAACGTATGGATGTAGTTTACTTTTCCGTTGTGTTTATTGTTTTAGCATTTGTAAGGATAGGTTTTTATAACTGTTCAAGAAGATCTTAGGTTAGACTCTGATATATATATTGTTAAATTTTCTGCTGTAAAGATTGTTGATATTATAAATTATTTTATTCATGTGAGATTCTATTCCGTCTTTATCTTTTTACCCTTAACAACAGGTTTACCGGCACTTAAATGCTCGGCATGCAATACAGTAGGTATATTAGCATTGATTTTCGAGGGTTGAAAATCCCATTCCTTACATGTTAAATCAACTTATTTCTATAAGGATATTTATGTAAGGGTAAGTACATATGTTAAAGTTGATTTCATCAAGAGCACTATTTACGAAATCATAAAAAGATATTTATTAACATTAAACCCCGACATATCCTAAATCAAAGATTTGATAGGTTATGTGAGTCAAGATGGTTCACGTAAAATTTGATCGCCTCAAAGGTGTTTGGGAATGAAAAATAGTGTTTGACTAATTTATATTACGAACATAAGTTTCGTAAACTCAAAAATGAATTAGTTTTCAGTATTGGATACAATCCAAACACTCTAATGTGGAAACCGATTAATCAAGATGAAAATAAATTAATCAAACATAAAACAGATACAAATCATTAGAATGTATAACAAAAATTATTAAACATTAAAAATAAATAATGAGTTTCATATCAATGTCGAGAGAAAAATCGTTAGTAGTAACAATTTCCTTACTTGCCATTAAGGCATGAAGAGTATAGACTCTACCATACGGCAAAATGCTTAGAATAGATTTCAAGTACATCATCAAAATACTATTTTGATCATTGTACCTAAAGGGATATAATCCATCGGTCGTGGGTGTGTCTTTAAAAGGAAGACCGATGCAGTTGGAATATAGTAAGCAACATTGCTGAGAATAATGTTTTAGAATTTCAATTGTTTAAATCAGTGTAATGGATCTGCCAGTCAACATACTTAAGTTAATTTGGATTCCACTCATAAAATAATCTCCTAATATGACTGTAGGTACATCTTTGTGGGAACAGAAATTCTAAATAATGATTTAGAATAGACTATAAAAATGATGACCAAATGTCACGACGTCACTGGGAGCAATGATAGAGTTTGTAAGAGTTGGATAAGATCCCATGACCGCTATGATAGTATTGTTCGACAAGTGCAAGAGTTGAGAAAATACTTTGATAAAGAATTCAAATAGATTGACTTTTAGTCAGGGTGCAGAGGAAGCATGTTTCTATAAGAAAGAATATTAAGGATACTATGATATATCTAATACAAGTAAGATAACATAATCCCAATTGTTAACAATGCACTCATTTTAAAATCTTTTTTAGTTTGGATGCCAATGTAGGATTTGAAAATGAAATATTTTATAATAATATTAAAGAATGTTGAGAATCTCCCAAACAATATAAATAGACACCATATTAAAATATTTAATATGGAGCATATGAGATGAATAACTTATGCATTGGCAAATGTAATTTCATTTATGTTATACTGTGTACTATTGCATTTCACTTGTGTACTTGGTACATTGAGCGACTATTAAATCCAAATTAATATTGCTAATTGGTATTTATGAGTATTCTCAAGTATTATGAAATGCTAAAGAGTTGTTTATGGAAATAACGAATTCCCTATGAAGGAGTCTTCGGACTCGAACTTCATAAATGATATCGAATGTAGTATGTCAATCCTAACTTCATATTCAACCTTACTTAATTGTTTTAAGTTGGAAATGCTCCAAACGAGAGGTGGTGGCTGATTTATCGAAAAGGCTAAGTACACTATCTTAAATAATGCCGCAATAAGGGTGGTATAATTATAAATGCACAAATTTATAATTAGGTTAGGGCTGACGCCAAATGTTGAGAATCCAACATTTTTCTTTGTGAAAACAATGTTGCGGTAAAGTTCTTGAAAGAACCTAGGGCTCATAAGATGTCTAGACACCTACTCTAAAAGTTCCACATGATAAAGGCATTTTAACAATGATAGGGAGATGTTGGCTAACGAGGAGATAGTAATACAATATAGCATATCCATTCACTAAGGACTAGATTGATCAATTCAGAGTTGATCAAAGGAATGAGATTAAGATTCCATAATTGACACCAAGTACAAGTGGGAGATCGAAAGAGTTAGTGGTACGACCTAAGGGAAATTATGTAATTTGTTACATATATCTAACTTTGTAATCGTTCTTGCTCGTAATAAAAGCAAATGATTTCTATTATATTTTTTGTTATATCATGATATAATTAATTAAGTAATTAATTTAAAGTATATTGATAAGAAAATCTTAAAGAAATATTTATACATTTGTAGTTGCAAATAGTTGCGATCGCGAGTAATTAATCACAGAATAAAATAACATTTTATTTTAAATATTCCTGGTCCAGATGTTTCGAGAAATAATATTGATACATCAGTTGAGGCTATAGTATGTAATGCTCTCCAAATGTTAGACGTGTATTAATCATGGCCGATGGGGGTGCCAATGGGTTACGTAAACGTACTTATTGGATAATAAATGAATCGCCCGAAAATTTTCTATTGGTTAATAACACCTAGGTCAAACAATAAATCTCAAGGTGATGATGCTACACGGTTCCCTTCTATTGGGAATACCATGGAGCTTCAATGTAAATATCGTACTTTGATTATAGTTAAATCATGGCATGACAATCAATAGAGCGACTATAGTGGGTCTGAATAGAAGCATTGGGAGTGAAACACTATTCAATAGAGAATTTGTTTCCTTGGTTATATAAGGTTAGTATCATGGTCAATTATAGTCAACTCAGAGTCAAAATCTATGGCCTGAGTAGTACGGTTAATAATAAATTTTTTATTAAACCAAAGACTTTGTTTTTGGAGAAATCGTGTTGAATGTGGATAATATTTGTTACACTCCACCTTTATGCCCATACTATTCAACAGTGTTACATAGTAACACTGTCAAATAAGACAAGAAATGAGCTATATGGGGTACACACGTGAACATTCTCTTGGATTAACACTAGTACGTATTTAAATAATGAATAATTGACTCAACTATACCTACATAGTATTAGTAAAAATCAATAAATACGTATGCCTCAAGACGAAACAATAAATTGTATACAACACACCATAGAGAACACGGAGTCAGAATCACCGCAATAGCATATAATAGCATAAAAATGGTGCCACGAATCTGGGGCACAACCCCACGATCAAGCCGCTAGGGTGGATGCTGGCCAATTTGGTTCACTTACGAAACATAAAGGGAGCCAGACAAAGGTAGATAGACATATAATGTACACAAATTATGTGGCTAACATGTAGCCTCCATATGTGCTTACCGCATCGACCCACACACACCCACATACCCTGAATGAGTGTCATCTATGAGCAAAGAATAACTGTAACAATCACTCATACCACCGAGTGTTACTAGTCCATTTATTCAGTGCTCACATCAAGCTCGCACCATGGATATTCTATATAATCAGTCAAAAGAATAACCGAAAAAGTGTTATCGCTCATACAAAATGGTGTCCCTAATCTGTTTATTCGGATTTCTTATCACACAGAATAGAAATACAGTAAAATCATATCAAAAATGTCATCACCATATCTGTAGGATCGATTTCATCATGGGGTTTGAATAGGGTGATGCTATTAATTATAAAAATTTAATGCATAAGTTTATAAAAAATTATTTCAACACAGATATATCAAAACTATAGCAGCATAGATAATAGCAGAATAATAAATGCAGAAATAGAACGAAACAGAATTTACCTAGCTTCGGCAAAACCCTACCTACATGCTGCCCCCAAGGTTTCTACTAGAAATTAAGCAGTCAGACGCTTATACACGTAAACTCGCGACACCCGTTATCGACTAGCCTTAACTCTACGCTCAAAACCCTGCCACAGCACAGCCACTGAGTTGCGAATTCTTGATCTACACCATTGTAGTTCGTCCTCTAGTCACACGACTAGAAACTACACAATTTAAAAAAAAAAAATTAAAACCAAATTAAGCACAAAACCCTAATTAAATATTAAGCCCAAATATAACTTATAGAAGTCGTCCCAAACTTATGTTAAGTGAAAACATCATCCCTTTATTCTTTTATCGGCCCGCTTCCTTGTATCCTTTCCTCTGTCGTTCATTCCTCTGTGCGAAATTAGGGCTTGCGAAAACTGAAGGCGCCGCTTGAATTTTGAAGTTTCGATTCCTCTCTTCTCTCTATCGATCGCTTTCGGCTACTTCAATTCAATCGAGTTCAAATTAAAATTGGTATGTTATTTTTTTTATGCTTTTCTGGTTGATTGCTTGAACTCGATCGATGATTCAAGTTATTGGTTTATTTTTCTCAGTTTTTCTCAAACTCGAATGATTAATTTGCCGATGATGATAGGGTTTGTATAGGGTTTAATCCCCTATAATTTCGTTCGTATGTTTTTTTTTGAGTTCGTCAATTTCTTTGTTCTGGCCGTTCGCTTTTGTTCCGATGCTGGTGATTTTGATTGAATGTATGAGATGATATCTGACTTGTTCAATTCGTATAATTTTGTTTCTTGATTGACACGGTGTTGATTTCTTTTCGTGGCCACCGCAACTTGTTTGATTTCTGACTTGGTTCGTTCTTTTTGCCTTGGTCATCACGGCGTTGATTTGCTGGTGACTTCGGTGATGATATTTTGACTTGTTTGTTACAGCTATGACTTGATTTTGGAACTGCTATTTCATTTGACTTCGGTCATTTATGAAAATTCTTTCTTGTGTTTGTCTCAGCTTGTACTTGCGCATTTGCATCATATATATGTGTGTGTGTGTGTGTGTGTGTGTGTGTGTTAGCTTTGGATTTGGTCACTTGATCATCTCTATTGATTGCCCTGTTGTATTTTCAACCTGATGCCGAACTTGCTTGATCATTGACACCACTTCATCGATTTGTTACTGCATTTGTTGTCATATTGTATTTGCACTTTTAATGTGGTCTGCATTGCTGTCACTGTTATGTTGAAGCCACCTTTGATGTCGTGGCATTCATACTTTACTGTCGTGTAAACTTGTTGTCTTCGCTTGTTCCACATGAGCCCATTTGCATTGTGTTGTCTGGTCTTCATGTATATATCTATGCAGCCTTCTCTAGCTTGATGTCTTGGCTACTGCATATTTGATGTGTGTCATTCGCTTGTTGTTCACTAGCTTGGTCGTGTAGTCTGCATTGCACTGGAGATTCATTTGAGTCGTGTTGTTGTCTTCATTGTTGACTGTTGCATTGCTCCATGTATTCGTGTAGTCTGGTCTGGTCATCATGTTCGCTTGGTGGCATTTGGTCCAGACATGTGTACATCACTGACTGGTCTGGTTAATTTGCTTGTTTCTATACATGTCAATATGCTCTGTATATTACTATGTTGAAGTCACTGTTGCGTTGCTTCGAGTCAGTTTGCATTGTTTAACTTGATAGCCCCGAGCTCTGCCTTCACTGCAACCATATGTATGCCTTGGGTCTGGTCTTTGATGTTGAGACTGTGCCATTGTTTCTGTACATTCATGTTGTCCAGTTTTGTTCATTGTATTCAATCATGTGTGTTGTCTGCATATCAACTTGAGTTATTCCCGGTGCAGTATGACCTTTGGTATTTGTTCGATATACAAGTCTAGTTGTTTGGGTTCATATGCACTTGAGTTTTGTATATTTGTGACTGTAGTTGATTAATTGCTTTGAGTCATTTGTGCATGCTCTCTGGTGTCTTTATTTTGATATTGCAGTTTGGTCTTGGTCGAGTTGATAGCTGGATTTGATTCACTTGTTTACATTGAGTTTGAGTTGCTTCCGACCGTTATTGCATTTGTTCATTTGGATTTTTGGTCAAGGCTTGTTTTAGTTGTCTTGACCATTTTCATGAACTTGCACCTGTGTTGAATCTAGCTTATAGCTCGGGTTTGACCTTGTGCTCGTGTCGTGACTTTATTTATATTGCACTTGAGTTGAACCCGGCTTTTCATTTGGGTTTGACCTGTGCTCACCTGTCCCTATAATTTTACCAAGTGTATATATCGGTGTGCACGACATTGTGGCATGTACATTGATACACTGTGCATGTCACAAGCTATTCGTGTATGATGAATTCAAATTTAAATGATGACGAACAACCCAAATAACTGAGGCAAATATTATTTTCAAAATCCACATTTTATTTCATACTGCAAAAAAATTTCCTTTTCAATTTTACTGCGTCAATATTTATTTTTGTAGATTACTCAGATGCTGGATTCAGTCTGGAATAAACTTAAATATAAATACGAGTGAATGAGCGATATGTAGTGAGGTGTATTTGTAAATTAGAAATTGTGATGTAATCGAAATTGTATTGTCATTGGATTTGTATATATATAGTGAGAGTTTAAGTTTGTACTATTCAAAATTGTGATAAATATTTGTTTGAACAAAATATCTGTTTGAATTTAAAATTATTTTTTAAAATCTGCTACCACTAACAACCATGGACTTATAAAAACAAATAGGTCATAAAAATCTTTTATCGTGTATGTGTGGTGGCGGGCTAAGGAACTACAATAGTGTTACTTGGATTCTAGCTGTTCCAAGAACACAACGGACGATAAATCAAAGTTTCTTAGCCTAGTATAAAGGTGACAGAGTCACAATGGGTAACAACGAAAAATTATCGTGTAAAACAGGTAATAGTATATATTGAACGATATAATAAATGTGATAATATGCACCGTAATCTGAATTAAATCAGCCAGTAATGAGATAATGAAAAGAATGTTGATAATGATTCTGACTTTTTCAAAATTGTTGGCCAATTATATTCTTATGACCATGAACACTATAAAAATTCTAGAGTCTTTGAACTACTTCATATAGATTAATTTGGATTAATGATAGCTTTTTATTGGTTGATGATAATACATTTAGTTATTTTACCGTCGACTCTATATTCTCAGTTTTTTGTTTATTTACACGGCTTCAATTAAAATTGAAAAGAATTTCATTTAAAAAGGTCTTCAAGAATTTGTTACACACTTCACGATCTGGTCTATAGCATCCAACTAATGATAATCTCGAGTGAATGAAAATTTCAGATGCAGATTACACTGGTAATCTAGTTGATAGAAAAATTACTATTAAAATATGATTTATGTTGAGACATTTAGTAATTGCATCATTTTTTAAAGAAAATATTTGCATATTTTTCACTTCAAATAATTTTCAAATTGCAGACATTTTTTAATAAAACCCCTTCTAGAAAATCATTTTTGACCTTATTTCAGTTTAGTCATTTTGGAAAATTTGGTTTTATAATTATTTTTGGATTTGATTTTAAATAATTACATTGACTAATCTGAATCCCTACTAATTATCGAAAAGATAAATAGTGTTTGAAAAAGTGACGAGTGTCGACATTAATCATATATTATAATTTGAGACGGTATATTTAGTAAATTTATTTAGAAATTTAAACAAGAGTTATAAACACTTTTTTTTGGTAAAAATTCCATGTTCATTTCTGTTTCTATCATTTTCTATTGACCATCATTCATCATAATTAAATATATGGTTTGTCAATATGTGGTACTTTAAACAGGAATCATTCGTTTTTCATTTTATTTTATTTTTAAAAAAAATCCAAAGTATTCACTCTCATTTAAAAGTCCTCACGGTTATGCAGGGTAAATTACTTGGAATTTCTGAATATGTTCTTCCATGCTCATTTAAAAGTCCTCACGGTTATGCATGTATGGAACGCATATCAAAATTGATTTGTTAAATAGACAAATTGATTCTAATCCCATTTAAAAGTCCTCACGGTTATGCGTGGTTAGAAGGTACTTGAATTCATTTTTTATAAAAAAATTGGAACACTACTAATATCATTTAAAAGTCCTAACGGTTATGCATGGTTAGTAGATATTCAAATTCCTGATATAAATATACCACAAATAGACGCAACTGTATGGTTTTATGTGATGACATCATCCATATCAATCTAAAGTGGAATATGCATCAAACAGAGTATTTATGATTTTTGTTTGATTTTTTACTGAAATTTAATATTTATATTTGATTGAGTTTTAATTTTGTATTAATGTCTATCACTTTATCTCTATTTTTCTAACACTGTTATTCTTTTGCTGTTAACAAAAAGGAGAGAAAAGTTAAGATTTTGTCAAATAAAAGCAAGTAAAGGTCAAATATATTCTATTTGCATCTAGGCTCATTTGCATATTTTTAATTGTATGCATATATGAAAGGGGAGCTTTGTGTAGAGAGGAAGCATTCAAATAGGGGGAGCAAATTGAATGATCAAATATATTTAACAAATTAAAAATCTTAAATATATGTTTGTTATCACCAAAAGGGGGGATTGTTGAATATGCGAGTATATGATTTTTGTTTGATGATAATAAATATATATGTATATATATATATATATTCATTTAAATGTATTTGTTAATGTGCTATTTTATTTTTCACATAATTAAATAAATATTTGCTGAATAAAATAAATAACACAATATTTAAATTCAAACAGATATTTTATTCAAACAAATATTTATTACAATTTTGAATAGTACAAATTTGAACACTCACTATATATGTAACGTCCCGAAAATTTTCGACTTTCGAAAATTCAACATCGATACTCACTTTATCGACTGCCGAGAAATCGAAGGCCGGAAACCTGAAATGTTATGGTTTAAGAAAAGGAAAGAGGTAGAAGAAGAGATAAGAAGATAGAAAATAGATGGAAAATAGGGAGAAAAGAAAGTAGAAAATAGAACGGAACAGAAAAACAACAGAACTACATCAGAATCTCACAATTCGCAGCGGAACAACATATAATAAATAAATGAATAATCTTTAAACAAAGAACTATATCAGTTATTACATTACATTACATTTCATTTCATTATATCATCAGAGTGTACAACAACAACAACAAACAGTGCAGCGGAAAAAGAAATACTATATAAACTAGTAATACGCCATGCCATCCAGCTTGCCTCCAGCAATTCCAGAATATCCAGAATATCCTGATAAACCTAACTCTTGACTGCCTGTGTGGAAATTGGTGGGCACCTAGAGTTTAGGAAGGAAAACAATAAACTCCAAGTCAGTCATGTGACTGGTGTGAGAACTCAAAACAGTTTATTTAACTTTAAAATCAAAATAGAGAGATATTTTTTTAATTCAATTCGCAATGCTTTTAAAAATGAGACTACCATAAGACCTCCCGCCACACACACAATGCAAACGCAGACTTGGAGGAGATTTCTCCTTATGATAGTCAAAGATGCTTGATACGCATTAAAAGAACATTTCATATTATTATTAGTGCATAGTGTAGGAAAAAATCATTTCGAAAGTAGAATATAAATCTTAGCCAGCATAGGTACCATTATATTATGCCTACTAATAGCTACCATATTAGATGGCAGGTTCTACAACTAATACCGTACAAGTCTCGTATTGTTTCTTTGGATTTCCAACGAATGATCAGGCCAAGAAACTTCCCATTGCCACATGAGAATGCCTCTGGATGGACATCCCCGAGAACCAAACCGGATCTCTACCAACACAAGGCCGGGTTACCCCTAACTGAGTAACAACTGACCGAATATGCCATCCCCCGGTCCTTTGGGACCTTTCAACCGAGCGCTCGCAATCAATTCACACAATCATAAAGTGTTTTCAACATGAGTAAGTATCTGGGCTCCATACCATGATACCACCCTTTTCCAGAAGGAAATGCACACATCCTAAAGGGCGCTACCCCTCATAACCTTGCTGCATCTTTCCTGTTTTGACCATTCACGGGGTGTGAGGCTTGACGAAGTCACGTCCACAAAAACATACTTTATACAAAAGCCATGCTTTGGGTCAACAAATGATCATAGAAATGATCACAAAGATAGACGATCAAATAAACGATCCTATCACAAATAATCAACACAATGATCATTTACAGCAACACTCAGCATGTCACATTACCAAATTGGGAATATATCGCTGATAACCTTCAACTACATAACCTCTGAGCTCGTACGTCTCAGAGAAGGGTGTTAAGCTAAAAGAAAAAATTCTCCGCCACCAACAGAAATATATTTGAAAGAAATCTGCTTTATATCTCAATTTGTAATGTCAGACATACAATCCATACAAGTCTGTTCCGGGCTCGAACAAAACCGAAGGCACTTACAAAGAAATCCTTGCAATCCGGATATTCACAATCCTGATCGGATTTCCCATCACATATGGAGAACTCAATACCGGAGCAACTCGGTGCAGAGTCAATCGACAGGTCATCCTATCGCTTTCGCAAATACCGGGTCTTCAACACCGATCTTCAAATGCAATTCACAAAGACATATCACATATTCGGAATGGGTTATACGACCCCATGGTCCTTTCCCGGTTAACCCGAATAGTGAGCGCTTATTCAAATATAAGTGTGGCATTCAAATTCAAACAAATCACATCAAATACCCATTCAAAGGGAAATATTGATAGTCAGTTATTGAACTATCAATGGATAAGCACACATCACCAGTTTCCAAATAATTTTCCAAATTATTTATTTTCCAAAATATCTTCACAGGATATAAAATTTTCATACTTCAAAAATAAATCAATATTTATTTTTAACCAAATTCTCCTTTCCTTTTATAAATTCCATAGTGAATTTATATTCCAAAATATCCATGCATATACGATTTCAATTATTCATTTCAATATTCCTTTTCAATTTATCTTCAAAAAGATAAATTCTCAAAATATTCACTTTACATTGGAAAACATTTCCATACTTATTTAATAAGTAATTCACAAATTTTATTTATTTTCAACACTTGGAAAATATTCAATATACTTAAATCGAAATTAAGTATATATTTCATTCTTTAAGGAAAATCATGCTCTTAAACATATTTATTTGGGCCAAAACGAATGTTACGTAAAACATCGTTACGACAACCCAAAATCACTAGTATAGAGATTCAAAATTAAAATAGATATATAAATCCCAATACTATACAAAACATTTCCTTTCGGAAATCATTTACTATAACAACAGTGTTATAGTCCACCATTTCCTTTTATTTCTCGAAAACATCTATTTCAACAATAAATGTTGAAATCTATGATTTCGAATCTCAACGCATTTTAAAACATCGTTAGATCGTTTTAATTCTATTTAAAACATCAAATCTAAACATTTTCTTTAACATATTATTCACTATTCAAAAACGTGAATATACTACGTTAACCAATTTCATCATTTCTATTCATTTTATTTTAAAGTATTATTCACAGTCAAAAACGTGAATATAACTCCATTAATAGGTTTCAGCAATTTACTTATCAAAATAAGTCGTTTATGAATTTATAAGACAACGTTTATAAATTCCATTTCTGTTTATTTTATAACATCTTTCTTTATAAATTTTCTTTATTAGCCTATTCACTTTATATCTCAATTATGAAACAAAAGTCCATATTATAAGTTAAATACTTATAAAACGATTATTTTACAAAATCGTTCTTTTAAGACTTTCTAAATTACAAATCTTATAACTTATAAGATTCATTTATTTATCCAAGACTTATTCTTCAAATAACTTCACAAAATTTACAAATCTTACTATTTATAAATTTCATTTATAACTTCACCATTTATAATTTTATAAATTCCATTCACTCCTGCAATCCATTTTCACTTCATTCATATACTTATAAAAACTTGTTTTATAATTCAAATGTTTTAATTTATAAATATCAATTTATAAATCCTTTATAAAATCAATTTATACTATTATTTTAAAACATCTTTAATCTCCTTTATAATTTCATCATTCTCTTGATTTATAAAATAATCAAATTTTATAAATCCTATTTTTAAACTTTTTATAATAATTCAAAAATCCAATTTAAACTATTTTATAAAAACATTAACCCATATTTCTCAAAAATCAATCTTTATAACTTTTAAAAGTATAACGTTTATTTATTTATAATGGATCAAATCCAAAAATATTTTATAACTTATACTTTCAAAAATCACTTTAAAAACATTTTAAAATCCCAAAATTTGGTTCAATGATGCTACACACCAATTAGTCAATCACGACTACAACGATATCATATATCGATATGAAAATCAATGAATATCAAAATATCCATAATCAAATAAATACTGTTGAGGAATCCAGTTGGATCCCTCCAACCTGTTTTCCTGCATCCACAAACATTAGCACAATACCAATTTCGCTCCAGTACGAAATTATCGCGGTATATGGGATTTAAAATATTATCCGCTTAATAGACGGCGCAATAGGGTCTCATCCGCTAAAAAATGCGGGGAAATCAACAACTGCAATATATACATATGCCAATATATATATATTGCTATTATATATAATACCAATTTCACTGTTTATGAAATATTCGCGGCATATGTTTTTAATAAATAACATCCGCTTACTAACGGCGTATAATGTCTATTTTAACAATCCATAGATAACAATCATCATTCAAACCTGCATTCAAATATTTTAAATCTAACTATTTAAAATAAAATCGAAACTGATTCGATTGAGTGAGAAGTTCTCACCTTGATTTCAATTTCGTTTTAGCGATTTATTTCGAATAAAATTAAACGGACGTTTAATTTTACCCAAAATTCTCACTAACTCCAAACGACTCCAATCCAATTTTATCGCGTAGTGCTCGCCCATACGATTCCAACGCAAAAAATCTCGTCCGAAAAGGACCTCGTACGAAAGAGATATCGCAGTTTAAAGTTTGAACAATTATAATATAAACAAATTACAAATTTTCTTTATAAATTTCATAACCTAAATCTACAGCCGTCCATCCATCATCCTAGCAATCTGAACCGTGCACATGTTCTCCCCCATCTCCCTCTCGTACGCGTTTTAACGCAGAAACCCATGTCTCGTGCTCCAAAATTCAAGGCCGCACCCACAAACTCCTTCGTGACGTTGATCAGAGCCCCCCACCGCGTGCGCCTCGCCCATAGCCACCACCGGCCCCAATGATGTGACACTCGGTCCTTCCTTAAGCCCGAATTTTGAGGGTGAACGGCCGAGCTCCACGCTCCATTTCCCGATGATCCACCACATAAATTTTGATCACAGCCGTTGATTTCCAAGATCTCGTCGAGCCTTACGTTTTCCCAATTGAACGTTGTTGAAAATAACGCATGGATTTAGAAAAATCTAGGGGAGAAGCTAAGGAGATTTCGGTCATTGATTCCATTAACTGGCGGCTAGGGTTTCTAACCTAATTTTTTTTTTATTTGTGAGGGTTGTTGGTCTATTTATAGGAAAAAAATCGAACACTATTCATTTCGATTTTCCAAACTCCAATTTACGCGCCGAAACTGACATTCCTAAGGTTTATCCCGCGTTCCGGACACAATGGAACCGGTTTCAAAAGCTAATTCGGACATCTGTGCGAGTTATGGCAATAAACGTTCAATTTAAATTAAACCGATTTAAACGATTTTCTAGACGTTTTAATTTGTATCGGACAAACCGTAAATCCAATTGACACGAAATTTGAAACCTTACAATAATATCACATTACGGATCCGATGAAACTGGTTTCGTCGAAATCCGAGACTTTTTGAAAAATGGCTAATTTAACTCGCCAAATTAATATTAAAACAATTTCGATGCGTTTCGAGCTGCCACGCTCAAACGATAGCTCCGATTGACACGAAAATTGAAATCCGATAATAACTAACTATTACGGATCAAATGGAACTAGTTTTGTTCAATTCCGAGACTGTTCAAAAATTGACTATTTTCACTAGTCGATTAAATATTAAAATATTCAATTTTCACAAATTAACTTTTAAATCGATTTTAAAAGTTCTAAAATATCATTCTAACTTCAATATGATAAAATAAAATTTTACAAATCATTTTCAATCATATTTAACCCAATTTTCAATTATTTCCATAATTTCACATATTAAATTATCGATTTAATTATCCAATTAAATCCAATTATTCGAAATAAAATTAATTCGACTTATAAATTCACTTATTAATATTTAAAATAAATTAAATATTCAAATTTTTAATTACTAAAAATCCTGGGTCGTTACAATCTTCCCCCCTTAAAAGAATTTCGTCCTCGAAATTATTAAGTAAGAAAAGTTACAGAATCTATTAACTTTCCAAAAATTCATAGTTAAATTTCTTACAAAACTTTACTAAGTCTTCAAATCATACTTAGTTATCTTTTCAAAAACAACTACTATTGTTTTACTTTCAACTCCAAATCAAAGTTAAAATTTTCCAAAATTTTCTAATTTTCTCAAAATTTTTCTAACGCCTTAAATTTTCAGAAAAATTCGCCATAGTCTCCTTTGCGCGGCTCGATCCGAAAAAAAAATGACAGTATATATATCACAAATATACATCTCATCAAGTAATGAGGCATCCCGAAGGGAAAAAGTATAAAAGTACGATATGTAATCCGAGATATGTACCTTATATTTTATTAGCGAGCATATACGGCTAATATAGCGCGAAAGCGAGCTCCAAATGCGAAGCAAACGCGATCCGCACCTACTAAACACTCAACAAACAACATGAGAACATGCATATATGAAAATAGTATCGATATACAACATATAGTAACATAATAACTATATATGTCAACATAGCAATTGAAACAAAAGCAATATATTCAACCATCAACCAACTAACATCCATAACCAATAAATATTCATTCATATTCTCATTTATATTCAATGAATTGGGTTTTCAACTTAATCATATTTGATTCATTAACAGTGGATGTTTTTACTAACATTCATTTTCAATTAGTTTATATTCACTAATTCATAAGTTTCACTTCTTATATATATAAGTTTATTTCACAATTGTAAATCACTTTAATTATAATTCAATTCTTATAATTCTTTTTGCTTACACAATTATTCTTTTATTTAGGTTATTCAAACATCTAAACAATCAACTTATATACTTTAATAATTCTGAAAAATTATTTTCCTTATATATAAACATATACTCAAGGTAAAATTATTTCATTTACCCAATTTAAAACAATATCGTGTCGGTTTATCTTGTTTAAGAGTTTAGAAACCCCTTTCTACGATAGTTAGCTAGACTACATCGACCGAAATCTATAAACAATCAACCGATAAGTCAACACAATACAAAACAATTTATATTCACTAACAAATACGCTCTCATAGCTATTATTACACTCAAACTCATTCTAGAGTACTACTGACTCTATCTCTAATGAGTAATACCCAACAGAACCATGGTTGTCGCTTAACCATATGCTCCGATACCAAATGTAACGTCCCGAAAATTTTCGACTTTCGAAAATTCAATATCGATACTCACTTTATCGACTGCCGAGAAATCGAAGGCCGGAAACCCGAAATGTTATGGTTTAAGAAAAGGAAAGAGGTAGAAGAAGAGATAAGAAGATAGAAAATAGATGGAAAATAGGGAGAAAAGAAAGTAGAAAATAGAACGGAACAGAAAAACAACAGAACTACATCAGAATCTCACAATTCGCAGCGGAACAACATATAATAAATAAATGAATAATCTTTAAACAAAGAACTATATCAGTTATTACATTACATTACATTGCATTTCATTTCATTATATCATCAGAGTGTACAACAACAACAACGAACAGTGCAGCGGAAAAAGAAATACTATATAAACTAGTAATACGCCATGCCATCCAGCTTGCCTCCAGCAATTCCAGAATATCCAGAATATCCCGATAAACTTAACTCTTGACTGCCCGTGTGGAAATTGGTGGGCACCCAGAGTTTAGGAAGGAAAACAATAAACTCTAATTCAGTCATGTGACTGGTGTGAGAACTCAAAACAGTTTATTTAACTTTAAAATCAAAATAGAGAGATATTTTTTTTAATTCAATTCGCAATGCTTTTAAAAATGAGACTACCATAAGACCTCCCGCCACACACACAATGCAAACGCAGACTTGGAGGAGATTTCTCCTTATGATAGTCAAAGATGCTTGATACGCATTAAAAGAACATTTCATATTATTATTAGTGCATAGTGTAGGAAAAAATCATTTCGAAAGTGGAATATAAATCTTAGCCAGCATAGGTACCATTATATTATGCCTACTAATAGCTACCATATTAGATGGCAGGTTCTACAACTAATACCGTACAATTCTCGTATTGTTTCTTTGGATTTCCAACGAATGATCAGGCCAAGGAACTTCCCATTGCCACATGAGAATGCCTCTGGATGGACATCCCCGAGGACCAAACCGGATCTCTACCAACACAAGGCCGGGTTACCCCTAACTGAGTAACAACTGACCGAATATGCCATCCCCCGGTCCTTTGGGACCTTTCAACCGAGCGCTCGCAATCAATTCACACAATCATAAAGTGTTTTCAACATGAGTAAGTATCTGGGCTCCATACCATGATACCACCCTTTTTCAGAAGGAAATGCACACATCCTAAAGGGCGCTACCCTTCATAACCTTGCTGCATCTTTCCTGTTTTGACCATTCACGGGGGTGTGAGGCTTGACGAAGTCACGTCCACAAAAACATACTTTATACAAAAGCCATGCTTTGGGTCAACAAATGATCATAGAAATGATCACAAAGATAGACGATCAAATAAACGATCCTATCACAAATAATCAACACAATGATCATTTACAGCAACACTCAGCATGTCACATTACCAAATTGGGAATATATCGCTGATAACCTTCAACTACATAACCTCTGAGCTCGTACGTCTCAGAGAAGGGTGTTAAGCTAAAAGAAAAAATTCTCCGCCACCAACAGAAATATATTTGAAAGAAATCTGCTTTATATCTCAATTTGTAATGTCAGACATACAATCCATACAAGTCTGTTCCGGGCTCGAACAAAACCGAAGGCACTTACAAAGAAATCCTTGCAATCCGGATATTCACAATCCTGATCGGATTTCCCATCACATATGGAGAACTCAATACCGGAGCAACTCGGTGCAGAGTCAATCGACAGGTCATCCTATCGCTTTCGCAAATACCGGGTCTTCAACACCGATCTTCAAATGCAATTCACAACGACGTATCACATATTCGGAATGGGTTATACGACCCCATGGTCCTTTCCCGGTTAACCCGAATAGTGAGCGCTTATTCAAAAATAAGTGTGGCATTCAAATTCAAACAAATCACATCAAATACCCATTCAAAGGGAAATATTGATAGTTAGTTGTTGAACTATCAGTGGATAAGCACACATCACCAGTTTCCAAATAATTTTCCAAATTATTTATTTTCCAAAATATCTTTACAAGATATAAAATTTTCATACTTCAAAAATAAATCAATATTTATTTTTAACCAAATTCTCCTTTCCTTTTATAAATTCCATAGTGAATTTATATTCCAAAATATCCATGCATATACGATTTCAATTATTCATTTCAATATTCCTTTTCAATTTATCTTCAAAAAGATAAATTCTCAAAATATTCACTTTACATTGGAAAACATTTCCATACTTATTTAATAAGTAATTCACAAATTTTATTTATTTTCAACACTTGGAAAATATTCAATATACTTAAGTCGAAATTAAGTATATATTTCATTCTTTAAGGAAAATCATGCTCTTAAACATATTTATTTGGGCCAAAACGAATGTTACGTAAAACATCGTTACGACAACCCAAAATCACTAGTATAGGGATTCAAAATTAAAATAGATATATAAATCCCAATACTATACAAAACATTTCCTTTCGGAAATCATTTACTATAACAACAGTGTTATAGTCCACCATTTCCTTTTATTTCTCGAAAACATCTATTTCAACAATAAATGTTGAAATCTATGATTTCGAATCTCAACACATTTTAAAACATCGTTAGATCGTTTTAATTCTATTTAAAACATCAAATCTAAACATTTTCTTTAACATATTATTCACTATTCAAAAACGTGAATATACTACGTTAACCAATTTCATCATTTCTATTCATTTTATTTTAAAGTATTATTCACAGTCAAAAACGTGAATATAACTCCATTAATAGGTTTCAGCAATTTACTTATCAAAATAAGTCGTTTATGAATTTATAAGACAACGTTTATAAATTCCATTTCTATTTATTTTATAACATCTTTCTTTATAAATTTTCTTTATTAACCTATTCACTTTATATCTCAATTATGAAACAAAAGTCCATATTATAAGTTAAATACTTATAAAACGATTATTTTACAAAACCGTTCTTTTAAGACTTTCTAAATTATAAATCTTATAACTTATAAGATTCATTTATTTATCCAAGACTTATTCTTCAAATAACTTCACGAAATTTACAAATCTTACTATTTATAAATTTCATTTATAACTTCACCATTTATAATTTTATAAATTCCATTCACTCCTGCAATCCATTTTCACTTCATTCATATACTTATAAAAACTCGTTTTATAATTCAAATGTTTTAAATTTATAAATATCAATTTATAAATCCTTTATAAAATCAATTTATACTATTATTTTAAAACATCTTTAATCTCCTTTATAATTTCATCATTCTCTTGATTTATAAAATAATCAAATTTTATAAATCCTATTTTTAAACTTTTTATAATAATTCAAAAATCCAATTTAAACTATTTTATAAAAACATTAACCCATATTTCTCAAAAATCAATCTTTATAACTTTTAAAAGTATAACGTTTATTTATTTATAATGGATCAAATCCAAAAATATTTTATAACTTATACTTTCAAAAATCACTTTAAAAACATTTTAAAATCCCAAAATTTGGTTCAATGATGCTACACACCAAATAGTCAATCACGACTACAACGATATCATATATCGGTATGAAAATCAATGAATATCAAAATATCCATAATCAAATAAATACTGTTGAGGAATCCAGTTGGATCCCTCCAACCTGTTTTCCTGCATCCACAAACATTAGCACAATACCAATTTCGCTCCAGTACGAAATTATCGCGGTATATGGGATTTAAAATATTATCCGCTTAATAGACGGCGCAATAGGGTCTCATCCGCTAAAAAATGCGGGGAAATCAACAATTGCAATATATACATATGCCAATATATATATATTGCTATTATATATAATACCAATTTCACTGTTTATGAAATATTCGCGGTACATGTTTTTAATAAATAACATCCGCTTACTAACGGCGTATAATGTCTATTTTAACAATCCATAGATAACAATCATCATTCAAACTTGCATTCAAATATTTTAAATCTAACTATTTAAAATAAAATCGAAACTGATTCGATTGAGTGAGAAGTTCTCACCTTGATTTCAATTTCGTTTTAGCGATTTATTTCGAATAAAATTAAACGGACGTTTAATTTTACCCAAAATTCTCACTAACTCCAAACGACTCCAATCCAATTTCATCACGTAGTGCTCGTCCATACGATTTCAACGCAAAAAATCTCGTCCGAAAAGGACCTCGTACGAAAGAGATATCGCAGTTTGAAGTTTGAACAATTATAATATAAACAAATTACAAATTTTCTTTATAAATTTCATAACCTAAATCTCCAGCCGTCCATCCATCATCCTAGCAATCTGAACCGTGCACATGTTCTCCCCCATCTCCCTCTCGTACGCGTTTTAACGCAGAAACCCATGTCTTGTACTCCAAAATTCAAGGCCGCACCCACAAACTCCTTCGTGACGTTGATCAGAGCCCCCCACCGCGTGCGCCTCGCCCATAGCCACCACCGGCCCCAATGATGTGACACTCGGTCCTTCCTTAAGCCCGAATTTTGAGGGTGAATGGCCGAGCTCCACGCTCCATTTCCCGATGATCCACCACATAAATTTTGATCACACCCGTTGATTTCCAAGATCTCGTCGAGCCTTACGTTTTCCCAATTGAACGTTGTTGAAAATAACGCATGGATTTAGAGAAATCTAGGGGAGAAGCTAAGGAGATTTCGGCCATTGATTCCATTAACTGGCGGCTAGGGTTTCTAACCTAATTTTTTTTTTAATTTGTGAGGGTTGTTGGTCTATTTATAGGAAAAAAATCGAACACTATTCATTTCGATTTTCCAAACTCCGATTTACGCGCCGAAACTGACGTTCCTAAGGTTTATCCCGCGTTCCGGACACAATGGAATAGGTTTCGAAAGCTAATTCGGACATCTATGCGAGTTATGGCAATAAACGTTCAATTTAAATTAAACCGATTTAAACGATTTTCTAGGCGTTTTAATTTGTATCGGACAAACGGTAAATTCAATTGACACGAAATTTGAAACCTTACAATAATATCACATTACGGATTCGATGAAACTGGTTTCGTCGAAATCCGAGACTTTTTGAAAAATGGCTAATTTAACTCGCCAAATTAATATTAAAACAATTTCGATGCGTTTCGAGCTGCCACGCTCAAACGATAGCTTCGATTGATATGAAAATTGAAATCCGGTAATAACTAACTATTACGGATCCAATGGAACTAGTTTCGTTCAATTCTGAGACTGTTCAAAAATTGACTATTTTCACTAGTCGATTAAATATTAAAATATTCAATTTTCACAAATTAACTTTTAAATCGATTTTAAAAGTTCTAAAATATCATTCTAACTTCAATATGATAAAATAAAATTTTACAAATCATTTTCAATCATATTTAACCCAATTTTCAATTATTTCCATAATTTCACATATTAAATTATCGATTTAATTATCCAATTAAATCCAATTATTCGAAATAAAATTAATTCGACTTATAAATTCACTTATTAATATTTAAAATAAATTAAATATTCAAATTTTTAATTACTAAAAATCCTGGGTCGTTACAATATATATACAAATTCAATGACAATACAATTTCGATTACATCACAATTTCTAATTTACAAATATACCTCACTACGTATCGCTCATTCACTCGTATTTATCTTCAACTTTAGTTCAGACTGAATCCAACATCTGAGCAATTTGCAAAAATAAATACTGACACAGTAAAATTGAAAAGGAAATATTTTTGTAGATTGCTCAGATCCTGGATTCAATCTGGAGTAAAGTTGAAGATAAATACGAGTGAATGAGCAATATGTAGTGAGGTGTATTTGTAAATTAGAAATTGTGATGTAATCGAATTGTATTGTCATTGAATTTGTATGTATATAGTGAGAGTTCAAATTTTTACTATTCAAAATTGTAATAAATATTTGTTTGAATAAATATCTGTTTGAATTTAAATATTGTGTTATTTATTTTATTCAGCAAATATTTATTTAATTATGTGAAAAATAAAATAGTGCACTAACAAATACATTTAAATGAATATATATGTATATATGTTTATTATCATCAAACAAAAATCATATACTCGCATATTCAACAATATCATATTAAAATCATTAACTAAATCAATATCAACAGTGAATCACTCATATAACTATTATTCAATATAAACGAGAAAGGAATAGTAGAATGGTAATATTAAAATAGATTACTCAAATAAATATAAAATTAAAAAAATACTGAACAATAAATCATTTACAACATTTTATCTTATATAGATAACTAAATGCTTAGAAATGAACCATAAATGTACATTCTATGGTATAACAATGGAATTATAGGATGAAATATGGAAGTACAGAGCAAAACATGTACACACACATACATGTGTGTATGTATGGATATATATATATATATATATATATATATATATATATATATATGTATATATATATGTATGCATGTATATATACACACATACACACATATATATAACAAATTCAACAGTAAACAAGGAATAAGTATATGCGGAACTTCTATATACGAAAGCTCATATGTCATAGCCATCCCTTTTGCTAAAAATTGGTATCAAAAGCATATCCATTCCATACCTATATATTTGTTTATATGTATATATTAATATTAATCAAGCTTTATTTTCAAAACATTATTTAATTGGGTAGATATAAATATGTACTATATTTTGAAATATAAAGTACTATAGCTTATATATATATAAATGTATTTTGTTGCATACTCTCTCTTGCAAGTAATGAAAATCCAAAGAATCTCAGCAGTATTAATTCAAATGCTCAAACTACATAGCAGAAGAGCAAAAATGTAAAGTATGCTAATATTAAGTACTGCACAAACCCGCATGAATGCAAATAACGTTTAGCCATATCAACCTGGCATAGTGGAACCAAAATAGTGTATCGGTTATTATTTTATTTTTCTTTATACAATAAAATATAAAATAACCAGATCGAAAAAATAAAATTATAAAATATTGCATGGACAAGTTCCCAAGACATTGTAGTAGCAAGGTATTGGCACATGAATAATCTACACTATTATACTATTACTGAGTTTGGTTTCAAGCGCACAGAAGCCCCCTTAGATTTTTTGTGAAATGGAACGTCGCTGGTCCTTTTTTTTCTTTTACGACCTTCCTCTCACCTTCCTCTTTCTTTCTCATAAAAAATCAAAATGCCGCCACTTCGCTCAATTTTTTTCCCCTTTTCTCCACTTCAGGTGTTCTTCGATTAGCTGCTCTTCGAGTTTGCTTCAGTTGTCTGCCCTTTCTAACACCTTCGCCTGCCATCCTTCTATGCCACCCTGATTTCCATCGCCTTTGCTCCCCGTGTCATCCAACTTAAACCCTAGAAGTAATCGTCCCTTTTTCCCTTTTTATTTTTAAAAGGTAAAACGAGGTCCTATTGCTGCTTGCTCTCCTTTGTGTTTCGTCTTTCCCCAACAGCCAGGTACGGGCCTTTCTTCCGCTATTCGGATTTAGCTCCATTCGTTCTTCTGCCCGTTCCAGGTATCTTCTTCTACCTACGTTGTCTTTTTCTGCCTATTGAGTACGTTATGAGATATAGATGGACTGCTTACAGCTATTTTGCATTTGTTTTCCGTTTGCTAATTTATTTGCATTTTACGCTATGCTGTTAGTATAAGAATAAGTCGTTTTTTTTGTATTAAGTTTCTCCTTCCTGTTTGTTTATTACTTCTCTTTGCAGTAAGAAAATAATCTTCCTATAAATAGAGATTTCCTTTGAACACCTCAAGCTCATCAACATTTAATATTGGTAATATTATATAATGGGAATAGGATGAAAAAATAAGAATATTAAAATTGTGTGTATGTATGCTGGAATGTTATATGTAATACTAGTGTTGTCCTTAAAAAATTTATATGTTTGTTGTGCTTTTTGTTGTGTCAGTTAAGGAGACCGCATCTGCAAATGTGTTACATGAAGCAATAAATGGCTTAGAGGAAGTTCTTCCTAAGCATATGGGAATGGCCACAATTATCCATCTCAATCAACTATTTGTTTTTACATTTTTTGTTGAAAATAATAAAATATGTAAATGGAGCAGTGTCTACATTGGTAAAGGCGGTAAATTGTATGACTTATTTTTGAATCATATGAACTAAATGCAAGTTGTTTTGCTATATCAGGTTGATTTGAGTCAATATAAAAGTTATAGTAGACACCAAGATAAATCCATTTATAACGCATATACAATATCTTGAAATAGCAATTTTATCAGGGGTAAAATACCCTGAGCTGATCAAGTTGAACAAACCGTGTTTCTGCTTAATTTACAGCAGTGGTTATCTGTATTAGGTTACCAGACGATATCGTTTTTACTTTTCAATTTCAAATCTGATGTCTACTATATAGATATTGTTTGATAACTGCCTTGAATTTATTTACAGTAGACAGTAAATAACAGGAAATCACAGTCGGAAATGACAACTCTATAACAAGTGTTTATGGTATTTGTATGACAAGTTTGTATCCCCCAAGTGAACGTTGGTTCTCATGACATACCACAAAATAAAAATAAAAATTTAGTGCATCGTTGCATGTAAATATTTTTGCGTAATAACGACTGTTTCATGTAAAAAACTTACATACAAAAGAGTATAATGCATGATTATACAAATGCATTTTTCACTATCTTTCAAAACTTCGTATATTCGGAATATGCATGTGCTTTACACATAGACTAATTGAATACATGATATATAAACTTTGAATATAAATTTGCTCAATGCAACAGTAATTTAGTGTGCAAGGTAAACCAGTTGGCAGCTAAAATGCAATGTGATATTATCCAATTGTATCCTTTCCATCTTTATTTTTTTTCCAACTATCTTTGCTTTGGTAAAATGATTGGTACCAACAAAAATTTGCATAATTTCGCCTTGCATGCGTACTAAAATTTGTTCCATACTGTAAATATTAATCGCTTCTGCCATATATTTTACGGGCTTCTACTTCATTGGCTGAGTTTCGTACGCAATTCTCCATTTCACTGCTCCCGTTCAATATAAAAAATTATGTCATTTTTTGTTATGTTCTCCATTGATAACATATGTAATGTTTATATAAAATTTTGGCATTAAAGGTTGCAGCTGCACAATGATGTATGTGTTTGTGACCATACATTTACCGTTTTAATGACAAATTTTTTTTGCTCTACTGTTCTCACTCATCAAATTTTCAGCTTTTAGGGAATTTTTTTGGCAATTTAATTTAAATTAGAAATTGACTGCTCGAATGTACGTGCGCTTATACGATTTACCAAATAAAGCTAAGTTATTTTGCATGGGAATGTACTGTTTTAATTTTGATCCAGCTTTCTTTTTCCGTTTACATGCACACTTTGTATTTCCCACCACTCAAAATATTATTAGTTTCATATTACTTTATTGTATGAGCATTTAACTTGAGTGTGTTTAAGCATCGTGTTTTCCCAATCTATTATATGTATTTTTAGTTTAGGTTTATTTTTTATTTCTCTATACATTAATTGATTGCTTCTCTTTATGCGCCAACTTCTCGGCCTTTTTTTGAAAAAAAATTCATTCTAATTTGTATACCATGTATTTTCCAATTTTTTTGTCGTATGTGTTATGCATTTATCAAATTTTTAAAATTGCTTTAAAACGTGATTTCTGTGAATTTACAAATATTTACAATTTAATGGTGCAAAAATTGAAATAATTTTTTTTTTTGAAATGGTACTTTATATACAACAAATCATCGGGACAACATATCTCATGTCAATAATCGTTGACCTCTTGCACCAAAGCCGAATCAATTAACCACTTGGACAATGGTGCTTGTCAAATTGAAATAATTTTTCTTCTTGCCCTATGAAATCATGGTTATATTTTTTAAAACGAGAGGTTTAAGCCTAAAATAGAGGTAGGCCATGGAGCTAAAATCTTAGAAGTAAAAATAAAATAACTTAAATTAGTTTGAAAGCACCATCTGTTTTTAATTTAAAAGCCACAAAATTGAACAATGTAAATACAGACATAGTATAATTTGGAAGACAAACAAGACAAACACAGTATGATCATGATTTCAGTTCCAATCCTGTTTTTTCAATTAGGCTTCACTTCTATTTTAATTTGTGAAAAATAATAGGTTTTTCGCTTTTAAAATTCGATTCTATTTTTTTGGGGTCTTTTTTCATTGAAAATAAGTGTGTTTGTGACTGTACATATATTCTTTTAATGACAAAAAAATATTTTTGCTCTACTGTTTTCAGTCATAATTTTTTTAGCTTTTAGGGAATTTTTTGAAAATTTAACTTGAATTATACAATGACTTCTTAAATGTCTGTGCATGTATATGATTTGCCAATTATTCATACTATGTCATTATGTCCTCAATTTTTAGTGTATAATGTACCATAGTTGTTTTTACTGTTAATATTAGGATTAGAAATTTCCCAAAATCTGCTCATGCTCAATATCCTCCATTTTTAGTGGATAAAAAGTTTTTCGCTCTTAAAATTTGAATTTTTTCCTCTTTTTTAACTGAAAACAACTCTCTCCTTTGATTTCAATTTTATTTTTAAAAAATGTAACTTCATTTGCTATTTTTTGTACTAAAAAAAACAACTGTTTTGGTTATACGTTACATCCCAGTTTGAGTTCATTTTCAGACTAGTTCTATATTCTAAGTTCACTGGTATAAACAAATTTTAGATATTGGCAGTAAAATCAGGGTACATTAAGCATGACATTATGCTTGCCATTTTCTACTGTGCATTTTGTTATAGAACTATATTGCTGAATTTGTTGCAAAACTTTAGAATTCATGGTTTTGAAACTTATTTGCACAGTTAAAAACTGAAAATACCAACTCTTTATGCTTGAATGGGCATCATGTGAACTGAATGGAAGTTTTTTTGCTATATCAGGTTTCAATTCAAGAAATATAAAAGTTATAATAGACACCAATATAAATGCATTTATAACGCATATACAATATCTTGAAATGGCAATTTTATTAAGGGTAAAATACCCTGACCTGATCAAGTTGAACAAGCCGTGTCTCTGCTTAAATTACAGGAGTGGTTATCTGTATTAGGTTACCAGACGATACCGTTTTTACTTTTCGATTGCAAATATGAAATCTTCTATATAAATATTTTTTAACAGCCAGTACTTTGAATTTATTTACAATAGACAGTAAATACCTGTAAATCCAAGTCGAAAATGACAACTGTTTAACAAGTGTTTTTGGTATTTGTTTGACAAGTTTGCATCCCCCAAGTGAACGTTGGTTCCCATGACAGTCCGTAAAATTAAAATTAAAATTTAATGCATCTCCATGTGTAAATATTTTTGCATAACAACGACTGTTTCATGTAAAAAACCTACACACAAAAGAGTGTGATGCATGATTATACAAATGCATTGTTCACTAACCTTCATGAAAAATTCGTAAATTAGGAATATGTATGTGCTTTACACATAGGCTAATTGAATACAAGATAGATGAACTTTGAATATAATTTAGCTCAATGCCGCAGTAATTTAGTGTGCAAGGTAAAACAGTTAGCAGTTAAAATCCAATGTAATATTATCCAACTGTGTTTGTCCATCTTTAATTTTTTTCCAACCGTGTTTTCTTTGGTAAAATGATTGGTACCAACAAACATTTGCATAATTTTGTCTTTCATGCATACTGAAATTTGTTCCATACTATAAATATTATTCGCTTCTACTGTATATTTTTTGGGCTTCTACTTCATTGGCTGAGTTCTATATGCAACTCTCCATTTCACTGCTCCTGTTCAATGTAAAAAATTATGTCATTTTCTCTTATGTTTTTCGTTGATAACATATGTAATGTTTATAAAATTTAGGCATACAAAGTTGCAGCTGCACAATGAAGTATGTGTTTATGACTGCACATTTACCGTCTTATGAAAAAAAATTCTTCTCTGTTGTTCCGACTCATTAAATTTTCATCTCTTAAAGAATTTTTTTTTGCAATTTAACTTAAATTAGAAAATTACTGCTTGAATGTGTATGCACCTATATGATTTATTTGACAATTATTCATACTGTGCCATTAGGTCCTCGATTTTAAATGAATAATGTGCCAGGGTCGTTTTAGCTGTTAAAGTTAGGATTAAATTTTTTCCTTTATTTGATCATTTTTAAAAGCGCTGCACCTTCCAATAAATCGCGTATTAGCAGTTCAGTCATTACACACCGTGCTTATCGGGAATTTACCAAACAAAGCTAAGTTATTTTGCCTGGCAATGTGTTATTCGCAACTGCACAAAAGTGTTACAAATCTGATAGTAGCTTCAATAATGTTACTAAACTGTTTAGAAATTATCACAGTAGAAAAATGTTTATAATTTTCACAATTAAATTGCAAAAACAGTAATAGAGTAAAGTATGACAAAATTAGTAAATACTGCTACGGTACAGAACCGTTACAATTGAATGTGTATGTAATCCGAAGAATTACCTAGTCGTCCGAGTCCAAAGAATATCCGTTTCGTTGAAACAATATTGCCTCTTTATATGCACCAAAGGATATGAGCAATTTGTCTCCCAGGATGAAACAGACCGACCCCGATATGCCGTGCGTGCAGACGGAGCGACGACGAACTGAAGGAATTGTTGAATTCAGAACAAAGGTCTGGAAGAGGAACAGAAAGAAGAAGCGAAATATTTCTAAGTCAGTAATCTCGTTCTACGCGGGCCCTTATATATAGGCTAGAGGAGGTGCCTATTCGGATCGGTCGTGACTGTTGGAAAGGTAGCGACCCTTTAACCGACAGATGTGCGCGCACATGCCAATGGTCTAATTTTGAAGTTCAAAATTAGCCGTTTCAACGCAGCAGGCCCGAGTGGAAAACGGAGGACCGTCCAATTAGGAGACCCCAAGAGCCACAAGGCCCAAGGCCAAATCTTTGACATTTTAATATTAATATGAAGGCCCAAAGCCCACATGCCCAAAGCCTTTCGTTGCCACAAGTCTTCATGTCTCCTTCTTCTTTTCTTTTGATTTAGTATATTGGGTTGTTGTATATATGGTGGTATTGAAACAAATATTCCACTACGTGGGACTTTGTTTCAATACACACAACACTCAAAATCTTTCTCTTCCCACTTCCTCGTTCATTTTTTCTAACAATCCCCCACATGGATGAGTAGTTGTTCATAGTTTCACGAGACATTTATCGGATCGGTTTAAAGTAGCACATATGCCTTAAACTTTCCTAGCGATTACCTATTTGAATGTACGGGCGAATCAGTAGACTTAGAATGTCCTTGAACTGTAAGCCTTTAGTGTAATTCTAAAATAGATAACACATGATAAATGTTTCTTATAATCCTTTGTTCTCTATTTGTGTTCATTTTTGCCTTGAACACTTGCCCGGTCTCATAAGTGCTTAGAGAATTTGACCTCATAATTCTCTTTGAAGCGGCGCCTTCGCACTTACGTAGGTGATTCTGTAAAGGGTATTCCCAATTCCTCAAGTACAGATGTCATTAAAAGTATCAACACTTATCCTATTTTCCATCAAATAATGCACTGACTTTATCATAAGAATGGTTTGTGTGAAACAGTGTCGTCAAGTTTCTCTTAAACTTTGTTGTCCCTTTGAATCTAGATCTTGGGATCTCCAGTCAACTAGGTGGGGTTTCCATTAAAGAAAAACTTTTATTCTATGGGCCTTAACCCTATTCCCATCGATAATGTTTGAACTTTCTCTCTTGGCAAGCCTTTTGTTAGTGGATCCTGTGATATCCCTGGTTTTGAGGAATATAAAATGTGATAATCATCTTAATAAATTAATTAAAATGGATAAAATTTGTTATTTTCAAATATAAATAATCAAAATAATTAATAACATGATGATTTTAAATATAGTTATAAATGGATTCTTAATAAAATAATTATCTGCAAATTTAATTGGTAATGTTTTATAAATAGATTTTTAAATGGGATAATTATTTTCAAATATAGTTGGTGTTGATTTATAAATTAATTCTAAAATAGAATTATTATTTTTGAGTTAAGAAGGAGTTTATATATATAATTGAGATTAATTTTAAAATAGATTTTTTAAAATAAAGTTATTATCTTTCAAAAGTAATAATGTGTTTGTTTATAATTAATATATATATATATATATATATATATATATATATATATATATATATATATATATATATATTTGAATTGATTTTGAATTTGAGTTGCATTTAGATTTAAATATGAATTTAAAAGGGTATATATATATATCTTGAAACTATTTCGACATAAAATAATATATGAATGAGTTTTTAAAATAGAATTTGTTTTCCTAAAAAAAGAATTTATTTTTATTAATTAAGGTAGTGTTTATTAAATTGTAGAATAAATACAAAAGGGACTATTTTAACATTTTAAAATGGATTAAAAATATTTTATTTTATTTATAATTGGTTTATACTTTATTTTCTTTCAAATATTTTATTTTTGTAAAATTTAGAAAGCATTTATTAAATTACAAATGTATTTATTAATTAGGAGTATAAACATTAAAGCTTTCATAAAATCTATTAAAATAAATATAAATAAGATAATTAGAGGTGTTGATTTATTAAAGCTTTTAAGTACACATGTAAGTTAATTAAAATTAGTAATGACAAGTGTTAATAATTGAGACAAGTGGCAAAATTTATTTTTATTTTCTTTAATTCCTAAATAAATTCTAATCTACATTATATAAACACATCTCTTTTTTTTCTCATCTCTTTTCCTTATTTTCATTTCTAAGAAACTTAACCATGTTCTATATTCACAACCAAAAATTCTTTTGCATTAAACCAGAAACCATTTTCCTCAAAAATGTGAGAAATGCAACCCTGTAATTACCTCCTCAAAACTGTGACATTTCCAATCTCAGGTTCAAGAATTTGTAAAACTGTTTATCCTCAAGCAATTTCTGTAAACTTTCTTTTTAAAATCTGTAAGCAAAGATTTTCAAAACTTCAGATTTCAAATGCTAACACCTCAAACTCAAGAATCAAAATCTAAAAACCAAGCCTGGAAGTGTTAGTCTGCAGACAATCAACCCTGTTTCTTTTCAACCTGCAAACACTTTTTTTCTCAAATCAAAAGTCTTGAGATATTTAGCCTGGAACCATCTTCAGATTTGAAACTTCAAACCAAAATAATTCAACCCTGATCTCTGATCAAATGAAACTAAACCCTATAGCCATTTTTTTCCAAATCGGTGATATGGAAGTAAACTTGAAATCACCTCCTCAAAACAAATTGAATCCTGGAAGTATTACAACAGGTTTTCAAAATATAGAACTTCAGATGTTCAAATGCAAGCCTATATTTCTCCTTAGAACAAAAATATCCGTCTCTGTTCAAATTTTTGAAAAAAAAAATCAAAAGCCTGAACCATTTCAAATTTGGATGCAACCTGAAGTTTATTGTCAAGCAATCCTCTCAAGCCTGTAAACATTCAAAATGCAAAGCTTGGAGTATCAAATCTTACGTTATCAGGGTGATTTCAAGTGTTTGAATCATCACAGTTTTCAAAAGCTTCCCAGGTTTTTTAAAGCCTCAGCAATTTAAAGCATTCAAGCCTCTGCATTTTTAATGATCTGGTGAGTAAACAAATTTAATTAAAATTAAGTGAGTATACTTCTGTTTGCCTGGGAAGTTTAAAATGAATAATGCTTGGTTGTGCATATTTATGAGAGTTATCTCTGTGATATGAATGTGGTATATGTGAATGTGTGTAGTATTTTTATGTCTCTGTTCTTGGTTCAGGAAACAAAAGTTTGATCAAAAATCAAAATCAAATCATTCAATATTCGTTAGGTTTAGAAATACAAACAATATATGTTTGTTTAATCATAAATTGAAGTTTATTTTTTTTTTAAAAACAATATAGGTTTAAATTTAGTTTTGGAACCAAGGAATGCATCAACAGTTTAAATGCATGGTAAAATCAAGTGTTGTATGATGATGATTCAAGTTTATATCTTGAATTGACTTAGGAAAACATGATTTTTAAAATGAAAATCATGATTTATAATGTTGTATTGGTTGAGTATTTTAAAAATATCTGGATTTGGGTTTCTGAGCAATTGCTGATGGCCTAAGGGTCTAGTGGGGTCGGGGCTTTGTCTGGTGGTGGAGGACTGTGCGGTGAGGTGAGGAAAAATGGAAGATGGGGTGTTTGATCATTGGGATGTCGGCGGCAAAGCAAATTGGTTTCTAAACCTAGTTTTGGTCGCGCTGGAAGATCTGGTTTCTTCATTTTCTCCGGTGCATGGAGTGGCTTGGAATTTGGGATAATGATAGCTTAGGGTGTCGGCATGGCGTAGCCGAAGGGGTAGCAACTCCGATGATCGGAGTAGTGGCTGCGAGAAATTTTCCTGGCAACGTTTCTTGTTGCGGTTTCATCTTCTATACTCGATTTTGGATTGAGAATTGTGAGCGTGTTTGGATGATCGAGCAACGGTGTTGAGGTGATGGATGGTGTTTCGACGTCACCGGAGGTGGCTGTTACGCCCCATCTCTATACCCACGCTTGCCAAGAACACTACGGAGCAATGCTGTCAACTAGCGCGGAGAATAAGGTTGTTGAGGAGCGACCATCCGTGCAATTGCTTTGTGCGAGCACCGCTACGTCGGATAGTATAACATGCATTTGATTTCGAGAGGAAATCCGACACACCGATACAAACTCAAAGCTACTACACAGTGTCAATAATAATCTTCGGAAACAAATATAGAAATAAACATAACACAAATCAGTCACAGACATCCATATCACAAAGGCGGAAAAAGATATGAATATATAACACATGAAAGTGTACATAAGAGTAGTGGTCAGAAAGATCCACAATAACCCAAAAGAATAGCAACATGTGCTATACAAAAGAATAAGTATACATCATAGAGTCTATATCTCAAATGTATATGTCTAAAAATTACTAATCTAAGTAGTTAGCGAAAAGTCAAGGAGATAATCCCAGATGTAAAGTCAAGCAGAAGCACCTGTAACATCTCGGTCTGACCCGAGTATTATTTAATAAGAAAATAATAAATGGATCAGTCTAGCTATAAATATCAGATGATATGATATAGAATAAAAGATATGGCATGAACGTATAATAACCATAATGACATACTATAATAAGTATGTAAATGAACATCAACAAGAGATTAATCAATATCACAAGAATCTTCCCAAAGATCCAAAAAGGGGTATCATACCCTAAACTTTATTCACAAATAGTCGATGACACACGAATTCACCAATGCGCAAAAATTGATAATACTTATCAATAGAAATCTTGAAAATTGGTGAAGCACAAATTCCAGGAATCAACACACGAAATCCAGAAATCACAAAAAGGGGGAGGCCTATCACAAGAACGGGAGCATGAAAACTCGCCAACACGTGTATCACACAAACGAGACGCTATCTCATGGTAGCTAACCATTAATTTTGAGCCGAAACTCCACACGAACGGCCCGAAGACCATGGGGCGCTACCCCGAATATGTGAGTAGAAATGTCACACAAACGGGGTTTAGTCTCCCTCGTAGACAAAGAGACATCACACAATTGCTAGTCTAAATCGCAAAAATGAACGTCAATGATCATCAAGAAGTGTCAATCACACCAAGCTAGTAAATATTTGAGTTTAGCTTCATGTCCCATAACCACTTGCTTAACTTAAATATTCACGAACAAACTGTAGATCTTCATTAGAAAATTGTCACAAGAGGTTTAATCGAACAAGTCCAAGAATTAACCGACGAAGCAAACGCAAGCATTTCATACCACTCGTTTTTCTAAGCCGTTTAATTAGATTTCTCATCCGAGTGAGTTAAAGGCTTGTATAGACTAATAGATTGGAAAACGGTTTAGGAAAAGAGCCTATCTAATAAATGCCAATCCCTTCCGAATTGCAATCGGTCGAGCAACGACACTAAGGGTTTACGCCCATCGACTACCCGTCCATATAAGCTCTTCGATTCATCACCAAAAACATGATCAAAACATCAAAGTTAGGATTTTTAAAGAATTGAACTCAAAACACTAAAATTTGGAATATTCACCAAATCAATCCAAACCAAAAGCAATTGCACAAGAATAAGTGTTAGGAATTCATACCTAACAATCGAAGATAATTATAAGCATAGATGTGAGATAAAAATCTCACCTTTTCACACAAAACAATTGAAGAAGAAGCTATTAAGAAATGGCAAGACAATCACTCTTCAATTCCAACTCAACAAGCTTGAATCAAAGCTTAAAAGAAGAACATTCCCAAAGTTAGGTTTAGGAATTTCTGAAATTGGATGGAGAAAGAGTTGGAGAAGAAGAAAGAGATGCTCACCTAAGCTTCTCTTTGGAAATTTGGAGCTAAACTTGGAATTACAAATGGATGCTAGGGCTTGGAGTTTTAATTTCCTTTTCTTTCCACCATTTATCTCTTTAGAACTGAAAAGTAGAGGAAGAGGGAGTGAATGAAGAGGAGGTTTCAGTTTGGGGTATTAAGTTAGAACGTTGGGCTGAACCCAAACCCAAACCCAAAGTGAAAATGGTCAAATTTTTGGCTAGCTCCAAACATACCAATGTTTACACTCAAAAAGGTTGCAAATGACATTTTGAACTCAATGGGAGGGGTCTCGAATCCCAATTCGACTGTTTACAAAAAGTAGCTTTTCGGACTATAATCCGAATAACGATGAAATATTTGAATAAAATATTTAAATATTCGAATCGTAAAATATGCGGGTTGTTACAGTGATCATCGGCGTCGGAGTTGACTGTGCAGGTGCACATGGGGGGGTGTGACGTCTGATGATTGGTGTTGGATTTTACTTGAAGCATTGCTCGAGTGTTTGGGAAGAAAACTCGAGAGTAAACTCGAGTAAATTTAGGTGTTTATAAGCTACAGGTTTATAAACTTTAAGGTTTAATTTAAGTTTTAAATCGGGAAGGAAAGAGAGTTTACTCGGGGGTAGACCCGAGTTGTCTTCGGGTTTGACCCGAAGCGGACATGATTAGCAGTCTTTAAAATGTTTTAAAATCAAATTTGGTTTTGGAATTTAAATTTAAATTTAGTTTAAATTTCTTATATAATCTTACTCTATTTATAATTGTTTCTTTAACAATTGATTAAGAAAATTTGAAAATTTGTCGATTTAAATTTTATGAAATTCAAAGTGATTTTAAAGCATTAATTTAAAATGAAGTTAAAGATCTTTACAATAGCAAGTTTACAAATTGAAATTAGCTTTTAAAACTTCTATTTATAATATTTAAGTTATTTTGGAGGAAGTTATGCTTTGAAAACTTAAATGTTATCAAGTTAAATGATTATTTATTTTAAAACTAAATTAATGATTTAAATTAAATAATATTAATTATGAAGATAATTTGGTTTAAAAATGTTAATGTTAATAAGGTATTAATAAGATAATGTTTTACCTTAAGATGATTAAGGTTAAAATGTTTTGGGATTAATTAGATTAATAAAGTGAATTAAGTATAATTACTCAATTTGATTTATTAATTATAAAGAATTAATTAAGTAATTAATTAAGAATAATTAATTAGTTTAATTAATAATTAATTAAGGGTTATTATTCAATTTATCAAAAGTTAATTAATTGTAATTAAGGATTATTAACTAAAGATTCTTAGTTAATGAATAAAGATTAATTAATTGAGTAATTAAGTAATTAAGAATGAACTAATCAAGTAATTAAGATTGATTAATTTAATAATTAGAGAATGGTTAATTAAGTAATTCAAGGTTACTTAAATTGATAATTAAGAAGTACTTAATGTGTAATTAAGTTTTATTAATTAATAAATTAGGTTTTATTAATTACTACTTAAAGGATGATTAATCTATGATAAAAGATTAATTAATTAAGGATTAACCAAAGATGATTAAACATTAATCAAAGATGATTAAAGATTAATCAAATGTTAATAAGGGTTGATTAACTGTTTAATCAACTAGTGATTAAGGATTAATTAATTTGTAATTAAGTTTTGTTAATTAATAATTAAATTTATTAATTAATAATTAAGAGATAATTAATTAGTTAATGATTAATTAATTAATTATAAGATTAATTATGGGTTAATTAATTTGTATTAAGAGATATTGATTAATAATTAAGGTTATTAATTAATAGTTAATGGATAATTAATTAGTTAATTAAAATTAATTGATTATAAAAGTATTTAAGGATTGATTACTTTGTATTGAAGGAAATTAATTAATAATTAAGATTTATTAATTGAGAATTAAGAGTAATTAATCTGTGATTAGAGGTTAATTGATTAATTGATAAGGAAATCAAGAAGTGATTAATAAATTAAATGTTTGTAATTACTTAATGATTGTTTAAGCAGGATTAGGAGATTAATTCTTAAGTAATTAATCTAATTTAAGGTGATTAAATTAATTATAACATGGATTAATAATTCCTGTTTATGGATGATTGTTTATGTAGAATATCTATAATGGATAATATCTATTGGATGATATCTATTGGATGATATCTATTGGATAATATTTATTGGATGATATCTATTGGATGATATGTTGTGATATTTTGTGATATGATATTACATATATCAGTGATAAATGTGTGACATTTACCTATGATGAATGCTGTGTGAATTCAAGTATTGGATTGAATTGAAATGAATTGTTTTAAACTTTAAAACAACTTGGACCTAAAAGATGGCGTTTTGGATTTCGAAGAGACCGGGATCGAGTTTTCAGATTTGGATATTCGAATACCACATCGATACAAATTAAGCGTTAGGTCGTGAATCTTAAGTGAAGATGAAGATTCAGAGTGCAAGGGTTATCGTCGTTAACTCTGAGAGTGATTCCAAAATGAGTATAACGAGAAAATGCCTTCGGTTTCGTTCGAACACGGAACGAACTTGCATGGATTGAATGCTTTTAGAACATCGTCAGGTGGACAATGAGCATTCTAAGATTGATGTGTTCTATAAAGGTAATCGTAGCCTCAAGCCTCATCAACCGGGAATGGCTAAAACAGGGAAGGTGCAACAAGGTTAAGTGGGTCATGCCCAAGTAGGACGAGAGCTTCCCCTGTCTAGACGTCCCTTTTTATCCGGCTGTGTGGGCAGTTGGTCTACAACCAACTATGGGGTTGTCTTTTTCGAAACTGTTCAGTAAGGAATGGTTCCGGCCTTGTGTTGCAGAGGAGTTGGGGTGGCTCCTCGGTATGGTGATCTAGGCCACGTACTGTGACGGGTGGTACCCCAGTAGCCCTGCCATTGTATGGAATCCAATCTCCAATAAGTGCCATATGTTTTGATTTCGCCCAACTATGTTGGAACGTGAGATGTAAGCATTCTAGCTATTTCTGTATTTTACTTGAAAACCCTAGACATTATTATAATATCACTAGATTTCCTATCAAATGTTTTGGTTAGCGTAAGGTAAAAACTTACCCATGTTTATTTGTGGGGAGTCTTACGTGATACCTTTTTGTTTCAAAGGTTTTTCAAAAAAATTAAGCAACTTTAAACCGTTTACTCACACCAGACCCATGTCTGACCCGGAGTTTATTTCTGTTTTTCTTAAACTCTCGGGTACTCAAATTTGTATGAGTAGCTAAGGGATCAGGTTTTGGCTTGACGAATATTGGAGAGCATGGAGCAGGAGTCCAGACGTAGCTATATCTATATTTTCGCTGTGCTAAGTTGTGTTGTAGTCTTTATCTATTGTATTTGGAATGTAATGGATTAGACATAACCTTATAACTGTGTAATGTGAAATGTTGTTGTAATCTGTGTAACTCTGATGTAAATGACTATGTAATTTCTATTTGATATATTATATTTTGTTCTGTTCCGCTGTGAGATTCTAACATTGTTGAGTTATTTCTTCTTTCTATTCTATTTCTACCTCTTTCTTTCTTATCGATGATGCGTCTTTCTGTGGTATGAAGGGCGGGTCGTCACATGTGGTATCAGAGCATAGGTTGAGATAATACCTAGGCTCTGAAGTCGTGTCTATCTTGAGAGCGCGTATTTGTAATTTTTATATATTTTATATATCTATTTAAATTTGTTGGATATCTGTTCGGATTTCCAACTTGAGTTCTAGAGAAGTTTCATCTTTCTCTTTGTTTGGTTAACCGTCCTATCCTTAGGCGGAACAACTGAGTTAGATATGATCTGTAGAGGCTTAAGATTTCTTATCTCCCCTATAGTTTTCTTGTGACCCATTGATATTGGATCTTGAAGGGTTTGATCTTACTCTGGATATGGATTGGATGGATAGTAAGGATTGTTTCTTTGGAGGCTGAGTTGGGGGGAATCACAAAAGTGACTTGCGATGATTCCGAAGTTCTTTGAAGCATCTGTTGCTTGGAAGCGAGGTATCTACAGAAGGTGTAGAGTCCATCGTTGTGGTTCGAGATTGTTCGGATGTTTTCGGATGAGTGAAGTTTGTCCACATCAGGAGATAGAATTTTGGATCATCTCAGTTCTAGGAGCAGTGCCTGTTGTTCAGCCTAGTGGAAGGATAGCTCCGAAGAAGAGAGAAGAGTTGGAGAAGCTGATCCAAGTGTTCGTTGAGGAGGCCTTTTGTATCTAGTGGAGCTATTTCTGTAGATCTAGCCAGGTAACTTCTATTCAGGAGTGAAGCAATCGCAGTTTTCTGGATTCGGCAGTGTTCTACAGGAAGTTTGTCAAGTCTATTCTAAGATTTCTTCGCACTTAACCGAGTTACTCGGGAAGGAACTAAGCTAAGTGGACCTGAGTGTGATGAGGCTTTCTTGGATTTGAAGGCAAGGCTGATCAGTGTGCCTGTTCTAACTATTCTGGATGGCAAGAGTAAGTTGAGTTCTACGCGGATGATGTGTGTGTGTGCCTGTTATAGGTGGATTCATGATCAAGGAACATTGAAGATCATCGGATGGAATTGAGGCAAGGAGTTTAGAAAATCTTCTAGTAGCTGAGCATGAAGAAGGATGTAGCTGCTTTCGTTAGAAGATGTGTGGTCGATCAGCAAGTGAATGTGATCAGCAGAAGACCGCAAGTTGTTGCAGCCTTAGAAGTTCTGAAGTGAATTGAGAAATGATTTCTTTGGATTTCGTCGACGGTTTGCCAAGGACCAAAGAGGGAAATGGAATATGGGTAATTGAAGACCGGTTAATTAAGGGCACCTATTTTATTCCGGTCAAGCCAACCCGTATTGTAGCATCTTATGCTGAGTTTTCTTGAAGGAGTTGGTCCGACTGCTTGGTGTTTCAATCAGCATCGTTAGTGACCGTGATCCTATTTTCTCCAGTAGATTTTGGAGACTTTGTGATCAGCTTTGGGTTCGAGTTGAGTTTGAGTTCAGCATATCATTCCCAGATCGACGATCTAACGGAAAGGGCTGAACAGAAATTTTGAGTTTATGCTGAGGGCTGTGTTTTGGATTTTGTTGGGTCTTGGGAAAGACCATCTGTTCTGAATGGAATTCTCGTTTAGTTATCAGGTGAGTATCTAGATGGTATCCTATGGAGTTTTTTATGGAAAATCTGGTAGATTCCCATTCTGTTGGGTAGAGTCGAGAGATCTCCCTGTTCTTGTCCAGTTTGATCCGAGGGGAATCTCTAAAGGTAAAACTTATCTAGAAGAGTTTGAGAGCAGCGCAGGATCCTCAAAAGGATTTGTGGACTAGAGACAAAGACAATTGGCTATTGAGATTTGAGATTTAGTCTTTGTCAAAGTTTCCCGATTTAAAGGAGTTACGGGATTTGGAAAGACGGGAAATTTGCTCCATGATGGTTTGGCTTATTCCGAGTGCTTGAGGAGACTAGTGTTGTGGTCTTCAGGATTGAATTGCCAGTTTGGATGGCTGGAATTCATGTTGTTTTCCACGTATCTCATCTGAGAAAATACGTGAATTATCCGTCTTAGTTAGGATCTGTAGTTCAGTAGGATCTGGTAGTTGAGCTAGTTTTTTTTAGTGTGGTTTGATATCTGGTTCAGATTTTTGATCGGAGTAAGAGGAAGCTCTGGATCATAGTAGTTTAGCGGTTTAGGCTCTGTGGAGCTAGGATTTCAGAGTTTATCTTGAGAAACTCTGGATAGTTATAGGAAGGCTTATCCAGATCTGTGTCCGGATAGCTAGAGTTGTTTGATTTGAATAATTTGTTTATACAAATAAATTGGTTGTTTAAATAAATTGTTTGTTCGAATAAATTATTTATTCGAATGAATTGTTGTTTAGTTAATAGTGTATGGTTGATATGGATGTTTGGATTTTTAAATGAAATAAAAGATTTTGGATTATCTTTGTTTTAAATTTCGGGGATGAAATTCTTTTAAGGGGGAAGGAATGTGATATCCCGGGATTTCGAGAAATTTAAAATGTGATAATCATCTTAATAAATTAATTAAAATGGATAAAATTTGTTATTTTCAAATATAAATAATCAAAATAATTAATAACATGATGATTTTAAATATAGTTATAAATGTATTCTTAATAAAATAATTATTTGCAAATTTAATTGGTAATGTTTTATAAATAGATTTTTAAATGGAATAATTATTTTCAAATATAGTTGGTGTTGATTTATAAATGAATTGTAAAATAGAATTATTATTTTTGAGTTAAGAAGGAGTTTATATATATAATTGAGATTAATTTTAAAATAGATTTTTTTTTAAAATAAAGTTATTATCTTTCAAAAGTAAAAATGTGTTTATTTATAATTAATATATATATTTGAATTGATTTCGAATTTGAGTTGCATTTAGATTTAAATATGAATTTAAAAGGGTGTATATATATATTTTGAAACTATTTTGATATAAAATAATATATGAATGAGTTTTTATTTAAAATAGAATTTGTTTTTCTAAAAAAAAGAATTTATTTTTATTAATTAAGGTAGTGTTTATTAAATTGTAGAATAAATACAAAAGGGATTATTTTAACATTTTAAAATGGATTAAAAATATTTTATTTAATTTATAAATGGTTTATACTTTATTTTCTTTAAAAGATTTTATTTTTATAAAATTTAGAAAGCATTTATTAAATTACAAATGTATTTATTAATTAGGAATATAAACATTAAAGCTTTCATAAAATCTATTAAAATAAATATAAATAAGATAATTACAATTTTAATTGCATTAAAAACTCATCATATAGCAGAAAAAAAAATAAGGGGAACACCCCTCTCTTTCCTGGACTATTTAGTAAGGTCATGAAACATTTTGACTGATTTTTCTCTTATACATAATGGATTTACCTGGACCAATACATGATATACTTGTAGTATTTCTGGGATCATTTCTTATATTTTGTTGATTTATCAAAGCTTTTAAGTACACATGTAAGTTAATTAAAATTAGTAATGACAAGTGTTAATTATTGAGACAAGTGGCAAAATTTATTTTTATTTTCTTTAATTCCTAGATAAATTCTAATCTACATTATATAAACACATCTCATCTTTTTCTCATCTCTTTTCCTTATTTTCATTTCAAAGAAACTCAACCATGTTCTATCTTCACAACCAAAAATTCTTTTACATTAAACCTGAAACCATTTTCCTCAAAAATGTGAGAAATGCAACCCTGTATCTACCTCCTCAAAACTGTCACATTTCTAATCTCAGGTTCAAGAATTTGTAAAACTGTTTATCCTCAAGCAATTTCTGTAAACTTTCTTTTTAAATCTGTAAGCAAAGATTTTCAAAACTTCAGATTTCAAATGCTAACACCTCAAACTCAAGAATCAAAATCTTAAAACCAAGCCTTGAAGTGTTAGTCTGCAAACAATCAACCCTGTTTATTTTCAACCTATAAACACTTTTTTTCTCAAATCAAAAGTCTTGAGATATTTATCCTGGAACCATTTTCAGATTTGAAACTTCAAACCAAAATAATTCGACCCTGATCTCTGATCGAATGAAACTAAACCCTGTAGCCATTTTTTTTCAAATCGATGATTTGCAAGTAAACCTGAAATCACCTCCTCAAAACAAATTGAATCCTGGAAGTATTACAGCAGGTTTTCAAAATACATAACTTCAGATGTTCAAATGCAAGCCTATATTTCTCCTCAGAACAAAAATATCCATCTCTGTTCAAATTTTTGAAAAAAATCAAAAGCCTGAACCATTTCAAATCTGAATGCAACCCGAAGTTTATTGTCAAGCAATCCTCTCAAGCCTATAAACATTCAAAAATGCAAAGCTTGGAGTATCAAATCTTACATTATCAGGGTGGTATCAAGTGTTTGAATCATCACAGTTTTCAAAAGCTTTCCATTTTTTTAAAGCCTCGGCAATTTAAAGCATTCAAGCCTCTGCATTTTTAAAGATCTGGCGAGTAAACAAATTAATTAAAATTTAAGTGAGTATACTTCTGTTTGCCTGGGAAGTTTAAAATGAATAATGCTTGGTTGTGCATATTTATGTGAGTTATCTCTGTGATATGAATGTTGTATATGTGCATGTGTGTTGTATTTTTATATCTCTGTTCTTGGTTCAGGAAACAAAAGTTTGATCAAAAATTTAGAATCAAATCATTCAATATTCGTTAGGTTTAGAAATACAAACAATATATGTTTGTTTAATCATAAATTGAAGTTTAAAATTTATTTAAAAATAATATAGGTTTAATTTAGTTCTGGAACCAAGGAATGCAGCAACAGTTTAAATGCATGGTAAAATCAAGTGTTGTATGATGATGATTCAAGTTTATAACTTGAATTGACTTAGGAAAACATGATTTTTAAAATGAAAATCATGATTTATAATGTTGTATTGGTTGAGTATTTTAAAGATATCTGGATTTGGGTTTTTGAGCAACTACTGATGGCCTAAGGGTCTAGAGGGGTCGGGGCTTTGTCTGGTGGTGGAGGACTGTGCGGTGACGTGAGGAAAAATGGAAGATGGGGTGTTTGATCATTGGGGTGTCGGCGACAAAGCAAATGGGTTTCTAAACCTAGTTTTGGTCGAGCTAGAAGATCTGGTTTCTTCATTTTCTCTGGTGCATCGAGAGGCTTGGAATTTGGGTTAATGATAGATTAGGGTGTCGGCATGGCATAGCCGGAGGGGTAGCAACTCCGATAATCGGTGTAGTGGCTGCGAGAAAGTTTCCTGGCAACGTTTCTTGTTGCGGTTTCATCTTCTATACTCGATTTTGGATTTAGAATTGTGAGCGTGTTTGGATGATCGAGCGATGATGTTGAGGTGATGGATAGTGTGTCGACGTCACCGGAGTTGATCATCGGTGTCGGGGTTGACTGTGCAGGTGCACGGGGGAGGGGGGTGTGACGTCGGATGATTGGTGTTGGATTTTGCCCGAATCATTGCTCGAGTGTTTGGGAAGAAAACTCGAGAGTAAACTCCAGTAAATTTAGGTGTTTATAAGCTACAGGTTTATAAACTTTAAGATTTAATTTAAGTTTTAAAATCGGGAAGGAAAGAGAGTTTACTCAGGGGTAGACCCGAGTTGTCTTCGGGTTTGACCCGAAGCGGAGATGATTAGCAGTCTTTAAATGTTTTAAAATTAGATTTGGTTCTGGAATTTAAATTTAAATCTAGTTTAAATTTCTTATATAATCTTACTCTATTTATAATTGTTTCTTTAACAATTGATTAAGAAAATTTGAAAATTTGCCGATTTAAATTTTATGAAATTCAAAGTGATTTTAAAGAATTAATTTAAAATGAAGTTAAAGATCTTTACAATAGCAAGTTTACAAAATGAAATTAGCTTTTAAAACTTCTATTTATAATATTTAAGTTATTTTGGAGGAAGTTATGCTTTGAAAACTTAAATTTTATCAAGTTAAATGATTATTTATTTTAAAACTAAATTAATGATTTAAATTAAATAATATTAATTATGAAGATAATTTGGTTTAAAAATGTTAATGTTAATAAGGTATTAATAAGATAATGTTTTACCTTAAGATGATCAAGGCTAAAATGTTTTGGGATTAATTAGATTAATAAAGTGAATTAAGTATAATTACTCAATTTGATTTATTAATTATAAATAATTAATTAAGTAATTAATTAAGAGTAATTAATTGGTTTAATTAATAATTAATTAACGGTTATTATTTAATTTATCAAAAGTTAATTAATTGTAATTAAGGGTTCCGGCCTTGTGTTGCAGGAGATTTGGGGTGGCTCCTCGGTACGGTGATCTAGGCCACGTACTGTGACGGGTGGTACCCCAGTAGCCCTGCCATTGTATGGAATCCAATCTCCAATAAGTGCCGTACGTTTTGATTGTGCCCAACTATGTTGGAACGTGAGATGTAAGCATTCTAGCTATTTCTGTATTTTACTTGAAAACCCTAGACATTATTATAATATCACTAGATTTCCTATCAAATGTTTTGGTCCGCGTAAGGTAAAAACTTACCCATGTTTATTTGTGGGGAGTCTTACGTGATACCTTTTTGTTTCAAAGGTTTTTCAAAAAAATTAAGCAACTTTAAACCGTTTACTCACACCAGACCCATGTCTGACCCGGAGTTTATTTCTGTTTTTCTTAAACTCTCGGGTACTCAAATTTTTATGAGTAGCCAAGGGATCAGGTTTTGGCTTGACGAATATTAGAGAGCATGGAGCAGGAGTCCATACGTAGCAATATCTATATTTCCGCTGTGTTGAGTTGTGTTGTAGTCTTTGTCTGTTGTATTTGGAATGTAATGGATTAGACAGAACCTTATAACTGTCTAATGTGAAATGTTGTTGTAATCTGTGTAACTCTGATGTAAATGACTATGTAATTTCTATTTGATATATTATATTTTGTTCCATTCCGTTGTGAGATTCTAACATTGTTGAGTTCTTTCTTCTTTCTATTCTATTTCTACCTCTTTCTTTCTTATCGACGATGCGTCTTTCTATGGTATGAAGGGCGGGTCGTCACAGATCTGCTATGTTATCTTTAGACCTTATGTAGTCTATAGTGATAACTCTATTAGAGAGAAGTTGTCTTATTGTTTTATTTCTACGATGAATATGCCTAGATTTACCATTGTATAATGTACTATTAGCTCTCCCAATTGCTGATTGACTATCGCAAGTATACATATTGGAGGCACAGGTTTGCTCCAATTGGGAATGTCTTCCAAGAAACTTTGAAGCCAGTCTGCTTCTTTTGTGGTCTTATCTAGTGCAACAAACTCTGGTTCCATCGTAGATCTAGCTATACAAGTCTGTTTGGATGATTTCCATGATATTGCTCCATTTCCTAATGTGAACACATATGGACTTGTAGACTTTGTATCTTGTGAACCAGTTATCCAATTGGCATCACTGTATCCTTCCAATGTTGAAGGATAGGTTGTATAGTGTACACCATAGTTCTGCGTATACTTTCGGTATCCTAGAACTCTGATTAATTGTAATGACCCGATATTTTCAACCATTCGCATCCACACATGTTGTACTTGAATTGCTCAAAATACCACGTTGTAAATAAAATTCGGCAAACGTCAGAATATACGGTAAATAAATAGTCACAGATCACAGACACAGAGTAAATAATAATGCAGCGGAAGTAAAAGGGATAGTAGTTCATGAAGCTACTATATAAAAATAAGATACATCAGAGTTGAACAAGATACAACAAAAGAATAACATGATACATCAAGTACAAATCAGAATAGATCACTGAAATCACTAAATACTGAAAGCGGAATATATGGCTGGATCTTCAAGAAAAGCTCCAACTCCAAAGGTGAGTCTTGAATGCTGAATCACACAGTCTGACTTGAGCGTGATGCAAAACACAAAATACTCGAGTCAGGACATAAATACTTATGAACTGTAAATCAACCCAAGTGAACAGTAACAAAATGCACCAGTAACTTAAAGGATGCTTGGGATCGCCCGTCCTTTAAGGATCCGTTAAACTATTTACTATGTAGTAATATTTCTCTATTGTAATAATGTCTACAGTAAAATAAACTTACTTTAAAATAGCATTCCGGGCTTACCCATATCACCCTTCACACATAATAGTTCCAGTAGTCCATCCAATATCATGATATCTCCAAATCGGGAAACTATCAGAGATACTACATGTGCTACGGGAGAAAAACAAACTCGTAGTAAAGGCTCGGTATGGTAGGTGACGCGGCACACAAGGCAATGCCAGGGTAGATATACCAATTACGCATACAAGCTGGTGGTAACGCATCAGCCACATACGCCCACCTTGGAACAGACTCCCATACCAAAATCGGAGGATGGCCATCTAACCAATCACAAGTAAGAGTATAGTATCGAAGGAATGTGTCCAACCATAGGAGCTACCCCTTTTGGCCCAAGATCGCTCCTATTTTAGCCACCTTATGCCAACTCACGGAGTTGGGTCCACGTAATATACCTCAGGAACGAAGCCACCATCCTACTTCATTCTGGAATCTCCACCGTGTACGCGGTTGTTAAAGTGGTTTTCGGAGTTGGCAGAGAGTATGACAACTTTCGATCCCGGTCTCTTTAACAACCAAACGTTATTATAACGCCGTGGTCATTTCAAAATAGTTTATACTTCAAAATGATCAAATCATTTTATTTCAAAATTATATTCCTTTCAAAATAGTTTACACTTCGAAACCGAAACCATTTTTATTTCAAAACTATTTATTCAGTCAAAACAGTTTATACTTCGAAACCAAAATCATTTTTATTTCAAAACTATTTATTCAATCAAAATAATTTATACTTAGAAACCAAAATCATTTTTATTTCAAAACTATTTATTCAATCAAAATAGTTTATACTTCGAAACCAAAAACATTTCAAACATATATTCATTTCAAAATCATAATACTTTCAAAGTATAACTCTTTCAAAACCAAAAATATTTGAAACAATTACACTTTTAAAATCACAACATTTCAAAATCATCCATTTGAAATCATGAAATATTCCTTGAATTATTTACATTTCCAAAACTAAATTTTATAATTTCATATATCTCAAACCTAGTTTCATTATTACTTAGTTTCAAAATCTTCATTTCATAAATCGAATATTATTTAAATAAACTCAATTTACAATTAAACTAAATATCCTTTCATACCAATATAAACTTCAAATATTCATTTATCAAAATCAAATATCATTCCTAATTCATATTCTTTTAAAATCATTTCCAAACCATTTAAATCATCAAAATATCATATCCTTTCAAAACCACATTATCAAATCGTTATTTGAATTCAATTTCAAATATTCAAATTTAAATATCATTTAAAATCAAATATGTCATTCACTTATTATTTCAAATATCATTACAAAAATACATTTCAAAATTCTATTCAAAAATTCATTTATCTCATCACATTTCATTCCATTTAACACATAACCAAGCATACCTTATTTAAATTCAAATTCAATTTAAATTTCTTAAAATTCAAATTTAAATATAAAATTATATTCAAAACTCCTTAAATTCACCAATAATCAATTTCCAAAAGTTACATCATTTAACACTTTAAAATATAACTTAAATAGTGTTAAAATCTATAATATTTCAAAACATGGTCAAATTATAGCAACGAAGGCATTTATAAAGTGCTATCATAGCTTATAGTCTCCAAGAATAGTTTAGTACAAGAATAACGACATTTATAAAATGTCGTAATAGATATTTAGTTACTTCAAATATAGTTAAATTCAAAACAACAGCATTTTAAAGTGCTGTCATAAACTACAGCATCTTAGAAATGCTATAAATAAAATTCCAGATTTTATTATAACTTCAGAAACATTAAACTTCAAAAAATTTCTATTTTAATTTTTTTATCATATTTCTAGACTTCAAATTTTCATATTTAAATCAACTTAACATATGATTTATCACAACAAAATTTTATAATTAAATATCCAATTAAAACTCACTTTCATTCGTTAAGTCAAAGTTTCACTATTTCTTAACTTATAAATTTCAACAAAACCTAACATTTTTCTTCAAATATCATTTCAAAACTTTAAATTTAATTTCCACTATTTACTTAGATTTTTTAAAATAAAATTTAAAGACAAAAATCACATTTACTTCAAATTACATACTTAAATTCACAAATTCAAAACTTAATATTTAGCTTTCTTAAAACCGTAAAATATATTTTTAAATCAAAATTCATATTTTTAAAAATATATATTTTAGTAAAAATCATTTAAAAATATACCATGGGGTATGTATATAATTTTCTAACCTAGGTCAAGTGATACGGATATATATCATTTCAATCCGCAATTTAAAAAGAAAAACCGGTTTCTATCATTTCAAACCCGCAATCCCAAGTCAAATAAAATACAATAAAAATCGCTACGCCTATCATTTCAGCCCATAACGATTTTTTCCTATTCTAAAGTCCGTTCAGGTATGTATCATTTCAACCCATATTGATTCTATTCTAACAGGGAACTTGCAGCGTGAACATATGCATAAATAATATAAACAATACACTAACATGTCAGTATCATAATATACTGTCATATATCATATATCAGGTGAAAATTTATAAAGTTAACATAGTAATAACATGGAATAACATAACATATAATCAATATTAACTTGCATAACTTTTTAATTACTATACACTTGTCATCAATTCACTATTTCATAAGTATAAATGTCAGAGTGAGACGGACTCACCTTTATCATAGCTAGAGACAAATAACACACACAAGAGCGATTCCAAAGGCACGACAAGAATGATTTGATTTGAGTGGATGGAGACCCTTGTAAACAACACAAAATATAACATACATAAGCATAAATATAGATATCGACATACAAATATAATCAACAACTTTAGTTTGCAAAACAGTTGCAAAACAAGAGAGATGACCAAACCTTTGAAGCAAATGACTTGCACACGACAACATAAGCTTGTCACATGATCAAATGGGCTTGATCTCACCACACTAGGCTCATCCTAGGTGTCAACATGGCTCGGCCATGGCCTAGAGACAAGGCTTAGGGCATGAAAGTGGAAGGTAAAGGCAAAACAAGTGGAAGGTAAAGGAGGCAGGGGGTTTGGGTCAAGGAATGGAAGGTTTTGGTGTACATAGGCTCGGCCTATGGTCCTATGGGCTCGGCCTGGTGCATCTTCAGGTCAGGTCAGAGGTGATGATGAGGGTTATAGGTCATGGCAGTAAGTGGTGATGGCCAAGGCTAAACATGAAGGAAATGGGAATACAAGGTTGGGCTAGGCAATATTTGGAGTTTTAAGCAAAGTTTTGTGGAGATGACTTCAATTGGATGGCACGGCTTGTCATGGTAAGAGAAGGAGGAGGTGTTTGCTGCTGTAGATGGTGGAGGATATGGTGGAGCTGATGGTGGTAGAGTGGGGTCGAGCCAAAGCAAGAAGAAGTAGAAGGCAAAAACATTGAAAAAGAGGAGAAAAGTGGAAAAGAAGAAAGGAGAGAGGCCATTTTTTTTCTCTTTGAAGCATTGAAGCCATGAGTTTTGATGAGAGGAATGATTCACGTGAATATGGAGAGGAGAAAGTCGTGGCAATACCAAAAAAAATGGTCGCTAAACAAAAAATGAAAAGGCAAATGAAGTGAAAAGGCAATGGTGAAATGAAAGGTCATAAGGCAAGTGAAAGGTCTAAGTCTCTTGGAATTTCTTTATCTTTTATTCAAATTAAACAAATATAATTTCAGTACATACAAATAAAAAGCTGAACAAAATAAATGAAAAAGAAAATAAATAAATAAATATATTTTAGAAAAATATAAAATAATTATGAAAAAAGCACAATAATAGAAACTAGGGTGAAAAATTGTAGATAAAATACAATAAGCTTTGGAAAATTATAACATCACTTTAAAAATATTTTAAAAATGAAATTATATATATAACATGTCATATTACACATATATTAAAATTAGAACAAACAAAAATATTATTTATATAAACTAAAATAAACAATTTTGTTAAATAAAACAATGTACATACAATATTGTAAAAAGCATAACTTTCACAATATAAATCGGATTTCAACGAAATGAAAAGCAGTATTATTGAAATTTTATTTATTTTCATAATAAAAGAAAAAATTCAAAATTTCAAATATTTAAAATTTAAATTTAAAAGTCAAAGTTTGACCAGATCGACCAAAAATCCACATTTTTGGAAAATATTCAATTTATTCAGGTTTGAAATTATAAATTCACATACAAATTAAAATTAATATTTATAATAACAAAATTATTCATTTTTATAAATAAAATAAAGTTTTATCCATAAATAAAATAAAATTTTTAAATATGGAATTCAATAATTAAAATATACAATTAAAATAATCACAAAATACAGGGTTGTTGCATTAATGCTTTCCAACGATGTTTACTAGAATTGCTGGTAAATCTACTCGGCTTACTTACAGCGTATGCGATATCTGGCCTAGTGCAATTCATAACATATACGATACTTCCTAGTATACGAGAGTATTCAAGCTGGTAGATACCATCACCAATGTTCTTTACCCAATTTTGGTTCATATCTACTGGTGATTTTGCAATAGTTATATTATATTGCCTGATTTTTCAAGTATCTTACCGATGTAATGTGATTGGGATAATGCATATCCTTGTGGTGTTTTCAAAATTTTGACACCTAATATCACATCAGCCAATCCTAGGTCTTTGATATCGAATCTAAAGGATAACATATTCTTTGTAGATGTTATTATGGCTTTGTTATTGCCTAGGATTAGTAAGTCATCAACATAAACACAAATGACATATCCAACACGTGTGTGTTTTATGTAGACACACTTACCTGATTCATTTATTGTGAATCCATTTGATAACATAGTTTCATCAAATTTCTCATGCCATTGTTTTGGAGCTTGTTTAAGGCCATAAAGCGAATTTACTAATTTGCATACTTTATTATCATTTTTGAAGCTAAGAAACCCTTCAGGTTGCTTCATATATATTTCTTCCTCTAGTTCACCATTCAAAAATGCAGTTTTTTACATCCATTTGATGTATTTCTAAATCAAGTATGTATGCGATTGCAATAAGCATCCTAATAGATGTTATCCTCGTCACTGGTGAATATGTATCAAAATAGTCCAGGTCTTCCTTTTGTCTGAATCCTTGGACTACAACACGAGCTTTGTACTTGTCTATTGAACCATCGGGTTTCAATTTCTTTTTAAATATCCATTTATTACCTAAAGTCTTACATCCTTGGGGCAAATCAACTAACTCCTAGGTATGCTTAGGCATAATGGATTCAATCTCATTGTTAATAGTCTCTTTCCAGTAAGGTGCATCGCTGGAGGACATAGCATGTGTGTGTCAATGGATCATCTTCTAACATAAAAGTGTAGAAATCTGGTCCAAAGGTCCTAGAGGTCCTTGACCTTTTGCTCCTTCTTGGTTCCTCCACTTGTTGATCAGCACTAGTTTGCCGAAGTTTATTTTGTTCAGTATTCTCAAGAGAATCAGTAAATTCACCTTCTCTTGGTATCTTTTGAGTATCATTGTCAGTACCCTGTTTTAAAGGGAATATAGGTTCGAAAAATCTTTCATTTCTCCATTCGATGATGGTATATTCATGAATATCGTCAATTTCAGATTTGTGTACTAGAAATCAGTAAGAGGCACTGTTTTGTGCATATTCGATGAATACACAATCGATTGTTTTTGGTCCAATTTTGACCTTCTTTGGTTTAGGTACCTCTACTTTGGCAAGCGCCCTCACACTTTTAAGTACTTGTAGGATGCCGGTCTATTTTTTCAAAGTTCGTAACGAGACTTGGATGTTTTCTTTCATGGTAATTATTTAAAATATGGTTTGCCGAAAGAATAGCTTCTCCCCCAAAGTTATCTGGCAAACCAGAAATGATTAATAAAGCATTCATCATTTCCCTAAGAGTTCAATTTTTCCATTTGACTATACCGTTGGATTGAGGTGAATATGGTGTTGTAATTTGGTGTATAATACCATGCTCAGCGTAAAAATCCGCAAAAGAAAATTCATATTCTCCTCCTCTATCACTTCTTAAAGCTTTAATTTTCCTGTTGAGTTGATTCTCAAATTCTGCTTTATACTATTTAAACATATCGAATGCTTCATCCTTGCTTCTAAGAAGATACACATAACAGTACGTAGTACAATCATCAACAAACGTAATGAAATACCTTTTTCCACCTCTAGTTTGACACATTTTCAAATCACATGCATCAGTGTGTATAAGGTCTAGAGGTTCAGTTTCTCGTTCAACATGATGAAACGAGGTTCTTGTCAATTTTGCTTCTGCACAAATTTGACATTTGTAGTTGGAGTCTATGTTACATTTTGGTATACATTCTAGATTAATCATTTTTCGCAGTGTATCAAAATTCACATACCTTAATCTAGAATGCCATATGTTAGAAGAGTCAACGGTATAAGCAAAAGATTCACTTTTATTCATATCAGTGTTTGGTACAATAATTGTTACATTTACTTTGAATAAACCATCATATCCTCCTCCTACATACACTCCATTCTTTGATAATACAAACTTATCGGCTACAAAGGTTAATTTAAAACCATGCTTGCTAAGCAAGGACCCTGATATCAAATTTTTGCGGATTTCTAGAACATAAAGAACATCATTCAAAGTAAGTCTTTTCCAGAAGTTAGTTTCAACATAACTTTTGTCTTGACTTCGACCTTTGATGTAGATGAATTGCCCATGAAAAGTTGTTCATCATCAGTTGCAGTTTTATAGGTTGTAAACATCCACTTATTAGCACATATGTGTCGAGTGGCACCTGTATCTACAAACCATTCCTTTGAATTACCAACAAGGTTGCATTCTGATATTATTGCACATAAATCCATATAAGAAATGCCATCTGTAACTTCAGCCGTATTTGCTCCTGATTTCTTCTTTTTGGGAGTACGACATTCGGCTGCTTTATGCCCCTTCTTTCCATAATTATGGCAAGAAGCCTGAAATTTCTTCTTCGACTTCCGAGGCGCATTCTCACGTTTTCTCTTGTTAGGTTTATCTGACTCAACAACATTTTCTTTGGCAGCTGTATTCTGAGAGATCCTTTTCTCAGAATTTATATTATATTCCTCAAATCGTAGACGAACTATGAGTTCTTCCATTGTCATTTCCTTACGCTTATGCTTAAGGTAATTTTTGAAGTCCTTCCATGATGGAGGAAGTTTCTCGATGGTTGCGGCAACCTGGAAAGATTCGCTAAGTATCATACCCTCATCTTGCAGTTGACGGATGATCGGTTGCAGTTATTGAGTCTGGTTGATCACAGTCTTTGAATCTACCATTTTGAAGTCGAGAAATTTGCCTGCGATGAATTTTTTTGTGCCTGCATCTTCAGTTTTATACTTTCTGTCCAAAGCCGTCTAGAGTTTCTTGGATGTTGCAATAGTACAATAAGCATTGTAGAGGCTATTATCTAGACCATTCAGAATATAGTTTTTACACATAAAGTCTGAATTTTTTCAGACATTTGTGGCCTCCACTTTGATTGCATCGGGTTCGAGTTCGTCAATTTCAGGAGCATCTTCGGTTAGAAATTTGGCGAGGCCTAATGTTGTTAGATAAAACAACATCTTCTGTTGCCAATACTTGAAGTCCGTCCCGTCGAACTTTTCTGGCCTTTCTCCATGAGACAATGCCACTGTCGAAGCCAGAGGCACGGCTGAGTATTTATCACCGTCTGTGTTGGTGCAGCGCTCTTGTTGTTGCTATTTTGAGACATCGTCGTCTACAACAATCATTATTGTTTCAAGAATGTTATTCGCAACTGCACAAAAGTGTCATGAATCTGATAGTAACTTTAATAATGTTACTAAAATGTTTAGAAATTGTCGCAGTAGAAAAATGTTTATACTTTTCACAATTAAATTGCAAAAACAGCAATAGAGTAAAGTGTGACAAATTCTAGTAAATACTGCTACGGCACAGAACCGTTACAATTCAATGTGGATGTAATCCGAAGAATTACCTAGTCGTCCGAGTCCAGAGAATATCTGTTTCCTTCAAACAATATTTCCCCCTTATATGCACCGAAGGATATGAGAAATTTGTCTTCCAGAATGAAACGGACCGGCCTTGATATGCCGTGGTGCAGACGGAGCGACTATGAACTGAAGGAATTATTGAATTTAGAACAGAGGTCTGGAAGAGGAATAGAAAGAAGAAGCGAGATATTTCTAAGTCGGTAATCTCGTTCTACGCGGGCCCCTATATACAGGCTGGAGGAGGTGTCTATTCAGATCGGTCGTGACTGTTGGAAATGTTGCGACCCTTTAACCGACAAACGTGCACGCACAGGCGTAACGGTCTAATTTTGAAGTTCAAAATTTACCGTTTCACCGCAGTAGGCCCGAGTGGCAGACGGAGGCCAATCCAATCACGAGACCCTAAGAGCCCCAAGGCTAAATCTTTGACATTTTAATATTAATATGAAGCCCAAAGTCCATGTGCCCAAAGCCTTTCATTGCTACAAGTCTTCATGTGTCATTCTTATTTTATTTTGATTTAGTATATTGGGTTGTAGTATATATGGTGGTATTGAAACAAATATTACACTATGTGGGACTTTGTTTCAACACACACAACACTCAAAATCTTTCTATTCCCACTTGCTCGTTCATTTTTTTCTAACACAATGTACTGTTTTAGTTTTGATCAAGCTTTCTTCTCTATTTACATACAGGCTTTGTGTTTTCCACCACTCAAAATATTATTAGTTTCATACTACTTTATTGTATTGAGCATTTAACCTGAGTGTGTTTAAGCATCGTGTTTTCCCCAAAATATTAAAAGTATATTTTGTTTAGATTAATTTTTTCTCTTTCTCTATATATTAATCGGTTACTTCTCTTTAGGCGTAAACTTCTTGGCTTTTTATTGAAAAAAAATTCATTCTGATTTTTATACCATGTATTTATAAAAAAAATTTCGTTCCGTATGTGCTTTGCATTCATCAAATTTTAAAAATTGCTTTAAAATTTAACGCATGCAAATTTACAAGTATTTACAATTTTATGGTGCAAAACTTGAAATAATTGTCCTTCTTGCCTTATGAAATCATAGTTATATTTTTACAAACGAGAGGTTGAATCCTAAAACAGAGATAGGCAATGGAACTAGAATCTCAGAAGTAGAAATAAAAAAACTTTAATTAGTTTGTAAGCACCGTTTGTTTTTAATTTAAGAGCCGAAAAATTCAACAATGTGAATACAAACACACTATTATTTGAAAGACAAACATAGCATAATCATGATTTCAGTTCTAATCCTGTTTTCCGCAATTAGGCTTTACTTCTATTTTAACCTGTAAAAAAATAAAAGGTTTTTCACTTTTAAATTTTGATTCTATTTTTTTTTCTTTTTTTCGTTGAAAATTAGTGTGCGTTCGTGACTATACAGCTATTGTTTTGATGACAAAAATATTTTTGTCTGCTTTCTCAATCATGAAATTTTCAGCTCTAGGGAAAAATTTGGAAGTTTAATTGAATTATAAAATGACTTCTTAAATGCCTGTGCACATATATGATTTCTTTGGAAATTATTCATGCTATGTCATTATGTCCTCAATTTTAGTGGATAATGTACGATAGTTGTTTTTACTGTTAATATTAGGATTACAAATTTCTCGTTCTCTGCTCATTCTCAACATCCTCAATCTTAAGTGGATAAAATATTTTTCGCTTTAAAATTAGATTTCTTTTCCCTCATTTTTCACTGAAAATAAATGTCCCTTTGACTTCAATTTTATTTTCATGAAAATGTAACTTCATTTGCTATTTTTTATATTAAAAAAATGACAGCAGTTTTGGTTATAAGTTGCGTCTCGATTTGAGTTTGTTTTTAGACTATTTCCATATTCTAAATTCACTTGTATAAACAAATTTTAGATGTTGGCAAAAAAATCAAGGTACACTAAACATGACGTTATGCTTTCCATTTTCTGCTGTGCATTTTGTTATAAAACTATGCTGTAGAGTATGTTATGAAATTTTAGACTTCTTGATTTTGAAATTTATTTGCACTGTTAAAAACTTAAAATACCAACTCTTTATGCTTGATTGAGTTATACACTACAATGATTATGAATTCACATTTTTTCTATTATTACCAGGCTGTTTCATTTGAGGATATGACTGTATTCTGTAGTTTGGATCAAATTTGGGTATCAAAGATTTTATCAGTATGTGCTAACTTTTGTTTAGGTCTACATTGCCGTGTTGCTACAAAATTAAATCAATTTGGTATTTCTCATACAATTTTGGTTAGTTTACAAACAACATCACAATGTAGAGGATACTGAAGATGGAAGGTTACCAACATCATGTTGCATAAATGTTGAAGGGGCGAGGCTCTAATAGGTCGATTTTATGTTAGAAGGTATAGTGACAATTCTGTTGCATAAATTTTGCTCGCTTTCTGTTCCTTATAATAAAACTGTCATGCTAGAATTTGTCATCCATAAGTTGAATATTTTTACTTCACATTATCATTTTCCAATGAAAATCAAGAGATGACCTTTTTTCCTATCTTCTACTTCGTTGTTTGTAGAGTGAATAGCAGAAAGAAGGTGGGAGAAAATGTTAACACATAACTTACCAATAGAACTGACTATAAATGATCAGCTACTTGAGTATGCATTTTCATAATAGAAGTGCCTTAGTTAAACTTTATATATTCAACAGTTAACCTTCATGTATCGTACTATTTGGTTGAAAAATTATCACCCTTTTGACAAAGTATGGACACTAATATTTTTTGCATAAGTAATCTCTAGTTTATATTAAAAAACTCTTTTCAAATTGTGTAGCTCCAGCACTGAAAAGGTAGAGAATTGAGTATGTAGTTTAAAGGAAGAGGTATATAACACACACACACACTTAAGTACATACATACATAATAGGAGTAAGGGACAGATCCACATCCTTATTTTATTTGTTGATTTAACTCCTAGAAAGGACATGCGATATTTTAAAATCCTTTCACCTTAATACGGTTCACACCCAACATACCCCTGCTGTAACACACTGCTTTATAACAGCTTAAGCAACAAAAATCAATACAACTTGCTTAACATCAATTGATTACTACCTTGCTACTACACCATGCTACTTACTGCAACTAGTAATAGACTAGCTGTTCTCTCTTTACTGTAATACTAACAACAGTACAACTGTGCGTAGGAATAGCTCAGGCAAAATATTTTCAAGTGGATAAGATAATAATAGTTCTTGGGACATATACAACACAAGGGAGAAAATACTGCGGGGTTCGGTATAAGCTGTCTTCTAGGATAAATTATGTGCTCCATCGGTTTGTTTACAATCTTCGACAATTCCGCCCTCCCCTTCCCCCCTCGTTCTTAACCTATACAGTGCTAGATTTTAAGTTCTTTCCGTATACTGAATAAATATTTATGTCCCTCTGTTACTGTGTGAATGCATGAAAAAGTATACTGATTCTATATGCTATCTTCTAAAATCAAACTCCTCTTAATTTATATACAATTGGTCGTCTTCTTAATCTATTCATACAGCATATCTTTGACACCTGATTTTACTTTTGATTTCATTGCTAAAATCGGGAACTTTCTGCTCTTGCTCTCTGCATTTTATCTTATTCTATTTTTAAGAAAGGGAAAAAAGTTGACAAGCGCATATTATACTACCACCTTTACATTATATAGCAAAAAGAAAGGTCACACAACCATTTAACTGCATATTTCCTTCACTCTACACTGTTCCAATGTTACGTACTGGCGAGGTTTTGATAAATTTAACATTTAAATATTGCATATGCTTACCACGGCTCAAGGAGTTTATCCACAATCTTAGGAGAAACATGATTATAGAGTTCGACAGTGATTGAACTTTTTGCACTCTTCAATATCTATAATTCCAGTAAAAAGTTTCAACAGTCCATGGTGACAAAATCACAATCTTAACTAAGCATAAACTTTGTATGTATGTAAAAATAAAAATTAAAAAAGATGGTGCATGCGGTCAGTTGGACATTTCCTACTATTGGTGCTAACTTGCATTCATTTGGTATGTATATTCTCTAGCTGTCTTTCACGACCTACCAACTCTTAGCCTTCAAACAATATGTTGTGTAGTTGCAACCAAAAAAATATACAACCGGGTCTAATACCAAATTCATTGATTGAATATAGCATAACAACCAATTCCAACATCTAATGCATTTGTCAAACACTGCGACCATGACATATACTATGCAAATTTAATTTACTTGTATTGTGCAACTCCGTGTGCGAAGCACGTGTTTACACTAGTATAAGCATAGTTTTGAGAACCGAACCCGACCGTGGTCGGACCGTGAATAACTGCTAGCCTTGGACCACCGTGATCTGCAGCAGAGTTCAGCCTCTGCCCTGCACGAACCGTCGATCGAACCACCAAAGCCGAGCTTCAACCGTGTCCTATAACACTTCAAACCAATAGTTTTCCCCAAATCCTCAAAACCCTAATTTTTAAATTGACACCAACGTCTTCTTTGAAGACATTGTTGCCATCAACCAATCCCGTGTGACATATCTAAACAGCTTTGTTCAAAATTATTGGTATCAATTTAATTTTGTAGAAATTTTTGTTATGTAATTAGCATTTGGCGACATTTTAAAAGTCTTGCTAATTTAGGAATGAAGGTAAATTTATAATTGAAAGCAAAGTTTATTGGTCTCAATATATGAGAGTCGTGATGATGAATGTTATTCATATTTGTAATTTCTATTTTGCGGTGGCGTATGAAGATACAATGTTAGTGTATGATATTGAGTAGTATATTGTTAGGGTAGGTAGGCAGTCAAGTAGAGAGAAACTGGAAGGTTGGAGTTAATTAGCCATTTTCATTTTTTATGAAATGAAAGTGGAGTTCTAGTACTGATCTTTTAGATTCATGTCTTTGTTATGTTCGACGTGGAAAAAATCTTCAAGTGTTGGAATATGTCCAAAGTGGAGTAAAATTGGACACATGTATACACTCAGTAAGTCAGTATTATAAATCGATACATAATATTAACAATTTAAAATGGATAGGTTTATGTACATTCTAATGGTTGGATTTTATGAGTTTACAATATGCGATGTCTTGTGATTCTTGTGATATGAATTAATGGATATGTTATATGTTTTTCGCTAGTATAAGCTATATTTGAAAAGTATAAATTATCAGGAAAAAATGCATGTTTTCGACGGTTCAATCAGTCGGACCACAAAAACCTTGAACTTTGAGTCGAGACAGTTCGACTCATGGTTCGGTTTTCAAAATAATTAATATAAGATAGTAGCATGGCATACAAATATACTTGCTCCTGTACACTAATTGTCTTACGCAAACGCTACTTTTCATTAGCATAGCTAAATACAGGTATATAATACATGCAATCATACATCTCGACACACACACAAAGACACATAAAATTACACAGACAACACCTATACATAAAAATGTGCTCACACAAAACACACATACATAAACATCACACTACAGTGTAAACACATGCATAAACCTAGCATACAACACACACCTAATAAACACAAAAATACCCAGGCTTGCATATATATATATATATATATATATATATATATATATATATATATATATCACGCATGCATACACCATTATATATATAAATATGCCCACTTATACATAAGATTTGGTATGAAACAAGTATGAAAAGGCACACGCATGCAAGTCAGTAAACCCACACAACCAAGCACTCCATAAACACACGCAAGAAGCAAACACATGCACCCATGCACGAAACACCCTCACATTGACTAGAACATTTATGTTCCGGGTCGAGTTGCTAATTTAAGTAGCCTTGGCCATTCATTCCTTTGCAATGCTGCTACAAAAAATAATGAATTAAAGATTGACGAATTCAGTTTTTAATCAAATAATTCAGTTTCTATATAAAATTTAAAGACAGATTAAATACTGAACTTTTAGTCTGTGAACCTTAGTCGCAAAAATTGATTTGTGACTGAAATTTTAATCTTAAAGCATAAAGACTGCAATTCGATCTTAAGCATTGACTAAAACTGTATTCTTAAGACTGAAACTTGATCTTTGATCTGTCTCAAACTTTACATGATTTAAAGATTAAATGTGTTCACTGGTCAATTTCATTTTAATTTTCAAATTCCATGAAATCTTGAAGAAACATGAATAAACATAATGAAGGAATATATGCAACACAATATACTTTTTTTACAACTCGGTAAAGTTTGAGATACAAGTAAATTCATAATGTGTACAAGATAATTGTGATAAGGAGCTGCTAGTAAGCGGCAAGAAGAAGAAGATAAGTTTTGAGGATGAAGGAAAATATCAGAGAAGGAAAGGAAGTTTGGGAAATTTTCTTTGTTACTGATACCTTCTTTTTACAATCATATATAGCAATTTCTTCTAACAACTTTGCCTATGTGGCCATTGGGGACCAGTCCTTTGTAACAACTTGCAAAAAAGAAATGCAGAAATAAAAAATTAAAGAAAAAGAAATACATCACATTGTTCCTATATCCTAACAACTTGCAGCCTGTCGTTGCCATGCATTTAATCCATCAACCTTCTAGGTTTACGCACCATTCTCTTAGGTCTTGTGTTAGCGCTTGTGCTGCTGTCATATGGTGTTGGAATATTATCATGCATATCAATTCTCACCCCTTCAAGATCTACCTTGTCCTCAAGGTCGCAGAAAGTGGGAATTTGTGGTAGTGGTGTGTTAGAGGACGGATTTGGACATAGTTTGAGGAGGGAAATATGAAACACTGGGTGAATGCAGGAATCGTGTGGAAGGAGAAGTTTATATGCAACCAATCCTATGCTTCAATGATTTGAAAGGGGCCAAAAAAATTTCTGGATAATTTGTGGTGATTATTATGGATGGTGGTTTAGCGGTATGGTTGAAGCTTGACGAATACCCAAGAGCCAACATTGAATTCTTTGTCACTACGATGTTGATCGGCATGACTTTTCATGCGTCCTTGGGCTTTTTGTAGGTTGCCTTTAATAAGGTGGAGGAGATGATCTCGCGAATAGGCCCATGCATCAAGTTGTGGAATGTGAGTAGTTCCTATAATGTAGTTGGAAATTTTTTGTGGAGGTCGTCCATAAACAACTTGGAAGGGAGATAAGTCGAGGGAGGAGTGTTTGGAGGTGTCATACCACAATTCTTCCCATGGAAGGCATTATGCCCATTTTATGGGAACATCACCTACTATTGCATGCAAGTATGTCTCAAGACATCTATTCACAACTTCCGATTGTCCATCGATTTGTGGGTGGTATGCACTACTCATTTGAAATTTTGTGCCACGAAGACAAAATAATTCCTTCCAAAATTGACTAGTGAATAAGCGGTCTTGGTTCGATATAATGGAACGGGGAAATCCATGCAAACATACGTACTCTTGAAGGAAATGTGAAGCTAGTTGAGTGGCTGAAGATGACATGGGTAGAGTGCAGAAGTGAGCATACTTTGAAAGCCTATCGACGGTCACCCAAATTGCAGTTTTTCCATTTGACAGTGGTAGATGTGTGATAAAGTCCATCGAGATATATTCCCAAATTTGGTTTGGAATAGGCAGCGGCTGCAACAGCAATTTGTAGGGTGAATTGTCGGGGTTTGCCTGGAGGTAAATGGAGCATTGTTTGACATACTCTTGAACTGTAGCAGTAAGTTTTGGCCAGAAAAAATTGTTTGCAACCCTTGCTGATGTGGCCTTAATACCCGAATGTCCTCCCGTCTTTGAATCATGAAACTCAACAATAATTTTATTAAGCAACTCAGGCTTCTCAGGTACATAGATACGATTACGCCAGAATAGCATATCATTGCATAATTGAAGTTTAGAGTTAGTATTTGTACCTGATCGCAGCGTGGATACTAGGACCTACGTCTTGCTGTCGTTGTGCTGTGCATGTTTTATTTCTGTTAGAAGTGGAAAAGCTGGACCAGATATTGCATGCGTGGTTGCTTCATTGGAGAAGCGTGACAGACCATCAACGACGACGTTCTCTTTGTCGGGCTTGTAGTGGATGGTGAAATCGAACCCTAGGAGCTTCCTCAACCATTTCTGCTGCTCCGGTCTTTCGATTGATTGGGAGACGAGCTCGCGTAGACTTTGATGGTCTGTATAGATCAAGAATGGTCTTCCGAGGAGATAATGACACCATTTCTTAACCGATGAAGTGATTGCGAACATCTCTCTTGAGTAGGTGGAGGCTTTTTGAAGGTGGTGCGGAAGTTTAAGGCTAAAATAGGCTATTGGGTGCTGGGATTGGGAGAGGACAACACCTATGGCTATGGAGGAAGCACCGGTTGTAAGGGAGAAGGGTTTGGAGAAATCAGGAAGGGAGAGGGTCGGGGTGTGGGTAATAACATGTTTAAGGGCTGTAAAGGCTTCTAGGGGCTTATTGGGTCCAACTAAAATTATTTTGTTTTAGTAGATCTGTTAATGGGCCTACGATTGTAGCATAGTGTTGGATAAAGCGACGATAATAGCCGGTAAGGCCAAGGGAACCATGGATTTCAGTTCCTGATTTGTGTGTTGGCCATAGAAGCATTCCATCAATTTTAGATGGGTCCACTTCCACTCCTTTATTTGAGATTATATGGCCTAGATAGGAAAGTTTAGTGAGCCCAAAATTGCATTTGGCTAAGTAAGCAAAAAACTTATGTTGTGATAAGATTTCCAGTGTGGTTTGAAGATGATCCAAATGGGAAGACTAAGAAGAGCTATATATGAGGATGTCATTAAAGAAGACAAGCACAAACTTTCTTAAATGCGGTCGGAATATATTATTCATTGTAGATTGAAAGGTATACAACGCATTTGTTAATCCAAATGGCATAACCAAAAATTCGTAGTGTCCTTCGTGTGTGCGCGAAAAGCTATTTTGGGGATGTCGGGTGGGTACACCCGAATTTGAAAGTAGCCACTTCGAAGGCCGAGTTTAGAAAAATAAGTAGCACCATAAAGTTCATCTAGGAGTTCATCCACCATCGGAATTGGAAAACGGTTTTTAATTGTTATGGCGTTTAGTGCTCTATAATCAACACAAAAACTCCACGATCCGTCTTTCTTTTTGACCAAAAGAACGGATGATGAAAACGGACTGCTAGATGGTTGGATGAGTTTCAAGCGGAGCATTTCTTGGACTTGTCGTTCGATTTCATTTTTTTGAAAGTAAGGATAGCGGTAGGGAGTGGTGTTAATGGGTTGTGAGTTAGGGATAAGGTTAATGTGGTGGTTAAGGTTTCGGTCTGGAGGCAGTTCAATGGGTTTGGAGAAAATGGTCTCATAAGTGGACAGGAGTTGCTGAAGTTTTGGGTCTTGGTGGGCTAACAGATTCGGATCAGGGTTGATGGTAGTGGGCTGGACTTGTATGTATAGGTAATTAGAGATGGATGAATTATTGTCTAATCTCTTAAGTTGCTGAACTAAAGTCGGGATAGGTGGGATAGACTAGCCCAGCCCATTAAGGCAAATAGGTTTATTATTAAATTGAAAGGCCATGGTTAGTGCTTTGTTGTCGAATGTAACTGGAGCCAACTGCTCTAACCAATGAATGCCAAATACCGTGTCTGATCCAACTATGTCCAGCATGTGAAAATCGACAGTGAAGGTATGGCCTTGGATCTCGGCGTCAACGCCAGCGTAGGAACTAACACTTCGCAGCTTCTCTCCATTTCCAACAGTAACCATGAATGAGCTGTTGTGGTCTAATTAGAGACCCAAGAATTTGGCGACTTTTGGGTGAAGGTAGTTGTGCGTTGAGCCAGTGTCAACGAGAATAGAAATAGGTTTGTCGTTGATGGTTGCTAGTAGGCAAATGGAGCGGAGGTGGGTGGAGCCAGTTAAGGCATGAAATGAAATTTCCTGGGTGGTTGGTCGTTGGAATTTGGTGTCGTCTGTGGTGTCGTTTGTGGATATGGGTTGCAGGTTCGGGTCATCTTCGGATGGGAGTTCATCGGTGTTGAGTTCGGGTAGTATCATTAGGATGTTGGTATTTCTCGTCACAATTAAAACACAATCCTTGCTGCTTCCGGACGTTCATCTCAGCAGGGGAGAGTTGTTTGATGGGAATGGATGGTTTAAAGGTTGCATATGTGGTGTTTGAGGCATTGATTGAGTGAGTTATGGAGTGTTGGTAGGTTTTTGATAGTATGGGTTACTTTTGGTGGACTGAAATCTTGTTTGGTCACTGTATTTTTTTCTACGAGTTTGGCACCCTTAATGGCGTCGATAATAGTGGTAGGTTTGAGGAGGTGTAGCTTATTTTGGATGTGGGTTTTGAGGCCGGAGATGAAACATCGGAGGATGGAGTTGTTGGATAGTGTGGTGATACGGTTGCAAAGGTTTTCAAAGGTGGATTGGTAATTTTCGACAGTGATAAGTTGTTTGAGTTTAAACAAGGTGGCTTATGGGTTGAGAAATGTAGGTGGTCCGAAGCGTTGTTCGATTGCTTTTGTTAGCATCGGCCAAGCGGAGATTTGGTTGTTATGATGCATCCATTGAAACCATGAAAGTGCTTGGTCTTGCATATGGAAGCTTGCTAGATCAACTCATTGGAGTAATAAGCGAAAAACCGATCAGCTTGAAATATCCAATCGTGTGGGTTTGATCCATTAAACAAGGTTAAGGAACATCTGGGTGTTCGGGTTTGTGTCGGGGTGGATAACACTAGTGGTTGTCGATTGTTGGGTGGTGGGTGATATGTGGTTGATGCTTGGTTAGTTGGAGATGGGATTGGTTGGTTATCTAGCCTCCAGTGGAGAACGGCCATTTACTTGGTTAGGTCGTGGAGTGCTGTTTTAATGTCGCTATTAATGGCAGTTAGGGTTTCTAGCATGGCGCTGTGTGTGGTTTGGTTGGTTTGGATGGTATCTATGGCGTCTTGGTGGTGGTTTAGTTGTTGGAAGGCTTCATCCATTCGGGTCATTTTGATAGGGATAGTTTGGATATTGGAGAAGAGGGGGAGGGGAGATCAAGTGGTGAAAGTACCAGAATGATAAGGAGCTAGTAGTAAGCAGCAAGAAGAAGAAGATATGTTTTGAGGAAGAAGGAAAATATCAGAGAAGGAAGGAAGTTTGGGAAATTTTCTTTGTTACTGATACCTTCTTTTTAAAATCATATATAGCAATTTCTTCTAACAACTTTGCCAATGTGGCCATTGGGGACCAGTCTTTTGTAACAACTTGCAGAAAAGAAATGCAGAAATAACAAATTAAAGAAAAAGAAATACAGCACATTGTTCCTATATCCAAACAACTTGCAGCCTACTGTTGCCATGCACTTAATCCATCAACCTTCTAGATATGCGCACCATTCTCTTAGGCCTTGTGTTAGTGCTTATGCTGCTGTCATGTGGTGCCGGAATATTATCATGCATATCAGATTGTTTTCTTATTGATACACTTCATTAGAGTAAAAAACCATCCCTTTTACGAAGCGAATCTAGTAAAATATCCAAACCCAATTAAATATGGAGTTGTCCCATTCTCAACTTTCACAGTATCATTCAACATGTGGCTGCTACCCTCTTATATTTCAGCCCAGTGAGGGTTTTGAAAATTTCAATTCTAGTATCTATATTGGATTACAATGAAGATTATAAAGGTTCTGAAGAGCAATGCTTCGGCCTCTATTCATACTTCAGTCGTGCATCTTCCAATATCAAAATACAATAAAGTCCATAGCGAGATTTGCTCACGTGCAGCCACACATGTATCATCATGTTCCTTCTCGTAACCCTCCACACGCACACAACACCTAGTTGCCGCACTCTAATTTTCTCCTTTCATAATCACACAATGATGTGCAGAACCATATCATAGGATTTGGGAAGTTAAAATAATTTATAGAGTTTGATTTTAATTTTTTGTTTACAGTGATAAGACTTTGATAGTTTTGGCTTTCGGAGGAAGATGGATTTTTTCGCAGAGAGTGAGAAAATATGAAAATGATTATTTTAAGAAGAGGAGGAAAATACTGGAGTTTGATAAAATGTTGAAAGTAAATTTGAGATTTAGAAATATCTGGCTTTATTTAATTGATTTACCATTTTCTTTCTTTTCTAACTCTAGTTCATTAACCAAGTTACAATTCCAAGTTTACATACACAACCATTTATTTTATATTAAGTTTCATACTAAATAAACATATTATTTCCTAATTTGTAAATTATCTCCCTTAATTTATTTATTTAATTCAGTCATTTTATTTTATTTTAAATAATTATCTCACATTTCCATATTTTAACTTAATCAAATAAATTAATAAGTCAATATTCTCTTTATTTCAAATACATATCATCTAAATCTTCATATATAATATTCAATTGTATTTTTTTCACATTTCAATTTATTTAGGTTTAAATACCACATTTTAACAATTTAAATATTTTTATTCAATTATTTCTGTAGCAATTTATCAAATAGATCTTCAAATTTCAATTTAATTAAAAAGTTTTTCTATTATTTATATTTAATTAATCATCACTTAAAAATCGGGTAGTTACAATATTGGAATTTTTAATTTTGACCAACATTAAATTCCATATATTCAAAAGTGATATAGTTTTGACGAAGAGAACGTGTGTAAATTATCGTTACTGAAAGGTACCGCTTAAGAAAATATGAAATTAGATTTTACTAAAAAGATCTATAGGCAATAAATTTGACCAAACTATCAGACCACTATCTAAGATGACGTGGGAACGCTAATATTTGAATTGTTTGGTATTAATCACTGAATGAATTCACATCTTCGAGTCTCACAACCGCATTTGTGAATTCTCCAAAAACCACACAATTTAATTACTTTTATAAAATGATATGAATTAACTAAATTAATTAGTATTTAAGAAATATTAATTATTAATTTATTTGATGTTTTGGGTGTTAGTAATTACTTGAATGTATATATAAAAATTATATATGCGTGTATCAATATATAATATCAGTATATATTTAAACAGGTTCAAATAGAGATAAATACTTAAATGGGCTTGTGCAAAATATTGTTCTATATAGGGAAATTTATGGTCGGCCATACTAGAGAGAAATTAATGTTTAGCGCGATTGAAAATCAAATAAGAATTGAAGAGGAAGTTTTAATAGAGATAATAGGAAAGGTTTCCTTCTCTCCATTAACACAAAGTCCCTTGATTTTCTCTCATTTCATTCTTTCATTTCTCCATTCTTTTCTTCCCCTTATCATGGCTGGCTTCTTCATTCATCCATGGCCAAAATTTTCTCCCCTTTTACCCAGAAATAAAATAAAATAAGACAAGGTTGCTTATCCGATTCCAATAAAGTTTAATTTTATATGTATTAGTTTTATCATTCTCATAATTATATATGCATACATACATACATACATATATATATATATATACATATATGTATATATGTATATATATTGTTGCTTATCTTGATATTGAATTAATGTTACATTAAAAACAACTAATTGATTGATTTGATTTAATTCAACGAATAAAATTAAAATTAAAAATACGTTTAATTTTTTTTTACCATGAATCTGTTTTGAACATGTTATAGTTTTTTAAACACAGTGTACAATTTTCGTAATTCAATTATTTATTTTTGAAGTTTGATAATAGAAATATAAATTCATTCATCTCTTATTCAACTTAACATATGTATTTTGAATTCAAACTTTTGATTGCTAAGAAAGAAGGAAAAAGTGTATTTTGCAAAAGGTTTGTTTGCATATATATATATATATATATATATATATATATATATATATATATATATTTGTGTGTGTGCGTGCGCGCGCACGCGCGCGTGTGTATGTACTGCCTACATGTATGTTTATACGTGTGTGCTTGTAAATGGATTAGAACAGTGTAACATAAGAAGCATGTGTATTTTGAATCAATTGAAAAAAAATCATTCTTATTATCGCATATTTATATATACATGCACATACATATATGTATATTATAACTTTAATACAAGTCTATTGGGGATAATTTACATTAATTAACTTAATTTAGATCTTAATTTAAATATATTCTATAAGTCAAACTTAGATATTTTATATCTGTATATGTATCCTCATCAAACAATTAAATTGGGACAATCAGTACATACCTACATACATATACATGATATATATTATGAGAAATGATGTAGTATGAATTATACTAGTGTGAACGGATCTTAAGGCTGCTTTAACACTAGAGGGAAGAGGGGTGAATAGTGTTTTATAACTCATGTAGAACTTTTCTAAGTAGTTTTAAGATTTAAATCAAAACACAAATATTCAACACAGATATATATTAACAAGTAGTCATAGATATATACAAATGTAGTAAAAATAAAGTAAAAGTAAGAAAGATGATACCAGGAGTTTTGTACTGTTTGTATTGACTAATCCTACATCCAGTCATGTATAGTATTTGTATAAATTTTCTTTCAAACGCCAACTTTAATCGACTTGCAAGCAAACTAGAATACAATTTTGATTTCAAGGCAAAAAGATATACCCTTCCGACTTTTTGAGCTCAGGGTAAACCCTCTCGGTTTAACTGGGCAATTGGATTACCTACTTGATTTAAATGGGCAACAAGCACACCCACTTGATTTGAATGGGAAACAAGCAGACCCACTTGATTTGAACGAGAAACAAGCACATCCATACAAAATAGTAGTAGAAAGTTATTGATTCCAAATACAAACAATTGTAACTTGGATATACAATATCCTACGGCCCTTATATAGCACTTTGATTATTGAATTGGTGGAAGAATTCTTGGAAAACGTGAGTAGATTATATAAAATGAACGTAGTGAAGTAGAGATTGAATTTGAGTGGAGTCGGAGAATATAGAAAGTGGATTTAGAGTAATATATAATGAGGTTTTAGAGTTAGAAGAATGGAGAGAATGTAGTTTTAAAAATTCATTTTCCAATCCCTTTATATAGTGTTTGAAGGGTGTGTCTATTCGCAAAGAGATGTAGCCAAAAACCACAAATCTTCAAAGTTTAAAAAAACTTTTCAAGGGTTCATTTGCCAACATACTCATGTAGGATATATCGACATATCCTTCTATTTTGAGAAAAATAGCAACATTTTTAAATGTTTCAAAATCCTAATATTTTGTAAAATCATTTTGAAAAATAGTTTTTAAATATTTTAATGTATAAAACTTTTATAAAATACTTGTAGAAATACATCTTGAAAATAAAATAAATATTTTGGTGAGAGAGTATTCAAAGAAAAGAAAGTTGATATTCAAGGACTTTAAAAATTTATTTTATGTCTATTAACTATTATCTATAGTCCTGAACTCTTCATCTCTTTAAACTCATGAGTCTTCTATTATCTTAATCATCTCTAAATCTTGATCTCTAGTCTTTTTACCGATCAGTCTTCAAACTTGATTACCCTATACCTATGAAATATTCTATAAAATATTCTATACAACTTAGGACAACATTAGTACCTATATTTATATGGTTTTTATCATCAAAATCAATATCTCTAGTATAAAGAATCTCTCCTTTTTGATGATGACCACCATGTAAATATTTTTATTATAAAATATAATGTGACTTCCTTAAATTAGTTAACCCTCCTGTTTTGAATAACTGCCTCTTAGTCTATGCATATATTGTATGTTATATTTTCTCCTTCTTTGTTATTAACAAAAAAAAGGTAAAGAAAAATAAACTCTCCATGAATGTGACATATTAAATATCATGTAATGTGATAATGTTGTATATGAAATTAAAATCAATATTCGTTGCGACGTTTTATTTGGAAATAACTTTATATTTGTGCAGTTAAAGCGCTCAGCGTTTCCACAGCGGTGGAACTGCAAAACGTTCAAATGAGTATAAGCGGGGATATAGTTGTAGCAACCCAGAATTTGAGATATTTGAAATTTGAATGTTTAATTGACTTTTAGTATTTAAAAGTTTGATTTTAGCTTGAATTTCAAATATAACTATTTATTGATAATTTAATTATTGAATTAAATAATTGAAAATTAGGTAAATGGTTGAACTGGAGTTTTAAGCTTGTTAAAAATAATTTAAAGGCTTATAAAATTTATATTGATAGTACTAAAGATAGCAAAAGCACTAACATTGAATTTGAAGTTATTTGTTCAATTTTAAAAATATGTCATTTAAATTGACATTTAAAAATAGCCTTCCAAGGCACAGTCTCGAATTTCGACGAAACCAGTCCCATTGGATCCATAATTATGTATTATTGTCGAATTTCAAATTTTGTTGCGTTTGGAGTTATCATTTGGTCGTACGGGATATAAACGCATTGGAATTTATATCGAAAATTCAATATAATAATTGGATCCAAAAAGCCATCTTCTCATACGATTGAATTATGACTCAAAACCTTTTTCATTGCGTTCGGAATTGGGGTATAACAATAGAACATCTAGCGGCACGCCTTGATAGGAGGTCAAGATTTTAAGCTACGAATTCGTGACGATTTGGAATTTTAAAAACAATATATAATATATACATTGACCAGTCAAAATTTCACATCAGCTTTTTGCTTTTTTCAAATCACTGTACTTGATCTTTTCATACATGCTTCCCTCCTTTTCATATCACGTCCTTGTTCATTTTTTATCACAACCGAGCTTTCAAAAAGGAAAAAAACATCAATCTTCACGAAAAAAACTAAATACAGAATAAAAAAGTCCTCTTCCTATATTTATTAAGTCGAATCAGTTCAAGGCAGTACTCCTCCCTCTCTTCTTTGTTGTCTTATACATGGAAAACGAAACAAGATATCGAGTTCGACCACGCTCCGGCGATCCACCATGGCAGCAGCAAATGCATGAAGAGCATCGGTGTAGAAGGAAAACCATCGAAGCCCCCTACTTCCACGCCCTGTTGCAAGATCCACACTAGTAGACTGCAGAATCGGTTGAGAGCGACAGTCGTAGGCCAGGTAGTGGCGACATTTCCTTCTCGTGCATGGGCAGGATGTCGACGATCGATTTTGAGCAGAGCGGAGCAGGAGAGGGAACAGTAGCGGGTTAGTTTACAGTGTTGGGTCAGGCTCCAGATATTATGTAATTAAGGATTTCAAAAATAAATAAATATAGTTAGTGGCTGATCTCACGTAAACAAAAAGGGTTATAATCTACATTTCTATTGTTATAGGTCCAAATTGGACTCCGTTGTCGGGATACGTTCGCAATGGAGAAATCTGCATTATGGAATGGTGTGCCTTAGATCGAGACTTAGAATGTACGGCGGAAATTGAATGAGGTTCGGTTCCTTCTGGAACATTTTGGCGAAAAATGAAAAATCGAAGGTGAGTTAATCTCACTCAAATTTGGATTACTGTAATTAAACTTAAATAGATAAAATTTAGTATCGGTTGATGCTGAAATTGATAATTATTATTGGTTGGATGCGATACTCTATATATATATATATATTGGAGTGATTAATGTTCCTGCATTTATATAGCGGACGAGACCCTATACGCTCCGCATAATAGTGGATGACCCAATATACTGCAATATCCCCCTCGAAGTGGGATTGATATTTTTATATTGTGCTAACATCTGTGGATGTAGGGAAACAGGTTGGAGGAATTCAATCGGATTCCTCAAAAATGTTGAAATTATTTTCATATTCAGTGATATGATTTATTTGAATAATCTATGATAGATTATATTGGAAACTGAATTTATTGGTTGTTATGATATTGCTGGATATATTTTTGGCATTTTAAAGTATCAAAAATATGAATGTTGAATTTTTAAAATAAAATAAAAATGGATATTTAAAGTAAAATATTTATAGTAAAGTTTGATAAATTAAAAGAAACGAATTTGGGAAAAGTAAATAGTTTGATTTTAAATCCTATTTAATAAATTTCGAAATATGGAAAAAATAGCGATTTTTGAATAAATGCAAATTAAAGTGTTTTTAAAATAAGAACTTAAGCGATATTGTTTTAAGTATAAAAAAATGTATTATTAAATTTAAGATTTAAGTAGTTTGGGAAAAATAAAAGGGGAAAATTGAAAATAAATTAGGAGATTGATATTCCAGTGTTAAATAAGATATTAAATCATAAAAAGGGAAAGAATCTGAAATTAGTGGGATTTGGAATAAATTTGGGTTAACTAAGAAGTTCATTTTTAAATTGGAATTTAATTTAGAAAATCGATTAGAAATCGATTAAGTGTTATGAAAAATAGTGATAAAACGGGAAAGGAGACTGGAATATAAACGAAGTTTATAAATAAAGTGAAGTGATTATCAGTGAATAATTTGAATTAAAATTCACGATGGGAATTTATAAGTCGATAGGCAAATTGTTTTAAAAATAAATAGAAATTTTATTTTTAGAAATGTGAAAAAGGAAATTTATGGAATTAGAATGTAAATCAAGCTGGAAATAAATAAAGTGGGATTTATAAATAATTAGACTGGCTATGTTGGAGTTGGAAATATATTATCCGGAAAAGTTAAGTTTATTTTAAAAGAAGGATTTTAAGTGTTAACTAGAAATTTAAAAGTGTTAAAGAATATTTTAGAAGATTAATTATTTAGTTATTTTAAATTTTCTTCAAGTGAATTTAAGTATTAATTTAGTAGTTTTATAAATGGTTGATATTAAGTCAATTTTTATTTAAAGAATTAACAGTATTATTATTTTGAAGGGATAAATTATTCAATGTTTATATTATATGATAACATTATATTTTAATGTTTAATTGCCTTAAATTAACTTGGGAAATCATTATATAAATTTCATAAGTATTATTTTGAATTTTTTTCAAATAAAGTCGAGAAGTATTGGTATACCCGCATGGCATAATCGGAGGCAGTGAGTGCCTGCTGTTAAACCTTGGATTTCTCTTGGATAGAGGGGTAACCATTGAGCTGTGATCCATGGTTTGATACTGTAGTGGTACTTTCCAAATTATTTTAAAGGTTTTCCAAATACCTTTGAAAGAATAGATTTGATGAATTTACTTAACTCGATAAGATAAATATATCTTTTGGAATAAGAGATTTAATTTATAAAAATTAAATTAAAAAGATGTTTGGGGGTTTTAAGTGAAAATGAAGAGTTTGGTTGAATTGATTGTTTATTTGATAGTTAAATAACCGACTATCAAATCTGGGCATGAATATAACTTTGGGAATATTTAGGAGAAATACGGGATTTATATTGTATAGTTACCGTTCGAGGTGCTATATTGTAAGTATAAACTCGTTTTGTTCTTCTAGGACGTTTTTAAGGAAATCCATCTATTAACTGTTAGGAGGTGATCTCCGATCTTATCTTTGTCTGTTTATTTCTTAAATAACCGAGGTTGAGGTTACCGAGAAATATCAAATGTTGTTTCGTAGAGACCGGGATTAGATTTGTTATTCGAAAATCACCTCGATCCAATGAGTATGTTTTCTAAATGAAGGCAAGAGCTTGGAGTCGAAGATGGAGTAGTGAAGTGCATGGGCTAATCGCTACTAATCCTGAGGGTGTTTCCAAAATGGATGTAGTAGGAATAGTGCTTTCGGTTCCATTTGGACCCGGAATGGACTTGTATGAATGAATGCTACCAGTACATTGTCATTGGAGGACGATGAGCATTCTAGGTGAATATTTCTAAAAAGGTAATCGTACCCTCATTAACTGGGAATGACTGAAAAGCCGGGGAGATGCAGCAAGGCAAAGTGGGTAGCATCCAATTAGGGTATGTTTATCACCTTTCTAGATACCTTCGAATATTATTACTACGATTATGGAAGGAGCTTGGAAAGGGTGGGAACACCCAGGATGATATCATATTCGGTCTATCCCGGTCAGGGATAGTCCGGTCTTGTGTAGCAGGGGATCCCCATGTGGTCCTAGGCACACTGTTCTAGACGTGTACCGTGACAGATGGTACCTTGGTGCCTAGTCATTCAGATGGAATTCATTCCCCAATAGGCACCGTACGGTTTTGATTGTGCCCAACTATGCTGGAATGTGTGATGCAAGCATTTCTGCTATTTGAATAAGTATTTGTACTTGGGCACTATTATAATATCAGAGGATTTGATATAAAATGTTTTTTGTTGTTGTAAGGTAAAAACCCGTCATGTTTATTTATGGCGTGGTCTTACGAGATACCTTTGATTTTCGAAGGATTTTGATAACTTTAATAATTCAAATTGGGTATGTTTTCTCAGGCTGGTTTTCCACACTGACTCAGGTGTTATTTTATTATAATACTCGGATCAGACCGTGTATCATAGATACAAGATAGGATGCTATGGAGCTCAGGAGACAAGCTGGATGACGAAGACGTATTATTCGTACTTGGTTTATATTCCATTGTGCGTTGTAGGCTGTATATTCAGCTTTTATGAGGACAAGTTATTATAACTGTGTAGTTTGTGCTATTGATTTGTATTGTACTCTGATGATATAATGTATAAAAATAGTTATAGTTCTTTGTATAAAGACCAGTTGTTATCTATTATATATTGTTCCGTTGTGATTGTAAATTCTATGTTGTTATTTCTATTTTCTTCTTCTACCTCTTTCTTCTTTCCCTAGCGATCTGGTATTTTCGATATTCGATTGTTCGGCATGTAATACTGTGGACATATTGATGTCGATTTTCAAAGGTCGAAAATCTGGTCCGTGACACTTGGTATTAGAGCGAAAGGTTAAGCGAGAACCTTGGTTCTGGTAGGGATTACTCATTAGAGATAGGGTCAATAGCGCCCTAGAATGAGTTTGAGTGTATTAATAGATATGAGTGTGTATTTGTTAGTGAATATAAAATTGTTTTATACTGTATTGATTAGTTTGTTGAGTGGTTTATAGATTTTGGTCAACATGAATATTTAACGTTAATTGACATGGATCTCTAAACACTTGAACGGAGCAATTCGATATAGTATTGTTTTAAAATGGGGTAAATGAAATAATTTTATCCAAATTATTTTCGTATATGAAAGAAATGATTTTACAGAAATTATTATAGTCATATTTGGTTTGCTTTGATGCTAGGAAATGATAATATTAAACTATTATCATTTGTTGTTGTATTGATTGAAATAAGAAGTTGATATTATAACTAAAAGTTAAGATAAATAATTTACATAACAATTTTTTTTGTAAACATGAATTTATGAATGTGATTTATAATTTGAAATGAAATTCTAGAGGAATATTTAAAATACACATTTAAAAGGATTTAAAAAGTGGAAATTTAGATCCCATTTGTTTTGAAAATGTTTTTTCAAACTTGTGTAAATAATAACGGTGATATTATTTAGGGAACATTCTTGAATCGAAAATATTTAAAGAAGTTTTTTTAAAATGTTTTAAAGGAATAAAAGCACTGAACTCACTTCGTTCGCTGGAAAATAATTTCCGTGATGACTGCAGCATCATCGACTTCCATTTTCGAGTTTCCAGGAGAGAAATTGCTACCTGAATGTGTAACGACCTGGAATTTTCAATCCCGAAGATTCCAGGTAGTTAGGGAAAGAAGAAAGAGATAGAAGAGGAAGAAGAAACACAACAAAGATTCTCACATTCGCAGCGGATCAAAACATAATATCAAATAATAACAGTGATACAAAGGAAAACTGTAATTGTCAAATTTTACTTTAATACATCAGAGTTTATACTTATACAATCAACATGACTCAAATATATACAACAATATAATACAGAGGGAACTCTCCATACGTTCTTGACATCCAGCCCGTCTCCTAAGCTCCAGAACGTCCTTACCTGAAAACCTGTAATACTCGGTCTGACCCGAGCATTACATCAAAGTAACACCCAGGTCAGGCTGGAAACCAGCATGAGTAAACTCATCTAACATGAAATACCTAAGCATAAAACTTAATTAAACCCAGGGTAACTCGTGTAAATTTTAAAATTCACAATTTGTTATAGACATCACCAATTACACACATCAAATCTCTAAGTACCAAAAACTTAGATTAAATGGTCCAATTCACTTAAATCATTCCATACGAGCCTATTGATTTCACATGTCAATTTATAAAGAATCGAAGTGGTTCGGGTATTTACTAATACCCGACTCCGGTCTCTTCGAATTTAATACCATCTTAGCCCGAGCTATTTAAGTGAACCACAATCCAACTTTAAATACAAGGTGTCAATTTTTACACAGAAATTCATCATCATTAATAACCATGTTATAAATGTCCACCCAAACATTTCATATCACAAAACATTTTATATCACAGAATAACACAGCATATCATCCAATAGATATCATCCAATTCAGATATTTTATTCAAACAATCATCATAAGCAATCATTGTTAATCCCTATTATAATTAATTTAATTAACTTAAATTAAATCAATTACTTAAGAATAAATCACCTAACTTTGCTTAATCAACCATTAATTAATTTCAACCTTTTTAATTAATCAATCATTCTTCAAATATCCATCTTAATTAATCACCTTAATTAATTATCTTCAATTACATAGAGTAATTATCCTTCAATCAATTTCACAAATTAACTATCCTTGACCATCTACAGTAATTAGCCTTTAATTACTCTCATTTATTACATTAATTTATGATCCTTAATTACTTCTTCATTAAGTAATTATACTTAAACAATTCCATAAATTGGTTATCTTTAATTAATTAATCCAATTAATCATCTTAATTAATCATTTGATAATCCTTAGTTAATGATCCTTCTTTAACTAATAACAATCCTTTAAGTACTCTCTAAGAAATTAAACTTTAATTAATCATCTCTTAATCCAAATTAATTAATTCCTATCAACCAATTAATTAATTTCTAATCACTCAATCATTTAAGTGCTTAACTATGATTAATTAAATAAATTAATTATCCATTCTAATTAACTTAATAATTTAGTGAATTACAAATTATTAAAACTTCATTTATTTAAAGACAAAAACTTTTTCTAATTTATGATCAAGTTATCATTAACAAAGCATTTAAAAACAACTTACTTTAAATTTTCTTTCATTTCAAACTGGAATACAAATTTAAATTTTGATTTCGGATTTAACTTAGACTTTTTAAATAAAAACTTTACTTACATTTTAAATCCAAACCATTTAACCGTTTAAAGTAGTTAAACAATTTAAATTTAAAAACTTTATTTATCTTTAAAACTGAGATTCAAACAAAACTTGAATTCCAAATCAATTTCCTGAATTTAATTTCCTTAAATTCCTTACTTAAAAATTCCTCTCATTTTCCTTTAATCCCAATTCATTTACCGATATATTATTTAAATACCAAATTTTATTTATTTAACAATAACACAGCATAACTAAATTTCCAAATTAATCCATCATGGAATACCAATAAAATACAATATAGATTATAAAGACAATCTCTATATTGTGAGGAATCCAGTTAGATCCCTCCAACCTATTTCCGTGCATCCGCAGATGTTAGCACAACAATAAATATCAATTAAATCTAATAATAATGATCACATAAAACTAAACAACCAACCGGCAATTTAAATATTAACTATTCAAACTAACAAGCATTCCAGATGTGAGTGAGATAAACTCAGCTTGCATCGACATTCAAATTTTAAATTAAATCGAAACCGTTCGATTTAATCCAAAATTTTGGCTAGCTCCAAACACTTCCGGATTAGCACTGCAGAGTAGATCCCGTCGCTGCCAATTTCGCCCAATTTCGCCCTCGTATGGAGAAGTCACTCATAATTTAAGATTAAACTATTTTTAATAAAATAAATTATGCCATTAAAATTTAATTTATGGATTAACAACCTAACCTATCTTCTATTACGCACGCACACTATAGGCGAACGAACCCGTTTCTGCCGTGCAACCCTAAATGCCGCTTCATCCTCGATAGTCGAGACGAGATCAGATGCCACCATGAGAAGTGCCTCCTCGAGCTACACCTCCACCCAAAACTTAGTCGAACTCGCCCCTTCCTTTCTTAGAAAATTGCAAATGAACGCACGGTCGTCACGGCCAAATTGTGGCCACCATGCAGCTCCGATGATGATCTCCGCCATTGGATGGGTAGATCTCCTTGAGCTCTTCTACTTTGCAGTTGGAGATTTTCGACGAAAGCTTATGGATTGGAGGGGTTTTGAAGAAAAGTGAGATAAACTTTCAGCCATTGAAAACAAAAGAAATGGCGGCCGCGTTCTCTCTATGCCCTAGGGTTTAACTGTGAACGATTATATATGCGTTAATGAATATTTATTTAATATTAAATTCAATTTTAACGAGCATTTACAAACGAACTCCAAATCACACGTGCCGCCAGGCGTTTATAAGGTTTTACCCGCATTCCGAACACAATGGAACGTGTTTCGGAGGCTAATTCGATCGTATGCGTGAGTTACGAAAATAAACGATCAATTTTAAATTAAATTGATTAAAATAACTTCCATGTGTTTTGAGCTGCCAGGGTCAAACGACGCATCTGATTGCTACGAAAATTGAAATCCGATAATAACTAACTATTATGGATCCAATGTAATTGGTTTCGTCAAATTCCAAGACTGTGCCTCGGAAGGCTATTTTTATATTCAATTTAAATGATAAAATTTCAAAACTAAACAAAACACTTCCAAATTCAATTTTAACACTTTTACTATCTTCAGTATTATCAATATAAATTTTACAAGCCTTCAAATTATTCTTAACAGGCTTAAAACTCCAGATTCAACATTTTACCCAACTTCAAATTATTTAATTCAATAATTTAATTATCAAATAAATGGTGATATTTGATTTCAAGTTAAGAATTAACTTTTAAATATTTAAATTCAATTAAATACTCCGATTTCAAATATCCAAAAATTTCGGGTCGTCACATTCCTCCCCCCTTAAAAGAATTTCGTCCCTGAAATTACTAGTTAGGAAGAATGGTCCAATACCCGTTTACTTTTCCCAAAACCAACAATTTCAACATCCTACCAGCTATCTTTTTATAGAAGACCCATTGGCATTCTTACTAACTTCCCAAACTCTCCCATAGTTTTTAAACAATACTATTTGCTCAATCATTTAAATTTCAATTTAAAACCAAATTTTGAATTTTCAAAAATTTTCTCAAAAAAATTCTAGCGCTCTAAATTTTCGAAAAATTTCGCCAGCGTCTCCTTTGCATGGCTAGCTCGGTACAAATACAAAATGCCTCTACGGGCTCCCAAATTTTAAAAGAAAACAAAAGGCCAAGTGGCTAGATTAAAAACCTAATCAATTTCATATTGAAATTTAAACACGTAACTTTTTGTCGAGCAAGTCAAATTTATCTTCTGAAATCAAAACCAATTTTCCTTTCCCTTTATAATACCTACATATCCTACTTTGCAATAATATCCAATCACAGCTTTTAAAATCATTTTATACATTTCCTTACAGAAGTTTTTATATCTACTTCTATTCGAATTAGTTTTCCCATTTCCATACGAATTCAGTTTATCATCAATTCCGAATATTGAATTTTATCTTCCATTTATAACCGATTCATATCATTATTTTAAATTAGTTTCATCCACTAATTTATTTCAATTTCCAATTTTAAATCGTTTTGTCGCTAACAAAATTTTTCCTAAAAATTTTCTAACTCCCAAAATTTTCGAAATTTTTTGGCAGAGTCTCTTTTGTACGGAAGAGCTTTTGCAATTTGACAAGAGATATAAATATTTGTACATCGACCCACACGGTGGGAAAAAAAACAGTTCATATTTCCTACTTTTATTGCGTAGGCGTACCTTTATTTAGCATTTTAAGCAAGCGGCTTATTATTTTAGCAATTAGCGTAACCAAATCCAGCCAAACGGCTTCCCGGTACCTGTACTTACTCAATTTAAACATGTAAGCACTATATATATATGAAGTTTATAACATTTCTCTTGCTTAAACAACTACAACACATCAACTCTAAAAGAAATGTGTTCTAAAGAACTTCCATGAGCAATTTATATGATTTCAAAACTAATTCAATTGCTTTTAGCCAATTCATATACCATTTCGTTCTATTTTATTGGTTTACAACTTAATTGCTTGCATTCAATTTATTTTAACCCAACTTGTATTGACTTAAGTAATTTTACTTCAAATTAATACGCCTCATAACTTAAGTTCATTCTGATAACCCAATTCCAATTAAAACTTTGATTTAATTTTTGTTCAATCAGACTTTATCCATTTATTATTTAATTCAATTAACCCATTTATTCATCCCATTTTAAATTTTTAATTCACCTACTTAATTTCGAATTTATTTTATTAACACAAAACCATTCTCAATTATTTCTACTCACCTGGGTTTTGTTTGCAACTCAAACCATTTCTATTATAATTCAATTCCATTTTATTTTTACAACATCTCCACTTATTTTAATTCAATATCAATCCAAAGCGTATTCTATTTATAACTCGAATTTATTTCCAAACTTCATTATTAACTTACAATCCATTTTATTTAACCGAGTTAAATTTTATTAACATAACCTATCAAATAATTATTTAGCTAATTAGCTTACTTCTAACTTTTAAATCAATATTCGATTTTATTACAAAAATCACTTCATTAAATTTTCCTGAGTTCAAATTTTGTTTTTCATAATTCCAGTTTAGATTTTCTTTCATTTTCCAAAATTCCAACATTTTTATTTTAAAATTTTAGAAATACTTTTAAACTCACATAATGCTATTAAAATAGCTCTTTTATAAAAATACTTCTTATAACTCGATGTCTCAACCAGTCCATCATTGTTCTCACAGAAATTCGGTCATACGTTGATCAGGCATAGGACTGAAAGTCTATAAGTACTTGATAAACCCGTTTCAACACCTAGTGAAAATACTTGGGAAAATAATTTTATTGAAAATATAGAAACAATTTTTGAAAATAGAGGAAATATGTTTGGTGAGAATGCTCTGGAAATCATCACCCCCATCCATGGTCGTAGTTACATCCTGGGTTACGTTGCCATCGCAGCAAAAGTCCATGTAACTGTAGGCACTCCGCCCCCTCGGTTACGCCATGGAACCCACAACAGATCGCAGTTACATTCCAGGGCTACGTTGCCATCACAGCAAAAGTCCATGTAACTATAGGCATCAGCGCCCTCGATTTTCGCTGTCAAAATGAAACTTCTCCACTCCTACATAGGTCGCAGTCTACCAATATAAAATCAAACGTAGGCTGTTGGCTCTCAGCGGCACACACGACTTTCGCTATGGTCTGCAATAGATCGCAGTGATATCGAGTTACACTGTCGTCACATCATAACCCAAATTCCTCTGTAGGCATCATCACCCTCGACTTTCGCTACACACTACTCATAATCCTCAGGAACTAGTTTTGTCCGGACTCCTTACAGGATCAACTTTAGAACCCTCCCTTAGGGTTCAAGGCAGTACCACCCTGTGGCACTCCTGAGAAGTTCATTTCAAGGGAGCACCATTTTCCCTAGAGCCATTTCCAAAACACTTTATACTATACACATATAGTATCTTCCAAATCATACACCTAGTATGAATCTCATAAAATTATCCTTTTCTCAAAATCGATTATCCAAAATCGGTAATTCTCAAACTAGGCTTTCCAAATTCCAATATTGATTTTACCCAAAAATCAAAAGCCTTTCCAAATCCAAAGGTTCCCAAAACCTTTTTCAAAAATCCTCATAAGATCCTTCATATACATATATAGATATATATACTTTTTTAAAAACTTTAGATCATTTCAAACTTGTATAAAACTCCTTTTATACTTCAAACACCTTCAAAATCCTTTTCTTCCAGCAATAGATTCAACAAGGGGAGATTTATCTTATACAACAAAGATATATAACTTTGTTTGTTCAAAATCAAATATTCAAATTTGATTACTCTTTTTTTTATAAAGTTTTTTCCATCTTACTTATCATCATAAAAATATCCAACTTTCACTTTTATCTATTGTATATTTCACAAAATATACTTTCATTTCAAAAGAAATCATTTAACATTTCTTATTCACAAATTTTCAATATCAGTTTCATTCAAATCCATACGATGTACATCTATCATCTGTATGCAATACCAATGTGATCGCTCACTCGATCACACAATTTCACTTCCGAACTAGTATCGTCCACCCGACTTCCTAGTGCGGACACAGATTTGGTTTCTTGAACAGAAACCGTCATTCTCTTTGCATAGCCATAACTATGATAGAGAATGTCCAAAACCAATCAAAAATCCATATCCAGGTTCACCGTCGAAAATCGAGTGAAAAATCCTAACTCGGATCGGTATAACTATATCGAAATTCTGTGCTCGAATCTGGATCAAATCACTATGCGAATAGAATAATATACATACACCCTACGTATATAACTTCATTGATTATTAGCCAAATAAATTTCTCTTTCTATTCACATTTCCTCTAATTTCCATCCATATAATCACAATTGTTTCAATTCCATTGGATTATCACTTTAGTCCTTATTCCAAATGGATATTCAATCATAAACAGTTTGAACTCTGTCCAGCTTAAATTTAGAAATAGCTTGGAAAGTTTAAAAATAGATAAGTAGTTGAAAAACAATTAATAGTTTGTGAAATAGCTGTAAAATAGTTAAGTAATTGTAGAATAGTTGGAAAATAGTTATAGAAATTTTAAATAATTGCAAAATAGTAGTTAATTTGTAAAATAGTTTAAAAATAGTAATTAGTTTATAAACCAGATGAAAAATTGTTAAATAGTTTCAAAATAATTGTAGAATAAGTATAAAATAGTTTGGGGTTTAAAAAGAAAGGTTGTATATAGTAAATAGATAGGAAAATAGATTAAAAACAGTTTATATTGAAATATTTTATTTGGGAAAAATATTTCAAAGCCCAACTGTTCCATTTCCAATTAATTCAATTTAAATTTCCACTCCCATTTAAATTGACTCAACTTCGATTTAAATAACTTCAATTTCTATTGAAGTTGATTTAACCCCAATTCAAGTTGAATTAATCTCAATTTCTATCCACAATCAAATCAAATTCCAAGGAAATTCAAAACTAAACCTTAGAGTTTATTTCATATTTATTTCCTTTACACACCAGGTTACTTTTAAATTTTAAATCACCTTTGGTTTTAAATTCAAACAAATTCCTTTAAAATTGTCAAACGACTCTTGTTGAATCAAGCTCTATCATTCAAATAATATTAAATAACATTATTTATTATTTCTTTATTACTTTGAAACAAAATTTTCAAATTCTAGACCCAGATTTAAAACTCCACAATTCAGATGAACATCAGTTCCAATTTATAAGGCATACTTCCCTAAATGTTTTACTTCTTTAAAACATTTCATTTTGCTTACTCATTGGTTTTTTTAAAACTCAACAATCACTTATGACAATAACCAAGATTATCACATCCGTAACCATTCATTATTATCTTATTCTGAAAACTCTTTTCCAATTCAAGATTTCAATTTCAGTTTGAATCCATTTCAAACTTATCTTTATTCAATTTCAGTTTGGTTGTATTATATTATTTCTTAATTTAATTCCAATAATTTAACAAACAATCACCTTAATATTTATTAGAAGGAAATATTGCTTTATATATCAAAATATATTCTTATATAAAATCATTAAAAATCTTTATACAAGAAAATAACAAGTCTCTTAGTATCCACCAGATTTGAACCTTTTTTGGCGTTATATGTTATAGGTCCCATCAGATCTGAAGACTTTTTACTATTATATGCTCTATGTCCCACCAGATCTGCATACCTAATAGATCCTCCCAGATTTTCTTTTGCCTTATTGAACTGCTGTTGATCTCTGATAGGATTGTTGCTTTTGTTTTTGTTTTTATTTCTTACCTCTATCCACCCCGTGTCGTCTATTTCTCGGTGACAGGTTGCTTTGTTGAGATTTCTGCAGTTCTTCCTTCGTTCGCCTTTGATTCGCCATAGTCGCCATTTTTTGTCGCCATTTAAATAATGATTTTTGTTGCTAAATGGTGGGGTCAACAAATTTGAATTCATGGAAGGCGAGGATGGAGCGTATGCGGATCTCGATGAAGAAGTATTCAATACAGCAAAAAACATGTGGGGCACTGCTATATATATGTACGTCGCAGGTAAAAAGCCATATTATGTTCATCTTAATGCTTACATCAAAAGGGAGTGGAAACCAACAGGAAAGTGGGATATTTTCCCAGAGAAAATGGCTTTTATCTAATTAAATTCTGTAATGAAACAGATTGTAAAAAAGTATTAGATGGGGGACCATGGTTATTGATAGTAAACTTATATTCACAAAAAAATGGGAACCTAATTTAAGGCTTGAGAGAGATATGCTAGAATCACATCCAGTTTGGGTGAGATTGAGAAACTTAGACCTGTCTTTGTGGAATGCTCGGGGAATTAGCAAAATAGCAAGCTTAATTGGAAATCCACTAGATATGGATGACTACACAAGACATGTCAAAAGATTAAACTATGCTAGAGTACTTGTTGAGATAAAAGCAACAGACAACATTAAAAAGCAAGTAAGAGCCAAAGACAGACAAGGCAATATATACATATAGGAAACAGAATACGAATACATCCCACCGATATGTAGTAACTGCAAATGTTTCGGTCACATATTTACACAACGTGAAACCGTGATCTGCCCCATCAAACAAGTGTGGAAACAAAAAAACATAACTGAACAAAATGAGATACCACAACAAAATAAGACTCAGTCGAACCCTGCCACTACAGTTTCAAATATTTACAAAGAGCAAGAAAATATTACAGACCAGGAGGAAAATATTGATGTGCCAGAGAAGGTAGACCAAAATGTGGATCAGGTGCCATATAGTGAGGAGGGGGAAAAAAGCCAAATCCGTAGTTTGGAGAAAATCCCATCATCTGTAATCATAGAAGAAGAGGAGGAAATTAATAAAGTGAGTCTTGAAAATATGGAAACTGAATCTGAGACAGAAGAAGAGAACATAAACAAATATACAAAAGTAAATCAAGAGTATGTAACACAGTTCAAGAAACCAGTGAATAATGATAAGGCGAGCTCAAGTCGCGAGGTGTCTCCTAGAAAACTGAGGAGTCGACCTCCAGCAAATAAATGTCCATAATCAGCTGGAATGTAAGAGGTCTAAACAATGATACAAGGCGTTTAGACCTCTCTAATCTTAGAAGGAGTTACTCTCCTTCTATATTAAGTATCCTGGAGAATAAATTTAATGAAGAAAATCTTAAATTCTTTAATCAGACACTAGAAAAAAATTGGGAAATGATGCATAATAAAGATGTAGGTTGAAAAGGTCGTATTCTCCTGTTATGGAATAAAAGAATATGGAATATCAAACTGATAAATAAAGATGATCAACAAATAACTGTAAATGCTATTAACTCAGGTGGTATGAAACTTATTCTAAGCTGTGTATATGCTAGCAATCTAACTTCGCATCGCAACAATCTATGGAAAACCATCATAGATATGAGCAGCAAGATAAAAGAACCATGGATTGTCATGGGGGATTTTAATGTTGTACTCAAAGAAGAGGAAAAAAAAGGAGGGCTCACCGTCAAAGTGTCCCAATTAGAAGAATTTAATAACTGCATAACTGGGGTAGGATTGCTGGAACCAGTCCATTGTGGCCTGAAATATATATGGAGAAGTGGTGAATGTAAGAAAATATCCTGTAGACTAGACAAAGCATTGGTAAATGTAGCATGCATAAATAAACTGTCTAACACTAGAGTAAATATCCTACCCCCTTCAACGAGTGATCACTGTCCCATACTTATTAACTTAAAAGGGGAAAATTTGTGTATAAAAGGGAAACCTTTCAGGTATTCCAATCAATAGCATGAATTAGAAGGCTACACAGAAGCCATCCACATAAATGACATCCCTAGAGAAGAAGGAACAAAATGCTACAAGCTTGTGCAAATTTTTAAGAAAGTCAAGAAGCAACTGAAAGAATGGAACAAAACAAGAACTAAAAATGATGATCAGATCATCAAACTTCAAAAAATGTGTGAAGAAACATTGACAACTATTGATAATGGAGAGTCTACTGAAGAAACATGGAAGTTGTACTATCTATATCAAAACAATCTAAAAGAAGCACTCAGAATAAAAGCCATTGAACTCAAATAGAAAGCTAAAGAAAAATGGTTAACCGAAGGAGATGAATGCACAAAAATTTTCTACACTAAAATGGCAGTCGGGCAGAACTTCAACTATAACTATCATCTAATTGATCAAGAGGGGAATGAAAGTGTAAACAATTCAGAATTTGAAGAACAAGCATTAAAATATTATAATGAGATGTTCAATGGAGAAATTAACAACTCCCTACCAATTATACATAGTAGGAGGATGGTAAACTCCAGGGGGAGAAGGATGCTGGCCAAGAAAATCACTATGGAAGAGGTTTGGGAAGCTGTGAGAACCATTCATATAGACTCCAGTCCCGGTCCAGATGGACTAAGATCCAAGTTCTTCATTCTCCATTGGGAATTCCTAAAAGAAGAAATATTATCAGCAATGCAGGATATATTCCTAAATGGAAAATTTGTCAAAGAAATAAATCACACATTCATATGTCTCACCCCAAAGAAGGATAACCCATCAAGAATTGAAGACTACCGACCTATATCTTGTTGTAATGTGATTTACAAAATTCTAAGCAAGATACTTTGCAACAGATTGAAACTCGTATTACCTGACCTTATCTCAGAAAGTCAAAGTGCATTCATCAAAGGGAGAAGCATTTCTGAAAACTCATTGATGGCACATGAACTGGTTAGAAACTTCAACAAACCAGGTACGGATAAATTCTGCCTTAAAGTGGATCTTCATAAAGCATATAATAAAATAAATAGAAATTTTATAATTCACATGCTAAAAAATATGGGTTTCCCCTCAAGATTTGTGAACATAATAAGAGAATGCATATCAACTCCAACCTTTTCTATCCTGATAAATGGTGTACCGAAAGGGTTTATAGGCTCCAATAGAGGGATCAGACAAGGAGATCCTCTATCCCCTTATTTGTTTGCTATTGCCATGGAATACTTCTCGTTACAAATGGAGCTGGCGACTTATAACAATAAAATCCAGCCTATATATAACATTCAGCCTATAGTGACCCACCTACTATACGCAGATGATTTGCTCATATGTATAAAAGCCACCAACACATCAGCTAGAGCAATCAAGGAAATTTTCTGCAATCTAGAGAGATACACAGGACTTAAAATGAATGAACAAAAAACTAAGTGTTATTTCAACAAAACATGTAGCAAGAAAAATGAGATACTAGATATCTTAAAAGTGGAAGAAGGTGTTCTCCCTGTGAAATATCTAGGGGTCCCTCTATCGTCAAATAAAATAATTGACAGAGAATGTGCAGTCTTAATCTCTTCGATAAGGGACAAATTGCAAGGATGGAGTTCCAAACTTTTATCGCTAGTAGGAAGAATTGAACTAGTACACACAGTAATTCATTCCAAAATAAATTTCTGGCTGCAAACCATCCAGCTACCAGATGTTTCAATCCAGAAAATAGAAAAAGTGTGTGCAGATTTCATTTGGAAAGGAGGCATGCATAAAATTAAATATTATAATCTGTGTAGACCCAAAGAAGAAGGAGGAGTGGGTCTGAGAAGAATTAAAGAAATGAGGCTGGTTTACACTCTAAAGTAAGCTTGGAAAATAATCACAGGCAAAGGCCTATGGGGGAATTGGATGAGGAGCAGATACATTAAAGGAAATTTCTGGTGCATGCAAATAGATAACAATGCTTCGACAAATTGGAAAGCTATCATGAGAATAAGAGAAACACTTGCTTCATGTAGTACGAAAGAAATAGCCATGGGAAGAGAAACTGACTTATGGAAGGACCCCTAGATAACAGGAAAATCGTTGATCAATATATTGGGACCCCATACTTTCTCAGATTATGGATGCCCCAATAGAAAAGTTTCAGATATTATAAACAATAATGCATGGAATTGCTCACAACTGCCAGTAAACCAGGACATTAAAAAGGAAATACAATATATGCCAATATATAGCGGCAGAGAAAACGATATCTGGACATGGAAACCTATAGGGAATGAATTCACTACTAAATCAGCTTGGGAAGAGATAAGAAAACGAGACAATAAGGTTGAATGGAGCAAAATCATATGGAATAATGCAAATAACCCGAAAATGGCTTTTACAACTTACAAAGCAATTCTTAAAAGGCTGCGTACAAAGGATAGACTTGTAAAATGGGGGATCTTAAATGAGAATAAATGTGAATTATGCAACCTCGAAGAAGAATCGCATGAGCATTTATTTTTTCCTGCAACTTTTCGAAAGAACTATGGAATCGATGCAAAACACAAACAAACACAACAATGGATGTTAATACTCTGGAGGAAGAGATAAATCACCTGATGCAATGGAGAGGCATAGACGTCAAATCCAAGATGGCCAGCATTGCTGTCACAACAACCGTTTGGAGAATTTGGAAGGAAAGGAACCGTCGCGTAATCCAGAAAAAACAAAGAAGTCACGTAGAGGTTAGCAAATTGGTGAGAAATGACATGCAACTGGTACGAAGGAGAATCAAAGACTGGAAAAATACCTCGCTGGAATTAAGTGGAGTTCGAATTGCAGGAGAGGGTCAAAATCGAACATCGGGAGGAAGCCCAAATACAAGCTACCTGCGGCCGCCATGAATCTAAAGAGGAAGACGAAAACTGTGTTTTAATTTTGGTATTTTTGAGTTGTAAGAGTTCCTTTGTCGGATATGTATGTATAGCTCGTATTGGGCTGCAGTTTGGGCTGAAATGCCTTTAATAAAGTCTTACCAATTTACAAAAAAAAAAAAAATGTACACACACTCAACTCATTCTCGGGTACGATCGACCCTATCCTTAATGTGTAATCCCACCAAAGCCAATGTTCTCGCTTAACCTTCCAGTGCTGATACCAATTGTAACGACCTGGAATTTTCAATCCCAAAAATTCTAGGTAGTTAGGGAAAGAAGAAAATAAATCAATTGTTTTGGAGGCTAATCCGATCGTATGCGCGAGTTACGAAAATAAACGATCAATTTTAAATTAAATCGATTAAAATAATTTCTATGCGTTTTGAGCTGCCAGGGTCAAATGACGACTCCGATTACTACGAAAATTGAAACCCGATAATAACTAACTATTACGGATCTAATGGAACTGGTTTCATTGAATTCCAAGATTGTGCCTCGGAAGGCTATTTTTAAATTCAATTTAAACGATAAAATTTCAAAACTGAACAAAACACTTCCAAATTTAATTTTAACACTTTTACTATCTTCAATACTATCAATATAAATTTTACAAGCCTTCAAATTATTCTTAACAGGCTTAAAACTCTAGATTCAACATTTTACCCAACTTTAAATTATTTAATTCAATAATTTAATTATCAAATAAATGGTGATATTTGAATTCAAGTTAAAAATTAACTTTTAAATATTTAAAATCAATCAAAAATTCCGATTTCAAATATCCAAAAATTTCGGGTCGTCACAGAATGTTTGAATTGAAGTTTGTTTGCAAAAATGGGTTTGGTTTTGAAATTCAAAGGAATAATTTGATATACCAAAGGATTTTGGATGAATTTGAAATACTTAAGTAATTGCTTAAGACTCCGGGAGTTTATTTAATTTTTTTATGGAATACAAATAATTTGAAGAGTTATAAGATTTGAAATTTGAATTGATGTGAAAATCAACTTGAATTAAGTTAAGTAAAGTGAATTTGAGAAAGTAAGACTAAGTAGGCCAACTGGAAATAATTATTGAATTAGAAATGATTAAGTTGGAAATAAATTAGTGTATGAACAAAATAATTTAATTTATGAGTAAATAGAATTGAAATTGAATGTTGGAATGATGTTAACTTGAATTATGTTGAATAAAGTGAAATTGAAGAATCAGTCGAGGGGACTAAATAAAATGAAAGTTGGAAATATAGTAGATGTGACGAATTTAAAATAATTAGTGAATTAAATATGGTTTGAGAGATGGTTGATAAAATTCAGTATTAAATCTGGTTGGAAATAAATTAGTAAATGGAAGGTAAGTTGAATTCAAATAGAAATTGAAATTTAGTTTGAACAAAAATGGATATAAACCAAGGTGATGAAGTGGGAATAAATATAAGGAGTTGTATAAAATATTTATAATGGACTTAAAAAGGTTAATGGTGAATCCTAAAGTGAAGTTGGTATTGAGGAATATACAAGGTTAATATTTGAATGATGATTAAATAAAGTGTGAAAAGGGTAATTATGGATACGTAAATTAAAATTAAAATAAAGGTGAACCAAAAGATTAAGATATAGCTGATAATCAATTGGAAATTAATATGTAAGTTGTACGTATATTATTTATTCGCATAACGATTTGATCCAGATTCAAGCACAGAATTTTGAGATAGTTATATCAATTTGAGTCAGGATTTTTTACTCGATTTTCGACGGCGAGCCATAGATATGGGTTTTTGATTGATCCTGAAATTCTCTATCATAGTATATGGCTATGTAAAGAGAATGACGATTTCTGATCGAGGAACCAGATCTGAGTCCGCACTAGGGAGTCGTATGAACAGTACTAGTTCGGAAGTGAAATTGTGTGATCGAGCAAGCGATCAGACTTGACATTGCGTACAGATGATATACGTACACCATACGGCCTTAAGTAAAGCAAATGTTGAAAATTTTGAAAAGAGAAAAGTAAAATAATTTTGAATTGCATGATTGAATATAATTGGTAGGCAAGGTGCATGTATTTAAAAGCAAAAGCTTAATTGATGTCTTTGATTTCAGAAGTGAAATTCGATTGCTCGACAAAGAGGTATGTGTTCAATGTTGTATGAAATTAATGGTTTTCTGATTGTGCCACTTGGCTTTTGTTTTCTTTTAATGATTTGGGCTCGTAGAGGTGTTTTGTAGTTTTTTGGATCTAACTGTGCAAAGAAGACACTCGCAAATTTTTTTTGAAATTTAAGGAGTTAGGAAATTTTGATAATATAATGTTTGGTTTTAAATTATAATTGAAGGAATGAAGGGATGACATTAGTGGGATCTATAGATGAAGTTGGAAATTAGTAGAGGTGATAAGGTGGTTTTAATGAAAATGGTTTTCGGGGAGTTGTTTGAAACTGTTTGGTTTGGAAAAAATAGTTAACTGGTTTCTGACATTCTTCTTACCTAGCAATTTCGAGGATCAAATTCTTTTAAGGGGGAGGAATGTAACGATCCAAATTTTAACTTGAATTTCAAACATAACTATTTATTGATGATTTAATTATCGAATTTTATAATTAAAAATTGGGTAAATTGTTGAATTTGGAGTTTTAAGCTTGTTAGAAATAATTTAAAGGCTTATAAAATTTATATTGATAATACTAAAGGTAATAAAAGCTCTAACATTATGTTTGAAGTTATTTGTTCAGTTCAAATATATATCGTTTAAATTACATTTAAAAATAACCTTCTGAGGCACGGTATCGAATTTTGATGAAACCTATCCCATTAGAACAGTAACGATGTATTATTATCAGATTTCAAATTCGGTAGCGTTGGGAGTTATCGTTTGGCCGTACGAGATATTAACGCGCTGAAATTTATATCGAAAATTCAATATAATAATTAGGTCCAAAAAGCTATCTTCTCCATACGATCGAATTAGGACTCGAAACCTTTTCCATTGCGTTCAAAATAGGAGTATAACATTATAAACGCCTAGCGGCATGCCTCAATAGAAGGTTAAGATTTTAAGCTGCGAATTCGTGACGATTTGAAATTTAAAAAAATAATATATAATATATACACTGACCAGTCAAAATTTCACATCAGCTTTATGCTTTTTGAAAATCATTGTACTTGACCTTTTCATACACGCTTCCCTCCTTTTCATATCACGTCGTTGTTCATATTTCGTCACAGCCAAGCTTTCAAAAAGAAAAGAAAACATCAATTCTTCATGAAAAAAACAAAAGACGGATAAATAAAAAAAGTCCTCTTCCTATATTTATTAAGTCGAATCGGTTAAAGGCAACACTCCTCCATCTCTTCTTCACTGCCTAATTCATGGAAAACGAAACAAGACGTCGAGTTCGACCTCACTCCTGCGATCCTCCGCGGCAGCAACAAACGCATGAAGAAGCCTTGGTGTAGAAGGAAAACCATCGTAGCCCCCACTTTCACGCCCAGTTGCAAGATCCACTCTAGAAGACTGCGGAATCGGTTGAGAGCGGTGGTCGTAGGTCAGGCAGTGGTGCCATTTCCTTCTCGTGCGTAGGCAGGATGTCAACGATCGATTTTGGGCAGAGGGGAGCAGGATAGGGAACAAAATCAGGTTAGTTCTCAGTGTTGGGCCTGGCCCCAGATATTGGGTGATTAAGGATTTCAAAAAATAAATAAATATATTTAGTGGATGATCTCACATAAACAAAAAAGGGTTATAATCTACAAATCTATTTCTTATAGGTCCAAATAGAACTCCGTTGTCTGGATACGTTCGCAACGGTGAAATCTGCATTGTGGAACGGGTTTGCCTTAGATCGGGACTTATTGAATGTATGCTAGAAGTCGAACGAGGTTCAATTCCTTTCAAAACATTTTGGTGAAAACTTAAAAATCAAAGGTGAGTTAAGCTCACTCCAATTTGGATTCCCGTAGTTAAATTTAATTAGTTAAATTTATTATTGGTTGATGTTGAATGTGATAATTATTATTGGTTGGATGTGATACTATATATATAGTAGTGTATATATATATATATATATTGGAGTGATTGATGTTCCTGCTTTATATAGTGGATAAGACCTTATGCGCCTCGCATAATAGCGGGGACCCTATATACTGTGATATCCCATTCGAAGTGGGATTGGTATTTTTATATTGTGCTAACATATGTGGATGTAGGGAAACAGGTTGGAGGGACCCAACCGGTGTCCTCAAAAATGTTGAAATTATTTTCATATTCAATGATATGATTTATCTGAATAATCTATGATAGATTATATTGGAAATTGAATTTATTGGATGCTATGTTATTGCTGGATATATTTTTGGCATTTTAAAATATAAAAAATATGAATGTTGAATTTTTAAGATAAAAAAGGAAATTTAAAGTAAAATATTTATAGTAAAGTTTGATAAATCAAAAGTAATGAATTTGGGAAATAAATAGTTTGATTTTAAATCCTATTTAATAAATTCCGGAATATGGAAAAAATAGAGATTTTTGAATAAATGTGAATTAAAGGGTTTTTAAAAATAAAAACTTAAGCAATATTGTTTTAAGTATAAAAGAATGTATTTTTAAATTTAAGAATTTAATATTTTAGGAAAAATAAAAGGGGAAAATTGAAAATAAAATAGGAAATTGATGTTCCAGTTTTAAATAATATTTAAATCATAAAAGGGAAAAGAATCTGAAATTATTGGGCTTTGGAATAAATTTTGGTAACTAAGAAGTTGATTATTAAAATGGAATTTAATTTAGAAAATCGATTTAAAATCGTTTATGTGTTGTGAAAAACAGTGATAAAACGGGAAAGGAGACTATGGAATTTATAAACAAAGTTTATAAATAAACTGAATTGATTATCAACGAATAATTTGAAATTATAAATTCATGGTGGGAATTTACAAGGAGATGGGAAAATTGTTTTAAAAATAAATTGTATTTTTATTTTTAGTAATGTGAAAAAGGAAATTTTCAGAATTGGAACGTAAATCATGCTGGAAATAAATCGAGAGGGATTTATAAATAATTAGATTGGCTATGTCGGAATTGGAAATATATTATCCGGAAAAGTTAAGTTTATTTTGAAAGAAGGATTTTAAGTATTAACTAGAAATTTAAAAGTGTTAAGGAATATTTCAGAAAATTAATTATTTAGTTATTTTAAATTTAATTCAAGTATACTTAAGTATTAATTTAGTGGTTTTATAAATGGTTGATATTAAGTCGATTTTTATTTAAAGAATTAACCAGTATTATTATTTTGAAGTGATAAATTATTCAATACTTATATTAAATGATAACATTTTATTTTTAAAGTGCAATTGCCAGAAATTAACTTGGGTAATTATTATACAAATTTCATAAGTATTATTTTAAAAAAATTTCAAATAAGATCGGGAAGTATTGGTATGCCCACATGGCGTAATCGGAGGCAGTAAGTGCCTACTGTTAATTCTTGGACTTCTCTGGGGTAGAGGAATAACCATTGAGCTGTGATCCATGGTTTGATACCGCAGTGGTACTTTCCAAATTATTTTAAAGGTTTTCCAAACATCTTTGAAAGAATAGCTTTGGTGAATTTACTTAACTCGATAAGATAAGTGTATACTTTGGAATAAGAGATTTAATTTATAAAAATTAAATTAAAAAGTGGTTTGGGGTTTTTAAGTGAAGATGAAGAGTTTGGTTGCATTGATTGTTTATTTGATAGTTAAATAACGGACTATCAAATCTAGACCTAAATATAACTTTGGGAATATCTAAGAGAAATACGGGATTTATATGGTACAGTTACCATTCGAGGTGCTATATTGTACGTATAAACTTGTTTCGTTCTTCTAGGACGTTTTTAAGGAAATCCGTCCACTAACGGTTAGGAGGTGATCTCCGATTTTATTTTCATCTATTTATTTCCTAAAGAACCGAGGTTGAGTTTACCGGAAAATATCGAACGTTGTTTCGAAGAGACCGGAATTGGATTTGCTATCCAAAAACCACTTCAATCCAACGAGTATGTTTTCGAAATGAAGACAAGAGCTTGGAGTCGAAGATGGGGCAGTGAAGTGCAACGGCTAATCGCTACTAATCCTAGGGTGATTCCAAAATGAATGTAGTAGGAATAGTACCTTCGGTTCCGTTCGGACCTGAAACAAACTTGTATGGATGAATGCTATATGTACATTGTCATTGAAGGACGATGATCATTCTAAGTGAATATTTCTAAAAGGTAATCGTAGCCTCTAGCCTCATCAACCAGGAATGACTAAAAAGTAGGGGGATGCAATAAGGCTAAGTGGGTAGCCCCAATTTAGGGTATGTTTATCACCTTTCTATATACCCTCGGATATTATTACTATGATTATGGAAGGAGCTCGGAAAGGGTCGGAACACCCAGGTGATAGCATATTTGTTCTATCCAGGTCAGGGATAGTCCGGTCTTGTGTAGCAAGGGATCCCGACGTGGTCCTCGGTATATTGTTTTAGACGTGTAATGTGACAGGTGGTACCCTAGTGCCCAGTCATTCAAATAGAATTCATTCCCCTATAAGCGCCACACAGTTTTGATTGTGCCAAACTATGCTGGAACGTGAGATGTAAGCATTTCAGCTATTAAAATAAGTATTGTATTATACACTATTATAATATCAGAGATTTGATATGAAATGTTTTTGGTTATCATAAGGTAAAAACCCGTCGTGTTTATTTATTGCATGGTCTTACGAGATACCTTTGATTTTCAAAGGATTTTGATAACTTTAATAATTCAAATTGTGTGTGTTTTCTCATTTTAGTTTTCCAGACTGACTCGGGTGTTATTTCATTATAATGCTCGGGTCAGACCGAGTATTACAGATACATAATAGGATGCTATGGAGCTCAAGAGACAAGCTGGATGACGAAGACATATTATCCATACTTGGTTTGTATTCCGCTTGTATTGTAGGCTGTATATTCAGCTTTTGTGAGGACAAGTTATTATAACGGTCTAGTTTGTGCTATTGATTTGTGTTGTACTCTAAGGATGTAATGTATAAAAAAGTTGTAGTTCTTTGTATAAAGACCAGTTGTTATCTGTTATATATTGTTCCACTGCGATTGTGACATTCTGTGTTGTTATTTCTATTTTTTTCTTCTACCTCTTTCTTCTTTCCCTAGCGATTTGGTATTTTCGAAAACAGTAGACGTATTGATGTCGATTTTCGAAAGTTGAAAATTCGGTCTGTGACAATAGTGGAAAATAGCGAAGGTGTAAAAAGCTTCATTAGATATAAAACCAAATATTTAAAGTTAATTTATTCTCATTCCCACGTCATTTTTATAGGAAAAAGAAACATTATTTTAAAAAATCTAAGAATATCAAGATTTATGTAGTTGAGATTTGGTGACTACGATAAATTGCTAACTTATATTGGGCACTTATACCTTCAAATTAGGTCTTTACCCTAACTTTGTTAACTTGGATCAAAAGAGAACTAGTCAAATCAACCTTTTTATATTAATGTTACTGAAACAGGTGCCAAAGAGCCTTGGTTTAGCCGATGTAGTAGAAAATCGCAAGGCTTCAAGCGGATCAACTATTTAATAGCGCTATATTGAAAAATTATAGCAATTTAAGAATGCTGCTTTCTATGACTGGGATTTCGCAGGGCATTAACTTCATAGCTTTATATATATACATTTATAATTACATATATTTAAATCATACATCATAATTTTTACAATTATACATATTTATACATAATTAATTACATAAAATGCGGTTTCTAATTATATAAACTAAAATGTATAAATAATAAATACATATTACCTTTGGATCCAAAGATTGGATTGGTGTCTATAACTTTCCAATCTTCATGTTCCACTTTCTCTTTAGAGTTCATGCTTTTTGGGGCCTCGCTTTGATCTTCTTTAGCGAAATAAGAAATTAAACATCGAAGAAATTGAAATGTTTTTCTTGTTCTTTGACAATTTGCATTTGGCTTAACTTCAAGTGTCATTGATTGCGAAGAATGAAGCAAATTGCATTCTTGAATGATTAAAGAGTTTCTTGTACATTGTCACTTAGTTTTTATTATGAAAACTTAACGTGTGAATTCATTTTTATGAAAAGAGATGGGTAGAGAAAGAATAAAATAAGAAAATGAATTGATTTTTGAGTTTTCTGGAAGAAATATGGTTTTATAGTGGTGAAGAGTCGGATACAAAAATAATTCCTCCAATTAAAATAACTAATCGTTTTGAAGTTCAAAATCTAGAAATACCAGAATATGTTGACATATGTATGTTGGGTATGTCGACATACATGAAGTAAATTGCATGTTTTCTTTTTCGTTTTGTATTTTTATTTTATTTTATGTTATTTTAGTTTATGACTCCAGGGAACAAAAGAACGCGAGGGACAACAAATAAAGTCTTTAAGTAGATTTCATTAATAAACTAGAGAGTACATAAGCATAAAGAAAAATATAAGGAAATAATGTAAATAAAACTAGAAAATATAAAGATAGCTAAGTAGATCTGCAATGATGGTGATGAAAAAGAAAATTTTCAACCAACCTTTATAATTATCTTCATAAAGTATTTGTCAACTTTGTTTGAGAGGCTAGTGAATTTATTACTAAAAGAACGCTTAAGCTTCTTTGATAATTAAGAAGCTTCTGTTGATTCATAAGGATCTCTTTGTTCAAATAACAAGAAATTTTGTCATGACTTTCAAGAGATTTATCCATTTCCTCCTCCTTGTTTTCTTTTTCTTCCTCCTCTTCTATTTCCATATCATCACTTTCTTCTTCTTGAAAAATCTCTTGCTCTTCTTCTCTTACCCATCTTTCTTCTTTTTCCATAAGAGATTCACAGGGTTCAAATTCAAATAAATATACATGAGAGAGGTTTGTTTTGTCAAAAATTTTACGAGGCAAAATGTTTTCACCTTTTAGGTTAATACTAAAGTATTTCAAAATTTTAGTAAGATACACACCGTGGTAAACTATATTTTCATATCTAGAAATTTTCATTTGAACAAAGTAATCAAAAATCTCTTGAGCCCAATTTATATCACATTTTTCAAAAATAGCAAAAAGTGCTTTGAAAGCTTTGTGAGTGGAGTTGTTGTAATTCCACGTCCTAGGTGTAATACTTTATTATAAAATAAGACTCATTATCTTGCTTTTGGCCTAAATTTTTTATCTTTAAAACCATATTCTTCATCATTTGAAAACAAATCATGCATAACTTCTCTATTTCCATAATCAATTTCGAAAGTAAAGAAGTCATTTTCACTACTTTTACAATCAAGATTTGACAAAGAATTTCACAATATAAAACAATAATAGCATCTTTGATACTACTCTAAATTTGACCTTATTTTCCTTGATAAAAAATTTCACTGAAGTTGGCATAAATTTTTGATTAAATCCGATAACAATCATATTGTGATAAATCAGTTAAACCAAAAATATCACTTACCAAGCAAGATCTTGCGAACTATAAGAATAAAATTACTAAAATTAGGAATCTTCCTGAAAAAACTTTGTCATATGTTGCATACTCAATGTATGTTTCAATGGACTCTTGATCATTAAAAAGTTTGACTTTTGGTTCTTTTGGTAAGCCTAATGGTTTTGGATGAGGAGGGTTGGTTTGAAGAAGACATTAGATTTTAGAAATAAAGTGTGTGTTAAAGATGAGGTTATAAGGACTGAATATATAGAGTTTGAATGAACATGTGACAGCCAAAAATATGTCTTTCCAAATTTTGAATTGAAAGGGAGGGAATTTCAAAATTTCAAAATTTGAGAAGGTTCTTTCAATTCTGTCTGATATGTCGACATACCCAGGTGGCATATTTCGGCCTATATACAGGAATTTCAATATTAAGAAAATAAAGAAATATAGTTATATATATATATCTTTGTTAGTATAGTATATCTATTCCTATATTGAACAAAAAATATAAAAATACCGATTTCGTTGTTTCCTTTGCTTAACTTGATTAATCTTCCATCATCGTGAAACACATATTGATATTTTCAGTGCCTGGTCCGTTCTTACTGGATGTTGTATCAGAATCTTCCAAGGTCGCGTTGAAAGCCCTTTGTCTCTCTTTAATGAATCAATGTTTGGTGAATTTTTTACTTTCTTCTGATGCGGATAGTCTCTTCATAGATGGCCAGATTCACTACAATCGTTGCATTTGAAAACATTTCCGTGTTTGGAATTTTTCTTTTTAGTTTTTTGAAAGTGGTTCATCATTCTATATTTTAGAAATTTTCTGAAATTTTGAGTCATAAGAGCAGTCTCTTTATTATTGTCATCCGAATCTTAATCGTCAGTTATTGCATTGAATGAAATTGATTTCAATCGTCTTATTTTCATTTCTACCTAGCGACTGTGCTTCATAGGACATTAGATTATCAATTAATTCTTCAATTTTTAATGTACTAATATCATTAGCTTCCTCAATTACTAATGTCTTTTGATCATATTCCTAAGAGAGTGAATTAAGGATTTTATAACTTGATCTTTTTTGAGAAAGTTTTCCCTAATGATACTAATGAAAGAACTATATCTTGAAATCTAAAATATATGTTAGGAACAGACATATTTTGTTTCATTTTAAAATGTTGAAACTGTTTAGTTAGGATGGAAATTTTAGTTTATTTTACTTTACCTGTGCCCTCATATATGACTTTCAATGTTCTCAAAATTTCATAATCAGTCTTACAAATAGAAACTCATTTAGATTCATTTTTATCTAGGGAGATAAATAAAATATGGATCGTCTTTGAGTTATTGAGTGCTTATGTCTTTTGGTCTATGGTCCATTTTGAATATTCAGTTTGGGGTTTAGTGTATTTACTTTGTGTAATGTTCCAAATATTTTAGCCATTGGATTGTAAATAAATTTTCATCCTACATGACCAATAAGCATAATTGCTATTGTTAAATAGTAGGGGTCTACCAGTTGATTGTACTTTTACAAAAGTGTTAAAAAGTGTACTACCAGTGTTACTATCCATTTATAATTTTCAAAAATAATAATAGTAATAATAATAATCAAATAATGAGTTTTTAAAAGTCTAATGCTCTGATGCCAAATGTGGTAAATGGTGTATTATGATTTATACTAGTGTAAACAGATAATAAGTCTACTTTCAAACTAAAGAGGTTTAATGGTGTTTATAACTTGTGTGGAACTTTTCTAAATAGTTTTAAGATTTAAATCAAAATAAAGATAACCAATACAACTATATATTAACATGCTATCGTACTATATATATATATATATATATATATATATATATATATATATATATATATGAATGCAGTAAAATAAAGGAAAAGCAAGAGAGACGACATCAGCGGTTTTATACTGGTACTGATTTACAAATCTTACATCCAGTCTTTTACAGAAACCGTACAAATTTCCTTTCAAATGTAAACTTTAATCAGGTAGCAAGCAAACCAGAATACAATCTTGATATCAAGGCAATAAGATAAACCTTTCCAACTTTTTGAGCCTAAGGTAGACTCTCTTGATTTAACCGTGCAACAAGATCACCCACTTGATTTTGATGGGCAATAAGCACATCCACTAGATTTTAACAAGAAACAAGCACACCCACTTGATTTTAATAGGCAATAAGCACACATATACAAAATAGTAGTGGAGAGTTGTTGAATCCAAATACTAATAGTTATACCTTGGTTACATAATATCTTTTATCCTTTTTATAGCACTTTGGTCTTTGAATCGGTGGATGAATACTTGCAAAACAGTGAGTAGATTATATTGAATGATGTAATGAAGTAGAGATCGAATTTGAGTGGATTTGAAGAGTATACAAAGTAGATTTTGTGAAATATATAATAAGAATTTGGAGCAAGAAGAATGGAGAGAATATTGTTAAAAATTTCGTTTCTAGTCTCCTTCATATAGTGTTTGAAGGGACATGTCTATTTGCAAAGGGATGGAGCTAAAAACCATAATTCTTCAAAGTTTAATTTTTTTTTCAAAGGTACATGTGTCGACATACTTAGGAAAGGTATTTCGACATACCTTTGTATGTTTGGAAAAACAACACTTTTGAAGTGTTATAATTTTTGATATTGTGTAGAATCATTTTAAAAATAGTTTTTAAATACTTTAATATATTAAACTTTTATAAAATACATGTAGAAATATAATTTGAAAATAAAATAAATATTTTGGTGAGAGACTATTCAAAGAAAATAAAGTAGATATTCAAGGACATTAACAAATTTATCTAATGTCCATTAATTATTATCTATAGTCTTGAAATCTCCACGTCTTTGTATTTAAACTCATAGTCTTCAATTTCCTTGGTCATCTATGAATATTGATCACTAGTCTTTTTGTCGATCAATCTTCAAACTCGATTATCAGTACCTGTGTAATATTTTGCAAAATATTCTATACAACTTAGGAAAACATTAATACATGTATTTATATGGTTATTATCATCAAAATCAATATCTATTAAATGAACAGATACAATCTCAATATTGTAACGACCCACAAATTTATTATTTTAATAAATTTGATTTATTTTGAAAATATTCAATTATAAGATTTTTAACATAAAATATGATTCTTGGAAAAATAAATAATAATGGTAATCCTATTTTGAATAGATATTTACAAAAATATCTTCCTCGGGATTTAAATCGATAAAATAGCTAGAAATCGGTTTATCAATAAACGACTCTATATATCCAAAGTCGCGAATGGGACTTGATACATACACTCATTTTTTATTTTAAACAAGAACATGCAATAAAATAATTTATTTAATTTTTGAAAATATAATGTATTTATAATATCATTAGTGATGTCATGTTAATTAATAAAATGATTTTAAAATGAGATTAAATGATTTAATTATTGCTTTAAATATAAATATAATTGTTTTAAAATGAAAATAATTCTTTTGTAATAGTAATAAAGTGATAATAAATTATTTATAATAATTTTATAAAGATGTATAATAGATTTGAAAATATAAGGAAATTCGATATATCAATATAATAACACTTTTAGTAAACAATTGTTTAATATCTATTTATACGTTTTTATAATTAAATAAGAATGTTTTAATCCATGAATAATAATAAGAAAATAATTTTTAAACGTTTGTTTACAAATATATATATATATATATATATATATATATATATATATATATATATATATGTTAATAAACAAATGAAACTATGACCAAAGATCGAAATCCGAATTTGTAATGGTTTGACGTATGTAAGTTATACAGCTTTGTTCAAATGACTTGTAATCATTTGTGATATGTGCATACACACATTATCATGTATGTATACACATGATAAGAGTAGAAAGTAAATATATATTTTCTAATGTTAAAAGGATAAAATATCTACAATTACTTTAAAAACCAAACATCAAATCAATCTTACACCACATCACATCACCACCACCATCACCATCATCACCGCCACATGGGAAAAGGGGCTAACGTGTAAGGTGACATAAGAAGGGTGATGCATGCATGATGTGGGAGGAGGTGGATGTGGAGAAGGCTTTACTTAATGAAAATCCAAAAAATACCCATGCATACTTTCTCACTTCCACTCACCTTTCACTTCTTCTTCTTCTTTTTCATTCTTGAGCTTTCTAAATGCTCTTTAATGGCTTTCATAAAGTCTCTTTTCTTTCTCGAAACTTGAGAAAAAGTATAAGGATTAAAAATTGTGGAAGTGCTTAGCACTAATCCACTGATTACTCTCCAACTTTTTCCAAAGTTAATCAAATCTTCTCTAATCTCTTCTAAACTCCATTAATGATCCTTAATCATCGTAGGAAGCATGATTAGCAAGTGGATGGAAAAAGGCCATGAGCTTTGGGTGTTTAGGAGATGTTTAGTGAAGCGTTGATTTGTTTGAATGTTGGTAATAATTATCGATTTGAATTATGGTGAGAACTCTACTTATATATACTATGTATTGGATTATATGTATATGTTTTGCTATGGTTGTTATAATGATTGTGAATCATGTTTGTTTGTTTATTATGCTTTAAACATCAAGTATTGATTGTTTAATATGATTGTTTGATTTTATTAGCAAGTCACGTTAAATATATGTCAATATTAAACAAGAAAATCACTTTCCGAATCAAATTATAAAAGTAATATAGAATCATTAAAACTCTTTAAAATGGTTGTAAAATGTTTTAATAATGATTTATAAAGACTAAAAACAAATTTGATGAAGTTTGAATAAGAAATGAAAAACGAGTCAAAACTAGGTGCGTCGCGTAATGGCAGTTTGTGATTTTGCGCCGCAAAAGTTAAATGAGAATATGAGTGAAACATAGCTTGAAATTCTTTATAATAAGAATTTTTTGAACTATTATATTCGTAGTTTTCAAACAAAGGAAATCGATCGAGATTTTAATAAGCAAATTTTGAAATATAAGTAAAACAAGTAATCAAAATAATCGCCGTTTTACAGCTCAAAATCCAAAAGAGGATTTCTTAAAATTTAACATTTTAAATGTTTTAAAGTATGGAAAATTCTTTTAAGATATTTTTAAATGTTTTGATAGAGATTTGAGTTGTATAAATAAAATTTCAAAAGATAGAAAAGTCGTTTTGATCAATACAACTTTAAAAACACTATTCATAGCATTATTTGCAGCTGTTTTCAATAATAACTGAAATATGATTTTAAATTTAAAAATTATTTCCTAAATCTTTTATAATTATTTTTAAAATGAAAACCAAGTGTTTTAAAAGACGATTTGAATATTTAAAGATTTATTTACAAGGATTTAAATAAAAGAATTAAATAAAAGCTGTTATAAGCAATTATTTTAATCTTGGCTCCAGTAAGCGTACGAGTACACCAGATTGTTCTATTCGTAAGATCTAGTTAAGGTCCTTAAACTAAGGAGATGTTCAGATGTAACCAGTGTCCTGGCTCACCTGGGTTCACCCAGGCGAGGGGTAGATAAGGTCGAAATGTTGAAAACGAGTTAAGTATAAAAAATTAAAATTTTCAAATTTAAATTTATTTAAATTTACCATCTTAGAAAACATGGTTCCAACTTATTAAAAAGTTGTGTTTTAAAAATAAGACATCTTGGTTAATATTTTGTATTTATCTATTTAAACTAAAGAACTTAATAAAAAGAGGTTTAATGATTCCGTGCATGCCAACAAGATTTTTTTAAAGATATATATATATATATATATATATATATATATATATATATATATCAAAGATATTTTTTGATAAAAAGAAATGAATAAATCAAATAATAAACCATTATTTATAAACCATCCTTTTATCTATGATTGTTTGAAGGAATCGGGATACGATTTGGACGATTCCTATTTGCAAAACCCTTCGAACCAATTTACGTTTCGAAAGTGAAGAAAATATACAATGAAGACCTTGATTTTGAGGGCAGGGATCTTCATAACGGAAGGGCTGCTTGTTGATAATATTTGGATTTGCTCCCAAGGTAAATAGGTAGCAGTGGTTCCATCGTTCTGGGATCTTCGTATGCAAGGACTAACTCGCTACTAATCCTGGGACTGATGCACAACAGGATGTGGTAAGGGAGTGTTTTGTTTGTCCTGTTTCTAAACAACTTGTGTAACACTCCAAATTTTTGATAACATTATTCAGGAGATTCAATTAGATAAATTAAATAGAATAATGTAAATTATTAGAGTGATAAGGGGATTGAGATTTGAAAATAAATTAAGGGTCGTGCTTAATTAAATAAATGGGCTAGAAATGATTAAACATGCTAATTAATTAACACAAGGGTATATGGGTAATTATCGCACCATATTTCCATCACCCTTATATTCTCGTGCCTTAACCATTCACGTTCATTTTGACAAAATAAATACAAACATAAGAAAAGAGGGGGGTCGGCCATTACTAGGAGAAAAGAAGAAAATTCAAGTAAAGCTTAGGATTCAAGCTAATGGAAATTAATCTCAATCTAATGTCAAATTCCTTATCCTAATTAATGTGAATAATAATCTATATCATCTCTATTTTGTTTTATGGTCATTTTTTTAGGTTTAAGATTAAATCCATTTAATGATGATTTGGATGATGATATGCTTGGATTATAACATGTTTGATTTAAAAAAAAATTGTTTAAATTTGAATTGATACAGTTTAAGGGTAAAACTGATTATAATTGATTTCGAATGCCATAAGAAAATTTTATGTCATGTAAAATATTAATTTTAGAGTTGGGTTTAATTTTCATAATTTTCCAATTTATGGAGAATTTATTATGAATTTTCAAAGGAAAATACGGTTAATTGGGATTAGAAATTTTGAAAATTATATTGAGAATTTGGATCTCAAATTTAGATATGTTAGATAACATAATAAAAGTGAATTTATGTGATTTTTGGGGATTTTTCCAATGTGATTTACTGTGAGAATTACATTATTTTAAAAGAAGGACCTAAATGATTTAATTGTTTTGCTTAGTGGAAGGGCTTATTTGTTAAATTAATTTTGATTTAGATCTGAAATTATGCGACATTTTTATTTGGCAAATAATTTGAAAAGTTTATGGCAGCCAATTAAATATTTACACATATGCAAGTTAGTTATAAAGTTATTGCTTTTATTGGCATTAATCAGCTTTTACCCAGAAAGGTAGGTTCCACCTCTTTTAGAAGCACTTTTCGACTCATAGCTTTCGCCTCTTTTGGAAGCACCTTTCGACTCATAGCTTCCGCCTTTAATCAAGTCAAAACCTACCAGTTCGAAACCCATCAAGCCGAAACCAATACATGTGGTATCAACACAAGTACGTAGTGGATTGGAGAATGGCGGAAGGCATAGCGTCGAAACATAGCTTCCGATGGGAATGGAACCTTTGTTTTGTTTTCTAAGGAAGTGTGCTTACCTGCTTTAATAAATCCTTTCGAAGGTGTCGAAATATATGCGTTCGAAGGGTTCTTTTGAATAGCTTTCGAAAGACCGTTGCCGCCTTATTGTTTAAAGTATAGCTTTCAAATAAGTTATTCAGTTTCCAAATTAATGATTCGAAAGGGTTAGTTTCGACCTAACTGAAACCCTTCTGCCGACCTTATGCTTTTCGAAGGAATTGAAGATATCAATGCTTTTGAAAGGTAGCCATTATTTTATAAATATGAGCCACTTCCTAAAGCTTTTGAAAGGTTTTAATGTTTTCGAAGGCAATGATTTCGTATCTAACCTTCAAATGTTTTACCTATATGGTTTAAGCTTTCAAAAGGATGGTTCCAATGCCATCAAGTATTTCCCCAAACACTTTTATACGATAAATAATGGTTTCAAAACAGATACTTTCGTTTTTGTTCACTTTGACCTAAAAGATATTTTAAGGAAAAATCTAATGGTTTCGAAAGGGCTACTTTCAAATGGTTTCGAAGCTAAGCTTCTATAGTTGAATGGTAATACTATAATACATTCGAAAAGTTTCAAAAGAAAGGTTTTAAAGTGTTTCGAAAGCCTTGTGCATACAGTTTTGAAAAGAAGATTTTAATGCTTTCGAAAGGAAGTTGTCCAATGTCTTCGAAAGTAACGATTAGAGGTTTCGAAAGCCTTAATTTTCAAAAAAAACCAATCTCATTTTAAAGGAAAACCATGGCATGATAATAGAGTTTTGAAAAAGTCTTCCTTGATTAATAGGTTAAAGGGATTAACCAAGTTTCATATAACATAGTTTCAAGGATATTAAACAACATGTGTTGGTATTATTATGTTGTTATGTTTACTTCTTCATATATGTGTGTATTCACATTGTAATGGACCCATAACTGTATTTTGGAAAGGGCAGAATAAACAACTAGGTTGACCCAGTAATGAATTTGAATTAAGTTAACTTCTGAATGAGTAGAGTTGCATCTAGGAAGTCAGCTAGACCAGAATGTAGGATGCTTAAATATGGATTAAAGAAGTTGTCAGTTAGACAGGTTCATAGTAAACCCATGAAAAATATGTTTAGGAAAAAGTTATTGGCAGGGGATAATAGTGTTATCCCACCTTTTGCTAATGCCGTGATACAAAGGACTTGACTAGAAACTAAATACAATCAGCCCCGGAGATAAGTTATTTATAGGTCCACGATGGATACAAGAAAATTTGGTTCGAGTCTAGATCGAGCTACAATTAGCATAGTTTGACATGCAAAGCTATGAAAGGCAACATTCCAAATTTCAGGTCAATCAGAGTTCGTATGCTCAAGTTATACATCGATCAAGATCCATGTGGAACACATCAATTTCATATCCATCGACCTACATCCATCATTTCGTATCCATCAAGATCGATACGGAATGAGCACATGTCCATCACTCAGCATCCATCCATCTCATAACCATCAAGCAATAGCGCCTCCTGGATCGATCATAGTTCATTTGCTCAACAATCACCCATTTCGTATCGATCGCACTTCTACATAGTTCGTATCGATTAGCCGATCGATTGATTCAAAGCGAGGAGGCAAGCATCGATACGAAACCACAAATGTAGCATCGATACAAAGAACGTGGCCTCAAATGGATATGAAGGAATAGGTCAAACCAAAGGATGGTCTATAAGCATGAAATGTGGATCTCCAGCGCCATGTCATCAACACACAATTGATCGATACGCATTGTATCGATACGAAGACCATCAATACGCATGTATCCATACGAATCCTTCAGCCTCCTTAGCAACTTCAATGTTGGATTGATCATATCTCTCAAATTACAAGTCCAAATGCCATGAAATTTTCACAAAAGCTTGCTTATTCACTCAAAGACGTCCATGATCGATCGTAGCACCATTGAGCCAAATCTTTATGGATACGATAAGCGTATGGATCAGTCAGGGTCGATCCCAAACAAACCCAGATCGATTTAGTTGGTCCACCTACGCGTGAAAAGAGGTATTCTGAGATTTGAGGCAGATATTTCTAGATCTACTCCTATAAATAGCACCCCTATGCCAACTAAAAAAGGACTTTTGAAACTTCCACACCGTAACTCTGTTGAAACTCCATTGTAACTTGAGTACTAGTGAATTGTACTGTTGTAAATCAGTTGACAATCATCAATAAACAACAAACTCTTCAAAGTGGACATAGGCTACAACGTCGAACCACTATAAACTCTTGTCTTTTTTTTATTTCTGCTTACTTTTCTTAGTGTGATTGTTAGATTAACCTCATTTTCCATTTAATATCTTCATTGCTATCTCTTCAATTACATCTGACGAGTGTTGTGCCCAATTTTGGTACAAACACTTTGGCGCTTTCATTGAGAAAACTCCGTTTTTCTCAGATTCCATGGATCCCTGCCGTTGTTGGATTGCTAAAATCTCAAAAGGAGATCTAGATCTGTCTTTCAGTAGTTCCTACCATTATACTTAGATTAATCCGGTTCTAGTAAGATCTACATTCAACATGGTGCGCACTAACAGAACCGCTTCAAATGCTACAGATCCGGAAGGAAGGGATATGCAAAATCCCACACTGCTGACCACAGCAGGCCAAACATCAGCTGGAGCTCAAGATCCACTTGGTCCGGTGATTAGAGAGGAGTTCCAGATCCTTATGCAAGAGCTTACACAGAGCCAACAGGAGCTCACTCGGCAGATCTATGCCAACACGGAGCTTGCAAACCAGCTGAACGAAGAAAGGCGAGGAAGATCTGAAAGGAGCACACTTCTTATTCCTTGTCTGAAAGCTCGGCTTCATCTGACTTCAATCACTTATCTACACGCCGTAGATTGGATGGAAACTACGCAGAAGCCTCCAGGCATCAGCATGCTTTGAATCTCGGACAAGCCGGGATTGGTCCTTTTATAGGCATCAAGCTGGGCCCTTCTCCCGAGGAGGAGCACATCCTTATTACACCACTCACGACCATGTAGCTATTGTTGCCATAGATCTGGAAGTCGAGATCCAGAACTAACAGGTCCAACCCCTCGTCACCACATTCATGCTCAGGATCCTCACTTCCATGAAAACCGAGAGCCAAGGAGGTGTGGAACTGACCATAGATAGTGACCAAATGATCCCCATAACATGAAACCCGACCATGCCTCGGCCTCGAAACATCTAGATGCCTGACATCCTAGCCATGATACACCAAATGAGTAGAGAAAGTCAAGGCCTCACAAAGGATGATTGGGGAATCTCCTGAAGTCACGCTCTATTCACCAATGAAATTCTCTATGCAAAGCCACCCCGTCGATTCAAGATTCCGACCTTGCCGGTATATGAGGAAAATTCGAATCCTAACCAACATATCTTGAAATATGAATGGCTCATGAACGCCGTTTGAGCTGACGATGCAGTTAAGTATGGAAGCTTCCCTATCTCTTGGGAGGCATTCTTACTACATGGTTCACTCGTCTACCGCCCAGATCTATTTCATGTTTTTATTAGGTGGCTACTAAATTTTTCGAGCAGTTACGTATGTATGCTACAAGACCGATGAATGTCAATACCTTGTCCAATGTTACTCAAGCTCTAGGGGAGACTTTTAGGCGCTATTTGGAAAGGTTCCATGCTGCTTGCGCCGAGGTCAGCAACCGTAATGTCAACTCTATTCTGATGACATTGACTAAAGGGATCAATCCTGATTCCAAATTTTGTGATTGGTTAGCTGGGAAACCCCACGCTTTGTTGGATCGTTTCTGTGCTGAGGCAGCCCAGTATATGAGGAGAGAAGACGCTAAGCGATGTAGGAAGCAAGACGTTGCCGGGTCTAATGGTGAAGGCATTCAAAGCAATGTTGAAGTAAAGCAGACCGGTGAGAATTTTGGTAAGGTACAGTTGAACATACAGAACAAGCAAGGTCAACAGAAGGGTAATGGAGGTTAGGGAAAGAAAAGAGACCCACATCGTGGGTGGCCCAGATCTCCTGTGTTCGGTTGATATACTCCCTTAAACACGTCGCTGGAAAATGTTTACCTTCATACTTGTAATACCGAATAGTATAAGAAGTCATCTCTAAAAACGTCACCTGAGAAACAATTCAGATCGGGACTTTCTATAGGTCCCACGATTGTTGCGGCCATAACACTAATGAGTGCCATCATTTTCAATATATCGTCGAGAGATTGATCAAAGAGAGAAAGTTAGAACAGTTTGTACGGGCTCCATAGGATGGAAGTGCGAGTCTGTCTAACCCAAATCTAGGTCTAGGCCAAGTGAGACCTGAAGAACCCATGCGTACTGGTGGGAGGTTGGTAATTAATACTGTAAGTGGTGGTCCTCATTCGGCTGATCGGAGCTAGAAGCAAATAGAGTCATATGCTAGTTCGATTTGGCATGTGAACTTCAAATGTTGTAGTACTACTGATGACGGGACCCCGACAATAGGTCATGCTTGGATGAAGAGGATCTTAATCGACAGTGGAACTTCTATCAATATACTTTTCAAGTGTGCTTATGACCAAATGAAGATGGAAGCGAAAGATTTGTAGCTATGCCAGTCACGTATACATGGCTCTAATGGAAGTGCAACCATATCAGCTGGGATGGTAGAGTTACCTGTTGAGTTAGGTATTGGAGATCATCGGAGAGTTCGGATGCTGTAGTTTGTTGTGTTGGACATATATTCGCCTTATAATGCTTTTTTAGGCCAACTGACCCTCGTAGATTTCAATGTAGTGATTTCCCCCTTGTGTTTAACTCTGAATTTTGCCACTGATAATGGGGTCGTGGTAGTACATGGTGGTCAAGTGGCTAGACGTGCTTATTATGTTGCAGAGCCGTGGGAAGCGCAACGGAAGGAGAAAGGAAAGAGCGTAGAGGAATCTCTCTGCATCCATTTTTTAGAAAATTGACAACTAATGCCTGGAACTAAGCTCGGGTGCCACGACTAGTTCCTTAAGGACCTTAATCCTAGAGACAATAATGATGAGAAGGAAGTCAGAGATCACCAAGCTTCCCTGGCAGAGTTAATGATTGATATTCTGATCCATGATGATGATGATTCAAGAATGGTAAAGGTCGGGTCTCAATCTACCCCCAAATGAGGTAGGAATTGGTTGATTTTCTCTAAGTGAGGCTCGATGTGTTCGCCTGGACTCATTCAGACATGTGTGGGATCATGCTGAACATTGCAAGCCATGCATTAAATACCGACCCGCGACACATCCCGATGAAACAAAAAAGGCGCGTCATGGATCCAGAGAGATTTATCGCCCCGAAGGAAGAAGTGGATAAACTCATGACTAATGGGTTTACTCGTGATGCTTTATGCCCGAAATAGGTATCGAATCCAGTGCTTGTCAAAAAGTCGAATGGAAAGTGGCAAATATGTGTGGACTACTCAGATTCAAACAAAGCCTACCCCAAAGGCAGTTTCCCGCTTCCTAGAATGGATCAACTCGTGGATTAAATCATCGGACATGAGCTTTTATCCTTAGTGGACACATCTTCTGGCTACAATCAAATCTCGATGCACCTTCCGGACCAGAAACATACCAGCTTCATCATGGATATAGGACTCTATTGCTACATGGTGATGCCGTTTGGACTTAAAAATCCTAGAGCAACATATCAAAGGCACGTTAAACGATTGTTTGCTAACCAGATTGGAAAGACTATGGAAGTGTACGTGGATGATATGCTCGTGAAGTTGGGACTATCCATCAACCACATCAGCGATTTAGAAACAATGTTTAACATACTTCGACGCTATAGAATGAAGTTCAATCCGTTTGAGTTCCATTTCAGAGTTGCATCAGGAAAGTTCCTCGGATTCGTCGTCAACGCTAGAGGAATTGAAGCCAATCCTGAAAAATCTAGACGATTTGGAATCTTGAAACTCTTAGAACCATAAAACAGATGCAAAGCCTTAATGGGAAGGTGACAGCCTTAAGCAGATTCATTTCTAGATCTACGGACAAGTGCATTTCTTTCTTCGATCTGATCCGAAAAGGAAAATGGAGTTTCGAGTGGACAGAGGAGTGAAAAGGCGCATTCCAAGAACTAGTTCAACATCTGGCGACACCATCTATCTTGTCGAAGCCGATTGATCACGAGAAATGGTTTGTCTATCTGGCGGTTTTGGTAAACACAATTAATGCTGCTTTGATTCACAAAGAGGATCAGATCCAACGACTGGTCGGAAAAAAATTAATTGGGGCAGAAGGAAACTACCCAAAGGTGAAAAAGCTCTTGAGGAAGCTCCGCCCATATTTCCAGGCTCGTCCGATTACTGTCTACACCGACCAGCTGTTGCCAGGTCTTAACCCGACCTGATACATCTAGTAGGTTGCTTAAATGGAACATCGAGCTAAGTCAATTAGATATCACTTATACACCAAGGCGATCTATTCAAGGACAAGTTCCGGTAGACTTCATAGGTGAATTCACCATGCTAGAGGATTTTCCCGAAGTTAGTGAATCTCCCAAGGGTACATGGAAGCTATACACAGATGATGCATCAAACGACCATTGTTCAGGCGCTGGAGTGGTACTTGAAACCCCAGAAGGCCGACTATATGCTACGCTCTGAAGTTCGACTTTCGTGTAACTAACAACGAAGTCGAGTATGAAGCTTTGCTTGCTGACTTAGGCTTTCTAGAGATTTAGGAGTTATTGTTGTGGAAATTTTATGTGATTCACAACTGATCGTATACCAGGCTCGAGGGGAGTATTAAGCCAGAAACTGGAGATTGGCCACCCACCTTACTCGAGTTCAGGAAGTGTTGAATCAGTTCTACTATTATGCTATCCATTGTATACTCTGAGAGCAAAATCAAAAAGCTGATACTTTAGCAAAACTGGTCAGCACTGGCAAAGCACAGCAGATGGGACTTATCTCGGTGGAAACACTTACTTCTCTAAGTATCGACCAGATGGAGACCGACCGGGTGCATTAGACAACACCCAAGTAGGAGCCTTGGATGACTCCAATCAAAATTATCTTGAGCACGGAGCATTACCCGAATGAAGAAATGAGAAAAGACAGGTTCTTCGGAAAGCTTCACGATTTATTATCCAGAGTGGAGTCCTATACAGAAGGGGATATTATGTTCCTTTGCTCCGGTGTATCGCCCACGGTGAAATCAAATGATTGTCACATGATGTGCATGAGGGAGAGTGTGGTGACCACATTGGGGGCAAGCCCTTGTGAAAAAGATACTCAGATACAGATACTACTGCATAACCGTAAACCGAGATGCATCGGATTTTGCTAAGAGATGTGACAAGTGCCAGAAACATGCCAAGATTCCAAGAGCCCTGCCAACCGAGATTACTCAAATGGTCGACCCATGGGCGTTCCCTACATAAGGCATTGTTATAATAGGGTCTTTACCCATGGCAAAAGGTGGTGCAAAGTATGACATTGTTGTAGTTGACTACTTTACTAAATGGGTGGAAGCCGAGCCCCTTTCTACTATCACGACGAAGAAAATGATCAACTTTGTTATACACAACATCATCTGTCACTTTGGCCTCCCATAAGCGATTATAACTGATAATGGAGCCAAATTCGATAGTGTTGAGTTCAAAGATTTCTGTCAACGCTACCGCATCCAGTAGAAGTTCTCAGCAGTGGTTCACCCTCAAGCGAATGGACAAGTCGAAGCTGTCAATAAAGTTATCAAGTTCATTTTGAAGAAACGACTAGAGAAGGCTGGAGATGAGTGTATGATGAGCTCCCTATGGCCTTATGAGCATAAGAAATTGCCCACAAGTCCGCAACTGGCCATACTCCATTTGCACTTTCCTAAGATTTTGAAGCCATTATTCCAGTTGAACTAGAAGTACCTTCTCACCGTGTGATCTATTATGATCCAAAGACGAATGTCATCTTACTTGCTGAATCTTTGGATTTACTAGATGAGAAGTGTGAAGAGGCTAATTTGAGGGCAACTGCACATCGCAGTCGAGTCGGCCGATTATACAATGCTAAGGCCCGACCCAGAATGAAACCGACATAGGAAGGACCATATGTCATTAAGCAGAGACTTGGAGATGGCCCATTCAAATTATCAATGGTTGACGATCTCACTCTACTAAGGGAATGGAACAACGAGAGTCTTCACTACTGTTACATATAACTAGCTTTTATTCATTTAGTTTGCTTTTCTTTTGAAATTTGTTTATGCAATTTTAGAATTTGAACATGTAATAAGGCAACTGACTTTGCCACACTTTCTTATTTTAGCAATAAAGCACAGACTCATCAAGCCAGATTGGCGATTCTTGAAGTGCATCGTGCGACCGTCACGATATACGAAGAGCTAAGTCCCATCCTATGGTGGGACTCATTCAAATAGAAGTGATCGCGATCCGACCGGTGACTGGCTAAGTGAAACACCGAGCTTGGGGGCAAGCAACGATAAAGTAAAAAAGGAATGAAACACGACGATCCTCCAATGAACTCCAGCTCCTAGGCCATGAGCTGAAGTACAAACCCCAAAATCCAAGCTCAAGGAGGATGAATCCATCCATCCACGACCTTGTTTATTTCCCGGCTCGATGAGGATGGATCCATCCATCCATGACCTCGCTTATTTCCAAAGCTCGAGGAGGATGGATCCGTCCATCCACGACCTATCTTATTTCTAGAGGCCGAGGAGGATGGATCTTTCCATCCACGAACTCGCTTCTTTTCAAGCTCGAAGAAGATGGATACGTCCATCTACAACTTCGCTTGCCGAATCAAGGTGGATGTGTCCGACCATCCACAACCTTGACTAACTCCATGTTCCCAGAGTGCGAACAAGATCCTAATACTTAAACAGATGTGATTGACCATCTGTTAACCGATACTAGATTCTCGGAGCATGAATTAGAGTATATAAATTAAATAGGTGTGACCAACCACTCGTAAAATAACTTATATCACCGGAGTGTGGATGTAATTCTAAACATTAAAAGGGTGTAACCAACCGCCCATAAAATAACTTGTGTCCCCAGAGTGTGGATATGATTCTAAATGTTAAGCAGGCATGATCGACTTCCAGCATACAAGTCTAATCCCTAAAGTGTGGATGCAAATATCAGTAAGCGAGCGAGTGTGATCCGACCACTTAAAATCATGTCACTTTAATTTTTTTTCCACCAAGATAAGTTAAAGTTAGTGAAGGCCGAGGATGACTGCCAACTGACTACTTCAACTCTCCTTAGAATCGGGGGCATAAATCAAGTACCTGCCTCTGTCCGAGACAGCACAACATTGGGACTCGACTCGATGTTTGATTACGACCTGAAGCCCTGACTTCGGGATCTAAAGACCAGATTCACGTTCGACTCGGAGACTCGAACGTCACAAGTACATTGAATGGAAATGTGAGTGCTAAAGTACTTAGGAAAATGAATATGGAGTTATGCTGAAAACAAAAAAGAAGTTTTATTTATAATATTCTTTGAGAAAGCAAATACAAAATCTATCCAAAGAATCCCTATAAGCGGGGGCCAAACCCGCATCTATACATGGCCTACAAAAAGCAAAAGAAAAGCTTATTCCACCTATCCTAAAGAGAGGAAGCAAAAATGCGAATCTACACCTTCGGTTTTTTATCCTTCGTGCTTTTCTTCGACGTAGACCCACTAGAGCTACCATTTAGAACCCTCTTTGAACCTTTACCTCCCCAGCCTCCTCCAGCTAGCTTGTCTCCTCCCGGTGGAATTGAAGCAGTCTCCTCTCGAGAACTCACATGGACCGGAATATCCTTTATTTGCGAAACTAGAGGAATGGTGGCACTCCCGATGTTAGAGGGAGGAGGCGCACTGATCTCGATGCTAGTGCGACCTGGAGAAACGACAAGTATTGGGACCGGACCTGGGACCCTCCATACCATCGCCAGCTCTACGAGCCTACTCAACTTGCTCGATCTAGACCTTGATTTCCTCCATTATCATCTTTTCCCAGTCTGCACGTCTACCCATCAAAACGTTGTTCGTCGTAACCGAGGAACCCTTATGACTACATCCTCATTAATATCGAAGGGAACTTCGATACTTGGATCACTTTGATGGCTAAAGAGTGCTTCCATCAATGGTTCATCAAGCATGCATCTGCTATCGTGCATTTCCGCAGCCGAAGTGGTGACCATCACGATTGTAGCCTCTATTATAAATGCCTTTGCTTGTGATAAATTTCTTGAGCTGTAGGAGGGTCGGCCAGTGCAGAATCAAAGACTGAATGAAGATAATAGAATATATTAGTAATATCATCTGATAGTGCTCTTATATTTTGAGGCATACGAGAAGTGTCCAGAATACCTTCCTTAAGTTGGCTCTCAGGTTGGGCCAATGGGCTTCTGAGCCATGCTCACTTATCATAGAGAGATGCGACCTATCAAGATCATACTCCGAGATGACCGGAGGATCAACAGAGGAAGCAGGCTCGGTTTGTGACACTAAAGGCACTTCGGAACCGACTTTGCGATGTTCACTCTCAGATCCTTCTCCGGCCTCCGGATACTTAGTCGTCAGATCCACTCTCTTAAGCGCGATCGCCATCTCATGGAGGCTTTAGCCTCATCTTCGATTAAAACTTGAGTTTCTAGTTCAAACTCATCGACGGTTGCAGTATTACGGATCACCTTCTCATCCTTAAGCAAGTGATTCCAAGCCTTATATAGTCGGAAAGGAAAGTCTTCGCCGAGCTAGTTAAGGTTGCAGTTTCTCAAGACATTAGCATTGTAAGTAACCAGGAGACCTTCAAATTCGCTCTCCATCCCGGCCTCAACCTTTTAACTTACCTTTGAATCCTGGCATCGGCCTCCTTGGCCTTTAGATTCGCAGCATCCCTCTCTTCCCTGAGCCTCAAATCCCGCTCACATGCCTCCTCGGCCACTTTTGCTTCATCCATCTCTTTAAGGGCCTCAGTCAGCTTCGCCCTAAATTCCTCAACCTCTTTCCATCCATCATCCATCTCCTGAATAATAACAGTATTACGGTGACCCATCTCCTGCACCACGTCTATGTGAGTCTTTCACATGTTTTCCATGGACTGCCTAGCCTCTTCGGCTCTCTAGTCAGCCTTTTTCTTCATTTTCCATGAAGATTCAAGCTCGTTGGTGAGCACCGTTATTATTCTACCTTTTTGAGAAAGGTCGCTATCTAGTTTCTCGATCGTTTTAGAGCACTCATGAGATACCGCTGAAACCCTTTCAGCCATCATAATCCACTCCTAGTACTAGTTTTCCACGTCATGCACGTAATCTTTTTACTAGTTTTTCTATGTCGTTTGGGATTCTTTTCAAGTTTGGAGGGAAGTGGAAACCATCAAAACAAACATTCGGGAAGTCTTTCTTAAACTTGGCGATTCGAATGGCTCCGTCCCCTGTGGGCTCTATAGTATTTTTTTTCTGTGACGACAGGAGCTTTTGTTTTAGTTTTACGACATTGATCATTGGATTTTGGAGTATGGGACGGCGCTCTTTGATGTGCATTTTTGGAAGATGGCCTACCAAAGCCAGATGGTTTTGAAGGTCCTTTTGATGGTCGAGATCTCTATTGAAAGCGGTGCTTGCTTTGGTGTGATCTTTCGTTTTCCCTATCATGGCGCTCGCTCTCTTGGCTAGAGTGATTGCTATAATCGTAGTCTCTCTCACTTTCATGCTAATGTGATTCAGAGTATAAACTGAAAGAATGGCGTAAAGAGTGAAGCTTACTAAGCATAGACCCTTTTTTCACCATCGTGTTTGTAAAATGAAAAGAGAAGCAGAATTAGTTATCTCTAAAAATTAAGGAGCATGTGATTGGAAGTTTTGTTGTGCCGTGAAGTGTGTACGCATGTGCAAACTCCCCAACTAACCAATTGTGGTAGCCTTTCTCGTTGGAGTTGGTTCTTCTATGTATAAAGAAGTTAGGCCTATGCCAGTTCGTGATAGGGAATGGAGCTCCTCTAATCTAAGATCATGGGACGAAGATATGTCGTCTAAGGTAGGAACATCCGACAATCCTTTTAATGAACCTTATATTTGCGGAGAGGAGGTTCCGAACCTATAGAAGTCATAATGGGATGAGTTATTACAACGGTTTTATGCCTCTTGGCTTCGTGAATGAGAGTCTTACCCTTTTGTTTTGATTCTGATGATCAAAGGCCCTACGAAGGCGTAACCGCGGGCCCATATCAAGCTGCTATACTCTCTTCATCGCCCTGTTCGATGATGGTAACTCTAGGTGCAATTTGAGCTCTCTCGACTAGGGGCACGATAGGAGCCCATCTTCCACAATGCCCTAATGGGATCATTCTAGGAACTCCTGTCAGCCCAATGCTTTGACCTCTCTCTATGAACCCAAAGGCGATCAAGTTATCATCACTAAGGCTTCATCTATTTCTCTAAGTTCAGCGGGCACCGCGTGGAGCATTCCCGCTATCTCTTTGAACTATGCTCCTTCAGGCCATGGAATGAAAGCTATGATAGAAATGCAATGATGGATTCAGCATCGATTTATATTACCTAGTTAATTGATGAAGAAGTTAAAGCCTTAGTCTGACCAACCATCGCCTAGCAAACCCCGGTAGGCATCTCATAAAGAACCACTCAGTCTTGAAGTAGCTCAACTTACTCCAAGCACCTGACATGACTTGGCAGTTCCTGACCGCTTCTAGGAAAGTGAATAAGGATTATCCCCCCAATTCTTGACATTAAATAATTATTTGATCTCCTCGTCTGTCTGGGGTCAAAGGAGATACTCCATAAATATGATATATAAGTGATTGAGAAGTGCATATCCGTTCGGATGCAGTTGAGAAGCCGCAGTCCTCAAGAAAAACAACACATTCCAAATGAATTGGTTAAACAGAGGCCATGTTCCAGCCACACACATGAATTTTTTACACGCAGTAAACCCTTTCGAGGGATTGTGCGCTCTTCTTCTATCCCTAGAAATCGAACGTCTTCTAAAGATAGTCCATGCCTGAGACAAATTCTACCTAGCATATATTCAGAAATCTTGGAATGGACTGAGTCCTTGGAATTCAAAACCAACACTACACCTAGCAGTTCATCCGGAGTAGGACTTACTACGTCAGCCGTGATGTCTAGCCTTTCTATTCTAGGAATCGAAGGACTTTGAATTTCCTGCTGCTCAGAGCTTCTGGGATCCAAGCTATTGAACTCAGCAAAAGCCATTATTAAATGGCAAGAAACCATGTTCCCCCCAGTGTAAAGTGAGTGATCGTGGTATGTAGTGAAGTGCTACATAATACTCTGAATTTCTACAAGTTTAAAAGATGGTAAGGTGACAAGACTTTAAGATTCGACCGTAGGGACTGTGATCGTTGACCGTCTCAACCATGCCATCCTTACTTCGAAGAACGATCCTTGTTAAAATTTGTTGTGTTTGTCAAATTATAGTTCCATCGATGAGCTTTGAAGGATGGTCATATATACAGTTTTTCAATCAAGCCTAGATATGCAAGGCTAAAGCTCGTCAGAGTTTAGTGTTTAAGTAAGCAAAAAGACAATTGGTTTCATATCCATCTTGGTTTGAGTTGGATCGTTCCCTTGAAGCCCATGTTCTATTGATCACTCTGAGCATCGGTGCTCTTTGTATTGATCTAAAGACCTTGGTTTTGGATCGATCACCATGCCTCTTCCATTGATACGAATTGCTCTATCCTTGATCGATCAGTAAACTATTGCCTTCTCACCTCGATCATAAAAGTCGTCTACAAACTACATCACAACACTTTAATCGATCCATATCGAGGAAGAAATATGGAGTCAGTGAATCCATCGATTGCTCTCCTTCTTCTATGAGCCTCCAAGACGCCATTAACTGCTCCCTCAACCTCACCCCGACCATGCTCCGACATCAACAGTGCCATATTTGGCAATCACCATGAATGGAGTGGTGTGAGTCTCGATGCTCGTCACTAAAAACATGAATTTACTGGTCAGTTACCTAGATTGGAGGAATTGGGTTAAAGGTTAATAGGCTGACTATTTTGAAGATGAAAGCTCTGCAGTTGTTTCTTTCTTACCTATCGGTACGAAAGAAAAACGAAAGCAAGTGAGATTTTTCTAAGTCCAAAAACTATTTATATGGCTTCATATCTAAAGGAAAACGTTTCATATCCTAGTCACTAAACCGAGATAAAAGGTTAACATCCATCGATACGAAGATTGACTTTCATATCCATCAACATGAGTTGATCCAGAGCCTAACATCTCGTATCCATCAATGAGTAGCCATCCACTTCATATCCATTGATGCAGATCGATCCCAGGCTCAATGTTCAATATCCATCAATACGAAGCAAGCACTTGTAAATTTCGTATCCATCGATATGAAGCATTCTAAAGTCATGTCCATCTTGTATCGATAACCATCGATACAAAGCTTTTCTTCATACATCCCAGATCAATCCAGGAGAGGATCGATACAAAAATCGATCCAAAAAAGGAACTTGACAATGATCCATGAACGTGCAAACGTGAACGGGAGTCAGGTTAACATACACGCATGTATGCTAAACTAATGTTTGATTTTCAAAGTTAACAGGAATTGAACGCTTATGTGGTGATGACCAAAACAACGAAAAACTAATTGCTAGCACTCAATCTTCAGTCACAATAATAAACTACATGATCATTGGCAGTCTACAATCAATATTTTACTCCACGAAATTAATCGAAGGTTACATCTCTTGATGAAAAGACAACAACTATTCAATGAATCGAACAGAACTTTTTTAGAATAAATATTCCATCTTTTCAAAGTACGTCTTGTTCACACAAGATGTATTTTAGGGGGAAAATGTTATCCCTCCTTTTGGCAAGGCTGTGAGACCAAGGACTTGACTAGAAACTAAAGACAATCCGCCCTCGAGATCAGTTATCTAAAGGTCCACGATGGATACATGCAAACTTGGTTCGAGTTTGGATCAAGCTATAATTAGCATGGTATGACAACCAAAGCTACGAAAGGCAACATTCCAAATTTCAGGTCAACCGGAGTTCATATGCACAAGTTATAGATCGATCAAGATCCATGTGGAATACATCAATTTTGTATTCATCAACCTACATCCATCATTTTGTATCCATCCAGATTGATAAGAACCGAGAATAAGTCCATCACTCAACATCCATCTATTTCATAACCATCAAGCAATAATGCCTCCCAGATCGGTCATAGTTCATTTTCTCAACAATCAACCATTTCGTATTGATTGCACTTCTGCATTGTTCGTATCAATCAGCCAATTGATCGATAAGAAGCGAGGGGCAAGCATCGATACGAAACCAAAAATGTAGCATCGATACGAAGAGAATGGCCTGAGATGGACATGAAGGAATAGGTCAAACCAAAGTAAATGGTTTGTAAACATGAAATGTGGACTTCCAGTGCCACATCGTCGACACGTCATCAACATGCAATTGATTCATACACATTGTATCGATACAAAGACCATCGACATGCACGTATTGATACGAATCATTCAGCCTTCTTAGCAATTTCAATCTTGGATCGATCATATCTCTCAAAATACTAGTCCAAATGCCATGAAATTTTCACAGAAGCCTGCTTATTCACTCTAGAAGGCCTATGATCGATCGCGGCTCCATTGGGCTAATTATTGATGGATACGAAGAGGGTATGGATCGGTTAGGATCGATCCCAAACAATCCTAAATCGATCTGGTGGGCCCACCTATGCGTGAGAAGAGGTATTACGAGATTTGAGGCAGATATTTCCAAATTTACTCATATAAATAACACCCCTACGCCGACTGAAAAAGGACTATTGGAACTTCCATGTTGTTACTTTGCTGAAACTCCATTGTATCTCAGTTGAGAATCATTAATAAACAGCAAACTCTTAAAAGTGACGTAGGCTGCAATGTCGACCCACTATAAACTCTTATCTTTTTTCTATTTTTGCTTACTTTTCTTGGCATGACGTCAGATTAGCAACATTTTCTATTTGATTTCTTCATTCTAATCTCTTAAGTTACATTCGACGAGTATTGTGCCCATTTTTTGTACAAACAAATAGGTTTATAGTGAACCCGTGAAAACTATGATTAGATTGAGTTAATGGCAGAGGCCAATTGGTTTGTGGCGAACCCATGAAAACTATATCCGAATTCAGGTATTGACATATGTCAATAGGTTCCAAGTATACCCATGAAAACTATAGAATCTAAGAGAATCCATGAAATAATGAAGTTATTGGCAGGGGCCAATAAGTTCTTAATGATCCCATGAAAACTATGAAATTGGATTAGGAGTCCATAAGTATTAAGCATGTCATTAGTCAGCCCATGAAAACAACTAGGTTCATAGTGACCCTAGAAACTATAACTGAGACAGGTAGTCAAATTGAATGGGGATGGGTAATCAAGAATTGATTACTTGTTTTGCATATCATCATAATGTTCTGAAATGCTATGTTTTAACTGTTGTGGATGCAGGAAGATAGTATATGGTTTTATAAAAGTTTTGAAAGAAACTAATAAGCGAAAAACCCGTTTCGCTAAGCGGCGTGGTCTCACTAGATATCTAAATGGTTTGAGATGGTAGATTATTATTCATACCGGAATTTATGTCTGACTCAAAGTTTATGTTTTTCTCTTAAACTCTTGGATGATCAATTGATTTCGAGTACTTTGAGAGTTGAAGTTTTCAAGTACCTCTTCAGACGAATTAGCTTCCGAGACGAGCAAGAGGCATGATAGTTATTTAGAGTTCTTTTCTATTTTGATTTCACTGTGTTTTTTTGTAAAGGTAAAGATGTTAAATTGCCCAGTTATATACTTTGATCATCCAAGGGGGCATCTTAATTTGTCGCTTTTGGCATACGTTGTAATAATCAGAACGTGGTTCTCGTATTGGGATTATGTAATGAATTTGAAATGCTTTGAAATGGAATGAGAAAGTTATTTATTAATTTTAATTTTTTTCCATATCCTTGTATTTCTGTTATATCAATGTACCTAACATTGCTGCATTTGTTCGCTAAGGATTAATAACTACAGATGACTGCAACATCCGTAGGTGTTAGATTTGGGCCTCCAAGTGGGATGTTACAAGTTGGCATCAGTGTGAGGTTTATGAAACTTAAAAGAAAATTAAACCTAAAATATTTCTTTAAAACATAATGCAGTAAATTTGAAGATAAGATTGGGGTTTGGTAACGCTATAGTGACGTACTTGTATTTGATATATAGAGATATATAAGTACATATTCACCTCTCTCTTGGACCGTTCTTTTGTATCTTACTAAGGATCATATGAAGATTTACGAGAAAGAAGATATGGAGGCAAGAAACGGAAGAGAAAAACTAGGCAGAGAAAGCACCACAACCAACGGAAATGTTCGATCCACCAGGAGGAACCGGGTCGATAGGCTAATGCTAAACAAATTGAAGATTCCAATTCAGGTGTTAGAAATCCACCAGTGGATATGAGTGCGATATATCGGTTTTTCGTCAATATGATGACAGCTGGAGCAGCTACTGGTGTTGTAGGGAATGTTGGAGGAGATAATCATGTGGCTCCAGTTGGAAATAATTATGCTAAGCTGAGCAGGGATTACACCAGCCTTAATGGGAAACCGTTTATGGGAATGGAAGATGCTATAGAAGTTAAGAGTTGTTTTTGCATTGTGGGAGGATCTTTGCTGATTTAGGTTTGGATTATGAGCAGAAGAGGATGCTGGCCTCTAGGCAATTGCGGGGAGCAACGCTTTATTGGTGGAATAGTGCTACTACTGAGGTTCTGGAGGAGGAGTTAACTTGGGAAGATTTTAGAAGTAGATTTGAACAGAGGTTTTTGTCTGAAGTTGCTAAGTCATCATTGATGAGAAAGTTTTTGGATCTAGTAGAGGAAGAGATTTCGATAATGAGTTTGCTACTAAGTTTGATGAGTTGTCCCGATATGGGTATGCTGCTATAGACACCGACATCAGGAGAAATTAGAGGTTCATTCGGGGATTGAGACCTGGGCTTGCTAGGGCGACCCAGACACATATATGTGATCCTTGTAATGTAGTTGTGGAGATGGCAATCCGCCATGAAGAGGTGCTTGTTGTTTGTGCTAGAAAGAAGCTAGTTGAAACCCAGGGTTCTTAGGGATGATTAAGAAGAAGGGAGCCCAGAAGGGAGAGGCTGCCAAGAGAGAATAGGCCGATTTTGTTTGTTTCAACTGTGACAAGAAAGGTCATTATACTTATGAGTGCTGGTGAGGCAAGGGGAAGAAGGCTTTAGAAAAGTAGAATGCGAAGTGCTTCAACTGTGATCAAGTTAGGCATTATGAGAACAAGTGTCCAGAGCCAGTTAGGGCGGACATAGGAAAGGTTTTACCTATTAGACCATCATCTGCTGGAATAACTACAACTGAAAAAGGAAGGACTATGATGGAATGTACGTTTTTGATTCAGAGTATAGCAGTTAGGATACTATTTGATACTGATGCATCAATTTATATATATCTCAGAATTTGGTTGATAGGTTATGCTTAGAACCCACATATCTTGTTACTTCCTTATGGGTTGAGAATCTAATAGGAGGGCATGCAACTCTGGGGACGAGATGTGACCAGTTAGAACTTGACTTGTTATGTTATAAGTTTGCATGAAGTCTGTATGTTCTTGATTTCGTAGATTTTAGAATCATTTGGGTATGGGTTGGTTAAGTATGCATGAGGCTTATATTTTGCCAAGATGAGGAGATATCACTAAGACACCATGATAGTCATAATCAATTATATTCTCACTGGAGAAATCCAATCGAAGTAGTTGTGCTTTGTTAAGTGTTACGGAAGTGGAAGAAGAGTTAAGTTAGGTTCGAGTAGCAAGGGATTTTGCAGATGTCTTTGAGCCGGTTACACGACTACTATCGAAACGAGCTATTGAGTTTCAGATAGATCTTGTGCTGAGAGGCCGTGAACTTGTAAGTAGACCTTCTAGAAGGATGACAACGGTCGAGATGAAGGAACTGAAGGTGTAGCTTGTGGATCTAGAAGGGATAACTTTTATTAGACCAAGCAGTTCGCCTTGGGGAGTGACCGCGGTATTCGTGAAGAAACCAGATGGGACGTTGAGGATGTGTATCAACTATCATAAGTTGAATGAGAAAACGATTAAGAATAATTATCCTTTGCCGAGAATTGATGATCTATTTGATCAGTTGTGTGGAGCCAGAGTGCTTTCTCAATTGGAGTTGGCGATAAGTTTCCATCAATTAAGAGTGGCAGAGGACAGTATTCCTTTGACATCATTTCGGACTAGGTATGGTTCGTATGAGTAGTTAGCAATGCCATTCGCGTTAGCAAATGCACCTTCTTTCTTCATGGATTTGATGAACTAAGTTTTCTGAGAGTACTTGGATAGGTTTTTGTTGGTTTTTATAGTTGACATTTTGGTATAGTCTACGAATGAAAGAGAGCATGAGGATCATCTTAGAGTAGTGGTTGAGATGCTGAGGCAGCATAAGTTAAAAGCAGTTTTCCAAGTGTCATTTTGGGAAGAAAGAGGTTAGGTTTCTTCGTCACATAGTTTTAGAGAAAGGATTGTCAGTTGATTAAGATAAGATCGAAGCTGTTAATAACTGGAAGAGACCAGAGAAGGTGACTGCTGAACTTGTTGGCTATTACCGAAGATTCATTAAGGATTTCTTGCGAATAGCAGTACCTTTGACTAAGTTAATCTGGAAGGATGTAAAGTATGTCTGGTCCAAAAATGTGAGGAAGCATTCCTTAAGTTAAGGCATTTGTTGACCATTGCACTGTGTTAGTAGTTTCATATGAAAACCAAGGGTTAGTGGTGTATACTGATGCGTGTGGGACTTGATTAGGAACTGTGTTGATATAGAAATGTAATGTGATTGCCTACGCTTCACGACAGCTTAGACTACACGAAGTGAGATGTCCTACTCATAATTTGGAGTTAGCAGTGGTTCTCTTCGCATTGAAGATTTGGTGACATTATCTCTTAGGGGAGAGGTTTTAGCTATACACAGATCATAACTCTTTAAGGTACTTATTCTCTTAGAAGGAGCTGAATATAAGACACCAGAAGTGGCCTGGGTTTTTAGCTGCTTATGATTTTGGTATAGAGTATAATCCTGGGAAAGGAAATAAAGTAGTGGATGCGCTTAGCAGAAGACATAAGAATGCGATGTTAGCTATATTGGCAGAATGAAAGTATTTAGAAGCTTTGACTACTTGTAGTGTGCAGTTAAAATCGATTGCTAGTTCTAGTCAAAGTACCACCATGTTGCTCTGTTTAGAATTTCGACCAGTGTTGATCGAAAGGTAAGCAGAAAGAGGATCTAGTGTTAGCCAAGAGGATTAGAAGGCTTAAGGTTGGAACCGAGATCGATGATCTGAAAGATTTCAGTCTTGACCAGAGGGTATGGTTGGAAAAGAAGGAAGATTGTGTATTTTGAATGTTGAGGACTTGAGGAAAGAAGTTCTTGGAGAATGTCATCGATCTAAGTTTATGACTCATCCTAGAGGACCGAGATGTATCAAGATATAAAGAGTAGCTTCTATTAGGATGGTATGAAGAGGGATGTTGGCTTGTGGGTTAGGCAGTGAGCAAACTATCAACAAGTGAAGTTGAACATCAGAAGCTGAGTGGATTGCTTTAACCTTTAGAGATTCCAATTTGGAAATGGGATGCGATATCCATGGATTTTATTGACGAGTTGCCAAGGTCAAATAGGGAAAATTAATGTATATGGGTAATAGTGGATAGATTGACTAAGATTGCCCATTTCATTACAGTTAAGTCAAGACAACACCTGTTTTAGCTAAGTTGTTTATGAAGAACATATTTAGATTACATGGAATTCCTAATAGTTTATTCAATGACAGAGATGTTTTGTTTACTAGTGAATTCTGGTAGTCTACAAGATGTGTTAGGCACTAATCTTAAGATGAGTACCACATATCATTCTCAGACGGATGGGCAAATAGATGAGTCAATAAGGTACTCGAGGATTTACTAAGAGCTTGTGTATTGGACTTTGGTGGATCTTGGGAAGATCATCAACATTTAGTTGAATTTTCCTATGATGATTGTCATCAGACTAGCATATGAATGGCGCCTTTAGAAGCTTTGCATGTAAGGCCATGCAAATCACCAGCATGTCGGTTGGAGACCGGAGATAATTAGTCTCAGGTCCAGATCTGGTTAGAGAGACCGACATGGAAGATTGATTTCATTTGAGAAAGGATGAACGAAGCTCAGTCCAAATAGATTAGTTACGAAGATAAGAGGCATAAAGACATAGAATTCTCAGTTGGAGATAAGGTTTTTATTAATATATCACCGATGAAGGGAGCGATACGATTAGGAAAGTCAGGGAAATTGGCACCGAGATATATTAGCCCGTTCCAGATTATAGAGAGGATTAAGCTTGCATATAGAGTAGAGTTGCCAGGCTATATAGTAGATGTCCATAATGTATTTCACGTATCTCATCTTCGCAAGTATGTTCATGATCCAAAGACTATTATTCCTCCAACAGGGTTGGAAGATTTGATAGTAGAGCCTAATTTGACTTTGTTAGACAACCAGTTCGGGTGGTAGCGAGAGATGAGAAAAGATCGAGGAACAAGATAGTCAAGTTGGTGAAAGTTTAGTGGAGCGACAATGAGAATGACTATATTTGGGAGACAGAAGACATGATTAGAGACGCTTATCCAGATTTTCTTTGAGGATATGTCCGTATTAGCTTTATATAGATAATTGCTAGTCAGGTAGGCTAGTATGGTTGTTAGGTGCTGTTGCAAATGATTGATATGTTTAGTATTTAATCCTTGCTGAATTTCGAGGACGAAATTCTTTAAGGAGGGGAGCCTATAACACCCCTAATCCTCTAGGAAATAAATTATTTTGAAAGGACGACTTAAATGATTTAATTGCTTCGCTTGTTAAATTAATCTTATTTAAGATTTGAAATTATGCTGTAGTTTTATTTGGATAATAATTTGAAAAGTTTATGGCAACCAATTAAACAAATACACATAGGCAAGTCTGTTATAAAGTTATTGCTTTTATTGGCATTAATCAGCTTTTACCCAGAAAAGTGGGTTCCGCCTCTTTTAGAAATACCTTTCGACTCATAACTTCCGCCTTTAATCAAACCGAAACCTACCAGGTCAAAACCCATGAACCCGAAACCAATACATAAGGTACCAACATTGGTACATAGTGAATTGGAGAAAGGCGGAAGGCATGGTGTCAAAACATAACTTCCGATGGGAATGAAACCTTTGTTTTGTTTTCTAAAGGAATACACTTGCCTGTTTCATTAAATGCTTTCAACAGTGCCGAAATATATGCTTATGAAGGAGCCTTTTGAATATCTTTCAAAAGAGGGTTGCTGCCTTATTGTTTAAAGTATAGCTTTCAAATAAGTTACTTAGTTTTCAAACTAATGATTTCAAAAGGGGTAGTTTCGACCTAACCAAAACCCTTCTGCTAGCCTTATGCCTTTCGAAGGAATTGAAGATATCAATCTTTCAAAAGATATCCTTTGTTTTATAAATATAAGCCACTTAGCTTTCGAAAGGGGTTAATGGTTTCGAAGCTAACCTTCAAACATTTTATTTATATGGTTTAAGCTTTCAAAAGGATGGTTCCAATGCCATCAAGTTTTCCCCAAACATTTTTATATGATAAATAATGGTTTCGAAAGGGATACTTTCGCCAATGTTCACTTTGACCCAAAAGACATTTTAAGAAAAAATCCAATGGTTTCGAAAGGGGTACTTTCAAACGGTTTTGAAGCTAATCTTCTATAATTGAATGGTAATACTTTAATACATTCGAAAGGTTTTGAAAGAAACATTTTAAAGTGTTTCGAAAGCCACATGCCTAGAGTTTTGAAAAGATGATTTTAATGCTTTCGAAAGGAAGTTTTCCAATGGCTTCGAAAGTAATGATTAAAGGTTTCGAAAGCCTTAGTTTTCAAAACAAATAACATAATCTCATTTTAAAGAAAAATCACGGCATGACAAAAGAGTTTTGAAGAAGTCTTCCTTAATTGATTGGTTAAATGGATTAACCAAGTTTTATATAAAATAATTTAAAGGATATTAAACCATAGGTGTTGGTATTATTATGTTGTTATGTTTACTTCTTCATATATGAGTATATTCACATTGTAATGGACCTATAACTGTATTTTGTGGAAGGGAAGAATAACCAGCTAGGTTGGCCTAATAATGAATATGAATTAAGTTAACTCTTGAATGAGTAGAGTTGCATTCAGAAGGTCAGCTAGACCAGAATGTAGGATGCCTAAATATGAATTAAAGAAGTTGTGAGGTAGACATGTTCATAGTAAACCCATGAAAACTATGTTTAGGAAAAAGTTATTGGCAGGGGTGGCGCGTGCATGTGGCGAGTGGAGGCGAACCGATCCACTCATGTCGTGGAATCAATCGAAGTCAAGAGGTGGTCGCGATGTTCGAGTGGGCAAGCGAGGTCGGTCGAAGGTGATGGGGGAGCAGTTCATCGTGAGGACAGTGAGGTATCTGTTTTTGGAGTTTTTTATTTAATTTAAAATATATATACATATGTAGAATTAGAAGTTTATAATATATATGTAGAGTAAGAAATCTCTAAAGAAAAATAGACTTCTATTTTTCAAATATGTGAATAAGTTGAGTTTTATTTGAAGAAAGAAAGTTTTACAGTATAGCAATTTATATAAAAATTTAATTTTTATCAGTGTAGATTATTTTTTTAAGTATATACATAGATTCAATAAAATAAATAAACCTATATCCATTTTAATTTACTAGTTTAAATTAGAGTAATTTATTAAGGTAATTTATGTGGTTAATAAACTTATTTAAAATTATTTAGTTACTAAAAGATATTTTAAAGGGAAAATTGGTTTAAACTAAATTATTAGTTGATTAAATTATTAAAAACAAATTTAATGGTTCGATTAGTTCGAATATTAATAAAAATCATATAATTGTTATACAAGGTTTAAAAATCGAGAAAACAAGCTATAATGGAAATGGATAGCAAAAAAAGAGCAAAGATGAGATCTTCTCACTCAATCAAATTACCTAGTGTAATTTAAATAGTTGGAATTTAAGTTATTGATTGATTGTTTGGATGTGATATTATATATGATAGTATATATTTATTGGACCAATTGGTTTCCGTATTATATAGTGGATGAGACTCTATGTGTCCCGTATTATAGCGGATGACCCTTTATACCGCAATATCTCTTTATACCGTGATATCTCGCCATGATGCGGGATTGGTATTTAATTTGTTGTACAAACATCTATGGATGTAGGGAAATAGGTTAGAGGGATCCAACTGGATTCCTCAAATGTTTAAATTTATTTCATATGCTGTGATATCATTTATTGATAATCTGTGGTTGATTGTATTGGTAATGGAAATTATTGAAGGCTACGGTTTGGCCGAATATATTTTTGGCATTTTACGATACCATAAATATAAAAATTGGATTTTTGGATGGAAATTAAAATTGAGAATTTTAAGTTGGATAAATTAAAAGAAGGAATTTGGAAAAGTATAAAGGTTGATATTTGAAATCCTATCGAACAAATTTCCGGTATAGGGAAAAAGATTTTTAATAAATAGATTTTGAAAACTTAAGTAGTATTGTTTAAAAGTTGAAGAATTTATGTAAAATTCAGATTTTAAATGGTTTGGGAGAAATAAAGGAAATCATTTTAAAAATGGAGTTACTTTTGGGAAATCGATTTGGAAATTAATTAAGTGTTTGAAAATGTGCTTTGAAAGAAGGATGAGACTATGGAATTTATAAGCTGGCTTTTATAAAGAGAAATAATATATCAGTGGATATTTGGAAATATAAATTCATGATGGAATTTATAAAGGAGTGAGCAATTTGTTTTAAAAATAAATATTGGTTTATTTTTGAAAGTGTGGAAAGAAAATTTACGAATTTGGGATGTAAATTGAGATAAATCGAGAAGGATTTATTAATTGATTAAAATGGACTATTTTGGAATGGAAAGTGTATTTTCCCCGGAAAGCCGAGTATGTTTTCAAAGTAGCTTTTAAATATAAATTAAAAGTTCTAAAGTTGGTCTTAAAAAAATGTTTTTGGATAAATTATTTTCTTAAATTGTTTGTAAATTTTTAAAGTAAATATTTACTAAATTAATTATAGAAGTGATTATTTTAATGATTTAACTAGTATTTGATTTAGAAGATGGTTATTTAAATAGTTATACTCTATCTACTAATTTTATTTTAGGAATTAGTTTGGGCTTACATGAGATATTAGTATAAAATTTCATAACTAATATTTTAAATAAAGTGTTTAAAATAGTTTTTATTAAGTGTCTCCAAATATATATTTTTGGATAAATGATTTAAATTATTTTAAAAACCTAAAGTATTCGGACTTGGCAAATTTTCAGTGGAAATAAATAATATTTGAAAACTTATTCCGCAAGAGAAAAGTAGATTGAAAATTGTTTTTAAAGGGTTGAAGTATGGAAATATATCTTGCGAAGATATCTATAAATAAATAAATAATTTAGGGAAATTATTTAAATCTGATGGTTGTTTATGGACGTGATTTGATAGTTAAATAACTAATTATCAATATTGGCCTTTAAGACGGCATTTGAATTTCGATGGGACCGGGGGTCGGATTCCAAATGGTTATCAGAAAACCACATCGAATCCTTAAGGTGGATCTTTTGTTTAAAAGATAAAAAAATGGAAATTTGTTGTGACTTAACAATGATCTGTATATATCCACATGTTTTTTTAAAATAAACGCTCATTTCGGATAAGCCGGGGAAGGACATTAAATCATAAACCCATTTCGAATAATGATATGACGAAATGGGATTTCATTTGAAGACCGGGTATTTTCGAAAACAAAAGGATCACGTATTGATTGTCTCTGCACCAAGTTGCTCCAATATAGGGACTACCCTATATGATGAGGAGTCCGGATGTGATTAGGGGATATCCGTATATACAAGGACTTCTTTTCTTAATTGGACGAAGTGCCTTCGGTTCCATTTAGACCTAGGATGGACTTGTATGGATGTATGTCTGACATTACACTTGAGATATAAAGCTGGTTTCTATCAAATATATTTCTGTTGGTGGTGGAAAATTTATTCTCTTGGCTTAACACTCTTTTCTAAGACGTATGAGCTCAGATGTTATGTAGTTGATAGTTATTAGTGATATATTCCCAATTTGGTAATGTGGCATGCTAAGTATTGATCATTGGTTGATCGAAGCATGGCTTTTGTGAAAAGCGTAGCTTTGTGGGACGAGAATTCATCGAACCTCACACCCCGGAAATGGTCGAAACAGGAAAGGATGCATCAAGGTTGTAGGGGTCACGCCCCTCAGGGTATGTGCATTTCCTTCTGGATAAAAAGTGGTATTCTGGTATAGAGCCCAGATACTTAACTTATTTGGATAAAAAGTGGTATTCTGGTACGGAGCCCAGATATTTTACTTATGGGGTTATTGGAATTTGGGGCACCTTGGTAAAGGTCGGTTAAGACCGGGCGATGGCATACTCATGACAGTTAGTTACCTAGTTACAGAGGTAACCCGGCCTTGTGTTGGCAGAGATCCAGTTAGGTTCTCGGGACGTCTCTCCAGAGGCGCACCCTTTCAGATAAAGGAAGTTCCTTAGCCTTGACCATTTGTTGGAAATCCAAAAAAATCATTACGCGCCCTTTATGGTTTCAGTTGTATGATGGCTAAGATTAATATTATACTTTCGAAATGTTTTTCCACACTATGCACTAATAATAATATCCAAAGGTTTTTGCGTATTAAGCTTGTTTGACTACTATAAGGAGAAACCTTCCCCATGTGTGTGTTTGCATTGAGTGTGCGCCGAGAGGCCTTATAGTAGTTTCATTTTCCAAAAGCATGAATGAATTTCTTTTTATTTCATTTTACACAAATAACTGTTTTTAGATCTCATACCAGTCGCATGATTGACTCAGAGTTTTCTAAACTTTGGGTGCCCCTAATTTTCCACACGGGAAGCCTAGAGTCCGGTTATCAGTAGCTTCTGGAGCTAAGTCAGGAAAGTATGTTGTGGAGATCAGGAGACAAGCTGGATGACGAGACGTATCACATGTATATGATGTATTATCCATTGCGTATGGTTTGTTGCAAATTCAGTTTCCATGTGGTCAAGTTATCATAACTTCCCAGTGTTGTGTTTTGTTGATATTGTACTCTGATGATGTAATGTATAACCAGATATAGTTCTTTTGTTTTAAAGATAAGTCATTTTTCTATTATATATTGTTCCGCTGTGATTGTGAGACTCTGATATTGTTTCTGTTTCTTCTTCTACCTCCTTCTTATTTAACCCTAACGGTTTGGTTTTTTGGCATTCGATTGTTCAGCATTAGATACAATGGACGTATAAAAGTCGATTTTCGGGCGTCGAAAAATCGAGTCGTTACAATTTGGTGTTAGAGCTGAAGGTTAAGCGGGAACCTTGGCTTTGGTGGGGGAATTACTCATTAGAGATAGAGTCGGTAGTACTCTAGAATGAGTTTGAGTGTATTAATAGATATGAGCGCATATTTGTTAGTGAATATAAAAATTGTTTTTATATTGTGTTGACTTATCGGTTGAGTGTTTATAGTTTCTTGTTAATTTGTGGGACGCCATGTCGTCGATAGAGGTTTCTAAACTATTAAACAAGATAAACCGCCATAGTATTATTTTAAAATAAGGTAAATGAAATAATTTTACCCAAACTATTTTTGTATATAAAAGAAATAATTTTCCATAAATTATTATAGTTATATATGGTTGCTTGGTTATCAGGAAGTGATAATATTAAATTATTATCATTGTTGTGTAAAAATTCAAAAATAGGAATTGATATCATAACCAAAGCTTAAGGAAATAAATTCAGATAACAAAATGGAATTTGAAATGTGAATTATAAATGTGATTTATAAAATTGAAATAAGATGCCAAAGTAATTTTGGATAGGGATTAAAAGGATTTGGGATTGAAATATCAAAAAATTATATTCTCTTGGGTTTGAAAATGGTTTTTAAAGGTTTTGGAAAAATAATGGTGAAATTATTTGGGAAATATATTTGAATTGGACATGAAATTTGGTGGGATTTGGATAAAAATATTTGGAAAAATATTTTTGAAGGGACAAAAGCACTAAACTCTTTTCGGTCGCTGGAAAATAATTCCGATGATGATCGCGACATCATCGGTGTTCATTTTCGAGTTTCCAAGGGAGGAATACATACCCGAATGTTTCGAATTAGGAATATTTGCGAAATTGAGTTTGATTTTGAAATAATTTGATTTTGGATATAATTGATTTCAAAAATGATTTTTAAATACTTAAGTGATTATTTAAACTTTGGAATCTTATTTAAAAAATGATGGTTATGGAATATTTATAAGTTTAAAAACTTATAAGGGTTTGAGAAAGGGTGAACCTAATTCAATATTTAATTTGATTTGGAAGTAAATTAAGAATTGAAGATAAAAATTGAATTTAGAATGGGATTGAAAATTTGAGTTAAATAAAATGATGATATCGATTAGATATGAATGAAGGATAGTTGATAAAAAATCAGTATTCAGAATTTTAAGATAAACTGGATTCAAATGAAACTGAAATGCAAGTGAACATAAATGGACATAAAACCAAAGTGATGAAGTATAAAATAAATATAAAGAAGTGTATAAAATACTTATATTGAACTTAAGAAATAAATGGTGAAATTCTTAAGTAAAATCTGGAATTGGGAAAAATATACTAAGTAGGTACTTGAATAGAGTAAATAAAAGTGTGGGAAATGAAAATTTTGGATAGAAATCAATATAAATATGAATATAAGAGAATTGATATAGATAATAATCAATTAGAAATAAATATGTGGGATGTATGTATATTACTTTATTCGCATAGCAATTTGATCCCGACTCGAGCATAGAATTTCGAGATAGTTATATCGATCCGATTTGGAATTTTTCACTCGATTTTTGACGGCAAATCGTGGATATGGATTTTTGGTTGATTCTGGAAATTCACTATCATAGTTTATGGCTATGCAAGGAGAATGACGGTTGTTGATCAAGAAACCAGATCTGAGTCCATACTAGGAAGTCGGGTGGACGATACTAGTTCGGAAGTGAAATTGTGTAATCGAGTGAGCGATCGAATTTGGTATTGCATACGGATAATATATGTGCATCGTATAGACTTGAATGAAATAAATATTGAAACTTTTGTAAACAATGTGCAAAATGATTTTGAATGTTGTAATTGGACATTATTGCTAAATTGGATATACTGGTGTGTTAATGCCAAAGAATAAATGGGATTTTTGATTTCAGAAGATAAATTTGAAATGCTTGACAATGTATATGTTTGAATTGCTATATGAAATTTGATGATTTTCTGGTCTATCCACTTGGATTTTTGTTTTCTTTTGAAATCTGGGGGCCCGTAGAGGCATTTTGTAGTTGTAACGATCTAGCTGCGCAAAGGAGACGTTGGAGAAACTTTTTGAAAATTTAGGGAGTTAGAAAAATTTTAAGCAAATTTGTATAATTTAAAATTTGGATTTAAATTTAAATTTGAATTGTTGAGAAAATAAAAATTGTTTTAGAAAGTTGAAACTGTTTGGTTTTGTGAGATTGTTAAAAACTATTTGGATTGGGAAAATAGTGAACGGGTTATGAATCATTCTTCTTAACTAGTAATTTCGAGGACGAAATTCTTTTAAGGCGGAAAGAAAGTGACGATCCGGAATTTCTAGATATTTGAAATTGGATATTTAATTGATTTTAAATATTTAAAAGTTAGTTTCTAACTCGAATTTCAAATATCGCTATTTATAGGATAATTTAATATTGAATCAATAACTAGAAATTGGAAAAATTGTTGAGTCTAGATGTTCCAGGCTTGTTAAAAATATTTTAAAGGCTTAGAAAATTCATATCGATAATAATGAAGGTAATATAACTTTTAAAATTGAACTTGAAAGTGATTTTTTCAGTTTTGAATTTATATCGTTTAAATCGATATTTAAAAATAGCCTTTCGAGGAACAGTCTCGGAATTCAACGAAACCTATTCCATTGGATCCATAATATTGTATTATTATCTAATTTCAAATTTCGTACTATTTGGAGTTGTCTTCTCCATACGATCAAATTTGGACTCGAAACCTTTTCCACTGCAGTCAGAATAGGGTTTTAACATTATAAATGCTTAGCGGCATGCCTCGATAGGAGGTCGAAATTTTTGGCTTGAATTTGAGGCGTTTAAATTCAAATTTAAATTAAATTTGATATTTTGACCAGTCGAAAACAAAATCTCTACGATTCAACGCGTAGCCTGCTTTTTAACATTTGTCCCTCCACGAGACACGCGTCTCCTTCTGTTTTTTCATCATAATCGTGCATTTTTTAAAAGGAAGACAGAAATCAAAACGAAAAAGAAATATAAATAATGGCCGAAGCCTCTTCAACTTAAATTAAAAAAAAATGGACAGCCGAGATTATAAACAAATGCCCAGTTTCATAAATCGAAATCAAGTTCGATTAATGGTCGATACTTTCCCTTTTTCAGTTTGTTCATTCTCCACTTATTCACCGCATGCCCATTCCTCCTCAAATTCATTAGCATGGAGTTGAAATTTATTTGATTTCGTCTCAAATGAAATCGCGATGAAGCTCTCTGTCGATTTGGAAGCTGTGTGGAGATCGTCATGGTGAACGAGGGCGTGTGATGCTTTGGGATTAGGTCGCGACATCGAGGGTGGCAACCAGTGCTCTCGAGAGGGTGGTTCGCGTGAGCGTGCAGGCGTTTGGGTCACGTAAGACCTGGGGCTGCAAGTTTGGATGGCGCGTGCATATGGTGAGTGAAGGCGAATCTTCCCACACATGTCGTGGAATCAATCGAAGTCAGGAGGTGGTCGCGATGTTTGAGTAGGCAAGCGAGGTCGGTCGAAGGTGGTGGAGGAGTAGTTCGTCGTGAGGACAGTGAGGTATCAGTTTTTAGGGGTTTTTTTATTTAATTTAATATATATATATATATATATATATATATATAATTGGAAATTTGTAATATATATGCAGAGTAAGAAATCTCTAAAGAAAAACAGACTTCTATTTTCCAAATATGTGTATGAGTTGAGTTTTATTTTGAAGAAAGAAAGTTTTACATATAGCAATTTATATAAAAATTTGAATTTTATCAGTATGGATTATTTTTTTAATTATATATGTAGATTCAATAAAATAAAATAAATATACCTATATCCATTTCAATTTACTAGTTTAAATTAAAGTAATTTATTAAGGTAACTTATGTGGTTAATAAACTTATTTAAAATTATTTAGTTACTAAAAGATATTTTAAAGGGAAAATTGGTTTAAACTAAATTATTAGTTGATTAAATTATTAAAAAGGAATTTAATGGTCCAATTAGTTCGAATATTAATAAAAATCATATAATTGTTATACAAGGTTTAGAAATCATGAAAACAAGCTGGAATGGAAATGGATTGCAAAACAAAAGCAAAGGTAAAATCTTCTCATTCGATCAAATTACCTAGTTTAATTTAAATAGTTAGAATTTAAATTATTGATTGATTGTTTGGATGTGATATTATATATGATATTGTGTATATATATTGGAGTAATTGATTTCCCGCCTTATATAGGATGAGACCCCATGCACCCCGCATAATAGCGGATGACCCTTTATACCGCGGTGTCCTGCCTGGAAGTGGGATTGGTATTTAATTTGTTGTGCTAACATCTGTGGATGCAGGGAAACAGGTTGGAGGGATCCAACTGGATTTCTTAAATATTTGAATTTATTTCATACGCTGCGATATGATTTATTGACAATCTGTGGTTGATTTTATTGGTAATGGAAATTGTTGAAGGCTATGATTTGGCCGAATATATTTTTGGTATTTTAAGATACCAGAAATACAAAAATTGGATTTTGGAAGGAAACTAAAATAGAGAATTTTAAGTAAAATAATTTTACAGAATTGGATAAATTAAAAGAAGGAATTTGTAAAAGGATAAAAGTTGATTTTTGAAATCCTGTCGAATAAATTTCAAGTATGGGGGAAAAAGATTTTTGATAAATGGATTTTGAGAACTTAAGTAGTATTATTTAAAATTTGAATTTTTTTTTTAAAATTCGGATTTTAAATGGTTTGGGAGAAATAACGGAATTTATTTTAAAAATGGAGTTAGTTTTGGGAAATGGATTTGAAAATTAATTAAGTGTTTGAAACTGTGTTTTGAAAGAAGGATGAGACTATGAAATTTATAAACTGGGTTTTATAAAGAGAAATAATATATCAATGGATTTTTGGAAATATAAATTCATGATGGGAATTCATAAAGGAATGGGTAATTTTTTTTAAAAAAATATTGATTTATTTTTAAAAGTGTGGAAAGATAATTTACGAATTTGGGATGTAAATTGAGATAAATCGAGAAGGATTTATTAATTGATTAAAATGGACTATTTTGGAATGGAAAGTGTATTTTCCTTGGAAAGCAGAGTATGTTTTCAAAGTAGCTTTTAAATATAAATTAAAAGTTCTAAAGTTGGTTTTAAAAAAATGATTTTAGAGAAATTATTTTCTTAAATTGTTTTTAAAATTTTAAAGTATATATTTACTAAGTTAATCATAGAAGTGATTATTTTAAATATCTAACTAGTATTTGATTTAGAAGATGGTTATTTAAATAGTTATACTCTATCTAATAATTTTTATTTTAGGAATTAGTTTGGGCTTAAGTTTTACATGAGATATTAGTATAAAATTTCAAACTAATATTTTAAATAAAGTGTTTAAAATAGTTTTTATTTTAAGTGTTTCCAAATATATATTTTTGGATAAATGATTTAAATTATTTTAAAAACCTAAGGTATTTGGACTTGGAAAATTTTCAGTGGAAATAAAAAATATTTGGAAACTTATTCCACGAGAGAAAAGTAGTTTGAAAATTGTTTATAAAGGGTTGAAGTGTGGAAATATATCTTGCAAAGATATTTATAAATAAATAAATAATTTGGTGAAATTATTTAAATCAGATGATTGTTTATGGATGTTATTTGATAGTTAAATAACAGATTATCAATATTGGCCTTTAAGACAGCATTTGAATTTCGATGAGACCGGGGGTCGGATTCCAAATGGTTATCCAAAAACCACATCGAATCTTAAAGTTGGATCTTTTGTTTAAAAGATAAAAAAATGGAAATTTGTTGTGCGTTAACTATGATCTGAATATATCCACATTTTTTTTAAAAAAAATAAGTGCTCGTTATTCGGATAAGACAGGGGAGGACCTTAAGTCAAAAAACCCATTACGAAATGGGATTGCATTTGAAGACAGTGGTTGAAGACTGGGTATTTTCGAAAATGAAAGGATTACCTTTTGATTGTCTCTACACCGAGTTGCTTCGGTATAGAGAATACCCTATGTGATGGGGAGTCCGAATGTGATTAGGGGATATCCGGATTTGCAAGGACTTCTTTCCTTAATTGGACGAAGTGCCTTCGTTTCCATTCAGACCTAGGATGGACTTGTATGGATGTATGTCTGACATTACACATTGAGATATAAAGCTGGTTTCTATCAAATATATTTTTGTTGGTGATGGAGAATTTATTCTCTTAGCTTAACACCCTTCTTTGAGACATACGAGCTTAGAGGTTATGTAGTTGATAGTTATTAGTGATATACTCCTAATTTGATAATGTGGCATGCTAAGTGTTGATCATTGGTTGATCGAAACATGGCTTTTGTGAAAAGCATAGCTTTATGGGATGAGACTTCATCGAACCTCACACCCCGGAAATGATCGAAAAAGGAAAGGATGCAGCAAGGTTATAGGGGCTATGCTCCTCAGGGTATGTGCATTTCCTTCTGGATAAAAATGTTATTCTGGTATGGAGCCTAGATATTTAACTTATGTGGATAAAAAGTGGTATTCTGATATGGAGCCCAGATATTTTACTTATGTGGTTGTTGGAATTTGAGGCGCCTCGGTAAAGGTCGGTTACGACCGGGGGATAGCATACTCGTGACAGTTAGCTACCTAGTTACAGAGGTAACCTGGCCTTATATTGGCAGAGATCCGGTTAGGTTCTCGAGACATCTCTCCGGAGACGTATCCTTTCGGATAAAGGAAGTTTCTCAGCCTTGACCATTTTTTGGAAATCCAAAAAAATCAATATATGCCCTTTACGGTTTCAATTGTAGAACCTGCTATTCAAAATGGTAGCTATAGTATGCATACTATAATGGTTCGTATGTTGGCTAAGATTAATATTATACTTTTGAAATGTTTTTTCCACACTATGCACTAATAATAATATCCAAATGATTTTTGCGTATCAAGCATGTTTGACTACTATAAGGAGAAACCTTCCCATGTGTGCGATTGCATTGAGTGTGTGCCGGGAGACCCTATGGTAGTTTCATTTTCCAAAAGCATGAACGGATTTCCTTTTATTTCTTTTTGTACAAATAATTGTTTTTAGATCTCACACCAGCCCCATGACTGACTCGGAGTTTTTTGTTCACTTTTCTAAACTCTAGGTGCCCCTAATTTTCCATACAGGCTGCCTAGAGTCAGGTTATCAGTAGGTTCTAGAGCTAAGTCAAGAAAGTATGCTGTGGAGACTAGGAGACAAGCTGGATGACGAGACATTCACATGTATATGATGTATTATCCGCTGCGTATTATTTGCAGCAAATTCATTTTCCATGTGGTCAAGTTATCATAGCTGCCCAGTATTGTGTTTTGTTGATATTGTACTCCGATGATGTAATGTACAAACAGATATAGTTATTTTGATTTAAAGATAAGTCATTTATCTATTATATATTGTTCCGCTGCGATTGTGTGATTCTGATATTGTTTCTATTTCTTCTTCTACCTCCTTCTTTTTTAACCCTAACAGTTCGGTTTTTTCGGCATTAGATACAGTGGATGTATTAATGTCGATTTTCGGGCGTTAAAAAATCAGATCTTTACAAAAAATACTAAAATACTAATATAAACGGTAATTTCATTTCATTCTCCATTTCTTCAAACATCATAATTATGGTGTAGGATGGTGGAAACATGAAAATTCAGCATAAAATGTTAATAGTTGAATAACGACAAACTACTATTTTATTTGAAATTTATTCTCTTTTTTCATTTTCTCGACCTTTCTTGGAACGAAGAGATGGAAATGATTGGCACATGAAATAGTATCCTAATTGATATGATGGGGTTCCTCCTCTAATGAATCGTAACCAACACTTCACATAAGTAATTCTCATGTATGTCCTTAGTATTTTTACTCTAACAGTTCTCAATCCAATATTACAATTCTAGAATTATGCAGTTAATAATCTGAATGAAATGATAAGTAATCTTTCATATAGAAGATAACTCATAAAACAAGAATGTGTACACTATTATTCACTTTAATCGCAAGCATGAAAACAGGTAAGGCAATATTGCAAGGTGCATACCTTAAATTTACGCGATAATCAGAGAGTATATAAACAGTTTACAATATAAGAACATATCAGGTCGAAACATGAATAAACTTGACTTTCCATTGATTAGATTAACAAGAATAAATTGAAAAGGAAACCTAGATGATTCATTACTTCTTCTGGCAACGTGAATTTTAGAACTAGATACCATTAAAAGAAAGGAATATGCTTCCTGGCAACTCATTGAAGAATTTTCCAAAATGTGTAAGTGCATTTCAAATTATTTTTTGCTTTTTTGATTATTTTTACTTATACATCAAAAAATGTGTAAAAATGATTGAAATTTTGCTCTAAGAATCAATGATATCAAAATATAACTATATTTTTCTCCCATTTGGATATAGCTTCTTGTAACGATAGGTAATTTTATCACTTGAATTTGGAATATTTAATTAATTTAAATATTCAAATATAGGTTTATTAAAATTAAGTAATCGTATTTTATGTGATAAATTAATAATGGTGATTTTTTTGGGAAAATGCTCACAAAAATGTGTTCTTTAGAAAAATATAGATAAAGTGACCAAGAAATTGTTTATCGTTAAACAACATTTTAACCATAAAAAGTCCCGTAAGTTTTTTACATAAATTTATTTAACTATTTAAAACAAACAAGGAATAATAATATTTTTTCATTTTTGGAAATAAAAAATAATTATGATTTCATCATTTTCATATATGAGCATTTGAGGAATGTTTTGGTATTTTGGGTTTTTAAATACTAAAATAATTGTTTTAAGTGATAAATAATTAATTTTAATTATTATATAATGGTAAAGTGGTTTATAATAGTTTTATAAATATATGTACTTATTTTATAAAGATACGCAAATTTCATCGCACTTTGGCAGTTTAACGGTGGAATTTTGCAACACTTGTTTCAATATTGATTTATATGTTTATATAATTCAAATGAGCATGTTTTCGTTATTCTAAGATAATAAGAAATATATTTTTAATATTCTTTTTACATATATGTGTATAGTTTAATTGAAAAATAAAAATATGATTGGAATTCGGATTTCGAATTCTCAACAATTTATCAACGGAAGTTATAATCGAATGTTGCACTATGGTTTGTCAAATGAGACACACACACATGCATTTACACATTTAACTTAAGTAAAAAAATATAATTATCAAGAAATTTTCAAAACCAAATCATGACATATCTCAAAGCACATGCCAAGATGTGATGGTGGTGATGTAAGGGGGAAGCATGGCTATGAGTGCGGGAGAGGTTGTGATGATAATGTTGGAGAATTTTACATTTTGCTTAAGTGTTAAGCTTCCAAAATGTTATAAACGGCACTCTACCCCCTCACTTATTCTCACACAAATTCTCTTCTTCTTCCTCTTCTCGAAGCTCTTCTTCAATGGCTACTATGCCTTGAAAAATGTGAGAAAGTTGTGAGAAAATAGTATATAAATACACACACACACACAATATCCATACACGTCAAACGCAAGTTCATTCTCCTCCTCTACCCATCATAAGCCTGCGGCCACCCCCACCACCATTCTTAGCCGAGCAAACCACATCCTAAGGTCATATCCGAGCATTCAAGGAAGAAAGGAGGGAGTTCGAAAAGCTTCGGAGTGAAGATAGTGGAGAGAAATGTCGTCGGAATATCGCCAGAATAATTTCAGGGAGCTACGAGGAGGAGTGGATATGATAGTGAGTACTTTATTTTCATACACCTTAAAATATTTAAAAAAATTATGATATGCATGTTTAATTTGTAAATTAATATGCCTGGATGAATTATATGTTTGAATATTGGTTGATTATATGGTTGATAACTTGATTGTGATAAATATAACAAAAAATGAGAAAATCATATTTTTCAAAATAGAAATGGTTAACTAATTAACTATAGTTAACTCAAGGAAATAAATCCACATTAATATGTGTATGTAGTTTATTAAGCCTCTTTATGGTTTTGAATTTGAAAAGAGAAGTTATCTGAATTGTTTAAAATAGAAAAGATATCACTTTGAAATTTATTTAGGAAGAGGATTTTTGATTTATTTTGGAAAAATAATAAACAATGTTCGATTTGGAAAATGAGAATTTGAAAAATTAAAATTTCATATAAACTGTCACATGAGAAATTTATAAATGGATTTTCAAATAAAAAGATAGTAAATTAGATATTATAATAATATAATTTTATAATATGGAATAAAAGTGAATATGTATTTTAATATGGAAAATATTATCCAAAAATAGTTTAACATGGTATAAAATGATTTATTATGATTTCAAAATAGTTCAAAAGTGTTTTGGACAAGTTGCATAAAATTTGACTAAAGTGGTAAAAATAAGCCATTGCGTTTTGGCAGTTCACGGTTTCGCGACCGGAAAAATTAAACGAATGTGTAGGGTGGATTATAAGTCAGAATTCTTTGAAATAAAAAAATTTCGGACCCTTGGGGTTTTGTTTTTCAAATGAAAAGGATAAATTGAGATTTTGTTTAGAAGAGTTTGAAATATGCCCAAATCAAGTTTTCAAAACATCATGTTTTGGCAGTTAAAAATCAAAGTGGTAAATCCTTTAAAAATGGATATTTTTAATCTTTAAAATATAAAATAAGTTCCATGAATATTTCAAAATATTTTAAAAGAGATTTAAGATATAAAAATAGACTTATATGAGATGGAAAAAGTGGTTTGATCAGAGAAGCTTTAAAAACACTATTCATAGCGTTTTTGCGACGGTTTTGGTAACTTTCAAAAATTAGGGTTTTAGTTTAGTTATTCTTCCTGATCTTCTTACTAATATTTTCAAATGAATAATTAAGTATTTTGAAGGCGATCTGAAAGCTATACAATTATTTTAACGAATTTTAAAATAATTGGTTAATATGAAATTATTTGTAAAACTTGGGTTTTTCATCCCAAATCTTTTGTGAATATTTTCCAAATAATTAACCAATTATTTTAAAGGTAATTAAGAAGTTTGAAAAATATTAAGGTTAGAGTCGATCAAATAACTTGACTACCTTATGGGTGATTGAAAAATAGTTTCTAGGTTTGAGTTTGGAAAACCAGTTTCTTACTCTCCCTAGCTATCCAGACAGGCTTCATGGAGGGGATTGCTAATTTGATTTACTCAGATCGCATCTTCCTAAAATAAGGGAAAAAGATATTTGGAGTTTTCTAAAGGATTAACAAGATTTTAAATTAATAAAGTTTTGGAAGCATAGAAAACATTCTAGTTAAACTCTATGTTAAATTCCGAATTGGGAACTCGTACTACCCATGGAATTTAAAAAGTGATTTCACCGTTATTTGACAAATAGTACAGGGTGAATACAAAAATTAATATTGAGTATAATTATTCTAATTTCTATGGATCCCTTTTTACTCAATACTAACTGGTTTGGATTTACAGTAAACGATGTCTTAAATAACATTGTTTTTGCCCCATGAAAATATGTTTTGAAAATGTGAAATCTCTATTAAGATTTTGAGTTATACTAATAATAAAATATGGAAATATTTTCCTTAGTAATTAAAGAAAAATGATTTTGTATTTCCAAAGATGAAAAGGGGTTCCAATTTATCAACGGATTTGATAAAAGAGATTTAATGATTCCATACACTCTTGAAAAGATAAAGGAATAATTTAAAAGAATATGTCTCGGAAAGATATTTGATTTGATAAAAATAAAATTGATTGGATGTTGTTTGATAATCACCCATATACTTGAAATTTTTTTTATCCTTGATTGGTTCGATGAAACCAGGATCAGATTTGGATGATTCCTATCAGAAAACTACTTCAAACCAACATGTGCATTCGAAGTAAGGATATGTTGAAGATGATGATTTTTGCAGACGGAGATCTTCATAATGTAGGGCCGCTTGCCACTAATCTCTGGGTTAATACCCATATTATATATATGGTGGCAGTAGTGCTTTCATTTTAAAAATCTTTCATTTTCAAGGACTATCCTAGGGGTATTTCCTAAACACGCTTGAGCAAATGGAGTACCTTCAGTTTATCCTTCACATGGACAACTTCTATGGATGAATGTCTGACATTGCATTTCTAAGACCACATACATTGATCTTTACAAACGTACACCTGTTTGGTGGTGTAGGAGGTAACTCCTTTTATACTTAACACCCTTCCCTAAGGCTTATGAATTCAGTGGTTGTGCTTTTATGGAAATCAATAGTGTGTTGTTAGAAATGGCGATGTGGAATTCTAATTGAAAATTTCTTTGTGAAAGGCAAAGCGTGGTTTTATGGAAAGCAAAGCGTGGCCTTAAGGAAAATAGAGCATAACCTCACGGTCTCACATCCCAAAGATGATACGGGTAATTATGTGGTCTGTAGGACATATTTTGGGCTATCGATTTTATTATGGATAAAGGAATCTAGAATCTAGATCCTCAACGGTTTAAATGGATAGGTATTGGGGGCTAGACTGAGGTAGAGCAAAGCCAACGAGATACGATATTCCATAGTAGTGTAGCAATGTAGTATGGAGACTTGCTTGAGACAAGTGAATAGTTGTTGGGGACGGATTGTTATGCGTGGATTTTGCATTGGAGAAAATTTCCACTAGTTCCTTGTCATATTGGAAATCCAATTCCAGTACGAGCTTTAAGGTTTTGATTATATTCCTAAAATAGTTGTAATGCCTTGCAAACATTTTAGCTACCCCTTAGTATCGTATACCCCGTGCTCGGGTATTGGTACCTTTGTTATATATTTATTTAAAAAGTGTTTCAAACCCATGTCATTAAAGAAATAACAAAATATTTTGGCATGAATTATTTTGGTTATCATGAGATAAAAATTCATCTGTTTTTATGTTCGGCATGGTCTTATGAGATACCCTTTCTTTCCATAAAGGTTTTGTTTGGCGTCGATTCGATCTATGACTCCATCATATAATTATGGTTCAAGTCTCTCACACTGGTTTACCAAGCCCGATCTGGGTATTTTAAATACTCAGGTTAGATCCAAGTAGTTTTAGGTTTAGCTGAAGACGCTTAGAAACTTAAATTAAATTTTAATTTTTAATAATGCATCATTTAAATATTTTTGCTGCATTAGTTTTAATGTTTTGGTTTTTTAGCAATTGTAAGGATAGAGATTTATAACCATCCAAGTTGAGCTTAGCTTAGACTCTTATATATGTGATTTTCCACTGTAAAGACTGTTGATATTATGGATTATCCCATTCGTTTAAGATTCTATTCTATCTTATTTTCTTTTTACCCTTAACAAACGGTTTTTCGGCACTTGAATGCTCGGCACGCAATACAGTGGACATATTAGTGTAGATTTTCGAGGGTCAAAAATATCATTCTTTGTACTTCTTAAATGATGCATTATTAGAAATTAAATTCATCCATGTTACCCAAAATTTGATGTTTATACTAATGAATTAACTTGTAAATTAGGATTACAGATTAGTCCTTCTTTTTGTAATTAAATATGTTCAAAAAATAAAGTAAGAAATAGCTATGTGAAATATGTTAAAAACTTACACAACACTTATCTAGATGTCATTTCCACAGTGTAGGGATGTTTATATTTAATGAAATTTATATTACATCTAAATGAACATGAATAGTGCATGTAATTATTGAAAAAAGATACCAATTTTAGATAAAATAAAGTAACGAATGTGATTCTCCTCCCCTCCACTATAACTAAAAAATGTCCTAATTGTTAACATATGTCAAAAGTATTGGAGAAAATGTCTTAATTTACATGAATGCAAAACTTATTGATAAAACATTGGGAAATTACAATAAAAAAGAATATGAATTAATCTATTACATTGTCCCCAAAATATAACCAAACTCCCATTTGCTTATTTCTAAAATACTTTGAGACAATGGATGTGATCTCGAACTTATGTTCTTATGGATCTTCTAAGTAATTTACTCTCGATGGTGAAGATTGATATCAATAATGGTAATTTAGTGCCTAGTTAATTATATAAATAAAAAGAAAAACACAACACATCTGTCTCAATATCATTCACCAAAATATTAATAGGAAATTAAAGTTCAAATGCATAATAAGTAAATGACAAAAGATTTTGATAGTAATTTATAAAATCTCTGTGTCTACTTTAATCTTTGTTTAAATTTCAGTCACAATTACAAAGCATTTAAACTAGATTTGAATAAACTAAAAGAATTTTAGTGAGTTTGATTGAAAATCAAGTTTCGACAAAGCTTCGGCGTAGTCCCCTCCTATTATGGATTGAAGGTGGTATTTACATAAGATGCTTAAGGTTCAAATATCTCGTAAACACCACCTTAATTAAGTCCATCACAAATTCTTGGTGATTTTCAAAGCAAATCTGGCATAAAAGTGTGTTATATACATGCTACAGGGTATCAAACATTATCAATTAACTCCAGGTCATAAGGTTAAATTGCATGAAAATTAAAGGAAGATTAATCAAAACTACCATTAAAGGCATCCGAAACTGGCTTGTTCTTGGAGATTAGTACCCATTGATTGGGGTAGATATAGGATTCTCGTGAAATCTATACAGGTCGAACGGGATGGATCGAAAGGTGTTAATCCAAAACTTCGAAAAACAGATGATCAATCCAAAAAACTTCGCTTATATTCAAATTCACATGTGGCTTGAAGTATCCATATTGTATCTTCATATGTAACATTCCAGCACATTCAATTGCGTTATTCATTAAATAGCCAATGCACTTGTTCGTGGCGATGTCATTATCAACGAGTTAATCCCAAACTTGGGGAAAAGGGTGATCACCACATAACTCTTTTTTTTCTGAGTCAAATTGATCGACAACTTGAACCGTTCATCTTTTATTATTATGTGAACATTTTTGCATACTTCGTTGTTTGTTCCATGAATATTCTGTAAGGTTCTCCATGATGAGCATAATTTAGATGGGTAGATAATCTACTTTAAACTACAATATCTCTTTTAAATAACATGAATTTGAATATGGTGTGGACAAGTATTTTCCTTTATCGTTGCGGTATTCTTGATAAAGTTAGGGATGTGCCATATGGTAAATTATGTAGCTAAGGTTACATAAATTGCTTAATTCTTATGTGTAAATGTTGCTCAAAATGAAACTACGTTTTTATAATTTCTATTTTTATTATGTATGCATGTATTTATAATTAATTGTCACTACACCAAAAATGCCAATTAGGCAGTGCTTTTGGCCGTATCAAATGGAATTAGGCAGTGCTTTGGGCCGTATCAAATTTTGGCGTGGTTAAAAATTTGATACGGCCCAAAGCCGTATCAAATTGATGAATTTGATACGGCTCAAAGCACTGCCTAATTCATGAATTTGATACGGCTCAAAGCATTTCCTGATTCATGAATTTGATATGGCTTTGGGCCGTATCAAATTAATGTATTAAAGTAAAAAAAATAATGCATTGCTCTCTATTTTTCACATTACATGTTCCCTTCTTCTACATCGATGCCTACGGTCAACAGTCAATTAAAAATACAAATAAATGGACAAGCTTAGCACGTATAAAAATGAATATAGGATATACAATTATAAAATGTTTAACACATATAAGAAACTCTATATAAGATATACAATTATACAATGTAACCATTCCTTGGAACAAAAAGGTAAAGATGCTGATAAGCATAAGATCATAAGAACTAGTTCTTCTTCTAATTGGACGTGCTTTAACTAAACCACGTAAATGTAATATCATCTACCATCGGAGGGAAAGCAACCATCCTGTTATATTAAAATACATGAACAACAAAATCACAATACCAGATAAAAAGAAACACTCGAAAAAAAAAGACTTCATCATCTCTTCTAACTTGTTCAGTATCTATAATCGTAAGAGAATTCCGTAACACCCACCATGAGATTAACAACTTGATAGACAAGAAAGCCACCTCCTCCCACAACAGTAATTACAAGCACCGCAGTTATGTGATTCTTCAAAAGCTCATAGATAGGCTGTAAAATTGCGTACAGCACCCCAGAACTGACGGTCAAAATATACAGCCCATATCTCCTCATATTATCCTAAAACTCATAAAATACACAATAGAAAATAAAATTGCAACAGTATTGCAGTAAAATAAAACTAAAAACCAGCAACCCCTAACACAAGTGATTTAACCATCCCTAATGTCATAAAAAATGAAAACTAAGAAGCTGATTTTCAATTAAGATTAAAAAATTCACAACATACTTACAGCTTAACCCTCTTCTCGCACGGCAGCTTGCATATGTACATACTTACCGCCAATAATTCACAAATAACTCCAGCACCATGACAGTGGCTTCAGATACTTAGGGGATTCTGGCACGGCTGCGTCGAGCGCCTCCAACGCCACATCGCGACTTCCCAAGCAACATGAATTATCGGCAGTAGGCGAATCATCTCAGGCTAGCATTTCAGATCCAGGCAAAACATTGGAAGCAGAAATCGCTACTTCATTCAAGGCCGATTGAATCGAGACTTCGTTCAAGGCAGGTCCAGGCAAAATGGTGACTATAGATCTATAGATGAGTTCAAGGAAGGTCCAGACGAATCATCTCAGCCGAGCATTTCAGGTCCAGGAGAACTAGTAGAAGTAAAAATCGCGACTTCTTTCAATGCAGATTGAATCTTGACTTTGTTCAAGGCAGGTCCAGGCCAAATAGTGGCTGTAGCTAGCAATGGGCGAGCGAAATTGTAAGTTTAAGTGGGAATGGATTTGGGATTAAAGACTTACCATGGGAGTGGGAATGGATTTGGGATTAAAGACTTACCATGGGAGTGGGAATGGATTTGGGATTTTGAGCATCTCCAGCGCGCATGAATAAATTGAGAAATGGAGGATATCACAGCTACAACCGAAAGCTAAAGCCTCATGGTTCTGGCCATCAAAGCCCGGAGGCAATAGAGCGATGCTCAGTGAAGTTCCACCAAGTAAAACCCATCTTTGAAGACGCACGACTTTATTTCTATTTTCATTTGATGGGTCCTGATTTTGAATCGATGATATTCCTCAAGCCTTGGAATGGGATTTAGGGATTGTGAGCAGGGCGTGATTTAATTTAGGGATTGTGTAATTTAGGGATGGAGCGAAATGAAAATAGTGCGGGAAATGAAAACTAGCGCGAGGACAATGTAGTGATCCGCGGCCTTTTAAACGTAGGCTTATATTTTAGGTGTTGTGGGGGGTGAGGATCGCAGAGGCAATTTGATACGGCTCTGAGCCGTATCAAATTTGATACGGCTTAGAGCCGTATCAAATCTCCGCTTCCTGGTGTGCCAAATTTGCTGTTTTGGTGTAGTGTCGAGAATAATATTTATCAAAAGGAACAAAAATCATACCAATATCAAATGAAGAATACTCGACAAGGGGGAATTGCAACCATCAGTAGCCATTAAATCAAAGTACACAATCAACAAAGAAGGAAAAGTAGCAAGACGATTCGAACAAATTTCAAAGTGGATCGATTAGGAAAGGAGCCTGTGAGATTGATCAAGTTAAAGCCAAACTCGGGTTTTGAGAGTGAGAGAGTGTCGAAATTCGATGGAATTGGTGTTAAAGGATGGGGCGGTAGCGAAATCGAAGGTTGGGACACTAGCGATTTTTCATGGAATAGAGGATTAGGTTTAGAGTGGATGTTGAAGTAACGGATGAGTGGATGGAGGGAAATGAATTTGTAAGCAGGAATTTGTAGGAGGAAAATGAATTTATAGGAGGGAAATTTGCACAACATTAAAATTTTGTCTGAGTGACTTTTTCCACATGTTGTCTGAATGAATTTGTAGGTAGGCCATGTCATAAAATAGATGATTTTCCCTATGTTGTGTGAAAATGTGAGATATCAAAAAATTTACCAATTGTTATGTTCACTGTTGTCTGATTCACTTTGTGGCATAGTGTCCCTTCGAGATTCAGTTTTCCATTAGAAGGCATCTTAGCCAAAGGAGGCGGCACTCCATCCTTATTACCTTCCAAACATGGCCCATAGAGTACTTAAGGCAACATGAGCACTCCATACACTTCTAGGATTACGAACAGACACTCTGCATTGACCAATGTTCCAATGTTTTGAAACTGATATTATCCTTTCTTTCGTTTCAGGTACAATAGGAAGACACCAATTTAGCTACATTCACTTTGGTGTCTTCGAGATAAGGAGACAAACTCCTGAACCATATCATCCTTACTCTAGTTCTTACAGGGAAAGAGAAACAGATAAAGAGAGAGTGCAAAGGAAAGAAAGGGAATGCCAGGTGGGAAAAGAAAGTTAGGAGGATAGAGATGGAATTAAGAGGAAAACGGAGGAAAAAGAAACTTATGACTAAGGGAAAAGGCATAAGGACTCGCGTAACTACCATGGTTCCTCTTATGGCCTTCCCTTACCTCAATCTCAACCATATATTTCTACACAACAACCTCCAAGAACTCTCTCTCTCTCTCTCTTGCAACCACTGTTCCTTTACCCAACAAATCCAAAGGGGTTCCTATTCGCCCATCACCACCTCCAGCCCTGACAAGCAGAATGCAACGTGCCTTCCCAAACCAATGTCTGACCGAGGTCATATTTGATCATAACCTTAAAGAAATTTATAGAGAAGAGGCTAACCATAGGATTGAAGGAATCCAAGAGCTGATTAACCAAGGGTTCAAATGGAAGAAACTCGCCTTCGCCTTCTCAAACATCAATGGAATTCGCCAAACCGATATCTAATTGTTGATGTTAAAGAAGATGAGCTATGATAGAATCAAAGAGGAATACAAGAAGGAACTGGATAAAGCTATAGAAGAAAGTGATACACCTCACATATCAGTGAGGAATTCCAAAGACTTGGTCAAAGAAATGAGAAAGTCTCACAATATATCATGCCACGATTGTGATGAAAAACAAAGGCTAAACTGCACACGAAACAAAGGCAAATCTCAAGACACAACTCATATCTAATGTCCCTCCAAGAAATAGACAAGGCACTTTAGGACAAGGAAGCTAGCATCCAAAAACTCCGGGCCAAAATCGAGAAGCTTGAATCTGCCTTGTTGTAGAAAAAGTAGAGAAATTGGAGGCTCACGGCATGAGCGAGCTGATTGATTTGAAATAACGGGTGGCCAAAGAAAAAGAAGACTTGAATTCCACCCTTTAGTGGTTCTTTACTAATGTTATTCAATTCAAGAACCTAAAGTGGTTAGGAAGCACTTATTCAGCCACCTTGGTGATGCTTGGGAAGAGATAGTATGTCACGTGGCTCTGTCCAGCTAAGGCCTTACCAAAGATGCCTAGCTGTAAAGGATGCCACTGTGGATGAAGCTGCCACTAAAGATCCTTATAGTCTAAGTGCATCCAGCCATGAAGAATCGTTATCTCCAAAAATCCAAGAGCTTCCATTGAAGATTCCAACATCCAAGAGGGTTGGCTCCAAGGCCACTCAAACTATCGTTCTATCTTTCACAACTATTACTTTCATCGAATCCTACATCCCACTTTTTTACTTAACCACTACAATCCATAGTTGAAGAGGGGGAAATTAGTAAGTCTCCTATCCCACAGTCCAGTCCTAATGAACGTATCACTCTATTCCTCCAATGTTCGAGAATCTCCCGCTCTCATCCAAGACTGTTAATAATCTTTACTTCTCCACCTGTGAAATCACAGGTCACCCATCTCTTCCACCTCCTCTTCCACCAATCATACAAGGCTTGGGTCCTGACGCTATCTCCATCAAATCTACTTTTATTGTATAGGACTGGTCGTTCCAATCCTTCCCTTCAGCTCCATTCTTAGTCCTGATTCGGAAAAAGATCACGTCTCTAGAGGGACTGGATAACATTTCACTATCCTTTGGTAAGACGTCACCATTACAAGCACCTTAGGCGCAACTGGTCCTATTTCTATGGTGGAGAAGTTGAAGATTAACATGTCCAACGTGAAAATAAAGATTGAGACTAGACCAGAAAAGTTGGTCGGTTCTAAAAAGCCAAAGTTTTCTCTAAGAATCCTTCCTATTACATTAATCCTTCGAGAGGCAACAGCATTGGTGCCTACACAAAACATATATGCCCTCTGTTGACCAGCCTTAAGATCATACTATCACTATCATGGAAGGAGATACCACTCTCTTTGAAGGCAACACACCTAAGGGGAAATCCAATGGCAATATGGGCTAGAAGAGTCCTCCCCATAGTCCAAGTGGAAAAGGTGGCAAGGGCGAGATGAAAAAGAAGAAGGCACAAAAGAAGTAGGCTCTCCATTTTTCTTTTGTAGAGAGTTTCATTTTGTTTCTTATCGCTGCACCGTTTGTTTTCCTTTTGTATATTGGCAATTCTTATGCAGGACTGGCCCTTATAGTTGATGTACATAAAATTAAATGTAATGAAAGATATTTTCTCTGTTTTAACCTCTGCCTCATTTACATTAGCATATTTTTAAATATTATTCTTGCCTATATACAACTATCGACATATGTAGTATAACTGCTTGTACTATAATTCATTCATACTATACATGGTTATGTCTGTGTACTGCTTTTACTTACTGCAACTCTATACATATAAGTAAAATTCCTACAATTGGTTTAGTTATATTCCCCAATTCAGTTCTACTTATTTTCACCAAAGTATTTTCATTCAGCTAAACAAAACTAATATTTAATCAACTTTATGGTTATTCTACTTTACCTTTGGTCGAGTCCCCTTCGACCATTAATAAGTAATAAGTAGAAAGAGTTCTATGTTGTTTCCTATCTCCAAGAAGCATCGGTTTGGACGTTCATAGCATGACATCTCTGATATCGACAATGACTGGGAATGATCGATATCATCAATTGATTTCCACCACTCGACCTCAACCAAGCGTATCCTATTAGGCTGTGGGTAGATCATACTTTTTATAGTCCTACCACATACCGAGTCCTATCATTGGGAATTCGTATTCTAGATGCCAGAGTCCGAGAACCAACCTTCCACCTTGCCTATTTCTAGGCATTGGTCAAAGGTCAACTACGCAAGATAAATTATTTGATTGCCCCCAGTCCGATTATACTCTCTTGGTCCTGATCCTGGACCAAAGTTGTCCAATGGCACCTATTTCTAGGTACCTGTTCTTAATCTCATCTGTCTTTGGATGTTGACTAAAAGCATTCACCGACCATCCTCGCTTATCATCAGGAAAGCATATCCAACAGCGTGATTATGAAAATTTTGGTTGCACACTAGTTCATATTTAGGAACTAGTGCCCAGATGCCTATCTTTGGGTATCCGCTCTCAGTCTCGCTTATCTATGGGGGCTGACTAAGAGTGTTCTGAACATCCTCACCTACCCTTGGCCAAGTACATCCTACTAGGCCACAAGCATGTTCATTAAAATTTAAACCACGCACCAGTTTCTATCTCTGGAAATGAGTGCTTTAGTTGCCCGATTTTGGGCATCTCTCATTGAATTTGCCTATCTCCAAGCATGCCATATCAATATCGGAGGGATATTATTGACTTGTATGATCATCCATTATGATTATACTCCTTTTTCTTGATCTTGGATTAAAGGAATCGGGACCTCTCTTCAATACCCGCTTGTACTATTTACCATGCAGCATAGAGTTTTGCTTACAAGAACATGGTTCTACTTGTTCAAGAAGCTAACCTTATTTATAAAAAAAAGATGGAAGATCATGCCTTATTACATTACCCACAATTCACTAAGATGGATTATTTACCGAAAATAAATGAAATAAATAAAAGCAAAATAGCATTGTAACATGTTGTTATTCAATGCTTGTGGAATCAAGATTCTAACAATACTAGCCAGCTTGAAAGTTCTATCTCCAAGCTTTTGTTTGATCGCATAAACACCTTCCTAATTTGGACCAACTACCATCGTACCTAGGTGAACTCCTTTCAAAATAAGGTCACTCAATTAGAACATATGGTTGTGGACCTTGGTGTTAAAATGTGGTGCTACCCTTTTCACCATGAGCAGGTACCTTTAATTTAGTCTCCTCTTGCTATTCATCTATCAAATCGAGGGACTCAAACAGGAGTTCCTCATTTATATTAGGGTCATAGTGCTTCTTTTAGTGAGAATGGACTTCCAGGTCAATCAAATTCATGGCCTCTGATCCATAGGCCAAAGCATGTGTTGTTTGTTCAGTCGAGGATTTGTGGGTCATCCTATAAGTCCATAATTCAAGTGGAAGTTCATCGACCCAATTATCCTTGGCATTTGTCAATCATTTCTCAAAGATGGATTTTAAAATTTTATTCATTGCCTCCACCTATCCATTTTCCAGTGTGTATGCAACCATCGAAAAGTTTTCTCGATCTTGTACGGGTTATAGAAATTCTTGAACTTGATAATTTCGAATAGAGTCCCATAATATTTTATAATTTTATGAGGTACTCCTAATCTATAGATATTATTCTTCGTCACAAATTTGATCACTTTCTTTGTTATGATCATGGCTAGCAGTTCCATTTTGTCCCATTTTATGAAGTAATCCACCGCAACAATAGCGCATTTAGCTCCTCCTTTCAACATCAGTAGCACGCCGATCATATCAATTCCTCCAAAATTGCAAATGCCCACAGGCTAATAATTTGCGTAAGCTCTGTGAATGGGGTTCTTAAAATTTTTGCGCTAGCATCGGTCGCACATTTGTTGTAATCAGCGCTATCTTAATTTATTATTTGCCAGAAGTATTCATAACGAAATATCTTCTTCTTTAACGTTTGCATCCAGATGTGGTCACCATAGCTACCCTCATATATTTCCATAATGATTTTCCTAGCCTCGTCCATGGTCACACACAAAAATAGGGTTGAGAAACTGCTCTTGTACAACACCCTTTTTGCATTATATATCACGGTACTTTATGAAGGAGTTCTCATCGTTCCTTCTTTTCTTTTAGGAGAGTCCCTTTGAGAAGATAGTCCTTGATCAAACTCATCCATGTCTTCTTTATCTCCATGGTCTCTAAAATCCAGTCGATGTCTATGTGGTTGATGTTGGAGCTGATAAAACCACCGTAGGGACCAATTTTAACTACTACATATCTTGAGAGCTAGCTTACTAGGCCAATGAATTGGCCTTCATATGTTCCTCTCTAGGGATGTGTGTAATCATATAATACTATATATTATTCGGTAGTTCCTGTGTCTTCGTTAGATAAGGAGCAAGCCTCGCACCATTGGCATGGAATTCCTTCTTCGCCTGGCAAACCACCAACTGGGAGTCACTAAATATATGCAACATTCTTACCCATGGTCCTTTCGCTATCCCAAGTCCTAATATTAACACTTCGTACTCAACCACATTGTTCATCATGGAGAACTCTAGCTTCAGTATATAGAAAAATGGTTGTCCTTCTGGAGTTACATGTACCATTCTTGCCCTAAAACTATGTTCATTAGAAGCTCTGTGTATAAATAATTTGCTTTGAGAAAGTGTGACCAAATCATCTGTTGAGTCAAGATTTTTATAGATTTTTGATTTCTGACAAAGGGATAAGCCGTGATCAACAAGACAAAGGGATAAGCCGTGATCGACAAGAAGAAGTTATTCATTAAAAGAGTCACAAAGAGCTCCATATGTTAGAGGTTGATTATTTGGTATGTTAGTAATGTTATGTATGTTAAAATCTATCCTCAAATAATCTTTACCTTCAATCTTTGAACATATATATATATATATATATATATATATATATATTAATTAGTGCACATTAACTGTGCAATCTGGGCTAAACCGGTCGATCGGTTCAAACAAGGCAGTCGTTTCTGCCTTGAATGCACAGTTAAACGTGCACATGTGTACATAACGTATATATATTCAAATTCCTTTCTACTGGTCCTTTTTGACCTGTCGACCGTTTTCAAACAGAAAGCAACCTTTCGTATAGATACTTCCTTTTCTTCAACGGTTGCTTCTCTTTCTCTTCACCAATGATCATGACCTTTGTTTGTACCTTTTCACAAAGGGTTACAGCTGTTTATTTCTTATATAAACATCATGAAATCATTATTCCAATTAACCGATTCTATTATTCTAATCTCTATTCTATTGATCTCAATCTTATACTCTCAAGCGCTCAAATTGCTCATATTCTATCATATATCGTTTTTTGAATCCTGAAATTTATTTAACATTCTTTTGATTCAATACGATATCCACTTCCAAATCTTCATATATACAAATATTCTATTTGAGGATAAGATTATAGGAAGTTTGTACTACAAGTGACAAAATAGTGTTAGCAAGAACACATACCGTCAATAAACAATTATTTTCATCTTTGTTGAAGTCCTCGGTGTTGTAAGAGGCAAGTGTTGAATTCCTCGGTGTTGTAAGAGGCAAGTGTTGAAGTCCTCGGTGTTGTAAGAGGCAAGTGTTGAAGTCCTCAGTATATTAGAGGCGTGAAATCCCGTTCGTCTGCTCGGGTGTTGTAAACCTGTTCCTCCGGGTAAAGCGAGGTAGTTGGTAGTGAAAATCCAGATAGAAGTCTGGGACTGGACGTAGGACGGTGCTCCGAACCAGTATAAAAATCTCTGGTGTGCTTTTTCTATTTTACTGAATTTTCTATTATCTGTGATTAGTCATATTTTTGTGTGTTATACATCATATTACACGATCCTTGTGTACTATATTAGCACATACAAATTTTCATCATCCTTCTTTTCTTCATCCCGGACCATAAATTTAGCAATGAAGTCCACCAACGCTCGTCCTCTATTGCCCTCCTTGGATGGTAAGTGATGTCGTATTGGCTCAGTTCGATGTTCCACTTCAGTTTCCTTCTTGAAGTCTCGAGTTACCTTCTCTATGTCTCGGGTTAATGCAATACTTACTTCCAGGACCGATCCATCATCACCTTTATGAAAGTATGTAGGACCGTATAATATGGATAAACAGTAATGTAGAGTATAAACAGTAAATAATGTGGAATATAAATGCAGTAAATAAAATGACACCAGAGATTTTATACTGGTTCGGAGCACCGTCCTACGTCCAGTCCCAGACTAACTTCTGGCTTTAACTAACAATACCCTCACTTAACTCAGAGGAATAGGTAAACAACACCTAAGCAGCAAAACAGGAATTTTGCCTCAATAGCAGAAGAGGACTTTCCCTTGCCTGAGCAGCAGAACAGGACTTTAACAAAGTATAAAAGTAGTTGACTCAATGTGTTCTTGATAACACTGATTTTTCTATTAAGATTACAAACTTCCTATAATCAATTCCTCAAGAATATAAAGAGTATGTGAAGATTTGAAAGGAAGAATATTGCTAAGAATCAAAGTATATAAAGTATAACTCAAAGATTCAAAGCAGTGAAGAGTATGAGAGCACTAGAGTAATCACAAGAGAGAATTGAAAGAATTATAATCAGAAATTGGTGAATATGAAGTATGAGATAACTCCTATGTATAGTTTTTAGAGAGATGCAACTCTTAGTGAAGAGTTTCAGCCAAGAGAGACAACTATTGACGAAGTGCAACTCTTCATGGAAGAAGGTGTTCGTTCATAAATTTGAAAGTTGAAGTCGGTTCAGTCGACTGGTATATTTGATCAGTCGACTGGTGTTTGAAAATTTAAAAAATATTTGTCCGTTTAAAATTATAAGCAGTGTTCACTATTGTGCATATGCACAGTCAGTCGACTGGCACGAATAGTCAGTCGACTGGCTGTGCATATATTGCACAGTGAACTCTGTTTGTAAAGAAAAAATTGAAAAATTGAAAACTTGAGGATTGATTTTAACATACGTCTAAGACTCAACTTATATAATAATTACTTTAAGCATAGAGTTGTAGTCTTGATCCTATGTTGTCTTCTTTTTGTCATGTATGAATGCAAATTCTTCTTTAGCTTCTGAATCGTCTTGTCATGAATCAAAACTAGTGATTCAACATTCTCCCCCTTTTTGATTGATGACAACCTGTATACATCTTAGAGAGAAAAAATTTCTCCCCCTGAATGTATGATATCTTTTTCCTACATCAAATATGTTAGTGCACATACTTTTTCTCCCCCTTTGTCATCGACAAAAAGGAGATACAACAAACAAAATATAAATGTAAAAGTTCAGAAATAAGTATAAAAGAGAGACTATTTAATACAAGTCTCAACAGATAAATAAGTTGCAAGATTTAATATGTTTAAATTGACAATAACTTTTTTAGATAAGCAAATAAGTCATACCCAACTCACTCACCAAAAGATCTACTCATCAAGATCCAAATTGTGTTCTTCCTCTGGTGAGGGATCCTTTCCAGGCCTAGAAGTTCCTTGAGCACCACTGCCTGTGCTACTAGTATCACTACTAGTATGCTCTCGGAAGTTGACCATGTAAATCTTTGTTCAGGACGTTTACCATGAGCTATTGAAGAAGCATTTGTGGAAGACGAACATGAAATTGCATCCCATAGTATAGAAAAGAATCCTTTTACTTTGTCTAATTTTTTATCAACTTTCTTTTAACGAGATCCTAGTATTTGTTGATTTCTAGAAGGATCTCTACGGATTCTCGTAAACTAGCCGATTTTGCAAGACGGATTTCTTTGTCTTCTTGGGGATGAGATGTTCATTCTCGAATAACTGGTCCGCCTGAAGGACATTGTTGTTGCTGGCGATTCCATTCTTCATATGAGGTAAAAGCTGGAGGAGCTGACGGTAGTTTCATGAGACTTAATGTGCGAATGTTGATAACTCCAACGGAAGAAGTTTCAGATTGCGGTTGAGGTATACCCACATTTAAAAGCAATCTCATTATATATTCTCCGAAATAAATTGTTCTCATATTACCGTTGTTGAAGGTGAGAAACTCATCCAATATTCTTCGTAGCCAATTGACTTGAATTCCTCCCCATACCGCATATAATGCTTTGAAATTTTCTAGGTAGATAAGTTCATATGACCCTGTTCTTGGAAGGATACTCCTTATGAAAGCTTTGTGAAGAATTCTTGTTTTTGGTCGAAGGAGAATAGATTTTTGTTCCGTCATATTGTCGCCCATGAACATATGGCTAACTCGATCCCTTTGTCGAATATTACAATCGACATCATCTAGTGGAATACCATGATTGGGAGTTTGAAGTATGTATGCCATTCGATCTAAGGAGAAGAAAAATTGATGCCCACAAACCAAACTCCAAACACAATCATCCCTACTTGATGGAAGTTGGTGAGGAAGATTTAAGTTTGCATAAAAAAGCTTTACCATGAGATGATTGATCTTGTGTGAATTAACATTCAAATCAAGTAGAGATTCCGATCCGATCTACGCAAGAGTTCTTGTAAACCATAAACCACGAAATCGCTGTAGACCATGAATGAACCTTCAATGATCCTTGAGTTTTTCATTTTATGTCATCTTGTTATTGCTACATCATTATATAGCCATTGTACAATTTGGGCATCGTAGGATCGACTGAAGAAGAGCTTTGTCTATGATATTTTGGAGGAGCCATTTGATTGGGTTTTTAGTGAAGAAAATGAGTTTATTTGGGATTTTAGGGTTTGCGGACGAAATAGATTTGGGTTAAACTGAGAATGGTAAAGTGAAAGTTGGGAAAAAAGTAACTAAATAAGGAAGATGGTAGCAGTTTTGAACAGCAAGTCGACTGATAAAAGCATTCAGTCGACTACTATACTGAAATGTACAAAAATTATGAACAGCCAGTCGACTGATCGTGTTAGGTCAGTCGACTGACTGTTTTCCCGAGAGTTTTGAGCACCAGCATTCAGTCGACTAGTTTATAATTTCAGTCGACTGACTGGAGGTAAAAATTGCAGTGAAGTTTTTTTAAAAAAACAAAATGTTATATATAAAAAAACAAATACATAATTGAAATACAAATAATCAGGAACAATAATATAAAAGAAATGATGATTATTTAGGATTTTTTTGGAGAGGATTCTTGTGGTTCAACCTTGGTGTGCTCAACATAAGGTTGCAAAGGAGACCAATAATTTTGGCGTTCCCATGAGTTTGGAGATGCCGGAGGTTGAGGTGGAGTTCGTTCCCATTTATTCCAGTCGGATGAATTTTGCCGATGAGAAGTTGAAGGTTCAACAATGTCATGCTTAGATGTTTATTTAGATGCTCTGATACCAAATGAAAGTATGTAGGACCGTATAATATGGATAAATAGTAATGCAGAGTATAAACAGTAAATAATGCGGAATATAAATGCAGTAAATAAAATGACACCAGAGAGTTTATACTGGTTCGGAGCACCGTCCTACGTCCAGTCCCAGACTAACTTCTGGCTTTAACTAACAATACCCTCACTTAACTCAGAGGAATAGGTAAACAACACATAAGCAGCAAAACAGAAATTTTGCCTCAGCAGCAGAAGAGGACTTTCCCTTGCCTGAGCAGCAGAACAGGACTTTAACAAAGTATAAAAGTAGTTGACTCAATGTGTTCTTGATAACACTGATTTGTCTATTAAGATTACAAACTTCCTAATCAATTCCTCAAGAATATAAAGAGTATGTGAAGATTTGAAAGGAAGAATATTGCTAAGAATCAAAGTATATAAAGTATAACTCAAAGATTCAAAGCAGTGAAGAGTATGAGAGCACTAGAGTAATCACAAGAGAGAATTGAAAGAATTATAATCAGAAATTGGTGATTATGAAGTATGAGATAACTCCTATGTATAGTTTTTAGAGAGATGCAACTCTTAGTGAAGAGTTTCAGCCAAGAGAGACAACTGTTGACGAAGTGCAACTCTTCATGGAAGAAGGTGTCCGTTCATAAATTTGAAAGTTAAAGTCGGTTCAGTCGACTGGTATATTTGATCGGTCGACTGGTGTTTGAAAATTTTAAAAATATTTGTCCGTTTAAAATTATAAGCAGTGTTCACTGTTGTGCATATGCACAGTCAGTCGACTGGCACGAATAGTCAGTCGACTGGCTGTGCATATATTGCACAGTGAACTCTGTTTGTAAAGAAAAAATTGAAAAATTGAAAACTTGAGGATTGATTTTAACATACGTCTAAGACTCAACACATATAATAATTACTTTAAGCATAGGGTTGTAGTCTTGATCCTATGTTGTCTTCTTTTTGTCATGTATGAATGCAAATTCTTCTTTAGCTTCTGAATCATCTTGTCATGAATCAAAACTAGTGATTCAACACTTTATAGGGTAAGCCTGAAAGTATGGTCGCAACTTCATCGATGCAATCAACAAGCAATAGGCAAGCTTTTCCAAATTTGGATAGTTCCTTTTGGCTTTGGTAAATTACTTATTGATATAATGCACTGGCCTCTGAACCTTCAGCACGTCACATACCATTGCTACTCTACGCTTGTGAGCGGACATTGCCAAATAAATGAATATATCCTCTTCGCAAAAAGGCTTAGATAAGGTTGATGGTCTTTCCATATGCCTTAGCAATTCCTCAAAAGCTTCCTGGCATATGTTCATACAGAAAAAAAATTCCTCTCTCCTTCTTTACCACATCGAATAATAATATACATTTATTAGTTGCCTTTGAGATGAACTGACTCAATATGGCAATATCCTGTTTAATCTTTTCATCTCCCTCCTCGTGTTGGGGTAGTTACGTTCCTCAGGGCATTCATTTGCTATGGATGAGCCTCAGTGCTCCTCAAATTCACAATAAATCCTAGGAACTTCCCCAATGCAACCCAAAAAGAACACTTTAATGGATTTAGCTTCATTTTGTACTTTCAAAATCTTTCAAACATCTTTGAGAGGTCTTCCATGTGGTTCGTTCCTACTCATGACTTCATGAGCATATTATTAACGTATACTTCCATCGTCTATCCAATCTGATCCTCAAACATAGAATTCACCAACCTTTGGTAAGTAGCTCCAAAATACTTCAAATTGAACAACATTACTCGTAAACAATATATCCCAAATCCAATATAAATCCTAAACATTCATCAATATCTTATTATAGCCAGAGTAAGCACCCATGAAAGAGTAACTCATGTTCAATGGTCCTGTTTACTAGCCGGTCAATCTTGGATAATGGGAAGCTATCCTTCAGGCATGCTTTATTCAGGTCTTAGTAATCAATAAACATCCACCACTTCTCATTTCCCTTTTTGAGCAATGGGGGGTTCATAACCCATCAAGGTATAAACCATCATGGATGAAGCTGTTAGCCTTCAACTTAACCACTTCCTCCTTCAATGCAGCAGATCGCTCCTAACTCAAACTGCATATCTTCTATTTCATATGTGGATATTTCAAGTTCACATTCAGTGCATGGCATGCTATCTCTGATGACATCCAGCGTATAATTGAATATGTCCAAGCAAATACAACAAATTTGCTTAGAGAAAACTGACCGATTCCGTCCTCAATCATGCGTTGTGTTGAGACCTGATCTTAAGGACCAAAGTTGGATCATCCATATCGATCAGAACATTGACTGTCAGCTTGGTTGGTTCAATCGGCGCTTTCTCCGACTTCTTTATGGGCTCAATAAACTTATAGAATTGGCTAAGGTTCCCGAGCTAGGGCTTTAATTGCTGTGTACTAGCATTCTTAATGCAGAAAGCTTTCTCTGCATTTTTCACATTCTACCCTCGCTTTGCCCCTTTGAGCTCAACAATGTCCAATGAGCACTCTAGTCACCTCAGATCGATTCCACCCCATTCTCCATAGGGAACTTCATTGTCAAGCATCAAGGAGCTAGTGTTATTATCAAATCAGCAAGTGCCGGTCAGCCTAAAAAGGCATTATGGGCCAAATACTCATTCATAATCATGAACTTCTAAACCCGCACAATCTTACAGTCATCATCCCCAACTACATGGACAAATAAATAGTCCTAAGGGGCTCCTCTTCCTCATTGATAAACCTTAAATCCTGGATTTACAAGGCTTAACATCCTTCAAACTTATCCTCATCTGATCGAAAGTTCTCTTGAACAAAATATTCATCGAGCTTCCATAATCCACCTAGACTCGAAAACCATTATCACCATGGGATCAAAGGTTGGCGCAATAACCCCATCATAATCCCTACTCTGAAAAACAATGCCATCCATTATTAACCTTTACTGCTTAGCCAAAGCTTCATCCTCAATAGTGAAAAATCTATCTTGTGGTATGTGCCTTAATGAACTTGCACACCGCTCCATCTCATTCGGGCTTTTCTCCACTGGATGAGGTCCTTCGGTTATTATGTTTATAACAATCCTTCCATCTAGATACCTAGGCCCTTCTCCATTGGGTCCAGCCTGGTTCCCTTAAGCATTCCGCCCTTGGGACCTATCATATTGTCCACTATCCTATGGATCTCTAACATATTGCTCCAATTTCTTTTCCTGTGTTAATTCTCTAATGAAATCTCTAAGGTGCCTGCACTCCTCTATATTATGTTCATGAGTTTCATGGAATAGAAAAAATTTCACAAAAGGCATTTTAGTCATATTCGCCTCTCTGTTGTTAAGCTTTTATACCTTTCGATGCCTTGTATGGCAAGGTATATGTTTTTAAGTATATCGTTCAGAGGCGTGTACTCATTTGACCTTATATTCCTTGAATGCTTTTTGGGATCATTCCATCTATCCATAGCACCCAAATTCCTTTTTCTTTGATTATTAGAATTTTAGGCTGTAACATCCTAAATTTTATCAATTTAAAACTAGTAATTTATTTGAATTTCTGGGATTTAATTTGGAATTAATTTGAAAACTTTCAAGGCAAATAGGATTAGTATTGATTTATAAATATATAAATGGATTATAATTCAAATTTGAATTTGAATTTGAACTTGAATTTAAAATTTAAATAAAAGCCTTAGTAAAATAATTTGGATTTTAAAATAATATATATAGGTAATTTATTTAATGTATAATTGGTTTAAAACATTTACTTTTAAATTATATATTTTTAAATAAAAGAGAAATGTATTTATAAAATAAGGAAAAACAATTTAAACATATATATATATATATATATACACATGTATATCACTTTTCTCATGCAAAGGACACATGTAAGGTTAATAACATATTAATTAACAAGTGTATAAATTTTAATAAATGAATTAACAAGTGTAATTTATGAAGAAAGAAAATTTACAAGTGTCATATTTTGCTTTTATTTTTGAGAAAATTCATAAAGATAGAAAATGAGATTTTGTAAACCATTTCATCTCTTCTTTCTCATTTCTTTTATCATTTTTCAAGACTTAAACAAATCTAAGAAAACAAATTAGAAAATTTATCAAAACAAACTCAACTTTTCAATTCAAAATCTTAAGCCTGGAAATTATCTCCATCCAGTAAATCAAGAAAACAGTTTCAAATTTCAAACAAGCAAGGATTTCAACTTCAACCTCAAGCAAAATTCAAAGCCTCAATTCAACTAAATCATAGGATTTTCAGATTAAACAATCAAGGTCAAAAACCAGAGAGCAACTTTTAGATTTTCAAACTAATTACAGTTCTAGGATTTAAGCTCTCTATTTTCTTTCTTGATCAAGGTGATTAAACAAATTTGTTTTAAAAATCTTTAAATATGTTTAAAACCCTGATGCCTGTAGAAAACTTGAGTTTGAATAAGTAAAAATGGTTTGCATATTGGATTTAATGATATATGTATATATGTATGTGGATATTTCTATGTTCATGTCTGTATTCAGGGTCGTGCTCTATTCTTAAGTCACTGGATGTAGATAACATTCAAAATGATCAATTATTTAATCTCTAATCAGTTTTATGTTATAATGTTTGAACAAAATTTGTTCAAAACAACAAGATTTAAATTTTAAAATATTTAAAACAAGAACTTAAGGCAATATCAATCAGGATTTATTTATTACAGTAAAAAATTAATTTTATCAAAATTTCAAATTGAATAGATTGAATATTCATGTGTATAATCTGAGTCCCCTTTGCAAACTAAGATTTTTAAAGCAAAAATCACGATTTCTAGTTGAGTGTATTGGGAGCAGTTCGAAGATGAACAGAAGATGAGTATTAGACTTTTTCAGGCGATTGACGAACTTTCGGTGGTCGGCGATGGTGGTTCGAGGGAATTTTCTGATGATGTCTAGTTTCCAGTTCGACTGGAGAAGCTCAAATTTGATTTGGTTTTTGTGGTAATGAATCGATGGTCGGAATCGATTCTAGGGTTCATCATCGACGTGTGGAAGGTATCGACGAGGGTCGCGGTGGCATAAATCGTCTTTGCACATGCACGGCGACGTGGGTGTGTCGGTGGTTTGTGATCGTGGTCGATCGAAGATGCCCTCTTGTAAGGAAGGGAATTGCTCGAGCACTCTCTCATGTACGTGAGTGTTATCTTACGAATTTAAAAAAAAAATTAAACTAAAATTTTAAAAATGGAAGAAGATGAGAAACTCGAGTCAGGACTCGAGTCAAGGTCAGGTCGAACCCGAAGCAGAGTTCGAGCATGTTTTAAACAAGTTTTAGATTTAAATTTGAACATAGTTTAAACTATTTTATGATAAATGTTTTTAAACTATTTTGATTAAGAAGTTTTATGATTTGTTAACTTAAATTTGAGAAATGCTTAAGTTATTTTAAAAAACTTAATTTTTAAAAGTAATAAGTATAAATTAAAAAGGATGAAATGTTTCTAAAACATGTATTAATTAAAGTTAGGTAATTAAAGTAAATGATTTATCTTGAAAGTTAATTAAGGTTTTTATGATTAAAGATTAATTTAATGTAAGCATAATTCACTAATTTAATAAGTAAATATAAGGTTTATTATTTTATAAGGGTTAGTTAATTAAATAAGGATTAATTAATTGTTAATTAAGAATTAATTTAGTTAAGAAAATAAGATTTATTAATTGATAATTAGAGGTTAATTAATTACTTAATTAATAAATTAAGTAATTAAGGAGTAATTAATTTTTAATTTATGATTAACTAAATTGTAATTAGAGGTTATTTAATTAATAATTAATGATTATTTAATAAATAATTAAGAATTAATTAATAAATAATTAAGAATTAATTAATAAATAAATAAGGACTAATTAATTTAAAGTAAGAATAATTAATCATCAATTAAGGATGATTAATGGAAATAATTAAGTGATTAATTAATTATAATCACATGAATAATTCATCTTAATTATAGATGATTGATTATTATTGAATGCTTTGCATTGATGAATGTCTCTGATATATGATTGTGATCTATGTGATATGAATTACTTTGTACCGAGCTGTGATATCTGTGATTTGTTTCTGTGTGAATGTGAAAACCCATTGGCCTGTAAAACAACATTTGAATTTCGATGTGACAGAGAGTCGGATTCCAATTGGTTATTCGAAACCCACATCGAACCTTGAAAGTGAATCTTTGTGAATGATATATCCACATGTTTTTAAACTGAGTGCTCACTATTCGGTTTTGCCGAGAGAGGACTTTGTGTCAGATAACCCATTCCAAATAGCGATACGACAAAATGGTAGCATTTGAAGGCGGTGGTGAAGACCGGGTGTCTTCGAGAACGATAGGATAACCTGTCGAATAACTCTACACTGAGTTGCTCCGGTATAGAGATCTCCATATGTGATGGGAAGTCCGATCAAGATTGTGGATACTCGGATTGCAAGGGCTTCTTCCTTTATTGGACAAAGTGCCTTCGGTTCTGTTCGAACTCGGAGCAGACTTGTGTGGTTGTATGTCTGACATTACACTTTGAGATATAAAACTGATCTCTATCAAATACATTTCTGTTTGGTGGAAAAGAATTTATTCTCTTAGCTTAACACCCTTCTCTGAGACGTACGAACTCAGAGGTTATGTAGTTGATAGTTATTAGTGATATACTCCCAATTTGGTAGTGTGGCATGCTGAGTGATGTTGTGTGTTGCTAATCATTTGTTGATCAAAGTGTGGCTTTTGTGTAAAGCGTAGCTTTGTGGACGAGACCTCGTCGGACCTCACACCTCAGAAATGGTCAAAAAAGGAAAGATGTGGCAAGGTTATGAGGGTCGCGCCCTTTAGGGTATGTCTATTTCCTTTTGGAAAAAGGTGATATCATGGTATGGAGCCCAGATATTTAACCTATGTGGTTGCTGCAAATTTATTATTTTATGGTTATTGCTTGTGGTTGAGGGCCCTCGGATAAAGTTCGTAAATGACAGGGGGATGGCATACTTGAGTAGTAGATACCTAGTTACAGAGGTAACCCGGCCTTGTGTTGGCAGAGATCCGGGTAGGTTCTCAGGACGTCCCACCAGAGGCGTACCCATATGGCGTAGGAAGTTCCTTAGTCTGATCATTTGTTGGAAACCCAAAGAAACAATACGAGTCCTTTACGATTGCAATTTGTATAACCTGTCACCTCAGGTGGTAGCTATAGTAGGCATAGTATAATGGTACCTATGCTGGCTAAGATTAATATTATACTTTCGAAATGTTTTTCACACTACGCACTAATGATAATATTAAAAGAGTTTTCTCGTGTCAAGCATGTTTGATTATCATAAGAAGAAATCTCCTCCAATTGTGCAATTGCATTGTGTGCGTGCGGGGTGGTCTTATGGTAGTTTCATTTTCTAAAAGCACAAACGGATTTCTTTTACAAACTGTTTTTGTACAAACAACTGTTTTCGTTTACTCATACCAGTCCCATAACTGACCCGAAGTTTATTGTTCCCTTCCTAAACTATGGGTGCCCATAATTTCCATATGGGTAGACTAGAAGCAGGTTATCCGTGTTTTGGAGCTATCTTGGATTTTGAAGTCTTTGGTTTGGAAGCTATCGAATTTTGGAAAGCTTTTTGGTTTAAAGTCCTTGGGAGCTTTTGGATTTAAGGTGCTTAGATTGGAATCTCGCTATCGCTCTCTGTCTTTTGAAGACTCACTTGAAGTTGTGATAACTCTATTATTCCGCTATAGGGTTATCATTTTGTTGTTGTATCTTATGTGTAGTACTCTAATGTTGGTGATAAATGTTGTAATGAATATTGTATCAGCGTTGTATCTGTGGTGTTGATTAATGAAATCATCTTCCATTCCGCTATTTATTTTCATCTATGTTGTTACAAGCTCCATCCGAACTGAAGTTCAACATTTGAATCTTCGACAGTCGAGTACAAGTGAGGTATTTGATGTCGATTTTCAGTCACTGGATTTCAGGTCATAATAAGTGGTATCAGAGCTAAAGGTTGAGTAAGAACTTTAGCTACGGAGTATAACATATTAGGTGGCTCATTAGAGATAGGGTGAAGTATACCCTAGAATGAGTATAACCCGAGAGACCAAAACCCTAAAATTTCTTGGTCTATTTCTTTTAACTATTGATATTCCCTCAGATATCTCGTCCATGTACCTAAATCAAGTTTTCTTACTATTTACAGATAGTAATAATAAGCAGGCGAAGAGGAAGAGTTAGGGGTCGGGGAAATACCACTACAACTGGTCAAGTCCCCACACAGCAGAAGCAGCTATACCTACTCAACCTCAGCCGAATCTGGCTGATCTATATAAAAGATTCTCGAGACTTGGTGGTAAGCCGTTCACTGGCAAATAATCTATTGTCGAAGCCCAAGCCTGAATCAGATCGTGTGAAAGAATTTTTAAAGGGCTAAAGTTGGAAGACGATCAAATGCGACTGTAGCTTCTTGGCAACTCCAAGAAGAAGCCCTAGCCTTGTGGGAGACGGTTACAGTGGATGAGCCAGAAGATGAATTCACATGGGAACGATTTAAAGAAGTGTTTGAGAAATGCTATATGCCATCTGCTGGTATCTCCCGAATGTACCAGGAATTTATGGACTTGAAGCAGGGAAGTTTATCATTTGAGGAGTACTTAAATAAATTCAACGAATTATCTCGTTTTGGTCCGGAGCTGGTAAACACACCTCTAAAGAAAAATGAAAGATTCATTTGTGGGATGAATAGGAAATTTCACGAAAGAATGACTGCTCATGTTAAAGAATCTTTTTCTGATTTGATCGATATGGTGTATAGATATGCTACCTTGGATATGTAGGAAGCCTCGGAGGAGAAAGGAAAAACGAACAATCCAAATTGGAAAAAAAGAAAGTTCGGAGGCAAGAAACCATATCAAGGTAAGGAGAAGAAGAGCAATCAGGAAAACCTGGCGAGGAATATTACTTGTTTCAATTTTCTAAAAAAGGCCATTATTCAAACAGTTGCAAGAAGCCAAAGAGGGATCAATCTATATAAACAAGACCCAGGAAATGCTATTATTGTCAGAAATCGGGACACGAAGTTAAAGATTGCCTAACAATGAAGCAAGCTCAAGTAGCAAAGGTATACACTGTTAAAGATAAACCTTTAACCTCTAAAGTAGACAAAGGAAAGGAATTTTAGAAGGTAACCTTACTATTTATGATAGAATTGTTAGAGTTTTGTTTGACACGGAAGCTACACGTAGTTTTATCTCTCAGCAAACTATAAATGAATTAAAAACTTGAACTTGAATTTGTCGACGACCCCATTTGCGTAAAGAATCCTGTTGGTGGCCCTGCAAACCTTTGTCTACGATGTAGAGACGTTCCTATCTCGTATTCTTGTTACCAATTCCCTATCGGTCTCTTTGTCCTTGATTTTAATGAATTTGAAATCTTACTCGGAATGGATTGGATAATGAAACGAAACCAAATTAGATTGTAAAAATCGAATGATTTTGTCAAAACCAAATTTGGAGATTTCATTGAGATTTCTTGTGAGGATCCGAGTCCTAAAAGAGATGAGTTGATATATTCCTTAGGATATCCCGAACCTAGTCTAAAGTCCATACCTATTGTCCGAGAATTTTCAGACGTATTCAAAGAAGTAAAATCCTTACCTCCACATAGAGAAATTGAATTTAGAATTGACTTAGTTCCAAATGCTCATCCTGTCGTTCATGCAAGTTGTCGGGTGGAACCCGGGGAAAGAATAGAGTTAGTCAAGCAAACCCGAGATTTGCTAGAGAAAGGACTAATACGTCCTAGTGTCTCTGATTGGCGTTCAGTTGTGGTGTTCGTAGCCAAATCTGACGGATCTTTGAGATTGTGTATGGACTACCGCGATCTCAATAAACTAAATCTCAAGAACAAGTTTCCTTTACCCAGGATCGACGACTTGTTCGATCAACTGCATGGCGCTCATTTCTTTTCAAAAATGGATCTAGCTCAGGGATTCCATCAGTTACGAATTGCCAAAGACTATATTCATTTAACAGCTTTCAAGGGTCTTGACACATTTTACGAATGGTTAGTCATGCCTTTCGGACTAACCAATGCTCTCGCATACTTCGTAGACTTAATAACCCGCGTATTTTGAGAAGTGTTGAACAAATTCGTTCTTGTGTTTATTGACGATATTCTGGTCTATTCCAAAACCGAAGAGGAGCATGCTGAGCATTTGAGGATTGTTTTGGAGATATTAAGGAAAAACATTCTATTTGCCAAATTTTCTAAGTGTCATTTCTGGGTCAAAGAAATTAGATTTCTCGGTCACATTGTTAACAAAAAAGGAATTTCTGTTGACCCGGGCAAGATTTCTGCTGTTCTTGACTGGAGGAAACCCACTACTCCAAAACAAGTTCGAAGTTTTCTGGGTTTAGCAGGTTATTACCAGAAGTTTGTTCAGGATTTTTCTAAGATAGCTAATCCGTAGACCAAGCTAACAATGAAGAATGCCAAGTTTGATTGGACTCCAAAGTGTGATGAAGCGTTCCAGGAGTTGAAAAGGAGATTGACTACCACTTATGTTCTCGCTATTATCAACGAGAATCAAGGCTTATCTGTTTATACAGATGCTTGTGGTGATGGTGTGGGTGCTGTGCTAATGCAGAATGATAGAGTAATTGCCTACGCGAGGAGACAATTACGTCCACACGAGAAAAACCACCCAACCCACGACCTCGAGCTTGTAGCTATTATTTTCGCTTTAAAAATCTAGCGACACTATCTTTTTAGTAAGAATCTCTTTCAGCTTTAAAAATTAACTTAACTTAAGATATATACTTAATAAATCCTCTTTATTTTAGGTGAAAAATTCGAATTATTCACCGGCCACAAATCTCTGAAATATCTCTTCACCTAGAATGATTTAAATCTATGGCAACAACGTTGGTTGGAATTTCTAGCGTCTTATGACCTGGATATTCTGTACACGCCTGGGAAAGCCAGCGTGGTGGCCGATGACATGAGCAAAGAACATGATATTCTTGCTCATCTTGTCATCACCCCTACTCTTCTTAAGAAGATTGCAAAACAGTAGACAGAAGACAAGTTTCTTCGAGAAATGTATAGATGAATTTGTCGTGGTGAAGATATTAGTTTTGAAGTTGATAATAGAGGAGTTATAAGATTAAAAGGCAGAATGTGTGTTCTATACATCCCTGACCTTAAGCGGGAAGTTTTGGACGAGTACCACAATTCCAAACTTTGTATCCATCCAGGAGTTTATAAGATGTATCGAGATATCAAGAGAACTTTCTGGTGGAAAACAATGAAGAGGGATATATCTATATACGTGAGTCGTTGTGCTACTTGTCAACAATTTAAAAGTGGTCAAAAGAAAATGGCCGGTTTACTCCAACCATTGGAGGTACCAAAGTGGAAGTGGGATCGAGTATCTATGGATTTCATCGATGGGTTGCCACATACTCGAAAGGGGAATGAAGCAATTTGGGTTATAGTGGATCGTCTAACTAAAACCGCCCACTTCATCCCACTGCAATCCACCCGGATATCGGCAAGCTTAGCAGAGCTATATATAAAAGAGATTTTCTTCTCCATGGTATACCTAGCAGTATAGTGAGTGATCGTGACCCGGTCTTCACTAGTAGATTTTGGGAGGCTTTTCAAGGCGCATTGGGAACCAAACTGAACTTCGGCACTGCTTATCACCCGTAGTCTGATGGGCAGACTGAGAGTATTAATCAATCATAGAAGACCTATCGCATGCATGTATACATGATTTTGGTGGTTCTTGGGGGGACCATTTACATCTGGTTGAATTCTCATATAACAATAGCTATCAGGCTGGTATCGAAATGGCTCCTTTTGAAACTTTATATGGTCGTCCGTGTCGATCACCTACATGCTGGATCGAGTCGGGTGATAGACTCGTCCTTGGACCAGATATGATTAAGGAAGCCATAGAAAAGTTAATTTCATACGAAAGAAATTGAAAATGGCTCAAAGTCGTCAGAAGTGTTATGTTGATCGCAGAAGAAGAGAGTTGGAATTCCAGGTTGGAGACTCCATTTTCCTCAAAGTTTCTCCAATGCATGGTGTATTGAGGTTTGGAAAAACTGGTAAGCTGGCACCGCGATATATTGGTCCTTTTCCTATGCTAGAAAGGATCGGTCCTCTGGCATATCGAGTGAAGCAGCCCAGCTGGTTATCTGGCGTACACGATGTGTTCCACGTTTCACATCTTCGGAAATATGTGCACGATGCAGATAGTATCATTGAAGAAGCTGCTCAGCAGGATTTGGAGATCACACCAAATCTGGCAGTAAAAAGAAAACCGATAAAGATAATTGATCGTGATGAAAAGCAATTGAGGAACAAAGTTATGAAATTAGTAAAAGTGCATTAGAGTGGTGATCCAAACGACTGCACTTGGGAAACAGAGAACGGTATGTAGAAGTCCTATTCCAATTGCAAAGTGGATATTCCGGCTTGATTGGTAAGCCATTTTTCTATCTTTTTCTCTGTTCTTATATTCTTTATTTGTCTTTCTCTCTCTTTCAAATTTCGAGGATGAAATTTTCTTAAGGGGGAATATGTAACATCCCAAATTTTATCAATTTGAAATTAGTAATTTATTTGAATTTCTAGGATTTAATTTGGAACTAATTTGAAATTTTTCAATGCAAATAGGATTAGTATTGATTTATACATATATAAATGGATTATAATTCAAATTTGAATTTGAATTTGAACTTGAATTTAAAATTTAAATAAAAGTCTTAGTAAAATAATTTGGATTTTAAATAATCTATATTGGCAATTTATCTAATGTATAATTGGTTTAAAAAAATTTCTTTTAAATTATATATTTTTAAATAAAAGAGAAATGTATTTATAAAATAAGGAAAAACAATTTAAAAGTATATATATATACATATATGTATGTATCATTTTTCTCATGCAAAGGACACATGTAAGGTTAGTAACATATTAATTAACAAGTTTATAAATTTTAGTAAATGAATTAACAAGTGTAATTCATGAAGAAAGAAAATTTACATGTGTCATATTTTGTTTTTATTCTTGAGAAAATTCATAAAGATAGAAAATGAGATTTTATAAACCATTTCATCTCTTCTTTCTCATTTCTTTTATCACTTTTAAGACTTAAACAAATCTGAGAAAACAAATTAGAAAATTTATCGAAACAAACTCAATTTTTTCAATTCAACATCTTAAGCCTGGAAATTATCTCCATCCAGTAAATCAAGGAAAAAGTTTCAAATTTCAAACAAGCAAGGATTTCAACTTCAACCTCTTCAAAGCCTCAATCAACTAAATCAGAGGATTTTCAGACTAAATAATCAGGGTCAAAAACCAGAGAGCAACTTTCAGATTTTCAACTTAATAACAGTTCCAAGATTTAAGCTCTCTAATTTCTTTCTTGATCAAGGTGAGTAAACAAATTTGTTTCAAAAAGCATTAAATATGTTTAATACCCAGATGCCTGCAGAAAATTTGAGTTTGAATAAGTAAAAATGGTTTGCATGTTGGATTTAAAGATATATGTATATATGTTCGTGGATATCTCTGTGTGAATGTCTGTATTCAGGGTTGTGCTCTATTCTTAAGTCACTAGATGCAGATAACATTCAAAATGATCAATTGTTTAATCTTTGATCGGTTTTATGTTAGAATGTTTGAACAAAATTTGTTCCAAACAATAAGGTTTAAATTTTAAAAATTTTAAAACAAGAATTTAAGACAATATCAATCAGGATTTATTTATTACAATAAAAAATTTGATTTTATCAAAATTTCAAATTGAATAGATTGAAGATTCATGTGTATAATCTGAATCCCCTTTGCAAACTAAGATTTTTGAAACAAAAATCATGATTTCTAGTTGAGTGTTTTAGAAGCAGGTCAAAGATGAACAGAAGATGATTTTTAGGCTTTTTCAGGCGATCGACGAACTTTTAGTGGTCGGCGACGGTGGCTTGAGGGAATTTTCTGATCATGTCTGGTTTCAGTTCGACTGGAGAAGCTCAGATTTGATTTGGTTTTTGTGGTAATGAATCGATGGTTGGAATCAACTCTAGGGTTCATCGTCGACATGTGGAAGGTATCGACGAGGATCGCGGCGGTGTGAATCGTCAGTGCACGTGCATGACGACGTGGGTGTGTCAGTGGTTTGTGATTGTTGTTGACTTGAAGATGCCCTCCGGTAAGGAAGGGAATTGCTCGAGCACTTTCTCGTGTACGTGAGTGTTATTTACCAGTTTTAAAATAAAAATTAAACTAAAATTTTAAAAATGGAAGAAGATGAGAAACTCGAGTCAGGACTCGAGTCAAGGTCAGGTCGAGCCCGAAGCAGAGCTTGAGCATGTTTTAAACAAGTTTTAGATTTAAATTTGAACCTAGTTTAGATGGTAAATGTTTTTAAACTATTTTGATTAAAGAAGTTTTATGATTTGTTAACTTAAATTTGAGAAATGCTTAAGTTATTTTAAAAAATTAATTTTTAAAAGTAATTAATTATACATTAAAAAGGATGAAATGTTTTTAAAACATGTATTAATTAAAGTTAGGTAATTAAAGTAAATGATTTACCTTGAAAGTTAATTAAGGTTTTGATGATTAAAGATAAATTTAATTAAGTATAATTCACTAATTTAATAAGTAAATATAACGTTTAATATTTTATAAGGGTTTAGTTAATTAAATAAGGATTAATTAATTGTTAATTAAGAATTAATTTAATTAAGAAAATAAGATTTATTAATTGATAATTAGAGGTTAATTACTTAATTAATAAATTAAGTAATTAAGGAGTAATCAAAATTTAATTTATGATTAATTAAATTGTAATTAGAGGTTAATTAATTAATAATTAATAATTAAGGATTAATTAATTTATAATTAAGGATTAATTAATTTATAATTAAGAATAAATTATTAAATAATTAAGAATTAATTAATAAATAATTAAGAATTATTTAATAAATAAATAAATAAGAATTAATTAATAATTAATTAAGAATTAATTAATTAATACACAAGAATTAATTAATAAATAAATAATAATTGTTAATAAATATTTAAGAATTAATTAATAAATAATTAAGGATTAATTAATTTAACATTAAGAGTAATTAATCATCAATTAAGGATGATTAATGAAAATAATTATGTGATTTATTAATTATAATCACACGAATATTTCATCGTAATTATAAATGATTGATTATTGTTTAATGCTTTGCATTGATGAATGTCTTTGAAGTGTGATTGTGATCTATGTGATATGAATTACTTTGTGCTGAGCTGTGATATCTGTGATTCGTTTCTGTATGAATGTGAAAACCCATTGGCCTGTAAAACGACATTTGAATTTCGATGCGACAGGGAGTCAGATTCCAATTGGTTATCCGAAACCCACATCGAACCCTGAAAGTGAATCTTTGTGAATGATATATCCACGTGTTTTTCAATTGAGTGCTCACTATTCAGTTTGGCCAAGAGAGGACTTTGTGTCATATAACCCATTCTGAATAGTGATACGACGAAATAGATAGCATTTGAAGATGGTGGTGAAGACCGGGTGTCTTCGAGAACGATAGGATAACCTGTCGAATGACTCTGCACTGAGTTGCTCCGGTATAGAGATCTCCATATATGATGGGGAGTCCGATCGGGATTGTGGATACTCAGATTGCAAGGGCTTCTTCCTTTATTGGACGAAGTGCCTTCGAATCTGTTCGAACTCGGAACAAACTTGTATGGTTGTGTGTCTGACATTACACTTTGAGATATAAAGCTAATCTCTATCAAATACATTTCTGTTTGGTGGCAGAGAATTTATGATCTTAGCTTAACACCCTTCTCTAAGACGTACGAGCTTAGATGTTATGTAGTTGATAGTTATCGGTGACATACTCCCAAATTGGTAGTGTGGCATGCTGAGTGCTGTTGTGTGTTGCTGATCATTTGTTGATCAAAGCATGGCTTTTGTGAAAAATGTAGCTTTATGGAAGAGACCTCATCGGACCTCACTTCCCGGAAATGGTCAAAACAGGAAATATGCAGCAAGGTTATGAGGATCGCGCCCTTTAGGGTATGTCTATTTCCTTCTGGAAAAAGGTGATATCATGGTATGGATCCCAGATATTTAACCTATGTAGTTGCTGCAAATTTATTACTTTGTGATTGTTGCTTGTGGTTGAGTGCCCTCGGATAAAGGTCGCAAACGACCAGTGGATGGCATACTCGAGTAGTAGTTACCTAGTTACAAAGGTAACCCGGCCTTGTGTTGGCAGAGATCCGGGTGGGTTCTCAGGACGTCCCTCCGGAGGCGTACCCATGTGGCATAGGTTGTTCCTTTGCTTGACCATTTGTTGGAAACCCAAAGAAACAATGCGAGCCCTTAACGATTGCAATTTGTATAACCTGTCACCTCAGGTGGTAGCTATAGTAGGCATAGTATAATGATACCTATGCTGGCTAAGATTAATATTATACTTTCGAACTATTTTTCATACTATGCACTAATAATAATATCAAAAGAGTTTGCTCGTATCAAGCATGTTTGACTATCACATAAAAGAAATCTCCTCCAATTGTGCGAATGCGGGGAGGTCATATGGTAGTTTCATTTTCTAAAAGCATAAACGGATTTCTTTTATAAACTGTTTTGTACAAACAACTATTTTCATCTACTCATACTAGTCCAATAACTGACCCGGAGTTTATTGTTCCCTTCCTAAAATCTGGATGCCCATAATTTCCACATGGACAACCTAGAAACAGGTTATCCGTGTTTTGGAGCTAGCTTGGATTTTGAAGTCTTTTGGTGTAGAAGATATCAATTTTGGAAAGCTTTTTGGTTTGAAGTCCTTGGGAGTTTTTGGATTTAAGGTGCTTAGGTTGGAATCTCGCGGTCGCTCTCTTTCCTTTGAAGAATCTCTTGAAGTTGTGATAACTCTGTTATTCCGCTATAGAGTTATCATTTTGTTGTTTTATCTTATGTGTAGTACTCTGATGTTGGTAATAAATGTTGTAATGAATATTGAATCAGTGTCGTATCTGTGGTGTTGATTAATGAAATCGTCTTTTGTTCCACTATTTATTTTCATCTAATGTTGTTATAAGCTCCGTCCGAACTGAAGTTCAACATTTGAATCTTCGACAGTCGAATACAAATGAGGTATTTGATGTCGATTTTCAATTGTTGGATTTCGGGTCGTGACACAGACATTCATCACTACATTACTGGAACTCTTAGCATACTGTTTGATAGCTACATTACTTTGAATTACTTTCTCCAACTACCCACCACCAATCTTCCCAGCAACCTAGCTTGCTTCTTCCTAATGTAGAATTTTTCCTTTCAGTGTAACTCCTCCATAGTCGTCGGCTGCTTCATCCTCAGCTACTTTCCAAAATCCATGTCTAGGTATATCCTCCAGACCAAGGCCATCATCACCATATCTTCATTGAAATCATTTACTTCAGTAACTACAATATTGAATCGGTGTTGAAGGTTCGGTAACTGCAATATTTACTTCAGTAACTGAAATATTGAGCCTTCCTTCGGGCCACCGAACCAAGGCTCGATAAGGACATCACATCCTTAAGCTGGGTAGTAGCTTAAGCTACTCTAATAACTTCGTAGCTAACTTATCGAAAGTCGACATGGATTTCGACGCAATCAATGTAAACCACATTGATGCAACCCTGTCTAAAAAAATAAGGAAACGCTCGCATTGAACTGCATCTGTTACTCTGGCACCATTTACGTGCCACTTGTACTTGAACAAATGTTGCCTAGGGAAAATAGTCTTGTTATGCAATGACATCAAAGGCATTGTTAAATTTCTAGGACACTCTTCCATTACAATGTTCTCCGTGACTGGAGTTCTACTAGGTGCAGATCCCCAATCTTCATTCTTTCTCCATTTATTTTACTCCAGCAACTACTTTATTAGACTGTAATATGATCTGCATTATCTTGGTAATACAAAGGATGACTATATAGCGTTGCATCGAGTGTTTGACTCTGCAAATGATCTTAATTTGCTCATTGACACCTAGGTTCTCTACTCTCTGAGAGAACCACTCCTTTGGTTCTTCTTTGATGTCTGGTTGGTTTCGTAGCAACTATTGTACACCAACATCCTGACCTTCAACATCCACTCCATCCTCATTGCCAGTACCCTGCTAGTCGTCCTCAAAATTAAACAAGTTGATGGCCTCAGGTCCCTGCCCATCCAAGGTCCTCAAATTCAAGTCGGTATCGGCATGATTTTGATCGGTACCGATTTGAATTCCCTTAGCTGGGGTCCATCCAGTTCCTCCAACGTTCCTCTATGTTGCTCCAGTAGTTTGTTCCTACTATTTTTTGCTTTTGATTCCTTATGTTCTAACTAGAAGCGGATGAGTTCTCCTCTTCAGATCCATCGGGTGATCCTTCTCTCCTACTCCTCGTGATCTATTGAGACTGCTAGGTCAACAAGACTATGCTAGCATCCATCTTATTAAGGAGAGCCTTCTAACTATCTACTATCTTTTGATTCAAGTCAACCATCATCTTGTCGAATTCCACACTTTTGACCATTTCCTAAGGGGCAGATAGTCCTGATAACGTTGTTATCGGTTAGTTAGTCACCTCATCATAGTGAGAAGCCCTTTCATCTCCACCACCGATTGCTCCAGTCCTATAAACTTCCTTATTGGTACCATTACTTTCTATATGAAATTTCTTCAAATTGTTTTTAAAAAAACCTTTTGGATTTAACTCCTAGATGCTCTAGTCCATAATAAATAGCTATATCTACGCCTAAGAAGCTCTTTCTTAGTGAAATCACCAAAAATGTTGGACTAAAAAGTGGCACAACACCCTCAAATCTGAATTTAAATAAGGAGATCTAGCTATAAACAATAATACAAAAGAGGAAATGTGAAAAAAATTCCTTTTAAGTTGCCATATGCTTGTAATTTATAGACTAACTGTCCAACAAAATAACTGGATCTCGAATACCAATTCTAACTCCAGATTCGACAATTTCGGATGGGAGGAAAATGTGCCCTGATCAACAAAATCATCTCGGTAATGGTCGAAAGTGAGTAGTACCGACCTGAATTATTGATTGCAAACTGTGTTGTTTTCTTCTATTTGGTCTTCTAACTTCGATCCATCAATCTCCAAGCACTTTTACCCTAGAAATCATGTTGTTACCGACACATTTTGAAACGTCTAGTACTTGTCCTTTTCCTCAAAGCTCTCTAGAGTTGTTCACCAATTCCTTCAAATAAGGGCCCTAAGGCAATCACCTTAGACAACCATCCACAACTCATAGCTACAAAGTCCACTGGAACGCACGAAAACATGTCGGTACTGACCTAAAAGGTGGTCGGTACTAACCTCTCATTTACCCATATTTTGTTCTCTAATTCTCAAAACCTTTTCCATTGTTTTACTGAGCATTTCTTCAAGTCCCTAGATCACTTCATCTTCATCCTGACATCCAGATTCATTCATGAGTCACTTAATCTAAAAGTTGAATAATATATAGATAGTAAATAAATGTAATTATATGTTAAAGTTAAGGGGGTATGACATACAGGTAATTATGTAATTTCTGACATATCCTATTCTTGAAACCAATTTCGTTCAAAAAAGTATGCATTTATTTTTTATTTTCTATTATATATAATGTTATATTATGGTATAAATAAATGATTAAGTAGTCGTTTGGTAAATAAAAATTCCTTAAATAAAGTATTATTGGATTACAGTTACAAATGTTGTACTCATGAGTGTTGAATTGTAAGATAAAGTACTTTATTTTAAATAATCCTAGTCATAATGTCTCAAGAAAATGATATTGATACATCAGTTGAGACCAAGGTACATAACGCCTTTCAAATGCTGGGCTATATAACTCATTGATGTTGGAGGAATAATGGGGCTGCATACTGTAGTTATCAGATGACTATAAAATGAATCGACTGGGAGTTTTCTATTGGCTGATAATAACTAAGGTCATATAGGAAATCTCTATATAATGATGTTACGTGGTTCTTTCAGTTGAAAATACTACAGAACTTCAACATGAACATTTCACTTTGATTATAATTAAATCATGGCATGATAACAATTCTAATGACTATAGTTAGGTTTGATTTGAAGCATAGAAGTGAAACATCATTCAATAGAGAAGTTATCTCCTCCATTATGAGAGGTTAGTATTATAGCCAACCGTGGGCCAACTCAAAGTCAAATGTCTTTGATGGGGCATGTCTGTTAATAATAAATGTTGTTATTAGACCAAAAACTTTGAAAATGGACTAGATAGTTATATATTGATATTGTTAGAGTTCTGATCATGACTTAGCTCCATGTATCAAAAGTGATACATTGGCGATGAAGAGAGCATGCGTATATATCACTATTTAAAGGTTCTACTTAAATCAATATAAAGTATGATTTTACCAAACATTTGTAAGCGACGAATTTGGCCAAATTGTCACACAATCGGTTAAAGTGACATTTGGATGTTAATATTCTAATAATTTAACATTGAACGCTGATAGAATTCACTAAGTGAGTCCTACTACCAAATCTGCATAATCTTTGAAAATATCACTCAAGTTGATTAATTTTTAAAGTGTTATATATTATTTAATATATAAGATATACTATTTATGAGTGCTTCTAGTACTTGGGGGTGCCAATAGTAATTCTGATAGCTCGTAGATTTTTTTTGAATGCCTGTAGTAATTATTTGGGTATGTTCCTATGCGTTATACATGCACATATTAATAAATGATAATAAAACACATTTAAATTGGTTTGAATATGAAAAAAAAATAACAAATAAAGGGGAAGAAAGGGGTTGGCCAAATTAGGGGAATGAAAGGGTTTCTTTTGCTCTAAATATCGTTGAGTGTCACAAGTGGTGGATGAATCTTTTAATGACATTATTATAAATAGCATCTCAAAATCCTTTGTTTTGTTGCTTAATGAAAATTAATAAAAAAAAACCTAACCTCCACATGATACACCCGGTCACCTAGTTGCTTCATTCTAGAAATATAAAAATCTTCTCTCTTTCAATGGTGATAGTTGTTTGTTCCTAAAACCAAGAAGGTGGAATTAGATTCTTAGATGACATACATAGATCAAGGTACGATAAGCGATAGGATCACAAAGGTAATTTTATATTTTCACAGGTTCATGTATGTTATGCCTAACTCCTTGTATATGAAGACATAGCCATACATATAATTTGTTTGATAATTATAGAATTAATAAATAACTAATTTGAATCTTATATGCAGATCAGCATGTTTTAACTTATCAATCATTTGACTTAAATGATGTTGATTTTCAGCCTATGATAAAATTAATAATGTGAAAACTGTTTTATATGAAATATTACATAATATTATTATATATATATTTATAATTTAAAATATAAAATATTTATTTCACCTGGTTAACCTAAATTTGAATTAAAATATTTTTAAACCTTTAAATTTTGAATCTAAATAAACTTCTTCTTAGTTAGTCGACCTAATTAAATATTTTACAACAAACTTGAATATACACATATACAGGATATTATAATTTATTTAATTATGGCAATACATTATATATGTTTGTGTGTGCATGCATGTGTGTGTATACCTTTCCACATTTTATAACATACACCAGCCATGTTATTGTTGTATCATGTTAGCATGTTGTATATATCACATTTTGTAATATATATACTTGTCATGTTATCGTTATATTATATTACCATGTCATATATATATATATATATACACACACTACATTTGCAATATACACCTTATATATGACAAACACAAACACATTATTGGATGAGCAACTCGTTATGACTAGTAATTGTGTAAGTTTCACATGTGGAATGTAAAAGGTCTAAATTTATGTACATGTATAACATAACCACAATTAAATTGAAATAAAACATTGTATTAAAATGGAGACCAGATCTGAATGCTAACTTGTTATTTATATAGGCCCATTGAGATCCATTAGAGAGTTTTTTAAATTTACCCCTTTTTATCCACCACCAAATGGAACTTGACCAAAAATAGAAATATATGAACAGTGAACCAATTCTTAACAAAATATGTATATGTATACATGTAACGACCTGACTTTTCGACCCTAAAGTGTCGAAAAGATAGAAAATTAGGGTAAAATAAAAAAGAATAGAAAATGAAAGAGAGAATACAACATCGAAAATTACAGCGGAATGATAATATGTGTGTGTGTGTATATACAAAGAACAGTACCTAGGATTACTCTAAATATAGAAATTTCAAAGTTACAAAACCTAAGTACTATCATTAGCTTGGACGGTTATAACTGCATGCCTTCACAATGTTGATGTATACACAATATAGTACAAAGCATAAGGAATAGATAGATACTAAAACCTGTTATACTTAGCTTAGTTGAAAGAGTATGCATGAAATTCAGGAAAAACAAAAACCAAGCATCAGACATAAGTCTAGCATGAGAAATCTCAAGATACATGCAACTTGTAACGGTAACTATTGAGACTGTACAATTGCCATAACGGTTTTCCCCTCAAAGAAACCAACCATTCATTAATTTAATAGAGTGATATAATAAATAATGTCTAGAGTATATAATATAATCATATCAAATAGCTATGATCACTATGCCAAATGATGCATCAGACGACAGATATACCTCGTTTACGAAAGCATATCTATTTGTCATTAAATCTGGTACTGTCGCATTACACATCAAACCCGGATATGCCTTGTTGTCTAATATGCACTAACACAACAAAAAAAAGTTGTTTGTTTTCTGATGTTATTATACCAATCCCCAAATTGCCTATTAGACAACATATAAATATTGACTAATATGAATACCAATTACACATATATATTGTTCATAGATATTATCCGGGTTTTGAATTCAGCAGAAACCAATAGAATATAGAACAACCTTGTGTAGATAGGATGGTTTAGGACTTAACCAAAAAAGTTAGGACAAGGGATCGACAAAGGCCAAGCTATACGACCAAAACAAAGACTGGGATCAATGAAGCCGAGAGGTCAGCATTCCTTTAGTCCAATCAACAGTTGAACGTAAACAGCCAATGAATTGCCATCAAAATATAACAACAACGATAAATGGGTATGGAAACATCTCTGATTCTAGACTCCAAAAAAATCCTAAGTGGATGGATCATCAGTGACCCATGCCTCTCCTCAAGCCTTCGAACAAAACAACTAAGGAACACTACAAAGAGGCCAAGACGTTGGCTCGTAAAACGAGCCAAGTCTATGGGTCGCCGATGACCCATAGACCATGGATTGTCGATGATCCATGGATCTAACTAGTTTTGCGAGCCAAAAACTCCTTAGGTTATCCACTACTTACCTGCGAGCTGATGAGGACATGGCCTGGTCCAGAAGGTCTACGCTCCATATAAATACCATTCAACTTGCAACATAAGAAGGATCTTCTTCTCTGGACTGGTTGCCGAAGCTCTGCTGGAATTATTCTTCACTCTCTGCCTCCCTCGTAATAATCTCCAAAGGAATACACTATGATTCTTCAGTGGATTCCAACTCTGGAAATTCAATCTAGCTAGGGAATAACCAAAGCCTTGTAATGAAACATCTCTTGTAATAGCAATCAGTCTGTAATAATACTATAAAGTGGACCTAGGCATCATTAACAGCCGTTATAAAAATTCTCTGTCTACTTTCTTTTACTATTCTTTCTTTATACCTATGATCTGTGATATTGCTCTGCCAGGACAACATTGGTTCAAATCCAAACCGGGGTGTTGGTCCATTTTTCGGGTCAACATTTTGATGCTTTCATTGAGAACCCAACTCGGGATCCGGATCTAGCTATCTACTTTGGACCCTATAGGTCCAGAAGTTAGATCCCCGACCTTTTCTTGAAGAGCTCGTTGTTTACGGATCAATGGCTCTTAGTAGAAGAAGAACTACCTCTGGAAGATCCATGGGGGCAGTAATAGCTGGAGAAGGTGCTAGTCTTCAACAAGATGAAGTTAATAGTGCTAACATAGCAAACCAGGCACCAGCATCCTCGAGTCAGCAAGAAATTGTCATCAGGGATGAGCTGAATAAGATGACTGAGGGGATTAACCAGAAAATGGAAAATAGTCACTCAACACTATGTTGGCCCTACAATCAAACCCAGCTCCAAGGACTATGCCTAAACCAATGACTGATGTAGAACAAGAGAATTCCTCCGTTTTTGGCCTGCATAGAAGGAACGGAAAGCAGCCACAAATAAGGGTAATGGTAGGATGCAACGTGGAGGTGTATGAGAATACTCCACCCGGCGCAAGACAACCGATCTTGAATTTGAACCAAGGGGCCATAACCCAGCAGGAAGATATAGCTATCAATCTCTCTAATTCTGAAGATGGAGAACAAGGCAATTAGATGGAAGAGAACGTCACGACGTTTGAAGATGCCAGAAACATCAAAACAGCCCTAGTCAGACCAGGAGTAAGCCAATGGGGTCCAAGAGGAGTGGCCCTCCCAAAGAATGAGGGCCTAGGCTTCAACCCACACGTCAAGACCGTTTGCAGGACCAAACACTTAATGCAGTGACTGATTGCCGCCCTCAGGATTACCAGACATCAAAGGCATACATAACAGACATGGTCAAACGACTGATGGATGAGAGTAAAAACCGAAAGGATAATGAATGGGGATCTACCTTGAGTTGGACTCCTTTTACTGACGAAATCTTGAATGAAAGATACTCGAACAAATTCACTATGCCAACTATCCCCTCCTATGATGGAATGAAGGATCCAAAACCCCTTTCGTACAAGTACAGCTGCTATGTGGATGCAGCCAATGCTCTAGAGGTCGTTCGCTGCCGATGTTTCCCTATTTTTCTAGAAGGAGTCGCATCTATGTGGTTCACCAAACTCCCTCCAAGATCTATTTCTACTTTTGACCAACTTGAGATGAAATTCCTTGACCAGTTTAAGCTTCACACCCACAACCGAAGGATGTCATGTCCCTATCTGAATTAGTCCAAGGGCGCAACGAGTCATCAAAATCATTCATGAGCAGGTTTAACACTGTGGTGATAAAAATAAGCAACCCCAATGAGGACATGGTAATTATGGTGTTAGTTCGCACTATTCACCAAGAAACAGAGTTTGGGAAATGGATTAAGATAAAGCAAGCTACCAACAGGAAAGATTTCAATCATAAAGCAAGCCAGTACTTGATATTGGAGGAAGCACAAGAGCTGGAAAGAGAGTCTACTGGCACACAACAGATGAGTGCTGGATAGAATGATGCGGTGGCAAATTAAAACACGTGCGATCCTGGAAGTACTCAAGGATTCATTGAAAAGAGCAGGAATCAGAAGAGAAGAAACTTGAACTCCGACAAAAGAAATAATATTGGAACCAACAAAAGATTTAAAGGTTTTACACAATAAGACTATACCCCCTCCCCCCGGAATGACACTCCGAAAAATATTTATCTCGCAACACAAGAAAATGAAGAGTGTAAGAAACCTCTTAGAAAGGAGGCAACGGAACAACAAAAGTGTTCCGAAAAATTCTACTGCTTCCATAAGACGAACGAGCACAATACAAACGAATGCTGCCACCTTAAGAACCTCATGAAGGATTAATCCGAGACGACAAACTTCAACAATATGTAAAAACGCCACAAAAATCCAATCAACCTATGGTTCCTCAACCCCCTAGAGAGCAAATAAAGCAAGCTTGAACTAGCGAAGAAGGGTCAAAACGAACTGACCAGAGGCTTATTATCGGAACAATATCTGGGGAACCATATCCTGTGCAAAGAAGTTGAGGAGAGATGGAGCGATATGCGAGTTCATTAATGCATGCCCCAAAGGAATCGTGTTTAGAAAAAGATGATGAAACTCTGGCCAAGCAGCAAAAGGTTTTGAGTGATGACATAGTGTTCCACAATCAGGACACCGAAGGGATTGAAGCTCCAACTCTTGACCCAATTGTGGTGATAGTATAAATCGATCCCACCGTAGTCCGATGAGTGCTGGTTGATAGTGGCAGTTCAGTAAACATACTTTTCAAACATACTTTTGACCAAATGAAGATTAGCATGAAAAGCATGTCCGTGTGCTGGACTAAGATTCAGGAGTTTACTGGAGAACCCAAGCAACCGATGGGAACAATCGACCTACCTATGGAGCTTGGAGAGGGTGAGCGACGAGTCACCCTCATTCAGACTTTTGTGATCGTGGATAAAATGTCGGCATACAACGCATTCTTAGGACGGCCCGCATTAGCTGATTTCAGAATTGCATTGACCCAATGGTGCCATACAATGAAGTTCCCTACTGAGCATAGAGTTGGAATTGTAAAGGGAGACCAAAGCGTCGTCCGGGAATGCTACATCATAGAATTGCGTGAATCAAAAAGAAAGGAAAGGATGTGAGAAAGACACTCCACATCCATGAACCCTACGAATAGAAACTACAGAACCGCCCCTGGCTTAGGGAACACAGCCGGTTCAAGAAGGCTTTGGACACTAGGAAGAAGAGCTCAGGGGAGGATCGAGCTGCATCGGTAGAACTGACAATGTCTGCCCTAATCTATATGGATGACTGAACGCGGGTCCAGAAGATTGGGTCGCATCTTGGAAACAAGATGCGGTCAGAACTAACCAAGTTCGTCCGCACCAATTTGGACATATTTGCTTGGAAACACTCCGATATGTGTGGGTATCACCCGAGATTGCCTGTTATTCCCTTAATATTGACCCTAAGTTCACACCCCCAGGTAAGCAAAAAAGGCACAAGTTGGGCCCTAAACGGTCCAAGGCATTGAGAGAAGAAGTAAATAGAATGATGGCTAACAGCTTCATTCGAGATGTAGCCTAACCCAAATGGGTATCGAACCTGGTCTTAGTAAAGAAGTACAATGGAAAAAGGTGAACCTGTGTTTATTTCTCGAACCTCAACAAAGCCTATCCAAAGAATAGCTTCCCGCTCACTAGAATGGATGGAACAACCGGACATGAGCTCCTATCATTTATGGATGCGTACTCGGGCTATGACCAGATCCTGATGCATGAACCAGACCAAGAGAACACCAGCTTCATCACCGGTTTAGGACTGTACTGCTATAGTGTAATTTCATTCGGCTTGAGAAATGCAGAGGCAACGTACCAAAGGCTAGTGAATATTATGTTCAAATGCCAGATTGGGAAGACTATGGAAGTTTTCATAGTCGATATGTTAGTCAACTTCTGAGTAGTTGTAACTATCTAGACAATCTGCTGAAATGTTCGAAGTACTCCACAAATACAGATTGAAACTTGACCTGCTTAAATGTCACTTCGGAGTAGCCTTTGGTTAATTCCTGAGATTCACAGTAAGTGCCTAGGGCATCGAAGTGAATCTAGAGCAAATAACAGCATTACACGAAGTCTGAGCCCCTAAAAATAAGAAGGAACTTCAAAGCTTGAATGGAAAAGTTGCAGCACTGAGTCGATTCATCTCAAAAGCTACAGAAAAGTGTATACCATTCTTTAATGCGCTAAAGAAGGGAAAGAAAAACTTTGAATGGAGTGAAGCTTGCCAAACAGCTTTCAAGGAATTGCTACGACACATGGAAGGTCCCCCGATCATATCGAAACAGTCGATGGAGAAGACTAATTCATTTATTTGGCAGTTTCCCCGCACGCACTAAGCATCGCTCTTATGTGTGAAGAAGCAAGAAACCAGCAACCGATGTTCTACATTAGCAAACGATTCACGGAGCTGAGAAGAATTACCCAAAACTGGAGAAGCTAGCATATTTCCTTCTGATTGTATCCTGGAAGTTATGACCATACTTCTAGGCTCGTTCGATTAATGTATTGACTGATCAGCCCTTGAATAAAGCTTTTACCAGCCAGAAATTCTGGACGACTACTCAAGTGGAATATGGAGTTGAGCCAGTGCGATATCACATACCATCAAGATAAGCAATCAATGGGCAAGCTTGGTCGATTTCATTGCAGAATTTACCGTAAGGGACGATGAGGTGGAAGTTCAGTCAGAAACAGGCATGCAATGGAGGCTCTTCAGAGATGGTGCATCAAACAACTTCTATTTCGGGAGCAAGGTAGTGCTTGAAATCCCTGAGGGGCGAGCCATTAGCAATGCTTTGCGTTTCGAATTCCCAACAACAAATAACAAAGCAGAATATGAAGCTTTGATCGCTGAACTAAAGCTTGTGAAGGAACTCAAGATAAAATCTATTCACATGTATAGCGATTCCCAGCTGATCGTCTATCAAGTGAAAGGGGAGTGCCAAGCGCGTGGAGAAAACCTCGCCCCATACCTATCCAAGGTAAAAAAGTTGTTAAGTGATATCGAGCACTACACCATAACTCACATCCCATAGGAGCAAAAAAACCAAGGCAGAGTGTTTGGCCAAGCTGGCAGGCTCCGAAGAAGCCCAATCCTGGATTGGTTTCAGTTGAAACGCTAACTAACCCAAGCATAGACTAAATGGACGTGGGCTGGATTCTAGAGATCACTATCGAGCCAGATACATGGATAACGCCGATAAAGGACTATCTACTTGCAGGAACCCCACCAAATGACCGAAATCAATGGAAGAAGCTCCTCTGCAAGGCGCCATGGTTCATGATAAAGGATAGGATACTCTGTCGAAGGGGGTTCTCGACCCCTCTTCTTAGGTGTGTGATCGATGATAAAGCATGGCGAATCCTGAAGGAAGTACATGAAGCCGAGTGCGGAGACCACATTGAGGGGAAGACGCTAGCAAAGAAAGCCCTTCGATATGGATACATATGGTCAACAATAAATCACGACGCGGTTGATCATGCCAGAAGATGCGATCAATGTTAAAGATTCAGAAAAATTAAGAGAACACCATCAACGGAACTGACACTAATGGTTAGTCCATGGCCTTTTGTGATATGGGGGATCAATCTGATTGGTGTCCTTCCAGTAGCTAAAGGAGAAGCCAAATATGATATAGTTTCCATAGATTGTTTCACAAAGTGGGCTGAAGCGGAACCGTTGGCCACCATAATCACAAAGAAAGTTTTTAAATTTGTTACTAAAAACATCATTTGCAGGTTTGGTATGCCGCAAAAAATCATCACCGACAACGGAACATAATTCGAAAGTGTCGAGTTCAAAGACTTCTACAGGCGCTTTCGAATCAAAAAAGCTTTTTTGTAGTGGCTCATCTGCAAGCAAACGTGCAAGTGGATGTAATAAACAAGATCATCAAGTCCACTATCAAAAAGCGACTAGCGAAAGCAAAAGGAAATTGGGTTGATGAACATCCACTTAAGCTATGGGCTTACATAACTGCACACAAAGCGGCAAATGGTCACACTCTATTAGCCTTAGGATATGGTTCAGAAGCAATGATTCCTGTTGAATTATAAGTCCCCTTGCACTAAGATAGAATTTTAATCAAGCACAAAACGAGCAACTCCTAATCGAATCGCTGGACATGGTCGATGAAGAAGGAGAAGAAGCGAAGTTGAGAACTGCTACCCGCCAGAAAACGGTTGCAAGGTACTTCAAATCCAAAGTTTATAGCCAGACCTTCGAACTTGGAGATCTTATGCTAAAGCGAGCTTACACTATTCTAAGGGCCTTCGGACCAAATTGGGAAGGACCATATGTCATCAATCAAAAGCTTAGCGACGGGACATTCGAGCTGATAACCGTCGATGGTGCCGCAGTTTCCATAGCCTAGAATAGCGAATCGCTCCACCGTTATTTCATTTAAAAAATTATTTGATGTATTTTCTATTTTTCAGTAAATAAGTCATCTCGGAAATGCAGGTGGCATTATAAATAGGTAAAGAATCTGCCACGCTTTCTGTAATAAAATTCGACTTGCTTTTTTAAATTAACAAAATGGTGTCCATATTAAATACCCACCGAGTCGATGGAAGCAAATCGACTCATACCGTTGGATTGACAGAACTCGATCCTTGCCTCTCATAAAACCTTGTATTTCCTTGGTAACCTCGGGAGGTCCAAAAAAACTAACTCCTCCATGTTTCCCGGAGATAGGTAGGGCCGAGGAGCAACTAAAAAACAGACTCCTCCGTGTTGCCCGAAGATAGGCAGTGTTAGGGAGCAACTAAAGAACTAACTCCTCATTGTCGCCCAAAGATAGACCACACCGAGGAACATCGAAAGTGCGCATCTCGTAAGCCGCGTATTCCAACTGAAACTCCCTGTGTTGCCCGAAGATAGGCAACTGCGAGGAACATCCAAAGCTACGTATTTCATAAGCCGCACATTCAAACTAAAATTTCCCACATTGCCCGGAGATAGGTAACGTGAGGATCATCAAAAGCTGCACATCTCATAAGCCACGCACCCAAATTTAAACTCCTTGTGCTACCCGAAGATAGGCAAAGCCAAGGAGCATCAAAAGCCACACATCTCATAAGCCGTGCACTCAAGTGAAACTCCTCACGTTGCATGGAGATAGGAAACACCGTGGAACATCAAAAACGAACTCCACGCCTTGCACGGAGATAGGAACATCGAGGAACATCAAAAGCGAACTCCTCGCATTGCCCAGAGATAGGCAACACTGAGGAAGCTCAAAATGAACTCTTGCGTTTCCCGAAGATAGGCAACTCTAAGAAAAATCAAAAATGAAATTCTCGCGTTACCAGGAGGTAGGCAATGGCGAGGAAGCTCAAGATAAACCTCTTGCATTGCCTGGAGAAAGGAAATGCCGAGATGTATCGAAAACCAACTTCTCTTGTTACCCAAAGATAGGCAATGCTAAGGAAGCTCAAAATAAACCTCTTGCATTGCCAGAGATAGGCAACGCTGAAAAGCATCCGAACTTACAATCCCTATGTCATTAATAGACATGCGACGTCACGAAGCACCGAATGCCGTGTACTACACAAGCGGCATGCTAAATCCCAAAATAATAGCACCTCACATGACTTTAAGATGGGTAACGCCGAGGAGCATGAGAAACACCACACATATAGCCAGGAATAGTTGGTGCTAGAAAGAAGGCACTCAATGATTTACAATACATACCCATGCGTAGATTGCATACTTACCCGTTATCCAAACTGAGACTACATGCTAAGGTCGCAATACTTCCAAAGAAAGGAAAATCAAGTCATGACTTAGCCAGATTTTCAATAAAGATTATCTAAATCCTAAGTTACCGGATACTTAAAAATTGTTTGAAGTAAACAGCCCTATGAACTGGGGGCATACACCTGTACTAAGATAGAAACATACGAATACAATAAGTTCACAAGTTCCGTCACTTCGAACAACAATAAGTTCACAAGTTTTATCTCAAAGATTTATGAACTTCCAAACAAACGTCTATATCTATTTAAAAATTCTAAATAAAAATTTCAAAGTTTTAGAGTTTTAGAAGTTTTATGAATTTCTAAAGCAAAAATTCTCTAAGTTCTATTAATTTCCAGAGTTCGATTAACTTCCAAAGTGTTGATAATTTTTAAGTTCTGTCGCTTCGAATGAAGGGCTTTGACTATAATCATAGAACAAAAAAGTATGATATGAAACAAGCTCAAGTACACAGATCATATACGAACAGATAGACAAAAGTACAATCAAAATAACAATGAATTACTTGTAATTTTCTGTACACAAAATCAAAATATAAGGGTCGTACACACACAACAACGACCTGCAAAAGAAAAATATAGACTCTACGGTAAGTATGCAAAGTGCAGACTTTGCACTTGAAAAAAATGAGTCAAAAAACAAAAACAAGTCAGTATTCTTGCAAGCTGTTAGCCAAAATCAAGTCAATCCTCATGTCAGCTGCTCAACACTTCTTGCCACTACTTCCTTTCCACCTCTGGTTGGTAGTTTCGGCTTCTTTTCAGGAGAGGTGTCGTACCAGTAATATCAACGTGCACTTTGATGGATATCTCCTCCTCCTTTGAAATTTTTTTAGAAGAGTCTCCCTTTCCCTTGCGTTTTCTTGATTCCGGGAGTTCTTCGAAGCTTTGACTGCCTCCACCTTTTCCTTCTTGACGGCAACCAGATCATGATGAGTCTTTTGTGGTTGCTTCGTCTACATTTCCTGCTCCTTGGCCCATGCTCAAGTTACATCACCTTTCAAAGACATCGAAGGGTCATCCAAGTCGTCGAGTGCCGCTTTCTTCTCGGCCTCCGGCCTCGGTTGTGAACTAGATGTGGATGTGGGAATAGGAGCAGGAACAAATACAATCGCAGAAGATGTGAAAATGGCAACAGGCACGGACGTCGAAGTAGCTGGCGCGTCAACAGGAAAAGCGGATGGACCTATAAGATCAAAAAGGAAAGCATTAAACTCCTCTTGCTCTTATGGCGTTAGATGGAGGCTCTCGAATTTGGGAGAAGCAAGGACGTTACCTGCATCAGAGGAACGATTGTGAACGGCGACCTCGAACTCACCATCATCGCCCTCTTTTGAGGGCTCTACCAAATGAGGAACAATGTCAAGTCCTGAACTCATTGGTTGGTCATGGAACTTCTCTGATGGTTCACCCACACCGGAGGAAGAAAGCCTGCTAAGCATATTGGTGGCGGTCATCAAGGAAAAATTGATGGCGTCCTTCTCCCATTATACCCAGAGGATCTTCTGGCCCTCGAGTAGCACTTTCTTGGATTCATCAGTTAGATAAGAATCTCGCAACTCTTGATCGGTTTAAGCATCACCGCTCTCGGCAAAGTGAAAACAGATTTCCTCCCAAACAAGGGCAAGAGTACATGGATACTTCGGACTGAGATAGCTGAGGCTCCCTTGATGCAACAGAGATTAACATAGAAGTTCAGAATAGTCGATCCATCTTCTCCATTTCCTATCAAAGGCATGCTGGAGGTCCAAGTAATCCACTTTCATCACAGCCTTCTCAATCTCAATAGTAGTCTTGTCGGCATTGAGCTGCGTGACCTGAGCCTGTAACTTGGAATTGAACTCGGCTTAGTCAGAGATCATTTATTTGTTCCCCTCGACAATCAGATCATGGTCGGTGATGGTTTTCCTTTAAGCTTCAATAATAGCATTGCATGCGACCACTTCTACTTTTACATCCACCTCCTTAGTATGAGTCTTTTTTATCTCATCTCTCCAGACGATCTCAACTTTTTCATGTGCCTCTTTCAACTCCTTCATCAGACCAGCGGTTCTCCTACTTTCATGAAGTGCTGCTTCCTTCTCTTCCTCCAACTGTTTAATTTTAGCGTTGCGATCGACCAACGCCTTCTTGAAGTCTTCTTTCTCAGATTCGAAGGAAAGGATATCCTGATAATTATTTCTATTTGTGTCCGCTAACAGCTTGCAGAGCTTCTCCCATCTCTCAGCCTATTCTAGGTCATTCTGGACAGCTTGGAGATGCGGCATGAAAGAATCCCTATGGATAGGGTGGAGATCCAGGACGAACTTGACCCCCTTTAAAAACTAACCCGGAAGCGCTGCCTCAAGCTTCAGAGGACCCAAAGCAAGAACGTAAGTAGGCCTCCAGCGGGGGTAGGAAGCACTAGGAGCGGCAGTAACAAGGGAAAGAATAAAGTATGAGCTAAAGGCAGAATTGGATCAGAAGTGATGGGAATTTCTTGTGAAGCAGCAGAGTGTTTCGAAGCAAGCTCTGAAGGATGGGGCAGTAATAAAACTTCGACTTCTTTGACGATTCATCTCTTTCCTCAAGAAATCTTCTTTTCTCATACCTGCCTTTATATGAATGAGATCGATCTCTCTCTTCCTAGCGAGGGGTTTCAGCTTTAAGTTATTTCCTCCGCCTATATTCTTCCTTCGTCTCTTGAATATGATGCCGGCTGGAGAAGCGTTTAGGGGTACCGTTGTGAATCGGTGTAATCTTCGAAGTCGTCTTAAAAGCCTCGTCCCCTCATCATACCTGGAATGAGGCATACATAAGGTTTCAGGAGTATAACATAAGCTAAGCAAATATATGGAGGAATAGAGAATAGAAATAAGTCTAATCCTAGTGCAACGTGTTGTGTGCTCTTAATATGGCCCTAAAACGTAGTTACGAACTGGGATGAACCGCTATCGTAGGTGGGATCGGTCTAACTTTGCTTGTTGTAGGTGTTTGACTGAGCTAACTACTAGCGAGATATCGTCCGAACAGGAAGGTGTCGTATCAAATTTAAAGTCCCATTTCATAAGCGCGTCGAAGTCGACAAAAACATCGCTGAAATCTCCAAACCAAGCTCTGACATCCTTACTCGGGGAATCATGATGTCCTTCAATTTTCAGAACTTTGCCTTTGCCACTTGCATCGAAAGGAGGTAGACTCGAAAGATCGGGACTCATTCCCGAAGTCTCATCGCAAGACTCCGAGTCTTCACCTTCAGATTCTGACGAGAAGTAGTCACTAGCAGTAGACTCGTCGCTGCTACTCTCGAATTCACCTTGTTCTTTCTCTAAGTCCAACATAGCTTTGCCTTCTCTGTGCATGAACTCGTCTTCTGCTTCCTTCGGGATTGGAGCCATTCTAACCGAACCACTCAATCCAACAGCAGCAGCGTCTTCCTCCTCGCGGGCCTCACGGGTGATCCTCTGGATGGGCTACTCTCTCTTAACCTTTCTCGAAACCGTGGAATGAAGAAGCAGACCTTGTGAGAACCTAGGATCGGCCAGGAGAGGAAGTTTCAATCTAAACGGTGGATCTACCCGGAGCTAATAGTCCGTATCGGTGCAGGTTCTCGGCAGTCAGCAGATCTTTAACGCACCTCTCCTCGGCATCGATAGCCTTTAAATTTTGGCAAACTTCATTAAGAGTTAGATCTCTGTTTAGCCTTGAGATAAGTACAAGAGACATATAATTAGTTAAAAACTCCATTACACTACTTCAGGACTTGACGAATGGGGAAGAGAACCTTACCCCTTGCCGTCCATCGATGGTTGAACCCCTTGGGGCATCTAACGAAAAAGTACTATGTCTTGAATTGTGACAAGTTACTTTGCACGTGTAAGAAGATCTTTTGATTCCTCTGGGCCTCGATTATAATCAAAGAGGTGATAGAGTTAGGGGTATGACCTAGGGGAAATTATGTAATTTGTTACATATATCTAACTCGTTGACTAATCTTGTTCGAAATAAACGGTATTTTCTTTCTATTATATACTGGATATAATGTGATTATACTAATTAATTAAATTAATTAAAAGTGTATTTAGTAGAGAAATCCATAAATGGTATATTCTATGATAGTAGTTACAAAGTGTTGTGACCGTGAGTAATTTATCACGATGAAACAAATATACATTTTAAATGTTCCTAGTCAAGATGCATCAAGACTGGATATCGATGTATCCGTTGAGACTGGAGTATGTAAAGCTCTCCAAATGTTGGACAGTGTATTACTCATGACTGCTGGGGGCATCTAGGGGTTACATACTAATAGTTATTGGATAACTATGTAAATACTCACTCGATAGTTTTCTGTTGGTTAATATAACTAAGGTCAAACAGAAAATATCGATATGACTGATTTACAAAGTTCTCTCAACTTGAGAATACTGTGGATCTTCAATATGAAAGCTCCACTTTGATTACAGCCAAATCATTGCATGGCATCCATCGAGTGACTATAGTTGGGTCGAGTGGAAGTATTGAAAGTGAAGCACTATTCAAGAGAGGATTCGTCTTCTCAGTTATATGTGGTTAGTATCACAGTCAACTCAAAGTCAAAGTCTCTGGCCAGAGCATTTTGGTTAATAATAATTGTTATTATTGAATCAAGGACTTTGAATTGAGATTATAATGTTAAATGTGGATGAGGTTGGAATTTTGACCGTTATCAAATTCCATAAGTCCAAAGGGATATAGTTTGACGAAGAGAATTGGTGTAAACAAATGTCACAACCCGGTAACGCTTATTAAACTAATTGGATTTTACCGAAAGTGAGTAAGCGATAAATTTGGCCATAATGTCACACCACCTGCTAAGTGATGTATGAACGTTAACACTAGAATAGTTCGATGTTAACCGTTAACCAAATTTACACTGAAGAGTTACACAACCGAAATGATGAATTCCCTATGACCGAACGATTTAATTAGTTTATAATTGTTATAAATTAATTAATATTTATGAAATATTAATTATAAAATTTGAATATGATTTGAGAAATAAATAATGTTATACATATTTATAACAGTTATAAATATATCAATCGATATACAATATCGACAAGCGATTAAATTAGATTTAATTACATTGTATTTTGGCCTGGGCTTATATGGGTTTAAGGCCCATCATTAGGGATGCAAAATTTTGGTTTTGGGAAGGTCTAGGGGTGGCTAAAACATAGGGAATTTGCTTGAGATAATGGATTGAGATAAAGTGAGAATGGGTAAAAAGGTTTTCCTCGTTTCTCTCTAATACAACCATATATATATATATATATATATATATATATATATATATATATATATATATATATATATAGTGTATCTTTAAAAACATTTACTAACCTTTTTGGCTGCCATTACCTTCTACATTGATGGTTAAAACATAGCTCTCAATTCACTCCAAAATTCTTAAGTATATTTCAAATTAAATAATATTATTCGATAGTTAAAGGTCGGTGATTTCGGACTCGCAATCTGACGAATCAAGAACAATAAAAGGAAGGGAAGTCATTGCTTCAACGTGGATTCAAAGGCATTATTAAAATGGTAATTTTAATTCATATTACAGCAATTAAATTATATTCTATGATCCTATAATGAACAATTTCATATCTATTTAAATATATTGCTATTATATGTTTAGTTAGGTGAGATTTTTGTAAGTAGATGTGGTTGTCACAAATCAGTTTGGTTGTGCGCATAGGTTTTTATTATACTATTTGATTTATGTATAGACAAATGTTTCTTACTGTACAAAATTAATTTTTGTCACTAATAATCGTTTTATATATATTTATTAATAAATTCATATATATACACACACACATATATATATATATATATATATATATATTATTGTATATTTCTCTCTTATAATTGCATATATGCATATAATATATATATGTATGATTTAAAAATTTTATTACACTTATTTTTATATAATATAAATTTACAAATTCGAAAATTAATTATCATACATATGTTTATATTTTTAAATCTAAATTTATTGAATTTTTGAATTGTTTATTATATATAAAATAATTATTACATTAAAAATTCAATTTTATATTTTAAGAAAAAATTACATCATTTCAAAAATGTATAGAAAAGTTTAGGAATTTTCCAATAAATTTTATTACTTTTAATAATTATTATTATGTTGGAAAAACTGTTTATGATTTATTAAAAATAATAATTTAAATGAAAATTTCTTCAAAATTTTGCGTAACCTTTCGTTCATGATCCTAAAATTTATGAAATTTTTAATTTTTAATAATATATTATTTTATATTAAATAATTATTACTGAAATCAATGTATTTGTTTTTCAAAATAATATTTCAAGTTTGAAAAATCTTCAGATTTTTTCTAAGCTCTATTTCATGATTATAGATTTTCCAAAATTGTTAAATTTTAATTTTCATTAATAGATTATTTTATATTAATTATTTGTGGATGAAAACATTATTTTATTCATAATATATACAAATCAAAATTCTAAAATTGTTGTGTTTGCAAAACTATGTTAATTTTGAATTATAAATAATTTTTAATAACTGTTCTCTCTCTTTCTATACATATACATATATATATATATATATATATATATATATATATAAATGTTTGATATTCGTAGATTATGTATAATATATTTATACATACATGTGTGTGTGTTTTGTAACAGATATACATACATATATTTGGAAAACATACATGACATACAAAGTGAGTTGATATGTCTGTTGCGATGTAAATCCCAACATCTACATATGGGCATATTATACATTTCACGGACTATTATGTTACACATGCACTCACACATATATGTATATGATACATTTATGTATAAACTAAATCAAATAAAATTAATTCCATATCTTAATATATTTGAATTTAAATAAAATAAATGATTTTATTTAAATGCAATTTAGAAATGTTCTAATTCAGTTAGACTTCATAAGCCCACTAAAAGATCCAATAGAGTAAAAATTTTGAAATTCACCCATAAATTTCGCTGCGGGCTAGGCCAGTTCCAACAAGAGGGACAACAGTCTCTCCTCTTGAATGCCAGAAAATACCGCAACTCACCGAAACTTGGAGCACGGTTGAACGTCTGCATGAAAAGGACATACAAGCAAGTAAGGATGGCGTAGCCATTCGAATGAAGCTGGAATGGGTCAATTCCCCAGTTCGAGAGCGTCTCATGCAGAAAATTATTGAAGGGAGGCATGACTCCATTCAAACACATGTATCGATGACAAGCAGTGTACCACTAGGGGAATATGAGTGAATTTGTCTTTTGTTGAAAGACGCATGTCCTCTTCAGGAATCTCATGATGTGTACATATATTATGAAGAACCTTGGTGGAAACCACTGATGAAGCTCTTCCAGGTGGATTAAGCAAGACTCAAAAGTTGGGGGCATGTGGTCCATGATGGGCCTAGCCGAAACTTATTGACCATACAAGGCTTGCGGGGTGGATGATGATTTAGCTTCGGAGAGCGCCGGGCTTAGCCTGCTTGACTTATGGCATGTAGATGGCTGCTTCATTCTATATAATAGAACTCGCATCCAAAAATGGTCAATTAAATCTATCCTAAATTCATAAATCTCCCTATCACACTTGAATTCGGAACATACATTAACTTGTAATTGAACGATGGATTTCGAGTGCAAACTGGGGCAAGTGTAGTGTGTTTTCTATATGGGATAAAATCGGTGCTCGGTACACTGCAAACGCTTTATCCCGTGTAGAGTCCGCGCGTAGTGGAAGAAGAAAAGAACTTCCCATGTCAATTAGTTTTTCATTTTTATGTCTACTTCTTGTTCACTTACCCGTTATCGATCAATGATCGATAACGGATCCATTACTTGAAGCGACATCGAAAACTCTTCTCCTCACAGGAACGTCGGACGTGCAACAAGTGAACGAGAAAAGATCAAATCCTTTGGTAAAATCGAGATCGACTAATGAATGTATGGGACAAGCAATGACAACCATAAACTGGACACAAGTCAATTCTGGTCTAATGGGCGAAGATAGCAAAACGTGTCAAGCACTAGGCTGAAACCTGAATAACGTTCCGGGAAACAACTCGAGACTCGATTTACCATCTTCCTCCATTATACCACAATCAACTCGAACTTCTTGTAATCAACGTTGTAAATGGACACTAGTCATCAAGTCAACACACGAAGGCAGTCTTTATCAAACCAACTAAGCATACCTATCACAAATTGATTTCTAAGGCATAAGAGGAATCAAGAGTCGAATTCAACAAACTTTGAATGTATCGAAGGCGAGCTAGAGGATCGGTGGCGACTCAAGAGGATAGAGAGCTGATGGTGGGTCGGTTGTAGTTCGACCGCGAGTTAGGGTTTGATTAGGGCTTCACGAGATTGGTGAATGCTTAGATGGATCGATGGTAAGTGGATTCAAACGAAGTAGGAAAGCAGATCGAAATGGTGCTTGATAGCCTAGGGTCGAATCATTGGAAAGGATTGGTCGCATGAAGGAATGAAGTGATTTGGGTCAAGTAAATGATTTAAGGTTGGCTCAAGTGGTATAAGTAGGCAGGCAAAGGATAGCAAAATTTTTGCTAAATACAAGGGTAGCCTAGGATCCATCATGGATCGCTGGCGACTCGACCTTTCTTTGCAAAGTTTAGGTCGCTAGCGACCCATTTACATGGATCGCTAGTGGACCACCACAAAATACATGTGTGTGTGTGTGTGTTTATATATATGAACAAGAAAGAAAAAGAGAGAGAAAGAGAGAGGAAAGGAAAATCCACCTATTCTTCTCCAACTCGATCTCCTATAACCATTCATCATTTCAAGGCATGCCGGGAAACTACGTGCAGAAATGTAATACGTTGTGGTAAGCAGAAGCGGTCAGAACCAAAGAAAGACGACCAACGACGTTTGGCTAACGTAGTTGTATAGCTCTAATACAACCACTTGGAAATCAACAGGTGGATATTGAAAGCGATAACTTCGATAGCACGCCTTGCTTACAACGAGGACGTACTCTGGGGGGAAATGTTATCCAGGTTTTTAACCCAGCAGAAACCAATAAAATACAGAAACCTTGTGTAGATAGGATGGTTCAAGACTTAACCAGAAAACAAGGGATTGACAAAGGCCAAGCTATACGACTAAAACAACGACTGTGATCAACGAAGCCGAGAGGTCAGCATTCCTTTAGTCCAATCAGTAGCTGAACGTAAGTGGCTAGTGAATTGCCATCAAAATGTAACAACAACGATAAAAGGCTATGGACACATCTTCGATTCTAGACTCTAAAAAAATCCTAAGTGGTTGGATCATAAGTGACATATGCCTCTCCTCAAGCCTTCGAACAAAAAAAACTAAGGAACACTATAAAGAGGCCAAGACGTTGGCTCTTTTGCCCGCCAGTGACCCATAGATCATGGGGCGCCAGCGACCCATGGCTCTAACTCGTTTTGCGAGCCAAATGCTCCCTAGGTCATCTACTACTTACTTGCGAGCTGATGAGGACATGGCATGGCCCAAAAGGTCACTGCTTCATAGCATCCAACCTGCAACATGAGAAGGATCTTCTTCTCCGGACTGGTTGCTGAAGCTCTGCTGGAATTATTCTTCACTCTCTACCGCCCTTATAATAATCTCTAAAGTAATGAACTGTGATTCTCCAGTGAATTCCAACTCTGGAGATTCAATCTAGCTAGGGAATAACCAAAGCTTTGTAATCAAACATCTCTTGTAATAGCAATCAATCTATAATAATACTATAAAGCGGACGTAGGCTTCATTAACAGCCGAATAACTATGAATATTCTATGTCTACTTTCTTTTAATATTCTTTCTTTATCTTTGTATCTGTGATATTGCTCTGTCAGGACAGTGCTGGTGCTTTCAAATCCAAACCAGGATGTTGGTTCATTTTTTGGATCAACAATAGAATGAAAAAATATTTGCAGAATGAAATAACCGAATCATAATTTTATTTGAATGGATATTTCATTTCAATTCAAATTCAAATAGCACACATTTAGCTTCCACTATATTTACATTTTCAAATACAATACAACTTTCATCGTACTCTATTTCACACTCTCATATACAACACTTTTACTCTCACTTGAATTTTTTTGATGTCTTCTTGCTCCAGCCTGTGTCTAGTCATCCGATATACATGTCAAATAAACAACGCAGTAAAATAAAAAACAAGCAGTATTGAAAAAGTAAAATTATAATTGTGATTTAATACAGCCACAGTTATTTGGGTTGTTTGTTTTCATATTTTAGATAGGGACAAAAAATTAAGTGTGCACGAACAACTTATGATATGCACAGTGCATCACTACGAATATCACAAGGCCGAGCATCAATTATCTCTCAAAGACAAATGCAAAGGTCAAACCCGAAGTATCACCACGGTGAAAGTGTGCACAAGGTCAAGCCAAAGCGGGCTTGGGCTTAACTCGGATGCAACACATATCGGTTTTAAAAGCATGAACAAGCCTGAAGTGCACATGTTCGAGCACATGATCAGGAAACGACAATTCAACTAGGGCGGTCGAGTATCATAACCAGACCAGAAATAATGTCAAGAGCACATGGTCATAAAACAATAATTCAACAAAGGCGCATAGGTTCAAGCAAAAGCAAGTTTCAGCATTTCAACGACGTGGACCGGTAAGCTCAAAGAGATCATGCAACAATGTGAAAAACATGGAAATGCAAATGCAACTCGAGTGTACATATGAACATACAATTACATCAAGTTTAGGTGCAATGATGATCAACAACACAGTGTACACTAGCATAGACCACAAGGCTACAACACACAGCCTTAAGCAACTAGAGATATTTCACACGTATATACATACATATGTATGTATATACATGGAAGAGCATCACATAATAATAAGTCCAAGTAGTTCAATAGAGATACAAACCAGCAAGATGGTGATATACTTGACTACATCACAACACACTTAGGCATAAATGCAACAAGGCAAGGATGTGTGCATGGGTTCAACAAGTGCAATACTCATGTTCATACTTAATTCCATATAACTTTAAAGTTTAATTAATATGGCGAAACATTAGGGATACAGTTTCAACCAAGCAAACTAGGTTACTATAATGTGATGTCCGTAACTCATTAAAGCATACCCTTAGTCCATAATGAAAGCCTTTCAATATATTTATCAAATTTATACAATAAACTAACAAATCAAAAAAAATTCTATTGCCAATTTTCACTTTGTTTTCATATTTGACCCCTAAGAAAATTACTTAGCAGTACAGATATATTATCAAGGAAAAAAATATGAAGTAAAAATGATATAAATGAATACTATAAATAATAGTATTAGAACATCTCTTGATTCCTTAACGCTAACCAGTCACAGGTTGTCAGAATTCCTTACAACCATCAATGTACACTATTGGGAGATAGACAATTTCACATAGAAATTTACAGTTTCACCACAATTATGGTTTCATATAGAAATTTATAGTTTCATCACAATAAATTGTTACGATGTTATGATTGTTAAGTATGTAGATATATGGTATATTAAGAAGAAAAGTACCTGTGATTGGGAGGAGCATGATCTAACAATCCTAGTGATATCAACATAGCCATATCAACATGCTCTACCGATTGTTGCAATGACAAATGATAATTTATGATCCGCTTGGTATGAATTATCTCATGGGTGATGTTCCACAACAATTTTTACAAGAATAATTTTTGTATGAGCATCTCTTCTTCAAACAGAAATACAATAAACTATTTAAATGGTAGATTTTCCTACACACTATAGGTAAATCGTAACAAATTTATACCAATAAACCAAAAAATCTAATACATCTAACCTAATCTCAATAGACTCCAGGATAATACAAGAAAAGAAAAATCCAACTCACGACATTGCTAAGTGCAACAATGTTAAGAAAATTCGAGCTCCTCTTCGGATTCACCGATGCAGATTCATCCACGTCCTCATCATTAAGCAGGGCAGTTGCTTGCATCATTGACTGGAACAGAGGTACCAGCTCATCGATGGACTCCATAGATCCAAAGAAAATCTGCAGTGGATCTATGGTTCTGAGGATCTACTGAGAGAAAATGTGGATATTTGGAAGGAGGGAGCGAGATCTTTTGAGAGTAGACGAGAGAAGAAAGAGGAATTTTAATTTGTATTTGTAAAGTCCGAGGTGCTGAGTCGGGATGAAATTTTAATTTGTAAATGAGAATTGATGTGGAGCCAAAATATTGAAAGGGGATGAGAGAAGAAAGAAAAAGGAATTTTAATATCTCGCGTAGGCCATGTTGAGGGGAAACCAAAATACTGATATGGTGTGGAAACTAAATTTTTTTGATCACTTCAATCAAACAACAGATAATATTGTCTGAAAGAAAAATAATTATAAAAGGGAAAATTCTGTTTGACCATATTGAGAGATAAACCAAAATATTGATATGGAGGCAAAACTAATTTTTTTGATAATTTCAATCAAACAATAGATTGTCTGAAAACAAAACCTAGTTTGGACTTTAAAAGAGTGAATTTTCTGCACGACACTAAAATATTGTCTAAATGACAAGCATGTAATCTCAATAAAATAATAATTTCACGGGCTCTGTGTATGATTTTTCCAAAAGCTGTGCAAAAAAGGGGTAACAAAAATTTACCACATGTTGTGTGATCATTGTTGTCTAATCCAATTTGTAGCATGGTGGATGCTTACATTGATCACATAACAACAATATTAGGTTACATTTAAAACTGTTAAGGTACGTTCGCATAATGGACTTTTCCATGGAGATCTCTTCGGTGAAGTTGAATCCAACTCCAAGCACAAGGGTCAGAAAGTATCTTTCAAGCACCGTATATCTCTAGATAAAATATACCATTAAGATAAACACAAACGACCCATCATCTGAACATAAACATGAACAACGAGAACCAAATATCATCAACTTCTGCCGGCCAATAATCGGTCTATGACTTTAGATGTGAGTTGATAATACCCTACGGAGGATCGGCTAAACCTCAGGTTATGCATTCTACTCTATTTTCGATTATTTTCGGTAACGACCCACTATTTTAGACCATTCAAATCGACAATAAAACCACACATGTCTGACTTGAATAATTCAAAACAGTAGATTATAATATATTTTAGAGAAAACAAAACCAATCACAGACACAGATAAATCAGAATGACTCGCAGCGGAGATAAAATAACAATAGTAGTTCATGAAGCTACTACAACATAGTCACAGAACAAATCTCAAAACAAGTACAAATTACCATAATCTGAAAAGTAAATACATCAGAAATCACAATACATAAATGTTCACTAGTACATAAGCTGAACAGAAACTACTAAATGGAAATAAATAACAACTAGATAGATAGTCTCCAGCAAATCCTAGCTCTAGAAGGTGAAATCCAAAGCTGGTACTCAGGCTGATCCGAGCGTAAAGCAAAACATAAAACACTCGAGTCAGGACATACATACTTATACAATGTAAACCAACTCAAGCGAACTGTAATAAAATGTGCAAGTAACTTAAAGGATGATTGGGACCGCCCATCCTCTAAGGATCCGTTAAACTATTTACTATGTAGTAATATACGTTATTATAATAATGTCTAAAATAAAGTATAATATAATTGAAAATAGCGTTAAGGAGTTACCCAATATCCCCCTTAACACATTTTATATATTCTCATAGTATATACAGTACCGTAATCTCCTCCGTACTTGGCGTCTTCAGAGGGCACTCCATAGGTATGGTAGAAACCAAAATCGTAAAATGCGTGCTAGGGTAGGTGACACGGCACAACTAGGCAATGCCAGGGTAGATATACCAATTGCACTTCCGGATCGGCGGTACCGCGTAGCAGCTACTACCGTCCATCTCGAACCACACTCTCAAAAATCAAAGATGTGCACCAATCAATCACAAAGTAATAGAATGGCATTCGAAGAAGTGTGTCAGATAAGAGGAGCGACCTCATTAGCCCGTCGATTACTCCTGTTTTACCCACCTTATGCCGACTCATGAGAGTCGAGTCCACGTACATACCTCAAAGGAAGTCGCCACTATCCTACTTCATTCTGGAATCTCCACCGCTTACACGGTTGTTAAAATGGTTCTCGGTATCGACAGAGAGAATGCTCATATCCAATCTCGGTCTCTTTAACAACCAACCGTTATTATAACCCGTGGTTATAAATTTTCAAAATGGTTTATATTCCAAATCAAAATAATTCATTTAAATCATTTAAATATGAAGTCGCTATCCTTTCAAATCAAATATTCAATTTTCAGAATTGTAGCATTTTCTAAGTTCATTCATTCAATTATAACAATTTCAAAACATTGTATTTTTCAGAAACAGCAGCACTTATAAAGTGTTACAGCATATACGTTGGTATTTCAAAAACAGTTCAATTTCAGAAACTGCAGTACTTTAAAAATGCTACTGTAGAGATATTAGTATTTCAAAAATAGTTCAATTTCAGAAACTGCAACGCTTTAAAAATGCTACTATAGATATAGTGATTTTTCAAAAACACTTCAATTTCAGAAACTACAGCACTTTAAAAATGCTACTGCAGATATAGTGATCTTTCAAAAGCAGTTCAATTTCAGAAACTGTAGTACTTTAAAAATGCTACTGTAGATGTAGTGATTTTTCAAAAACATTCAATTTCAGAAACAACAACACTTTAAAAATGCTATTGTAGATATATTTAGTATTTCAGAACATAGTTATATTTCAGAAATGGTAGACTTAGCAAATGCTACCTTAAAACCACAGCATTTTAGAAATGCTGCCAATACATAACTAAGGTTTATTACAACATTTCAGCAACATTTTAATTTCAATTTTTCACCATTTTTAACTTGTGAAACATATCTCACTTTCTAAAATATGTATTTGGATATCATTTAACTTATGGTTAAATAAAATAAAATTTTATAAATAAATATCCAAATTAAACTATAATTTATTTATTAAGTCAAATGTATGTTATTTTACTTAACTTTCTATCTTAACAATTGACTTAATACTTTATTTAAAATTTCCCATTTCATAAATAAAATATTCTTTTTACTAAGTTAAGCCTAAAATTTTCCATTTTGAAAACTAAATTTCAAGTTAAATCATATTTAAGTTATATTTTTAAACCATTTATTTACTTCTATATTTTAACTTATAGAAAATCACTATAACATTTATTTAAATCATTTAAATCCAATTTAAGTTAAAATTTCATATTTTAAATTTCAAAATACTTAATAATTTTTAGTAAATATTTAAAATTAACCGTGGGTTTGCGTATAATTTTCTAACCTAGGTCAAGTGATATGGATGTGTATCATTTCAATCAGTAATTTAAAATGAAAAATCCGGGTTCTATCAATTCAAACCCACAATCCCAAGTCAAACAAAATAAATAAAAATCGCTTGAGCCTGTCATTTCAGCTCATAACGATTTTTCCTTATTCTAATGTCCGTTCGGGTATGTATCATTTCAACCCATAATGATTCTATTCTAACAGGGAACTTGCAGTGTGAGAAACAATAAATAAAATAAATAGTATAATATAACATATCATATCAGGTGATGTAATAAATAAATATTTGGTTATAACATCATGAAATATCATATCACAAGCATATATAAATTACTACCATATCATCAACTATAATTCACATGCCATTGTGAAACAATTATACAAGTACGAATGTCGAGAGTGAATAACTCACCTTCTAAAGCTAGAGATCAAATTCAAAACACAAATACAAACTCCGTAAAGCACGAAAAAGCACGACTTAGATTCGATGGAGAGCCAAGATTCAAGTCTTGTATGCAACAAATAATATAACAAACATAAGTATATTATCCAACACAAGACAATAAATCAAATCAATGTACAAAATATGATTCAAAATGAAACAAATAAGCATAACCACTACAAGTGGGTTTGGCCACCATCACCATGGGCTAGACCATCACATTATGGCTCGGCCATGAATTGAGTTGTTGCATAAAGGCTCGGCCATGGTCACATAGGCACGGCTAGGCAAGGATATGAAGGAGGAATGGCAAGGCAAAGCAATAGGAAGGCAAAAGGCTAGGGATGTTGATGTTTTGGGCTCGGCCTATGGCTATGTGGCTCGGCCCTATGTACTAAACTTGGTCGGATCTGGTCACATCAGAGGAGCACGGCCTACAGCAAGGCAAGGAGGTAGTGGAAATAGGTGTTGTGGTGGTCGAGGCTAACAATGGAGGAAGGGATGGTGTAAAGGTCTCGGCTAGGGTTTGCTTGCAATTTTGGTGAAGGGTTTGGATCTATTGGTCACGGCTTGGGGTATGGAAAGGAGATGGTGATGGTTGTGGTCGGTCTAAGGTGGTGATGAAGGGGAGATGTGGTCGGCTAGGAGGATGGCCGAGCATAGCATGAGCAAAAGAGGAAGGAAAAGGAAAAATAAAAGAGAAATGGAAGGAGAAGAAGGCATGAATAGTTACTGTAAATTTTTTTCTTCAGGAAGCACATGAGAAATGAGATGTGAGAAATACTTTTGTATGTGAATTAGAGAAAGGAAGTGGCATCTGGGGAAAAAGGAAGTGAACGGCTAAGAGATGGAAAGGTTGTGAACGGCTAGGGTAAGTTGAAAAGGGTTTACTTCATTTACAAGAAAAGGAACCTAAGTCTCTTAGAATTTCCAATTCGAAAATCAAATAAAAAATAAAATAAAAAGCACATAAAAAGGTCCAAAAAAATAGAAAATAAAATAGAAATGAACATTGGAAAGAGATTACAGAAAATAACAAATAAAATATGAAAAATAATCGCATGTAAAACACTAAAATTTATCAAATTTTAAAAGTATAAAACAAAATTTTACGAATTGAAAAGCAGCACGAACATCAGAATCAAATATAGTTTCAAAGAAAAAGATTAGAAATTAAAAATTCAAATTTAATTTTTTTAACTGAAAGTCAAAGTTTGACCACAGTTGGCCAAAATATAAAAATTTTAAAAAATATTTATTTTGTTGTACTTGGAAATGAAATTGTAAACAAAATCCAAAATTACATTGGAAATTTCCAAAATTTCAATTTTTAAATAAATAAAAAAATCAAAGTTTTCAAATAAATTGAATTAAAAATATTTATTAAAATTATGGGTTGTTACACTCTCCTCTCTCAAAACTTTTCGTCCTTGAAAAGGAACGAGACACGAAAACAAGGAAAGATAAGATAGAAAAGCAAATAGTACCTGAAATAAACAATTCCGGATTCGAAGCATGCATGCTCTCCTCCGTCTCCCAAGTACAATCCCGATCATCTGTACTCCACTGCACTTTGACCAGGTTGACAGATTTTCTTCTTAGCTGCTTCATACCTCTTTCGATAATATAAAGTGGATTCCTCTCGACAGTAAGATTAGGCTCAACATCCAAACTCTCCAGAGCAGAAGGCTGGACAATCAAAGATGGATCATGCAGATATCGACGAATATGCGAAACATGGAATACATTATGCACTCCATAAAACTTCTCAAGCAAATCCAAACGATAAGCCAAAAAAACAATCCTTTCCAAAATATGGAAAGGACCAACAAACGTAGGAGCAAGCTTCCCTCTACGACCAAACCGAATCGCATTCCTTAAGGAAGAGACCTTAATGAAAATCAAATCACCAACAGCAAACTCTAAACTTCTCCTACACCGACCATCATACTTCTTCTTCCTTTCCTGAGCAATCCTCATCCTCCTCTTAATCTTCTCAACCTTCTTAGAAGCCTCCAAAATCACATCAGGACCAAGAACCAAATGATTAACGGATTAATCCAGCAAGATGGAGATCTACAAGGTCTTCCGTAAAGAGCAGCAAACAGAGACATTTCAATACTAGCCTGAATTCAAAGACGGAATTAGATAGATTAAAGATTAAGATAAGATCAAAATAGAAGATTAAAAATATATGTGATAACTGTTGTTATAGGAGAATTCAACAAGATGGAGATGATCTTTCTAAGATCCTCCGTAATCCAGAACACAAGCACGAAGAAGTTCCTCAAGAATCTGATTCACTCTTTCCATTTGACCGTCAGTCTGTGGATGGTAAGCAGTGCTTAGTTTCAGAAGAGTACCCAAAGATTCGTGAAAAGCCTTCCAAAACTGACTGGTAAAGATAGGATCCTGATCACAAACGATGCTGATAGGAACACCATGGAGATGAGCAATCTCCCTCATATATATCTCAGCCAAACTGGAAGCAGAACGGGTAGATTTGACCAGAATGAAATGAGCTGATTTGGTCAATCTATCCACAACAACTCAAATTCTCTCATTACACCTCCTAGTCCTCGGTAATCCATCAATAAAATCCATGGAAACCTGTTCCCATTTCCAATTGGGAACCTCAAGAGGCCGCAACAAACCAGGGGTCTTTTGATGATCTGTCTTGACTTGTTGACAATTCGCACACCTACTAACAAAGAGAGAGATATCTCGCCTCATACCTCTCCACCAATAAAACTTCTTCATATCCCAATACATCTTCATCACACCAGGATGAATAGAAAGTCTGGATCGATGATTTTTTCGAAGTAACTCTTGCCTCAATCCATCAACATTTGGGACACAAATCCGATTATTAATCCTCAAATACCCTCTATCATCGATCTGGGCTCCACTACCATTAAGACTACTACTACCAACTCTGCTATGAACACTCTCCTTCATATGCCTAAGCATCTCATCGTCGTCCTACTTAGAAATGATACGATCCAAAAGAGGAGAAGAAGAAACAACAAGCTGACACAAAAAAGCCTTCTTCCGACTTAAAGCGTCGGCCACAACATTAGCCTTTCCAGGGGTATAGCTAATGTCGAGATCATAAGAAGCAAGGAACTCAAGACACCGAACCTGACGTTGATTCAAATCGTTCTGGGTGAAGATATACTTCAAGGACCGATGATCAGTGAAGAGCTCAAACTTAGCACCCAAATGATGACGTCTCCAAAGCTTCAAAGAAAAGACCACAGCAAGCAGTTCTAAGTCATGTGCTATAATTAGCTTCATGGGTCTTCAATTGGCGATTGGCATAAGCAATCACCTTCCCATCTTGCATCAGAGCAGCTTCCAAACCATCATGATAAGCATCAGTGTATACCGTTAATCCCTCATTTCCATTCGAAACGGTAAGCACTGGTGCGGAATTAAGCTTACGCTTCAACTCATTGAATGCAGCTTTACACTTATCACTCCATACAAACTTAGCATTCATCCGAGTTAAAGCAGTGAGAGGTGCAGAAATCCGAGCAAAATTCTCAATGAATCTCCGATAATATCCGGCAAGGCCCAGAAAACTGCGAATATCAGTTGAAGTCCTAAAATTTTCCTAATTCTGTACAGAATAGGGAGAAAAAGGACCATAGAAAAGATAGAATGATCAAATTACAGAAAAAAAGAAAGGAAAGACTTACATTGATCACAGCTATCTTTACTGGATCAGCAGAAACTCCATTACTAGAAACAATATGCCCGAGAAATCGGACTGCATCCTTCCAGAAATGGCATTTCAAGAATTTAGCTTTTAACTTATGACACCCAAGAGTCCCCAGAACAAAGCTCAAATGGGATTTATGCTCTTCCTCAGACTTAGAGAACATGAGAATTTCATCAACAAAGACTAGAAAAAATTTGTTCAACACATCATGAAAAACACGATTCATCAAATCAACAAAGAAAGCAGGAGCGTTAGTCAAACCAAAAGGCATAACTAACCATTCATAAAAACCATTATCAGTACGAAAAGCAGTCTTGGAAATACTTTCCTCAGCAACTCTGAGCTGGTGAAAACTTGTGACGAGATCAAGCTGAGAGAAAACAGTAGCTCCATGGAGCTGATCAAACATATCATTAATGCGAGGCATAGGATATCTGTTCCTCATAGTGAGCTTGTTCAGCTCCCTATAATCAACACACATCCTCAAAGAACCATCGGACTTAGTGATGAAAACCACTGCTGCTCCCCATTATGAGTGGCTAGGTCTGATCAGACCCTTGGATAACAAGTCCTCAATTTGCTTCTTCAACTCAACCTTCTCACGGGGTGCCATCCTTCTGGGATGAAGGACTACAGGTCGAGCTCAAGGAATAAGATCAATATAGACATCGATTTCCCGCTTAGGAGGTAAAGAAATGACTTAACCAAATACATCGGGATATAATCTAACCACAGGAGTAGAATCAAGATCATCCGGAGAAGTGTCAAGAGAATAAATAAAACTGCTGGCATAATCCTGAGGCATGCAACACTGAATCACCAAAGAATCACCTTTGTCACCAATAAGAGAAACAGTTCGAGTTTTAAAAGAGACAACGGCATCATGCCTCTTCAGCAAATCACCTCCAAGCAATAGATCAAAAGCATCAAAACCTAGACATAGAAATCACCGGAAAATCGGTAACCAGAGTGTAAGAGTTTCACATTTCTACAAATCCTACTAAGGTTCGCAGGACCACCAATAGGATTCGAAACACACAAAGACATAGAAGCAAACTCGGGAGAAAGAAGATGCTCAAATTTATTAAAAAGATCCACAGAGATAAATCTATGGGAAGCTCCAGTCAAAGAGAACACGGACAGGAAAATAAAACAGAGAAAAAGTGCCCTGAAGTGTACCTTGGTTATCACAAGGAGCAGGAGTAGGTACTGGTGGTGGAGATGGTGAAGATGCAGAGGTCACAGCAAAAATACCAGAAGACTTGCCCTTCTACTTAGTGAGGCAATTGGCCAGGCTGCAGACAAATGTAACAGAGATCGTGCCTGGTCAACTGAGCTAGAGGAATAGCAGCACCAACCAAGGTAGGATAGCTATTAGCATAGTGTCCCTTCTGATTACATCTGAAACAAGTAATGGAGGATAGGTCGACAGACTGCCTCTACAAAGAAGATGATCCCTACCCTGGAGTCTTGTTCGGATTCTTTTTCTGATGGTGAAAGTTGGGATTTCTCTTTTAGGATTACCAGAAAAAGATTGAGATGAAGCTGAATGAGCAGCTTGAGGATCCTTAGAAGTAGAATTCTCATATCTAATGGCCATATCCATTAGAGTGGTGAAAGGAGATGCACATGAGCTATGAGACGATCATAATACTCCGGACGGGCACCAGCAATGAACTTCTCATTCTTCTTGAGAGGAGTGTCAATCAGATTAGGGCCAAACTTAGAAAGTTCATTGAACTTCCTCTCATACTCAGCAAAATACATATCACCTTGTTTCAGATCCATGAATTCCCGATACAGCTGAAACTTTCCTGCCTCGGGCATCCATTTCACAACATAAGAATCCCTAAAGCACGATAAAGGAACATAAGACAGATTTCAAAAAGGAGAAAACTGAACCAAATTTAAAACGAATAGAAGATGATACCTAAACTATACCCAAGAAATGTCATCCTCAGCAGTGTGAGCTGTGACAGACTCCCACCAATCCAATGCTGCTCCCTTCAACTGCCAAGCTGCCGACTGACGCTGCTGGGCATTAGTGATCTCAAGACCTTAGAAAATCCTCTCCAAATCCTTTAACCACTGCTGAGCCTTAATAAGTAGATCCTGTAAACTTGGTGCCACCAAGTTCAGTGTATTCCTTACAGAGTTTAGTGAACCTAAATAGTGCAGCAGGCTCAAGGGCGGGGGCAACACCACGTCCCCTACCTCTATCATTCCTACGACTCATCCTGAAAAATCAAGAATGAATTTTTGGACAGAGGTAATTGAGAAACAAAGACAAGATTAGATTAGATAAGATAAGATAAGATGCAACGAGAATTGAATATCCAGAACAAAGAAATTACTAACAAGGTGGATAAGGGAAGGAAGAAGTTAAGATAAATTTGATTTCAAAACAAGAAAAGTTTATATCAAAATAATTTTTGAAAATCGTTTAAAAATCATTTTATAGTTTAAAATATGTTCTCTCACAAAGAAAGAATTCCACGATTGATTTCACTCATTCTAGGGTGTTTTTACCCTATCTCTAATGAGTTTTTGCTCCGTAGGCTGAGGTTTGCCTAAAACATGGCTCTGATACCAAATGTAACGATCCACTATTTTGGACTATTCAAATCGGCAATAAAACCACACATGTCTGACTTGAATAATTTAAAATAGTAGATTGTAATATATTTTGGAGCAAATAAAACCAATCACAGAATCACACACACAGATTAATCATAATGACTCGCAGTGGAAATAAAATAACAATAGTAGTTCATGAAGCTGCTACAACACAGTCGCAGAAAAAGTCACAGAAAAAGTCTCAAAACAAGTACAAATTACCATAGTTTGAAAAGTAAATGCAACAGAAATCCCAATACATAAATGTTCATTAGTACATAAGTTGAATAGAAACTATTAAATGGAAATAGATAACAACTAGATAGATAGTCTTCAGCAAATCCTAGCTCTAGAAGGTGAAATCCAGAGTTGATACTCTGGCTGACCCAAGCGTAAAGCAAAACACAAAACACTTGAGTCAAGAAATACATACTTATACAATGTAAACCAACTCAAGTGAACTGTAATAAAATGTGCAAGTAACTTAAAGGATGCTTGGGACCGCCCATCCTCTAAGGATCCGTTAAACTATTTACTATATAGTGATATACGCTAATAATGTCTAAAGTAAAGTATAATATAATTGAAAATAACGTTAAGGAGTTACCCAATATCCCATTTAACACATTTTATATATTATATAGTCTATACAATACCGTAATCTCCCCCGTACTAGGCATCGTCAGTGGGCACTCCATAGGTATGGTAGAAAACCAAAATCATATAAGCCATGCTAGGGTAGGTGGCACGGCACAACTAGGCAATGCCAGGGTAGATATACAAATTGCACTTCTGAACCGGTGGTAATGCATAGCAGCTACTACCGTCCACCTCGAGCCACACTTCCAAAAATCAAGGGTGGCACCAATCAATCACAAAGTAATAGAATGGCATTCGAAGAAGTTTGTCTGATAAGAGGAGCAAGCTCATTAGCCCATCGATTGCTCCTGTTTTAACCACCTTATGCCAACTCACGGGAGTCGCGTCCATGTAAATACCTCAAAGGATGTCGCCACCATCCTACTTCATTCTGGAATCTCCACCGCATACACGGTTGTTAATGTGGTTTTCGGTATCTACAGAGAGTGCCCATATCTGATCCCGGTTTCTTTATCAACCAACCGTTATTATAACCCATGGTTATAAATTTTCAAAATGGTTTATATTCCAGATCAAAATAATTCATTTAAACCATTTAAATATAAAGTCGCTATTCTTTCAAATCAAATATTCAATTTCCAGAATTGTAGCATTTTCTAAGTTCATTCATTCAATTATAACAATTTCAAAACATTGTATTTTTCAGAAACAGCAGCACTTATGTAAAGTGTTACAGTAGATATGTTAGTATTTCAAAAATAGTTCAGTTTCAGAAACTGCAGCACTTTAAAAATGCTACTGTAGAGATATTAGTATTTCAAAAACAGTTCAATTCCAGAAACTGCAACACTTTAAAAATGCTACTGTAGATATAGTGATTTTTCAAAAACAGTTCAATTTCAGAAACTACAGCACTTTAAAAATGGTACTGCAGATATTGTAATTTTTCAAAAACAGTTCAATTTCAGAAACGCACTTTAAAAATGCTACTGTAGGTATATTTAGTATTTCAGAACATAGTTATATTTCAGAAATGGTAGTACTTAGCAAATGCTACCTTAAACCACAGCATTTTGGAAATGCTGCCAATACATAACTAAGGTTTATTACAACATTTCAACAACATGATAATTTCAACTTTTCACCATTTTTAACTTATGAAACATACCTCACTTTTCCAAAATATTTATTTGGATATCGTTTAACTTATGGTTAAATAAAATAAAATTTTATAAATAAATATCCAAATTAAACTATAATTTTGTTTATTAAGTCAAATGTATGTTATTTTACTTAACTTTCTATCTTAACAATTGACTTAATACTTTATTTAAAATTTCCCATTTCATAAATAAAATATTCTTTTTACTAAGTTAAGCCTAAAATTTTCCATTTTGAAAACTAAATTTAAAATTTCAAGTTAAGTCATATTTAAATTACATTTTAAAACCATTTATTTACTTATATTATAACTTTTATTTAAATCATTTAAATCCAATTTAAGTTAAAATTTCATATTTTAAATTTCAAATACTTAATAATTTTCAAAAAATATTTAAAATTGACCATGGGTCTGTATATAATTTTCTAACCTAGGTCAAGTGATACAGATGTGTATCATTTCAATCCGTAATTTAAAAAGAAAAATCCGGGTTTTATCATTTCAAACCCGCAATCCCAAGTCAAGCAAAATAAATAAAAATCGCTTGAGCCTATCATTTCAGCTCGTAATGATTTTTCCTGACTCTAATGTCTGTTGGGGTATGTATCATTTCAACCCAAAAGTGATTCTATTCTAATAGGAAACTTGCAGTGTGAGAAACAGTAAATAAAATAAACAGTATAATATGACTTATCAGGTGATGTAACAAATAAATATCAGGTTATAACATCATGAAATATCATATCACAGGCATATATAAATTACTATCATATCATCAACTACAGTTCACATGCCATTGTTTCACAATTATATAAGTACGAATGTCGAGAGTGAATAACTCACCTTCTAAAGCTAGAGATCAAATTCAAAACACAAATCCAAACTCCGCACAGCACGAAAAGGCACGAATTAGATTCGAGTGGATGGAGAGCCAAGATTCGAGTCTTGTATACAACATATAATATAACAAATATAAGTATATAATCCAACACTAGACAATAAATCAAATAAATGTACAAAATATGATTCAAATGAAAGCAGTAGGCTTAACCACTACAAGTGGGTTCGGCCACCATCACCATGGGCTAGACCATAACACTATGGCTCGGCCATGACTTGAGTTGTGTAAAGGCTCGGACAGGGTCACATAGACACGGCTAGGCAAGGATATGAAGGAGGAATGGCAAGGCAAAGCAATAGGAAGGCAAAAGGCAAGGGGTGTTGATGTTTTAGGCTGGGCCTATGGCTATGTAGCTCGGCCCTATGTGCTAAACTTGGCCGGATCTGGTCACATCAGAGAGGCATGGCCTAGAGCAAGGCAAGGAGGTGGTGGAAATAGGTGTTGTGGTGGCCGAGGCTAATAAAGGAGGAAGGGATAGTGTAAAGGTCCCGGCTAGGATTTGCTTGCAATTTTGGTGAAGGGTTTGGATCTATTGGTCACGGCTTGAGGTATGGAAAGGAGATGGTTGTGGTCGGTCTAAGGTGGTGACGAAGGGGAGATGTGGTCGGCTAAGAGGATGGCCGAGCATAGCATGAGCAAAAGAGGAAGGAAAAAGAAAAAAGAAAAGAGAAAATGAAGGAGAAGAAGGCATGAATACTTACTGTAAATTTTTTTTATTCGGTAAGAAAATGAGAAATGAGATGTGAGAAATACTTTTGTACATGAATTAGACAAAAGAAGTGGTGGCTAGGGCAAAAGGAAGTGAACGGCTAAGAGATGGAAAGGTTGTGAACGGCTAGGGTAAGTTGAAAAGGGTTTACTTCATTTGCAAGAAAAGAAACCTAAGTCTCTTAGAATTTCCTATCCAAAAATCAAAAAAAAATCAATTAAAAAACACATAAAAAGTTTCAAAAAAAATAGAAAATAAAATATAAAATAGAAATGAACATAGGAAATAGACAATAGAAAATAACAAATAAAATACGGAAAATAATCGCGTGTAAAACGCTGAAATTTATCAAATTTTAAAAGTACAAAACCGAATTTTACGAAAGGAAAAGCAGCACGAACATCAGAATCATATATAGTTTCAAAAAAAAGATTATAAATTAAAAATTCAAATTTACTTTTTCTCAACTGAAAGTCAAAGTTTGACCACAGTTGGTCAAAATATAAAATTTTCAGAAAATATTTATTTTATTGTACTTGGAAATTAAATTGTAAACAAAATCCAAAATTACATTGGAAATTTCTAAAATTTCAATTTTTAAATAAATAAAAAAAAAATCAAAGTTTTCAAATAAATTGAATTAAAAATATTTATTAAAATTATGGGTTGTTACATTTTTGATGTCGAGTTACGTTTGGTATCTTTCATATGAGTCTTCATTACTCGAACAGAACGCGGATCCCTAAATGGATTCCAGCATATGTTCTCCAACGAATGCTAATGTTGACCTCTTTCTTAGATTTAATGTTAGGATAGAAAGTTCAACTCTATAGCATCCTACTTCATAACCACTTCCAAAACGTTGAACTCGTATACTAGTTTTGAAGTAGTATTCGATAAGTAAAACACATACCGATCCTGGACTCTCCAAAAATCTTTCAATAAATTTCCGATTAACTCAATTTCACTTCTCTCGGAGTAAGTAAAAGCTAGAAGTGTTTCGTACCAATGTTCCTCCCCGGGGATTCTTATTGGTCTGAATTGTGTAGCCTTTTGATAGCTCACAAGTCATATTTGGTCAAGTTAGACAGTCGACTGATTGATTATCTAGTCAAAAACAATTGCTTAATAAATCAATATTTGTATATTTATTTGAGATTCCAACGTAAATATTCCTTGTCCAAGAGGAAAGCCAAGTAAGTTAGAGCACCAATTGCATAGCAAAGCCTTACTCTAGACACTTCATTCTTGAATCTCACAATAGATAAGTCTACCTCATTGGCTTTTAATGTTAAGTGTAGTATCAATGATTTCTATAAAAAAAAAAAGTAAGTAATCAACACGATTAACACTTTTTCGACATTCTCGACATAAATATTCCTCGATCAAGGGGAAAGCCAGTAGGTTAGAGCTCTATTGCTCATATCCCTACTCGAACATCAATCTTAACTCTCATAAATAGATAAGCCTACTTTGTCGGCTTTTAGTGTTAAGCATAGTTAATAACTTTTCAAACAAGTAATTAAATAATTAACCATTGGGCTATTAAGCAATTACCGACCCTTTCTAAACCATTTGTTTTTACTTTTAAAACCCTTTTTAATATTATATATGTGTACTAATTTGTTTATAAAACTAGATATTAAATAAATCATTTTTAGAAGATATTTATTACATAAAGTATAAAATAATCAACACAATTTCTAAAAACTATATATACTTAAAATGCTTTTAAAATGCTTTATAATAGTAATAGGTTTTAAAACATTTGCTCAAAATATTACTTGAAAATAATTACTTAAGTTTTTTTATATATACACAAAAAACCTCTTCTTTAAAAATTCACAACTAATTCTTAAAAGTTCATAAAAATCTCAAACAATACACTAACAAGAGTTAGTAAATATTTGTAAAAATAATGGAACAAAATAATTAAATTTAAATATCTTTTCAAACATTTACAGTCCAAAAATCAAGGCTAAACGGAGCAGTTTTACACAAGTGAAGTTTTGCCTACTTTTCGAAATGTTACTTAACTTTTTACTCTCTAAAATTTTTATGCAAGAAATCAAATATAAAAAAAATATTAAATACGATGAGAAATCCCTATGGATCTCTCTACAAATTTCCATAATAATCGTAAAAATAAAACAATTCCTAAGTGCATACATAGCGACTACCACTATTAGTGCACTTTTAAATCCAGGTACAATCTAAATAAAAGTTTATCGACAACCTATATGCTTTGTTTAAAGACCTTCCTACAAGTTATATAAGTTCGTTCCAAGCCTGTTCAAGTTTTCCCATATGGATTACATAAGCTTTTTGCTTTCAAAGCAAGAATTAAAACCAATGTTTCAACATATGTCAACATAAATTCAAAAAATATGTACACAATCAACACTAGTATATACACTCTATATTTCAATCAAAGTGGTGAATTAGTTTACCATTAAGTAAACAAACAATCAAGTCCAAGCAACATAAGTCCAACCTTACCTTGGAACCAACTTTCCTTCCATACTTCTCCTTGTTTTCACTTCCCTTTAGCCCAGAATGGAAAATTTTGCTTATGACCTCTGATGGAGGGGAAATTGTTTCACTTCTTCATAATCTAATTTGGTGGAAGGTGTGGTAATATTGTACTAAGGCTCTAGTCCAAATTTGAGTTGATTTGGATGAGATTTGGAATTATTTTCTTTTAGAATTTCAAGTAGAAAGAGTGAAAGAGAGTGATAAACTTTTGTATAAAATGTGAAATGAATTTAAAGGGGTATGCTCCGCCTTTTATAGGTTTAGAATGGTATTGCCTAAGCTTGCACTTAGCTTCCTTTCATGTCATGGAAAGCTTACCCCCACCCCCACATGCCCCATCACTTCTTTGTATCACTTCCTTTAGCAAACTTCCTTTACACCCATAACAAATTGATATCTCTTATCCACTTGGAGGCTTGTAGAATGTTATATTTTCTTTATAAAGAGAAGTTTGTTAATTAGTCGTTAATATGTTCATTTGATCATTAGACAAGTGCAAAATAGTTTAAATAACTTATATCGATCAAAAAGCTGTTTGTTGATACACCGTTTCCGATCACATTATCGATTTTTCTTCGAAGGATATATTTTTGTACACAAATTTCAAAAACAAGTTTCTTATCATTATTTAGTAATTTAGTGATGCTTACTAAGGTTATAAAATCATATTTATAATATTTAATTATATTTCAAAACATTTTGATATTCGAAGATGAAGTGTTCAAATTTCTGGATCGCTAATACATACAAATAACAATTATTTATAATATAAAGGTAAATATATATATATATATATATACTGGTTTTTTAAATTAAGGTTATATGATTATTTTATTATATATATGGTTCGACCAATATTTAGTAAAGAAATTGTTTTTATAGTTGTTGAAAATATAATTTAAGGAATTAATATATTAATAATTCAAATATTATTTTTATTTAAATTCTAAGGTCCTACATATATGCATTTAACTTGACCATAAATATAGTTAAAATTTTAATTAGTAAACTACATTCACATGCCCTACTTCATTGCTTGAGTATCTAAGTAGATATTTTAATTCAAACTATTATGATTATAGAATATGTATATATATTAACATAACCCATACAGATATACATATATGCATATATATGTGTATGTATGTATGTATGTGTGTGTGTGTGTATTTGTACATATATATATACACACAATAGACTAAAAACTTTGCAAAGATAAAAAATAGTCATAGTTCGCTTTCTCTTTTAGGACCATTAGTTTTTCTACTGTTACTTTCTATTCCATTTCTCTCATGTGCTTTCCAACTGCTTTAACATAAACCCATCCTCTGCCTTTCTTCCATCATGGCGACCTCACGACTCCTATCGCACTCCGCCTCCACCCTCCATTATGTCCCTACTTGCTTAGACCCTTTGATCTAGTCTTGCTAACTAGAACATGGCAAAAACTGACTGTAACAACCCGTCCTTCGTAACACCCAAAAATTTCAATGCCATACATCAACGCCTAACTTTCGAGTACCATAAAAGACGGCTTATCGAGAAAAGAATTGAAGAAGAAGAAAGAAAGCACAATATCCTGACCCAAACTAGTAGCTCAGTTGGTTAGGGGCAACAGCTTTGGGCAGCACGTGTTTCACTAAAAAGGTGTGAGATACACCAGGTCCAAATCACAGCAACTCCGCTATTTAGGTTGCCACGGAACAAATCCCTTAGGGGCCTGTTGGATTTAAAAGGATCAAAGTCCACTCGAGGCAACTTGTTGATTTCTCTTTAGAACTTTGGCAAGTTGTTTAAAAAAACACACAACGACACAATTTCGTATCGGAATGATAACATATAATATACTGAATATACATGAATAGTATTGGAGGAGCAATATAAAAGAGACTACACCGGTGGAAGTAACTGATGAATAAATATCAATCAGAGAGTCAAAATAAATCATTTGATGCAAAATGTTTCATGTATGAATAACATCTGTCATATACTACAATAAGATCAAGTATATAAATATCCAACCATTGTCTTTGCCACCAAAGCTTCAGCTGCACCACTCTGATAGTATATCGCCAAAAGCGGTTGACTCTCAAACTATTCAATCGAGGATCCGAGAATTGTCAGGACATAAATAGACAATAGATCAAACATAAATCCTGGTTTAAGGGGAATTATCTCAAAATACTACATATGAAAACTATATACAAATAGACAAGAATCACTAAGGCACAACCGGTCCTCTCCACAATTGTGGCTAAGGGTTAATCCAACTATCCACAAACAAGTAAAGTAAACGTATTCAAAAGATAAAAAATCATTCCATAACCTGATTTTCTCCTATAATCAACGATTCAGCATAAATAATATAATGTGACTGAACATAATGGTACATCATGATACAATAACCCAATATACAAAGGTAGGGTAGTTATAATATAAGTCTATCGCAAACTACACAATGATACAAATACAACAATAATAACATCAGCTAACAATACACACAATATAGCGATGAAAGACAACCAAAGAATACAAATTGTAACCCATCAATAATGACAGGTGAAGTCCACAACGGACATCTACTGCGATCTAATGATACCCTTCGAGGGTTCTAAATAAATAGAGTCAGTTCCTAGTTGTACCAAGACCCCAAGCTACATCCCTTGGGATGGGTCTCGTGTAGTTTTCACCATTCCCTCTAAAACAAGTTTTGATGATATATGACCTACTCTATTTACTTAAAAAATTTGTGAGCCACACCATTCCCTCTCAAGAAAGCTTTGGTGAAATATAGCCTACTCGTAAATGGCATCATCCTATATGAACCACATTATACCCACTAAAGCAGGCTTTGGTGGCATCTAGTCCACTCATGGATGATCTTCATCATTCCTCCATTCTTTTCATCATGGGTTTCTTAACTTGTGTAAGCCTCTTATCGAAAATAGAACAACGGTCATGTCTCGTGTAGTACGCCATCGGGACCATAAAGGAACACCAATGCAATATAAATATATGCACACATCGAATAAACATCGAGTAATTCAATACATCTATCACGAACGACGACCGATATCTCACCATCGTCTATCTACACAGATGGCCTATATGATAAGGCCCATAATTGGTACGGTCACTAATATAAGGCCATTACTATTCATCTAACATATATAACTCCAAATAAAAGCCAAGGGGCATGAAGTAACTCCACTCAATCATACACACTCACCAAAGGTGACTGTTAACCAATCACTACATTGGTATCATGTCTGATCATCATTGGTCGTACACCTATCACAAAACGTTGCATTCAAACCTCAAGCTTTGCCTCGATTGCTCTTCACCACTTGCCCTAACGCCTTAGTGATCATCATCGATCACTAATACATTTCACTACATCTACATATGAATCCTGTGCTTTGCTTTGCATCCCTCTTTCCCAAATAGCCCGAAGCTTCTCCGTAGTCATGCTAAGACCTAAGAAAAACTACAATTGAACGGGAAAAAAATCTCCTAAAGTCATTTGCTGCCCAGGTGTCGACTAGAGGTGTAATTCAATCGACTAAGCCCAGTTAACTGAACCCGGTTTCCCTTGTTTTCTATTTTGGGCTGCCTTTTGGGACTAATTTTTATACACACACGATCAACTAAATTTCATCTAATATCGATGGAAATTGTCAAGTTCCAGGCAATAATCCATGAGCAGGGAGGAATCTCCCAAATGGTCATCGATTCGTGTGTCATTTACTTCAGCGCTTCGCTCTATGAGCCGCATTGCTTCTATAGCCTACCTCTACGTTATAGGACCTCTACTAGAGTTTATTGGTTGATATTTTGGATGTGTTATCTTAAGTATTCGCAAACCGATCTCGATATGAATCCCTCTCTTCTCCGTATAGATTCTTTCCAATAAGATTTTAATGACTCGGCTTCTCTAACATGCCCGAATGACTCAACTATCTTTTTCACCTCACGTGATGCTCACACTTGTGTCAATGCATCCGCTCGTGCACGCATATGTACACACGTATACGCAAATACGTAAAACTTCACAAATCACGTTTTGAGCTTCGTCGGAGGGATTACTCGACCAAATACTCTCTCACATAACTTAGCATACCCGATGGTTGCTATGGCTATATGAGATTGCTCGTAGCATGTTTATACACATATAAAATCAACCACAAAAATATATTAATTCATTCACACATACATAACCATTATTAAAATTTCCAATTACAATTCAAGAATTTTGTTTATTCTTGTATAACTTCAAATGCATGTATATGCATACTTACCCATATCCATATGCATACACGTATATTTGGATAATGACTCGATTACTTAATAATCAAATCTTACTTCTATTTATCAAATCTTTTCTATTAAAGTTCAATATCGTTGTCTATTATTTTATAAAATTATCCCCTTATTTATAAACTACAAAACCAGCTTATAAATCATTTTAAGCTCTTATAAACTTAATTCCTTCATTGAGAATTAAGTATTATCTTACAAAACCATTTAATCACCTTATAAAATAATTCCTTCTCACTATTCTATAAATCTCATACATTTATAAAATACAACTTTTGTATTATTTTATAAAATATCGTACCTTTATAAAGTACTACTTCTATATTATTTTATAAAATCTCATACTTTTATAAGATGCATCATTTATAATATTTTATAATACCTCGTACTATTTTATAAAAATGGAAATTAGCCATGAGGGTCTCTTTAGCAAGCGTAATTAATTTCTAGGACACACAACTGAAATTATTATTTTTAAGGACAAAATGCAAAATAATTAGTTCTAAGGCTTAAAAACCTATGAAATTATGTCCTTGAAAATAAATGGAATATTGATTTTGTCCTCAAAAGTAATTATTCTATTGACTTTGTCCTTGAAATTAATTTTTGTGGATGTGTATCCTAGAAACTAATTGGACTACAAAGTTTGTCCTTCTGGTAAAATGCCCCTTATAAAAATATATCTTTGTCATTAATTTATGAAATCTCACTCTATTTTATAAAATACATCTTCATTCTTATTTTATAATATCTCATTCTATCTTATAAAATATACCTTTCGTTTCTAAAATTATTTCCTTAGTCAAATAATATTTATAAGTACTAATTAAGCTTGTCAAGCCTCTAATCACTTTGATAGTAAGTGTAGAGCTCATAACTCACCCAATTATCTTATTATATTCATTTTATAAAATGATTACTTCTTACAAATAATGTTCACAAACATTAATTAATCTGCATTAAGCCTCTAATCACTTGAATAATAAGTGTATATCTCTAACTCACTTAAGTAGCATTTTAACTTGTCTTAAATCAATTCAAATAGTTTAATTAATGTCTTCCAATGACATGCACATCATTACTTTACTTAATTAATCAATAATTAAACCAAACATCACACAATCATCCAATTAACTCAAAATCCATTCTAGAGCTTACTAACTTTTCCAAACATGATGATTAAGGGTTCAATCAATTAATTAGCTAAATGAAACATATTTATAACATGAATACAGGTCTAAACCATAACATAAATTCTCTAAATCACATCAAATAACTTTATAATCATATATGAATTTTAACAAGTAAATTAAATAAGAGAATCATCACACTCATCTTGTTAGCGCCAAAATTGGTCACCGACACCCAAATGTAAATGAAAGCACCAACTAACGGTCATAGATAAAAAATGTTAGGGCCAAAATTGGTCACTAACGCCCAAATGTAAATGAAAGCACCAACTAACGGTCATAGATAACAGATCGAATATATGTAGAGAGTAATAATACGAAGGATAGTCGAAATTAGAATGAAAACAGTAAAGAACACATATTTTATAGTGGTTCGGCTAACTACGGCCTACGTCCACTCCAAAAGTTTCCTTTTTATTGATGTTCGAATCAATTACAGTTACAAACTAATAGAGTAAACTTTAGCCTTAGAAAATAGAAAGTTAAAGAGCGGAGAGAAGAAGATCCCTCGTTTGGAAACCCACATGTTGTATTTATAGGCAAAACCAGGTTGTTGGGCCTCCTGAGTAGTTTGGATCCACCAAGGCCATAGCCGAACCCTACTTCATTATGCCGACCGACCCTGAGCAGTTGGTATGCCGAACGAGGTACGATGCCGATCAAGGTACGACGCCGAGCGAGGTGTGATGTCGAGCGTGGTGCGATGCCGAGCGACGTTCAATGCTGAGTGACATCCAATGCCGATCGAGGCTTCATGCCGAGCGAGGGGAGGTGTGCCGAATGAGAGGAGGTAATGCCGATCGAGGGGAGGCATGCCGAGCGAGGAGAGGAATGCCGAACGAGGGGAGGTGTGCCGATCGAGGAGAGGCACGCCGATCGAGGGAAGGCACGCCGATCGAGGGAAGGTGTGCCGATCGAGGGGAGGTGTGATGATCAAGGGGAGGTGTGCTGATCGAGGGAGGTATTCCGAACGAGGGAATGTGCGTCGAACGAGGGGAGGTATGCCAAGCGAGAGGAGGTATGCCGAGCTAGGGTAGGTGTGCCGATCGGAGCTTATCTTCCAGACCGAGCCGTGCAACCCCCCCTCCAACCTCTCATTTCATGACCAAATGAAATATCCAAGTGAACTTCATTCTTTTAAACCAAATCCATCCTATTCCAGCCTCGATAATCATGAAGTTGGTTGGGTTGAATCCGCCTGTTCATGACCTTGACTAAAGGCGGGTTAACACTTTGTCCTTCCAAAACATGCCTTGCTATTGGAAGGTGTGTTTTGTAGCTCAATAAGCTGGATGTTCGTATCCTGTTAATGACCTGCAAAGAAATTGATAGTCTTATCTGACTGGGAATGATGATCGCTCGTGATCGTATGTCATTCGGGGTAGTATGTGACCGTTCGAGGTCGGGCGCCATCGCATCGATTGGTGATCGTTTGCGATCGGGTGCCATTCGAGGCGATTTGTGATCGTTCACGATTGGACGTCGTTCGAGACGAGTTGGGACCGTTCACGGTCGAGTGTCAATCAAGGCGATTTGTGATCATTTGCGATCGGGTGCCGTTCGAGGCGAGTTAGGACCGTTCACGGTCGGGTGCATCGTTCGCGATTGGGTGCCGTTCGAGGCAAGTTAGGACCGTTCGCGGTCGGGTGTCGTTCGAGGCGATTTGTGATTGTTCGCGATCGGGTGCCGTTCGAGGCGAGTTGTGTGTGCCCGGGAGGACTTATTATTATTAATGCCATATTTCACGTTCGAGTGAATTTTCTAACTTGTTTGTTATGGCGGTTTATCGCCATCTCAGAGCATGCCTGAGGACCGTTTGTGATCCCTTACATGAGTAAGTGGTTTGGCCGTTATGGAATCACAGATGGCATACTTTCGTCCGAAATAAGTCTTTCAACAGAAGAGTCAAACAAAATCCAGTCCATACATGAGAAATGGAAAATAGAATCAAAACAGGGACGTCGAAGTGCAAACACCTACATTGATGCGATTTATAGTCGTATCAGAGCATGCCTGATGTAACGACCCGTAAAATTTCGATAATTAAAATAGATAATTTAAAAGATTTCGTGATTTAATGTTAGAAAAAAAAAATTGTAATTCGTTTGAAATAATAATAACTGGAATGAATTGCAACAATAATTATCCAAGTAATGAAAAATGAATGCTACTTAGTGAATGCCTTTGAAATCAATAGTTGAATAGGATAATAAATGTTGAAATTCATTGGGTATAATAGAGTAATTGATTGATAAGTAAAATCTACTTAAAATCAAATATTGAATATTGAACAGGTAAATTGTTTAAATTAAATATTTAAAACTTATTGAATAATTGAATAACTGTAAAATGAAAATAGTGTTCTAAAATGTGAATTGGTTTTAAAAGTTGAATCTCATAAGTTCAATTTCAATATTTCAAAAGATAATGAATTATTGGATAAGCGAAATTATTTATATTTAATATTTGGAATTTATTGAATAATGGAATAACGGGTTTAATATGATTAAAAATGATTTGTAAAATTTTATTTTATCATATTAAAGTTTGAATGATGTTGTAGAACTTTTAAAATCGAATTAAAAGTAAATATGTGAAAATTGAATATTTTAATATTTAATTGACGAGTTAAAATAGTCATTTTTAAAACAGTCTCAGAATTGGACGAAACTAGTTCCATTGGATCCGTAATAGTTTGTTATTATCGGATTTCAATTTTTATGCTAGTTAAATTTAACATTATGAAGTGTTATGATTTTATTGTCGTTGTTTGATAAAAATTTAATTATCATATAGTTTGTCATTTGAATTAACCGTTGAAAAATTAAATTGACAGTTAAACTGAAATTAAAATTGAATTGCGATTAAATTACCTGACATTGATAGCTATGAAACTGCCATGAATTGTATTGTCTATTGGATGATGTATTTTGATGGATGTTATTGGTTGATATTTAAATGTTTGGATGTTTATTTGCTTATATATACTGTTATGCATACATACGACACTATGATTGATTTAAGTGATATATATTCATCCCTGACATTTAATTGAAATAAATAATTACTTGGCCATAGGATAGAAAATTATATACGGACACCGAATTGGCTAAATTAATAATTTTTAAAATCGTCGATTTGAAATTTATTTAAATGTTTTGATTTAAAAGTTATAAATAGAAATAAATTTATAGAAATCGAATTTATCAGAAAATTGAGTTTGGAATGTTGAGGTAAATTTTGGTTAAAAGAAATTGTTAAATAATATAAGTCGAGACTTCGAAATTTAAAAATGGGGATTTGATTGAATTTCGAAAATTGATTTGTTTAAAGATTTAACCTTAATTCGAGCTTTGGATATTACCAAGTAAAAGTGATATAAAAATGATATTTTGAAGTCGAGCTTGGAATTGAATCATATTTGAAATTTGGATTTAAACTCGAAAATTGATGGATAATTTTGTTAAGTGTTATAAAATGGATATTTTGAAAAACCAAGCTCTAAATCGATATAAATTGAAATTGAATTAATTGAAAGTGAATATAAAATTGAATAAATTTGAAGTCAAAGTTGACATTGATTTGAATTGAAATCGAAATTGAATCGGTAAAATGGAAATTGAAATTTGTTTGAATTGGGAAGTTATAATGGAAATGGTTTGGTTTTGAAGCTGTTTTATTTTGTTTTCCAAATTACTCAGTTATATAAACCATTTTGAATACTTAAACTATTTTAATCTATTTTAAATCTACTTAACCCGATTTAAATTATTTTAAACTAATTTATCTATTTCAAATCCATTTTAAGATTTTAAGTATTTTAACTTTTTTAATTATTTAAACCACTTTTAAAACTACTTAAAACTACTTTCTAAAATTCCAAACTGGTTAATAAGGTGAAATGTTTATGTTTAAATCTTGAATTTGAATACGAATTGGATTAAATGAAGTTGCAACCTAAATTGGAATCCGAATTGATTTTGAAATCGAAATAAGATATTGAGACGAAAAATGATTTTAGAAACGGAATCTGACATTTGAATAGATACGATGATATTTGAAACGGATTTGATTTTGAAGCGAATATGATATTTTGATATCAATTATGAATCGATTTGAAATGTAAAAGAGCCACCGGTGTAATAATACGTAGTTATTAAAGAGTCCGGGATCGGATATGGACATACTCTCTGTCGATACCGAAAACCACTTTAATAACTATTATACGTGGAGTGTTGATCCAGAATGAAGTGGATGGTTTGGTGAACGCGTTGACTGAAGAAAGAGAATAATATTGGATGACCCCTGACATGACTAAAACAGGAGCCGCGCCGGGCCATTGAGGTTCTCCACCTCTAGCGGACACACTTCTTCGATACCATATCTATTACATTTGTGATGCGATTTGGGTGCACCCCTTGATTTGGGAGTGCTGTTTCGCGGTGTTGGGGTAGCTGCTGGCTATGCTCAACATCAGTCCGGATCACGCAACTACTAGTATCCTAGTTGGTATCGCCTCATGTACCTTGTCATACTGATTATCCTATTCGCGACCACTACGTTTTGTTTTGTGTTATACCTATGGGGTACCCTCTGATAACCACCAGTTTACGGTGGGGCTTACGGTGCTGTATAGACTATGGCATTATAAAAATGTGTTAAGGGGGATTATGGTAACGCCTTAACGCTATTTTGATACTTTATATTACTAATAGGCATTATCTACTTAGTGTACATTACTACATAGTAGAGAGTTTAACGGATCCTTAAGAGATGGAAAATCCCGTAACATCTCTTGAGTTATTGCACGCACGTTGACACTGGATATGGGATGTCAAACCCCGTAAACATCTCTGACGCCGTTACACTCATATTTATTTACGATTGATTTAACTTTTATAAGGATATTTTAGTCCTGACTCGAGTGTTTTGTCTTTTCATTACGCTCGGGTCAGTCCTGAGTTTTTCAGATTTTTGAAGATCTATTCTGGAGGATGAAGACGAAGATTTGGTATACTATTTCTATTATTACCCTTGCATCATGCTATCTGCTGCATAATTTTAATTGTTCTGTTGTATATGTATAACTCTGATAAATGTTGTATAAATAATTGTCAAAGTATAGTAAACAGCTTCATGAACTGTTTATTTGACTATTATATTTTATCGTTCCGCTGCGAGATTCTGTGTTGTTTCATTTTCTTTATTTCTCTTTCTTTTCTTTTCTTATTTACCCCAATAACTATCTGCCCTTTTGAATGGTTTGGAATCGACATGTGTATTTGATCGTCGGTTTAAATTGTTCAAAAAGGCGGGTCGTTACAGTTGGTATCAGATCTTTGGTTTAGCGGTAACCTTAGCTCTGTGGGGTCTGACTCTTTATAAATAGGGTAGTAATACCCTATGATGAGTCGCCAAGAGTATGAGAGAGCGTATTTGTTAGTGATATAAAATGTTTTATATTGTGTCGGGTTATTTGTTGAGTGGCTTATGGATTCTGGTCAATACGAGTAATTAACGTCATTGATAGGGACCTCTAAACACTTAAACAGAACAATTCGACATAGTATTATTTTGAAATAGGGTAAATGAAATAATTTTGCTCTAGTTATATTTTGTATATAAAGAAAATTTTCAGAAATTATTGTGACTTATCTAGCTTACCTGGTTGTTAGGAATTAAAATATTGGTTATTATCATTAATTGGATATTGTAATCTAATAAATATGGTGAATTACAAAATGAATAATGATAAAACAGTGGTGAAATGCTTTAAGAAAGAAAATCCTATAAGAATATTTATAAAGGTGACTTATATATTAAAATAGATTTAAATCGGAAAATATTGATTTTAAAGACCCGGAGGTTTTGAAAAATGGTTCTCGAAGTTTTGAAGAAATATATAGTAATATTTGTTGAAAATTGTTTATGGAAATATTTTGAAAGGATTTTTAAAGGAAAGAATGAATTCAGTACTCCTCTCTTCTATCGTTGGAAAATAATTTCGGTGATGACTGCACAGCATCATCGACGTTCATTTTCGAGTCTCAAAGTGGGGGAGACTTCTAAGAAGCTTTGCTCTTCTTCGAAATTATTTTGGGTAAATGGGTTTTGGTTTAAACTCCAAAGATATGATTTTATATATTAAGGATATAAGTGTATATGTTTATTTCAAATGATTTGAAAAGAACCGGGCATTTAAATTTCTAAGTTCTGTTAATTAATAATTTTCAAATTATTTGAATGAAATGTGAATAACCAGAATTTATAAAATAAGAGGATTAAGATAGCTAAGCTATTGTTTGGGAAAACTTTAAAGTTGAAAGGTAAAGAGGATTTAAACAAATTAAATTTGTGAACATTCTAATTAAGTAAAATGAAATTCTATAAATTTGTATAATACCAAAATTACATTCTGATAACATATAACAAGACTTACCAAATGTTAAAAGTTAAAATGATGTTTTGGATATGTAATGAGATATTGTACAAATAAACAGAACCTGAAAATAATTGAAGCGTACAAGTAAGCAAAACTCAAAAAGGAATTAAAATGTATACAAATGAAAATTTGGTTGTGAAAAAAATTTATATGTACTTAAATATAGCATGAAATGATGAATGGATAAATGGAACAATTAAGTGAACTTAAGAAAGAAGACAACTGAATTATATAATATCTTTTGTAAATTGGTTATAGAAAATAAATATAAATTGCATAGGAAAATTTTGAATTTGTAACTTTGAGATAACCGTAAGCTAAGAAAAGTCATATATGAGAGGTTAGACTTTTATATGATGATTAATAAACTAAAGTGCCGGTTAATAAAATGTTTCACAAATGAATTCGTTATTAACTGAAATTATGAAAATGCAATAAATGTAAACCAAGGAATTTCTTATAACTAAGAATCAATTGGAGAATGAAATTGAATTTAATTAAATTATATAGAATGTTTAAAATGAACTTGAGTAGGCAAAATTCTATGATATGATGTTTAAGAAAAGATAATGTTGAAGAATATGCTATGTAAAGAAATGAACATACTAACTGAATAATGGATTGTGAGTAATTAAGTGGGGAAAAAATAGAAGTCAATAAAATAATTTAGTATAGATAAAATTGGATAGAAATCCATTGGAAGGTGATACGTGAGATTGTACGTATATTAATTTATTTGCATAACGATTTGGTCCAAAATTCGAGCACAAAATTTTGAGATGATTTATATCGATCCAAGTTAGGATTTTTTACTCGATTTTCGACGGCGAATCCTGGATATGGATTTTTAATTTGATTTTGGAATTATCTATCATAGTATATGGCTATGCAAGGAGAGTAACAGTTTCCAATTAAGGAACCAAATCTGAGTCCGCACTAGAGAGTCGTATGAACGATACTAGTTTGGAAGTGAAATTGTGTGATCGAATAAGCGATTAGATTGATATTGCTCACGGATGATATATGTACAGCTTACGGACTTAATTAAAGTTAATATTGAAAATTTTAAGATGTCAAATATGTGAAGATAAATTTGCAACTTTTGAGATAACTATAAACTAAGAATAGTCACATATAAGAAGTTAGACTTTTGTGGAATGACTATAAATTAAAGTGATGATTAATAAAATGTTCCGCAAATAAATTGGTTATTAACTGAAGCTGAATATGAAGTAAATGTAAACGAAAGAATTTGGTATGGCTAAGAATCAATTTGAATTGAAAGAGATAAACCAAATTGAATGTAAAATTAATAATTTGGTTATGTTGGGTATGATTTGGTTGTTATATGATTGTTAGTTGATTGTATATAATTCAGTAAGTGTTAAAGAAATTGAAAGCTATAAATCATTGAAATCAAATTGGAAGTTAAATGAATTTAAATAGAATTTAATTTGATTCAAATTGGAAGTGAACTAATGTAAATATAAATTAGTGAAGGTTAACTAATTGAATTGAGAATGAATGTTAGTAAAATCCAACGTTAATGAATCAACTATGATTAAAATTGAAAACCAAGTGAATAAATATTAATGAGAAGTGAATTTATATTGATTGGTTATGGATTTGTTGGATGATAGTTGGATGATAGTTGATTGATGGTTGCATTTGTTGTTATGTTGCATTTGCTATGTTGGCACATGTAGTTGTTATGTTGCTATATGATGTATATTGACACTATTTTCATATACGCATGATTCTCATTGTTTGTTGAGTGTTTAGTAGGTGCGGATTGCGCTTGCTTCGCATTTGGAGCTCGCTTTCGCGCTATATTAGTCGTATATGCTCGCTAATAAAATATAAGGTACATGTTTATTTTGTCATTGGATTTGATGATTTTTGATGAGCCACTTGGCTTTTGATTTTCTTTTGTTGGTTTGGGGCCCGTAGAGGCGTTTTGTAGTTGTACCGATCGAGCCGCGCAAAGGAGGCTCTGCCGAAATTTTCCGTAAAATCCGGGTGTTAGAAAAATTTTCAAGTTTTAAATTTTTTTTATAACTTGTTTTGATAACTAACTTTTAAAGTTGGAAAGCTGTTCGGAGTAACTTAGTGGAAGCGTAGTTATGACTTCATAAATGGAATTTCATTGTTTATAAGTTGGTAACTTCGAATAAAATATATCTAATGTTGAATTCTATACTTAGTTCCTTTTCCCTTCTTTTTCCTTTTCGGGGACGAAAAGTTTTGAGTGGGGGAGAGTGTAACGACCCGTAAAATTTCGATAATTAAAATAGCTAATTTAAAAGATTTCGTGATTTAATGTTAGAAAAAAATTTGTAATTCGTTTGAAATAATAATAACTGGAATGAATTGCAACAATAATTATCCAAGTAATGAAAAATGAATGCTACTTAGTGAATGCCTTTGAAATCAATAGTTGAATAGGATAATAAATGTTGAAATTCATTGGGTATAATAGAGTAATTGATTGATAAGTAAAATCTACTTAAAATCAAATATTGAATATTGAACAGGTAAATTGTTTAAATTAAATATTTAAAACTTATTGAATAATTGAATAACTGTAAAATGAAAATAGTGTTCTAAATTGTGAATTGGTTTTAAAAGTTGAATCTCATAAGTTCAGTTTCAATATTTCAAAAGATAATGAATTATTGGATAAGCGAAATTGTTTATATTTAATATTTGGAATTTATTGAATAATTGAATAACGGGTTTAATATGATTAAAAATGATTTGTAAAATTTTATTTTATCATATTAAAGTTTGAATGATGTTGTAGAAGTTTTAAAATCGAATTAAAAGTAAATTTGTGAAAATTGAATATTTTAATATTTAATTGACGAGTTAAAATAGTCAATTTTCAAACAGTCTCAGAATTGGACGAAACTAGTTTCATTGGATCCGTAATAGTTTGTTATTATCGGATTTCAATTTTCGTAGCGATCAGAGTTTTTGTTTGACCGTGGCAGCTCGAAACGCATCGAAATTGTTTTAATATTAATTTAACGAGTTAAAATAGCCATTTTTCAAACAGTCTCGGATTTCAACGAAACCAGTTTCATCGGATCCGTAACGTGATATTATTGTCAGATTTCAAATTTCGTGTCAATCGGACTTACCGTTTGTCCGGGGCAAGCCAAAACGCATAGAAATTCGTTTAATCGGTTTAATTTAAATTTGATCGTTTATTTCCGTAACTCGCGCATATGATCGAATTAGCTTCCGAAACATATTCCATTGAGTCCAGAACACGGGATAAACCCTAGAAACGTCAGTTACCGCGCGAAATTCTGAGTTCAGAAATTCCGGAATGAATAGTGTACGTCGTTTCTATAAATAGGCCCATTTATTCAAAAAATAGAAAAAAAACCCTAATTCTCTAAGCCGGCCGCCATGTTCATATTCAACGGCCAGAAACTCTCAACCTTTCTCCTCTAATCTCTTCTAATTCATCAATCTATTCAACAAACGTCCAACATGAAACTTGTAGAGGGGAGTGAGATCTAGGTATTCAACGGCTATGATCGTGTTTGGAGCTTCGAATCAACGGCAATTTCAGTTCAATCGCCGGCCATTCAACATCGTTTTGCGTGCCATAGGGGAGGCCGAGCGCCAAGATATTGAAGCCGAAGGTGGCTCTGGTGATGGTCTTCAGCGTGGTGGTGGAGTGATGGAGGTTCGAGCGACGTGGAGGGTGCGGCCCTATGCCCTATACGCGTGCGTGGTGGGTTCTGCAACCTGTAGATCGCGTTTGGGAAAGAAAGGTATCGGCGGCCTGGATTGCGTGGGAAAGAAATCAACGGTCTGGGTTGTAAATTATTAAAGAGAATATAAAATTGATTTATATAAAAAAATCGTATTAACTTTGTAATATGATATCTTTCTGCCACGAGGTCGAAAACTGACGAGACGAAGTGCGTTGGGATCGTATCGACGAGCACTACGCGATGGAATTGGATTGGAGTCGTTTGGAGCTAGAGAAAATTTCGGGTAAAATTAAACGCTCGTTTAATTTTATTCGAAATAAAACGCTGAAACTGCATTGAAATCAAGGTGAGTGTTTTATAACGCTCACAACGTACTAAATATCTTTATGCTAGTTAAATTTAACATTATGAAGTGTTATGATTTTATTGTCGTTGTTTGATAAAAATTTAATTGTCATATAGTTTGTCATTTGAATTAACCGTTGAAAAATTAAATTGACAGTTAAATTGAAATTAAAATTGCATTGCGATTAAATTACCTGACATTGATAGCTATGAAACTGCCATGAATTGTATTGTCTATTGGATGATGTATTTTGATGGATGTTATTGGTTGATATTTAAATGTTTGGATGTTTATTTGCTTATATATACTGTTATGCATACATATGACACTATGATTGATTTAAGTGATATATATTCATCCCTGACATTTAATTGAAATAAATAATTACTTGGCCATAGGATAGAAAATTATATACGGACACCGAATTGGCTAAATTAATAATTTTTAAAATCGTCGATTTGAAATTTATTTAAATGTTTTGATTTAAAAGTTATAAATAGAAATAAATTTATAGAAATCGAATTTATCAGAAAATTGAGTTTGGAATGTTGAGGTAAATTTTGGTTAAAAGAAATTGTTAAATAATATAAGTCGAGACTTCGAAATTTAAAAATGGGGATTTGATTGAATTTCGAAAATTGATTTGTTTAAAGATTTAACCTTAATTCGAGCTTTGGATATTACCAAGTAAAAGTGATATAAAAATGATATTTTGAAGTCGAGCTTGGAATTGAATCATATTTGAAATTTAGATTTAAACTCGAAAATTGATGGATAATTTTGTTAAGTGTTATAAAATGGATATTTTGAAAAACCAAGCTCTAAATCGATATAAATTGAAATTGAATTAATTGAAAGTGAATATAAAATTGAATAAATTTGAAGTCAAAGTTGACATTGATTTGAATTGAAATCGAAATTGAATCGGTAAAACGGAAATTGAAATTTGTTTGAATTGGGAAGTTATAATGGAAATGGTTTGGTTTTGAAGCTGTTTTATTTTGTTTTCCAAATTACTCATATAAACCATTTTGAATACTTAAACTATTTTAATCTATTTTAAATCTACTTAACCCGATTTAAATTATTTTAAACTAATTTATCTATTTCAAATCCATTTTAAGATTTTAAGTATTTTAACTATTTTAATTATTTAAACCACTTTTAAAACTACTTAAAACTACTTTCTAAAATTCCAAACTGGTTAATAAGGTGAAATGTTTATGTTTAAATCTTGAATTTGAATACGAATTGGATTAAATGAAGTTGCAACCTAAATTGGAATCCGAACTGATTTTGAAATCGAAATAAGATATTGAGACGAAAAACGATTTTAGAAACGGAATCTGACATTTGAATAGATACGATGATATTTGAAACGGATTTGATTTTGAAGCGAATATGATATTTTGATATCAATTATGAATCGATTTGAAATGTAAAAAAGCCACCGGTGTAATAATACGTAGTTATTAAAGAGGCCGGGATCGGATATGGACATACTCTCTGTCGATCCCGAAAACCACTTTAATAACTATTATACGTGGAGTGTTGATCCAGAATGAAGTGGATGGTTTGGTGAACGCGTTGACTGAAGAAAGAGAACGATATTGGATGACCCCTGACATGACTAAAACAGGAGCCGCGCCGGGACATTGAGGTTCGCCACCTCTAGCGGACACACTTCTTCGATACCATATCTATTACATTTGTGATGCGATTTGGGTGCACCCCTTGATTTGGGAGTGTTGTTTCGCGGTGTTGGGGTAGCTGCTGGCTATGCTCAACATCAGTCCGGATCACGCAACTACTAGTATCCTAGTTGGTATCGCCTCATGTACCTTGTCATACTGATTATCCTATTCGCGACCACTACGTTTTGTTTTGTGTTATACCTATGGGGTACCCTCTGATAACCACCAGTTTACGGTGGGGCTTACGGTGCTGTATAGACTATGGCATTATAAAAATGTGTTAAGGGGGATTATGGTAACGCCTTAACGCTATTTTGATACTTTATATTACTAATAGGCATTATCTACTTAGCGTACATTACTACATAGTAGATAGTTTAACGAATCCTTAAGAGATGGAAAATCCCATAACATCTCTTGAGTTACTGCACGCACGTTGACACTGGACATGGGATGTCAAACCCCGTAAACATCTCTGACGCCGTTACACTCATATTTATTTACGATTGATTTAACTTTCATAAGGATATTTAGTCCTAACTCGAGTGTTTTGGCTTTTCATTACGCTCGGGCCAGTCCTGAGTTTTTCAGATTTTTGAAGATCTATTCTGGAGGATGAAGACGAAGATTTGGTATACTATTACTATTATTACCCTTGCATCATGCTATCTGCTGCATTATTTTAATTGTTCTGTTGTATATGTATAACTCTGATTAATGTTGTATAAATAATTGTCAAAGTATAGTAAACAGCTTCATGAACTGTTTATTTGACTATTATATTTTATCGTTCCGCTGCGAGATTCTGTGTTGTTTCATTTCCTTTATTTCTCTTTCTTTTCTTTTCTTATTTACCCCAATAACTATCTGGCCTTTTGAATGGTTTGGAATCGACATGTGTATTTGATCGTCGGTTTAAATTGTCCAAAAAGGCGGGTCGTTACACCTGAGGATCGTTCGCGGTCCTGTACATGTGTAAATGACTTAATCGCGTTGGTGTGGAGTTTGCTACTTATTTGTCATTATTTCAATCAGTTGATAATAAGCTGACGCCTTGATCCTGAGTCGTCTCCAGTAGGTGCAGGTGGTGGTCGTTCTTGTTCCACGTCATGGCCCTCCTTCTCACATATTGGGATAGTAGACCATTCCGGATATGCCCCTCAACTTCATCCTTCAAGTGCTTACAATCATTTGTGTTATGACCGTTCAGTTCATGGAACAAACAATACTTGTCCGATCTTCTTTCGTTGCTGATCGAATCCCTTCTCATTGGCCTTCGATAAGGAATCTGCTCACTAGTGTCTTGGTAAATTCGTTCCAAAGTCTCGTTTAGCTCTGAATAAAAGGTGAACCTCGGTTCCTTTCATGGTCGCATTGGTCCATCGTCGTTATCCCTAGCCTTTTGTTTCCTATTATCAGTTCTTGAATCTTTTTTAGAAGGATTTTCACCCTTGACTGCATAAACATCATCTCCTTCTCCTTCCTCTCTTAGCATTTTAATCCTCTAACCGTAGAAATCCTTCGGCTTCATGATAAAACTCCCCTAGATCCATAGGTGGATCCCTTGTCAGTGAATTTTTGAACTCTATTCCATTAGCTATGCCAGATACAGCTGCCATTAAGACTATGGATGGATTTGATCGATCAACTGATGCTGCCGTTGCATTGAATCGCGTCAAAAAGATTCTCAATGATTCCCCGGTCCTCTGCTTTAGCGCTGCCAAACTCATCACATTCTTAGGTCTCGAAATGTGAACTCTGAACTGCCTCATAAACTTCCCAGTCAACTCGGTCCATGTTCCAATAGAACCGCTCTCCAATTGTCTAAACCATAGTGCTGCTACGTCTGTCAGATACAATGGGAAGCATCGGGCCATGACTTCCTCGGATGCCCCCAGCACTCCCATATGCCTCATATACTTTGTCAGATGAACCGTAGGATCCGTCCACCCATTATACATCCCCAATGATGGTAGCTTAAAATACAATGGGTTCTTAGCTCGCCTGATAGTAGGAGTAAAGGGACTCCTATTCACGTCGCCCAAGTATTTGTTTACCAATCCACCTCTTATAGCTCGTCTAACCATCGCCGCTAGTCTGTCGTTGTCTCCAAGCTGTAATCCTTGTCCGTTGCCTCCGGTCTGCCCCCCCCCCCCCCAACCCCTCCCCTCGAGTTCATGAGGAAATTCAGGCACATACTCCTCATCTCGTACTCCTGCAATCCTGTTGGTGTTGGGTTGCACAACGTCATCTGGTATCCCTCCATGGATTGGTCCAGCATTTCCTGGTGGTGGTGTGCCCCCGAGTCTAGGTCCATATAGATTATTAGGCGTCTGCTGATTAGGGGCTGCCCCCAGCTGAGCCATTCCCTCTGCTTGTTGGTTGAGCGCTTCTGATCTAGCTCCACGGATCTGAGCTGCTGCATTTCTTGCTTGTGCAAATTGTCTGAGAAGAGCCTGCATCATCTCCTCTTATCGTTTCAACATCGCTTCCATCTCATCTCTAGTGATGTAGATGGATGCTTAACCTGCTCCATCTCTAGAGGAAGCCTCTTGACTTCCCCCATGTTTTCTCCTTTCCGCCGCTTGCTTCCTTGTTGGCAGTCTAGCCTTTGCTTTCCGAAATCCGAGTTCCTAAGCTTTTCAATCCAAAATCCAAGCTCCAAAATTCCCGAGTACTAGCGTTCTCAGTGAAAGCACCAAAATGTTAGCGCCAAAATTGGTCATTAACACCCAAATGTAAATGAAAGCACCAACTAACGGTCACAGATAAAAAATGTTAGCACCAAAATTGGTCACTAACACCCAAATGTAAATGAAAGCACCAACTAACTGTCACAGATAACAGATAGAATATATGTAGAGAGTAATAATATGAAGAATAGTCAAAATTAGAATGAAAGCAATAAAGAACATAGATTTTATAGTGGTTCGGCTAACTCCGGCCTACGTCCACTCCAAAAGTTTGCTTTTTATTGATGTTCGAATCAATTACAGTTACAAACTAATAGAGTAACATTTAGCCTTAGAAAATAGAAAGTTACCCACATGCTGTATTTATAGGCAAAACCAGGTTATTGAGCCTCCTGAGAAGTTTGGGCCCACCAAGCCTATAGCCGAGCCCTACTTCATTATGCCGACCAACCCTGAGCAGTTGGTATGCCGAACGAGGTAGTGAGGTACGATGTCGAGCGAGGTGCGATGCCAAGCGAGGTGCTATATCGAGCGATGTTCAATGCCGAGCGACATCCAATGCCGAGCGAGGCTTCATGCCGAGCGAGGGGAGGTGTGCCGAACGAGGGGAGGCATGCCGAGCGAGGGGAGGTACGAGGGGAGGTGCGCCGATCGAGGGAAGGTATGCCGATCGAGGGAAGGTACGCCGAGCGAGGGGAGGTGTACCGATCGGAGCTTATCTTCCAGATCAAGCCGTGCAACTTCCTCCCCCCTCCCATTTCTTGACCAAATAACATATCCAAGTGAACTTCATTCTTTTAAACTGAATCCATCTTATTCCAGCCTCGATAATCGTGAAGTTGGTTAGGTTGAATCCGCATGTTCATGGCCTTGACTAAAGGCGGGTTAACACGCCTCTTTTTCCCAAAACATGCTCCAAATCATCAAAACTCATGCTTTCCCTCCTCTTGAATTTCGAAGTGGTGCTCCAAATCCAATTCATGCCAATTCCTTGATAGGTTTTGTAAAGGATGAAAGAGAGGATTTATGGTGATTTTTATTTGAATTTAGGAATTTTATTTAAGGGTTTAGGGCTTGGGGATTAGAAGTGGATTAAGGGGTAATTAGAGAGGGGTTAGGAGAAGAGGAAGAAGAATCAACATCAATGGAGAAGTGGAAATGAAATAATGAAGGGGTTGGCTACATATAGGAAAGCTAATGGGCCTCAACCCAAATCCATTTCTTTCTCTAAAAAATCGCTATTCACTCCAGAAATTCATCGACTCTAAACATAGCCGTTAACACGCCTCTTTTTCCCAAAACATGCTCCAAATCATCAAAACTCATGCTTTCCCTCCTCTTGAATTTCGAAGTGGTGCTCCAAATCCAATTCATGCCAATTCCTTGATAGGTTTTGTAAAGGATGAAAGAGAGGATTTATGGTGATTTTTATTTGAATTTAGGAATTTTATTTAAGGGTTTAGGGCTTGGGGATTAGAAGTGGATTAAAGGGTAATTAGAGAGGGGTTAGGAGAAGAGGAAGAAGAATCAACATCAATGGAGAAGTGGAAATGAAATAATGAAGGGGTTGGCTACATATAGGAAAGCTAATGGGCCTCAACCCAAATCCATTTCTTTCTCTAAAAAATCGCTATTCACTCCAGAAATTCATCGACTCTAAACATAGCCAAGTTTGTAATCATTTTGTTTGCATCGGAAAAGCGAACTCAACTATCGGTATTTTGAGTTCCAATTCACTCGTGAAAAAATCAAGTACAAAGGGTATTCCATTAATTAACAATTAAATATTTAAATTAATCATTATTAATTTAAACATTCATTTTTAAAATTTGTAGGATGTTACATTCTCCCCTTCTTAAAAGAAATTCGTCCCCGAAATTCCGATGAGTATGAGAAGGTAACAGTACATTCCAAAAACTTCGGAGTCCAAACTTCAGAAAACTTTGGCAATGCTTCACTAACATATCAAACATGGAAATTTTGTAATTAAAACATACCTCACCTCTAGGAGATATAAGATAACCTACATTATCCAATATTTTCTGGAGATACCTACCTCTTTCTAAGAGAACTTCTCAACATTTAAATGTACGACAATTAAGCACTTAAATAACCATATTTTAGCTCTCAAGTACCTATTTGTACTATACAAAGAGGATTATGCACCAATTTTGTAGCAATGCACAATCAAAATATGTATAATTTTAGTGTAGCAACCTATATTATCACCACCACACATGACTAAAAATTGGAGAGTGAGCTTAAATAAGTTGGTATCTAAGTATACCGAAAACTCTGGTTCGCATAAAAATGCAATCGGCTCGTATAGATCTCACCTTGACCTCTAAGATGGTCTTGGATGGCATGTGATCTATCCTAAAATAGCTATGGCTATCTCTCTCTTAGCATGCTATAACATAACTATAACTGCATACAAGCAATCATTAATAACAACAATCAATAATCAATCAAAACAATGCAAGTAACAATGATCAATCTATCAACTAAACAACAGCAAGAAATTAATAAGCAACGATAAGCAACGACAAACAATAGCAAACAACAATAATCAACAGCAAGCAATAAAAAACGACGATAGGTTATAGTAATTAATTAAAATCAATTAATAGTTAATCAATCAATCTGCACAAGCAGCAAGATCAACAATCAGTAAACAATAGGCGCTAACAATCAATCATCAAGCAACAACAAATAACAGCAAGCAACAACAAATAACGCCATGCAACAACAAACAATAATCCACAAGCATACAAAACATCAAAATTTAAGAATAGTTAATTGGTAATGATTTTTTTATGCTTGTGGATTATTTGATAATGATTTTTGTATGCTTATGGACAGAATACTTCTAGGATGTTAATACCACAACAAGAAAAATAGTCTTTTATAGCGGCATATAGCCGATATTAAACACAACTATAGTGGTTTGATATACGTTGTATATCGACATGTTATAAAAAAGAATTGCACATAACATAAAAAACCGCTATAAAAAAGCAAGATTTCAAAGCATAAATTAGCCGTTGTGTTACATAAAGATGGTAGCTCACTGTTACTGCTATAAAACATCTCAATCTTAATGAAAATAACAAAATCTTTATATAAAGTATAGCCGCTATAAAATAGTTATTCTAATGCGCCTATTTTTGTGCTATATATCAAGATGTTTGTAGTAAATTCTACATCCATTTATAGCATATATATACCGCTATAAAATGTGTATACAATAATGCCTATTTGCGTTATCCTTTGACAGTAACCTCATACATTGCATTAGCACTTAAGTCATATAGTTATACCGCTTTTTAGGAGCTATGCTTTATTTTACTATATATTTGATGCACCCCACTATTATAGTTTAGTAATAACAATCAAAATTAATCTTATTTAAATAGATAACAATTTGAAAAATGTATGAATGAAAAAAATATTATAATTAGCAAATGTAACGCACATTCATGATAACAAAATTGTAACGTTCCGCCTTTTTGTGCGCTTTAAATCGATGATAAACCACACACGTCAGACTCAAAAAGAGTGGATTGTTATTGGGGTGAATAAGAAAAGCAGAGAAAGAAATAAAACGAAACAGGATCTCACAGCGGAATGACAAAATATAATAATCAAATAACGGTTCATGAAGCTGTTTTACAAAACATTTTATTATACTTATACAATACAGAATCAGAGTTACACATACCAGAGAGAAATAAATAATGCAGCGGAATAGCATGAATGTAGTAGAATAATATAATAAATGATAGTAATACAATCTTCGTCTTCGTCCTCCAGAAATAAAATCTTCAAATCCTGAAATGCTCAGGCTGACCCGAGCGAATTGAAAGAACAAAACACTTGAGTCGGAACTAAAAGATCTTATGTAAGTTAAATCAACGTAAATAATATGAGTGGAACGGCGTCAGAGATGTTTACGGGATTTGACATCTTCTATCCAATGTCAAACGTGAGTGCAGTAACTTAAGAGATGTTCGAGATTTACATCTCCTAAGAATCCGTTAAACTATCTACTATGTAGTAATATATGCTGCTATAATAATGTCTATTAGTAAAATAAACTTACTTTTAAATAGCGTTATGAGGTTTCCCATATAGCCTTAACACCTAATAGTCCCAGTAGTCCATCCAGTATCATGGTCCCAGTAGTCCATCCAATATCATGGTCCCTCCTGATCGGAAAGCCACCAGAGGATACTCCACGGGCTACGGGAGAAAACCAAACTCGTACAAGGCACGCTAGGATAGGCAGCATGACACAACGAGGCAATGCCAGGGTAGATATACCAATTACGCATTCGGACTAATGGTGACGCATAGCGCACAGCTACCGCCTACTCGAGCCACACCACCAAAAATCAAAGGGTCCCAATCAATCACAAAATAATAGAATGGTATCGAAGGAGTGTATCGATAAGAGGGGCTACCTCACTGGTCCGTAAGTGCTCCTGTTTTAGCCACCTTATGCCAACTCAAGGGAGTCGGGTCCACGTATATACCTCAAGGGAACGTCGCTACCATCCTACTTCATTCTGAAATCTCCACCACGTACACGGTTGTTAAAGTGATTTTCGGAGTTGGCAGAGAGTATGATAACTTCCGATCCCGGTCTCTTTAACAAGCAAACGTTATTATAACACCGCGATCATTTTTAAAATAGTATATACTTTAAAAACAAATATCATTGCCCTTTTCAAAACAAAATCAATACGATATCATTTTCATTTCAAATATATCCTTTCTAAAATCGTAACACTTTCAAAGTTACAACATTTCGAAATCAAAAAAACTTGTATATAACACTTTCAAATTATAATACCTTGAAACTCATAACTTTGAAACATAACTTCCACCACTTAAATGGTTTAAGTATTTAAAATACTTTATATAATAAAATACCTTCTTCAATTTCACAAATCAATTCCAAAACAACTCGAATTTCTAAATTTTAAATTTAACCAAATCCCAAATCATAAATTTCAATACAATTTGGTTTCCAAATGAACTATTCCGAATTATATCGATTTCAAAATAAATTTGATCCACAGAATAAACCATTTCAAATTCAATATATTTCAAACTTTAATTATTCACAATTTCAAAACTAAGTTTGGTAATTACGATTCAACAATTCACTTTTCTATTATTTAGTTTGAAATATTTTACATAATAAATCCATTATCATCTAAATAAAACTCAAATTACAAATAACTAAATATTTCCTTCAATTTATTTACACTTGAAATATTCATTTAATTCACCCTAAACCAAAATCAAGTTATAAAATCGTACCTTTTAAAATTTCAAACTTAATAAATTTTACATCAACTTATTTAGTTTAATTCTTAAATAAATTCAGTTTCAAATAAATTTTCAATTTATCTTCCAACCTTAATTTATTTAAATCATTATAAACTCTATATTAAAATAAAATTTAAATACTTATCCATATTATCTCAATGGAAATCAAACTTATTATTAAGCTTATTCTATATTAAAACAATTTATACATAGCTTAAATTCAAGGATAAAATAACATTTATACAATATCTAAAATCAATACTTATCTAAAACCATATATTTCTATACAAAACCATAGAAATCATTTCAAAATAATTTATATATAGACCACGGTGTTTGTATATAATTTTCCATCCTAAGGTCAGGTATACGGATATTCATCATTTCAATCCGTAATTTAAAATATAAATACGGTTATATATTATTTCAAACCGCAATCCTGAATGAGATAAAAATCCATAACAACTTGCAGTTTATAACAATATAAAATACAATATCCATTTATCCAATATCAATCATCAAAAATTTATCACCATCATCATCCTATTCAATCAATAACATCAATATAGAACAGATAATAAATAACATGTATTTACTAGTGGTTATATTCAATAATAAATTAAATAACTATTTTATCCAAATAAATTCAAATAAACTGAGATGATGATTCAAAATATGCCAAATAGTCATAAATATATTTATAACCACATCATATATCAATTTAACAAACATAAGAAATTTTCAAAGTTTTGAGTGGGTTAAAACACTCACCTTTTGAATTTAAATTAAATTCAAATCCAATTTAAACCCAAAAATTGAATAGTCTCAGAATTCATCCAAACCATGCCAGAATGTTTGGAATTTCAATACGATCCCAACGTAAGAAACCGCGTGTAAATTTGACCTCGTATGCGATAGTTATGCTAGTTAGAACGTTTTATACTTTAATTTAAATTAAAATAAAATAAATAATAAAAACAAACCAATAGAGGAAAGCCACGTCACCATCATCAACTACCACGCAACCATCCAGATCCATTTGAACCCAATTCACGTTCAAACCTCCGCCCTTTGACCACGAAGTCAGACCGCCTCCGACCACCGTTCGTCATGTTGCAGCCACCATTATGCTCATCTTCCCATCCTCCATCTAGCGCATCCCCTCCGGTCACCTTAGATGTCGCGCGCCGCCACTTGAAAGCTAAGGTTTTCGAACCCTAGTTCGCCAATTTCGATCGTCTCCAGTAGTGTAAGGTCACGAGACCACCGGAAATCGATTCCCCATGATGCACTCTTCAAAACACATATTCCAATTTTGCCAAAATATTCACAAATCAAAAATACCCAAAATTAATTTAGGGTTTCACGAATATTGAGCATTGACCGAGCTTCTCGAAAGATTCGAGCATCATTGCAAAAACGAACACCTGGCACAGATTCGTATTGAAGAAATCTTTGATATATATTTTTTACGAATTTTTTCGAGGAGTTTGAAATTTTTGATTTGGTTTTGATTTGCAATTGAATTGAAACTTTGATTCTGATTTGCCTATCATTGGAATGAGGAGTTGAGAAGGAGCAAATGAATATGAGGAGTGGCTGGTTTATAACGAGATATTTATAGGTAGGTTAGAAAATAGAAATAACAGATCGGATTTGATTTGAGTCGGAACGATAAACGACCCGAAAAGCTCATTCTGCCTCCAGAACGAAAATGGATCAACCCATATATCAAAATAGATGTTTTAAAATATTTTAAAATCAATGGAATAAGTTTCAAGTCCGAATTTCATCGTATGAAAAAGTTATGCTAACATCGATTTATTTCAGATTGATTTCAATTAAATTGATTTCTAGGCGTTTCGAGTCCGTACGATCAAACAATAAGTCCGATCGCTACGCAACTTGAGATCCTACAATAATTCACTGTTACGGATCCGATGAAACTAGTTTCGTCGAAATCCCAGTCAGTGGCCAAAATGGATATATTTCAGTTAAATAAATATTAAATCAATTAAATCAAAATTTTAATTTCAATTCCATAATTAACAAATTTTATCATTTTTGATTTCTTAAAAAATTACAATACTTTGACCAATTTGGCTATCACTTCGAAGCTAATTAATTTACCCATTTCCATATTTAATTTCAGTATTAAAAGATTCATTAATTATCAATTGAAATTCCAATACATTGACTTGATTCAGTCTCATCCCTTTTTATTTAAATCAATTATTATTCTATAAACAAAGTCACATTAGTTCTACATTCTATTACATTAGTATACCTTATTTACACCTTAAATTTGTATAAATGACTATATTTCAAAAATGTGTAATTTCATCGATTACACACATTAATTTAGATTTTAAATCCACTTAATTATTTTACCTTAATTCCATTCCTTTATCAATTATTACTTTATGATAAATTTACATTTTTACTTATTTTACATTCGCACTTTCAATTTATTATAATCTCATTCAATCTATAAATAATTTAGCTTAAATTACATCTTACCATTCATTTTAGTTATTACATCCTCATTAAATAACCAATTTCTATTTCTTTTAATATTTAATTACCAAAATATAATTACAACTATTTTTAATTACCAAAATTTACAGGTTGTTACACTCTTTTCCACTCAAAAACTTTTCGTCCCCGAGAAGGAAAAAGAAGGGAAAGAAAGGGTTGAGTAGTCAATACATCTTATTCAAAAATATTAATTTTATAAACAAATCAATTTACAAAATTTAATAATTTAAATAAAATATATCATTTTATAACTATTAAATCTTTTTATACTCAAATTAGTAAAGTTTGGAAATCATTTTTCAAAATTTTCTAAGTCTAAAATTTACAGAAAATTTCGACAGAGTCTTCTTTGTACGGAGAGACTCGGGAGAAAATATAATATCAAATATAACAAATACTATAATATTTAAAAATAATATATACCAACAACGGGAAAATATATAATTTCGCTAAAAAGCCGTAATCCGAGAACATACCTATTTGTCGGGCAAACAACGTTTAATTATGAAACCAAAAGCAGTAGCAATTGCTTCCGTAACCTGTATTTCACTTATATAATCCAAAAAAGGTTGAAAATTATATAAAATGAGATATTTAAAGTTGTTTCAACCAATAATAAACAAAGCAATGATAATCACTTGCAATCACAACGTACAACCATCACATGAAGCCAATAAAATCAATCATCCACATATCCATAGCAAACAAACAAATAGTTGTTCGGGTTTAAAACATTAAATTGTATAGAATGGAAAATAAACTACTAAGTGCACCATTTACTCAACAATCTTAGATGAATCTAGATAGATTATTCATATATCCAAATAATTTTAAAGTATCTTTACCCAAACAACCATAAACAAAACAACAACAGATTCTAACATTATTCAAGTTTATTCTTATAAATTCTCTTTCGCAACATTCGTTGTTCATTTTTCATTCATTCAGTGATTACTTCATTTATTTCATTTATTACTTACAATATTCATTTTCATCTATTAATGTCATGTAAGTTTCTTCTTTGTTGCATCATATTCATTCATTCATTCATTCATTCATTCACTACTACTTAATTTCATTTAGTTAAGTTTATAATTACTTGCTTATAATGCTTACCTTTCTATTATATTTAATTAGTAGCATTTAATCTCTTATTTCATTTAGAGGTTCCAATTATTAATTATTGATATTCCATTCCACTACAATAATTGAAACTATTAATTAACGGAAACTTAATAACTAAATACCGAGTTAAATTTCAAATCATTTTAAAATAATAGATAGATATATACACTTACAATTTATATATCCAGTTATATTTAAAACAATTTGAAATTTATATTTGTTTATCAAAATAAATTTGTAGTAAAACTACTACAGTGGTCTTTCCACTTAGAAACTCGAAAATGAATGTCGATGATGTGTGCACTCATCACCGAAATTATTTCCCGGTGACAGAGAGAGGAGTACAGAACTTATTTCTTTCCAAAGTTTCTTTAAAACGATTCTTTCAAATTATATTGAAATATTTATATCAGAAAATACTTCTAAATAGTATTATTTTCATATTCCAAAAATCATTCGAAAGAAATTTCAAAACCCTAGAACTTAAGTTCAAAATTTTTCAATTTTCATTTATTTTATTTACACGTCTATATTTAACCAATATTTTTAAATTTCGGTACCTAACAAACAAATATATAACAGCCAAATATATCTTTTATAAAATTTATTATTTTATATAAAAAATATACAATATGCAAAATTATTTCATTTACCTATATTTCAAAACAAGTATTGTGTCGGTCTGTCCTATTAAGTGTTTAGAAATCCCTATTGATGTCATAGCGCCCTATGCACCAACCAGAATTTATAAATACAAAACAGAACAAATTAACACAATATAAAACTTTTTATAACATTAACAAATACGTTCTCTCTTATATACTCTCAGTGACTCATCATAGGGTATTACTACCCTATTAATAAAGAGTCGGACCATAAAGCTAAGGTTTATCGCTAAACCAAAGCTCTAATACCAAATGTAACGTCCCGCATTTTTGTGCGCTTTAAATCGACGATAAACCACACACGTCAGACTCAAATCACACAAAAGAGTGGATTGTTATTGGGGTGAATAAGAAAAGCAGAGAAAGAAATAAAACGAAATAGAATCTCATAGTGGAATGATAAAATATAATAATCAAATAACGGTTCATGAAGCTGTTTCACAAAACATTGAATTATACTTATACAACACAGAATCAGAGTTACACATACCAGAGAAAAATAAATAATGTAGCGGAATAGTATGAATGTAGTGGAATAATATAATAAATGATAGTAATGCAATCTTCGTCTTCGTCCTTCAGAAATAAAGTCTTCAAATCCTAAAATGCTTAGGCTGACCCGAGCGAATTGAAAGGACAAAACACTCGAGTCAGAACTAAAAGATCTTATGTACGTTAAATCAACGGTAAATAATATGAGTGGAATGGCGTCAGAGATGTTTACGGGATTTGACATCTCCTATCCAATGTCAAACGTGAGTGCAGTAACTTAAGAGATGTTCGGCATTGACATCTCCTAAGGATCCGTTAAACTATCTTCTATGTAGTAATATACGCTATTATAATAAAGTCTATTAGTAAAATAAACTTACTTTTAAATAGCTTTAAGGGGTTACCCATATAGCCCTTAACACGTAAATGTCCCAGCAGTCCATCCAGTGTCATGGTCCCTCCTGATCGGGAAGCCACCAGAGGATACTCCACGGGCTACGGGAGAAAACCAAACTCGTACAAGGCGCGCTAGGGTAGGCGACACGGCACAACGAAATGCCAGGGTAGATATACCAGTTATGCATCCGGACTGATGACAACGCATAGCGCGCAGCTACCGCCCACCTCGAGCCACACCCACCAAAAATCAAAGTGCCCTAATCAATCACAAAATAATAGAATGGTATCGAAGGAGTGTGTCCGATAAGAGGGGCTACCTCACTGGCCCGTAAGCGCTCTTGTGTTAGCCACCTTATGTCAACTCATGGAAGTCGGGTCCACGTATATACCTCAAGGGAACGCCGTGCTATCCTACTTCATTCTGGAATCTCCACTGCGTACACGGTTGTTAAAGTGGTTTTCGAAGTTGGCAGAGAGTATGACAACTTTTGATCTCGGTCTCTTTAATAACCAAACGTTATTATAACACCGCGGTCATCTTTAAAATAGTTTATACTTTAAAACCAAATATCATTGCCCATTTCAAAACCAAATCAATACGATATCATTTTCATTTCAAATATATCCTTTCTAAAATCATAACACTTTCAAAGTTATAACATTTCGAAATCAAAACACTTGAATATAACACTTTCAAATTATAATACCTTGAAACTCATAATTTTGAAACATAACTTCCACCGCTTAAATGGTTTAAATATTTAAAATTCTTTATATAATAAAATACCTTCTTCATTTCACAAATCAATTCCAAAACAACTCGAATTTCTAATTTTAAATTTAACCAAATCTCAAATCATAAATTTCAATACAATGCAGTTTCCAAATGAACTATTCCGAATTATATCGATTTCAAAACAAATTTGATCCAAAAATAAACCATTTTAAATTCAATATATTTCAAACTTTAAGTATTCACAATTTCAAAACTAAGTTTGGTAATTACGATTCAACAATTCAATTTTCTATTATTTAGTTTGAAATATTTTACATAATAAATCCATTATCATCAAAATAAAACTCAAATTATAAATAACTAAATATTTCCTTCAATTTATTTGTACTTGAAATATTCATTAATTCACCCTTAACCAAAATCAAGTTATAAAATCATACCTTTTAAAATTTCAAACTTAATAAATTTTACATCAACTTACTTGAGTTTAATTCTTAAATAAAATCAATTTCAAATAAATTTCCAATTTATCTTCCAACCTTAATTTATTTAAATCATTAAAAACTCTATATTAAAATAACATTTAAATACTTATCCATATTATCTCAATGGAAATCAAACTTATTACTAAGCTTATTCTATATTAAAACAATTTATACATAGCTTAAAATCAAGGATAAAATAACATTTATATAATATCTAAAATCAATACTTATCTAAAACCGTATATTTCTTTACAAAACCATAGAAATCATTTCAAAATATTTTATATATAGACCACGGTGTCTATATATAATTTTCTATCCTATGGTCAGGTGATACAGATATTTATCATTTCAATCCGTAATTTAAAATATAAATAGGGTTATATATCATTTCAAACCGCAATCCCAAATGAAATAAAAATCCATAACAACTTGCAGTTTATAATAATACAAAACAATCATCAAACACTTATCACCATTCGCATCCAATTCAATCAATAACATCAACATAGAACAGATAATAAATAACAGGTATTTACTGGCAGTTTATATTCAATAATAAATTAAATAACTATTTTATCCAAATAAATTCAAATAAACTAAGATAATGATTCAAAATATGCCAAACAGTCATAAATAAATTTCTAATCACATCATATATCAATTTAACAAACATAAGAAATTTTCGAAGTTGTGAGTGGGTTAAAACACTCACCTTTGAATTTAAATTAAATCTAAATCCAATTTAAACCCAAAAATTGAACATTCTCAGAATCCATCCAAACTAGTGCCAAAATGTTCGGAATTTCAATACGATCCCAGCGCAAGAAAACGCACGTAAATCGGACCTCGTATGTGAAAGTTATGCTAGTTAGAACGTTTTATACTTTAATTTAAATTAAAATAAAATAAATAATAAAAAAACGAACCAATAGAGGAAAGCCACGTCACCATCATCAACTACCACGCAACCATCCATATCCGTTCGAACCCAATTTACGTTCAAACCTCTGCCCTTTGACCATGAAATCAGAAGGCCTCCGACCACCATTCGTCATGCCGCAGCCACCATTATGCTCGTCTTCCCATCCTCCATCTAGCGCATCCCCTCCGGTCACCTTAGATGTCGCGCGCCGCCGCCTGAAAGCTAGGGTTTTCGAACCCTTGTTTGCCAATTCCGACCGTCCCCGGTAGTGTTAGGTCACGAGACCACCGGCAATCGACTTCCCATGATGCACTCTTCAAAACCCATATTCCAATTTTGCCAAAATATTCACAAATCAAAAATAAGCAAATAATTTAGAGTTTCGTGAATATTGAGCTTTGACCGAGCTTCTCGAATGGTTCAAGCATCATTTGCAAAACGAACACCTGACGTAGATTCGTATTGATAAAATCTTTGATATATATTTTTTCAAATTTTTTTCGACGAGTTTGAAATTTTTGATTTGGTTTTGATTTTCAATTGAATTGGAAATTTGATTCTGATTTGCTTATCATTGGAATGAGGAGTTGAGAAGGAGATGTATGTACTGACAAATGGATATGAGGAGTGGCTAGGGTTTATAACGAGATATTTATAGGTAGGTTAGAAAATAGAAATAACGGATCGGATTTGATTTGGGTTGGAACGATAAACGACCTGAAAAGCCCGTTCTGCCTCCAGAACGAAAATGGGTCAACCCATATATCAAAATAGATGTTTTAAAATATTTTAAAATCAATGGAATAGGTTTCAAGTCCAAATTCCATCGTATGAAAAAGTTATGCTAAAATCAATTTATTTCAATTGATTTCAATTAAATTGATTTCTAGGCGTTTCAAGTACGTACGATCAAACGACAAGTCCGATCGCTACGCAACTTGAAATCCTGCAAAAATTCACTGTTACAGATTCGATGAAACTGGTTTCGTCGAAATCCGAGTCAGTGGCCAAAATGGCTATATTTCAGTTAATTAAATAAATATTAAATCAATTAAATCGAAATTTTAATTTCAATTCCATAATTAACAAATTTTATCATTTTTGATTTCTTAAACAATTACAATACTTTGAAAAATTTAGCTATCACTTTGAAGCTAATTAATTTACCCATTTCCATATTTAATGTCAATATTAATAGATTCATTAATTATCAATTGAAATTCCAATACATTGTCTTGATTTAGTTTCATCCCTTTTTATTTAAATCAATTATTATTCTATAAACAAAGTCACATTAGTTCTACATTCTATTACATTGGTATACCTTATTTACACCTTAAATTTGTATAAATGACTATATTTCAAAAATGTGTAATTTCGTCGATTACACACATTAATTTAGATTTTAAATCCACTTAATTATTTTACCTCAATTCCATTCCTTTATCAATTATTACTTTATGAATAAAATTACATTTTTATTTATTCTACATTCGCACTTTCAATTAATTATAATCTCATTCAATCTATCAATAAGTTAGCTTAAATTACATTCTTACCATTCATTTTAGTTATTACATCCTCATTAAATAACCAATTTCTATTTCTTTTAATATTTAATTACCAAAATCTTATTAAATCAACTATTTTTAATTACCAAAATTTACATGTTAAATAAAGTATTAACTAACAAAAAAATAAGTTCAATACATGAGTTACCAAATTCAATACATATTCATGATAACAAAAGACAACATAGTTCAAAGTTAACGTCTACAAGCACCAAATGCATCGCTAAGAACTTGAACTACTCAAAGTTTTTCTTCATGCATGTCTTCGGTCACTGGTAGTATTTCCTGAAAACTCGGAACAATACGAAAATAATTATACGAAACTGTGTTGAAAATTAAAGGTTATTGGTAGTACCTTCTATTGTTAGATGAATGGTAGTACACTCAGGAAAAAGGGTTAAGTGAAGAATAAAACACAGGATGTTGATGAGATAGACCATGGAGAGATTAACCTGAATCTAGAATTTACTTATCTTTTATTTGACTAAGACTGAATCTCAGGCATGTGTATTAGACTCTTTTAATTTGGTACCCCTTGAAGTTCACCTAAAACATGGTGCATTGTAAAGAGAACACCTTTATTTTAGCAAAATAGAGAAGGCAAATATGGAACTGCATGTGGAAAGTATTTCCGTGTTTGCTGCCTGAGCATTATTGATCCAGGTGAGTGCTTTCCGCACTTAAAATTTACTTCCGGAATATTGTTGCACTATAATTACAGTACTATGTATAAAACATCTGATTTAATAGTCGTGTGTGTACACATATACACACTTTGTTTGAACATTATAACCTGGACTAGTAGTTACTTTGTACTTTATGGTGTGTACTGGTGCAACTTGTTATTAATATTTTTTACATGGAAAAATGGTTCAGGTGATTCAGACATCAAGACTCTTCCACGAGAGCAGTGAGAGTGATCCATACGTTATTTTCGTTTGTCTGAAACTAATTTCGTGTGTTTGTCATACATTATGAAACTGATTTTGTATGAAGAGTGATTATATATGCACTAATTTTTTTTGTCTGAAACTAAGTTTGTGTGTTTGTCATACTAATTTTGTGTGTTTGTTTAAGACGATATTTGTCATACATTATACCAATCTCCAGGACACCAGTGAAAGTGAGAGTAATTGATATATGCTTGAGATTCAATCTTAGTAAAATTATTCACTCGTCGAGCAAGGAACTAAAATATCTAGTATTTATTAAAATACGCATACTTAAATGAATACATATAGTAATTGTTTCTGGAGCAATCATTTAATATTTGAAATTAAAAAACTCACGTAGAATTTAATACTAGGATATCAGATACACCAAAAGGAATTTACCAGCATTAGATTTCTTGATCAACAGTGAGCTCTAGTCCAATAGGCATAAATCCAAATTATAACATCTGGATGGTTTATAGTCAAAAGGAAAACAAGTTGTCACGTATGCAAAAAAGAGTACTTACTTTATAGATTATCAGATATAAGAATAAAATCAACTGTATTAATAGTTTTTGGAAGTAAAAATTGTAAAAATTAAGCATCAGATGCAGAATCAGTTAATCAATACAGAAAATGAAGTAGTAATATGATAACAGGGAATGCATTTCTATAAGTGTGAGTTATCACACATGTACGACACCATGTACCCTTGATACTAAATAAGTAAATATATAAAACTTGCATATATCAAAACTATGTTTTACTCAAAAGCTCATCTACAAACGAAATTGTACACATATTTCTAAAAGGTTCGTCTATTTCAACTATTTTACTTTTTGAAAAACAGTACATGTAAATGTTAGAAACTTCATTTAAAACAGATCAAATATTCCTCATTCAGGAAATTATTATCACAAAATGGATAAAGAATCTTCATTCTTTATCCACCATACAAAACCCAAAATGTAATTGTTAAATGCCATTTCAAAATTGTCACTCCTATAAAAAAAAGGTAATATGGTAATCACAGAAAAGTAGTAGAACAGAAACTTATGTTCTCCCCCATCCTATTTATCAACCCCACAATACATAAAGACAGTGATAAATAGAAAAGGTTAGATTACATTTACAACACCAGTTGACATTCATTTAGTCAAAAAAATAAAATATTATATAGAATGAAACCTCGTATACTGACAGAACTAATATATCTTTGAAACTTGCAAAATTTGATTACACGAGTACAAGATTGACCTATAAAATCCATATATATGAAATTGCCTCTGCTTTAAGAGTCCATGTATACTCTGGAACTCGGTGCACATGAATATTTGAATCTTTCAGCTATATATTTAAAGCAAAACTATCATGAAATTCAATACTTACCAAAGCTCAATAGTATGGAAAGATATTTTTCTTAATACTTGAATCTTACATATAAGTACATTGAGATCCCTTTTTATTTCCAAAAACCATTATACATACAATAACTCATAATCAGATGAAATCTTTTAACGTCTTCAAAATTACTTACTTTTAAAACCATAAATAAAATTTAATGCATCTTGGAAAACTTAAATGAAACTCAATAGCTCGAAAATCAGATAAGCATCAAATATTCCTCAACAATTGTTCTCAATTTCAAGGGGGCATGTTATGAAAGTAAACTGAATGCACTTCTATAAAAATGTATGTATATATCGCATTTTTAGTTTTAACCCTTCTTCTTTTCCTCCTGTATCATATGTTTAATGGCACAACGGACATACTATTATCCCACAGAAGACAACTATCTTGTTGAATTATTTCTTTCTAGCTAATCTGAGACTATGAATTGTTCCAAATAAATGATAATGAAAGAGCACAAAGCTGTTAACACGTCATTCTAGTTTCATTTGCAGTAACATATGAGGCGGGCGCATATCAACCACTTTTATACATAGGTATTGTTATGATATTAAGGAATTGTAAAATGGTACGAAGATTGCATGGAAATTTTGGAAAATTCACTATAATTCTTAATGCAACTAACCAAATACAAATTGAATAAAAATAAACAAAAATGAACAAAAAAGAATAGAAAATGAAAATGTATATGACAGATTAAACTTACACTAGAAAGACATGCAGAACATAAAACGTTCTATTTGGTCAATTTGTGCTGCTCTCACTTGCAGTTTTTCATTCCATTATCACAAACCTGATAAATGAAAAAAATTAAGCAACTCGAATTTGAAATAGTTTACTAAAAATATAAATTAATAAAGTAACTGATAACCATCAGCACAACTGAAAACAAAAGCAACAGCATGAGAATTTCAACACTGCATTATATAAATTACAAATAAATGATTAGTACATAAAAAATATATTCTCCAACTGAATTTTTTTAGATTAAGTGTATAAATAAATCAGCTTGAGCGACTCAAGCATTTATGAAACAACTTTCACGCATAATAAATCAATATTAATAACAAAAGCAAAGATAACAAATGTACAGAGATAAGTAAAGTAAATCACATCACAAAACTATGTTCATTGTAGGCCTGTCAAATGGGTTGGGTTGGGTCAAAATAGGTTGGGTCGAATTCGACCCAACCAATTTATAACCCATTCTCTTTTACCCATTTATGACCCAACCCACTTAATAAGCGGGTTACCCATTTAACCCATTTAAATATTTAAATTTAATTTGACTAATAAAAAACAAATAAATATAAAATAATTCTAATTCCAAGTTTTATGTTTTGAGATCCGAAAAAAATTTAAAATTTTAATTCTAATTTGATCAAAATTCAAATATGGGGATGTGGTAACTTATTATTTTCTAAGTACAACTATCGGTTTCCTTGGAGAACTACAATGTGCGTTCACACGATAAAGTGACCGAGTGTTCCATACTATCCATAATTTAGGTGGTAGTTAATCGGTCGAAGTCTCGCCTGATTCTGAGTTAGAACGAAGGAGTTATTGCAGTCTGAACAATAAAAATAGCGGCTTCTGCACTAGGCGGAGTTCAATATGCAGATGTGGCAGCCTGTTATTTTTTAAGTACAACTGTCAGTCCCATTGGAGAACTACAGTGTACGTTCACACGATGAAGTATCCGAGTGTTCCATACTGTCCGTAATTTAGGTGGGAGTTGATCGGTCGAAGTCTCGTCTGATTCCGACTTAGAACGAAGGAGTTATTGCAGTCTGAACAAAAAAAATATCGGCTTCTGCACTAGGCGGAGTTCAATATGCAGGTGTGGTAACCTGTTATTTTCTAAGTACAACTGTCAGTCCCCTTGGAGAACTATAGTGTGCGTTCACACGATCAAGTACCCGAGTGTTGCATACTGTCCGTAATTTAGGTGGGAGTTGATCGGTCGAAGTCTCGCCTGATTCCGAGTTAGAACGAAGGAGTTATTGCAGTCCGCACAAAAAAATAGCGGCTTCTACACTAGGCAGAGTTCAAATATAGGGATGTAGTAGCATGTTATTTTCTAAGTATAACTGTCAGTCTCCTTGAAGAACTACAGTGTGCGTTCACACGATGAAGTATCCGAGTTTCCATACTGTCTGTAATTTAAGTTGGAGTTGATCGGTCGAAGTCTCGTTTGATTCCGAGTTAGAACGAAGAAGTTATTGCAGTCTGAACAAAAAAAATAGCGGCTTCTGCACTAAGTGGATTCAAATATGGGGATGTGGTAGCCTGTTATTTTCTAAGTACAACTGTCAGTCTTCATGAAAAATTATAATGTATGTTCGAAATTCTTATTTTTTAAATTTATATTAAAATTTAATATTTTTAATAAATGGGTAAATGGGTTACCCATTTATAACCCTTGTAAAAATGGGTCAACCCAACCCATAACCCATTTTATGATATTCATAAATGGGTTGACCCAACCCATTTATAAGTAGGGTAAATGGGTTGGGTTAATGAGTTGGGTCAAATTTTGACAGGTCTAGTTCATTGTCCATAAAAAATCCATATAATTTTGTGAAAGTTGAATTTATGGTGCAAAAATGTCTAAGTGGCATGTTTGATAAATATCCCAAATCATGAGAAGAATGAGAGGCTATAGAGCCCACTCATCCCTCCATACGTTGAGGTTACAAAGCCAATAGCAGAAGTTCACAATATTATCAAACATGCTTCAAAAATTTCAAGGAAATATATCAAAAATGATAGAATCTCAAATGAAAACTTTAAGAAATGTTATAGCAATGAGGACCATAAGCCGCTGAACCAGGAAATGATGAAGGACTTGCCAATATGGTAAAGAATAACCCACAGTACCTGAATTCCATCAAAGTAGGTTATTGATGCCTTATAAAGAGGTACTCATTACGGTTTAAAGCAAGGTTCGAAGTTTCGGTTTCCATTTCCATTCCGATCATCTGAAAAATTCAAAATTTCGGTCACGTTTCGGAATTTTCGAAAATTCCGTTTTAAATCCGGTTTGTGAATTCCGATACATTTTTGTTATAAATACGCAAATAAATATGTAATACTGATAGTCAATTACATTAAATTATTCAAGTGATATAGAAGTTACAAAACATATAACATAAAAATTTAATACCAAAAGCTATTTCTCTGAGCATCATATAAATTTTATCCATCGCTCTCTTCATCTTGTGTCGGATTATAATATGCTGGAAAAGCATACTGCTGTATCTGATCCGAACTTAAAAATGTCGTCATCATATTATCAAAGCGTGAGGGTTCATCTTGGCTGCTTGATGGCTCGGCAGCATGCAGTTGATTTAACCCATAATACGAATAACCTCCGGTATAGTCCGACGTAGAATACCTAAAACTGAGGACATTGTTAGAAGTATATCCGCCATCATAATCCCCTTGATCTTCATGTACAACGTTCAAATTTCTATCTCTTCGTCAACTATAATCATCTGCTTCATAATTTTGGATGTCTTTGAGATTCATCAAAAGTGGATATGCCTTTGCAAATTCCGGTGCTTTTATTGTAAATATTCAATAGTAATACAAATTCATGGTCATTTTCAAATTATATACAATGCAAAAAAACATATGACTTATAACAAATTTAATATCAAAATCCGTTTGTTTTAGTATCTAATGAATTATAGTCAATGTTATCTTATCACTACTGGCCGTTGATCAATTACCTGAAACTATAAGTAATTTCTAAATAAAGTTTATACAAATTATTTTGACAGCCAAACCATCAACTAGCTAATTTCAAATTACTTGAAAAAAAACAACTATTTACCTGGAAACAAAGTAATAAAAAAAACAGTCACTAAACAGCCCAGCTGATGAAGTAACCAGCCCAGCCCAAGTTAGCACTCCCCTCACCCAAAACATCGCTCATTCTTCTTCCTGTTTTGACTGCATGCCCTAAAATTTCAAATCGATGAAGCCGAAAAATATATAGGCGATACATGCTAAATTCCGAAGCTTTGTTGTTGATTGTCCCTACTTCGACGGTAAGTTTTTTTTAAACCCTAGAATCCAAAACAGAATATTCCTCTTAAGCCGGTCCGGTAGAATCCGGATCCGGAACGAAATCACTGAAATTCCAACGTGCCGCCCGAAAGTTTGAACCATGGTGATAAGTATAGTATGCATGCAATTTACCGGTGTTTTAGCTACACCAATATGCTAGTGACACGCATATTTAATTAATTTTAATACAACCCCATATAATATATTTACAATAACAGAAGTTCATGATCATTTATGATCTAAGTGGTCAAGGACCAATGTGCAATATTAATCGATATGCTATATTTGAAAACACTAGGATAATACCGGGATAATACTGAAATAATATTGGTATACCGAAATAATATTGGTATGTTTGTTAGTATGCTTGCTGTAATAAAAAAAAAGATGTAAATATTATCTTTTTTATTTATTTGACAGCATATTGATATAATTTTTTTCTTGTACTATCATTTTATTTTAATATGATATATTTGCATGCTATAGAGTTATTATAATATGACATATGAGAAACCCAGTTCAAACAGCAACCAAAGAAGCCCGGCCCAGTTTGGTACCCTAATACAGTTACGTTTTATTCACCATCTCTGCCAACCATGCCCTAGATTACCACCGCTCATCAATTTCATTATCGCTCAAGAAATTCACTTTAGTTACAAATTCGTAGATTAAAAAGAAAGGGGAAAAAAAAGAAAAAACCAAATACCTGCTTGAAGATAGCTTACCCGCGTTGATTTGATCGCACGGAGTAAGCGATAATTGCTGGATTAAACCGCGGTTTAGATTCAGAATTCCTTAAAAGCTTTTAATTTGTAAGCTTTTGTATTATGTATCGTTATAAGATTGCTTTGGTTTTTATAGCCGAAAATTGATTCTTTTGCATATAATTAAATTGACAGAAAGTTTAAAGCATGATTTTGTTGTTTGGTTTTCTTTGCAAAATGCTAATTTGTATTTAGAGTAGGTGCTCTGAGATTCTATCCTTCCGAATTGAAGTTATTTATTTTTGTTTCTAGTTTTTCATACCCATTTATAGTTTTTTTTTAACCTAGGCAACGAAACGGATTATTAGGCGGATTCCGTTCCGGCCACCACCGGAACCGGGCCGAGATAGCCGAAGTTCCGTCATGCCGGACGGAATCTGAAACCTTGGTTTAAAGTTTAAGAATCTTGCAAGTATTTTTATGGAAAAGCTATGATTCACAACACTGCAAAACACATGATGAAGAATGACAAAAAATATATATGCAACAACTGTGGCATCAAACACCATGTTGCAACTCTGTTATCTTACTAAGTTTTTGCATGTCTTTGTTTATTTCTCTAAAGTCGCTTCATTTGTGTGCTTTTGCAGGTTACACAACACATCTGTAATTATAGTTTTGAAAATGCACTTAGCATACACCCAAATATGACGGCTCATGGAAAACTTATACGGTCTTACTAATTGACTTATTAGGTGAACATGTCTATGTAACTACTAAATCAGATTGCAATTAAATTCAGTCAGCGGATACGAAGCAATTCTAAGCCTAACCTATAATACAGGTTAGAGTATCACTATTATAATACTTCACTATTTGCAAGTTGTTCTTGCTTTCTTGCTCCGGTATCACTGGATTCATTACTATATTACTTTTTAGAGTTAGAGTGTCACTATTTATATAAACTTAGTTAATTTATTATTTTATTATTATATAAATAAATTTAGTTAATTTTTATAAAATTTAGTAAAATTAGTTGATATTATGTAATGTATTATTTTTATTTTAAACATAACTAATTTTTAAAACTTAGTTCTAACTACAATAAAGTGTTATGAAATAAAGTGTTATCTATTGGCGTTATAAAAATCAACTTTTCTTGTAATGTATAAAATTAGTTAATTTATTATTTTTATTATTATATAAATTTAGTTAAATTTTATAAAATAAATTGGTTAATACTTTATCATTTATCATTATTGTTGTTGTTGTTGTTATTCTAAACTTAGTTTTTATGAAACTTAGTTAATTTTATAATTTATTAGTACTGGTAATATTAATATTATTATCATTATTATTATTATAAACTTAGTTAATAGTCATGAAACTTTATAGTTAATTTAGTATTTGTCATTGTTGTTGTTGTTCTAAACTTGGTTAATTATTATGAAACTTAGTTAATATTTATAAACATAGTTTGTTTATTGTTATTATTACTACTATGACTCTTATTGTTGCTGCTGTTGTTAATATTACTATTTTAAAATTAGTTGATTTTTATAAACTAAATTAACTTATTATATTATTATTATTTTGTAAAACTTAGTAAACTTGATTACAGTTTTATAATCTATTACTTTTTATAAGTTTAGTTAATTTCATAAACTTAGTTACTTTATTATCATATTACAAATTTAGTTGATTTTTATAAAACTTAGTCAAGAAAGTTAATTTTTATGAACTTAGTAAATTTATTATTGTTATTGTTATTATTATTATAATATAAATTTAGTTACATTTTATAAAATTTAGATATGGTTAATATTTTATAATTTATTATCATTATTATATAAATTTAATTACATTTTATAAAACTTAGATAACTTGGTTAATATTTTAAAATTTATTAGTAGTAGTAGTAGTATTTTTATTAATATAAACTTAGTTAATTTTATAAAACTTATAGTTAGTTTATTATTTATTATTTTATTTTTTATCATTCTAAACTTAATTAATTATTATGAAACTTAGTTAATATTTATATTATTATTTTTGAAAACCCAGGAGGACTCGGCGGGCCGGTAAACTCCTGAGAAGGATATATTAAAGCCGTCCGTTGATCCAATCCCCCATACCCTCTGGTAAATTTATATAGAATAGGGAAGCGGATGGTAGAAATTGAACTTGGTTCTTTTTACCAGGACCAAAGCCTCCGTTATCATTCTAAACTTAATTAATTTATTATTATTATTATTATTTACTTTATTATAATTATTATAAACTTAGTTAATTTATTATTATTATAAATTTAGATAACTTGGTTAGTAATTTTAATTTATTATTATTAGTAGTAGTAGTATTAATATAAATTCAGTTAATTTTTATAAAACTAATAATTAAATTATTATTATTATTATTATTAAAAACCTAGTTAAGTTTTATAAAACTAAGCTATTGTAAAATTAAAGAATATACTAGTTCTAGAGCCGGTTCATGTTGAGCATTGTTCATTTGTACCAATCATTTTTACTCGTAATTGTTATTTCATAGTAGTAATACAACAATGCCATCCAAAATAATGTAACAAGATGTTTAGAACTTTCTACAGTGTACTACACATTTAACATTTGCATGAAATTAATTGAAATTACATTTTACAGTTATCACACCGATCAAGATTTGTTAATTTTTGCTTGATGATTATGAATTATAAGCAACTACGAGGTAGAAACTAACCTTTGTTGGACCACAATAGCACCGGAAGTGGGCTCCTATTGATTAGTCTGAAGATGCATAAATTGGTGTTCTAAGAGGGAAGAAGACTGGAAACCTACACATGACGAGATTTTAAATATTTTTCACTTTCAGCAATAGTCAATACATAAAGGTATTGTTTTGAAAAATATGGACATACCAGCTAAACATGTTTAGTGTTGCTGTAGTAAGTTCCATGCCCAGCTGAACATCCTTGTATAGAACTAAATTGAAGTACCCAGCAAATCCTACAGAAAAAAGTATAACCTAATACTTCATTAGCATCATTTTTACATAAATGCATGCAATGACAATATTACTCTAGCTTAATAGTAAGAATCTAAGATTAACTTTCCTTCACGCAGCAATGCCAATTACCAATAATCATCTCATGGAATTAACTTAACCTCTATGAATCTCATTTTAGCATCTGATGGATCATATTGATCATATAAAGATATTGCTTACAATTTCATTCCCGACTATTTAATAATGATCATTTTTCTAAAATTATTGTAGTTCATGGTCACAATTTGTCTGTTCTATAAACCGGACTTCTATCAAGGTAGTGAACTAGTTTTAACGTTTCAAGCCTCCTTTTATCACTTATATAAGGGATGACATGCCCAAACTAACTCTATAGGAGGATTTAGCAAACATACAATGCACCATAGGTGATCCTGTATATGAAAGTAGTTCAAAATGCATTTTCTTGTATCTTTGATTATTTTCTTATCAGAAAATTTTTGGTGTGAAAATGTGAATATCTAAACAAGATTCATTGTTGAAATGTAAGAAAAACATAACTCAGATAACTTGACAATAAAAAGGTCAAAGTAATATATAGTTCAACTAAAATATAGAAAGTTGAGAAGAATATATGCATAAACATCAAAGCATATAAAACAGAGAAATACAAGAAGATTCAAAGATTGCACTTCACACAATTGCGAGCTTAAAACTTGTTATTCAGCACAGTTTCAGTCAAAACATACATTACATTGTTAACTAGAGTAAGGAGAAGTGACTTTTTTGTTTCTGTTTTGTAATTCACAATAATCAAAAAACATATCCAATAAACTCCTATTTGAATTATCTTCACTCGAATTAGGTTCATTCTGAATCATATCCAAGGTTCATAGGTTATCACAAGGACCTATCCTAATTTCTTGTCCATGTATCATGGCTAAATAATTCACTTGTAGGATCCTACTTGAGTATTTATCTAATGAGTTTTGAGCAAACATGACCAAAAGGGTATGTTCTTATTTGCTTTATGTGACCACTTTTCATCGATAGATATGGTCATTCAATTTGTATAATGCTATCATCTTAACCTTAAGCCAAGCACATCATATAAGACAAGAGTTGTTTTAGTTGTTTGTTTAATCAAGCTATAGCTAAGGCATTTTACTGAATGCTATAAAGGACAAACAGATATACACAACCGGAAGACCAAATGGAAATACAAATCAGTCCACTTATTAAGAGCAAGGATATATAAATTTAAATGTAATGTCAAAGAATCAACAATCATTGACTTCAAGACGTATTCTATTGCATAGCATACCATACTGTTTCTCAATCTCGAAGCTACCAAATTGAAATTTGAATAGTTTTATTTTTTTTCAAATAGGGTTGATCAATGACAAGGGTTTATCAATTGATTTTATCAACTACAAAACTTACAAGAATTAAAAGATTAGGGCTAGCAGCTACTTGATTTAGGGTATCCACCCGCCTGTAACATGATTGCGACCTTTTCTTACGGAATAGAGGCGTTGAACAACCACGTAGTCAAGCAGATGAGGGCTTGTTTGGCGTCTTTGGAAGTGGCAGGGAGGTGGTGTTCAAGGATGAGATTGTACTCGATAGAGAGGACGACGGCGGGGAGGGTGGCAGCGCGGTGGGATACCGTCAAATCGAAGAAAGAGGTAGTAGGCTAATATGAGTGGTCACGAAATTGTGGCCTAGAAAATAAGATTGAGGATTTGAGGAAATAATTTGAGAAAGAGGGAATGGAAAAATAATTTAAGAAATGGCGGTCACAAAAATAGTAGAAGGGAAGGAAAAAATAATTCAACAAACAAGTTACGGTCCCTATTTTTGATGTTGTTATAAAAAAAGTCTCTGTATATATAAGTATGTAAATTTAGTCCCTATTTTTTTAAAAATAAAAAACGCAAGATGTTTTGCACTTTCCTGACAGAAAATGCAAGCTAACTTGCAACTTTTATCAGAAAAGCGCAAGCTAGTTTGCGCTTTTTTATTTTGAATTTTTTTTAAAATTTTGAAATTTTCAAAAAAAATTAAATTTTTGAAAAGCGCAAGTTAACTTGCACTTTTATAAGAAAAGCGCAAGATAGTTTGCGCTTTCTGATTTACAAAAAACAGGGACTTAATTTATATACTTATTATCATAGGGACTTTTCTTACAACAATATCGAAAATAGGGACCTTCGGTGCAAAGCCCCAAAATAATTTGGAGAAACGGTAGAAACTAAGAGCCCGCTCATTCAATCCGTTGCGCTTTAATCCCAATTAAAACAAATTAAGTGAAACAACAGTCCTATAGAATAAAGCATTATCTATTGTCGTTGTAAAAGGTAACTTTTCTTATAGTGTATGCACGTTGACCAATAAGAACCGAAGTGTGCATGTCAAACCATAAACTCCCTTTTGTTTGTTCTACTTCGAGGATGGGTAAAATACTTAATTGGTGTAACTCCTTCTATGAATACAACACAAGAAAGGCTATTAAAAAGCCCAGTATGAAAAATAAAACATCTAAGATGCGCTAGATCATTGAGTCTCAAATCTCTTGAATAAATCCAACAACCTAAATTTCAATTTTCTTTTCTTTCGAACGAAACTCATTCTCCAAAGGAGAAAACTTTACTACTTAAATCATTGTCAATTAAAAATTTAAGAATGCTTAGGCTCCTTGGGTTCAAACTTACCTCACTGCACAATGTTAATAAGGATAATATACTAAGTGTATCACGATGCTTGCCTAGGCAAGTATCGTACTGCCACTTAGAAGATTATTCGAATCTCCATAAAACTAGTTGAGAAGTCATTCCCCAAACTATTCCAAGCAACCTTAACTACATTATATTTATAATCTACAATGACTGAGAATCACCCAAGATGACACCATGTCTGTTCCAACCCTTCGTTGCTCGCAAGATTCCTTTTTTAAACTAGGGTCTACCAATTGACTCTTCTCGTACGAACTTCGATCTGGTTTCTTGATCTGACTATTGAAATTCCTTCACACAGTCAGAGTCGTGCTTCGAAAATCACCTAGTCCTCTCAAGGATCCACTCAAGAGCTCGCCTCTAAGAATCGGGTGGAAAACCCTTGCCTAACTGGTGCAAATCACCTAGAAACCTCACCTCGACTGGGAACTGGAAACCACTATGTGAATTTACTAGTCCTTAGAAAATACCTTTTTGGCATATGAAACTACAACCATCGCCTAAAGTTTACTTAAAAAACAATTCAAACACGAATGGTGTAACAACCCTGGTTTGGAGTTTACGTGTTAATGTTGAATTATAATGATAATTATAATTTAATATTATGATTTAAATTAAAATTGAAGATTTTAAATTGTTTATTTGGAATAAACAATGAATTTTGAAAATAAAATGTGAAATTAAAGTTTGGAAACTTTGGTTTGTTTGTTTAGGTTAATAATGAATGGAAAATGATTTTTATTTAGAGAAAATGCAACAATTTTATTAATTATTGCCAATTACTTCTTGTAATAATTTTTAAGGAAGTATTTGACTGTTAAAGGATGTTTATTTAAATAAAAAGGGTGAAATTTGGTTTTAAAATGAGTTTTGTTAAAATTAGGTTTGAAATGGTTTTTCATATTTTAATATGTAAGAAAATAATTTTTGTAGAATTTTTGAAGTTAAAAATAACGATTTATACATTCATTTGTGTAATTGTGTATTTTTGTAAAATAAGGGTTAATTTTAATAAAAATGTTTTCAAAGCTAAAATTAACTTTTTATATGATGAAAAATATTTTATCTCACATGTATGTAAGTTTACATAAACTGTTTGTATGAAGATTTGAAGAAAATGACATTTGTTATAATTTAGTGTACATTTGGTTTTAAGTGTTAGAAATAAATTAACTTAGGCAAATTAATTTTTCTCTAATTTGAGTCCAAAGCCCATTAGCCAACCTAAACCAGAAATAAGAAACAAGAAACTTTCTCCTATATGTACATTTGAGTTCATATACTCCAAAAAACCAGAAACAGTAAAAAAGAAACAAACTCCACCAATTTTTCAAATCCAAAGCTTTTAATCTCCAATTTTCTTCAGCAATTTGCTATTTTAATCAATCTAAAGAAGAATACAATAGGTAATCGCTTCCAAAACACAATCTTTTCATCAAAAATCTTAATTTGTGAAGTGAATTGACTTTTAATTGGCTTTTCTTCCTTTTGCATGCATCTACTTCTCACCTTTTTTTTTGAACTGGTACTTTATATACAACAAATCATTGGGACAACATATCCCATGTCAAATAAACGTTGGAAAGCAAGTTTCGAACTTGTGACATCCTGCACCAACGCTGAATCAATTAACCACTTGGACAAAGGTGCTTGTCTCTACTTCTCACTTTTACAGGTTCTTGAAGCCAAAAATTGCACAAAGCTTCCACTTTTCAGCTCAAATCTGGGTTTTTGATCTTCATTGCAAGGCGAGTTGTAATACTCACAAATCCTAACTGAGCCAAGCTCAAAAATTGCAAAAGCAATCAAAAATCTAGCTTTTGTTAATAAATTTTTGTTGTTTTTCTGTCTGAAAATATGTTTCATATTGCCTCTTTGAATGATTATAACTTTTTATTCCGACAAAGAAATGTTGTCGAATTTCTTACATTTGGTATCTTGCATGTTGAACTTCATTTCCGCAAATTTTGGTTGAAAAAGATTATCATTTGGATGTTCAAAACAGTGGTAGAAATTCAACTTGAAAGCAGATTTTTGCCTGTAGAAATTGTTTGTTGAGTTGCTGCAATTATGGCCTGAGTTCATGTCTGAGATAGCATAACTTCTTCATTTTTTATTGCAATTCATCGATTCTTTTTTTGTTTGGAAGAGGAAGTTCTCTACTATGAACGTACCAAACTTCACGTCATTTCGACTCAGAAAACTTATAGAAATATACTGCCGAACTTTGATCCGGAGCATGTTTTTACCCAGATTTTTACAGTGAAAACACTGCCTAGGTTCAACTTTGAGACATCATAAATTTTTCATACTTTATCTAAATAGAAAGATCCTTTTTTGTTGTTTGAAAGATAAAGTTATCTACTATATATATATATATATATATATATATATATATATATATTAATTTTGAGCTCAATCCGATGATGTTTGATCCTTTTTATACCTGAAAGTTGAATCCAGAATGGATTTTCAGGCCTGGGCAGTCTTGTTGAACTGTAACAAACATGGTCCGAGTTCATGTTTGAGACAACATAACTTTTTCATTTTCTGTCAAAATTTATTGATTCTTTTTTTGTTTGAAACACGATGTTTTCTTCTTTTTGCATACCAGTTTTTAGTTAAATCAAAAGTTGTTCGACTACCTGTTTTGTGTCCGAAAGTTGAACACAAAGAAGATTTCAGACCTGGGTATTATTTTGCCCAAGTGTTCATGTTCATTTTCCGTCTGATTTTTGTCTTTTACTTCAGTTTTTGTGATATTTCTAAAGTATTTTGAGGGCTATGATGCCTATCATTAGGTTAGGCCAGTTTTAATGAATCTGAAATTCAGATTATGAATTATTTGAATTTAATTTGAATTTGAATTTGAATTTGAATTTCGATTTGAGTGGAATTTTGCTTGTTTTTGGTCGTTTTCGAGCATGGTTTTGTCCAAATCTTTTTGAAATGATTTTTATAATTTATGGGATTTAAAAACAATTATTATATAATATTTTAAAGTATTTTCTAGTATAAAACTTAATTATCTTTTATAATAAGGGAAAGTTTCAAATATAGTTTCCAAATGGTTTTCGAAATCGATTTTTCAAAGCTTATTTGCAAGTTAAATTAATTTCTATAAAATATACGTTTTTGCACTATTCGAGCCAATGAGAATTAGAATTAAAAGGTTTGGTAAAACACGTGGTATGCGACATGTGCGTTTATCTTATCGGTTATTTCCTGACTTTTCCGTTTGATCATTTTGACCTTCGGTCGAATTTACTGATGAGATGAGGTAAATTCTTTACTGCTTTAAGTGTGAAACTTACTAGCGGTTAGTAAACCGTTTAGTGCGAACGTGTGGCATGGGACGCACGTTAACACTATTCGGGTTCCTTTTTGAGAGTTTGTGATACATTTGCCATTGCGGCGTTCCAGTACTGGACCTTCGGGTCATTGCTATTGCAGCGTTTGTCATTGCGGTGTATTTTCCATTGTGGCGTATTTGCCATTGCGGCGAATTTGTCATTGTGAAGTTTTTCCTTCGAGCGAGGTATCTATTCGAGATACAGTATTTGGCAATGCTTCAGCCACATGCACGTGCAAACACTTTTGAGATGGTTTCTTTGACTATTTTCCCTAGTGTATCGCTCCTTTTCGGAATTGGTCCCTTGAACCATTTGATATATCTTTGTGGCGATTAGCTTTTGGAAATTTAAACTCTTGAAAGTTTTATTTTTGAGATTTTAATTGCCTACACTGGCGTTATATGAAATTTGTCTTTTGGCGTTTACTTGATATTTGATTCTTCTCTTTGGCGATATATTTGCCTTATGGCGTGTTTGATATGGGATCTCTTTATGCAGGTTTTGGGTTTGCCAAGATGACATCCCTGTTTGATGTTTTATGAATGCCAAGGATATAAGGCTCGCTACTTTTAGCGTTTTATGGGCTATTTTATCTCTTTTGAGATTATATGTTTGTGTAGTGATACCATATTATCATTTGATGTAATCATACACTTTAGTTGTCTCTTCTCACTCGAGAATATTATCATATTATTTTTTATCTCTATTAAATGATTTGTTTAGGTAGATTGACCTATGTATTTTATACTCGGGTCAGACCGAGGTGTTTCAGGTAAGGTACATTTGGACTTAGCCTATTCTGCTTCCGCATGGACTCTATTCTGCTAGCTCTTTTTGTTATAGCTTTTTGTGTAGTCTGTTTTTGGGTTGCTACTTTGATATGTATATTCTTTTGACTCGCTTGTATTTTGTGGTTGTTATACCACTTGACATGTATCATTTTGTATACTCTATGATGTATCTGCATATGTGTGTGTGATCTATTGTTTTGTGCTGTGATGTGTTTTACATTCAAGTTGTTATATTTTGTTCTGGTAGATCCTATAACCACCTATGGATTTGTAGTAGTATTTATTGGATATGTCGATCCACTTGAGATAGAAAAAAAAATGGTATTTGTCGACGTATTCAATAGATATTTAAGACAAGGCTATAGATGATCGCTCCTATCCAGCCCTCTTCTATGCATTAGCAGACAGTATTATCTAGTAGTACTCTTTGTTAATGTAGGTCCTGGGGTGGGGCATCACAAATGGCTTCATGCAAAGTTTTAATGAGTCACTCGCATGGGGTTGAATCGGCTAAATCTCTATCAGTTTAGAAAATAGCCGATCAAATTTAAGATAAAAATTTATCGCAAACGCACGACGTACAATGCTAGTACGTGGCGAATACGAGTCGATCCATAAGGAATTATGTAGATTTTAAAGTTTTATATTCAATCAAATTAAACCAAACTTGAGATTGTGATTAGCTAAAATGTGAAACAAAAAATAGCTAGAACAAAAGTGGTGGAAAATATGAGATTAGAAATCAATTTAGAGGCAAACCCACTTTCCTATTTTCACATAAATCAACATAAAATCGAATGATGATCTCTTTCTAGTCTAGGTAGGATTAGTGATATATTTATCATAAGCATGGCATATTTGTGTTATTAATTAACACAACTAAAACCATCAAACCATAAACACATCTAATCCTACTTTTTAGACTCTCATGAAAATTGGCATAAAGATTGAAACTAAAATATATTTTAAGCATGATCTATTTGCTATTAATTAGTAATATAGATCGTCAAATTTTAATAAAAATTTCACTTCATTGTCATAATCATATTTAGACGGAGAGGAAATTTGTGAATAATGTGATTAAGCATAGCCTATTTGTTATGAACAAAATATACTATCAAATCAACATGAAACACTAAATCACATAAACATCCATTTTTCCATTAAGCACAAAAGAGATCATACAATGAAAGTTATGTTGAATCTACATGATTTAAGAGAGCTTCATTACCCCTAAATTGTAGCGATTTAGCTTTTCATTTGTGTTATAATTTCAACGCATAGAGATTTCAACATAAAAGAAAGAAAAACAAGAAAGGAAGCTATCTAATTAAAGAGAAGTAAATCTAGCCAACTTGAATGGAACAAATTTTAAACTACTAACATGAAATAGAAGAAAGCATGTAAATAAAATGAACATAAATAAAAGAACATGAAGAAAAAAGAAAGAGGCTTAGGGAGCCATTTTATTTCTCATTTGATTTGAGGCTATAACTTGCATTCTAATGATAAGTAATTTAACAAAGAAGAAGATCCATTAAAAGTACATAAGAGGGCTACTTATACATGCACATAACCTTAATCCATATTTTAAGGGGCTTCCAAAAATATCCCTTAGGAAGTGTGGCCACCAAGTCATCATTAATCTCTAATTAATCCATCATCAAGTATGCATGAAGCTTTAACCTCCACTAACTTGTGCATTCGCTCCTAATTGTAGATTAAGGTAAGTGAGTAGGTAGGGTCCTCCATAATGCATGATTTGAACTATTTCCATTTTCATTCCTTTGTGCATGCATGTTTCATGACAACTTCTTCATAATTCCCTTCAAAATTCCTACAATAAAAAAGACAACGTGCAAATAAATACTCTCAAGATTAATTGATGCATAAAATTACCATTTTATCTCCAAATTGATGTATGAATGTTGATCTGAAAGCATTTTTTTGAAATTTGGTTTTAACATGTAAAAAATTCAATTATGACATTTATTTAAATAAAAATTGATTAAATATGGATGTAAATATATGCACATTTACGTGCACATCACGCACGGTCTTTTCTCATAACTGGGCAGCCAACGAATCCTAATGGACATAAATCCAAGTCACACTTCATCGACCGACTCCACTTAACTTGAAAGCTCATGCATTGAGTTAGAATGATAGTACTCTTGGTCGTCACACCACCTTCAACACCCATCGCCGCTGCACGTATATCCCGCCTACTCATCCTGATAGCTTAACAAAGATATCTTAGCAAATAAAGATAGAAATGAATCAAAGTCCAAAAGACAAGTGGTGTATGCAGTATTATATAATAGAAAAAATACAAGTATGATCTCTTCTTCTTTCATTAGACTGATTAACTCAAATTGGTCTACTCGGTCCGACTATTTAGCCTAAGCTTTGATACCAAATGTAATAATCTGTCCTTTGTAATATCCAAAAAAATAGCGCCGTACACAATACAAGAAAAGGAGTCATCCATAGCGGCATATAACCCCTATAAAATAAAACCATAGCGGTTCAATGAGCGTTATAGATCGACACGTTATAAAAAACCAATGGCATATTTATGACACAAAAAATGCCGCTATGAAATAGTAAGCTTTCATAGCACATATAGACGACTATAATAGTATTTTTCTATACCATTATCAGTCCACTATTTATACACTACTACAGCGTGTATATACCGCTATAAAATATGTAGACAAAATGGTAAGCACCTGCATTATAGTACCTTTTTATAACGTTTATATTATATAACTATAACGGTTTTTAAGCACTACGGTGTATTTTTTTAGTATTTGATACGCTATATATATAGTTTAGTAATAGCATATCAAAAATGATTCTTCTTTAAACACATAACAACCACTGCAAGGGGAAACGTGATTTTCGACGGTTGAAAACCGTCGGCGGCCGTCGGAAGCCGTCGGCGGCCGTCGGAAAAAGCCGTCGGAAATGACGGCGTCGGGGAGCAGTACTTCCGACGGCTACCGACGGGGGCTGCCGTACAGATTACCGACGGTTTCCGACAACTTCCGGCGGTTTCCGACGGCTTCCGTCGCCCGTCGGAAGCCGTCGGAAACCGCCGGAAATCTGAAACTATAGACCGCCGGGAATCGTCGGTAGCCGACGGAAATTTCGACCTGTAAGCCGTCGGGAGCCATCGGAAATCTGCTGTTTTTTTTTAAAATCTTCTGCAAATAGAGCCTTCCAACCACATTTCTCTTCCAAACACTACAATATCAATACTGCACAATCCAATAAACAATAATCCAACCAAACATGCAAACCAATACTCCAAAATATTCAATAAACACAGAAATAAACAAAATTAGAATAAAAATAAAATACAAAATATACATAACATTCCAACATTAACAATAATCCTAACAATAACTGTTCTATCAATCATGCATATCCTGATACAGCTACAGAACCAAGTGTATTATACATAATTATACATATCAACAATTAATTGTTCCATCTACCAAATCATTCTAAATTAAAACAAAACATACCTGCACGAACGAATCAGAAAGCAATGAATCAATCTGCTCCAGATCCAGAGCCAGCCGATGAAGGGAAGCGGCCACCAAACTGCTGCATGTACTCAAATAACTGTGCCGTCTGCATGGCCTGTTGGCGGTTCTGCTCCTCCAACTGCTGAACTCTAGTCTGCAATTCTTCTATACGTGCTAGCTCGCTCTGAGGTCTACTCCGTCGTCCCCTACTCTGACTACTGGACTGCAATAATTGAAAAATAAACAAAATCAAAGTTTATTGTTTTGAAAAGGTGAAAATATCATATTTTAAGTATTTTAAGAAAAAGTAAATTATTTACCGCTAAATTGCCAAATCCGTATCGTCGACCATGCTCTGGTGGACTCATAACGGACTCAAAAATAACGTCCTCTTCATCGGTCGTCAGCTGCTCTCGACCCGTATCAGAAAGGAGTTTCTGTCGCTGCTCCATAAACATCTCCTGCATTGACAAATTAATAATATCATATCTTATTTCATAATAATTTGACAACTAAAACAATTACTAATACTGAATAAAATGAAATATGCTTACATGACTTTTACTGGATTTATCGTCCTGCCATGTGTACGAAACAGTCCCGTCTGGATTAACATGCTCGACAGCATGCGTACGGGTGAACACGTCCATATAGCTGACAGGATCATGTGCTTCGGCTTCCCGAAGTTGATTGTTACATACAATTATTATACATTTAAAATCATATAGCATAAACTATTTACATTTATTATTCGGTAAATTTACCAACTCCTGCCGATACTGCTGAATTCGATCCTCCGCGATGAGTGACGGGATTCTTATTTCTATTTGCAGAGTTTCTATCCGACTCTGCCTGTACATTCAAAATTTGATACATTATTTTTCAATCACGTTAAATTAATAATTCAAAAGATATTAGTATACTTGCCTTCGCCTCGTCCGTCTCCCAGTAGCTCAACCAAGCTTGCCACACGCTCTCCCCCATCCACCGTGGTCTCTTCCCGGATTTCTTAACCTCAGATATCGTGTCCCTGTAGTTTTTTCGCATCTTCCTCATCCAGTATGCTCGTGCCAGCTGCATATCATCTGTCTGGATGTCTATCTCAGCCTGTGTTAAAAAAAGATTACACTTTAAACGATAAACGGTAGAAAAACGACAAAAACGAATTAAAAATGGAAAACATAAAAATTACACATACTAGGACATCCTGCCATATGCACTCTATGATGTGCGGAGGGATGGTATCCCACTTCGGCCAGCACGCACTCATCCTACTACGATATGCTGCTCTGGAGACGTTCAGCACTACCTTAGTGGGTAGTAGCTCGAACCCCCTGTTTTTAAGTACGATACAGATAAGTACGTACGTATAGTATAGAAAAAATAAGATGATGAATAAAATTTAATTTTTACCCATCTGCTTTGGGGACTAACGATACAACTGGACGTTGTGGCGCTTGCGATGGACCACTGCCATCGCCTCCTGAATAACGGGAAGAGCTCCTCCCTCTATGTGACATAATGATAAACCTGTGACGTTTACACATCATTATATAAGAGAATAAAAACATGATGATGAAATATATTTCCTATGAAAATGACATCAACGTTATAAATTGCTTAATTATAATGACTGAAATGGAAATAGAAATGTAAGTTTGTTATACCTGATTCATAATGGGTGTACTCTTCCTACGATAAGCAAAGTTCATTGCATTTTTAATAAAAATTGCTAAATAAATGACAAATTGAAATAACATAAAACAATAGTAAACGGATTTAGTTTCATAGTTACATCAATTTCATAATACATCAAAAATTCAATATAGTTACATCAATTGCAAAAAAACAGATTCAAATTTATATCAATCATCGTCGTCTTCTGATTCAGATTCGGTCTCGTTTTCGACGATATTTTCCTTTGCACTGTCAAACGCTTCTACCAAAACATTTGATTTATCGATCAAAGGACCAAAATCTGTATGATCGTCTGTAATTATTATTTCGTTATTTTGCTCAAGATCTGCCTGATAAGCTTGTTCGTCCAGAATATTCTTCCCATCGAATGTGAATCTGGCCTTTGTTTTAAAAACTACAGACCAATCTGCTTTATCTCTTTTTAGAGACGGATAAGGAGCGTAATAAACTTGCAATGCTTGTTTGGCTAGTACAAAAGGATCATACTTGTGATAGTGCGATGTATGCTTTATTTCGAAGATTATAATCCTTGTGCACATTAATTCCAGAACCTGGAACATTGCTAAACCAATTGCAACTAAATAGAAACACCTCCTCCGCGGGTCTTGAGAAATATTTCAGTTGCAAAATTTGTGTTAGAACACCATAAAAATCATTTAAATGGTTTTCTAGATCGTCACTACCTTTAACAAATACACCAGTATTATTTGTTAATTTTTCTGCACTGTATTCTTTGGTGTTAAATTTGTATCCATTGACGAAATATATTGGATATGTCTTGACCACTCTTTTTGGTCCCATTGCAAGGTGTTTCAACCCTTCGTCAACAACACAATTTTTCGGCTCATAAACGTAATTTGAAAACCAATGGAAAAATTCTTTACTGAGATCTCCGTTCGGATGTTCCCGTTCATAAAGACTGTTTATATAAACAAATTATTACATTAGGTTATACACGCGCATGCATTACAGAAAAGAATAAAACGAAAATTATTATTTCAGATTACCTAACAAACAGTGCAACCTCGGCACAATTTAGAAGAATATAAGTGTGTGCTACACGAAGATCTCTATCGTCTAGCCATATTTCCACACATTTTCCAGAAGGCCGACCATGTTGTCTAAAAATAGATAACATTGCTTGAGAGGACTCTTGTTCGTCGCCTTCATCATTACGAAGAACACTTTGAAATGAAATATTCACATGGTCACTGAAATAGTGAGAGAAAAAGAACGAAGCTTCTTCTTCGATGTAAGATTTACATATCGAACCTTCAACTCGTGCTTTTTGTCTCACTTTTTTCTTCAGATGATTCAAATATCTATGCAAAATTAATTTATATTAACTTCAACTTTCAAGTGTAATTAAATTACGTTATAACATATTACATACCTCTCAAATGGATACATCCATCCGTATTGGACAGGACCTCGAAGTCGTGCTTCAGATGGAAGATGAACAGGTAAATGTTCCATCACATTAAAAAAACCTGGCGGAAATATTTTCTCTAATTTGCAAAGCAATATAGGAATGTCCACTTCAAGTTTACGTAAACGTTGCACTTTTAAAGTAGTCGAACAAAGCTCTTTGTAAAACATACTAAGCTTCGTTACTACCTTTCAAACTTTTAACGGCAGTAGTTCTTTGAACATAACGGGAAATAAATTTTCCATCATTATATGACAGTCGTGACTTTTCATTCCGCTCAATCTACCATCTCTAAAGTCAACACATCTACGAAGATTTGATGATATCCCATCAGGAAATCTTAACCCTTCCACCCATTTTAACACAGCTTTAACTTGATTATTATCTAATTCGTAACAAGCTTTTGGTTTTTTACTGTCATTTGGTTTCATATGAAGCTCGGGACGTTTACATAATTCTTCTATATCACGTCTTGATTTCAAATCATCCTTCGTCTTCCCTTTCACATTCAAAATTGTGTTAAACACATTATCGAATACATTTTTCTCATTGTGCATCACATCTATGTTATGGCGAAGCAGAAGATGTTTCCAATACGGCAACTCCCAAAAAATAGTTTGTTTGCACCAGTTATGAACAACTGATTTGCCTTCAATTTCTGTTTGCTCCCCCGTTTCATATATCTTTGGATAGTCCTTAACAAGTTCATATATGTCTTCGCTTGACCATATCGTCGGTGGTTGTCTAGTTTCTACTCTATTAGCTAAAAAGTTTTTCTTGTCTCCTCTGAAGGGATGATTTACATGGAGAAAATATCGATGACAGTCAAATCATGAAATTTTCTTACCATGAGGTAAAGAAAACGCCCGTGTTTCATCCATGCAATATGGACATGCTAGACGACCGGCAGTACTCCATCCCGAAAGCATTGCATAGGCAGGAAAATCACTTATAGTCCACAACAAAAAAGCAAACATACGAAAAATTTTCTTCTTTGACACATCGTATGTTTCTACTCCTTCGTTCCACAGTATTTTTAACTCCTCAATCAACGGTTGTAAATATACATCGATTCCTTGTGTCGGATCGTCCGGGCCAGGAACGACAACAGTAAGAAACATATATTGCGTTTTCATGCACATCCATGGAGGTAAATTATACGGTGTGACGATAATGGGCCAGGATGAATATTTAGAACCAAATTGAGAAAATGGAGAAAAACCATCCGTACATAATCCTAATCTAACATTTCGACTCTCCGCTGCAAAATTTGGATACGTTTTATCGAAATGCTTTCATGCTTCTCCATCGGCCGGATGTGTCAACGTACCCTCTTTCTCCGTTCTCACGCTATGCCACCTCATATTAGACGCAGTTACAGAAGATGCATATAATCTTTGAAGTCTTGGAGTTATGGGTAAGTAGTGCATACGCTTGTACGGAACTTCCTTACCCTTCTTTTTTCTTGGTTTGTATCTCTCCTGGTTACAAACTTTACAATTTCTAAGGTTTGCGTCTTCTTTCCAAAACAACATGCATCCTTTTAAACATGTATCTATTTTCTGATACGGTAAACCAAAAACCGACATAAGTTTTTTAACTTCGTAGTGATTTTCACACATTAGATTATCGGGCGGCATATGTCTTTTTGCAGCTTGTACAACAGCCGTAAACCCAGCTTCAGTGATGTTGTATTTTGACTTCATCGCAATGTATTCTGCGATTACTCACAGCTGCGTGCCGCTTTTACAACCATCCCAAATAGGTTTCTTAGCTGCATCTAGTAAATCATAAATTTTCTTAGCTTCAATATTTGGTTCTTTAACATTTCCATCATCGTCGTCAACTTCAACCATAAGAAACATTGATCGTGCTGCATCTTCGACCATATTTTCTATATGGGTCGTTGAAACTATTTCGTTAACGACACTTTCAGACTCTACAGAAGTATTTGCTACAGCTTCTCCATGCCGATTCCAAACATAATATTCGGGTGTGAAACCGTGTTGGCACAAATGAACTTTCACAATATCTGGTAACAAAAACTTCAAATGTCTATACCTACTACACGGACAACGAATTTCTGGATCGTTTCCGTTATTACTTAAGGCGAATTCAACAAACACGTTTATACCATTATAAAAATCTTCTTTTATTGAGCCCCTCAGTCCTTTTCTTTGGTACATCCATCTCCTTCGATCAACAAAATAATCAATCATTTTTCGTATTTGACAAAATGAGAAGTTCAAAATTTAATATTTATTTTAAAGAATACATATTCGAAAAAGATTATTTTCATGTTCGTATAATATTTTGAATTTAAAGAACAACTTCACAAATTTAAAAATATTTTCAAATAGGGCACATTTCATTTTTTAACGTAACGATTTAAATATATATATAATTTTTTTTCATTGGTCAGGCATCCTACTTCCCATTACAAACACAGTAAGCATTTACATTTCGTATATTACTTCGTCTCAAACGATTCAACAAAATTTCGGCAGCATTTCCCTTTTGTTCCCTGCATTGTACACAAATGCGTGTACGCAGGAAACAAAAAAGAAAAGTTAGGCCGAAATTTTATGAACCGTTTGAGACGAAGTAGTATACAAAATGTAAATTCTTACTGTGTTCATAACTTGTCCAATACAGGGACAAATCCAACAAACATTGTACCAGATGAATATAAATGGTCGTTTTTCGAAAAAAACGACTATTTATACAACGATCATGTACAACACTCGTCGGACGGAGCCAAAAACTCTCTAAGGGACATTTGTCAGTTACATGCATGCATTTTACGAAAAAATACACTTTTACTCACTGTTCACATTTACAAAAATATATATTAATTTAACACAGTTATTCGACGTATTACGCATCAACTTAAGACTGTTTTAACATTTTTATCATTTTTCAATACACACAATTGTAATTTAGAGTAATGCATTTTTTTTGTTTCATAAGTAAATATGTGCACAATATAATACTCCTAGTTCATTCAATCATTTTATCTTATTCCAAATAACGTATACAATCGCCGAATCAAGGCGTACACAACAATTTACATATACATGAACAACCCCAAATTATAGGTGTTTTTCACAATTTCACGATAAAAGATGAAATCGGTATACCATGTGATGCTATAAGCCACTATTACGCTATTGGAAACAATTGCAATCGATAATTCGCCCTAATTTACCAATTTATGCAAATCTAGAAATAGGGTAAAAACTGAATTTTTTACAAAAATAAGAGATTATACCTGAGATGAAGAGTAATGGAGTTTGATTAGGCAGCCGTGGAGGATCCAGAAGCTCGAAATCAAGGATTGGAAGCTTGAAGAGGGAAAATGAGGGATTTTGGAAATAATTTTCGTATGGTTTGGGGAAAAAGAAGAGCTCTCGGCTGAAGGTATAATCGCAGTTTTCCGACGGCTTCCGACGGCCGCCGACGGCCCGTCGAAAGCCGTCGGAAAAAGGCCGTCTGTAGCCGTCGGTCTATGCTGTCGGAATTGAAGCCTTTTCTAATAGTGAACATGAACAATGTAAAAGTCGAAGAATATAATAATCAGAAATGTAATGCATTATACCAAATGTACCAAATATCCATAGACATTGTATTGAACATGCTCAAACATACACTTAATATCCATTACATAAATTTTCAACACATACCAAAAAATAAATCAAATATTGCAAGTACACCCCAAAAAGATTTCACATTACCAGTTTAGTGCACACGCATATGGAGCATCTTTCATTTACAAAAGTTGCCTGCCACAAAAGGGAATAAAATGATTATTGGCTACAAATTTGAATTAATCACCGAGCCATATGTATTATTGATGCACTTTCAAATGTTTGGATCTTCTAAACAAGGTACCTACAAACGAATTCATCTTCATCCATACAGTCAAAGTTGCAGCCGAAGGGGAAAAAAAAATAACATGTTAGTCTAAAGATCACACTTATAGAAGTTGAAATATCTATACTATTATATTATTGCTGAGTTGCATTTCAAGGGAATGAAGCCTACTTGAATTTTTGTCAATTCAACGGTCGTGTTTTATGTTTTGTGCTTCTCCTACCAGGTCTTTGATTCCTCCTTCATCCGTCGGCTACAAACAAAATGAGTAGGGTTTTCATGTCTCCTCTCTGATTCATCGTTGTTCCATCACGTCAAAATTTATTCCACCCGTTGAAAATTGAACTCCAAGCATTCTTTCGCGCGATTTCTCTCCTACCAGCTCTCCGCTTCTGTCTGCCGCTTATTTCTCTCTAACCCCGACGCTTTTTCTCTCAAACCCTAAATTAAATTGGGTCTATGGAGTCCTACTACTCTTCGAATAGGCAAATGGTGCATCGTTAATCTTCAGGAGTAGGTTTCCAAACACGGCTGTTCCCGATCATATCCCTCTTTCATTTTTTCTATGCGCCTTTCCTCGTGAGTTAAGCTTTCTAAGCTAAGCTTCCGTAATTTCTCAGCTACAGTTGGATTTGTGAATTCAAACGTCATAAAGAAGTTTTATTACCATCTCCTCTCCATCCACATCCCAACCCTAATTTTAATTTAAGCTAATGCCCGTTAAATCCCTTGGATGAATTGATCAGTATCCCCCCATCATACCATCGTGTATTTTTTTTCCAATCGTTATTCCTCAATCATCGACAACGGCTACCACTTTTCGAATTTTTTAGTTATAGAAAGGTAACTAAATGCTCTTTTCCAAATGCCCACCAAGATTTTTCCAAGGAGTGCAAAGGTCGTCGCATTTAGGTAATTTTCTATGTCATTTTTGCATTTGCTTCATTTAATTTTTTTGTTTGGCAGGTAATTGTGAATCTTCTTTTTGTTTTTTACTTCCAGTCTTTTTGATTATTTTGGTCAATTATTGAAGGGGTAGTATTTAGCAATTTTTTGCACAAGGGGGTTCATTAATAGATATTTTAGGCTCAACTATATGTTGATACCTTGGCTTTCCAATGACAAATAGTAAAAAATCTACATCAATCTTATGTTGGCTGTTATGTTTTCTTTAGCTCATTATTACCATGATGCACATGAAGAGATGGATAGAGTTAGCAATCTACATAAGGCATTTGCCTGTTTTGATATATATAAGTTGTATAACCATGAATAGCAAAATGCAATATTTCATATAAAATTTGAATTTGTGTAAATAAGGTAAGTTATTTGACGACTTAAAATTTTACTTGGGTCACTTAATTCATTTTGTTGAATGCCTTGAAATTGCAAATGTGCTTTCATTCTACTTTCTTAATTGGTTGAAATAAAAATGTTAAGACTTTTACACTATGCCCAATTGCCTATAATGGAAAATCAAACATTATTGTCTCCATAGGTGAATTATGAGCATTGGCTTTGGTTCCTTAAAATTTAAGCATTGGTCTAGGGAAGTAGATTCTTCATATGTCACTAAAAAAAAATTCAAAGTTCCATCATTTGGTTGGTCGTATTAGACGATTATTACTACAAAATTTTGAAAGGTATGGCTCTTGCACCTCTTCTATATATTTATCTTAGAGACATTTCATTAGAAGGACAAACTTTGCTGTCCAATTAGTTTCTAGGACACATCCACAAAAATTAATTTCAAGGTCAAAGTCAGCAGAATAATTACTTTTAAGGACAAAGTCAGCAGTCCAATTACTTTCAAGGACGTAATTTCATATATTTTTAGGCCTTAGAAACTAATTATTTTGCATTTCGTCCTTAAAAGTAATTATTCAGTTGTGTTTTCTAAAAACTAATTGCACTTGCTAAAGAGACCCTTGTGGCTAATTTACACTTTATTTATCTTATGCATGAAGACATGACTCATGAGAATGAAAAATTAAAACAACCCTTTTGTTTTCAAACATTTATATGTTTTTTCGTTCTTTTGATTTTCTAAGCCACTGTTAAATTAAAAGTTTACACTAACTACTATTTTCAGATGTTTAACAACTTATTTTATAACTTACGGTTGCATTTTGGATATACAATGTGCGTGTAACTCTTACATATATATATATATATATATATATATATATATATACACACACACACATATGGATTCCCTTCGTTCCTTTATCATTCCTCTTAATTTCATCATACTATTCTCGGTACTTGGAAATAATACACTTACTTAGGGAAAGTCCTCTACCTTTTATATTATATGGGTTAGTCCAGGAGTGTTATCAGTACAATTATGCTATCGAATATAATCACTTTGAAGAAGTCGTGGCGTTTAGTTCAAATGGAAAGCACGAAACACTTACTGGAGTTGTTGTAACCATATGACCATTATAAAAAATTAAGGTTACACATTATTTATTGATTCATTGTTGAACTCTTCAGTGTCTATATTAAAAGTTGTAGATTAAAAAATAAACTGGTGAGTTTAATATTTATTAGGGACGATATAAGTTTGATATGCTTTTTGATAAACACTTGCTTATTTCTATTGATTATGCTGCATTATCAAGATGTTTACTATATTTAATATCACATAATATTAAACTAAACGTGTATTAGTACGATTAGTTAAATAGTTTGTGAACTGACAAAGCATTACACAATTAACTCTTTGACTATGTAGGATGCTTGTATATATTTCTCAAATAATTTATCTGGTGTTGGAAAATATTTTGATTTACATATGGTGGAAACACAACAATCAGGTTGTTCAAAAAGTATTTTCCGGTCTTTGAAGTCAATAGGTACCAATCAATGTTGTATTTCTTTCCTTCCTTGTTTGGTTATTGGGCAAGGAGAAGATGAATTGAAGGTGCATAAATTTATACAATTTCATATATGATTGTTTAGTCATAAGTAGTTGCATTTTATTACTCACATTTCAATTTAATACTGGTTTTGTAGGTAAAATCGATTTCAATAAATCGTCAGAGTCTAAACATTATGCAATGTGTGTTGCTAACTGTATATGTTAGCCTGCATTCTTAATATAAGCTAAAATTTATTCAATGTATAGTTCATATATGCTATTTTTTTCCCTTGAATTTTTTGGTAAAATCGACCAATCAGTATTTTGCAAAATATAAATTATTTTGTTTTGTCATATTTACGCGGTCTAATTTTCGAGAAGTGCATTTATACTAAAAATTCACAAAACAAATAAAATACGGAAGAAACTGAACAAAGTTTTCTAAAAATATTATGTGGTATAAAATATTGAGGTACAAGTTGTATCTTTTGTTTTTTACAGGTAATTGTGATCCAACTTATCTTATCTTATTAATAATGTGAAAGCATAAACCTACTAATATGAAATCTTATTTGGACTAGACATTGATATTGACGGTTAAACCATTCATTACTTTCCTCTTTGGTATTACAAATATATGTCATTATTTAATTTCAATTGGTTGCATCAACTTTATTTGATAATTTAAACTGCATTTACAACATTTAAGATGTCGTTTAATATTGATGGACATCTTGACCTATCTTTGATTATGTTTGATCTAACTGTGGAATGGTTTGATGTATATAATGTACCTTTTTTAAGGTAGGTTGTGACAATCCGGTTTTTAAGATTAATTAATGATAAATAATTATTTAACTAAAAAAGGAATTAAATAGTTTTGAGAAGGAATATTCGTTTAAGAATTGAGAAATAAATTAAGGTGGAACCCAATGCATAAGGCTTCCGCACGATAGCGGACTCTGCAGAGAGGTCGATAATGTAAGCAGTCTTTCCCTCACATTACGAAGAGACTATTTCCGGACTCGAACCTAAACGTCCAGATCACCATACGGGTGACCTAACCGTTGCGCTAATGTTACACCTCAATTGAGATATAAATTAATTAGAAAATGGTTTAATATTGGATTTAAAATGACAATGATAAATGTTTGAATTTAAACGAGTTAAAATATGGAGAAAAGTAGATTTTATAAATATTATTGTGTTGAGTAAACAATTGAGTGTTATGAATAAAATATTGTTGGAATTTTATGGTAATTTGTTTTATATAGAAAAATAGTTTTGTAAAGAAGAAAAGGAAAACAAACGTATATATACACTCTTTTCAGACCTTTCTCTTTTCTCGACTCTTCTCCTCATTCTATTTATACAAAAACATCCACTTCCTTTTGGGGTGGAGGAAGAATTCAAATTCTAAGGATAAACCCTAAATTTTAAAAAAAATGTGGTGAACGAAACAGCAACCAGGAGGAGACGGCTGAGGTCGCGACTAAGCTCGCGATGGAACGGGCTGATGTAATGCGTGCAGCCAAAGATGACAACGTGGAGGAAAGCGATGTCGATGTTGAGTTCAAGCATAGCTTCTAGTGGCGTGCGGTTGATGGCTGGTAATGGTAAAATGGCTGACGATGATGAGCGATGTGAGCGAGGCCTGTTGATGGCAGCGATGGCGTTGTGCTACGTGTGGTTGCGATTGTTCTTGGCTGAGATGTCGCAACATATCTGGACAGCCAATGGAATGAGGTCAGCGGCAATTCAAGGATGGTGGTGCTGGTCGAGAAAATGGGATTAAATTATTGTCAAGCATCACTACTCAGTCATGTACTGCATATGAGAAAAACGAACTAAGAAAGACAAGCTAGAGTTGCATCATGAAATAAGAGAATTGCTGTTGGAATGTGGGAGAAACGAGGCAATGTCTTGATGTTGCAAGACAGAGATACAGCGATGAAATGAGGTAATGTTTGAATATTTGGGCATGCATGTCGCACTTAATTGGAAACCATTTAGATCTATGTCATTTGCTTCTATGTTGTTTCTTTTCTTTCTTTGACTTTTATTTTAAAATGGTTACTTGAACTATGTTGTTTGGGTTAGTGAATGTGAGTCCGAGGTAGCGTGTTCGGGTGGAATTTTGCTGTGTTTGAGTATAGCATGCGTGTGTGTGATTTGCATGTGTTTAGTGTGTAAGTATATTGCGCGTGTGTGTGAATGTACCGTTGGGCGTGTGGTTGAGTAGCGCGGGCATGTGTGTGTATCCATGTTTATATAAGTGTTTACTTTATTGTTAGTATCAGTATGTGTATGGGTTCTATACTGCACTGCTATTTACTGAAGCGTGTGTGTGGTAGAGTTTACGTTGTGTGTGTGGGTGGTTGAGTTTGGTATGTGTGAGCGTGCGTTTATACGTATAAATATTTTTCGTACAAAGCAAAGGCAGGTCATGTTTTACAAAGAAAATCAAATATTTGCTTATATACTTTATACAAAGCATGAGCAGGTCACGTTTTACAATAGAAAGCAAACCATTTACATTTGTACAAAGCATGAGTAGGTCACGTTTGCACAAAGTTTTGACACCTGTCACTGTTATATATTTACAAACATATAGATAAAACTCTTGGATTGCCACATTTATTTATTTGTTTGAGTGCAAAACTGTGAATGCGCGCTTGAGATTTTGTACACACACGTGTGTGTTAATATGTGTGCGGTGTAGGTAGTGTCCGGTAGGTTAACATTCAGGTATCTTGCTAGACGCAATATGCATTTATTCCATTACCAATGCAATGGCAAGCAAGATGAGTGTAACCCAATTATGCCAACGAAAGAACATCTATTTTCACTGCATCTGATATCTACGTCTTTTTAGTCAATTTATGTTACGAATATAATAACTATATAACTGAAATAGTGTATTTACGTCTAATATATATTTCGATAAAATGAATACAAAATATACATTTTCATTAATTCTATCTAAAAATCTTGATTTTACTTGAATTTCAATTAAGCCAAATAGTTAGTAAACATACTATGGAACTCAGTCAAATCAAAGTTTTAATCTCTTATAATTTTTTAGGTCATTTTAGTCATTTAATGCGTGCACATGTGACTGGGGAGCATGTATAGAATATGCGATCCTTAACTTTGAAAATTTGGCTTTTTAATTTCTAATCCATGGTTATTCCCTCTTTGGTATGTTTTCCATGCAAAAAAAAAGGAATTTTCAGTTAGTGGTTTCTTTATTTATCATCCGAGTGTCATGTTCAAATGATTGTAGCCTTCATAACTACTGTCATTGTTCCTACCTGGGACAAATTCCAGTTGTTTTGCAACATTTTGGTTTCCATACCTGAAAATTGAAACCAAAAACCAACAATTGTTATGTGTTTATTTTTTCCATCTTAGGTAATGTATGTTTTCATTCTACAATTTACGCGTGAGTTAATAATAAGATTTAATATGTACCTAACTGATGATAACTATGACCGCTAGAATACACATAATTCAAACGTACAATTTGCAACAGGCTTTTTTAGAATACACCAAGTTCAAATATATGGCTTACACAAACTTCTTTCCTACAAATTCTTACCTGGTAATCAACCAACTATACCTTCCATAGATGCCAGAGACGAGCCTGCAAATAGTACGGGCAAAAAAATTATGCACGGGCAGTTTTGTTATTCCTTGTGTTGCAACCAAAATCGATGTGAAAAATGCAAAATTGTGATCTTCATTTAGTAGTTCCCCGAAAATAACTGCACAGTAACTCTCCAACTGCTATAAATATGCCTAATATGCTAAGTTCCCCCCAAGTAATTCAACATAGGGTCGTGCCTGTCAAATTTGGATTCCATATTTATATATGAAATAGGTTCGGTTTCAAAGTAACGCATACAACATGCTATATATTTTAAAATCACCAACATGTAAAAGAAGGGTTTAAAAATAATGCAACTCAAGCTATTTTCACTTCCGTAAAGGTGGGTTTTTCTTTAGTTTCAATTTTTTTTTTTTTAATTTTTTCCCCGCTCGTAATAAAAATTCTGGACATTTTAAGCTATCCCTACTTTTTTCTTTTTTACTTCTATAGCAGTTCAATTTCACATTATCTTGATGTAGGAAAGAAATCGTGACTTTAAAACCTGATGAATCATTAATATTGCTGTTGATGTTTTTACTAGACTAATCAATGTGGCTATACAGCAAAATCTGATAGAGGCAGTAGGTAGTTCTGTTGTTAAAGGTGGTATCTCTTCATTACAATATGCTGATGATACAATTATTTTTAGTTCCCCTTTACCCCATCATCTAGCTACCTTGAAGTTAATTCTCTATGGCTTTGAGAATTTATCTGGGTTGAAAATTAACTTCAAGAAGAGTTCAGTCATTGCTGTAGGTGATCTAAATTTTAATATTAAAGATGTTGCTTCGACTTTAAATTGTCAAGTTGGTGTCTTTCTTTTATCCTATTTGGGTATGATAATTAGACCAACTGCTTTACTTCATGATGACTGGCTTCCATTAATTGATAAGGTGAGTAATAGACTGTCTAGATGGAAAAGCCATGCTCTTTCAAAGACAGGTAGACTTATTCTACTGAATTCTGTTTTATCAACTTTGCCACTATATTGGATGTCTTTTTATAAATTGTTTAAATGGGTCATAAGGAAAATTGATAGTATTAGGAAAAACTTTCTTTGAAAAGGTAGCACAAATGGTAATAGCATGAATAACTTGGTGGCATGGGAGATTGTATGCAAATCTAAAGTCCAAGGTGGTTTAGGAGTTGTCTCACTTGATGAATTAAATTGTGCATTATTATGTAAGTGGTTTTGAAGAATGGTTGATGTGAAAGATTCATTATGGAAGCAATGGATGGAATCAGTTTATTATAATGGGCAGTTTACATTGGGTGTTACTGTTCATATTCAAATTTCAAGTGTTTGGAAAGCTATAATGAAACAGCAAGAAATCTTTAATGTAGGACTAAAGTGGAATGTAGGTGATGGAAGGAAAATCTTGTTTTGGCATAACAAATGGATAAGTGACATTGCTTTGAAAAATCTTTATCCAGATCTGTTCTTAATCTCTTCTGACCAAAATGCTAGGGTAGCTGATTTGTACATCTTCAAGGAAAGTGAATTTAAATGGAATCTAAATTTTAATAGAATGCTTGAAGGTGTTAGTCTTATTCAATATTTTAAGCTTGTCAGATTACTTGATCAAGCCTCTCTTGAAGACCGTCTGGATGAAGCAAAATGGTTATTTGACAGCGGAAAGGAATTTAAAGTGAATTCTATTTACAGACTTATGAATTTTGGGGGTAGGAAAATCAAGTATCACAAAATTTTGTGGAAAGCTCATGCTCCATCGAAGATAAAACTGCATATGTGGCTGGTTATTAACAAGAAGTTAAATACCAAAATTCTTCTCAATCACAAAGGAATGAATTTAGATACAAAGGAATGAATTTAGATACAAAATGTGTTTACTGTTGCTATAGAGATGAAGATATTAATCACCTATACTTTCAATGCCTTTTTACCTACCTTCTCTGGATCAATTGCCTGAAATATCTTCAAATTGCTAATGCTCCTCACTTCTATGATCAATATTGGTATTGGGAGGAAGATAGAAGATCTATATTTGAACCTACTGATAGATGCCTTGTTGATTTGCTTAATTTAAGCTTATCATGGGTTATATGGATTGAAAGGAATAATAGGTGTTTCAATCAAATTTCTAAACCTTTTGAAATTCTAATCAGAATTACTATTTCTAATATTGCATTTTGGATAGGTAGCATTGGCTTATATGATCAGGAATGGAGGCTCATTCTGCCTGAGCTGGAAAGAAGAGTCAGGAAAAGTCAAGACACTATTGGCAAAAGAGTGGCGAAGAGAAGGAGAGGAAACGAAGCTGTTATCTGATGTCTGTGTGTTTTTTATCTTTTGCTAAGTCTATGTATATATTATATGTGTTTGGTTGCAGTATGTCTTGCAGTTAATATGTAGTGTGTGTTGTATGTAGTGCTTGCTTTAGTTGGTTTTGATGGGTAAAACTTGGGGTTTTATGCTGTGGCTGTAAGTAATTGACTGTGTTTGCAACTGCTGTATTAGTATGATGGTTATGATATTTATAGGCCGGGTTTATCCCATCCTTTTGTCTCAAAAAAAAAAAAAAAACTGATGAACATTCTCATAAAACATCTTTAGTCCCATCGAAAATAAACAAGGTCTATACCAAATTGCGTTTGTTTGCATAAGCTTCAGTTTCACTCTATTTTTTAAAATAGAATCAAACTTCTAAAATTCTATAATTGAATTCAGATTATTTATATCGCAGTTTGCTTCAAGTTCATTTTATGTGTTGATTTACAATTATTACTGCTTACTTTAGGAATGTGTTTGCGGACATTACAATTAAAGGCCTTCTTAATTTGGCATTTTCATCTCTTACACCTTCCTTAAGTCGTGCTCTGCTTCCGTATAACTAATTTTCTTACATGGTAACATTGCATGTGTACAAAATTTATATACTCTAGCGATCGGTTTTTTTGCAAGTTGCTTTAAATGGCTTCTAATATTTAGCTTTTGAGTTTAAGCTGAAAATATAGTTTGTGAGCTTTTCACAAGGATTACATGAAATTTGTTGACTACTGAACCACACGCTGTCTACTTAGGTCACTTAATTTGTTGACACAGCCTATACATAGCTTGATTACACTTTCATACCCATGGAAAGCAATGCAATCTAGAAAATATTTAGACTGTAGTTAAATGATGTAAGGTCATCAGGACATATCGTATATAGGATAGCAAAAACATTTACTTACATTCGATTACTATAATTTGGAATAACCATTTGATTATTGTAGGCACAATATGTCAAAATAAATGTGATTTGATCTTATACCTTATGGGTAGAGAATACATAAACATTGTTTTAAGGAAAAAAATTTTAAAATGTGAGCTGAATATAATAGCCGCAATCTTAGCATTTACATGAAACGACATCAATTTTTTTTGATGAAATTTTGTATCAATCTACCAAGTATTTATCCATTGTATATTTCTTCGATCTTGAATTAAGGTTACATTGAAGGTTAACAATTTAACTTTCTCAATATCAAGAACATTCATCAGTAAACCGTGAAAAAGTGTTCTTACAACAATAGCTTTTACTGTTCTTGCTATTTCTTTGAAATCAATATCCACTGTTAAATTTCTTTGAAATCAATATCCACTGTTAAATTTCTTTGAAATCAATATCCACTGTTAAACCGGTAGTTTGTGGGTGATCCAAAGTTTAAGAATGGTTGTGTAACGCAACCTACGCACACATATAGCTTGGATATAGTTGCATAGTGACGATGGGATGTATTGTAATTTAAAACACTTACAATGTTGTTAAATATGCAAGATTATCAACATCTACCATATTTATGACAACGACAAAATTTACTTGCATTCATTTTGTAATTTGTATTAGCTTTTTTATTATTATAGGCATATTATGTCAAAAATTATTATCTGTTAAATTACATATAATAAGTTAAAAAACAATATTAAGGCTTAAAGTTTTGTTGGAACGCCTTCACCAATCCATTTTTAATATATGAAAACATGCAAATGGAATTGCTTTACTAGAGTAAAAATCGATGTGCTGGATTAAAATGCCACGATCACTTGTACAGCTGAAAACTTTATAAGAAGTTTCCTGTATTCCCACTTTATCAATTTACCAACACAAGCGTTCACACTACATTTCACTGTTCATATTTCTTTGACGTACGTTCTACGAGTTTGATCAATTTATATTGCATTCTTCAATTGTGCTTCATTACTGGTTGATACAAACTTTTAAACGGTTAGAATTCATATTGCATGCTTAATACCATAATTGCAGTTTGTATTTTAACTCGGTATCCCATAATTGTCCAATTATGCCTGAAAGTAAGCATTAAGAACAATTTTACAGCACTGCAAAATAATCGAAATTTATAGACATTCGTTCGTGTGCGTAGCACGGGTTCACACTCGTTAGAGAGAAAAATCTGGATGTGTCGTATAAGATCTGACATTTTGATCTCCCTCTGGCAACACTGCAGCAAAAATGCTAAGGGCTTATTATGGAAAAATATGACTATAAAGTGTTTCTTTTTTTATATTGGTTTTTGTTTCATGATCATGAAAAACATTCCCCTAGCCAGTGGTTATTTAACTGATAGATCTTTAAGAATATTTTCAAGTTCAGTTCTAAATTGTTTGTCCATTTACATTTAAATACCATAATATAAATATACTAAAGACTAGTGGCAATTCATAATCTAAGCATTCAAACATAAGTGTTCTATGAGCAACCCCGAGAATTGTATGTTCCACCTATAATCTGAATTGAAAATGCAGGTGGTGTGAGTAACTACTGTCAAGGATGAATTTTCTACGTGCCTAACTATGCCAAGGATTTAAGGCTATATCCCAATGCATCTACAAATTTCCCTCAAAAATCAAAAATTTTCAATGTCATCATGAATCAAGCACCTAAGAACAAAAACTTATAGTTAATTTATTAGTATTATTATTATTATTATTATTATTAACTTTGTTAATTTTTACAAAACTTAATTTATCGGTTAATACTTTATAATTTATAAGTATTCTAAACTTAGTTAATTATTATGAAACCTTTATAATTTATTATTATTCTAAACTTAGTTAATTATTATGGAACTTGGTTAATTTTTATAAACATGGTTTGTTTATTATTATATTACTATTATGTCTATCATTGTCATCATTGTTGTCATTAGTATTATATTATTGCAAACTTAATCAATTTTAATAAATTAAGTTAATTTATTATTTTATTATTATATAAATAAATCTAGTTTTTTTTATAAAACTTAGTTAATTAAGTTAATATTTTATAATTTATTATTAGCATTAACATTATTATTGTTATTATTTAAACATGTTAAATTTTATAAAACTAAGTTAATTGATTGTTATTGTTGCTATTATAATTGTTGTTGTTGTTCGTATTATTGTTATAAACATTAATTTTTATAAAAAGTAGTTGAATTATTATTATTATCATCAACTTATTTAATTTTTATAAGCTTATTTAATTTTTATATAACTTAGCAAGCGAAGTTAATTTTTATAATTTTAGTTAATTTATTGTTGTTGTTGTACAATTTTAGTTAATTTTTATAAAACTTAGTTGACTTGGTTAATATTTTACAATTTATTATTATTACTATTCAAAACTTAGTTATATTATTATTTTTATTATCGACTTAGTTAATTCTTATAAGCTTGTTTAGTTTTTATTAGACTTAATTAACAAAGTTAATTTTTATGATCTTAGTTAAATTTATTGTGATTATTATGATTACTTAAATTTTATGGTTGGAGTTAGTTAATTTAACTAATCTTAGTTAAATTTATTATTATGATTATTTAACTAAGATAATAAAATTTTATTGTAACTATTACGATTATTGTAGTTGTTGTTATTAGTAGTATTATTATTATAAGCTTAACTAATTTTTATAAACTTAGTTAATTTATTATTGTTATTATATTATATAAACTTGTTATTTTTTATAAAATTTAGTTAACTTGGTCAATATTTTGTTATTATCATTATTGTAGCCTTAGTTAATTTATTATTATTATTATATAAACTTGGTTGATTTTTATAAAAGGTAGCTAACGAAGTTAATTTTTATGAACTTATTTAATTTATATTATTATTATCATTATTTTACATAAATTTAATTATTTTTTATAAAACTTAGTTGACTTGATGCCAAGTATGGATCTCACCTCTGGTTTAAAACACCTCGACTGTTCAGCTGCCAGCTAATTACGAACAGACTGAAGTTCCTGCAATGATACAACATCATTCCGTAATAATTCAATTTTGCATTTTATAGGTTCATGTTATGAAGCATACCACAAAACAGAAACGGATGCACACATGGAAAGTTGTTTAGCCAATTTGTACAATATAAGACTGTGAATTAGCAGGTCTATACCAATTAAGGTCCATTTCATGTACCCGTTCCCATATGAATGTACTAATATTTACCAATTAAGGTCCATTACATCCTTTTGGTCCTACGCTACCATCCGGTGCGTATCCAATTTGCCAATGTGGAGATGAATGAATAATTGTTGTTGCCAAAACTGAAACTAATGTTGGACGTAGATTTTATGGTTGTATTTCGTATGAAGATCGCAAGATAAATTCCGATGAAGCTGAGTGCTATAACTTTATGAAGTGGATTGATCCACCATTGTGTGCTCGGAGACTAGAATATACCCTTAAGATGCAAGCCGAAGTTAGGCGTCTGAAAAAGATGGTTGAAGAAATGAATAGAAAAGGTTGAGAGAGAAGAAAATGTCTGTGTTAGTTCATGTGATATGTTTTGTTCGTAGTAGATGTATGTTTATGTAACCATTTCTATTTTTGAAGCTTAGATTTTGTAGTTTGGTTATTTTCATGTAATTAATGGATATTTGCATTGTTCGTTGAATTTATGTTATATGTTCTCTGCAATTTCACTACAAATGATATGCAGAACAGGTTGCCTGGTAGTTAGTATGGTGTTGACTGTATATTGAATGTATTTGTTTGGTTTTATATAGTTATGCAAAGGTTGTTGTCGAACATGTATGGTGTGGATATGGGATGAGTGCTGTCTGTTTTCTATTATGGTAGTACGTTGGCGATTTTCTTTGGCCATTTTTTGATAAATCGCCAACGTGCTACCCTGCAACAAAACAGCCAGCACCTCTACAAGGGTAATTTTCAAAATATCGCCAACGTGCTACCTTGCAACAAAACAGCCAGCAACCCTCTACTCTCTCCTCATAACCAAAATAGCTTCTTTCTTTTACAAAAGAACCCATTTGGCCATTAATTTCAAGCCCTCAAAAATATTCAATTTTCTCACTTTTGTATCAAATTCAAACCCCTATTCGGACCACGGCTAGTACTTCCGGCATCTTGGAGGATATAAGCATTGATTTCTTCTCCAATTTGGTTTTTTGGGGCAAATTTAGGTTTTTGTTGGTTTGCTATGTTTACAAAATATTGTCAAAGTAAGACCATGGCTGGTACTTTCGGCATCGTGATTTTTCCAAAGACGTCTTTTGACGATTTTTCAAAAATCACCTATAGGCAACATGTCAAAAATCTTGTATTCATACCTGCTGCATAAACCTATTGGCGACTTTTCAAACACAATTGCAGACAGCATAGACCCAGGAGCCATAGTAAATAATAACCAAAAGCAATGACGAAAAAACAATACAGCAAAGTGATGTTCATACATATATCACTCGGTCATGTTTAACATACACAACATAAATTCTGTTTCAATTCATAAAAATTAAATGTACAAACATACTAGACGATGGTATTCAATCGCTTGCGGTTATGCCCTTGCACACCACATTTGCTACACCTATTAGATGGATGATTGGCTCTCGTCCATCACACGTTCGATCTCTGTATATTGCGATCTTCCCGGTCGTCGTTTCACAGATGACGACAATATTTTACGATCGTTATATGCGCTCCAATATCTCCGATCACGCACAGGATGAAACTCGGGTTTAAAAGCAGCTTTGTAACTCTCAACATACTATCACGATGAAGCTAAATCATGGTGTGCTCTATTAGCCCCACTTGTTTGCGCCGAACAAGCTTCCATTACATGAGCACATGGTATTTTCTGGAGTAGTGGAATGTTGCATGTGCACGAGCAATTGTTGCCGTCGATTATTACATTGTATCCATCCTCAAAATAGTGAATAACCTGTCATTCGGTTTGGCTAAATCATACAAGTCTACAGCGATGCGCTCACTAGCCCTTTCAGCTATTTTAGCTTTCCATTTTGGAGTCATGCATGTTGTTAGTTCATCGGCAATTTGACAACGCTTACAAAAATATTATACTGAGCAAAAGAATGTTCATGAGATATAGCCTCTTTTAATACACCATTAAAACTTCAGACGCATTGGTGGTCATAGCACGAAAGCATCCTTCATCGTCTTTACATAATGCCAGTTTTTCTTGAAATTTTCCAAACTCCTCTTAATCCAATCATGTGCATGTCTGTTTGTTGCTTTGATCTCTTCTCTGATTTTTCATGTATTCAACTACTTCAAAAGCGCACGTTGGTGAATAAAATAACTTTGTTAATCGTTTATCTCTAAATCCTGCCACTTGAAAGTTGGCTTTTATATGCCTTGCACAATATCGATGTTTATGTGGTTGTTGCCATTTTTCTTGTAAAGCTTTCGAAATTCCTTTCATCACATCTGATATGAAAATAATACATTGATCGCGTACACTATGTATGAATTCAAGCATGCACGGAAAAAACCAATCCAAAAATCACGTGACTCGAATTCAACAACTGCATAAGCCAAAAGAAAAAGGTCGATCATCTGCATCTAACACAGTAGCAACAAGCAATGTGTCTTTGTATTTACCATATAAATGCGTCCTGCCAATACATAACAACGACCGACAATGTAGAAAACCTGTTATGTAAGGCCCAAATGCCCAAAACGCGCGATCGAATACTCCAACTTCATCATGTGTCACATAACCTATAATGTCATGATTCATTCTCTTTATCTCCTCAAAGAACTATGGTAATGTCGCATATGATTCTGTCCGATCACCATAAATTCTCTCTATCGCTTTGTTTAATGCTCGCCATGCTTTCATATAACTAATGTTGATGAACAACTGATCGTGTACAAGCACTTGCACTGTACCAGCAGAAATATTTAGGGCTGTCAATCGATACCCGAAAAATCCAAAATCCATCCGCATCCGTATCCGAAAAGCGGATAATATCCGATATCTGAAAAAACGGATGCGGATGCGGACACGAAGACATCCGCATCCGAACATTATCCGTCCGGTCTTTTTCAAGATTATAGTATAAATTATGTGCATTTCAGTATAATAAAAGATATTTATTTATTGTTTTATTAAGTTAGTAGTTTATATTATATGCACTTAATATTTATTAACTGCTCAAAACTATTTATTATCGCCATATTTGTTTATATGTAACACTTTTATAATCAATTGGATTGAAAAAAAATGTATGTTAAACTTAAAATTTATATTTATATTTATTGATTTATCAGTCGTTAGCGGATAGGATAATTGTCTGATATCCGTCCGTATCCACGAATGCGGATATCCGATATCCGAAAATCATTTCGGATGCGGATGCGGATATAGCACTATGCGCATCCGAAAATATCCGGTGACAGGCTTAGAAATATTCAAATCATCTTTGACAAAAGACGTGATTTTTTTCACAAGAAATTTCGAAGTGGCATGCTTATGGTTGAAATTAACTATTGGGTTGACGCAAGTATGTTCGCTTGGATACTTCCGAATTTCCCACCATTTAAACTCAGGTTTTTTCGAAATGCGTGTATCCTCCAAGGACAATTACCTCTAACATTACATATAGCAGTGTTTTTTTGTTTTGTTTGACTTGATTGGCTTGTATGAAACAGTGTGTAGAATAGATCATTCCATGAATTGTTGGAGAAACTTTTCTTCTGTCTCAAAAATCATTCCTAACACTGAAACCACCTTGAGCGCAAGCAGTTGAAAATCGTTCATCCGCACTCTTCCTGGTTTAGTTTGGTAAAGGTAAAAATGAAGGAGAAGAAGAGCTTGTTGACGAATTTATTGCGGCCAAAGCGAATTTTCAAAAATAGTCTGTTGGCCATTTTCAAAAAATCGCCAACGTTGATTTATGCGTCGACGATTTTTCAAAAATCGCCTATTGGCCATTTTTTGAAAATTCACCAACGCGTAAACCAAAACAGGCTTATTTGTTATTGTTATTTTTAAAAAAAAAATTGGCCCAAAGTAGCAAAATTTTCTATTAACAATTAAGTTTTACAATAAATTGGATACTCTAACTCATTTCACCATTCATAAGACATTTAAAAGCATATCTAGTTAACATCAAAATATCATTGATATACATGTTATACTGAGCAAAAGAATGTTCATGAGATATAGCCTCTTTTAATACACCATTAAAACTTCAGACGCATTAGTGGTCGTAGCACGAAAACGTCCTTCATCGTCTTTACATAATGCCAGTTTTTCTTGAAATTTTCCAAACTCCTCTTAATCCAATCATGTGCACGTCTGTTTGTTGCTTTGATCTCTTCTCTAATTTTCATGTATTCAATCACTTCAAAAGCGCACGCTGTTGAATAAAATAACTCTGTTAATCGTTTATCTCTAAATCCTGCCACTTGAAAGTTGGCTTTTATATGCCTTGCACAATATCGATGTTTGTGTGGTTCTTGCCATTTTTCTTGTAAAGCTTTCGAAATTCCTTTCATCACATCTGATATGAAAGTAATACATTGATCGCGTACACTATGTATGAATTCAAGCATGCACGGAAAAAACCAACCCAAAAATCATTTCGGATGCGGATATAGCACTATGCGCATCCGAAAATATCCGGTGACAGGCTTAGAAATATTCAAATCAGCTTTGACAAAAGACATGATTTTTTTCACAAGAAATTTCGAAGTGGCATGTTTATGGTTGGAATTAATTATTGGGTTGACGCAAGTATGTTCGCTTGGATACTTCCGAATTTCCCACCATTCAAACTCAGATTTTTTTCGAAACGTGTGTATCATCCAAGGACAATTACCTCTAACATTACATATAGCAGTGTTTTTTGTTTTGTTTGACTTGATTGGCTTGTATGAAATAGTGTGTAGAATAGATCATTCCATGAATTGTTGAAGAAACTTTTCTTTTGTCTCAAAAATCATTCCTAACACTAAAATCACCTTGAACGCAAGCAGTTGAAAATCGTTCATCCGCATTCTTCCTGGTTTACACATACCACCAACATATTTACCACTTCTCTGATCATCGACATTCAGTTCGCCATCGTAGTAGCAAAGTGTAAGAATTAGATTTTTCGTCATTCTACAAATCGATATACAATTCTATCACTACATACGTAAGTACAAAATAGTTAACTTACTCAAACCCCTTATTCAATTTATCTACATTTACTAACAAATGAAAATTTCAGAAATTGCGAAAAAAAAAACTATGGTTTTATGGTTGTACCTTCGAATTGTTGAACTTTGTTGAACACCGTGTCAAGATCTATAAATTTAGCACTAAACCAACATTTTAAATATACAAAATTGAATTTCGGTGCATTAAAGCAATTTCGTTTGGGTTTAGTTTGGTAAAGGTAAAAATAAAGGAGATGAAGAGCTTGCTGACGAATTTATTGCAGCCAAAGCGAATTTTCAAAAAATCGCTAACGTTGATTTACGCGTTGGCGATTTTTCAAAAATCGCCTATTGGCCATTTTTCCAAAATTCACCAACGTGTAAACCAAAATAGGCTTGTTTGTTGTTGTTATTTTTTTTTTCAAAATTGGCCCAAAGTAGCAAAATTTTCTATTAACAATTAGGTTTTACAATAAATTGGATACTCTAACTCATTTCACCATTCATAAGACATTTAAAAGCATAACTAGTTAACATCAAAATACGATTGATATACATATGGCTTGTCATACGATGATCATTTATAAGATGCATTCCATGCTTTTTGCAAGACAGTCATTGAAGATGATCATACTTTTTAGAGTATGAACAATGATAGCATGCAAATGAGACTATCAAATAGTAGGAAGTAGCTACTCTCTCCATGATCAATCTTCACGTTGCTTCATGAGGATGCATGACAAAGAACTTTTTCTTTTGGATGGTGAGGAGTTGGAAAACGTACAATGAATCAAAAGATCATCACTAAAATTGGCTCCTTCAACTCTGTTTCTACATTAGAGAAACGTGGTTAGAAGGATAACTTTTCATCTTCGTCTATATGAATAAAAGACATACTTTTTTTGATAGCTTCATTGTACAGCAATTAAATTTCCTTTAAAAAAAGGATAGTTTACTAATAAATTATGACAAAATCTGACGGAAAGAAAATTTACTAGGTAAGATTCAGCTTTATAATATAGCATTAGATTTGTGATCTCTACCACCATAGAAGATTATTAACAACCTATAAAATGATTTGGATTTCACAAAGTACTAAGTGTCTTAAATGTTCAGTGAACAATTATCTGCTCATTGGAAATTGAGTTGTAGTCATGTCAAGAACTTAGAATTCATGTGTAGGAATAAAATGAAGAACAACAAACGTCAATTTTTTAGACACTACAAATCTGGTTTTATTTGAGGATTGCAAAGGCCAGGCTTTTCAATTTCACTTCAAATTGGTTGGAGATAATCTAATAAACTAAGTTTAAAATCGGATCAAAATCTGTGGATCAACAACACCTAACCTGTACTAGTTCAGAATGAAACCAATAAGGATAAGTTAATATGGAAAAGAAATTAACAAATTAAGTAAATAAAAATATTACCTTAGAAACCAAGATTTCTCATATTTTAGAGATGAAGACTCTAAGATTTACTTGGAATCAAAGATGCAGTAGGCAATACTGAACAGAGATGATGGTACTGAAAACAGATGAAAGGGGAATGATACTTAATTAATTAAAAGAAAGTTTCCGTAAATATGACACAGTATGTTTTTAACATGGTATAGGGGATTTGGTCTCGTTTTTAACTTGGCTCGTTTAGATCTTTATAAAATTGCTTCAACCTTAACGTTCTCAAATAGACGATCAAACAAAATTATTTAAATAAAATGATTTGTATAAATTTGTTTAATATAGATCTACAAATAAATCATAGATCTACATATTACAGTATAAATGCATCAGCTTAAAACTTACAAACAAAAGAAGAAAAGGGAGAACTCATCATCAATACTTTGAAATGTTTTGCAACTGAAAAGGAACCGAGAATTCTAGAAACCGGTTGCCATGAATCCATAACTTCTGGTTTCCAATTTCCTTTTCACTATTGAAAATTTGGGGATTTAGGGTAGATTTAAAAAGGGCGTTGTTTCAACTTTATAATATATAGAATAGATTTCACGTCATCTACATCTGACAAGATAATTTGTCTGCTTCATGTAACATCGCATTGTTTGCCAAACCTACATTGCCCACAACAATTTCATTGGCCCAGAAACATTACAGCCAAAACAAAAAATTTACCTTTTGACGAAGATCAAGTGCTTTAGGTGTTCCAATATTTTCGAGCATTTTATCAACAAGAGTATCAACATGGCTAACAAAAAAGTGAGCCACGCTTGTAAGTTTAGAGAGGTCGCTGAGCCCAGATGATTCGGGGCCATCCAAGTATGCATCAATGACTGCTTCATATCTTGAAAGTGAGATGATTAACTGATGGCAAAAAATGAGAAGTTAGGTTTGTATGTTTCCAGAAAATATTCACAAACGTGTATCAAACTGATTCTACTGGTTACTGAGGAAAAGCACATCGATTGACGTTATTACTAACAAAATGATGAAATATATTTTGACATGTGATATAGTAAAAATGTGCTGCAAATCTTCGAAACTAACATGGGTGTCGTTGCAAAGATTACATAACCTGGGACTAACATGACATCAATTTTGTTAATATTAGCAGCTAGCAAGCTGCTTCATGTATGAATATGATGGATCTAATCGACATAATCTACATTATTCATACTAAATTACAGCCTCTCGTGGAATGCATGTTTGCTAAAAGGCTGCAACTTCATTCGACTCATTGCATTAGTCGCGGTTTTGGTACAAAAATTTCAATAGCAACTGCATATATTTTTTATCGATGCAATTATTCAACAAATTTTGTCATACACATGAACACAACTAAGTAGCTCTATAAAGGGACATCTTAAACATAAATATGCATCAGGTTGTCAAACTAGAATAAGGATGGAAAAATAAGCACACAAAGGTCGTATATTTTAAGAAAGGCATGAAAGGGGTTGCTACAGAAACTAGCCCCTTTAAATGATTATCCCATGAGGCTCTACCTGGGGTATGAACCTACCACCAGTAAGAACAAAATGATTTGCTTCACTACAATGCCAGTTCATCTCTTCGTTGCAAAATAGGAACACATATTTTTATCGTCTTTTTTTCTTTTCTTTTTTGGTGAAATAAGAATAGGATTAAAGTAGGATATTACCATTATATTGACACTTATATCATTTGCAATAACATCTCTGATGGAAGGGACTCATTCAGTAGTAGTGGGGATCTTTATGTATGCATTGTTACAATTAACCAATTTATGAAGCCATTTTGCTGTTTCTACTGTTCCATTTGTATCATTTGCAAGCCTAGAAGATACTTCAACGGATACGTACCATTCAGCCCCATCAGTTTCATCATAAATTGATTCACATAGCTTGCATGCATCTTGAATATCTTTTATCATAAGTTCCCAGTAGGCACTTTCAATGTCATTTCCTAGCTACCTGAAAATTTACAAGTCAAGCGAATAAAATTTGGTAAAGAATTGATTGCCTCCACTGTCAAGCTTGCTATTGGAAACGGGGTGTTGGGTTTGAACATTGGATCTCGCTTGCAATAAGAAGTTTAAGAAGCAGTTTCATGAGTGTAAACTGACGTGAGAATTTTGAATCTGTGTTATAACACGAAGACTCATTAATTGCACACAAACAAGCTTATTCCTGCTCCTAGATCCTCGAACTTTCCCCTTCTTCGCCACTGTCGTCCCTACTGTCGCATCGATGGTTTGAGATTCTCCAGGGGGTTTCTTCAACTTGCTATGGTTCTTTGCGCGAGCACGGGAGGCGAGCTCTTGGTGGTGTCGAAATAGCATCATTGCGCGAGCACTTTTAATGCCTGGTCGTGGAGATCGATCTTGTCATCCTCGTTAGTTTGTGGCCATGAAAATTAGGGTTAGGATTGGAGAAAAAATAAAAGTAGTATAATTTGGAAAATTTTGAATTAGAACTAGGATCCAAGAAAAAGTTTTTGGATTGTGGGCTTCGATTTGCAGAGGGTGTGATGGAGGCTGTAGGCGACAGGCGGTGATAAGGGAGGATAATTTGTGTTTTAGGATTTAAGGAAAGAGGGAAGTAAGAAGAGAGCAATAATTGAAAATTTGGCGCCCACGAAAAAAAAAAAAATTGGAATAGCCCGCTTTGAATTCGTTATTGAGCCAATCCATACTACGAATAAAAAATAAAAATAAAAATTAAGCATATGGAATGAAACGTTGTCTGTTGCCGTTATAAAAAAACAACTTTTCTTGTGGTGACATCCGCACCTAACTTTCGTGTTCCACGAAAGACAGCTTGTCGAGAAAAAGAAGGAAAAGTTAAACAAAACACAATAGGCATAACGACACAATCTAACAACGGAATGATAACATATAATATGCTGAATATACATGAACATTATTGGATAAATAATATATTAGAGACTACACAGACGGAAGTGACTGATAAATAAATATCAATATGAAGTGTCAGAATAAATCACTTGATACAATAAGCCTCATATACGAATGACATATGTCATATGTTTTTATCTCGAAAGTAATACTAACGGCATTACTGCTATAATATAGTTAAAGCCGAAATAAAATATGCGGCGTTATTGCCCCTATATACTGATGTTGGCATGGATAGATGCAGCATTGGTAAGCGAGAAAGGTAAGTGGCATCAATGCCATCTATCCATAATATCAACAATATTTAGTTGTGGGGTCAATACCGCATGATAAGTCACGAAATTACTCATGTCGCTGTTAGTTTAATGACATTTTTTTCTATAACTGTGCTTTAACCTGATTGGAATCATTTCATACCAACACAGTTGACATCGTATGCATCCCTTCTAGTTGAAGATGACATTAATAGCTGCGGCATGGATGGATTTTAGCATTGATTACCAGCATCATAGCAAACTCATAATTAACATTAAAACTGTTTTTTTCCAATTTAAAGTGGTTTCCTTTCGCCTACTTTTTATCCATGTCCAATTTCTATTGGTCAATACTACACTTTATCAATTTCTTTTCTAGAAACTACTGTAAACCAAATTTATCATTCCTAAAGTATTTTGAAAACCATTTAATTTATATAATTATTAAGTCCTTCGAGCTTAATAAATCCATATAAAATCATAAACACTTAGGGAAAATTCACCAAAAAACACTAAAAACTAGAATTATATATTCTTTGACATATGGAAATTTTGGAACCAAAAACATTATTTAATTATTTTTAATAATTAAAGCTCAAAATAAATCATTTTTCTCGCTTAGGAAATTCATAAAATATTCATACTTGTATGAAAAATTATGAAATTAAAAAACCACTTCTAAAATAATGTTATAAATGTCATATCCAAATTTCAAGCCGTTTGGATGTCATAAACTAGGTTTCACACTTGAACCCTATTATTTAATCCTATAATAAATCCAATAATCAATCATTCAAGATATAATCAACCAATCAACCGTAATATAGCATAACAACAACATATGATTTGGGTTTAGTCATAAAACTGAAATAAACATACAACTATGAGATGGTAAGACTATTATTCACCTTGATTAGATAAAGAGACTGAGATTTAAGTGTTGATTTGATCCTCTTAAGCGTTATCCTTTGATTTCCTAGCTTTTTTCTCATCTTAGATATCTAACAATAGGCGGCCTCTACTTGGTTTTAGTTTGTATGAAGTGAATATAAATGAGGAAATGAAAATTGAAGTGTTTATGTTTAGGTAATAAGGCATCTTCCTATTTTGCCTCTCACGTTATTCCTCCTCTTATTTAAGTTATAATCAATCTTATTAACTCATTCTAAGGCATGACCTATTTAATTGTCATATCTCATTTTTCTTATCTCAACACGTTATTTTATCTAATTTATCTAACTAAATATCCTAAATAATGTTACTTAAAATTAGGGGTGTTACACCAGAGTTGGATGCCCCAGTATGCAGCAGCCTTGCCAATTTAGCGCTGGAAATCAGGGACTTTATTTGGCATGGGATGGTTGTTCATGTGTTGTTTGGTAGCACTGATCGTTTGTTATGGTTTCACATACCCTATTCATGCCGTTCGGTAAGACTGCGACGATTAACAACACACATACCCAAAATCCATGCAGTTGCAATAGTCAGTGCGCCAAAACGCAACTGATGTTTTGAGCACTTCATGTTTTCCTAAATACTGCTTCATCCATGGTGATGAGAATGTAGGCTCAATTTCGTGGATCCCTATTGATAAAATATAAGCTTTCCTAAATAAGGTAGGGTGCCCCTAGGCTAAGGGGATATTTTCTCCAGAAGTAGACTTCCTTTCTGGAGTGTACGATGCTCTATCCTAGAGTTGTATTGTTTACCACTTTCTTCTAGAGCGTCGCGGCTTTCAAAGAAGCCTCATCTCGCTTCTCCTCGATCAGATCTAGGAACATGTTTAGCAATTCCTCACTCTCCTTTAATTCATAGCAGTTTCTCCTATGATATCGACTATAGTTTCAATGGAAAGCATAAACTATAACCCGTATGCCAAAACAAAAGGAATATGTCACATTGTAGTTTCATGGGAAGTGCAATACGCATAAAGTCCAATGGAAGCTCATCCATCCGAGCTCCCTTATCATTTCCAAATGCTCTTTTAAGAGAGTTTTGAGGGTATTGTTGACTTCTTCAACCTATTTATTGGCCTACGAGTGAGGCGCTAGAAAAGCTTTTCCTAATTTTGTGTTATCCATAGATGTTGGCAAATTCATCACTATTAAACTGCCATCCATTGTCTGATATCATTTGGGGCTAAACTTCATACTCGATAGTGTAAAATGCAACTGCTATTGCATACCCATCTCCAAGCATAACTATTAAATGCTCTTTATTTAGATCAATGACATGAGATTTCCTTTTCTAGGGTCTCCCCCTAGTGTGGTCCCTTGACTATCTTGATGTTCACTGTGCAATATTTCCTTAGCTTCTTTTACAGCCAAGCACCTTAGCAGCAGGTTAGTGAAAACTCTTATGTATCGGTTGCCATCCTGCATGGTGTACTCTGTCACCAGCTTGCACCTTACTTTCTATAACTTTCCAGAATTTCACTGCTTTGATTAGTGAATATTTAATTGATTTTAAATATTCAATGTATAGTTTTAATAATGAAAATAAACTCATTTTAATTAATTAACAATGATGGTAAAATCGTTTTGAAAATTTGTCTACCAAATTAAATAGTTCATAGAAAACTAGAAACTGTGATCGAAGAACGTTTTCCGAAATTTCGACATTTCGACACTGGAATGTTGTCGGGAACGTTCTTCGTCTTTCTACACCATACACACACACACACATATATATATATATATGTATGTATGTATATATATAAGAATTCATTAGCTAAATAATAATACACTTAGAAATAAATTATCTTATGTTAATTGGATTAGTAAGTTATGTGACAAAACATAGTTTTAAAAATAATAAACTTATATATATAAATATATATATATATAAGTATTGTCACATCTTAAGTTTATATATATATATATATATATTAAGTATTGTTGCATATTAGATTATAATAATTAACCATCATTATCTCTTGTCATGTCTTGGCTTTATTTAATAATTTCACTTATATATATACACATATATGTATGTATGTGTGTGTGTGTATATATAAAGAATGTGATGTGATAAGTCATGGATTATATATATATAATAAGATTCGATGTGATATATATATGGATTTGATGTGACAAATCATTGTTTTAAAAAGAATGTACGTATATATATAATAATAGAGAATGATGTGATAAGACCGGTGATATGACCTCTCAATATCATGACATGTTAAAATATTTTTAAAGCCAAGGGTATAAAGGTAATTTTCTATCTCCTCTCTGTCTATAAATACCCACATACATCTCTCTTATTCAATTTAATTTCCATGTTCATTTTCCTAACCTCTCCATTTCATTCATGTCCTCTTTCCTCTTAAACAAAAGAAAAAAAAAACTTAGAAAACTTGTTCAAAATCCATCCAAATCTTCTCCATTTTCGTCCTACTTCCTTCAGTCATAACTTCTACCTTACTGCTCCAATCATAATTTTCTTTTTTTAAAACCATATATGAATCTAGTGGCTACAACTTTCACGTTGACCACTTCCTCGAATTCTGGGACTATCTATGTCAAAAATGCTTGTCTTTAAGACCCATTTTCGGACCTATGTTTTGAAGGCCGAAAATACCACCCATTCTTATGACCATAACTTTCTCAAAAATGATCCAAATCGAGTGATTATTTTTTTGAAATGATAGAGAAAAGAATTTTATAAAACTTTTCTGTTGATTACTTTTCGAAATTCCAAGAGTAAAATGGTGGATTGCCAAGAGCAAGATGACCTATTTTCGGGTTACGTTTTGGAGTTGGGAAGCTTTTCAAGTTCTAAAACATTACAAAATCAAGAAAGCTTTATAATGAGTAAATTACAATATTTTTATGAAATATTTTATCTATGTATATGTTTGTCATCATGGCTAGACGGATGATGTTTGTTATGTGGATTATGACTTGGTTTTGATAGACATATATGTGCTAATATGTAGTTAGCATTAGATATAAAAACAATGGTTTAAGTACTATGTTTGGATATAAAGTTTTGAATTTGATATGTTATGCAAATGATATGCTTGTGTATGTGAGATCTTAGATTTTGGTCAAATGGTTATGGAAAGATTAGTAGTTTGGAATGTTGAATGGACTTGTGATCCATTTGAAAATCTAATCATTTACTAGTTTTGAGTTAGTAAATATTTTTGTTTAGAGTTAAGGTTTTCAAAACCCTTTCTTTTATGTATTAAAGATAATCCAAAGTGTAAGATTATAGTTTTAGATGGTAACTTAGAGAAGAAAATTCTAAATTATTATGTCCATAGCGATAGTCGCTATCAATGCAGTTCGGAAAAGTTTGATTTCTAACTTTAAAGTTTTCTTTAAATACGATTTGAAAACCTATTTTCAAATGTAATCAGCAACACATAAGTTAATTATAACATGATTGAGTATGTTTAATAATTAATTAATTTATTAATTAAGGATAATTATTTATTAATTAATAAGTAATTAGGTTAAATAATTGGTGACTAATTAGGGATAATTAAGTAAGTTGTTGAGAAGTTTTAATTAATGATTAATTAAGTTAAAATGGTAATTATTTTTATTTAATCAAGTTTAATTATTTTAATTATTATTTAATCAAATTTGAGTTATTTAATTAATTCTTATTTAATAAAAGATTAATTATTTACTTAATTATGGACTAATTTTAAGTAAATGTTTATTTGTTTAAAGTTTAGCTGTTAATTTACTTTTAATTAATTAAGACTTAATTATGATTTGATTTTGATTATTTAAGTTTTAATTAAGCTTTAATTTATATTAAATTATGATTTAATTATTAAAAGCTATTTTAAACTTTATCGGTTATGTTTTAAGTTGGGTTCTTTTCTAAGTGGTTTGGTTTTAACGAAAGGATTTCTAGTCCATGATATTTAATAGACAAACAACAATGAATAAGTTAGAATATGATTGTTTGTATTGCATGGACATTCATTAGTAGAAGAAAACACCGTTTTGCTATAGGGTAATTGTTTGAATTGTTTGCATATATGTTTAGCAGAATAAATCTATGTTCTGTTATTGATTGATTAAATTGTTTGGACATCTATTTAGCATAATAAATCACTACTATTATGTTGTTTAGACATGTATGCTAGTTAAATTGTATTGACATGTTATTCTCTGATTTGATAATTGGTTGGATTTACATATATGTTGGCCTACGTAAATAATTGATAAGTGTCTTGAAATTAAATTGAAATATAATGGTAACTTAAATCGGTATCATTAGGACTGCTAAGCCTCATTTTGAATTTATAAAATATGGTTTTGAATTTACTTAAATTCTTTAATCAATTTGAGACTAACGGTTTATAAATGGTTTTTTAAGATATATAATTCTTATAAAGGTATTTATAAATGATAACTTGTGTATAGAAAGGGGTTTTACTATCGGAAAGGGTTATTAAGGTGTTTTACTAATGATGTTTTGTAAATGATATTTACGAAGGAGTATAGAAAGGTTTATATAAAGTGTTTTAAAAATAGGAAAAAGGTTTAAAGATCATTTTAGAGATTTAGAAAGAGGTTTATAAATTAACTTAAAGGTTATAAAAGTGGGTTATAACTTTATTTTGAAAGTTATATGTTAATTGAAATATGAGATGAGCTTTTAAAAAGGAAATTTTTGATAAAGGATAAGCAGAATGTTTTATTTGGAAGAAACATTCGATTATTTAATATGGGATTTGGAAAGAAAGAAAAGTTTGTAAATATACTTATACCGATAAGATAAGTATATGATTTTGTTTCAAGGCATGAAATGTAAAATGTTTTGGGAATATACTTATAACATTGAGACAAGTATGTAAACGTTTCCCAAGTATAAAAGGAAATGTAAGGGGTTTGAGAATAGTGTTTTGAAAAGATCTTGGACCAGGTTTTATTAATTAAAGAGAATTAATAAAGAATTAGTGGATCCCATATGGAATTAAATCATGATGGGATGTTTGTTTATTTGATAGTTAAATAACCAACTATTAAATCTGGACAAACGTAACTTTGAAAATATCTAGGATGTTGAATATGCAAGTATATGATTTTTGTTTGATGATAATAAACATTATATATATATATATATATGCATTTAAATGTATTTGTTAATGTACTATTTTATTTATTTTTCACGTAATTAAATAAATATTTACTGAATAAAATAAATAACATGGAATTTAAATTCAAATGGATATTTTATTCAAACAGATATTTATTACAATTTTGTATAGTACAAATTTGAGATCTCACTATATATATATATACACACACAAATTTCAATTTATACAAATGTCCTCACTACATTTCACTCGTTCACTCGTATTTTATCTTCAACTCTATTCCAGATTGAATCCAACATCTGAGCAATCTACAAAAATACACACTGACGCGGTAAAATTGAAAAAGAAATATTTTTGCAGTATAAAATAAAATGTGATTTTGAAAATTTTATTTGCCTCAGTTATTTGGGTTGTTCGTCATCATTTAATTTTGAATTCATCATACATGAACAGCTTGTGACATGCACACTGTATCACTGTACATTCCACAAGGTCGTGCATATCGATATACACTTGATAAAGTTGCAGGGACGGGTAAGCCTAAGGTCAAACCAAAATCAAAAGCCGAGTTCAACTCAAGTGAAATAAATACAAAGTCACAAAATTAGCACAAGGTCAAACACAAGCTATTAGATGGATTCAACACAGGTGCAAATCAAAATTAACAAGTACAAAAGGTAGCACAAAACTGAGATGTCGATCACAAGAATTCAAATACAACCAAACAAGAACACAGTCTCGACCAAAACAGCATCAGACTCGCACAAGGCCATACATGGACCAAACTGCACAGGCTTAAAGACAAATGTAAATACAATGCATCTGTACACATAAGGACCAACTAAGTGCACATGTTCAACCAAGTGAATATGTCAACATACACAGTGCAAAAGATAAATGCATATTCATAGCGGATATACACAGGCAGTGCAAACATGAACAACAAGCTACATGAAGACCAACATCAGTGGACAATGGTAACCACAAATACAATCAAACAGTCTAGACAGTAACTCGTATATATACATAAACATCTTGGAGTGAAGAAATGTACAAAACAACATCACATTATAAGTGAAGTATACAGCTCAAAGTTTCAACTGTAATGACATGGTGAACATGGCAAACTACAAATCATGGAACACCAGAAGCCAATGCCAACAATGTACACAGGGAACTCAAGTCTAGACCAAATGCCATCAAATGAACATGACCAAACCCGGCACAATGCAACTGAAACTGACTCGAAGCAAATGAGAATTAAATGCACATGGCTCAAAACATCGTCGGTGAAGACAGAAGAATCAAATGCAGACAGTACTCGAAACCAGTAAACACGGTGAAACCCAAATGTATACTTATCTAACCAGTTGCAGTATCAAGTCACGAAGCAAAGATTGAACCGAACAATGCATATGAGGAACATGAATCAACAAAGTCATGTAACAGTTTCAAATTGAACAAGTCAGTGCCGAAGTCAAACATTATCACAGTATCCAGCCGTAGTCAACAAGAACGGAATCAAACAGTTCAAAGTCAAAGTCGTGATGGCCAAGGAGTCGAATAAGTTCAAAGCCGTGATTATCAAGTAAACAAGCAATAAGATATACGAATTTGAAAAGGTCAGAAATCATCACGTTCATCCATACAAAATCAAACGACCGAGCCAAATATTATCAGACGAATTCAAATTATCAGACGAACAAAATTTTAAGGATTCAAATCATATATAACCCATACATCATTGGCTATAAAAATGCATTCGAGTTCAAGAAATAAAGAATTATCATTCAACTCGAATCAAAGTCGAGTATAGTATAAATCGAAAAGGAATGAACTTACCAATTCATGCAACATTCGAACTCGACTTGGTTGATGCTGCCGTGGACATATAATCAATTGAAGAAAGGAATCAAAGCTTCAGAAATCAATTTGACAAAGCGGTGACTTCATCCAGAAGCCCCAATTTCAGAGCGAACGAAAGAGAAAAGGAAGCAGACATTATTCATAAACAAGCCGGGCCGAAGGAATAAAAAGAAAAGGGGCCGAACGAAAGAGAAAAGGAAGCAGACATTATTCTCAAACTACGGTGGTGTACTTTAAGAATTCGCAACTCAGTGGCTGAGTTGTGGCAGAGTTTTAGTGTAGAGTTAAGGTTAGTTGATAGTGGGTATCGCGAGTTTACGTGTGTAAGGGTCTGACTACTTAATTTCTAGTAGAAACCTTGGAGGCAGCACCAGGGTTTTGCCGAAGCTGGGTAAATCCATGTGTTATATTTTCTGCTTTTATTATTCTGTTATTATCTGTGCTACTTTACTCTGCTATGTCTGTGTTGCAATCATTTTATATAAACTTCCACAATAATTTTTATAATTAATAGTATCACCTTATTCACCCCCCTCTAAGGTGAAATCGATCCTATAAGTGGTACCAGAACTAGGAACAAAAGCCATTTTTGTTTTAAAAAGTTTGATTTTTCAAAAGACCAATTTTTACTTTACAAATTTGAATTTTTAAATGGCTTCTTTTAATAATGCTTTTGCTAAGAGTCGGTCCAATATTATTCCTCCTGTTTTTGATGGAACTGATTTTCTGAATTGGAAATTAAAAATAAAATTTTATTTGAAATCTGTTAATTTTAAATGTTGGGATATTATTGAAAATGGGTGTGATATAAAAGACGAGAAAATTACTTCAATTAATGCTCTTGGTATGCATATATTATATTCTCATATTAATCAAGATAATTTTAACTTTATCTCTCATTGTGAAAGTGCACAGGAAATCTGGAATACTCTTGATGCAATATATGGTGCAAAAGTCAACAAACGTGAGAGATCCTCCATAATTGACTCAGTTAAAGAAACATACTTGGATGGATTGGTAAAAGGAAGTAGTGATGATAATGATGATGGAACAACTGAGCTGGCATTACTAATGAAGAGATTCACAAAGTGGAATCGCAAATATAGAAATCCAGCTCTAAATCAAAAATTGATAAGCAGAATATTCAAAGCACTAGACAACCCAGAAGAATGGGAGATCATCTGTCACAAGCGCAACAAACCCGGACACATCAAGCAAAATTGTCCTCAAAATCGACACGACAAAGAAAAGAAATCAAAAAGAAGAAGTTTTGCAGCCATGTGGAATAAAAGTGATGATGATAATAAAAGCACTAGCAGTAAGAGTGAGAAAGTAGATATGTTCCTTCGAGGTGATATAACAGATAGTGATGATGATGAGCCAAGCGAGGTATCAAAACTTACTCACTCAGAATTGCTTATATATTTCATCATAAAGTAAATGGTCGTTTTGAACGACTTAGGGAAAAATATGCCAAAATTGAATCACAAAGAGATAGGTTGATAGAATTAAATAAACAACTTAATCAATTGGCTAAAAACTATCAAACTAAGAGCCCTAACCATGAAAATTTTCCAACATTTGAAGATGAAATTAAAAAATCAGAAATTAAAATTAAATCACTTGAAAATGAAATTCTGATTTTGAAATAAAGTGAAAACATGAGGAGAGAAAACTCAATTAAAAGGTGCACACAATTATTAAATGAAAATGAATCGCTCAAAACACAAGTCCAACAACTGTCTACGACTTTAGAATTTTTTTTCTAAAAGTGAAAGATCGTTAAAAATACTTTTTGGGAAACAAACTGTTAACACAGTTAGACAAGGACTTGGATATAATCAATCAGAGCGTGATTGAGGTGAAATTAAACAAGTCAATTCCATGTGCACAATTTGTAGAAATTTGGGCACAATCAAAATAGTTGTTGGTATAGACCCAAACACGTGAAAACTATTCCAATTTGGATTCCAAAAGGCACGAATATAAAATCCCTCAAAGTAAAAAAAATCTAGGTGCCAAAAGGAACATATATAAATAGTTTTGGGTCTCCACAAACATATTTTTCAAACTCATTTGCCACTAACAACCATGGACCTAATAGGTCACAAATTTTTTCTCTCGTGTAGGTGTGGTGGCAGACTAAGGAACAATAACAGTGCTATCTGGATTCTGGCTGTTCCAAACGCACAATGGGTGACAAATCAAAAGTTTCTTAGCCTAGTACAGAGGTAGCAGAATCACAAAGGGCAACAACGAAAAATTGTCGGTAAAAGTAAAATAGGTAATGGTATATTTATTCAGAACGATATATTAAATGCGATAATCTGCACCATAATTTGAATTTAAATCAGCCAGTTATGTTATAAAGAGATGAATGATGATAATGATTTTGATTTTTTTTTAAATTGTTGGCCAATGATATTCCTATGTCAAGAACACTTTAAAAATCTCTTGAGTCTTTGGATATTTCATATAGATTAGTTTGGATTAATGATGGTGTTCTATTGGTTGATGATGATACATTTGGCCGACTCTATTTTCACAGTTTTTTTGTTCGAGGCACGACATCAATTCGAATTCAAGAAAATTTCATTTAAAAGCCGTTAAAAATGATTTTAAGGAATTTGTTGAAACTTCACAGTCTGGTCTATGGCATTCAATTAATGATAATCTCGAGTGGAAGAAAAATTCAGATGCAGATTACAATGGTAATCTAGTTGATAGAAAAATTAATAGTGGAACGTAAGTTATGTTGAGATATTCATTTGCTGCATCACGTTTTTCAAAGAAAATATCTGTATATTTTTCATTTCAAATAATTTTCAAATAGCAAATATTTTTCTTAGAAAACCCCTTCTAGAAAATCATTTTTTGCTGACCTTTGTTCCAGATTAGTCATTCTGAAAATTTTGATAATTATTTTTGAAATTGATCTTAAATGACTACATTAACTAATTTGACTCCCCGCTGATTATCGAACAGATAAATAGTGATTGAAAAAGTGACGAGTGTTGATATTGATCATATATTATCACTTGAGATGGTATAATTAGCAAATTTCTTTAGAAATTTAAACAAGAGTTATAAAAACTTTTGTTGGTAAAAATTCCATGACCATCTTTAATTCTATCATATTTCTATTGACCACCACTCATCAAAATCCAATATAGTATGTCAATATGTGGTATTTTAAACGGGAAATCATTCGTTTTGATTTCATTATTTTTTTAACAAATAAAAACATCCAAAATATCCACTCTCGTTTAAAAGTCCTTACGGTTATGCATGGGTGAATTACTTGGAATTTTTTATGTGCTTCCATGCTTATTTAAAATTCGTCACGGTTATGCATGTATGGAACTCATATTAAAATTGATTAATTAAATAGACAAGTTGATTGTAATCCCATTTAATAGTCCTCACGGTTATGCGTGGTTAGAAGATACTTGAATTCATTTTTTATAAAAAAAATTGGAATACTGCTAACCTTATTTAAAAGTCCTAACAGTTATGCATGGTTAGTAGATATTCAAATTCCTGAAATAAATATACCATAAATAGGCACAACTATATGGTTTTATATGATGACATCATTCCTATCATTCTAAAAGTGGAATATGCGCCTAACAAAGTATTTATGATTTTTGTTTGACTTTTTATTGAAATTTAATATTTATATTCGATAAAGTTTTAATGTTGTATTAATGTCTATCACTTTATCTCTATTTTTCTAACACTATTAATCTTTTGCTGATAACAAAAGGGGGAGAGAAAAGTTAAGATTTTGACGAATAAAGGTCAAATATTTTCTATATGCATCTAGGCTCATTTGCATATTTTTATTCATGCATATATGAAAGGGGAGCTTTATGTAGAGAGGGAGCATTCAAATAGGGGGAGCAAATTGAATGATCAAATACATTTAATAAAATTAAAATCTTAAATATATGTTCGTTATCATCAAAAGGGGGAGATTATTGAATATGTAAGTCTATGATTTTTTTTTGATGATAATAAACATACATATATATATATATTCATTTGAATGTATTTGTTAATGTACTATTTTATTTATTTTTCACATGATTAAATAAATATTTGCTGAATAAAATAAATAATATAGAATTTAAATTCAAACGGATATTTTATTCAAACAAATATTTATTACACTTTTGAATAGTACAAATTTGAGTTCTCACTATATATATACACACAAGTTTCAATATATACAACTGTCCTCAATACATTTCACTCATTCACTCGTATTTTATCTTCAATTCTATTTCAGATTCAATCCAGCATTTGAGCAATCTGCAAAAATACACACTGACGCAGTAAACTTGAAAAAGAAATATTTTTGCAGTATAACATAAAATGTGATTTTGAAAATTTTATTTGCCTCAGTTATTTGGGTTATTTGTCATCATTTAATTTTGAATTCATCATACACGAACAGCTTGTGACATGCACAGTGTATCATTGTACATGCCACAAGGTCGTGTACACCGATATGCACTTCATAAAGTTATAGGGACATGTGAGCACAAGGTCAAACCCAAATCAAAAGCCGGGTTCAACTCAATTGAAATAAATATAAAGTCAGGAAATTAGCACAAGGTCAAACCCAAGCCATTAGCAGGATTCAACACAGTTGCAAATCAAAATGAACTAGTACAAAAGGTATCACAAACCTGAGCTGTCGAGCACAAGAATTCAAATACAACCAAACAAGAACAGTCTCGACCAAAACAGCATCAGACTCGCATAAGGCCATACATTGACCATACTGCCCAGGCTCAAAGACAAACGTAAATACAATGCATCAGTACACATGAGGACCAACTAAGTGCACATGTTCAACCAAGTGAATATGTCAACATACACAGTGCAAAAGATAAATGCATATTCATGGCAGACATATACAGGCAGTGCAAACATGAACAACAAGCTATATGAAGACCAACATCAGTGGATAGCGGTAACCACAAATACAATCAAACAGTCCAGACAGTAACTCATATATATACATAAACATCTCAGAGTGAAGAAATGTACAAAACAACATCACAGTACAAGTGAAGTATACAGCTCAAAGTTTCAACTGCAATGACATGGTGAACATGGCAAACTACAAATCATGGAACATCAGAAGCCGATGCCAACAATGTACATAGGGAACTCAAGTCTGGAACAAATGCCATCAAATGGACATGACCAAACCCGACACAATGCAACTGAAACTGACTCGAAGCAAATGAGAATTAAATGCACACGGCTCAAAACATCATCGTTGAAGACAGAAGAATCAAGTACAGACAGTACTCGAAACAAGTAAACATAGTGAAACCTAAATGTTACTTATCTAACCAGTTGCAGTAATCAAGTCATGGAGCAAAGATTGAACCGAACAATGCATATGAGGAACATGAATTAACAAAGTCATGTAACGGTTTTAAATTGTACAAGTCAGTGCCGAAGTCAAACATTATCACAATATCAAGCCGAAGTCAACAAGAACAGAATCGAATAGTTCAAAGTCAGAGCCGTGGTGGCCAAGGAGTCGAACAAATTCAAAGCCGTGATTATCAAGTAAACAAGCAATAAAATATACGAATTTGAAAAGGTCGGAAATCTTCACGTTCGTCCATACAAAATCAAACGGTCGAGCCAAATATTATCAGACGAACGAAATTTCAGGGATTCAAATCATTTATAACCCATACATAATTGGCCGTAAAAATGCATTCGAGTTCAAGCAACAAAGAATTATCATTCAACTCGAATCAAAGTCGAGTATAGTATAAATTGAAAGGGAACGAACTTAACAATTCACGCAACATTCGAACTCGACTTGGTTGAAGCTACTGTGAGCATATAATCGATCGAAGAAAGGATTCAAAGCTTCAGAAATCAATTAAAGTTTATCACTTAAAGTTTATCACTTAAATTTTTTGGGCCGGTCTTGTTTTATTTGGCTTTAGATTATAAATTAGGGTGTCATTGTTTTTTATTGTTTTAAATTTGTATTTCCTTTTAAAAAAACTATTGTAATTTCTAGTCGTGTGACTATGGGACGAACTACGGCGGTGTAATTCGAGAATTCGCAACTCGGTGACTGAGTTGTGGCAGGCTTTTGAGCGTAGAGTTAAGGTTAGTCGATAGCAGGTGTCGCGAGTTTACGTGTGTAAGCATCCGAATACTTAATTTCTAGTAGAAACCTTGGGGGTGGCTCATAGGCAGGGTTTTGCCGAGGCTGGGTAAATCTGTGTGTTATATTTTCTGCTTTTATTATTCTGCTATTATCTGTGCTGCTTTACTCTACTATATCTGTGTTGCAATTATTTTATATAAACTTCTGCAATAATTTTTATAATTAATAGTATCATCCTATTCACCCCTTTCCCTCTAAGGTGAAATCGATCCTACATAGGAGAAACATGAGAATTATATGGTAAGTTACCGTCGAAGGTGCTATATTGTACGTATAAACTCGTTTCATTCTTCTAGGATGAATATAAGAAAATCCGTCCACAAACAGTTAGAATTTTAACTCTGCTCTTGCCATTTGTTTGTTTGTTTCCTAAAGAACCGGGGTTGAATTTACAAGAAATATCGAGAGTTGAAGAGACCATGATCGAATATGCTATCTAAAAACCACTTCAATCCAACTCAAGCATTTCAAAATGAAGACATCTTGAAGCATGGGATCAAAGACGGAGCCACTGAGGTGCAATGGCTACTGCTACTGATCCTAAGGGTGATTCTAAAATGGATGTAGTAGAGTTAACATCTTCAGCTTTGTTCAGACCTAGAACGAACTTATGGATGAATGCTGGCACTGCATTGACGCTTGGGGGGAAGTGTTAGCATTCCAAACTAGATTTTTATTCAAAAAGGTAAAGCGTAGCCTCAACCTCACAACTGGGAGGAATGGCAAAAACAGAGCATGCAGCAGAGCTATATGGTTAGCTACCATTAGGAGCGGTCACCCCATTCTAAATGTCCCTTTGAGAGTTGGTTTGCGCGCAAACACCTTGGTAGTGTAAGGCCTCGGTGTCAAGGGGTTGAGGTAATCCAGTCTGCTACGTTAAAGGGGCAGCCGATTCTGTGTCAGCATCGGTGCATTTTCTATAGGTGTATCATCGGTAGGTAGTCTCTTACCTTGCCATCATTAGAATCCAATCTCCAATACAAGCCTTGTGTTTTTTATTGTAAATCCTAGTGTGTGGGAATGTGAGGTGCAAGCATTTCAGCTATTTTATTTGCTTACTTTAAACCTAGACACTATGATAATATCACTGGATTTTGATATAAAATGTTTTGGTTATTGTAAGGTAAAAACCCATCTTGTTTTATGTGCGGTGTAGTCTTATGGGATACCCTTTGTGAAAAGTTTTCAGATATAGAAATCATTTTGGTTGTTACTTTTTGTAGAGTTTTGCTCACACTGGTTTACAAGACTATCCCAAGCGTTATTCCATGTGATGCTCGGGTCAGACTGAGCATATTTTTCCTAAATTAGCTGGATACTTTAGAGTTGGAGAGGAGCTGAATGGTCAAGACTTATTCATGTATATTTTTCTTCCTCTCTATTATAGAGTTTGTATGTTTGTCAATACAAAGACAGGTTTCTATATATATATCCAATTTTAAGATAATTCTAATGTACTCTGATGTTGTATATATGAATAAAGATGTTTCCTTTTTGTAAAGATCATTGTTGTATTATATTTTAATCGCTGCGTTGTGAGATTCTGTGCTGTTTAGTTTTCTTTTATCTTCTATCTTCTTCTTTCACCTTAACAAATTGGTATTTCCGGCACTTGAATGTTCGACATATAATATAGTGGATGTATTAGTGTCAATTTTTTAGAGTCGAAAATCCAGTTCGTTGGGTTTGGTATCAATGCTGAAGGTATGCTGAAGGTTAAGCGAGAACCTTGGCTTTGGTGGGTTAGCTCATTAGAGATAGGGTATGTGATGCCCTAGATGAGTTTAAGTGTGTGTATATGAGCGCGTATTTGTTAGTAATTATCAAATGTTTTATATTGTGTTTATTTATTAGTTTGTTGTCGATACAAGGTGTACAACTGTACCGATAGGGGTTCCTAATCACTTAAACTAGGAAAATCAACACAATATTATTTTGGAATTGGAATTCTGAAATAATTTTACCCAGGGTATATTTATATATAAAAGATGATTTTCACAAATAGTATAATATAGAGGTGTTAGGAGATAATAATATGTTAGAATTATTATTGTTTAGGGTTTGTTTAGTCATGCTCGTTTAGTTGAGCATTGACTATTTTTAGTATGCTCCCCTTTTAAGATATGGGTTGGGTAGATAAGGATTGAGAAAAATATGGAAACAAACACCTTGTGAATTAAGTTTCACGGTTTGACTAAAAGGCGTTCGATATTAATGTTGAGGTAGAATTTGATTTCAAAGTTAGAATATTTTGGGATAAATATTTAAAATGATTTAATAGAAGTGATTTATAAAATGGGTTTATAAAAATGTGTCATTTAAGTAGGAAGAAATTTAGGTTGAAAACTTAAGAACCTAAATCCCGGTGCTTTTGAAAAATGATTTTCAAGGTTTAGGGAAAATAATAATAATAATAATGAATGAAGCCAATTCAGTTTTAAGTATAATTTTTAGGAACAAAAGTGTAAGTAAGAAGTGTTATCTTTGGATTGGTACGGGGAATAAACCTTGATGTTTTTTATGATCAGAATAATCTTCTAAGTGACGATCAGATATTTGCCTAGGTGAAAGTTGTGGGTTACCTATTTAATTGTTCTCTTTTATCATTGTATGATCGAAAAAAGTTCAACCCAAACAAACCCAAAGTGAGTTGGTGATAAATATTGTTGCAAAATATAAAGTATTATTCCAAAAATGAGAATTTGGAATAAAAGGAATACTTTTAAGTTAACTAGTTCAAGTGGCTCGAAAGTAACTTAAAATTGGGAAAGAGATGTGTTCAAATGGTAAAACACTTCTCTTGAGCATTACCCTTCTTAGTAAGGGAATGTATGATATTGTTTGGTGATTCCCAGTTACCTAATATCATTTTGGAGTTACTCGGGCTATGTCTATGTATTATGATTTAAAGTATAGTGTTCCATTTCAAAAAGTTTTTGTAAATAAAAGTCGGGTATTTGTATCTTGAGTTTTCTTAGGAAAATAAAAAAAATGGAATAGTGGAATCAAAATGAAGTATATACTCTTACGCTATAGTGGAGTAGCATATAAGTTGAACCTAAGAATAGTTTATGAAATGTTGTCATAAATAATTTGGTGGAAATAGAATTGGTATTAGGGAGAACCAATCAAGTAAGTGCACAAGTTGGACATAGATCATTTCTCTTTCCATATAGAGCGATCCAAGATTCAAGTACATGACTTTGAGGTGTTGCACCGTTTCGAATAAGGATCTATTACTCGACCTTTAATGTCGAGCACTTGATGAGGGTTCTTGGTGTTGGACCAAGGTTTTCTATCATAGTTACAACTATGTAAGGAGAATAGAGATTCCAAATCAAGGAGTTTGATAGAAGTTCACACTAAAGAATTGGGTGAGCGATACTAGTTCGGAGGGAAAGTTATATATTCGAGTTGAGATGGAATCAGGTTTTGCATAAGAATGAACTATGTACATCATACAAGCTGATGTATAGCATTAAGTGTTTTCTGGGATAGGTCGAGGTGTAATTTTAGGGATGAAAATCTTTTAAGGGGGAAAATGTAACGACTTGAAATTTCACTGCTTTGGTTAGCGAATATTTAATTGATTTTAAATATTCAACATATAGGTTTTATAATGAAAATAAACTCATTTTAATTAATTAATAATGATGGTAAAATCATTTTGAAATTTTTTTACCAAATTAAATAGTTCGTAGAAAAATAAAAAATGTGACCGAAGAACGTTTTTCGAAATTTCAGTCATTCGATACCGTAAAGTTGTCGGGAACGTTGTTTTTCTTTGTGCACCATATATACATACATATATATATATAAGAGTTCATTAACTAAGTAATAATACGCTTAGAAATAGATTATCTTATGTTAATTTAGATTAGTAAGCGATGTGACAAGAGATAGTTCAAAAAATAAAAATATATATATAAGTATTGTCACATCTTAGGTTATATATATATATATATATATATTAAGTATTTTCACATCTTAGAATGTAATAATTAACCATCATTATTTCTTGTCATGTCTTAGCTTTAATTAATAATTTAACTTTTGAGCGAGACGGGTGTGTAGCGTGACACTACACAACCAATTAATAGCATATATGAAATAATATTGTATCGATCAACAAGCCTGATCGATGGCGCGTAGAGAAAGTACAGTGACTACACAAACATTCGACATAGATAGGACAAGGCAGTACAAGAATATATACAAAATTATCATAAAAAAACAACAAGAGGGAAGATAGAGATCTGACAACATCAAGTTACTACCCTCTGATCGCAGCTAAGGCCTGGGGGGGGGGACGCCGAACTGCTACCTTGTGACTCGGTGGGGGATGAACTTCTTTATGGAAGACGAAGTCTGAAAAGAGTAGATAAGCTTCTACCTGTAATGGTGGAGAATAGATGAGTTATACGTCTGCAAATGCCTTCGAAATGATATTTTGGTTTATTAAACACGTGTGCATTGCGTTCACTCCATATACACCAACAGAAGAGAGCGATGAAGACATCCAAGAGGAGATTATGAGGGTTGTATTGGATTATATATCTATAAAGAAGGTGATGTGACATATCATGGATTATATATATAATGAGATTTGATGTGATATATATATATATATATATAAGAATTTGATGTGACATACCATTGCTTTAAAAAGAATGTACATATAAATAATAATAGAGAGTGATGTGATAAGACATGGTTATATGTCGTGACATGTTAAAATATTTTTAAAGCCAAGGGTATAAAGGTAATTTGTTCTCTCCACTCTATCTATAAATACCCACATACATCTCTCTTATTAATTTTACTTTCCATATTCATTTTTCTAACCTCTCAATTCCATTCATGTCCTCCTTCCTCTTAGACAAAAGAAGAAAAAAAAGAAATTCTTAGAAAACTTGTTCAAAATCCACTCAAATCTTCCCTATTTTTGTCCTACTTCCGTCGGCCAGAACTTTCAACTTACTGCTCCAAATCAAAATTTTCATTTTTTGAAACCCTATACAAATCCAATGGATATAACTTTCATGCTGACTACTTCCTCAAGTTCGGAATCTAGTTATGTCAAAAATGCTTGTCTTTTAGACCCATTTTCGGACCTATGTTTTGAAGGCCCAAAAATACCACCTATTCTTTTGATCATAACTTTCTCAAAAATGATCCAAATCGAGTGATTATTTTTTTAAAATGGTAGAGAAAAGAATTTACTAAAACTTTTCTGTTGATTACTTTTTGAAATTCTAAGAATAAAATGGTGAACTACTGAGAGCAAGATGACCTATTTTCGGGTTACTTTTTTGAGTTGTGAAGCTTTTCAGGTTCTAAAACATTCAAGATTAAGAAAGCTTTTATAGTGAGTAAATTCTAATTGTTTTAGGAAAGATTTTATCTATGTATATATCTGTCATTATGGCAAAATGTATGATGTTTGTTGTATGGATTATGACTTGGTTTTAATAGACGTGTATGTGCTAATATGTGGTTAGCATTAGATATGAAAACAATGGTTTAAGTGCTATGTTTGGATGTAAAGTTGTGAGCTTGATATGTTATGCAAGATATGCTTGTGTGTGAGATCTTGGATTTTGGTCAAATGGTTATGGAAAGATTAGTAGTTTGGAATGTTGAAAGGACTTGAGATCCATTTGGGAATCTAATCATTTACTAGTTTTGAGTTAGTAAATGTTTTTGTTTAAATTCTAACTCGAATTAAGGTTCTCAAAACTCTATATAATCCAAAGTGGAAGGTTAAGTTTGGATGATAACTTCGAGAAGCAAACTCTAAGTTTTCGCGTCCATAGCGATAGTTTCTATGGATGCAGTTCGGAATAATTTGATTTCTAACTTTAAAGTTTTCTTTTAAAAATGATTTGAAAATCTATTTTCAAATGTAATTTGCAACACATAAGTTAATTATAACTTGATTAAGTATGTTTAATTAATTGATTAATTAAGGATAATTATTTATTAATTAATCAGTAATTGGGTTAAATAATCAGTGACTAATTAGTGATAATTAAGTAAGTTATTAAGAAGTTTTAATTGATGATTAATTAAGTTAAAAAGTGTAATTATTTTTACATAATCAAGTTTAATTATTTTAATTAAATTTGAATTATTTAATTAATTATTATTTAATTGAAATTAATTATTTACTTAATTATTACTTAATTAGGGATTAATTTTAAGTAAATATTTATTTGTTTAAAATTTAACTATTAATTTATTTTTAATTAATTAAGACTTAATTATGATTTGATTTTGATTATTGAAGATTTAATTAAGCTTTGATTTATATTAAATTATGATTTAATTATTAAAGGTTACTTTAAACTTTATCGGTTATGTTTTAAGTTAGGTTCTTTTCTAAGTGGTTTGATATTAACGAAAGGATTTCTTGTCCAGATATTAAATAGATAAACAACTATGAATAAGTTAGAATATGACTGTTTGTGTTGTATGGACATTCATTAGCTGAATAAAACACCGTTCTGTTATAAGGTAATTGTTTGGAGTGTTTGCACATGTGTTTAGCAGAATAAATCCCCGTTCCATTATTAATTAATTAAATTGTTTGGACATCTATTTAGCATGACACATCACTATCCCGCTATTATGTTGTTTATGTATATGCTAGTTGAGTTGTATTGACATATTATTCCCTGATTTGATAATTGGTTGGATTTACATATATGTTTTCCTATGTAAATAATTGATAAGTGTCTTGGAATTAAACTAAAATAAAATGGTAACTTAAATCAGTACCATTGGGACTGCTAAGCCTCATTTGGAATTTATAAAGTATGGTTTTGAACTTACTTAAATTCTTTAATCAATTTGAGACTAAGGGTTTATAAATAGTTTTTTTAAGTTATATAATTCTTATAAAGGTATTTATAAAAATAACTTCTATATAGAAAGGAGTTTTACTATTGAAAAGGATTATTAAGGTGTTTTACTAATGATGTTTTGTAAATGATATTTATAAAACAGTATAGAAAGGTTTATATAAAGAGTTTTAAAAATAGGAAAAAAGGTTTATAAATCATCTCAGAGATTTGGAAAGAGGTTTATAAATTAACTTAAGGTTTATAAAAGTGGGTTATAACCGTATATTGAAAGTTGTAAGTTAATTGAAATATGAGTTGCGCTTTTAAAAAGGAATTTTTTTATAGAGGATAAGCGAAATGTTTTATTTTTGAAGAAATGTTCAGTTATTTAATATGGGATTTGGAAAGAAGAAAAGTTTGAAAAGTTTGTAAATATACTTATACTGATAAGATAAGTATTTGATTTTGTTCAAGACATGAAATGTAAAATGTTTTGGTAATATACTTATAAAATTGAGATAAGTATATAAATGTTTCCCAATTATAAAAGAAAATGTAAGAGGTTTGGGAATAGTGTTTTAAAAAGATCTCTTGACCAGGTTTTATAAAGTGTTTTATTAGTTAGAGAGAACTAATAAAGGCTTAGTGGATCCCATATTAAAATTAAACCATGATAGAATGTTTGTTTATTTGATCGTTAAATAACCAACTATCAAATCTGGACAGAATGTTGCTTTGGAAACATCTAGGAGAAACACGCGAATTATACGGTAAGTTACCATCGAAGGTGCTATACTGTACGTATAAACTTGTTTCGTTCTTTTAGGATGAAAGATAAGGAAATCCGTCCATAAACAGTTAGGGGGTGAATTCCGCTCTTGTCATTTGTCTGTTTATTTCCTAAAGAACAGGGTTGAATTTACCTTAAATATCGAGAGTTTTTTTGAAGTGACTGGATCAGATATGCTATCTGAAAACCACTTCGATCCACCTTAAGCATTTCGAAATGAAGGCATTTTGAAGCATGGGATTAAAGGCGAAGCCATTGAAGTGCAAGAGCTACTGCTACTAATCCTGAGGGTGATTCCAAAATGGATGTAGTAGATTTAGTGCCTTCGGTTTCGTTCAGGCCCAGAACGAACTTGTATGGATGAATGTTGGCATTGCATTAACGCCTAGAGGGAAGTGTTATTATTCCAATCTAGATTGCTATTCAGAAAGGAAAGCGTAGCCTCAAGCCTCACAACCGGGGGGAATGACAAAAACAGGGCATGCATCAGAGCTATGTGGTTAGCTACCATTAGGAGCGGTCACCCCATTCTATATGTCCCTTTCAGAGTTGGTTTGCGTGCAAACACCTTCGTAGTATAAGGCCTCGGCATCAAGGGGTAAGGTAATCCGGTCTGCTATATTAAAGGGGCAGTCGGCTCTATGTTAGTATCAATGCATTTTCTTGAGGTATATCATCGGAAGGTAGTCCCTTACCTTGCCACTGTTGGAATCTATTCTCCAATACAAGCCTTATGTTTTTGACTGTAGGGCCTAGTATGTTAGAATGTGAGATGCAAGTATTTCAGCTATTTTATCTATTAACTTTGAACTTAGATACTATGATAATATCATTGGATTTTGATATAAAATGTTTTGGTTATAAGGTAAAAACTCATCCGTTTTTATGTGTGGTATGGTCTTATGAGATACCCTTTGTGAAAAGTTTTCAAATATAGAAATTAGTTTGGTTGTTACTTGTTGTTGACTTTCACTTACGATGGTTTACCAGAATGACCCAGGCATTATTTCATGTAATGCTCGGGTCAGACCGAGCATGTTTTTCCCAGGTTAGCTAGATAATAAGGAGTTGGAGAGGAGCTGGATGGTCTAGACGTATTCACGTATACTTTTCTTCCGTTGTATTATAGAGTCAATATGTTTGTCAATGTAAGGATAGATTTCTATAACTGTCCAAATTTAGGATAATTCTGGTGTACTCTGATGTTGTATATATGAAAAAAGACGTTTTCTTTTTGTAAAGATCATTGTTGTATTATATATTATTCGCTGCATTGTGAGATTCTTTGTTGTTTAGTTTTCTTCTATCTTCTACCTTCTTCTTTCACCTTAACAAATCAGTATTTTCGGCATTTAAATGTTCGGCATATAATATGGTGAACGTATTAGTGTCGATTTTTGAGGGTCGAAAATCCAATTCGTTACAGATTCCTTGCTTCATTCTGTTTATGGGTGAAGGTTTTACTAGGGCAAATCCTAAAGCGATCCATTTCCTGAGTAAGACAATCTTTCCCAAACCATCAACATCTCGACTTTCCTTCCATGGGATGTGCTTAACCACATAGCATTCTTACGCATTAGAGAAAGCCTTTGCCACTTTATTTCTTTTAAGTAGGATGCCAAACTGTTGTCCACTGACTTAGAACTCCCAAAATGCTTGATTCACAGCCATTTGTAGGTCACTATGGATACATAGCATCCATGTTCCTAATTCTTTTGCTATTTCCAATCATGCTATTAGTGTCTCTTACATCGTCGTTTGGTCTAGCCTACAAGGTAAAAGGTTTATCAAACCAATAGAGGTCAAGAACATTCGTTCTTACCCAAGCATTTGCATTTTTCTTACTCCTACGAGTGTCGCATAGTCTTATGGCATGGTATTATTATGCCTCAAGTATTCCTATTAAATATAATTTGAAATTTATTCATTAAAGCAAGTCTTATCTTTACATTGTTGTCCCCGCACTTTGTGAGGGTATTCAATATATGTAGTGTCATGCTTCATATTCATATGAATTGTCTCTAAGGCTTTTTGAAAATATTATGCTCCGTCATCTTTAGTGATATCCAGTCCTAGCTAGTGAATGGGTTAGAATTACACTCCACTATCTCTAAAGGAGTTGAAATCAATCTCGAATGAAGTGAAACTTGCCTTCGGGACTAGGAAGTTTATGTTCCACTGTCGAATTACTATGTTCTTCAAAATTTTCATGCACATCCATCTTTAGATATCTAGTAGGAGGACACGCTTTATTTTCTATGGAGGGATCCAACATCATGCCCCTGAGCATGCTTTACGCTCTTTCTTTGTAACGAATCATTTCCGTCGAGGGATTGCGGTCTGGAATTTATGGAATTCTTGGTGGATTACCCTAGTGTTTCAACCCAAAGCATACACGCGAGATCCACCTATGTCCATTTCTCTCATGACCATAAATCTTATGAAATGTGTGATATTTGTTGATTCCAATCTTTGCTGCTATTGACTCTCTGATCCTTGATTCATTACAATCCAGGGCTTCACCAATAGTAGGATATATTTTTTTGGATTTTCCATGAGTAGTGAAAACGGAAACTTGCCATATCTTCTGAAGTGTTTCCTTTCCGAGGCTTTTCACGTTTATCCATCCTTTTGCTTGATATCCAAGTGTTAACAAATTAGTGCCCCAAAACGACTAAACCAAATAGTCTCTTAGTATAATATAAATGTAGGTAAAAAAAAAGAACCCCTCTCCCTTCATAGCTCCAATCACTTCCATCGCTAAGTGTATCGCTTCAAATGTGTTCAAGGGTAGGTTTTTTCAACGTTGTATTGTTTCACAATTAGAGTCTTCAAATCTAGGGATTGATTGCGTATCTGATATTTGGAGCGAACTGACACTAGTTCATTTTGTCAAGCTCTAGTCTCTTGCTCCACTCACCTAATATTTGATACATTAGTCAGTGACTTGCTCCTGGTACTAGAATGCTTCCTAAGTTTGCTTGGTGGTCCGTGCCTTGCGCTTGGAAATGGATCAACCACCCATGTACCAGTCTGTATGAACTTAGGTGGTCCCATGTAATGCCCCCACCACTAAACATGTACTAACAAAGGATATTACTACGTAATATCATATCTTAGCGTAGAGAATATGGCTGGTTAGAAGCGACAATCCATGAATATTGCTTTAAGCGAGTATTGACATATCGAATTGAGTATTAATTTTTTTCAAAATGGTATTCGACATATGTTAACCCGTCTTTTGGCAAGGCCGTGGACATGCGTATTTAACTAAATCGACTATTCATTTGTTGAAACTAGAATATGATGAGTTTTAGTTAACTGAATAGATAGATAGTTGTTAACAGATGATAATCATGACTATGATGCCGGGGCTCGGCATGGTCGATGTACAAAAGTCACAGGATACTCAAAATATGGGTTTCGACAAAAGTTGAGTTGTCACGAGTCAACCAGGGTTTACTTTGAGTCGTAGCTAGGTTTTCCTTGAGTTTTCATGGAGTTTGCTTCGGGTCACATTGAGTTTTGCTTCGAATTGCTCTTGGTCGGTAGGAGTGCGAGCAGGTCGATAGTGCAGTGGGCCGGTGATTGAAGATGGCTCAGGATTTGGATAGGTCGGTGATTGAAGGTAACTCGGTACTTGGACGGTTCGGCATTGTAGGTAACTCGACACTTGGACGGTTCAACATTGAAGGTAACTCGACACTTGGATGTTCTGCATTGAAGATGGCTCGACACTTGGATGGTTCGGCATCGAAGGTGGCTCGACACTTGAAAGGTTCGACATTGAAGGTGGCTCGGCATTTGGATAGGTCATGATTGAAGGTGGATAGGCATTTGTATGGTTCGACATTGAAGGTGGATCGGCGTAGTTTGGATCGGTAGGAAGGATAATGATCGATTGGAGTGGATCAGTGTGATATCCCAAATTTTTTGGCAATATTAATTTAATAATCTGTATTAAAAATTAAATTGATTTGATAATTTTTGTTAATAAAATTTGAATTGATTTAATAATCTTCTTTTAATAAATATTTAATTGGTAGATTTTATCTTTTTAGATGCTAATAAATTGTTTTCTATTTATAATATATATATTTATTTGTATATATTGTAAATAGATAAGCTTTGTTTTAAATTTAACAAATGAACTATATTTTTTAATTATAATATTTTTGGTAATTTAGAATTTATGATTTAATATAATATTAAGTATTTCAAAGCTATTTAAATAAATAACTATATGGTTTTAAAAACTTAAGGTAAATATTTAATTGTTTTTAATTTACTTTAGCTTAAGTTTAAATTTAAATTAATTAACATAAAGGTTTGTTTTATTCTATTTTTTTATATAGCTTGATAAATATGATTTGAAATATATATAAGTTTAAAATACAAATTAATATATGATGTATTAACTCATTTGGCAAGATAGTAAAATAAGTAATTTACAATAAAGAGATAATTTCTTTTGTAAATTATTTAAAATTTGATAAATGTGTTATTTTCAAACTATGTTAGTAATGTATGGTTTTTACAAATGGATTTTAGTATAAATAGAATTTGTTATTTTTAAAATTGAATTTGTATATATATAACTTGATCTTTAAATTGGACTTTAGAATATGATTTGGATTTGAATTCAAAGTTTGTAATTTCAAAGGATAAATATTTTAAGTTGTTTTGGATTTTAAATTATTTGTATAAACTTTTATTTTATAAATATAATTGGTTTTTATTTCTTTTAAAATTATCTATACATATAAATAAGTATTTGTAAACTAATTAATTAAGCATAACCTATATTAACATTTAACTAAATACTAATTAATTAAATGACATGTGTTATTATTTTATGTCCTCATTATAACAAGTGTTAATATATAGGACAAGTGTCGTGTTTTTTTTCTTTGATTTTTAATAAATCATAAATTTAGTTATATAAACACATACATCTTCCATTCTTTTTCTTTTTCTCATCTTTTTCCAAGTAAAGCAAATCTCAGATCAAAACTAAGAAAAGAAGAAGAAATCTGCAAACCATTTTCTAAACAAAAATCAGTAATCGCTCCTCATAAAAACAAAACTTGTAAATCACTTTCCAAATCAAGTTTGCAAAGCTTTTTATCAAACCGCAAACTTATTTTCAAAAACAAAAGCAAGCCAGCATTCATCATTCAACCCGAGTTTTCAAAGCAAGCAAGCCTGTAATCATTTTCCAAGTTTTCAAAAGCAATCTGGAAATTGGCTACTACATGCAAACCTGAGAACTAAAGCAAGCATGCAGCTTTTAATCAAAGAATTTTACTCAAGAAACTCAAGTTTTTAAAGCAAGGGGCAATTCAGTTTTAAAGATTCAAAAGGCTTTTCAAATTAAATGTCCACTGTTCGTCAAGTTTTAACAGGTAAGTAACTTTACATTTTAAAATTTAAGTATATAAATCTGGTTGTTTGATTTATCCATGGAAATAAGTAGGATTGTATATATACTGATAAATACATTGCTGTGTATATATATGTATGAAGGAGATGCATGTCTGTTTCACCTAAGTCACTGTTTGTATCCAATTCAAGCTCAAGTTGATCAAAATTCTTTTTCTCTTGATCTTGTGGCTGTTAAGACTTAGTATTTGAATGAAACTTGTTTGTTACATGATAAAGTAAAGTTTAAAATTTTATATAAGTTAAATAATTTTTTATTGGCTTTGGAAATAAAATAACAGAGCAAAATTAGTATAAAGTGAAAATTCAAACTTCTCAATTGATAAATTCAGGAACATTAATTGAATCCTTGAACTAAAACATGATTTTTAAAACTGAAATTATAATTTTTAGTAAAGGGATGAGTGTGCATTTCTAGGTTGAATAGAAATGGTTATTTGGGGAATTTCTGATGATCCAAGTGATCGGGAATGATGGGGTTTCCACTGGAAGTAGTGGAGTGGTGTGTGAGCTCGGCAAAATTGTCAGAAAGGCGAATATCTCATCGTGGTAGCTATGGTGGAGGATTGAAGTCTGTAGCCCTAGTTTGGATAGGTTGGGTATGTTTGATCGTCACGGCTTCTATGTTGAATCGAGTTGCTTTAGGTTTTGGGATATGGAAGTGTGGTGGTTGTCGTAGTACTGGCCAGAAGTATAGGCACTACGGTGGTCGGAGGATTGAGATTTCGATTGTTCCAGGTTTGAAATGGTGATCCAGGTTTTTGTTCAGAGTACTCGATTTTGATTTCGAGTATGAATCGATGGGATTGGTGTTTGGATGGTCTGAGGTGATGATCGTCGACTGCGGGAAGGTCCCAAAGATGACCGTATGTGGTCGAAGCCACGGAGCATGTGCACGGTGCACTCTTGCGTCAGGCTTTGTTTGTTTGGGGGAGATGATGGAGTTTGGGATTGAAGCAGGTGTAGTAATCTCGAGTTTTTCTCGAAGTAATTAGGTTTTTGCTCGAAGCAGTTTGGGTTTGGACTCGAAGTCATTTAGGTGATGGCTAAGGTAATGTTTGGTTATAGGTTTTTAACCCGTTCTTTTTTTTTTAATTTAAAGAATGAAGTTTAAATGTAAAGTAAAGTTTAAAACAAGGTTTAAATCTGAGTTTAAATTTAGATTTAAGTTAGTTTGAATCTTAGTTTTAAAATGTTTTAAGTTTTTGGAATTTAAATGGTTTTAACAACTTTTAAGTGTTTAAAGTGTATTTGGTTTGAGTTTAAAAATGAAATTTTAATTTGTAAAGTAAAGTATTTAATCAAAGTTTAATCTGGAATCAAATTTAGTTTGAACCATAGTTTTGAAATAAAAGAAATATTTTAATTTTAAAATGTTTTAAACAACTTTGAATGTTTAAAGTGTATATTTAAATGATTTGAAATTTGAAATGAACTTGGTTTTGAAACTCTTTTAAATTTCTTTTATAAAATAAGTGTACTTTGACATTTGATTAAAAAGGTTTTTAAATTATGTTTTAAACTTTGATAAGTTAAATTTGTATTCATTATAAATTTTAATTTAAAATGGAATTTAAAAGTAAATTGTTTTTAAATGCTTTATTATTGATAATTTAATCATTAAAAAGATTAATGTTTATTTTAAAGTTAATTAGGATTTAATGATTTGTAATTCATTAAATTATTAAGGTAATTAAGATGGATAATTAATTAATTTAATTAATTAATGATTTGGATTAATTAATTAAGTAATTAAGGGTTTAATTTAATTAATTAAAGGTTTAAGTAAATTAACTAAGAATTAATTAATTTGTAATTAAGAAATCATTAATTAGATAAGATTAGATTATTAACTAATGATTAAGAATTAATTAATCAAGTAATTAAAGATTAATTAAGTTACAGTTAAGCACCTAATTGATTAAATAATTAAAGATTAGTTAATGGGTTATTAAAGATTAATTAATTTATAATTAATCATGATTAATCTAAGTTAATTACTTAATAAAGTAATTAAAGAATTTTAAATAGTTAATGAAGGTCATTAACTAAGGATTATTTAACAATTAATTGATGTGATTAATTTTAATAATTAATTAGATTAATTAATTAAAGATAATCATTTGTGAATTGTTTAAGTGCAATTATTTAATGGAAGTAATTAAGGAATTAATTACTTAATGTAATTAATTGAGTTTAATGTGGCTAGTTTAAGTTAATTAATTAATTTTAATTAATTTAAGATAATCACTGGATGATTTGATAAATAATTACTTAATGTAATTAATGGAGTACAATTACTTAGTGAAGTAATTAATGGTAATTATTGGAGGTAATTAATTAAAGATGGTTTAAGAATGGAAGTATTTTGAGTATAATTACTTTGTGTAATTAATCAAGGGATTGATTAAGACAATTAACTAAGGAGTAATTAATTTATTTAATGAAGTGATTAAGGGTAGTTAATTACTAAATGTAATTAATTAAGAGTGATTAATAAATGTGGTTTAATTTAAGATTAATTACTTAATGTAATTAACTTAAATAGGATAATTAATTAAAATGTAATTAGGGATCATTAATTTATATAATTATTGATGTAATTAAGGGTTGATTAATTAAGATTAATTGATCAATGATAAGTGATTAAAGAGTAATTAATTAATGTAATTAATTAAGGATTAATGTAATTCATTATAGTTAATTAATTTGTGAAGTAATTAAAGGTTAATTACTGTTTTTGGTTAAGTATAATTGATTTGTGAAACTAAATTAAAGATAATTACTTGAATGTAATTAAAGGATAATTAATCAAGGATGATTAATAAAGGTGAATAATTAGAGGATAATCAATTAATTAATTTGTAATTAATTAATGGTCAAGTAAGCAGGATTTATTGAATGAAGTAATTAATTTAATTCACTTTAAATTAATTAAAGATGGAAGTAATTGATTTAATTCATTTTAAATTAATTATAGATGATGTGATTAAGTAAATCATTGCTTTTGTATGGATGGATGATAATTGATTTCCATAAATAGTTTGAGATCTTAGATATAAGATAAGTAATGCTGTGTGATATGGATGCTTTGGTTGCATTGAGATGATAATATGAATTATCTATTTGTGATGATAATGTGAATTATCTATTTGCGATGATAATGTAGATTATCTATTGTGATATTGTGAATTAACTATCTGTGTGTATATAGATAATAGAATTGAATTGTTTTAACTTTAAAACAACTTGGCCTTAAAAGATACGTTTTGGATTTTGATGAGACCGGGATTAGGTTTCTGGATTTGGAAATCCGAAAACCACATCGATCCAAATTACCTATATGTCGTGTATCTCAAGTGAAGATGAAGATTCATAGTACAAGGGTTACTGTCGTTAACTCTGAGGGTGATTCCAAAATGAGTGTGACGAGATAATGCCTTCGGTTTCGTTCGAACCCGGAACGAACTTGTATGGATTGAATGCTTTCAGAACATCGTCAGGTGGACGATGAGCATTCTAAGAGATGTGTTCTCTAAAGGTAATCATAGCCTCAAGTCTCATCAACCGGAAATGGCTAAAACAGGGGAGGTGGAGCAAGGCTAAGTGGGTCATGCCCAAGTAGGACGAGATTTACCTATATCTAGATGTCCCTTTTTATTTCGTCTGTGTGAGCGGTTGCTGATCACAACCGCGGGGTTGTCTTGTTCGGGACTGTTCGGTAAGGATGGTTCTGGCTCTATGTTGCACGGAATTGGGAGTAATCCTCGATACGGTGATCTAGGCCCCGTACTGTGACGAGCGGTACCCCAGTAGCCCTGCCGGTGATGGAACCCGAACTCAATAAGTGCCAACGGATTTGATTGTATTACCCACTTTGTGGCTAGTACGCTGGAATTTAATCATGTAACAATTTCAGCTATTTCTTATTCACTTAAAAATCCTAGACCTATTATAATATCACTGGATTTCCTATCAAATGTTTTGGTTAGCGTAAGGTAAAAACTTACCCATGTTCATGTGTTGGAAATCTTATGTGATACCTTTTCTTTCAAAGGTTTTCAAAAGTTAAGCAACTTTAACCTGTTACTCACACCAGACCCATATCTGACAAGAGTTTATTTCTGTTTTTCTTAAACTCTTGGTACTCAAATTTTTTTACGAGTAGCCAAGAGATTCAGGTTAGCTTTGACGAATTATGGAGGAGCAATGGAGCAGGAGGCTTCAGCGCTATAGATATATATAGTGTTCCGCCGTGTTGGTATCTCTGAGTGGTTTCTTTTGTATTGTATCGAGTTGTAATAACTAGACAGGTGTTTCTAACAGTTTAGTATGTGATGTATTATCTATGTAACTCAGATTGATGTTGTATATTATGTAATACTTATGTTATTAATATAATTTATTCATTCCGCTGTTGAGATTCTGATGTTGTTCTTTCTTTCTTCTCTTTCTTTTCTCTTTTCTATCCCTTTCTTTCTTCAAGATGATGCGTTCATTCTATGGAATGAATGGCGGGTCCTCATAGTTGGTACCAGAGCGCTAGGTTGAGTGAAAACCTAGGCTTTGGAGTGATTTTCTTTCTTGAGAGAGCATATTTGTAATTTTGAAATGTGTATGTGTGTGTGTGCGTGTGTATATATATATATATTATTTCTACCTATTTGTTGGGTTACCTGTTCGAGTTTTTCAATATAAGTTATAAAGGTTGGTGTAACATCCCGTCTTTTCGCACACTTTAAACCGACACACGTGCCAATTTAAACCATACATAACGGCGGATTGTTATGAGATAAATAAGAAAACAGAGAAGAAGAAAAACTAAACAGAATCTCACAGCGGAAGGATAAAATATAAAAATCAAATATACCGTTCATGAAGCTATTTTACAAAACTTTTGATTATATTTATACAATACATATCAGAGTACACATACCATATGAAAATGCAGCGGAAATATGAGTGTAGTGGAATATAACTAATAATAATAATAGAAAACTCCGTCTTCGTCCTCCAGAGCTAAAGTCTTCGATCCTGAAACGCTCGGACTGACCCGAGCGAATTTGAAAAGACAAAAACACTCGAGTCAGAACTAAAAGATCTTATGTGAGTTAAATTAACAGAAATAAATATGAGTACAGTAACTCAAGAGATGCTCGGGATTTACATCTCCTAAGGATCCGTTAAACTATTTACTATGTAGTATATTGCGCTATTATAATAGTGTCTAATTGTAAAATAAACTTACTTTTTAATAGCGTTAAGGGGTTACCCATATAGCTCTTAACACAAATAATGCCAATAGTCTATACAGTACTGTAATACCTCCTGATCGGGAAGCTACCAGAGGATACTCCATAGGTACGACACAAATAGAAACTCGTAGAAGGCGCGCTAGGGTAGGTGACACGGCACAACTAGGCAATGCCAGGGTAGATATACCAATTACGCTTCCGGGCTGATGGAAACGCGCAGCGCGCAGCTGCCGCCCACCTCGAACAACACCCCCAAAATCAAAAGTAAAGTGGCCACCGAATCGATCCAAAAGTCATAGTATAATATCGAAGGAGTGCGTTCGATCAGAGGAATGACCTCATTGGCCCGTCGATCGCTTCTGTTTTAGCCACCTTATGCCAACTCACGGGAGTCGGGTCCACGTATTTACCTTATAGGAAACGCCGCCACCAACCTACTTCATTCTGGAATCTCCACCGCGTACACGGTTGTTAAAGTGGTTTTCGGAGTTGGCAGAGAGTATGACAACTTCCGATCCCGGTCTTTTTAACAACCAAACGTTATTATAACACTGCGGTCATTTAAAATAATTTAAACTTTAAAACCAGAATAAAATATCCATTTTAAACCCATATAAATACGATATCATTTATATTTTTAAACCCCCAAATCAATACGATATCATTTAGACCCAAAATCATATAATGTCATTTTATTTTCCAATCTATATTCTTTTCCAAAATCATAGGGTTTTCAAAGTAAAATATTTAGAAACCAAAACTCTTGAATATAATATTTTCAAATCATACTACCTTGAAAATCATAACTTCGAAACAAATTTCCATCTCTTAAATGGTTAAATATTAAATTACTTTATAAAACACAATAGCTTCTTTAGATTTCACAATAAATTTTCAAATATCGATTTAAACTTCCAAATACCATTTCAATTCTTATGTTTCAAAGCTTTAAATATTTCACCATTTCAAAACAAACTCATTTGACAATCCCATATATATTAAATTCAATTACTTATTATTTAGACTTGAAATATTTACTTAATGAATTCAATATAATTTAAGAAAAACCTTTAACTTCACATAACTGGAAAATCTTTCAATTTATTATATATTCATTTAAATCAACCTGATATTCATTTAGATCACTCTACACAAAAATCAAGTTATAAAATCATATCCTTTAAAAATTCTAACTTTTTATTTAATTCCAATTTAACTTAATATTCATCTTCCAACCTTATTCTCATTTAAGTCAATGAAACTCCAGAAATTAAATTTTAAATAAATGCTTAATCTTATTTGATCTTAAAATCAAACTTTATTTTAAAATTCAAATCAAATTTATACAAAGCTTAAAAACCGGAAATTACTATATATATAATAGCCTTTATCAATAACCAAATCAATATCCCATAAACCATATATATATAACTTTACAAAACCATAGAAAATCATTTCAAAATATTTTTATATATATATACCGCGGTGCCTGCATAAAATTTTCTACCCTATGGTCAAGTGATACGGATGTTTATCATTTCAATTCGCAATTTAAAAATAAAAATGCGGTTGTATATCATTTCAAACCGCAATTCTGAATGAAATGAATATGCATGATAACTTGCAGATTTTATAAGATAGTACACATCATCCATTCACCCAATATCAATCATCAACCAATTTAATTCAATCATCATCAATTTAAACAAACATCAAAATATATAGCATATAAATTATACAGGTAATAAATAACATATATTAACTATCAGTTTATATTCAATAATAAATTTAACTACTGTTAAACTAGTAGTTTATATGCAAAAATAAATGTAAATTTAACTGACAGTTAATATGAAATAAAATAAATATAATCATGACAGGCAGTTAATATGTAAATAAATAAATTCTAACTGTCAAATTATATGCAATAAATAAAATTAATTAACAGTTAAATTAAATAAATGCGATTTAACTGAGATGACGAATAAACATGCCAAACAGTCATAAACAAATTTCTACTCAAATCTTAAATCAATTTAACAAACATAAGAAATTTTAGAAGTTGTGAGTGGGTTAAAACACTCACCTTTTGAATTTAAATCGAATTTAAATCCGATTTAAACCCAAAAATTCGATAGACTCCAAATCTGTCCAAACCAGCGTCATCGCGTCTGGAATTTTATTACGATCCTAACAAAAAAACTGCGCGTCAATAGGGTCATGTATGCAAAAGTTATTCGATTTAAACGATTTGGAACTTAAATTAAAATAAATAAAAAAAATAAAAAATAAACACAGCTCACCCTTCTCTTACACGCAACCTTCACGCGCAACAGGGACGCACGGAACAACCAAATTCGCGACCTAGGAACTCGCGTCGCCACCTCCTGAGCCGATCGCTGCCACTGTCCCTGACGTCGCGGTGACCCACGCGACCAACCTACGGCCCTCCCCCATCGTCACGAACTCGTGACCACAAGAGCAGCCGCCGCCGTTTCTACCCTTGGCCGAAACCCTAATTTCCCAAAATCAACCGCCTCGGCCATCAATTGAAGCTGCGATCACCACCAAACAACTCATCATGCCGTCCTCTTCAATGCCCATCTCTCAATTTCATCGATTGGTGTCGAAATTAAAAACGCCCAAATTGACACGTAGGGTTTCGCGATTTTGACCTTTGACCGCGATTTCCCGCTGATCGAAGCGCAATTTAAAAAAACAAACTGCAGACGTTGATTCGTATCGTCGAAAACTTCAATATATATTTTTTTGGAATTTTTCTGAGGTGTTTGAATTTTTGACTTTCGATTTGATTTTTGAAATTTGAATTTAGATCTAGGGTTTGTAGCCATTGGAAAGAGGAGGAGCTGAAGAAATGAAAGCACAAACAAATGAGCATAGATGGGGGCTAGGGTTTATAACTGGGTTTATATAGATAGGTTGGAAATTTTAATAGATGGATCGTGTCGGATATACGTGCTAACGCTAACGTGGCCCAAAAGCCCGTTCTGACCTCGGAACGAAATTGGGTAACCCATATATCAAAATAGGTATTTTAAAATATTTTGAATGCGATGGAAAAAGTTTCACGTCCAAATTCGATCGTATGAAGAAGTTATGCTCAATTCAATATTTCCATATTGATTTCAATTAAATCGATTTCAAGGCGTTTCGCGTTCGTACGATCAAACGACAAGTCCGATCGCTACGAAACTTAAAACCCTACAATAATTCACCGATACAGATCTGATGAAACTAGTTTCGTCAAAATCCGAGTCAGTGGCCAAAAGGGCTATTTTTATATAAATTAAATAAACTAAGAATTAGTAAATAAATCCAATTTTATAAATTTCAGTTTTAGAATAGGAAATTTTATCACTTATGATTCCTCAACCATCTACAATGATTTAAAAAAAATGTAAATTTAGATGATTCATTTATAAATTTCAATATTAATTCTCAATTTCATTAAATTCAAAATTCAAAATTAACTTTCTAATAATTCTATTTAATTAAATGAATCACTGATTATTCCATTCATATATTTCAAATAGGTGGATTTAAAATCTATTATCTTAATATGCTTCGATTACACTTAAATCTCTATTAATGTAATATTTAAATGTTAAATTTTCATTTACACAACTGCCATTTTATAAGTAAATCTACAATAGATTCATACTTATTATTGCATAAATGACTACCCTTTTTATCTAAATTAATATTTACGTAATTTTAAATATTTAATCCATTTAATTGCAATAAATCTTATCATGAAATTGTAGATTCCAAGCAATTTATAAAGCTTTATTTTCAATCTTTTTATTCACCAATCATATTACCTTAATTTATTTTAACGTAACATTTTCAATGATTTCCAATTTAAATCAAATGAACTAAATATACATATATCTCATAATAATGGTCGTTAAAACTCTAAATCTCACATTTAAAAGTTTTTTATTTCCACTCCAATATCATAGTTATTTACAGCGTATTGTTTTTATATTTATTTATTAAATCATTATTTATTATGTATATTAATTAAATAAATTCAATATTTAAGTCTGTTTAAATTTATTACCAAATACGCATTTACCTTTCCCATCAAATTTAAATTCCATTCAATTAATATAACAATCACTTTCCCATTCACACCTTATTATCAACCCACAATTTTTGCAATTCATTATCTTATATTGATTTTATACAATTACCATTAACTTTACATTCAATTACTATTCAATGCATATTTATTCATCAATCAAATTCGATATTTACTTTTCTTTCCTTTTATTTGATAAATAACCTAATATACATTTACATACATTCATTTCATTCCATTCATTTATGGGTATTGCATTGAAATTAAATTTATTAGCTAATACCAACATTATTACCATTAATTACAATTGGATTCCCAATTTTATTCAATACCCTGAATAAATAACATATATATTAATCAAATCCTTACATTTTCTTTTTCTCATATTCCATTAAATATATGCACACATACAAATTAAGATTCTAAATCCAATTATTTATTCCTTTTACATCAACCATCACTTATGAATAATTATCGTTTCCTATTTATTTTGTTACATTCACTTATATTCACTTTATGAGTAAATTGGTATTCCCTTTAACCCATTAATTACTAACTTTAGTTATTGCAATTTATTATCCAACACACAAATTGAATCTATTGTCAAAATTTCCATTTCAATTAATTAACACCTTACAATAGTTAATAAAAAGGGATTGTACTAAATAAAAATTTATTTTCATTGATGAATTCAATACTTGCCTTTATTTACTTATTTCTAACCTTATATCCAATTGCAACAATTTCCACTATTACAATTAATTGCAATATATAATTCTATTTGTAAATTTTAATTACCCTTGATACATCTAATTTCAACATTCTCTTTCCTATAAATAAATAAGATTTCTATTTCTTTCTAAATTTAAATAAAAATCCTATTAATCTAATTCATTTCAAACATCGAATTTACACAGGTCGTTACACTTGGTAGGGTAGTGGTGTGTGTAACACGACTTCCATTAGTTGGAGTTTGAGTATTGAGGTTGGATGTGTATCTATCGAGACTGTAGACATAACACCGTCTCGAGTGAGCTTTGCAGTGGTGTAAGGATTGCATCAATCTCTGAAGGAAACCTGTTAAGGTTCGGAGTCCATCTTTGAAGTGCATAGTTAGATGAGTAGAGTTTGGATCTGTCGGTTAGGCAGAAGCAAGTGATGGTATCTTGGTAACCTTAGGAAGTAGTAGCTGCGTGATGGGACGTAGTGACTATGGATTGTTTCCAAAGATGTTTCTTTGGAACAAGTTTAAGGGAGTGTGTTTATTTCGGTGTGTAGGATCGATTTCACCCTAGAGGGGGGTGAATAGGGTGATAGTGTAAATTATAAAAATTAATCGCGGAAGCTTATCAATTAATTTCAATTCAGATCACAGAATAGCAGCACAGATATCGCAGAATATAAATAACAGAATAAAACAGAACAACACAGAATTTACCCAGCTTCGGCAAAACCCTGCCTACGTGCTGCCCCCAAGGTTTCTACTAGAAATTAGATAGTCCCTCGCTTACACACGTAAACTCGCTATACCCGCTATTGACTAATCTAACTCTACGCTCAAAACCCTGCCACAACTCAACTACCGAGTTGCGAATTCTCAAGCTACACCACGTAGCTTGTCCCCTAGTCACACGACTAGAAAAATAAAAACGGTTTAAAAGAAAAATACAAATTAAAAACAATTTGAAATACAAAACCCTATTTAATAAAAACTAAGCCCAAATTAATAAAACAAAGGCCGGCCCCTTATTCACTTCTTCAACCCGTTCCTTTTTCTTTGCTTTGTGAAAATATGGCCGATCCTCTTTCGTTCCTCTTTGCGAATTAGGGCTTTCGTTCGTGCGATCCAATTTAGGGTTATTGGAGAAGTCGACTGATTAGTTGGTTGATTGCAATCACTGTTTCTCTGATTTGCTTCAATTGTTTGCGGCTTCTCCTCCTTGATCGAGTTTGATTGCTTCGGTATGTAATTTGTACTTTTTTGCTTCTTCTAATCTTTCGTACTTGAACTCGATAATTAATTTGCCGATGATGATTGGGCTTATATAGGATTTGAAATCCTATTTTTGCGTTCGTATATTCGTGTTTGAATTTGTCAATTTATTCATCTCGGCCACTCGATTATACTTGGATGCTTGTGATAAAATCTGACTTTGTTAATTTCGTATTTTTGATGCTTGGTTGACACGGCTTCGATTTTGACTTTGCTCGATTATGTAATGACCATTTCAAAGATACGCACTTTTTCATTTTACCTGTATAACACAGTGAATACTTGATTGACTTGTTCAACTTCGGTTTTGCTAGTATTTTGTTTGGTTCGTGAATTTCTCTGAACTGTTGAATTTCGTTCATCTTGTAGTCTTCGACCTTCTTCACTGGTACTTGAATTTCACTCATGATGTTGTTTGGTTATTTGTTCATGTGATTCCCTATATTACTGCTCTGACTCATGTATGCATTATATATTACGGCTCTGATTCATTGTTGTTGCTTCACCACTGACTTGTGTTTTTCACTATTGGATAATTGTTGGTCTTTATGTGTATATGTGTCACTGCATACGTGTGTACTGTGTCTTTGAGCATTGTCATGTTGTACCTGGACATGTTGCTTGAGTCATTGGAGTTTGTATTGGTGCATTGCCTTACTGAATTTGGTCGAGACTAGCTATGTTGATCCTATGTTCATGTTCTTGCAGTCTTCATGATTGCACTGTTTTATGCATTTACATGTTTACATTGCAGACTTGAGAACTTTTGTGTTGTAGCTGTCTTGTAAAACTTGAACATCAACTGGTCTCTGATCTTTTGTTCAGTGTAGTCATATCTTGTGCTCGAGCTCTTTGCCTACTTCATGACTATACTGTTCTTGTTGAGTTCATAATGTTTCTGGTTTTGATCAATGCTCGGTCATGTTGCATATTGGACATTTGTATCACTGTTGGATCTTGCATGCTTTACATATATGCTCCACCTGTTCATTTTGTTCAAGTGTACTACTGCAGTTTGCATTTGGTCTTGATCGTGTATATTCTCGAGTTGGTTGTGCATACTTGTGGCTGGTGATTCATTTAGTGATAATGTTGATTTCACTCTGGCCATACTGCATTTTACTTGTTGCATACATGAACTCGACACTGTAAATTTGTTGCTTACTGTGTTCATGCACTTCTTATGCTTGCAACCTTGCTACTGCATTCATCCTTTCTTTCTCTGACATACTTGAACTTGTTGTTGCCAGTTTTCATTTGTAGTTGTATTCCCTTCATGTGTTTGTACTGGGCTTGACATTGCTGATACTTTGGTTTTACTGGCCACACATGTGCATGCTTGCATCTTTGAACTTGGTTAGATGGTACTGTCCAGTTGAGCTTGTTTTGTAGTGATGCACTTGAGTTGACTGAGTTGAATCCAGTTTTAAAACTCGGGTTTGACCTTGTGCTCGTGTCGTGATTTTCAATGTTATTGCACGTGAGTTGAACCCGGTTTTTCATTTGGGTTTGACCTGTGCTCGCCTGTCCCTGTAAATCAATCAAGTGTATATATCGGCGTGCACGGCCTTGTGACATATACAGTAATACACTGTGTATGTCACAAGTTGTTCGTGTATGATGAATTCAAATTTAAATTATGACGAACAACCCAAATAACTAAGGCAAATCATATTTTCAAAAACCATATTTTATTTTTGAATTGCAAAAATATTTCTTTTTCAATTTTACTGCGTTAGTTTATATTTTTGCAGATTTCTCAGATGCCGGATTCAAACTGGAATGGAGTTGAAGATAAATACGAGTATGAGTGATATGTAGTGAGGTGAACTGTAAATATGTAATGTGATGTAATTGTAATCAAAGTTGTATAGTTATAGTGAGATCTTGAAATTGTACTATTCAAAGTTGTAATAAATATTTATTTGAATAAAATATTTGTTTGAATTCAAATTCCGTGTTATTTATTTTATTCAGCAAATATTTATTTAATCTGTGAAAAATAAAATAGTATATTATCAAATACATTTAAACGAATGTATATATGTTTATTATCATCAAACAAAAATCATATAAGCGCATATTTAACAATCTCCCCCTTTTGATGATAACAAACATATATTTAAGATTTTGAATATGTTAAATATATTTGATCATTGATATATCCTAATTGCTCCCCCTATTTAAATGCTTCCTCTCTATACGATGCTCCCCCTACATATATGCATACAAATAAAAATATGCAAATGATCCTAGATGCAAATAGAAAATTATTTGACCTTTGCTTGATTCTATTTGACAAAATCTTAACTTTTCTCTCCCCCTTTTGTTATCAGCAAAAGAATAATAGTGTTAGAGAAAATAGAGATAAAGTTATCAATATTAACCAACATTAAAACTCAATTGAATATAAATATTAAATTTTAATAAAAAATCAAACAAAAATCATAAATATTTTGTTAGGCGCATATTCCACTTTTAGAATGATAGGAATGATATAATCATATAAAGCCATACAGTTGTGTCTATTTGTGGTATATTTATATCAGGAATTTGAATATCTACTAACCATGCATAACCGTTAGGACTTTTAAATGAGATTAGTAGTATTCCAATTTTATTAAAAAAAATGAATTCAAGTATATTCTAACCACGCATAACCGTGAGGACTTTTAAATGGGATTAGAATCAACTTGTTTATTTTACAAATCAACTTTTGATATGCGTTCCATACATGCATAACCGCGAGGACTTTTAAATGAGCATGGAAGCACATAACAATTTCCAAATAATTCACCCATGCATAACCGTGAGGACTTTTAAATGAGAGTGAATACTTTGGTATTTTTTTATTTTTTTATTTTTTTTTTAGAAAAATGTGAAAATGAAAAAACGAACGATTCCTGTTTAAAGTACCACATATCGACAAACTATATAGAATTTTTATGAGTGATGGTTGTTAGAAATATGATAGAGATAGAGATGGTCATGGAATTTTTACCAACAAAAAGTTTTACAACTCTTGTTTAAATTTCTAAAGAAATTTATTAATTATACCGTCTCAAGTCATAATATTTGATCAATATTAACACTCATCACTTTTTCAATCACTATTTTTCTTTTTGATAAACATTAGGGAGTCAGATTAGTCAAAATGGTCATTTAAAATCAAATTCAAAAATAATTATGAAATTAATTTTTCAAAAAAATGACTAATCTGAAATTATGGTCAAACATGATTTTCTCCAGGGGGTTTTAAAAGAAAATTTCCTGCTATTTGAAAATTATTTGAAATGAAGAATATGCAGATATTTTCTTTGAAAAACGATGCAGTTACTAAATGTCTCAAAAATCACGTTTCACTAGTAATTTTTCTATCAACTAGATTACTAGTGTAATCTGCATCTGAATTTCTCTTTCACTCAAAAATTATCATCAAATGAATTTTATAGACCAAAACATGAAGTGTGCACCAAAACTTTCAAATTCAATTTTAACAATAATTTAAATGACATTCTTTTGAATCTAAATTGAAGCCGTGTAAATAATCGAAAACCGTGAATATAGAGTTAGCCGAATTATAACCAAATGTATTATTATCCAACAAAACACTATTTTTTAATCCAAAATGATATATATGAAGTAATTCAAAGAATCTAGAGATTTTTATAGTGTTTTTGGCATAAGAATATAATTGGCCAACTATGTTGAATAAGTCAAAGTCAAAATCACCATCTTTTCATCATCTCAATACTGGCTGATTTTAATTCAGAATACGGTGCAGAATATCACATTTAATATATCGTTTAAAACATACCATTACCTGTTTTACCTTTACGATATTTTTTGTTATTGTCCATTGTGATTCTGTCACCTTTATACTAGGCTAAGGAACTTTGCTTTGTCGCCCGTTGTGTTTCTGGAACAGCCAAAAATCCAGAGTACACTGTTGTTGTTCCTTAGCCTGCCACCACACCTACACGATGAAAGATTTATGTGACCTATTTGTTTTTATAGGTCCATTGTTGTTAGTGGTAGAAAATTTTGAAAATAATTTTGTGTAGACCCAAAACTGTTTATAATTGTTCCCTTCGGCACCTAAATTTGTTTAACTTTGAGAGATTTTATATTTGTGCCTTTTGGAACCCAAATTGGTATAGTTTTCACATGTTTGGGTCTATACCAACAATTATTGTGATCGTGTCCAAATTTTCTACAAATTGTGCACAAAGAATTAAATTGATTAATATTGCTTGCAACAATTTTCGAATTATTGTATCCAAGTCCTTGTCTAACCGTATTAACAGTTTGCTTTCCTAATAGCATATTCAACGGTTTTTCACTTTTTGAAAATTTATCTAAAGTCGTTGACAATTGTTGGACTTGTGTTTTAAGAGATTCATTTTCATTTAACAATTGAGTGCACTTTTTGATAGAATTCTCTCTCCTTATATTTTCACTTTCTTTTAAAATCAGAATTTCATTTTCAAGTGATTTTATATTGATTTTCGATTTTTTAATTTCTTCTTCGAATGTTGGATACTTATCACACTTAGGGATCCTACTTTGATAGGTTTTAACTAGTTGGTCAAGTTGTTTATTGCATTCTATCAAAGTATCCTTTTGTGATTCAAGTTTGGCATATTTCTCCCTAAGTCGTTCAAAACAGCCATTTACTTCGTGGAAATAAATGAGTAATTCAGAGTGAGTAAGTTTTGATACCTTGCTTGGCTCGTCATCGTCGCTATCGGTTATATTCCCATGAAGGCACATATCTGCTTTCTCACTCTCACTGCTATCGCTTTTATTCCACGTGGCTGTAAAACACCGTTTTGATTTCTTTTCAAAATCGCGTTGAAATCGGGGATTATTGGGCTTGATATCACTGGGTTTGTTGCAGATGATCCCGTGTTCTTTCGAGTTATCCAGTGCTGTGATTATTCTGCTTTTTAATTTTTGCTTTAGAGATGGATTTCCATATTTGCGGTTCCACCTTTTGAATTTCTTCATAATTAATGCCAGCTCGGCTGCTCCATCATCATCATCCTCATCACAACTGCTATTTACCAATCCTGTTAAGCACATTTCTTTAACTGAGTTAGTTGTGGAGGACTTCTCATTGCTGTTGACTTTTGCACCATATATTGCATCGAAAGTATTCCAGATTTCCTGTGCATTTTCACAATGAGAAATGAAATTAAAATTATCTTGATTAATATGAGAATATAATATATGCATAGCAAGAGCATTAATCGAGATAATTTTCTTATCTGTTATGTCACACCCATTTTCAATAATATCCCAAAATTTAATATTAATAGATTTTAAATAAAATTCCATTTTCAATTTCCAATTCAAAAAATCTGTTCCATCGAAAATAGAAGGAATAATATTGGAACGACCCTCAAAATTATTATTAAAAGAAGCCATTTTAAAATTTTGAATTTTTAAAACAAAAACCGATTTTTGAAACACGAATTTTTAAAACAAAAATTGATTTTTGAAACACGAATTTTTAAAACAAAAATTGGTTTTTGTAAAATCAAATTTTTAAAACAAAAAGGGCTTTTGTTCCTAGCTCTGATACCACTTGTAGGATCGATTTCACCCTAGAGAGGGGGTGAATAGGGTGATAGTGTAAACTATAAAAATTAATCGTGGAAGCTTATCAATTAATTTCAATTCAGATCACAGAATAGCAGCACAGATATCGCAGAATATAAATAACAGAATAAAACAGAACAACACAGAATTTACCCAGCTTCGGCAAAACCCTGCCTACGTGTTGCCCCCAAGGTTTCTACTAGAAATTAGATAGTCCCTCGATTACACACGTAAACTCGCTATACCCGCTATTGACTAATCTAACTCTACGCTCAAAACCCTGCCACAACTCAACTACCGAGTTGCGAATTCTCAAGCTACGCCACGTAGCTTGTCCCCTAGTCACACAACTACAAAAATAAATACGGTTTAAAAGAAAAATACAAATTAAAAACAATTTGAAATACAAAACCCTATTTAATAAAAACTAAGCCCAAATTAATAAAACAAAGGCCGGCCCCTTATTCACTTCTTCAACCCGTTCCTTTTTCTTTGCTTTGTGAAAATATGGTCGATCCTCTTTCGTTCCTCTTTGCGAATTAGGGCTTTCGTTCGTGTGATCCAATTTAGGGTTATTGGAGAAGTCGACTGATTAGTTGGTTGATTGCAATCACTGTTTCTCTGATTTGCTTCAATTGTTTGCGGCTTCTCCTCCTTGATCGAGTTCGATTGCTTCGGTATGTAATTTGTACTTTTTTGCTTCTTCTAATCTTTCGTACTTGAACTCGATAATTAATTTGCCGATGATGATTGGGCTTATATAGGATTTGAAATCCTATTTTTGCGTTCGTATATTCGTGTTTGAATTTGTCAATTTATTCATCTCGGCCACTCGATTATACTTGGATGCTTGTGATAAAATCTGACTTTGTCAATTTCCTATTTTTGATGCTTGGTTGACACGGCTTCGATTTTGACTTTGCTCGATTATGTAATGACCATTTCAAAGATACGCACTTTTTCATTTTACCTGTATAACACAGTGAATACTTGATTGACTTGTTCAACTTCAGTTTTGCTAGTATTTTGTTTGGTTCGTGAATTTCTCTGAACTGTTGAATTTCGTTCATCTTGTAGTCTTCGACCTTCTTCACTGGTACTTGAATTTCACTCATGATGTTGTTTGGTTATTTGTTCATGTGATTCCCTATATTACTGCTCTGACTCATGTATGCATTATATATTACGGCTCTGATTCATTGTTGTTGCTTCACCACTGACTTGTGTTTTTCACTATTGCATAATTGTTGGTCTTTATGTGTATATGTGTCACTGCATACATGTGTACCGTGTCTTTGAGCATTGTCATGTTGTACCTGGACATGTTGCTTGAGTCATTGGAGTTTGTATTGGTGCATTGCCTTACTGAATTTGGTCGAGACTAGTTTCTTTGATGTGTTTCATTTGGCTGTGTTGATCCTATGTTCATGTTCTTGCAGTCTTCATGATTGCACTGTTTTATGCATTTACATGTTTACTTTGCAGACTTGAGAACTTTTGTGTTGTAGCTGTCTTGTAAAACTTGAACATCAACTGGTCTCTGATCTTTTGTTCAGTGTAGTCATATCTTGTGCTCGAGCTCTTTGCCTACTTCATGACTGTACTGTTCTTGTTGAGTTGATAATGTTTCTGGTTTTGATCAATGCTCGGTCATTGTAACAACCCGCATATTTATCGATTTTTATATTTAAATATTTTATTTAAATATTTTATCGTTGATCGGATTTTGGTCCGAAGCTACTTTTTGCAAACGGTCAAATTCGGACTCGAGACCACTTCCATTGAGTTCGAAACGTCGTTTGCAATCTTCTTAGTATAAACATTGATATGTTTGAGGTTAGTGGAATTTCACCACTTTTTCACTCGAGCCTTTGCTTTGGACTTTTAGCCCATTAGGCCCAAGTTCCACCCCCCTTCTTCTTCATTGCTTCATTTCATTTCCTAACACTAAAGCTTCAACAAAAATGGTGAATGGAATGAGAAATTAAAACTCCAAAGTCGTTGTTTTATTGCAACTCCAACATTCAACTCCAAATTCAAGAAGAAGACATCGGATTCAAGCTTGTGGTTGCTTCTCCATTTTCCTTCAAGCTTTGTTCTTCATTTTCATTGGGTTTTGGAGCAAAGGTGAGATTTTTATCTCACAAATCTAGTCTATAACTATATTGGACTGTTGGGAATGATTCCCTATCACTTTTGCATGCACATTTGCATTTGGTTTGGATTGGATTGGCGAAAAACTCCAATTTTTAGCCTTTTTTGTGAATTTTCTGCATTTAGGTCGTTCTGTCCATTTTTGGTGCTCGGAGTTAGGTCGCTCGCGACCTAACCCTTGGGTCGCTCGCGAGTTAGCAGCATAGGTCACTAGGCCATCTAAATTCTTGTTGGGTGTTAGGTCGTTCGGGCTTTAGGTCGTAGGTCGTTTGGCCTATAGGTCATTAGGTCGCTAACACTTAGGTCGTTTCTGGCCTTAAATCCCCTATACAGCCTTAGGTCGCTTGGCTCTGGCTCCTTAGGTCGTAAGTCGTGGGCCTCTAGGTCGTAGGTCGTTAGGTCGTTAGGCCTTAACTCGTGTGGCCTTGGTCCTTTAAGTCGCTCGGCCTTGCCTTCCATTTTTAGGTCGCATGACCTTCTATCCCGCTAGGTCGTTGGACCTATAACCTGTTAGATCGCTCGACCGTTTACTCCGTTAGGTCGCCCAACCCTACTACAAGTATTAGGTCGCATGACCTTGTTCCACTAAGTCGCTCGACCCTTAGGTCGTAACACGTTAGGTCGTATGACCTTGTTCCACTAAGTCGCTCGACCCTTAGGTCGTAACACGTTAGGTCGCATGACCTTGTTCCACTAAGTCGCTCGACCCTTAGGTCGTAACACGTTAGGTCGCATGACCTTGTTCCACTAAGTCGCTCGACCCTTAGGTCGTAACATGTTAGGTCGCACGCCTTTCACACCATTAAGTCGCGAGTTTAATTAGGTCGCTCGGCCTTAAAACGTTAGGTCACTTGACTTGTGCTATAGTTAGGTCGCTTGGCCATTTCAGTTAGGTCGCATGACCACAGGGTTGCTCCAGTTAGGTCGCTTGACTCCTTAGACCCCTAGGTCGCAACCATTAGGTCGCTCGACCCTATTCCCCTTAGGTCGTTAGACCTCATTTTGTCTTCACTAGGTCGTACCATTTTGGTCGGGGCGCTGCCCCCTGGACCCCCGCGACCTGACCGGGCAGGTCGAACCCCGTAAGCGGTGGCGTTGCCCCCGCACCCCCACCTTGGGGGGTTGCCACCCCCCCGGACCCCCCCTCCGCAGGGGATCTTATCTGAAAAACATTGAGCTGATTTCCTTGGATTTTATTCACATCTCCGTATGCGATCTTTGTGACTGATTGTTTCTACAATTGCTTCTGTGTTTTGTCACTTTATAATATAAAGGTTTCAATACTAGTAGTAAATATCAAAACTCTTTTAACAAACAATTTCAACTCTATTTTTAATAACTAAGCTCTTTTCTTAAACCGTTTTCCAATCTATTAGTATATACAAACCTTTACCTCACTCGGATGAGAAATCTAATTAAACGACTAAGTAAAACAAGTGGAATGAAACGCTTGCGTTCACTTCGTCGGTTAATTCTTGGACTCGTTCGATTGAACCACTTGTGACAAATTTTATTAGTGAAGATTTATAGTTTGTTCGTAAATATTTATGTTAAGCAAGTGGTTATGGGACATGAAGCTAAACTTCTATATTTACTAGCTTAGTGTAATTGACACTTCTCGTTGATCTTGATGATCGCTTTATGAATTAGACTAGCAATTGCGCGATGTCTCTTTCATTGCAAGGTTAGACTAGACACCACTTGTGTGATTCCATTCACACATACCTTTCTGCTTTTTGGTTAGTCTTGACCTCAATCTGTGTGATTCCATTCACACATGCGGGGTAGCTCCCCATGGTCTTCGGACCGTCATGTGATAGGCCTCTTTCCATTTTTATGATTTCTGGATTTCTCGTGTTGATTTCTGGAATTTATGTCATTGACTTGTTATGAGTACAAGTTTAGGGTATGATGCCCTCTTTGGATCTTTGAGAAGATTCTTGTGATATTGATTTATCTCTTATCGGTTGATCTCCTGTTGATCATTATTTGCATACTTATAGTAGTATGTCAGTATGGATATTTTATGTTTATGCCATATCTTTTATTTTATATCATGTCATCTGATATTTATAGCAAGACTGATCCGTTTATTATTTTCTTATAAATAATACTCGGGTCAGACCGAGATGTTACAGGTCCTACTGCATGACTCCTCCCCCAGTGATTCACTACTCAGACTTTTGGCTACTTGTTTAGATTAGCAGCTTTTGTTGTTTACACTTGAGATATAGACTCATAGTTGTATTCTTTTGTATAGCACGCGTTGCTATTCTTTTGTATTATCATGGATCTTTTTAGACCACTACTCTGATGTACACTTTTATGTGATATATATTCATATCTCTTTCCGCCTTTGTGATATGGATATCTGTGATTGATTCGCATGTTATGCTTACTTCTATATTTGTTTTCGAAGATTATTTTATAGCCACCGTGTGATAAGAAATTACATGGATGGTCGCTCCTCAACAGCCTTATTCTCCGCGCTAGTTGACAGCACTACACCGTAGTGTTCTTGGCTAGCGTGGGTATAGAGGTGGGGCGTCACAGTCATGTTGCATATTGGACATTTGTATCACTGTTGGATCTTGCATGCTTTACATATATGCTCCACTTGTTCATTTTGTTCAAGTGTACTACTGCAGTTTGCATTTGGTCTTGATCGTGTATATTCTCGAGTTGGTTGTGCATACTTGTGGCTGGTGATTCATTTAGTGATAATGTTGATTTCACTCTGGCCATACTGCATTTTACTTATTGCATACATGAACTCGACACTGTAAATTTGTTGTTTACTGTGTTCATGCACTTCTTATGCTTGCAACCTTGCTACTGCATTCATCCTTTCTTTCTCTGACATACTTGAACTTGTTGTTGCCAGCTTTCATTTGTAGTTGTATTCCCTTCATGTGTTTGTACTGGGCTCGACATTGCTGATACTTTGGTTTTACTGGCCACACATGTGCATGCTTGCATCTTTGAACTTGGTTAGATGGTACTGTCCAGTTGAGCTTGTTTTGTAGTGATGCACTTGAGTTGACTGAGTTGAATCCAGTTTTAAAACTCGGGTTTGACCTTGTGCTCGTGTCGTGATTTTCAATGTTATTGCACGTGAGTTGAACCCGGTTTTTCATTTGGGTTTGACCTGTGCTCGCCTGTCCCTGTAAATCAATCAAGTGTATATATCGGCATGCACGGCCTTGTGACGTATACAGTAATACACTGTGTATGTCACAAGTTGTTCGTGTATGATGAATTCAAATTTAAATTATGACGAACAACCCAAATAACTGAGGCAAATCATATTTTCAAAAACCATATTTTATTTTTGAATTGCAAAAATATTTCTTTTTCAATTTTACTGCGTTAGTTTATATTTTTGCAGATTTCTCAGATGTTGGATTCAAACTGGAATGGAGTTGAAGATAAATACGAGTGTGAGTGATATGTAGTGAGGTGAACTGTAAATATGTAATGTGATGTAATTGTAATCAAAGTTGTATAGTTATAGTGAGAGCTTGAAATTGTACTATTCAAAGTTGTAATAAATATTTATTTGAATAAAATATTTGTTTGAATTCAAATTCCGTGTTATTTATTTTATTCAGCAAATATTTATTTAATCTGTGAAAAATAGAATAGTATATTATCAAATACATTTAAACGAATGTATATATGTTTATTATCATCAAACAAAAATCATATAAGCGCATATTTAACAATCTCCCCCTTTTGATGATAACAAACATATATTTAAGATTTTGAATATGTTAAATGTATTTGATCATTGATATATTCTAATTGCTCTCCCTATTTAAATGCTTCCTCTCTATACGATGCTCCCACTACATATATGCATACAAATAAAAATATGCAAATGACCCTAGATGCAAATAGAAAATTATTTGACCTTTGCTTGATTCTATTTGACAAAATCTTAACTTTTCTCTCCCCCTTTTGTTATCAGCAAAAGAATAATAGTGTTAGAGAAAATAGAGATAAAGTTATCGATATTAACCAACATTAAAACTCAATTGAATATAAATATTAAATTTTAATAAAAAATCAAACAAAAATCATAAATATTTTGTTAGGCGCATATTCCACTTTTAGAATGATAGGAATGATATAATCATATAAAACCATACAGTTGTGTCTATTTGTGGTATATTTATATCAGGAATTTGAATATCTACTAACCATGCATAACCGTTAGGACTTTTAAATGAGATTAGTAGTATTCCAATTTTATTAAAAAAAATGAATTCAAGTATCTTCTAACCACGCATAACCGTGAGGACTTTTAAATGGGATTAGAATCAACTTGTTTATTTTACAAATCAACTTTTGATATGCGTTCCATACATGCATAACCGCGAGGACTTTTAAATGAGCATGGAAGCACATAACAATTTCTAAGTAATTCACCCATGCATAACCGTGAGGACTTTTAAATGAGAGTGAATACTTTGGTATTTATTTATTTATTTGTTTTTTTTAGAAAAATGTGAAAGTGAAAAAAGAACGATTCCTGTTTAAAGTACCACATATCGACAAACCATATAGAATTTTTATGAGTGATGGTTGTTAGAAATATGATAGAGATAGAGATGGTCATGGAATTTTTACCAACAAAAAGTTTTACAACTCTTGTTTAAATTTCTAAAGAAATTTATTAATTATACCGTCTCAAGTCATAATATTTGATCAATATTAACACTCATCACTTTTTCAATCACTATTTTTCTTTTTGATAAACATTAGGGAGTCAGATTAGTCAAAATGGTCATTTAAAATCAAATTCAAATATAATTATGAAATTAATTTTTCAAAAAAATGACTAATCTGAAATTATGGTCAAACATGATTTTCTCCAGGGGGTTTTAAAAGAAAATTTCCTGCTATTTGAAAATTATTTGAAATGAAGAATATGCAGATATTTTCTTTGAAAAACGATGCAGTTACTAAATGTCTCAAAAATCACGTTTCACTAGTAATTTTTCTATCAACTAGATTACTAGTGTAATCTGCATCTGAATTTCTCTTTCACTCAAAAATTATCATCAAATGAATTTTATAGACCAAAACATGAAGTGTGCACCAAAACTTTCAAATTCAATTTTAACAACAATTTAAATGACATTCTTTTGAATCTAAATTGAAGCCGTGTAAATAATCGAAAACCGTGAATATAGAGTTAGCCGAATTATAACCAAATGTATTATTATCCAACAAAACACTATTTTTTAATCCAAAATGATATATATGAAGTAATTCAAAGAATCTAGAGATTTTTATAGTGTTTTTGGCATAAGAATATAATTGGCCAACTATGTTGAATAAGTCAAAGTCAAAATCACCATCTTTTCATCATCTCAATACTGGCTGATTTTAATTCAGAATACGGTGCAGAATATCACATTTAATATATCGTTTAAAACATACCATTACCTGTTTTACCTTTATGATATTTTTCGTTATTGTCCATTGTGATTCTGTCACCTTTATACTAGGCTAAGGAACTTTGCTTTGTCGCCCGTTGTGTTTCTGGAACAGCCAAAAATCCAGAGTACACTGTTGTTGTTCCTTAGCCTGCCACCACACCTACACGATGAAAGATTTATGTGACCTATTTGTTTTTATAGGTCCATGGTTGTTAGTGGCAGAAAATTTTGAAAAATAATTTTGTGTAGACCCAAAACTGTTTATAATTGTTCCCTTCGGCACCCAAATTTGTTTAACTTTGAGAGATTTTATGTTTGTGCCTTTTGGAACCCAAATTGGTATAGTTTTCACATGTTTGGGTCTATACCAACAATTATTGTGATCATGTCCAAATTTTCTACAAATTGTGCACAAAGAATTAACTTGATTAATATTGCTTGCAATAATTTTCGAATTATTGTATCCAAGTCCTTGTCTAACCGTATTAACAGTTTGCTTTCCTAATAGCATATTCAACGATTTTTCACTTTTTGAAAATTTATCTAAAGTCGTTGACAATTGTTGGACTTGTGTTTTAAGAGATTCATTTTCATTTAACAATTGAGTGCACTTTTTGATAGAATTCTCTCTCCTTATATTTTCACTTTCTTTTAAAATCAGAATTTCATTTTCAAGTGATTTTATATTGATTTCCGATTTTTTAATTTCTTCTTCGAATGTTGGACACTTATCACACTTAGGGATCCTACTTTGATAGGTTTTAACTAGTTGATCAAGTTGTTTATTGCATTCTATCAAAGTATCCTTTTGTGATTCAAGTTTGGCATATTTCTCCCTAAGTCGTTCAAAACAGCCATTTACTTCGTGGAAATAAATGAGTAATTCAGAGTGAGTAAGTTTTGATACGTCGCTTGGCTCGTCATCGTCGCTATCGGTTATATTCCCATGAAGGCACATATCTGCTTTCTCACTCTCACTGCTATCACTTTTATTCCACGTGGCTGTAAAACACCGTTTTGATTTCTTTTCAAAATCGCGTTGAAATCGGGGATTATTGGGCTTGATATCACTGGGTTTGTTGCAGATGATCCCGTGTTCTTTCGAGTTATCCAGTGCTGTGATTATTCTGCTTTTTAATTTTTGCTTTAGAGCTGGATTTCCATATTTGCGGTTCCACCTTTTGAATTTCTTCATTATTAATGCCAGCTCGACTGCTCCATCATCATCATCATCCTCATCACAACTGCTATTTACCAATCCTGTTAAGCACATTTCTTTAACTGAGTTAGTTGTGGAGGACTTCTCATTGCTGTTGACTTTTGCACCATATATTGCATCGAAAGTATTCCAGATTTCCTGTGCATTTTCACAATGAGAAATGAAATTAAAATTATCTTGATTAATATGAGAATATAATATATGCATAGCAAGAGCATTAATCGAGATAATTTTCTTATCTGTTATGTCACACCCATTTTCAATAATATCCCAACATTTAATATTAACAGATTTTAAATAAAATTCCATTTTCAATTTCCAATTCAAAAAATCTGTTCCATCGAAAATAGAAGGAATAATATTGGAACGACCCTCAAAATTATTATTAAAAGAAGCCATTTTAAAAATTTGAATTTTTAAAACAAAAACCGATTTTTTGAAACACGAATTTTTAAAACAAAAATTGATTTTTGAAACACGAATTTTTAAAACAAAAATTGGTTTTTGTAAAATCAAATTTTTAAAACAAAAACGGCTTTTGTTCCTAGCTCTGATACCACTTGTAGGATCGATTTCACCCTAGAGGGGGGGGGGGGTGAATAGGGTGATAGTGTAAATTATAAAAATTAATCGTGGAAGCTTATCAATTAATTTCAATTCAGATCACAGAATAGCAGCACAGATATCGCAGAATATAAATAACAGAATAAAACAGAACAACACAGAATTTACCCAGCTTCGGCAAAACCCTGCCTACGTGCTGCCCCCAAGGTTTCTACTAGAAATTATATAGTCCCTCGCTTACACACGTAAACTCGCTATACCCGCTATTGACTAATCTAACTCTACGCTCAAAACCCTGCCACAACTCAACTACCGAGTTGCGAATTCTCAAGCTACGCCACGTAGCTTGTCCCCTAGTCACACGACTAGAAAAATAAAAACGGTTTAAAAGAAAAATACAAATTAAAAACAATTTGAAATACAAAACCCTATTTAATAAAAACTAAGCCCAAATTAATAAAACAAAGGCCGGCCCCTTATTCACTTCAACCCGTTCCTTTTTCTTTGCTTTGTGAAAATATGGTCGATCCTCTTTCGTTCCTCTTTGCGAATTAGGGCTTTCGTTCGTGCGATCCAATTTAGGGTTATTGGAGAAGTCGACTGATTAGTTGGTTGATTGCAATCACTGTTTCTCTGATTTGCTTCAATTGTTTGCGGCTTCTCCTCCTTGATCGAGTTCGATTGCTTCGGTATGTAATTTGTACTTTTTTGCTTCTTCTAATCTTTCGTACTTGAACTCGATAATTAATTTGCCAATGATGATTGGGCTTATATAGGATTTGAAATCCTATTTTTGCGTTCGTATATTCATGTTTGAATTTGTCAATTTATTCATCTCGGCCACTCGATTATACTTGGATGCTTGTGATAAAATCTGACTTTGTCAATTTCGTATTTTTGATGCTTGGTTGACACGGCTTCGATTTTGACTTTGCTCGATTATGTAATGACCATTTCAAAGATACACACTTTTTCATTTTACCTGTATAACACAGTGAATACTTGGTTGACTTGTTCAACTTCGGTTTTGCTAGTATTTTGTTTGGTTCGTGAATTTCTCTGAACTGTTGAATTTCGTTCATCTTGTAGTCTTCGACCTTCTTCACTGGTACTTGAATTTCACTCATGATGTTGTTTGGTTATTTGTTCATGTGATTCCCTATATTACTGCTCTGACTCATGTATGCATTATATATTACGGCTCTGATTCATTGTTGTTGCTTCACCACTGACTTGTGTTTTTCACTATTGCATAATTGTTGGTCTTTATGTGTATATGTGTCACTGCATACATGTGTACCGTGTCTTTGAGCATTGTCATGTTGTACCTGGACATGTTGCTTGAGTCATTGGAGTTTGTATTGGTGCATTGCCTTACTGAATTTGGTCGAGACTAGTTTCTTTGATGTGTTTCATTTGGCTGTGTTGATCCTATGTTCATGTTCTTGCAGTCTTCATGATTGCACTGTTTTATGCATTTACATGTTTACTTTGCAGACTTGAGAACTTTTGTGTTGTAGCTGTCTTGTAAAACTTGAACATCAACTGGTCTCTGATCTTTTGTTCAGTGTAGTCATATCTTGTGCTCGAGCTCTTTGCCTACTTCATGACTGTACTGTTCTTGTTGAGTTGATAATGTTTCTGGTTTTGATCAATGCTCGGTCATGTTGCATATTGGACATTTGTATCACTGTTGGATCTTGCATGCTTTACATATATGCTCCACTTGTTCATTTTGTTCAAGTGTACTACTGCAGTTTTCATTTGGTCTTGATCGTGTATATTCTCGAGTTGGTTGTGCATACTTGTGGCTGGTGATTCATTTAGTGATAATGTTGATTTCACTCTGGCCATACTGCTTTTACTTGTTGCATACATGAACTCGACACTGTAAATTTGTTGTTTACTGTGTTCATGCACTTCTTATGCTTGCAACCTTGCTACTGCATTCATCCTTTCTTTCTCTGACATACTTGAACTTGTTGTTGCCAGTTTTCATTTGTAGTTGTATTCCCTTCATGTGTTTGTACTGGGTACGACATTGCTGATACTTTGGTTTTACTGGCCACACATGTGCATGCTTGCATCTTTGAACTTGGTTAGATGGTACTGTCTAGTTGAGCTTGTTCTGTAGTGATGCATTTGAGTTGACTGAGTTGAATCCAGTTTTAAAACTCGGGTTTGACCTTGTGCTCGTGTCGTGATTTTCAATGTTATTGCACGTGAGTTGAACCCGGTTTTTCATTTGGGTTTGACCTGTGCTCGCCTGTCCCTGTAAATCAATCAAGTGTATATATCGGCGTGCACGGCCTTGTGACATATACAGTAATACACTGTGTATGTCACAAGTTGTTCGTGTATGATGAATTCAAATTTAAATTATGACGAACAACCCAAATAACTGAGGCAAATCATATTTTCAAAAACCATATTTTATTTTTGAATTGCAAAAATATTTCTTTTTCAATTTTACTGCGTTAGTTTATATTTTTGCAGATTTCTCAGATGCTGGATTCAAACTGGAATGAAGTTGAAGATAAATACGAGTGTGAGTGATATGTAGTGAGGTGAACTGTAAATATGTAATGTGATGTAATTGTAATCAAAGTTGTATAGTTATAGTGAGAGCTTGAAATTGTACTATTCAAAGTTGTAATAAATATTTATTTGAATAAAATATTTGTTTGAATTCAAATTCCGTGTTATTTATTTTATTCAGCAAATATTTATTTAATCTGTGAAAAATAAAATAGTATATTATCAAATACATTTAAACGAATGTATATATGTTTATTATCATCAAACAAAAATCATATAAGCGCATATTTAACACGGTGTTGTGGCTCGGCTCAGCAGGGCGTTTCTGTTTGTTTTGAGGTTCGAGTTTCTCGAAGAGCTTTGGATAGGAGGTCTTTGGCATCTGTGTCAACAGTGCAGCTCGGAGCGTTCTGTGTGCCAGTAGGAAGTTTTCTGGCTGAGCAGTTTTTCTAGAGGAAGAGTTTAGAAGCAGCAGAGTGGATCCATTTCTTCGATGGATTGGCTAGATAAGCGTAAGCTATTCTGATTGGTAAAGAGAGAGCAGTTTCTTTAGGTATTAGGCTGAGTTGATTGCAAAAGTGACTTGCGATAGTATGAGTATTCTCTTGAGTTATTAGTTTTTTCGGATGTCTTCAAGGAAGTTAGAGGTTTGACCGCATCTGGAGATTGAGTTTTCTTATCGACTAGGATTTCAAGAGTGATACCGGTGGTTCAGCTTTGTAGAAGGATGGTTACTAGGGAGAGGGCTTGGTAAAGCAGCCCAGGTTTTGATGGAAATTCTGAGTTTTTCACTTATGGATCTATGGAACCATTTTTTTGGAATGGGTTGTCCGGTTTGTGCTTGTGTTCATCATTAGCATTTTCATCTACTCCAGACCAGAGTTATGCAGCGGAAGCAGTTTGGGAGTGTTTCTGTTTTGTCTTTTCCGAAAAGTTCAGTCTTCTAATGTTTGAGGAGTAGAGTTTGTCTTGATTCTTGGTTGATCTTAAGGGGATCAATTTGTTGGGTTTTTTTTGGTCCAGTTTGTTTTGAAGACATCAGTGAAGGTTGAGCTGATCAATAAAGATGTTGGCAGCCTAGGATCGTTGAAAGAGTTTTGAGGATAAGAGACAATGGAATTTGGATTCCGGAGTCGGAGATTTTGTTTTGGATAAGTTTTTCTCCGATCTAAGGGAGCTATAAATTTGGGTAAGACTGGGAAGCTAGCTCCGAGGTGTTTTGGATCTTTTCTGTGTTCTTGTGAGTATAAGTGTTTGGTTTTCAAGATTGAATTGCCAGTTTGGATAACTGGGATTCAGTATGTTTCACGTATCTCTGAGGGAGTACGTGTATGATCCATCTTTGGTTTTGTGAACCAGCAGTTTATGAGATTTGGTTGTTGAGTCAGACTTGTCCGTGGTCTGATATCCTTTTTAGTTTTGTAGATCTAGATGAGCAAGGGCTCTGTAGATTAGTAGTATTGATTGTTTGGATTCTGTAAAGCGAGTATCCCGGTATATATACTTGAGAAACTCTAGGAAGTTCTATCCAGAATTTTGTCTGGATAGTTAGATTTGTTTGATTGAGTAAATTGGTTGCTATGGTTGTTAGCATATGGTTGATAATATATGCTTGCGATTTAAAATTAAATGTTTAATGAGATTATTAAATTACCTTTGCTTTTAAATTTCGGGGACGAAATTCTTTTAAAGGGAGAGGAATGTGATATCGCGGTATTTTTGGCAATATCAATTTAATATTCTGTATTAAAAATTAAATTGATTTGATAATTTTTATTAATAAAATTTGAATTGATTTAATAATCTTCTTTTAATAAATATTTAATTGGTAGATTTTATCTTTTTAAATGCTAATAAATTGTTTTATATTTATAATATATATATATATTTATTTGTATATATTGTAAATAGATAAACTTTGTTTTAAATTTAACAAATAAAGTATATTTTCTAATTCTAATATTTTTGGTAATTTAGAATTTATGATTTAATTTAATATTAAGTATTTCAAAGCTATTTAAATAAATAACTATACGGTTTTAAAAACTTAACGTAAATGTTTAATTGTTTTAAATTTATTTTAGCTTAAGTTTAAATTTAAATTAATTAACATGAAGGTTTTTTTTATTCTATTTTTTTATATAGCTTGATAAATATGATTCGAAATATATATAAGTTCGAAATACAAATTAATATATGATGTATTAATTCATTTGGTAAGATAATAAAATAAGTAATTTACAATAAAGAGATTTATTTTATAAATTATTTAAAAATTGATAAATGTGTTATTTTCAAATTATGTTAGTAATGTATTTCTTTACAAATGGATTTTAGTATAAATAGAATTTGTCATTTTTAAAACTTAATTTGTATATATATAACTTGATCTTTAAATTGGACTTTAGAATATGATTTGGATTTGAATATATAGTTTGTAATTTCAAAGGGTAAATATTTTAAGTTGTTTTGGATTTTAAATTATTTGTATAAACTTTTATTTTATAAATATAATTGGTTTATTTCTTTTAAAATTATCTATACATATAAATAGTATATGTAAACTAATTAATTAAGCATAACCTATATTAACATTTAACTAAATACTAATTAATTAAAAGACATGTGTTATTATTTTAAGGCCTCGTTATAACAAGTGTTAATATATAGGACAAGTGTCATGTTTTCTTTCTTTCTTTGATTTAAAATAAATCATAAATTTAGTTATATAAACACATACATCTTCCATTCTTTTTCTTTTTCTCATCTTTTTCCAAGTAAAGCAAATCTCAGATCAAAACTAAGAAAAGAAAAAGAAACCTGCAAACCATTTTCTAAACAAAAATCAATAATCACTCTTCCTTAAAACAAAACTTGTAAATCACTTTCCAAATCAAGTTTGCAAAGCTTTTTATCAACCTGTAAACTTATTTTCAAAAACAAAAGCAAGCCTGCATTCATCATTCAACCTAAGTTTTCAAAGCAAGCAAGACTGTAATCATTTTCTAAATTTTCAAAAGCAATCTAGAAATTGACTACTGCATGCAAACCTGAGAACTAAAGCAAGCATGCAGCTTTTATTCAAAGCATTTTACTCAAGCAACTCAAGTTTTTAAAGCAAGGGGCAATTCAGTTTTAAAGATTCAAAAGGCTTTTCAAATTAAATGTGCTCTGTTCATCAAGTTTTAACAGGTGAGTAACCTCACATTTTAAAATTTAAGTATATAAATCTGGTTGTTTGATTTATCCATGGAAATAAGTAGAATTGTATATATATTGATAAATACATTACTCTGTGTGTGTGTGTATATATGTATGTATGAAGGAGATGCATGTCTGTTTCACCTGAGTCACTGTCTGTTTCCAGTTCAAGCTCAAGTTGATCAAAATTCTTTTTCTCTTGATCTGGTGGCTGTTAAAACTTAGTATTTAAATGAAACTTGTTTGTTACATGATAAAGTAAAGTTTAAAATTTTATATAAGTTAAATAATTTTGTATTGGCTCTGGAAATAAAATAGCAGAGCAAAATTAGTACAAAGTGAAAATTCAAACTTCTCAATTCATAAATTCAGGAACATCAATTGAATCCTGGAACCAAAACATGATCTTTTAAACTGAAATTATAATTTTTAGTTAAGGGATGAGTGTACATTTCTAGGTTGAACAGAAATAGTTGTTTGGGGAAGTTCTGATGATCCAAGTGATCGGGAATGATGGGGCTTCCACTAGAAGTAGTGGAGTGGTGTGTGAGCTCGGCAAAATTGTCAGAAAGGCGAATATCTCATCGTGGTAGCTGTGGTGGAGGATTGAAGTCTGTAGCCCTAGTTTGGATAGGTTGGGTATGTTTGATCATCACGGCTTCTATGTTGAATCGAGTTACTTTGGGTTTTGGGATATGGAAGTGTGATGGTTGTCGAAGTAGTTGCCGGAAGTATAGGCACTACGGTGGTCGGAGGATCGAGATTTCGATTGTTCCAGGTTTGAAGTAGTGATCCAGGTTTTTGTTCAGAGTACTTGATTTTAATTTCGAGTATGAATCGATGGGATTGGTGTTTGGATGGTCTGAGGTGGTGATCATCGACTATGGGAAGGTCGCGAAGATGACCGTAGGTGGTCGAAGCCACGGAGCATGTGCACGGTGCACTCTTGCATCAGGCTTTGTTTGTTTGGGGGAGATGATGGAGTTTGGGATTGAAGAAGGTGTAGTAGTCTCGAGTTTTTCTCGAAGTAATTAGGTTTTTGCTCGAAGCAATTTGGGTTTGGACTCGAAGTCATTTAGGTGATGGCTCGGGTAATGTTTGGTTACAAGTTTTTAACATGTTCTGTTTTTTTTTAAATTTAAAAAATAAAGTTTAAATGTAAAGTAAAGTTTAAAACAAGGTTTAAATCTGAGTTTAAATCTGGATTTAAGTTAGTCTGAATCTTAGTTTTAAAATGATTGAAGTTTTTGGAATTTAAATGGTTTTAACAACTTTTAAGTGTTTAAAGTGTATTTGGTTTGAGTTTAAAAATGAAATTTTAAATTGTAAAGTAAAGTATTTAATCAAAGTTTAATTTAGAATCAAATTTAGTTTGAACCGTAGTTTTGAAATAAAAGAAAGATTTTAAATTTAAAATGTTTTAAACAACTTTGAATGTTTAAAGTGTATTTTTAAATGATTTGAAATTTGAGATAAATTTGGTTTTGAAACTCTTTTAAATTTCTTTTATAAAATAAATGTACTTTGACATTTGATTAAAAAGGTTTTTAAATTATGTTTTGAATTTTGATAGGTTAAATTTGTATTCATTTTAAATTTTAATTTAAAATGGAATTTAAAAGTAAATTGTTTTTAAATGCTTTGTTATTCATAATTTAATCATTAATAAGATTAATATTTATCTTAAAGTTAATTAGGATTTAATGATCTGTAATTCATTAAATTATTAAGGTAATTAAGATGGATAATTAATTAATTTAATTAATTAATGATTTGGATTAATTAATTAAGTAATTAAGGGTTTAATTTAATTAATTAAAGGTTTAAGTAAATTAATTAAGAATTAATTTTTTTTTAATTTAGAAATCATTAATTAGATAAGATTAGATTATTAATTAATGATTAAGAATTAATTAATCGAGTAATTAAAGATTAATTAAGTTACAGTTAAGCACTTAATTGATTAAATAAATAGAGATTAATTAATGGGTTATTAAAGATTAATTAATTTGTAATTAATAATGACTAATCTAAGTTAATTACTTAAGAAAGTAATTAAAGAATTGTAAATAGTTAATGAAGGTCATTAACTAAGGATTATCTAATAATTAATTAATGTGATTAATTTTAATAATTAATTAGATTAATTATTTAAAGATAATCATTTGTGAATTGTTTAAGTGTAATTATTTAATGGAAGTAATTAGGAATTAATTACTTAATGTAATTAATTGAGTTTAATGTGGTTAGTATAAGTTAATTAATTAATTTTAATTAATTTAAGATAATCATTGGATGATTTGATAAATAATTACTTAATGTAATTAATGGAGTATAATTACTTAGTGAAGTAATTAAAGGTAATTACTGGAGGTAATTAATTAAAGATGGTTTAAGAATGAAAGTATTTTGAGTATAATTTCTTTGTGTAATTAATCAAGGGATTAATTAATATAATTAATTAAGGAGTAATTAATTTATTTAATGAAATAATTAAGGGTAATTAATTACTGAATGTGATTAATCAAGAGTTATTAATAAATGTTGTTTAATTTAAGATTAATTACTTAATGTAATTAACTTAAATAGGATAATTAATTAAAATGTAATAAGGATCATTAATTTATATAATTAATGATGTAATTAAGGGTTGATTAATTAAGATTAATTGATCAATGATAAGTGATTAAAGAGTAATTAATTAATGTAATTAATTAAGGATTAATGTAATTCATTATAGTTAATTAATTTGTGAAGTAATTAAAGGTTAATTACTGTTTTTGGTTAAGTATAATTGATTTGAGAAATTAATTAAAGATAATTACTTGAATGTTTTTAAAGGATAATTAATCAAGGATGATTAATAAAGGTGAATAATTAGAGGATAATCAATTAATTAATTTGTAATTTATTAATGGTTAAGTAAGCAGGATTTATTGAATGAAGTAATTAATTTAATTCACTTTAAATTAATTAGAGATGGAAGTAATTAATTTAATTCATTTTAAATTAATTATAGATGATGTGATTAAGTAAATCATTGCTTTTGTATGAATGGATGATAATTGATTTCCTTAAATAGTTTGAGATCTCAGATATGAGATAAGTAATGTTGTGTGATATGGATGCTTTGGTTGCATTGGGATGATAATATGAATTATCTATTTGTGATGATAATGTGAATTATCTATTTGCGATGATAATGTGGATTATCTATTGTGATATTGTGAATTATCTATCTGTGTGTATATAGATAATAGAATTGAATCATTTTAACTTTAAAACAACTTGGCCTTAAAAGATACGTTTTGGATTTTGATGAGACCGGGTTCGGGTTTCCATATTTGGAAATCCAGAAACCACATCGATCCAAATTAACGATAGGTCGTGTATCTCAAGTGAAGATGAAGATCCAGAGTACAAGGGTTATCGTCGTTAACTCTGAGGGTGATTCCAAAATGAGTGTAACGAGATAATGCCTTCGGTTTCGTTCGAACTCGGTACGAACTTGTATGGATTGAATGCTTTCAGAACATCGTCAGGTGGACGATGAGCATTCTAAGAGATGTGTTCTCTAAAGGTAATCGTAGCCTCAAGCCTCATCAACCCGGAATGGCTAAAACAGGGGAGGTGTAGCATGGCTAAGTGGGTCATGTCCAAATAGGACGAGATTTACCCCTGTCTAGATGTCCCATTTTATTTCGGCTGTGTAGGCGGTTGCTGATCACAACCGCGGGGTTGTCTTGCTCGGGACTGTCCAGTAAGGGATGGTTCCGGCTTTGTGTTGCAGGGGATTGGGAGTAATCCTTGGTACGGTGATCTAGGCCCCGTACTGTGACTGGTGGTACCCTAGTAGCCCTGCCATTGATGGAAACCCAAACTCCAATTAGTGCCAACGGATTTGATTGTATTACCCACTTTGTGGCTAGTATGCTGGAATTTAATCCTGTAACAATTTCAGCTATTTCTTATTTACTTAAAAAACTTGACCTATTATAATATCACTGGATTTCCTATCAAATGTTTTGGTTAGTGTAAAGTAAAAACTTACCCATGTTTATGCATGGGAAGTCTTACGTGATACCTTTTCTTTCAAAGGTTTTCAAAAGTTAAGCAACTTTAACCTGTTACTCACACCAGACCCATGTCTGACCCGGAGTTTATTTGTTTTTTTCTTAAACTCTTGGGTACTCAAATTTTTTTACGAGTAGCCAAGGGATTCAGGTTAGCTTTGACGAATTGTGGAGGAGCAATGGAGCAGGAGGCTTCAGTGCTATAGATATATATAATGTTCCACCGTGTTGGTATCTCTGAGTGGGTTCTTTGTATTGTATTGAGTTGTAATAACTAGAAAGGTGTTTATAACTGTCTAGTATGTGATGTATTTTCTTTGTAACTCTGATTGATGTTGTATATTATGTAATACTTATGTTATTAATATAATTTATTCATTCTGCTGTTGAGATTCTGATGTTGTTCTTTCTTTCTTTTCTTTCTTTTCTCTTTTCTATCCCTTTCTTTCTTCAAGATGATGCGTTCATTCTGTGGAATGAATGGAAGGTCCTCACAATCGGTATTGAGGTGGTTCGGTCAAAGTGGGTCGACACAGACCGATCGACATGTGTGGGTAGGCATAGGCCGGTCGGCATGTGTGGGTCGGCTAAATTCGGCAGTTTGGTTATGGATCAGTGAGAAAGGGTATCGGCATATTGAATGAGATCGATAGTTTCAAGTCATAGCTCACTTGCTTCGGGTCGGCTTCATATTATCTTCGGATCGGCGTGTGTTGGTCTTCGGATCGGCATGAATGGATGGGATCGGTTTATGAAGGGTCTGGATCGACTGGGGTATTGATGGGTCCGGACCACTCAAGATGCCCAGTAACCCGGGTTTTGCCTATAAATACAGCATGTTAGGCTTCAGAAAGGGGGATCTGGATTCTGTTTCTCTTCTACTTCCTCATTAAGCCTACTCTGCCTTTTTCATTTCAAAAACTCTGGATTGTAACTGTAATTGGTTTTCATATCAATAAAAAGAAAATTCTGGAGTGGATGTAGGCCGGAGTCAGCCAAACCACTATAAATCCTCTGTTATTACTGCTTTCTCTTTAATTTTTTGCTGTTCTTCCTATTTATATTCTATACATACGGTATGTCTATGATCTATGATTTGGTGCTTTCATCTGGATTTGGGGTTAGTGACCAATTTTGACGCTAACAACATATACAATCCAGGTTAAGGACAATATTACGGTGGCTATGATAATTGCTTAAAACAACATAAGATATCATAGGACACAAAACCAAAGAATGCATAGCAGAATATACATATGTTATATATTGAAAGAATACATATGTACGTATACGCAAAAGATAGTCTACCAAATAGTGGACATGAAAGTTCCACTTGATATACATACCTAACTACCCAAAATGATGTACATACAAAAGGAGTCTTAGACTCGATATACACAAAGAGTAAAAAATCATGGACTAGGCAAAATAATGAACTATATAGGTGGGTAGGATCTTCGAAGACAGAATTCAACATAAACCTCTAATGGTCAGCGAGAGGTACCTATAACAACTCGGTCTGACCCGAGTATTATACGAGATAATAAACGGCTCAATTTTGTACTAATATAAATTAGTGTAAGTAGCATGATAAGGGTTGTATCTATAAATGCAGCTATATATAGGCAATGAAGTCGTTCAGACATCAAGTGTTATTTACTTAAAAGTAGTGTAGGCAAAGAAAGAGCCGCCTTTCATCAAATTCACAAATAAATCAAATAGTAAAATGAAACCGGAAAGAATCACCAAGCCAAATTCTCTAAAAATCTGCCTATGAGCGATGAAATATCATAAATTGGAGAAATTAGAATCAAAAATTTAAAACATAAGATAAAATTCACAAAATATCAAAAAATTGTCACCAAACGATAGACGAATTGAAACTCGCTAAAAATGCATGCAGTTGAGGAACTTTCTCCTCATGCACCACTAGATGAACCCAAAGGTTATGCCAAACACTAGACAAGCATGATGGCTACGCCAAATACTATATGAACCTGAAGGTTACGCCGAATAAGCGAGTGTAATATATTTTCAAATTGTAACCAATTGGGTTTCGCCAAAGCATCATATACCACCCAGCGAAGTAGTCAAGTATTTACTATCGTAAATTCCACTTCAAAGTAATATAATAATAATATTATTAATAATAAAATATTTAGTCAGGTAAGTCAATAAAATTAACCAATAAAGTAAACACAAGCATTCCATACCACTTATTTTACTACATCATTTAATTAAATTCCTCATCCAAATAAAATAGCAGTTTTATATTGAAAATACTTCTTTTGAAATCATTTGAAATATTTATCTAATGATCATAAAATTAATAATTTAAAACTATATTTATAAATATATTTTGAAACCATAATTTCTAAAATACCTTAATTTTAAAAGTAGGTTCGAAACTATATTTACTTTTAGAATTAGCTTAAAACATGGTTGAAACATTAAATATTAATAAACTTTCCTTTGTAGAAATACTAGTGCATGGGAATTGTGTGTTTGTAAATGTAGCCATAGAGTAAAACCTCTATGGACTTAAAAGTAATAAGAATCTATTTAAAACTCGAAGATAGGCAATGAAGTTATCATCAAACAAAGCTCAAACCACAATGGAACAAGCACAAGAAGCAGTAGGTAAAAATGTAAAATGAGCAGCATAAAAGAAGAGAATGAGCTGCCTGAAACATGCCCAAGCCTATGACAAAGGAATGCAATTTTGACCTTCCAAAACTCAAAATTTTGAAAAACTCAAAACATGGAAGTTATAGATAAAAGTCTAAGCTTTCCAACATAGAAAGGCCATCGAATTTGGACAAATGATTCAAAAGTTTGATCAAAATAAGTTTTAGGTTTAAATTTATTAACCCTATCTTTCATTCTAAGGTCAGCGATACAAAAGTGTAATTTTGACCATTTAGACCTTAAAATTTTGTAAAACTCAGAACATGAAAGATGTAGATAATAGTCTAAGCTTTCCAGCGGAAAAAAGGTCATCGAATTTGAACATATGATTCAATAGTTATGATCAAAATAAGTTTCAAGTTCAAATTTATTAACCCTATCTTTTATTCTAAGGTCAGCAATACAAAAGTGCAATTTCAACCATTTAGACCTCAAAATTTTGCAAAACTAAAAAACATGAAAGTTATAGATAAAAGTATAGGCAATACAAAAGTGCAATTTCAACGATATAGACCTCAAAATTTTGTAAAGCCCAAAACATGAAAGTTGTACATAAAGTTTAAGCTTTCAAACAAAAAAACGATCATCAAATTTAGACTTATGGTTCAAATGTTATTAACGAAATAGGTTTCAAGTTTTGTCTTTCATTCTCAGTTCGGCGATAAAAAAGTGCAATTTCAACCGTTTGGTCCTCAAAAATTTGCAAAAATCATGAAAGTTGTAGATAAAAACCTAAGATTTCAAGAAAATAAAAAATTATCGAATTCCAACTAGAAACGTAAAAGATATGGCTAGATTACTAACCATGACTGGTTTTGGTTCATAGTAATGCAATAGATAAGAAACCAGTTAAACTTCATTCAAAAATTTGCATCCAAACAATCATTTCAGCCAACACTTACATTAGTACAAGAGGTAAGCTTTACTCACCTAATTTACTATGATTCACAGTTTATTTAAAGATAGATTAGCCTATTACTCTTAGCTACAGCCTCTAAGAACTCATGCAAGAAAGGCAACATTACTCAAGGGGAATGAGATTCAGTTTAAGAATTATATATGAAATTCATAGCTTATTTATTTTAAAAATTCTCTCAAGATTAACTAGAATTTAGGGACTGATTTCTAGGGTTTTGAGGTGATAGGGAAAAATGGCATACTAGTTTCAGAAATGGGAATGAGAAAATAATGTACAGGTTACTAGCTCTTCTCTTCCTAATAGTCTGTTAGTAATTAACTAATATTAGGCCTTAACTTAAAATGTCACTGAACAAAGAGAATGAGACTTTCTTTTCTCTACTTTCTTAAAGAGATATTTCACATAAACAAGGTTTTAATAACATGAATTAAATTCATCTCTTGTCCAACCAATACAAATTTACTCAAACATCTTTACTTCTTTACTACTAATAATGATAGTTCAATTAACATAAATCAACCGTGTCTTTCTGCAATTCCCATTTTACCCTTCCAGTCTTTCGGTCCCCATTTCCCCCTTTTCTCACCTCTATCTGCTTAACCAAGACTGAAAAACCACAGAACTGATTCCAGATCCAAGGAGATTTTGCACCATACATCCTTCCAACGAACCGCACAACTAAGCACACTTCAGAGCGATTTCAGACCGAACGCAATTCCACCTATCCTCCGACAAGCCGCAAAAACTAGGGTTGCTTCGCCGCGAATCCAGAACCAACATCTTCTCCACCAACAATCGACTAAGGTGCGTTCGTTGCTTCGAGATTTTGGATTCATCGACTGCCGGTTATATCTGTGAAATCGCCTATATTCTCAAGCTTAATATGAATAAGGTAAAAGTTTAATGTGTTGAAATAAAACTTATTTAGTTGTGTAATTGAGATTGAATCATGTCCATATATACTATGTGTTATTAAATCAACATATAAGGATCTGTCTTTAAATATCAAATTTGTGATATTGTTGCTAAAAAAATTAGCCAACCAAATTATGGATGTGGACTTTGATAGAATTTCGATAGGCTTTTGATAGTTTTCCATGAAAGTACAAAACAAATTTTCTTTTACAAATGAATTGGTTGTACAGCATCACCATTGCTGTCATTCTTACCATCTAGGTTCATGCTGAGTTGGTTTTGTTTACACATTTGAAGTATTGTTATTACCTTACTTTAAATTCAATTTTTGATCATTTTCATATATGACCCACTTATGTAAATTATTTTTGATTCATTTATTAACCTTTCTTCATGTATATCTATACCTTTAGAGTTATGTGTATTATATACATATTTATTCATCATTTTTTCTCCATTATTCTATTTATGCCCATAGATCGTTCATGCAAAACCAGTTACTTTTGTTCATGAACACATTGATCCTTACTATAAAAAGCGTAAGAGAACCTTTTGTGATTTCTTTATGGTACTTAAAAGTACATATAACTGCAATTATACTATTTAAAGGCTTGAAATATCTTATAAATGGATATTCAAATATTTTGGTAATGAATATGCATTGCCAATATTTAGAGATTTCATTGATTCATTTATTGTTACTCCCTCCTTTTCTGTACTACCTGTGAGGTATACTAAACTATTATTTCAATATCTTAAATCGTTTGAAATCTATTTTTTCTGTAGTTTACTTGAATCATATTTGTTCCACACTTTAGATCGTATAATTAGAATTAGGAGCTTTATGTTAAAAAACAAATAAGCTTAAACCGTAAATAATATATTTACTATGTAGTATAATATATCTTATGCAACTATAGGTTTTTTTGGTAGTCTAAAGCAAACCTTATGTTAAAAAGCTAATCCAGTTTTAAACTTAAACCGTAAATAATATATTTACTATGCAGTATAACAAATCTTATGCAACTATAGGTTTTCTGTTAGTCCAAAGCAAGCCTTATGCTAAAAACATAATCCAGTTTTTAATCATTTTCGTGTATGTCTCACTTAGCTAGATTATTTTGGATTTATGTATGCTATTTTGTCTCTGAATATTTTGCTTTAAGATTAATTTAGGTGGGTTGGATAATAAATAATGTTAAGGGCAATCATGATCCTCTATTGCTCTATTTATTAATTATGATTTTATTTTTCAGGTGAGTCTTTTGCTAAACAATTACTCGGCATACAAAGGATGATTTGAGGCTTCCAGCCATTGAAAGTATTTTCACGAAGGCTAGAAATACTTTGCATGTATATTGTTTAAATATAAGTTATTTTGGTTTTAATTATGTAAACGTCACTCATCACTATTGACTAAATGATATCTAATTACTTTCTCAAGTTGTTACTTTTTATATTAGTTCAACCGTTACTGTAGGTTTTGCTTTAAAAATTAGTACTATTCACCACTCATTGAATATCCCTTTATCATCGCTCCAACATTTTGTTCACCTATAAATATCTGCATTTATCGCACAAATATTGATTTTTTTTATTTTAATGCTCTAATGTTGATTTTTAGCTTACAAATGCGATTTAATGAATCTTTTGTGATTGTTCAACTTCAAATTTAAAGGGTTTTGCTTTTTTCCTTTTACTTGGTAATTTCTTTCTAATGGTAATTTGTTTTGATTTTTTGCTTGGTCTACTGATAATTTAGGGATATTGAAGTTGATTGTGGGTTGAAATGTTTATGAAAATTCGATTGTCTAAATTAACCTATGCTTTGTTCATATTTTCCAAATTTTTAGACTAATGCTTCAGGATTAATCGCATATGTTCCGTTGATGATACCCAGTCATATTTTTTGTTTCAGTCATGAAATATTTTGTTAAGTTTTACAAGATTAGTTTGTTAATGCTTCAGGATTAATTGCATATCATGCATATGTTCACCTTAACACAGAGACATACACATATTACATCCATGGTTGAATAGTTGTGGTAGTATACTATAAAATTTATTGACATGCTCCTTACATTTAACCTATAATGTTGACATGACTTGGTTATTTGGCCATGGTCAATCTGATTACGGAGGTTCTGCTCCTTCTGGCGGCAGTGGTGTTGGTCCTAAGATTGAGGAGGTTGACTAAGTTGTGTGTTTGGTTGGAGGGTGCTTTGTTTTCATGTGTTTTTGAGTTGTTTCAATTTTTATTTAGTTTTTTGCTTGGATTTTGTTGTGGGTTGTTAAGGATTTGAAGGTTTTGAAAGCTTTGGAATATAATTTTTGTAGTTGTTTATGCAATCTTTTGGATTATGTCATTCAGACTTTTAATTTATATCTTTAGCTAACTATATTGTGTTTTGTTTTGATTTTCATTAAGCTGTTAGTCTTTTCGTACAATAGCAAATCAATGTTTTCATAACCGGATCATGTTAATCCAAGATTTGAGGTTATGATGATTCAACCGATAAAATAATTGGAACTGTGCATATATTTTTATTGAAATTTAATACATCTGTAAGTGCAATGGAAAAAATAAAAACTTAAATATAGTTATCCAATCTTCTATGCACAATGAGAATGCTTCACATATATCACTAACATAATCTAAATAAACAATAGTTCACAGTATATTAGTTGAAATATATGCACAGTCAATTGGTAATATTACAGTACTATATGCTAAAACAAAATGCATAAGCTTATAGACATGCATGGTTTGTGATTTTTGCAGGCAAGTATTATTTGAGTGACTAAAAGGGAGTAGAGCAGCAAATATTAATTCTAATAATTGGTAGTTCCTTCCGGTATTTACTTTTTGACCACATATGGAACCATATTAGCTTTCTTTGTTTTTACAATTTGTTAATCCCATGGTATAGTATTTTTTGCAAGTATGAAATGCTAGAATGGTGATTGAGAACCGTATGTTTCTTCAGTAATTGCCTTTGATTTCGAGGAAGAATTAGTGTCCAAGCTGTAAAACACAAATATCCTGGGGATAGTCATTTATGCTTTCTTCATTGGAAAGAGGTACATTTAATTCTAACATTTAGCTTATGGACCGATTTCAGTAATGTAGTTATGTTAAATTGAGCATCAGATTTATGATTATAAGGTTTAACTTTGAAATTCTGAAACATATCTTGGTGCATTTCTATAAATACATGACAAAAATAGAATTCATTAACATTGAAGAGGTTATAATAGAAAATTAAATCCACTGACAATTAGGCTGGCAAATGTGGAGAAGTGGAAGATAAAAGAGCTAAAATTGATGAGCTGAAGCAGTTTGTAGAGTATGCGTGCGATCTTTCATTAGAACATATATTAATTGCTAAAACACAGGCGCTGAAGTAATACTCTGAATCAAAATTCCGATCTAGAAACGTTGTTGAGACTAGATGCAGCTGAGCCAAAAATCCTTCTAGAGTAATGAAGCGAAAAGGCAAGATGCAGTGACTACAAAGACAGTGCTGCCAGTTTGAAACGAGTATATAAAAGTCTTCATGAGTAAGTATTTGTTTCCCGGTCCTCCTATGTCATGTAGTCTTATTTTCTTTTATGGACTTAAATACACGGTGTCAAGCTGTTCTATTATTGTTCTTTTGAGTGGTTGCTCATTTTATTCCTACTGATACAATATATGTGCAGTTTATTATAATGGTCACACTACATTTACAAAGTTGCCATAATCCAGTTAGCTACCATCAAGTGCATAAACCATATGTAAACTTCTTTTTATAAGGAGAAAAAAACCATGATTCAAGCATTATTGTTTTTTTTTCAAAACTGCATGTGCATAATATTAATACTACTTTTAATGAATGAAAATAATATTGTCATTTGTGTTATCCTCAAATCAAACTCATGGTATCATTCCCTAAAGGTAACTACTATATAACTAGCTACTCCATCAACTAATGTAGTGATTATGAAATATACACATTTTTGTTTTTTTATAAAATCCAGTGGCTGACCCTTCTTTTTAGGATATCTCCTATAATCCAAAGTTTAAAAAACATAGTATTCTGTGAAATGAAGGAAAGACCTTGCAATAGTATGGCTTACGCATTTATATTTGATCGGATTGTTTCTTCATAACTTCTAAGGATTTACAAAGTTACGAGCATCCTCTGAGTGAAACTAAGGCAGTACCCAAAGTTGATAGTCAAGGGGAAGTATGTGGTGCAGATTTCATTGTGGATGAAACGTCCAAAAAGGATATTTCAGAAATTTCAAGGGCGAGCAGTGGTGCAGATTGGTCTTCTCATTATTAGCGTGCAGTTGATATACATATTATCCATCAAAACGGTAGCTTGCTTTGATCTGCTCATACTATCCATTAAAATGGTACCTTGCTTTGATCCATCAAATAAATAAAAAAATCAATTTTCAAAGCTGATCATAAAAGTTAGAATCTATTACAATACATATTAAACATTTGAAAATCCACTTACCGAAATATTTCAATACTAACTAATTTAAATTTACACAGATTATTAAATAAAATTTCCTTTAAAAAAACTTAACTTCGTAATAAATAAAAATTATTTTTAAAATCTCATTAACCAATTCAATCTATAAATCCTCTCGATTCATGACCCATCGATTCCATTCCAACATCCTATCCATTTCCACTTCTCGAAAATAGTATCCATAATTTTTCCCAACCTTATTTCCATATTCTAATAAAAATTCACGCTATGAATTTATATTCCCAATTTTTACCAGCTGATATCGCTTCTCTTATTTATAAACCCTGTTTATAAATTTTATAACTCCTTTGAGTTTTACTCTTTTTATAAAGCTATTCTCACTTATAAAATTTATTAGCCCATTCCCTTATAAATTCTATATTTTTCAAACCTATTTTTAATATTGATTTCAATCTTTTTTTTAATATTTTCCAGGATATCATTTCAAAATCTCTTATATAACTATTTTTAAAATCTCTATTTAAAAAATCTACGAACAGTTACGTACAACCAAAAATCAAATATATTTTTTACTCAACCAATCTCTTTTAAATAGTCCAATTTTGATATAATTATTTTTATATTCAAAATCTTCTTCTTAATTCCTTAGAAATTCAAAATCATATTTACGAGCAGTGCTATTATAGCATCCAAAATTCAATCACAACCAAAATCTATAGCAGGTTTATTCTCACATATCATATATCAATATATGTGAACAATTAATATTTTTTTAGAAATCCAGTTGGATCCCTCCAACCTGTTTCCATGCATCCACAGATGTAAGACAGCATAAAATACCAATCCCGCTTCGAGGTGGAGTTTCGCTGCAATATAGGGTCATCTGCTATTATGCAGGGCGCATATGGTCTCATCCACTCCAATAGGCGGGAAATATATCCAACAACTAATATATACTACTATATATAACATAACATTCAATTTATAAAAGTATATCAATTCAACCAAGCATCTAATAATTTATTTTGATTATTATAATTTAACTCCAGTAATCTAAAAGAGTGAGATTTACTCACCTTGATTTTAATTGCAATCCATTCCAATTTTATTTCGTATCCTACTTCATTTCGAATCCAATGCTACTGATTTTGTGATTTTTGAACCTCGTATGAATTTTATATGGATTGATGAACTTGGAAAAAAACTAATCGATAATTTACATAAACTTATAATTGTCTTTAAATAAATTACCTTCCCTCCCAAAAGCTAATTCCAAAGCCTGTACTCACCCTATGACGGACATCATCAATGATTACCAACTAATCACCATGCTTAGCCAACTTAATCATAAGCAAACCATCCAGGCCGTTAATCTCCCATTCACCAAATCGTGGCCACCCAAACCCTTCTTCCCCAGACGATCACCCAGGTACGAACGAATCAGCCGCCATTTGACACAACAACCAAACTTAATATCGAGTAACTTGATCCAGACAGCGAAATACTACCAAAATCCTCCCCTGTATGCACGAGGTCCACTCAACCTCCCAACCTCATCAAGATTAATCGCTTAGGTCTCCTCCAATAGCCATGCCCAAAATAAACAGAAGTATCCTCAAAATCGACCACCGCCTCGTCTTTGACATAGCGCATGATCGCGTTCTCCTTTCCATGCGAGCAACCTTCCCCTTCACGTGCCTCGCCACCCACCTTCTCAACGCCGTCGACCTAAATTCCAACCCTAGAACATCCTCTTCCCATGGCTAAGAACTATCGTGCCTCCATATTTCCCATCGTGTAAATACTAGGGTCGGAAGTCACGCCTTTCCCTGCTCGCGTGCTTGACCACGCCACCATCCAAGTTGTGACCATTGCACGTGAGCTACTTCTCCAGGTTGATCTCGTTTTCGATTTTTGTTTGTATATATATTCCTTTGGGATCGATTTTGTTCAAACAGAATAAGAAAAGGGCAAAAATAATTTCACGATTTAAAAGGAAGAGGGAGGCAGCTTGTATCAGAGAGCAGGGTGGCTCGCGTACAATCTAGGGTGGCTGATGGGAACGTTTTAACGACTGATGTGAATGGAGATAACAATATATATATATATATTAAAAATTCCAAAATATCTAGATATTTTATTCAAACCGCTACAAGCCATGCCGCCTTGCGTTCCTAATTTTATATCCCTGTTCTGAATCCAATGGGACAAGTTTCGAGTCCTAATTCGCTCATATGGAGAAGATAGCTTTTTAAATCGGCTATTTAAATTAAATTAAATTATTTCTAGGCATTTTCAGATCGCATGACCAAATGATAAATTTTGAAATCCGATAATAATACATTATTATGGATCTAATGGAACTAGTTTCATCGAATTCCAAGACTATGCCCTGGATCGTTATTTTAAATCGTCGATTAAATCGACGATTTCTAAAATTTCGTAAATCCCTTGAATTTCATTTTTTCAAACTTACTATCTAATTTCTAATTCAAATAAAATTTATACCCACATTATAAATCGTTTTCGACTCATATCCAATACAAATTTCAATTATCCACCTTTCCATATTACGATAAATCACTATATTTTGAAATTAAATGCTATTTCCTGAGTTCAACCAACAACTCCATGTTCCAAATAAATTTACATTTCAAACTCAGCATTTTAAAACCATTTAAATATTCAAATTTAAACGTCAAAAAAATCTAGGTCGTTACACTTATTCCTAATTTATTAGAAATAAATGGAATCTTATGATACAAAGATCCAATTTTAGCAAAATCCATAATCTCATTGATTAGAATTAATTTTTCATTAAATTAATTGCAATATTTTCAGTGGTTCCAAAATAGGTTATTATTAGCAAATCTCATTTATAATTAAAAACAAATATTTCAACCACCGATATTCCCAATTATATATAAAATAACTTATCATCCATTTTTTTCATATTCTATTTAATTTAGTTCTTAACTTCTTTTATTTATCGAATGAAAGTGTCAGTCCACATGTGAAAAATACTTCTTTATAGATTTGATAAACAATTAATTTTGCTTGAAAAACCTTTATATTAGTTTTCTTAAATTTGGAAAAATAATATAGCAAGATCCCAAAATTTCCATTATAATCAATTATTATGGTTTAAATTTTACTTTATTCCTCCCTCCAAATATACCTCAACCCAAGGTTGTTACACCCCGTTTCAATAGCCAATTGCATGGTTCCAACATCAGCGTTGACTTCCAGTGAGACATCCTCTTTTGGTTGAGCACGGACTATACCTTGGTCTGGTATTAATTAGTTTTACATCGGTCTGAATTGGTTCGAGCCCTAGCTGGTTTAGTTTGTGTAAGTCTGGATTTCGATTACCCCTTCTTGCCTTATCTATTCCCCTGTGTCCATTTTTTATAGATTGCGAACAAAACTTCAGACTTGGTCTCTCTAGACCTGCATTGGTGCTGCTTGCTCCATGAGTCGAAAGAACGCTCCTTCATCTTCAAATACTAGCTAGGAATGGAGCTACCATCTTCCATCATCATTTGCAATCATTTCTAGACTCTTCTTAAATAACCATACTGGGATGCCTTCTAGAAGCAACGCATTCCAACTATATGTATTTTGCAAGCTCATAGATCCTGAAAAATAGTCCTATCTCTAGGGGGAAGGTAATGCTAAGCTAAGCTTCAATTCCTCACTCCATTTCCCCCATTTAAACGAATTGTCTAATGGTTTGAGTCATCCTATCCTTCGATTTGGGTGACTGTAAATGATATCTCGACCTTTTCATTTGGTGGAATGATTTCTTTCATCTTCCTTATGATCACTCAGTTAGGTTTCAAATATTACTCTTAGATCGATCCCAGCGTTCAATTTATCATCCGCTGACCACAATTTCAATAAAAGAATAAGAAGAGTCTGATGTAGTTGCCCTTAGTTTGACATCACCATTTTTGGTTTGATGCCGAACCGCTTCCCAGGCTTAGCTTCAAGATGACCTTATAACGATTAAAATTTTCGACCCTCGAAAATCAATAATAATACATCCTCATGCCGTAAATCCAAGTGTCAGAATGCCCGATTATTAGGGGAAAAAGAAAATAAAGATAGAATAAAATCTCATACGAATGGATTAACATATATTATTTCAATATATAGTCTCTAGAACGGAAAATTTTAAATATAATATCAAAGTTTGAACTGGATTTATCCTGGGCAGTTATAAACCCTCTATCCTTATAAATGTACAAACAAATGCAATTGATACAGCAGATAATAGAATATGTCCATACTAGATGAAGATCTCCAGCTCTCCTCTGGAGACTTCAAGCGTCTTCAACTAAACTTCAACCTACTCGGATATGACCTGGGTATTAAAAATACCTGGATCAGGCTTGATAAACCAGTGTGAGATACTCAATTTTTTTAATGTATAGATCATATTGATATAAAACAAAAAACCTTTGGAAAGAATGGTATCTCATAAGACCACACCCATACATAAATACAGACGAGTCTTTACCTTATAATAACCAAAATACTTTATACTTAAACCATTTGATATTATTTCTAATAACATTATTTTAAAATTCCTTTCCAAGTAAATATATTATAAACGTAGCCTAAATTGTTACGACTATTAATTCCAGCAATGGGTAGCTGAACTTTTGCAAAGCATTACAGATATTTTGGGACAATAATCAAAACCGTAAAGCTTGTATTTGGAACTGGATTTTCGATATGATAGGGAACTAGTGACCATTCAGACCCGAAAATCCATGTATAACAATAATAATGCACTTCAACGGCTTTACATGATCTCCATCAGCCTTCGAACTATACTGCTATGCTATCGCGGAACAGAGTATTACTTGGTGGCTTTACACGATCTTCGTCAGCCTTCATACTTGTCCATTTCAATATCTTAAGGCAACAAATTCCTTTCATTTCTCATAGCCGATAGTTGGAAATTTGTCCTACAGACCACATAATATCCCATATCATTCCTGGGATGTGAGGCTCATGAGGCTACGTTTCACAAAGCCATACTTTTTTTTACAAAGCCATGCTTTAATCATAACAAGTGCCACTTTGAATGTCACATTGTCATTCCTTCGATCATTATTGACTTTCACGAACATACATCCTCTAAGCTTATACATCTCAGAGGAGGGTGTTAAGCTAAGAGAAGTTGCCTTTCGCCACTAAACAGATGTATGTTTATAAAAGTTAATGTTTGTGATCTCAGAGATGCAATGTTAGGCATTCATCCATACAAGTTCGTTCTGGGACTAAACGAAACCTAAGGCACTCCCCCTGCTACATCCTGTAGGGAATTATCCCTAGGATTAGTAGCGATTAGTCCTTGTAATTGATTATTTTCATAACAAAGTACTACTGTCACCTTAAATATATGATATGGTAAATTTCTTTCCAAAGGACTAGTGATAAGTAGCCCTTCATCACAAAGATCCCTGTCTTCAAAAATCATCATCTTTATCATGTCTTCACTTTTGAACGTATGCTTTGGTTCGAAGTGGTTTTCGGATAGGAGTTACCCCAATTCCAACCCTAGTTCCTTCGAACTAATCATCGATTAAAAAGATGTTAAGTTCATATATGATTATCGATCATCACTCAATTTAGTTCACCTTTCTATTCATTCATAAATATCTCAGAGAGACATATTATTTTATATTATTCCATTTATCTTCTTACTAGCATATGAAATCATTATGCCTCATGATCAAATTCTATTTAAATCTAAAATAGTTCTAAATCATTTTGCCTTATATTTAGGAAAACAGTTCCAAATTATTTATTTAAATCTAAATCATAGATTTATTATATTCAAATCATAATATTTTATTGGGCCAAAACAATGTTATTTCAGACATAGTTTACTGTATACCCCAAACTAGTTTGGATTGAGTAAAATATTAGGCTAATCATATCCATATTAACGTTAGTATTCAACTTGTACTATTCTTGGAATAATGATGGAATCATCTTTTAAATTCACATGGATAGTATAAATCCCCTCCTCGGACCTTAATACAAAGTTTGACCAAAATATCCTTTATATTATTAAAAATCTGGTTCAATTAACTCTTTTGAAAATTCTTACTTTTGGAAAAACTTAAATGAGATCTTTTTTAGAGCATCCAGGCTTTCCCTACGATCTATTCCACCCCTCGTCTAAAAAGAGAAAATAGAGGCCAGGTAAGTTTAGGGTACTAGTTGCTCCATCCCTAACCTTAATTATACATCTCGTTTTAACTTTCTAGATCTCAGAGGCGGGACAGATTTACTAGTCGTTTCCACATACTCATTTTTAAATCTCTTAATCATATTTAAATTAATTAATTAATTATTTGAAAAGGTTTACAAAAAGATTTAGGAAAGAAAATTAAGCTAAAATCATTATTTGCAAAGTTATAAAAAAAAGTGCCGCATATAGTGTTTTAAGGTAACATTGAATTAAACATAAATTTTATTTCATAAAATTTCATTTTTATAAATTAATTTTCTTTTAAACCATTTAATAGATTATAAAATTTATTTCATATTTTAAGCATTTAAAAATATTCATTTTTAATCAATTTCACATTCGGGTTTTAAAATGCAAAACTGTAATTTTTCTGAAAACTTGTTTTGCACTTATTTAAAAATTTACAAGATGAAATCTTGATTTTCCTTCTTCGTTTAAAGCTATGGATACAATAGTCTAGAAAATTCTTATCTCTAAGAATTCCAAGCTATATTCCTTTCTTTATACTTATTTGAATTCTACGGCGTGAAATCGCGAACTACCGTTATGCGACGCGCCTAGTTTGACTTATTTTTCAATTTCTTTTCAAACTTCATTAACACACTTTTATATGTTTATAAAACATTTCTAAACCGTTAAACAAATAATTTTCATATTCCAAACTCATTTTTTATTTCATTCCATATTATAATATTATAATATTTGCCAATCTTTTTAGATATTTTAGAATCATTAAAAGGCTAAACAACTTCATACACATCTTTATATGATTTAATTCTCATTGAATTAACATTGGTTAATTACTAACCATTGCTCTTATCATTTATCAAATCAAGTAATCATCCATGTATTCAGGCAAGTAATCAACCAAGTAATCACACATTTAAACATCCAATATATTTTAAACTTTTAAATCATTATACTTGAAATAATTTAGAGATTAATTACTAAAGTGTGGATACTCACCATTAACCAAATCGTTTCACTTCCCACCAATATTCAATCAATCCAACACTTCATTTAAACTTTTGTCAACTTCAACTAATCATCATCTACTCCATTCTTCCTTCCCAAGCTCGAGAAAATCCTGTGGAGCTTCCGTAGTACTTCAAACTTCCTTCTATCTTCTTGGAATGAAACCGGTTGCACTTTTATCTAACATTTTCACTCAAAGTTTCCCGAACTCCTTTCTTTTTCCAAATGGGCTTAGCCTAGCCTTATTTGGGTAGTGGAGCTTGGCCTTAGTGATGACAGTGGTGGTCGTGTACTTAGAAGAGAACGAGGTGGAGTTTGGACTTACTTTTGAGGTGGAATACTATGTTTTTACTTTACTTCCTTTTTTTCTATTTTTACACCTTTGTTTTCCTAAGGAAAGAAGCCTTAAAATAGGTTAAAGGAAGAAGAAGAAAAATGAGAAAAGATTGAATGGAAGTGTGAAGAAATGAAAGCATAATGGTCCGTATTAATAGCCTTAGAATCCTTAACCCTTAAGTTTTGTCAAATGACACAAAGACTCTTCCTTAACCTAAGTGAACATGCTTTTTCAACACTTACCGTCATTTAATTACTTTATATCATCTTTACTTAATACTTAAGGCATGAACCTAGTTGGAAAAGTGGACTAAGATGGATATTTGGTTTGATTTGCTTTTGTTTTGATGTGATTTTATTTGACTTGTGTTGCATTTGGTTTCTTTAAGTATTTTCTTTACTTGTTTAAACACTTAGATTAATTAATCCTTAGTTGATATAAATGAGGTTTTTATTTCTTTGTTCATTGGTTTATATAATAACTATTTAAGTTGCAAAACGTTTACATAACTCGTATTGACAAAATGTTGATTTTCGACAAAACGTTTTTCGGTCATATTTTCTGTTTTTAATACAAGTATTTATTTATTTAAAAAAAACTTGAAAATAATTTTCTTATCATCTTTAAATAATTAAAACAATTTTATTTCAGTTATAAAACCATATTGTATAATATTGAAATCAATTGTAAAAATACGACGTCGATTTGTCAAAATGCAACGAAGTTTTTACACTTTTATAAAGCAAGTATATATGTTTATAAAACCATTATAAATCAAATTTATATTATTATCATATCATTATATAGCTATTAAAAAGGGTTTCTTACCATTTACAATAATTATTCGAATTTGTATCAAATATTATCAAAACCAGCTTTTGTCAATTTTACAATGAAAATCCAAAATCTTTTATTATTGTAAACAAATTCTAAAAATAAGTTCACCATTCATCGCATAAAACATGATTATTTAAGTTTGAAAATTCTATATTTGAATATTTAAAGTTAATTTAATATTCCATTTAAAAGTAATAAAATTATGGGTCGTTACAAAACTCTTGTTCATTTCCTCCCTCCACATTCCTTCTAGCTCTTGTACCTTCTTGATCAAATTCTTTATCAGAGTGTGACCCCCTCTTCATCTTCTGGATTCCCTAGACTGGGATCACCCCTGTGTTCAAGTGTCCCGGCCAATATATTATGCCTGCCACAAGCGTGTCATAAGTCAGTCCAACAATGCTTGAAATTGGGCAGTGAAACATTCATTTAGCTTGGACATAACTCTATCCAGGTTTCCATTGGTAATTATGACTGTTAGCACTGGAGTGCTTGCCGAATGATCATCCTGATTAGCAGTTGTTTGATTGGGTGCGCTAGTGTTCCCTTCATTCCCGCTAGTAGCACCAACTTTATTTTTTGATCTCAAAGACGTGTTGAGAATTACTTCTCAGTGAAAGCATCAAAAATGTTTGCATAAAAAATGGCCAAACACCTCCTACTATTTATTGTAGACTACGAATACGTAGTGTGTAACACAAATTTTATATTTTTATTGTCATTGATTTTCATAGAGTAGATAACATATAGGTTATGCATAAAGTATGTTGTAGTAAAATAAATAACACAAAAATTTATAGTGGTTCGGCCAGAATTTGCCTATAACTACTGTCCATTTGCATTAATTTTTCATATAGATAACTGATATAATGTTTAAGATATAAGATACTATTGTCCAAAGCTCAATAGAAAGTATGATATAGCTCAAGGAATTCATTTAGCTATTCCTATTTGGTTACTCTTGGCTGCCTATTTCTGTTCGATTATCTCTACTAGGTAGTTTTGGTTATGTAATTCCTGCTAGAATGCCCATGCTACGGTATTCTTGTTAAGCTATTCCGACTAGCTATTGCTGCTAAGCTGTTCCAACTAGGTATTTCTACTAGTTATTACTGCTAGGTTGCTCCTGCTAGCCGATCCTACTAGGCTGCTCTCTGCTAACTGATCCTGCTATGTTGTTCCTACCAGCTGATCCCGTTAGGCTGATTTTGTTTGGAGGATCCTGCTAGCTGATCCCACTAGCCTTTGACTTGTCTGCCATTACTGCTATGAGCTTGGCTCTCCGTAATTGTTTCATATTAATGTTATATGCTTTGGTACTTATAAGAGCGAATAAATGGTATGGTTAATCCGGTAAGTCGTGAAATTTCCATATATAACTCGTCCAAATGGAATATTCTTGAATATGCCAAATGTAGTTAATTATTTTATGCTATAAGAAGATTTCATTCCATATTTAGCTTGCTCGGTTTGGCTAAGAGCTCCGTTCAAGGGGTGTTGGTCTAGCTTGGATGGATGTGGATCAGTGGTTGTCTAAGTTCATTCATTTCTATTCGACTCAGCCGCTCTTGGTTCGGTGGGTCAGTTGTTTGCTTGGTTCGGCTCAGCACTTCCTTGTTCAAAATATAATACCGTTAGTTTGGCACTCATGAAGCACTGGTCAAGATGTCTTGGTTGGTATCACTGGATACCGACCAAGATATCCTTATCGGTACCCTTGGGACACTGACCAGAAATCCTTGTTCGGTACCCTAGGGTACTGAGCACAAGAGATGATGGTGGAATGGTCGCCTCACTTCCTTGTCTTCCACTCTTGCTCCCAATGGAATTCTATCTATCTTCGATTCTGTGGGTAGAAATGCTCACAACATTTGCCCTTGAGAGCCTAGCTTGTAGATGGGTACCAAATAGAGGAAGGGGCTAGCATTGCATTTGCTTTGGTCCCCTTTCAACCTTACATTTGAAACGGTTAGGCACTCAAATTCGCTACTGGATCATTCCACATGTTCCATAAAAAAATCATATGCTTTCCAAGACTCGAACCGGGTGGGTTGGTTGGAAGGCATAAGTATTTACCATTTTACTTTACATGCTTTTTTTTCCATAACTCCTTCATTTCAAGTCAGAATTGAATGAAACTTGAACCAATAGCTTCATATCATTGAGTAAGTGTTCAAATGCCTCTGAATGTCCCATTTACCTGAATTAGGTAGCGGCTCTTCAAGGTGGGGCCTAAGTTAGTTAGGTGGTGGAAGAATTTTCAAATGATCGTATCTTCCAATCCATAGCTCGAATTGAGATGTGATTTCGAAGTATGCATGTCCTAACCTTGGGAGCATTTTTCAAGAGCTTTGACTATATTTTCTGACTATGCCAAAATTTTCCCCTACGCTTTACCCTACCCTTGTGATTATATGATGGCAACCTTATCATGCATCTTCCAGCCATTTCTACGCTTCTTAACATCATTTCGTATTCACCATGCCGTGAGAAAAAATTCCCACAACAAGTTGTGTCCCCCAAAGGAGTTTGGGTCGGATCAACAATGGTATCGGAGCACAATAGCTTATGCGGTCTAAATTAGCCATGTTAGGTTAACTATTAAATTCATAGTCCAAAGGTTGTCCTTACAGAAAATTCCCAAATTTGAATTGGACGTTGGGCTAATTTTCAAAATTATTTAAAAATTAAAAATATAAGATTGAAAATTTAAAAGGTGAAATTTAAAGTAAGATATAAATATATTATAGAAGTTATAACATGTTAAATATTTTCGAAACGTTTGAAAATATATATTAATTTCGAAACTTTAAAATTATTAATAAAATTAATAAAATGAGTTAATTCATTAATAAAGATACACATGTGTTATATATTATGATATGTGTTATGTCACTTTAAAATATTTAAATAGCAAGTATACATGTATGTATATAATATGATTTTTTGAAATTAATATATATTTAATTAAATAAATTAGTTAAAGGTTAATTTATTAAATAAATTAAGTAAACGTTAAATAAATAAATAAATAAACTAAAGGTTAATTAATCAAATTAAAACACACATATATGAGATATATGAATTATACTATAAAGGTTATGGTATATAATAAATATTTAATATAAAGTAATATTAAAATGTTAACTAATTAAAATTAATAATATAAGATTTAATTAATATAATATTATGTATAAGACTGTTACGTAAGTAATATGAAATATAAAAGTTATATAATAATAGAACTTATACAATATGAATGTATAAATTAAAGGTGGAACATTAAGAAAGCCAAATATACTCAAGGTATAAATAAATACGTATTATGCATATATCGTGATTTCTAATGTGTCCTACACTTGAATCACGAGGGTATTTCATAAGAAATACATTATTCCATAAGTCTATATCACTCAATACAATATATTGAAGATTATGAATCTATAATATAATATAGCCATCTATCTTATATATTAATAATTTACTTGCATACTCCTTAGTTGTTAAGCAAACTCAAGCTAGGGATGTTATGTATATTGTTATTAATATATTGAATAGATGAGGTAAGATAATTATATGTATTTGTTGAGAAAACTTAAGGTACATATGCTATACTTACGCCATCATAATATGTCAGGTAAGAGTGAATAACTTCATTTCGATTTGCTCAAACTCAATGTCCAAGTGAAATTAGGACAAGGTACTAAGGGTTAGGAGTTATATATGATACAACCGATAAGGAGTTATCCATCGTCCGTGGATCTATGACTTGTTGGGTGAACTCAAGGTTAGAATTCCAAGACGAGCGAGTCCTAACACCCATTAGTAAAGTCAAAGGACTTCTATGCTTCGACTTAGGTTTCGATGAAACATAAAAGACTACTGAGAGCCTTATTAGAAAAATAAAATGATAACATTTAACCTTTCTAATATTGTAAAAACATATGCTATATAATGTTATAATAATCTAGATTGATAAATTTGTGCATTTAATATGATTGATAAAACGTTTATTGATTTAGATATAAAAACGGATCGAATTGAAGACCAACAAATAGAAATATAAAATATACATACTGATAAATGCTTATTGTATGTTTATGTAACAACCTGCATATTTATCAATTTTATATTTAAATATTTTATTTAAATATTTCATCGTTCGTCGGATTTTAGTCCGAAAACCTACTTTTTGCAAACAGTCAAATTGGGACTCGAAACCCCTTCCATTGAATTCAAAGCGTCGTTTGCAACCTTTTTGAGTATAAGCTTTGATATGTTTGGAGTAACTCAAATTTTGCTACTTTCACTTAGGGCTTTGGCTTGGGTTTCAGCCCATTAACCCCACTTATACTCTAGCTCAGCTCTCTCCTCTCCATTCACTCATTCTCACTTCTCAAACTCAAGCTCCAACTGAAAATGGTGGAAAGGAAAGGGAATTAGAAACTCCAAGCCCTAGTTCCTCTTGCTAGCTCAAATTCTTGTTCCAAAATCAAAGAGAAGCTATTGGTAAGCCTTCTCTTCATCTTCTCCAACTTTTCTCTCTTGAATTTTAGAAATTCCTAAACCTAATTTGGGAAATGTTTCTCTTTTAAGCTTAGATTCAAGATTCTTGTGTTGAGATTGAAGTGTGGTTGATCTTCCCTTGTCTTCAAGCTTCTTCTTCATTGTTTTTGTGAAAAGGTGACATTTTTATCTCACATCTTAGTCTATAACTATCTTCGATTGTTAGGTATGAATTCCTAACACTTATTCTTGTACAATTGCTTTTGGTTTGGATTGATTTGGTGAATATTCCAATTTTTGGTGTTTTGGGTTCAATTCTTTAAAAATCATAGCTTTGATGTCTTGATCATGTTTTTGGTGATGAACCGAAGAGCTTTTATGGTCGGGTAGTCGATTGGCGTAAACCCTTAGTGCCGTTGCTCGACCGATAGCAATTGGGAAGGGAATGACATTTATTAGATAGGCATGGGAGTGTTGGCAACAGGCACCGGTCGACCGAGCTCATGGTCCGGTCGACCGACCTGCTACCCGAGCACTTCCTGCCTCTGTTTTGGAAGTGCAGGTTACAAGCTCCGGCCAATCGAGCTCAAGGTCCGGTCGACCGACCTGCTACCCGTGCACTTCCACCTTTGGTTCAGTCAACCGACCCGGGGAGTCCGGTTGACCGACCTGCTCCTATTTGCCAATTATGCCTATATTGCCTATTTGTTTGAATTTCCAACTTTAATCGATTCGTGTTGTTTCTCTTTTGTTGTTATCATTTATTATCGACTTTGATGACATTTTCTTCGGGAATTTTCGAAAATATCCATTTTGATGGATTTGATATCGATTTCTTTGGATTTTATTCACGTCTTCGTATGTGAATTTTATGATTGATTGTTTCTACAATCACTTCTATGATTTGTCACTTTAAAAAATAAAGGTTTTCTATACTAGTAGTAAATATCAAAACCCTTTCATTAAAACGATTTCAACACCATTTTATTACAAAGCTCCTTTCTTAAACCGTTTTCCAATCTATTAGTATATACAAACCTTTACCTCACTCGTATGAGAAATCTAATTAAACGACTTAGTAAAACAAGTGGTATGAAACACTTGCATTTACTTCGTTGGTTAATTCTTGGACTTGTTTGATTGGACCTCTTGTGACAATTTTCTAGTGGAGATCTACAATTTGTTCGTAAATATTTAAGTTAAGCTAGTGGTTATGGGACATGAAGCTAAGCTCATATATTTACTAGCTTACTGTAATTGACACTTCTTGATGATCGATGATGATCATTTTATGGTTTAGACTAGCAATGTGCGATGTCTCTTTGCCTATGTGGAGGACTGTACTTCATTTTATCGAGCTTCATCTCATTTCTCGCATGGGTCGTACCTATTTAGGTGCGTCGATGTTTATTTACACATGGGTCGTACCTATTTAGGTGCGTCGATGTTTATTTACCCATGGGTCGTACCTATTTAGGTGCGTCGATGTTTATTTACACACGGGTCGTATCTATTTAGGTGCGTCGATGTTTGTTTACTTCGTGGAGAAATCGGCTCAATAAGTCGGGGCATGGGGTGTATCTTTCTAGGTGCATCGATGTTCGTCTATGCATGGGACGTATCTTTCTAGGTGCGTCGATGTTCGACTTTGCATGGGGTGTATCTTTCTAGGTGTATCGATGTTAGACATTACATGGGGCATATTTTTCTAGATACGTCGATGCTTATTTATGCATGAGGTGTATCTTTCTAGGTACGTCGATGCTTATTTATGCATGGGGTGTATCTTTCTAGGTGCATCGATGCTAGACATTACATGGGGCGTATCTATTTAGGTGCGTCGATGTTTGCCTTTGCATGGGTTGTACCTTTCTAGGTGCGACGATGTTTGACTGTGCATGGGGCGTATCAATTTAGGTGCGTCGATGTCCAGTTTATGGAATAGCGTTCCACTTGGGATTGGCCATCATTTTCTTGTGATTTCTGGATTTCTACTTGATGATTTCTGGAATTTATGTTTCACCAACTTTTGCGATTGGCATTGATATGTATGTCATTTTTTTGTGGCTTGGTGAATTAAATAAAGAATATGATATTCTTTTTGATGTTATGAGATTCTTGAGATATTGTATGACTTTTGTGGATTTTCTAATGTATACTTGTCGTAGTATGACATTTTTGGTTATCATACGTCTTTTTATCATATCTCTTATTATATCTCATTTTAACTGATAATTATAGCTAGACTGATCCGTTTATTATTTTCTTCTCAAATAATACTCGGGTCAGACTGAGATTCTACAGGTGCTTCTACTTGACTCCTTATTGGACCATCATCCGATCTTTTGGCTAACTACTCAAGTTTAGTAGTTTTTGTTGTATACTATTGAGATATAGACTCCTTGATGTATACGTATTCTTTTGTCTTACACTTGTATCTATTCTTTTTGATATTGTGGATCTTGTTTGACCACTACTCTGATGTACACTTTCATGTGTTATATTCATATCTATTTCCGCCTTTGTGATATGAATTATCTGTGACTGATTTGTGTTATGTTTATTTCTATATTTGTTTTCGAAGATTACATATAGCCACTGTGTAGTAGCTTTGAGTTTGTGTCGGTATGTCGGATTTCCTCTTGAAACGAAATGCATCTTAAACTATCCGGCATATCGGTACTCGCACAAAGCAATTATACAGATGGTCGCTCCTCAACAGCCTTATTCTCCGTGCTAGTTGACGACATTACCCCGTAGTGTCCTTGGCTAGCATGGGTATAGAGGTGGGGCGTCACAGTTTACGTCTCAACATCCATGCAAACGCTTGATTCTACAACTACTAAATATGCTCATTATTTGGCCCCTTACGTATTTATTTGGTCGAGACTGTGTATTGCATTCAATGAGTTTTGAACTAAAAAGCAATAAATGACAATGGATATTTGATCCATATATTATCGCATATAAGTGTTACATGGTAAACAACCAAAGTTTGTAATGTATGATACTTCGATGAAATTAGCTCATGTGAAGCAAACCAAATAAACCATATTGTGAGATCGAGTATTCAATTTGATTGATTATAATAAAGATCGTATTATGTTAAATGTAACACGCAGCCAAAACTATAATATGGATATAAGCACTCAATCACTGAAATACCAGTTTGATCAGTTTAGGTGCATCATATTTGATGTCCTTAAATGTTAACAGTATTCAAATGCATTTTTGTGAAGAGTTCGTTATGATATGATGGTATGGGATTTATTTTGAATGCTTTGACCATTTAGAAAGAAAAACGAGTGAACAAGAGTAGAAGTTATTTAAGGTATAGTTGGGACCAGAAGAGTGAATAGTCACTTTTACTTCATAAAGAAACATCGAAAACGAGAGTTGTAGTAATAATAATTGATGCTTAAAGACAAGCACCTTTGTCCAAGTGGTTAATTGATTCGGCTTTGGTGCAGGATGTCACAAGTTCGAAACTTGCTTTCGAACGTTTATTTGACATGGGATATGTTGTCCTAATGATTTGTTGTATATAAAGTACCAGTTCAAAAAAAATAATAATAATTGATGCTTAATATTGGAATGAGAAATATGATTTCTGTTTTGAAAGGTATTTTCATATAGAAAATTATTTTCTATGAGATTTGTTTCTTTCGGTTCACGATATTTGATTAAAGAACTCTTCGATGTAAACTAGCTGCAGTATATGAAATAAGTACTCTATTTTAAGTGAATGATGGATCTTCGATGCTATAATATTAAGGGCGGAAATAGTAGAAGCATACCAACAACACTTATTGATTGCATCAAATTACAAGAATTATTTTCGTAAAACATACTGAACATTATTTATGAAATAATGACTATTTTTGGCGTCAACTAAAAATAGACATAGTTGTATTTCTACGTGAATATTATGAATATTCGTTATGAATTAAAACTATAATGTTGTATTTTTTTCACAATAAAAGTGATGCATTGGAAAATACCGAAGTATCTAAAATTATTTTGGAATTATAGACTATGTTGTAGTTCTGAAAAATCTTTTTTATTATATGATTATGAATTATATGATACTTATTAATTATATCTCAAACAATTAAGGGTTATGCACCCTTTAGTAGGAGTATCATAAAAGTTACTGAACCCTTTGTATTAATACATATGGATTTATGTAATCATAATCTTATTAATACCAAAACAGTTCCACGTACTTTGTCATATTCACAGCTGAGTCATCGCAGACATGAACATATGTATTTGATATGCATGTATAAGACTATGATAAGTTCATAGAATATAAAATGAAAGTAAAAATATAACATGAAACGTGTATGATTCGGTTTGATTGAATATGTGAGTATATTGCACAACACCAAATAAGCCATTTCGCAACACTTTTTTGTTTTCAATTTGTAACGATTACCACGTTACAAATTCTTAACGTTTATTTCCATTAGAAACTGTTGCAACGGTTATTACCGTGAGCATATATGGTAATTTTGTAAATAGAGAAAACTAAGGTGGATAAAATTGTAATATTCTATTTTATCATTTCTAAGTCCAGTTTTAACGCTTCCTGTACGTTATCCCCCTTTCATTATTCCTCCCTCTTTCAATATAGAGTTATTACCTCCACATCATTCAAGCATCGCCTCCCCCTTGTTTTGTCAACGCCTCCGTCTCATCTTCTAAGTGCTTCCCTATTGTCTTGTAAGCGCCTGCCCCTCTGCCACCGTCTCGGGTTATCAACACCTCTGCCCCATTTTGTCGACGCCTTCACCTCGTCTTGTCAGTGCCTCCACCTCGTCTTTTTGCCGCCTCCACGTCGTTCTGGTATTCTTCGTTGTTTAATTATCTTAAATTGTAATGGTGTTTCCACTTTCTGTTTGAATTTAGATCAAAGCAGTTTTTTCTTCAGCATTTACTTGTAAACAAACTGGAATGGGAGATACGCTAGATCTGAAATTATATGTTCGATTTAGACCATTATGTGCTGTTGTGATATCATTAAAACCCTTCCTTCATTATTCCTCGATTACCATTTATCATTTTAGATCGGATCAACAATTCCTCTCGTATCCAACTTCATTTTTATTAGATCTTCCAATCCTCCATCGCACCTTTTTCCGACCTCACCTTCTACCAACAAGTGCTTCAAAATATCAGATTTTCTTATCGTGGGAGGTAAATATTTAGCATGAAAGCATCAAATTGAATGAGCAATCAGTATCGTAGAAGCTAAGCATTATGTAAATTTGTGAAATACATTAATTTACGATTTGAGAAATTAAAGAGTAGTGTTTCGCAAAGAGTATATTTGGATTTTCCAGGCAAAACTATTTGTGATTGGGTTGAAGGCAATTACTATTCGGTTTTCCATGGTTTCTTTTAGGGTTTTCGTTGATCTCATCTACTTTTTGGGTTGATATATTCTCTGTTTTTTGTTTTTAAGATGCTATGCAACTTACAAATTTTTTGTACTAAATAGACCTCATTTTATTTAATTTCATTCTTATGTTGATTATTTCAAATTTGGAATGAAATTTTACTTACTTCAAAAACTAGCCGCGGCTGTTGCTTCACCGTATAACCATAGCAGTTGTTGCTCAAATAAGCTCCTTGAAGAAGATGAGCCAAAACCCCTTTATCAATTCATCAATACCTAGTAATCGAATTACTAGTTGGTTATTAGTTTGGTTATATGGATCATATGGAGATAAAAGTGGTCAGCTCCACAACATCCATAATTGTCTATTTGCCCCATGCTTCTACCTTATAATCCTACCTTAATCTAGTAACTACTGACAATAAGAAGTGAAACCATTATTTGCATGATTCCTAAACTTATTTGCTTAATTAGTATTTTTTTGATAACACTATTTTTTTATAATTCTGCTTTACCAAATTAAAAGTTATGTTAAGATATAAACTAAGATTTTCAAATGACACTTCTAAGAATTTTGGACACTATGAGGAATTAGTTTTAATTATATGTACTATTTATCTTGGTTTTCTATTAGCACTTACAGTGCATTTAACTATTAACTATTAACTAAATTTACTACATTTACCTTACGCCAACAATTAGTTCCCATTGATCTAGATAACATTTTTCTTTCTCTTTTAATGTTGCAATGGAACCTTACTCTGTAACATCCTAGTATTTTCAACCGTTCGCATCCACACATGTCGGACTTGAATTGCTCAAAATATCAGATTGTTAATTTATATTTGGAAAAACTCATCATATAAAGTAAATAAATAATCACAGAATCACAGACACAGAGTAATATAACAATAAGCAGCGGAAATAAAAGAATAGTAGTTCATGAAGCTATTATATATAAAAGAGTTAAATAAGATACAACAGAAGTCTCAAATACAATAGTCAAATACAAGATCAGAATGCATCACTGGAATCAACTGAATAACTGCAAGTTGAATAGATAGATGGATCTCCAAGCGAAGCTCCAACTCTAAAGGAGAGTCTCAAAAGCTGTATCACTCAGTCTGACCCTAGCCTAAAGCAAAACACAAATCACTCAATTCAGGATTAACATTCTTATATCAATAAATCCAACTCAAGTGAAATAACAACTGAAATATAAGTAACTCAAAGGATGTTTGGGATAACCATCCTCTAAGGATCCATTAAACTATCTACTATTAGTAATATACGCTATTATTATAATGTCTATAGTAAAGTAAACTATTAAAATAGAATTAAGGCTTTACATTTTTCACCTTAACACATTTTATATATTCCCATAGTCTATACAGTACTCTAACTTCCCGTAAACTTGGCTTATCAGTGGGCACTCCATAGGTAATGGACAAAACAAACTCATAATGGTCTCGCTAAGGTAGATGACATAGCACAACTAGGCAATGTCAGGGTAAATATACCAATTACACTTCCGGGCTGGTGGTAATGCATAGCAGCAACTACCGCCCACCTCGAGCCACACTCCCAAATCAAAGGTGTGCACCAAATCAATCACAAAGTAATACAATGGCACACAAAGAAGTGTGTTCGATCGGAGGAGCTACCTCGCATGGCCCATCGATTGCTCCTGTTTTCGCCACCTTATGCCAACTCACGGGAATCGGGTCCACGTATACACCTCATATAGGATCATCACCACCATCCTACTTCATTCTGGAATCTCCACCGCATATATGGTTGTTAAAGTGGTTTTCGACATTGGCAAAGAGTATGACAATATCTGATCCCGGTCTCTTTAACAACCAAACGTTATTATAACACCGCAGTCATTTCAAAATAGTTTATACTTCAAAAACCAAAATATCATTTCCATTTCAACACCATATCAATACGATATCATTTCCATTTCAAAACCAAATCAATACGATATCATTTCCATTTCAAAACCAAATCAATATGATATCATTTCCATTTAAAATATATTCACTTCCAAAATCATAGAACCTTCAAAGTTATAACACTTTCGAAACCAAAACACTTAAAATTATAACACTTTGGAAATCATAATATTTTGAAATTATAGCACTTTGGAAATCGTAACACTTTGAAATCATAACATTTCCTTTAAACCGCTTAGATATTAATAATATATATATATATAGTAAAATGGTTTATAAAATAAAATAGTCTATTTTAAAACTAGTTATAAGTTAAAATAGCTTATATAAAAATAATTAACATATTAAAATAGTTTATATTAAATTATTTATATTAAAAATGATTTATATTAAAATAGTTTATAAAATAAAATATAAAATAGTTTTAAATATAATTTAAAAATACTTTATATAATAAAATAGTTTCCTCAAATTTCACAAATCGATTCAAATCAACTCGAATTCCAAAATTAAAATTTAATTCTGTTTGCACAAAAAATGGGCAAACACCTCCAAGTTGTATGATTTAGTTGATTTTAAGTTGTTCTTAGTGATTTGGGTGATTCATGCAAATATGTAAAAAGCAGGGACTAAATTGTAAAAGACACACAGATTTATAGTGGTTCGGCCAGAATGTGCCTACGTCCACTTTATATGTTATTCTCCTTCACTCTTCAGATTACAAGTACAAAGCTTTGATTACAAATATATGAAAGTTGTTTGAAAGTTCTATCCGTACTTGAGCTCTCAAACTTGTCTGCCATTGTTGTACCCCTACCCCTCTATTTATAGAGTGAGGCTGGGGGTATGGGTCTTGGATGTATATAGCTGCTGGTAGGTCTGGGCTGATGTAATCTGGCCTAGCAATGTTGGTTCGGTGATGCCTTGGTCCGAGGAAGGTAGGAGTGGCCTTCGGTCCTGTATTGGTTGGAGTGGCTTTGGTTCGGCGGTGCTTGGTCCGGCGATGGGTTGGTAGTGGGTGGAGCGTTGATTGGTTCGGCAGTAGGTGGAGAGTGTATTGGTTCGGCAGTAGGTGGAGAGTGTGTTGGTTCGGCAGGGACATGAGAAGTGGGTTGGTTCGGCAGACATGGGAAGTGGGTTGGTTCGGCAGGGACATGGAAAGTGGATTGGTTCGGCAGTAGGTGGAGAGTGGATTGTTTCGGCAGGGACATGGGAAGTGGGTTGGTTCGGCGGGACTTGGGAAGTGGGTTGGTTCGGCAGTAGGTGGAGAGTGGATTGGTTCGGCAGGGACATGGGAAGTCGGTTGGTTCGACGGGACTTGGTTCGGTGAAGGGTGGGAACGCATCCAACATTTGCCCCCCAAAGTGGGGCATATGTCAGCATATGTCGCGCTTTGTTTTAGCTTGGGGAATTCTTATTCGGTCCCGAGCGCCGAACCAGTTGGTCCGGTCGCTTCTATTTGCCTATAAGTATGGGCATAAAGCTTTCGTTATTCCCTACCAAGTGAGATAGCCGAATCAGATTTTCCTGCTGAATCAATCGTATTGCCGAATTAACTTGACTACCGAATCAGGTGATTGCCGAATGTCTTTTATGTTTTGAACTGCCGAATGTCTTTTATGTTTTGAACTGCCGAATGAATCGTGGAGTGTGAGTGCCGAATGAACCTTTGAGCCTTGAGCTACCGGATGGGCTTGAGAAGCACGAGTGCCGAATGGCTTTCGAGCCTTGAACTACCGAATGGGCTTGAGTGCCGAATGAACCTTATGCCTTTTATGTTTTAACTTTGCTTGTTTACTTCCCTCGTTCTAACGACGCACGTTTTGTGTTTGCAGATAAATGTCTCGCAAAGTAGAAACTCGATCAGATAAGAAGAAATCCACGGACAGAGAAGAGTCATCCATAGTGCCCACAGCTCAGTCAGGATCGGGACGTCATGGACCTCCCCCGAGATAACTAGTAGATGGGTACGGCCCTCAGGAGCTCCTGAACTCGCCACCTGACTGCTTTCCTAGCTCCCTTAAAGAGGAGCAGCTTGATGTTATATCTCGTTCTTTCGGGATTGACAGAGCACACATGGTGCTGCCAGGGAATGGAGTTATGCGGTATGACCCCCCTGAAGGAATTTCGCTTATAGTAGGTACCATTGCATGTGCGGGGCCATTCCGCCGATCAATGCTTGGATAGTCAGCTTCATTACCTATTTGAAGGTGGCCCCTTTCCAGCTTCAGCCCAATTCTTATGCTATCTTGGTGAGTTTATTCATCATTTTCCAGAGAAAATACGGGCGTCCCCCTTCCAATCGGGAGATTCGGTATTTGTACAACTTGAGGGGCTATAAGAAGGGGTCTCCATACATTAGCTTGGAATCGGCCGTGTCCTTCAAGCCGGTCCTGGACTTATATTCGAAGTTCAGCATGTTCAAGAAAGAATGGTTTTTCGTCAAGAATGACTCTGTTTCAATCCGTCGCTTCACCTCCAGCTGTAAGTTGAAGCTTATTTATAATTTCCATTCTGACTGCAATGCTTCTTCTTATGTGTTTTTATTTCTTGCTAGCGACAGGTGGCTTTGCGGTCGTGGAGAACGATCGCCTGGTTCAGATGGCTGCGGAGATAGAAGCCATTTCGGGAAGCGAGAGGTCAGCTTCTTACCTGATCAGGAATGCTGCAGCACAACTTGATTCTACCATGTTAGCCTGTGGTCAAGCAGAGAGACACAGCTGAAGAGAGGGCTGTCAAAGCTAAAGGAGGGGCCACGACGAAGAGCAGCAAGAGGAAACCCTTCTCGATACCTCCAGTCGTCGAGGGAAAGAAGCTCAAGAAATCTGATGGACCCTCCCCTAGCACATGTCCAGATGTTCTGGAGGAGGAAAATGTGGAAGAGGAAAGAGGCGAGGAGGAGAGCGGAGGTGATGGAGAAGGTGATGGTGGTGATGGTGGCGAAGGACAGAGCGGAGATGGCGCCGGGAGTTTGCCTTCTGGGCAAGCAGGGGAGATCCAAGAGTGGACAGATGATGCTTTCCGCCAGGCTTTTGAGGGGTTGGAGGAAAGATCGGCCTTGGTGGAGAAGCCAAAGAAAACTGATAAGGCCGGGACTGGTGCCGATTCATCTTCCAGGAGCATTTCAGCTAGGGCAACTCCAGCGATTCAAGGTGAATTTTTGACTCCTCTTTTAACTTCACATGTTTCTTGGATTATAGTCCCATGCATGCTTGTAACAGTTGGGTTTTATTCCAGAAACGGGTAAGGTGGCCAAGACATCAGACATTCGGCAACGTCTCGAACAATTCAAACTCCTCAAAGCTTCCGCTAAACCAAAGCCTCCGACCAACCGTTCCGGGGACGTAGTCGGCTACCGTCCTCTTCTCGGAGTTATTGAAGAGGATATTCAAAAGAAAAAGAGGAGTCGCTCCTTATTCGAACTTTCACCTGGTCCTCAGCCCCCAACCCAGCCTATTTATGATATCACGGGGGAGGATACTGAGTTCAACCCTATCCGCATCCGTCTGAGAATCCTACTGTTACTCAGATTGATCATCCCGGCTTGGCTCGTAATCCATTTGCGGGTCATTCAGATCTGGATCCGGGTTCTCATGATATTTCCTTTGATGAGGTTACTGGTGAGCACCTTCTTCCTCGCAATCCTATGGTAAGGGTGCTTGATGAGGCCAAGTCGCTGGACCTTGATTTGCTTACTACTCGGATTGTAACTATGGGGGATGAAGCCAAGGCAAATATCGACCGGATTGCTGAGGAGACTAGGAAGTTGATGGGGCATCATGCTCGACTGGTCAAGGTCGGGGAGGAAATTGGGAGTGCCAACATAAGGTTGCAGTTAGTGGTTTCCGACCAGGCCAAGCAACTCGCCGATCAGGCCATCCGGATCTCTCAGCACGAGGCTACCTCCAGACGGCTGAAGAAAACCATGAAGAGGCTAGCAGAGCCGAGCTGCGGAAAATAGAGGCCATCTGCAAGGAACGGATCGATATGACCATTGTAACGGTGGATGAGGTTCGGAAAGCGGATCTCGAGCGGGTAGAGGAGTTATCTGGAAAGCTTGAACCTGGGGAGCTTGCTCAAGCCAAGATGAAGGAGGAGATGGAGGCGATGAGGAAATCCTTTCAAGCTGACCGCTCGCGATACCGATCGGAGAGGGATGCTGCCGTTGCAAAGATGTTGGCTTCTGAGGTCCGAATGAGGGAGTTTGAGGAGAACGAGGGGATGATGGATGAGATGCTCTAGGATATGTATTTCCATACTTGGAAGCAGGGCAACTTATCCTGGATGGATGATTATCCCCGGATCATGGCCAGGATTTATCTCCTGGCTCTGGAGGAGGCCAAGGCTGATGCGGATAAGGAGGGTGGCATGACCTTCAGAATGGATGCGGTTACGGCCCAATTCACTAAAGAGGAGAAAGTGGCGGTGAAGGAGGGCATGCGACTTCTCGCTGCTGAGGAGGTAGGTGTGCAGTTGGGGGATGATGATCAAGGAACATATGCTGGTAAGTCTTCTCTTTTAGCATTTTCATAGCTTGGTTGCTTATTGTTTATTCAATGAATTCTTCTCCTGAATTGGACAGGCGGGACCTCTGAAGCGCCAACTACCTCTGGTCAGCATGCTGGAAGCTTTGATCCGGCGGTTAAGTAGACCTTGGAGGGCCAACAGGATAGAGGCGAAGCCCCGATGTAGTCGGCTCCTTGGCTTGATCTGGGCATTTTTCAGTTTACTTGACAACGCTGTCTATGTTAGTCTTAAAACATTAATGTAACCTTCAGGCTGTAATTATGTAAGAACAACTATATTTTTGGCCTGTAACTTTATAACATAAGCTGATTTTGTCATGTTTGAATGCTGTCGTTATTTTGATGTGTTGCATAAAATATAGCTGTGCATGTGTTAGTGATTCAATTGTGTTTGACGCTAATTTCTTGCTTAAAATATAATTTCATGTCTTGCAATGTTAGTGTGATGTGCGAATAAATTATAGTTACATATTTATGTACAAGAGAAGAAAGTACCGCCCTTCAAGTTTTAGCTGTGGACGGTAGCTTTGAATGCCTTGTGTAATCGAATATGGAATGCAGCTGAGTGACCTGCCATCCAGCTGTGAGTTCTTATTCCCATTAGCGAGTGTCTCCTATTTTGTGTTCTGTACTTTAGTGATCGTTATAGAGGATAGGAGGAAAGTTTTTATAAATAAAATGGAAATATAAGAAATATTAAAACTTCCAATCACGGAAGGCCTTCGACGCACTTAAGTTCGTGGCAAACGGGCTTTGTAGTCACTTTCCTTAGCTGTGGGTCTTGGAGACATTTGTCACCCATTTTACGCCTCCGCGGGGAGTTTTCTTTTTTACCACAGCCGTACTTAAGACACATCGGAGCCGAGATCGCGCACGGTAATACTCGGGCCATTATGGCCCGTAATCGTGGGTATTATTCGATTTACCGTGGCCGGCTAGCGCGGGTACCGATCGTCAACCGTGAACAGCCCCTGGCTGGCCACACCTTATGTTGGGGCTTATAATCGGTTCACGGTTGCCGGCGAGCCGAGCGCCGTAATGAGCTGCCTAGGCTATGGTTGGCCTTCTCGGCGGCTTATAATCGGCTCATTACAGTTGGCATTAAGGGCCGTCATGAGCAATGAGTTAACTCGCAGCAGAGGGATGTTGGAGCAAAAGTGTCTCATTGGCGAGGGCATAGATTCGTATAATACTTGTTAGGTTTTGTCCAGGTGAAGTTGCGCCGTGAAGTGTCTAGAATGGAAATTCCATTACACAGGATTTTGTTCAACAGAAAAGGATAAAACTTAACAAGCAGCCAAGATATAAAGGAACAAGTTAAAAAAGAGACAAGTTTTTAAAGTGGTTCGGTACAAAAATGTCTACGTCCACTGGTTCTCTTTGTTAATTCACTTTATACGGGCAGTACAAGTTAAGAAAAGTATCGACGAAGGTGTTGGATGTTCCATGCCCTCTGGAACACCTCTTCGTCCACGTTGACAAATTATAAGCTCCGTTGTGGAGATCTTTATGAATTACAATGGTCCGTCCCAGGTTGGATCTAGAGCTCCGGGGCGCGGGAAGATTCGCTTGAGGACAAGATCTCCTTCTTGTAAGCTGCGATGCTTGACTTTGGAGTTGTATTGTGCTGCCACTTTTTGCTTGTGAGCTGCTGCTTTGAGTGCTGCATCATTTCTTCTTTCTTCGATTAGATACAAAGACATGTGGAGGAGCTCTTCGTGCTCTTCTGGGTTGTAGTGGATCCTACGGTGGGATGACACTATAGTTTCGACTGGGAGCATGGCCTCCGATCCGTATGCCAAAGAGAAAGGAGTATGCCCTGTTGATGTTCTGAAAGACGTGCGGTGGGCCCAAAGTGCCGTAGGAAGTTCATCCACCCAAACGCCTTTTGACTTTTCAAGCTTCTTCTTGATTAGAGTTTTAAGAATTTTGTTGACATCTTCGACTTGTCCATTTGCCTGGGGATAAGCCACAGATGAGAAGCTTTTGTGGATTCCGTGCTCTTGGCACCAGTCGGCGAACTCCTCGCTGTTAAACTGAAGTCCATTGTCCGATATGATTTTGAGTGGAAACCCGTACCTGCACAGAACATTTTTGATCAAGAAGTTAATAACTTTTGCCGAAGATATTTTATTTAGAGGTTCCGCTTCCGCCCATTTGGTGAAATAGTCGACTGCCACTATAGCATATTTGGCTCCGCCTCGGCCCATCGGCAGTTCGCTAATCAAGTCAATTCCCCATACTGCAAAGAGCCAAGGGCTGGTCATTTGAGTAATCTCATTTGTTGGTAGTCGAGGAATCTTAGCAAATTTCTGACATCTGTCACATCTTTTGACAAAGTCTAAGGCGTCTTTGTTTAAAGTGGGCCAGTAATATCCATATCGGAGTGTCTTCTTTGCCAGAGTCTGCCCACCAGTGTGATCTCCGCAGCTCCCTTGATGGATGTTGGATAAGATTTTCTTGGCTTCCCTTCCAGCAACACACCTTAATAAGGGGTTAGAGAAGCCGCGTCGATAGAGGATGCCTTCTTGTATTGTGTAGTGGGAAGCTCTCCTCAGGATTTTCCTGACTTCATTACGCTCGTTGGGTAGCGTGCCATCTTGTAAGTATTTTCGGATAGGAGTCGTCCAATTTTCTTCTTCGACTGCAACTATCAGATCCTCTTGTTCGAAACTTGGGGCTAGTTGTTTTGAGATGGCTACTGTTCCGGAAATGGTGCTGTTCTTCATGCTAGCTTGCTTTGCCAGTTCGTCAGCCTCTCGGTTCTCCTCTCGAGGAATGTGTTTGATTAAATAGTGGTCCAACTGATCGAGTAGTAGCTTGGTTTTCTTTAGATATGTTGTGAGTCGTTCTTCTCGAGTCTGAAACTCTCCTAGTACTTGGTTTACGAAAAGTTGAGAATCACAATGAAGACATAAAGAATTGACTCCAATTTCTAAGGCAAGTTCTAATCCTGCTATTACTGCTTCATATTCTGCATCGTTGTTGGTGGCAGCGAATTCCAACCTTAGGGCATAGTGCAGCTTCCTCCCCTTGGGGGTGATTATCACAATACCTGCCCCCGAGCCTTGTTCGTTTGATGCTCCATCTACAAAGAGATTCCACTTGATATCTTCTGCTATTTCGGATTGCTCCTTACCTTAGTTGGTAGTGAATTCGGCAATGAAATCGGCCATGGCTTGTCCCTTGATGGCGGTGCGAGGATGGTAGGTGATATCATATTGACTCAGTTCAATGCACCATTTAAGTAGTAGCCCAGAAGTGTCGGGGCGATGAAGTACCTGCCTTAGCGGTTGAACAGTTAAAACTCTGATGGAATGAGATTGGAAATAGTGTCGCGGTTTCCGTGACGTGATTAGAAAACAGTATGTCAGCTTCTCAAGTTTAGGCTATCTGGCTTCTGCCCCCGTAAATCTCTTGCTTACAAAGTATACGGGCCGCTGCGCGCGGTTGTCTTTTCTCACCAAAGCGGCGCTTAGAGCATGGGACGATACAGCAAGGTATACGTATAGTTCTTCGCCTTCATTTGGAGTTGAGAGTACTGGTGGTCTCTGGAGGTGTTCGATTAGGTTAAGGAAGGCTGTTGAGCATGCGTCAGTCCATTCGAACTTTCCTTTGTCTTTCTTTAGGGCTTCGAAGAAAGGGATGCATTTGTCGGTTGCTTTAGAGATGAATCTGCTTAGGGCGGCCACCTTCCCATTTAGGCTTTGCATCTCTCTTCGAGTGGATGGTATCTTGATATCTTGCAAAGCCCGGACTTGTTCGGGGTTCGCTTCAATCCCCCTGGCATGGACGATGAATCCCAAGAACTTTCCCGACGATACTCCGAAGGAGCACTTTAGAGGATTCAACTTCATTCCATATTGGCGAAGTAATTGAAACATCTCGTCCAGGTGGCTTGCATGATCGTTTGCTTTCCTCGATTTTACCAGCATGTCGTGCACATAAACTTCCATAGTTCGTCCTATTAGTTCCGCAAACATCTTGTTGACGAGGCGCTGATAAGTAGCTCTGGCGTTTTTAAGTCCAAAAGGCATTACTCTGTAGTAGTACAATCCCCGGTCAGTGATGAAACTAGTGTGGTCTTGATCGGGGGCGTGCATACGGATCTGGTTATATCCTGAGTATGCGTCCACAAAAGATAAGAGTTCGTTCCCGGCTGTGCTGTCCACGAGTTGATCGATTCGGGGGAGTGGGAAGCAATCCTTCGGGCAAGCGTCATTTAAGTTGGAGAAGTCAGTGCATGTTCGCCACTTCCCATTAGCTTTCTTTACCAGTACCGGGTTGGCGATCCATTCTGGATAGATGGCTTCTCGTATGAAGTTATTGGCAAGTAGGTTCTTTACTTCTTCCTCGAGGGCTGCTGATCGTTCTGCCCCCATACTTCTCTTTTTCTGCTTTACTGGCACCTTGGTGGAATCGATGTTCAGTACATGGCATGCTATGTCTGGGGAGATTCCAGTCATGTCAGCGTGCGTCCATGCAAATACATCCAAATTGTGGCGAAGAAAATCGACGAGTTGATCCTTCAACTCTGCTCTTAACTGAGACCCGACCCTCAGCAGTCTACTCGGGTCGTGTTTGCCTACAGATACAAATTTCATAGCCTCTGCAGGCTCGGCGGTGGCCTCCTACTCTTTGTCCCTGGGGTCTAATTCATTGAAAGGATCATTGGTATATCGAAGAGGAAGGGCTTTCTTTAGTTGCTATGCTTTCAACTTTTTCTTGCAAAGAGTAGTCTCTACATCCTTCCCCTTATCCTTCCTACGGTTATTGCGAAGTTCATTTACATAGCAATCTCGAGCGGCGTCTTGATTTCCTTCTACTTCCCCTATCCCATTATCTGTTGGAAATTTCATTTTCAGGCACCAAGGGGCCAGGACAATCTGGAAGTCAGACAAGGCCGGTGTTCCTAAAAAGGCGTTGTAGGCCGAGTGGTTATCTATTAGCACAAATGTTTATTTCCGCACAACGGAGCGGGGATGACTTCCTATTTCAACAAAGAGGTCCAATTGCCCGAGGGGCATCTTCGCATCTCCAGTGAAACCGTGTAGTGGTTTGTTGCAGGGAGACACATCCTTCATTGACAGCTTCATTTTGTCAAAAGCATGCTTGAATAGAATGTTTACGGAGCTTCCAGTATCTACCAGAATTCGAAAAACTTCGGTTGGGCCGAACCAGGCAGAGATAATCATAGGATCCATGTGAGGGTACTGCCTTCCTTCTAGGTCTCGCCTACTGAATGTGATGTCATTATCCTCTTTCCGCTTCGGGCGGCGTTCTTCCATGACGGAATTGATGCAGTCTTCATTGTTTCTAAGTGACTTTCCATATCTTTCCATTTCTGTCCAGTTTCTGTCGGCGATGTGTGGTCCTCCCGATATTGTATGGACCACTATCTTCTCTTGACTGGAACCGCTGGTGTTGTGATTTCTTCTGCCTGTCTCTGGGTGGTGTTGCCCTGGGTTCTCCTTGGTAGGAGCTGGAGTCCTGTCCTGACCCTTTACATAGTGTTCCAATCTCTTCCTTCTGATGTGTTCTTCAATCAGGTCCCGGAGATGACGGCATTCATTGGTATCATGCACATGGGATTCGTGGAAACGGCAGAACTTTCCAGACTTGATTGCGTGATCTGATTCCTTCTTGTATGGGGGCGTTTGTATTTAAGCTCATCTTGGGTGGCCAGGAAGATGTTTTCGACTGTTTCATTCAAGGGAGTGTAAGCGTCAAATCTTGGTCCTGGCCGATATAGGCATTTTTCTCCCTTCCTGCCCCCAGCATTGTCTCGAGAGTCATTTCTTCCGACGCTCGTTGCTGCAGCGGGTGCGTTGCCATGAGCTGCCTTGGCTTGTTGCCTTGTCTGCCTTTCGGTGGCAGCGTCTTCAAATCTCATGTACTTTCCGGCTTCATGGAAGAAATCGGGTAAGATAGCTGGTTTTTCTTTCGTTAATGTTCTAGCAAACTTGGTATCCGGATGTATGCCACTACAAAGAGCCATTATGATAAGTTTCTCATCGGCATCTTGGACTGCTGCCGCTACGGTGTTGAATCGGGTTAGATATTGTTGCACTGTCTCTCCGGGTTTCTGTTTGATGTTAGATAGGGAATAAGTGTCCTTGGGTTGTTCCACATGAATGCGGAATTGGCTGATGAACTTTTCTTTCAACATTTTCCATGAGCTGATGGATCCTTGGGGTAGATGGCAGAACCAGGAGGTAGCTAGATCTGCCAAGAATAGTGGGAAGCATTTACACAACACTCCCTCTGTTGCTCCGCTCATGAGCATATGTTGTGTGTATCTCTGCAAGTGTACAACGGGGTCAGAGGTTCCCTTGTAAGGTTCCATTGTTGGCATTTTCCATTCCCGGGGGGTGATAGCAGTTTTGATATTGCGGGTGAAGGGGCTGGTCACCCTAGCGCCTATCCCCCGATCCCTTTGGTCTCGTTGGACACACTCTCTGAACAATCGCGCCATCCTTTCATCAGAACTTGGAACGGACAGAAATGAGTTTGGTTCTTCTCTGCGGGATTGATTCCGTTCAGATGATCTGTAGGGATGGTATCGTCTATTACTCCTAACATTTTCCGGTGGCTGTCTTCGGTCTTCTGGAAGCATGCTGGGGTCAGCCACAGTTGGCCCTTGCCTCGATCTCCCCCTGCTGGGCTCTGTTCTAAGCATTCCCTTGGGTCCAACTTCAGGCTAGACTCCAGCTCGGCGCCGTCCATTGGTGTTCCCATGGTTAGGTAGCATGACAGGCTCAGTCATATCCGATCCCTGCCTGGTACCTCCTTTGTGGGGTTCGGTTCCAAGTGTCTCCTCGGGTCGGAATTCGGGCTGAGTCTGGGCTCGACTCCTACCATTGCTGTTTCTGTTGTTAGCCTCTTCGAAAAAGAAAGATCTTTGTCACCTCCCAGATCCTCCAGACTGGGACTCACCCCATGATTCGGTGTTGCGGTTGGATTCTTCAGCATCCCTTAAGCGTGACATGAGTTGGTCCACCAAGACTTCTTGTTGAGATGCGAAGCGGTTAGTTACTTCAGCCACAACCCTGTCCAGATCTGCCCTAGTAATTGGTTGTTCCGTAGCAGGGGCTATCGGATTTGCCTGATTTCCATTTGTTGTTGAAACATGACGATTCTCTTGATCTCTGATTGCTGGATCTGGGATACTGCTAGTTGCGGTGTTCTTTCCTTTGCTAGCATCTTTCCTCTGCCTGGGAGGCATGTTTTCCAAGTAATGAACGATGCTGTTGGGAAGAGGGTTGAGTGGGAGAAGCTGAAGCTTCTAGCTCGAGCTCTCAATGAAAGCACCAAAAATGTTTGCACAAAAAATGGGCAAACACCTCCAAGTCGTATGATTTAGTTGATTTTAAATTGTTCTTAGTGATTTGGGTGATTCATGCAAATATGTAAAAAGCAGGGACTAAATCGTAAAAGACACACAGATTTATAGTGGTTCGGCCAGAATGTGCCTACGTCCACTTTATATGTTATTCTCCTTCACTCTTTAGATTACAAGTACAAAGCTTTGATTACAAATATATGAAAGTTGTTTGAAAGTTCTATCCGTACTTGAGCTCTCAAACTTGTCTGCAATTGTTGTACCCCTACCCCTCTATTTATAGAGTGGGGCTGGGGGTAGGGGTCTTGGATGTATATAGCTGCTGGTGGGCCTGGGCTGATGTAATCCGGCCTGGCAATGTTGGTTCGGTGATGCCTTGGTCCGGGGAAGGTAGGAGTGGCCTTCGGTCCGGTATTGGTTGGAGTGGCTTTGGTTCGGCGGTGCTTGGTCCGGCGATGGGTTGGTAGTGGGTGGAGCGTTGATTGGTTTGGTAGTAGGTGGAGAGTGTATTGGTTCGGCAGGGACATGGGAAGTGGGTTGGTTCGGTAGGGACATGGGAAGTGGGTTGGTTCGGCAGTAGGTGGAGAGTGGATTGGTTCGGCAGGGACATGGGAAGTGGGTTGGTTCGGCGGGACTTGGGAAGTGGGTTGGTTCGGCAGTAGGTAGAGAGTGGATTGGTTCGGTAGGGACATGGGAAGTGGGTTGGTTCGGCGGGACTTGGTCCGGTGAAGGGTGGGAACGCACCCAACAAATTCAATCTCAATTCATCAATTTAAATTCAATTCAGTTTTTAAATAAACCATTTCAAATTATATCAATTTCAAATACAGATTTGAACCATAAAATAAACCATTTGAATTTTAATATATTTCAAACCTTTAAATATTCAAACATTTCAAAACTAGATTTGATAATTTCATATATATATATATCATATTCACTTTACTATAATTTATTTTGAAATATTTACTTAATCAGTCAAGTAACATTTAAATAAACTTCAAATTTAAATAAAACTAATATACCATTTCAATTTATGTAAATTTGAAATATTCATTTAAATCACTTTAATTCAGAATTAAATTATAAAATTATATCTTTAAGATCCCAAATCTAATAAATTTCAAATCAAGCTTATGTGAGTATAATTCTTAAATAAATTCAATTTCAACCCAATTTCTATTTCTCTTTCCTAAATTTTATTAAGATTATTATAAACTTTATATTTGAAAATATAAATTTTAAATAAATGCTTAAACATATTATATAATTAAATCAACTTTATTAAATCAACTTTTATAAATCAAATCTTATTATTAAATTTACTTTATAAATGTTTTAAAATAGTAAAGTTGTAAGTAAAATCTTAAAATTTATAATTCCAAAACTAACTTATAATTTTAAAATTTCAAAACATATAGTTTTGAAATCAAAATTTAAAACCTTTATAAAAATAACATTTATATATGTATATATCTTAAAATCAATATTTATTAAAACCAAAATATTCATTTCCAAACCTTGGAAATCATTTTAATATATATATATATATATTGACCAACGATATCCGTATATAATTTTCTATCCTATGATCAAGTGATAGGGATATTTATCGTTTCAATCTGCAATTTAAATATATACGGGTATATATCAATTCTACCCGCAATCCCAAATTCAATTCAATGAAAATCGCTTGGGTCTATCATTTCAATCCATAATGATTTTCTCCTATTCTACAGATCGTTCGGGTATGTATCATTTCAACCCATAGGGAATTCTATAATAACAGTGAACTTGCAGAGTGGTAACAAATATTAGAATAATATAAAAGACATATATCATCAATATAAATAACAAATAACGGTGTCAGATGTCATAGGTGAACAGATACAGATAATAGCATATATAAAGCAATGTAAATAACTAATGGCAGCATATTCCAATTGTCGTTCCAATTGAAATCAAATTTAATAAATATGAGAACGTTAATCGTGAGTGATTGCTCACCTTTCGAGGCTAGAGATGAATCAGAATGAGATGAGTTACGAATCCAAGCACGAATTCCAAAGCAAAGCAAAATTGGCACGAATTCAACGAATAGGGCTGATAACAAAAATCGATGAGAACAGATCAAAATTAGTTTAACATTAACTAAAACAAAATAAATATTGTATCCATATATATCTCTAAAAATTAATATAAATTTTTAACTCATATTTAACATAATATATATATATATAACTTAAGCGGTAATTGACAAATTTAAAATCTATATATTACACAATATATAACTCTTTAAGATTTTCACTGAATAACATAACTCAACAAACATAAAATAAGTACTGTATTTATATACTGATAACATATGCATACCAAAATAAACAAACTACAACTAATGCAAACTAACATATAATAAATTATAACGCATATCTTATAGCACATAACTTAATATATATATATATATATATATATATGTAGCATATAATAACTAAACTTATATAAACTTAATATATGCATTAATATATAAAACTGCCACCATTATATAGGACCAGCGAAACAAAATATGTATATACAAACAAACAAACAAATATATATACCTTTAACATCCAGTCAACATGATACGTATATGACTTATACGAAAACAACGAACATATAATACTTTACTGTCCCTACATATATCGGCTTTAGATAAACTTGACTGTAAGAAACTTTAAACAACGAACATATATAAGTAATAAGTTATATATGAATTCACATATAACAACATCACACACACACACACACATACACACACACACACACATATATATAAATCAAATATGAATCTATACATTAAAACTTAACGATTTTTATATAACCGACATAGATATAAACTTATTATAAAACTGCCTACACTATGTATACACATACCAATAGATAAAATACATATTATATAGCTTATGTTATAAATATATATATTTACACGGTACAAACATATAACACTATAATCATAATATATCATGTAACTTTGTTTACAAATTTATACAAATACAATAGAAAGTGAGTCAGCAGCAAGTGAGTGCACGCGCATAAATATATGCAGACATACATTTCAGCATATGTAGTACCATACTTGTTTAAACACAACTGTATATATCATACTTAAACGAAATCAGTATATATTCCTGTAAATATATAAAGAGTATCACACACACATATATATATACACACTATTCCTTCTAGACTAATATGTATGTGTGTGTGTGTATATATATATATATATTACCTACATATCAAATAAAAAATGCATACAATAAGATAAGAAAATACCAATATAAGTTTATACAGTAAAAGCAAGCAACCGAAGACTACAAAAGTATAAGCCAAATATATAATTTATATAACATAAACAACTTATTTATATATAGAAGAAAGACTGCAACAACTTATAAATTATAAAGTAAACTATAAGACAGACTATATACATATACATATTAAAACCAATATTTCATAAAACAAAGATATTTTCTTACAAATATATGCACTGCTCGGCTTGGTGGCATGAAGGAGAAGCACGAGGCGAAGGCAGTGACGAGGCAAAGTCTGGGAACAATGGTGAAGTGGCAGAGGTTGCTCGGCCGTGGTAGTCTGGAGATGAAGTGGGAGGAAAAGAGAAAAGAGGGGGAGAGAGGAAGTGGAGTGAGTTTGGGCGCGGGGCACATAGAGGGAGAGAAAGATGGCAGAGAAGAGAAGAATAAGAACAATTTATTTCCAATCAAAAATTCGAGTTATATTATTTCGTTTTTTTAAAAGCAACGCACGAAACATGAAGAGATAGAAATTTGAGTACCGATGCATTTAAACAATGGAAACTAAGGGTCATAGAGACAGTTTTACTAATTTCGCAGCATAAAACAGAAAAGAGTATACCGCTGCGATCATCATGATGAGGCAATCAAAACGGTATACAGATATCAATTATATGACTGTACTATCAAAAGTCGATATTCAACACCGAAAATGCTGCTTATTTGCCGAAAATAGGATAGACGGAGCAATAACAGTCCAAATTTGAAGAAATGAAACATGATGTCTCACTCAGAAAATGAGTTACAAATTTATTGTATAAAAATATTTATGTTTGGAAAACATTTTATTCTCATCAAATTTTAACTGATTCAAATTTAAACACAATAAAAATAAACTCTCATATTACCTGATGAAAATTTACCATTTGCTATGTTTAATCAGAAGTATATCAAATATTAAAATTTTAATATCAAATTCAAATATTTAAAAATTTCATAAAATTTCAATTATTAAAGTTATTAAAACCATTAAAATTTATGGGTCGTTACACTCTCCCCCACTCAAAACTTTTCGTCCCTGAAAAGGAACGAGATAGGAGAATAGAAACACCTAGGAAGAAAAATAGATTTGAAATATATAATAGAAAAATTATTTAAAACCATATAAATTTCAAATTATAGTAATTAATATTCAACAATTAATTTTAAATTCAAGGTATTTCATAAAGTTAATTTAATTTCGATTTATTAATATTTGATACAAAAAGGTTTCTTTTAAAACAACATTTTATTTAATTTATCTCCTTTTTTTATCCCATTTGATTTCACTTGAATAAATTTCACTTATAATTCCAAATCTAAATTATTCTTAAATTTATATTAATTTATTCATTACTATTCCCAGTTCAATTTATTTCAATTTTTAAATATTTATTCAAAATTTTGGCTTCGTTTTATTATTGAAATCATCTTTTAAGAAAATTAAATTTTCGATTAACTCCAAACAATTTAGAGATAAATATAATACATATATATATATATATCAAATCAAATCTAAAATCATATACCTATATATATACATCCAGGCATACTTAAGAAAGTCAAATCAAATTCATTTCCAAAACAAAAGTGTAGCAAAGCTTACTGGATAGTCTCTCCACTCTGAAATTCGAAAATGAATGTCGATGATGCTGCAGTCACCACCGAGATTATTTTCCGGCGACAAAATAGGAGAGTACTGATTTAACCATTTACAATTCTTTGAAAACAATTTCTATTCGAAAATACTTTAAGTAACATACATTTAAAACTTTAAAACCATAGTTTTAAATCGCTGGAAATTAAATTCTCAAATTCTAAATTTTAAATTCAATTAAATTTCCAAAACAGTTTCTAAACCATGTTTTATAATTCATTCTATTTATATGATGGGATAATCAATGGTTTACAAAACAATAAAATGAAAATCAAATATTATCATTTTAAACATCCAATTTATTTAACTATTTAATTTCATAAAATATACTTATATATAATATAATCATAAAAAAGTATTCCATTTACCAAATTTGAAAACAATATTGTGTCGGTTTGCTCTGTTTAAGTGCTTTGGAATTCCTATCAATAGCGTTGATCAGGCGAATCGATCGGAACCCCAAATCAACATCAACAACTCAAACAATACAATATATAAAACATTTTTATATTAATAAATATACAATCCCTCACTCGATTATTCAAGGATGGATTTCAAAACAAAGATAGGGTTCAAATACTAATCAAAGAAAATTCTGACCAGAGGATAGGTTCGAAATGAAGATAAGACGATTAATACAAAGGAGAGGGGATGGATAGACTTATATAAATCGCGGGCAACCTTTACCGGGTCAACCATGACTTCAAAATAAGACCAATGCAAAACTCTGAGAAAAATCGACATTCGATCGCAAGAGAATTTACCCTAGTTGTCTACTAGATAACATTAGGGTAACAAGAGATAGTAACATCTAAACCGAGGATACAGAAAGCTTCGGTGAATGAATGACCGTTATAAACGAGTTTCACCCCTTTACAAATCATTCAGTGGAGTTATGGGATACTCCAGAATCAAAAGAATTTGGATAGGGAAAGACAAGAATGGATTTTGGAACCGAGGGGAACGTTCCAAAATTCAAAGGAAACTAAGTCAAAAGGAAGAGATTCAAGCTCGAACGAAAGTGATTCCGTAATTAGATTTACCATATATGCTAAGTTTTGCCTAAAACCAGAGTTCTGATACCACATGTGACATCCTGGTATTTTCAACCATTTGCATCCACACATGTCGGACTTGAATTGCCCAAAACATCAGATTGTTAATTTATCTTTGGCAAAACTCAGCATATACAGTAAATAAAAAATCACAGAATCACAGACACAGAGTAATAAAACAATAAGCAGCGGAAACAAAAGAATAGTAGTTCATGAAGCTTCTATATATAACAGAGTTAAACAAGATACAACAAAAGTCTCAAATACAATGGTCAAATACAAGATCAGAATGCATCACAGGAATCAACTGAATAACTACAAGCGGAATAGATAGATGGATCTCCAAGCGAAGCTCCAACTCCAAAGGTAAGTCTCAAAAGTTGTATCACTCAGTCTGACCCGAGCATAAAGCAAAACACAAAACACTCGAGTCAGGAATAACATTCTTATATCAATAAATCGAATTCAAGTGAAATAACAACTGAAATACAAGTAACTCAAAGGATGTTTGGGATAACCATACTCTAAGGATCCGTTAAACTATCTACTATGTAGCAATATACGCTATTATAATAATGTCTACAGTAAAATAAACTACTTAAATAGCGTTAAGGCTTTGCATTTTCCACCTTAACACATTTCATATATTCCCATAGTCTATACAATACCGTAACTTCCCGTAAACTGGGCTCATCATAGGGCACTCCATAGGTATGGTACAAAACAAACTTGTAATGGTCTCGCTAAGGTAGGTGACATGGCACAACTAGGAAATGCCAGGGTAGATATACCAATTACACTTCTAGGCTGGTGGTAATGCATATCAGCAACTACGGCCCACCTCGAGCCACACTCTCAAATCAAAGGTGCGCACCAAATCAATCACAAAGTAATATAATGGTATACGAAGAAGTGTGTCTGATCGGAGAAGCTACCTCACTTGGCCTATCGATTGCTCCCGTTTTAGCTACCTAATGCCAAATCACGGTAGTAGGGTCCACGTATATACCTCATATAGGATCGTCGCCATCATCCTACTTCATTCTGAAATCTCCACCGCGTGCACAGTTGTTAAAGTGGTTTTCGGCATTTGCGAAGAGTATGACAATATCTGATCCCGGTCTTTTTAACAACCAGACGTTATTATAACACCGCGGTCATTTCGAAATAGTTTATACTTCAAAAACCAAAATATCATTTTTATTTCAAAAACCATATCAGTACAATATCATTTCCATTTCAAAACCAAATCAATACGATATCATTTTTATTTCAAAACCAAATCTGTAATACCTCGAAGTTTTAACAAGTATTTTTCATTTTTAATTATAAAACTTTGGGGTTTATTATATAAAAATCTAATTTTTTTTAAAATTGATTAAAACATTTCCCAATTTTTTAATTAAAAGACAAGAGTTCTAAAATTTTAACTTTGGTTAAAGATAACTCTACTTGGAATTTTTAAAATTTTTAGTTTCTAAATCTTTTATATAAGAATTATATATGTACAAGATTTACTGTGAAGATGTTTACTTATATTGGTAATAACATTTATTTCCCTTTTTGTTCTTTTTAAATGAATTATATATAATAAAATTTAGTAATAAATTTCTTAGAAAATGGTAAATAAATCCGAAGAATGTAAACAAATTCTATTTTTAGGTAAGAATTAACTTTCACAATTTACAGTGTATTAATAAACTGCTGAATTACGCGTTTAATGGGCGCGTTATTTGATGGAATAAATAACGTATAAGAAAACGTATAAAATGTAAATCCGTTATTTTCGTTTTTTTTTGACTTAAATTTTGCGTCTATAATGCGCATTTCAAAAATATATACCTTAACTGAAAATGGTTAATAAATCAGTAAACGTGCATCTTCGAGTAGGAGGGAAGCATATCCGTTTCAATTTTTCCTTTAACCGTGACTGGCCATTTACCTTTTAAAAAAAAGATATTCCATTTCTCTTTTTACTGCAACTATTTATTTAGTATAAAATCTTTTATTAAAGTAACATTCAAATCTTATCTTATTGTCGTTTCCTCCAATATCAACGCAAGCTTTAATTACAAAACGCGTTCAAAATTTTGTTTCAAATTTGGAAAAAAAATAAAATATTTGATTTTTCCAATGTTCATATCCTTAATTTGTGCGTTCCTTATTTTATCTATCAATGAAACTTTCATCTTTTAAACTAAATCATCAATGCAAGTTTGCTGTCACGTACTATATATATATATATATATATATATATATATATATATATTCCTATCAGCTTACCTCCTTTTTTTTCATTTTTGTAAGACTGCAAAGTAAGACTATTCCTGTAATAATAAAATATGTCAAACTTCATTTTCTATGTACTTACTCTAGTAAATAGAACCAAATTTCAGTTAAATTTGCTTTATATTTGCAACTAGATGTAATTTAACATAAATGATAAAACAATGCAATAACTTTAGATATCACTGGCATAGACGGCTGATTTATTGCAGAAAAAAATGTATACCTTATATTACATATCTATTATATATATATTAATTTACTGGATGAACCTTTTCTATTCATACCTTTGGCTTCATGAGGAATCCGTTTATTTCTTACTTTTTTTTGTCAACACATTTACTTCTTATTAAATTTTGAAACGAGAGAAAAATGTTGCCAAGATATTTTGCCATTTCCTTCCTAAAATTTTGCACGTACGTGTTCACTAATAAAAGAAATTGCCCTTGCCGTTTCCTTCTATCCCACTGATAATAAAATCAACCTTCATTGCAATTATTTATTTCCAAATCTTTCTTCCCTCTAATTGCGCAACTTTGCTGATTTAAATACAAACGACAATATCAATGCAAACCCTTTTGGAAATACTCGGTCAACATATGCAAAATACCCAAAAATATTTGATTTGGATATGACTTGCCGTTTCTTCACCTTAAATTTCGCTAGTCCTTCCCATATCCATTCACCTTTAATTTCGTACCCCATTGTATAAATTTAAGCACGTACAAAGGAAATGTCCTTCTTCATTAAATAAGAATTAACTTTGCTAAAATCACTCAACCTTTAATAATGCAGTGAAATCATTCGTTTCCTCTAACATTATAAAATTTGAATTCACTTGCTTTTTTTTCTTCTACATTGATTTAGTAACGAACGGCAAATTCTTGCATTTTCTTTGTCCACTCACGCAATCCACTATATAAATTCATAACCACGTATCACATTTCCCTTCGTTCTTTTTGGCTTCAGCTGTTTTCTCCTTCCTTGCTTGAGCTCTTGTATCAGGTATGGCCGCCATTTTGCTTTATCTTCTTCTATTGTTTTTCCTTTTTTTTTTTTTCGTTCACGCAAGGCTCGACCTACACCACCACTTAACTTGACTACCCTCCTCCACTGTCTCCTCCGCCTCATGCCACGACCGTGACTAGCCTTGCTGGACCGAGCTTTGTTCAAGGATGTGGGAGATAAATATTACGTGCGCATCTTGAGTTAGCCCAGACCAAAGTGTTCACCTCCTCTGCTTGCGCTCAGTTTTAAATTAGTGATAATAATATATATAAAAAAGAAAAAAAAAGAAAAAAGAGAAGGGTTAATACGAAAGAAAGGGGAAGAGAGGAATCACATGCATGAAATATTCAGAAATGCCACCTGTATGATAAAGTTTAGGTATATTTGTTGCACCACTCTGACTCAGTTTGCCTGAAATCTTCCTACCGTGCATACATGAGTTTAAAGCCTATATACGTAAGTAAAAAAAAAAGAGTATATAATGGGAGAAGTAAATTATGGGTACATGTCAGGAATGATATATGGGCAAACGTAGTGTTGTGTTGTCCAACTAGAGACTAGGTTGAAATTACCCTTTTGCATTTCTGAAGTAGAAAATGTACGCCACCTGTAGCTTGTGTAACCAGTCCTTTAGGCCATGACGTGAAGTCTTAGGAGTGCATGCATTCGAGTTTTGAAATTTGGCAAGGGCTGTGCCTTTTTATAAAAAGAAAGAAAAAATTTATTATAATAAGAGGGTGAATAGAATAGTAGGGAGCCACCTGTGCATATGAGTAGAACATCTTGAGCATCAGCTTGTTAGGATATAGTGAATATAGGTAGGTAGATACATGCATGAATAACAGTCTTTATGCACTATGAACAGATCCATATGAAGTATTGTATACTAAGAATAATTATGAAGTATCAATACGTAAACCACATGTTGCACTTAGTAATAAAAATAAAAATAATAATAATAAATAAATAAATATTGCATGTGCCACTTTTGTGTATCACTGCCGTGAATTGCATTGTTGCCCACATAAGATTTGCCACCTTTTTATTAACACGTCATAATATTCTGTAAAAAGGGTAAAAGAAAAAATATAGAGTATAAATTTATTTTGTAAATTTTGATTCGGAAAAATTAAATGGGCACGCTGAGCTTTTGTTTTAATGGGTCAAGTCGTGTGGTGAGTGGTCGAGCCGTTGTGTCAATTTTCTTTAATTCAATCTTGTTCCAAATTTGCTGTGTTCGTGATAAGATTTGAATACTTAGTTTTATTTAATTACTTTGTTCAAGATTTAAATCAAGTCGTTGCATCCATTGAAACTTTATCGTGCCTTCTGTACTCTTCTTTCGGGGTAGATATCGTTGTTTGAATAAATTCTGCAGCTTCGAAAAGGTGAGTATTCTCACCTGACAAACGTACTTATATATCTGTAAATTGATAAAAAATGTAATTGTAGAATGATTTTTATTTCATTTTATTTGACTGTGATATAAATTGATGATGTTAAAAATCATGTTATTAAACCTACACATCATCAGTTATATTATATACGGCTTTATTTATGTTATTGCACTATTTATTTATTTACTGTTTATCACTGCAAGTTCCCTGTAGTATAGAATCGTTACGCGCTGAAATGATAGGCCCGAGCAATATTTATTTATTTATTTATTTAGCTATTTGTTTAACTTGGGATTGCGGGTTTGAAATGATAGAACCCGGTTTTCTTTGTAAATTGCGGGTTGAAATCATATATTATCCGTTTCACTTGACCTAGGTTAGAAAATATCATACAGTCCCGTGGTTATATATATATATATATATGTATGTATGTATTTTTGGAAATATTAAATGTTTAAATAATTCTTGTTTGAAATTGGATTTAAATGATTTATATATATATAATATTATACTAGTCAAATATGTAAATAATATTAGAATTTAAAGTATGGGTTTAGCTTGAAAATTTGTATTTGTAAAACAAGTGGAATTTAAGTTAAGAAATAATTTATGAATTTGGTATAACTTGAATATAAAGCGGATAAATATAAGTTAAGTTTTCTATGAATAAAATAGTTAGAATTGTGAAATATGGAAATTGAAATTTAACTTGATTTAGAAATAGAAGGCTGTTTTTGAAACAAAGGTAAGGTAATAAATTAATCGGAAATTAGTTTATTTTGGATATGGGAATTTAACTAATTATAAGTAAAATTTATAGAAATTTTGCATTTAATTTTATTTAGTAAAGTATAAGAGAAGTTAGATATTTATTGATAAAATATATTTTATAAAAATCATAATTTATCGAGTAAATTAAATGACTATTTAAAGGTGAAAATATGATTTATAAATTTAATTGGTTTAATTATTGTTGAAACCATATTGAAGTTAAAATTTTAAGTTACTCAAATGAACTAAGGAATAACCTTGGGACGGATATTGGATTTTATTTTAACTTCACCTTTTCAATATAGCATTTGATTCAAATATTACTATTTTGGAATTTATAAACCACGGGTAATAATAACGTGGGTTGTTAAAGAGACCGGGATCGGATATGGGCATACTCTCTGTCGATACCGAAAACCACTTTGACAACCGTGTACGCGGTGGAGATTCCAGAATGAAGTAGGAAGGTGGTGACGTTCCTTTAAGGTAAATACGTGGACCCGACTCCCGTGAGTTGACATAAGATGGCTAAAACAGGAGCGATTCTCGGATTAATGAGGTAGCACCTTTGATCGGACGCATCGTATGCCATTCTATTACTTTTGTGATTGTTTTGGTGCGCACCTTTGATTTGGGAGTGTTGTTCGAGGTGGGCGGTAGCTGCGCGCTACACGTTTCCACTGGTCCGGATGCGTAATTGGTATATCTACCCTGGCATTACCTAGTTGTGCCGTGTCACCTACCATAGCGAGCCTTATACGATTTTGGTTTTGTACCATACCTATGGAGTGCCCTCCGACGACGCCCATTCCGGGGGAGATTACGGTACTGTATAGACTATGTGAATATATTATGTGTTAAGGTGGAAAATGTAAAGCCTTAACGCTATTTAAAAGTAAGTTTATTTTACTAACAGACACTATTATAATAGCGAAGTACTACTACATAGTAAATAGTTTAACGTATCCTTAGAGGATGGGCGGTCCCAAGCATCCTTTAAGTTACTTGTTCTATATTACAGTACACTTGAATTAGCTTACACTGTATAAGTATGTATGTCCTGACTCGAGTGTTTATGTTTTATTTTACGCTCGGGTCAGCTTGAGTTTCAGTTCAGACTTCACCTCCGAAGCTAGGACTTCAGCAAATCATCTCTTTTCAAGCTACAGTCAAGTTTTTGTTCAGTTCTCATTTGAGCCGTTGTAATCAAGACAATTTAATATTTAGAGTTTATGTGGAGATTTTAAACTATATTTACTTTAAGACTATGTACTTTATATTTATTTTGAGACTATTGATAGTGGCTTCATGAACCACTAAGTTATTTTTAGATTCTGCCGTGAGCCTTTTGATTTCTGTGTCTGTGGTTTTGTGATTATTTATTTACTATATATTTTGAGATTTGCCAAATTTTATTTACAACGCGGTATTTTGAACAATTTAAGTCCGACATGTGCGGATGCGAATGGTTGAAAATACCGGGTCGTTACAAAATCAATATGATATCATTTCCATTTCAAATATGTTCACTTTCAAAAGTTATAACACTTTCGAAACCAAAACACTTAAAATTATAACACATTGGAAATCACAATATTTTGAAATTATAGCACTTTGGAAATCATGACACTTTGAAATCATAACATTTCCTTTAAACCGTTTAGATATTAATAATAGTATATATCTAGTTAAATAGTTTATAAAATAAAATAGTCTATTTTAAAACTAGTTATAAGTTAAAATAGCTTATATTAAAATAATTAACATAATAAAATAGTTTATATTAAAATAGTTTATATTAAAATTATTTATATTAAAAATGATTTATATTAAAATAGTATATAAAGTAAAATATAAAATAGTTTTAAATATATTTTAAAAATACTTTATATAATAAAATAGTTTCATCAAATTTCACAAATAGATTCAAATCAACTCGAAATCCAAAATTCAAATTTAATTTAATCTCAATTCATCAATTTAAATTCAATTCAGTTTCTAAATAAACCATATATCAATTTCAAATACAGATTTGAACTACAAAATAAACCATTTCAATATTAATATATTTCAAAGCTTTAAATATTCAAACATTTCAAAACTAGATTTGATAATTTCACATATCTATCAAATTCACTTTTCTATTATTTATTTTGAAATATTTACTTAATCATACAAGTACCATTTAAATAAACTTCAAATTTCAAATTTAAATAAAACTAATATACCACTTAAATTTATGTAAATTTGAAATATTCATTTAAATCACTTTTAATCAGAATCAAGTTATAAAATCACATCTTTAAAATCCAAAATCTAATAAATTTCAAATCAAACTTATTTGAGTATAATTCTTAAATAAATTCAATTTCAACCCAATTTCTATTTCTCTTTCCAACCTGAATTTTATTAAAATTATTATAAGCCCTATATTTTCAAATATAAATTTTAGATAAATACTTAAACATATTATACATCAACTAAATCAACTTTATTAAATAAACTTTAATAAATCAAATCTTATTATTAAACTTATTTTATATATGTTTTAAAATAGTAAAATTGTAAGTAAAATCTTAAAATTTATAATTCCAAAACTAACTTATAATTTTAAAATTTAAAAACATATAATTTTAAAATCAAAATTTAAAACCTTTATAAAAATAACATTTATGTATATATATATATATATATATATATATCTTAAAACCAATATTTATTAAAACCAAAATATTTATTTCAAAACCTTGGAAATCATTTCAAAATATATATATCGACCAACGATGTGTGTATATAATTTTCTATCCTATGGTCAAGTGTTACGGATATTTATCATTTCAATCCGCAATTTAAATATATATAGATATATATATCATTTCGACGCGCATTCCCAAATACAATTCATTGAAAATCGCTAGGGTTTTTCATTTCAACCCATAACGATTTTCTCTTATTCTGTAGATCGTTTGCGTACGTATCATTTCAGCCCATAGGGAATTCTATACTAGCAAGGAACTTGTAGAGTGATAACAGATATGATAATAATATAACAGGCATATATGATATATCATCAATATAAATAACAGATAATGGTGTCAGATGTCACAGGTAAATAGATACAGATAATAGCATATATAAAGCAATGTAAATAACTAACAACAACATATTTCAATTGTCGTTCCAATTGAAATCAAATTTAATAAATATAATAACGCTAATCGTGAGTGATTGCTCACCTTTCGAGGCTAGAGATGAATGAGAATGAGATGAGTTACGAATCCAAGCACAAATTCCAAAGCAAAGCAAGATTGGCACGAATTCCAAAGCAAAGCAAGATTGACACGAATTCAACGAATAGGGCTGATAACAGAAATCGATGAGAAGAGATCAATATTTGTTTGACATAAACCAAAATAAAATAAATATTGTGTCTATATATATCCGTAAAAATTAATATAAAATTTTAAACTCGTATTTAAAACTATATATATATAACTTAAGCGGTAATTGAGAAATGTAAAATCTATATATTACATAATATATATCTCTTTAAAATTTTCGTTAAGTAACATAAGTCAACAAACATAAAATAACTACCACATATATATATATACTGATAACATACGCATACTAAAATAAACAAACTACAACTGATACAAACTAACATATAATAAATTATAACACATATCTTATAACACATAACTTTATATATATATATATATATATATATATATAATAACTAAAACTTATATAAACTTAATACATGCATTAATATATAAAACTGCCACCATTATATAGGACCAGCAAAACAATATATATATACACACACAAAAACAAATAAAGAAATATATATACCTTTACATCCAGTCAACAGGATATGTATATGACTTATACGAAAACAACGAACATATTATACTTTACTATCCCTATATATATCAACCTTAGATAAACCTTTGTAAGCAACTTTAAACAACGAAAAATATACGAGTAATAAGTTATATATATATATATTCACATATAACAACATCATATATATGTATATAAATCAACTATGAATCTATACATTAAAAATTAATGGTTTTTATATAACAGATATAGATATAAACTTATAATAAAACCGCCTACACTATGTATACATATGCTAATAGATAAAATATATATTATATAGCTTATATTATATATATATATATATATATATATATATATATATATATATATATTTACACGATACAAAAATATAACACTGTAATCATAATATATATATGTAACTTTGTTTACAAATTTATACAAATACAATAGAAAGTGAGTCAACAGCACGTGCATAAATATATGCAGACATACATTTCAACATATGTGCTAGCATACTTGTTTAAACACAACTGTATATATATCATACTTATACAAAATCTGTATATATTCCTGTAAATATATAAACAGTATCACATATATATACTGTTCCTTCTAGACTAATATGTGTGTGTGTGTGTATATATATATATATTACCTACATATCAAATAAAAAAAATGCATACAACTAGATAACAAAATACCAATATAAGTTTATATAGTAAAAGCAAGCAACTGAAGACTACAAAAGTAAAAGCCAAATATATAATTTATATAACATAAACAACTTATTTGTATATAGAAGAAAGACTGCCATAACTTATAAATTATAAAGTAAATTGTAAAACAGAATACATACATACATACATACATACATACATACATACATATTAAAACCAATATTTCATAAAACAAAGATATTTTCTTATAAATATATGCACGCTTTGCTTGGTGCCGTGGAGGAGAAGCACGAGGCGAAGGCAGTGATGAGGCAAAGTTTGGGAACAATGGCGAAGTGGCAGAGGTTGCTCGGTCGTGGTAGTCTGGGGGAGAGAGGAAGTGGGGCGGGTCTGGGTGCGGGGCACGTGGAGGGAGAGAAAGATGGTGGAGAGGAGAAGAATAAGAACAGTTTCTAATCAAAAATACGAGTTATATTATTTCATTTTTTTAAAAGCAACGCACGAAACATCGAAGAGACAAAAATTTGAGTACCGATGCGTTTTAAACAATGGAAACAAAGGGTCACAGAGAACAGTATAAGTGATAACGGCTGTACAGATTTTACCCGATGGAAAATAAATGATCATGGGTAGATCAAAAGGTTAAACGGTATTGATACGGAAAACTTTTTACTAATTTTGCAGCATACTATGGTTCGAAGAACAGAAATGAATATACTGTTGAGATCAGCATGACGAGGCGATCAAAACGGTATACATATATCAGTTATACGACTGAACTATCAAAAGTCAATATTCAGTACCGAAAATGCTGCTTATTTGCCGAAAATAAGATAGACAGAGCAGTAGCTGTCCAAATTTGAAGAAATGAAACATGACGTCTCAATCAGAAGATGATTTAAAAATTTATTGTATAAAAATATTCAGCTTTGAAAAACATTTTATTATCATCAAATATTAACTGATTCAAATTTAAATAAAATTACACAATAAAATAAACTCTCATATTACCTGATGAAAATTACCATTTGCTATGTTTAATCAGATGTATTCCTAATATTAAATTTCTAATTTCAAATTCAAATATTTAAAATTTTCATAAAATTTCAATTATTAACGTTATTAAAACCATTAAAATGTACGGGTCGTTATATACTCTAACCAAGTGCTTACTATACATTTAATTTATTAATCGGGCAAGATATATGTCTTTATTTGTTCTATTTATATCTATCAACTGTAATAATAATTTGTAAACAATAGCATATGAATTCACCAATACATTAAATTCAAATTTGTCAAAAAAGTATACGAGTTCACTAAAAATAATAATGCTTTTTTGTTCTATTGGTGAACAATTTTATCAACAATAACAAACGAAACGTCTATATTAGTGAACTCAAAGGTTGATAAATTCAAAATTTTCTTTCTTGTTTAACTTTGCCATGGAACCTTATGCCAACAATATGTTAAATTAAGTAGTTTTTTTTACAAACTATTATTATTATTTTATTTGGTAAACTCATATGATTTTTTGTATAGTAGCAAAATCATGCTAGTAACATAGGCTTAACTACCTTTGTTGGAGCTAAATGTCAATTGATAAGTTAGCACAATAGTGGACTCATTTTTGTAGTCTTGCAATTGAAGCTTAAGGCTGTGTGAAATGTAGTCTGCAGGGGTTGCTGTGGTATTAGTCGGTGGAAGTATGGGTGTTGTACTATTAATGCAACGGAGAGAGCATGGCTGAAGTACTTAACTGAGAGGAATGCAAGTAGCCGGGGGATGGGCCTGAAAATATTGCTAGGCAAAAGAGTTACAAAGCAGGACTGCAAGTAGCGGAGGTATGAATTGCTACGAGAAAGCTAATTTTTTTCTAATTTTACGATAATATGATTTTTATTTTATGCGACTCTACTGAGGAATAGGCATATATTTTTAACATAGAAGAATATTTTCATTTTTCCATGACATTTCGAAAACACAAATACTTACCATATTAGTTTTGATATAGTATAACTAGTTTTAAAAATATCTTCATTGACTTTGTAATCTATTATATATCTGATGTATATCGCACTTATATATTTTTTCGTTTATATATTTTTATTTAATTAACTAGCAGATAGGATGGTTTACTGCTCCTTAAATAATGGGTACATCACTGCATTACATGAATCATAATTATTATAAAGTGTATTCTTTATATTAGTACTTATAAAATAAAATTTGAAGCAAAAATATTCACAGTACATAATATTTACCATAGAATTAAACATGTATGCGCTAACTGAAATTTGTTGGAAAGGAAGTGCAACTGTATGGTAATTTATACTTAAAATTGATAATGCTTCAGTTTGTTATGTAAACAAGATGATCTTCGCAGCACATAAATGAAGAAAAACCCAACTTCTTGCAGATACATAAATCTAAAAGGTCCTAATTTTCCTTAATATTCAGATCATGATTATCCTGTTTACATTCATTAAAATATGCAACAAAATTGTTATAAGACCTTCTATATGAAGTAATCACGGACAAAATTTACGAGGTAGCGCAACAACCTTCACTTAGGCGCACACAAAAGCAGCGCCATAAGATTTTTACCGGCCTAGTGTTTTTCCTTGCCTTATATATTATACTTCTATCACCTTGCCTCCACCCACATGAGTACACTGAATTGCACTTTATGTATATATCACACTCACATTATAACACAACATGCACACCACACAATTATTAACACTACACGCACAAGCACACAAAAGGATACCTGTACTCACAGTTATACGCACTAGAAAACATGCACTCAACAGCTCTGCACACATATTTACACAAACACATATGCCAAAAACACAGCCACGCACTCATCCCTAAAGCAAAGTCATGCACATCTTAACGCAACACTCACCCAGTGCATCACTTGCACACAGTACGCATCCAACACCAGATTGCAAAACACAACTGCTACTCACACATCGAGTACTCACACACTCTACCGTTGGAATACTCATAAAATGAAACTTAGAACTAATATGGTAAGTATTAGTCTTTTCAGTGTTTGCACCAAAATTGGTCATAAATCCCGAAAGTCGTGAAAGCACCAGTGTTTGCACATAGATCCACAATATTCAAATACAGATCTCAAATCTAGATAAAGTAGAGGAAAAAAAATGAGGATATAACAAAATTCACATGAGTTAGAAAGCAAAGAACATAAGGTTCATAGTGGTTTGGCTATCTCCGTCCTACATCCACTTTGAATCAATCCTTTTATTCCTTTTATATTGAGATTATAGCTATAAGCCTTTGAAATCAGTAAACAAAATGACAGAGTTTCGCCTAGGAAAGAAGAATAAGATCCCTTTTCAGTTGCCATAGATCTTCTATTTATAGGTGTAGATCTGAAAACATCTGCCCCAAAACCTAGAATACCTCTTTTCATGCACATGTGGGTCGACCAGATCGATCTGAGGTCGTTTGGGACCGATCCTGATCGATCCGAGTATAATTCGTACCGACCAAAAATGATCCAATGAAGTTGATATCGATCATGAACATTCTTGAGTACATAATGAAGCTTCCGTGAAAATTTCATAACATTTGGACTTACAGTTTTTGAGTTATGATCGATCCAAGGTTGAGATCGCAAGCAAGCCGATGAATTCGTATCGATCCGAACACACCTATCACTCTCGTATCGATTCCGGTCTTTATATCCAATTACTCCATGACCATTGCTTTCGCATCGATCAGCTTCTCACGCTATGATCCATGCTTTGTGCTTCATCTTGACCGTTTCCTTCGTATCGGTCGATACAAACTCGATTGATATGAGAATGGCTCCCGATTCGTTCATATCCATTGCCTACGTATCCATCATTGTCCATACTATTCGTATCCATCCACCATCCTTTCATCGTATCAATCCCCCACTTGCTTGCTGCCTTCTTCATATCCATCAACCGCTCTATTTCATATCGAACCCTGAATGCATGCCTTCTTCGTATCCATCCTCTGTGTATGTCCTTCATATCAATCAATACGAGATCAATACGAGATGCTCATCCAAAACCCCCTGTGACCACTGCTCATTCTTCATATCGATCCTGGCCTTGAACGACACGAAGTACGCCAATAAAATTTTGCTAACCAAATTGTTGTGCATTGCATCGATACGAAACCTACCGATCCTAAGTCCACATCCATTTTGATCGATACGAAACCATCGATACGGACCAGTTCTCCATGAATCTGATCCATCCATAACTTGAACATACGAACTCCGATTGACCTGAAATTTGAAATGTAGCCTTTCCAAGCCTTGTTCATCATTCCCAATCGATCCCACCTTGATTGGAGCTTGGTACAATTTTGACGGTATTGATCATAGCCGTGTTTCCAATCAATCTCCAATCCTGATATCCTTCATTTTTAGCCAATTTTTTTGATATCCTGGCCTTGTACAAAAGGCGGGGTAGCATTTGACCCTCAAATAATGCCTTGCGGTAGGAAGACATGTTTTGAATAGTTTTAAATCCATCATCCAAAATCCATACTCCATCCATAGCCATACCAACTGATCCATAATCCAATCCATTACCACGCCATTCTGTCCAAGTGCCATAGTCATATCCTTATCCAAATCCACGACTGTTCTGAGTCGGTATCCGATTTCGAATCTAGTAACCAAACCCTTAGCCGATTCCATATCTATCCAAACCCATCAATTGAGTTTTAATCCATTCATATCCAGAATCCAATAACCAAATTCATGACCTTTCCGGGTCGATATCCAAATCCGAGGCCGCATTGGGCCTATAGCCAAATCCGAGACCACTCCGGGTACTTAGCCAATACTTAGCCGTTCAAAGCTGAAATTCGAATCCATGACCTCTCTGGGTCTAAATTCGAATCCATAGATCTCGCTGGGTCATTTTATCCTGCTCCGGCCTCGACTTTCCTGTCGGGGGCGTTTATATTCTCCATCCTCATCTCTTCGGTCGGGGACTTTTGCATTCTCTGGCCTCGACACTCCAGTCGAGGAATTTTGTATTCTCCGAGAGTCGATGACTTTTGTATTCTTCGGCCTCAACTCTCCAGTCGAGGACTTTTGTATTCACCAGCCTCGACTCTCCGATCGAGGACTTTTGTATTCTCCGGCCTTGACTCTTCAGTCGAGGAATTTTATATTCTTCGGCCTCGACTCTCCAATCAAGGACTTTTGTATTCTCCTGCCTCGACTCTCCAATCGAGGACTTTTCTATTCTCCAGCCTTGACTCTTCAGTCAAGGACTTTTATGTTGCGTTTGAGTCCATTCCATCGGAAAAGCAGCGGCCTTCGATACTGGAGGCGCCCTTGAGTATCCAAGTAAATCCTTTCCAGAGTTTCAGTTGAATCCATGTACGAAGAAAATTTTATTGCCTCTATTGCCTTTTTGTATTTTTGTCGTTACCATTCATTTTTATTTTATCTCTATCATCCTTGTTTGAATCCACCCTGGGTGGACCTCCACCTTTTACCGCATAAGCTTCAGCCTCTCTTCCTTTTCTTTCATCCTTTGCATCTTCCTATCTTAGAAACATTTCTGCTTCATGATAAAACTCTCCGAGGTCCATCGGTGAGTCCCGTTTCAATTATACTGAATCATCCGCAATTCCTAAGACTACTGCCATAAAAACCATCGAAGGATCGGGTCGATCTACCGAGGCTATCGCCGCATTGAATCTGGTTAAGAAATCCCGAAGTGGCTCTCCCTTCCATAGTTTCATCGATGTTAAAGTCGTCACATTCTTAGGCCTTACGATGTAGACCCGATATTGCCTCATAAATCTCTCTATTAACTCCGTTGAAGTGCTAATTGAGCTGCTCTCTAGTTATCTGAACCATAATGTTGCTATATCCGTCAAATAAAAAGGGAAGCACTGCACCATGACTTCCTTTATTGCCCCTAATACTTCAATGTGTCTGATGTACCTTGTCAAGTGAACAATGGGATCCATTCTCCCATCATACATCTCCAACAATGGTTGCTTGAAATCTAGTGGATTCCTAACTTGCCTGATCGTAGGAGTAAAGGGGCTCCTGTTCACATCCTCCAAATCTCTATTCACCAACCCTCCTCTCATAGCCCGTCTGATCATCTCTACCAATCTGTCATTGTCATTAAGTTGTGGTCCTTGCCTATGCCTCCGACCTGCCCATCAAGTTCATGAGGGAATCTTAAGATTAGTTCTCTTTGACGAGCATTCATTCCTCCATCGATGCCAAACTACATAGTATTTCCTGGAATCCTGCCTAGAATAGGGTCAACATGATCCGGGGGTGTGCCCCTAGCTTAGGGGCTGCCCATGATGGTCTTGCTCTATCCTGAATCCTGGTGGCTCTGGGTCCCTGACTCTGGTTCTAGACTCCTGCTGCTCCTGCTGTTCCATTCCCTTGATTTTGCATTCCAGCTTGTCCAACTTGTTGGAGTAGGTTCTTCATCATCTCCTCCTACCTTTTAAGCATTCCTTCCTGTATAGCATCCATCATCATCTCCATCTCATCTCCGGTGATTGAAACTGAAGTTCAATTAGCTCCTGAAGAGGCCTCCTGACTTCCTTCATGCTGACTCCTTTCCGTTCTTTGTCTCCTTGTTAATTGTTTGGCCATGGTTCCTTCTAGATCCGATCCTTTAGCTTTCCAAATATAAACTCCAAGTCTGGTGTAGCGGATGCTAGTCCTTGTTTGTGAAAGCACCATAATATTTGTGCCAAAATTGGTCACAAACCCCAAAAGTCGCGAAGTAACCAGTGTTTGTACACAGATCCATAATATTCAAAAACCAATCTCAGATCTATATAAAGTAGAGAATAAAAATGAAGAAATAGAAAAATTCAAATGAGTAAGAAAGCAAAGAACACAAGGTTTATTGTGGTTCATCTATCTCCGACCTACATCCACTTGAATCAATCCTTTTATATTGAGATTATAGTTACAAGCCTTTGAAATCAGTAAACAACATGGCAAAGATTCGCCTAGGAAAGCAGAAGAAGAAGAAGATCCATTTTCAGTTGCCATGGATATACTATTTATAGGTGTAGATGTGAAAATATCCACCCCAAAACCTGGAATACCCCTTCTCATGCATCAGTGGGCCTGTGCAGTTAATGCGCTTGGTAGACTTAAAGCGGTGGAGGTGTAAAAGGTCATAGCGGGGATACAATGAGGATATAGCAGAATATAGCAGATGACTCTAAAATAGCATATAAAACTTGTGCTTAATGTTTTTACAAATATATAAAAGGTAATTAAATGAAAAATTATCATTCAATTGAATTATAAATAATACATAAATAATTTTATATAAAAACATGTGCGAATATACTTAAATAAACGAAAAATTGTTATATAACATAATTGAATTTGGTAGAATATTAGAGTATTTTCATTTCTTAAAATATATTTAAAATTAAATCAAATAAATTAGTTTCATAATTTTATAATGTATAAATGCAATTTTTCAATTCATTTTATTAAAAAAGATATAGCGGGAATAACGGAATATAGCGAAAATAATGGGATATAGTGGAAATAGCGGGGATTAAAGCGGAAAGGCTATATTCTGGGGCTATATGGAAAATCGTAGCGGTAGAAATCCGCTATGAGATATAACAGGTGTTATCCCGCCTTTTGGCAAGGCCGAGATACCAAGGAACTGGCTGGAAAATAAGGGTTGCATGTCCTCAATTTTGAATGATTGTCGGTTTACTACGAATATTGATGGATTTTGTCCGAGTCCAGATTGAGCTACAATTGATAGGACATAGCAAGATAGACCATAGAAGTCCGCATCTCAAATTTCAAGTCAAACCGAGTTCGTATGCTCAAGTTATGATGGATTCGATTTAATGAACCTTGCTCGGTTCGAATCCATCGCCCCTTCATTAAGTTTGAACCCATCAGAGCAGGTACCATGTTCGAATCGATAGGCAGAAATATCGTTTGAATCCATCAGCCAGTGCCTGCTTCGACTCCATCGGCTTCGCCTCCATTTGCTTCGAATCCATCACGATGGCCTGCCTTCGAATCCACGATGCTGCCTCTCTTCGTATCCCTCAAGGTTGAAGAGTTCGAATCCATAGAGTTGCTATACCTCTAACCCGTCCTGCACCTTGCCTCGAATCCATACCCTCAAGTCCATCAAAGAAGGATCTCTCAAATCCCCATATTGAAGCAACTTCGAATCGATCCACGGTCACGTATTTGGATCGATTCGAATAAGAACCAGCTCCATCGATTCGAAGCATTCCTTCGAATCCAATCCTTCGAACCCACTTGGTCAACGCAGCTAAAACCTAGGACTCGACTCATTCAACTCGGCGAAAAATAGGGATCGACTCGAAGAACGCGCGCCACGTCACAGGAGCATGGATTCGACCCTATGGATTCGAACCATATCGATTCGAACGAACTCATAGGTCGATTCGAACCAACCAGCATGCCGAAAATCCCCAACTTGAATCCATCATATCTCCCAAACCGTTGATCCAAATGCAATGAAATTTTTACAGGAGCTTATATACATGTTGAAGAATGTTCTCACCAAAGTTCGACTCAATTGGATGATTTCTTGATAGATTTGAACCTTACTTCGAATCGATCCCAATGTGGGCCCAATTTCCTAAGGACGAGCATGTGGGCCCCCACACGTGGCAGAATTGGTCTTCCCGGGTTTTAGGAGAAATATCAGCCTCCAGCACCTAAAAATAGAGCCCCTGGTCATTCAGAAAGGGGAGGGGAGAATTGTGAAGATAAAGCACGACTAGACACTGCCAGAATTGCTTCAGAGCACCACCACTGCCTTTGATTTTAAATTTTGGCTTACTACTTGCTGTACTTTGACATCAAAAAGTTGTATTCTCCGAATATCAAGCAATAAAGTAACAAAACTTCATAGTGGACGTAGGCAAAATGCCGAACCACTCTAAATCGTTGTCTCTTGTGCAATTTACTTCCTATTATTTGAAGTTTTTGTTAGATAATCCACGTTTTAATTTACTTTCTTCATTTATTATCTCTTCAAAAACTTCCGACGAGTGTTGTGCCCAATTTTGACACAAACACTTTGGTGCTTTCACCGAGAAAAAACCCAGTTTTTTCCTCTTGCTCCTTGGATCTATCTTCGATACCGGATTGCGTAAATCTAAGAGGAAGATCCAGACCTCATATTCAAATTCCTTCCGTTCTATTCAGATTTGTTAAAAGTCTAGGAAAGAATTCAACGCTTCAAGATGGTGAGTACAAGAACCACTTCTAACATTGGTGATCAAGAAGGTCGGGATAGGCAAAATCCCATACAGCTACAGTCCACTAATCAAGATGCTGCTGGGTATACGGATCAGTCAGGTCCGGTCACAAGACAAGAGTTCCAGGCGCTACTCCAGGAACTAACCCAAAGCCGACAACAGCTAACTGAGCAGTTGCGCGCTAACGTTGAGTTAACCAATCAACTGAATCGCCAAAAGAGAAGAAGATCCAGAAGGGATCAGGCTCCTCATTCTTCCACCGAAAGCTCCGCGTCATCTGACTACAGTAACAGATTTATCCGTCCTAGGCTAGACGGAAACCATGCGCAAGCTGCTGACAATCAACAGGCATTAACCGTGGGCAAATAAGGGTTGGCCCATCTACCAGCTTCCATACTAGACCCTCCTCCCGAGGAGGCACTATTCCACAATACATTGCAGATGATCGAGCTGCTACAGCCGCTGCAGTCAACATAGGAGTTGATGCTCGAGATCACTCCAATCAAAATTATCATCAGCAAGGACAGGCTCCAGAGCCATATGTCCCAGAAGACATCGAGCCAAGGAGGCGAGATGAGGATCGTCGACAGCGCCCGATCCCACCTCGCACTGTGGAACCCGACCATACTTTGGCTCACCACCCACAGAATTTTCCAATACCAGACTTCTCAGCCATGGTACGACGAATGATTCGCGAGAGTCAAGGCCTAACAAATGACGATTGGGGAATCTCCCGGAGTCATACCCCATTTACCGATGACATATTGTATGCTGAACCTCCTCGGCGATTCAGAATGCCAACCCTTCCCATGTATGAAGGAAATTCCGACCTAAATCAACATATTCTGAAATATGAATGGTCGATGACTGCTGCGAGAGCTGATGACGCAGTAAAGTGCCGCAGTTTTCCCATTTCCTTAGGGGGAATTGCGACAATGTGGTTTACACGATTACCGCCACGATCTATTTCTTCGTTTGACCAGTTAGCTACTAAATTTGTTGAACAATTTCGCATGCATATTGCCCGACCTAAAGATGTTAATACCCTATCAAGTGTCACTCAAGCTCCCGGAGAAACACTTAGACGATATTTGGAGAGATTCAATGCTGCATGCGCAAAGATCACCAACCCCAATGATAATTCCATTCTAATGGCTTTGACTAAAGGAATCGACCCTGATTCCGAGTTTGGAAATTGGTTAGCCGAAAAACCTCCCGCATCGCTGGACCGTTTCTATTCCAAAGCCGCTCAATTCTTGAGGCGAGAGGATGCGAAACAGTCTAGGAAGCAAGACGATGCAAGACCCAGCAGTGAAGGGATTCAGAGTAATGTTGCAGTTAAACAAACCAAAAAAAGTTCAGGAAAAGTCGAATTGAATATCCAAAATAAACAAACTCAACGATCAAGAAACGGTGATAACCGAAACAAGAAGCAAGACCAAAATCGTGGTCCGAGACGTAGGGCCGCAATGTTTGACAGTTATACACCGCTTAACATGTCACTGGAAAACGTATACTTACAGACTTGTAATACTATGCAATACAAGAAGCCTGCTCCGAAGCCTTCATCGGAGAGACAGATTCAGACAGGGAAGTTCTGTAGGTTTCATGAAAGTTATGGGCATAATACCAATGAGTGTAGACATTTGCAAGACCTCATTGAAAAGTTGATCAGAGAAAGAAAGTTGGACCAGTTTGTTCGGGCGCCGCAGTCTGGTGAGTGGGCCCATCTAATCAAAATCGAACGCAGAATCAGGAAAGACAAGGTGAACCCGCTCGCACGGGCGGAAGGTTGGTTATCAATACAATAAGTGGTGGTCCCCATCCAGCAGACAGAAGCTGGAGAGAAATGGAATCATATGCTAGCTCAATCAGGCATGTGAACTTTGAATGCTATAGTAACTCGAAAGACGGAACACCGACTAAACAACAAAAAACAATGGCTGATGAAATCGTGTTTAGAAATCGAGATGACGATAGAGTCGAGGCTCCCACAATTGACCCGTTGGTCATATCCGCTCAAGTTGGTCCTGCTTGGATGAAGAGGATCTTAGTAGACAGCGGAAGTTCCGTAAATATATTGTTTAAAAGAGCATATGATTTAATGAAAATGGAAACTAAGGACTTAAAGCCTTGTCAATCACGAGTCCACGGCTTCAACGGTAGTGCAACGATACCAACCGGAATAGTTGAATTGCCAGTAGAATTGGGAGCGGGAGAATGCCGAAGAGTTCGGGTGTTGCAATTTGTTGTCTTAGATATTCCTTCCCCGTACAATGCTTTTTTGGGCCGACCGGCCCTTGTTGAATTTAGGGCTGCTATTGCCCCATGGTGCTTAACTCTGAAGTTCCCTACTGACCACGGGATAGGAGTTGTACAAGGAGATCAGGCTGCTGGAAGAGCCGGTTATGTTGCTGAGCTGCGGGAGGCGCAGCGAAAAGAGAAAGGAAAGGGCGTAGAGGAATCTCTCTGCGTCCGTTTTACTGACGATTGACAATTAGCACCTGGGCCTCGGCCTGGGCACCACAACCAATTCCAAAAGGATCTTGATCCAAGGGACAATGATAATAAAGAAGAATCTACGGAAAGTCAGGCTTCTCCGGCCGAGCTAACCATTGATGTCCCGATTGACGATGATCACGATGACTCGAGAATGTTGAAGATTGGGTCTCAGCTTAACCAAAAGATACAACAGGAATTGGTTGATTTTCTCCGGGCAAATCTTGACGTATTCGCCTGGACACACTCTGATATGTGTGGAATCTCGCCTGACATCGCGAGCCACACCTTGAACATTGACCCGCGGTATATCCCGGTCAAGCAGAAAAGGCGTAGTATGGATCCAGAGAGATCCGCTGCCTTGAAAGAAGAGGTCGATAAGTTGAAACCAAATGGGTTCATTAGAGACGCTTTATACCCAGAATGGGTGTCCAATCCCGTACTTGTCCGGAAACCAAACGGAAAATGGAGAACGTGTATCGATTACTCCGACCTGAATAAAGCCTGCCCCAAAGACAGCTTTCCACTCCCCCGGATCGATCAACTGGTAGATTCAACCGCCGGACATGAATTGTTATCCTTCATGGATGCTTACTCAGGTTACAACCAGATACCCATGCATGTACCGGACCAAGAACACACAAGCTTCGTAACCGACTTGGGGTTGTACTGTTACAAGGTCATGCCTTTTGGATTAAAGAACGCTGGCGCAACTTATCAACGCTTAGTCAACCGAATGTTTGCCGATCAGATTGGAAAGACTATGGAGGTCTATGTAGATGACATGTTAGTGAAGTCACGATACTCTGGTGATCATATCAAATACTTGGAGTCAATGTTCGATATCCTCCGGAAATACGGGATGAAGCTTAATCCACTAAAGTGTCATTTCGGAGTCGCATCCGGAAAATTCCTTGGGTTCATTGTCAATGCCCGAGGAATAGAGGCCAACCCCGAAAAGATCTGGGCTATCAGAAATCTCCAAACTCCAAAAACCGTAAAACAAGTTCAGAGTCTTAATGGAAAAGTCGCAGCACTGAGCAGGTTTATCTCAAAATCGACCGACAAATGCATTCCCTTTTTTGATTTGATTCGAAAGGGGAAACGAAATTTCGAATGGACTGCAGAATGTGAGGGAGCATTTCAATCGCTAATCCAACATCTTTCCGTACCACCAATCCTTTCAAAGCCTGTAGATCATGAACAGTTATATCTTTACCTGGCAGTATCAGAGAATGCAATCAGTGCTGCATTAATTAGGGAGGAAGACCAAGTGCAAAAGCCGGTCTACTACGTGAGTAAACGATTGACTGGGGCCGAGAGAAATTATCCAAAGCTTGAAAAGTTGGCATATTGCCTAGTCATTGCCTCGAGGAAGCTCCGTCCATATTTCCAGGCTCATCCTATTACTGTGTACACCGACCAGCCGTTACGACAGGTCCTTACGCGGCCTGAGACGTCTGGTAGGTTGCTAAAATGGAACATTGAACTGAGTCAATTCGACATCACTTATACTCCAAGGAGAGCCATTCACGGCCAAGTCCTAGTAGATTTTATAGCCGAATTCACTATCCTGAAGACTTGCCTGAGACCAGCAAATCTCCCGAATACATCTGGAAGTTGTACACCGATGGTGCGTCAAACGATCGGCGCTCAGGAGCTGGGGTAGTGCTTAAAACCCCCGAGGGACGATCCATATGTTATGCTTTAAAGTTCGAGTTCCGTGCAACCAACAACGAAGCCGAGTACGAAGCCCTACTTACCGGGCTAAAGCTTGCCCGTGATCTGAAAATCATTGCTGTAGAGATCTACTGCGATTCCCAGTTGGTAGTATACCAAGTTCGAGGAGAATATCAGGCCAAAGACCGAAGATTAGCTGCTTATCTAACTCGGGTTATGGAGATTCTTAACCAATTCGATTACTATGCCATTTTCTACATACCCAGAGAGCACAATCAAAAGGCTGATTCATTGGCAAAGTTAGCGAGTTCGGGTGAGGCTCAACAGTTGGGGGTTGTTCCGGTTGAAACCCTATCCTCTCCGAGCATTGATTAAAGGGAGACTGATGTCACATTTGAAGCTACCTCCGATAAGGAGTCGTGGATGACCCCTTATCGAGATTATATCGAACGTGATGTATTGCCCGAGCGACGAAGCGAGAAAAGACAAGTTCTACGAAAGGCCTCACGATTCGTTATTCAAAATGGAATCATGTACCGGAGAGGATACTATGTTCCTCTCCTCCGGTGTATCGCGCACGATGAAGTTAGACGAGTATTACGCGATGTACACGAAGGAGAATGTGGCGATCACACTGGGGGGCAAGCGCTCGCAAAGAAGATACTTCGATATGGGTATTATTGGCCTACTGTTAATCGCGATGCTGCAGACTATGCTAGGAAGTGTGACAAATGTCAGAAACACGCTCGAATTCCTAGAGCTCCTCCTACTGAGATAACCCAAATGGTCAGTCCTTGGCCATTCGCGATATGGGGAATAGATATCATCGGCACATTGCCTCTGGCCAAAGGTGGCGCGAAGTACGCCATCGTCGCAGTTGATTATTTCACCAAATGGGCTGAAGCTGAACCCCTTGCGACAATTACAACAAAGAAAGTAATCAACTTTGTAGTGCGTAACATCATCTGCCGTTTTGGTCTCCCACATACTATCATCACCGATAACGGAACTCAATTCGACAATGCTGAATTCAAGAATTCTGTCAACGATTCCACATCCATAAGAAATTCTCTGCAGTAGCGCACCCTCAAGCAAATGGTCAGGTTGAAGCTGTTAATAAAGTTATCAAGTCCATTCTAAAGAAGCGACTGGAAAAAGCCGGGGGCAAATGGGTCGACGAACTTCCTATGGCACTATGGGCCTATCGAACGACTCATAAAACTGCAACCGGTCATACCCCGTTTTCTCTATCTTATGGTTCTGAAGCCGTTATTCCGGTCGAAATGGAAGTGCCTTCTCATCGTGTAACATATTACGATCCGAAAACAAATGCCATATTACTTGCTGAATCTTTGGATTTACTCGATGAAAAGCGCGAAGAGGCTGATTTGAGGGCAGCCGCATATCGAAATCGAGTCGCCCGACTGTACAACGCCAAGGTCCGTCCGCGAACCTTCGAACTCGGCGATCTCGTACTCAAAAGGGTTTATCCGGTCCCTTCACACATGAAGCCAAATTGGGAAGGGCCGTATGTGATTTCACAAAAGCTCGGAGATGGCACGTTCAAATTATCAACATTTGACGGTTTTACCTGGCCGAGAGCTTGGAATAGCGAAAGTCTTCGTCGCTACTACATATGAGAAACTTTACTTATTTATTTTCTGTCAATTTATTCCTTTGCATTTTATTCTAGCATTTCGAGATTTAAATTTGTAATAAGGCAACTGACTTTGCCATATTTTCTCGTTTCAGCAATAAAATGCCATCTCTTCGAGCCAAAGCTGTGATTTACTGAATATGACATACAATATCACAATGCACGGAGAGCTAAGTTCCATCACGCGGTGGGATTTATTCAAATAGGGAGTGACTGTGATACGACCGGCCACTCGCTAATTGAAACCCGGGCTCGGGGGCAGAACACTACGTCAACATTCACAGGGATTGATACACGACAATCCCTCCTCCAACTCCAAATTCCCAGAGTGTGAATTGTAGTGTAAACTTCAACTTTCGGTTCCCGGAGCGCGAACCGGAATACAAATCCATCGCTCCCAGAGTGTGAGCCAACTCCAAATTCCCAGAGTGTGAATTGGAGTATAAACTTCAACTTTCGGTTCCCGGAGTGTGAACGGAAGTATAAATCCATCGCTCCCAGAGTGTGAGCTAACTCCAAATTCCCAGAGTGTGAATTGGAGTATAAACTTCAACTTTCGGTTCACGGAGTGTGAACCGGAGTATAAATCCATCGCTCCCAGAGTGTGAGCTAACTCCAAATTCCCAGAGTGTGAATTGGAGTATAAACTTCAACTCTTGGTTCCCGGAGTGCGAACCGAAGTATAAATCCACCGTTCCCAGAGTGTGAGCCAACTCCAAATTCCCAGAGTATGAATTGGAGCATAAACTTCAACTCTCGGTTCCCGGAGCGCGAACCAGAGTATAAGTCTAAATTCCCGGAGCGCGAATTGGAATATAAAATTTTATCTCTAAATTCCCAGAGTGTGAACTGGAGTATAAACATTAAGTACAAGTTCCCGGAGAGCGAACTAAGCCATAAACACTAATAATTATTAAGTTCCCGGAATATGAATCAACGCAATACTTGAGCAAAAAAGAGAAGAGTTGTTCTTCATGTTATCAACAAATAAAAAAGAAGTTCGATTACATGATAAAACTAGAAACAATTCATAAGTGGGTGCCGAATCCACACTTATACACGACGTACAAAAGGAGAAAAAAAAGAAAAGAATTGCCCTTTCGCAACTACGTGGTAAAACAAGAAGTTCACTCTTTCTTCTTCCGGAGTTTCTTCTTCGGAGTTGAGCCACTGGATCCACTGCCCGGCTTCTTGCGGGATTTCTTGTCTTTCTTTGGAGCATCCTCAGGATCTGGCATGATATCCACGTCTTCCTCAGAGCTGGAAGGGATAGAGATCCTTTTGTGAGGACGAACCGGAGGCGGGGAAGCCGTAACAGGTGGCAAAGCTTCGATGCTAGAAGTTATAGTTGTGCCGGAGAGGGAAGTAACAATTGAAGGAGTTAAGCTCGGTGGAGCAACATCGCCTCCGGAACCACCAACTGTCGTCACCGTAGCCATTTCGGCGCTATCTCAGCAAGAATTTCTTCTTCTCGGGAAGATCGATGTAACAACCCGCATATTTATCGATTTTATATTTAAATATTTTATCGTTAGTCGGATTTTAGTCGGAAAAGCTACTTTTTGCAAACAGCCGAATGGGGACTTGAGACCACCCCCATTGAGTTTAAAATACGGTTTGTGACCTTTTTGAGTATAAGCTTCGATATGTTTGGAGAAAGTTGATTTTTGCCACTTTGTACTTAGGGCTTTTGGTTTGGGCTGAGCCACTTATGTATTCAGTCCCAACCCCTTCTCCTCTTCATTGCTTCATAATTTCCTTATACATTCAAGCTTCGTCAAAAATGGTGGAAGAGAAAAAGAATTAGGAAATCCTAAGCCCTAGTTTCCATTAGCAAATCCATCTTCTTGCTCCAAACTCAAGTGAACCCATTGGTAAGCATCTCCTTCTTCTTCTCCAACTCATTCTCTCTTTGATTTCAGAAAATTCCTAAACCTAATTTAGGAAATGTTTCTCCTTTAAGCTTAGATTGAAGCTTCTTGAGTTGTTATTGAAGAGGAATTGATCTTAGCTTGTTTTTAAAGCGTCTCCTTCATTGATTTGGGTTCAAGATGAAATTTTTATCTCACATCTTTGTCTATAATTATCTTCGATTGTTAGGTATGAATTCCTAACGTTTATTCGTGTGCAATTGATTTTGGTTTGGATCGATTTCGTGTATATTCCAATTTTTGGTGTTTTGGTCTAATTTATGAAAATCCTATTATGGATATTTGGACATTGATATTTGAGGCGTATCGAAGAGCCGTTTAGGCTGGGTTGTCGTTCGACGTAATTCCTTAGTCATCGCCATTTGCTCGTTCGATCGTTTCCGATATTCGTTTGGCCATTTTTGGCCTAGGTTCAGGGAATGCCCTGAACCCCAGATTCAGACGTCTGAAACGGAATATTCAGACGTCTGAATATTGTCTGGGAAGTTTTATGTTTCCAGATTCAGACGTCTGAATATATGGTTTCAGACGTCTGAATGGGTTCATTTGGAACCAGAAAGAAAATAGGCTAAAATATGCCTATTTCAGACGTCTGAAACATTTGATTCAGACGTCTGAATTGTGTTCTGGAAATCTTTATATTTCCAGATTCAGACGTCTGAACCACTTGTTTCAGACGCCTGAAACTGCTGTGTTTTGCCTATTTTGCCTATTTGCCTATTCGCTTGAGAATTCCAATTTAAATCGATTCGTGATGATCCTATTTGTTGTTATCATTTATTATGCCTTTGATGACTCCTATTTAGGGATTTTTGAATATCCATTTCGATGGATTCTTTATCGGTTTCTTTGGATTTTATTCACGTATTCGAATGTGAATTTTAGTGATTGATTGTTCTTACAATCTTCTTTGTGATTTGTCATTTTAAAAATATAAAGGTTTTCTATACTAGTAGTAAATATCAAAACTCTTTCCTCAAACGATTTCAATACTATTTTAATACCAAATTCGTTTATAAAACCGTTTTCCAATCTATTAGTATATACAAACCTTTACCTCACTCGTATGAGAAATCTAATTAAACGACTTAGTAAAACAAGTGGTATGAAACGCTTGCGTTCACTTTGTTGGTTAATTCTTGGACTTGTTCGATTGAAACTCTTGTGACAATTTTCTAGTGGAGATCTACAATTTGTTCGTAAATATTTAAGTTAAGCTAGTGGTTATGGGACATGAAGCTAAGCTCATATATTTACTAGCTTACTGTAATCGACACTTCTCATTGATCATGACGATCATCTTTGTTATTTAGACTAGCAATGTGCGATGTCTCTTTGTCTATGTGGAGGACTGTTCCTCATTTTATTGAGCTTCGTCTCATTTCTTACATGGGTCGTACCTATTTAGGTGCGTCGATGTTTGTTTACACATGGGTCGTACCTTTTTAGGTGCGTCAATGTTTATTATGCATGGGGTGTACCTTTCTAGGTGCACCGATGTTTGTTTACTTCGTGGAGCAATCGGCTCAATAAGTCGGGGCATGGGACATATCTTTCTAGTTGCGTCGATGTTCGTCTATGCATGGGGCGTGTCTTTCTAGGTGCGTCGATGTTCGACTTAGCATGGGGTGTATCTTTCTAGGTGCATCGATGTTAGACATTACATGGGGTGTATCTTTCTAGATGCATCGATGTTTATTTATGCACGGGATGTATCTTTCTAGGTGCATCGATGTTTATTTATGCATGGGGCGTATCTTTCTAGGTACGTCGATGCTAGAGCATGGGGCGTGTCTTTCTAGGTGCGTCGATGTCCAGTTTGTGGGATTGGCCATCCTTTTTCTTGTGATTTCTGGATTTTCTTGAGATGATTTCTAGAATTTGTGCTTCACCAATTTTCGTGATTTCCATTGATAAGTTTTATCAATATTTGTGCATTGGTGAATTTGTGTGTCGCCGACTTTTGTGATTGGCATTGATATAATTGTCAATATTTATGGTTTGGTGAACGAAATGAGGAGTATGACATTCCTTTTGATTCTTGTGTAGATTTGGTGATATTGATTAATCTCTTGTTGATTTTTCAATTACTTATTTATCACAGCTTGGCATTGTGATTATTATACATTTAGTCATATCTCTTATTCTATATCGTTTCATCTGATATTTATAGTTAGACTGATCCGTTTATTATTTTCTTATTAAATAATACTCGGGTCAGACCGAGATGTTACAGGTGCTTCTGCTTGAGTTCTCCCCTGGGATTCATTACTCTGACCTTTTGCTTACTACTTAGATTAGTAGTTTTTGTTGTGTACTCTTGAGATATTGACTCATTGATGTATTCTTTTGTATAGCACATGTTGCTATTATTTTGTGTTATTATGGATCTTTCCGACCACTACTCTGATGTACACTTTCATGTGTTATATTCATATCTATTTTCGCCTTTGTGATATGAATTGTCTGAGACTGATTTATGTTATGTTTGTTTCTATATTTGTTTCTGAAGATATTATAGCCACTATGTAGTAGCTTTGTGTTTGTGTTGGTATGTCGGATTTCCTCTTGAGATAACACGCATGTTATACTATCTGGCATATCGATGCTCGTGCAAAGCAATTACACGGATGGTCGCTCCTCATCAGCCTTATTCTCCGTGCTAGTTGACAGCATTCACCGTAATGTTCTTGGCTAGCGTGGGTATAGAGGTGGGGCGTCACAGCTTGGTATCAGAGCCAAACTTCGAAAAAATATGGAATATTATAACAAGGATCATTGTCCTAAGTCCATCTTAGGAGTCGTGCTTTAGGATTTTATTCGGGTCTTCGTACCGTTCTATCCTACTTTCTTTTATGATTCCTTGTTTTATCTATCAAGATTTCTTGATATTTATTTTGAGAATAACTTTTCTCCTTCTTTCTTTCTTAAAGAAGAGAAGTGGTTAGACCAGGCCGTCCCAGCGCCGGTCAATCTAGTGCTACTCCTCAGGATGGAGTATTCATGTCTGCTCAGCAGCTTTTAGATCTAGTAAAGAACGCTCAAGCAGCCGAACCCATTCCAGAGCCTACTCATCTTAGATCCGGTTTTGCACGTTTGTGCAGAGACTACACCGATTTGGGTGGAAGGCCATTCAGGGGATCCGAGAGTGTTATAGAAATTCAAGCTTGGCTTAAATCATGCGATCGCATCTTTTCTCGCATGAACCTTATCGACCTTCATCGAGTCCAAGTGGCTTCTAGCATGCTCCAAGAAAGAGCATTAGATTGGTATGAGTTTTTGGTTTCTGAAATCGTTGAGGCGGATCTCACTTGGGAGCAATTCCGGGAAGGATTCGAATTGAAATTTGTGCCGGAGGCTGAGAAAGTAACTTTAGCCCGGCGTTTCATAGACCTTGTTCAAGGTGAATCTTCTGTGACAGACTATGTCGCATCTTTCGAATCTCTGTCCAAATACAGGGTTGAATACATCAACACCCCATTGAAGAAAAATCAGAGGTTTGTCTATGGCTTGAATAAGAATCTTAAGAAGCCATTACTCCTGAAACTTGAGGTTTTATTCGATCAGCTTATTGATATCGCTCTTCGTCTTGAAGAGGCCGATAATGAAGGTGATGTTGAAGTTGTGCGTGCCCAACGGAACTTCGACAATAACTTAAAGAGGCCTATCAAATTCAAGGGCCCCGATTCTAATAAGAAAGGGAAGCAACAAACTCTGGTAGCAAAAGTTCCTACCTCTAGTCGTGGACAATGCTACAATTGTGGTTCCACGAACCACTATGCAAGGGAGTGTCCGAGACCCCTCTTTTGTCGCTATTGCAAAAATTCGGGTCACCATATTACTGCATGTCCCGTACTTCAAAGTAAGAAGGAGGGAGAGCTCAATGTAGTGCAAGCTCCTGGTAACGCTTCTCGTGGTCAAGGTATTTCTCATTTAATCCTTGATTACATTTATTTTGTGATCTTCTTATTTGAGTTCTTTTTGATATGGGTTCATCTCATTGTTTTTATATCAAAAGAACTTGTAGATTCTTTTCTTTGAATATTTTGGGCTTGATGACTTCCTTGAGAGCTGCGAATCCGGATGGTTGATCCGAAACACTCAATTTGCTTTTTATTGATGTCGAAATTATTTTATGTGATTTATCTTTCCGAGCCGGTATTCTTACTTAGGCTTCGGAATTGATTTTTGTAAGGATTGGCTTAATCGTTGTGAAGCCCATATCCTATTTTCTCGTGTGGACTATTCCTCTTCGACATTTTCAATTTGTTAAGCAGATTTCCATTTTTCCTTTATGATTTTGATTCCAACTTGATGGCATCATTTTATTCCTTAAGCCCACTTATAAGGAAAGTGTTATTTCTCTCATTCATGTAGTTAGAGAAATTTTCCGGTATTTTTGAGCTTGTCATAGGATTATCACCTAAGTAATCGTTTGTGTGGTGCTAAGGTCTTTTCAGTTTGACCTTGCCATCAATTTTCATCTGGCAACGAGTCGCGTGAGTTAGCATTCCACTTACGCACTCCGCACTCGTTATGATTCTAATGAATGACTTATTTTGTCATTCAATTTGTCCATCTTATTTCATCCATTTTATATATCAAATATTCTATGAATATTTCGATGAGACCATTCTTTTATTTATTGATTTTTGGATGAGAATAGCAAATTAAAATTTTGCAAAATCTTTTTCATAAGATTTATTTAGAAGTATAACCGGATTTTTGTTCTTAAAACGAACAAAGAATATTCTTAGAAGTTTTTGAGAAACTTACGTATCCTATAGAATACGATTTTGTGATTGTATTGCCCATTTAGTGTTTTAAGAATTTTGGTCGATGCGCTTGATCAACGTTATCGATAGGAATTTCCTAAACGCTTTGATGAGACAATCAGACACAATATATTGACTTGAAAATAGTAAATTTTTCTAGAAAGATTATTACATAATGATAAATGTAATTTTGAAAGTTTTAACTTTTCAGGAAAGAGGATTATTTAAAAGAAATTCTTTCTTTTCGATACTCTTATTCTTGTGATTCCTGGAGGGGAACCAAGACTTTGCTATTTGTACCGATACTAGTCGTATTGGTTTGGATGCCGTTCTCTTGCAAAGGAGAACGTGCTATCACTTGTGCTTCTAAACCATTAAAGCCGATCGAGACTAGGTATGCCACTCATGATCTAGTGCTCGCGGCTATTGTTTTTACTTTTGGAATTTGACATCATCATATTTGGATGAGAAATTTGTTCTCTGCCTCGATCATAAATCTTTGGAATATTTATTTTCTCATAAGGAACTTCATGTCGACTCGAGCTCCTAGCATCTTATGATCTTGATATTCTTTTATCCCCGAAAGGGGAAATCGTGTTGCCAATGCGTTTAGTCGTAAGCAACAAGTGGTTGATTCTTTGGTGATGTCTGAATGGGATTATCTTTTTATTAAGTTCATCAGACGTTTTGATGTACTTCATTTTATTGAGTTTCATCTCATCTCTTTTATGGACCAGCATCCGATGTTCTTTTATGGTGTTCGATTCATTGGATGTACCGTATGTACTATATCAATGTCTTTGCTTTTGGATTCATTGGATGTACCGTTTGTACTACATCAATGTTTTTGCTATTTGATTCATTGGATGTACCGTTTGTACTACATCAATGTCTTTGCTATTCGATTCATTGGATGTACCGTTTGTACTACATCAATGTCTTTGCTTTGGTTCATTGGGCATACCGTTTTTGTACTACGCCGTTGCACCGGCTCAATTTTCTGCTATTCTTGACGTTCCCCACGTCTTTTATCTACGGAAATGCCTTAGGGATTCCGGTTTTCATTCTTGAGCCCGGTGATATTGTGGAAATTGAAGTTTCACCAGATTTGATTTTTGAGCAACATCCTATTCGAATTATTGCTTCGGAGCTCAAACGACTTCGAAATAAAGATGTTCTTCTTGTGAGAGTTCAATGGTTCTCAAATCCTAGGGATTACTCTTGGGAATCTAGTGAATTCATTGAGCGATCCCGTTCTTGCTATCTCTTTCGTGCTCTTTATGGTGAACTTCTTATTTCAATTTTCTTTTGTGTTGATATGCTTCCATGGTTGTTACTTCTTATTTTCCTCTTAAGTATTGTGAGGACGCAATTTCTTTAAGGAGGGGAGTCTGTAACAACCTGCATATTTATCGATTTTATATTTAAATATTTTATCGTTAGTCGGATTTTAGTCCAAAAAGCTACTTTTTGCAAATAGCCGAATGGGGACTTGAGACCACCCCCATTGAGTTCAAAATGCCGTTTGCGACCTTTTTGAGTATAAGTTTCGATATGTTTGGAGAAAGTTGATTTTTGCCAGTTTGTACTTAGGGCTTTTGGTTTGGGCTGAGCCACTTATGTATTCAGTCCCAACCCCTTCTCCTCTTCATTGCTTCATAATTTCCTTATACATTCAAGCTTCATCAAAAATGGGGGAAGAAAAAAAGAATTAGGAAATCCTAAGCCCTAGTTTCCATTAGCAAATCCATCTTCTTGCTCCAAACTCAAGTGAACCCATTGGTAAGCATCTCCTTCTTCTTCTCCAACTCATTCTCTCTTTGATTTCAGAAAATTCCTAAACCTAATTTAGGAAATGTTTCTCCTTTAAGCTTAGATTGAAGCTTCTTGAGTTGTTATTGAAGAGGAATTGATCTTAGCTTGTTTTTAAAGCGTCTCCTTCATTGATTTGGGTTCAAAGGTGAGATTTTTATCTCACATCTTTGTCTATAATTATCTTCGATTGTTAGGTATGAATTCCTAACGTTTATTCGTGTGCAATTGATTTTGGTTTGGATCGATTTCGTGTATATTCCAATTTTTGGTGTTTTGGTCTAATTTATGAAAATCCTATTATGGATATTTGGACATTGATATTTGAGGCGTATCGAAGAGCCATTTAGGCTAGGTTGTCGTTCGACGTAATTCCTTAGTCATCGCCATTTGCTCGTTCGATCGTTTCCGATATTCATTTGGCCATTTTTGGCCCAGGTTCAGGGAATGCCCTGAACCCCAGATTCAGACGTCTGAAACGGAATATTCAGACGTCTGAATATTGTCTGGGAAGTTTTATGTTTCCAGATTCAGACGTCTGAATATATGGTTTCAGACGTCTGAATGGGTTCATTTGGAACCAGAAAGAAAATAGGCTAAAATATGCCTATTTCAGACGTCTGAAACATTTGATTCAGACGTCTGAATTATGTTCTGGAAATCTTTATATTTCTAGATTCAGACGTCTGAACCACTTGTTTCAGACGTTTGAAACTGCTGTGTTTTGCCTATTTTGCCTATTTGCCTATTCGCTTGAGAATTCCAATTTAAATCGATTCGTGATGATCCTATTTGTTGTTATCATTTATTATGCCTTTGATGACTCCTATTTAGGGATTTTTGAATATCCATTTCGATGGATTCTTTATCGGTTTCTTTGGATTTTATTCACGTCTTCGAATGTGAATTTTAGTGATTGATTGTTCTTACAATCTTCTTTGTGATTTGTCATTTTAAAAATATAAAGGTTTTCTATACTAGTAGTAAATATCAAAAATCTTTCCTCAAACGATTTCAATACTATTTTAATACCAAATTCGTTTATAAAACCGTTTTCCAATCTATTAGTATATACAAACCTTTACCTCACTCGTATGAGAAATCTAATTAAACGACTTAGTAAAACAAGTGGTATGAAACGCTTGCGTTCACTTTGTTGGTTAATTCTTGGACTTATTCGATTGAAACTCTTGTGACAATTTTCTAGTGGAGATCTACAATTTGTTCGTAAATATTTAAGTTAAGCTAGTGGTTATGGGACATGAAGCTAAGCTCATATATTTACTAGCTTACTGTAATCGACACTTCTCGTTGATCATGACGATCATCTTTGTGATTTAGACTAGCAATGTGCGATGTCTCTTTGTCTATGTGGAGGACTGTTCCTCATTTTATTGAGCTTCGTCTCATTTCTTACATGGGTCGTACCTATTTAGGTGCGTCGATGTTTGTTTACACATGGGTCTTACCTTTTTAGGTGCGTCAATGTTTATTATGCATGGGGTGTACCTTTCTAGGTGCATCGATGTTTGTTTACTTCTTGGAGCAATCGGCTCAATAAGTCGGGGCATGAGATGTATCTTTCTAGCTGCGTCGATGTTCGTCTATGCATGGGGCGTGTCTTTCTAGGTGCGTCGATGTTCGACTTAGCATGGGGTGTATCTTTCTAGGTGCATCGATGTTAGACATTACATGGGGTGTATCTTTCTAGATGCATCGATGTTTATTTATGCATGGGATGTATCTTTCTAGGTGCATCGATGTTTATTTATGCATGGGGCGTATCTTTCTAGGTGCGTCGATGCTAGAGCATGGGGAGTATCTTTCTAGGTGCGTCGATGTTCAACTGTGCATGGGGCGTGTCTTTCTAGGTGCGTCGATGTCCAGTTTGTGGGATTGGCCATCCTTTTTCTTGTGATTTCTGGATTTTCTTGAGATGATTTCTAGAATTTGTGCTTCACCAATTTTCGTGATTTCCATTGATAAGTTTTATCAATATTTGTGCATTGGTGAATTTGTGTATCACCGACTTTTGTGATTGGCATTGATATAATTGTCAATATTTATGGTTTGGTGAACGAAATGAGGAGTATGACATTCCTTTTGATTCTTGTGTAGATTTGGTGATATTGATTAATCTCTTGTTGATTTTTCAATTACTTATTTATCACAGCTTGGCATTGTGATTATTATACGTTTAGTCATATCTCTTATTCTATATCGTTTCATCTGATATTTATAGTTAGACTGATCCGTTTATTATTTTCTTATTAAGTATTAATACTCGGGTCAGATCGAGATGTTACAGGTGCTTCTGCTTGAGTTCTCCCCTGGGATTCATTATTCTGACCTTTTGCTTACTACTTAGATTAGTAGTTTTTGTTGTGTACTCTTGAGATATTGACTCATTGATGTATTCTTTTGTATAGCACATGTTGCTATTATTTTGTGTTATTGTGGATCTTTCTGACCACTACTCTGATGTACACTTTCATGTGTTATATTCATATCTATTTCCGCCTTTGTGATATGAATTGTCTGAGACTGATTTATGTTATGTTTGTTTCTATATTTGTTTCTGAAGATATTATAGCCACTGTGTAGTAGCTTTGTGTTTGTGTCGGTATGTCGGATTTCCTCTTGAGATAAAACGCATGTTATACTATCTGACATATCGATGCTCGCGCAAAGCAATTACACGGATGGTCGCTCCTCAACAGCCTTATTCTCCGTGCTAGTTGACAGCATTCACCATAATGTTCTTGGCTAGCGTGGGTATAGAGGTGGGCGTCACAATCGAGCAGCGCTGGAAACACTGGCGGTCGGCATAAACGAGCTAAAAGCTGGGGCAACTCCACACATTGTGAAGGAAGGATCAGGAAAAGGTTCACAAGGTTGCTTGAGAAGCTCCTCAATCATCTGAACATCAAATGACATCGAACTCCCCTCTCCCATCTCGCTGGTGACGGCAATGGTTGTGATGGCCTCAGTAACAACGGCTCCTTGCATTGGCTGCGAAGTTTGTGGTATTGGAAGTGCTGGCGCATCACTTTCAATCACTGGTTAAAAAGAAAAGAGGATAATTAGTCAAATGATCGGCTCCAAGTTCAAAATTCCAGAAACACTTAAGCAACATTTAGGATACCTTCTTTGCCGCAGCTCGGTGGTGGGTCGAGTTCAGAAACGGTAGTTGTACCGAGAGATAGTTCCGGTCGATCCGGGTTATAAGCAGGGATAACATGTGGACCGACTGTAGTGGTGACTCCAGATGAGGTTGGGGCATCAACTGAAACATTCTCACTATAATGTGCGGCTCCAGAACCTTCACCAGTCTCTACATGGTGAAACCCAAGTCTCTCTCTCTCAGCGGAGATCATCGCATCATGGAGAAGTTTCCTTTCCTCCTCGCTCAACAAACGAGATTCAAGTTCAAATTCATCTACGGCGCCTTCAGGGAGAGATGCTCTTTTGTTCTCCACCAATTTTTTCCAAGCACTGAGTAGAAGCGTAGAATAATCTCCGAGCCACGACAGATTCCTGTGCTCAAGTACATTAGCATTATAAGTGTCGAGAAGATCGTCAAACTCAGCTTCTACTCTGAATATCTCTGCTTGAACTCTCCCTTCTACCTCTGCTTCCACCGCTTCAACTTTAGCAACCGCCGCGTCTCGCTCAGCTCGGAGAGACACAGCTTGCTCGCACGCTTCCTGTGCGGCCGTATTAGCGTCATCTTTTTCTTTGTTTAAGCTGGCGAATTTAGCTTTTAACTCCTCAAGTTCTCTGACCGCCGCATCTCGCTCGGCCTCAACATTTTTGTATCGATGGCCTAAATCTTCAACTAAAGTACAATGCGCTTGTTATATTTTCGCCATCTCAGCTAGTGTCTCGTCGACCTTCTGTAGCGACTCCAGTTCGGCCTTGCGAGAAGATTCCGTTTCAGATTGAAGTACGTCAACAATACGGTTCTTCTGAGCCAAGTCCGCTTCCAGTTTCTCAATAACTTTGGCTCGTTCGAAGGCCACTTTCGAGGCTTTAACAGCCGCCCTGTACCATTCTTTATACTGAGCATAAAAATCCCGAGTATAGCTGAGGGCAGTGTTCACGGCCTCTTCGGGAATTCTTTTGAGATTGGGTGGAAAGATATAGGCATCAAAGCATATTTCTGGAAAGTCTTTTTTCAACTGAGCAATTCTAATAGCCCCTTCACCAGATGGTTCAAGAGGTGCCTCCTCCACAGTTACGGTCGGAGCCATATCAATCCCTGAACGAGGTGGACCAGGTTTAGAAATTTGTTGAGATGGTTGTTGCCGCGAAGTTCCGACTGCAGGTGCCTGGCCTCTGGATGGCGGAGGAGAACGAGAGGGTGAACGGTACCTTCGGTCCCTATCAGAACGCTCCTGGCTAGAATAATATCGGGAATGGTCCCTATCGCGATGCTCTTGCTCGTAATACCTTCGCTCACGATCTCGGTCAGAATCCCTACGACGAGACTCATAATAGGATGAAGAATGGTGTACTCGTCGAAGTTTATCAAGTGTAGAAGGCCGATTCGACATGGCACCTGTAAAAAAAGGGACAATTCGATTAAGTACCAAGAAAAAGCACTGCAATGCATGTGGAAGTTGTGAAGTGTTGTGAAAGGTGTATAAATGCGTAAACCCCCCGACCAACCAGAAGCGTCGATTACACTAACGGGTAAAGATTCGCTTATATCAAGCGCTCCCCGGAGCTCTTCCAACCCGGACCCGTGGTGGAGAGATACGTAGTCCGGAATGGGAATATCGTCCAACCCTGTGAAAAGGTCTCCGGACTGGCAAGGAGAGGCGCTGAAAACAGTAACCCCAGGTTGGGAACGGGTTACGACTACGAACTTCCATCTCTTAAACTTAAGTACAGCAGCCTTGCCTGTCTGGCCCTCTTCTATTCGGGAAAGGTCGGCTGCTATCTCAGTGTCTGTGGGCGTTCTTTCATTATCGCTCATGTCTCTTATCACAACGCCAGGTTTTCTTTTTGCCACTTTCTTCTTCTTCCTCGAGGCCGATTTCGCCAAACCTTCAATTACAATACTCTGGCCCATTTCAATCAAACCCAGTGTCCTTAAGTTATCATCGGTCAACAGCGAATCTATGTGCCTTGAGTCGCGGGGAACCCTTTGTAAGCTTTGAACGACGCCTCTATAATGCCCACCAGTAGGTCTTGAAATGATAGCTGCAAGAATAGCAGGGTATTGGCATAAAGTATTAAAAATGACCATTCAAGAACGAATTATGATACTTACGTCTGGATAACCATCTCCTGGCAAACCCTGGGGGGCATCGAACAAAAAACCACTCGTTCTTGAAATAACTAAGCCTGGTCCAGGCCCCAGTCACGACCTGACAGTTCCTAACCGCCTCCAGAAAAGTAAAAGACGGGCTATCACCCCTACTCTTAAAGTTAAAAATATGCCTGATCTCGTTAGGTCTTGGCGGGCGAAAAAGGCAATCCATAAATATGACATAGACACTGTTTAGTAATGCATGCCCGTTGGGATGAAGCTGTGAAGGGGAGATTCCTAAATACGACAGCATCTCTCGGATATATTGGTTAAAAGGAGGAAGAGATCCAGCCGCACAGGCATGACGGTAGAAGGCAGTATATCCTTCAGGAGGGTTGTGAGGTCTATCACTAGCACTAGGTAATAAAACATCGTCCAGGGATATGTTATGTTTCGAACATATCCGGCCCAACAGAGACTTTGAGATATTGGATTGAACAGAATCGACGGGATCTTCGATAAATATGGCCTCCGGCAATTCATCCGGGGTCGGATCTACGACTTCAGGAGGGATGTCCGGAATCTCAAGCGCTGGAAGAGGCGAGCTTTGTGTTGCTTGTTGTTGAGAACTCGAAGACTCCATAATTAACTAACTCACCAAAAAGCGGCGTGAAATACATAAAAAACCCATGCATTCCCACGGTGCAAAGTGTATGAGTATGTCGTGCAATGCAAGTGCTAGGCAAAAATTTAAGCAGATTTTACAAGATGAAACGAGGTGTCCGAATGACGAAACTTTGGAACTTGAGAATGAAAACGACCGTCATTGCTGACCGTCACTTTCACACCACCCAGATGCTACTGGCCAATTCAAGTATAAATTCGTTATATTTTGTTTAAGTCATGGTGCCATCGACGAGCTCCAACAGAGAGGTCAAGTCAAATTCGATTATGCAAGGCCGAAGCTCGTCGGGGTCAAGTATGCTAAAGTTCATTAAGCTCGTCAAAAGTTCAACTTGAAATTGGTCATAGTTCAGAAGTTGGAGCCAATCAGAAAATCAGAAGTTTCAGATGTTCGAACGTTCGAATCGATCGACTCGAATCGATACGAGTCGAATCGAAGACGTTCGAACCCATACACTTCGGCTCCCTGAAGGTCGACTCGGTGAAGCCTTGGAATGAAAAAACCTTTCGAATCCATATAACCTGCGTGGCTTCGAATCGATCAAAATTGTGCACCTTCGAATCGATCGAAGTAACACTACTTCGAATCGATCGGTTCGATGCCTTCTTTCTCCTGCAACCATCGATTCGAAGCCTTCTCCTTGATATCGATTCGAAATGGTCATTCACAGATCGATGCGAAGCAAAGGAAGAAGATAACATCCATCATTGCTTACGCTTCTCCCTGGCAACACACATGATCGATACGACTTGAACAAGTTCGTCCCCCAGATCCATCCAGTCAACCCATATCGGATCTCACTATCCCTCAAGGTTTTCGAAAGGAAGAATTCAAATCGATGATAAATTTCCAGTTTCGTCGTTCTACAGTCGAATTGATCCCTTAAATTACCTGACTGGATTCGTTTACAAACAAAGACTTGATGGAATTTTATCGATTTGAATGCAAAGACACAGTGGTTTCTTGCTTTGAAGGCTCGAGCTGAAGAAATAGCAACAGTAAAAAGTGAAAAGTAAAAAGTAAAAGTAAAGATGGCCTTGGGTATTTATATGGGTTCCACAGAAAACGCGTGACTCTTCGACTCCCGGTTGTGTTTACTTCCTACCACCGGTCACTCGCCATACCCCATCGATTCGAACAATCGCTCAATAACCCACTGCATTCGAATCCATCACAGCGTAGAGTCGTTACTTCGAATCCATCACACAGCTGAATCCATACTCCACTTTGAATCCATTGCCTTCCAATCTTTTACACAATCGAATCCATCCCAGCTTAATCGATGCGAGGCATCATCGATTCGATGAAGCATTGAGCAAAGGCAAGACCATCGATTCGAACATACGTGACTTCGAATCCATCAAGACAGCATCGATGCGAAGCGTCATCGATACGAAGCACTTGAATGAGGACTGAGTGGAAAAATCCTATCGATTCGAAGTACCTATTCCATAACCAGCAATTCCATCGATTCGAAACCCTATCGGTTCGAACAAGCGTGCTTCGGATCCATTAGGCACCATCGATGAGAATGAATACAATGCTTCGATATGAAAAATTACTGGTCTACATTTTACACCGATTCAGGAGAGGATCGATACAAGAGGATGATCATAGATGGCTATAACAACAATACTTTAACCCGAATCTCAAATCGGTTCAGGAGAGGGCCGATGCAGAATTCGATATCAAACCAAAACTGGTGACAACTAGCGATCGCGCAACGCTAACCAAAGCCAAAGCGGTACATATATCCACATGCGTATGACTAACACTTGATCTTTAACGTTTACAGGGATCAAATGTTCACCTCGTTATAGTTACGACAGCTGATGACTTTCGAAAAAGCAAGTCCTGATTGTCTAACATGGAACTGCAGTTTTACAAAGCACGTCATGTTTTAACAAGACGTACTTTGGGGGGCAAATGTTATCCCCCCTTTTGGCAAGGCCGAGATACCAAGGAACTGGCTGGAAAATAAGGGTCGCATGTCCTCAATTTTGAATGATTGTCGGTTTACTACGAATATTGATGGATTTTGTCCGAGTCCAGATTGAGCTACAATTGATAGGACATAGCAAGATAGACCATAGAAGTCCGCATCTCAAATTTCAAGTCAATCCGAGTTCGTATGCTCAAGTTATGATGGATTCGATTTAATGAACCTTGCTCGGTTCGAATCCATCGCCCCTTCATTAAGTTCGAACCCATCAGAGCAGGTACCATGTTCGAATCGATAGGCAGAAATATCGTTCGAATCCATCAGCCAGTGCCTGCTTCGACTCCATCGGCTTCGACTCCATTTGCTTCGAATCCATCATGATGGCCTGCCTTCGAATCCACGATGCTGCCTCTCTTCGTATCCCTCAAGGTTGAAGAGTTCGAATCCATAGAGTTGCTATACCTCTAACCCGTCCTGCACCTTGCCTCGAATCCATACCCTCGAGTCCATCAAAGAAGGATCTATCAAATCCCCATATTGAAGCAACTTCGAATCGATCCACAGTCACGTATTTGGATCGATTCGAATAAGAACCAGCTCCATCGATTCGAAGCATTCCTTCGAATCCAATCCTTCGAACCCACTTGGTCAACGCAGCTAAAACCTAGGACTCGACTCATTCAACTCGGCAAAAAATAGGGATCGACTCGAAGAACGCGCGCCACGTCACAGGAGCATGGATTCGACCCTATGGATTCGAACCATATCGATTCGAACGAATCATAGGTCGATTAGAACCAACCAGCATGCCGAAAATCCCCAACTTGAATCCATCATATCTCCCAAACCGCTGATCCAAATGCAACGAAATTTTTACAGGAGCTTATATACATGTTGAAGAATGTTCTCACCAAATTTCGGCTCAATTGGATGATTTCTTGATCGATTCGAACCTTACTTCGAATCGATCCCAGTGTGGGCCCAATTTCCTAAGGACGTGCGTGTGGGCCCCCACACGTGCCAGAATTGGTCTTCCCGGATTTTAGGAGAAATATCAGCCTCCAGCACCTATAAATAGAGCCCTTGGTCATTCAGAAAGGGGAGGGGAGAATTGTGAAGATAAAGCACGACTAGACGCTGCCAGAATTGCTTCAGAGCACCACCACTGCCTTTGATTTTAAATTTTGGCTTACTACTTGCTGTACTTTGACATCAAAAAGTTGTATTCTCCGAATATCAAGCAATAAAGTACCAAAACTTCATAGTGGACGTAGGCAAAACGCCGAACCACTCTAAATCGTTGTCTCTTGTGCAATTTACTTCCTGTTATTTGAAGTTTTTGTTAGATAATCCACGTTTTAATTTACTTTCTTCATTTATTATCTCTTCAAAAACTTCCGACGAGTGTTGTGCCCAATTTTGACACAAACAGCAGGGTTGTAGTGGGGTAGTAGCGGGGCATTAACTGGGCCCACCAGATCGATCCGGGATTGTTTTGGATAGATATTGATCGATCCAAGTACAATTCATATCGATCCAAAAATGGTTCAATCAAGCTGAGATCGATCATGAACATTCCTGAGTACATAAGTAAGCTTCCATGAAAACTTCATAACATTTGGACTTATAGTTTTTGAGTTATGATCGATCCAAGGTTGAGATCGCAAGCAAGATAATGAATTCGTATCGATCCGAACACACCCATAACTCTCGTATCGATTCCGGCTTTTGTATCCATCACTCCATAACCATAGCTTTCGCATTGATCCGCTTCTCACACTGTGATCCATGCTTCGTGCTCCATCTTGATTGTTTCCTTCGTATCGATCAATACAAACTCGATCGATACGAGAATTGCTCCTGATTAATTATATCCATTTCCTTCGGGGTGTCGATGTTGTTCGTATCCATCCACCATCCCTTCTTCTTATCGATCCCCCACTTGCCTGCTGCGATCTTCGTATCCATCAACCCCTCTCTATTTCATATCGATCCCTAAATGCCTGCCTTCTTCGTATCCATCCTCTGTGTATGTCCTTCGTATTGATCAATACTCGATCGATACAAGATGCTCATCCAAATCCCCTTATGACCACTGCTCCATTCTTCATATCGATCCCAGCCTTGATTGATACGAAGTATGCCGCCAAACTTTTTCCATATCCAACCAAATTGATGTGCATTACATCGGCACGAAACCTATCGATCCGAAGTCCACGTCCATTTTAATCGATACGAAACCATCCATACGAACTAGTTTTTCATGAATCTTGATCCATTCATAACTCGAGCATACGAACTCCGGTTGATCTAAAATTTGGAATGTAGCCTTTCCAAGCCTTTTTCATCATTCCCAATCGATCCCAAGCCTTGTTCATTATCTATAAAATGTAGCCAATTTTATTGATATCCTGCCTTGTATAAAAGGCGGGGTAACATTCAAAATGTTGTATTTTCAAAATATAATTTATATTGAAACTTAAAAAATTGATGCAAAAATTAAACAATTGAATAAATAGGAACATGGTTAAAGGATAATAATTTATTGTATCAAATTGTTAAAAAAAGACATCAATGGCAAATATAACTTATAAACATAAATAAACATCGATGCCTATACAGAGTACTTTTTGCCCTCGTCGACCATTTTTTGAATTTTATTTAGTTACTTTTTTTGAGTAAGCTAATAACACAAGCATTTCGTTTTCCTTAGCATGATAACTGCAAGTTCTATGGCAATTTCAATGCTTGATATTTGAATTTTAACTACTATTGCATCCTTGCATATGTTTAGTTTTTTGGGTATACTAACGACACAAGCATTTCATTTTTATAAACTGATCCACGAGCTTAGTTTTTCTTTAACTGTTTTATAATTTTATAAAAACTGAGCTAGGTCAATTTTATTACCGAGCTTACTAGTCAGTTGATACATGAGTAATGAAGCTTGGTTACAAATTGCGTAATGAAGTTGAGTAAACTGAGCATTTTGCTCAGCTATAAACTGACCAGTAAGCTCAGTTAATAACTGGGCTTAATCCAGTTTATAAACTGAGCGGTAAAGCTCAATTTTTAACTTAGAAAAGTGCTCATTTTTTATTATCCGATTTGGAGCAATTTAATTTTCAAGTACAACGAAGCTTTCCTTCTGTCTGTTTTATAAACTGAGGACTGTTTATGTATACGTAGGCTTTTAATAGGAGCTGCAGAAGAAAAGAAAAAATCAAAAGCCTGTAGAATTTTCCCATGTTAGTTGATGAAGGTCTTGAAGTTTTGTCGGAAAGTCGCATTCGTTGTTTCTAAACTTTTAACGTTCTGTACTAGAAAATTTTGAAGTTACCATACAATAAACTATGTAGCATTGGTATGATGTTTGTTTTGAAATTTGGTGATATGTTGGTTTTGAAATTTTGTTACATGTTTGTTGTTACCATAAATTTGAATTTGTATTGTTGAATGAAATATGTTTAATATTTATTGTTACATGATATAGTTCAACTAAACTAAATTTGCAACACTCAATAGCATTAACGGTCGAAACACTGTGTTGTAGTAAGGATTTTCCAACGACTCGTAAATACATTATTTCCCAATAGTTATAACTGTTGAAATTTCATACTCCAAATGATTATAACCATTGGGAATAAGGAAATTTCCAATGGTTATAACTGTTGAGAAAATCCATATTCCTAACGGTTATTACTTTTGGGAAAATTCATATTCCCAATGGTTATAATCGTTGGGAAATATGTTGTAGATTTTGTCATGTAACTATTTGTAATGGTTATAACAGTTACAAATTTGATTTGTAACTGTTATAACCATTATGAAATGGCATTTCTGGTGTTGTGTTGGAAAGAGTTCCACATGTACTTAATACAAATAAAAATTCAATCCTAAAGGTCATTCATTCCTATAATACATAATGATGTATTGTTAGGGAGTAATCGCATTTTGTTGGACAAAGCACGATTATTGATGAGTGGATTTGAGTTAAAATTCTTTATATAAGGTATGCACCTAATAGCCATGTACAAGGTTAAAATTAGTATCATCCAAAAGATAGTTTATAAAATCATACAAGATATGGTTTATAACAAACCCTGTCATATCCTAGGCCAAAGAGTTGGTAAGTTGTGTGCATCAAAAGACTATATGTAATAATTAAACGTAAATGATCTTGTTCGAATCACCCAAAAGAACTTTGGATACTACAGTTATTAGATCACTAATTTATGTTGTGAACATAAATATATTGTGAACTAATCCAAAATCAGTTTTATATAAGGCAACTCAAAAAATGGCTATGAATACCCATTCTATTTTATTGAGAAGCAACGCTTGTTATCAAGAAATACCAACTTCGCAGCGAAGAAATTTTTAAGAAATTATTAGTAGTAAAATGAAGTTGAATATAGTCTAGTGACAAAACTGATTATAAGCAATGAAATGAAATTGACCGAACATACATAAACCAAATACATTGGAACCTCTAATGAGCATTCATGTGCAATAAAGAACAATTGTGAGTTCCTTTTCAATGTCAAGAATAAATAATTCTCTTTTCTTTAAGTAAACTATTAAGAATATTGACTCTATGATATGGTATGATGTGCTAATCTGAAATAGATTCCAAGTACATTATCAAAATACGATTTTGATAGTTGTCAGAAGGGATATGATCCATTGATTGCAAATGCATTTTTATGAGAAAGACAAATGCAGTTGGAATAATGTGAGCCACATTGATAAGAATATCACCGTGAATTTTAATTGTTGAAATAAACGTAATAGATTCACCATTCGTTATGCTTAAGTTGGTTTGGACTTTACTCACAAAATTATTGCCTAACACGACTTTATGTTTTGTTAAATATGTGTTGAAACAGAAAGTTCTAAATATAGATTTAGATTAGTCTATTTGCACATAACAACCAAAGTGTCTCGAAGTCAGTGGAAACAATATTGAGTTTGTGAGTTTTTTAGATACAATCTGAGAACAGGTATGAAAGTATCATTATGAAAAGCATAAAAATTGAACAAGTTTTTTTGAAAGATGTATCAAATAGTTTGATTATTAGTCAAAATGCTAAGGAAGAATGTGTTCATAAAAAAGAACATTAAAAGGTATATACATATTTCTAAATCATAAGCAAACAATGCATTACTGATTGTTAATGATGTACTTATGTTAAAACCATTTTTGGTTGCTTTATTACTCAACTTTTGATTTGTAAATGATGTCTTTTATAGTAAGTATAAAAGATATTGGGAATGTTCCAAAAAATGCAAGGATACTTTATTAAAATGTTTAATATGGAACATGTAAGATGGAGTCCTTATGCATTGGTAATAGGAATTATCATACATGTTATGTTGTCTATAATATCGTGATGTGACAATCCGGGTTTTCGGACCGGTCAAAATCGCCAAAAATTTGTCCATCAAAAACAAACAAATGACAACTACTATAACATCTCGTATCTGAAAGCCGAAAGCTAAGCGCTACATGTGCTGCAGCCACCTATAGTATTAACTTCTAGTGACAAAATACGGTAATGATAATGGTATCCATAATACCAGAGGCACATGAATATGAACGAAATCCTAGATTTCGAAAACAACATTTTGTTGATTACATTTCAAAATAATAATTCATATCCATGTTACATAATCACTTAACATTTCCCAGGCAATGATTAAATATATCATTACAAAAATATGCCAAGAGCGACATATGGCGATGCCCCCTTGGTTGGTCAAAGCAATATAGTCATATCCGACTTATATACATAGCGAAATTAAAACAAAATGAAACGGAAAATCCTAATTAGCCATCCGTCAGACACCTACTCGTCCTTGAATGCTTTATTCGCCAAAAGACAAAACCTGAAAACCTCAACCCTCAGCCTACACAAATCAATTTTGAGTACCCGAGAGTTTAAGGAGAAATAAAAACTTAGAGTCAGACATAAAGCCTGGTGTGAATTATTCTATTACTTCTCGGTTTGATGATATTAAGTGAGACTACGCCACTTAGCGAAACGGGTTTCCCCTCAGTAATATCCTTTTTAAAACATATATATTTTGCAATCCTTTCCTACAACCAAACTAGTTATTCGAACTGATTATATCAACATAGCAATATCCTTCATGCTAATTAAATGGACTATCGGTCCGTAAAACAAGTAATATGTGAACTATCCACCCATATATAATAGCAAGGTCCATTATGCTACAAATGGACTATCTATCCATACAACTGGGCTGACTGCTGCAAACTAGACCAACTGTCCGAAATCTAGGTTGACTGCCTGCAAAATGGACAACTGTCCGAATTATTTTCATATGGTTAATCCTTGAATATTTTTTTTTCAAAATGATTTAGTCCTTCAAATCATTTATATAAACAAAGAAAATACATCTCTATCTTTACTCTAAGCCATTTTGCCATGCTATATATACATTACTCAAAACAATGTTGATGGGATTTAATAAGGATTAACTATCCCTCCAAAATAAGTCAAAACCCTTTTTAACTTGAAAATACGGGCTACATTTCCTATTTATTATATTCGAAACCTTTGTTTAAAACTGTTAAACAACCCTTTCCAAAATAAGTCAAAACCCTTTTTAACTTGAAAATACAGGCTACATTTCCTATTTATTACATTCAAAACCTTTGTTTAAAACCGTTAAACAACCCTTTCGAAACCATTGAAGGCAACCCCTTCTAAACCATTGGAAAACCCCTTTCGAAACCATTAAATACTGCTTTTCGAAAACATTGGAAAAATCATTTCCTTTCTTCTCTAAAACATTCAAAATAACAGACATCTCCTTTTAATACCTTTTAAATATTGCCTTTCAAAAATATAGGAAAGACTTTCCTTTCAATCTTTTCGAAACCATTCATTAAACCTTTCGAAATAGTCAAGCTAAATCCTTTTGAAAGCACTTTGAGTTCAATTTAAAACATGTGGAAACCTTTCGAAACCATTCAAAAACATCTCGGTCGAAACCATTTGGATTCTGCCTTCAAGTACAGTAAAAGGACCAGAAACCCATTAAAGTCGAAAGCATCAGTTTCGAAACCTTTTAAAACTATCTCTTTCGAAACCATTTGGGTTTTACTTTACTTGTATAAAAGAAAGGTATTAATAACAATTAAGACGGAAGCAACTTATTCGAAACCATTTCCTAAGTAATGAAGTGAAGGTGTTGACACCATCACTTCGAAAGCATTGGAGAGGTGTCCAGGTTTTAGATAAACAAAATGACCGTTTCGAAACCATTTGGGTCGAAAGGTAGAAAGGTGGCAGCAAAAAAGTCTCGGCTTAGTCGAAGAAGTTGTTTAAAAATAGAGGAACAACCCAATCATAACCATTTCCTTTAAATCATTGGACTGGTTGGAAGCTACTTAGTCGAAACCATTTATTCGAAAGCAAGCATGTATATTTCTTTAATTTAAAAACAAAGGACTACCTCAAAACCTTCGAAACCCATGATTTTGACTCCCTACCTTCCGCCTACATCCAATTCACTACGTATTGGTAGATTGATACCATATGCATTGGTTTCGACTGTGCCAAAGGCGATAGTATGGGGGCGGAACCTGGTGTCGAAAGAGATAAAATAGTAAAAATCTTGTAGCAAATAGTTCTTTTCACCTAACCCGCCTTACATGTCTTATTATGATTGGTTGCTTCTTTCCTTACCAATAAAAAGTACTGCAGTTTGTCAAAAGTGCTGCCGACTTTTCAGATTTGATAATTTAAATTATTTTACAAAAGCCCATTCCGCTCTTTTAATTATATAAAAAAATTAAGTCCCATACCTTAAATAATTTTATATATCCAATAAAACACTTACAAAAAATCTAGAAAAATTCCAAAAAATCACATTATATATGTTTTATAATATATAAAAATTTCAGTCCCAAATAATTAACCATTTACCCGTAATTAATTTATAACCCAAAATACCATTTTCTTTACTAGAAAATTCATATTAATTCTACAAAAACTTAGAAAAATATGAAAATTGAAACCCATCTCCAAAATAATTTTTATGATCTTGATAAAAATTCGCAAGGCATTTAAATATCATTTTATAGGTTTTTAACTTAATACATATCATAAATTCAATATGAATAAACATAATTCATCGACAAGTATACATATTCATTCCGTCATTCAAAAATATGGCAAATCATTGCAAAATATTTAGAATTCATATTAAAATCGAAAACACAATAAAAAATGAGATGTAAACATTATCCACGTTAGCTTTAGAGATCATGGAGATTAAGTTATGAATAAATTTGGTTTGAAATTGCTTCTTCCTAGCTCTTCTTCTTCTCTTCCTTGTTAATAGTGGCCGACCTCTTTTGAAAAAATTTAAAAGTGAAATGAACTTGTAAAATTTTACATGGCCAAGGTTTGGAGGATATAAGAATGGTCTCTTTCCTATTTTACCCCTCTATTTCAATTTAAACCCTTCTTTAGTTTAAATGGCATGGCTACCCTTAGTTAAAAATCAAATCTCAATCCCCTAATCAACACATCATTTTATTTAATTCAATTAATTAAATATTTTATATAATGTTACTAAAAATCTGGGATGTTACAGACTCCCCTCCTAAAAGAATTTCGTCCCCAAAATTACGATAAGGTACACAACAAATCAAACAAGAAGGTAAAACATACCATCAAACATGTCAGGATACATATCTCTAATCTTGCTCTCAATCTTCGAAATACAGTCCCTTTGATCGTAACTCCGTTGGAATTTGATTAATCGAACCGTCTTGGTTCTAAGCCTCTTCTCATGTCTTGTAATTATGCAAACTGGCTTCCTCACTGTGGTCAAATCCGACTCTACACTAAATCATCTAGCACCGTCGGTGCAATAGCAGTCTCCAGATCCCTAACACACTTTCTAAGATGAGAAACATGAAAAAAATCATGGATTCCTGCCAAACTGCTCGGTAACTCCACTCTATATGTGAGTTTAGAAAAAGGTCCAACGAATCTCGGAGCTAACTTCCTTGAATTCCCAAATCTTATTACACCCTTCATCGGTGACACTTTGACGAAAATCTAGTCTCCAATTGAGAACTCTAGAATTTTCCATCTCTTATGTGCCTAACTTTTCTACCTAGACTGAGCCTCCTTCATTATAGTCCAAATGACCTCAATCTTATCTGTAGCTTCTTAGACTAAATCTAGACCATGAACCAACCTATCCCCAGTCTCTAGCCAATGAAAGGGAGATTTGCATGGCCATCCGTACAAAGCTTCAAATGGTGCCATCCCAATACTAGTATGATAAATGTTGTTATATAAAAACTCGATTAAATGCAGATGGTCTTCCCAAGTTCCTTCGAAATCCAGAAAATAAGCTTATAACAAATCTTCCAAGATCTTGTTAACTCTCTCCATTTTCCCATCAGCCTTCGGATAGTAAGCGTCACTTACCTTGAGCTTGGTTCCAAAACTTCCCACAGACTCATACATAACTCGCTAGTGAACAAAGAATCTCTATCACTAACTTTTCTACTAGGAACTTCATGCAGTCTAACAACATTCTTTTGGAATAACCTCGCCAAAACAGGTGCCGTTATGGTTGACCTAACTGGAATGAAATGGGCACTCTTGGTTAATCTTTTCGCCATGACCCCATATACTATCACTTCCCTTGTTTGACCTTGGAAACTCATCAATAAAATCCATGGAGATAGAATCACACTTCCATACAGGAATACCAGTAGCTGAAAAAGCTCACTTTGTTTCTAGTGTTCGACCTTTGCCTGTTGGAAAATCATACTCTTCTTCACACATAACCCAATATCTCGCTTCATACCATCCCAAAAGAAACTTCTCTTCATATCTTGATACATATTAGTACGTTCTGGGTGAATAGAGAACATCGAATGATGGCATTCTTCCAAAACTTCTTTCCTTATGTTTCGTACACTCATAACACATAATCTGTTGAATATGCGATTATATGATTTTTGTTTGCTGATAATAAACATATATATATATATATATATATATATATATTCGTGTAAATGTATTTGTTAATGTACTATTTTATTTTTCATAGATTAATTAAATATTTGCTGAATAAAAATAAATAACACGGAATTTGAATTCAAACAGAAATTTTATTCAAACAAATATTCATTACAATCTTTGAATAGTACAAAGTTTAAGCTCTCACTATATATATAATATAATTACAGTACAACTTTGACTACATCACGATTCACATTTACATTTGACCTCACTACACATCATTCATTCACTCAACTCGTATTTTATCTTCAACTTCACTTCAAATTGAATCCAGCATCTGAGCAATCTGCAAAAATAAATATTGACGCAGTAAAATTGAAAAGGAAATATTTTTGCAGTATAAAAAAATGTGGACTTTGAAAATAATATTTGCCTCAGTTATTTGGGTTGTTCGTCATCATTTAAGTTTCAATTCATCATACATGAACAGCTTGTGACATACACAGTGTATCACTGTATATGCCACAAGGCCATGCACATCAATATATACACTTGATAAAATTACAGGGACAGGTGAGCATAGGTCAAACCCAAAATGCCGGATTCAACTCAAGTGTAATTCGAAAAACAAATCCAAATGCAAAGGTCAAGTCACTGCTACCATGACTCAACTCAAATGCAAGACCAGTGAATTGAAATGGTCATTATATATATACATGTGTATTGAAGGCCAGCCAACACACATATGTATACACAATGCAAACTCAAAAATGAATGAAACTTCAATGAAACAAAGACTACTGGTCTGAAACTCCAAGACAGCTAGTCAACTACAAATGCACAGCATACATATGAACCAAGTTTATATATACTACAACACAAATGCAACAACCAAAACAAGTAAAACTGCTCATATACACGAACCATGTGTCAACAGTCAATAGTGCATCACTGACCATACAAAACAAGCTCAACTGGACAGTACCATCTAACCAAATTCAAAGATGCAAGCATGTACATGTGTGGTCAGTGAAACCCAAAGCTAACTGAAATCAACCAATGGCCAGATCCAAACAACACAGTGCACAAGGGAAGTTGTACCAAATACAAGTGCACTAACAACTTGAAGGAACCAGACCACAAAGTCAAGCAGTGGATAGGAAAATCAATGCAACATGACAATGTAGACTCGAGTACACAACAAAGCTCTATACAAGTACAAGTCCAGTTACAACCAAGAACAAGGTACAGTGCAGAAGCACCAGTCACCAACATATAAAACTGAGAAGCAGTGCAAACAAATATACAAAGGCCAACAATATTGAAATGGATCGAGATGATCAGCCATCAGAATTTCAAATCAAACACGACAGTAAGCAGTGCCACAAGACCACAAGCAAAACAAGTCGATGAATCATTCATGAACACACATATATGACTTGAATAAACAAACTACAATAACCAGAGTGACAATGCATACTACAGGTCTGGATAACATGAATGCATAATCGCACATGTATGAAATTAACATGCAGGGGTATATAGTGACACATGAACTAGAGCAATCAAGCTAAAGCATGGCATGAACCAAGTTTAATCAGAGACTTCAAAACCACGACCATGCTACAGGTATGAACAGAGAACACTTGCAACAGTGGTGATGCAATGCAATACAACATGAATTATATTAGTGGATATATATAAGCACTGAAACGAATCACAATCCAAGTGAAACATAGGCAAAGCATTTAACAGTTATAACAAAGACAGGTGTATCAAGCCAGAAGCAACAGAGTAACCAAAGTCAGAGTCAAGCCAAGTCAGGATGAACATCGATCAAACGAACAGGTAAATGAAGTTTCAAGTCAAGGCCGAAGCCATCAAAAATTCACGGAACCAATAATGACAGAAATCAAAGCCGTGGCTGTCAAGAAATGAATCAATTCAAAATTGAAACTGTGTCAACCAAGTAACATGAAAATATACGGATTTGATTAAGTCAGAAAAATCATCAACGTCCAACAATAATCTAATGGCCGAAGCATAATATTGAAAAAATCAGACAAACGCAAATAAAGGAGATCGAATCCTTATATAAACCCACAAATCGTCACCGACAATCAATCAATCGAGTTCAAGCATTCAATCAGAATAGAAAAGGAACAAAAAATTACTTACCGAAGCCATATCTCGAACTCGATCAGATTCAAAGAGCCGCGAGGAAATCAGAGAAACGTGCGATCAACAAAGCAAACGACGTGATAAATCATTCATTCGATCGAGCAACTAAAGTCGACATCTTTGAAATTACGAAAACCCTAATTTTTGAAGGAAGAGGAACGGAGAACAGAGAGCCGCCATTATCACAAAGGAACAGACCGAAGAAAAATAAAGAGAGAAGATATTTGGGCAGGCCTTTGAGTTTAAAATAAAATAAGGCTAATTAGGGTTTTGTTTTTCTTTAAATTGTTTTTAAAATTGTATTTTCCTTTTTAAACTTGTCTATTTTCTAGTCGTGTGACTAGGGGACAAACTACGTGGCGTAGTTTGAGAATTCGCAACTCAGTGGCTGAGTTGTGGCAGGGTTTTGAGCGTAGTCAGTAGCGAGTGTCGAAAGTTTACGTGTGTAAGCGTGTGACCACTTAATTTCTAGTATAAACCTTGGGGGTAGCACGTAGGCAGGGTTTTGCCGAAGCTGGGTAAATTCTATGTCGTTCTATTTCTGCTTTTATTATTCTGCTATTATCTGCGCTGCTATTATTCTACGATCTGTGTTGAAATTATTTTATATAAACTTCCGCATTAATTTTTATAATCGATAGTATCACCCTATTCACCCCCCCTCTAGGGTGAAATCGATCCTACATAATCTTCCTTTCTTTCTCAACTACCCATTATGGTCAAGATTGAAATCCTTCAAGTCAATTCTCTTAGTTCTATCTCTTAGTTTCCTGATCCGTTCAGCTAAAAACGGACCCTCAATCTGTCTAGAATCAATCTTTTCGATCAACACTGGTCGAACTTCCAAACAAGATAATACAACTGTATCTCCACTAGACCCAGCCTCGGATCTCTACTACACTCTGCAATCTTCTAATGTTTCTAAATCCTTCCACTCACCAATCATCACTAATACCGCATTCTGATGTTTCCTACGAAGTGCATCTGCAACCGTGTTGCCTTTCCTTGGTGTGTACTCAATCTTAAAATCATAAGCAACGATGAATTCTAACCACCTCTGCTGTCTCATGTTCAAGGAGAACAAATACTTCAGTGACTTATGATCTGTATATTGCTCAAACCTTTCTCCCAAAAGGTAATGCCTCCACACCTTCGAAGCAAAAATCACTACAGGCAATTCCAAATCATGTCTTGAATATCCTGCCTCATGCTGTCTAAGCCATCTAGAAGCATAGGCAATCAATTTACCCTCCTGCATCAGCACAACTCCTAGTCTTGTTCCACATGCATCGGTGTAAACCACCAAATCTTCATTCCCTTCCAGAAAAACTAACACTACTGCATAGGTTAATAAGTGTTTCAAACTCTGGAATGCTTCCTCACACTTATCGGTCCACACAAACTTCACTTCCTTTCTTGTCAGCTTGATCATAAGTGCCGCTATCGATGAGAAATCATTAATGAACCTCCGATAATAACTAGCCAACCCAAGGAAACTCTTTATCTCCATCACTTTCTCCGGTCTCTTCCACCTATTTACTGCCTCAATCTTAGTCGGATCAACTGACAACCCTTCCTCTTAGACTACATGACCAAGAAACTTCACTTCTTTCTTCCAGAAATGACACTTCGAAAACTTCGCCTTTAGCCGATGCTGCCTCACTGTCTCAAGCACCATTCATGCTCTCTTTCATCCTTAGAGTAAATCAAAATATCATCTAGGAAAACCAATACGAACCTATCCAAGCGCTCTGAGAAAACCTATTTCATCAAATCTATAAAGAAAGTTGGTGCATTAGTCAGTCCAAATGTTACGATTAACCTTCTGTAGAACCCATACCTGGTCCTAAACGCTGTCAAAGGTATACTATCCTCTGCTATCCTGAGCTGATGGAAATCTATCGTCAAATCCAACTGCGAGATTATCTTGGCTCTTCTCAACTGGTCAAATAAATCGTCAATCCTAAGTAATGGATATCGATTCTTTATCGTCATTTAATTTAACTTACGATAATAGATACATAGCCTCAACGATCCATCCGGCTTCTTAGAAAACACCACGGCTGCTCCCCAAGGTGTACTACTCGATGCGATAAATTTTGTACCTTCTAAATCCACCAACTGCTCCTTTACCTCCCTCATCTTTGAAGGGGTTATCCTGCTTGGCAGTCTACTCACCGGTTTTGCTTCCAGAATCAAATCTATTCGAAACGCAATGTCCCATTTCGACGATAATCCAACTACAGGCCTGAAAACATCTATAAATTCTCTAACCATGAAAACTCGACTCAAAACATCATCCAATTCCATAGCACCCAACAACGCATAAATCTCACTACAAGAACCTTCTATAGCATAAATTATTCGATCACTACAATTTGGGTGTCTAAGCGATATTTTCCTATCCTGGAAAAATATCATAGCATCATACTCACTTAACCAATCCATACCAAGAATAATTCTAAACCCCATAAAATCAAACATATGCATACTGTAAACAAAAGTATGACCTAACAAGTTAAGCTCTAACTTATCACATCTCATCCCTAGAGTTGCATACCCTCCTATTGAATTCAAAACCTGTAAGGAAGTAACTAAATAGTTGGTTCTAGGTTAAGCTTATCTATTAGACATCTAGATATAAAAGAATGCGATGCACCGGTATCAAATAGACGCTAATATTCATACCATAAATCTGAAGCATACCTTCTAAGACCGCCTTTCCTTTTTCCTGAGCTGTCGGCTTAGAAGCAGCTAGCTCCAGTGCGTACACCTTTCCCTTTCCATCCTTAGCGAATTCCTTGCACTGACACTTGTAGTGGCCAATATGATCATAGCTGTAGCACCTGACATTCTTCCTCCCATCCACTTCCTTAGCCTTTGCAACACGACACTCATTAGCATAGTGCCCATTCTTATCCCACTTGAAACAGACAATCTCATACTTTCCCTTCTTTGTTGCTCCACCCTTCTAAACACCTTTCTTTGCAAATAACTTCCTCTTATGATTCTGCTCGACTTGGACTTATTTATCCTTACCCTTCTCTAGAGAATCAAGCAACTCCTCATGCCCCAAGGCCATCTCCAGAACAAAATACAAAGGATCTCTAGCATGAGGTAATGTAGCCCTGGCCAACTCAAGCTTCAACCCCCTAATGAATTTCCGTTCCTCTTCATGACTCTGTCCACCGAAGCATACCCATATTGGGCCAATTCCTTGAACTTCCTTGCAAATTCTAGAATTGACATCCCACCTGCTCTAATTCAGCAAACTTCTTGATCAGAGCTGATTGTGCCATTGTTGACATAAACCACTCCTGGAATCTTCCTAGGTCATAGTTTCCTCATCCATCCCCCCCGGCATACTATTTCACCAGAGTAGAGTTACTCCCTAAAGCTGCCTAGATGCCAACCTCCTCTTCTACTCATTATTGAGCCCTAGATCTACAAAAATCCTTTCGCAGTGCAACAACCAATTCTCTACCTCAATGGCATCTTCTGTTCCAAAAAATGGCTTCCCTCCAAGCTTGGTGTCATCCCCACTCAGCTTTGCATAATGGTTGGCTACCGAAACTTCCAAAATCCCTGTTTCTACAGCATTTCCTCCTAACACTCCGGCTGTAACTCCCACGTGTAACATATCCCTGAAAAACTGATACATAGCTTCCATTTCAACCCACGGGACTTTGGCACCCACATTCTCTACCTGCGCCTGACCTTGACCTATTCTCACATTTGGCCTGGCATCTCCTTAGGTGCCCTCCCCTCCTTGGATGACTCTTCCTCTTCTTCCTTCCATATCTGTATTCAAACCACATGAGATACAGAAAAATATCTTAACAAAGATAGGAGACTAGAGACAAAGCGTATAGTTATATATAGCAATTACAAGTACATTACTATAGCATTATCCCATACCCCAATCTTACCCTAATTCCTTAGGATTTTGTTTTTAAAAACCATTTTTAGTTTAAATTTTTCCATAAACCATACTTTGATACCAAGTTGTAACATCCCGTATTTGGAGGCTAAAGTTAACCGCTATAGATGCTATAGTCATCTATAGTATTAACTTCTGGTGACAAAATAGGGTAATGATAATGGTATCTATAATATCAGAGATACATGAATATAAAAAAAATCACAGATTTCAAAAGCAATATTTTGCTGATTACATTTCAAAACAATAATTTATATCCATGTTACATAATCCCTTGACATTTTCCAGGCAATGATTAAATATATCATTACAAAAATACGCCAAGAGCGACACAAGACTATGCCCCCTCGGTCGATCAAAGAAATATAGTCATATCTAACTTATATACATAGCAAAATCAAATGACAAATCCTAATTAGCTATCTATCAACCACTTGCTCATCTTCGGACGCTTTATTCGCTAAATGACAAAAACCTAAAAACCTCGACTCTTAGGCTACTCAAACCAATTTTGAGTACCCGGGAATTTAAGGGGAAATAAAAATCTCGAGTTAGACATAAAGTCTGGTGTGAGTAATTCTTTAACATCTCGGTTTACTAATATTAAGTGAGACCAGCCGCCCAGTGGAACAGGTTTCCCCTCACTAATAAACTTTTCAAAATGTATAAATTTTGCAATCCTTTCCTATAACCAAAATGGTTAATCAAACTGATTATATCAAAGTAGCAATATCCTTCATGCCAATTAAATGGACCATCTGTCTGTAAAACAAGTAACATGTGAACTATCTGCCCACATATAATAGCAATGTAAGTTATACTACAAATGGACAATCTGTCCATGCAACCGGGCTGGTTGCCCGCAAACTGGACTAACTATTCGAAATCTAGGTTGACTGCCTGTAAAATGGCTGACTGTCCGAATTATTTTCTTAGGGTTAACTACCATTTAAATTTTCATTGAAAACCTTTTCAAAATTATTTAGTCCTTCAACTCATATATATACATAAGAAAAATATATCTTTAGCTTTACTTTAAGCCATTTTGCCATGTTATGTACTTTATTCAATATAATGTTGATAGGATTTAATAAGGATTAACTATCCTTCCAAAACAAGTCAAAACCATTTTTAACTTGAAAATACTTAGGCTACATTGCATACTTATTACATTCGAAACCTTTGTTTAAAACTGTTTAACAACCCTTCCGAAACCATTAAAGGAAGCCCCTTCTAAATCATTGGAAAACCCCCTTCAAAACCATTAAATACTGCCTTTCGAAAACATAGGAAAATCTTTTCCTTTATTTTCTACGAAAGCTTCAAAACAACAGATATCCCTCTTTAAAACCTTTTAAATATTACCTTTTGAAAGCATAGGAAAGACCTTCCTTTCAATCTTTTCGAAACCCTGGAGAACTATCATTTTTGAAACCATTCATTAAACCTTTCGAAACAGTCAAACTCAATCCTTTTGAAAGCACTTTGGGTTCAATTTAAAACACGTGGAAACCTTTTGAAACCATTCACAAGCATCTTGGTCAAAACCTTTTGGATTCTACCTTCAAGTTGAGCAAAAGGATCAAAAACCCATTAAAGTCGAAAGCAACAGTTTCAAAACCTTTTAAAACTATCTCTTTCAAAACCATTTGGGTTTTACTTTACTTATATAAAAAGAGTATCTTTAAAACATTTAAGTCAGAAGCAACTGCTTCGAAACCATTGTTACCCCACCTTTTGGACAAAACCAGGATATCAACAAATTGGCTAAAAAAGGATGGATATCAAGATTAGGGACCGATCGGAAAATATGGCTATGATCGATACCGTCAAAATTGGACCCAGCTCAAATTAAGGTGGGATCGATAGGGAATGGTGAACAAGGCTTAGAAATGCTACTTTTCAAATTTCGGGTCAATCAGAGTTCGTATGCTCGAGTTATGTATGGATCAACATTGGAAAGGAACGGTCTCATATTGGTGTGGTTCGTATCAATGTGGTTCGTATCGATCAAGAATGGACTCAGCAATTCACTTTGGATCGATGGTATAATGTCGATCGATATAGACATGGATAAGGGAAATGTACTTGGCACTTTACTTTGAATGGGTTATAGTGCGTATCGATCACTTTCTCAATCGATACGAAATGCTACACTAAGGATCGACATGAATGGAGGGGGGGGGGGGGGGAGGGAGGAGGCAACCGATGGATGCGAAGGAGCAAAGCTTGGATCGATACGAAGGAAGGACATGGACTTGATGGATATGAAGACACATGTTTCCTACAGCGACATCAGATCGATACGAACAGTGTGGATACGAACATGGCATGGATCGGTACGAAGAAGGCAATCGGGGATTGATACGAACATGGGATGGATTTATGGATACGAATAATGGACACGTGGCAATAGGATATGTTGGATACAAAAGCTATAGTTTGATGGATACGAATTGATGGAGGCGAATGGATGGATCCGAAGCTTTCGGCCCACTTAAAGACTACAACTTGGATAGCGATCATATCTCTCAAACCATAAATCAAAATGCTATGAAATCTTTAGAGAAGCTTCCTTATGCACTCAAGAATTTTCATGATCGATCTTAGCTTCATTGGACCAACTTTGGATCGATACGAATTGTACGTGGATTGATCGAGATCGATCCCAAACGACCTCTGATCGATTTGGTGGGCCCACCTACACATGAGAAGAGGTATTCCAGGTTTTGAGGAGGATATTTTTGGATCTACACCTATAAATAACAGCTGAATGGCAATTAGAGAGGGATCTTCTTCTTCTTTCCTAGGCTAAATTCTTCCATTTTGTTCACTGATTTCAATGGCTTGTAATTGTAATTACAGTATAAAAGGAATAAAAGGATTAATTCAAAGTGGATGTAGGCCAGAGATAGCCGAACCACTATAATTCTTGTGTTCTTTATTGCTTTCTTACATTTTAATTTTTTTTTTCATTTTTGTTCTCCACTTAATCGAGATTTGAAATCTGTGTCTGGATATTGAGGATCTGTGTTTATACACTGATGCTTTCACTACTTCTAGGGTTTGTGACTAATTTTGGTGCAAATACTTTAGTGCTTTCATCGAGAATGACTAGCTCCCGCAACATCATATTTGGAGTTCAGATTTGGTAAGCTAAAGGATCATATCAAAAAGGAACCATGACAAAGCAATCAACAAAGGAGACTAAGAGCGGAAAGGAGTCAGCACGAAGGGAGTCAGGAGGCTTCCTCAGGAGCAACTTAGGCCTCATTTTTAATCACCAGAGATGAGATGGAGATAATGATGGGAGCTATGCAGAAAGAATGTTAAAAAGGCAGGAAGGCATGATACAGAACCTTCTTAGGCTGTTTGGACAGGTAGGAATAGCTGGAGCTTTAGGAGTTCAGATCCACCGAGCTAGAACAGAAGGACCCAATAGGCAATCGAATGGATCAGCTCAACAGGGCACTGCCCCCGATCAGAACACAGTTACCAATTTGGATGGATCCAGACTCGAGGGCAAACCACCATGCAATGATAGATCAATTCGTGGAGGGATTCCAGGTGATACCACACAATAGGATGTCAGTAGGAGAAGAAGAGTACGTGATGAAGAGTATGCATTAGAATTCCCTTGGAGACTTGGCGGTAACCCTTGGTGGACAACACCGAATTAGTTGAGATTATCAGGAAGATTATGCATGGAGGTTTAGCCAATGGAGATCTGAAAGGAGTAAATAGGAGTCCGTTTACCCGTGACATCAGAATGGCTCGGAATCCACTAGAGTTCAAGCCACCTACTCTAGAGGTATATAACGGCAGGGCTGATCCTACCGATCATTTGATAAGGTACATGAGACACATGGAAGTGCTGGAGGGCTTCAGAGGAAGTTATGGCCCAGTGTTTCCCTCTGTACTTGATGGATATGCTGCTATGTGGTTTAGACAGTTGGAAGACGGATTATTAGGACATGGACTGAATTGGTGGACAGGTTTTGAAGCAGTTTCGGGTTCATATCAAAAGGCCGAAGAATGTGATGACACTGACATCAGTAAAACAAAGAACAGGGGAATCGCTTGGGATTTCTTAACTTGGTTTAATGCAGCAGTTGCTTTGGTGAATTGGCTAGATCCATCAATGGTTCTAATGGTGGCAGTGTCAGTAGTCAGGGATAACTCGAATATCAAAGTATAATTGATACGGGATCCACCAATGGATCTCAAGGAATTCTTTCACGAGGCTGAAAGATTTCTTCGATAGGGGGACGTGAGTCTGGATTTGAAGCTAAAGGAAGTAAATATGGTTAAGGATGGAGAATCATCCGGCGAAAGCTCGGGTAAGGATAAGGATAAAGGAAAGAGGAAGTAGGAAGACAACTCTGGCAGGGCAAGGAAACATTGGGGACAGTCAAAATTCTCCACTTACACGGGGTTGAATGAAACATTGGAGTGGATATTCATGGAGACTCAGGATCGCCTTCCTTACCAAGGCCGGTAAGGGGGAAACCTTGAAATGCGAGAGGGCATCCGAAAGGCACTGTCTCTTTCATGATCTAGACGGGCATGATACCAACAGCTGCAGGCTTCTAAAGGATATAATCGAGGAGTATGTAAGGAGTGGTCAGTTGCGGCAATATGTAGGAACTCAAAATGTGGCAGTGGAATAAGAGCAGCCACCATCAACCTCAAACGACGATGGCACGAGGCCCAGGAATGATGGTCCATAGGTTATCTACTGACGAAGATGATATGGAATAAGTAGCAAACTCTGGGAAAATGGCCAAGTCACTTACTCATGTACGGGGACAGAGATAGCCCCTAGGCATGCTCTGAGATAACGATAAACTGCGATGCTCTAGTTTGTGAAGTCTGCTTTTTCTTTTTTTGTTTTAGACATTTGCTTTTTTTGGTTTGGTTTGAACTCCTAGTTTTGTTTGCTTTCTTGTTTGGATATTGGTTTGGATTTCTGGTATGGATTTTTGGGTTCTTGATTTAATCTGGATTTCGGATTTGACTGTATTTTTTTCTTGTTTTTGGTAAATGGTCGTGGGTTATGGATTATGCCTCGCAAGGGTAATTCGCTTCGTCCGAACATGGCGAATCAGCTTATTTAGGTCATCGAGTATTGACTATGTCGACAAGGGTCTAGAGAGACCAGGATTTAACCTAGGACTTAGGCCACATATTATCTATCGGTTACTATTTCAGGTCATCGGGTATGGACTATACTCGGTAAGAGTCCGGAGCGGCTAGGATTCGACTTTGGACTTAAGCCATGACATTAATCGTCGTTCAGGGACACTGAACCAAGAACATCAAGGCATTTCTTAGTAGAGGTAGTTGAGTGTGGATTGCGATTGGCAAGAACCTAGAGAGGTTATGGATTTGGACATTAGCTATGAATTGCGAAGGATTTGGACAAGGTCCCACGGTGGTCTCGGATTTGGATGTCAACCCGTATAGGTCATAGATTTGGTTATCAATTATTGGATATGGATGGATTAAAACTCGGTTGATGGATTCAGATGACTATGGAACTGGTTAAGTATTTGGTTCCAAATCGGATACCTACTCGGAGCAGTCATGGATTCGGACAAGAATATGACTTTGGCACTTGGATAGAATGGCTTAGCGATGGTTTGGATTTGTAGATCGGATGATATGGCTATGGATGGAATAGGGACTTTGAGCTATTCAAAACATGCCTTCTTACCATAAGGCATGTTTTAGGGGGGGATGTTACCCCTCCTTTTGGATAAAGCTGGGATATCAACAAATTGGCTAAAAAAGGATGGATATCAAGATTAGTGATCTATAGGAAAACATGGATATGATCGATACCGTCAAAGTTGGACCAGGCTCAAATAGATTGAAAGACTACCTTTCAGATTTCGGGTCAATTGGAGTTCGTGTGCTCGAGTTATGGATGGATCACCATTGGAAAGGAACGGTCTCGTATGGATACTTTTCGTATCGATGTGGTTCATATCGATCAGGAATGGACACAGCAATTCACTTTGGATCGTGGTATCGTATCGATCGATATGGACATGGATAAGGGAAATGCACTTGGCACTTTACTTTGGATGGGTTATAGTGCGTATCGATCACTTTCTCGATCGATACGAAATGCTACACTAAGGATCGACACGAACAGGGGGTGGCCGATGGATGCGAAGGAGCAAAGCTCAGATTGATATGAAGGAAGGACATGGACTTGATGGATTTGAAGGCACATGTTTCCTAGGGCAACATCAGATCGATACGAACAATGTGGATATGAACATGGCATGGATCGATACGAAGAAGGTAATCGAGGATCGATAAGAACAGAGGATGGATTTATGGATCGGAAGAATGAACACATGGCAATATGATATGAGGGATACGAAAGCTGTAGTTGGATGGATACGGATTGATGGAGGCGAATTGATGGATCCGAAGCTTTCGGCCCACTTACAAACTTGAACTTGGATCGATCATGTGTCTCAAACCATAAATCCAAATGCTATGAAATTTTCAAAGAAGCTTCTTTATGCACTCAAGAATGTTCATTATCGATCTCGACTTCATTGGATCAACTTCTGGATCGATATGAATTGTACGTGGATCGATCAGGATCGATCCTAAACGACCCCAGATCGATTTGGTGGGCCAACCTAAGCATGAGAAGAGGTATTCCATGTTTTGAGGTGGATATTTTTAGATCTACACCTATAAATAGCAGATGAATGGCAACTAGGGAGGGATCTTCTTCTTCTTTTCTAGGCTAAACTCTGCTATTTTATTTACTGATTTCAAAGGCTTGTAACTGTAATTACAGTATAAAGGAATAAAAAGATTAATCCAAAGTGGATGTAGGCCGAAGGTAGCCGAACCTCTATAAATCTTATGTTCTTTCTTGCTTTCTTACATTTTAATTTTGCTATTTCTTCGTTTTTGTTCTCCACTTAATCGAGATCTGAAATTTGTATCTGGATATTGAGGTTTTGTGTTTATACACCGGTGCTTTCACTACTTCTGGGGTTTGTGACCGATTTTGGCGAAAACAACCATTTCCTAAGTAATGAAGTGAAGGTGTCAAAACCATCCCTTCAAAAGCATTTGAGAGGTGGCCAGGTTTTAGAAAAACAAAATGACCCTTTTGAAACCATATGGTTCGAAAGATAGAAAGATGGCAGCAAAAAGGTCTCGACTTAGTCGAATTTAATTGTTTAAAGACAGAGCGCAACCCAATCGAAACCATTTCCTTTAAATCATTGGACTTAGTCGAAAGCTACTTAATCGAAAGCCATTTACTCGAAAGCAAGCAGGTGTATTTTTTTAATTTAAAAACAAAGGACTACCTCGACCTTCGAAACCCATGGTTTCGACTCTCTACCTTCCGCCTACATCCAATTCACTACGTACCAATAGACTGATACCGTGTGCATTGGTTTCAAGCATTTTGAAGGCGACAGTATGGAGGTGGAACTTGGTGTCGAAAAAGACGAAACAATGAAAAACTTGTAGCAAATAATTATTTTCACCTAACCTGCCTTACGTATCCAATTGTCATTGGTTGCCTCTTTCTTTACCGATAAAAAGTATCGCACTTTTTCAAAAGTACTACCGACTTTCCAGATTTAATAATTTAAATTATTTTACAAAGGCCCTCCTCCTCTTTTAATTATATAAAATATTTAAGTACCGTACCTTAAATAATTTTATCTAACCATTAAAACACTTTGGAAAAATCTAGAAAAATTCCAAAAAATCACATTATATAAGTGTTAAAATATATAAAAATTTCAGACCGAATAATTAATTATTTACTTGTAATTAATTTATAACCCAAAATACCATTTTCTTTACTAGAAAATTCACATTAATTCCACGAAAATTCAGAAAAATATGAAAATTGAAACACATCTCCAAAATAGTATTTATGATCTTCATAAAAATTTGCAACGCATTTAGATGTCATTTTATAGATTTTTCAAATTAAAACATATCTTAAATTCAACATGAATAACCATAATTCATCAATAAGTATATATTCATTCCATCATTCAAAAACATGGTAAATCATTGCAAAATATCAAAATTCATATTAAAACCGAGTTCACAATCAAAAATGAGATGTAAACATTATTCACCTTAGCTTTAGAGATTATGGAGATTGAGATATGAATAAATTTGATTTGAATTTGCTTCTCCCTAGCACTTTTTATTCTCTTCCTTGTGAATGGTGGCCGATCTCTTTTAAAAAAAATTGAAGGCGAAATGAACTATAAAATTTTACATGAGTAAGGTTTGGAGGATATAGGAATAGTCTCTTTCCTATTTTATCCCTTCTCTATTTTAGCTTAAAGCCTTCTTAGTTCATTATTAAATGGCACGATTACCCTTAGTTAAAGATCAAATCTCAATCCCTTAATCCACACATTATTTTATTTAATTAAACTAATCAAATATCCTAAATAATGTTACCAAAAATCTAGGGTGTTATAACTACCAATTTAATATACATTTCCATCTGCTAAGTATACAACACTACTAAATGTATAGGATACAAATTTCGTACAATAACTTTACGAGTATATTTGTTCTATATGGTGTGCTTTAATATATACCAAAACACAAATAATGTAAATCTACCTCTGCACAACTCTGATGTGATAGATAGAAATATCCATTCCTACAAACTCAATAAACATGTCAATGCAGAATAAAATGGTAAGTAGGAAAGAAACATCAACACACGATAAATAACAAACACTGAACAAGAAAATATTATATTATTATTGCAGTTGCATCACTACCACTTGTGGATGCCTACGTACCCATATCTAATTGGATACCCAATTAGGTATAAGATCAAGCCAATGAAGTTCTCATACCAGAAATTTGACTCAAGGAGTCCACGATGCACAAATTTATGTATTTGATACATGAAGCAAATATCAAATCCAAATTGATTTCACTAAATGATAGTTTGGAGTGTTCTCATGTACTTATGAAATACTAAAGAATTATTTACAGTAACAACAAACACCTAGTGAAAGAGTGTTTGAACCCAAATTTTTATAAGTTATATTGAGTCTCAATAATAAATTCAAGTCAAGAATCTTTAAGTGGGAAATGTTCCGCATGAAAGGCTGTGGTTGATTTAATGAAAGGTTAATTTAATGAAAAAGGGAAAGTACACCGTCTTGAATGGAATCACAATAAAAACAATGTATATGAATACAAACGAACAAATTTATAACTAGCTGAGGGTAATTCCAAATGTTGAGAATTACATAACATTGTTATATGGTAACAATGTCACGATATAGTTCATATTGGAACATAGAGCTCACAAGAAGTCGGCAGACATATAATGAATTATTCCACATGATAAAATAGTTTATCAACATCAAGCCAAGTTGATTGATAGAGTTGATAATTAAAGCATAATAGCATAACCGTTCACTGAAGGACCGACCTGATAGGTTTTGAGGAAATTGATTGGAGAAGCAATTCCATAATTGACCCCAAGTGCAGGTGAGATGTTGTAACACTCCATACCCCGTAGTATACCCAAAAGGACACATTAAAAGATGTGGTGCATTATAGGTATAACTAAAACTAGTAGAGACTAAGATTCACAAGACAAAATAGATAAAAACATCGAAAACAATTAAATAATAATTTGCTAAAAGTCAAACTACATAATATAGAATCATAAAACCAAATACATCATATGTATCAAAATACCAATATATGTCTCATGAAATCAAAACCTCAGTCTCCTAAATATCAGAGTACAAACTATCCCTCACAAAGTGACAGTACATGGAATAAGATAAAAACTGAAAATAAAGAAGAGAAATACATAAGAAATCTCTACCAAAGAAGTCTCTAAGTGTCTGCAATCTATCGTCCTTTCTCTTGCTATCCTACAGAGGAAAAAGGGAAAAATGGAGGAGTGAGTAAGACTAAAAGTCTGCTGAATGATAGTAATTACTAGAATCTTTAAGCAAAGTAAAAGTAATATACTTTACAATAGTTCTAATATATAAAAGGAAAGAGAGGAAATAGAGAGAAGGAATAAGATGGAAATAAATATGAATTAACTAAATTGACAAAATTGATTAACTTTGATTATTTGCACTTGTCTTTGATAGCTGCTTTGATTAGGCTGAATTCATAATCCTATAATTAGGCTGAAATCCTAATTCTACCCTTTGATCGGCCTGCTACTCTATAGACTTACTACGGACTAGACGCTACATAGCTCCATGCACAGAACGCAATGATTTCTACGAATGACACACAAAGTATCTACCGTGGATTAGACGTTATATAGCCCCTACACAGAAGGCAATGGTGTCAACGAAAGACACCCATACTAAGCGCTTAAAACTCAATAGCGGCTTATCTCCTCTAATCGATGTCGCACGCTCGGTCACTGCCAGTTCGCACTATCCACTGCTCCCTTTTTTGACCACCCTAGACAGCATAAGCGTGCTTTCGTCTCACTTAAGGCTATTATAAGACACCGTGTACATAGAAAATATGGAATGCTGTTGGTACTGGTCCCTGTTAAACAAAGTCTAGTTGCGTGCCTTGTCCAAATCCCCATGATTTAGTCTTTTAATTATTGACCTTTTATCTACCCTAAACAACATAAGTGTGTCCCAAGGAAAATACTGTCGGTACAGATCTTTTCTTTTAACTATTGACCACTTATCTACCCTAAACAACATAATGAAATTCTGCTGGTACAGGTTTTTTCTTTTAACTATCGACCACTTATCTACCATAAATAGCATAGGGGAAATGCTGCCGGTGCAGATCCTTTTCTTTTAACTATTAACCACTAATACCCTAAACAACATAAGGAAAATGCTGCTAGTGTGGATCTTTTTCCTTTAATTATGGACCACTTATCCACCCTAAACAGCATAAGGAAATGCTTCCGGTATGGATCTTTTTCTTTTAACTATTGACCACTTATCTACCCTTAACAGCATAAGGGAAATGTTGTCAGTACGGATCCTACTTTCATCTTTTCTTATTAACTTAGATAAATTATTTTAAATAAGCCTTTGTTGTTATTCTTACTATCTGTACTTATTAATTTATCCTAAGTCTTAAAATAAGCCTCATTTTGTTTTGTTTTCTTATAATAATGTACGTTATAATCATGCTTATCACTTAACCCAAGGTCAAAATGTGGAAATAAGTTTCTTTCATCTTTTACTCTTTTTAGTTACAATTCTAAGTTATAACTAGGCCACTCTCTTCAATTAGTCAAATTCTAACATTAATGTCATAAGTAGGCTCAATTTCAGTTTTGATTCCATTTTTACCACAGTCTTTACAATTTACATCTTATCTTCCGTTATTTCAGTACTCTTTAATTTTAATCCATATCCGCATTTAATCTACTCTTATCCATGCGAAGAAGAAGGAGAAATAAAATAAAATTGAAAATAGAAGAAAATCCAAAGCGTAGGAAAAGGATGTAAATAGCGCATAAATTACAATAAATAAATTAAAATACTGTTGGAAACCCTATTATTTTAAATTACTTAAAAATCTAAATAATTACAGTCACTCACCTGAGATAAAATGTAACATCCCGCCTTTTCGCACACTTTAAACGACACACGTGCCGATTCAAAGCATACGCAAGGGAGGAGTGTTATGGGGTAAATAAGAAAAATAGAGAAGAAATAAAACGAAAATAGAATCTCACAGCGGAAGGATAAAATATAGTAACAAGTATACAGTTCATAAACAGTTTACAAAAGCTTGATTTTTCTTATACAATGAATATCAGAGTTACACATACCAAATACAACAATGCAGCGGAATAGAAAGAGTGTGTAGTGCAATACTATATATAAAATAATACTGAATCTTCGTCTTCGTCCTCCAAAGCTAAAACCTGCTATCCTGAAACGCTCGGACTGACCCGAGCGAATTTGAAAAGACAAAAACACTCGAGTCAGACTAGAATATCTTATGTGAGTTAAATAAACAAAAATAAATATGAGTACAGTAACTCAAGAGATGCTCGGGATTTACATCTCCTAAGGATCCGTTAAACTATTTACTATGTAGTATATTGCGTTATTATAATAGTGTCTATTTATAAAATAAACTTACTTTTTAATAGCGTTAAGGGGTTACCCATATAGCCCTTAACACGTAATAGTCCCAGTAGTCCATCCAATATCATAGTCCCTCCTGATCGGGAAGCCACTAGAGGATACCACACGGGCTACGGGAGAAAACCAAACTCGTACAAGGCGCGATAGGGTAGGTGACACGGCACAACTAGGCAATGCCAGGGTAGATATACCAATTACGCTTCCGGGCCGATGGTAACGCGAAGCCGCAGCAACCGCCCACCTCGAAACAACTCCCCAAATCAAAAAAATAGAAGTGGCCACTGAATCAATCCAAAGTCATAGTATAATATCGAAGAGGAGTGTCCGATCAGAGGAATGACCTCATTAACCCGTCGATCGCTCCTGTTTTAGCCACCTTATGCCAACTCACGGGAGTCGGGTCCACGTATTTACCTTACAGGAATCGTCGCCACCAACCTACTTCATTCTGGAATCTCCACCGCGTACACGGTTAGTCAAAGTGGTTTTCGGTATCGACAGAGAGTATGTCCATATCCGATCCCGGTCTCTTTGCCAACCCATCGTTATTATAACACCGCGGTTATTTAAAACAGTTTATACTTTTAAACCAGAATATAATCCATTTCAAAACCATAATATTACGATATCATTCCAAAACCCAAAACCATATTTTACCACTTATCCCAAATATAATTCCTTTCCAATAATAAAAGGCTTTAACTTCATAATATCTGAAAATCGAATATTTTCAAAGCATAATATTTTTGGAAATCCATAATTTCAAACCCTAACTTTTAAAACTCAAATGGTTTGGATATTCAACGGTATATGAATTTCAAAGGCTTAACTTTACTGTCACTTTGTAAAGAAATAAGTTATATGGCTTTATGGAAATATTTCTTTATCTAAAGTTAAAACCATAATTTAGATATCACTCTTAAGTTCCAAAACCATTTCAATTTCCATATATATAAATCCATTGGAGTATTAATATTCAAAAACTAAAATTGGAATATATTCTTTCAACAAATTAAATGTTTTATTATTTAGTTTGAATATTCACATAAATCCTTTAAACAACTCCAATTTCTAGTAATAAAACATATGTATTTTTCGATTCCAATTATATTAGAATATTTTTCCAATTCAAATTCATATTAGAATATTCATTTCAATTTTTTTCTTGGGAAAAATCCAATTATAAATATCATATCTTAAATTTCCAAACTTAACATTTAAACATATGATATAAATTTATCCAACTCCATTTTCTAAATTTTCTTCCATTTTACTAAGGGAATTTATACACCTTTTTATTTCAAAATTTCCAACTTTTCATGTACATAAATACGGAAGAAAAATATTTATACAGTATAAAATTTAAGATTATTATAAACCGTATTCCATCCAAACCATAGAAATCACATTAAAATAGTTATATATAGACCGCGGTGCCTGTATATAATTTTCTATCCTATGGTCAAGTGATACGGATATTTATCATTTCAATCCGCAATTTAAAAATAAAACTTTGCGGTTTTATCATTTCAAACCACAATCCCGAAAAATGAAATATGCATGATAAATTTGCAATTTTAATGATATGCAATAAACATTCATTCATCAACAACATCCATCATCCAATCGCAACCATCAACCAATTTCAATCAATAACAGTATATATCTATGAACATATACAACAGGTAATAACTGTCAGTTTTTTTCCAAATTAAATTTATCAACTATTTATCTAACAGTTTACTCAATAATAATTTACATAACTGTTAACTAGCAGTTCTTATGCAAACAATAATTTCTAACAGCCAATTAATATGCAATCAATCAATTTAAATTAACAGCTAAATTCAAAAAAATGCAATTCAACAGATATGGATGAAATAACATGCCCAAAAGCTCATAAATAAATTTCTATTCATTTCTAAAATTTATTTAACAAACATAAAAGCTTCTAGTAATTGTGAGTGGGTTAAAACACTCACCTTTGGAATTTAAATTGAATTTAAACCCGATTTAAACCCAAAAATTCGCCCGTCTCAGAATTTGTCCAAACCAGCGTCATCAAGTCCGGAATTAAATTACGATCCTAACGCAAAAAAAATCGTGTGAATCCGAATTCGTATGAGAAAGTTATTGGATAAAACGTGATCGAAATTCAAATTTAAATTAAAACAAAACAAACCACTCATAAACTGCCACGTCATCCCTGCATCATCCTCTCTACCTCACAGAACGCGGCTACAGGAACACGAGACCCCAACACCACCTACAGCCGCACCTTTGACCGCCTCCCCTGGCCACCACCGGCCGCCATTCGCCTCGGCACCATGGCCGTTGACTCCGCCTTGACCCCTGCTATCGGCCGCCCCCATCCCGGTTGCCTGAAATGGCCGCCGCCGCCGCCTAGAAATAGGGTTTCGAAACCCTAAAACGCCAAATTTGACCACCACCGGTCACTAAACTCCACCAGACCAACGTCGTTGAACTCCCCACAAGAATCTCCACCAAACCCATATCTTGATTTTGCCGATTTGATGAAAAATCAAAAACCCCTAAATCAAACCTTAGGGTTTTCGAATTTCTGACCTTTGACTGAGTTTCCAGGACGATTCGAGCATCGATTGCAAAAACAGATGTCACATATAGATTCGTATTGAAGAAATCTACAACATATAAATTTTTGGGAATTTTCTGAAGACTTTGAATTTTCACTTTGTTTTGCAATTTGAAATTGGATCTGAGGAGCATCCATTGAGGAAGAAAGAATGGTTGAAGAATGAACGTACAGCATAAGCAAATAAAATGGGGCTAGGGTTTATAGCCATGCTTATATAGGTAGGCTAGAGATAGAGAAGATGGACTGGATAAGCGAACGTACGGAATAAAACACGGCCCAAAAAGCCCGCTATGCCTCCGGAATCGAATTTGTTAAAACTATATATCCAAATAGGTGTTTTAAAATATTCTGAACGCGATGAAAAAAGTTTCACGACCAAATTCGATCGTATGAAGAAGTTATGCTGAAAACAAGATTTCCAAATTGATTTTCAAATTGATTTTAATAAAATTGATTTCAAGGCGTTTATCGTCCGTACGATCAAACGACAAGTCCGATCGATACGAAATTTGAAATCCTATAATAATTCACCGATACGGATCCGATGAAACTGGTTTCGTCGAAATCCGAGTCCGTGACAAAAATGGCTATTTTTAATATTATTAAATCAATTAAATAAATCATAAAAAATCAATTTTTATGTTTCAACTCCTATTATTGGCCAAATTTCATTACTTAGATAGTTCAATTAATCCCAATAAATTTAACAAGCTTGGATGTGAGTAAAAATTTATAGGTATATAAATTTGCAATTTTAATTCCTGCACTTTCTTATTAATTGGGAATTATAAATTTATTCTCACAAATTACCTAATCTTATACTTATACACTCTCATCTTAAACCAAATTAAATAAATAACTTGATTTCCATCTCAACTTACTTTTAATTGCAGTTAACCCTTTTCACCGTAATTAAAATTCCAAATTATAAATAAATTTTTATTCCCATTCCCTTAATTTTCTTAACTATTTATTTATTCAAATTTTCAATATTCAACATAAATAGTTTGGTTAAGTTCATTTATTTACCTTCTTCCTATGATTCACAGTTATGGATGTCAATATGATGAAGTTTACATTAGTTAAGATTTCACTCAATTGTTCTCTAAGTCAAATGTTTACAGCTTTCATTTAACTTTAATAACGTACTAATTTACGTTAAATTCCATTTTTAAATGAAGTAATTACCATTCGTTGAATCAAATACTCAATTCATAAATAAAGTCTTGTTTTCAAAAAGTTATATCACAAATGGTCAACTAAAATTTGAATAAGCTTTACTAAATTCTATAGTATTAAATGTTGCAATAAATCCAAATTGCCATGTCTTAAATCCAAATTACTAATTAAGTCTTGATTCCTTTATTATTCCTTTGGTTTTCAAATAAGTTTTTATGATGAATGTGAATTCAAATGAACAATGGAAACCCATTCCCATTTGATTTCACTATTCCATTAAATATCTTCATATTCCAGCTAAATCAACTAACGTATGAATTAGCTATTTCAATCTTCATTAAATTGCGGTTTTTATACAATAGAAATTAAATCCCATTAACATATAAATAAAGGTTGATATCCATCTATTTACATTATATCACACTTGTGCTTCTATTTAGCTTTGTATAAATGTATGAATGCGGAGTCTTGCCTATTAACGTATTAAATAAGCCTTAAAATCAATTAATGCCCCTCCTTAGTTTAACCTCTTTTTATCCGTATTTATTTTTAGAGTAACCCTTGGATTAAATTCCCCAAATCACCAATTCAATTAATCATACCTTTCAATCCAAATGTAAATCTTCCACCTTTGAATTCTTATATTAAATGAATTTTATTCTAGGCAATATTTTTTTTTTACAAATGTTTACTAATTCCACATTTATAGGTTTCTTAAATTTTACTCCATCTAAAGGTGACCCATTTTTATTTCATTTCTATTCAATATATATTCATTTTATCCCATTCATTTGGTTACTGCGTTGAAATCTATTTATTACTAATACTAACGTTATTTTCATTAATTAAAATTGGATTCCAAATTTTTATTCAATACTCTGAAAAATAACTTACATATAAATCAAATCCTTTTTATACTTAATTCAAATTGGATTATATTCCAATTCCTATAACTAGGCCTTAAGTCACCATTTTACATAGTTTTAATTTAGCGTTTATTTAAATCTTCGTTTATCGTTTAGAATTTCTACTAAATTGAAATGCACAACTTATGAACTTTAACCAATTTAGTCCACCTAATAAATTTTCAAATGTTTGTGTGTATGTAATCCAATTCAGTTATTGTTACATTAATACCATTAAACCAACAAATTAAGACTTATAACTACAACACAACTTTCAGTTATTTTCAAATCTATATCATATAACCTTCTAAATCTCTACCTGTAATTACAGTTACTATCTAACTCCTACATTCATCCTTTTAAAAATCCTAAGACTTTAATTTTATACTGGATTAAATTAGCAAACATATAAATTAAATTTATAAAAAAAATCATAAATTTATCAGGTCGTTACAATCTCCCCCACTCAAAACTTTTCGTCCCCGAAAAGGAAAGAAGGGAGGAGGAAGAATAAACAGTACTTTTTATTTCAATTTTTAATTTATAAACAATATTTTCCTGGATTAATCCTCCTAAATGAAATATTCCTGTTTTATAATCATTATATCCTTTAATACTTGAGTTATTAAAGTTGGAAAAATATTTTAACAAAATTCTAAGTCCAAAATTTTCGAAAATTTTTGGCAGAGTCTCCTTTGTACGGAGGGACTCTGGAGAAAATATAATATCCAAATATACAAGTATATTACATATATAATCAAAATATTATATCCCAACACGGGAAAAATATATAAAATATCGCTTTAAACGTAATCCGAAAACGTACCTATTGTCGGGCAATATACGCTTTATTATTTTGGAACCAACAGCAGTAGCAGTTGCTTCCAACACCTGTATTCACTTATAAAATCTAAAAGGTTAAATATTTATTTTACAGTGAAAGGTTTAGGTGGATTCAATCATTCATATCCAATCAAATGCAACAACCACAATTTTTTTCTCAACAGCACACACCACATTCAACAAACAATCATTTAATCAAACAACAATTAGTTGTTCGGGTTCAAATTCTGAAGTTGTACGAATGAAGAATAACTATCAAGTACATCCGTTGCTCAACAGCCTAAGATGGAACAAAGATAGATTATTTGTAAATCTAACAACTCCATAATTCCTTACCCAACAACATACATCAACCAACAATTCAAATCAACACCAAAATATCTCATTATACATTTATTTCATAATTCAGTGTTTTGATTTTTCTTTCCTTCATTTATGAGGGATTTCTTTGTTTCTTACAAGTTTATTTTCCAATTATCACCAAATTCATTATATTTGTATTTCCTTTTTATTACTTAAGTTTCCTTTTATTACTTAAGTTTATAAAATAAATTCTCATTAATAACAGCAATTTATTGAATACCTTTATTGCTTCAAGCTTTACTTGCAAGATTTTCTTTTACATATTCTTACTAACATTTCAACTTTTATTTTATGGTAAGTTATATATATTTTAAGAATGTAAGTGACAATTTACATGTTTCTTCTTAATTCCTTTAATTAATATATATATATTTGTTACTTACCTTTAATCTCATTCATTTATTTAATGTGGAGGTTTCCATTATATTGGAATAGAGGAAATTAAAACATACTTAAGTTAATAATCCTACAATCAATTCTTATTTAGAATTTCATTTTATTTACTTTAAGTTCATATCACCTATTAGTAATTCTTAACTTAATTTTTTTTTTTTTTAGTAAAATTTCAATCATAACTTAAGTTTATACCATTAAATTCTTATTTATACAGTCGTTTATTGAATACTTCAATTTTTCCTAAATTCCTACTTGTAAAATATTCAATTCTAGTTTCTTATTTAACATTTCAACTTTTATATTTGGGTAAGTTATTTATGTTAAAGAAATTGCAATTGAACTTATACAAGTTAAATCTCCATTCTTTAATTCAATTCAATGTTAATCCTTATTACTATTCTCTCTCCTACGTATTCACTTTCTCTTTATATCCTTGCAATAATTCTCTTAATTAAATTAGAGGTTTTAATTTATTTATTACTTAACCCCTTTTTTTTTCACTAACATAATTTTAAACAATTTATTAATGGAAATTTAAGAATTTAATACCGGGTCAAATTTCAAAATTACTTTAAAATAATAGATAATATAATTTCTTACAACTCTTATATCTCCAATTATCTTTAAACAATTAAAATTTCAAATAAATTCAAAACAATTCTGTAGTAGTATTTACTACAGCGGCCTTTCCCCTCCGAAACTCGAAAATGAAAGTCGATGATGCGGCCGTCATCACCGAATTTATTTTCCAGCGACGGAGAGAAAAGTACATAATTTATTTCCCCAAAATCTTCTTTTAAAACAAATTTCCCGAATTTAAAACGGAATATTCATATCGGAAAACATATATATGACAATATTATTATACTTCCAAATTATACTTTTTATATAAGAAATTTCTTATAAACCAAATCATTATTTTTCATAAATTCTTTGAAAGTACATTTCAAAAATCCCTGACTTAAGTTCTAAAATCTCCAAATTTGGTTTATTAGGATTTCACTTAGCTTCAATTTATTACAAATATTCTTATTGCCTAACATCCAATCTATAGCAACCAAATATATATATATATCTTTATAAAAATATTTTTATATATATAGAAAATATAATAGGCAAAATTATTTCATTCACCTATATTAAAAACAAATATTATGTCGGTCTGTCCTATTAAGTGTTTAGAAATCCCTATTGATGACATAGCGTCCCATGCATCAACCAGAATTTATAAATACAAAGCGGAACAGATTAACACAATATCAAAACTTTTTATTAATACTAACAAGTACGCTCTCTCATATATATACACTCAGCGACTCCCATAGGATATTTCTACCCTATTAACAAAGAGTCAAACCCCACAAAGCCAAGGTTTATCGCTAAAACCTGGCTCTGATACCAACTGTAACATCCCGCCTTTTCGCACACTTTAAACGACACACGTGCCGATTCAAAGCATACGCAAGGGAGGAGTGTTATGGGGTAAATAAGAAAAATAGAGAAGAAATAAAACGAAAATAGAATCTCACAGCGGAAGGATAAAATATAGTAACAAGTATACAGTTCATAAACAGTTTACAAAAGCTTGATTTTTCTTATACAATGAATATCAGAGTTACACATACCAAATACAACAATGCAGCGGAATAGAAAGAGTGTGTAGTGCAATACTATATATAAAATAATACTGAATCTTCGTCTTCGTCCTCCAAAGCTAAAACCTGCTATCCTGAAACGCTCGGACTGACCCGAGCGAATTTGAAAAGACAAAAACACTCGAGTCAGACTAGAATATCTTATGTGAGTTAAATAAACAAAAATAAATATGAGTACAGTAACTCAAGAGATGCTCGGGATTTACATCTCCTAAGGATCCGTTAAACTATTTACTATGTAGTATATTGCGTTATTATAATAGTGTCTATTTATAAAATAAACTTACTTTTTAATAGCGTTAAGGGGTTACCCATATAGCCCTTAACACGTAATAGTCCCAGTAGTCCATCCAATATCATAGTCCCTCCTGATCGGGAAGCCACTAGAGGATACCACACGGGCTACGGGAGAAAACCAAACTCGTACAAGGCGCGATAGGGTAGGTGACACGGCACAACTAGGCAATGCCAGGGTAGATATACCAATTACGCTTCCGGGCCGATGGTAACGCGAAGCCGCAGCAACCGCCCACCTCGAAACAACTCCCCAAATCAAAAAAATAGAAGTGGCCACTGAATCAATCCAAAGTCATAGTATAATATCGAAGAGGAGTGTCCGATCAGAGGAATGACCTCATTAACCCGTCGATCGCTCCTGTTTTAGCCACCTTATGCCAACTCACGGGAGTCGGGTCCACGTATTTACCTTACAGGAATCGTCGCCACCAACCTACTTCATTCTGGAATCTCCACCGCGTACACGGTTAGTCAAAGTGGTTTTCGGTATCGACAGAGAGTATGTCCATATCCGATCCCGGTCTCTTTGCCAACCCATCGTTATTATAACACCGCGGTTATTTAAAACAGTTTATACTTTTAAACCAGAATATAATCCATTTCAAAACCATAATATTACGATATCATTCCAAAACCCAAAACCATATTTTACCACTTATCCCAAATATAATTCCTTTCCAATAATAAAAGGCTTTAACTTCATAATATCTGAAAATCGAATATTTTCAAAGCATAATATTTTTGGAAATCCATAATTTCAAACCCTAACTTTTAAAACTCAAATGGTTTGGATATTCAACGGTATATGAATTTCAAAGGCTTAACTTTACTGTCACTTTGTAAAGAAATAAGTTATATGGCTTTATGGAAATATTTCTTTATCTAAAGTTAAAACCATAATTTAGATATCACTCTTAAGTTCCAAAACCATTTCAATTTCCATATATATAAATCCATTGGAGTATTAATATTCAAAAACTAAAATTGGAATATATTCTTTCAACAAATTAAATGTTTTATTATTTAGTTTGAATATTCACATAAATCCTTTAAACAACTCCAATTTCTAGTAATAAAACATATGTATTTTTCGATTCCAATTATATTAGAATATTTTTCCAATTCAAATTCATATTAGAATATTCATTTCAATTTTTTTCTTGGGAAAAATCCAATTATAAATATCATATCTTAAATTTCCAAACTTAACATTTAAACATATGATATAAATTTATCCAACTCCATTTTCTAAATTTTCTTCCATTTTACTAAGGGAATTTATACACCTTTTTATTTCAAAATTTCCAACTTTTCATGTACATAAATACGGAAGAAAAATATTTATACAGTATAAAATTTAAGATTATTATAAACCGTATTCCATCCAAACCATAGAAATCACATTAAAATAGTTATATATAGACCGCGGTGCCTGTATATAATTTTCTATCCTATGGTCAAGTGATACGGATATTTATCATTTCAATCCGCAATTTAAAAATAAAACTTTGCGGTTTTATCATTTCAAACCACAATCCCGAAAAATGAAATATGCATGATAAATTTGCAATTTTAATGATATGCAATAAACATTCATTCATCAACAACATCCATCATCCAATCGCAACCATCAACCAATTTCAATCAATAACAGTATATATCTATGAACATATACAACAGGTAATAACTGTCAGTTTTTTTCCAAATTAAATTTATCAACTATTTATCTAACAGTTTACTCAATAATAATTTACATAACTGTTAACTAGCAGTTCTTATGCAAACAATAATTTCTAACAGCCAATTAATATGCAATCAATCAATTTAAATTAACAGCTAAATTCAAAAAAATGCAATTCAACAGATATGGATGAAATAACATGCCCAAAAGCTCATAAATAAATTTCTATTCATTTCTAAAATTTATTTAACAAACATAAAAGCTTCTAGTAATTGTGAGTGGGTTAAAACACTCACCTTTGGAATTTAAATTGAATTTAAACCCGATTTAAACCCAAAAATTCGCCCGTCTCAGAATTTGTCCAAACCAGCGTCATCAAGTCCGGAATTAAATTACGATCCTAACGCAAAAAAAATCGTGTGAATCCGAATTCGTATGAGAAAGTTATTGGATAAAACGTGATCGAAATTCAAATTTAAATTAAAACAAAACAAACCACTCATAAACTGCCACGTCATCCCTGCATCATCCTCTCTACCTCACAGAACGCGGCTACAGGAACACGAGACCCCAACACCACCTACAGCCGCACCTTTGACCGCCTCCCCTGGCCACCACCGGCCGCCATTCGCCTCGGCACCATGGCCGTTGACTCCGCCTTGACCCCTGCTATCGGCCGCCCCCATCCCGGTTGCCTGAAATGGCCGCCGCCGCCGCCTAGAAATAGGGTTTCGAAACCCTAAAACGCCAAATTTGACCACCACCGGTCACTAAACTCCACCAGACCAACGTCGTTGAACTCCCCACAAGAATCTCCACCAAACCCATATCTTGATTTTGCCGATTTGATGAAAAATCAAAAACCCCTAAATCAAACCTTAGGGTTTTCGAATTTCTGACCTTTGACTGAGTTTCCAGGACGATTCGAGCATCGATTGCAAAAACAGATGTCACATATAGATTCGTATTGAAGAAATCTACAACATATAAATTTTTGGGAATTTTCTGAAGACTTTGAATTTTCACTTTGTTTTGCAATTTGAAATTGGATCTGAGGAGCATCCATTGAGGAAGAAAGAATGGTTGAAGAATGAACGTACAGCATAAGCAAATAAAATGGGGCTAGGGTTTATAGCCATGCTTATATAGGTAGGCTAGAGATAGAGAAGATGGACTGGATAAGCGAACGTACGGAATAAAACACGGCCCAAAAAGCCCGCTATGCCTCCGGAATCGAATTTGTTAAAACTATATATCCAAATAGGTGTTTTAAAATATTCTGAACGCGATGAAAAAAGTTTCACGACCAAATTCGATCGTATGAAGAAGTTATGCTGAAAACAAGATTTCCAAATTGATTTTCAAATTGATTTTAATAAAATTGATTTCAAGGCGTTTATCGTCCGTACGATCAAACGACAAGTCCGATCGATACGAAATTTGAAATCCTATAATAATTCACCGATACGGATCCGATGAAACTGGTTTCGTCGAAATCCGAGTCCGTGACAAAAATGGCTATTTTTAATATTATTAAATCAATTAAATAAATCATAAAAAATCAATTTTTATGTTTCAACTCCTATTATTGGCCAAATTTCATTACTTAGATAGTTCAATTAATCCCAATAAATTTAACAAGCTTGGATGTGAGTAAAAATTTATAGGTATATAAATTTGCAATTTTAATTCCTGCACTTTCTTATTAATTGGGAATTATAAATTTATTCTCACAAATTACCTAATCTTATACTTATACACTCTCATCTTAAACCAAATTAAATAAATAACTTGATTTCCATCTCAACTTACTTTTAATTGCAGTTAACCCTTTTCACCGTAATTAAAATTCCAAATTATAAATAAATTTTTATTCCCATTCCCTTAATTTTCTTAACTATTTATTTATTCAAATTTTCAATATTCAACATAAATAGTTTGGTTAAGTTCATTTATTTACCTTCTTCCTATGATTCACAGTTATGGATGTCAATATGATGAAGTTTACATTAGTTAAGATTTCACTCAATTGTTCTCTAAGTCAAATGTTTACAGCTTTCATTTAACTTTAATAACGTACTAATTTACGTTAAATTCCATTTTTAAATGAAGTAATTACCATTCGTTGAATCAAATACTCAATTCATAAATAAAGTCTTGTTTTCAAAAAGTTATATCACAAATGGTCAACTAAAATTTGAATAAGCTTTACTAAATTCTATAGTATTAAATGTTGCAATAAATCCAAATTGCCATGTCTTAAATCCAAATTACTAATTAAGTCTTGATTCCTTTATTATTCCTTTGGTTTTCAAATAAGTTTTTATGATGAATGTGAATTCAAATGAACAATGGAAACCCATTCCCATTTGATTTCACTATTCCATTAAATATCTTCATATTCCAGCTAAATCAACTAACGTATGAATTAGCTATTTCAATCTTCATTAAATTGCGGTTTTTATACAATAGAAATTAAATCCCATTAACATATAAATAAAGGTTGATATCCATCTATTTACATTATATCACACTTGTGCTTCTATTTAGCTTTGTATAAATGTATGAATGCGGAGTCTTGCCTATTAACGTATTAAATAAGCCTTAAAATCAATTAATGCCCCTCCTTAGTTTAACCTCTTTTTATCCGTATTTATTTTTAGAGTAACCCTTGGATTAAATTCCCCAAATCACCAATTCAATTAATCATACCTTTCAATCCAAATGTAAATCTTCCACCTTTGAATTCTTATATTAAATGAATTTTATTCTAGGCAATATTTTTTTTTTACAAATGTTTACTAATTCCACATTTATAGGTTTCTTAAATTTTACTCCATCTAAAGGTGACCCATTTTTATTTCATTTCTATTCAATATATATTCATTTTATCCCATTCATTTGGTTACTGCGTTGAAATCTATTTATTACTAATACTAACGTTATTTTCATTAATTAAAATTGGATTCCAAATTTTTATTCAATACTCTGAAAAATAACTTACATATAAATCAAATCCTTTTTATACTTAATTCAAATTGGATTATATTCCAATTCCTATAACTAGGCCTTAAGTCACCATTTTACATAGTTTTAATTTAGCGTTTATTTAAATCTTCGTTTATCGTTTAGAATTTCTACTAAATTGAAATGCACAACTTATGAACTTTAACCAATTTAGTCCACCTAATAAATTTTCAAATGTTTGTGTGTATGTAATCCAATTCAGTTATTGTTACATTAATACCATTAAACCAACAAATTAAGACTTATAACTACAACACAACTTTCAGTTATTTTCAAATCTATATCATATAACCTTCTAAATCTCTACCTGTAATTACAGTTACTATCTAACTCCTACATTCATCCTTTTAAAAATCCTAAGACTTTAATTTTATACTGGATTAAATTAGCAAACATATAAATTAAATTTATAAAAAAAATCATAAATTTATCAGGTCGTTACATAAAAGCTAGAATCCCTTCTTTTACAGCAACCAAATTCTTTAGAAGTCTCCTCTAATTTGTACAATCTCCATCTTTTATTTGAATGTATATATGCGTAATATAATTTTATTTTATAAATAAAAAATGTAGGTAAATATTTGAGAGAGAGAAATGGAGGCTAGCTTTTGATTTTAGAGTGAAAAACCTAGGTTAGTTCAGGTCCTATGTATAGTGTTTTAGGTATGCTTTTAACCGTAGGTTAGAATCTCTAGAAACTTCTACTGACTCATTGCAGTGTCAGATCTTATAATGTGCCTTGTCAACGCCTATCTTATATTTAATTAAATTAATTACACCCTCAATAATATACAAACTTTAAATAATATATTCTTCTCCTCAATTAATTTCTAATTTGTGACATTTTATTTCATATTAAATTTCCATGCGTCTCTCTTTATTCGCATGTTTCATTTCAATTTTCAACATCCCAATTAATTTGCATGTTTATGTCTGAAATAGACAAACAAACAACATATCAACATCTTTTCACATTTACATCTAAAATAAGTAAATTAACATGTCAATATTTCTCCATGTTTATATCTAAAACTAGTGTGAACCCGTGCTACGCACACGGGTATCGTTAGCTTTTACTTGAACAAAATGATAAGTAGAAATTTTCAGTAGTAATTTGTTTAGTGGACATATTGCATTGCAAACTGATAATCTGAATAATGGAAAAACAAAATGATAAATACAAATTTTCATTAGTAACTTGTTTGGTGTACGTATTGCATTGTAAACTGGTAATCACTGATTTAATTTTAGCTCAGGCAGTTTGAATTTATAACTTATGTTCAAGTAATCTGAGCCTGCATAATGAAAAAACAATGTGGCTAGAACAATTTATATGCATAAAATTCAAATTAGAACCTAACAAAAGTTAATATAGTTCTATTACATTTTTTCGCAGAGAAACCATAATTTAACGCAAGCAATAGTAAGTCATAACATATTGAAATTATTTAAGTTTACATACACAGTAAAAGACAATACTTATTCTTGAACCGTAGTTATTTGCAACCCCAGGTAGCTATTATTTGCAACTCCAGATAGCTTCAGATAAGTATTTCACCATGGGATGCATCATATAGCATTAACTTCCATTTCTTAGCCCTGATTTTGCTTTTATGTCATGATATCAACATAAAAAATGTTAATGTCGTGTATAGAAACATCAATAAAGTCAAAAACTGATCACATACAATGTAATTTTAATGCCAATTGATAATTTCACTAGGATTTCCTACATTGTTAATAAATTATTTAGTTTCACCATTAATGGTCAATATGCATTCAAAACACACACAGACAGATAAAAATGAAAAATCTTGTAGTATCAGAAGTTCATAGAAAATGCAGGCTATAAACTATAGTGTACCGATAAAATGGTAATGATGTTGAATCCCCATGCCTACAACTGATAATAAAGATCATTGGAATAAATTCATTGGCACATATAGCCAAGGAATATTTTGTTGAAATTTCAAGATTCAAGATATGTCTATCGTAAAGTATACTTCTATACTAACCAATTTAAAAGGTATAGTGAAAAGTACCACTCTGTGATGGTTAGGAAAACTACGTGTAACTATAACTAAGAAAAGTGAAAAACATGGATACAATACTTCAATTATTTTGCATATTCTACTTTTTATTTAGTGAACCTCTACTTGTATGATGGTGTCATACATTAAAAAATAACTAAAAACAAATTTTAGTTCTCAGATCTAGGAAAAATTGCTAGTTACAAACATATATATAGCAAAGAAATCATAATTAATGTCCATGAATTTTATATTTATTTTCAACTGGTAACCATGAATTGAAAATATCGTAATAAGTATATCATCGTAATTATACTTATGAAAAAATCTTAATATTCCATGAATATTTGATAACTTAAAAGAAAATCATAGCTAAACAATGGAAGTTAATGTTATATGCTACCTTATTTCATGAAATCCCTATCTGAAGTTGCTTGGAGTTGCATATAATTGAGGTTCAAGAATAAATGTTGCCTTTTATAGTGTACATAAAATTAAGATTTCAATATGGTCTAACTTATACTACTACTTGCATTAATTCGTTCCCTCTCTAGAAAAAACTGTACTGGACCTGTATTTTGATATTTTGTTCTTATTCAAATTGTCATGGATATAAATAGTTGTAGCTATATCGTTCTTTCATTATGTAGGCGCAAATTACTTGAATATAGCTTATAGAATTAAATAGCCCAAGCTAACAATAAGTCTAATAATTTTACATTTGGCGATGCATTATGTACAACAAATAAACCTGTGTCTGAACATTTATTTTGTCTACTTTTTTTGGTTGCTTTTACTGTAGGCGGAGTCTCTCCAATTTCAAACTGTTTGTGTATTTTATGACAGAATGTGTTAAGCCTGCTTTCACGCTTCTTAAAGTAACGATATGTACAATTGACTATATTGTGATTAAGTATATATATAATATATCGCAAACACAAAACTATAGGGTGAAAAAATATTGATCGCCTTAAAATTTATCTACATTTTGTTCTAATAGTCAACCAACCTCAACTGAATATACTACTTTGTGGGCGTGTTTTGTAGTAAAATGCTTTTTTCCACTTGGTACCACTGATAGTGTAAAATGTTTTTTGTTTACTCGGTACTACTGATGGTGTAGTCTTAGAAATTTTAGTTTATTTGAATATTTTCTAACTGAATGCTCCGGTGGCTGCTGCAACACTTCACCTAATAATCATTTCTTCGAATGCCTATTTTCCGATTGTGTATATATTTTACGTGTTGCATTATATCGTGCGTCTTCATGCTGTTGGTACTAATTTCAACTAACCTTATTATGTTGCGTTCTTAAGGCTACAGTTCATTCATTTATGTTGAAAATCATGCTGTATTATAACCCGTGCTACGCACACGGATGTAATAGATAACTTCTTTATGATTGTAGCACTTGTTGTTTATCGGCATTGCTAGTTTTGGCGAATACTATATAATTGTTACCTCAAATTCAGAAGATCGTGTATTAGAATTTGTAAATGATTAATATCTACATTCTATGTTAGAAACAATTTTCTTATATTACTTTTCATTTACGGAACCTATTTTAGCAACAAAGAAATCCCTATTTATTTAGCAATAAATAAATCCCTAAATATATCATCAATGTATGATTTATGTGGTTGTAAAATTTCATTATATGAAATCTGATATACCGTAAACATATTAATTGTGTAGTATATTTTTGAGAAATCGAAAATATAGAAAATGAACTGCACAATTAATATTTAATTATCGGAAAGCAAGTCACTATTTTTTGTTCTCTTTTCAAATCTGATGCATAGTGATTCTTCATGTCAAGTTTCAATTTCAGTCCCAAAAATAACTTTCCCACTTCTGATTCAATAGGTAAATCATTTTATCAACCATTAATCTTAGTACAACTACATAAAATCAGTTACTTTGCTATACCAAAAGATAGGTAAGCATTAAAAATACATTTAACCACAACATGTTATGTGACTTATCCACGGCCTTAAACTATAGTGCAGGAAAGCATGAAGCATAAGGTCAGAACTGTTGCAAATATTTTACTAACTATTAGTGAATTTGAAGCATCCATTAGTCCACAACCATCAACAATCATCCAATACTAAAGTCCGGCTATTTATATATCCCCTGGGCCTACAAATTTCATGCTCAACTTGCGGGAAATGGATAGACAACGCCATCAATCTATTCACCAATTCTGCTAAGTTGAATATGGTTAAGATGGATAATATGGTCGAAAACAATGGACTGTAAATAATTTGGATAACATGCGCAACATTTAGAAATAACAGCTAAAACCACAATACCTTCGCTTAGTCTTACACCCAATGGACTTTTTCATGCTTCAACACATATTGCTCGACACCTGTCCAATCAGATGTGTGTAGTATATGCAAAGAAACTTACACACAAATATAATATAGATATAGTATGTAAAACAGGGAACAAATACAAAGCTCTTTGTTATATAGCACATGATAACACAATATTGCACTTATTCCAATTGTAATCAAAAAAACTGAGAAATATGCTTGACAGCAAACAACATTTTATGATATGCAACATATTCATTTCCTGTATAATAAATATATATTGGCACTTTATATTATGTGTTTTTCCCAATATGAAACGTTGTATTTCCATCCATGGCATAATATCTGTTAACCTACTTTAATTAGTTATTAACATAAACAATCTTTCAGTTTAGTTTTTAGAATTATAGTATATAGTGCATGGCTCATGCTTGTCTTTGAGATCTCTTGAATGCTAATATAATGATTAAGACCTAATAAATGTTATTTTAAATCTTCTCTTTCAGCTTGTTTTTTCTTTCTTTTTTCCACCTCTTAATGGTAGTTGACACAAAATGCATGAACATCTTTGTAAACCTCTTAATGGCAGTAGGTTTGCATTGTTTATCATATAAAACAACTCATAATTAATATATAAAATCTTCAAAAATATCAGGGGAAAAAGGTTTGATCAAAATCAACTTAACTGATGTAAGTTTGTGGCGCGCGTGTGTGTTTTGGTAAATTACTTTTACTTATACCATTACAAATTTAAGCACAATATTTGTATACTGGTTGAAAACCTAAGTATAATAATATTAAGCTAATTTATAATTTATAAATAATCATAAATTAAGTGATCATTTTTCATTTTATATCTAATTGACATTTGTATTCATCAACAACGATTAACCATTCAATAACCAAAAAGTTCAAAATTAATTTATGACTCGACATGGATGAATATTATGATTACTGTTGCAATGCATATTGAAACATAAATAGAAATCAATAAAAATGAAAACAAAACAATAATTAATAAGGGATAAGAACCACATCGCACCTGAAATGCGGGAGATGAAAAGATTAAGATCTTCATCTCAACCATGGTAGCAAAATCTTGATGCCCATGTCTATGTCATTTTTCTTTTTCCATCTTTAAAATATATAATTTTTAAATTGAAAATAAAAAAGCAATTAAGATTTTGCATAACCTAATAGATGGAATCTATGTATTAATTTATCGTCTAGGTTATTTAAAATATATAGTTCCCATATTTCTGACTTTTAGCATATACCAAAGTACAATGGGATATATACAACAGTATTATAATACTTTTAACCACATGAGTGAATAGCATCAGATAATAGTATCATAAACAAAAAAAACTAAATAGCCATGTAATTATGTTCCATACTTCTGAACTACCATAAAAAAGGGGAAAATATAGTTAAAACTCGATAATTACTGTCAGATAGCAATACCATTTTCAGGTTAAGCACATTATAAAGATCATGTTCAGTTAAACCTTAGGAACAGATGACTGTAGGACTACAATGAATAATAAGTAGCTAAAACTACAATGATATATGGATAACTTATAAGGGACTGCAGTAAATAAATGTCAATCATAGATATATATTCTAAAAGGTAGATGTTAACAAATGAAATTCAACAAAAAATTCAACTGAGACAGAGCAATAACCAAGTTTTTTGGACATATGGAATAAAATACTAATCACAGAAAATCTTGATGCAAGCAAACATAATATGAAATCTTAGTATAAGTTAAACAACTACAATTAATAATTAGTAGATGCTGAAAGTAAGAAATATAACATAAGTAATATGATGTCAAAAAATAGTACAACCAAACACAACTAAATTATGAAATTTTCCAATCACAGCACCATGCATCTTATCAACTTTGAAGTTAATAATAGCTAAACGTCAAAAAAGCTTACATGTTATGCAGCAACATTGCGCTGCTGCGTACACAGTAGCAGTCACATGGCTGCTATGCAGTAGCACTGTACTACTGCATACAGTACCAGTCAAACAGCTTCTATGCAACAGGATGTGCTGGCTATTGCTGCTATGATGTAGCACAGTGATGTTGCCATCTGAGCTAAGCGCTGATATGCATAGAAAATCTTTACTTTTTTCCCTTTTGTTATAAGCATGTAATACCTCTGTTTTTGTAGCAACGCCGTCCACATCTATCGGCCTGCACCAGTGTCGATGAGAAAAGGAAAAGTGAATAAATAATTTCACATGATAGACTCTTATTCCTCCAGACATGTCTGATAACCATAGGTGTACATGAAAACCACCAAATACCATGTTCCGCTAGAAAAAATTATTCTACATAACAAATAAAAATATATAAACTGTCACAGTACATAAACTTATATGTGAATAGCCACACTTGAGGCAGTATAATGTACTAACCGTGACACAAATTAGTTGATTGCTTGACACAGTATTGTTTTTTTAGTAACTTGAGTTAGAAATTAGATGCTGTTAAAAAGTTATATTTTTAGTTTGTTCTTGTGTTAGAGTCACCATGAACCGAAGCAAATAATTAGGTACCAAGAAGCAAAAATAAATCATTAAACAATATGAAGTGAAAGTAAATGGTTAGAACATCATGCGGTGAAATTGAATCCCGTAATAAATTACAGAGATAGAGGATAAGAAAACAGACTCAAACCTTGGCTTTTTATATTTCAGTAATAGCTCGCACACATGATGTCTTGGGTATTTGAAGTTGTCCTTTGAACCTATGTTACCCCTAGGCCAAATTGAGTTATGGCTTCACACAAAAGCTCTTTCGTTAGTAGTAGTATTTTGCGAAAATTTGGAAAGCCTTTTACAGAGAATATGCCTTAGTTCCCTATCTTGACTATCAATCACCTGAAAATTCACTCTCAACAAAAAAGTTCACAACTTCTTGCATATATGAAACAAAACATAAGATGAAAATATAAAAACTTAACAAAAATACCAATATATAAGGAAAAAGAAATGTTCATTTTATATTTGAACCATACCTGGTAAAACATGGTTCAACATTTTGGCTCATCTAAAATATTAGAAAACCTTTTGCATCCTATCAGCATTTATTAACTGACCGTGTGTTGCTTTCTTGAAATTTATCAAATTTGGGGTACATCTTTATTTCAGTGATTGTATTTAGAGGTTTTCATGCCCAAAAAAAATAATTTTGATTCCTTCTAAAGAAACAATCGTAGGATTAAGTTGTTTTAACCAATGAGAGCATCTTGCCTGCTCAATAGTATTTTATATATTGAAGATGTATTCAACTATATTGCAAGGATTTAATATAATTTTGAACATTGAATAAAGATAGACAAAATTGGTTTTCAAATGTAGCAATTTCATGGAATATTTCCTAGAAACCTAAATGCCATTTACGAAGAACTCAACTTTAAGCCTTTTCCATATGACACATTCTGGAAATCTGCAAAGGTATACAAACCGGGTTGTAGATTTTAGCTGATGAAATAAAGAATATACACCACCAAGATAAGTTCTACAGCTCAGCTCCCTTAAAATAAAATATTGATCCAATATGAAAACCTATCACATGCTATTTCTTAACACAGAGGAAACAGAATAATCCTATGAACATTCAGCCCACCCAAACTTTTGTATATGTTATTATCGGAAGAATTAATCTTAACTCATATTATTAATCCAAACCCTATACTAATTTTAACTTTCAAAAAATAAATTTTCAAAATGAGATTAAAAAAACATCGCAACCTTGAACTCAATACAAAGTAAAGACAAAGATGTTGACATTTTGCCCTCCTTGTAATCATTAGTCTCTTAAAATATCAATCCCATTTTAATACTAACATGATGGCTGCATTTTATTTTAAAAATAACACACTAACGATATTTACTAAGTTGCTATTTTGATAATATATAATTGCTGTAAAAGAAGTGTTATATGCCAAGAAATATGAACCACGGATGGAAACATAACTTAAACCAAAATTGATTAGCATTGAAAAAATAACAAACATTTGACTCTATAATCATGTATATTCCTTACTAAACAGCATTCAAGAATAGTAAAAAAAAATTATTTCACTCAAAAGTAGTAGTTTAGCAGCAAAACCTAATTAATCACAATGGTATAGAGAAAAAAAATGCAAACAATTGAAGTCAAGGATTTGCCAAAGAAAAGTGGAAGTTGTCCATCAAGCCTGTAGAATGTTCTTTCATACTGGAGTATTCACCGATCCCTTGATTAGTTTTAGCATTATATTTTTTAAAAATTAATAAGGTACTAATCCATAATAATATATAATATAGTTGTGTGTGGACGAAAAACAAAGAAAAAGAATTTGATACCTATTAGAAAGAAATCCAAAACAATGAAGGTTAAGAAAATCTATAGTTTAAAAACCATTCAGTAAGGTGAATAAGATAAAATTTCATGATTTCTAAATGTTCAGTTAAATCATAAGCACAAAATTTCAACTTTTATCAACTGAATTTTTTTGTCAAAATTGAAGTACTCTATAATATGAAAGTTACGACAACCTAAACCAAAATTTGTACGTTTAAGTGGATGAATGTTTGAGTCTAGTAAGTCAGTCTATCCTTAAATCGACTATGAAACTAATGAAAAGAAACACAAATGAATTGAATTTGCAGAATAATGTAATATATCGTATTTTTTCAACAAAAGCAAACCCATGGAAAAAGCCATAAATGAAGAATTGAATTTGCAGAACATACCGAAATTGAATTGAAGAACGTCGGATCTGACCATCAACCTTGCCTTTGTTCTCCTAATTTCCGCATTCAATTCCACTTCCGTCGCTCTGCTCTTCTATTGCCTCACTAACTCGGCTTTCTGAACAAAAATATTCATATGAATAAGTTCACAAATACATTAAATATCTATTACTTATTCCTTACAATAGATGTAAGTAACAAACCCTAGATACACACACCAGTGAAAATAATAATTGTTAATAAACATTTAAAAGGGAACAATCGCTATAAAAATCCATGTAATTCCTAATCTGCGGAAGCTATTGCAACCAACAACCAATTCGTATTTTTTAAATTTGATGTGAAAATTACGTTCAAAGCAGCTTCAATGTAAGTCTCGATGGCAGTGAAGAGTTTGGCAAAGCTATCGTCACTTGAGACATTGGGAATGGCGCGATGCTTGTGGACATTATATTTGTCGTTTTTGTTGCAGATCGCATCGATAGTAGTTATAACGTCGATCATGCTCATTTTTCATGTGATTTGGCTTCTTTAGGTAACAGTGCTAGAAGTAATTGCGTGGAAAAATCGCTTGGAAACCCTACTATTTTTTAGTTCTACTTTATGAAAATAGGATGAAGTAAAGAGCAACGTAGGGAAGAGGAGATAAGCGTAAGTAGAGTCGATGGATTTCGGGTGGAAGAAATTGGGAAATGGAGATTAGGGATGGGGATGACGAAATTTTCAGGTGGAGGAAAGATGAGAAAATCACGGATAATGCACGTAGAAACAAATTTGGAGACGGTTAAGTTTCCAAAATTCAAGGGGGCTTGTGTGCTCTCGAAATCAAACTCACTAATCATATAATAGTATAGATAAATTAATAAATAACTAAAAATTCTTATGCGAGTATTGTACATATTCACATTTGAATTAATTGGATGAATACCATGTGAATTGTTATGTCAATATTTTTTTTTCATATTCACATCTATTGTAATTAGAAAAACAATATATGTCCAAAAACGTGTATGTATGTTGTGTATTAATTAGTAACCTAATTTTTTACCTTTAAATTGGGCAATCAGGTACGTTAATTGATTGGTATTAATGTTTTTATGTTTAAAGATCAAACTGACCCTTATTCTTTACTAACAAAGAAATAACATACCTTATATTTTCTTTAAGAAATGTAATCCTTCCATAATACACTCTTGCCTTTTCTTTTCAAAATATAACGTTTATTTTATTAAATGTCTTCTTTTTACAAATATATGGCTACATTTTCTCTCATTTACAATAACCCATCTCATTTGAACATCGTCATCTAAATTTATAAAAGTGGATGCCTTCTTTTTAAATACACCATTATACCCTTTTTTTTCTTTCTCTTTTGTAATAAAATAAACTCCCTGTTTATAAAATCATACATATATTCAAAATTGAGAATTTTATTTTATTTAGCTCAAAACATGCATTTATTTTTATTTAAAATGTTCGTTCCATTTTGACACAAATGCAAGTTCTTATATTAAACTCGATCATTACAATTTAATTCCTTTTTCCCTTTTAAATCGAAACATTTCAATAAATCTGCTACCAATTAATTTCAGTACTAATTTCAAATGAATTATAATTATATACACCGTTTCTTTTCACCTATAATTATTTCTTGATTCCCTCTTAAATTTTGGGTTGTTACAGAGATTGATAGAGTCAGGGTTATGTCCTAGGTTCAATTATATAATTTGTTACATATATCCAACTCGATAACCAATCTTGTTCAAAATAAAAGGTGCTTTCTTTTTATTGTATACTTGAAATAATGTGTTATATTAATTAATTAATTTAACCAAAAGTATATTTAACAGAAAATCCATAAATGGTATGTTTTGTGATAGTAGTTACAAAGTGTTGTAACCTTGAGTAATTTATTACAATAAAAATAAACATATCATTTTAAATATTCCTAGTCAACTATATCGAGACTGGATATCAATACATACGCTGAGACTAGATTACATCGTGCTCCCCGAATATTGAGTAGTATCTTACTCATGGCTACTTGAGGCACGAAGAGGTTACATACTGATAGTTATTATATAACCATGGCATGACCGACTCGATAGTTTTCTATTGGTTAATATAACTAAGGTCAAACATAAAATATCGATGTGACTAATTTATATAGTTCTCTTGACATGATAATTTATCAATCTTCAATATTAAAGCTCTACTTTGATTATAGTCAAATAATGGCATGTTACCAATCGGATGACTATAGTTGGGTTAAGTGGAAGTATTGGAAGCGAAGCAGTATTCAAGAAAGGATTCGTCTCCTCAGTAATATGAGATTATTATCACCGTCAGCTCAAAGTCAAAGTCTCTAGCCAAAGCATTTTGGTTAACAATAATTTTTATAATTAAACCAAGGACTTTATGTTTAGACTATGAATATGAAGGATGAACGATATTGGAATATACCATTACCAAATTTTATAAGTTCGAAGTGATATAGTTTTGATGAAGAGAATTAATGTAAATAATAGTCACAACCGGGTAATCTTAATAAGTAAAATTGGATTTTACCGAAACAAAGTAAGCGAGAAATTTATCCAAAATGTCACATCACTTGCTAAGTGATGCATGAACGTTAATATTCGAATAGTTCGATGCTAATCGCTAACCAAATTTACACCTAACGAGTTACATAACCGAAAACGATGAATTCTCTTTTGACCAAATTATTTAATTAATCTATAATTATTATAAATTAATTAAATAAAATATTATTTATGTATATGATTATTATTTGATGAATGAATATTAGTTTTATTTGTAAAAGTTATAAACATATTAAATGATATACGATAGATAAGTGTTTTAAATTAGATTTAAAATGCAAAAAATACATTCAGGCTCAAAAGGGTTTAAGGCCCATCATGGGGCTAATAGGAACGGTTGAAACAAAGGGCTAGGAGTGGCTAGGATATGGTTAGAGGGCTTGATAATAAATGGCCAAGATTAAAGGAGATAGAGTAAAAGATGAGATCCTAAATTCTCTCTTTTCCATCCTCTATTTAAGCATCTTTTTCTCCATTTGATGAAACATCTTTTAGAGCCTCCAACCTGATCTACTGTTGGTGGATTTTCCATTCCTACCTCTCTAATTTATTAAGTGCAAATCAAATCAATTGTTATTCAATAGATGGTGGTCAATGGTTCAAGGACTAGCACTCTATTGAATCGAAAATCATTTCTAGGAACTTGCAACTTCGTTTTAAGGTGTGCTTAAAGGCATTGGCTGCAAAGTAAATTTATAATTTAATTACAAACATAATTTACATTTATAATGATTATATATATATATATATATATACTATAATATTATTAGTTAGGTGATGATTCCAATAAGAAGATATATTGTCATAACTTTGATAGGTTGTATGTATATGTATATATGTTTAGAAAAATTATTTTTTTATGGAAATTCATCTTTTTATAGCATGGCTTGGAAGAAAAAAACATTTTCTGATTATTTAAATAATTTAACATAATTTATATGTAGTTTATAATTTAAATACTATATTATACTTAGTAACATTTTAAAATATAATTTTATAAAAGATGTTTAATAAATACACTATTTTTAACAAAAAGAAAACATTTTCATTATTTATATATTATTCTAAAATAATTTTTAAATCAATTCATGACATAGATAATTATATAAATTCATATGCATATTTATATATGTCATAAGATTTATTTTATATTTTATAAAATTATGTTGACACATGTTAAACTCATGATATAAAATAAAAAGGATAAAATACCTTTTTAATATTTTTAAATATTTAAATTGAAATTGAAAATTTAAAATGGATTTTTATATTCTTTTAAGTTACAAAATTATAAAAAAAATTTCAAATTACAAAATTTTCGTATAAAATTTGCTCCAAGTTTAAAATTTAAATTTCGTTTTGAGCAATATATTTCTATTAATTTTTAAATGTTTTAATTAATGTATAAAATTTTCAAATTTCAAAAAATATCTATAGTCATATGCTAGACCATATTATTATATTATTTATAGTTTTATTTATATATTTTATTAGACACACACATTTTTCCTAAAAAATATTATATATGTATATATAAGTATTTAATTAATTAATTATATATTAAAAAATTATGTATTTTTATAAGTTCTATTTTTTGACATTATAGTAGAAAAGAATTATTTTTAATTTTATTATTATATTTTAAATGATATAAGCTTATATATATGTATTAATCAATATATACATTTTGTTAATATTATATATTCATATTCATATATAAATATTTATTTGTTTAAAAAAAACAAAAATAATTTTTTAATATATATATATAGAAATATAATATTTTATTATAAAAGAAAAAGTGTTTGTGTATACGTTCATTTGGATAATACGTTTACCTATAGGATGAGCTAACATGCCCATTACGATGTAAGTTCCAACATGTACACACATGCATGTTATACCTTGCATAGATTGATATACTACACATGCACACACATATATGTGTGTATCTGATACAAGTATATATATAACATAGAATAAATTAAATAATATTATATCATTTTATAAATTTTAATAAACAGAAGATTTTATTTAAACAAAATTTAGAAATGTTCCAAATAAATAGACTTCATAGGTGCAATGAGGATCCAATAGGGTAAAAAATGAAATTTGTCCATAAATTTCGTTGCAGGCTGGCCCGATTCCAATAATTACTGGGATTCTTGTTGTTAAAGAATCCCCTGATGCACTTGAGCTGATTACTAATCTTCCTTCTAAGCGGGCAATCAAGTTTCTAAATGATCTTGTTCTTGGAGCTCAACTTGTGAATCGACCTTTGATAATCTACTAAGGAAAACGAGGAGCTTAAGTAGCATCTGGCAGATTTGGAGTCAAAACATTTTATTAGATCAAGCAATTCACCATAAGGAGGCACGGTAGTATTTGTGAAGAAGTTGGATGAATCCCTCAGGCTATGTATCGATCATAGAAAACCGAATGAGCTATCTGTAATAAGAAGTGTCCTATTCCTTAGGATCGATGACATATTCGATTAGTTGAGTAGATCTTGGATCTTTCCATAATTGGACCCAGCTAAGGGATTCCATTAACTCAGAATTGCTGAAGACAATATCCTGTTAACTGCACTCAAGACCAGATATTGATCATATGAATTGCCGATGAAGCCATTTAGTTTGACGAATGTTCCACCTTACTTTGTGGATCTAATGAACTAAGCCTTCAGAGACTATTTGGATAAGTTCGTCTTTATCTTATAGTTTATTCTTAATCTAAGGAGGAACAAGTGAACCACCTCAGACAGTTTTGGAGCCTTTAAGGCAGAACAAGTTGAAAGCCAAGCTCTTTAATTGTCACTTTTGGTAGAGGCAAGTTAATTTCTAGGGATATGTCATTTCAAAAGAGGGTACTTCTATAGACCCGTCTAAGGTAAAAGTTATTCGAAATTGGAAGCAGCCTAAGATAGTTTTGGAGACTTGTGATTTCTTGGAATTAGCCAAATATTATGGACAATTCATCAAGGATTTTTTGAAGATTGCACTACCTCTTACAAACCTCACTAAGAAAGGAGTTAAGTTCGAATGGACAACTAAGTGTGAAGAAGCATATCAGAATCTAAAGACAACTAAGGGTGCAACATTAATGTAGAATGGAAAAGTGGTAGCCTAGGCATATAGGTAACTAAGGTCTAGTGAAATTAGATATGCCACTTATGACTTGGAACCAGCAGCTATAGTCTTTGATCTGAAGATTTGGCAACAATACTTGCTTGGAGAGCTATTTGTGTTATACATAGATCATAAATCATTGAGGTATCTATTTATCCAAAAGGATCTTAGTATGAGATAGTAGTGATGGTTGGAATTTTTAGCACCTTACGATTTTGAGATCTAATACGCACTTGGTAAGGGTAACCAAGTTGAAGATACTTTAAGTAGAAAACACCAAGCAATATTCTCTATGATGCTTGTAGAATGGAAGGAACTTGAGACATTATCTATGTGCAAGATTTGAGAAAAAGATTCCGTAGCTAGTTCAAAAGCAATACTCACTAGTCTTGTAGCTAGACCACCTTTAATAGATCGGATCATAGAAGATTGAAAGAAAGATCCGACCACTCTAGTGCTTATTTAGAGATTAGAATCTGGAGATGAAGAGGAGTATTCTCTTTAGTCCCATGGACGATTATAGAGAAGGAATAGGTTAGTTATACCAGATGTTAGTGATCTACATAAAGAAATAATGGAAGATTGCAATCGATCACGATGCACCATTCATCCAAGCGATGGTAAGAAGTATATGTACGTGAAACATCTCTACTACTGGGAACACATGAAACATGATATTAGAAAGTTCATGAAAGAGTGTATGACAAGTCAATTAGTAAAGGCTAAACACCAGAAGCCAGTGGTTTGCTCCAGCCATTAGAAGTCCTCTATGGAAGTAGGATCAGGTACGAGTTGATTTGTATATCAATAATTCACTTGAATAAATCCTATCAGAATAGTTAAAACCTTTTATGATTACAAGTGTCGATGGATTTTATAGATGGTTTATCATGGTCAAGAATTGGTCATGATAGCATATGTGTAGTGGTAAATCGATTGACTAAGTCGGCACACTTCAATCTAGTAAAGTCGAACTAAACCGCACCATGTTTGGCTAAGCTATGCGTGAATGAAGTCGTGGAACATTATGGAGTTCCCAACTCCATAGTGTGCAACCATGATCTGTTGTTTACCAATAGATTATGGAAGAGTTTCTAAGAAGCATTGGGAATGAAGCTAAATTTTAGCGCAACATATCATCCACAGATCGATGGACAAACGAATAGGCTGGATCGAATTCTTGAGGATTTTCTTCGTACCTATGTACAATATTTTAGCGCTAATTAGAAGGACCAACCATGCTTGATCGATTTACTTAAAATAATAGCTATTAAGCCAGCATCGACATGGCTCTGTTTGAAGTACTATATAGCAAACTATGTCGATTGCCATCCCGTCGTTGGAGACTGGAGATAAATTTGTATTGGATCCAGACGCTATCGAAGAAGTGTCAAAGAATGTTATGCTAATCGGATGGAAAATGAAGGAATGTCAGGATCAAAAGAAGTCACATGCGGATTAAAGAAGGAAGGAGATAGAGTTCGTAGTTGGAGATCTAATTTATGTGAACATATCTTCATTGGACGGGGTTTTAAGATTCAGCAAATCGAGGAAGTTAGTACCTTGCTATGCGAGACCGCTCCCGATCATCATATATATTAGGAAAGTTACATATAGAATTGCATTTCCTGATCACCTTTTTGGGATTCATAACGTCTTCCATGTTTCACAGTCGAAGAAGTATCTTTGGGATACAAAAACTGTTGTCAAGCCTAAAGACACTCAGGAGCTCAAGTTATGCCCTGATCTGACATATGTGCATCAACTTCTTTAGATAGTTGACTCTAAATTCGACAACTCAGAAGCAATAGATTCCATTGGTGAAGGAACAATGGCCTAACAACTCGTTGAATTATACTTAGGAGACAAAGGAGCTCATGGGATACTCATACCCTGAATTATTTATTGATGCACACGAGCTAGGTATGTTATTTATTCCTTGTTTGTTAATAATTTATTAGTGTAGAGAGCTACAATTTATCTAGCTGGTTACACATTTTCCCTAATAAGGAATTGCGAGGACAGAATTTTCATAAAGGGGAGTTTGTAACAACCTATTATCAAGGAGCAATAAATTAGTAATTAAATAATAATTCATAAATTGAATATGATTTAATATGGAATTATTTGATTATTTGGTTAATTTGGAATAAGGAAACATCAATTAGTTAATTGGATTGAAATGTTAAATTAATTTTTTATAAGATTGAAATTTATTTTGATAAAAGAAAGTATTTTGTTAAAGAGTTGTGAATTTAATTAATAAATGGATTTAAATAAAATGATTAATTAAATAAATGAATTATAGAATTTTTTGCAAAATAGATAATAACATAACTAGTAAGGAATTTCATAAAGTATTTTTAGATTGTAAATGGGCTTGAAATATAGTGTATTGGTTCATGAAATGGAAAAGAAAAGAAAGGACATGAGATAATTAGTTAATCCAAGCCCAAATACTTAATAAGCCCAAACTCAACATTTCTTCATAAACTAGGAGAAAGAAAAAGAGATAACAAAATGAAATAGTTAATAAATCAAAGCCCAATTTTCTAAGCCCATAACCAATTACATCTTTTCATAATTTTTCCAAGTCCAAAGGTTTCCATCTCCAGACATATCATCTACAGGCATACATATACCCTAACATATGCATTGCTTCGCTTGAGAAAAATAAAAAACTCACCCAAACCCTATTACTTTAAAATTCAAATTGAAATAAAAATAAATTCTACAAATTCATACACACAAAAAATCAAGGCTTCTTGACATCTCTACACCAAGTGGCTAGGAGGATTCAACTTCCATTCATTAATTTGAAGAAGGAAATTATAGAGATGAGAGAAAAGAAGCAAGAAGAAGAGCGAGGTAAAGTTAGAAATCTTTTACGATATTCTTCAACATCAGGTGAGTATTTTACTCACATATCTATGCCAGTAATGGTGTTATGATAAAGGAATGTTGATATAATGGTCGTTCCTTTAACATAGTTTTCACTTTCTTTGATATTTTTATTGGTTTAGGATAAATTAATGAAGTTTGGGTATGATTGTATTAATGTATGGATTGTGTGTGAGTGCACGAAGTGAATGGTAGAAGGTGATAATAGTATCGAGGTAGAAGGTGATTTGGTATAAATTTATTTAGGCTCTTTAATTCGCAATAACGGTAGTTGGACCATTCAACCATACTAGTTTTTTTATATATAGTGTTGACTGGTGGCAGCAATCGGTCGACGCTATATATATAAAAATTATAAATAAATAAATTAAAATTAAATTAAAATACAATGAAACATAACATATTAATTATACAACATACTTACATTTATACTTAGATGTAAATATTATTTAAACTGTTTAATAATGAAATGAAGTAATTTAAAAATGTTATTTAAATGAAAATTTATAAAGCTTTAATAAATTCTTATTTAAAAATTATCAAATGGTCTTATGATGCACAATAATGCTTTTACATCCATATTATACTAATATAATTTTTCATGGTATTTATTTAATTATTTTAATATAATTTAATATTATTTAATTTAATAATGTCTTTTTTATCATGGAAATACTATATATGCCTTTAAAATAAAATTTATATTTATGTAACTATTTTAGTAACATATATGTGTGTTTTCATTTATGTGTAGCGAAAAATTTGAATAAACGAATAAGTATACCGTCTGGTATGAGACTTTCAGTAATACTTTACTGGTTATTCATTAAACTTGTTACATAGAGGTATATTTTATGGATTGAGTGTATTTTATGAGCATTAGATAAACATTTGAATAAAACACAGTGATATAGGACGTTGTAATGTTATTTATTTGGTTATTCTTAGTAACTAAATGTCACCCAAACGGGAATTTTTTATGTATAATAGGGTCGCTGTGGTGAGTCACTTACAAAGCCGTGTGTCGGTAATTGTACAAGGTCATTTGACAGCCAATATATAGAGCCACTCGTTGGCATATGATAGAGCTATATGTTAGCCCTTTAGTATAGATACTATATGTTTGTTTGTCATTGTCCAATTATCTTTATGATTCAAGAATGAGCCATATTAGGCTATCCACCCTGGGGGCCTAATTGTGGGGTCGTGCCTCGAATCTGTGACACCTTATATTTATAGCTGTGTGCATTCACCCTTATGTCAGCTAGGCTAGAATTCTGTTACCATAGGGGCATGCGCTGGATCGTGACTGAGTTGAGTCATCGCGTAGATGAGCATATAGGTGGATCGTGTCACGATATTGAGGGGACGTAACTGTACTGTAGGAGTTGTGTCGGACAGACACAGGTGTGTCTTCTGAAGCAAGAGGGCATGCTATTAGTCTCCCATATGGTTCCGGTGTGCAGGGTAGATAGACATATACTATTTATATTCCTATGAAGATGAGTATGACAACGCTAGAGAACATGAGTCTAAAATGTATTCAATTTCCGTATTATCCATACTCGTTCTTTGGTATGATATCTTCTATGTATGAAAGTATGGATTGATGTTATGTATATGTGTTTCAATCATCTTATATACATTTCACCTTGGAATATGTTATATTCATTATACCATTACTTAAATTAGATTCAGAAATAGTCTAACCTATGTGTTTTATACTCGGGCCAGTCAGAGATATTGCAAGAATAGGTACAATGTAGATAGCTGAGCTCGTTTAGGCATTCTGGGGAGGCTAGTAGTAGGTATAGGATGATACATTCTGATACATTTTGTAGCCTCATTGATGTATGTAGTAGTGTATTCGATGATGTATTACATATTGGGCTAGGGACTGTTATTTTATATCCCTTTGGAATATATATTATATTGTATATTTTATTTTATCTGTTGCATTCTGGCTCAGTTCTCTATTATATTCTATGATTATGTATTGTTTTATCCTAATAGCACGCATGTTTATTGCTTTGCACTAAGACCATGTACATTTATGATGAGTAGTATATGGCATGTGAAGGTGTTAGTCCTAGTGAATATTCACGTGTGTACCCTACACCACCTAATTCTCCATATTATCTAACAGTGTTACTTAGTAGTACTCTTGGATATTATAGATATAGAGGTGGGGGTGTTTTCATATGTGTCATATTTGCGAAAATGTGGACATGATCCTATGACCATAATTGAACTTAATCAGTTGGAGGAGATATAGTTGGAGTCTGAGCCGAGTTCATGATATAGTCCGACCCGTATTGTGGAACATGGGTTGAAATGACTTGAAACAAGATGGTGTATTTGGTTAGTGTGCGGTGGGAAAATGTAACGCCCCACCCCGAGACCCACCTTAGTAAAGAGAATTAACGAGTAATTCCGTCTACTAAAGCGGAGAATAGGGCTGGTTAAGGGAGACCATCTATAATTTTGTCTTAAACATCTACTGAATACGTCGATAAATGCAATACAATTTTCTTTTCTATCTCAAGGGATCGACATACACAGTAAATGTTTAATCCAAAACTATAGGTGGTTGACGGATCTATCAGAACAAAATACAATAACTAAATGTAAAGCACATCACAAAACAGTAATCGACATCTACATATACACTGATACATGTTTAGTACAATACAATATGAATACAATAAAGGTGGTACTCGACCACACCATATACATCAAATCAAATGTAAAAACATCAGTGTATGCGGAAGAAATAAACTACTCAAGCGAAAGAAGAAATGATATCCAACACCAACTTCGAGCTAAGTACAATAGATGATACCTGAAACAACTCGGTCTGACCCGAGTATAAATACACGGGTCAGTCTAGCTACCCAAATCAGTCAATATCGATAATATGAAGCAGAATGGACATAATGATACTTCTTCTCGAAAGAGGAGAAGGATTAGATAACTCATAGCTCAATACTTAAGTAACAAACGCTACCTAAGTGACTAATACCTCGAAAGAGGCAACTCAAACTCAATACTCAAATAAAACACAAGTGCCTCATATCATTAGCGATAACCCATAATGAACTCAAATCAACTCATAAAACTCAAGCAAAACTCAAATGGTTCGATGAACCATTACTCCAAAAAGGAGAAAACTCATCTCTATCACAAATAGAAGTCATGAAAGCAACACAAGACAACTCCATAAGAATGTGAGATCTCAAACTCATAAGTAGGCCAAGGCGACTAAATCTCACACATACATCTCAATCATAAAAACTCATGGAACAGATACGAATTCAAACTCATAAAATCTCAAACTCAATAAAGAATTCGATGCATGTTCAAACTCAGAAAATCTTAACACTAATGCGCCAAAAACGGCGAATTCAAAGCTCAGAAAACCAGGATTGGCCATATCCCTGAATACAATGTCGAAGCAATGCTGCACGTGCTAAACTCAAACGGCCGAAGCCTTAGACAAGGTCGCTAACACCTTCCAAAGCAGTTCGTCCTCATGACAAGGTCGCTGACACCTTTCCAAAGCAGTTCGTCCTCATGACAAGGTCGTTGACACCTTCCAAGCCATTTTGTCATCCCTAACAAGGTCGCTAACACCTCCAAAGCAATTCGTACTTATGCCAAGGTCGCTGACACCTCTCAAAGCAGTTCTGTTAGGTAAACATCGTGAATGTGTCACAAACTCACGGATAGGAACCCGAAAAGTGTTAACGTGTGTCTTATACCACACATTCGCACCTAGCGGTTTACTAGCCGTTAGTCGATGCCACACTAAAAACATCATAAAACTCAGAAAATTATATCTCGTCCAGTCTCATTGGCGAGTGATAAAGAGATACCATACTTGTCTCATCACATCGACAAGTGAAAAACATCATGATGGTTTCTCATAAACCATAAATCTCAAAATATAAAATCATAAACTCAGGACCTGCCTTATGTCATTGGCATGTAAATAAAATATCATGATGGTTCTCATCGATCAAACTCCTATATAGGGTATCTCAAACCATAATACTTGTCAAATATTGGCCATCTTAAATAATGCCAATAAATAGGAATTATAAAACTCAAAATACGCCATAAAATGGCGAAACATCTCAGAATCATTAAACTCAAATAGCTTCGATCGTACAAGTCCAAAATTAACCGAAATAGTAAACGCACATGTCTCATACCACATGTTTTACTAAATTGTTTAATTCTCTTTCTTATATGTTCGAATAGTACAAAAGTGTGTGTTTTATATTTAAAATAGTTTACTAGAGAAAACAAGCTTTTAAAACTTTTTTCTTTCCAAAAAGATTAATAAAACCAATATTTGAAGTTCCTTTATTATAGGAAATAAGTAGATTTTATATTAGAAAAATAATTTTAAAATACTATATAATAATTTGAAATTTTCATATATTTCAAAAATCACTTCAAAAATGGTTAGTGCAAACCGTGCTCGAAAATAAAGAAAAACAAGAAAGATAACTCAAGACCGATAACTTGAGTTCAATACGAATTCAATTCAAATTTAACCGTAAATCAAATCAAATTCCACTTAAATTTCAATTTCAAATTCTTTAAATATAGCTAGCCTATTGATAGGCATCATAACTCTCAAAACATCTCAAAACAACATCAAAATCGAATAAGAATGAGAGCAGAAATAAACTAATACAATTCTCGGGTCAATAATAGTTATTGCTGTCGTTTTGCTCTCGCAACAGCGACAAACAAACACAGTTTTGATCAAGCAAACCTTAAAATTTCAAGAAACACAAAACATGAAACTTTTAGTACAAAGTTTAAGATTTCCGGAACATCTAAGATTATTAAATTTGGATAAGAAATGTGAAAGTTATGATAAAAATAGTTCAGAGATCTAAATTCAACACTGCTGTCATTTTGATCTCGGGATAGCAACGATTAAATGCAGTTTTGATCAATATAACTTCAAAATTTCAGAAATCACAAAACATGAAACTTTTAGAACAAATTCTTAGCTTTTCATAACATTAAAGATTATTGAATTTGGATAAAAATTGAAAAAGTTATGCTTAATTTAGTTTCAGATTCAACAACAGAGCAAATAATAGTTTTGCTCTCGGGATTACAATAGAAACACTCAAATTTGAAATAGATAACTTCAGAATTATGAAAAATACAAATCATGAAACTTGTAGTATATGATCTAAGCTTTCCAAAACATCTAATATTCTTAAATTTGGTTAAGAAACGAAAGAGTTATGCTTAATATAGTTTCAGATTCAACAATAGATCAAATAATAGTTTTGCTCTCGCGATTGCAATAGAAACAATCAAATTCGAAATAGATAACTTCAAAATTATGAAAAATACAAAACATAAAACTTGTTCCTTATAAATGTACCTTCCAAAAAAAAATCTAACTCAATTTCGATTTATCGTTCAAAAGTTATGGTGGTTTGAAGATTAGATTTCAACAAAACAAATTGCACAGAGCAGAACTGAATACATCAGATCCAAACTAAATTTCGACCCTATAAACAATAAAATTTCAGAAAGTAATTAAAAGAGAAGTTGTAGCTAATAGAATGTTCTTTCAACTGCAAAAATATTAAGCTAATTCGGGTAAATATGCACTAAGATATTGCTATTTTACAGCAGCAATTTTTTTCCACAGACAATTTTCAGCAAAGCACAACAACCAACTTGAGAACAATTCAGCATCTCATTCAATTAATTCAATAGGAACTAACAATTATTCTCATAGATTAAAGCTAGCGGTGTGAGTGATTAACTCACCTTAGATTGGCAGCAAGATATTAGAAATTTTCAGCTAGAATCCGTATCAAAATAAAAGCTTGGAGGCTCATATTGTTGCTTCAGCATCTATAGAAGCCATTTGAGCTACATGCAAGGAGAAATCAACCTATGGTGATTCAATTTTCACAAAATAGAAAAGAACCTGAGACAAATTCTTAGTTTTGAATTGATTACCTGAATTAATGGCTTTATTTTTGATTGTTACATGAAGAATCTGAATTAAATTAGGGGATTTAGGTTTTCGATTATGAAGAGGAGTTGGGTTCTTCCTTTCTCCTTTACTGTAAAATAAGTTATGTACGTACAAGAAGAAGAAAGCTTCCTTTCATTTTTATGTTTAGTCTAAGTGGGCTTTGGACCCAAAGTTATTTAATTATTTAGCCTATGAGAAATTAATTAGCACCAAACAAGTATAAACACTATATAACTAAAGTAAACAACACATTTTCTACAAGGTTTCTCTACAAATAATTCATGTAAATCCACTTACATGTTGAACAAAATATTGTCCGATGTATAGAAAGATAAATTTTAGTTTTAAAAATATTTTTATTATTAAAAACTCTTAATTTACACAAATAACCAATTTTACAAAATAAATGCTTAAATCACCATTTTTTAGCTCCAATAATTTCATAAACATTATTTTCTTGCATATAAAAATGTTATAAATCATCCTAACATTATTCTATAATTAAAACTTATTTTTTAAGCCAAATTCCATATTTTTATTTATATTATTATCCATACTAAATTCAAATGTTTAATTAAAATTAACAAAATTCAATGCTTGGCTATAATTTCCAAAATTATTGCATTTCATCAAATTAAATCCATATAATGCTAATTTTTTTTTACAAACTAACATAATAAAGTTTTTAAAACTTTATTTCAACATTTTATATTTATGTACAACAAATAATGTTGATTTAAATTATTTTATCTTTACTTACATCAATTAATCCCCAAACCAACATATTACCATTATTCACAATTTATTACCAGCCAAACTATCTTATATCTATTTTATTTATTCCAAATCCATTGTTTATTTGAAATAAACGATTTTAACAAATTTTTATCTCTCCAATTTATTTTTAATTCACAATATTAAATTATAAATACCGTTATAATTTAATATTTACAGGTAATCACTAAAACTATGGTTGTTACAGACTTCCCCCTTACAAAAATTGCGTCCTCGCAATTTTCTGGAAAAAGATCCATAAACCACACAAAAATTCAATCGACCAAGGATAAAAGACAAGCTCGAAACTCAAACCATTCATACTCTCAACATAGAATGGTAGAGAGAAACAAGGAAAAACTCACCCGGTTAATCTAATGGCCCATCAAGTGCTTATATAGGGATTAGCAAACCATAGAATTTTCCAAGCAACTTGAAAGAATTTCAAAGATATCCCATTTTCGAAACAAAACTCAATAAGACGCTCAACAATTAATCAACCGAAAATGATTGATTTCAACAAAAAAACTCTACGAATAGAGTCAGGATCAAACTCACTTAAACCCGAACTCTAACCAATAAAGAAGATCATCAATAAGATTTTCCGCATAGATATAGGGAAAGAACATCCTCACAGCAGGTAGACACAATAGACAAGATAGATAAATCACAAGATGGCTTCTTACAAGGCAACCAAACTCGAACAACCGTGAAAAATGCACGTCGTTGATAATAGCTCAAAGATAGAATATACTCAAGAACAAGGATATAAGCTCGAATTATCTTTTAAACTAAGATATTTAGAATTTAAAATCTCAACATCTTTTAAATTTTAAGTCTCAATTGTCAACATTTGAAACTTTTCAACTCTTTACTATATTACTTAGTAAATAATTTAAAACTCAAATTAAAAGTCCAAAATTTCTTCTCATACTTCAAAATTAATTTCCAAAGAATTTGTAAATCCATAATAATATTCTTCAAAATAAATTAAGGGTTTAAATTCTATCATTATATAATATAGATTCTAAAATCTCAATATACACATCCAATAAAACACAACTCAAAAATAATCTCATTTATATTCTCATTTTTTATAATTTAAAAATAAATAAATGGCATTGCCTCGCCATTGAGTCTTTAACAAATAAATATATCTGTTGGCTGCAGAGTTGACCGAACAATCAAAACTGCCTCGCCACTGTATTACTCATCTCTAAAATCAATGGCTGCAATTACCATTCAAAAATAAATTTAATATTTAATCTCAAAATATTATTTTCAAAATCTCAATCCTTAAAACACAAATCTTCGTGTTTGATTGCCTCATCATGGCATTTAGGAGATTCCTATCGATAACCTTGATCAGGCGTATCGACCAGAACTCTTAACTACTCGATGGATAACCCAACACTCTCAAATTATTTCTATGAAAGAATACTGCTCATATAAATATATTCTCAGAACATTCTTTGATTTTGAAAATATCTCAAAACTCCAATTTCTCTTTTTAAAACTCATATATATGGCTTCAAAAATTCAAACCAAAGAACATTAAGAGAATGCATCGAGATATTCCTAAAGTACGCGATTCACAAAATCAACAGAAGGAGATGGAGTGTTCGTCAACTCCTACATGAGGACGAGCCACTCTCGAAAATCATTAAGACCAAAGATAAGCAAGATATTCTCCTCGAAGGAAAAGAAGCATACAAACCACAAATCATTACTTCAAACAAAGTAATGTTGCAAAGGATAACACCGATTGAGTATTCGAAAAGGATAACTTAAAGAAACTGAATGATAAACTCAATCGAACTCGAACAATCTAGAAATTCACCTCATTACTTAGTGGCTATCCTTGTGGAAGGATAATCGAAGAGCTAAGAGTCGGGAATAAGGTTACCTCAACATTCGATTTCCTGATTGGATGTCAAATCCAAACTGACTCACAAAAATCAGGAAAGTCACCTTGATTGGAATTCGAGATATATCATCAACATCTCGATACTCAAGAGTGAATACAGAAACTTGGTAATCATCATTAACATTCCAAAGTGATAGGAATAATAAACCAATCAAATTAGAATGCCTAAATAAATATAGGATCCTATAGCAACCAAAAGAATCAGACTTAACATCAAATAAGTCAATCCATCTCAAATCAAATACATCTTAATATAGTGAGTAATAAACAAATACTCACTAAAGTAGCAACAAATAGAAAACTCGAAATGCTCACAACAAGCCAATCGTTATGGACCCCTTAATAGGATTCACAACTCTCAAAGGAATGCAACAAGAATGCTTCAAAGAAATCAATAAGCTCCATCGATACGAACTCACTCGTATCGACAAAAATAAGAATACAATAATCCTAAATAAGATTATTTATAAGATAATATGACATCAAACTCTATTATGGAATACTAAGGAATGCAATATACATATTCCTAGACATATTCCATCTCAACATATCCTAATACACGAAAAAGAATCAAAGCACGATTCGAAAACAAGCTCGAATAAAGGACAATGATTCACTCGTATTGTACTTCGATGTATCGTGATATACATACTGTTCTATGTTTATTCTACTTTGTTCTGACCACATCTCTGATACCAAGCTGTAGCGCCCCACCCCGAAACCCACCTTAGTAAAGAGAATTAACGAGTAATTCCGTCTACTAAAGCGGAGAATAAGGCTGGTTAAGGGAGACCATCTATAATTTTGTCTTAAACATCTACTGAATACGTCGATAAATGCAATACAATTTTCTTTTCTATCTCAAGGGATCGACATACACAGTAAATGCTTAATCCAAAACTATAGGTGGTTGACGGATCTATCAGAACAAAATACAATAACTAAATGTAAAGCACATCACAGAACAGTAATCGACATCTACATATACACTGATACATGTTTAGTACAATACAATATGAATACAATAAAGGTGGTACTCGACCACACCATATACATCAAATCAAATGTAAAAACATCAGTGTATGTGGAAGAAATAAACTACTCAAGCGAAAGAAGAAATGATATCCAACACCAACTTCAAGCTAAGTCCAATAGATGATACCTGAAACAACTCGGTCTGACCCGAGTATAAATACACGGGTCAGTCTAGCTACCCAAATCAGTCAATATCGATAATATGAAGCAGAATGGACATAATGATACTTTTTCTCGAAAGAGGAGAAGGATTAGATAACTCATAGCTCAATACTTAAGTAACAAACGCTACCTAAGTGACTAATACCTCGAAAGAGGCAACTCAAACTCAATACTCAAATAAAACACAAGTGCCTCGTATCATTAGCGATAACCCATAATGAACTCAAATCAACTCATAAAACTCAAGCAAAACTCAAATGGTTCGATGAACCATTACTCCAAAAAGGAGAAAACTCATCTCTATCACAAATAGAAGTCATGAAAGAAACACAAGACAACTCCATAAGAATGTGAGATCTCAAACTCATAAGTAGGCCAAGGAGACTAAATCTCACACATACATCTCAATCATAAAAATCATGGAACAGATACGAATTCAAACTCATAAAATCTCAAACTCAATAAAGAATTCGATGCATGTTCAAACTCAGAAAATCTTAACACTAATGCACCATAAACAACGAATTCAAAGCTCAGAAAACCCGGATTGGCCATATCCCTGAATACAATGTCGAAGCAATGCTGCACGTGCTAAACTCAAACGGCCGAAGCCTTAGACAAGGTCGCTAACACCTTCCAAAGCAGTTCGTCCTCATGACAAGGTCGCTGACACCTTTCCAAAGGAGTTCGTCCTCATGACAAGGTCGCTGACACCTTCCAAGCCATTTTGTCATCCCTAACAAGGTCGCTAACACCTCCAAAGCAGTTCGTACTTATGACAAGGTCGCTGACACCTCTCAAAGCAGTTCTGTTAGGTAAACATCGTGAATGTGTCACAAACTCACGGATACGAACCCGAAAAGTGTTAACGTGTGTCTCATACCACACATTCGCACTTAGCGGTTTACTAGCCGTTAGTCGATGCCACACTAAAAACATCATAAAACTCGGAATATTATATCTCGTCCAGTCTCATTGGCGAGTGATAAAGAGATACCATACTTGTCTCATCACATCGACAAGTGAAAAACATCATGATGGTTTCTCATAAACCATAAATCTCAAAATATAAAATCATAAACTCAGGACCTGCCTTATGTCATTGGCATGTAAATAAAATATCGTGATGGTTCTCATCGATCAAACTCCTACATAGGGTATCTCAAACCATAATACTTGCCAAATATTGGCCATCTTAAATAATTCCAATAAATAGGAATTATAAAACTCAAAATACGCCATAAAATGGCAAAACATCTCAGAATCATTAAACTCAAATAGCTTCGATCGTACAAGTCCGAAACTAACCGAAATAGTAAACGCACATGTCTCATACCACATGTTTTACTAAATCGTTTAATTCTCTTTCTTATACGTTCGAATAGTACAAAAGTGTGTGTTTTATATTTAAAATAGTTTACTAGAGAAAACAAGCTTTTAAAACTTTTTTTCTTTCCAAAAAGATTAATAAAACCAATATTTGAAGTTCCTTTATTATATGAAATAAGTAGATTTTATATTAGAAAAATAATTTTAAAATACTATATAATAATAATTTGAAATTTTCATATATTTCAAAAATCACTTCAAAAATGGTTAGTGCAAACCGTGCTCGAAAATAAAGAAAAACAAGAAAGATAACTCAAGACCGATAACTTGAGTTCAATACGAATTCAATTCAAATTTAACCGTAAATCAAATCAAATTCCACTTAAAATTCAATTTCAAATTCTTTAAATATATCTAGCCTATTGATAGGCAACATAGCTCTCAAAACATCTCAAAACAACATCAAAATCGAATAAGAATGAGAGCAAAAATAAACTAATACAATTCTCGGGTCAATAGTAGTTATTGCTGTCGTTTTGCTCTCGCAACAGCGACAAACAAACACAGTTTTGATCAAGCAAACCTCAAAATTTCAAGAAACACAAAACATGAAACTTTTAGTACAAAGTTTAAGCTTTCCGGAACATCTAAGATTATTAAATTTGGATAAGAAATGTGAAAGTTATGATAAAAATAGTTCAGAGATCTAAATTCAACACTGCTGTCATTTTGATCTCGGGATAGCAACGATTAAATGCAGTTTTGATAAATATAACTTCAAAATTTAAGAAATCACAAGACATGAAACTTTTAGAACAAATTCTTAGCTTTCCATAACATTAAAGATTATTGAATTTGGATAAAAATTGAAAAAGTTATGCTTAATTTAGTTTCAGATTCAACAACAGAGCAAATAATAGTTTTGCTCTCGGGATTACAATAGAAACACTCAAATTTGAAATAGATAACTTCAGAATTATGAAAAACACAAATCATGAAACTTGTAGTATATGATTTAAGATTTCCAAAACATCTAATATTCTTAAATTTGGTTAAGAAACGAAAGAGTTATGCTTAATATAGTTTCAGATTCAACAACAGAGCAAATAATAGTTTTTCTCTCGGGATTGCAATAGAAACAATCAAATTCGAAATAGATAACTTCAAAATTATGAAAAATACAAAACATAAAACTTGTTCCTTATAAATGTACCTTCCAAACGAAAAAAATCTCACTCAATTTTGATTTATCGTTAAAAAGTTATGGTGGTTTGAAGATCAGATTTCAACAAAACAAATTGCACAGAGCAGAACTGAATACATCAGATCCAAACTAAATTTCGACCCTATAAACAATAAAATTTCAGAAAGTAATTAAAAGAGAAGTTGTAGCTAATAGAATGTTCTTTCTACTGCAAAAAGATCGAGCTAAGTCGGGTAAATATGCACTAAGATATTGCTATTTTACAGCAGCAATTTTTTTCCACAAACAATTTTCAGCAAAGCACAACAACCAACTTGAGAACAATTCAGCATCTCATTCAATTAATTCAATAGGAACTAACAATTATTCTCAAAGATTAAAGCTAGCGGTGTGAGTGATTAACTCACCTTAGATTGGCAGCAAGATATTAGAAATTTTCAGCTAGAATCTGTATCAAAATAAAGGCTTGGAGGCTCATATTGTTGCTTCAGCATCTATAGAAGCCATTTGAGCTACATGCAAGGAGAAATCAACCTATGGTGATTCAATTTTCACAAAATAGAAAAGAACCTGAGACAAATTCTTAGTTTTGAATTGATTACCTGAATTAATGGCTTTATTTTTGATTGTTACATGAAGAATCTGAATTAAATTAGGGGATTTAGGTTTTCGATTATGAAGAGGAGTTGGGTTCTTCCTTTCTCCTTTACTGTAAAATAAGTTATGTACGTACAAGAAGAAGAAAGATTCCTTTCATTTTTATGTTTAGTCTAAGTGGGCTTTGGACCCAAAGTTATTTAATTATTTAGCCTATGAGAAATTAATTAGCACCAAACAAGTATAAACACTATATAACTAAAGTAAACAACACATTTTCTACAAGGTTTCTCTACAAATAATTCATGTAAATCCACTTACATGTTGAACAAAATATTGTCCGATGTATAGAAAGATAAATTTTAGTTTTAAAAATATTTTTATTATTAAAAACTCTTAATTTACACAAATAACCAATTTTACAAAATAAATGCTTAAATCACCATTTTTTAGCTCCAATAATTTCATAAAAATTATTTTCTTGCATATAAAAATGTTATAAATCATCCTAACATTATTCTATAATTAAAACTTATTTTTTAAGCCAAATTCCATATTTTTATTTATATTATTATCCATACTACATTCAAATGTTTAATTAAAATTAACAAAATTCAATGCTTGGCTATAATTTCCAAAATTATTGCATTTCATCAAATTAAATCCATATAATGCTAATTTTTTTTTACAAACAAACATAATAAAGTTTTTAAAACTTTATTTCAACATTTTATATTTATGTACAACAAATAATGTTGATTTAAAATATTTTATCTTTACTCACATCAATTAATCCCCAAACCAACATATTACCATTATTCACAATTTATTACCAGCCAAACTATCGTATATCTATTTTATTTATTCCAAATCCATTGTTTATTTGAAATAAACAATTTTAACAAATTTTTATCTCTCCAATTTATTTTTAATTCACAATATTAAATTATAACTACCGTTATAATTTAATATTTACAGGTAATCACTAAAACTATGGTTGTTACCGTTATAATTACATATTTACAGGTAATCACTAAAACTATGGTTGTTACAGAAAACGTCCCGGTGGAGAGTACGTGAAGCTTGAAGAGAAGATGAGGGCTACAAATCCTTGACTCTTTTCTGGTACGTTTCCCAGTTTGTTTTGAGTTGGTTTCCTTAGTTAGAATATCCTAGGATTAGGATTTGGATGCTTTAGATGAATTGATGTTAGATGTTATATATGTGACTGAATTGCAGTCATATATATATATATATATATATATATATATATATATATATATATATATATATATTAGGATATTGTGCATCATGCCTAATATGTCATCTCATCGATTTATATATGATGCATTTACGCATTTTAATGATAGAAATTGCAAGTGACATTCATACCTATGTAATCTTCATGTCATTTATATACACTATTGTTTGCATAAGTTGGATGATGTGCTTATGACTTGATCGATACAAGTTTGATGAAACATCGTATTATATTTCATGTTCCTTAGGAATTCTGAGCATAAAATTCTTTTAAGAGGGAATGTATACCCTAAAATTTTGATAAATATTTTAATAATAGAAAATTTTGATTTTTTTTGAAATTAATGAGTTAATTAAATAAATTGAAAACAAAGGGGGAATGGTCGATAAGTGCCAAATTTTAAGGAGGGGGAAAAAAATTCAAGGAAGGGGTGAAATTTAAGGAGGGGGAAAATAAGGAGGGAGAAAATGTCTCATTTTTTTGAGTGATGCAATATTTTTGTTTGCCTCGTTTAGAATTCGTATGAAGGAGTATGGTTGAAATATCATTGAGTCGTACAGGTTCCAAAACCAGTGTTGAGTTTGAAATTTGAAATTTGAAATTAGAAATTAGACAGACAACTGTTTTTCCCTCCATAAGTTCAAATTAGAATACACGTATGTTTAGTTTAGAAATAAACAACATCATTTTTATTTCTTCTTCCTTTATCTTTCTCTCAACTAAGAAAGAATCAAAACCTATTATCTCTCTTAATACTCCATCAAATCAAAAGAGATCAAAAGGATTACAAAGCTATCGGACAAGGTATATACCAGCATTGATTTAGAGGTAGAAATCTAAAGTTAGGAGGCACAGTAGGCTAGACAGTAAGGACTGGATAGAGATAGGTATTTAACTGAGTGATTCGTGATTTCTTTTTCCTATAATGCAATCATGATCCTCTAAGATGATATATAGGTAATAATTTAGAATAGTGTAATTAAACATTTAAAATTGGATTAACTTGGGATTTGGGGGGATTTGGCAAATAATAGTACTTAGAAACTTGATTAGTTTAGAATATAGTAATTTGAGGACCATAAGTTGAAATAGATGAAACAAATTGGGCTTAGAAATGAAGGACTAAGATCTAGGTACATTCTCAAACAACTGGAGAAGGAACAAAGGTGGTCGAAGGAGGAAACGATGATGAAAACAAAAATTTCCCAAAATTTGAAAACTGTAGAAAATACATACATTGGTCCCCTAGCGGGCTTGGACTGATGCATTAGTGGCTAAGTCTAGGCGCAGATTGAACCTAGACCTAAAAGGACCTATATAAATAAATAATGAACGACTTGACTCTGGTTTCTTTGTGTTCTAGAAAGCGATCTGAGGCTAGTAATGAAGCAAACGATGGTGATACAAATTGAATGAATGGTTATGACAACTGGTTTCTATTTGAAATAAATGTACATGTTATTGCGATATGGAGACGTGATACGGTGGTGGACATGAAACATGAATGAGTCTATGGCATAGGAAGACATCACGGGAGATGGGTATGGATATAGACATGAATGTGGATATGGATACCAATATGGATATAGACACATATGCAAATTATAATTATGACACAAGTAGGCAGTCTAGGTATTGCGTTACTCCCTATAGTTCTACGGTGGACCAGTGGAAGGGAGCGGATGCGAACGACCATATAGCGCATGAGGCTAGTCCAAGATGCGAGTCCAGTTAGGTTTCACGAGGACAATAAGCAACCCTGTAGGGCATGAGACTACTCTAGGGTGTGAGTCCAATTAGGTTGCACGAGGATAATAAGCGACCCAGTAGGGCATGCTACTAGTCCAGGGCACGAGTCATATACGCGATTGACGTGATGATTGGCAATAGATAACCCTATAGCACACGAGATGAGTCCAAGCAAGCAAGTCCGAATAGATGTGATGTGATATGGTTTGGTGGATAAGACGATTAGCTATGACATGTCGACGGACTTGTGGTGCCCGAGCGATAGATTTTATCATGTTATAGTACTGCTTTTAGTGTATATAGGTTAGAGTATAGCTCACTCACCGGACATATGTCTGATCCACTCCTATTTTCGCTTATATATGCTTATCGTTGATAACTCAAATTATAGTTTGAATGATGAGAGATAATCTAATAAAAGATTTTGTAATTCCATCAACGGGGGAAGGCTCATGAAGAACCGCCCCATAAACGTTATTGGAATGGTTTAGTGAATCTTTTAAGTTATTCCTTGTTAAAGAAAATAGTTGGTTTACACCTCAAAAGTGATTTTGGCTTGCTAATTTTAGGACCCCCAATAATAATGTTGTTGAAGTTCTTACGCGCAACCCAAGTTGGAATTTGTATTGGATGAGATCAGGAGAAACACCCATAGTTGAGTTCACTTTTCCAATGTGAGAAAAATGAGTATAAACTAGGCCATGTTTGGAGTCGATGAATTTTTGGAGTGAATGGTGACTTTGGAGAAAGAAATAGATTTGGGCTAAGGCCTACCAGCTTACTTATATGTAGCTAACCACTTTATTATTTCATTTCCACTTCTTCATTCACGTTCATTCTTCTTCCACTTCTCCTAATCCCTCATTAATTACCACTTAATCCACTTCTAATCCTCAACCCTAAACCCCTTAAATAAAGTTCCTAAATTTAAATAAAAATCACCATAATTAGTCTCTTCTCATTTTCTATAAAATCCATTAAGGAATTGGCATGAATCGAAATTTGGAGCACCATTTCAAAATTCACGAGGAGGGAAAGCATGGGTTTTGGTGATTTGGAGCATGGTTTAGGAAGATGAGGTGAGTGAGATGATTCTCCTATTTAATTTACTTCTTAAACATCATATATTTGTTTAGTAAGAATTATGAAGTTATGTGATGTGATTTGAAAATTCTATGTTATGGTTTAGACTTGTTTTCATGTTATAAACTTGTTTCCTTTAGCTAATTAATTGTTTGGACCCTCAATCATCATGTTTGGAAAAGTTAGTAAGATCTAGAATGGATTTTGAGTTAATTGGATGATTGTGTATGATATTTGGTTTGATTAGTGATTAATTAAGTAATGTAACGATGTGCATGTAATCGAAAGGCATTAATTAAACTATTTGAATTGATTTAAGGAAAGCTAGTATGCTAATGAAGTGAGTTAGGAGCTGTACACTTATTATTAAAGCGATTAAAGGTCCAATGAAGCTTTATTAAGTTTGGTGAACATTATTTACTAGAAGTAATCATTTTATAAAATGAAGATAAATAAGTTAATTAGACGAGTTATGAGCTTTGCACTTATTATCTAAGTGATTAGAGGCTTTATGAGCTTAATTAGTACTTATAAATACTATTTAAGTAAGAAAATAATTTTGTAAGTGAAATATATATTTTATAATATAGAATGGGATTTTATAAAACAAGATGAAGATGTATTTTATAAAATAGAATGAGATTTTATAAAATAACGACAAAGATATATTTTATAAAATGGAACGAGGTTTTATAAAATAGTATAAACGGTGTATTTTATAAAGGTATGAGATTTTACAATATAATACAAAAGAAGTATTTTAACGACCCATCTTTTCGACCCTTCAAAATCGACATCAGTACATTCACAGTATTCATGTGCCAAGTATTCAAGTATCGGAAAGACAGATTATTGGGGTGAAAGAAATAGAAGACAGAACAAAATCTCATATCGTGACGAGAAGACATATTATAAACAAGACTTTACAAAAAGAAATCATCTTTATCATACACAACTTCAGAGTACACTAACCTATTTTCAACCTAGATAGTTATAACACCAGGTCCTTACAATTGCTGATAAATAACAAATAGAAATCAAGACAAACAAACAGCAGAAGGATATAAGATAGGTGAATACGTCTTGGAGATTCAGCTCGTCTCCTGAAAGCTCAAACGCATCCAGCTAAATCTGAAAAAAACGCTCGGGCTGACCTGGCCATTATAGGAAAACCACGTCTGGGTCATTCTGGTAAAACCAGCGTGAGAAACACAATCAAACGTGTTTTTAATGTTTAAATAAACCTTTCAAAATAAAGGTATCTTGTGAATATAGCTATGATGCTCGTGAACGTACGACGCAACAATACTAGGCACATAATCTAAAACCAATAAGGCGCGTTCGTTAACCACGTAGGATTTCATGGAGGTGCCCTCGGTACTTCAAGAATGGTCCTCCTACACAAGGATCAGGGTTATCCTTCCAAAGCAACAATACATCCCTAGTGATGTATAATAGTAAATACATGCCTAGTCACATAAGGCCGAATGCATTACTCCATGCATGCATTATAATATAGGTAACTGTAGAAAGGAGACGACTGCGCCCCCATGGGTTGGCTAAATCCTTAGCTATGCACCCAATCTTTAGTTTTATTCATTACTGCTGGTGAGGTTACGTTCAATGTTCTAGCTCACGCACCTCCACCTAAAGAGATCTCAGAACCGCACATGAATTCCCATACCTTAACAAGTTTTGGAATCACACAAAGATTTCCACATCTCAAAAAAGATCTCAGAATCACACATGGATTCCCATACACCAATGGGTTTCGAAACCACACATGGTTTCCAACATCCAAAACAGATTTTGAATCTCCTCCAAGCATAGAACCAGTATATGATTTTGGAGTAGTTATGGTTTCGAGTCGTCTCTTACAAGTACATTCACCCTCTTACTGGATGTTCCAAAACCAATCGATCGATTTTCGGAATGCTCAATAGCGGTTCTTATGGAAATAACCGGACAATGCATAAGAGCGGAGATCAAGCCCTAACCGTTTATGTTGACGGTTCTCCTCATCATTTGTCCTAGAAGAGAAAAACAAGTTTATACATATAATATAGCACCACTAACGGTAATTGTACCGTATAATCCCCGTGTTTCTCCTGCATATTTGCAGAGTAAAAATCCTTTTGTGTTAAGTAGGGAATATTTCCGTACCTACCAAAATTAAGAAGGATTAAATATGTAAACTAATATTTGATAGTCGATTATTTAATTATCAAATAAACAAACATTCAAATCAGAGATTAAATTTCCCATGGAAACCCCTAAGCCTATCAAATTAATTTTTCATTAATTTAAAATCGCCTTTTAAATATTTATTAAAATACTCATATACTTATCTCACCGTTATAATTATATTCACTAACCACTTCACTTCCAAACTTGGAAAACTTTTCCATTTACTTATATAATGGCATAAGTATAATCACAAAACACCCAGAAAGGTTTTATGTTTCCAAAATCATATTAAAACGATCAAACCCAAATGTCATTAAAACAAAGATGTTACTAACCCAAAATACTATTCCTTGTCATGCATCTCTTTATTATATATAAATATCCCCTTTATAAATTTCCAAATCTATTTATAAACTCATTTATAAATCTCCAATCTATTTATAAAACCTCTTTATAAATCTCTAATCTATTTATAAAATTTCTTTCCAATTTCCAAGATCCTTTTCCAATTTATAACTCTTTAAATAAATCCTCTTTATAAGTAAAACTTGTATACAAATCTTTTTATTTAAAAATAATTATTTTTTATAAAATGATTTATTATTTATAACCACTTTTATTTAAATTTTATTTCATTTAAACATCATCAATAAATAAATAATTTTAAATTACTATAAACAAAATTAACTAATTATCCTTTTAAAACATTATTAATAAAATGAATAATAACTTTAAAACACAATTAATAAAATAATTCAATTCACTTTTAAAACATTATTAAACCAATAGACTAACTTAAACAATATTAATAATATGATTAAATAATATAAAATATTATTATTAATAAAATTTAAAATATTATTATTAATAAAATTTAAATAGTTTCAAACATTTTTATTAAAATAATTAAATAATTTAAACATCTTAAATAAAACTAATTAACTAACTTAAACACCATTAAATTTTCTAAATACCTTTACCTTTAAGTAAATTTAAAGTCCCAGAAAATCCAAATTCATTTTCTTTTCCAAAATTTGAAAATAGGCTTAGCAACCATATTGGTATTTAGACAAGTTACCATTATTTCAGTCTAATCATTTTAGATTATTACACTGATATTTTCATAAGTTGCAATTATGAAAATAAAATTCACAAATGAAACAGACAGATAACACGTCACATATCCAAGCCAATTTATATACAATTAAATGCCTAATTTAATAAAATAGCACAATATGATTTATCCTTCTAAATAGATGTCTAAAATAAATCCATTCAACTTAAATATTGAAAATAGTGTTATATTATGCTATCAGATGACAGTGATAAAAAATAATTACTAACCGACATAATTATTTACTGCATATATAAATTAACAGTAATTTAAACTTTTACAAAGCTATCAAATGACTGTTCAAAAATGTTTAAAATGATGATACGAATATAGCATTGAAGACCGCGGATTAAACTGACTGACTACGAATGGATGAGTAAATGTTTATTTAAATTAATTGATTTTAAATTTAAAACTGAAATTAATTAAGTTCCTAACTTTGGGCCCAAGCCCACAACCCACACTTAACAAACCTGCATCTCTTTCTCTTACATCAAAACCAAATACCAAAATCAAATTCAAGTCTTTCCTCCAAACAAAAACCAGAACCTCTTCCCCAATATGCGTGCGTGCAACCAAGCACGTGCACGACCACCATAAGCCACCTGCAGCCACCGCAGCTCCCTCCCTAAACTCCCATGATCCCGCGTTCTTCATCGATGCCTTATCCATTACCTATCCTAGCCTAGATCGAATATCAACCCTCCTACCAAACTAAAATCACTTCCAGTCGCTAAAAAACGCGACCGCCTCCATTCAATCACCTATTTCCACTGCCACTGATGCCAGAACCCTACATCACCACTCCCAATCCCCTTCCCATCCATTTACGCGTCTCTGATCCTAATCTGGCTAAGCTCGACGCACCCGCGAGCCACCATGACCAAATCAAAGATGAACCCGGAACGAATAGTCTTATACCCTAAACCCTATTCAACCCGACACTACACATCACTGCCCTCCTCGCAACTGCCACCCTAGCTCCATCACATCCCCTAGTTGCTCCAGCTTCAACCACTCACCTCCCTCAACAAAATTGTCGGAATGTGGATTTATACCCAGATCTAATCAACCATCAATCTCGACCGAGCCACCACCCTAAAAACTCCACGAATAGTCCCTAAAATTATGATGGGGGGATACGAACACAATGACAATAGCCATTCATTGATTCATGATCGACAAAATCTCGAAAACCAATGACCTTTTACTCTAATTTTTAGTTTTCTCTCAAACCATTCAGCAAGAAACCATAAAACGATTTTAAAAAACTAGACTTCAAACTAAACACTTCACTAGTTGACGGTTTTGGAAAACTCGATATGGATTTGGAGAAAATGATTTTTGAAATCAAAGGAGAAGAGGGTCTCATATGTTGTAAATAGAACAATAAATATTCACCTTGTAAAAATATTGCCTGTAGATTTACATTGAGAAAATTTTCATATTTTCAGACCATGTTTTGATTTTGAATCCTTGTTTAACTTAAGAGAAAATATATTTAACACAATTATGCATTAATCATCATTTTATCAACAAAAAAATAAAATAAAATAAACAAAAAATATGAGCATTCTCACCTTTTATCCAACTTTTGATAAATCCAAGCTAATCTTGCTTTGAAATCTTTGGTTTGAATTAAAAATATGATTTCTCCTTCTTTAAACTCTTGAGTGAATAAAGACAAAAGGATGAAATTTGGAAAAGAAGAACTAAGAATGAAGATAAGATGGGAATGGATATGTCAATATATAAGTAGATTTCTAGGTTTTAATATAAGAAAGATAAAGTTAAAAATGCTCGCATCATTTCTTAACCACTAAGGTACATAGCATGTACGTGCATGTTGGGCAATAAGGGGATCTTTAAGTACTTTTGTTTTCTAATACACTTAAGGAATCAAATGTCTTCTCATGTTTAAATTTAAATATTTGTTTATCTTTTTTCCATTCATTTTTAATTAACCTTTTATTTTCCAAAATGAAATGATATACTTTTCCAAAAATGCAAGTGTTGTTTTCTAAAACATAGTCAAGTGTATTTATGACTTTTTTCAATTTTTTGTTCAATAAAAAGCTGATAATCCGAAAAGCGGGTTTTAGTCAAAATTTTTAGATTTTCCATCAAACTATTTATTTATATAAACCAATTCAAAAATGAATCATCTAATGTTTTTTAACTTTAAAAGAGTTATTTTATTTGTTAAAACCACTAAATTGAATATTTAAAATAAATCAAATATTCACAAATTAAAGTGATAAAATTTCAAGTTATTACTAGTATTTTATAAAGGTATGAGACTTTGCAAAATAATACAAAAGAAGTATTTTATAAATGTGTGAGATTTTATAGAATAATAAGTAGAAATTATTTTATAAGGTAATTATATGGTTTTACAAGATAATTATAAAATAATACTTAATTCTTGATGAAGGAATTAAGTATTATAAGGGCTTAAAATGATTTATAAGCTAGTTTTGTTTTTCATAAAATAAGGGGATAATTTATAAAATATTAGATAACGATACTGAACTTTAATAGAAACTATTTGATAACTAGAAGTAAGATTTGATTATTAAATAATCGAATCATCATCCAAATATACATGTGTGCATATGGGTATGGGCAAGTATGCGTATATTTGCATTTGAAGTTATCCAATAACAAATTACAATTCTTGAATTGTAATTGGAATTGTTAATAACATTTGTGTATCCGTGAATGAATGAATATATTTGTGTGATTGATTATATATGTGCACGTAACGAGCTACAAGCAATCTCATGTTGCCATAGCGACCATCAGGTGCACTAAGTTGCATAAGGGAGTACCGAGTTATGTAATCACCCTGGTTAAGTTCAAGATGTGGTTTGTGAAGTTTTATGCGTTTGCATATATTTTTGTACATCACATGAGGCAAGAAGGTTGGTTGAGTCGTTTAGGTGCGTTAGAGAAGCTCGGGTCGTTGAAATCGTCGTGAGGAGACTCTAAACAAAAAAGAGTGGGATTCATGTCAAGATCAGTTTGTGAATACTTAAGAGGCACTCCTAAAACTTCAACTAATTAACCCATAAAGAGGTCTGAAGGGTTGGCGGCAGGCTATGGAGTCAAGGCGGCTCAACGGGTAAAGCGTCGAAGGAAATGACGATGAATCGACGATTGTTTAGGAGATTCCTCCCTGCCCCAAACTAATTTCCTAAAACTCGACAATTTCAGTCAACAGAAGATGAAATTCAGTCAATTGAATGTGTGCAAAAATTAGTTCTGAGGGAGGAGCCTAAAACAAAAGGATGGGGAAATTGGATTCAGTCGACTGGGCTCAGTCGATTGAATGACACCCCCAATCGACTAAACCCCTGGGCATCAAATGAATTTAGGGAATTTTTCCCTGTTCGATTGCGGTTCTTCATCAGGTCTTAGTACAAATTCGGAGAGGCTTGAGGCTACTCGAGAAAGTGGGATGCAAAGTGAAGCATAAGATCTGGATGTGGATGTAGTGAAATGTAATAGTGATTGGTAATGATCACTATGGCATTCAAGTAAGCGGTCAAAAAGGCAATCGAGGCAAAGCTCGAGGTTCGATTGCAATGTATAGTGATACATGTGCGATAGATATGATACAAACATTGTGGTCGGTTACACAATCACGTTTGGTGAGCATGTACGATTAAGCAGAGTTAGTCCATGCCCCTTGGATTGACTTTGGGGTATATATGTTTGATGAATGGTAGCGGCCTTATATAGTGACCATACCAATTATGAGCCTTATAATAGAGTCCATCCTTGTTGATAGACGATGACAAGATATCGATCTTCGTTCATGATAGGAGTATTGATTATGCGATGTTATATTTGATGTGTGAATATATTATACGGCATCGATGTTCCTTTATGGTCTTCATAATGTACTAGATGAGACATGATCGTTGTTCTCTTTTTAATAAGAGGCATACACAAGTTACTTGAGAGGGAACTAAGACGATCATCTACGAGTGGGCTAGATGTCACCAAAGCCTGCTTTTGAAGGAATCGTGTGGTTCACATAAGATGATGCCATATACGAGTACGTTAGAGTCACCAAAGCTTGTTTCAAAAGATATGGTGTGGCTCAAATAGGTTTCAAGTAAATAGAATAAGTCATATATCACCAAAGCTTACTTTAGAGGGTACAGTGAGATCTACATAATACCCATCACAAAAGATGTGGCTGGGGGTCCATACAATTTGGTGCAACTCTATTTATTTGGGACCTTCAAAGGGAATCATTAGATCACGATAGATTTTCGTAGTGGACTTCACCCATCAATAATGATGGGTATCGATTGTATTCTTTGGTTATCTTTCACTGCTATATTATGTATATTGTTAGTTCACTGATGTTATTGTTGTTGTATTTGTTATCATTGTGCACTTCACGAAAGACTTATACTATGATTGTTGTACCGTTGTATGTTGGGTTACCGATATCATTATATGCTTTTACATTGAGTCATATTATATTAGTTGTGATGACTCATTGATTATAGGAGAAGAGCAGGTTATGGAATAATTTTCTATCTTTTGGATTAGTTTATACAAACCAAAGGCTATGCCGCTTATATTGACAACCTGTATATAATAGTATATGATATAGATGATTTTTGCCTATGGCCTTATGGTTTATAAATCAGTATACTTTATTACGACTTAGGATGAAGGGTGCTGCAACCCATTTCGGCCATATGATGTCGTGTGTTACTAAATCATAAGTTCTCTTTAAAGAAGCATATATTTTGGCATAATATTTTAATAAAGTGAAAGATTATATTTTCCTCGATATAAGTATGATTTTAAAGGTTGAATCATTTATAACGTATTATTTTTTCAAGGAAATAAAGATGGTATTTAGCCTAGGACTTTATATGAAAGATTATCACCATTGCATAAATTGTGATAGGATATTTTGACTCAAGGAATAGAGATTAGAAAACCAAATAATGGGACTGGTGTAAGGTAGCGCCTTATGCTTCAACTATTAGCCCTAGCTGATATTAGTTCATAATTCTAGTATGTAGGGCTATCTTAAAGATAAAACCATAAGAAGGTTTAAGCACAGAATGGAATAAATAACTTAGATAAGTTACTGGTTCGCCTGCAAAACCATTAGATTCATGGTGAGCCTAACAACATAATGAGATAGACAGATAGTCAAATAACGGTAAGACGATTGTGTTAGGTGGACAGTCCAATTTCCTCCGAATGGTAAATTGGAGAATTTTAGTATGGATGGTAGGCCTGAATCAGCCATATAGGTTTGTAGCGATCTTGGAAAAACTATGGAGCAAAGACAGACAGTCAATTAACTGAGACGGATTGGTCAGATTTACCCATGTAGCATGCATCCATATAATTGTTTTTGTTGGTTTAACCATTGTGAATTTAGAAGCATGATTGTGATTAACATATTTTCATAAGATACTAGTGAGGAGAAACCCCATTCCGCTCAGTGGCATAGTCTCACTAGATATCTATTACCGAGATGACATATTATTATTCACACTAGACTTTTTGTCTGACCTAAAGTTTTTGTTTTTCCCCTTTAACTCTCAGGTGCTAATTTGAGTAGTTCTAGAGTAAGGTTTCAAGGTTTTAGGTTTGATGAATAAAGCTTTCGAAGACATGCAAGAGGCTGAGCTAGTTATAAAGGAGTCTATTTACGATCGTTGTGTTGTTATAATTTTATTTGAACATATGTAATGGTAGATATTGTATCTGTCAAGTAGTTAACTCTGATCATCCAAGGGGGCATCTTCATATATTGCTTTTGGAGTATTTTGTAATAATTATCTTTTATCTAAACCTAGATCATGTTTTGGGATTACGTAATCAATATGGAAATCATTAGTGAAATGTGTTTGAAAAAATTTCATATTCCTATGTTCCTGATGTAAATGGTACTACTAACTGATCTTATTTTATCCCTAGAGAATAATTCTATTGATGACTACGGCACCAACAACGCTTATTTTCAGCCCTCGAAATGGAGGATGTTACATTTAGCGCGGAAAGCTTGGACAAACCTTTGGCCAGCAATAGCGTGTCAGATTAGCCCATGGTTAGGATATGACCACCAAATGGGTGTTTGTTATTAAAGACCACCCCCGAACCTTTAGCCGACTGAGCTAGATCAGCCCATGGTCAGAACATGACCGCCAAATAATTGTTCGCCATTGACGGTCGGCCTCAAATCTTTACTAGAAATAGTGAGCCAATCATCCCTTGGTCAGTGCATGACCACCAAATGAGTGCTCACCGTTGATGATTGACCCAAACTTCTTCTGCAATGGCGAGCCCGATCAGCCCATTATTAGGACATGACCGTCAAATGGGTGCTCGTCGTTGATGATCGGCCTAAACTTCTTTACCAGCAATGGTAAGCCCGATCAACCCATGATTAGGTAATGACCGTCAAATGGGTGCTTGTTATTGATGATCGGTCCAAATTTCTTTGCCAGCACTGGCGAACTTGATCAACCTATGGTCAGGAAATGATCACTAAATGGATGCTCGTTGTTGAGATCGATGCAAACTTCTTTGCCAATTATGGTAAGGCCAATCATCCCATAGTCAGGACATGATCACCAAATGGGTGCTTACCATAGACAATCAACCGAAACTACTTGGCCGACAATGGCGAGCCTGATAAATCCATGGTCTGGACATGACTGCCAAATGGGTGCTCGTCGTTGACGATCGGCCCAAACTTCTTTGTCTACAATGGCAAGCCCGATCACCCTATGGGACATGATTGCCAAATAGGTGCTCGTTGTTGACAATCGAACCAAACTTCATTACTGACAATGGCGGGCCCAATCTGCCCATGGTCAGAACATGACTACCAAGTGGGTGCTCGCCTTTAACGATCGGCACAAATTACTCAACCAATGGTGGTACACCGGAGTGATCCCTATTTGGGTGTCCACAGCTGATGATTGGCTCAAACTTCTCATCGACAGCTGCAGACTAGAGTAACCCTAACCGGGTGTCTACCATCGACGATACCAGCTTTTAGGATGGCTAAGCAGAACTTGACTTACCAGCAGCCAGGACAAGACAGCTGCCTAGTTGGTTCATGTCTGACAATTGGCTTTGGATTTCGATCAACAACGAACAACTGAGCTCGCCTATAGAAAAACATGAATATTGATCAGGTGGTTCAGTGCAAGCAGTTAATACAAGAATTGCCTATGAATACTACCAATAGACCAACACTAGGGAAAACTTGTTTAAACGACACATAGGACTGGATTACAAGTACACTCCAATAGATATCGCTCACCTTAGCATAAGGTGGTGATGAGAGGGCATTCTTTCAAAGGTCGCTTACACCACTAAATTTTACAATGATTGATCCTGTACAAATATGCTAAGGGCAAAGGAAGAGCTGCTGAAAGAGCTAACAAAACGACACATAACTGCTATACCAGCATTCTTAGCTTACCAAACTTGTCAGGGATTAATCATATTCAAGCGCTAAGGTAGAGATAAGGAATGGCTAGCAAACTATCGGCTAAGTGAGGATACTATACAAACGTAATGCAATAACTAATCCTGATCAGGTATGTTAATCTCATTTGTAATTTCTATAAGATAACTATGCGCTTGTGTAAGTGTTCATACAGAAAATATAAAGTATGGGCCAAGGGAAGCATTAGTAACAGAAACTGTTTACCCTATCGAACTTGTTGGTGATTGATCTTATAAAGTAAGCACGATAGCGATGAGAAAGGTTGCTAATGGAATAAGAAACCAAGCAATCATACAAAATAAACATATCATGATTACTAGCTAGGAAAAGGAGAATGGAAACGAATAAATATCAGACGCAACAAGGAAAAAGCATCAAAAGAAGATTAGCTTCACATCACAAGCGCATGATCAACCCACGTTCAAAACTTCAGATAAACCACTTTCCTAGCCAAACATCTTGGTGATCTACCTATACAAATACATATGGTGATGGTGAAGGAATCACTAGTGGAACAACTTGGCAATCATGTAAGGAAAATACATCGAAACCACTAGTCTTTATTGGCCAATTTACAATCAATGCAACAAAATACACCCCATCAAATCCACATGCCATGGAATCACTGTATATTCCTATCCTTAGAGCACCTTGATATTCTTGAAACATTCATATGATCACGTGCAGCGCTCAGGACATGGGGGTAAGGAGGTCGAACCAGAGGCAACAAAATCCTACCAGACAAAGAAGAAAAGAGATCATGTTAGATGTTTATACTACCAAAAAAGAATGAACTACGAATGTTACACTTATAAAGGATGGCTTGGAATAATCAATAAGCTTTCCTTTAGTGAATAAGTCTTACAATGAATTAGCGGTGGAAAACGTACCGAAAGGAATGAGGATATAGATGTTTGAGGTTCAAAATAACCATCACACGAGAAAGAAAGACGAATTTGGAAGAAACAAAGTACACTTTGTATTCGACTGAAGTATGCTTTGGGGGGCAAGTGTTGTGGGCATTTTTGCCCACAGTATGTTGAATGTGAAAAGACATTAAGAAGCACAGAAATGGCCAAAAGATGCATAATAAAGTTGCTATCATGTAATCATAAGGGCAAGGCAAAATGCTAGGGGCAAATTTGGAGAAGTCAGAAAATATAGTCAAAGCTCTGAAAAATGCTCCCAAGGTCAAGACAAGCACATAGGTTGAAATCGCGTCTCAATCAGAGCTACGGATTGGAAGATACAATCATCTTTAAATTTGTCTACCATCTAGCTGACTCTGGCCCCATCTTAGAGAGCTACTAAATAATTCAGACAAATGGAATATTCAGATGCATTGGAATACTATACTCATTGATACAAAGCAACTGGTCCAAGTTTCATTCAATTCTGACTTGAAATGAAGGAGATGTGGCATAAAAGCATGTGTAGCATATTGGTAAAGACTCATGCCTTTCAACCAACCTACCCAGATTCGATACCTGGCAAGCACATTATTTTTATTGAACATGAGGAATGGTCTAGTAGGGAATTTGAGTACCTAACCATTTCCAATTTAATGTTGGACGTAGATCAAGGCAAAGTAGAAGCAAGTAAGGAGAAAAAGCAAAGGCAATTACACCACTCCCTCTGTTCGCTACCCAAGGTACTGAATATGAAGTCATGTTTGGTTCCTATTTACAAGCAAGACTTTGGGCGATAAGTGTTGTAAGCATTTCTACCCACGGAATCGAAGCTATATGGAAGCCTAGGGAGCAAGAGCAGAAGATAAGGAACTAAGGTGACCTTTCCACCATCATCTCTCATGCATGGTACGCTAGGGTACTGATCAAGGAATCCTGGTTGGTACCCTTGAGGTATCGACTAAGATTCCTTGTTTAGTACCTAAGGAAAACATCCATGAATTCTTGGTCGGTACTTAAAGGTATCGACCGGAATGTCTTGTTTGGTACCCTTAGGTGCTGACCAAGACATCTTGACTGGTGCTTCATGAGTACCAAACTCTCAACATTACGGTTTGAATAAGGAAGTGTCGAACCGAACCAGCCACACAATTGCACCACTAAACCAAGAGGGTCCACATTAAATAGAAATGAATGAACTTAGCCAACAACCCGTCCATATTCATCCAAGCCAGATAAACACCTCCTTCCCCGGGGTATAGCTCCTAGCCGAACCGAGCAAGCTATATATGGAATGAGTCCACTTATATCAAGAAATAATTAACTGCATTTGGCATATTCAAAAATATTTCCTATGAGCAAATTATACATGGAAATTTACCGACTTACCGAATTAACCACACGATCTCTTCACTCTTATAAATACTAAAGCATCCAACAACAATAGGAGATAATTCAAGAGAGCTAAAATTACATCAAAAATGGCAAAAAATTCAGAGGCTAGCAGGAACAGCTAAAAGGATCCGCCAAACAAAATCAGCCTTGTAGGATTAGCTACCAGGAACAGCCCAAAGGATCAGCTAATAGGAGCAGCCTAGCAAGACCAACTAGTAGGAGCAGCCTGGTAGTACTAGCTAGCCGAAACAACCTAACAGGAATAGCTAGTCGAAATATCCTAGCAGGAACGCTTAACTAGAACTTCCTAGACAACTGAACAAGAATAGGCAGCCAAAAGTAACCAAACACGAATAGCCAAACAAACTCCTTGAGCTATATTTTACTTTCTATTGAGCTTTGGACCATTTTGTCTTATATCTCAAACATTATATCAAAGATCTATAAGAAGAATAATGTAAACGAACAGTGGATGTAGGCACATTCTAACCGAACCATTATAAATCTTTGTCTTCTTTATTTTACTACAACCTACTTTTTGCATAACCTATATGTGACATGCTCTTTGAAAATCAATCACAATAAAAATGTAACAGTTGTCCATATGCAAAACTTTACAATAAATAGATTGGATGTGTTTTCCCCTTTTTCATGCAAACACAACAAGGTACCTAACGGGTGAGTTTTACATGCAGCCCTTTGACTAGCACAACTATCACAATACATGAGGGTAAGAGGCAATGTTTCATCACAGATCATAATATGAGAACACCCCTTCCCCGATCATGCTTGTTGAAGGGATCGAACCTATGACATCCAATGTACCAAGTGATTCCTCAACCAACCTAGCTCTGATACCATTGTTGGAATTGGATCACCCCGCAATGGAAGTTATGGGTGAATTTCAAAATAAATTACCCTACTAGATCTTTACTGGGCATATAAAGTCAAATTGATTTAGAACATTTATAAATTTTATTTTAAAAAATCTTTATTTTTTTTAATATTATAAAATAAAATAATATTATTTAATTTATGTTACGTCATATATATACATGTATCATATACATATATATGTGTGTACATATGTAACATATCAATCCGTGCAATGTATAACATACCCGTGTATAGGTTTTGGGATTTACATTGCAATCACATGTTGGCTCATCATGTATATACTTTTGCTATTATAATAAAACATTTCAATATATATATGTATATAAATTAGAATTTTATTTATGTTTAATTTTGTATAAACATATAATTATTTATATGTAGATATAAATATGTATTATTAACAAAATTTATATATTGATTGATGTGTAAATATGTTTATATAAATATAATAAACAAAAAAATAAAACATTTGATGTAATGTTGAAAATAATACTTATATAAATACATCAAAAAAATAATACATATGTATATACATATATAATTGATCAAATACTTATATAAATGTGTATAATATATATATATATATATATATATATATATATATATATATTGATGTGGTCTTGTGTATGACTTAGGATTTTTGTAATTTTAAATATATATGTATATATATATATTAATAAAACTATTTAAAATTAATAAAAATATTTATTTGAAACTAAATATAACTTTTAACTTCCAACAAATTTTAGATGAAATAGTTGTAATTTGAAATTTTAGTTTATAATTTTATAATTTAAAGATCCAATTTTAAGTTTCTGATTAATTATATATTTATAAATATAAAAAATTGTTTTTGGTCTTTTTATTTCTAATCATGAGTTTAATATGTATCAACATAATTTTATAAAATATAAAATATTTTTTATGATATATATATATATATATGAATTTTCGTAACTATTTATATTATTAATTGTTTAAAAAATTATTTAAAAATAATGCATAAATAATAAATTTTTTTTATAAATTGTGTGCTTATTAAACATAATACATAAAGATTATATTTTCATATTTTACATAATTTTAATATAGTATTTAAATCATAGACTATAATATATATATATATATATTAAGTTATTTAAATAATCAATTTTTTTAATATCGATTCGTGTTATATGGAGATGGATTTTCATAAAAAATTAAACATACATACATACATACATTCATATATATATATATATATATATATATATATATATGCATACAACACATCAAAATTTGACAATATATCTTCATATTGGAATCATCACCTGATTAACAATACTCTCTATATATAAAATAATCGTTATAAATATAAATAATGTTTGTAATTTGTTAACCTGCTTTTTGTCAAGGCAATAAACAGGTAGATTTAACCCAATAGACTTCACGGTTATCAAAGCTGGGATATCACGGATCTGACTCAAATGGATGGATGGATAATCAAGTACAGATGATAATATGAAGCCGGGATTAAATAATATAGGTGCTTGAAATGTGGATATTAGCTTGATTAAGGAGGGATCGGCATATGAGGGTTCGACGTGATATGGATCGCCATATGAGGATTGGTACAGAAGGGCTCGGCATAGCATGAATTGGAATAAGAGGATTGACATAGAAGGTCTTGGTATAGTGATGTGTCGGCATAGGGTAGGCTCGGCATAGCATTCTAAGAGTGAGGGATTGACAAAGCCTGGAACAGTATCATATGGGTCGACGTACTCAGGAAGAGAAGTGATCAGCATCCTCAGTAAGCGAAAGGATCGACACGGCTCCGTGGAAAAAGAGGGATCGACATTTTGCATGAAGGAGTAGGGAAAGGCATAGGTTATGGAAGGGTTAGGCATAGATGGTCATTAGAGGGATCCGCATATCAGATGGGTCGGTGTACTTCGACTCATAACAAGGGATCGGTACAGAATATAACATCAAGGGATCAACATGCTTTCCTTACTGAGAACAGAAGGGATCGACATACATGGAGGGATCAGAATATGTCAGAATACCAAGGGTACTCTCGCATTCAACATTCAGTAACTCGAGCTCCATTGATCCAAATAACATGAAACTTGGAGGTCGAACGTATATAGGCATGAAGAATTCATCATAGGAGCTGCCACTCAAAAGTCACCCAAGGAGGGGATCGATATCGACCCCTCTCCTTAAGGCTTTGGGCCTAGCGACCCCTATGGTGGGCACATATGGATAAGAGGTTCCTATACCCGAAGTTTCACCTATAAATACACCAGGCATGGCTCTAGAAAGGGGACTTGGACTCTTCTTCTCTGCATCTTCTACCTAGGCATACTCTGCCATTTTTACTCTCGAATTTCACAAACTTGTAGCTGTAATCAGCAGTATAATCTAATAAAAGGAAAATCTTTTGAGTGGACGTAGGCCGGAGTCAGCCGAACAACTATAAAACCTGTGGTTCTTGATTTCTATTTTGATTTTCTTATTGTTTTGATATATTCCTCTGTTTTAATTTAGTTTCTTCATTTACTTCTCTACACAAACCTTTTCTTGGGTGTTTGTGGCCATTTTGGCGCAAATATTTTGATGCTTTCACTGAGACTCATGCACTTGTTGATTTAAAAGTTTGGATGCTTGGATCTAGAAAGCGATGGCTTGGGAATCAACAAGGAGATAGAGAATAGATAGGAGCCTTCATGAAAGGAGTCAAGAGGCTTCCTTAGGAGCTAATCAATCTTCATTACCAGAGACGAGATGGAAATGATGATGGAGAATCTACTTCGACAGGTGGAGATGACGCAGAATCTACTTCAGCAAGTTGGACAGGATGGAGCCGTAGGAGTGGCTATAATGCAAAACTAAGGAGTTGGAGCAGTGGGAGGTACTAGAGTTATGGGCCAAGGAGTCTAGGCTACTGGAATCGTTGGAAACCAGGACCAGGAATATGGGGATAGAACTAATATGTAAAGGAATGGAGTAGAACAACTAGGGGATATACGCCGCCAACTTAGAGGGGTCGGCACCGATCCCTCCAGAGGGGTCGGTACCGATCCCCAAGGGCTGGGAGCCATGCCCTCGGGTTTGGTAGATCGTGATGCTGGAGGACCTGCGATCAATCCTGTGGAGCTTGGTTTCAATCGGAATTTGGGCGTTCGATCGGAGGAGTACGTCTCAGAATTCTCTCATCAACTTAGGGGGCAGCTTAGGCATGATGATAGGAGACTACTGATGAAAGACAATAGTAGGTTTGTAGAGATGATAAGGCGAGCTATGCTTGCAGGGTTCATGAACAGGGATCTCGAGGATGTCAATAGAAGTCCATTCGCTCCAAATATTAGGCAACCTTGGAATCCACCGAAGTTTAGATTGCTAACGCTTAAGACTTATGATGGAAAAACGGATCCCACTATTCATCTGACGAGATATATGAGACACATGGAAGTACTGGAGGCATCGGAGGAAGTCATGGAATGGTGCTTCCCTTTGTATTTGACAGATATAGCTGCACCGTGGTTCAGATAGTTGGAAAGTGGCTATATCATCGCATGGATGGAATTGATTGAAGGGTTTATGAGGCAGTTTAGGGTTCACATCTCGAGATCCAAAAATTTAATGAGTTTGGCAACACTGAAATAGAGGACCAAAGAGTCCTTGAGGTGTTTCTTAACATGATTTAATGCCACGACGACATCAGTGGATCGTCCAGATCCATCCATAGTTTTGATAGCAGCTGTATTTGGAATTGCTGATGGCACAGAGTTCAAGCATTCATTGGCGTGGGACTCACCTATGGATCTCAGGGAATTTTATCATAAAGCAGAAAGGTTTCTACTTCAAGAAAACGCGTGAGAAAATAAACTGGAGGTGAATGCTATGCAAAGCAGGGGATCGTCAGGAGATGTAAAAAAGAATGAAAAAGGCAAATAAAAAACGAATGATGGCACTAGTGAGCCCAATAGGCAGTGGAGAGAACCAAATTCTCTTTTTATGTGGATTTGACCGAATCTTTGGAAAGGATTTACTTGGACACTTAGTGATGCCTTCAATATCGAAGGCTAGTAAGGAGGGAACCCTATGAACGTGAGCGAGATTCAGGAAAGCATTGCCTATTTCATAAGCTGGATGGGCATAATACAAAGGACTGTATGGATTAAGGATATCATCGAGGAACACGTAAGGAATAGTCAGTTATGGTAATACATAAGGACTCGAGCTGCGATGGTGGAATAGGAGCAGCCATCGTCCACCTCGAACGAAAATGGCACTAGGACAAGGCATCATAGCCAACTTGTCATCAATTTATCGGGATGGAAAGGAATAAGTAATAAACTCTACTGTAGTACGACTAAGTCACTTACACATGTATGAGATCAAGGACGGTTCCTAGGCATGCTCTAAGATGATGATGAACCATAGTGCTCGAGTTTGTGAAATTTTGTTTTTTCTTATTTGCTTTTAACTTGGTTTATTGCTTGTACGGAATTTTATTTCATGTACTTAGGGATGCTTAAGTCTGGATCAATGTAATAAATAATACAGGTCGCGATTGTGGTCTCGACCGGAGAGATGGGGGAATAACCGCAAGGTGCGAGTCTCCTCGCCGTAGAGCGACATGATGGACTCATACCGAAATCAAGTCCTCGACTGCGATCTAGGCCAGAGAAGGACACCTATGGATCAAGTCCTCGACTGGGGATCAAGGCCGGAGAAGGATACCCATGGATTAAGTCCTCGATTTGGAACCGGGGCTAGAGAAGGATACCCCATGGAATAAGCCCTCGATTGGAGAGTCGAGGCCGGAGAATAGAACCCAATAGGTCATCGAGTATGGATTGTACTCGATAAGAATTAAGAGATCAAGGTTGTCGAGTATAGATTGTGCTCGGTAAGTGTCCGACGAGATCAAGGATATGTATTAGGCTAATGACCCGGAGAGGTCTATAGATTTGGAAATGGACCCAGAGTGGTCTCGGATTTAGATGAAATGACCCAGAGAGGTTTATGGATGTGGATATGGGCATGGAGTGATCCTGGATTTAGATAAAACGATTCGGAGAGATCATGGATTTGGTTAATGAGTTTGGAGTGGATTCGGAATTGGATAACGGCTCAAAATAGTCAAGGATTTGGTTAATGATCCGGAGAGATCAAGGAATTGGATTGGCAAAGGATTGAATTCTGGATTGGATAATGTAGCAATCAATGGATTATGGACTTCATATTTTGGATTTAGGGCAATTCAAAACACACCTTTCTATCGCAAGGCATGTTTTGGGGACAATGTGTTAACCCACCTTTATCAAGGCAATATACAAGCGCATTTAACCCAGTAGACTTCACAGTTATCAAGGCTGGGATATAATGGATCTGGCTCAAATGGATCACTACAACAAAAAGTGTCTTTTATAGCGGCATATAGCCGCTATTAATCACAACCATAGCGGTTTGATAAGCGCTGTATATCGACATGTTATAAAAAACTGTTGAATATTTATAACACAAAATATGCCGCTATGGTTGAGCTTAGTTTTATAACGCAAATTCGCCGCTATGGTAGGTTAATTCAATAGCTCATTATAGCCACTATAATACAGCTAAATCTCAACGGAACTGGAAATCTTTATAACACCATTTTGCCGCTATAAAATATTTAGTCAATAGCTCATTGTAGCCGCTGTAATATAGCTAAATCTCAACCATTCAATTGCTCATTACAGTGTACAAACATTAAAGCAAGTGCATAACCATTGAATAAAACATAAGCCTACAGCCAAGTTAACACAGAGAAACAGAAAATAATGTCAATTTAATAAGTGTACAAACATTAGAGTACAAACATTAAAGCAATCCTTCCAAATATTACAGAGTACAAACATTACAGAGTTCCAACTGTCACATCTGCCCTGTCAAATTCCTGCTACCCTGCCTTACTGTGCACTCACCCATCCCTGTTAACCTCTTTGTCAACTGTCCTTGCCACTGCTGCCTGTCAGCAACCACCATTTACAACTTTGCTATCCCATCCATTCTCCTCTGCTTATAAAATCGCCCACCGCATACAAAATACCTCTACAACCACTCACAGCCACAACAACCGCTAATTACTTCACCAAACCACGTCAACATTCACATACAAGCCATCTCCAAGCTACTGCTCCTAGAACTATTCCACCACCACAAATCCACTGCCTCTGTTCAAAATTGTGCTCAAAACATCTGCACATAATAACTACACAGCAACTCTCATTTCAGTGTGCACATTTCAATGTACACAGCAACTCTCATTTCCCATCCAATATCATTAACGTTGTCGTCGTCATCCCATACCATCAACATTTCAGTGCACTAATCTTCCCCTACCATCAACATCATCAGTCACTACCCTTGCCAGCAGCCTCTTCATAACAGTCCTCAACCTGAACTGCTACTGCCTTCCATTCATACATGAATACAACATACCATACAGACTCCATCCAACCATTCCTGCCCACATCTTCACCTTCCTACTTAAGACTGCCTAGCACTTGCCTTGCCACCTGAACCATATCACTGCGCTCAACTCCCAACCACAACAAACATCACTCAACCACCAATACCCTGCACGGTGATACCCCACAAACCCCTGCACTTCCACCTGCCTCTGTCATCCATCTCACTTCTCACTTCAACGGTCATCAACCAAAAACAAAAAACTTCTTCAACCATCTTACTTCACACCATCTTACTACATACCCTGTAAAACTTGTTGCAACCAAACCCTGCACTTTACAACATCATCGCTGGATAACACTACTATGAACATACAGTGCTTATTCAACATTGCTGCACCACTTCACTCCTACTAGCTTGAACCAACCACCACCCCTCTGCTCATTTTCATTTCTGCCAACTCCACTCCTCTCTAGTTACAACTCACATCTACAACTCCCAAAAACTTGCCTACATATACAAGTACAACCTCTTCATCAACTTCTACTCAACATCTCACCATTTCTAACTTTCAATCCATAACTGCTTCCTATACAACTTCATTAACCACAACTAACAGCAGTCAACTGGAACAGCACTTCGACCACCCCCATTTGCTTCTGCATACTTCTGCCACCCCAACATTCAACTAACCAGCTCTACCTACTTCTTCACATAACCACCACAAGCCATCACACACCATACATACTTGCCTGCCAACATTCTCCCCTGCAACTCACCTGTTGCATTGTCAACCAGCAACAACATCATATACTTCAACAACATCCTTCACCTACATCAAAGATACATCTGCTGTCTCTCCCTGATTACCATTTGCTAAATGTAACTATACATTTCTTAAATGTTAAAGAAAGTGGGATTATACCTGATGCTAATAGTTAGATAACAGTGAAAAAGAAGCATGATACCATCAAAGACATGTCATGCTCCATTTTTTGATCATGATCAGTAAGGCAAAGAGCCAACTGCAAACTATTACTTTCAGGCACACTAGGAGTTGCAGTGCAAACACTAGGAGGAGGAAGAATCCGAAGTGGAATCGACGATATCCGTTTTGATGATTGAGCTCATGGAACTTTTTCTTTTCCGACATATGATGCTGAATTTACAGCTAAGACCTTCAAATGTTCTTTTTGTTTGACCATACTTGTCTTTGCATTGCACCTGTCAGAGAGAGCCTATCAGCCTCTGTTTTGCAACATCAATTCAAACCTTACATATCAAAGATTCATACTGTATCAATAATTTGATCAAGATAAGATGTTTATAATTCATTCAAAATGTGCCAATATCATAATCTAGCAATCGACAAATTATCTTGTCTACATGAAGCATATTCATTGTCATTTAGGAGTTAGCACCCGACATGGACTACATGGTATCATATTAAACTACAAAAATGAAAATTGGGGCAAAAATCGTTGGAAGAATGATAAATAGCATATAGCTCGTGTAAAATACATTGTGTAAGAACTATCAAAAAAAAACATTTATTATTATGAACCAATAAGTTCGTGGAGCATTTATATAAGATGAGGTAGAGCATGTGTGATGAGGTATAACTAATTGGTAGTACTTCTTGAAATGACTATTTATTTTTTGCAATGAGATCATAAATGGAAAATGTTCAAGGCTTACCCTTATGGCGTGATAGTATATCGAAGATAAACAATGAATTATATGTAAAGGAATTTCAGAGGAAAATATTAATGAATTTGTCGTGACTTAGTAAAAATTAACTAATGCCATTATCTTTTAATTTAAAGCTAAAATTTAATAATTTTGCAGCTTACGACTTCTTAAACACAAGGGAGAACACATTCAGTATGATGCATCCCATGAAATATTAAGTAATCTACAGCCCTCTCTTTGTTAACCAAAAATCAGTGTTCATCCATCTCAATGATTGGTGATCCCTTGTTTAGTTAATTTAATTTACAATAATTATTAAATAATATCTATACATTTAGGAAATCAACAATGCAGTACATGTTGGCAAAAGACTTACTTGTCCTACCAAAATTCGTCAACCGTACTATCATCTTTGACAACATGCTCGTCTCTTGTGGAACAGCCGGTTTTAGGCCTGAAAGAGTTGCCAAGGCACCGCATGTGGTACTATAAGATCCATGATCATACTTAATGGCGTGTTGCAAGTTGCAGGCAACTTGCAGTTGCAAAGTCTGCAAGCTTGCAACTGCAAGATTGTAACTTGGAATAATAAATGGGAAAATGATATTGTTTACGTTAGCTCATTTATGTCCCTAGCCACAATTTCATATGCCACATTATGATTAGGTAGATCAGTATCATTGCAAAAATAGCAGGCTTGCAAAGATAAATGAGCAAGTGTAAAATTTTCAACTTTCGGTGCCTTACATCCTTAGTAAATCTCGTTCATTGTTTATCATTCAATCTAAACAAGTACTAGTAAAATAAATAAAATTGGATATCTAACTAATATCCAACCTAGTAACTTAACATTATTATCAATGTTAACCATATATCATCGCTTGTATTGTGATTCGAACAATATTTTAGAGAAGATAATGTGATAAACGAATAATATTAATGAAATAACATCAAACTAATGTCAATATGTCCTTTATGATCAGCCGTAGCTTATGGAATTACTATCAAGTGATTTCTGTAACGACCCGCCGCTCTGACCGCCTCTAGTCGGTAATTAAACCAACTAGAAACGTTCAAAATGACGAATTGTTAGTCAGTTTATAAAGTTTAAACAGAATCAGCCACAGAATCACAGAATAATCATAATATTATTCATAATTGAATTTTTCTTACATACATATATCAGAGTTTTTACAATGCATAATTTTTTTTTATACAGCGGAATATATATCTTTTTAGAGTACAAAGAAAAATTTTACTGAAAACTTTAGTAGAGCTTTAATCCCCCTCTCTCTAACTTCGCGGCCTGAAAATCTTCAAGCTGTAAAAATACTCGGTCTGACCCGAGCGTTAATTGCAAAACACAAAAACACTCGAGTCAGGATTAATCTTAACTCAAGTAAATAAATTTGCAATGAACTGAATAAAATGGATCACATGAATCAATTTAATCTATTACGGATTTTCATATTAACAACTTTAACTTTTAAAATCTGACGATCTCGTGTGGCTGCAGTACACACGTGTACTTTGCACACATGTGCACTGCCTCGCCAACACGCGTGCGAGCGCAAATCAGACAAATCACTGCAAGTATACAAGCATAACTCCAAAACAGACAAGGCAAGGCACTATGCAGTGCACAACAAATCCAAACAGCCCAAATACAAAATCACTGCACATAACCAAAACAAGGACCACAAGAGCAGGCTGCAACCATGGAAGCAGAAGACCACAAATAAAGTGATTCAAAGTGGGCAACTCAGAAATATACCCAAGTGCAGACAGTAATATGCACTATGTAACATATGTACACAAAAGTAAGCAAGTGCAGACAGTAGTATGCACTAAAATACAACATATCAAAGAGTCCCAAAATGGAAGCAACAGGTGAAACAAGTATGGCAGGGAATAAGGGGCAGGCAGCAAAAATGCACACGGATCGTGCACGGGTAGTGAAGCAAGTGCAGTGAAACAACTCAGTGATCAACATAGTAGCACAAAGGCAAACCCGAGGCAACACAGAGGCAAACCCGAGGCAACACAGAGGTAACACAGAAGTAACACAGACAACAGAGGCAACAGAGGCAAAAAGTGGCTTCTGGAAACACATATAGAAGTATTTTCGGAAAATATGCAGTTTTTGGTGCAAATAAATGCAAATATCTACAAAACAAATAAATGCAACTATGTGCATTAAAACTGGAAATTTTCGCTGCTGAGTTGACAGTGTCATGAAGCATCAAATATTAGCAGATGGAATGTGCCACTTAAATTCCAAAATGAAATCATTGGAGATGAACATATTTAAAAATTTATATGGCAAGGCAGCAGTGCTCCTGCAACTTTTGGTTCTGACTAAAATTGTGTTACATCTTTCAATTATTTGTTAAGTCTATAACATGAGGCAATAATGACTTGCCTGTAGAAACATAAATTTACTTCATCACATAATTCAATCACCCCTCGATGCAATTACACAAAGCAACTACCCCTTAATTCATTAAGTAATCATTCATTAATTCCTTACAGAAATCAAATCCCCCTCAACTCACTTCAAAAATTATCCTAATATAATTGCCCAGACTTGATCAGATTTGTTAACATCTTATTTTAATTCTGAAACATCTTCTTTTTATAAATATTTTGATGTAGCTAACAACTCTTATTTATATAGTAAAGTCTAAAGAGATTCAGGGAGGAGAGTTTGGATATTTTTTTTTTCAACTTTTGAAAACCTGAATAACATGGAACAGAGCCTAAATACTAGCATGCATATCATTATTCTTAACCATACCCATGCATGTAATCATAATCATATTCTAAATCAAGCACAAGGGAGATCATACATCACAGATTATTCAAATATTGGTCAGGTTGAGTTTGCTCATATTGTTCAGAAAGAAGGATGGTTATTGACCTTTCTTTTTTTTTCTTCTTAAAACAAATTTGAATCTCTGTTTTCAAATTATTACAAAATAAGAATTCAAACAATTTTGAATTCATCTTCAGATTTAAATTTCATTCTAAGTTCAATTTCAGATTTAAATTTGAACTTTACCTTTAAAAAAAAACTTCTTAAAAACAGAACAGTTCTGTTATAATAAATCTGAAACAATTTAAAATCAAATTTACAAATAGAAAAAGGGTTTGAGTTTGGTATATGAACACTGTAAATCATAACTCAGAGAAACTGGAAAAGCAATACATCCCCAGGCAAAAGGAACACAAGCACACTATCTATTAAATTCGAAGCCATGGCATACATGCAGAGGTTCAAGCACAACAATCAACCCACAAGCCAAAACAACCCACTTTTAAACAAACCCCCAAAACTTTACTTTAAGCATCTGTTCTTATCAATTTAGAAATAAAATTTATAGCATCTGTTTTTTTATCAAATTAAAAAAAAACAAAACCAATTATAGTATCTGTTCTTATCAATTTAGAAATAAAATTTATAGCATCTGTTTTTTTATCAAATTAAAAAAAAACAAAACCAATTATAGTATCTGTTCTTATCAATTTAAATTTAAAACAAATTATCAAAACAGCATCTATTCTTATCAGTAAAAAAAAAAAAAAATTACACATATCAAATATTGAGTAGAATCTGTTCTTATCAATTAAAACAATCGAGCAAGCGACCGTAGATAGTATCTGTCCTTAACAGTTTAAATCGAATTATCAGAGCAAAAAGTATCTACTTTTATCAGTTTAAAAAAAATTCAAGCAAATCGAGCAAGAGACCGCAATTACCCCCAAATGGTTCAGATTCAAGTAACCGAGCAACTGAAACCCACAAATCATCAAAACAAAGCATGCAAATTAACCGAGTAATTTGATAACCAACAACCCCCCAAAACAGTAGCATGCCACCCAAAATTCAATGCAACCAAATCTAAATACTTGCATTAAGATAATCGTGAGCCAAAAGACTCACCTTTCACTGAAATGAAATGGAGCCGAAGCCCTAATTCCTCAGATCGAAGAGCACGCGATCGAGTTGAAGCCGTCGCTTTTGATTTTGAAAAACCCTAAATCACTGAAGGTCGGCGAAGAAAATTATACGGCCGCCATTTTTCCTTTTTATTTTTTCTTTCGTATGTATGAGATAGTGGAGAGGGAGGAGGTCGGGTATAAAATAGAAAGAGGCGACGTGCAATTACGTGATGAAAGGCATGGAACACGGCATATATCATGGGTATGGAGGAATGCTCAAAGTAAGGTAAGGTTTACTTTTTTATTTATTTATTTATTTTATTTTATTTTATTTTATTTTCTCTTTTAAATTTAATTAGTTTTTTTTTTTTTTTTTATAATTTGTTTGCTTTGTTTTTATTTTGTTATAATTATGTTGTTAAAATTTTAACTAAATATATGTTCTTTATTTATTTTATTATATATATATTTTTATTTATTTTCATATTATATTTTCATTCTTATTTTAAATCCAAATTATTTTTCTAAATTATCAAATTCAAATTTAAAATATAAGTTAAATATTAAATTTCAACTTCAAAGTCAAAATTCAAATTTCTATTCAACTTTTAAATAGATTAAATTCTAAATTTTAATCACCAATTCATTCTGATAATTTGAAATTTAAGTCAAATTATCATTTAAATATTTAAAATAAATTGAATATTTACAAATTAAATTGTTCAAAAATTTAGGATCGTTACAGTCTCCCCTACTTAAAAGAATTTCGTCCCGAAATTATAAGTTAGGAAAAACGATTGCTAAAATCTCACCGATATTTTATATCCTACATAATTTCACCAAGTTTCAAACTCATAAATAAATATAGGATTCATTCCATTTATTTCATTTCACTAGTTTTGTTTATTGATTTCAATAATCAAGACACAAAAGTCTTTTACCAAACTTTTGACTTACAAAACTCAGATTTTTAAACTTGAAATCTTTTATGCTAAATATTTGCATAATATATCTTATCCAAAACTGTGGATTTTCAAGATATTTAAAAAGATCTTCTTCCTTAATTCATTAAGTTAGAATCATGTAATTCTAATTTCAGATTATTGATTTTTTATTCAAAATTTTGAAAATACTTGATAACTCAAAGTTTAACAAGTCTATCGTCGTTCTCACAGACTTTAGGCATACGCTGGCCAGGCGCAAGACTAAAAATCTCCAAGTACTAAACATACTTGCTTCAACTCCCAGTGAAAATACTTTTAAAAATTCTTTTAAAAATTCTTTTAAAAATGGATATGGAAAGTCCGTTCCCCCATGGATCACAGTCACCCGGCGGTTCCGCTACTATCTCAGTAGAATCGCTTGTAACTTAGATTTCTCATCACTCCTGAATTTCGCCATGGTTGTCGCCTTAGATCGCGGTCCACACGGCGGTTACGCTACTATCTCAGTAGAATCGCTCGTAGCCTTAGGCATCACGCCCCTCGAATTACGCTTCGGTTCCCAGATCGCAGTTTACTCGGCGGTTGCGCCACTATCTCAATGGAATCGCTTGTAACTTTAGGTATCACACCCCTCGAATTACGCCAGCATCAATCACATAATCCCAACACAATGGGATAATCCCAACACAATGGGATATCAAATCAGTCCCATTGGACATTCCACTAAGGGAATTCTACGTAGCTACGATTTACACTGGACACTCCACCGAGTTCCAATCACCTTCACACATAATAAATTGGAAGGTACATTTCCATATCCTCAGTTTTTAGAAAACATATGTCATATACATATAGTACTTCATTCACATTTCGTACTTATCATATCTATGTAACCCTACACCGGATTTTCATAATAATGACTTTCTAAACTGATAGTTTTCGATTATATTCACATATATAAGTTACGAAAACTCATTTCACATTCACAACAAATAGAGGATTCAAAATTTTCTATCACGTTTAAAATTTTCCTCTCAATCGATTTGAAAATTTAAGGTTATCTCAAACCTAATTCACATTCACAATCCAATTCATTATCGATTTCACATTCGATTTGGATTTCACGTTACATCATCAATTCTCAACACATAATTGATGTCTATCGATATATAACCTCTAAGCTCGTACGTCTCAGAGAAGGGTGTTAAGCTAAAAGAATAAATTCTCCGCCACCACAGATATATATTTAATAGAGATCAAATGATATGTCATCAATTCACAATGTTAGACATACAATCCCAATCGACTATCCAAAATTCAAAGCTGAACTTATATTGTTTTTGGTGTCGAAGTTAAACTCAATTTTAACTGAAGATTCAATCTTTGAAAAATTTCCAAATTGAACTAATCGTTCACATTTCTCAAAATAATATCTTTAACAAGATATATAATTTTCACACTTAGCCATTTGAAACAAATTTCAAATATTCATTTCTCAATTTATCTTTAAAAGATAAAATTTCAAACCTTTCATTTCATATTGGAAAATATTTCCATACTTATTCAATAATAAGTAATTCACAAATTCTTTCATTTTCAACACTTTGAAAATATTCAATATACTTGAATCAAAATTAAGTATATATTCCATTCTTTAAGGAAATCATTCTTTTAATCACATTTATTTGAGTTAAAACGAATGTTACGTAAAACATCGTTACAACAACTCAAAATCACTAGTATAGGGATTCAGATTTAAGATAGATATATAAATCCCAATACTATCAACAATATTTCCTTCCGGAAACCATTTACTATAACAATAGTGTTATAGTCCACCATTTCCTTAATTTCTCGAAAACGTCTATTTCAACAATGAGTGTTGAAATCTATGTATTCGATAGTTAATGCATTTTAAAACTCTTTTAAAACTATTAACTTTTTCAACTTCACTTAATTCATAGTTTGAATTCCTCATACTTTTCACAATATTGGTTTTAAACCAATCTCAAACTTTTCAATATTAAGTTTTTCACTTAATTTAATTCTCCACACGTTTAAATTCAAATTCATCACTGAATTTATTTAAACCTATAATGGATTATCATGTTGACAACTTCAAATTTGAAATTAAATTCTATTTGAACTTTGCATTTACTTTCTATTTCAAAAATAGTCAACTAGTTCTTTAGTAAATTGTTCATCAATTTAGCTCCATTAAATTTATATCTCCATATTAACCATTTTAGACAATAGTCTAAACTTAAAATATAAACTTCACATCGAAATTAGTTTGATTCATACAGTTAAATCAACAATTAAATTTCATTTCATAATATCACTTCCCAAAATACTATTCGATTAAAATATTTCCTCCATACGAAATTTTACATAGCTTAATACTTTTAAAAGACGTACATAGAAGATTGTGGATTACAAAAGATAGTATTACAAAATATATCGATTGGTTTAAGATTCAGAATAATTAAGGACTAACGACTTCTTGTCCGATAGTAGGCATCTTTGCCAAACTTTCATCTTCGGATGACACTACTTCATATTGTGTTAAAGGAGGATTAACACATTCAAAATCCACATGTCTCCATTCCTTACAGTTATTGCAATAATATGAGATGTTTCCATCTTTATCTATCACCATAACACTTTTCGCTCTAGCTGGTCGAGCTATAGCTTGCTCTCCCCGTTGTCTTTCGGTGCAGTTTCTGGCTATATGTCCAGTCTGCCGACAATGGTAGCAGATTGTCAATCTATCGACGGGTAAATTGAGTACACACTTTTTCCTTTTCACTTTAGGACAATGATTAAGAAAATGCCCTCTCTCCTGACATTTAAAACACACAATCTCCTGACGAGCGAATCGGTCATCCACATTCCTTTTCTTTCTTCTCTCTCGACACTGACGGGCATAATGTCCCTTTTTATGACATCGATAGCAAATAACCTCATCATATGGACCAGGTGCTTGCCTTTCAGTGAATCTCCTTTCAATTTCCGCACGGGTCGCTTCTGCTTCTCTACGAGCAATTGCTCTTCGTTCACGGCATGCTGCTTTTTGTGCTTCGGTTTTCGCCATTATAATTAACAAGATGTTTTCGAAGTTTCCTATCAATATTCGCAATCCTTTATTAGCAGAGGTTGGATTATTCAATCATTCTCCCTAAAACATATCTGTTTTATTCAATAATATATTCACTGTCAAAAATCGTGAATATGCTTTGTCAACCAATTTCATCATTTCTACAACTTATTTTTATTTTTAAAGGATTACCCACTGTCCAAAATCGTGGATATATCTCCTTTAATAAGCTATAACAATTTACTCATCAAATTCAATTGGTTTCGAATTTATAAACAATCTTTACACATTCCATTTCTATTTATAAAATTTCGATTTATAAATCTTCTTATTGATTCTATTCAATTCAATTCATTAACTCAGTTATATACTCAAAAGTTCATATTATAAGTTAAATACTTATAATCCATTCATTTACCAATTCGTTCTTCATATTTGAAAACAATTCCTCAAAAGAATTCAGAATCAAATTCTCAAGTTATAGTTCAATAATCCACTTGATTATAACCAAATTAACATATCAATTTATTTCACAATTATTACTCGAAATATTCAAGTTATTCGATTTAAACCAATTTAAACCAATTCACTAATTTATTAGTTCACTTAACTCATATTTCATTTTTCATAATCTCAATAATTCGATAATGAGTTTCTGAACGATCGAAACTCAAATCTAACGAGACCTCACCGAATATAAACTATCGCAAACTATCATTTAGAGAGGGGAATTTTCAAAATAATTTTAACTTTCCAAAATACTTTTTGTTTTTAAAGAAAACAATTTCATACTTCTTTTAAATTTGAAAAGCACTTTCTTTATAGTGGTTCTAGTAACTATTCGTATTAAACATCATAAACTGAGCTTTGAGTAAACCAAAGCTCTGATACCACTTTTGTAACGACCCGCCGCTCTGACCGCCTCTAGTCGGTAATTAAACCAACTAGAAACGTTCAAAATGACGAATTGTTAGTCAGTTTATAAAGTTTAAACAGAATCAGCCACAGAATCACAGAATAATCATAATATTATTCATAATTGAATTTTTCTTACATACATATATCAGAGTTTTTACAATGCATAATTTTTTTTTTATACAGCGGAATATATATCTTTTTAGAGTACAAAGAAAAATTTTACTGAAAACTTTAGTAGAGCTTTAATCCCCCTCTCTCTAACTTCGCGGCCTGAAAATCTTCAAGCTGTAAAAATACTCGGTCTGACCCGAGCGTTAATTGCAAAACACAAAAACACTCGAGTCAGGATTAATCTTAACTCAAGTAAATAAATTTGCAATGAACTGAATAAAATGGATCACATGAATCAATTTAATCTATTACGGATTTTCATATTAACAACTTTAACTTTTAAAATCTGACGATCTCGTGTGGCTGCAGTACACACGTGTACTTTGCACACATGTGCACTGCCTCGCCAACACGCGTGCGAGCGCAAATCAGACAAATCACTGCAAGTATACAAGCATAACTCCAAAACAGACAAGGCAAGGCACTATGCAGTGCACAACAAATCCAAACAGCCCAAATACAAAATCACTGCACATAACCAAAACAAGGACCACAAGAGCAGGCTGCAACCATGGAAGCAGAAGACCACAAATAAAGTGATTCAAAGTGGGCAACTCAGAAATATACCCAAGTGCAGACAGTAATATGCACTATGTAACATATGTACACAAAAGTAAGCAAGTGCAGACAGTAGTATGCACTAAAATACAACATATCAAAGAGTCCCAAAATGGAAGCAACAGGTGAAACAAGTATGGCAGGGAATAAGGGGCAGGCAGCAAAAATGCACACGGATCGTGCACGGGTAGTGAAGCAAGTGCAGTGAAACAACTCAGTGATCAACATAGTAGCACAAAGGCAAACCCGAGGCAACACAGAGGCAAACCCGAGGCAACACAGAGGTAACACAGAAGTAACACAGACAACAGAGGCAACAGAGGCAAAAAGTGGCTTCTGGAAACACATATAGAAGTATTTTCGGAAAATATGCAGTTTTTGGTGCAAATAAATGCAAATATCTACAAAACAAATAAATGCAACTATGTGCATTAAAACTGGAAATTTTCGCTGCTGAGTTGACAGTGTCATGAAGCATCAAATATTAGCAGATGGAATGTGCCACTTAAATTCCAAAATGAAATCATTGGAGATGAACATATATAAAAATTTATATGGCAAGGCAGCAGTGCTCCTGCAACTTTTGGTTCTGACTAAAATTGTGTTACATCTTTCAATTATTTGTTAAGTCTATAACATGAGGCAATAATGACTTGCCTGTAGAAACATAAATTTACTTCATCACATAATTCAATCACCCCTCGATGCAATTACACAAAGCAACTACCCCTTAATTCATTAAGTAATCATTCATTAATTCCTTACAGAAATCAAATCCCCCTCAACTCACTTCAAAAATTATCCTAATATAATTGCCCAGACTTGATCAGATTTGTTAACATCTTATTTTAATTCTGAAACATCTTCTTTTTATAAATATTTTGATGTAGCTAACAACTCTTATTTATATAGTAAAGTCTAAAGAGATTCAGGGAGGAGAGTTTGGATATTTTTTTTTTTCAACTTTTGAAAACCTGAATAACATGGAACAGAGCCTAAATACTAGCATGCATATCATTATTCTTAACCATACCCATGCATGTAATCATAATCATATTCTAAATCAAGCACAAGGGAGATCATACATCACAGATTATTCAAATATTGGTCAGGTTGAGTTTGCTCATATTGTTCAGAAAGAAGGATGGTTATTGACCTTTCTTTTTTTTTCTTCTTAAAACAAATTTGAATCTCTGTTTTCAAATTATTACAAAATAAGAATTCAAACAATTTTGAATTCATCTTCAGATTTAAATTTCATTCTAAGTTCAATTTCAGATTTAAATTTGAACTTTACCTTTAAAAAAAAACTTCTTAAAAACAGAACAGTTCTGTTATAATAAATCTGAAACAATTTAAAATCAAATTTACAAATAGAAAAAGGGTTTGAGTTTGGTATATGAACACTGTAAATCATAACTCAGAGAAACTGGAAAAGCAATACATCCCCAGGCAAAAGGAACACAAGCACACTATCTATTAAATTCGAAGCCATGGCATACATGCAGAGGTTCAAGCACAACAATCAACCCACAAGCCAAAACAACCCACTTTTAAACAAACCCCCAAAACTTTACTTTAAGCATCTGTTCTTATCAATTTAGAAATAAAATTTATAGCATCTGTTTTTTTATCAAATTAAAAAAAAACAAAACCAATTATAGTATCTGTTCTTATCAATTTAGAAATAAAATTTATAGCATCTGTTTTTTTATCAAATTAAAAAAAAACAAAACCAATTATAGTATCTGTTCTTATCAATTTAAATTTAAAACAAATTATCAAAACAGCATCTATTCTTATCAGTAAAAAAAAAAACAAATTACACATATCAAATATTGAGTAGAATCTGTTCTTATCAATTAAAACAATCGAGCAAGCGACCGTAGATAGTATCTGTCCTTAACAGTTTAAATCGAATTATCAGAGCAAAAAGTATCTACTTTTATCAGTTTAAAAAAAATTCAAGCAAATCGAGCAAGAGACCGCAATTACCCCCAAATGGTTCAGATTCAAGTAACCGAGCAACTGAAACCCACAAATCATCAAAACAAAGCATGCAAATTAACCGAGTAATTTGATAACCAACAACCCCCCAAAACAGTAGCATGCCACCCAAAATTCAATGCAACCAAATCTAAATACTTGCATTAAGATAATCGTGAGCCAAAAGACTCACCTTTCACTGAAATGAAATGGAGCCGAAGCCCTAATTCCTCAGATCGAAGAGCACGCGATCGAGTTGAAGCCGTCGCTTTTGATTTTGAAAAACCCTAAATCACTGAAGGTCGGCGAAGAAAATTATACGGCCGCCATTTTTCCTTTTTATTTTTTCTTTCGTATGTATGAGATAGTGGAGAGGGAGGAGGTCGGGTATAAAATAGAAAGAGGCGACGTGCAATTACGTGATGAAAGGCATGGAACACGGCATATATCATGGGTATGGAGGAATGCTCAAAGTAAGGTAAGGTTTACTTTTTTTTTATTTATTTTATTTTATTTTATTTTATTTTATTTTCTCTTTTAAATTTAATTAGTTTTTTTTTTTTTTTTTTTATAATTTGTTTGCTTTGTTTTTATTTTGTTATAATTATGTTGTTAAAATTTTAACTAAATATATGTTCTTTATTTATTTTATTATATATATATATTTATTTATTTTCATATTATATTTTCATTCTTATTTTAAATCCAAATTATTTTTCTAAATTATCAAATTCAAATTTAAAATATAAGTTAAATATTAAATTTCAACTTCAAAGTCAAAATTCAAATTTCTATTCAACTTTTAAATAGATTAAATTCTAAATTTTAATCACCAATTCATTCTGATAATTTGAAATTTAAGTCAAATTATCATTTAAATATTTAAAATAAATTGAATATTTACAAATTAAATTGTTCAAAAATTTAGGATCGTTACAATTTCTTTTGCTTGTAAGTAATATTTTTAACAGATGTGGCTTCCAGTTTATCATTATTTCAGACAATAGTTTGAAACTTTCATTTCTTGGGAGAAAAATAATAAATACCCATAAATTAAGTACATACCTTTTAGCTTGTTGTCAACAAGATTAAGAACAATAAGATTAGTAAGCCTTTCGAAATCACCAGGACATCCCCATACATTCTGGAATCATACCTATAATTTGCTTCTAGTCTGCAAGAATAAGTGAATAAAGACGGAACAACTTGCATATTGCTGGAGAAATTTGTCCAGTCATTAGCTCAAACCTGTCTACCTTATTGATTCTATGGTCAACTAGTTCATCTTGAAGCGACAGGTCAGCAACACAACCTGTGTTGGGGTCACTAGTCACTCCAGCCCTGACAAAATAATAAATACATAAGCCTATAATTATTTTTTCTTAATACATACTCTTGGTATAAACAAGCATATTAAAAGGGCTCACTGGCTTATCCTTAGGAAAACAAAGAGTAAATAGTTTACCATTTGTTGTAGCAATTAGGACCAGTCCATGATTTGAAGACACCGATGTAACTTAATTCTAGTAGCACTGGCTAATTTTATTGTTTTTCTACTTGACGCAGCTTTTCTTTCTTGTAATTATTTGATTCATTTCTTTAACATAGCTTAGAATCAGTTTCTTGATACTCTAACAAAGCTTCAGTCTGTTTTACCCCAGTCAAGAAGAAGCAGCAATCGAAGACTGTGTACATTAACAAATATAAAATATGTGTTTATATTGAATAGTACTATAAGTTTATTACTAACTTGTTATAATACTTGTGTGTGTATAGATGATATTAGGCATCAGCAGCAAATTTGCTGAAGGAGACTTGCAGTTACATAAAGAGTTTACAAAGGGAAGTAGATAGTTTAAGTGATAAATAATCCAAAAGTTTCAATCTGTTTCACACTAGTCAAGAAGAAGCAACAATCAATTTGGAGGAACTAACACACCCTGTATGTCCTATCAAAATCAATCCAACCAGTCTAGTTATAAGTGAATAAATTTGAATGAGTAAGTTACAGCCTATAAAGTGAACATTGCACAAAATTAATCAGGTTTCTAAAATATAACTATGCTAGCATATAATTTCCAAGCATCGGTAGAAAAAAAATGCATGCTCAAAATGAGTGATGAATGAACTAATATGACAAACCATACTGTTTTTTTATGTGAGGTCAGAAGCAAGCTGAGTTCAACACACACCCATGAGCAAGACTGGCAAGAGAAGATTCAATCTCCAACCGACGTAAATCCCAAATTCGAGCCTGCAATTTACATATTAAATTATTATGTCTGAGGTAAATAACAAACTTTTTGATGTTTATGATTGGAGGATGTTGATAGACTTAAGGCAAGCTGGGATCTGTAGGAAGCGACGGATACGAGAATTTAAGGGCGTAGCAGTTGAAAGGGAGGAGATTTTATGTAAGAATTTGAGAAAATAAGAGGAAGAGGGAAGAGAAAAATAATTTAAAGAAGTGGCGGCCATGAAAATAATTTGGGGATCCCGCTTAAAAGCGTTACATAGCCAATAAAACAAGTACAAATTAAAACGAACAATAACACTAACCAAAAATGCGTTATCAATTAGTGTTATAAAAGACACTTTTTGTTGTAGTGGATGCATGGATAATCAACTACAGATGATAATATGAAGCCAGGATTAAACTAAGTTAGTGGATAAACGATGTAGGGAGCTTGGAATGTGAATATTGGCTTGATTAAGGAGGGTTCATCATAGGAGGTTCGACGTGACATGGATCGACATAGGGAGGATTAGTATAGAAGGGCTCAACATAGCATGAATTGGCATAAAAGGATCGAGATAGGAAGATTCGACATAAGATGGCTCGTCATAGTGATGGGTCGGCATAGGGAAAGCTTGACATAGCATTCTAAGCATTAGGGATCGGCAAAGCCTAGAAGGGAATCATATGGGTCGGCATACTTAGGAAGAGAAGGGATCGGCATCCTCAGTAAGAGAAAGGATCGGCACAGCTCCGTGGAAAAAGAGGGATCGACATTTTTTATGAAGGAGTATGTATCGACATAGGTGATAGAAGAGGTCTACATGGATGGTCACTAGAGGGATCGACATATCAGTTGGGTCAGTGAACTTCGATTCATAACAAGGGATCGGTATAGGATATAACATCAAGGGATCAGTAGTCTTGCCTTATTGAAAACAGAAAGGATCGACATACATGGAAGGGTCGGCATATGTTAGAAAACCAAGGGTACTCTCGCATTCAACATCTAGTAACTTGTGTTCCATTAATCCAAATGACATGAAACTTGGAGGTTGAATGTATATTGGCATGAATGATTCATCATAGGAGCTGCTGCCCAAAAATCACCCAAGGAAGGGTCGGTACCAAACCCTGTCCTTTAGGCTTTGGGCCTAGCAAGCCCTATAGTGGGACCATATGGATAAGAGGCTCCTATACCCGAAGTTTCACCTATAATACACCAGGCACGACTCCAGAAAGGGGACTTGGACTCTGCTTCTCTTCATCTTCTACCTAGGCAATACTTTGGCATTTTTACTCTCTAATTTCACAAACTTGTAACTATAACCAGCAGCGTAATCTAATAAAAGGAAAAATATTTGGAGTGGATGTAGGCGGGAGTCAGCCGAACCAAAATAAAACCCGTTGTTCTTAATTTCTATTTTGATTTGCTTATTGTTTTAATATATCCCTCTATTTTAATTTAGTTTGTTCATTTACTTCACTACACAATCTATTCTTGGGTATTTGTGGCCAATTTTGGTGCAAACATAATTAAATTAGAAATATACATTGCTGCCAAAGCCTTTAAATACATGTTGAAATGATGATGTAAGCTCCTAGAAACTATTTCTGATCCAACAAAATTCAAGTTCTTGAACCATTGACCACCAATTATCAAGCAATAATCAGATTGATTGATTCTCACTTAATAAATTAGGGAGATGGGAAAGGAAGATAGGCCAATAATAGGTCAGGATGGAGGATTCAATTTTTTTTCAATCAAATGCTGAAAAAGATTAGAGGATGGAAAGGAGAGAATCTAGGGTTTCATCTTTGCTCTATCTCCTTTAAACTTGGCCATCCATTTTCAAGTCGTCTAACCCATATCTAGCCACCCTTAGCCCTTCATTTAAGTCGATCCTATCAGTCGCGTGATGAGCCTTAAACCAATTTGAGTCAGAATGAGTATTTTTTGGATTTTAAATCTAATTTAAAACGGTTATCGATATTGTATATCGATTAATGTGTTTATAACTTTTATAATACGATTAATATTCATTTACCAAATCAAAATCGTGTTTATAAACAAAATTTTCATAATATTATTTAGTTTAATTAATTTATAATACTTATAGATAAATTAAATCATTTTATCAAAGGAGAATTCATCGTATTCGTTTGTATCACTCGTCAAGTGTAAATTTTGTCAGCGATTAATATCACTTATTTTATTTTAGAAATTTTAATTTTAGTTTATTAGCCGTTACCCGGTTGGGACTATTATTTACACCAATTCTCATCGTCAAAAACACTTTGAAATTATGTAATTTGGTAATGGTCAAAATTCCAATATCGTTCATATTCAACTCAATAGCTCAAACACAAAGTCCATGGTTCATGAAATGACCGGCCTTTTCAACCCTCAAAAGTCAACACTAATACATCCACGGTATTCACACATCGAGTATCTGAGTGCTGGAAAGACATATTTTTAGGGTGAAAGAAAAGAAAAGATAGAGCAGAATCTCACATCGTGATGAGTAATATATAATTTATAAATGAACTTTTCAAAAAAAATTGTAACATACATACATCAATCAAAGTAAACTAATCTATCATCGGCTTGACATTTATAACAGCTTTTCCTCACGAATTCCTATAGATACAGTACAAGAAATGCAATGGAAAATAAAATACATGAATAGGTCTTGGAGGCATCCATCTTGTCTCCTGAAGCTCCTTAGCATTCGTAACTAAATTTGAAAATATACTCAGGTCTGACCCAAGTTTATAAAAAAATAACACCCGGATCGGTCTGATAAACCGGCATGGGAAACTCAAATCATATGGATTTTTAAACAATTCTTTATTATAATAAGAAAAAATGAACAAAACGGATAAGGAAAATTCATTAAGTTTTAAAACACTTCCCTGAAAAATTTCAAAACCTTAAAGCAAAGTCAAACCTTTTATAAAGTATTATAAAATTTGGAGCCATTTTAAAATCCAGCTTTAAAATTTCATTTTCAAACCAAGTATCTTCCAAAATCAATATTTAAAGGAATAATGTTTTTCCAAATTTTCCTAAAATGAGACTTAATATTATATTTTAGTGCCAACTTCAAGTATTACGACTATACATCAAGTCATACAACACTTTCATATATTTGGCCGGGCTACCAAGTTTCTAGGGCACAAACCATTCACCTAACAAATAAATATATAGAAATTAAAATCAACATTTCTGAGGGGCCCGGTCAGATCCCTCCATAAATTCATATTTTTCGATATGTATTCGTTGCGGCCAGATTTTCTTCTCTAGTCCCCTATAAATAGAAGTGTTACATGTCTCCACTAAATGAGCGGGAATACATTTTCCAAACCAAACACACACACACACACACACACACACACACACACACACACACACACATATATATAACCGTGTGTGTGTGTGAACAACAACATAGCAAAGAAAAATTACAACATCCATACACCATAATCAATATAGCATAAACTGATAGTTCTCACTTCCAAATGCATGAAATGCTAGCACAAGCTTGCTACTTCTTGCAACAAATGATCAAATTACTTAAACATGATCCCACAACTTGCAAAAGCACATGCACAACTCGATCTAGTGCTCACAGCCTAAGGAAAAATGGTGAGAATCGCATAGACGTCTTGAGCTTTAAGGTAGTGGGGATGTTAGCTAAGTTAGTGGAGGTTTATACTTTGAATTTGGAGCTAAAGGACGGCGTTTTAATATGGATTGAATATGGTTTTGGAGATGGAGAATATGGAGATGAAGAAGGAGCAAAATAAAGTGGACTAAAACGAAAATGAGAGATGCAAGCTCACTTTTATAAACAAAGAAAAGTGGTAGATGACACATACTAGCATTACATACTTTTACCTCTCTTACCCCTCACCAAAAGACCATCCTACCACCCTATAGTATAACCAAAATGACCCCCCTATCATGCCTTAAAATACAAGCCTACATCTTTTCATGATGATTAAAAAACTCATGGTACTTCTTAGTGCTTCCTTCCTTAAAATAAAGAGAAAAGTCTCCTCTTTACTTAATTCTTTAACTAACTTTTTAGAAACTGATTTACAACTATAGAGATGTTTTCTTACTCGTATATGTATACATTAAAAATGGATGCATAAGCGTGAAACAATGTTGTGACAACTTTCGTTAGATAAAAAGTCGAAAATCTGAAAAACGAATTTCGTTCACATTTTCAATTTTTGATCATACTATTTATTTATGTGAACAAATATTCAAAATCAATTCATTATAATTATTAAATAATAAAAATGAGTTATTTAAGCTCATAAAATCAATCATTTGAATATTTAAAACTAGTTAAATATTCAAAATCAAAGCGATAAAATTCTGGGTCGTTACAATCTCCTCCCTTAAAAAAAATTTGACCCTGAAATTTCATCACTATCAAATACAGAAAGAAACAGGCCTAGAAAAAACCTAAATCTATTTATTTAAGCTTGTACCATGTATATAGCTCATCCGTACACAATATATGATTTTATTACTTATTCAAATACATTACTTCGCTTCCAAACTAGCATCGCTCATCTAACTTCCCTACCATGAACTCCGACCAGGCTCCTTGATTAGACGCTTGTATCCTCTTTATATGGTCATATATTATGATAGAAAACTTAGCATCATATCAAGAACCCCCCACCCACTGTTCACCATCAAGAATCGAGTGATAAATCCTTATTCAGTTCAGTGTAAATCTCATTAAAGTCATGTACTCGAACTTGGATCTAGAACGGTGCAAAGAAATGATCTACGTACAATTTATGTACTTATTCTTATTGGTTCTTACTTATACTAATCTCTCTTTAATTCTAAAATTATTTAGAAAACATTTCAGTAAAATATAACTTAAGTTTTAAACTTGTCTAATACCATACTACATCCTAAAAGTATATCAATTATACGATTAAATCTTTTATCCTTTAAATTTATATGCATGGCCAATATAAATCTGGTTCTTAAAACTGAGTCGAACTCTTTGACCGCTTTACCCATACGGTCTGGCTAGTAGCTTAAAAGAGTAGGATGTCGGTATCCAAACTCAATCCTAGAATCTTCTTTTCTGTAAACATTTTAAGTAAAGACGTTTATTAGTTGGCCTAATAATATCAAATAGTTTACACAACTTAAATGTCAAAACCAAAGACATTGTTTAATAAAATAAAGTTTATTAAAACCTTCGTATTAAATTTAACCTATTTTAAAACTACAGTTTAATTATTTCTTCTTTAACCAAGAGTGATATAAACCATATTAAGAATTTCATTTATCAACACACTCTTTTATCGAAGTACATTTTTATTTGAATCCATTCTCTTTGAGGAAACTTAAGAACTAAATACCCAGTTTTTATTTGAAATCTTTTTGAAATGATAACATATATTTTAATCCATAGAAAATATACATAGACTGAGTAACACCAAAAGGAAACCAAGGAACTGGGTCCTACCATATGTCCCCTTACCAGAAGGGTAATACTTAAGAGAAATGTTACCATCCGAACACATTTCGTGCCCATTTTTAGTCATTTTCGAGCCACTCGAACTGGTTAACATAAAAGTACTTCTTCTTTTTCGAATCCCATTTTGAAACAATACCATATATAATTCCATATAAAATAGTTTTAATAGAATATATATTACCAATTTTCTTTGGGTTCATTCGGATTCAAACTCCTTTTGATTGTATAATGATAAAGGGAATAATTTACTAAGTGTACTACAAGTTCGTAAAAGCAAACATTCGATCGTTCCTTAGAAGATTATTTATATTAACCATAAAATTAATCGAGACGTTTCCTCGATCTGTCCAAAGAAAATATATTTTACTTAGAATTTCCTTCCTAAATTATTTATACTTATAAACACTTCCAAGTAATACTATTATTACTTTTTCTAAAAATCATTTGAAATTTTTTCAAACATATCGGAATTTAAATTCTAAAAAATCCTCTTTATTCTAAAACGTACTTTATAAATCTAATTTATACATTCAACCATATAAAAAATTATTCCTTCTGGTATTCAAAGTAAATTTATGACAACATTACTATTGAACACCTTATAGTCAAATTGTGAAACTTAGTTTATAAGGTGTTCGTATTTAATCTAAATCAAACCAATAAATGCTCATAAATTGGCTGAGCATAAAAACCCATAACAATGGCCAGTCCTCCTAAACTAGATGAGTATGACTAATCAAACAATAAATGATAATAATTGAATATTATTATTTTCTAACAAACAAAAATATCATAAATAACTATATCAATTTTACGAAAATTATTCTTTTACATAAAAATATAATCCTGGGTAAAGAAATAATTCATTTACTGATTTCAAATTTTGTGTGTCGGTTCGCCTTGCCCAAGTGTTTAGAAATCCCTATCGACACCATGGCGTCTCACATCTCGACCAGAATTTATAAACCACTCAATAGACCAATTAACATCAAACAGTTCTATAACAATAACAAATATATGCTCTCATATATACACACACTCAAACTCATTCTAGGGTGTTGCTTACCTTATCTCTATGAGTTTACCCCCACCAAGGCCTAGGTATTAACTTAAGCTAAGCTCTGATGCCACTATAACAACCAGCATTTTTGACCCTTAAAATTTGACACTCAAACATCCATGATACTCATGTGTCGAGCATTCGAGTGCCAGAAAGATGGATTATTAAGGTGAAAGAAAAGACAGAACATAATCTCACATCATGATGAGTAATATATAATATACAAATGATCTTTACAGAAGAAAACTATATTACACATAATCAATTAGAGTAAACTAACCTATTATCAACTTGGATAGTTATAACAGCATTTCCTTTCAAATGCTGATAAATACAGTATAAGAAATGCAGCGGTAAATAAAATATGCGAATACATCTTAGAGGCATCCAGCTCGTCTCCTAAAGCTCCAAATCATCCATTCTTAAATCTGGAAATATACTCGGGTTTGACTCGAGTATTATGAGAAAATAACGCCCGGATCTGTCTGGTAAACAAGCGTTAGAAACTCAAAACATATGGATTTTTATATTTATGGAACACTTCAAAACTAACGGTATCTTGTAAGACCACATTACCATAAGCACATATGAGTTTTTACCTTATGATAACTTAACCACTTTTATTAGAAAATCTTGTGATATTATAATAATTCTATGGTTTAAAATAAATATATGACATAGCCGGAATGATTACATTAGTTACATTCAACATCTTCTGTAAGGCATGTATTGAAAAATGGATTTCATCAATGACAAGGGTACAGGGGTACCGCCTGTCACAGTATACCTCTGGAGAAAATGTACCGAGAGCCTTAGCTGAGCCCTACAAATAAGGACCATCCTACCCTTTCCTAGATAGTATCGGATATGTTTCATCCTGGTTGCAACTTACAATTGTACTGGGCCCCTAGCATACATAAATCCATAGATATTGATTTAGATCAGGTGATGACCATACCCTAATAGTAGCGAGTTTTAGTCATTACCAGGTGTGAGGCTTGAGGCTATGTTTTTTATTTTTAGCAAATCCCACTTGGAATGCTAACACTTCCCTCAAGGCAACAATACAATGCTAGCATTCATCAATGCAAGTTGTTCAGAAGATAAACAAACCGAATGCACTACTTCTACTACATCCTCGGGATTAGCAACAAGTAGCCCTCGCACTTCAAAGAACTCCATCTTTGATTCCATCATCTTTAATATGTCTTCAATTCGAATCCTTATGCTGGTTTGAAGTGGTTTTTGGATAAATTATCTGATCTTGGTCTCTCCGAACCAATAATCGATAGTTTCAAAACTGATTAAGGTTCGATAGTTTGCTATTTAACTATCAAATAAGTAAACGACCAAATCATAGATTTAATTTCATATCGAAACCAAGCATGTTTTAAGCACATAAGAAACCATTAAGTCTCTTTAATTAATTCTTTCATTAATTAAAACCACTTTATAAACACTCGTATTAAAATACCTTTTAAAAAGATTTATTCACAAAACCTTCCCACTCTTTTCAATACTTGAAAAATATTCATGTACTTATCTCTCTGATATAAGTATAATCACAAATCACAATACATTTCAATACTTAGAAAGCATATTCATATACTTATCTTAATGGTATGAATATATTCACAAAATGTTGAGAATGATTTCATTTTCCAAAAACATACTTAGTCGGGTTAAACAAATGTCATTTAAAAATATTGATAACAATAAACGCAAAACACTTTGGCGTAAGTAAATGGATCGTATAAAATTAGACAAAATATACCTACCACCACTTTCCAATTTCAAAGTTGTATTACCCTTTGTTTAGCAATGTAGTCAGACAAGTTAGTGTACTATCGTTGCCCATACGTACATTCTTGAATGCTCACAGATAGAGATGAGATTCTTACCTTGGAATTTGGGTTAAGTAAGAAAAAATACTTTCCATATCACCACTATTTATAAAGATCATTTATATAAATCAAATCTCCTACACTTGCCATATTTTTGACATTTTGGCTTACTTTATCCCTTTCCTAGAATCGAAGCCATGTAAGTTAGGATGTTGATTGCTCCTGGCCTTGCCTTAGTTAAAACACTCCGATTCTAGATCTTACAGATAGAGGATCAATCTACACATCGGCTTTTAGTGCCAAGTATAGGACTACTTTATTTCCGTAAGTAACTGAATCAATATACAAAACAATAGTTCATATACTTAACATCAATCTTCGATTTCAAACATAAACTATCCTTCGGTAAACAATGATGGCATTCAAGTTGGGGTATTATTACCTCTTAAACATTGACTCGACAACCTTCTTAACTTTCAGGATATGTAGAAGTTTCCCTATCACAAAGCTTAATATCAAGTGTACGACTTCATAAATTCTGTATACTATTTATAACAAACAAATTATTATAAACAAAACCCATTTTCATCCTTTTTGGAAAACATTTATTATAACAACAATTGTTATAGTCTATGGTTTCTTTCTTCTTTAAACACATCCTTACGACCTTTTTGAATTTTAGGTTAACACTTTATTTTAAAACATCACTTATGAAAATCCTTTACTTATAAAGGAAACTTGACTTTTGAAAGTAAACATGCTTCCTTTATTTAAAATCTATTTTTCTAACTTACATATCTCAATTTGATTTAAAACTATAATTTAAATGTCAAAAACTACATCTTAACCAATTCTTTATTATAATAAGAAAAACTAAACAAAAAGGTTGATGAAAATAATTAAGTTTTAAAACACTTTCCCTAATATTTTGAAACCTAAAAACAAAGTCAGACTCTTTATAAATTATTATAAAATTTGAACCCATTTTAAAATCCAACTTTAAAATTCCATTTTCAAACCAAGTATCTTCCAAAATCAATATTTAAAGAAATAACCCTTTTCCAACTTTTTTGGATAGGAGACTTAGTAATATACTTTAGTACCAACTTCAAGTACTATGACTATTCATCAAGTCATAACAAAATTTTCATACTAGGTCAGGATACCAAGTTTTCAACACATGAGCCATCCACATACCAAATAAAGTAAAGTAAAATCAACATTTGTGAGGAGTCCCATTGGATCCCTCAATATATTCACATCCTTTTGACCTGTACCTATCACGGCTTTCCGTTATGAACCACTTTGATTCTCTTCTACTGTCCCCTGCAAATATAAGTGTTATATGCCTCAGCTAAATGAGTGGGAATACATTTTCCAAACCAAACACATACATTTTTTACTTATATATATATATATATATATATATATATATATATATATATATATGAACAGCAGTATAGCAAAGAATAATTATAACTTTCATACACCATGATCAATATAGCTTAAAGTGAGAGTTCTCACTTCCAAATGCGATGAAATGCTAGCACAAGCTTACTACTTCCTACAACAAATAATCAAACTACCAAAACGTGATGCCACAACATGCAAATGCACATGCACAAGCCTGGGGCTCTACCTAGAGCTCACAACCTAGAAAAATGGTGAGAATGGCATAAAAGTCTTGAGCTTTGAGGTGGTAGGCATGTTAGCCAAGGTAATTGGGGTTTATAATTTGAATTTGGGGCTAAAGGAAGGGTTTTTAATATGGATTGAATATGGTTTTAGAGATGAAGAATGAGTAAAACATAGTGAAAAGTATAATGAAAATGAGATATGCAAGCTTACTTTTATAAACAAAGAAAAGTGTAAATGGCACACACTACCTTTCGTACTTTTACCTCTCTTACACCTTCCCAAAAGACCATCATACCCTTATATTACAACCAAAATGACCCCTCTCATGCTCCAAATTACAAGCCTACTAAAAAAGTCATAGTACTTCTTAGTACTTCCTTAAAATAAGGAGAAAGTCTCCTCTTCACTTAATCCTTTAGTTACCTTTTTAGAAAGCGATTTATAACTAAATTTTTTTTCTTTCTTATATATGTATATGTTAAAAACTTCTGTATAAGTGTGCAATGACGTTGCGACAATTTCTGTTTGATAAAAAGTCGAAATCTGAGAAACAGATTTCGGTTACATTTTCAATTTCTCATCGATCTATTTATTTAGGTAAAAAATATTCAAAACGAGTTCACTATCATTATTATATAATAAAAATGAGTTATTTAAGCTTAAAAATCAGTAATTTAAATATTTAAAATTAGTAAATATTCAAAATCAAAGCGATAAAATTCTGGGTCGTTACAGTTCAATAATGACAATTAATATTAATCGAAATGTTCTAGCTAGAGACTTTTATTTGAGTTGACCATGATACTAACCCCATATAACTTAGGAGATGAATCCTTTCTTAAACAATTCTTCACTTCCAATACTTCCCCTCGACCCAACTATAGTCAATGAATGGATATCGTGCCAGATTATATTATAATCAAAGTGGATCTTTCATATTGAGGATCTATAATATTCCAAACTCGAGAGAACCGTGTAAACTAGTCACATCAATATTTTCTATTTGATCTTATCTATATTAACCAATAGAAAACTATCGAGTGAGTCATTCTATAATTATCCAATAACTATCTGTTGACCCTAAAAATGGATCAACACCCAAGAATTAGTTGTAGGGAACCTGTAGGGCTAGATCTAGCAGATAATATTGAAAATAAAACAAAAGAGAATAAAGAGACACAAGATTTTTATACTGGTTCAACAATTTCTAGCCTACGTCCACTTTATAGCTTTATCGATTATGGATCTGAGAGAGTTTGTATCAGATTATGGAGAACTAGAATTACAAGTACAAGAAGTTGATAAGTTCTAAGTCCTATAATTGCCAACGGTAGCTGCTTTAGTGATTATTGTGGGGGAGAAAGATGATTAAGAGCAATGGAGTCCCAGATCCAGAGTGAAAGATAAAGAGCAAAGATAAGATCCTATTTTGGTTGCACTTTGATTTGTATTTATAAGGAAAAAGGTGTACAAGGTCAAAAGCACGCTTGTAGAAGAGTCCAGATGTCGGCCCAAGCCCACACAAGCAAACTCGAAGGCAATCGAGTTAAATAAATAACTCAGTACCAAGTCATTTAACTCGATGCTGAGTTATTTCGTTGAGTGGAAATTGCTTCAACTTCTTTGTTATACTTTCATATCTTCAAGTTAATGCATTTCGTGTCTTTTCATCGGTTATTGGTTGATTCTAGTGATTATTCTACCATCACTTAATTTATCTTGCTTTCTAAGTGTTCTTCTCCTTAATTCTTGAAAATGGTTATCCAAACTTGGGGAAGTCACATGGTTATGAGTGTTAGAGATATATAATGATTCACATAAAATTAGGGAAGAGTTTTGGGAATGACTCGGCCCTAAGTTAACTGACTTGGCGCCGAGTTATTAACTTTGCCAATTTTTGAGTAAAACTTCCTTAGATTGGTTCTTTGCCTCTTCTAGGTGTGCTTCTATGATTTCAAGTCATTTCGTCTTTGTTTTTTTGTTCTAACTTTTGTTGAATTCTTTTCAGCTAAACACCTAGTTAATGCTTGTCCCCAAGAGTATGCTTTCATTGAAAACGAAGTATGTTCTAGATAAAAACAATTTGTGGACAATTATATAGTTTGCAATTAATTGTTCAAGTGTTGTCTCGAAATATTGCTTTTAGTTGGTTGATTTTCCTTTAACTGTTCGGCTTAGTTATAGTTGAAATTCCATTCCTTTGCACTGCTGATGTCAACTACACTCCAAAGACTACATTATGCTTTGGGTTGGTGCATCTATTCTCTGCATTGGTTTCGGAAAGGCATAGGGGAGGAAAAAACTCGGCCTCGAGTCATATGGATCTTTCCCCAACCTTATAAATTTCCAGCACTTAGATTTATTTTTTTCACTTTATATTTTGCATTCACTTTACAATCGATCCATTCATGCTTCCACCCAATTCGTTTGCCTTTGACTCGACCTGACCCAAGCCGCTGATCAACTTCCAATCCTGCCTCCTTTGACCTATTATTGTCGTCTTCTACCTCCGTCATCACCTAGAAGTGCTTTTTGTCGCCTTGAATAAGCTTGAATAGATTGGCCCTGATTCAATTTCAAAACCTTAGCTCCAACTTGATTTTGAATTTGAGGTTAGCGATGATTGGCTTCGTGATGACAATTACGGTAATGGTGATATGGGTTCTGTTGATTGCAATTAAAGGGAGATAGTTGAAACTTGGATTATGTTCAATCGATTATGAAAATGAGTCTTGCTCTGGTCGAACGCAAGCGATTTCGGAGATAAGTCATATTCTTTGGATTCAACCATATTTTTTTAAGAATTTGGCTAAGTCTCTATCACCGCTTGAATTCTAGTGCGATGATTTATCCTGAGATAAGTCGTGCTGGATGATTCCATCACATCGCCTTCCCCATTTTGGCACTTCTAGTGATCCTAAAAAGAAAAGCTTCCCATGTCACTTTGAACAGCGGCACCGTTATTGATTACTCATCGATAATGGGTAAGTTACAAAATATAATTTCAAAGCATGATGCGACTCTTTTTTCTAGCAAGAGCGAGTTATCTACACAGGATGGTCCATTTGTTATGTACGGTTACTAAACTCACACTACATAGATTAACATAATGCACTTGCCTTAATCAATGCCTAGAATATGATTGGTCAATATACGTCAACATTCTTTGGATTATGGGCATTAGTCATACAGACTTATTATTTAAAATAAAAAATATCTAATCATGTTGAACACCTAGTTTTATGATTTAGAATGACTCGTCGGTCACCCCGTCTTAAGTCTAGCAAAGGAACGTTTACTTCTCCTAAATCCAGATCTTCTTGTAACATCCCCCACTTAGAGGCCCAAGATTAATGGCTACGGATGATGCAGTCATCTATAGTTATTAATTCTCGGTGACTAAATGCGGTAATGTTAGATGCATTGGTGAAATAGAAACACATGGATACGAAAAAAATAAAACTGTTAAAAAATTGCTCATTCCATTTCTTATCATTTCAGGTTCATTATATAATCTTACATTCGAGAACCACGATCAAAGAAAATATAATTATTACAACATACGCCAAAAGAGACATATGAAGATGCCCTCTTGGATGATCAGAGTCTATACATAGGAAAGTAATCAACTTTGCCTTTAACATGAAAACACAGTGGAATAAAAGAAAAGAACTCCTAATAGCTAACCTGTCTCATACACATCTCCGGAAGCTTATTCGTTAAAGAAGTACCTGAAATACCTCAAATCTCAAATTACTTAAAATTAATTGAGCACCCGAGAGTTTATGGAAAAAAATAAACTTCGAGTCATACAAAAAGCCTAGAATGAATAATAACCTACCATCTCGAACCATTTAGATATCTAGTGAGACCACGTCGCTTAGCGGAATGGGTTTTCCCCTTACTAGTATCTTACTCAAAAACTTATAATAATCATATACTATGCTCCTACATCCACAATGGTTAATAACACAGCAATTTGAAACATCATGATGATATGAAAACAAGAAAAATATTCTTGATTTCCCATCCCCATTCATTGGACTATCTGTCTCGGTTATAGTTTCTAGGGTCACTATTAACCTATTAGTTTTCATGGGTTGTCTAATAACCAGTTAAAGTTTATGGACTATCTTTTTGGTCTCATAGTTTTCATGAGATCACTAAGAACCTATTGGCCCTTGCCAATAATTTCATTCAATTATTTCATGGGTTCTCCCTGAACCTATTGATATCTACAATAACTCCCCTTATATCATTGTTTTCATGGTTTGACTATGAACCTATTGACTCCTGTCAATAATTTTATCCAGATATAGTTTTCATTGGTTCACTACAAACCTATTGGCCTCTGCCAATATCTCTTACCAAACATAGTTTCATGGTTCTACTGTGAACCAGTCTAGACTGACAACTTCTTAATCAGTCTTTGGGCATCCTATATCCTGGTCTACCTGATCTCTTGGATGCAGTTCTATTCATTCAGGAGTTATCTTAATTTATATTCACTATTGGGATAACCTAGCTGGTTATTCTGCCCTTACTCCCAAAATACAATTATAGGTTTACATAGTGAATTTATTTGTAAAAAAGCATATACAAAAATAATACCAACATCTTTGGTTCAATATCCTTGAAATCATTACCCCTCCTCCCCCCGAAATTTGGTTAGTCCATTTAAACCATTTTTTATCAAGGTAAGCTTGTTCAAAAATTCCAAATTTAAATACATTTTAAGCTCTTTTATAGTGCCATAGGTTTTTCCTTCTAAAAATGAGACTAGGTTCTCTGTTTTGAAAACTAAGGCTTCCGAAACCTTATACCTTTACTTTCGAAACCATTGGAATACTTCTTTCGAAAGCATTCATATCTTGTTTTCAAAACACTAAACATACGCCTTTTGAAACACTTTAAAACATCTCTTACGACACCACCAAAAATACCTTTCGAAAGTTTTAAAGCATCACTTGCTGATTTATTGAAGCATGGTTTCGAAACCATTTGAAAGCACCCCTTTCGAAACCATTAGGTTTAATCTTAAACATATCTTTTGGGTTTAAGTGAACACAAGTGGAAGTACCCCTTTCGAAACCAATAGTCTTCAAATAAAAGAGTTTAGAGAAAAATAGATGGCATCAGAACCATCCTTTCGAATGCTTTTATCCTTTAAGTAAAACAATTGGAGGGTTAGCATCAAAACACTTTTCGAAGCCATAGCCTTCGAAACCTTTAGTATAAGTGGCTACTGGAGCTCTTTTGAAAGCATGGATTTAAAAACAAGGCAACTCATTCGAAAGCTACCCTTTAAGAAAAAAGGAGGCAACCTCTTCAAAAGCTATGTTAAACCCTTTCGAAAGCATTCTTTTTAAAACAAGGCAAGCAACATTTCTTTGGAAAGCAAACGAAGGCTTCGACCCCTTCGAAAGTTTGGTTACGACTCCATACCTGTCGTCTTTCTCCAATCCACTACGTACCGAAACCTTGATACCTTGTGTATTGGTTTCGACTTGGTTGATGTGGAAGTATAGGGTTGAAAGGTAGCGACTGGAAGTGGCGAAACAATAAACTTGTGCAAAACTGTTTTTATTGCCTTTTTAATAATACTTTTCAACTAACTTACCTATTTGTAAAAATATGATTAGTTGCCATAAACTTTAACAAAATCTTCTCTAAAAGACTGCCAAGTTTATTCAGGAATTCATTAAAGATAATTAACAAAATAGCACTTCCCTTTAACAAGACAATTAAGACATTTAAGTCCTCCATCTTATATAATTTAATTTACATAGTAAATTACTTAGAAAAAATCCCCAAAAATCATAGAAATTCATTTTTAACATGTTAACTAACATATATGTTTGTGTCAAAATTGGGCACAACACTCGTCGGAAGTTTTTGAAGAGATAATAAATGAAGAAAGTAAATTAAAACGTGGATTATCTAACAAAAACTCTAAGTAGCAGGAAGTAAATTGCACAAGAGACAACGATTTAGAGTGGTTCGGCGTTTTGTCTACGTGCACTATGAAGTTTTGTTACTTTATTCGGAGAATACAACTTTTCAATGTCAAAGTACAGCAAGTGGTAAGCCAAAATTCGAAATCAAAGGCAACAGTGGTGCTCTGAAGCAATTCTGGCAGCGTCTAGACGTGCTTTATCTCTCAAATTCTCCGATCCCCCTTTCTGAATGACCAGGGGCTCTATTTATAGGTGTAGGAGGCTGATATTTCACCCAAAATTCGGGGAGACCGCTTTTGGCATGTGAGGGGGCCCACACGGCCGAAATCTGGAGATCCGGGCCCATATTGGGATCGATTCGACCCTTGATTTGAATCGATCAAGAAATTTTCCAATCGTGACGAAATTTGGTGAGAACATTCTTCCATGCATACGCAAGCTTCTGTGAAAATTTCATAGCATTTGGACTTGTAGATCTCGAGTTATGATTGATTCAAGATGGAGTTCTCCGCCCTATGGATTCGTTCGAATCGATACGGTTCGAATCCATAGGGTCTGCACATGAAGGCAATGACGTGTCATATGCTTCGGGTCAATCCTTCTTTTTCTCCGAGTTTTCTGGGTCATACTCCTAGGTTTTAGCTTTGTTTACTTAGTGGATTCGAAAGGTTCGATTCGAAGGTTCGTTTCTTCGAATTGATGGAAACGGCATTTGTTCGAATCGATCCTAATGTATTACTGTGGATCGATTTGAAGCTACCTCTACAAGGGGATTCAAAGACAAGCAGGGAGTGGAGTCGAAGCCTCCTCATTTGCATGGATTCGAAGGACTTTTCCTTCGATGGATTCGAACTAGAGCATAAGGGGATGGATTCGAACATAGGCATGTGAGGACTTGCTTGATGGAGCCGAAGCAAAGGCACTCCTTATGGATTCGAGGCAATGCATGTCTGATGGATTCGAACCAAGGCCTCCTCTTGATGGATTCGAGCCTATGTTATTTCTGAGGGATTCGAACCTTATACTATCTGATCCATTTCCCATTGGCGATAACTTGAGCATATGAACTCGGATTGCCCCGAAACTTGGAACGTTGGTTTCTACAGCTTTGCTTGACGTGTCTTATCAATTGTAGCCCGATCCGGACTCGGGCGAAACTCGTCGATATTTGTAGTTGCCCAACAATCATTCAAAGCTAAGAATGTATGATCCTGTCTCTTTCCAGTTAGTTCCTTGGTATCTCGGCCTTGCCAAAAGGCGGGATAACATTTGCCCCCCAAAGTACGTCTTGTGTAAACATGACGTGCTTTGAAAAGCTACAGTCTAACGCTGGATGATTAGGACATGCTCTGCTGAAAGCTGTATTCTTTATTGCTGTTATCAACTGTCGTGTGATTGTGATTGATTGTTCGTCGTTGAAATCATGACAAGATGGATATCTGATCCCTGTGAATGATAAAGATCAAATGTTAGTCAAACATATGTGCATATGTGTATCACCTTGACTTTGGCTAACGTTGCGTGATTGCAAGTTGTTGCCAGTTTGGTTTGTTACCGAATTCTGCATCGATCCTCTCCTGAACCGGTGTAAAAGGTAGACAAGTAATTTTTCATATCGAAGCACTACGTTCGTTCTCATCGATGGTGTCTAGTGGATTCGAAGCATGTTTGTTCGAATCGATAGCGTTTCGAATCGATGGATTTGATGGTTATGGAATTGGTACTTCGAATCGCTAGGATTTTTCAACTCAGTCCTCGTTCAAGTGCTTCGCATCGATGACGCTCCGCAACGATGCTGTCTTGATGAATTCGAAGTCACGTATGTTCGAATCGATTGTCTTGCCTTTGCTTAGTGCTTCCTCGAATCGAGGATGCCTCGCATCGATTAAGTTGGGATGGATTTGATTGTGTAAAAGATAGGAAGGCAATGGATTCGAAGTGAAGTATGGATTTAGCCGTGCGATGGATTCGAAGTAACGGCTCTACGCTGTGATGGATTCGAAAGCAGTGGGTTATTGAGCGGTTATTCGAATCGATGGAGTATAGCGACTGACCGGTGGTAGGAAGTCAACACAACCGGGAGTCGAAGAGTCACGCGTTTTCTGTGGAACCCATATAAATACCCAAGGCCAACTTCACTTTTACTTTTTACTTTTTACTATTGCTATTTCTTCAACTCGATCCTTCAAAGCAAGAAACTACCGTGTCTTTGCATTCGAATCGATAAAATTCCATCAAGTCTTTGTTTGTAAACGAATCCAATCAGGTAATTTAAGGGATCGATTCGACTGTAGAACGATGAAACTGGAAATTTATCATCGATTTCAATTCTTCCTTTCGAAAACCTTGAGGAATAGTGAGATCTGAATGGGTTGACTCGATGGATCTGGGGAACGAATCCATTCAAGTCGTATCGATCCTGTGTGTTGTCAGAGAGAAGTGTAGGCAATAATGGATGTTATCTTCCTTCCTTGCTTTGCATCGATCTGTGAATGATCATTTCGAATCGATATCAAGGAGAAGGCTTTGAATCGATGGTTGCAGGAGAAAGAAGGCATCGAATCAATCGATTCGAAGTAGTGTTACTTCGATCGATTCGAAGGTGCACAATATAGATTGATTCGAAACCACGCAGGTCCTATGGATTCGAAAGTTTTTTTCACCCCAAGGCTTCACCGAGTCGACCTTCATGGAGCCGAAGTGTATAGATTCGAACGTCTTCGATTCGACTCGTATCGATTCGAGTCGATCGATTCGAGTCGATAGATTCGAACGTTCTAACATCTGAAACTTCTGATTTTCTGATTTGCTCCAACTTCTGGACTACGACCAATTTCAAGTTGAACTTTGACGAGTTTAATGAACTTTAGCATACTTGACCCCGACGAGCTTCGGCCTTGCATAATCGAATTTGACTTGACCTCTCTTTTGGAGCTCGTCGATGGCACCATGACTTAAACAAAATATAACGAATTTATACTTGAATTGGCCAGTAGCATCTGGGTGGCGTGAAAGTGACGGTCAACGATGACGGTCATCTTGATTCTCAAATTCCAAAGTTTCGTCGTTCGGACATCTTGTTTTAACTTGTAAAATCTGCTTAAGTTTTGCATAGCACTTGCACTGCACGACATACTCATACACTTTACACCGGGGAGTGCATGGGCTTTTAATGTATTTAACGCCGCTTTTTGGTGAGTTAGTTAATTATGGAATCTTCGAGTCATCAACAACAAGAAGCACAAAGCTCGCCTCTTCCAGCGCTTGAGATTCCGGAAATCCCTCCTGACGTCATAGATCCGGCTCCGGATGGGTTGCCGAAGGCCATATTTATCGAAGATCCTGTCGATTCTGTCCAGTCCAATATCTCAGAGTCTTTGTTGGGCCGGATATGTTCGAAACATAACATATCCCTGGACGATGTTTTATTACCTAGTGCCAGTGACAGACCATATAACCCACCTGAAGGATATACTGCCTTTTACCGTCATGCCTGAGCGGCTGGATCTCTTCCTCCTTTTAACCAATACATCAGAGAGATGCTGTCGTATTTGGGGATCGCTCCTTCGTAACTCCATCCGAACGGGCATGCATTACTGAACAGTGTCTTTTTCATATTTATGGATTGCCTTTTTCGCCCGCCAAGGCCTAACGAGATCAGGCACATATTCAATTTCAAGAGTAGGGGTGATAGCCCGTCTTTCACTTTTCTGGAGGCGGTCAGGAACTGTCAGGTTGTGACTGGGGCCTAGACCAGGCTTAGTTATTTCAAGAACGAGTGGTTCTTTGCTCGATGCCCCCAGGGTTTGCCAGGAGATGGTTATCCAGACGTAAGTATCATAATTCGTTTTTGATTGGCCACTTTTAATACTTACACTAATACTCTATTATTCCTATAGCCACCATTTCGAGACCTACCGGTGGAAATTATAGAGGCGTCGTTCAAAGCTTGCAAAGGGTCCCACACGACTCAAGGCACATAGACTTGCTGTTGACCGACGATAACTTAAGGACATTGGGTTTGATTGGGATGAGCCAGATTATTGTAATTGAAGGACTGGCGAAATCGGCCTCGAGGAGGAAGAAGAAAGTGGCAAAAAGAAAACCTGGCGTTGTGATAAGAGAAGTGAGCGATGATGAAAGAACGCCCACGGATACTGAGATAGCAGCCGACCTTTCCCGAATAGAAGAGGGTCAGAAAGGTAAGGCTGCTGTATCTAAGTTTAAGAGATGGGAGTCTGTAGTCGTAACCCGTTCCAAACCTGGGTTACTGTTTCCAGCGCCTCTCCTCGCCAGTCCGGAGACCTTTTCACAGGGCTGGACGATATTCCCATTCCGGACTACGTATCTCTCCACCACGGGTCCGGGTTGGAAGAGCTCCGGGGAGCGCTTGATATAAGCGAATCTTTACCCGTTAGTGTAATCGACGCTTCTGGTTGGTCGGGGGGTTTGCGCATTTATACACTTTTCACAACACTTCACGACTTCCACATGCATTGCAGTGCTTTTTCTTGGCATTTAACCGAATTGTTTCTTCTTTACAGGCGCCATGTCGGATCGTCCTTCTACACTTGATAGACTTCGGCGAGTGCATCATTCTTCATCTTATTACGAGTCTTGCTATAGGGATTCTGACCATGATCGTGAGCGGAGGTATTATGAGCAAGAGCAACGCGATAGGGACCATTCCCGATATTATTCTAGCCAGGAGCGTTCTGATAGGGACCGAAGGTACCGTTCACCCTCTCATTCTCCTCCACCATCCAGAGGCCAGGCACCTGCAGTCGAACCTTCGCGACAACAGCCATCTCAACAAATCTCAAAACCCGGTCCACATCATTCAAGGACTGATACGGCTACGACCGTAACTGTGGAGGAGGCCCCTCTTGAACCGTTTGGTGAAGGGGCTATAAGAATTGCTCAACTGAAGAAAGATTTTCCAGAAATATGCTTCGACGCCTATATCTTTCCACCCAATCTCAAAAGAATTCCCGAAGAGGCTGTGAACACCGCCCTCAGCTATACTCGGGATTTTTATGCTCAGTATAAAGAATGGTACATGCGGCTGTTAAAGCTTCGAAAGTAGCCTTCGAACAAGCCAAAGTTATTGAGAAACTGGAAGCAGACCTGGCTCAGAAGAACCATATTATTGACATACTTCAATCTGAAACGGAATCTTCTCGCAAGGCCGAAATGGAGTCGCTAAAAAAGGTCGACGAGACACTAGCTGAGATGGCGAAGATGCAACAAGCACATTGTACTTTAGTTGAAGATTTGGGCCATCGGTACAAAAATGTTGAGGCCGAGCGAGATGCGGCGGTCAAAGAACTTGAGGAGTTAAAGGCTAAATTCACCGACTTGAACAAGGAAAAATATGACGCTAACACGGCCGCACAAGAAGCATGCGAGCAAACCGTGTCTCTCCAAGCTGAGCGAGATGCGGCGGTTGCTAAAGTTGAAGCGGTGGAGGCCGAGGTGGAAGGGAGAGTTCAAGCAGAGATATTCAGAGTAGAAGCCGAGTTCGATGATCTTCTTGACACTTACAATGCTAATGTGCTTGAGCATAGGAATCTCTCGTGGCTCGGATATTATTCTACGCTTCTACTCAGTGCTTGGAGAAAATTGGTGGCGAACAAGAAAGCATCTCTCCCTGAAGGCGCCGTGGATGAATTTGAACTCGAGTCTCGCTTGTTGAGCGAGGAGGAAAGGAAACTTCTCCATGAAGCGATGATTTCTGCTGAGAGAGAGAGAGACTTGGTTTTCATCATGTGGAGACTGGCGAGGGTTCTGGAGCTGCACATTATAGTGAGGATGTTTCAGTTGATGCCCGGACCTCGTATGGAGTCACTGCTACAGTTGGTCCACATGTCGTCCCTGCTTATAACCCGGATCGACCAGAACTGTCTCCCGGTACAACCACTGTTTCTGAACTCGTCTCATCACCGAGCCGAGGCAAAGAAGGTATTCTAAATGTTGTTTAAGTGTTTTCAGAATGATTGACTTGGAACAGATCGTTTGACTAATTATTCTCATTTCTTTTCGACCAGTGACTGAAAGTGATGCGCCAGCACTTCCAGTACCACAAACTTCGCAGCCAATGCAAGGAGCTGTGTTACTGAGGCTATTACAACTACCGCCGTGACCGGTGAGATGGGAGAGGGGAGTTCAATGTCGTTTGATGTTCAAATGATTGAGGAACTTCTCAAGCAACCCTGTGAACCCTTTACCGATCCTTCCTTTGCAATGGGTGGAGTTGCTCCAACTTTTAGCTCGTTCATGCCGACCGTTAGTGTGTCCAGCGCTGCTCGATCTTCCCGAGAAGAAGAAATCTTTGCCGAGATAAGCGCTGAAATGGCTGCAGTGACAACGGTCGGTGGTTCCGGAAGCGATGTTGCTCCGCCAAGCTTAACTCCTTTAATGGTTACTTCTCTCGCCGGCACAGCTAAAACTTCTATTGTCGAAGTTTCACAACCTGTTACGGCTTCTTTGCCTCTGGTTCGTCCTCACAAAAGGATCTCTATCCCTTCCAGCTCTAAGGAAGACGTGGATATTATGCCAGATCCTGAGGATGCTTCAAAGAAGGACAAAAAACCTCGCAAGAAGACGGGTAGTGGGTCTAGCGGCTCAAATCCGAAGAAGAGACCCCGGAAGAAGAAGGAGTGAACTTCTCGTTTTACCATGCAGTTGTGAAAGGGCAATTCTTTTTTCTTCCCCTTTTTTAGGCCGTGTATAAGTGTGGACTCGGCATCCACTTTACGGATTGTTCTTTGTTTTGTCATGTAATCAAACCCCTTTTTTGTTTGTTGATAAAATGAAAAACAACTCTTATCTCTTTTTCTTAAGTATTGCGTTGATCATCTCGTGCTTATATATGTCATAAGCCTGGAATACATGTCCACACTTCGGGGACTTAACACAATTTGCAACTAACAGTTCGGCCCATATTCTGGGAACTTATTAATTATCAACGTTTATGACTTAGTTCGCTCTTCGGGAACCTGTATTTGACGTTTATACTCCATTTCACATTCCGGGAATTTGAAGTTAGTGACTTACATTCTGGTTCGCATTCTGGGAACCAAGAGTTGGTGTTTATGTTCCAATTCACACTCTGGGAATTTAGAGATAGAGTTTTATATTTTGGCCTGCACTCCGGGAACTGAAAGTTGAAGTTTATACTCCAATTCGTACTCCGGGAATTTGGAGTTAGCTCACATTCTGGGAGCGATGGATTTACACTCCGGTTCGCGCTCCGGGAACCGAGAGTTGAAGTTTATACTCCAATTCGCACTCTGGGAATTTGGAGTTGGCTCACACTCTAGGAGCAATGGATTTATACTCCGGTTCGCGCTCCGGGAACCGAGAGTTGAAGTTTATACTCCAATTCGCACTTTGGGAATTTGGAGTTGGCTCACACTCTGGGAGCGATGGATTTATACTCTGGTTCGCGCTCCGGGAACCGAGAGTTGAAGTTTATACTCCAATTCGCACTCTGGGAATTTGGAGTTGGATCACACTCTGGGAGCGATGGATTTATACTTCGGTTCGCGCTTCGGGAACCGAGAGTTGAAGTTTACACTCCAATTCGCACTCTGGGAATTTGGAGTTGGAGGAGGGATTGTCGTGTATCAATCCCTGTGAATGTTGATGTAGTGTTCTGCCCCCGAGCTCGAGTTTCACTTAGCGAGTGACCGGTCGTATCACAGTCACTCCCTATTTGAATAAATCCCACCACATGATGGAACTTAGCTCTCTGTGCATTGTGACATTGTATGTCATATTCAGTAAATCACAGCTCTGGCTCGAAGAGATGGCATTTTATTGCTGAAACGAGAAAATATGGCAAAGTCAGTTGCCTTATTACAAATTTAAATCTCGAAATGCTAGAATAAAATGCAAAGGAATAAATTGATAGAAAATAAATAAGTAAAGTCTTTTATATGTAGTAGCGACGAAGACTTTCGCTATTCAAAGCTCTCGGCAATGTAAGACCGTCAACGGTCGATAATTTGAACGTGCCATCTCCGAGCTTTTGTGAAATCACATACGACCCTTCCCAATTTGGCCTCATGTGCGAAGGAACCGAATAAACCCTTTTGAGTATGAGATCGCCGGGTTCAAAGGTTCGTGGACGGACCTTGGCATTGTACAGTCGGGCGACTTGACTTCGATATGCGGCTGCCCTCAAATCAGCCTCTTCGCGCTTCTCATCGAGTAAATCCAAAGATTCAGCAAGTAATATGGCATTTATTCTCGGATCATAATACGTTACACGATGAGAGTGCACTTCCATTTCGACTGGAATAACGGCTTCAGAACCATAAGATAGAGAAAACGGGGTATGACCGGTTGCAGTTTTATGAGTCGTTCGATAGGCCCATAATGCCATAGGAAGTTCGTCGACCCATTTGCCCCCACCTTTTTCCAGTCGCTTCTTTAGAATGGACTTGATAACTTTATTAACAGCTTCAACTTGACCATTTGCTTGAGGGTGCGCTACTGTAGAGAATTTCTTATGGATGTGGAATCGTTGACAGAAATTCTTGAATTCAGCACTGTCGAATTGGGTTCCGTTATCGGTGACGATGGAATGTGGGAGACCAAAACGGCAGATGATGTTACGTACTACAAAGTTGATTACTTTCTTTGTTGTAATTGTCGCAAGGGGTTCAGCTTCAGCCCGTTTGGTGAAATAATCAACTGCGACGATGGCGTACTTCGCGCCACCTTTGGCCAGAGGCAATGTGCCGATGATATCTATTCCCCATACCGTAAATGGCCAAGGACTGACCATTTGAGTTATCTCAGTAGGCGGGGTTCTAGGAATTCGAGCGTGTTTCTGGCATTTGTCACATTTTCTAGCATAGTCTGCAGCATCGCGGTTAACGGTAGGCCAATAATACCCATATCGAAGTATTTTCTTTGCAAGTGCTTGCCCCCCAGTATGATCGCCACATTCTCCTTCGTGTACATCGTGTAACACTAGTTTGACTTCATCGTGTGCGATACACTGGAGGAGAGGAACGGAGTACCCTCTCCGGTACATGACTCTATTTTGAATAACAAATCGTGAGGCCTTTCGTAGAACTTGTCTTTTCTCGTTTCGACGCTCGGGCAATACACCACGTTCGATATAATCTCGATAAGGAGTCATCCACGACTCCTTATTGGAGGTAGCTTCAAATGTGAAATCAGTCTCCCTTTGATCAATGCTCGGAGAGGATAGGGTTTCAACCGAAACAACCCCCAACTGCTGAGCCTCACCCGTACTTGCTAACTTTGCCAACGAATCAGCTTTCTGATTGTGCTCTCGAGGTATGTTGAAAATGGCATAGTAATCGAATTGATCAAGCATCTCCAGAACTCGAGTTAGATAAGCGGCTAATCTTCGGTCTTTGGCCTGATATTCCCCTCGAACTTGACATACTACCAATTGGGAATCGCAGTAGATCTCTACAACGATGATTTTCAGATCACGGGCAAGCTTTAGTCCGATAAGTAGAGCTTCGTACTCGGCTTCGTTGTTGGTCGCACGAAACTCGAACTTTAAAGCATAACATATGGATCGTCCCTCGGGGGTTTCAAGCACTACCCCAGCTCCTAAGCACCGATCGTTTGACGCACTATCGGTGTACAGCTTCCAGATGTATTCGGGAGGTTTGCTGGTCTCGGGCAAGTCTTCAGAAACATTGAATTTGGCTATAAAATCTGTTAGGACTTGGCCGTGAATGGCTCTTCTTGGAGTATAAGTGATGTCGAACTGACTCAGTTCGATGTTCCACTTTAGTAACCTACCAGACGTCTCAGGCCGCGTGAGGACCTGTCGTAACGGCTGATCGGTGTAAACCGTAATAGGATGAGCCTGGAAATATGGACGGAGCTTCCTCGAGGCAGTGACTAGGCAATATGCCAACTTTTCAAGCTTTGGATAATTTCTTTCGGCTCCGGTCAATCGTTTACTCACGTAGTAGACCGGTTTTTGCACTCGGTCCTCCTCCCGAATTAATGCAGCACTGATTGCATTTTCAGATACCGCCAGGTAAAGATATAACTGTTCATGATCTATAGGCTTTGAAAGGATTGGTGGTACGGAAAGATGTTGGATTAGCGATTGAAATGCGCCCTCACATTCTGTAGTCCATTCGAAGTTTCGTTTCCCTTTTCGAATCAAATCGAAGAAGGGAATGCATTTGTCGGTCGACTTTGAGATGAACCTGCTCAGTGCTGCAACTTTCCCATTAAGACTCTGAACTTGCTTTATGGTTCTCAGAGTTTGAAGATTTCTGATAGCCCAGATCTTCTCAGGGTTGGCCTCTATTCCTCGGGCATTGACAATGAACCCAAGGAATTTTCCCGATGCGACACCGAAATGGCACTTTAGTGGATTAAGCTTCATCCCGTATTTCCGGAGGATATTGAACATTGACTCCAAGTCTTTGACATGATCATTGGAGTATCGTGATTTCACCAACATGTCATCTACATAAACCTCCATAGTCTTCCCAATTTGATCGGCAAACATCCGGTTGACTAAGCGTTGATAAGTTGCACCAGCATTCTTTAACCCAAAAGGCATGACCTTGTAGCAGTACAATCCCAAGTCGGCTACGAAGCTTGTGTGCTCTTGGTCGGGTACATGCATGGGTATCTGATTGTAACCTGAGTAAGCATCCATGAAGGACAATAATTCATGTCCGGCGGTTGAATCTACCAGTTGATCGATTCGGGGAAGCGGAAAGCTGTCTTTCGGGCAGGCTTTGTTCAGGTCAGAGTAATCTATACGCGTTCTCCATTTCCCGTTTGGTTTCCGGACAAGCACGGGATTGGACACCCATTCTGGGTATAAAGCGTCTCTAATGAACCCATTTGATTTCAACTTATCGACCTCTTCTTTCAGGGCGGCATATCTCTCTGGATCCATACCACGTCTTTTCTGCTTGACCGGGATATACCGCGGGTCAATGTTCAAAGTGTGGCTCGCGATGTCCGGCGAGATTCCACACATATCAAAGTGTGTCCAAGCGAATACGTCGAGATTCGCCCGGAGAAAATCAACCAATTCCTGTTGTGTCTCTTGGTTAAGCTGAGACCCAATCTTCAACATTCTCGAGTCATTGTGACTATATTCAATCGGGACATCGATGGTTAACTCGGCCGGAGAAGCTTGACTTTCCGTAGATTCTTCTTTATTATCATCGTCCCTTGGATCAAGATCCTTGTGGAATTGGTTGTGGTGCCCAGGCCGGGGCCCAGGCATTAATTGTCAATCGTCAGTAAAACGGACACAGAGAGATTCCTCTACGCCCTTTCCTTTTTCTTTTCGTTGCGCCTCCCGCAGCTTAGCAACATAACAGGCTCTCCCAACAGCCTGATCTCCTCGTACAACTCCTATCCCGTGGTCAGTACGGAACTTAAGAGTTAAACACCATGGGGCAATAGCAGCCCTAAATTCAGCAAGGGCCGGTCGGCCCAAAAAGGCATTGTACGGGGAAGGAATATCTAAGACAACAAATTGCAACATCCAAACTCTTCGGCATTCTCCTACTCCCAACTCCACCGGCAATCCAACCATTCCGGTTGGTATCGTCGCACTCCCGTTGAAGCCGTGGACTCGTGATTGACAAGGTTTTAAGTCCTTAGCTTCCATTTTCATTAAATCATATGCTCTTTTAAACAATATGTTCACAGAACTCCCACTGTCTACCAAGATCCTCTTCATCCAAGCAGGACCAACTTGAGCGGATATGACCAACGGGTCAATTGTGGGAGCTTCGACTTTATCGGCGTCTCGATTTCTGAATACGATTTCATCAGCCATTGTCTTTTGTTGTTTAGCCGGTGTTCCGTCTTTCGAGTTACTATAGCATTCAAAGCCTACATGCCTGATCGAGCTAGCATATGACTCCATTTCTCTCCAGCTTCTGTCTGCTGGATGGGGACCACCACTTATTGTATTGATAACCAACCTTCCGCCCGTACTAGCGGGTTCACCTTGTCTTTCCTGATTCTGCGTTCGATTTTGATTAGATGGGCCCGCTCCACCAGACAGCGGCGCCCGAACAAACTGGTCCAACTTTCTCTCTCTGATCAACTTTTCAATGAGGTCTTGCAAATGTCTACACTCATTGGTATTATGCCCATAACTTTCATGAAACCTACAGAACTTTCCTGTTTTGAATCTGCCTTTCCGACGAAGGTTTCGGAGCAGGCTTCTTGTATTGCATAGTATTACAAGTCTGTAGGTATACGTTTTCCAAAGATGTGTTAAGCGGTGTATAACTGTCAAACATTGCGGCGCTACGCCTCGGACCACGATTCTGGTCTTGCTTCTTGCTTCGGTTATCACTGTTTCTCGATCGTTGAGTCTATTTATTTTGAATATTCAACTCGACTTTTCCTGAACTTTCTTTGGATTATTTAACCGCAACATTACTCTGAATCCCTTTACTGTTGGGCCTTGCATCGTCCTGCTTCCTAGACTGTTTCGCATCCTCTCGCCTCAAGAACTAAGCGGCTTTGGAATAGAAACGGTCCAACGATGCGGGAGGCTTTCCAACTAACCAATTTCCAAACTCGGAATCAGGGTCGATTCCTTTAGTCAAAGCCATTAAAATAGAATTATCATTGGGGTTGGTGATCTCTGCGCATGCAGCATTGAATCTCTCCAAATATCGTCTAAGTGTTTCTCTGGGAGCTTGAGTGACACTTGATAAGGTATTAACATCTTTAGGTCGGGCAATACGCATGCGAAACTGCTCAACAAATTTGATAGCTAACTGATCAAATGAAGAAATAGACCGTGGCGGTAATCGAGTAAACCACATCGTCGCAATTCCCCCTAAGGAAATGGGAAAACTGCGGCACTTTACTGCGTCATCAGCTCTCGCAGCAGTCATCGACCATTTGTATTTCAAAATATGTCGATTTGGGTCGGAATTTCCTTCATACATGGGCAGGGTTGGCATTCTGAATCGCCGAGGAGGTTCAGCATACAATATGTCATCAGTAAACGAGGTATGACTTCGGGAGATTCCCCAATCGTCATTTGTTAGGCCTTGACTCTCGCGAATCATTTGTCGTACCTTGGCTGAGAAGTCTGGTATTGGAACATTCTGTGTGTGCTGAGCCAAAGTGTGGTCAGGTTCCACAGTGCGAGGTGGGATCGGGCGCTGTCGACGATCTGTATCTCGCCTCCTTGGCTCGATGTCTTCTGGGACATATGGCTCTGGAGCATGTCCCTGCCGATGATAATTTTGATTGGAGTGATCTCGGGTATCAACCCCTATGTCAACTGCAGCGGCTGTGGCAGCTCGATCATCTGCAGCGTATTGTGGAATAGTGCCCCCTCGGGAGGAGGGTCCAGTATGGAAGCTGGTAGATGGGCCAACTCTTATTTGCCCAATGGTTAACGCCTGTTGATAGTCAGCAGCTTGTGCATGGTTTCCGTCTAGCCTGGGATGGGTAGATCTGTTATTGTAGTCAGATGAAGCAGAGCTTTCGGTGGAAGAATGAGGAGCTTGATCCCTTCTGGATCTTCTTCGCTTTTGGTGATTTAGTTGATTGGTCAACTCAGCGTTAGCGCGCAACTGCTCAGTTAGCTGTTGTCGGCTTTGTGTTAGTTCCTGAAGTAGTGCCTGGAACTCTTGTCTTGTGACCGGACCTGACTGATCCGTATGCCCAGCAGCATCTTGACTGGTAGACTGTAGCTGTGTGGGATTTTGCCTATCCCGACCTTCTTGATCACCAACGTTTGAAGTGGTTCTTGTACTCACCATCTTGAAGCGTTGAATCCTTACCTAGACTTTTAACAAATCTGAATAGAACAGAAGGAATCTGAATATGAAGTCTGGATCTCTCTCTTAGATTTATGCAATCCGATATCGAATATAGATCCAAGGAGCAGGAGGAAAAACTGGGTTTTTTCTCAGTGAAAGGACCAAAGTGTTTGTGTCAAAATTGGGCACAACACTCGTCGGAAGTTTTTGAAGAGATAATAAATGAAGAAAGTAAATTAAAACGTGGATTATCTAACAAAAACTCCAAGTAGCAGGAAGTAAATTGCACAAGAGACAACGATTTAGAGTGGTTCGGCGTTTTGCCTATGTCCACTATGAAGTTTTGTTACTTTATTGCTTGATATTTGGAGAATACAACTTTTCAATGTCAAAGTACAGCAAGTGGTAAGCCAAAATTTGAAATCAAAGGCAACAGTGGTGCTCTGAAGCAATTCTGGCAGCGTCTAGACGTGCTTTATCTCTCAAATTCTCCGATCCCCCTTTCTGAATGACCAGGGGCTCTATTTATAGGCGTAGGAGGCTGATATTTCGTCCAAAATTCGGGGAGACCGATTCTGGCACGTGAGGGGGCCCACACGGCCGAAATCTGGAGATCCGGGCCCACATTGGGATCGATTCGACCCTTGATTCGAATCGATCAAGAAATTGTCCAATCGTGACGAAACTTGGCGAGAACATTCTTCCATGCATACGCAAGCTTCTGTGAAAATTTCATAGCATTTGGACTTGTAGATCTCAAGTTAATTCAAGATGGAGTTCTCCGCCCTATGGATTCGTTCGAATCGATACAGTTCGAATCCATAGGGTCGAATCCATGCTACTGCACGTGAAGGCAATGACGTGTCGCATATGCTTCGGGTCAATCCTTCTTTTTCTCTGAGTTTTCTGGGTCATACTCCTGGGTTTTAGCTGTGTTTACTTAGTGGATTCGAAAGGTTCGATTCGAAGGTTCATCTCTTCGAATTGATGGAACCGGCATTTGTTCGAATCGATCCTAATGTATTACTGTGGATCGATTCGAAGCTACCTCTACAAGGGGATTCAAAGACAAGCAGGGAGTGGAGTCAAAGCCTCCTCATTTACATGGATTCGAAGGACTTTTCCTTCGATGGATTCGAACTAGAGCATAAGGGGATGGATTCGAACATAGGCATGTGAGGACTTGCTTGATGGAGCCGAAGCAAAGGCACTCCTCATGGATTTGAGGCAATGCATGTCTGATGGATTCGAACCAAGGCCTCCTCTTGATGGATTCGAGCCTATGTTATTTCTGAGGGATTCGAACCTTATACTATCTGATCCATTTCCCATTGGCGATAACTTGAGCATACGAACTCGGATTGCCCCGAAACATGGAACGTTGGTTTCTACAGCTTTGCTTGACGTGTCTTATCAATTGTAGCCCGATCCGGACTCGGGAGAAACTCGTCGATATTTGTAGTTGCCCAACAATCATTCAAAGCTAAAGATGTATGATCCTGTCTCTTTCCAGTTAGTTCCTTGGTATCTCGGCCTTGCCAAAAGGCGGGATAACAATATATGATTTTAAGACCCAAATTCCATTATATAATTGCCGAAATAAATATTAAAACCCAATTATACATATCTTCATTTAAAAATTCATAATAATTTATACATAGCTATGATAATTATGAAAGTTTGAATCCATCTCCAAAATAATTTCATAAGATATTAAATCCTCATGGCATTCGAAACCCATTATATACAATTTTAGCCTTAAAATCGAACAAAACTTTTTTATCAAACAAACTTGTTTGAATATAACATATCATGTAATCCAAGCTTATCAACATTAAAATCATCATAAAGGATTTAAACTTAAACCCGACATCAAATGCTTTTTAAAAAAAAAATGAGAAGATTTTGATTATGATTCACCATGATTTGGATAAGAACTTGAGTTTTGATCTTGTTTAATTCTCCTTGCTTGATTCCTTATCTTTTACTTGAATTTCCTCTTCTTTTCCCCTAGGTAATGGTCGGCTTGCTCCTTAGTTTATGTTTTAGGATTTTAAACGTATGAAATGAAAATAAGAATAAGGGTTTAGAGGTTAAGAGTTATGATGGGTGGCTATTCCCCATAATACCCTTGCCTTATTCTTTTATTAGCTAACTTAGAAAACCATTTACTAAACCCATTATTTTAATTTTTGTTTAGATAAGCACGACCTCTATCAAATCTTCAAATCTTAATCTCCTTATCTTTCTATAATTTACATTATTCTATTTAGTTTACCTAATTAAATCTCCTGAATAATGTTATTAAAATTAAGGGTATTATGGGCTCCCCTCATAACAGATTAGGATAAGTATCTTTAATCCTATTTTCTTTCTTCTAAGTATAGTCCTTCTAATTGTGGCTCCATTGAACTTTTACTAACTTGACTGTCTTGTTTCTTAACTTCTTCTCATCTCTCACCATAGTCCGAACTGGTTGTCTAATAAAAGTCAAATTTGGTTCTACTATCAAATCTTCCAACTCTATCGGAGGAATAGTAGTTTCTGGACTATGCAAATTCTTGCGAAGATGAGATACGTAAAACACATTATGGACACCTACAATACTGCTCTACTTAATATGCGAGCTTTTCGATCCTCTCTATAATTGGGAATGGTCCTACATATCTCGTGCCAGTTTCCCTGACTTTCTGAATCATCCTACACCCTTCATCGGTGATACCTTAATGAAAACTCTATCTCCAACTGAGAATTCTATATCCTTACGTCTCTTATCTGTGTAACTCTTCTGTCTAGACCGATCTACCTTCATTCTTCTTGGATTAACTCAATCTTCTCTGTCGTTTCTCTAACCAAGTCTGGACCCAAAACCAATCCGACTTTAGTTTCCAATAAACATATTGGTGATTTGCATGGCCTTCCATACAAAGCTTTAGAAGGCGCCATTCTTATACTAGTTTGATAACTGTTATTATAGGAAAACTCAACCAAGTGTAGGTGTATTTCCCAAGATCGACCAAAGTCTAGCAAGCAAGCCCTCAATAAATCCTTGAGTACCATATTGACTCTCTCCGTCTGCCCTCCGTCTGAGGGTGATACATCAACTTGAGCTTCGTACCTATCAAATCCTGTAGACTCTTCCAAAATTCACTAGTAAACAAAGCATCTCTGTCACTAACTATACCATTAGGAATTCCATGCAATCTTACTATGTTCTTCATGAACAACTTGGCTAAAACAGCCGCCGTCCTGGTTAACTTAACTGGAACGAAATGGGAATTCTAGGTCAATTTGTCCACTATGACCCATATATTCTCATTTCCCTTACTTGACTAGGAAATCCATCTATAAAATTCATGGATATCGAATCCTATTTTCAAACTGGAATCTCTAAAGGTTGAAGCAATCCACTCGGCTTTTGATGTTTGGCCTTCACTTGTTGATAGTTCGCATATTGCCTAACCCACAAGCCAACATTTTTCTTCGTACCTTCCCAGTAGAAGCTCCTCTTCATATCTTGATAAATCTTGACTCCTCCAGGATGAATCGTGAGTTTGGATCGATGAAATTCCCTAAGAACTTCTCTTCTCAAGTCTTCAACATTCGGAGCACACAACTATCCTTTCTTTCTCAACCATCCCCTCTGGTCAAAACTAAAATCCTTCAAATCATCGATTTCTGACCCAACCTCAAGCTTTCTAATCTTCCCAGGTAATAATGGATTATCTTTCTGCTTAGAAGCAATATTTTCGATCATCACTGGTCGAACTTCCAAATAGGACAACTTGGCAGTGCTCTGACTAGAACTAGTTGTCGATCTTAACTACACATTACAAGTAGCCAAAACTTCTAGATCTTTCCACTCTGCCAACGTAGCTAACACCACATTCTAATATTTTCTGCTAAGAGCATCCACTATGTTATTTCCTTTCCCAGGTGTATACTCTATACCATAATCATAAGCTGGTAAAACTCCAATCACCTCTGCTGTCTCATATTTAATTCCTTCTAAGAGAACAAATATGTTAAAGGACTTACGATCTGTGTATATCTCAAATCTCTCCCTTAAGAGATAATGTCTTCATATTTTCAATGCAATGATCACCGTAGCAAACTCAAAATCATGAGTAGGATATCTCACCTCATGCGGTCTTAGCAGTCGAGAAGCATAGGTAATAACTTTACCCGTCTGCATCAACACAACTCCTAATCTAGTTCCACATGCATCGGTATACACCAGCAACCCTTGGTTATCGTCCGGAACCACAAACGCGGGCACATTGGCCCATATATACTTTAACTTAAGGAGTGCTTCCTCACATTTGTTAGACCAAATAAAATTCATGTCCTTCCTGGTCAACTTAGTCAAAGATGCCGCTATCCGCGAGAAATCCTTGATGAATCTTTGGTAATAGCCAGCAAGTCCAGGAAAAATTCGAATCTCAGTCACTGTCTCTAGTCTCTTCCAGTATTAACAACTTCGATCTTATCTGTATCAACTGACAAACCCTTCTATGAAACCACGTTACCAAGAAACCTAACCTCCTTCTTTCAAAAATGACACTTAGAAAACTTCGCTTTCAGCTGATGCTGCCTTAGTGTCTCAAGCGCTACTATAAGATGATCTTCATGCTCCCTTTCATCCTTATCATTTATAAATACCAATACAAACCTATTCATGTACTCTCGGAAAACTCAGTTCATCAACTCTATGAAGAAAGCTGGTGCATTCGTTAACCCGAATGGCATTACTAGCCACTCGTACGAATCATACCCAGTCCGAAAGGCTGTTAATGAAATACTGTCCTTTGAAACTCTTAACCGATGAAAACCTGTCGCCAAATCCAATTGGGAAAATACTTTGGCTCCACACAACTGATCAAATAAACCGTCGATTGTCAGTAAAGGATACTTATTTGTGATAGTCTTCTCGTTCAACATATTATAGTCGATACACATCCTCAATGATCCATCTGGTTTCTACATGAACACTATGGCCGCACCCCAAGGCGAACTGCTTGGTCTAATAAAATTCATCCATTTCAGATCCACTAGCTGCACCTTCAATTCCTTCATTTTGTTCGGTGTCATCCTGCTAGGTAGTCTACTTACAGGTTCATCTCCTGGCACAAGATCTATCAAAACTCAATGGATCATTTTTCGGTGGTAGTCTTGTAACCGGCTCAATAACATCTGCAAATTCTCTTGCTACACGAACCTTACTTAACTCTTCTTCTACTTCCATAGCACTCAATAGAACACAAAGCACTTCGGTCAGAATCTTCTACTGAGAATACAATTCGGCTATAACTATAAGGGTGTTTCAGTGATACTTTCCTATCTTGGAAAAATACCCTAGCCTCATATCTACCCAACCAATCTATACCCAAAATGATTCTGAAATCTACGAAATCAAAAACATACAGACTGCATGTAAACTTGTGACCTAACAAATCAAGTTCTATCTAGTCACATCTTATTCCTAGAGTTGCATACCCTCCTATCGGGTTCGCAACCCTTAAGGAAGTAACAAGTCATGTTGTATCCAAACATTACCTATCAGCCAAACATTGAGATATAAATGAGTGCAATGCATCGATATCAAATTGTACCCCAACTGGTATATTTTGAATCAAAAGCATACCTTCCATCACTATCTTTCCCTTCTCAACAGTAGTTGGCCTAACAGATCATGGTCCAATAGCAAAGACTTTTCCCTTGTACACCCTTATTGGTTCTGGACACTGATTCTTATAATGTCCCACCAGGTTGCACTTAAAGCACTTCACACCCTTCTTGTCAGTGGCCTTCTTCCCCTTGCTAGTTCTACATCCATGAGTATAATGACCTTTCTTGTCACACTTATAACAAACCAGATTAGCCTTTGCCTTCTTGGTAGCTTCTCTTTTCTGGATTCTCTTCTTCTTAAAGAACTTCCTCTTTTTGCCAAGAGAACTCTGGGTTTCAACCTACTTCTCCTTCACAGAAGTAGCAAGCATCTCCTCATGTCGGATTGCCATTTTCACAACAACATTACAAGGATCATGAAGATGTGGCAGGGTCGCCCTAGCAATCTTGGGTCTCAATCCCTGAATAAACTTCTCATTACTCATGATGATGGCATCAAAGGTAGCATGTCCATATCTGAATAGCTCATCAAACTTCGTGGCATGCTCAATCACCGACGTCTCGCCTTGCACTAAATCCATGAACTTCCTCAACAATGTTGACTTGGCAACTTCAGACAAAAAGCCCTGCTCGAAAATTCTCTAAAATTCCACCCAAGTAAACTCTTCCTCGGGAACTCCGGTAGTAACATTGATCCATCAATGAAGTGCTGCTCCCTGCAACTATCTAGAAACACGCATCCTTCTCTTCTTATCATTCAACCCTAAGTCAGCAAAGATTCTCTCATAATGCAGAAGCTAATTCTCAACTTCTATAGCATCCTCTGTTCCTAAAAATGGCTTCCCACCAAGACTGATATAATCTCTGCTCAACTTAGTATAGTTGTTTTCAATTGGAGCCATGTAATTAACTCCTCCAACATTCCCAATAACCCCTGCAGCTGCTCCAGCTTGCATCAGGTCGACGAACAACTGTACATCATCCCCATATCTACTAGCGGATTTCTAGCACCTATGTTGGCATTTGCATTTTGATTTGCATTTTCCTGTCGACCCGGCTTCCTCCAGGTATTAGGTTGGACATTTTCATTTATTGTAGTGCTTCCTCTACTGAGATTTCCTCTTTTGTTTCCTGCCTTCATATCTTCCTTTCTCGTAAATGTGCATACGAGCCTTAGTAAGATATTCCAATTCATTGGATTATGTTTCGAAAATTCTTTTAGATTTAATTTTTCGTAAGTTATCATAAACCTATGCTTTGATACCAACTTGAAATAACCCACATTTGAAGGCCTAAAACTAATGGCTACGGATGCTACAATCATCCATAGTTATTAATTCTCGATGACTAAATGCGGTAATGTTAGATGCATTGATACAACAAAAACACTGGATATGAAAAACTCTAAAACCATTAAACAAATTTCTTATTCCATTTCATATCATTTTAGATTCATACATAGTCCCATATCCAAGAACCACGTTCAGAGGAAATATCATTATTACAACATAAGCCAAGAGCAACATATGAAGATGCCCCGTTGGATGATCAAAGTCTAAACATAGGCAAGTAATCAACTTTTCCTTTACATCAAAACACGGTGGAATAAAGGAAAAGAACTCCTAAGAGCTAGCCTGCCTCCTACATGTCACTGGAAGCTTATTCGTCAAAGAAGTACCCAAAATACCTTAACTCTCAAACTACTCAAAATTAATTGAGCACCCGAGAGTTTAAGAGGAATACATAAACTTCAAGTCAGACCAAAAGCCAGGTATGAATAATAACCTACAATCTTGAACCATTTAGATACCTAGTAAGATCATGACACTTAGCGGAATGAGTTTTCCATCACTAGTACCTTACTCAAAAATTTACTATAACCATATACCATGCTCGACATCCACACTGGTTAAAAACATAGAAACCCTAATATCACGATGACACACAAACCAGCAAAATATCCTGGATTTCCCATCCCCATTCATTGGACTACCTATCTCGATTATAGTTTCTAGGGTCATTATCAATCTATTAGTTTTCAGGGGTTGACTAATAACCTATTAAAGCATTTGGACTATCCTCTAGGCTCATAGTTTTCATAGGATCACTAAGAACCTATTGGTTCCTACCAATAACTTCATTTAATTATTTCATGGGTTCTCCTTGAAACTATTGGTATCTCCAATAACTCCCCTTATATCATAGTTTTCATGGGTTGACTATGAATCTATTGAGTACTGTTAATAACTTTATCTGAATATAGTTTTCATGGATTCAACGAAATCTGTTAGCCTCTGCCAATACCTCGTACTAAACATAGTTTTCATGGGTTTACTCTAAACCTGTCTAGACTAAAAACTTCTTAATTAGTCTTTAGGCATCCTATATTCTGGTCTACCTAACCCCCTAGATGCAATCCTATTCATTCAGGAGTTAACTTAATTTATATTCACTACTGAGTCAACCTGGCTGGTTATTCTACCCTTACTCCCAAAATACAGCTATGGGTCCACTACATAATGAATATATTTACAAAACAATATATACAAAAATAATACTTACATCTTTAGTTTAATGTCCTTAAAATCATTCCCACCCCCCCCTCCCCGGAATTTAGTTAGTCCTTTTAACCAATTTTTTTTATCAAGGCAAGCTTCTTCAAAAATTCCAAATTTTAAAGCTCTTTTATAGTGCCATGGATTTTCTTTTTAAAAATGAGATTGGGTTCTTTGTTTTGAAAACAAAGGCTTTCGAAACCTTATACCTTTACTTTCTAAACCATTGGAATACCTCTTTAAGAAGCATTCAAATCTCGTTTTCAAAACACTATACATATGCCTTTCGAACCACTTTAAAACATCTCTTTCAAAACCACCAAAACTTACCTTTCGAAATTATTAAAGCATCACTTGCCGATTTATATAAGCATGGCTCCGAAACTATTTGAAAGCACCCCTTTCGAAACCATTAGGTTTAATCTTAAACATATCTTTTAGGTCTAAACGAATACAAGCGATAGTACCCCTTTTGAAACCAATAATCTTCGAATAAAAGAGTTTGGGGCAAGCAGACGACTTTGGTACCATCCTTTTGAAAGCTTTTATCCTTTGAGTAAAATAATTTGAAGCTTATCTTTGAGGCCATAGCCTTCAAAACCTTTAGTATAAGTGGCTATAGGAGCCCTTACGAAAGCATTGATTTAAAAACAAGGCAACTCATCCGAAAGCTATCCTTCAAGCAAAAAGGAGGCAACCTCTTCGAAAGTTATGTTAAACCCTTTCGAAAGCATTATTTAAAAAAAAGGCAAGAGACATTTCTTTGGAAAGCAAATAAAGGTTCGACCTCTTCGAAAGCTTGGTTTCGACTCCATACCTGCTGCTTCTCTATAATCCACTACGTACCAAAGCCTACCTTAGGTATTGGTTTCGACTTGGTTGAAGCGGAAGTATAGAGTCAAAATGTAGCTACTGGAAGTGAAAGTTAAACTTATGCAAAACTGTTTTTATTGCCTTTTTAAGTAATTCTTTTCAACTAACTTGCCTATTTTTAAAAATATGATTAGTTGCCATAAACTTTAACAAAATCTTTTCTAAAGGACTGCTGAATTTATTCAGGAATTAATTAAAGATAATTAACAAAATAGCACTTCCCTTTAACAAAACAACTAAGTCATGTAAGTCCTCCATCTTATATAATTTAATTTACATAGTAAATTACTTAGGAAAAATCCACAAAAACCGTAGAAATTTACCTTTAATATGTTAAGTAACATATATAAATTTCAGACCCAAAATCCTGTATATAATTGCCAAAATAAATATTTAAACCCAAATATACAAATCTTTTCTGAAAATTCATAATAAATTATCCATAGCGAAGATAATTACGAAAATTTAAACCCATCTCTAGAATAATGTTGTTCATAACATATTAAATCCTCATGGCATTCGAAACCCATTATATACGATTTTAGCCTTAAAATCGAATAAAACCTTTTTATCAAACAAACTTGTTTATATCATGTAATCTGAGCATATCATCATAAAATCATCATAAAGGATCTAAACTTAAACCCAAAATCAAATGCACTTTAAAACGAAAAGGAGAAGGTTTTGATTGTTATTTGCCTTGATTTGGATAAGGACTTGAGATTTTATCTTGTTTAATTCCCCTTGCTTGATTACTTAACTTTTAATTGAATATTCTTCCTCTTTTCCCCTAGGTAATGGTCAGCCTGCTCCTTAATTTATGTTTTAGGATTTTGAATTTATGAAAAGAAAATAAGAATAAGAGTTTAGGATTATGGGTTATGGTGGATGGCTATTCCCCATAATACCCTTGCCTTATTCTTTTATTAGCTAACTTAGAAAACCAGTTACATAAACTCATTCTTTTAATTTTTGTTTAGTTAAGCATGGCCGCTATTAAATGTTCAAATCTCAATCTCATTATCAATTTAATATTTACATTATTCTATTCAATTTACCTAATTAAATCTCTTGAATAATGTTATTAAAATTAGGGGTGTTGCACTTCTATGGCCTTTGCTTTTCCATCATTCCATCAAGACAAGTCATACTTAAACCCTTGAATCCTAAAGTCAAATAGTTACATTTGAGCCAGTTTTTGGTCAGCTATCTCTGGGATTGAGAATCTTGAATAACCCACTAGAGCAGGTACCTTTACTCCTATCTACAAGGTTGCTCCGAAATATATGTCTTCAATATGGCATCCCTGAGGATGATGTCCATCTAACGATGAGGGATAAATTCGCTTATAATCCCCTGCCTGACTTCACAACATGAAATCGGTATATGTGAACTAGGAAACACCATCCCGCCATTTAATCCTTTTCGGATGATTATGACGCAAGAACTTGGACTAGCTCATTCCAAGTCCACCCAAACGACTATTCTCTTCTAAGTTCATTGTACATCCTCTATATGAATAGATTCAATCGGCCTCGAAGACTTAGCGAGCTGACTTATCTTCTGCAATTCAAAAAAGATGGATTCCCCTTCTTATTTGATTATAAAGGCCTGGAAGGAATATAAAGTGATTGAAAAGCTCCATAACAAGCTTCTGCCTTCAAAAACGAATATTTGTTTGCCTGTTTACCGCATGGTTTCAACCAGTTTTAGCTATCTGGTTGTACTCCTCTTTTCCCTTGCTTATAGAGATAGAGTTGCTAAGTTTCTAACCCAATATGTGTTTCCTCATAGGCATCTCGATTCATGACGATAGAGAGAAGAACGAGATAACTTTTAGTGCTCTCAAGGCAGTTAGGTTCAATCAATGCACCATTGCGTTCCTTCTAACGATTGAAAATCTATGATGGTGTAGTTTGCTTTAGCATTATAGATTTTCCATTGTTGAGTCTCTATTGCAAAGCAGCTCCAGGACTCATAATTGTCCTTCTACCCCCACTTGTAACTTCGACGAGAATGTTCAAAGGGAAGTTGTGGGTCCTTACTATGCAATACGTGCTGAAGAGCCCATGATGAGAGAGATTATAGGGCCTGTCAAAGCTGATATTTCAAGAAACTAAGATGAAGGCATGAAGATGCCTTTGATCCTAGAGGAAGATGAGAGATTCACAAGAGATAAGGCAAAGAAGCGATCGATGAAAAAGAAGATGCAGGTGATGGCAATAGCGATTATCGCACTAACACAGATAGGTGAATCGTTCGACGAGTCACCTGGGATGAGTCCTGATTTCTCTAGGTTGCCTCATCAAGAACAAATTACCATAGAAACTTCGAAAACATCCAGAGATCAATTTGCATTGCCTTCGGTCGAGATTTTTCCATGATCCCTCCTTATTAGTGTCATCTTCGTTAGCTTAAGTGACATGGGCCATGGTTATTATAAGAAGTTCTCCCACCATGCCGAAGCCCATAGATGTTATACTCTCGATGCTCATCTGCCTCATCATTACGAGTTCAAGGAAGAGAGGCAAAGGAGGAAAGATTGCGAGTATGACGAAGCTCGCAAGGCCAATAAGGAAACAGGTAAGGATAGTGAAAAGGAGAGACGGAAGAGAGAAGCTGATATTGAGCTATCTTACGACGCTTTTAAGCGCTTAAGAGGTTTTGTAGAACACCAGGGGCTTATTTTTGTTAATGTTCCACCTCATACTCAGGCCTAGACTTCTCCAGCTCAACAAATTTTGACCTCTCAAGTTATGCTTTCAACGGTCCCACCTACTTGCAAAGGAGTCTCTACTCATTCATTCACTCTTCCGCCTAGTCCTCCATGTTTGCAAGCCGCATTCCAACATCACCTTTTTCACCACTCCAAATTTAACCGAGGCATCTCTAATATGCCAAAAGAGATGCTGATGCAAAATCTAAGGATCGTCGAGTAGGGTGTCGATGAAGGATAAAAGTGGGAGAAAATTTGCACCTCTCTTTCTGTTATAAATAAGATCAACTATAATAATAATCAATCCTTCGAATCTAAAAGAGCTACTTTCGAGCGGATGATGAAAGAGAGGGAGGACGATTTACTTAAGGTTACCAGAGAGAGGGACCTTGCTCTGAAGTGGAAGGAGAGCACAGATAAGCTGTTGGATGACATAGATGTGCCGAAATCGTAATGACAAATGTGCTGAAAGTTGCTCTTACCAAGGGTACGAAGTTCAAGAAATAAGCAGATGAAAGGCGCACACGCTGACTCAAAAAGATGAAATTATCCATGCTCAGAACCAGATTATATCGAAGCAGTCCGTTGAACTTATCAAGCTTTGTAAGGAGGTTCAAAAACTTTTCAATGAAAAGGAGCAGTTGTCCACCGACAAAGATGTCGTCGGGATCGAACGTACAATTTCTGAGCAGGAGCTCAAAGAGCTTCAAGATGAGAAGAAATGGTCTTAATCGAGCTTGGCAACATGCTGTACTTTTATACCAACATGGTCATGTTCAAGAATATAAGATGGTAGGGAAATGATTATCTTGAGGCGCTTGCATGTGCTTGGGAAGAAGTGTTATGTAGAAACGCACAAACTGAAGACAATCACTTCGAAGAAGAACTAATGGCAACTTATCTCAATGCTGAAGATATCAAAGCTCTTTCCATTGGAAAGGCTATCCTAGATATAGATGCTACCGATGCTGCTAAAGCTCTTGCTGGCCTGAGCTCTTCCGGTCATAGTGAAATATCTGCTTCAAAATCTCAAGAGCCAACAACTATCGTTCCTTCTTCTATGGTAGTTAGCTCCATAATTACTCGCGTTCTTTTGGCTTCATTAACGAGTATATCCACAAATAATACACTACTCCCATCGTAGTCTAGCCTGGGGAGCTTAGGACCGAAGAAGGCGAGTTTGCCATATCCCAATGGGTCCTGCTATAGGAATATCTCTTGTTTCTCTAGTCTTTAAAAAGCTTCAGTTCTCACGAGAATTCATCGTTAAACTTTATCGCTATATTTTCCAGCTTGTAGGTCAACCTCGTTTTCGTCCTTCGGTTCTAGCTGCGCATGGTTAAGGGATCAAAGTGATCTTTACTACATCAGTCACCATCTTCGTAGGGCTTTCTGCATCTGTTCCTATTTGAAGTGTCGGTCTGGGTCCTGATTTCGAGAAGATTGCTGCTCAAGAGAGTTTGGAGGACATTTCTATCACTTGAAAAAGGATGTTTTTATTACAGGTGCTTCCAACCCGATAGAGCATGAAACAATGGCCGAGAGGTTAATGAAGGTCATGGAGAAGATTTAGGTGAAGAAAGAGCCAAGGACCACCAAGCCTGTAGCTTCAAAACTTACAAGCTCCCATCAAAAGTTCCCACTTTCAAGATCAGGCCGCCAAAGCACACTGATGACCTTACCATCAAGTCCGAGGAGCCCGGTTCTACTATCGATGAAGAGTCAACTCATTCAAAAGGTAGCACTCCACTTGGTGGGGAACCAAAAGGGAGTAAAAAGCTCAAGGTCCATTTGGGTAAGCTGATAAAAGAAACCAAGGCAAGAAGAAGTGAAAGGCCTAGTAGGATAGGATATCCAATTCATTTTGTTTTTTGTGTTGTAGTTATTATTGAGTATGTATTTTTGTCCTTTTGTTTTAAACAGGCCAAGATTATGCGGGTATAGTCCTCGCTGTTTGTCTGTACAAAAAAAGATTATAAGTAATTAAAGATTAGCTTCCCTTTGTAATCTCTCTTTTCTATATTTTTCTGCATTTTATGTGCCGCGCCTGTTTATGTTTGACTGCTTGTGTATATAAAATGATTGCTTGTACCATAATTTCATGTGCTATAGACTCCTATTTCTATGAAATATGGTTATTTACCACAACTCTATGCATGTAAACAATATTCCTACTATTGATTTAGTATATTCACTACTTAGCTCTATTTTCATCTACTAAAGTACTCTATTCGGCATAACAGGTCTTGCAATTTTAGCTAACACTACGACTATTCTATTTAGGGTCAACTGATTTCTTTTCGACAAAGTGTAGGAGAATGTGCCCTATCCATAGGGCTATGTGTTAGATTTCAGACATCAATGAGAGACTAGATGTCCGGGGAACTCGTTAGAATGCTCTCGGTCTAGTTTGCATGGAAGTTCCTATCTCTGGGACATGATGAATTTTGCTCCTTGATCCCAAGCATTATATTTTTTATGCCACCAATTACTTAGTTGCATTATGAATTCTTGCAAGTTGACATCATTATCTAATGCAATTCTAGATGTATGTATCGTAAGGATGCGTGATCGTCATCTTTCTTCAAAAAGAATTCTTCAAAATTCAGTGTTGAGATCCCAACCGCGCAACCAGTTTCTATCTTCGAAAACTTGTATACTCAACTTCATGGATTTCTTCATGACGTTGCCAATCTCCGGGTTCTGGGAAATTCCTTTTGTTATTGCCTATCTCCGGGAAATTTCAATTTCCAAAAGGTAGGAGTCTACTTTTCGGTTGACCCGACAGTTTAGAATTTGCTAATGTTTCCAGGGCAATGCCTATTCTTAGGATGTTGTAGTTGATTCGTTCGATCGAGCGGCTTTGGAACTTACCGATGTTGCCGAAGCAATGCCAGTTCTTAGAAGGTTGGGATCAATTATACCCCTCGATCAGGCGGTTTCAAACGATTTTTGCTGTCAACTCGGAAGTTTGGACCTTCCTCACAATGCTAGAGCAACAATGGTTCTCAGAAGGTTGGGACTGATTTTCTTCATCGATTCGGTGGTTTGGGTCGATTTTCCACATCGAGTCGGTTGTTTTGGACCTCCCTGACGTTACCAGAGCAACACCAGTTCACAGAAGGTTGGGATTGATTTTTCTTATTGATATGATGATTTGGTTTAATTTTCCCGTTAACTCGACGATTTAGACCTTTCAACATTTTCGGAGCAAATCCGGTTCTCAAAAGGTTGGAATCGATTTTTCTCTTCGACCTGGAGGTTTGAGTCGATTTTCCTTGTTGACTCGACGGGTTTGCTTAAGAGAACATGTTCCATTGAATCAAGAAGCCATCTTTATTAATAAATATAAGAGATAACAAGTGCTTCCTATTTAGGGTGCTCCCGGTATTCCTAGATGGCTTATTTGTGAAATTAAGAAAAAATAGATATAGTAGTACCGTAGCGAGTCGTTGTTCCAAGCGTGTGGGATGGGAACTCCATCTACTACAGCTAGCTTGAATGTTTCATCTCCAAGATTCTAATCAATCACATAAGGTTCTTATCAGTTTGGGCCAAACATTCTTATATCTAGGAAGATTCATTACAGGACGAGGTTTCCCACTTCAAAAGTGTGGTAGTGAACTATGGTGTTGAAGTGGCATGCCACTCATTTTTTATTAGGAGTCGACCCTTGGTTTAGCTTTGTCCCGCTTCTCATCGATTTGGTCGAGGGTCTCAAGCAGTTGTTGTTCATTCTCTCTCTGATTGAGGTGTCTTCTACGATAAGAAGAGACCTTCAGTTCCACTAGGATCACAACTTCTGAACCATACGCCAAGGTGCATTATGAGTGCTCAGTCGTTGATTTGTGTATTGTCTTATAATTCATAGTGCGAGTGGAAGCTCATCAACCCAATTCCCTTTAGCTTTAGTCAGCCGTTTCTTTATAGTAGATTTGATGATTTTGTCTACTATTTCACCTTGCCCATTTGCTTATGGGTGCGCTATTACAAAAAAGCTTTTCTCGATCTGGCAACACTTGCAAAAGTGATTGAACTCAACACTCTCAAACTGAATCCCATTGTCAATGATAATTTTCTACGGTAGTCCGAACCTGCAAATAATATTTTTCGTTAAAAAATTAATTGTTTTCTTGGTAGTGACCATCGCAAGCGGTACTGCTTCAGCCCATTTTGCAAAGTAATCAACTGCAATGATAGTATTTATTTGGCTCCTCTTTTTACAATTATTAGTACACCAGTTATATCAACACCCAGATCGCAAATGGCCAGGAATTGACCATTTGCGTAGGTTCTAAAGATGAGGCTCTCAGAATCTTGGAAAATATTTATCACCGATCTCACCATCTAGTGTAGTCTGATGCATTTCAGTTTACTGTTGGCCATAAATATATGTAGCAGAGTATCTTCATCGTTGGTGTTTGCCTCCCAATATGATCATCGCAGCTATCTTCATGAATTTCAATGAGGATCTTCAAATACATCTCTGGTAATGCACCAAAGAAAAGGGGAGGAGAATCCTTTCTTGTATAGCACTCATCTTGTATTCTGGGTCATGGTACTTTTCGAAGGAGCTTCTTTCATTTGTTCCTGTCTTTAGGGAGTACTCCCTTGGGCAATTAGTCCTTTATTGGCGTATTCCATGATTCTACCTCTTCCGTAGCCTCCAAAATCCAATCAACATCCAGTTGATCTATGCAATGAGCAGTCATTACTTCTACAAGATCCAACCCCATCAGTTGTGCTTCTCCGGAGCTGGTTAGCTTAGCTAAGGAATCGATCTTCATATTCTCCTTTCTGGGAATGTGAGATGTCATGTGATATTCAATTATGTTGGGTAAATCCTAAGCTTTCGACAAGTAAGGGGCAAGTTTCAAGTCCTTAGCTTGATATTACTTTCTATCCTGGCATACAATTAGTTGGGAGCCGCTGTAGATAAGCAAAGTTTTTATTCCAAGCTCCTTCACAATCTTTAATCCTACTATTAATTCCTTTCTTTAAGCCTCATTATTGGTGGTTGGAAATTCCAACTTTAATGAGTAGCAAATCATTCGTCCTTTAGGAGTTTCAAGCACAAGTCCCTCTCTTGAGCACAATTCATTTGACGCACCATCAACGAACTATTTCCAATGGATACAGTGACCATAGTGTCCTCCTCCTCACTATCTCGAATAGTCAACTCGATGATGAAGTCAGCTAGTGCCTATCCATTAATCTCACTTTGGGGAAGATATGTCACATTATAGTGGCTCGACTCAATATTCCACTTTAGGAGCTTTCCTAAAGTCTTGTGTCACTTCCTGAATGTAGAGAGTCTTTCCCAAATTCTTTCCCTTTTCACGCGTTTAGCTTCGCGTAATTCAACAACATAGCATTCCCTTACATCACTTTGATCTCCTCTTAATACTCTTATCCTGCTCTCCGTTAGAAATTTCATTGTGAGACACCATGGAACAAAAGCGATTCTAAAGCCGATAAGGGCCGGTCGGCCCAAGAAATCATTTTTAATAGTATACTCCTCAACAATCACAATGGTCAGAATGAGAACCACCCTTCATCTACATCTTCGAGTTATACAAGTTGGTCGATCATCTCAATCGGCTGTTTAGGTTCACTTATAAATCCTTGAATCCTTGTTTTTCAAGCGGTTATATCCTTCATGTTAGTCTTCATTTGGTTGAACGTCTTCAATAATAGTATGTTGACCAAACTTCCATTGTCAACCAATACTCGATGCATGACTGCTAGCCCGATCCGGATCGTTATCATAATTGGGTCATGAGTCGGTGCTTTTACACCTTCAGCATCCCGATTCCTGAACATAATTTCATTTGTAATCATCCTTTGTTTCTTGACTAGAGCTCCATCTTCAACGACATAACATCTCTCTCGTGGTGCACGCTTAAAAGAACTAGCATATCGTTCCATCTCACTCCAACTCTTCTGTGCTAGTTGAGGTCCTCCAGTAATGGTGCCTATGACCAGTCTTCCACCTGTTCATTTGGCCCTTCCTCTTCTAGGTCCAGGAAAATTTCCTTGAGCATACTGCCCTTGGGGTCCAGTAGGTTGTTCGGCTTTTTGCAGTTTATTCATATACTATTGGAGCTTATTGTTTCTTATCAATTTCTTAATCAAGTCCTTCCGATGCCGACATTTATTTGTGTTATTTCCATGAGTTTCATGGAAGCGACAATACTTCCCTGACCTTTGTTGCTGCTTGATCAATTCCCTCTAGGGCAGTTTGTTATACTGCTCAGTTCCTTGGGTGGCAAGACAAATGTTTTCCAAGCTTTCGTTCAACGGCGTATAGTCCTTCAGTCTCAGATTCCTTGGATGCTACTTGTCCGCATCACGTCGACTAACATTCTGATTCCTTCGAATTGCTAACTAGTGTAACAATGTTGTTAAATTGGTTGAAGAAAGCTTTCAGTGACTCCCTGGGCCTTTGTGACAAGCCAGGCAATGACATAATGTCCTTTGGTCACGTCATATGGAGCCTGAACTAATCCAGAAACTTCTTAGCCAACTCATCAAAAGTCGATATGGATTCACGCATGAGCTTGATAAACCACATCGGAGCTACTCCTTCAAAAAAATAGGTAAACGTCTAAAATGAACAACAACTGTAGCTCTAGATCCATCCATATGCCATTTGTATTTGAGTAAGTGTTGTTTGGGATCAGTTGTTCCATTGTAGGATGGCATTATTGGCTTACGGATGGAGCTAGGATCCCAGTCTTCATCTTTCCTACCTCTTCCCTTCTCCACCAATCGTTCGACCAAGTCACCGGTGTACTTGTAATATCCCCTACTTGAAGGCCCAAAACTAATGGCTATGGATGTCGCAGTCATCCATAGATATTAATCCTTTACGACCAAATACGGTAATGTAAGGTTCATTGATATGACAAAAACACAAGGATATGAAAAAGTTTTAAAACATCGAACATGTTGCATATTCCATTCCAAAACATTTCAAATCCATTACATGATCCCAATATGAGAACCACGTTCAGAGAAAATATGTTTACTACAACATACACCAAGAGCGACATATGAAGATGCCCTCTTGGATGATTAGAGTATATATAAGGAATTTAAAAACTTTGCCTCTATGAAAACAACACAAAGGAACCAAAATAAAAAAGAACTCTAGATAGCTATCATGCCTCATCCACATCTCCGAAAGCTTATACATCTAAAGAAGTACCTGAAAACCTAAACTTTCAAACTACTCAAAATCAATTGATTGCTCGAGAGTTTAAGGGGAAACATAGACTTTGTGTTGGACATAAAGCTTGGTATGAATAATAACCTACCATCGTAAACAATTTAGATATCTAGTGAGACCACGCCGCTTAGCGGAACGAGTTCTCCCGCACTAGTATCCTAAAACCTTTATGAAACAACATACCGTGCTCCTGCATCCGTAATGGTTAGAAAATCTCAAATTAATATGATGATATGCAAACAAGTAAATCAATTCTGGATTTCCCATCCCCATTCATTCTGATTAACTATCTCATTTATAGTTTCTAGGGTCACTATTAACCTATTAGTTTTCATGGGCTTACTAATAACCTGTTCAATGTTTATGGTCCCACTATCCAGTTTTATAGGTTTCATGGGCTTACCATTAACCTTTTTAAATTTATGGACTCCCTGTCCTATTTCATAGTCTTCATGGGATCACTAAGAACCTATTGGCCCTTGCCAATAACATCATTGTTTCATGGGTTCTCCCTGAACCTATTGGTAAACCAATAACTTACCTCTTATCCTAGTTTTCATGGGTTGACTATGAACCTATTGATATCTGTCAATAATTTAATCCGTATATAGTTTTCATGGTTTCACCACAAAACTATTTGCCCTTACCAATAACTCATTCTAATCATAGTTTTCATGGGTTTACTATGAACCCGTCTCCCTGACAGCTTCTTTTATACATAGTTTTCATGGGTTTACTATGAACCAGTCTCCCTGACAACTTCTTTATTCAATGTTTTAGGGTCCTATATTCTAGTCTTCCTGGCCTTCTGGATGCAATTCTACTTATTCAGGAGTTTACTTAATTTATATTCACTATTGGGTCAACCTAGCTGGTTATTCTGCCCTTTCCCAAAATATAGTTATAGGTTCATTACAGTGTGAATATATACATATATCAAGAAGCAAACATAATAACTTGGTTAATCCCGTTAACCTATTACTCAAGGAAAACTTCCTCAAAAACTCCATACTTAAAATCATTTCACAACTCTTTATTTATGCCATGGTTTAAATTTAGAATGAGAATGGGTTATTTATTTTGAAAACTAAGGCTTTCGAAACCATAAAACATTACTTTCGAAACCCCTGGATAACCTCCTTTAAAAGCATAGAAAAATCCTTTTCAAAACATTACTTATGCTTACACTTTGCATCACAAAATAAAAGCTGATTCTTCTTGTCAATTTAGTCAACAGTGCTGCTATCTTCGAGAAGTTCCTGATAAAGAGTGTATATTATCCCGCTAATCCTAGAAAACTCTTTACATCTGTAGTATTCTTGGGTTGGATCCAATCCCGAACCACTGCCACCATGGTAGGATCTATTATGATGCCTTGCTCAGAGATGACATGACCTAAGAACTTCACTTCCCTTCTCTAGAAGCGACTTTAAAATTTTTGCTTATAACTTATGCTTTCTCAACTCCTCAAGCACACTCCTCAAGTGTGTCTCCTGTTTATTTCTCTATTCTAGAATAGATCAGAATAATATCCATGAACAAAAAAACAAACTTGTTTAGCCAGTCTGAAGACACGGTTCATGAGATCAACAAAATATGTCAGAGCATTGGTTAGCATAAACTGCATAACCAGCCACACAATGAAACCAGATAACGTACGAAATGCAGTGTAAGGCACATTCTCCTTCGCTACTCTCAACTGGTGAGATCCCGTCGCTAAACCCAATTAGGAGAACACCATTCAACAGAAAAATGATCGAAAAAGTCATCGATACATGGGAGTGGATTCTTCTTCTTCTTTGTCACCTTTTTCAGCTCAGGGTAATCTACACACAACCTCAAAGAGCCATCCACCTTTGTGGAAAATACTATAAGTGTGCCCCACTCAAATGTGCTCATACGATTGAACCCTCTCTTCAAGATGTCATTTATTTTCACCTCCAACTCCTTTTTCTCTCTGGATGCCATATGACTCAACGGCATAGCTATCTGTCTGGCATCCTTCGCTAAGTCTATACAAAACCCAATCTCTAAATGCGACAGTAATCCAATCACCTCCTCAAACACATCTGGATACTCTCTAATGATAGTGACAAATGACTTCCCATCCTATGAAACTTCAAGCGAATATAGAAAGCTAACCATAACCCCATCCTCTGGCAGGCAACTAATCGCTACCATCCGCCCTCTACAGTCACGATCGTCACCAATAGCTTCTCACAGTCCACTACCACTACATACTTCCTTAGCTAGTTTATCCCCAAGTTAATCCCAAACCTGATGAAATTCGAAAAAAAGAAATCACACATAAAAGAGCATCCATGACTCGATATGACCAAACCACAACAAAACATACGTAGGCTGGTGGGCCTCCATTTGGGTTCGTCACAATTAAAGGTCAGTGAACTATTTTAGGTTTTAATCCCAATCTATATACTTGGTCACTAGATATGAAGGAATGTGAAGCCTTGATATCGAATAGAACATGTATGGGAACATTATACTTTGAAAGCATACCATGAATAACAATGCTCTTCCTCTTCTCCTTTACCGAGGGAGCACTTGTAACATCCCGTATCTGGAGGCCAAAAGTTAAGTGCTATGGATGCTGCAGTCACCCATAGTATTAACTTCTAGTAACGGAATACGGCAGTGTTAATGATATCCATAATATCAGAAGCACTTGAATATGGAAAAAGTTGTAGATATCCAAAAACAATAATTTAGTGGTTATATTTCAAATAAATCATATCCAAGTTACAAAAATCCTAAACGTAATCTCAAGCATTGATCAAATAAAATTTACAGTAATACACCAAGAGCGACATATGAAGATGCAACCTTAGATGATCAAAGAAATATAGACATAATTGTCTTAATATATAATAGAATCAGTTTTAAAACAGAATTCGTAAATTAGCTATCCATCGTCCACTTTCTCGTCTCCGGATGCTTTTTTTGCCAAAATCTGCTAAAGCCTGAAAACCTAAACCCTCAGCCTACTCAAATCAAATTTTGAGCACCTGAGAGTTTAAGGGAAAACAAAAACTTTGAGTGATACTTAAAGCCTAGTAAGAATAATTTATAATACATCTCTGTTTACTGATAAACAGTGAGACTACGCCGCTTAGCGGAACGGATTTCTCCTCACTAATGTCTCTTTTTAAAACATATATTTTGCAAATCATTTCCTACAAATAAACTGGTTAATCAACTGATTATAATAATAATATAGCAATATCCATTATGCTAAAACAGGAAATGAAAGAGACTATCTGTCTAAAATCTAAACTATCTGTTCAAAATTCTGAGCCATCTGCTATTTTCTGGACTATCCGTCCTAAATTCTAAGCTATCTGCTCTTTTTTGGGCCATCTGTCCTAAAATTGGTTGTATTAGTATCGCCCATGCTAGATAATGGGCTATTTGCCCAAAATAGGTAAAGAGGGTGGACTAACTGTCCTTAAAAATTTAGCAAGGTACGTTAAGTTAATAGATGAACTATCTGTTCATATCAGAGCCGACTGCTCTTTCTGAACTAACTGCCCTGGACTAACTGTCCTCTGGGCTGACTACCCTCAAAGTGGACTGATTGTCCAAATTTGAAATGAGCTGACTGCTCGAATTTTCATTTGGGTTAACTACCCTTCAAAATATCTAAGCTAACTGCTCTATAATATCAGAGCTTACTGCTCTTTAAATTTTCCTTGAAACCTTTTCAAAATGATTTAATCCATCAAATTATATACATACAAGGAAAATATATAATTAGCTTTACTCTAAGCTATTTTTACTATGTTATATATACTTTACTTAAAATAATGTTGATGATGTTCAATAAGGATTGTCTATCCTTTATAATAGTTTAATATCCTTTATAACTTTGAACACTTAGGCTATCTGCCTAGTTCTTACATTCGAAACCTTTGTTTAAAACCTTTAAACAACCTTTCAAAAACATAGAAGGTAACTCCTTCAAAACCATCTACGAAACCCTTCAAAAGCATTGAAGTTAACACCTTCATATCCTTTAATAAACCTTTCGAAATCATTGAAAGTAATTCCTTCTATACCTTTTAAAAGCTTTCGTTTTACAAGCTTTAAAACATATGAAATCCGCCTTTTAAATCTTTTAAAACTTAGCCTTTCAAAAATGTTACAAAACCATACCTTTCGACCTTGTTGAAAGGTCTTACCTATCGACCATATCCAAAGGCTTGTTTTCGACCTAATCGAAAGGTTTCATCTTTTGACTTTGTCGAAAGCCTGGAGTACCACCCCTATATAATAAACCTTTTCGAAATCAATGTAACTTAAAGCCTTTTGAAGGCATTGGGTTCAATCTAAAACAGGTGGAAAACCTTTCGAAACCAATCAAAGTTAACTACTTCAAAACCTTTAAGACGTTTCTACATAAAACATTTGGATTATGCAAAAGGATCAGAAAACATTAGAGTCGAAAGCAACTGCTTTGAAACCTTTATAAAACATTTTGAAACCATTCAAAAACAATGAATTATTGGTGTTGGAACCAACCCTTTGCAATAAATGGAGAGAGGCGATAAGTTTTCGAAAACAAAAGATAATCTTTGACTCCATTTGTGTCGAAAGGTTTGGAAGCAACAATAACACTTTCGGCCTTGTCGAAAGCTATACCTTTCAACCTTGTTGGAAAGTTTCATTTAAAACAATAAAGCAAACCAATTGAAACCTTTTCTTTTAAACCTTTTTGACAATTTCGAAAGTTCTTTGTTGAAAGTTAGCATGCATATTCTCTTTAAACCAAAACAAAAGTTCATCTCTTTCGAAAGCTATAACCTTTTGTCCCTAAACCTTTCGACTCCATCCAATCCACTACGTACCAATTGTCTGATACTTTATGCATTGGTATTTGACCTAGCTGAAAGGTTTGATACCTTTCGACTTTGTCGGAAGGTCTGGAATAAAGGCAGAAGCTCTACTGAAAGGGTTGAAATAGAAGAAATACCATTTATTTGTTCTTTAAAATAGTTCTTTTGTACCCCACCTGCCCTGTTTGTTTAAATTTGATTGGTCACATAATTTTATATTCAAAAATTCTGCCGACTTTCCGTATTTGGAACTTTAAATAATTTTGAAAAACCCCTTTCTCCTTTATAATTATATAAAAATTTAAGTCCCACACCTTAAATAATTTTATAAAACTATTGAAACACCTTAAAAAATCCTGGAAAAATTAAAGAAAATCAAATAATATGTTCTCTTCAACATATAATTTTTTTAAATCCTAACCATAACTATTTTTCCCGTAAATAATTTTATAATCCAAATTAAATTTTTCTTCCTTAGAAAATTCATAACAATTCCACAAAAATTCTGAAAATCAAAACCCCTCTAAAACAACATTTTGGATCATCATAAAAATTTGCAAGACTAAGTAATGTCATTTAATAGGGTTTTATCTCAAAATATGCCATAGAATCTATATGAACATATATAAATCATCAACATGTATATATAATCTTTTATCATTCAAGAACATAGCAAATATTGGCAAAATCATTCGGAATTAACCTTAAAACTGAAACCAAAATTATTTAGAGATGTAAACGTTACTCACCTTTTGCTTTAATGATTAAGGAGCTTGAGATTTGAATGATTTTGATTTGAATTTGCTTGACTTAAGCTTTTCTTTTGTTTCCTCTTCTTCTTCCTTCGTTAATAGTGGCCGGCTACGCTTTTAAAATTTTTGAAAGTGGTAATGAACGTGTGTTTTGAAATACACGGCTTAAGGAATAATATAGGAATGGCCTCTTTCCCATAATACCCCTCCTCTAATTCATTTTAAACCTTTCTTTTAATTTATAAGTAAAAAGGCACGGCTACCTTAATTAAATCAAATTTCAATCCCCTTATCAACACATTATTTTATTTAGTTTATCTAATTAAATCTCCTAAACAATGTTATAAAAAAATTGGGGTGTTACAGACTTCCTTCCTTAAAGAATTTCGTCCTCGAAATTACAATAAGGCTAAAAACAAGAAGGTAAAACATACCATCAAAACAAGTCAGGATAAGTATCTCTAATCCTGCTATCAACCTCCCAAGTATAGTCTCTATCATTATCACTCCACTGGACTTTGACTAATCTGACCATTTTGGTTCTAAGCCTTTTCTCATCTCTCACAACAATGCAAACTGGCTTCCTCACTATGGTCAAGTTCGGTTCCATCACTAAATCATCTAGCACTGTCGGTGTAATAGCAGTCTCCGGGTCTCTGACGCACTTTCTAAGATGAGAAATATGATAAACATCGTGGACACCTACCAAACTGCTCGGTAACTCAAGTCTATATGCGAGCTTTCCGATCCTCTCAGGAATAGGAAAAGGTCCTATGAACCTAGGAGATAACTTCCCCGACGTCCCAAATCAAAGCACACACTTCATGGGCGATACTTCGATGAAAACTTGGTCCCCAACCAAGAACTCCAAATATTTCCGTCTCTTATCTACATAACTTTTCTTCCTAGGCTAAGCCTCCTTCATCCTATCTCGAATGACCTTAATCTTTTCTACAGCTTCTTTGATCAAATCTGGACCAAAAATCAACCTATTCCCCGTCTCCAACCAACAAACAAGAGATTTGCATAGTCTTACATACAAAGCTTCAAATGGTGCCATCTCAATACTAGTCTGATAACTGCTGTTATATGAAAACTCGACTAGATGCAGATGGTCCTCCCATGATCCCTCAAAGTCCAGAACACAAGCTCTTAACACGTCTTCTAAGATCTTGTTAACACTTTCCATTTTTCCATCTGTCTGCGGATGGTAAGCGGTACTCATCATAAGCTTGGTTCCCAAAACTTCCTGTAGACTTTTTCAAAACTCGCTAGGGAACAAGGAATCTCTATCAATAACTATGCTGCTAGGTACCCCATGATGTCTAACCACATTCTTCATAAATAACCTTGCTAAAACAGGTGCTGTCCTGGTTGACTTAATAGGAATGAAATAGGCACTCTTGGTCATTCTATCCACTACAACCTATATACTTTCATTTCCCATATTCTTCCTTGGCAACCCATCTACAAAGTCCATATAAATAGAATCCCACTTCCACGCTGGAATATCTAACGACTGAAGCAATCCACTTAGTTTCTGATGTTTGGCCTTTGCCTGTTAGCAATTCAAGCACTGCCTTACACATAAACCAATATCACGCTTCATTCTTTCCCAGAAGAAATTCCTCTTATCCTAATACATCTTGGCACCTCCGGGATGAATAGTGAACTTTGAACAATGACATTCATATAAGATTTCCTTTCTTATGTTTCCTACACTTGGAACACATAATTTTCTTTTCTTTCTCAACCATCCATTTTGCTCAAGACTGAAATCTTTCAAGTCATTGCTCTTGGTTCCTTCCTTTAGCTTACTGATCCATTCAGCTAACACTGGATCTTCTATCTACTTAAAAGCAATATGTTCGATCAAAACTGGACGAACTTGTAAACAAGACAATACAACTTTATCACCACGAGACCCTGCCATGGATCTCCATGGAAATCTGCAATTTGCTAATGCTTTTAAATCTTTCCACTCGGCCATCATTACCAACACTGCATTTTGATGTTTCCTGGTAAGTGCATCTGCAACCCAGTTGCCTTTCTCTGATGTGTACTCAATCCCAAAGTCATAAGTGGCTGTGAATTCTAACCATCTCCGGTGTCTCATGTTCAGCTCCGTTTAAGAGAACAAATACTTCGGCGACTTATGATCTGTAAACAGCTCAAACTTTTTTCTGAAAAGGTAGTGTCTCCACACCTTCAAAGCAAAAAACACAGTAGCTAATTCTAAATCATGCGTTGGATATCTGATCTCATGCAGTCTAAGCTGACTAGAAACATAGTCAATCACTTTACCTCTCAGCATCAGCACAACTCCTAATCCTGTTCCTTATGCAATGGTATAAACTACCAAGTCTTGATTCCCCTCGGAAACTACCAACATAGGTGCATGGGTCAATAAGTGTTTCAAACTCGGGAATGCTACCTCACACTTACCGATCCACACAAATTTCACATCCTTCCTCGTCGGCCCGGTCATCGGTGCTGCTATCCACGAGAAATCCTTAATGAATCTCCTATAATAACTAGCCAACCGAAGGAAACTCTTAATCTCGGTTACTGTCTCGGGTCTCTTCCAACTATTCACTTCCTCGATCTTGGTTGGATTTACTGATAAACCTTCTTCTGAGATGACATGACCAAGAAACTTTACCTCCTTCTTCTAGAAGTGACACTTCAAAAACTTCGCTTTCACTTGATGCTGCCTCAGCATCTCAAGCATACTCTAAGATGAATGTCATGCTCTCTTTCATCCTTAGAGTAAATTAAGATATCATTTATAAAAACCAGCACGAACCTATTCTCTCGAAAAATTTGGTTCATCAATCTACAAAGACAGCTGAAGCATTCGTCAGTCCGAACAGCATAATTAACCATTCGTACATCCATATCTGCTCCCGAATGTTGTCAAAGGTATACTATCCTCTGCTACTCTGAGCTGATGGAAACCAATTGCCAAATCCAACTGAGAAAATACCTTTGCTCCACTTAGCTGGTCGAACAAATCGTCAATCCTAGACAATGAATATCGATTCTCTATCATCCTCTCATTCAACTTACGATAATCGATATATAGTCTCAACGATCCATCCTGCTTCTAAGCAAAAACTGTTGCTGCACCCGAGGGAAAATTGCTAGGCCTGATGAAACTCTTGCCCTCTAGGTCCACCAACTGCACCTTCAACTCCCTCATCTCTGAAGGGGTCATCCAGCTTTGCGGTCTACTCACCGGTTCTTCTCTCGGAGTCAAATCTTTTCGGAACTCAATAGCTCGTTTCGGCGGTAATCCAACTACAAGCTCAAACACATCTGCGAATTCTCACCCAACAAAGCAAACATTACACCACTAGAACCTCCTACGGTGAAAACAATCTGATCGCTACAATGCGGGTGACAAAGAGATATCTTCCTACCGAAGCAAAATATCATAGAATTGTACTTACTTGACCAATCCATACATAGAATGATCCCATACCCCACAAAATCGAACATATGCAAACTACATTCAAAAGTATGACCTAATAGGTCAAACTCAAACTGGTCAAACCTCAACCCTGACGTTGCATACCCTCCTTTTGGATTCGCAACACTTAAAGAAGTAACCAAATATATGGGTTCAAGGTTAAGCTTATCTATCAAACATCTAGATATAAAAGAATGTGATGCACCAGTATCCAATAAAACGCTAACAGACATACCATGAATCTGAAGCATTCCTCCAAGAATAGTCTTCCCTTCTCCTGGGTTGTTGGCTTGGAAGCGGCAGGCTCCAATGCATACACCTTACCCTTACCATCTCTAATAGGATATTTGCATTAGTTCTTATAATAGCCTATCTGGTCATAATTAAAACACTTGATATTCTTCCCCTTAGCCACATCCTTCGCTTTCCTTGAGTGACACTCATTAGAAAAGTGCCCTTTCTTATCGCGTTTATAGCAGACGACTTCAGACTTCGCTTTCTTGGCTGCTCCGCCCTTCTAAGAACCTTTCTTGGGAAAGAACTTCCTCTTCTAGCTCTGCCCAACCTCCACCACTTTTGCCTTGCTCTTCTCTAGAGACTCAAGGAATTATACTTACCTTAAAGCCATCTCTATAACAATATGTGACGACCCGGAAATTTTACCGATTTAAATGGAAAATTTAATTGTTTTTAAATATTTAAAAGTTAATTTTAACTTGAATTCAAGATATCAATATATACTTGATAATTAAATTATTGAATTATATAGTTTAAATATTGAATTTAATAATTGAAAATTGGGTAAATTGTTGAATCTGAAATTTCTAAGCCTGTTTAAATAATTTGAAGGCATATAAAATCTATAAGGATGATACTGAGGATAATAGAATAGTTGAAATTTAAATTTAAAGGTAATTTGTTCAATTTTAATAATATATCGTTTAAATTGGAATTTAAAAATAGCCTTTCGAGGCACAATCTCGGAATTTGACGAAACTAGTTCCATTGGATCCGTAATAGTTAGTTATTATCGGATTTCAATTTTTGTAGCAATCGAAGTTGTCGTTTGACCCTGGCAGCTCGAAACGCGTAGAACTATTTTAATCGATTTAATTTTAAATTGATCGTTTAATTCCGTAACTCGCACGTACGTTCAAATTAGCCTTCGAAACACGTTCCATTATGATTGGAACGTGGGTAAAACCTTATGAACGTCCGTCGGCATGTGTGATTCGGGGTTCGGGATTTCGTGTTTTGGGACACGAGATATTTTCTTATTTAATTATTTAGTATTCAAGCGTGCTGAAGAAGCTAATCCCCCCAATTCAATATTTTTATTACCGTCCTCTCTTCTTTCAACAGTTCAAACGGAGCCTCCCTCTTTCCATTTATTTCCACATTCGATTCGATATTAAAAAAATACAACGAAATAATCGCCGCTTCCTTCAGATTGAAACCCTCGAATCCATAATTATCCAACCTTCATCGATCGTGATGAATGCGAACTCGAACGGACATGTCAACGAAGTCGCGATTGAATCGAGTTTCGTGTGGATGGGGTTTCGGCGTGGTCGCGTGAGGAGGAGTGTGGCTCGATGGGAGGCGCAATGCTCGGTGAAGCTAGCCGAAGTCGCGAGCTGGTCAATCGCGCTTGGAAGTGGCGACGAGGGGTGCTGTGAGCGACGCTCGTGGCCTTGGGCACGGCAGTGGAGGTTGTCATGGTCGAGCGTAGGCTAGGCAAGACACAACAGCGAGGTATATTTGACCTATATGTTTTTAAATCAATTTAGGATTAGTTAATTACAGAAAAAAAATTATATAGGTAATCTGGGATTAGATTCTAAGTGTTATTAGTTTGCTTAATTTTAGATCGAAGAAAAAAAAAATTACATTGAAATAAGTGTATTTTAGCCAATATATATATTCCAGTACAGAAAGATTTTATATAGAAAGGATTTGAAAGCAATATATAGGAATTATAAATAATTTAAAGTTTATTATAAAATTAGACATTAAATCGATATAATTTAAGTTTTAAAATATATGTAGTTTTAAAGGAAGTAAAATAAAATAAAAATACATTTACACGTTTTTATTTACTAGTTTATTTTAAACAATATTTGGGAGATTAACTTATTAAATTTATTTTTGGAACTTAAAATTTATTTATTAAAAGAAAAGGAAATTTGTTTAAATAAAATTTTGGGTTAATTAAATTTATTTAAGGGAGATTAATTGTTCGGTTAATTCAAGTATTAATAATCACCTAATGTTTATACAAGGTCCATATATCGTGAAGAAAATAGTCGGGAATGAAGTGGATTAATGTTATTTAAGGAGCAAAGGTGAGTAAATCTCAACCTGATGGATTTTTATTTAGTTTTATATGGTTAAATTTAAATAATTGGATGATTGGTTGAGTTGATTTGATATGCACTGATGATGATGTGACCTTGGTTTTGATTTGGTTCTCGAGTTAGCTGTGTGTTGACTCGAAGTATTCGGGTTTTAAATTGTTTAAACTTAAATTATAATAAGAAGTTTACTGATTTGTGATTCATCGAAAATGTAGGGTAATTGAAAATGAATAATTTATTTATTTAAAGTAATTAATAAATCAAGTTGATTAATTAGTAAGTAAAGGTTTGAATTCATTTTGGTTAAGTTAATTTAGTCGAATTAATATAGAATAATCAATGGATGGTTTGATAGATAATTACTTAATGTAATTAATAAAATAAAATTTCTTTGCGAAATTAATCAAGGAATAAATTAAGATGATTAATTAAGGAATAATTGATTTCTAAATAAAGTAAATAAAAGTATAGTTAATTACCTTTGGAATTAATCGAAAATGATCAATGTTATGGTTTAATTAAGGTAATTAAATTCGATTTGGATAAATTAAAACATAATTGGTAATCCTCAATTTATAAAAAAAAATGATGATACGATTAAAGATTTGATTAATTAAGATTTATTAATTAATAAATAGGTGATGTATGAGAAATTAATTAACGTAAGTAATTAAGGGTTAATGAAATTTAAATAGTTAATTAATTCGAGAAGTAATGAAAGATTACTTATTGATTTTGGTAAGAAGAATTAATACCATAAAATTAATTAAAGTTAATTACTTGAATGGAAAATTGAAAGGATAATTAATCCGGGGTGATTAATTAAGATAAAAAAATGAAGGAATGGTTGATCAATTGATTTGAAATGAAGTAATGTTAAATGAAGAGGTAGAGGTTAGTAATTCAATCAGGATTAATTAAATCAAATTAGTATGTGATTAAGCTTTGCCGATGTATGATTGAATAGTATTGGATGCTTTGAAGGAGTTAATATGAAATGTTGTGTATTTCATTGGATAACTTATGTTAGGATGACATGTGACTCGAAGGGGCTGGAATCGGGTATTGGGAGATACCTGAAACCACTTCGGATTTCGTATAAGTTGATATGAGGAATTGACGAGTTTGAGTGAAAGGATATGAATCGGATTATTTAAATTTAAATTTTGACACTTAGAAAACTTATTTGAAAATAAGTCAGGTCGATATCATGTTGTGACTTTGTAATTTGATTGAGTTACCCGGGTTATATAAGTTGTTCGCTTTGCATTGTATGTTGGTTGAATTTACTCACGCTGGTTTCCAGCCTGACCCGGGTGTTACTTTGATGTAATGCCGAGGTCAGACCGAGTATTACAGATTTTCAGGTTAGGACGTTCTGGAGCTCAGGAGGTGAGCTGGTGGCAATATCGTATAGAGTATATCCACTGTATTTATATTATTGTTAATCTGAGTCATGATAATTGTAAATATTCAGTGACTGTATATTATGTGAAACTCTGATGTATATGAAATGTAACCGACAGTTGTAATATTCTTTTGTAAACTGTTATTATGTATTATATTTTATCCGCTGTGAATGTGAGATGTTTGGTGTTTATGTTCTTCTTCTTCTATCTCTTTCTTCTTTTTCATAACAAATCTGGAATTTCCGGCTTTTGAAATTTCGGGTCGTTACATTTGGTATCAAAGCTGAAAGGTTAAGCGAGAACCTTGGCTCTGATGGGAGTTACTCATTAAATAGAGTCCGTAGTACTCTAAAATGAGTTGTGAATATCTATATATGAGCGCGTACTTGTTATTTTCTTATATAAAGGTTTTAAATGATTTTGTATAAAAGCATATTTTGATATATAAAGAAATATTTCATTGTAATAAATATTAAAGCGATTGGTTGTTAAATTATTGAAATTATAATCTAGAAGTAATATAGTACAACCAAATCAAAATTTAATTAATTGAAATGAAATTCAAAAATTAGAATTCGGAAATTAAATTGTTTAAAAAGCTTTAAATAGAGGTAAGTTGAAACGGGATTCGATTAAAATTCATTGTTGAATTTATGGAAATAAGAATAATATAAAAAAGAAATGGGTTGTTTGAAGTTTGATTTGAATTTAAAACCAAGGGTGGTTTAAAGTTTTAAAACATGGCTGGGAGGGCCAAGATATATATATATATATATATATATATATATATATATATATATATATATATATGAATATACATGATATCAAAGATAATTTGCAATAAACTCTAAGAGGTTGAGTTTTGATTTTTCCCTGAAGTGTGATGTAAAAACCCAAAGTGATATAAGTTTTTTAGAGGGGAGATTATTATTGTGAAGTTTAAGGATTGAATGAGGTTGATTGGATTAAGTAAATTGGAATTTAACTTTGAAAAAGGTAAATAAATGTAGAGCAAGCAACCTGAATTGAAAATTTCAAGATGAAATTGGAATTTAACTTGGAAAGTTAAATGGTTGATTTGAATTGGGAATTTGTGTAATCTCGAAACGGGTTTGAGATTTACAAATTGGAAATGGATGGACATTTTAAATAAATTGGATGATATTAACCTATTGTTAATAAAAATCTTTAAATTGAAATGGTATTGTATAAATAAATAAAATAAATTTGAATAATTGAATTGTAAATTAAAATTGTTCAAGAACTAGCTTCAAACAGGGGGATAAAATTTAATAATAAATTAAAATTTTAAAATAAAATTGTATTGAACTCTTATTTGAACCATGAAATACATAAGTTAAGATAATTTAAAAAGGAATTTTGAGAATTGAACTCAGAAATTAAGTTGATTAAAAACTTTGAATAAAGGTTAATTTGGTTTAAAAAGGTAAACCAACCTTTGAATGATTTGAATTTGAAATGGGTTCAATTGGTAATAATTCACATTGATTGGAATAATTTGAAATTATAATATAAGTTGAACATGATTAAAATCAACTAGAATTTGATTTAAATTGGGAAAGGAATCAAGATTGATTCAAATTGAATTGGGGACTAATCAAGTCCAATGGAATTTGGAGTTTTTTGAATTGGAATTGGGTCAATTTAAAAGAAGATTTAAATTGAATTGTTGGGGAAGTGAACAGTTTTGACTCTAGACTATTTTCAATATAAACTGTCTTAATATAAACTTATTTTTCTAAGCTATTAAATATATACAACTTTTCTTTCTTAAAGCCAAATTATTTTATACTTGTTTTATAATTATTTTGGTGCTATTTAACCATTTTTCAGCTGTTTTCTAAACTCATTACTATATTTAACTATGTTACAAATTAATTACTAATTTACAACTATTTTTCAATTATTTAATTTTTTTTTTGAAACTATTTAACTATTTTACAGTTATTTTGCAAACTAATCATTATTATTCAACTACTTATCTATTTTAAAATTTTCAAGCTATTTTTCTAAAAATAAACTGGTCGGAGTTCAAATTGTTATTGATTTAAATACCCAACTGAGGTAAGAATTGAAGTGATAATCCAAATGGGGATTGATGTAAAAGTGAATAAGTGAACGTGAATAGAAGGCAATTGATTTGGCTAATATCAATGAGGTTAAATACGTAGGATGTACGTATATTATTCTATTTGCATAGTGATTTGATCCAGATTCGAGCACAGAATTACGAGATAGTTATATCGATCCGAGTTGGGATTTTTCACTCGATTTTCGACGGCGAACCTGGATATGGATTGTTGATTGGTTCTGGACATTCTCTATCATAGTTATAGCTATGCAAGAAGGATGACGGTTTCTAATCAAGAAACCAGATCTGTGTCCGCACTAGGAAGTCGGGTGGACGATACTAGTTCGGAGGTGAAATTGTGTGATCGAGTGAACAATCATATTGGTATAGCGTACGGATGTTATGAGTACGTCGTTCGGATTTGAATGGAATTGATATTTGAAAGAGTAATCAAATTTAAATATTTGATTTTGAATAAACAAGTTATATATCTTTGTTATATAAGAAAAATCTTTCCTTGTTAAATCTATTGCCGGAAGAAAAGGATTTATGAAGGTGTTTGAAGTATAAAAGGAGTTTTATACAAGTTTGAAATGATCCAAGTTTTAAATTTTTTATATATATGTATATATATATATATAAAGGATCTTATGAGAATTTTGGAAAAAGGGTTTTGAGAACCTTTGGATTTGGAAAGGCTTTTGATTTTTGGGTAAAATCAATATGAGAATTTGGAAAGCCTAGTTTGGGAATTATCGATTTTGGAATAATCGATTTTGTATAAATGAGCTTTGTATGAGATCATACTAGGTGTAGTATTTGAAGATACTATGTGTATAGTATAAAATGTTTTGATGATGGCTCTAGGGAAAAAGGCGCTCCCTTGAAATGAACTTCTCAGGAGTGCCACTGGGTGGTGCTGCCTTGAGCCCAAGGGGGGGTTCTAAAGTTGATCCTGTGAGGAGTCCGGAGAAAACTAGTTCCTGAGGATTATTGGGTAGCGTAAGTCGATGGCGTTGATGCCTACATGGGTATTTGGGTTATGATGTGACGACAGTGTAACTCGATGTCACTGCGATCTACTGTGGGGACCATAGCGGAAATCGTGTGGAGGATAAGTGTCAACGGTCTACACTTGATTTTGCCGGGAAGGCAACGCAACATCGGTAGACTGCGATCTATGGACAAGTTGAGTGGAGAAGTTTCATTTTTGGCAGCGAAATTCGATGGCGCTGATGCCTACAGCTATATGGGTTTTTGCTGTGATAGCTACGTAACCCTGGTTGTAGCTGCGATCTGTCGTGGGTTCCATGGCGTAATCGAGGGGCGCGGAGGCCTACGGTTATCTGTGGATTTTGTCGGGACGGCAACGTAACCATCGGGTTAACTGCGACCATGGATGGGGGTGATGATATCCAGAGCATCCTCACCAAAGGTATTTCCTCTATTTTCAAAAATTGATTTCTATATTTTCAATAAAATTATTTTTCAAAAGTATTTTCACTGGATGTTGAAAACGAGTTTACCAAGTACTTATAGATTTTCAATCCTACGCCTGATCAACGTATGACTGAATTTCTGTGAGAACGAGGATGGACTAGTTGAGACATCGAGTTATAAAAAGTATTTTTATAAAGGGTTATTTTAATAGTATGATGTGAATTTAAAAGCATTTCTAAAATTTTTAAATAAAGGTGTTGGAATTTTAGGAAAATTAAAAAGAAATTCCAAACTAGAATTATAAAATAAAATTGAACTCAGGAAAATTTAATGAAGTGATTTTTGTAATAAAAACGAATATTGATTTTAAAAGTGAAAGTAAGCTAATCAGCTAAATAAATTATTTAATAGTGTATGTTAATAAAATTGAACTTGGGTAAATAAAATGGATTGTGAATTAATAATGGAGTTTGGAATTGAATTCGAATTTTAAATAGAATTCGACTTAGATTTGATAATGAATTAAAAAGAGGAAACGTTGTAAAATAAAATCGAGTTGGATTGGAAAATGTGATGGCTTGAATTACAAATAAAGTTCAAGGGTGATTTGAATAATATTTGATAAAATTTGCAAGTAAATTGGATATAAGAGAAGTGATTATGATAGAAATGGTTTGAATTGCAACAAAACAAAATCCAAGTGAATAGAAATAGATTGAGAATGGCCTTGTATTAATAAAATAAATTCGATAACGAATTAAGTAAATTAAAAATTCAAAACGGGTTAATTGTATTAAATAATAAATGGATGGGGCCTGATTGAATAAAAACTAAATCAAGTTGTGATTGGAATTGGATTATCAGACTGAACTTAAAATTGGTGGTATATTAATTTGAAGTATAAATAAGTTAAATATGTGCTTGAGTATTATTTTGATAAATTGAAATGGTAAGTTTAAAATTTAAATTTAAATGGATGAGCTTCTGAATTTAATGGAAGTTGATTAAATGAGAATCAAATAAAAGTAAACTTAATTTTGATGTTGGAATAAATTAAAGTAAATTAACTTAAGTTTAATGGAAGCTTGGTTTCGAATAAGGGTGAAAGCCCATTCAATAAACTTGGATTGAATTAATTTGGGAAATGGTTATTAATTTATAAGTATTGAATGTGCCAAGCTTAATAAATTGTTTTGAATGAATCCAATGTGGGGATGAGATAAAATACAATATACGGTTGATAAATAAATTAGAAATGAAATGAAATTAGATTCGAAATGAGTTGGAAATTAATTTGAGTAGTTATAAACTAAAATAGATACTTTATTAACCGAATATCGTCGAGATTACATGACAATAATTGTTGTTTGGCGTAAACCAAAGTAATTAAATTCTATGAGTTAATAGAGATTAAATAAAATTGATTCTGAATCTTTTGAAGTGAATATGAGCTTGTTTGGATTAAAAATCAGTGGAATGTAAGAAATTGAGTTCCAAACCATTGAAATTGAATGAAATGGTGTATAAATTGGTGGAAACAATTGAATTAGTTTTGAAAACATATAAATTGCTCATGAAAGTTATTTTGAATGCATTTCTCTTAAAGTTGAAGTGTTATAGTTATTTGAGTAAGAGAAATGTTATAAACTTCATATATATAGTACTTATATGTTTAAATTGAGTAAGTACAGGTACAGGGAAGCCGTTTGGCTGGATTTGGATCGCACTAATTGCTAAAATAAATAAGCTGCTTGCTTAAATGCTAAATAAGGTACGCCTACGCAATAAAAATAGGAAATATGAACTGTTTTTGCTTTTTCCGACCGTGTGGGTCGATGTATACATATTTATATCTCTTGTCAAATTGCAAAAGCTCCTCCGTACAAGGGAGACTCTGCCAAAAAATTTCGAAATTTTTTGGAGTTAGAAAATTTTTGAAAAAAAATTCTGGTTAACGACAAGACGATTTCAAATTGGGAATTAAAGTAAACTAGTAAATGAAACTAATATGAATCAGATATACATAAAAGATTAAATTCAACATTCAAAATTTAAAGTAAATTGAATTCGTGTAGAAGTGGGGAAAACTAGTTTGAATAGAAATGGAATATGAAAACCTATATAAGAGAATGTATAAAACGATTTGTAAGTTACAATTGAATATGGTTGCTAATCAAGATATGCAGGTATTAAAAAGGGAAAAGAAAGTTGGATTTGATTCCAAAAGATAAATGTGAATTGCCCGACAAAAAGGTACGTATTTTAATTTCTGTATGAAATTGGATTGGGTTTTTGATGTAGCCACTTGGCTTTTGTTTTATTTTGGAATTTGGGAGCCCGTAGAGGCCTTTTGTAGTAGTACCGAGCTAGCCGCGCAAACGAGACGCTGGCAAAAAATTTTCGGAATTTAGAGAGTTAGAAAAATTTTGATAATTCAAAATTTGGTTTCAAATTCAAATTTAGATGATTAAGCAGAAGAGTAATTGATTGGAACTATAGAAGGTTTTGGAAAGTTGGTTGAGGGAATAGTGGGGCTTTAATCAAGGATAGTTGGTAGGAAGTTGAATTGTGAGTTTTGGAATAAAGTAAACGGGTATTGGTCCATTCTTCCTAACTAGTAATTTCGGGGACGAAATTCTTTTAAGGGGGGAGGAATGTGACGACCCGGAAATTTTACCGATTTAAATGGAAAATTTAATTGTTTTTAAATATTTAAAAGTTAATTTTAACTTGAATTCAAGATATCAATATTTACTTGATAATTAAATTATTGAATTATATAGTTTAAATATTGAATTTAATAATTGAAAATTTGGTAAATTGTTGAATCTGAAATTTCTAAGCCTGTTTAAATAATTTGAAGGCTTATAAAATCTATAAGGATGATACTGAGGATAATAGAATAGTTGAAATTTAAATTTAAAGGTAATTTGTTCAATTTTAATAATATATCGTTTAAATTGGAATTTAAAACTAGCCTTTCGAGGCACAATCTCGGAGTTTAACGAAACTAGTTCCATTGGATCCGTAATAGTTAGTTATTATCGGATTTCAATTTTTGTAGCAACCGGAGTTGTCGTTTGGCTCTGGCAGCTCGAAACGCGTAGAACTATTTTAATCGATTTAATTTTAAATTGATCGTTTAATTCCGTAACTCGCACATACATTCAAATTAGCCTCCGAAACACGTTCCATTGTGATTGGAACGCGGGTAAAACCTTATGAACGTCTGTCGGCATGTGTGATTCGGGGTTCGGGATTTCGTGTTTTGGGACACGAGATATTTTCTTATTTAATTATTTAGTATTCAAGCGTGCTGAAGAAGCTAATCCCCCCAATTCAATATTTTTATTACCGTCCTCTCTTCTTTCAACAGTTCGAACGGAGCCTCCCTCTTTCCATTTATTTCCACATTCGATTCGATATTTTTAAAAAAAAACAACGAAATAATCGCCGCTTCCTTCAGATTGAAACCCTCGAATCCATAATTATCCAACCTTCGTCGATCGTGATGAATGCGAACTCGAACGGACATGTCAACGAAGTCGCGATTGAATCGAGTTTCGTGTGGATGGGGTTTCGGCGTGCTCGCGTGAGGAGGAGCGTGGCTCGATGGGAGGCGCAATGCTCGGTGAAGCTAGCCGAAGTCACAAGCTAGTAAATCGCGCTTGGAAGTGGCGGCGAGGGGTGCTGTGAGCGACGCTCGTGGCCTTGGGCACGGCAGTGGAGGTTGTCATGGTCGAGCGTGGGCTAGGCAAGACACAACAGCGAGGTATATCTGACCTATATGTTTTTAAATCAATTTAGGATTAGTTAGTTACAGAAAAAAATTATATAGGTAATCTGGGATTAGATTCTAAGTGTTATTAGTTTGCTTAATTTTAGATCGAAGAAAAAAAAAATTACATTGAAATAAGTGTATTTTTTCCAATATATATATTCCAGTATATAAAGATTTTATATAGAAAGGATTTGAAATAAATATATAGGAATTATAAATAATTTAAAGTTTATTATAAAATTAGACATTGAATCGATATAATTTAAGTTTTAAAATATATGTAGTTTTAAAGGAAGTAAAATAAAATAAAAGTACATTTACACATTTTTATTTACTAGTTTATTTTAAACAATATTTGGGAGATTAACTTATTAAATTTATTTTTGGAACTTAAAATTTATTTATTAAAAGAAAAGGAAATTTGTTTAAATAAAATTTTGGGTTAATTAAATTTATTTAAGGGAGATTAATTGTTCGGTTAATTCAAGTATTAATAATCACCTAATGTTTATACAAGGTCCATATATCGTGAAGAAAATAGTCGGGAATGTAGTGGATTAGCAAATTAAGGAGCAAAGGTGAGTACATCTCAACCTGATGGATTTTTATTTAGTTTTATATGGTTAAATTTAAATAATTGGATGATTGGTTGAGTTGATTTGATGTGCACTGATGATGATGTGATCTTGGTTTTGATTTGGTTCTCGAGTTAGCTGTGTGTTGACTCGAAGTATTCGGGTTTTAAATTGTTTAAACTTAAATTATAATAAGAAGTTTACTAATTTGTGATTCATCGAAATTGTAGGGTAACTGAAAATGAATAATTTATTTATTTAAATTAATTAATAAATCAAGTTGATTAATTAGTAAGTAAAGGTTTGAATTCATTTTGGTTAAGTTAATTTAGTCGAATTAATATAGAATAATCAATGGATGGTTTGATAGATAATTACTTAATGTAATTAATAAAATAAAATTTCTTTGCGAAATTAATCAAGGAATAAATTAAGATGATTAATTAAGGAATAATTGATTTCTAAATGAAGTAAATAAAAGTATAGTTAATTACCGTTGGAATTAATCGAAAATGATCAATGTTATGGTTTAATTAAGGTGATTAAATTCGATTTGGATAAATTAAAACATAATTGGTAATCCTCAATTTATAAAAAAAATGATGATACGATTAAAGATTTGATTAATTAAGATTTATTAATTAATAAATAGGTGATGTATGAGAAATTAATTAGCGTAAGTAATTAAGGGTTAATGAAATTTAAATAGTTAATTAATTCGAAAAGCAATGAAAGATTACTTATTGATTTTGGTAAGAAGAATTAATACCATAAAATTAATTAAAGTTAATTACTTGAATGGAAAATTGAAAGGATAATTAATCCGGGGTGATTAATTAAGATAAAAAATGAAGGAATGGTTGATCAATTGATTTGAAATGAAGTAATGTTAAATGAAGAAATCTAAGAGGTAGAGGTTAGTAATTCAATCAGGATTAATTAAATCAAATTAGTATGTGATTAAGCTTTGCCGATGTATGATTGAATAGTATTGGATGCTTTGAAGGAGTTAATATGAAATGTTGTGTATTTCATTGGATAACTTATGTTAGGATGACATGTGACTCGAAGGGGCTGGAATCGGGTATTGGGAGATACCCGAAACCACTTCTGGCTTCAATCCTTCGATAAACTTCTCATTCCGTTTCAGCACGGTATCCACCAAAGCATACTCATACCGGGCGAACTCTTTGAACTTCCTGGCATACTCAACAACAAACATCTCTCCCTGCACCAGTTCAGCAAATTGCCTGATCAAAACTGACTGTGCCATTACTAACATAAACCTCTCCTAAAATATCCCCTTGAAATCCTCCCAGATTACTGTCTCCTCATCAACTATCGCAGTTAAACTGTTCCACCAGAACAATGCCATCCCTTGAAGCTGCCTAGATTCCAACATCCTTTTATGCTCGTCATTAAGGCCTTAAATCTACAAAAATCCTTTCGTAGTGCAGCAACTATTTTTCACTTCAATGGCATCCTCCGTTCCCATAAACGGCTTCCCGCCTAGTTTCACATAATCCCTGCTCATCTTAGCGAAATGATTAACCCCCAGAACTTCTGGAACCCTTGCTTCTGCGACATTTCTTCCTACCACTCCGGCTGTAACTCCTGCCTGCATCATATTCTTGAAAAACTGATACATGGTTTCCATTCCGACTTGCGGGACTTCTGCACCAGCATTACTTAGCCTCTCCCTGCATTAGGTCCGGCGTTCCTTTTGGTACTTCCCCCTCCTTGGTTAACTCTGCTTCTTCTACCATCCATGTCTGTATTCAAACCTCATGAGATATAGAAAAATAACCTATTCAAAGATAGACGAATGGGGAAAAAGCACCTACTTATATAACAAATACAAGTACGTTACTATAGCATTAACCCAACCCCAAATCTTACTCCAGTTTCCTTGAGTTTTTGTTTTCGAAACCAATTTTTAATTAAATTTTTCATAAACCTATGCTCTAATACCAAATTGTAACATCTCGTATCTGAAGGCCAAAAGCTAAGTACTGTGGATGCTGCATTCATCCACATATTAACTTCTAGTGATGAAATATGACAACGTTAATGGTATCCATAATATCGGAAGTACTTGAATAAGAAAAAAATCATAGATTTTCAAAAACAATAATTTTAGTGATTATATTTCAAATAAATCATATCCAAGTTACAAAAATCCCAAATGTAATCTCAGGATCGATCAAATATAGATTACAACAATATGCCAAGAGCGACATAAGAACATGCTCCCTTGGATGATCAAAGCAATATATACATAATTGTCTTAATATATAGCGGAAACACTTTCAACATAGAATTTCTAAATTAGCTATCCGTCATCCACCTGCTCATCTTTGGATGCTTTATTCGCCAAAATCTGCTAAAGCCTAAAAATCGAAACCCTTAGCCTACTCAAATCAAATTTTGATCACCCAAGAGTTTAAGAGGAAACATCCCATACTTAGATAAAGGATTGAACTTAACAATATACACGGAGCTAGGCGTATCTATCTAGAGTCCAGATGAGCTAAACTTCCCCTCGAACCTAGCCTTGAACCAATCCCAAGAAAGCTGATCCTTGGATGTTGCAATAGTAATAACATTCCACCAGTTCATGGCCCACCCTTGAGGCTATCTAGAGGCCAACTTCCTTTTCATGGCATCATCTACTTCCATGTCACCAAAGATATACTAGCAGGTACGCAACCAATCTTGCACTTTGATGGCCTACTCCATTCCAAGAAATGGCTAGCCTTCCAGGTAGACTAATCTTTGCATAAGTTGACAAAGTAAGCCCTTGGAATCTGCACCTGAGCACCACCACCAACGACAACATTTAGAGCGGCTGCTTGGGTACTCTACAGCGTGTTCGCCATCATCACATTGAACATAGCTTGCAAAATAGGGTTAGCAGCTCCTGAACTCGCTCTTTCCTCAAATTCGGAGATGGTGCTCCTCCCGGTGTTTCTCGTTTGTTAGCTCACTCTTGATCTATAACAAGAATGATCAATCTCTCAAAAAGAAAACTGTATCGATGGTACTGGTGTGTGCATGTGACTTATATACCATATATTCTACTATATAGTTTTGAAAACCAGAATATATAACAAGTATGCACTCTTTCGTATACATATACTCTCGATCCAGTCTATAGTGATACTCCTTCCCTATCTCTACTGGACCACGGTATCAACTCAGGTGAATCATGTAACTTAAGTTCTGATACCAAATATGATGATCACCATACACCACCGCCACCCAATATAATATATAGTGCGCTGTTGACGCACCCGTCTAATGTTGGATGATCATCAAGGGTTGAAAATGAAATAAAACATCACATAGGTATTGTAAAATATCTCACAACGCATGGAATAAAATATGATATATATCATAGAAATAAAATAGGAGAGACAGTAATAACCAAGTGAACCAAGTATCAAAGTATAGATTCATAGAGTTATACAACAGAGCAATAAAGTTTAGACAAAATTGAAATAATCCAAAATAACTGCCTCATAACAATAGTAGTAAGTAGACATTGTCAAGTCTCCATAGTGTTGTATAGTGGAATATGCATAGAAATCCATATATATAACATAAGATGGCTCCATCTAGTTTGTCCTTTGCATAGCTACTGCATCATACCTAGATCTGCTATCTAGTCTACTCGTTTAAAAGTACCCAAGTTAATAAGAAGCAAAGCATAAAACCTCGAGTCAGACAACACTATGGTGTGAATGATCAATGAATCTCAAAATACTATGCAAGTAGATATAGCAAGGAACAAGAATATAAGAACCATACCTAACCTATCCCTGCAACCAACGAGTTAGCACACAACAAACATAATATGCTACTCTACGAATATCATAAAGGCATACTACGAAACAAGCATAATAGTGGGTGTCTAGGTGTCCTTATCCCCAATACCTATCTCTAGTGACATCCCTACAGTGATAGACTAAGGAAGAAAGCAATCAAAGCAACCATAGCTTTCATCAAACAATCCCTACTATCACTCAATGTGCTCCAGATATATGATGACTCATATGGCCTTTTCCATGCTATTGATTAATGGGAATCCCGATTTTCAGTGCACTTATCTTTAGCCCGAAGCTGATACTAGACCTAAATCCACCTTTCCAAGGTACACAAATCCAAACAACTGATCTTAGGTAACCAAACAAAGTACCCATGAGCGTCCTCACAATACCCCTACTTTCGAGTACATCGGAAAACACTCCAAGTATCAATTAGCCCTTAGCATGCATATCCAAGCCCTTCCCTTGCTCCATCTAGTTCCTATTATTCTCGAGGAACCATTCCATATTCCTTCATTCCATGATAGAACCATTCCCTTGCTCCATCTAGTTCCTATTAAACTTCGAACCACAATCATCGAAACCTAACTCCATTCACTATTGAGTTACCATCACCAAAATCCCGAAGTTGTCATCCTACTACTACATCGCAATCAAACCCCAAGCGAACAAACAAACACCTTCAGCACGACATCTTTCATATTCCCTCTCTTGGAAGTTCCACCCTGATAGCATCAAAAGTGACCCCTCGGAACCGACTGGTCATCTCGGTACCAAGTAGTATACTTAGCCAATTTTGGCTAATTTTTTCCTTGTCTTCCAGTGTTCCATCTTCTAAAGTGCTTGGACCCTGACCACTCCTCTTAAAATCTCCCAGCATTAACATCAAAGCTTTTGGTGATAAATCCAAAAGCTCTCATTCCCATGCCCTCTAAAGCTCTTCCCCACCAAGTCCAATACTTAGCCAAATTCTTGTATTTGGCCTTCACTCATACTCTAATCCCCAATTTGAAGTACCGACCTTCCATCGAGTGGTTTCCATGATGAAAAATCTTTCGGTACCGAGTAGACCTCGCGGTACTGGCACCGTTACTTAGCTCTAATTTCAATGTGACTTGAATCATGAGCTCCTTCCATGCTCCAGAGCCCTTCCTCCAAGTTTAATCCAATTCTGACCATATTTGCCTTTCATTAGCCAATTCGATTACTTCTTTTCTGACTACCTAGAAGCACTAGCAAACCATATCAATGTACAACATATAAACATGGAATGTCACATATATACATCTATATATACATGTAATACATAAGAACATGATAATTAAGCAAATCCTAATCTAACACTAACTTTTACACTAACATATAAATATGAAAAAAAGAAGTGGCAAAACCATTTAAAAATCACTTTAAAAACCTTCAAATTCGACCATAAACATATGTTAAAATGTGATTAAAACTAGAAAATAATTTTGGGTCAAAATCATGTTATGAACGTCATTTTTAGCTATACAAACATGCCAAGTAGAGTGCGAGGTCAAGAACCACTCATCAAATACCTAAAATGCTAATTCCTCCCTTTAGATTTGAAGTGGACAACAAGGAAAAGGAATGTAAATTGGCTAAAATTATAATTTCAAGATCCTATATGCTAATCACCCCTCTAGTTGATGATCTAGTTAAGATTAGTAAGCAAAATGTAGGGCTTTAATGAAATTAGGGTCAAAGGAGTCTTAGAGATATTTTGGCGAAGATTGGAATGACTTAGATCAATTCTACATCATCCCATTAGCATAATTTTCGAGATGGGTTAGTGGGCCTATGCACATGCTTAGTTAATCATCCATAATGCAGGCCACTAGCTACCAAAACTTAAAACAACTATAAATCTCAAATGCTATGTCTGTTTTTCTATTATAACCATTCTACGGAATGGGAAACTTTCATTCTAAAGCAATGGAAGTGGTTTGAGACCCTATTTCGGCTCGTATCAGAAGTTATAGTCCAAACACAATGTCTAGGATCAAAATGGTCACATAGAAATTCAGAATAATATCCTTTATAGGGAAAATGTTCTTAAGAGTCCATCCCAAAAAAATTAAAGTTGTACAACCTCATATGAAAAAAATATAAATGCTTTACGATCCTTCGATGGGTCGTTCATGCGAACTCCACAAGTGGTAAATGATTCTCCTAACAAAATCCAAAATCCAATATCAAGCCCTCAATAAGTCCTTGTTTATTTTCTTCATCTGTATATTGGTTTGTCGATGATATATCGTGCTCAAATTCAACTCCGTTCCCAACACCTCCTATAGACTCCTCTAGAATTCACTCATGAAAAGACGGTTCCGGGTTCACTATACCATCTCGAACTCCATATCTTCAGACCACTTTTTTAACATATTGTGTCGCTAGTGTCATTATGATTCTTGTGCTTTTCATTAGAATAAAATGTGAGCTCTTTGTGAGATGATCTACTATCACCCATATGCACTCGTTTCCATTCTTGCTCTGGTTAATCCATCTACAAAGTCCATAAATACACACTCTCACTTCCACTGTGGTATGTCTAAAGGAAGTAATAACCCAATTGGGTTTTTCTGTTCTGCCTTCAGCCTATAGCAAGTCATACACTTAGCCACATACTCAGCTACATGTCTCTTCATCCCTAACCAATAGAAGATCCTCTTTACATGCTGATACATCATATCTCCTCCTAAATGAATAGTCTTTCTAGAGAAATGACACTCATCCAAGACCTCCTCTATTAACTCCCTAACCTACGGTACATATAACCTACAATCTCTCCTTAAGTAATCCTTTTGATCCTTGGAGTAACCGTTCACCCTGTCTTAGCTTCTCCATAATATCAACCACTGATGCATCTTGCCCTTGACTCGGCCCAGTATGGTACATTAGTGAGAGCTTAACCCCCATTGCTATCAATAATACAGGTGCATACTCCAATCGAGGTATGAAGTCAAACTCTGATATGAACTCCATGTTTCTCCACTCTAACAACTTAGCATTTACCTCCGCATTCTTCGTACTCAAAGCATCTACAACTATGTTTACTTTCCATAGAGTATAAGAAATCCCAAAATCACGCGATGATAAAACCTTCATCCACCGTCGTTGTCTTTTATTCAGTCCTTTTGAGAAAACAAGTATTAGAGATATTTACGATCCGTAAATAACATCAAATCTCTCACCCAACATATAACGTCTCCACGATTTCAATGCAAATACAATAGAAGACAAGTCCAAGTCGTGTATCGGATAATTCCTCTTATGTTTCTTTAACTATCCACTTGTATATGCTATAACCCTTCCTTCTTGTAATAGAATAGCTCCAAAACCAGTACCACATGCAATAGTATACACAGTGAATGGTTTGGTACCATCAGGGATGACTAATACTAAAGCACTCGTTAACAACTCATTCAATTGAGTAAATGTTGCTTCACACTATAGGCTCTAAGTATAAACTAGATTTTTATTTGTCAAATAGGTTAGAGCTACCGACATCTTTGCAAAATCCTTAATGAATTTCCAACATAGTTGGCCAAAATAAAAAAACTACCGACCTCGAAAGCATTCTTCTGCGTCTTCTGATCCCGGATTGCAACAATTTTCCTAGATCTATCGACAATCCACCCGCTGATACTACATGCCCAAGGAAACGAACTTCAATTCTCTAGAAATGACACTTAGAAAATTTAGCTTTCAATTGATTTCTCCTAAATACATCTATCAATTCCCTTAAATGAATTTCATACTCTATCTCGCTCCTAGAATGAATAAGAATATCGTCCACGTAGACCATAACAAACCTGTTCAACTGCCCTTGGAGTACTATACTCATCAAATCCATAAAATAAGCTAGAACATTTATCAGCCTAAACGGCATAACCAGCTAATCAAATAATCCATTGGGTGTACTAAAAGTGATCTTATGGATATTATCTTATATTGCTCTCAACTAGTGAAACCCATTCACTAAATCAAGCTACGAGAAAAACTTCATCCCGGCTAATTAATTGAAGAATTCATCAATGTGAGGAAATGGATAGGAGTTTTTCTTTTTTGGGTTATTAAGTTATTGATAGTCAATGCATAACCTAAGGGAACCCTCTACCTTAGCAATAGGTGCTACCCATTCTGGGATACTTCTCTGAATAAAGCCTTTCTACAACAATTTTGAAACTTTCTCATCCAGTTCTCTTCTTTTCTTTGAAGCCTTATACCTAAGAGGCATCAGAATGGTCTTTAGTCTTTCCCGAGATCAATATAGAATTCAATTTCTCTTCGAGAAGGGAGATAGGAAATTGCTTTGAATATATTGGGGTCACTAAGAATATACACAATAGCTCTTCCAGTGACATGCTAAGTGAATATGAATATGTCTCCATAGTAGAAATATCAGACTCATAAAGTAGAATCAAATTAAGTCATCACCCTTTCTCAATCGAACCATCCTCCTATCATAACCCAACACTACCCCATAGCAAGACATCCAATCCATTCCCAAAACCAACTCATAGCTTAAAAAGTTTAATACATATGCAGCACAATAGATCTCCACACCATGAATGATCAACTTTAGATTATGACATAACATCGATAAATAGGTCGAATCCACAATAGGATTCAGCACCATAATGGATTTGTGCGTGAAGTTAGATATAGGGCAAAATTATCAATTGATGCACTTGCAATGAGTGAATGAGATGCACTGGTATAAAAGTACGAATAAGAGAATCAAAAAAAATCAACACACTGTCTATGACAATCTTATTTACCTTCCCCAAAATTGATGGTGGTGCATTAATAGAGGTTGGAACGTCATCTAGAACATATACCTTCACCATCCGTCCTTCGTTTTTTAGAGCTAGGCGATCCTTTTTCATACGCCTGAATTAATCATGGTTACAATACATCACTTTCTTCTGAGCAGGGGCTACCTTACAATCCTTCTCTATATGTCCCACTTGGTTGTAGTTATAACACTTACCCTTTGAAGGATTTGTCCTACAATTCTTTTCAATGTGTCCCAGCTTAAGAAATTTATTACAAGTACTCATTTGTCTTTTGCCTTGACTTCCTTGTGTTCCCTTTCCCTTATGCTTACCCTATTGCTAGCCTTCTCCTTTATTACTTGTTCCTTAATCATAGTTCCATTCGGAGAATTCAGCAATGCTACATCCACCAATTCTTCAAATGTAGGTCGAAATGGTATCTGATTCAATTCTAACTCCCTCAAAGGTGAATTCAATCCCTTTGCAAACTTTAACGCCTTCTTCATCGAATTATTCAATAACTCGAACCCATATCGGGCCAACTCATTAAATTGACTGACATACTCCATCAACTATTATTTCTCCCTGCTTTAGATGAATAAAATTTTCCAGTAGTAAATCCTTCTCGACATTAGAAAGAAATTTCATCTCAAATATTGACATGAACTTCCTCCAAGTAATAGTGTTCTCATCCACTTCTGTTGTCACCATTTCCACTAAATTGTTGCTTCACCTTTCAAATACCAAGTTCCTAACTGTCTCTTAATACCATCATTATGTCCTACCAGGTTGAAAATATTTTTACAATCATTAATTGATGTCTAAGTCACCAAGTATAGTTCCGTTCAGAGAAATGTCTTCCTACCAAGGTTGGAGAAATCTTTACACAACTTAGGAAGTAGCGTTGGGGCTGGAATCACACTATGATTGGCAGTGATAGTGGTGGCTACAGGTGTGGTGGGGTTGGCACTATCTTGGCTCATTGCTTGAAGGTAGCATCTAAACTATACTGGAATATTAACTTCATGAATATCTATTATATCCACATTGGTGCTAGTCCCTTCCCCGATTTCTATCCCATTAGCATTGGCTGCGTTTGTCTCTATTCTCATTTTGACTGAATTATTCATTTTCAGCTATTTGTATAAATGAGATTCATTAGCAACTCCCGAATACATAGTAACAAAATTGGAATAGTAAATAGGTGTGTGCATATATACTTTGAATTCGTATTTATATATATAATAGAAAATACGAATACACTCTCTCAATACATTCCTAATTCTTATCCTAGTTCCATACTAATGCTCTAGAAACAAATGTAACAACCGGCCCCTTCAACCTAGATCCAACGCCCAAACCAACGTCGACAACCCATGAGTTAAAAGGACGAGTCATTTAGGTTAAGATAAAATAAGCATATATAGATGCAAGTAGATATAAGATATCAGATATAGTTCTAAGTAATATTATCTAATAACTACTTTCAAAGTCTCGTAACAAAAGGAAATAAATGTAATACATGAACAAATATTATAGTCATATCACCATAATATGTCTAAAACGTCGAATACATATGTCTGAATAATATAAGTACAACCCAATCCATACAGAGAGTTAAATCCAGGTACAAGACCTATATACACCATAGATACAATACATAAACGAATCTCTATCTCTGACAATTTTTTATCACAAGACCCCATCAACCTCTGGATATATATATATATAAAGGAAAATAAGAATAGCTTAGACATAAGTCTGGTTAGTGAGCCATACTCCACTCTACATATACTACAAAAATAATACTATAATAAGATATGAGTATGTTGCTCGGCCACCACAACTCCATCGCAACATCATACCTAACCGTCATATACATCTAACCATGTCACATCACATCTATGTGGATCACTTTCTTGGACTTGCTTCATGAGCCACATGGTCATCTATTGTCTATCATCACATCAATCACGTATAGGACTCATGCTTTGGACTAGACTCATGTCCTATAAGATCGCTTGTTATTCTCATGCTACCTAACTAGACTTACACCCTGGACTATCCTCATGCCCTGCAAGGTTGCTTACATCCACTCCCTTCCATTAGTCCACCATAGCACTACAGAGGAGTAACACAATATCTAGACCACCAATTTGTGTCATCGGTCAATATTCGCATTTATATCCATATCTTTATCTGTATCCATGTATGTACCCATATCCAGATCCATATCTATATGCATATCCATGTCCCTTAACATCTATCTGCGTCGTAGACTCTTTCATGTTCACCACATATCATGTCTCCACATTGCGATAACATATGTAATTATTTCAAATAACAATCTATCATCACAACCATTCATTCAATTCGTATCACCATCATCTACATCAATACTAGCCTAATATCGCCTTCCAAAATGCAAAAGAAACCATAGTCGAATCCTTCATTATTAATTTATATAAGTCCTTCTTGGTCCAGGTTCAATTGATGCCAAGACTCGGCACTAATGCATGGGTCCAATCCCACTAGGGGACTGGTGTACGTATTTTCTACAGCTTCTAGATTTTGGGAAATTTATGTTTTCATTGTTGTTTCCACCTCCATTCAACCTCCGATTGTCTGAGAACATACCAAAATCCTAATCATACATTTCTATGTCCAATTTGATCATCTATTTCATCTATTTCAACTTGTACTAATCAAATTACTATATCCTAACCTTACCTAGTTTCTAAGTACTTTTATTAGCCAAAACCCTCCTAAATCCCAAGTTAATCCAATTTTAGATGTTTAATTATATTATTCTATAGTATTTTAGCTTACATATCACCTTTGAGGATCACGATTGCATTATATGAAGAAGGGAGCACAAATCATTCACTTAAATTCCTATATATGTCCAAATTCTTGTTGTCCAGCCTATTGTATCTCCTAACTTTTGATTTCTACCTTCAAATCATTGTTGATATGTAGCCTTGTCAGATAGCTTTATAATGCTTTTGGTCTCATTCGATTTGATGATTATACAGAGAGATAATAGTTTTTGATTCTTGGTTGGTTAAGAGGAAGATGGCGAATAAGAAAGAAAAAATGGTGCAGTTAGTTTCTCAACTGAACATACATGTATTCTAGTTTGAACATAAGGAGGGAAAATAGTTGTCTGCTTATTTTCAAATTTCAAACTTAACATTAGCTTTGGCACCTATTTGGCTCAATGTTATTTCTACCATATCCCCTTCATCCGAACTTTAAACAAGGAAAAAAATGTTGCATGATTTAGAAAAATGAGACATTTATTCCCTCTTTATTTTTGCCTCCTCCTTAGAAATCTAGTACTTATACTTCCATTTTTCCCCTCCTTATTTTTAATTTATTTAATTAGTTCATTAATTTTAATATTTTTTGCAATTTTCTATTATTAATATTTTATTAAAATATTTACCAAATTAATAGGGTATTACATTTTATGACGTCAAGTCATCGTTCCCTTTATGCCTTGGGAGACACACGTGCTATAAGGGCAGGGAAAAAGGTCGCGATCCCATGAGGGCTCCAAAAATTCATCCTCGATTCAGATTGCAGGTCCCTAAACCAATCCTGACTATGCCCGCCTTACCCCCTAACAAAGTAAGAGGCCTCCCATTAATTAAGAAAAAGAAACCCGAGAAAAAGCTGGTTGATTCTCCAACTTATGCAAACAACGACATATATAAAATGACATGAACAGTATATAGGTATGAATGTTGCTTGCAATTTCTACCACCAAAATGCATGAATGCACAGTATATGAATGTGATGAGACGACATATTAGGCATGAGGCACAACATCCTAATATAAGCATACTGATTTTGTTATATGAATGCAAATTCAATTACCTATATAAAATCTAACAATCACAAATCTAAAGTATCCAAATCCTAGACCTAGGATAATCTAACTAAGGAAACCAAATCATATCAAATAAAAAAACATACCAGAAAAGAGATGAGGATATGTATCCCTTATCTTCTCTTTAGGCTCCCACATGCTCTTCATCGGATTGTTTCCCTACTGCACCCCAACCAATTTCACCATCTTATATCTAAGTCATTTCACCCCATGTTCCATAACATGGGTCGAACCATTGTATGAATTCGGCTTAGACTCCAACTCCATCTCCTCCAATCGACTAGGTTCAATTATGGTCATAGGATCATTTTCCGCATTTTCGCAAATGTGACGTACGTTAAAAGACCCTTACCTCTATACCCATATTATCCAGAAGTAATACTAAGTAATACTGATGGATAATATGGAGAATGAGGTGGTGTGGGATATACACATGAATATTCCCATGAACTAACACCAGTACATATTATATATAATATACTAATCATCATAGACAAACATGGTCTCAGTATAAAATAATAAACACATGTGCTATCGGGACAAAACAATACATAACCACAGAATATAATAGCAAACTCAAAGTTAGAACGCATCATATAAAATATAATATAGAATAAAATACATAGTCCGAAGGGCTATAGAATAACAGTCTCTAGCCCAATGTCTAATACATCATCAAATACAACCACCAAATACATCATGAGCCTACAAAATTTATAGGGAATATATCATCCTATATCTACTACTAGCCTCCAGAAAATGCTTAGACGAGCTTAGCTATCTACATTGTATGTGTTCCTACAATATCTTGGACTGACCCAAGTATAAAATACATGGGTTAAGCTATGTCTGAATCAAATTTAAGTGTGATATATGACTATAATATATCCCAAGGTGAAACATATACAACATGATTGCTACACATATACATAACATTAGCCGATACTTTCATATTATAGAAGATACGATACCAAAGAACGAGTATTATCAATATGGGAATTGACTACAATTTAGACTCAAGATCTCAAGCATAGTCATACTCATATTCATAGGAATATAAATTGTATATGTCTTTCTACTATACACACCACAACCAGATGGGACACTGACAGCACGGCTACTTGCTCCTAGATCCACATGTGTGTCCGTCTAACACGACTCCAATAGTCTATGGTTACCTCCTCTCGATATTGTGACAAACTTATATGCTTGTCTACGCGAGGACTCAACTTGGTCATGACCAGGCACATGCCCCTATGGTAACATACTATTAGCCTAGGTGGCATAGGGGCAAACACACACATCAATAACATGTAGCTATAAATATATGGTGTCACGGATTCAGGGAGCGACACTACAATTAGGCCACCAGGAGGATACTATCCTAATCAGGTTTAGTCACGAATCATAAAGGAGGTTGGACAAAAATAGATAGACACGATATCTATACTCAAGGGCTAACACATAGCTCTAAAAGTATGCCGACACACGGCTCTATATATCGACTTACACATGGCCCTATATAATTACTAGCATATGGTTATATACATGACTCACCACAGTGAGCCCGACTATACTTAATAAGTCCTTGTTTTAGTGACATAACATACAAAGAATAAAATAACAAATAACATTATGGCGTCCTACACCACCATATATTATTCAGATGTTCGTTTAATGCTTATAAAATACAACCAATCCATACAGTATACCTCTTGCAAACAATCAAATGAATAACTGAAAAGTATTATCGAACATCCCATACCAGATGGTATTACTATTCCATTTTTTCAAATTTCTCGTTACATAAAAATGAAAACTCACATATGCATACACATACAGAGATATGTATATATACACACATACATACTTATATATACTAAAATAGTAATACAAATATAAATTAAGCTATTTTCCACAATAAAAGATATATTATTAAATTAAATAATATTCTACGATATTCAAATAAATAAAAAATTAAATAAATACCATGGAATACGTATACAAGTCTATTATATGAACTTAAAACCATTAATGTGCATCATACGACCATTAGATAATTTTTAATTAAAAATTTATTAAAGCTTTTTAAATTTTCATTTAAATAATATTTTTTAAGTTACTTTACGTAATTATTAAACATGTAAACAATATTTATATCTAAGTATAAAAAATATGTTGTATAACTACTATATTTATATTTCATTGTATTTTATTTTATTTGTTTGTAATTTATTTTTCGATATAGTGTTGACCAGTAGGTGCTCAACCAGTCCAACTATCGGTACTGTGAATTAAAGAGCCTAAATCAACTTCTTCCAGATCTCCTTCTACAACCCATCAACTTGGATATATGTATACAAAGGTAAAATAGGAGTAGGTCAGACATAAATCTGGTGAGTGATTACATATACTACAAAAATAATAATATAACATGATATGAGTCTATTGCTCAACCACCACACATTCCATCGCCACATCATACCATCATATACATCTAACCATATCATGTCACATCTGTGTAAACTCACTTTTCTAGACCACTTCGTGCGTTACAGGGTCACCTATTATCCATCACCACGTTTAAATCAAATATAGGACTCATGCCCTGGACTAGCCTTATGCTCTACAAGGTCGCTTATTGTCCTCATGTCACCCAACTGGATTCATGCTTTGGACTAGCCTCATGCCCTACATTGTTGCTTGCAATCACTCCGTCCCACTGGTCGATTGTAGCACTGCGAAGGAGTAATGCAATATCTGAACAATCTACTTCTGTCCCAGGTCTATATCTGCATCTACATCCATATCCATATTCACACTCATATCTATATTCACACCCTTGTCCCTTGGCGTCTACCTGTGCAGCAGACTCATTCATGTTTCACGTTCACCGCATATCACGTCTCCACATCACAATAACATATATACTTATTCAAATAGCAACCAATCGTCATAAACATTTATTTAATTTGTATAACCATCATTTGCATCATTATTAGACTTAGATCACCTTTAAGAATACAAAAGAAACAAGAGTCGAATCGTCCATTATTTATTTATATAGGCAATTTTGGGTCTAGGTTCAACTTGCACCTGGACTCGGCCACCAGTGCATTGATCCAAGCCCACCAAGGGACCGTTGCATGTACTTTCTACAGTTTCCAAATTTCAAGAAATTTGTTTTTCATCATCATTTTCGCCTCCCACCATTTCCATTACACCTTTAATTGCCTCAGAACATACTTAGATTCTAGCCATTCGTTTCTATGTCCAATTTGATCATTTGTTTCATCAATTTCAACTTTTAATCATCAAATTACTATATTCTTGCCTAACCTAGTTTCTAACTATTTTTATTATCCAAATCCTTCCTAAATCTCAAGTTAATATACTTTTAGATGTTTAATTACATTACTCTACAATATTATGGCCTACATATCATCTTAAAGGATCACGATTGCATTATATGAAGAAGAAGAAAGCACGAATCACTCACCGAAATGCCTATCTCTATCTAGATCATTTCTCTCCGACCTATTGCATCTCCTTATTTCAGACTTTCACCTCCAAGTCTCTACTAGTATATAACCTTATTCGATAGCTTCATAACGCTTTTGGTCTTGTTCGATTCGGTGGAGTTTTGAGAGAGATGATAAGTTTTGATTCTTGGTTGGTTGAGAGGAAGGTGGAAGAAGAAGAAAGAAAAATGTGTAGTTAATTTATCAATAGAAAGTATGCATATTCTGATTTGAACATAAGGAGGGAAAAATAATCGTTTACCAAATTTCAAATTTCAAACTCAATACTAGCTTTGGCGCCCGTTCGAGTCAATACTATTTCAATAAAAACTTCTTCTTACGAACTCCAAACGAGGCAAACAAAAATACCACGCAAATCAAAAAAATGAGACGGACACGATGGTCTTAGTTTCGTCGTCAAATTCCAATATTTGAAAATTGACCATTTTTCCCTTCCTTACTTTTAATTTAATTAATTCATTGATTTCAATATGCGCACCAGGTATATTACCATCCGCAGTCAACATAGACCATTTATCCTTCTCATATCGAAGCGACTTGTTACATTCCCTTCTTGATAATTCAACCGATTATTTTTCGAATTCTATCATCTTCCACCTATTTATTGAACTCATCTTGGAAAAATGTTCTCTCAATAATAGGAAAACACCTCCAAGGGATTCTATAGAATTTTTTATACTAAACATATTCAATAATTATTTATATATATAATTTACTATTTAGCAAATAGTAAATCAGATATAGTAGATATGAAAGATTATAAAGTGAAAATTGAAAAATAGACAAGATTTTGATGGCTTGATTGGAGACTGCCTATATTCATTGTGAATTATCATTCATTTTCTTATAGTTTTCAAGTACAATTCATAAATAAAAAACAATGTTTGATTAACCAAAATAAAAATTTTAGCTCTTAAGATTCGGGTCGGCTAAATTGACCTGTGGTTTTTGCTCTAGAAACTTATCTACCATTACCATTTGTCCATGAAGTATTTATAGGTATGGGTTATAAGGCGATTATTGTGGCAGTTTCTAAAGGATTAGGACTTTCCATGTTTAATTCATTCTAGTTAGTAGTAATTGTATAATACGCCATTAAATAAATGGTAATAAATAAATTATTATTAAGGCTCAAAAATGAAATTTGAGAAAACATTCTAATTTGGCCACGAAACTTGTACCATTGTATTTTTTATGATTTTCTGAGCAACTTTCCTATATAAAGTTTTGTGATTAGAGTTCAAACGAAGAAGTTATGAGCGCTTGAAGTTTTCAAATTGAAATAATTAAAAAGGAATAAAAAGAAAATACATAAGAATAAAAACGTGGACCCTATCGGTCAACCACTACCTTAGGCAGGTCAACCGCCTATAAGGGGAGGTCGACCAGATAAACTGGTGGCTACCAGGGTTAAACTTCGGCATAACAGACCAGAGTTTTATTTATATTAATCTAACGGATAAAATTGATTCAAACTCCTTTAAATAGAGACCAAACCCCTCACTTTTTTCTCATACTTTCAGACCAATGCAGCGGAGCTCTACCATTTTACATTCACCACTATATCTAAAAATTATAAAAATATTATATATACATATTTTTACTAGAAAAGGGTGGAAAATAAAAGAGAATAAGAGAAAGAGTGAATCAATTATGTGAAAAGGTTAATTCCATAATTGTAAATCTATATCTCACTTAATTGAAACGTCTTCTTAGATTTTTATTTTCTACAAGGTATGTATATATCTTGTTATACATATTTTTCGTTTGGAAAGGAAAATGAAGTCAATTAAAGGGATGAATTCAAATTCGAAATATTTGGAAAGCTAGAAAGGTAAGTGAAAAATTATATGATTTATATATAACAATTAAATTTATATCATTGAATTTTATTTAATTATTATGCTTATGCATAATTTGTTGAGTTGTAGGCATAAAATGAGCATATTCAATTGAAATCTTGCCTACATATTATGTAAGTTAGGTATTTGGAACAATAAATAGAGTTAAATAGATACGCCTACCTTGATTACCCCATGAAATGGAGGCGGTACCATAAGGAGTGGACCGAGAAGAGCATGAGTGATATATAGAAGGATCCCGAAGGCTGGATAGTACTTGACTTGTGTTTTAGGCCTGGACTACCCTATGAGTGTGGATTACGATGTATTGCCGATTGAAGACATATACTTCATCCAGACAGATGGGAAGTGAGAACCTATCTGTTGTAAGCATCGAAAGTAAGATATGAAAGAATTGAGCAAGTTCCCCTAGGAAGGTGTGCATTAATCACCATATAAGGATATACAGATTTTTTTTAATATATATTCTTAATAAGAAGAGGTTAAGAGTAAAGGGAAAAGAAGAAATGTTCAAAAGAAAGGACAATTAAAGTCCATTCTAAGTCCAACCCCATGTGAAAGAATTTAACAAAAAAAATTTGAAAATTCCTTGAAACATTTTGAATGGTTTTTCAAAGTATTTATTTTAATGAAAGGTTGTTCTGAAAAATAAAGAAAGATTGGAAATTTTAAAATAAGGAGCTATCTAGATATTCCTGCCAAAGTATAAAATTGGTTGGGTCAAAAACTTTTGATTTAAAGGTTTTTGGTATAGGGGTTTTTCTTTATTGAAATGAATAGAAAAGAAAGCTTATGTTTGGGTCAACGATTTTTCCTATTTTCATAAATTTAGAAGCTGCTTCTTACAATTTTTTCTAAGGGATGGATAAATGGATATGATACTTGATTGAACTGTGGTAAGGAGAATAAAAGGGTAAGAATCTCCGATAATGAAAATAGAAAAATATTCCCGTGTAAGGAAAATGTGGAGAAAAGGAGCCAAAATAGATTTGTGTATATCTCTTTTCATGTTAATAAAGAAAAGATTAGTGACTAAAGCAGTAGACGAATGTACTGCAATGAGTCAATGGGGAAAACAATAAAAGGGAAAAGAGCTACGTAAGGAGAAGCCTTTTGAAGGCAATTTAGGTAGGATAAATTTATTAATAACAATATTAGGCAATTTAAATAGGAACGATTTTAGGAATTCATATTAAAATAATATTAGAAATCTAGCTAGGAACAATGTAGAAAAGTAGAAGCAAAGCATGGGGAAAATGTATAATTTCCATAAATACATGCGATAATTGCGCATATCTTTTAAAAGTCCTCCCCATACATGTTTAGAATATTCTTTGAGGTTGGCGATGGAAATAACATGAGTAATAGGAAAATAATAGAATGAAAGTTATCCTTGTTTACTCCAGTTTTCATTATTTAAAATTATATAAGATGTATTTTGAAAAAAAATGGTTTGGTACCAAAACTGGGTTTATGGACGCAAATAAATGCTTTGGGTTAAAAATCTTACTTTTAAAGAAGTAAATCTCTATTGTAGAAAGTCCTTAAAGAAGGAATGTTGGTTAGAATGAGAAAATTTTCATAGCTGTTTATGGAAACCAAGTAATTTTTGAATTTAATAAAAAAGTTTCTAAGTTTATATTTTTAAAGATAAAAGTTTTGGATTAAGCCCTTCATGGCCGTGAAGTTTTAATTTTATAAAGAGTGGTGAAAACTAAACCAAATTTTGGTAAGAGGGATAAAGATCAAGGCTATGAATAAAATAGCTCTAGTAAAGTAGCAACAAGGAATCCTCATTGAATTTAAGGAATATTGGTAGGAAACTAGGAATTTTTTATTAGACATGTACGAAAGCCATAAGAAGAATCATTAAAGGAAAGGAGAATGGTATCAAGTACACTTTTACAAGTCCTAGTGTATACTCGAATGAAAGATCAAGGATAAAGAAAGTGAATATCAAAGTTTGAGAATACTATCAAGAGATTTTGATTGAAAAAATAGTGGTATAATTGGATAAGAGGGTAATGAGATAGCAAACACGCATAAAGGATTTTGGTTGACTCAAGATTGAAGAAGGCAAGATGGGTGGTAGGAAAATTATTCCACCAAGCAAATTTTCCGATGACTTATTCCAAATGTGCATAGTTTATATTTCTTACCCACTGTAGTATGGAAATGCACAATTTATTCTATAATCGATTATAATAATTGAAGTAATTGATGAAACTTATTTACTATAAGCTAAGAAGGTGAGTTAATACATGTGAGTTATAGTAGAATGACATACTAGAATTGTCCATTTTAATCGAGCGAGGAGTGGTAAGGCCACAATATCATTAACACTAGTTGATGTTGGAGGATAACTTCCAACAATTGTTTCTTTTGGGTTATTTGGGTTGTGATCGCTTGTTTTCATCCTTTGGGTATTGAAAAGGCTACAATATGATATGAGATATGTTCATAATTTTTTACTGTAGAGATTTTTCGAATGAGCATTGTTTGCTATATATGCTAAAGAACAGTGTAAATAAGAAAACCTCATAAGGATACTTAACTAGTGATGAATGCAATTAAGGTTGGAATTTTATCAAATAAACTAGAAAATTAAATTAGCAATAGAAGTAAAGAATGCTTTGATCACAAAACTTCAGAATTTTAGAGAAAAAAATTTAGAAAGCGAAGGACTAGGAAAGGTTGTTGTGAAACTATGGTCACTATCCCTATGCCTTAAAAGCAAGAATTTATAAACATGTTGTATTGTACTTTTTTTAAATAAAATGAAAGGTTTTTAAAATCTAGATTAAACTGTGCAATGCAAGGGTCAATCATATGCATTAACCCATTGACTGAATCTCGATTATGTTAAGATGTGACTTGATTTGTTTTAAAAGATGTAAAGGCAAATGCTTTGAAAAATTGTGTTCAAATGCTTTTGAAAAAAATTTATACTCACATACTATTGAAAACTAGTGTTCAAATGTGTTTGAATGCTTCAAATATATATATTTTTCAAACTATTTTGCAAGTTTGATTGAAAAGGGAAAGAATTTAATGGAAAATGAGAAAATTTCAAATTTTCAAGTGCCACATGCTTAGACTAGGGAAGATCGATGTGTTTATGAATATGAATTTTACTATTCAATAAGGGTGATAGTACATAAAACGTAGAGAACTAAAAGGGAAAGGTTGTTTTAGTTTTGAAATTTCTATTTCTATGCCTTGTTGACATTAAAGAAAACTTGCTTTTAAAATAATTCCGTTCGAAAATCCAAAAAAAACTTCTTTATGAAAATTGTACTTGGAAAAGTTGAAAAATATTTTGGGGTAAAAGAGAAGGTACCAAGGTATAACGGAATAGGTATTCAAAAGAAAGGTGAAAATGTAAAATTCTCCATCTAAATTCCTTTTCCTACATAAGAATATAGATTTAAGAAAACTGGATTTTTGAATTTTGAATGTTAGAAATGGTGCGTTAGGTATTGGATGGCAGAGATAAGACGTAAAATTAGTTGAACCATAGTCCTATTCATAGGATGTGGAAATTTTTGTGTGAAAAAAATGATTTTTATTTTTTTGGAAACTTGCATACATATAGAACTTCTAGTATGTATAGGTCGTTTTCATCATATTTTCAAAATTGTTTTAAAACAATGTATTTATATAGAAGGTGCCGATTTAGAATTATTCAGCATGCATGTCATATATGCTGCGATACACCATGCACTTGTACATGGTTGGCTGCAAAAGTGGCTGTACACTAGTTGGTTGGATAGTTTAGAATGGTTGCATGCTACGTTACATGATTCAATATTTGGGGAATTTCAGGAACAAAATTCTTTTAAGCGAAAAATATAACAACCCGTAAAATAAACAATAATTAATAAATAATTACTAAGGCTCAAAAATGGAATTTCAACAAATGTCAGAATTCAGGTATGAAAATTGCACCATTGTGCTCATGGCGATTTTCTGACAACTTTCATAAAGAAAGCTTTACGATTGAAGTTTAAGCGAAGTAGTTACGAGCGTTTGAAGTATTTGGATTGAAAATAATTAAAAATGGTAAAAGGAAAAAAATAATAAGAAACGTGTGCACCCCACTGATCGACCCTTCCTTAGGCCGGTCGACCGGTTAAACTGGTGGAGGATAGGGTTCAACCTCGGTCGAATGGTCCGGATTTAATTAATGTTAATCTAATGGATATAATTGATTCGAGCAGCTATAAAAACGAGCCTAGCCCCTTACTTTTCTTTATAGAATTTATAATCATTGTAGCGGAGCTTCGCTATTTTCCCTTCCTGCTATTTCTAGAAATTATAAAAAATATTATATATATATAATAAGAAAAAGGATGGAAAATAAAAGAGAAGAAGAGAAGGAGTGAATCAATTTTGTGAGTAGGTAAATTCTATAATTATAAGTCTGTACTCCACTTAATTCAAATCTCCCTTTAGATCTGTAGTTCTAATAGGTGTGTGTATATATATTTTATTACACATATTTTTGGATTGAAAAGGAAAAAGTAGTCAATTAAAGGTAGGAAGAATTCGGATTCTAGAGATTTGGAAAGCTAGAAAGGTGAGTGGGATATTATATGATTGATATATAAGATTAGAGTTTATATCATTGGATTTTATTTAATTATTATGTGTATGCAAAATCCGTTGAGTTGCAAGCTTAAAATGAACATATTCAATTGAAATCTTGCCTAAATATTCTATAAGTTAGGTATTTAGAGTAGAATGACATATACATCCTAATTTAGAAATTTGAAAATCAGACCCAATTTTTTTTAAAGTAGAATGTTGACAAGATTGTGAAATTTATTCCAGATTTATGATAAGTTGGTTGTAATTGTTTAGTATTTATTTGGATTTCCCTAATTTGATTTGGAATGTATATTTCTATGTTTTAATTGATGGGAGCATTAAGGGTGGAATTTAGTTATATCTATTTCTGTGTAAATTTCCATAAATTACCTAATTCCACAACTATGTATAAAAAGTGCATCATTTGGAATAATGAGTGCACCAAAATGAAAGAGATGTATAACGTATTGATGTTGTTCTCCGTAGATTGCATTATCTATTTCTTAAAAGAAAAAAGATAATTCTCTTTAATTTCAAACAGAGCAAAATTCTCCCTTTAAGGTAGTTTATGAAAAGTTATGACAGTAATCCTTTTTAAGAAGGGTATCTTTAATACATTAAAATGCGGAAATAAATATTCTTTACAGAATGTACACATAAGTGTATATTCTAAATTCCTAAGCATATGAATAAATGAATTAAAAATAAGAACATATATATATATATATATATATATATATATATATTTGTGTACATATGTATGTATAACCATGCCTACTAATTAAAATTATAAATACATATAGGGTAACGAATAAAGCATAATAAATCAATATGCATCGGTACTCGTATTATTTATATTTAGGACGACTAAATATTAATACTTTAGTAAATCATAGGATTAAGGGGTTGTGATGGAAAAGAGGTAATAAATTCAAAAATTATGAATAATGTTGTAAGTTTAATGGGCAATAAATGAGAAGTTAATAGTGAGTTAAAAAAATTAAATGAGGACATAAATGCATTTAATGGGATTGATTGCAGAATTTAGTATGTCATCTATAGAAAAATAGAATAGGAATAATAAGTTGAATTTGAAATGGATAAATAAATGTCATTAGTGATTTTCTAGTTTAAATGTTAATGACCATTTATTACGAACAATTGACAATTATGGGACACAGGAAGGAGATGAAGAATATAGGAAACAAACCTATAATATAAGAATAGATTCGTAGCGAATTAGTAATTTAATACTAATAAATAAACTTAGGAGGCAATATAATTTCCATATTGGAAATTATATGACCTTAATAATGTTTTTAGCATGAGCATAAATTAGTGGGCCTAGTCTAATTTAGGATAAAATGGCTTGGTTTGGTAAGGGTTGGGATGCTAGGTTAGTAGAGTTACAAAACAGAAGTTTGTCCTTCACCTAGACGCTACCAGCAGTTGTGTACACATACTACTGATGTGGACATCTCCAACTATAGCATCCTTTGGAAAGGAGTGTATGTTTGCCTGCAAATATGCGAAAATATACCAAGGGCACATCTCGGATTTGAAGTATTAAATGGCTCGGTACCTTTAAGAATGTCAAAGGGTGTACTTTGGAATGAAATGTGTTAAATGATCATTAGGTCTTCCTCCTCTCTATATAAGAAGTCTTAAATAACCTACAATAGTGCCTAATAGGGAAATGAGAACTGCTTCATTTCTAACAAGAGATATTAAGTAAATGGAGTGGAGATTTTTCTTAACTTATATTGGTAGGTCTAAACAGAATTTCGGCTGTGGGGGTCGGTAGGCTATGTCAGTATTGTTGGTAAATCATTATTTAGAAGTAGGCCTGGCATATAGCCTTGGACTGCCAGTGGTCCAGAGCGGTCGCCACAAAATATTTTGTTTATGCTCGGGTGGATTTTGCTTTCTACTAGTATAGAATCCATATGAGACGCGCACAGAACTCAATGTTTAATTGATTGTTTGTTTGTGGGAAGTGGGCCAGTTGACTCTTAGATAAGTCTTTGAGAAGCATTGTAGTACAATAGATTAAGTTATAAAGTCATCTAGGGGACATTGGCCTCCGTAGCTAGGGCCGGTTGACTAGCGATTACGTTACGGATGGCCCGCTTTGGGGTTAACATATTAAATGGTAATTGGGTCAACCTCCTCTCCATTTAAGAAGTATATTATATGCCCGGGGTTTTTTTTTGGGTAGTACAGTGCTTATACATATACACACGAGCGCATATATATAGTTACACCTCGGAGAAAGATGGATATATCATACATGCATTTGTAATTAAACAGGTAAGCCATGAATAATAGATATAAACTTAAATAGTGATCAATTGGCATAAAGTAGTGTTATGGATAAAGAATGTAATTTTCCAGTTACCAGAACATTGTTCTAACCCTTTCTTATTACAACCTATATTATAGATTTAGAAGGATGGGCTACTGTTTTAAGATGGAAACAGTGGTGGAGAAGTCTTCTCATTCATGTTTGGCACTAACAAGGAAACTAAATATTCAAGGAATAATATTGATTCCAAGATAGTAACCTTAATCGGTATAAATGTTCTATTATATTTTACTATTCCAATATGAGTTTGCCCTCTGATATACTTATGTTTATTACAAGTCACCAACACTAACAATCCTCCGTAATGGACTTCAGTCTTGATTTTGTCAAAATTTGGACCCATTAAAGTGTGGATTGTTACAAATTGGTTTGGTGAACATTTGATCCAGTGAATGTTTGGTTCGGCAGGATATTGCTGAACTAATTTTCCTATTTGATAGGGAAAACATCGAATCAATTTTCCTGTTTGGTAGTCGAAGACTACCAAATCGTTTTTCCTATTATGTAGCTAATGATAATTGAACCATTCTAGTTTGGCTGCTCCTGAATCGCTTTGCTTTAAGACTACCATGCCGTTTACTTTACTTATCAAAAAATTTCTCTTCTGACTTTCTTTTACCATTGGATTCTCGTCTCTTCGCCTCTCTTCCTTATTGTGATGGCTCTATTATTATGGACCTTCTAGTTATTTATGTGCTCCTTAACGTCTTTTTGTATCCATTGTGTTAGGGAAAAGATGCCCATAATACTTGCCTATAAAGTATACTTTCTTGACTGCAAAGTATGCTTTGCTCCATCAAAAATCATCCTCTTTTAAACAATGATCATTTTAGACCTGAAATGGTTTAATATGCGGTTTATCTCTTTTCGATATATTTGCAAACAATGATTTGCTGTCAAGCCTTGTTCATCAAAACTTCTTCAACATCCTCGAACATTTAAGAGTTTTTTATGTAAAGGTAGTTACGTCATCTAAGCTAAGAAACATTAAAACCTTTGATGAGCTAATAAAAGTTCGGTACATATTTGGCTTGGCATTTTTTCGGTTCAGTATACTTTTAGCTCAATACCGGTCTGGCTACTTAGTACTGTAAATACTGGCCTGAAATATTGTTTAAATACTTTGCTTCCCTTGCATAGTTTGAAGAAACTGTTCATCTGATTCGTTCTAGTTGCATTAAATCTAACCGGTGTTCTCATAAATTCATTTGAATTTCTCAAACATCATTTGGTATCGATTCCAAACTTTAATCTATGCTTTTTTCGAATTCATAACACAAATTTTTGCTGAAGTAAGCAACTATTTTAGGGTTTGGTATTGGGATGAGAATTTGGTGGTTTTGCAATTATAGTTTAATTACAATGTACGAGCGTCATGTTTGGTTGGTTAAGGAGTTTAAGTGTCCCAACATCAGTCGATTTTGTCGAATATTAACGGGGTGCTATGCCATAGTCATGATCAAATAGGGTCAAGCATCTAGATAGGTAAAATTTGGGTTTTCGTGATAGTAGTGTGTCATAATTGATTTGAATTGGGCAGTGTCAAATAGACAACATGTTTTAGCTAGTGATGCTACCAGGTTTAAATGTTATTAATATGGTTCGGCTGTGATAATAAAGTACCGGACTAATCACTTAGTTATTTCTTGGTCCTAGGGCGTTAACACAAGTCAAGCATGCAATAGTTATTCCATGTAACAAGAGCATAACCAACATGGATATATTATACTAGGATGCTTAATTATTATATTACTCTATTAATTCATGGTTTATCACTTTGGGGACAACTAACTTGCTACCACTAAATTAATTAATTATCATAATTATTTACTATTAGTATACATTTGTATTGTCTACTTGTATTATTATGTGTATCCGGTGAGAAGGTTATGCTTAATCGATTCAGTTCGCACCCGTTTGGTGGGCACATGGATTTACATATTGTTTTGACAGTGTCATGCATAATAATACGAGATATGTCACATACATTTGCTATTGAACTTTATCTCATATCACCATATCACTCCTACTACTACATAGGTTGTTAGTTTATAGTGTATCAAATAGGTATGATAATTCTTCATATTACTAGATTTGCTACAGATGCTGACATCCAACCTTTCAACATTCCAACCTCTTCATCTAGCTCTATAGCCAACCAATCTACTTCAATTGCATCAATGGTAGCAAATTATAGTGCCTCACAACTATTTGTAGACTATGTCGATTCCATGGCCACTGCTTTAATTGTTAGGTACTAGGTGCTGAAGCTTACGTCCATGGATTTCCCTAGAACGACATCCATCTTCCACCCCTCGGCCAATAGGCTCATGCCCCTCTTGAGGGATACATGGGCTGCAGTAGATAGCATTGCTTAGTTGGTGCCCCTCCTCCTATTCACACTTGGATCTCTAGGATTTTGGTTTACCTCAGGATAGCATCATTTTAATCCATCCCAATGGATATGCTATCTTCGCAAGTTTATACATCATCTTCATATTGGTATTAAATTCGTAACCCAAATTGAAGAAATGAGAAATATCAACTCACAAGATCTGCTTTATGATAACAAGGCATCATCTCAACCGTTAATATTATATCAAAAGGCTCTCAGAAACACTTATTTCATCACAACAGAGCAAATACATATTGGGCCGCTCTCTCAAAGCCCAATGCAATTATATAAAGTATCACCGAATCATGTACAAGTTTTATTCTTTACTTTCAAGCAAGCAAATGTATTAGTAATACAAACTTCTGTAAAATCAAGACAGTGAATGAAAATTTTGTTTCTTCAAAACTATCATTCTGTTGCAAACTATTTTATGGTATCGGAGCAATACAAGGCTTAACAGCCAAATCTCAGAATTTGTTAGCTCATCAGAGAAGATTCATCATCTGAGTTTTATCACTCATCAGTAGACAGAGTCTCATCATCTGAGTGAGGAGATTTGATTGAGAAAATAAAGTGTCGTGCCTCAGTTCAAAGAACCGGACTGCATCAGGCCTTCCTCATCAAATCCACAAAGAAATCAATCAGAAAGTTTCAGAAAATAGTTAAAAGAAATCAAGAATTGTCACAAAAACTGAAGAAAGTGCCTTCCAGCAAGACTCATCAGATTAAAATCAAGAAAAAGAAAACTATCCATCACTTAAGTCTTGCGGTTGCATCTAACCTGCTTGTGAGCAATTCTTGTTCTGTAATTCTTGATTTTTGTCTTTAATTGAATCGTCGATCTCTAGCATGGACATTATTTTGTTTGTATATAACCTGAAATCATCATGTCTGATGATACAACTTCCGCCACATCTTCCAATGTGAGCAATGATCATCAACTCAATGCTAGAGTTGGAAAACTTGTCAACACTGTTGTAAGCCCCCAAACCAATCTTGTTACTGCACGCTTGAGTGAAGATAACTATCTTCTCTAGAAACTGCAAATTGAAACTGCAGTCCTAGGATATGGACTTGAAGTTCACATTTTTGGAACTATTCCAATTCCTCCAAAATACATAACCGTTGAAGAAAATAAAACAGTCATTAATGAGGAGTACACAAAATATCACAGGCAAGACAGACTCATCTATTCTTGGTTATTGTCTTCAATAAATACAATTTACCGTCTCATGTTATTGGATGCAAGACAACAAATGACATATGGTCAACAATTGAAAAGGTGTTCAATACACAATCTGCTGCCAAGGTAATGTATTACAAGAAACAACTACACAATATGAGGAAAGACAATAGTACTATGAGGGAATATCTCTTCAATATTAAAGCAACTTGTGATCACTTAGGAGCTGCAAATCACAAAGTATCAAAATCTGAGCAAATTTTAACCATTCTGAATGGATTAAGTGATGACTATGAATCAATAGTTGCTATTATTGCATCTCAAAAGGAGCTGCCATCTATAGATGATGTTCACTCCATATTGCTTGCTCATGAAGCCAGAATTGATAATATAAAACCGCAAGAGTCAGACTTTAACGTTAACTATGCTACTCATTCCAAGAACAAAGGTCAAAATAACAAGAAGTCGGATCAAGGTATACGGAGAGGAGGAATTTCTAACAGATCAAGAGGAAGGGGCAGATGGAATAATACTAATAGACCTCAAATTTGTGAAAAAGTGGGTCACACAGAAGTCAAGTGCTACTTTAGATACTCAAATCAAACTAGTGGTCAAAGAAATAATAATCCCAGTGCTAACATGGCTCAGGCAAACTCAGAGACACAAACAAATTGTGATAAAAATCACAGTTTTAATGATACAGCAAAGCCAGAAAGTGTTCAAGATGACTGCTGGTATCCCGACTCTGGTGCAACAAATCATATCACAAATAATCTTGATAACTTGAATCTTGGCAATAGGGAATACAGAGGTAAACAGTCAATTTGTATGGGAAATGGTAAGTGTATCAATATTACTCATATTGGAAATTCTTATATTAAAGGCAAGAAGCAACTGTACTTACATAATTTATTAAGAGTGCCCAAAATTAAGAAAAATCTTATTAGTGTATCACAATTTGCAAATGACAATAGAGTTTACTTTGAATTTTATCCCAAATACTGTTTGGTTAGGTACATACTAACAAAGGATATTTTGTTACAGGATGATGCTGAAAAAGGACTGTATAAATTCAAATCAGTCAATAACAATGTGCACTCAAACAATCAGAAAAACTATAACAAGTGCGTGGAGCAAGACTCCAAAATTGTATTTGATATATGGCATTACAAACTTGGTCACCCAAGTGTGAAATTTGTAAAACAGGTTCTTAATGAAAGCAGAATATCTTTTGATAATGTCTCATTACCCAATGTTTGTACATATTGCCAACTGGGCAAAAGTCATAAGTTTCCATTTAATGATTCCTCAACAACTTATTCAAAATCTTTAGACTTGATTGCCACAGACCTATAGGGGCCTGCACCTATATGTTCAGATTTTGGATACAAGTACTATATTTCCTTTGTTGATGCACACACTAGACACACATGGATTTATTTCTCAAAAGCTAAAACTGAAGCCCATAATGCTGTTATAAATTTTATAGTCATGGCTGAAAAACAAACTGGCAATCAAGTTAAAGTAATTCAATCAGATGGGGGAACTGAGTTTAAAACTCTCAATAATTACATTAAAGAAAAAGGTATAGTGCATAGAATTACATGCCCATACACTTCTGAGCAAAATGGGTTAGTAGAAAGAAAACATAGACAATTAGTTGATACTGGACTTACCCTATTAGCTCATGCATCATTACCATTAAAGTTTTGGTCTGAGGCCTTTAGTACTGCTGTATATCTTATCAATAGGTTACCAGCAAAGGGAATTGATAGAATAAGTCCAGTAGAAAAATTATGTGGGGTAAAACCTGATTATCATAGTTTAAATACTTTTGGATGTTTATGTTTTCCTTATCTAAGACCCTACAATGCCAACAAACTAAGTTTTAGATCTAAACCTTGTACATTTATAGGATATGCTACTAACCAGAAGGGTTACAAGTGTTTAGATGAAAATGGAAGAATCTTTATCAGTAGACATGTTGTATTTAATGAAAATATCTTTCCTTACATAATCAAGAAATAAAAACAACAAATAAAGTATACAATCCAAGGTTTTCAATACCTGACTTACCAATTTATTCTAAGAATAAGGTTCAGAATGAGGAAGTGAGGTCTACTAGAGATCGCTGCACTCAATCCAGTGTATCTAATCAAGCTGACTCTGAGATGCCAAGTAATCCTAGTCATGCCATTCACTCTCCTGCACAAACAGAAATCGAGAAGAATCAAACAGAAGAAGAAGATCATCAAAGCAACACTAGAGACATGTCAAATCAAGTAAATAAAAAAAGATCACCTCGTATTGAAGCTCATGCAAGACCCAGTCATCCCATGATTACCAGGGCTAAAAGTGGCGTTTTGAAGCCTCAAATATGCAATGCAAGCTTAAATTCACATGAGCCGGAAACATATGAGGAAGCTGCAAAAGATAAAAACTGGGCAGCAGCTATGGATGAAGAGTACAAGGCTCTCATAAACAACAATACATGGACCCTTGTGTATCCTCCTAACAACAAGAACATAGTTGGATGCAAGTGGACATACAGGATAAAAATAAATCCCGATGGCACAATTAATAGATACAAGGCAAGACTTGTTGCCAAAGGATATACACAGTAATATGGGTTTGACTTTAAGGAGACATTCTCTCCAGTAATCAAACCAGCTACTATAAGACTCATTCTCACTATTGCTCTACATAAAGGGTGGTGTATAAAGCAATTAGATGTCAACAATGCATTTCTGAATGGCATCTTACAGGAAGATGTATACATGCAGCAACCACCAGGATATATCAAGCAAGCAAACTATGTGTGCAAATTGAATAAAGCAATATATGGACTTAGACAAGCTCCAAGAGTTTGGTTTGATAGACTGAAGGCAGCATTATCAAATATGAAATACCAGTCTATTAAATCAGACAACTCACTATTTGTTAAAATTAATAGTTCATTAACTATGTACATACTTATATATGTTGGTGACTTGATTGTTACAGGAAGTAACAAAGATGAAATCAACAATGTCATCAACCACTTAAACAAAGAATTCTCAAGTAAGCATCTGGGCCAAGTCAATTTCTTCTTGGGAATGGAAGTACTGAGAAAAGAAAATTCAGATCTAATGCTATGTCAGAAAAAATATATTCAGGAACTACTTGTCAAAACAAAAATGGATGGTGCAAATCCACAGACAACTCCTATGGTCAGCAATCATCGGTTATCTAAAAACAGGGTAGAAGCCATAAACAATGTTAAACAATATAGAAGTGTTGTAGGAGCATTACAATATGCTACTATAACATGACCAGATATTGCTTATAGTGTTAACAAAGTGTCTCAATTTATGCAAGACCCTCTGGATGAACACTGGAAAGCAGTTAAAAGAATTCTCAGATATCTCAAAGGAACTCTAAACTATGGACTATCGTTTAATGAATGCAACAATCTAAATATAACTGGATTTTCAGATGCAGACTGGGCAGTAGATCCAGATGACAGAAAGTCAGTCAGTGGATACTGTATATACATTGGGAACAATCTAATATCATGGTGTTCCAAGTAGCAAACTACAATATGCAGATCTAGTACAGAGGTGGAGTATAGAAGCATAGCTAACGCTACAGCAGAAATAATATGGTTACAGTCCATACTTGAAGAACTAAAGATAAAGAACAAAGCAAAACCAATGCTGTGGTGTGATAATCAGAGTGCAATGTTCATGACTACAAACCCAATACTGCACTCAAGAACGAAACACATCGAAATCGATATATTTTTCGTTCGAGAACAAGTTCAAAAAGAGAAACTGCAAATTAATCACATACCTACCGCTTACCAGAGGGCAGACACACTTACTAAGCCTCTAAGCATAAAGAACTTCATACAGTTCAGATATGACCTTCAAGTGAAGCTTATCAAAGACAAAGCTCAGAACGAGGAAACAAATTCAGGCAATTCTGCAAGGATCTGTAAGATCTGAGTAGAGATCTCTTTTTCAAGCTGGCGCTCAGATATTCAACTCAAATCTCAACATTGGTACTCAAATTGCAGTAAATCAAAGAGAAAGTATCAAATAGAGTTGTATTGAGAATATTCAGCTGATTCCTCCACTTTCAAGCTAAAAACAAGCACGAATCTTGTAAATCGCCATCAAACCCTAACCCTAGCCGCTCGGGTTTGAGGGAGGCATTGAAAAAATGAGAAATATCAACTCACAAGATTTGCTTTATGATAGCAAGGCATCATCTCAACCGTTAATATTATATCAAAAGGCTCTCAGAAACATTATTTCATCACAACAGAGCAAATACATATTGGGCCGCTCTCTCAAAGCCCAATGCAATTATGTAAAGTATCACTGAATCATGTATATGTTTTATTCTTTACTTTCAAGCACTACTACAAAACGGGCCATTTGCATCGGTTGTTTACCCCCCTTTTGCATCAGTTCAACAACCGATGCATATGCAACCGATGCAACAGGCTTAGCACTTTTGCATCAGTTCTGAAACCGATGCAAAAAGGTCCTTTTTGCATGGGTTGTTACTAACAACTGATGCAAAATATCATGGTTGGTTGCTTGAATACAGCCCCCATATTGCATCGGTTGTAATGAAAACCGATGCAACAAAGGAACTTGTTGCATAGGTTGTTGTTGAAAACCGATGCAAACTAATCCCTCTATTGCATCGGTTTTTTATAACAACCGACGCAACTAATCCCTCTATTGCATCAGCTATTTATACCTGATGCAAAAAAGCCATTCTCAGACACCATTATTACAGTTCTCAAATAAACTATATATATATTATTGATTATAACAAACAATTATTGCATGCAATGATACAATCATTCAAAATTAAATTTGATGGCAAATACATAATCAGATTTAATAATTCTACAAAAGAATGAAAAACATAAATAAATTCATCATCCCTTACCTCTAACCATACTCAATTCACCAAGTAGCTAACTACATTACTGTACCATACATAATTATGGCTAACTACATTACTGTTCCCATCCCTTACCTCTAACCATACTCAATTCACCATCAAAACACTGCAGTTATATCACTGCCCTAATAAACCTCCTTAGCCATTCTGTAACGACCCGTTAAATTTGATAATATTAGATGGATTAACTTAATATAATTTTTAATCTAATTTATAATAAATGTAGGAGTTGGATATAGTAATTGAGATTAAAGATTTAACAATTGAAATGTTATATGGCAATAGGTAGAAGAACGAAGATTTGTGTTGTGGTTATAAGTCATAATTAGTTGATTAAAATGGTATTAATGAAATAATAACTGAATTGAATTGCAATATATAAACATCAGAAAAATTTAATTGGTGGATTAAATTTGTTAAAGTTCATAAGTTTTGTAATTTAGTTTAGTAGAACTTTAAATTATAAACGAAGATTGAAATAAACGATAAATTTAATTATGTAAATGGTGACTCAAGACCTAGGTTATAGAAATTGGAACATAATCCAATTTGAATTAAGTAGAAGAAGGACTTGGTTAATATGTAAGTTATTGTTCAAGGTATTGAATAAAAACTTGGAATCCAATCATAATTTAATGATAATAACGTTAGTATTAGAGAATAAATATATTTCAATGCAGTACCCGAATGAACGGAATAAAATGAATATATATTGAATAGAAATGAAATGTAAATTGGCACATTTGGTTGAAAGTTAATTTTAAGAAACATATAAATGTTGAATTTGTGAATATTAATATAAATATTAACTTGAATGGGATTCATTAATACAAAGATGTAATAAGTGTAGATAGTAAAAAAATTAATGGCTGTAGTGGATAAAAAAATCTAGTAGTAACATAAAATTTATTTATATGGAAAAAGAGTATAGATTTGAACAAATTTATGAAAATTTGATAAGAACAGTGGTTGTAATCAGTTCGGTTATTTAATATTTGGAAGATAGAGATTTGTAAATCCGTTAATGAATTTATAATGGGAAGGAATGGTAAGAATGTAAAAATTATAAGCATTTGATTCAATTAAGGGAATTAAATTATAATAAATGGTCATTTAATAAATTCAACGTTCTGTGAGAAATCATAATAGTTGTGTAAAATGTGTACAAACTTCGATTTGGAAATTTATTGGATTTATAACGGTTTTGGTATTACATTTATGAGTTTAAAAGTTATTCCATTTTGCAAAGTAATAAAAGCTTATTTAGGTGACTAGAATTTAGCGTAACGACTATTGTGTGTTACCTATTCTTGTTGCTTGTTAATTTAAATTTTGGGAATCAAATTCAATTTATCCGCCAATTTACCGCAGTTAAAGTGAAATGAATTGGTGAATGAGTAATGTTAAATACAAATAAGATGTAACCAAGAAAAATCCCATTTATAATAATTTATGTAGAATAAAGTAAAGAAACCAGGAAATGGAAATGTGAAAATGTGGATGCAATGAGATCTTAAGTAATAATAACTTTGTTAGGTAAGTGATAACGGATTTTTTTTTTGTATAACCAAATAAAGATCCAAATTTATTTGGAAATTAATTGCAATCAATTGAATTTATTGCAATTAAATGGATTTAATATTTAATAGTTATGTAATTATTATTTGGAAGAAATTGGAGTTATTTGTAATAAGTATGAACCTAATGTTAATTTTTCTTATAGGATTGACAATTGATATGGAATGAAAAGAAGAAAATTTGGGTCAGTAAAATTTGGAATTTATGCATAATAAAATGGATTCTAACGTTAAATACTACGTTATTGAGATTTAAATTAGACTTAAAGAATAACGATGTGAATCAGGAACTAATGTTTATGGCATCTTTATTTTAGGTGAAAGTTGAGAATATAAAGATTTAAAAATCTAAAGTATGGGTTTTGAGAATATAATTTATAAAATTCTTAAATATAAGAAAGTGTAGAAATTAACATTGCAATTAATATAATGTCAACTTTTAATTCACAGCTAAGCCTGTTAAATCTTTTCAATTGATTACGAATCATATAAGAAATAAAATTTGGCCAATTTTAGAATTTAATATAAAATTTGGATTTTTATAATTTATTTAATTTATTTAATGAATATTAAAAATAGCCATTTTGGCCACGGACTCGGATTTCGATGAAACCAGTTTCATCGGATCCGTATCGGTGAATTATTATAGGGTTTCAAGTTTCGTATCGATCGGACTTGTCGTTTGATCGTACGGGCGTGAAACGTCTTGAAATCAATTTTATTAAAATCAATTTGAACTCAATTTGGAAATTTTGTTTTCAGCATAACTTCTTCATACGATCGAATTTGGATGTGAAACTTCTTCCATCGCGTTCAGAATATTTTAAATTACCTATTTGGATATATAGATTTACGAAATTTCGTTCCGGAGTCAAAGCGGGCTTTTTGGGCCATAGTTTGCTACGCACGTTCATTCTACGGTCTATCTACCCTATTTCAAACCCCTCTATATAAACCCAGCTATTTAGCCCTAGCCTCCGCCTAACTTCATTTATCTGCACGTATTTTCTTCAAGCTTCTCTTCTTCTTCAATGGGGGCTAACCCTAGATCCAGTCAGTTCAAAAACAAAATGAAAATTCAAAGTTTCCAGAAAAATTCCACAAAAATATATGTCGATCTTCTCGAAACACGTAATCCCATGGTGAAATTCGTTTTTCAGTTGGAGTTACCGTTTACCCAGAATAAATTCAAACAGTCCCAACCGTTCATCATCGCCGTAACAAACTTCGTCTGATCGTCGAATGGTTTCTGGGTATTGAAGAGAGGACGATGGGGAGCGCATCTATGGGTTTTGTTTCGAGAATCAACGGTCGGATCAACGGGAAAATTTGATTAGGGCATGCGTTTTAAGGGGCGGCCGGTGGAGTTTTTGCCTCGTCGTTCGAGCGTGATGGGGTCGGCCTGGGTCAAGGGGCACTCCGGCGACGTGGAGGTGGTTGGGGTGCCTCGGGCGTTGGCGAGTTGCTATGGTGGCGGTTAGGTTTGCCTGGGAGCGAACGAAAGAAAGGGGGGTTTTGCGTCTTCGTGCTATGTTGCGTGATGATGCTACAGAGGGAAACTCACGTGCATGATGAGTGGTGAGGTTCTGTTTTTTTTTGTTTTAATTTAAATTAAATTTTTTTTTCCAAGCGTTTAATCGAGTAACTTTCACATACGACATCCGATTCACGCAAAAATTTTTTTGTTAGGATCGTAATTTAATTTCGGACTTGATGACGCTGGTTTGGACGAATTCCGAGACGGGCGAATTTTTGGGTTTAAATCGAATTTAAATTCGATTTAAATTCAAAAGGTGAGTGTTTTAACCCACTCACAACTACTAGAAGCTTTTATGTTTGTTTAAATTAATTTTAGAAATGAATAGAAATTTATTTATGAGTATTTGGCATGTTTATTTTATTCATATCTGCTGAATTGCATTTATTTAATTTAACTGTTAATTTAATTAATTTATTGCGTATAAATTTACAGTTAAAATTTATTTGTTTGTATATGAACTGCTATTTAATAGTTATATAATTTATTACTGAATATAGACTGTAGATTAATAGCTGTTAAATTTAATCTGAATAAAATTGCCAGTTATTACCTGTTATCTATTATCAAAAATAATATTGTTATTGATTGATATTGATTGATGATTGCGATTTGGATGATGGATGATGTTGATGAATGGATGTTTATTGTATATCATTAAATTGCAAATTATCATGCATATTTCATTTCATTCGGGATTGTGGTTTGAAATGATATATAACTGCAAAATTTTATATCTTTTAAATTGCGGATTGAAATGATAAATATCCGTATCACTTGACCATAGGATAGAAAATTTTATACAGGCACCGCGGTCTATATATAACTATTTTTATGTGATTTCTATGGTTTGGATGGAATACGGTTTATAATAATCTTAAATTTTATATTGTATAAATATTTTTCTTCCATATATATATATATATACATATGAAGTTGAAAATTTTGAAATTAAAAGGTGTATAAAAATCTTTATTAAAAATGGAAGAAAATTAAGAAAATGGAGTTTAATAATTTATATCATATGTTTAAATGTTAAGTTTGGAAATTTTAAGATATGATATTTATAATTGGATTTTTCCCAAAATAAATTGAAATGAATATTCTAGTATAATTTGAATTGGGAAAAATATATATTTTTTATTACTAGAAATTGAAGTCTTATTATTTATGGATTTTATATGAATATTCAAGACTAATTAATAGAACAATTGATTTGTTGAAAGCATAAAATCCGACTTTAGTTTGAAATATTGATACTCAAAATGGATATACGTATATATAAATAAATTGAAGTGGTTTTGGAACTTGAGAGAGATAATATAAATTTTGGTTTAGACTTTAATAAAGAAATGTATTTGTAAAGCCATGAGAACTATTTTCTTTACAAAGTAACATTTAAGTTAAACCATTTAATTCATACACCGTTGAATGTCCAAACCATTCAAGTTTTAGAAGTTATGGTTTTAAATTATGATTTTCAAAATATTATGCTTTGAAATATTTGATTTTCAGACGTTATGAAGTTAAAGCATTATGATTTTGGAAAAGAATTATATTTGGGATAAGTGATAAAATATGGTTTTGGGTTTTGAAATGATATCGTATTCATGGTTATGAAATGGAATGTTTATTCTGATTTTTAAAGTATAACCTATTTTTAAATGACTGCGGTGTTATAATAACGATGGGTTGGCAAAGAGACCGGGATCGGATATGGACATACTCTCTGTCGATACCGAAAACCACTTTGACTAACCGTGTACGCGGTGGGGATTCCAGAATGAAGTAGGTGGTGGCGACGTTTCCTGTAAGGTAAATACGTGGACCCGACTCCCGTGAGTTGGCATAAGGTGGCTAAAACAGGAGCGATTCTCAGGCCAATGAGGTCATTCCTCTGATCGGACCCTCCTCTTCGATATTATACTTTGATTTTGGATTGATTCAGTGGCCACTTCTATATTTTGATTTTGGGGAGTTAGTCCGAGGTGGGCGGTAACTGCGGCTACGCGTTTCCACCAACCTGGATAGCAATTGGTATATCTACCCTGGCATTGCCTAGTTGTGCCGTGTCACCTACCATACCGAGCCTTTACTACGAGTTTCTATTTGTGTCGTACCTATGGAGTATCCTCTGGTAGCTTCCCGATCAGGAGGTATTACGGTACTGTATAGACTATTGTCATTATTTGTGTTAAGGGCTATATGGGTAACCCCTTAACGCTATTAAAAAGTAAGTTTATTTTATAAATAGACACTATTATAATAGCGCAATATACTACATAGTAAATAGTTTAACGGATCCTTAGGAGATGTAAATCCCGAACATCTCTTGAGTTACTGTACTCATATTTATTTCTGTTAATTTAACTCACATAAGATCTTTTAGTCTGACTCGAGTGTTTTTGTCTTTTCAAATTCGCTCGGGTCAGTCTGAGCGTTTCAGGATCGAAGACTTTAGCTTTGAAGGACGAAGACGAAGGAGTCGTATTATTATTATTTATAGTATGCACCACACTCTTTCTATTCCGCTGCATTGTTTGTATTAGTATGTGTAACTCTGATATTTATTGTATAAAGAAGAATTAACTGGTTTGTAACCATTTATGAACTGTATATTTATTATTATATTTTATCCTTCCGCTGTGAGATTCTATTTTGTTTTATTTCTTCTCTGTTTTTCTTATTTACCCCATAACAATCCGCCCTTGCATATGCTTTTAATTGGCACGTGTGTCGGTTTAAAGTGTGCGAAAAGGCGGGATGTTACACATTCAACAGATCAGCAAGTGTCACCAAGTAGCTGCTCACCATCAACCTCTCCCCTCAAAACCACAACGTCAAACACTCAACCACTTCACTGCAGTCAAACTGCATAACCCTGCTTTGTCAACATCCTTCACCAAATCGCCGACCAAACTCCTCAACTCACGACCTCTGCAAACACAGCCACCTTCCCACGGCAACATCTCCAAACAACTCCATATAAATACCCACAACCTCTTCAAAAATCGAACTAGTCTCCACCATTCGAACACTGCAAATTACATTACATAAACCTTCCCGTAAACCCAAACCATTAGCTAAAAAAAATACTGTACAATATCAAAAATCGAACTCCTCACCGACTATCTCCGACGAATAACTTTTGCAATCGCCTTCTCCAATCAATTACTCTGTTATAAAGAAAAAGATGTACTGTAGAAAGATGAATAGCTAAGTGGGCTGTAACAGATCTCTAGTAAAAAGTTCACTTAATTCCCAAAAGCAAAATCAATTTAACATATTCAATCAGAAACCAGTTGGCAACAAATTGGCATTATGGCAGGATAATTCAATCAGGATGGACTTAAATAAATCAATGAAAAAACAAATATTATATATAATAATACATACATACACACACACATATGTGTGTGTGTGTATTATAAAGATTGTTTAGGTCTTTGGAAACAAAAAAGACAATTCATTGTCGATTTTTATGAGGATTAATCATTTTTGAAAGTTATTTATATGACCAGAATATATTTTTGAAGTGAAACAATCCATCAATAGTGGCTATAAGGAATCAAACATACAAACGAGAATTTGACGAATTAGGTGGTAACATTCAAGCATGCAACACTGATGGGAAGACCGTTGGGTTGGACATAACATGAACTGTGAACAAAAGGTAACCACGAGTCTCAGACATTTGGTGACACATTACTGTGACATTAGGTAACAGTTCTGGCGCATGACTTTTATATAAATTTGTAAGTACTTCAGATTGTAAAAGTATGAAAAGACTATATCAAGGAATCGCGTAACGCATTTTAGAGTCCATAACAAAATATTTTAACTGTATAAGAAAATGAATGAAAATATCAAGGGAAGGAGTAAAACCTGACTCTAAAGTATAAGTGTTCAATAACTGCAATTATATCACAGGGGCTATTAGGAACAATATGAATAGGATCACTCCTCAATAATCGTTAACATCGGTAATTATAAAAACATTGAGGGTACTGGTTATTTCAAGTATATTTATATTACTGGAGCGAACATGAAGATTATATGAAAGTTGTCACTGAAAAGTTTTGGAATAGCGAAAAACAGAAATCTAAGTGCATCAGGTCATATAAGCTTTAAGGACATGCAAGCTGGTGAGAACAAACAAAAAATTGGCTAGCAAGTTGGTTAACCATGGATGATATTGACGGTAATAATTTGAATATCAACCAGAACAAGGAATGATATATACAATTACTGATTGAAAAAAAAGAATCTTCTGTGAAATCATGAACAATATCTACACAAGCAGTTGGTGCTTAGAAAAGGAATACAGTGATAATAACAGAAAGGAGACAGGCAGGGCTAGACCAAGAGGTATGTGGCAAAAAAAGCTACTATCTAGAAGACCCTAAGTTGGCAGCATAAATACCATGGGATAGTTCTGAGAATAAATATTTGCTATCACATTTTCAGTCTTGATATTTGTTACAAATATTTGAAATTTATTCCCACAATTTAATACTTCTTGCCAATACATATATTAAAGTATATTAATATGTGTTAGCACAAAACATCGTGACACGCTACTCTTCTAAACTCTCTTTTTTTCTTTTTTTCTTGCCAATAACAGAGTAATTAGTAGTGCTAGTGCAAGTTTGCCAGGTGCAAGCTTGCTTGGGCAAGCTTGCCTGGTGCATATATTGTAAGCATAGGTAGAAGAGAGATTGAAAATCTAGTTCAAGAACATATATATCGACTATTTTGATTTTGGCAATATCAAATGCATATTGTTGTTATATTAAATGGAGTATGCAGGTTCAGTTTGACACTAAATGCATTTGTTAAAAATTAGTGGTGAAAAACAAAAGTGTTTCATTCAAATTAATTGCATAGTAATATTTGATGTTATTAACTGACCTCTCAAGGCTTAACCCTTTAATGATTGCCTCAACTTTGTAATATTTTGTTGTCTGGTCATGCTGCTCGGAAGCCTTAGAAAAGTGGCAGACGCTAGTGTTTCTTTGATAGTCAAATGTGGGAAAATGGCATCATCTTGAGTCAGAAATCCAATCCTGACAAGCAAACATATAGTTATTGTAGTATAGGACATTGGTATTCAAAGGTGTTATACACTGCTTATATCTGTCAATGTAAATTGCCTTCTTTTAAAATGAGGAACATAGTTCGTACATTTTAAAATCAGACGATAAATAAAAACAGTTTTTAATTAAAGACTGCATATCATCATTTATCAGTTTATAATGCATTTATTTCTAATTCACATAACACACGTAGCAGTATAAACCTGGTAAAAGCTTCAGCTACATTATTCCTTTAGTGATCGTTCAGAAATTCATTGCTTAATCAGTTCATATCAAAACTGATGCATTGGTATTCAAAGGTTAATCTGATGAAAACACCATGTCATATCAAAACTGAAGTTAATCAGACCTAATGATTTGCTGATAAAGCCGATGAAAGGGTAAACTCTAAATGAAAATTACACCAGGTCCAATTAGACAAGCTGTTATTTGGTTTTCACCCTGCATATTGCATACAACAGCTCAAAGGTCAGTTATGAAATGTTTAAGAGGTTGCATGTATTCTTACTTTTGATGAGATTAGTAAAATCTTGACCCAATGGTGTTTTCTTTGCATTACGTGGAATTCATCCCAAACAGAGCTCTTCTGACTGGATTGGCATGCTTTAACTGGAAACCAATTGTATTTTTCATGGCCACAACGCAGGTAAATTCAGTTACTAATTGCAATATTATTAGTCAAGCAATTTCTACTCTAGAAATACCTACACAAGTGAAAACATAATTAGTTCTTAAATCCAAAGTATTGCTAATTGCACAATCATTAATCGATTCAGGTTTGCAAGCACTAATCTAACCTTCTAAGATCAATCTAATCAGCTCACTCGGTTTTAAAATATGAACTAAATTTATATTGCATTATCTAATATGAAAATAAATGAAACGCATTAACATAAATAATTCAATATGCAGAAATGCCAACATATCACTGATGAAAATTGAGGTAAATATAAAATATTGTAGAAATAATTTAAAATAAATGAAACATAAACACAGTCAAAGAGGGAAATTTATTACATAAATATGATGAAGAGAGTAACTGGTGATAACCCACTGTATGGGTCCCTTATGATAGTTTACTACAAGCTAATTTAAAGTGAAGGCCATTGGAAGTCCAAACTTTACGTTGTCTCCAGCATCATAGTATCCACCAACTAAATCTACCTGTTAATGCACAAGCATTATTTATGAAAATGAAATATTCATACTTTTGAAATGCTTAATTTACTATCATTTCGTATGTACTTGATCTACTTCTTGTATTAAAATGTGAAAGAAGATATAAAGGTAAATGAAAAATATTTTGTTAAGGACTAATAATTATATATGATAAAAAGTACCCCAATGTCATGCCCATCATGTAGCCCAGAATCCTTTCGCCATTTCAGTCTCTGGGATTTTGGAAGCTTTCTAGACCTTTGTCCTTCAAAAAATAGACAACTGTTTACATGATAGCATGGAGTCATATAAGAATTAAATTATTACTTCCTAACTAAATAAGGAGATTTTAATCACAACCGATTGATAGTGGTGCCCGCGTTTTTTTATTTAGATGAGCATCTATTAGTCTTACAATGCAAGGCAATGGTCATAGAACATCCAATATGTATGAACGACAAAACAAAGAAAATCTCTAGAAAAATATTTTCTACTTGTTAACTCATATGAACAACAATAACATGCAGCGAACACACGAAATTGCAAGATGTCAGACTCTTAAATGTCACCATAGATGGATTAAAAAAATTTAATAGCCATAGTTTAAGTAATCATTCATTTGTTAAAGTACAAAATATCATATCCAATAACAAATCATCATCTAGAGAAACTAAACTATGAAATCACTGCCTTACCATGAACTGTAGTTTTTCCCCAATACCCTTACGATGAACCTTAAACTGCAAACAAGTTCTCTCAATGGTTAGAGCAACCCAGCAAGGAGTATAACTGAAACTTTTGACTAAATTGCATCCAAATCTTTTGCTGCATGACTACCACTTCAACATCTACCATGTTTCAACAGTCACTACATATACTTCCTCCACCACCGAGCAAGACATCGAACCAAAAAAAAAGTAAAACCGACCACCGAGCAATCATCTGCAGTCGCTGACTCAAAACCAGACATCCACCAAATAATAGCCACGCAGCCCCAAACTCGAACACATCGAAACCCAAAATCACGACTCCCTAATTCACCATAACTCGACTTCACAATTCCTCCACACTGACAACCAGCAAATCGATCTCCTTCACACCTGAATCGAAATCGATGGATGACTCGAACTACAGGACGAGCAACATAATCACGAACTCGACCAAACGCAAACAAACTTGAACTCCACAGTGCCAAATTGCCGCTTGACTTCGATCTTCAACATACTCGACCACGAGCTGATGTTGGAACAGAGGCACGAAAATTAGCATTTTGATAATTGGGTTTCGAATTTGTGAAAAGTTGTGCTTCCATGGGGTGTTACACGCTAATATTTTGCGCGTCAAACAGCTTGGGAAAAGGAACGAGCGAAAGGCAGCATTTGGAAAGGGCTTTGGGAAAGCGGTAAGATCATCAGTTGGATTTAATGAGAAGCGGTGAAAATCAATTTCTAGGGTTTGTTTTTTTTTTGGAGCAGGCGAAATCCTCTTTAGCGGAAACGAATGGGAAATAAGCGGCAGAAAAATTGGGATGGCGGTAAGCGAAACTATTTGCATCGGTTCTTGGTGACAACGGATACAAATTTAAATTTTCATGACCTATTGCTTTTCACATACCAATTGCACCGGTTATTAAGATAGAACTGATGCAAATAGTTCTATTTGCATCAATTTTTACTTCAACCGATTCAAATGAGGCGATGCAAATGGCCTGTTTTGTAGTAGTGAAGCAAGCAAATGTATTAGTAATACAAACTTCTGTAAAATCAAGCCAGTGAATGAATTTTTTTTCTTCAAAACTATCTTTCCGTTGCAAACTCTTTTAACCCATACTTAAGAAACTTTGATTTCTACGTAAAATGAAGAGAAAGTCGGAATATTATTCCTTCTTTTACCTTGAGGCTCACAATGGGTACAAACCTGCAAAGGACTTGTATTCCAGGTATAACATGTTCGAACATGAGTTCTTCCTCGTCTGATATCAGTCCTTGTGGATTAATGGAACTCTAGATGTAAGTGTTCCTCTCTTTCATGTTTCGTCATATATTATTGCATAAAATCATAATTGATTTTCCTTGGTCTTCTTTCAAATGTCATCAAAGAAGCTATGAGGAATGACCTATTGGTAGTGCTACCGAGACTCAAACAAATTCTCAAAGAAGAAAGGAAATCATCCCATCTTCTTGCCAATGAATTGCAAACAGATAATATAGATTGATTGTTCATAGCGAGAATGCCTGTTGGATGGTGAGGACCCTGCCAATTGAACATTCTCACTGCAAGAGGAATGCTAAAGAGTCCAAAAAAGGAGAATCCAATAAGAGATATACTATTAAGAGTCGACCCTAAGTTTTGATGTGATACTTCCAAATACAAGCAACTTATGCACTTTGTAGGAGTGGAAGGAAGACGACCTTGCCAACATCATTTATTTCACTAAATCTTCTTTAGCTAAAGACATCAACACCTTCACTATCAACTTATAAACTCCACTAAAAAATAAGGATGAGTAACCAATGCATGCATCGAATTTAATGTTAGTTGGGCCTTTCGAGATATCTTCAACCAGGAGATTGTACCATGTCATCTCGTGTATATCGCCCTATTTTAGATTGTTTCCATAATAATGAGGTCACATCTTTTATTGCTTCAGACAAGTCATAAAAGCCGAGGATTTTGTGGCGGGGTCTAGTGATCCTTTAATTAATTTACGTACGTATTACACACATTGCATGCATGAACTATATGCATTTTCATACTTCAAAATGGTTTTAGCACTTGTTTTATTTTTCTTTGTAGATTCAATAGCATCATGAAGACATCTTGATCATCCTCACCAAAAGCTAACAACCAAGGAGGGGGTTAAATGATCTATCAAAGTTTTTGTCTTTAATAAGCCATCTTAAATGTTCATCATCCCCTCACTTTTAATAAGAGCGCGAAGGCTATTACATATCGGCTTACTAAAGAGCAGCAGCTCTTCTCTGGAGAGCCACATATAATCAGCGAGCTCCCCGAGCTTTATAAATGTCTAAAGTATTCATATTCTCCCTTCAGGGATATAGATCAAAATTCCTAGTTTTCCTTCTAAAGATCCAAGGGCATTGCCTTGCCCGTACCCTAATTTTAAGTCTAAACGACATCAGGATAAAATACATCTTCAAGTTCCCTAAATTTCTTTTATTCAACCATCAACTTCGGTAACTTCAAGCATAAGCACCAATGTCCTATAGGTTGTTATGAGGACTAACCATCCTAACACTATGACTCAGTGAGTTCAAATAGTTATACACTCCTAGAATTTTGATGGCTCGGTTTCTTGTCGATGCCCTTGCTCATTAGTTTTCAGACTTGTTGATTGTGTCACCCTAAGGTTGTGTTGTACTTGCGTGCCCTATTAGAAATTTGAGCCAAGGTGGTCCAGGTGGGTGAGGAGATTAGCTGATAGAATGTCGCTATGAATTGCATGATATTCGATTTTCGAACAGATGTTCATGAGTTGGAGGTACAAATCAAGAATTGCAATTGAGTGGTAAAGGAGTTGAAGAAGGCTCACGCAGCTAAGCTAGAAGAAATGAAGAAGACATTCACCACTGAGCTGGGGAAGACGAGACTAGATCGTAGGGATCATTTGGATAAAGCCAAGGCTAAATTTACTTAGGAAACTAGGAAGGTAAAGGAGGCGATAGGTGTTGAAACTATAAAATTCATAGAGAAGTTAAAGCAGCCGAAGATTAAACTTGGCTCTGTAGAAAAGGAAAAAGATAATCTTAATCAACCTATGGATGCATGGAGAGAGGAGAAAGTATCTCCTTTAGCCCATCTCGATGCGTTCTCCATTGATAAGACAAACCTAACCGCCCAGCTTGAATAGTCAAAAGAACTTGTGGATGTAAGAATGAAGGAATAGGAGGATTTTAGGGGGAAACTTGATTTAATGGATAATGTCATGGATAAAGTCTATTGTGGGATGTTTACTGAAGCTAATATTAGATGGTTTAAGGATTAGAAGGAAATTATATCCCCCATTCATAAGCACTTGGTGCGAAAGGACTAGGAGATTTGTCGAGAAGAGAAAATAGCTTCTAGAGTTGAAGTGTTGAGGCATGTTTCTCTACCAAGGAGCTTGTTCTGGTTGAAGAGGATTAAATTATCTTAGCTAACGTCGTAAAGTAGGAAAGGTAGAAGAAAGCGAGAGAAACATTAGCCACTGATCACATTCTCCATTACGCCCGTGGGCCATTATCATAACCCGTGATGTATGTGCCCATGCATGGCATCCTTCCACATAGCTCTCTATACTGACTTCTAACGGTGATGGTAGTTTTCTCGCTATGGTTTCAAGTACTTTAGACATGGTCAAAGAGGGTAGGTTCACGACTTGAAATTCACATATTATTATAGTGTGTTTATTACAAAGCAAACATGATTCTGACACACTTAATCTTTTTCATATAGGTGAGGTTTCTCTGTTGGACTCCACGGGGGAAGTTTTTGCTTCGCCTAAATTGGCAAACCTTCGCTTAGCCTTAAGGATTCCAAGTTAATTTTGCAGCCCTCCAACTAGATCATGACACTACAAGGTGATCCAAATGTCGAGATCACTTGGTAAGAGGATATGAAAGACATAGAGGAGGGAACTAGAAACATCCTAAGAGCTCATTCAGAAGGACTCCAACCGAAACCAATAACACAAGAAAAGATAGAAATGGCTGAAAAATTAGAATTACTTAGAAGAAATATGAGAAGAATAATCCTTCAGGCCAATCTGATTTTAGAAAAAGAGAAAAGAGCTTGAAGCGTTTAGCACTCAAGGTTCAAGGAAAAAAGGATCGCAAGACATCGAAGTGACGAAAGATTAGCATATTGAGCATAAGCTCAGAACTCTTTACTGCTATAGTAATTTGATTTGTGGGATGTTTGGTTATGTTGATTCTATGTTGCTTAGGATACTTTCCAACTCCTGCATGCAACTAATGTTCATGATTACCTCTGTTTATTGTTTACCTATATAAACACCAACGCTTGCACACTCGAGCCTGCACACACACACGCACATGTGCGCGCACATCACACATACACACTTACATATATATCGTTTTATTGTAAAAACATGCTTTTCATATCTGATTAAGATTTGCAGTGGTAATATGTTTGTCTAAACATAATTTCACATCTGTTTGATCCACATACTATTATTTTATCTCCTCGCATGCTTGTTAAGCAATCTCACGAACAAGTTCGGCCAAGGTAAATGGTTTTCCCCAGTCCCATACTCCTTACTTTTGATATAAGTATACACACTGCCCAGAATATGTCTAAGGAGAATCGACCGATTGACATCGTGTAATAAGTCTGAAGGGCTTCAATTCATTGCTTTTGAAAGCACATTCCCTTTAATGTCGAAAGGGGATTAAGATTTTTAGTTTGCATAATGTACCACCATTTATGTGTAGGAAAAGGGGTTTGGTTCAAAGACAGTGAAATATTCCTTTTAAATAAAGGGGAACTCATTCTGTAAGATGGTGTGAAAATATCTCTCCTTATGGGTTTCTAACGAGGATTCATTTCACCTACAAAGTGCACCTGCTCCCTTTTACAAGATCTAGGTAAGTTCGTCTACACTATTAATTCGTGCAAACTTATTGTAACTAGATATAGCAAAATCACGGCTTCACTATCCATAATGAGCTATCTGTTTCGAAGCTTGTTTTCCAATCATAGGTAAATCGATCTATTGTTGCTAAATTAAACTTGTTCAAGTAGGATGTCTCTACTGTCAGAAGTGAATCAAAATCGAATTCCGCTCAATCTTTCCAACTATCATGCCCATACTTTCCTCTTTATTTGGACTTTACCTGATATAGGCTACACATAGTTATTAAGTGAGGGAGTATTGATTAGCAATTGTGGCTTTACATAACCAATTTTTGGTATTTTGTAAAGTCATGAGGATCTTAGTACCCTTGAGTTATGGTTGCAATAATCTTAACCGATGCACAAAATTAGAACATGGTATAATAAAATTCTATGAAAGCACATTTATTAACCATAATAGAAAAGCAAAACTTTATTCCCCGATCCAAATTAATACATGGTATTATTCGAATAAATAAACATGATTTAAGAAAGGCAACGATAAAGATTCCATGCATTCCATGCCTTCCTAAACACCCAATTTATGGTGCTAAGAATATAAGATTCATTCTTTAATTCTTTGTTGTGATATATGGTCCTTTCTGAATTGGTTCGAGTGCTCCTAGTTGAGGGAAAATCGGTTTTAGAAACAGTTCTCCTTCTCTAAGGAAATTAACCTACACCTTTGCATTTTATTTCTTTTCTACCTTCTGCCCATATGCGGTAAATTTCAAGGCAGCATCATCCCACCTCTCCTCAACCAAGTCTATGATATGTTTATCAATTCCTCATTTTCTTCTAGATCATAGCGGATATGCCTACGTGATGGGACCATGGAAATCATAGCCTCCAGGCCATAAGCCAAGCAAAATGAGTATGTCCCATTGTAGTGTTATAGCTAGTATGCTAAGTTAAGAGTGCAAGTGGTAGTTCATCAATCCATGCTCCCTTGGCCTTTTCCAACCACCTTTTAATGAGAATTTTGAGGACTTTGTTCACCACTTTGATCTATCCACTAGCCCATGGATGAGCTAGACCGAGAAAATCTTCCTTATCACATGCCATTGCCGAACTCAAAGAGCAACTCTATAGTCCATTATCTGATATAATTTATAATGTGATTTCATATCTATAAATAATGTTTTTTACTAGGAAGTTTATCAACTTAGCTTAGGACACTTTGATGAGTGGCTTTGATTTTACCTACTTAGTAAAATAGTTAATTGCTACTATTGAATATTTGGATCCGCCATTGGCCATAGGTAGTACTTCGATGAAATTGACACCTCAAGTAGTAAATGGCCAAGGTATGGCCGTACGAGTTAGCTCTGCCGATAGTAGCCTTGGGATATTTGTGAATCTATGGAACTTCTCACATTTCTTCGCACATTCCATTGCATTTTGTTAAGGATTGGCCAGAAGAACCCATACCTCAAAATAAATTGGTAAGGTCTACCCTCTAGTATGATCCCTGTAACTACATTATGTATGTTGTCCACTATCTCCTTAATTTATCTTCTAGCCATGCAACCGAGCATTAGAATCAAGAATCCTCTCCTATTCAAAATATCATCTTGTATAACAAACTACGATGCTTTCCATAATACCTTTTGAGCTTCATTCTTCTTTAGAGATAGAGCTCCACGGGTTAAGTATTCAATTATAGGGATCACCCAGGTCTCCTATTCATCAACATGATGTCCACTTTCTCAAAGCATGGGATCGGTAGTGTCATCACTGGAAGCGATCTAAGAAGTGGACCATTCTACAAGATGGCCAATTTCACCAAGTCAGAGGCATCTTGGTTTTCGTGATGACCCGAAAATTTTGGATATTTGAAATTGAGATATTTAATTGATTTTAAATTTTTGAAAGTTAGTTTAACTTGAATTTTAAATATCACTATTTATCTGGGTAATTAAATTATCTAATTCAATAAGTGGAAATTGGGTAAAATACTTAATGTTGATTTTCAAGCAGGTTAAAAATTATGACGACCCACCCTTCTCAACCCTCGAAAATCAACACAAAATACCCCACAGTACGATATGTCGACGATCAAGTGCCGGAAAAGACAGATTGTTGAGGGAAAAGAAAGAAGGTATAAGAAAGAAGGAACTAAACAATATCAGAGTCTCACAGTCGCAGTGGAATAAAATATAATATATAGTACAGCTCTTTACACAAAATGAAACTATATCTGTTTCATACAATATATCATCAGAGTATCACAAACAAAAAACATTTACCAGTCTGACAATCTCATACAATCACAATAACAGATATAAACAAGTACATATAATATGTCTCGGACTCCAACTCCTCTCCTACTCTACAGTATTATATCCTGAACATATAATACTCGGTCTGACCCGAGCATTATAATGAAATAACACCCGAGTCAGTCTGGAATACCGGCTGATAATAATTCATCCAAATTGATTATTAAAGTTTGAAAAATCCTTTGAAAACAAAAGCATCTCATAAGACCACGCCACCAATAAACATGTCGGGTTTTCACCTTACGATAGCTAAAAAACTTTTTATAAAAATCCTCTGATATTATAATAGGGTCTATATACAAATACTTATAAAATAGCCGAAATTGTTACATTCATTAAATTCCAGCTACTAGCCACAATCGTGGGTAATACAAACAAAACTCGTAAAAGGCGCGTAGGGAGAATGGATTTCCAACTAATGACTAGGCACTAAGGTACCACCTGTCACAGTACCTGGTCTAGATCAGTGTACTGAGGACCACGCGCGATCCCTTGCAACACAAGGCCGGGACCACCCCTTACTGGATAATCCCGAGTAAGATCACCCCACGGTTGGAATCAGCAACCGCACCACTAAGCCTAATAAAAATGGACATCTAGACAGGGATGACCTCACCCTGAAATGGGTGCTACCCACCTAGCCTTGTTGCATAACCCCTGATTTTCAGTCATTCCCGGTTGATGAGGCTTGAGGCTAAACGTTACCTTTTAGAACGTTTCACTTAGAATGCTCATCTTCCACCTGACGATGTTCCAAAAGCATTCATCCATACAAGTCCGTCCGGGGTTCGAACGGAACCGAAGGCACTACTCCTACTACACCCATTTTGGAAATATCCTTAGGATTAGTTGCGACTAGCCCTTGCACTTCACTGCTCCATCTTCGACTTCGAGCTCGTTTTTCCCACGAAAACGTACAAACCGGATCGAAGTGGTTTTTGAGAAATAAATCCCGATCCCGGTCTCTTCGAAACGATCAACGCATTTGTCCAACATTGATAGTCGTTGATTTAACTATCAATTAATATTCACAAACATTCATCACACAATAAATAATTTTCCACATTATTTATTTTCCTCAAAAGAAATATCTTTGCAAGATATATTTCCATTTTCCAAATCCTTTTGAAAACACTTTCAAACCCAACTCTTCTCATGGAATAAATTCCCAAATCTTTACTTCCTCTAAAAACATCCAAGTACCAATATTTAGATTTAAAATAATTTAAATACTTTATTCTTGAAATACATTAAAACATTTATATTAACACTACTTACATACTTAAATCAATATATATAAGCTTCTAAAAATATTACGAATAAAACTGCTTTATAAAAAATATAAACTATCTTCTTCAAAATAAAGTTAAGTCATACTAAATTTTTAAAATAAAAGCTATGAAATCCTATGCAAGTTTCAAATAAAACTTTAACTAATTATCTTTAAAATAAACCATTTTATAAAATATAAATATTAATAATATTCTTTAAAACATAATACTAATTACCCCTTTAAAATAATTACTTCTATAACTACTATGATAAATGTTCACCTTTAAAAATTTTACCACTTAAATAATTTCTTAAAACCATTCTTTAATACAACTTCTAACCTTTCAAAAACCTGCTTTACAACGTACTTGGTTTTTCAGGGAAAATACACCTCCATTTTAGGATAACCCAAAGAATTCTTTTTATTAATCCAATACAATTTACCCAAATTCAATTTTACGTTCAACCCGTAAATCCCTTTCCATACTTTAAAAATAAACTCCTTTTATTTTTAAACACGTTGCTGCTCCCTGGTAATCACTTACAAATATATGTTTACAATATTTAAAATAAAGCTTCTAGAAATTTATTTAATTGAAAATAATACTTAAGGAAATATATGGAGGTTTCCTAAGTACTTTAAGTCAAATTAACCTTTAAACAAAGTTATTAAATTAAATATTGACATTATAATTTGCTTTTGAGAACTTAATACTACTTTACTTTTTAAAAATAATTAAATAACATAATTACTTAATCAAATATTTGCTTTCACTTAAAAACAATTTAAATTAATATTTCTTTCTAAAATATTCCAAACATATTTAAACTGTAGATTTATATTTGAAAACTTTTCTTAAAACATACTTAAGTTTCCAGGAGAAAGCACACTTCTCATCCTTTAAAAATAAATCTCGCTATTATTTTAAACAATTCACATTTCCCTTTAAATTCACAATTTCAAACACTTCAAATTTACCAACCAATTTCTTGAATTTAATTCCTTTAAATTCTTTACTTAAGGATTTCTTTTATTTCCTTTAAACCCAATTCATTTATTTATATTTAAATTCGCAGGTTGTATTCACCCAATCATGGCACAACACAATTAATTTTCAAATCAATCTATCTCGGTATATAAATAGAACACATCATAACAAGATCTAAGTCAATTTATCACAAAATATAAATAAATTTCTATTTGTGAGGAATCCGGTTGGATCCCTCCAACCTGTTTCCCTGCATCCACAGATATTAGCACAACAAATAAATATCGATTCAATTTAATAATAATTATCACATTCAGCTAATCAACCAATCAAGAAATAAAGCAATCGTTTAAATATTAACTATTTAAATTACTGGTATCCAGATGTGAGTGAGATTAACTCATCTTGGGTTTTCGACGAGCGTTCAAATTTAAATTAAATCGAACTGCGTTCGATTTAACCTAAATTTTTACTTGCTCAGAATAATCCCAGAATTGCTCCACTGCGTAGTACTCGTCGTTGCGATTCCGGCGTTTCTCGTTTCGTCGATTTCAAAATCGAGGCCGCAAGATCTGGAAAGAAAAATCAAGGCCGTGAAAACCTTCTTCCTCACTGCGTTCGAACCCAGGGTTTCAGAACCCATCAGCCGTCCTTACTTTCTCCCATTACGCGACCACCACGTCGCCATATCTAGCGATCGAAACCCACCACCTTGAGGAGCATCTCGAACTTCCCCAATGCCAAAAATCCGGTCGAACACGGCGCCTCCCTCTCCTCAAATTTAGTGAACGAACGCCGGCCTTCAAGAAAACATTTGCTCCAATACACTCAATAAAATAAGATCATAACCGTTCAAGCTGTAGAGCTCAACGAGCTCTTCGATATTCCAGTTGGAAGTTTTCAAAAATAATGTTTGGATCTAGAGATAATTGAGGAACAATATGGGTTGATTTCGGCCATTAAACGATATAGAGGTGGCGGCTTAGGAAAGAACGAGGGTTTCGACCCCAAACACTTATATAAGCATCTTATAATTATTATTTTATCAATATTCTCAAATTATAGCAGCTTATACAAACGAACTCCAAACAACGCGTGCCGAAAGGTGTTTCTAAGGTTTTACCCGCGTTTCGAACACAATGGAACGTGTTTCGAAGGCTAATTTGGTCGTATGCGTGAGTTACGGAAATAAATGATCAGTTTTAAATTAAATTGATTAAAGTAGTTTCTATGCGTTTTAAGCTGCCAGAGTCAAACGAAAACTCCGATTTCTACGAAAATTGAAATCCGACAATATCTAACTATTACGGATCCAATGGAACTGGTTTCGTCGAATTCCGAGACTGTGCCCCGGAAGGCTGTTTTAACTCGTCGTTTATTTCGAGCGATTTTCAAAATGGCCAAAATCACTTAAAATTTCACTTTTAAAATTTATTAACTCTATTATAAATCATACAAAATTTATATTCACATCAGAAATCATTCTGATTCATTTCGAACCAAAATCTAATTATTTGCATTATTATATTATTAAATTCCATTATTAATTTAATATAAAATTCCAAATTCAACCTATCGACTTTTTATTTCCATCCAACAGTCCATTATTATAATTCAAATCCAAATAGACTTAAAATAAAATTTAGAATCGATTTTTATATCTATTTACATCGAGAATCACCCATTATCCCAATTCCAATATTAAATTAGTATTATTCAAATTTCAATTAAATTCCCGTATTTGAAAATTCTATTAATTTAACCAAAATCTTTTTATTTCAAATTCAAATTATAATACATATTCAACATTTAAAATGAATTAAACATTCAAAATCTAACGACCCAAAATTCCGGGTCGTTATATTCCTCCCCCTTATAAAAATTTCGTCCCCGAAATTTGCTAAGATAGAAGAATGCTCCAAACCCAATAGCAAAACTTACTTAGTGAAAATCTCAATTTCATTTTGCCTAAACTCTTTAGTTTCAAATCAAAACTGTTAGTTCCGATTTCTATTCCAAAAGTCCGTTTTATTTTAATTGTTATTTGAAATCATTTTGTCGTTAACGAAATATTTCAAAAAAAAATCAAAAAATTTCTAACTCCCAAAATTTCCGAAAAAATTTGGCAGAGTCTCCCTGTACGGAGGAGCTTTTGCAGTATCACAATAGATATAAATATATATACACATCGACCCACACGGTCGGAAAACCCAAAAACAGTTCATGTTTCCTATTTTTATTGCGTAGGCGTACCTTATTAGCATTTTTAAAGCAAGCGGCTAAATAATATTGCATATACGCGCTCCAACTCTGTCAATTGCCTCCCGTACCTGTACTTACTTAAACAAACACATGAGTTTTCAATAATATGAGAATTTATTAACATTCTATTCATTAATCTTAAGCAACACATCAATTTCAAAAACCAAACAACCAATTTCTATAATTCTACATGCTAATCATATTTTATAAGAAATCACAAGGTTCAATACTATTTCAATTTACCTAACAAATCCAATCTTCATTTTATTTCACTTGAATGATTTACATTCAAGTTTACTATCTCAATCCATATTCACATCAATATGATTATATGTGTATTACTTGCATCAATTAACTTCAATTCAATTCCAAATTGATACACAACCAAATATTTACTTTCAAATTTGATACCTTTGCATTCCTATTATGATCTACTTTCATTTTTATGCAAAACCACTCAATTATATTACACTTATTCTAATTGAGTTAAAACCAACTTTATTTACTTCTTCAAATCAATCCACTTCCATTTATAACAATCGACCAATTTCTATGCAAATTTAAAGTTATCCAAGTAAGTAACCAACACTTAAGCTTATTACCATTTAAAATTAATTTCAACTTAGATTTATATAATTTTATTTCATTCGGAATTTTCACAATCCCAAATATTCTTATTTCCTTGCAATTTTTAAATCAAAGCCTTATTCTCACTTCAAACTTATCATCCAACTTAAGTTTATACTAAAATCATCCCATTCTGATATATTTACAACTCATACATCTTTATTTTATCACAATAATTAATTAAAATTCTTTTCACTTGCATTTCAATTTTATTATCTAAACAAATTCCATTCAAGACCCCTTATAAAGCCCGACCACAATTATTTTCCAATTTGCTTAAGTTCTCTCAATTTCACAATATTCTCATTTCTTCTTATATCAATTTTATTTTATTTTAATTTGATTTTCTTCCAATCAAATTTCAATTCATTTACAAATTTTAACTCAATTTGTTTATTTATTCAATCCATTTTAAATTTTATTTCATCTCCTCGATTCATTCTGAATTTTATTAATAATATGACCATTTTCAATTATCTTATACCCAAAATGAATTTTACTTGCATTTTGGACCATATCCTTTTTAAATTGATTTTTTATTTATTCAATCCAATAAAATTTCCATTTAATTTAGCTTACACTAAATTCATTTCAAACAGTTCTTTTGAATTTAATTGAGTGAAAATTTAATTCATTCAATATCATTCTTACTTAATTTAAATTCCAATAATTCAAGTCCAACTAAGTTTTATTTAGCCAACTTGAATTCATTCCATTTCTTTTACTATTTTAAATAAGAATTTAATTCTATTCAAAATTATTTGTAACATGACTGAATTTTGATTTTAATTCAATCCAAATTCAACTCAATTCCATTTAATCGAAGTTAAATCCAATTCACTCCAATTTTAATTCTCCATATACAAGTTTAAAACTTATTTACTAACTTAGGTCCATTCACCCTTTATCTTTTATATTTTCTTCACCTTATTTCAATTCACATTTCATTTGAGATTAGGTTCGAATTCACCATACCATTCAACTATTTCCCATTTGTGATTATAATTCCATTTTACTCGGGCTTACAATCTGATTTTCTATTCTTAAGTTCACCAACTTATTTACTTAAAAGCTTATATTGCTCCTTTGAGTTATTTTCATCTTATAATCACAATTACATATTTTATATATATGTATCACTAAATCCTTAAGGATACAAATTTTTTATCAATTTAATTCTTTGCATAATTTCAAATCCACAATTTCAAATTATAATTATAACACTTAATAGCCTATGGGTACAATTCATTACACAATGACCCACAATTACAAAGTCATTTTTTATATTTCAATTTAACCCAAATCAATTTTATTCTAAGTCCAATTTATTTAACTTATCCCAAGTTAAATTCAAATTTCCTATTCACTTCCATATATTCAAGTTAAATTTTAATTACAGGATTAAAATTTTCATTCATCTTCATTTTTTTCTTTTATTAATATCAACTTCACTTAATCAGTTCAATAGTTGATTCATTTTAACTTTACACATTATTTAAATAGAATTTTCCAGAATTCAATTACCCGGTTTTATCTCAAAATCATTTTGAAATAATAATCAACTCATACCCATTTGGTATATCAATTAAATCTTCGGATTTCCAAAATAACTTGGTTGTACCAAAATAATTTCCCCCTTTTGAAATTTTTGAAACACCTTGTATATCAAACAAATATAAATAGATATCATACCCAATTACTATGGAAGTAGTCCATCACTTTAGAAACTCGAAAATGAATTCTAATGATGTGGCCATCATCACCAGGATTATTTTCCAGCGACTGAAGTGAGTTCAGTGCTTCCTTACTTTCGAATTCATTTCAAAACAGTTTCCACTCAAACATATTACCCAAAATAATATTCCAATATTGCCTTCAAATACTTTGAAAAACATTCCCAAGATTTTAAATTTCCAAATTTTGGTTTCAATAAATTTAAAATCCTTTTCAAAATTCCCGTGATTTATATTCTGGTTTAATTCAAATTTAGTTATACTTCATTTTATTTAAATCACAGTTATAGAATTCTATTTGGTTATAACCATTTCAAATTTTAGATCAATTTTTTTTAGATTCTAATTTGATTAAGATATCCACATCCAAACAATCAAATATATATAATTATTTCAGAAAATTATTCCTTTTATATCAAAATATAAGGACCCGTTTGGTTTCATTTTGTATTTTGACTTTTGTGTTTTCAACTTGCACTAAGAAACATGAAGAAATAAGAGAAAAGATCTATAATTCTTAGTCGTTGCGACAACCAACGGACGATAAAGGAGTTGGATTGTTCCCCATGCTTTTCTTATCTCTCGAAACAAGAAAAACAAAATAAACTTGTTTTTTATTTTACATGTTAATTTTATTTTTCAAAATTGTTTGTTTTTCAACAATACATACAACGGACGTGTTTTTGTATGAACGAAAATACAAAACTAAAAATGACATGCCAAACGGGGCCTAATTTTGGGAAAAATTATTTCATTTACCCTCTTTAAAACAATACTATGTCGGTTTATCTTGTTTAAGAGTTTAGAAACACCTATCGATACGTACTTCCCGCACCGACCAGAATTCATAAACACTCAACCGATAAGTCAACACAGTATGAAAACAATTTTTATATTCACTAACAAGTACGCTCTCATATCTATTATTACACTCAACTCATTATAGAGTACTATTGACTTTATATCTAATGAGTAATTTCCCCACCAAAGCCTAGGTTGTCGTCAACCTAAGCTCTGATACCAAGAGTGACGACCCTCCCTTCTCAACCCTCGAAAATCAACACAAAATACCCCACAATATGATATGTCGACGATCAAGTGCCGGAAAAGACAGATTGTTGAGGGAAAAGAAAGAAGGTAGAAGAAAGAAGGAACTAAAAAATATCAGAATCGCACAGTCGCAGCGGAATAAAATATAATATATAGTATCAGCTCTTTACACAAAATGAAACTATACCTATTTCATACAATATATCATCAGAGTATCACAAATAAAAAACATTTACCAGTCTGACAATCTCATACAATCACAGCAGCGGATATAAAAGAGTACGGATAATACGTCTCGGACTTCAGCTCCTCTCCTGCTCCACAGCATCCTATTCAAAACATATAATACTCGGTCTGACCCGAGCATTATAATGAAATAACATCCGAGTCGGTCTGGAATACCAGCTGATAATAATTCACCCAAATTGATTATTAAAGTTTCAAAAATCCTTTGAAAACAAAAGCTTCTCGTAAGACCACGCCACCAATAAACATGTTGGGTTTTTACCCTACGATAGCTAAAACACTTTTTATAAAAATCCTCTGATATTATAATAGGGTCTATATACAAATACTTATAAAATAGCCGAAATTGTTACATTCATTAAATTCCAGCTACTAGCCACAATCGTGGATAATACAAACAAAACTGATAAAAGGCACGTAGGAAGAATGAATTTCCAACTAATGACTAGGCACTGGGGTACCACCTGACACAGTACCTGGTCTAGATCAGTGTACCGAGGACCACGCCCGATCCCCTGCAACATAAGGCCGGGACTACCCTTTACTGGATAATCCCGAGTAAGATCACCCCACGGTTGGGATCAGCAACCGCACCAATAAGCTGAATAAAAAGGGACATCTAGATAGGGATGACCTCACCCTGAAATGGGTGCTACCCACCTAGCCTTGCTGTATAACCCCTGATTTTCAGTCATTCCCGGTTGATGAGGCTTGAGGCTTAACGTTACCTTTTAGAAAGTTTCACTTAGAATGCCCATCGTCCACCTTACGATGTTCCGAAAGCATTCATCCATACAAGTCTGTCCCGAGTTCGAACGGAACCGAAGGCACTACTCTTACTATACCCATTTTGAAAATATCCCCAGGATTAGTAGCGACAAGCATTGCACTTCACTGCTCCATCTTCGACTCCGAACTCGTTTTTCCCACGAAAACGTACAAACCGGAAGTGGTTTTCGAGAAATAAATCTCGATCCCAGTCTCTTCAAAACGATCAACGCATTTGTCAAATATTGATAGTCGGTGATTTAAATATCAATTAATATTCACAAACATCCATCACACAATAAATAATTTCCCGCATTATTTATTTTCCTCAAAAGAAATATCTTTGCAAGATATATTTCCAATTTCCAAATCCTTTTGAAAACACTTCCAAACCCAACTCTTCTCATGGAATAAATTCCCAAATATGTACTTCCTCTGAAAACATCCAAGTACCAATATTTAGATTTAAAATAATTTAAATACTTTATTCTTGAAATACATTAAAACATTTATATTAACACTAGTTACATACTTAAATCAATATATATATATATATATATATATATATGCTTCTAAAAATATTTCGAATAAAGCTGCTTTATAAAAAAATATAAACTATCTTCTTCAAAATAAAGTTAAGTCATACTAAAATTTTAAAATAAAAGCTATGAAATCCTATACAAGTTTCAAATAAAATTTTAAATAATTTCTTTAAAATAAAACCATTTTATAAAATATAAATATTAATAATATTCTTTAAAACATAATACTAATTACCCCTTTAAAATAATTACTTCTATAACTACTTTGATAATTGTTCACCTTTAAAATTCTTACCACTTAAATAATTTCTTGAAACCATTCTTTAATACAACTTCTAACCTTTCAAAAACCTACTTTAAAAACGTACTTGGCTTTTCAGGGAAAATACACTTCCATTTTAGGATAACCCAAAGAATTCTTTTTATCAATCCAATACAATTTACCCAAATTCAGTTTTACGTTCATCCCGTAAATCCCTTTCCATACTTTAAGAATAAACTCCTTTTATTTTTAAACACGTTGTTATTCCCTGGTAATCACTTACAGATATATGTTTACAATATTTAAAATAAAGCTTCTAGAAATTTATTTAATTGAAAATAATACATAAGGAAATATATGGAGGTTTCCTAAGTACTTAAGGAAATTTATATTTGAAAACTTTTCTTAAAAACATATTTAAGTTTCCAGGAGAAAGCACACTTCCCATCCTTTAAAAATAAATCTCGTTATTATTTTAAACAATTCACATTTCCCTTTAAATTCACAATTTCAAACACTTCAAATTTACCAACCAATTTCTTGAATTTAATTCCTTTAAATTCTTTACTTAAGAATTTCTTTTATTTTCTTTAAATCCACTTCATTTATTTATATTCAAATTCCCAGGTTGTATTCACTCAATCATGGCATAGCACAATTAATTTTCAAATTAATCTATCTCAGTATATCAATAGAACACAGCATAACAAGATCCAAGTCAATTTATCACAGAATATAAATAAATTTCTATTTGTGAGGAATTCGGTTGGATCCCTCCAACCCGTTTCTCTGCATCCATAGATATTAGCACAACAAATAAATATCGGTTAAATTTGATAATAATTATCATATTCAGCTAATCAACCAATCAAGAAATCATTTAAATATTAACTATTTAAATTACTGGTATCCAGATGTGAGTGAGATTAACTCACCTTGGGTTTTCGACGAGCGTTCAGATTTAAATTAAATCGAACGACGTTCGATTTAACCTAAATTTGTACATGCTCGGAATAATCCCAGAATTGCTCCACTGCGTAGTACTCGTCGCTGCGATTCCAGCGTTTCTCGTTTCGTCGATTTCAAAATCGAGGCCGTAAGATCTGGAAAGCAAAATCAAGGCCATGAAAACTTTCTTTCCTCACCGCGTTCGAAACCAGGGTTTCAGGACCCATCAGCCGCCCTTACTTCCTCTCATTACGCGACCACCACGTCGCCATATCTAGCGATCGAAACCCACCACCTTAAGGAGCATCTCAAACTTCCCCAACACCCAAAATTCGGTCGAACACGGCGCCTCCCTCTCCTCGAATTTCGTGAATGAACGCCGGCCTTGAAGCAAGCATTTGCGCCGATACACTCAATAAAATAAGATCATAACTGTTCAAGCTGCAGAGCTCAACGAACCCTTCAATACTCCAGGTGGAAGTTTTCAAAAATAATGTTTGGATTTAGAGATAATTGAGGAACAACAGGGTTGATTTTGGCCATTAAACGATATAGAGGTGGCGGCTTAGGAAAGAACAAGGGTTTCAACCCTAAACACTTATATATGCATCTTATAATTATTATTTTATTAATATTGTCAAATTATAACATTTATACAAACGAACTCCAAACAACGCATGCCGGCAGGCATTTCTAAGGTTTTACTCGCGTTTCAAACACAATGGAACGTATTCCGGAGGCTAATTTGGTCGTATGCGCGAGTTACGGAAATAAACGATCAATTTTAAATTAAATCGATTAAAGTAGTTTCTATGCGTTTTAAGCTGCCAGGGTCAAAGTGAAATCCGATAATAACTAACTATTGTGGATCCAATGGAACTAGTTTCATCGAATTCCGAGACTGTGCCCCGGAAGGTTGTTTTAACTCGTCGATTATTTCGAGCGATTTTCAAAATCGTCGAAATCACGTAAAATTTCACTTTTAAAATTTTATTAACTTTACTATAAATCATACAAAATTTATATTCACATAAGAAATCATTCTGATTCATTTCGAACCAACATCTAATTATTTGCATTATTATATTATTAAATTCCATTATTAATTTAATATAAAATTCCAAATTCAACCTATCGACTTTTTAATTCCATCCAACAGTCCAATATTATAATTCAAATCCAAATAGACTTAAAATAAAATTTAGAATCTATTTTTATATCTATTTACACCCAGAATCACCAATTATCCCAATTCCAATATTAAATTATTTTATTCAAATTTCAATTAAATTCCCGTATTTGAAATTTAACTAATTCTATTAATTTAACCAAAATATTTTTATTTCAAAATTCAAATTATAATACATATTCAACATTTAAAATGAATTAAACATTCAAAATCTAACGACCCAAAATTCTGGGTCGTTACAAAAATATTTCAAAGGCTTGGAAAAATTATATTTATAATACTAGTGATAATAGAAATTTGAGTTTGAATATATTTTGCTTAGTTTTAGAAGTATATCCTTTAAATCGACATTAAAAATAGCCTTCTAAGGCACAGTCTCAGATTTTGACGAAACTAGTTCCATTGCGTCCATAATAGTGTATTACTATCGGATTTCAATTTTCGTAGCGTTTGGAGTTGTCATGTGATCGTATGATAGGTAAGAGCACTGAAATTAATATCAAACATTTAATAAATAACTGGGTCCAAAAAGTTATCTTCTCCATATGATCGAGTTAGGACTCGAAACCTTTTCCATTACGTTTGGAATAGCGGTATAACCTTATGAACGCTTAGCGGCACTCCTCGATAGGATGTAAACAAATTTAAGGTAATTTCAAGACAATTTAAAATTTAAATTTAAATATAAATAATATTAATACATCAAAGCACTGTCGCAAACAGACACGTAGGGAAATTTTAAACACGTGTTCCTCTTCGTGAAACATGCGTCTCCTTAATAAAAAAGGGAGGAATAAAAGACAGCATGCTTTCTTCTTTTTTTTGCCTTCTGAATCATTCAAACAAAATTCGTTTATAAACAGAAACCTTTTTCGTTTAAATCAATAATGGCCGCTCATTTTTTCTCTCCTTTCCTCTGAACTATTTGGACCAATTCTCCTCGTTCTTTTTTCCCCAAAATCGAAATTGGTCTTAGAAAATCGATTTTGATTCAAAAGCATGGGGGCGAGCGCGTTGTGATGGTGAGGATGGGTGTAATGTGGTTCTGGTGTGGGCATGGTCGTCGCGAGGCGGCATCAAAAGGGATGGTCGCGACAGGACAGAGGGCAAAGGGGCGATGCGATTGGAAGTTCGCCGATGGTGGAAATCGTGAGGAGTCGAGGCGGCTGCTTGGTGAGTGCATGGTGGCATGCACGAGGGAGGAAGGGGGTTAAAGCGATGGTCGGCTATGGCGATCGCTGGTGGGGCTTGTTAGCAGTGAGGTATTGTCGTTTTTTCTAATGTTGTATTTCGGGTCGAAAGAAAATTTGAATTTACAGTAGGGTTTTTATATAAAAATAAATAAATAAATAAATAAATAAGGTTTGTATTTTTACAGATATATATATTAGAAAGGAAAGATTTTTAGATAAACGGCAGTAAAGTATATGGTAATTCTGTTTTAATATAAAGGTTAGAAGGAAAATTTTATTTTTACAATTTAAAATATATATAGGGTTTAAACAGAAAATATATGTGTACGTACGATTCTGAAAAGATAAATTTTAAATATTGAAGAATTTATACAAAATTTGATTTTTGGATCTATGTAGATATATTTTTTAAATATATACGTAGTTTTAAAAGAAAATAAATGTACGCATATACATTTTTAACTTACTTGCTTATTTTAAAAATATGTATTTAGGTTGACTAATTTATTTAATAAATTTATTTAATTTATTTTAGTTACTAAGAAATTGTTAAAGAAAATTTGTTTAAATTAAATCATTAGTCAATTGAATTATTAAATGGTACTTAATGGTTTGTTTTATTTCGAATATTAATAAATCATATAACGCTTATACTAGGTCAAACCGTGAAATCAAGTCAAAACGAGATTGAAGTGGATTACAAATTAAAAAGCAAAGGTGAGTTAATCTCACTCATTCGGATTACCTTTTAAATTTAAATACTTAAATTTAAATTATTGGTTGTTTGATTGCATTGATAACCATTATCAGTCTAGATGTGATAGTGTATATATATAGTAGTATATATAGTATATATTGGAGTGATTGATTTTCCGCATTATATAGCGGATGAGACCTTATGCGCCCCGCATAATAGCGGATGACCCTTTTATACCATGATATCCCCCTCGAAGTGGGATTGGTATTTTATATTGTGCTAACATTTGTGGATGCAGGAAAACAAGTTGGAGGGATTCAACTGGATTCCTCAAATGTTGAATTTATTTTGTATTCACTAATGTGATTTATGTGATAATCTGTGATGATTATATTGATTATATTGGGAATTGAAATTGTTGAATGCTATGGCTTGGTTGAATATATATTGGAATTTGAGAGAATGAAAAATATATAAAGCTTGGATTTTTTTAAAAGGAATAAAAGGGAATTTTTAAGCAAAATAATTATAGTAAATTCAAATAAATTAGAGGAATGAATTTGGGAAAGGGATAAGGTTTGATTTTAAATCCTATATATTAAATTCAAGGATGGGAAAAATAGGGATTTCGAATAAATGGGAAAAGAATTTTATTTAAAATAAGGACTTAAGAAATATTGTTTTGTAAAGTACGAAGAAATATATTTTTAAAATTTAAGAGTTGAAATGAGTTTGGAAAAATAAAAGGAGAATTTGAAATAAAGTATAAAATTGGTATTTTCAGTTTAAATAAGATTTTAAATCATAATAAAGGAGTGAATCCGAAATTAAAAGGGTTTGAAATAAATTTGGATAAGTAAAGGAATTTATTTAAAAAAGGAGTTGGTTTTGGGAATCGATTTGAAAATAGACTGAGTATTAAACTGTGATTAAAGGAGAATGAGATTATGAAATTTATAAACAGGGTTTATAAATAAAGTGAAATATTTATAAGAGGGTAATTTGGAAGTATAAATTCAGGATGGGAATTTATAAAGAAATAGGTAATTTGTTTTAAAGATAAATAGTGGTTTATTTTTAAAGTTGTGGATAGGAAAGTGTATTTCCTTGTAAAGCCATGTATATTTTCAAAGAAAGGTTTTTTAAGTATAAGTTAGAGGTTTTAAAGTGGTTTTAAAAGAATGTTTTAGAAAGAAACTATTATTTAGTGGTTTTAATTTTTTTAAAGGCAAATATTTATAAATTTAATTATATAAGTAAATTATTTTTAAAGTTTTAACTAGTATTATTAATTAAAGATGATTATTTAAGATTTATACCTAATAGAAAAACTTTTAATTTTCAATTTGTTTTGGCTTAAGTTTTACGTGGAAATTTTTTATTAAATTTCATAACTAGTATTTTAAATAAGTGTTTTAAATAGTTTTATTTTAGTGGAAATTAGCCACAAGGGCCTCTTTAGCAAGTGCAATTAGTTTCTAGGACACACAACTGAAATAATTACTTTTAAGGACAAAATTAAAAATAATTAGTTTATATGGCTTAAAAACCTATGAAATTATGTCCTTGAAATTAATTGGACTGCCGACTTTGTCCTTAAAAGTAATTATTCTTCTGACTTTGGCCTTGAAACTAATTTCTGTGGATGTATGTGCTAGAAACTAATTGGACTGCAATGTTTGTCCTTCTAGTGAAATGCCCCTTTATTTTAAGTGTTTTAAATTATATATATCTTAGATAAAGTCATTTAAATTAGTTTAAAAATCTAAGTATTAAGACTCGGTGAATTTCAGTGGAAATAAACAATATTTAGAAATCTATTCAACTAGACAAAAGTGATTTGAAAACTATTTTCAAAGAGTTGAAGTGTAGAAAAAATAGTTTGCGAAGATATTTTGAAATAAATAATTTGGAAATTATTTGAATCTGATGATTTTTGTGGATGTTATTTTATAGTTAAACAACTGATTATCAATATTGGCCGATGAGCTGATCGTTTTGAAGAGATTGTGATCGGGATTAATTTCTCGAAAACCACTTCAATCCGGTTAGAACATTTTCGTGAGGAAGACAAGAGCTTGGAGTCGAAGATGGAGCAGTGAAGTGCAAGGTCTAATCGCTACTAATCCTGAGAGTGATTCCAAAATGGATGTAGTAGGAGTAGTGCATTCGGTTTCGTTCGAACCCGGAATAGACTTGCATGGATGAGTGCTTTCAGAACACCGTCAGGAGGACGATGAGCATTCTAAGTGAGTTATGTTCTAAAAAGGTAACTCATAGCATCGAGCCTTATCAACCGAGAATGGCTAAAACATGGAAGGTGCAAGCAAGGTTAAGTGGCTAGCAACCAATTAGGGTAAGTTCATCCCTGTCTAGATGTCCCTGTTTTTTGGGCTATGTGGGCGATTGCTGATCCCAACCGCGGAATAATCTTATTTGGACTATCCAGTAATGGGTAGCTCCGGTCTTGTGTTGCAGGGGATCAGGATGGATCCTCGGTATGGTGATCTAAACCATGTACTGTGACGGGCGGTACCTCAATAGCTCTGCCATTGATGGAAACCCAATCTCCAATAAGTGCCTTTGGACTTGTTTGTATATCTATTATGTTGGAATTTAATGAATGCAACAATTTTGGCTATTTGAATAAGTATTTATATATATACATTACTACAATATCAGAGGATTTGATAAGAAATGTTTTGGTTACCGTATGGTAAAAACCCGACATGTTTATTTGCGGCGTGGTCTTATGAGATACCTTTGATTTCAAAAGGATTTTGAAACTCTAATAATCCAATTGAGTGTGTTTTCTCACGCTGGTTTTCCAGACTGACTCGGGTGTTATTTCACTATAATGCTCGGGTCAGACCGAGTATTATAGAATATAGGAAGGGATGCTGTGGAGCTTAGGAGATGAGCTGGATAACGAAACGTATCACACGTATTTGATGTATATTCTACTATGTTTGATTGACTGCATGGTCAATTTTGTGAGGACAGGTTAATATTACTATCCAGTTGTGTGCTATATATTTTTGTTGTACTCTGGTGATGTAACGTATAAACGAATATAGTTCTTTTCGTTTAAATATTAGTCAATTATCTATTATATATTGTTCCGCTGCGATTGTGAGATTCTGATATTGTTTCTATTTCTTCTTCAACCTCCTTCTTATTTAGCCCTAATGTTTTCATTTTTCGGTATTCAATTGTTCGGCATTTGATATAGTGAACGTATTGATGTCGATTTTCGGGGTTTGAAAATTCGGGTCGTTACATTTTTCCTCTATAGTGATGTGCTTCATCGTATGATATTCTAGATCATCTAGAAAAGCTCTCACCTTCTTCAAAAATGATGCTAATTATTCCTTTTAATCTAAAACTCCCAAAGTACATGATTTACAACTATTAAGAACTGTAGTGAATGCACAATGACTGAATTCCTAACTCCTTAACAATCTTTGACCCGGCTATTAAAGCTTCATACTTGGCTTCATTATTCATGACTCCAAATAATAATATCACTGCATATATGGTTTTCTACCCTTAGGTGTGATTAAAATTTCTCTAATGTTTGAATCAAATTCATTCGATGGTCCATCCACTTCCTTGGCTTAATAGCCTCTAACTCATCGTCCTTGGAGGTGAATTCTAGAATGAAATATGCCAAATCATGTCTCTTGATTGCCATTTAGGGATGATATGTAGTTTCGTATTGGCTCAACATAATACTCCATTTCAGTAAACTCTCCGAAGCATTAGGCGATGAAGGACATGCCTAAGCGGTTGATTAGTCAATACTCTGGTAAGGTGAGACTAGTCACTGGAAATAGCGTCTCGGCTTCTTAGATGCAAATACCAAATAGTAAGCAGTTTTTCCACCTATGGGTATCGAGACTTGAATCCAGTAAAAATGGTTGTTGATGTAGTATACTAGTCTTTGCACCCTAGCTTACTCCCACACTAAAGATGCACTCAAGGCATGAGCTGTCACACCTAGATATACGTATTGCGACGCCCCACCTCTATACCCACGCTAGCCAAGAACACTACGGTGTAGTGCTGTCAACTAGCGCGGAGAATAAGGCTGTTGAGGAGCGACCATCCATGTAATTTCTTATCACACGGTGGCTATAAAATAATCTTCGGAAACAAATATAAAAGTAAGCATAACATGCGAATCAATCACAGATATCCATATCACAAAGGCGGAAAGAGATATGAATATATATCACATAAAAGTGTACATCAGAGTAGTGGTCTAAAAAGATCCACGATAATACAAAAGAATAGCAACGCGTGCTATACAAAAGAATACAACTATGAGTCTATATCTCAAGTGTAAACAACAAAAGCTGCTAATCTAAACAAGTAGCCAAAAGTCTGAGTAGTGAATCACTGGGGGAGGAGTCAAGCAGTAGCACCTGTAACATCTCGGTCTGACCCGAGTATTATTTATAAGAAAATAATAAACGGATCAGTCTAGCTATAAATATCAGATGACATGATATAAAATAAAAGATATGGCATAAACATAAAATATCCATACTGACATACTACTATAAGTATGCAAATAATGATCAACAGGAGATCAACCGATAAGAGATAAATCAATATCACAAGAATCTTCTCAAAGATCCAAAGAGGGCATCATACCCTAAACTTGTACTCATGACAAGTCAAAGAGATAAATTCCAGAAATCAACACAAGAAATCCAGAAATCATAAAAAGGGAAAGAGGCCTATCACATGACGGTCCGAAGACCATGGGGAGCTACCCCATATGTGTGAGTCGAAATCACACTGATTGAGGTCTAGACTAACCAAAAAGCAAAAAGGTATGTGTGAATGAAATCACACAAGTGGTGTCTAGTCTAACCTCGCAAACAAGAGACATCGCACAATTGCTAGTCTAAATCATAAGAATGATCGTCATGATCAACGAGAAGTGTCAATTACACTAAGCTAGTAAATATAGAAGTTTAGCTTCATGTCCCATAACCACTTGCTTAACTTAAATATTTACGAACAAACTGTAAATCTTCACTAATAAAATTGTCACAAGAGGTTCAATCGAACAAGTCCAAGAATTAACCGACGAAGTGAACGCAAGCGTTTCATACCACTTGTTTTACTAAGTCGTTTAATTAGATTTCCCATCCGAGTGAGGTAAAGGTTTGTATATACTAATAGATTGGAAAACGGTTTAAGAAAAGAGCTTAGTTATTAAAAATAGAGTTGAAATTGTTTGTTAAAAGAGTTTTGATATTTACTACTAGTATTGAAACCTTTATATTATAAAGTGACAAAATACAGAAGCAATTGTAGAAACAATCAGTCACAAAGATCGCATACGGAGATGTGAATAAAATCCAAGGAAATCAGCTCAATGTTTTTCAGATAAGATCCCCTACGGAGGGGGGGGTCCACGGGGGGTGGCAACCCCCCCAAGTTGGGGGTGCGGGGGCAACGCCACCGCTTACGGGGTTCGACCTGCCCGGTCAAGTCGCGGGGGTCCAGGGGGCAGCGCCCCCGGCGGGGTGCGGGGCAGCGCCCCGTCCAAAACGGTATGACTTAGTGAAGACAAAATGAGGTCTAACGACCTCAGAGGGATAAGGTCGAGCGACCTAATGGTTGCGACCTAGGGGTCTAAGGGGCACGACCTAGTGGTCCAGCGACCTAAATGGTAAAGGTCATGCGACCTAAAATGGGTTCGCGACCTAACACTCAAACGACCTAAAGAAATTAAGGAGCCGAGCGACCTATAAGAAGCAGCGACCTAAGTAGAAACGAGGCCCAACGACCTAGGGGTTAGGTCATGTGAGTTAAGAAGGTCAGCGACCTAACAGAGAAACGCGACCTAATAAAGGAACGCGACCTAAAGGAACGCGACCTAGCGACTTAAGGGGCGAGCGACCTAAGTGTTACGACCTAAGAGTCGAACGACTTAGCGTGGAAGCGGCCTAAAAGCCAAACGACCTAACGACCTAAGGTCATACGACCTAGCGACCTAAGGTCATACGACCTAGCGACCTAAGGCCATACGACCTAGCGACCTAAGGCCATACGACCTAGCGACCTAAGGCCATACGACCTAGCGACCTAAGGCCATACGACCTAGCGACCTAAGGTCCATACGACCTACGACCTAAGGTCCATACGACCTAACTCCGAAGACGTTAGAAATGGCCAGGACGATCTACGACCTAAGGTCCATACGACCTACGACCTAAGGCTCAACAACCTAATTCCGAGGCTAACGACCTAACGCTGCAGGGGGAATTTAAAGCCAGAAACGACCTACGACCTAAACCCCATACGACCTAACGTGAAACGACCTAACTCCGAAGTGAAGATTCAAGGCAGTGCGACCTAGCGCGATAACACGCGAACGACCTAAGGGTTAGGTCGCGAACGACCTAAGGGTTAGGTCGCGAGCGACCTAACTCCGAACACACGAAAATGGCCAGAACGACCTAAGTGCAGAAAATTCACCGAAACGCTAAAAATTGGAGTTTTTCGCCAATCCAATCCAAACCAAATGCAAATGTGCATGCAAAAGTGATAGGGAATCATTCCCATCAGTCCAATATAGTTATAGACTAGATTTGTGAGATAAAAATCTCACCTTTGCACTAAAGTTTATGAAGATGAAGCTTGAAAGCAAGGAGAAGCAATCCAAAGCTTGAATCCAATATCTTCTATTTGAATTTGGAGTTGAATGTTGGATTTGCAATCGAATTTGTGCTTGGAGTTTTAATTTCCCATTCTTTTCACCATTAATGCCCAAGCTTGAGTTAGTTAGGAAATTTATGAAGAGTGAGGAGAAGGGGGTTGGAACTTGGGCTTAATAGGCTAAACTAACCCAAAGTCCAAAGCGGGAAAAGTTAGTGAAATTTCGCTAACTCCAAACCTATCGATGTTTATACTTAAAAAATTTGTAAACGGCATTTCGAACTCAATGGAAGTGGTCTCGAGTCCTAATTTGACCGTTTGCAAAAAGTAGCTTTTTGGACCAATATTCGATTAACGACCTAATATTTAAATAAAATATTTAAATATTAAATCGATAAATATGCGGGTTGTTACACGTATAATCCTTTCCTTCATGAGAGTAAGTAGAACTAGATATTTTTTATAAGTTTTCCACGAATTGTAAGAATGAAGGTAAGAACTCTTCAGGACACTTAAACTTTCCTTTCTCCTTTTTGATAACTTTAAAGAATGGAGCGAACTTATTTGTAGCCTTTGAGATGAATCGACTCGACCCAACCACTTTTCTATTCAAGCTTTGCATCTCCTTTTAGGTTTTTGAAATCTATATATGTCCTTCAAAGCTCAAACCCACTACAAGTTCAGCTCTATTCCTCTAGCATGTTTAATGAATCCAACGAGCTTTCAAAAAGAAACCCCAAATGAGCATTTCGAGGGGTTTAGCTTCATCCTATATTTCCACATCAATTGAAATATCTCATCTAAATTATCAGTGTGTCCCACACCATTTAAGATTTTACAAGCATGTCATCCATGTATACTTCCACGGTTTGCCCAATTTGGCTAGCGAGAATTTTGTTAGCCAGTCGTTTACATGGCCCCGACATTCTTTAGGCCAAAGGGAATTACTACATAGCGATATAATCCTTTATCAATGATAAAGACTTTAGGATCTTGGTCAGGGACATAGATGGCTATTTGGCTATACCCAAAGAAAGCATCCAAGAAAGAGAGCAGCTTATGCGCCACCATCCATCCACTAGCTTGTCAATTTGTGAAAGCCGAAAACATTCCTTAGGACAAGCATCATTCAAGTTCGAGAAATTAATGCAAGTCCTCCAATTCTCATTCGATTTCTTGACCAAAATCAAGTTAGCTATCAGTTTTAGGTATTTTGGATATTTTTTAAAACCATTATCATTAGGGTTTTTACTTCTTCAATCAGGGGCATTCACCAATCTAGGCCCATAATCCTCTTCTTCTACTTGATAGCGGTTACTCTTAGATCGATGTTCAATGCATAACATAGCAATATAGGGTGAAAACCACATATATCAGCATGATATTGGGTAAACGCGTCTTGATTATTGTCAAGAACACTACTAACTATGCTTTCATATCCTGCTCCAATTGGATTCGATCTTTGTTACCTTGGTCGGATCATTTTTGTCAACCATCATGAATTCTGCGGCCTTCGTAGGCTTAGTTTCCCCTTCTTCTCTGTCTCTCTGGCCTACATTATTATAAGGACTGCTCGTAGACCTAAACAGGGAACCTATTTGTAGTTGCTATGCATTCGGGTTCTTAATGTAGAGTGCCCTCTCCATAATTTTTCTTTCTTAGTATGCTTATTCTCATATAGCTCAGCCATATAGAATTCCCTTGTAGCATCCTAATATCCTTTTTTGTTTCCTATTCTATTTACTATAGGTGACTTTATCTTCAAGTAACATTGAGCTAATCCTGTCCCAAAATCAAAACAGCATGTTGCCCTGGAAAGCATTATAGGTCGAGAAACCATCCACCGAAATAAAAGTTTGCTTCTGTATGGAAGATCATGGATGGTCTCTTAGCTCAAAAAATAAATCCAACTACCCTAAGAGCGTCTTTCCTTCTCCAACAAATCTGTGCAATAGCTCGTTATAAGGGGTAACATTCTTTACGGACAATCTCATCCTATAAAAAGCCCTCTAGAATGGGATATTAACTAAAATTCCACTGTCCGCCAAAACATAATGCACTACTTATGTACCAAGTATTCCGAGATTACTGTTAGATTAGTGTAGAGAAACACATAAGTCCTAATCACTAATTGTAATCTCGGTATCATATCGACATGGAGCTTTAGCATCACATTCCTTATTCTTAACATATACAAATTCCTTGTCATTCTTCAAAGACATAACATACATTTCCGTCTCAACCCAACTCTTATCAACTACTATTGTCCCAAGTTATTGTGCTAACCACAATATTTTCATTTTCCAGGAGCATACTTGCGACCATCCTCGCCATCACCATGTGGCATGTGCCTTTGTAATTTCTTCTTCCTAATGTACTCCTAAATAACATTATGCAAGTGATGACATTCATTATTCTCATTGTCTCATGGAAGCAGAAATACTTCCTAAAGTTTAGGCTAGCTTATGTTTCCTTTCATAGCATAACTTAATAGTAAATAGATAGACATTTGTATAACCATGTGTATATACATATAGATATTGGGATTTATATCTATTGCATTCATATATATTTACACATATACATACATATATATAGTACTTACATGTGTATGATAATTTCACATACAAATCGGTAATAAATGCCTACATATACATATATGTTTAAATGCACTATAATATATGTATACGGTTTGTATACACATAGTAATAGTACTATATACATACATATATGCATAAATATTTTAGACATTTATGTGTGTGTGTGTGGCCATTTTTCTATTTGTATGTGTGTGTAGTTAAGAAATTAAATCTATGTAATTGAATTACAAAAGGTTTCCTATTTAAAGAGGAAATGGAGAAGACTTTCAACCTTACCTTTTGCAAGCTTCTAATTAGATCTAAATCTAATATTTAGATGAAACTGGAAAATCATTCCACAGGTACTCATAATCAAAATATTTAGGTATTAAACATTAGATTTAAAGCATCATATAAACATGTATACCAAAATCACCTAACAATTGTAAATTTCACATTCTTAGTCATATCCATGCCCATTGTTTTGTCAGGCATGTTTCAATAGATAAAAACTAAGTTTAAACATAAAACAGTTTAATCATACATATACATATGTACATAAAATAATTTTATTCAATTGCAACATAATACACCATGACATGAAATATCAAACATGTATGTGTGTATCTATGTGTGTTAAGTATGTATATGTGCATAAATTTATTTATTTTTCTGAAACAAACCTTAAGTAAAACAACTTTAAATTCAAACAAACATGAAACATTGTGGTCTAATTGTATATGTATATATGTGTGTATACTTGCATGTGTGTATTTTGTACCTTTTGTGATCGCAATGATTTACAATTTGAAAACAAATCAAAAACTTACAATTAAATTTCAATTACTAAATAAAAGCATTTGAAAACAATACAAATATTCATATGAGAGATGTTGACATATGTAAAATAAGATACGAAGAATACCAAAGTAAATTCACCCCTTTTGTAACACTTTTATCTGAAAATTATTCCCTGGATTCCTAGAATCAATATTCAATTTTGTAGGAATCGGATGAACCAATTTTTTTAATTTTATTTGATTTAATTTTGGGAAGGAGGAACAAAAAACTTCATCCACGAATAAGGCAAAGAGGCGGTGGCCCTAAATGGAGCAAAGAAAAGGAAGGAAATTCAGAGTAAAAATAAATGAGAGGATTTGTTTTAATGAGAGAATAAAAACCTTTTACATTCTCTCTTCAAAAAACTTCCACTTTTATTTTCCACTCAATTTTCAATTAAGCCAATCACTTCCTATTTTCTAACATATCTAGTTATGAATGCCATTTCATGGATATTTTTTCTTTCAAAAGCCCGTTAAGTAATTATCCCTATTCAAAAATTGTTTAAATAAATAACAACATCGTATATCTTTACCTTTTATATACACATCCAAATAATTGTTAGCAACATCTCAAACATCAAATAAATTAACAATTAATACTATTTAAATTTTACTTCATTTAAAAAATTTATAAAATAATTAAATCATGTGGTTTTTCAAATAATTCATAATTGCAGTTGTGAGACTTAGAGGTGTGAGTTCAATCCACGATTAACATTGAACAATTCAAATATTAACATTCACACATCACCTTAGTTAGTGTATGACATTTGGCCAAATTCATCGCTTATAGACCATTTCTATAAAAATCATAATTTATTTTATTTTAAGCGATACCGAGAGTGATAATAGTTTACACACGTTCTCTTTATCGACAGTATATCACTTTAGGATGTATGGAATATAATGTTAATCAAAACTCTAATATTGTCCACATTCAACTTGATTAGTCCATAAACAAAGTCTTTGGTTTAATAATAACATTTATTATTAACCGTTCTACTCTGGTTAGAGATATTGATATTGATTTGGCTGCAGTTGACCGTGATACTAACCTTATACAACTAAAGAGATAAATTCTCTATGGAGTAGTGCTCCACATCCAATACTTCAACCTAGACCCAACCATAGTCACTTGATGGATCATCAGACCATTATTTAACTATAATCAATGTGGAGTATTCCATTGAAGTTCCACGGTATTCCCAAGTCGAGGGAACTAGTAAAATCATCATATTGAGATTTCCTATTTGACTTAGTTGTTACAAACAACAGAAAACTCTCGGATGAATCATTCCATAGTTATCTAATGACTATAAGCGTTGACCCCTTGGTGCCTGAACAACCATCAGTTATACACTATCTAACATTTGAAGAGCGTTCCGCACCGTAATCTCGACGGATGAGTCAATATCGTTTTCTTGAAATATCTTAACCAATAATACTTAAAACACAATGTTATTTTATTTTGTGATTAGTTACCATGATTGCAACTATTTGCAACTAAAATGACATAATATTTTACTTAAGGATTTTCTTATTATATATTTTAAATTAATTATTTATATCATAATATAGGAAAGTATATAAAATAAAACAAACACTATTACTACAAAAAAGATTGACTATAGAGTTAGATATACGCAACAAATTACAAAGTTGGCCATAGGGCGTACCACTAATTATTTCATCAACTTCAAGAATGAAATGGGTCCAATCTTGCAATAAGTAAATCCTTTTCTAATGTGAGATGCCGAAGAAGGGGATACGTAAGGCTAAGGGTAGGAAGAATTTAAGTTATAAGGGTGAATGTCATCATTATCACAAAAAAGATCATTGGCGGTGAAACTGTTTCGATCCTTAGACGTTAAAGGAGAAGGAATACAAATTCTTATACTAAAGGTACGTTTATTATAGAAATTTTTTTCTGTAAGTTCTGCTTATTGGGCTTTGGATGCTAAATTCGAAGCGCGCGTCTATAATTGTTTATAGGGATCGAAAAGATGTAGTATGAAGCTTCGTGTCAGAGATGACCTTATTATAGCTACTATAGTGGTGGGAGGGTACCTTACGAAGTTTTCTAATGGAAATGTTTTGGATTTGGATATATTTTTTATGAACCAAACATTATATGAAGTGTTATTTCCGTTATTTCCAGTTTGATTATGGATGGATACACTTTTATTTTGAATAAAATATCATGAATATTCAGTTTGCAAATTAGACTTTCAATTATGGTACATTGAATGAAGGAATTTATGTTTGTAGCTGTAGATATGTGTTCATTATGAATAATTTTAATGCATTTAAAGTAAATGATATTTATTTATGGCATTGCAGACTACACCATGTCAATGAGAAATGACTCAATAGGATTGAGAAACAAGGTTATCTCCGTTTATTTGATTTAGAATCATTTGGTATTAAGTCTTGTTTCAATGGTCAAATAACAAAGCACTCTTCAAAGGTAGCAACAAAAGAGTTGGTGAACTCTTAAGGCTCATAAATATAGATGTATGCGATCCATTCCCTACGACTATAAAAGGCAAAGTGATATACTTCTTACGCTCATCTATGAATAATAGATTTAATGATGTGCCCTAAGGGAAATTATGTAATTTCATACATAACTTAACTCTAACAGAGAATCTTGTTTGAAATGAAGTATACTTCTAATTTTATTTTTATATTATGCACATTGTTATATTGGATATAAATAAAGTTATATATATGTGTGTGTGTGTGTGTCTGTGTGTGTAGAAAATTCTTAGGAGAAGCACTTTATCAATCATAGTTGTGGAAGTGTTCGTAACCATGAGTAATGAATCGATATTTAAATATTTACTCCTTAAATGTTCCTACTTGAGATGTATTGAGAAAAGGATATTAGTACATTTATTGAGACTATTATATATAACGTTCCTCATACGATGGACAATGAATTACTAATGACCATTGAGGCAACAATATGTTATGTAATTGCGGTTGTTTAGAATAAACACATAATGACTCAACTAGAGTCTTCTATCGGTTAATACAACTAAGTCAAAATAGAAGATCCCAAGGGACCACATGCAATCATCTTCAAACTTGAGGTACTATGGATCTTAAGTGACTAGATTTCACTTTAGTTATGATCAATTACATGGCATAACAATCATGTTACGACCATAGTTGAGTATACGTTGAACCATTTGAGGTGAAATACTTCCCAAAGGGGATTCATCTCCTTCGTTGTAGAAGGTTTGTAACAACACATACCATAATTGGCCTATATTTTGACAAAAATTGAAATTCAAGTCCACCAAAGCACAGATTGTTGGACTTGGTACCTACAAACAAGCATGAGAATTATCAGATATTGATAGTAATCTAAACTAGTAGTGGAAATAATTAAAGGATAAGAATACAGATTATGACTACTACCATGGAATTAATGGTATTCCTTGGATAGCAGATTGTCACATTAGCATCGAGCATGAGAGAAAGAGGACTTCTCCAACAACAAAGCATATCCGACTCCAGTGACATGTTTCTTTAAATTCTATCCTGTAGGTTATAATGAGGAGGGGATAAGAACAATGTTTTGGTGACTGGAAAGATATAAACTGTTCATAACATAAATTTATATCGATAGGTTCCATTTAATTGTTATGTCCATCAAGGCTAGCAATTCTAATCTAACCTCGCATTGCACACGCGATTACTTACTCACCCCTTTCCAATGTACGAAATACTAATGAAGCCGTATCAACCACCCAATACTTCCAACCCATTAGCCACTTAGTACTTCCATATATGAAGCAGGCTTCTATAATGCTTTTAAAAGAGAAATAAGCAGACTCTGCCATTTACGACCTTAATTGAGGTAGACCTTGTCATTTAAGACCTATTCCCAAGGTGGTTTCATATAAATGTTGTCAATGGTCGACGGATCCTAGCTACAAGACCTCTAACCACCATTTAAGGCTTTCTACATTTAATGTCCAACTATTACTACATCTATTGCCCAAAAAATCGTAGTCATATGGTAAACAGCACCCAAGCCGCTTAATACCTTTTATTAGAAAATAAGCAGATTTTGGTCATTTAAGACCTCAACTAAGGCAAAATCCATCATTTAAGACCTATCCCCGAGGTGTGCTCTCAAAGGGTGCTATTATTATTACGGCATTACCAATGTAAGAGACTATACCCAACCCACTTAATACTTTCCAGTGGAAAATAGGCAGACCCCGTCGTTTAAGGCCTACTTCCAAAGTTGTGCTCCTCAATGGTGCTGTTTAGTTATCAATGTTTAAAACTCTAATTTGGCTACTTAGTACTTCCTTTACAGGAAAGAGGCAGACTTATAGTCACGTAAGACCCTAAACTAAAGTGAACCATTCTCGAAATATCCACTCTCGCTCTTTAGTTATAAATATAGCATCTCATTAGGTTACTTCTTTTGATAGGAAGGTAGACCCTTCAGCCACTTAAGATCTTAACTCTGAAGTAAACCCTTTTTAGAGACATCCTTATTTATTTATTTAGAATCTCACTAGTTTATTTAATACTTCCATTTAGGAGAGAGGTGGACCCTTCAGCCACTTAAGACCTTAAACCATAAGCGGACCACTATGAAAATATTCCTTACCACTCCTAATTCCAAAGTTGGACCATTTAATATATTTCAATTAACAAAGCAATTCGAATCTCTCATGTCATCATGGGTTCTAGGATTAGTGATATCTCACGTCGGCAGTAAGTACAAACGAGTACTGGTAGCCTTAAAGTGAAGACAGTATTTCGTCGAATGACTCTACTGACCTCGCATCATTAGCCCACTAAATCCAATTATCCATATTAACTCTTTGTACTATCTTAGGTAGACATTGGACTTAGCTTACTAATTCCTTTTTTATTTAAGGCAATGAGATTTACCTTAAATATTTATCTACCCATAAATCCTCGTTTAATGCTCATAAATGTCAATTTGACCAAAAAATCTTAATGGACATTTCCTAATATATTTATGCATGATTACTAATTTCAAATTAGTAACCTTTTATATCTATTACATTTATATCATTCCCATTAATCCATTTACCATATCAAATTATTGCAACTCCCATATTTGTTACCATTTATTGTAGTTACAACCTTTTAAATTCTTTCCCCACTAGTTAACTATCCTAAACATGTATTACGTGCAAGCATCGTTATAAGCTTTTTATTTAAATATTATAAGCGCGGTAATTACGTATAAAAATTTACTTTTAAATATGTTTTAGTTATATATCTTCACCAGAATATACTTTTCCATGATAAATTATTGGAATCGTATCTGAAAAGATGATCCACTATAATTTCCATAATTTAGTCCTAAACAAAAGATTTAACTTTAAAATATAAAAGATTTCATCGTTTTAAATTACAAGAAATAATCATTTCTTTTTATTAATGAAACAGACAGTGAAATCTATAATGAATTCATACTTTACACATCTCTTTCTCTTTCTACTTGCATCTATTCCTTGTTAGATCAAACACTATATCTTTCTAAAAGGTAAAAAATCAAACAATAAATATTAAACGGATTTAAATTCTAACAATTCCAAACGTAGAAAAGTTCATATTCTAACAAGATTAAGGTAATAATCTAAATTTATAACATTAATATACAACCTATTTCAAATCTGGAATAAATTTCATTTAAATCAATATTCTAAATTCATACTTTTAGGACAGATTTCCGGATCATGTTGTATACAATGCTAAATCAATTCGTAAACAAGAATATGTAGACGATATTTATTATATTTAGATCATATTCAATTCATTGCCTACAACTCATATACAATTATCCAATTAGGCAAAAAAATCAAATAAACGCCAATGTGATAATTTTCATATTATAACAATCTATAAAAAATTCCTACCCACCTTTTAAAAACGATTCAAATCTCCAGATCTGAAGTAGAACCTTTGATTCATATCTAAATTCTTTTTTAATCCAAGAGATGTGTATAAAAGGGGATATATATATATATATATATATATTATAATTATAAATTTGAGGAAGGATTTGGGATTCGGAGAGAAAATAGATACAAAAATATAAATCTGCATATTGTTGATTCTCTCCTCTTCTCCCTTTTATTAGATTCAACTCTTCTCTGATTTGTATGAATATAGATATAAGTATCTCATCTTTATAATTTAGAAAGAAAGTGAAAAAAAAGTAGCAGAGCTTTTTCACTGCCTTCATTAAAATATGTAAAGCGAAGGGAGGGTTAGGCCTGAATTTATTGGCATGAGAATCAAATAGAACCATTAGATCGAAATACATTAAAACTGGGTCGTTGCGACCTAGGTTCATTGGAGCCTGTAGGTCGCCATCGGTCGACTGCCTCTGGGTCACCGGTCGACTACTGGGGTCTACCGCCCCCAATGACGGGTCAGCCCATGGGCCCGAGTAATTAATATTAAAACATTAATTTATTCTTATTTAATTATTTCAATTTCGAATTTGTTTATCGTCCGTAACTTCTTTGTTCAAGCTTTAATCGTAAAACTCAAAATATGACAGATGCTCATAATTTCGCCAAGAACACAATGATGCAAGTTTCATGGTCAAATTCCATCTTTTGCACAAATTCTACTTTTGGAGCCTAATTAACTAACTAACTAACTAATTAAATAACTAACATCAAATTACGAGATGTTACACTCTTCCCCCTTTAAAAGAATTCCATCCTTAAAATTTCACGAATGAATAAGTCAAGGTTTTGACTCCTAATTATCTTAAACTACACAACCAATGAGTATACAACAATTTTGCAACCAAATGCGCATAAGTGCATAGTGTATTACTGTATCACCACATAGAAATTATGTATGCAGAGTGATTCTTAATCGGATCCTCCTATATCAATGCATTTCTTCGAAAAACACTTTCGAAAAATATGATGCAAACAATCTATATATATACACACTATATATATATATATATACTGGCAGTTCTACATGTATGCAACTTTTTCAAAAATCTTTTTAACCAAAATCTCAATTTTTCTATAAATAGAAGTATGAAGCAACCATTTTACATCCACTTCCTAACATCTAATAATCTAACACATAAAAAAATAGCTTCCTAAACTTTACTCATATGCCAGAAAATGAAAGTGATGCGGAGAATTTAACATTCTTACCACATAATAATCTTCCCATTTCCATTGTACAGTGGAAATTTTTTCGTTTTCTTGGATTCACTCCAAATTTTCCATGTTCAAAGCACATAAGAAGGCCTATAATCAAGCTTTAAAATGGAATTAAGTCTAAAAATTGAGTTGCACGCATCATCGACATGGTATGAAAATAGAAATTCCATGGCTAAAATAGCTTTTACCTTGTTACAGCTTATATTTATCGCATCGTCGACCTTAATGCACCGCTGAATTCATAAATTCTAACTCTATTTGCCTTTCCCATGTCTAACATGTGGCATTCAAAATCAAAAACTTTACAAAAAAAATTCTTTCTCACTTTTCAAATCTGTACGTCATTAGGAAAATAAAATCCCAAAATATTTAGGCGCACATTTTCTCTTGAAATAAAATTTTGAACAAAAATTCTAAAACTAATAAAAGAGCTAAAAATAACTAAAACATAAAAATTATTTTTCTTACTTTTTTTGAAAAGGTAACTTTTCAAATCAATGGGAAATTTTCAAAATATTTTCCTTTTCAAAAATTTTGATAAATCAAACCACAATATCAGCGTAGTCGGAGATGATTATGCACTAAATGCATAAACCAAATTCCAAAATTCTACAGCTAACATTTGCCTAAAAATTTAACATTTTATTTGAAAATGTCAATGCATCTATTATTCAAAAAATTTAGCATTTAAGGAACACGAGCAATGACTCGTGACATCGAAACAACTTTGTCACGTCCTTCGCTAAAATTTCCAACTATTCTAAACTTCCAGTCATATATTGCATTTATTGTTAGTTAAATGTCTTTACGAGATTTTCATTTTTATATTTTTTTCTCTACTATGCATATATAGGAGCAGTTTGCATATCCAAAAAAAATAACGCAGAAAATGAATAGAATCTCGTAATATCGTGCATGGCCTTTTATAAGAGACAACAAACAGTTCTACAACCCAACAACCCAAAAGAGAAAAACAAATGCTGAAAATAAAAGAATACAACAACCCTAAATAAAACACCATCTAAGAATTGTGAGAAGGTCTTGCTCCACGATTGGAGCTCGAGCCATTGCTGGGACCGCGAAATGGTTGTAGCATGGCAGCTATGCACCCAATCTCACACCTCTGGTGTTGTTGCTTCGTCCTAATCTCTCGAAACTTTGCTTGAACCTGAAGGATAGCAACAAGTCAGAACTCATGTATCCCTCGGTGCCCCACGCTATCCCCTGTCGTTGGTACTGCGACTCTGGTACTGGTAAAGGTGGTGCAATAGGCGGTAAAGGAATATTCATCCTCTTAATGGTGGTACGGTCGATGGTGGGAGCAACTTTCCCAACAACTGGATCTTCGTTCAAATTTGCCCTGCAATGGCTAAACACTCGAGTGAGCAAGTGGCAATATGGAAAGCGAGTCCTTGGGGGTACAAACTCCATAATCGACCATATAGAGCATCAAGACACTAGCCTAATTGACTGCTATGCCATTAATTATAGCATAGGCGACTCCCTTTATTGAGGTATAGATCTAGTCAGGGCTCCCCATCTTTGGAATGATGTTGTGTTAAATGATGCGCACGGCGAAACGGGTCACCAGTCGCAAATTTTCGATCCTCCAATCACCGACATTCCTAAAAAAGATCCACTATAGAATCTTAGGATAAGTCGTCTTTATGACATCCAAATCTACGCCTACTATAGATATCTCCAAAATCCCAGCAAGATCATTATCTAACGTCTCAATCCGAGCTCCCTTCACCTCGAGCTCAATGTAGTTGTAGCATCATCAAAATTCTATGCCACCTGTGCATTGAAAAGCCAGACACAGTGCGGGTAATTGTAACGACGAGGAATTTTACACCCTTAATTTATGAATACGTAATAAATTTTAAATATTCAAATAATATGTTTTACATTAAAATATGAAGTCATGGTCTAAAATGCGTAAAGGGTAAGACTACTCTAGTCCCCTGAGTGGAAAAAATTTCCACTAAATTCTCTCCCAAGTGCTATGCTGTTTGGGAACTCTACAAGGGTCATACCACCTAGATCGACCCTGTTTCATTTTTCGGTGCACTACATTTAAATAGTAACAAACGATAGTAAAATAGATTTTCCATTTTGTTTACGAAAATAAGTGGTTCAGATAAGAATAGAAAATGTGATCGGAAATCCTTTTTCGAATTTTCGACACCAAAAAGTTATCGAGAAACATTGTACACGTTTACTTTAAACATGCACACACTTATAAACTAGGGTTTGATATAATTTGCAAATAGTATATATGCATGTATATGTATACATACATGAATAGTTAATAATACATACATACATACATACATACATACATATATATATATATGACCTAGGTTAGTACCTAAACATCACCTAAACACCCTGGTTAGTACACAAAGTCATGCAGAGGGGAGGATGGTGGAGAGGGGATGGTGGAGAGTTATGGTGTTACATGACATGTGTACATTATTTGATGCAAAAAAAATAATAGTTATTTACCTCTTCTCCTTGCCTATATATACCCACATCATTCCTACATCCTCTTCTTTGTTTTCATTTACATTCTCATGTCAAAATCCTCTTCTTATCTTCATGTATTTTCATGGTTTCTATCTCCAAATTTCTAAGATAAAAAATAGTAAATACACTTTAAAATAATCAAGTTAAATTGCCTTACTTCACCTCCAAATACCAATACTTTTCAAAGAACCCTACGCCTCAAAACAACCTAGGGCCGATCCCTTACCGGCCCAGGAAAAGCCTAGTTATTCCCTTGGCCGAGCACATTTGCACCATAGAAGGTCACACTTGGTCATATCTTAGAGCTAAGGCGGTTTACTAGTGTTGTAGTCAAGTTCAGTGGAAGTTTAGTTTAATTTAGATAAGTTACGGTGAGTAAGTTAGCACTTTTGAAACCAAATTTATTTACTTTATAAATATGTATATTTATTGGTAAATTTGATGTTTGTTTGCGTAACATTGGGGTTTGGTTTGGTTATACTTGAATGTACTTGGAAATGGATGCGATTTGGTTGTATGTGAATGTGCTTAGTAGTCGGAATATAGTTGATTGTGAAAGTTAATTAATCATATTTTGCAAGTTGGATCGTGTTGTATACGTATCATAAACATGTATATGTGATTTAGTAGTGTAGTTTGTGATGATATTGGGTTATTTTTTTCATAACATGAAAAGTAAGTGCCTTGCTAACTAAAGGCGACCAAATCCTTTTTCGAAAGTTTTGAAATTGGTTTTATAAGTTGAATTTTACAAAGTTTTAACCTTTGTTTCATTTTCAAAAGTATACTTGTATGTTTCAAAAGTGATAAGATTTAAAAGTAAATTTTTGCTAGTTAGAAAAAGGAAAAAATCAAGTTTTGAAATTACGGGTCGTATAGCGATAGTCGCTATACACGCAGTTCAAAGAAAGTTAACAATTATTCAATCTAAATTTGATTCGACTTAAAATATTTTTAGAAATGGGTTTATAATTTTAATTAAGCAATAAGAAAATAAATAAATAAATAATGTTTTAATTAATTAATTATTCACTTAATGATTATTCAATTTATTTATTTATTAATCAGGGTAATTAGCACTTAATTACTAGTTAACAAAGGATGTTTGTGCTCAAGTTCTAATCAATTAAGTTAATCATGATTTGTTACTTAATTAAAATTAATTATGATTTACTTATTAATTAAGGATTAATTAATTATTACTAAATTATTTATTTAAGATAATTATTAATTAATTACTATTTTAAAGGGGATTTATTTAATTAATCTTTGATTAAAGTACAATTACGTTTTAATAAGGTTTAATTACTTTTAATTAGAGTTTAATTAATGTTTAACAAGGAATTGATTCTAATTAATAAGATTTTAATTATTTTAAAATCGCTTTGAGTAATCGGTTTTTTTAACAGTTTCCTTCTCAAGTTTGTTTTAAACCAAGGGATTTCTATGTCGCTTGTCTCTAAGTATACATATATAATTAGGAGAACCAAAATATATATATTAACAGAACAACACCATTCTGCTATTACAATTACTTTGGACATTTACTTATATTGATTGATTGTTGCGTGTTGATCTCTTGTATACCTATTGTTATATGATGTCATTTTAAACTGGATAAGTAAAACAAAACTAAAAGCACCGTTGTGGTTGCTAAGCCTCTGTTTTATTTCATAAAGATTAATATTTCATTTTTTTTGAAATGCTTTCAAAGTTATTGCATTTTGAATCAGATATTTAAAGGATGAGTTAGCAAATGGTTTTATTAAAGATGTTTTAAGTAATGGAAATGATTTTTAATGTTATAAAAAGAAGTTTACAAAGGGTTTTCTAAAAGATTTATATGTTTACAAAAAGAAGGTTTTATAAAGAGTTTTATAAAGGAATTCGGGAATTTATAAAGTGTTTTGGGTAAATGGATTCGAGTTTTTAAGAAAAGAAGATTTCATAAATAAAGGAGATTTAAAAAAATGGATTCGCTTATTAAAGGAAGCTAATTTTATTTAAGGTTTTTAACATGCGGTTTAAACACGAAAGGTTTATAAAGAAGTTTTATAAATGTTTTGGGTATTTATAATTAGAAAATGATTTGGATATTCATAAAGGGAGTTTATAAAAGGTTTGGATATTTATAAGAAATTTATGTAAAAAGTTTGGATATTTATAAAAGAAGTTTATATAAATGATTTTGAATATTTATAAAAAGGCTTTACGAATGAATTTGGAAATTTAGAAAGTATTTTGAAATGAATTTGGATTTTAGGTAAAAGAGATTTCATGAATGAAATAGATTTGATCAAAAAGGATTTACCGAAAGAAATGTAGAAAGAATTTGAGATATGGGTTTCTTTAAACTTGCCTTTTAAAAATGATGGTATGGAACATCCGTTCCACATAACTCCAAGGGAATAATGTTTAGGGTTGTCCTTACCTCCAATTTAAACAGCATTTGTTTAATGCTTTTTAACATGATTTGGGAGTAAGAAGTCATTCGCAAATGTTTTGTGAATATAACTGTGTCGCAAAGATAAGTATACAAATGTTTTAGACAAACATTTTTAAAAGATATTTATTAAATAAAGATTTGTTTTAAGGCTTAGTGGTTACTATGGATAAATAAGTCTCAAATGGAATTGGTTGTTGTTTGTTTATTTGACAGTTAAACAACCAACTATCAAATCTGGACCTATTTTGACTCAAGAGGCATGTCGGGAATATTCGAGCACCCCGGTGAGGACTCAATTGCTTACTGCTTACTTTCAAAAAACTGGAATTGAGTTAGCCAGAAATTATCATTTAGTTTTGGAGACACAAGTCCTCGAATTTATCCGAACCACTCCAAACTAATAACGAACGATGCTAAATCATATAGAAGTATGTTGTGGAGTTGTACTATCTTCTATAGGGTGATTCCAAAATGAAAGATAGTAATGTGGAATGTTTGTTCGGTCCCTGAACAACTTGCATGGATGAATGCTGGCATTGCATCTCTGCCTATAAGGCAGTGTTAGCATTCTTAGATGGTTTGCTAGTATGAAAGAAGGAAAAGCGTAGCCTCAAGCCTCACAACCAGAAAAATGGCAAAAACAGGGTTGCAGTAGAGCTATGTGGTCAGCTACCATTAGGAGCTACCATCATACTAGATTGTCCATATTTGAGTTTAATTGTACGCAAACATTGTGGTAGTATAGAGCATCTATGTCATGGGAAGGGGTAATCCAGTTCGCCATGTTAAAGGACCATCCGGCTTTGTGTAGCGGTGGTACAAGAAGTTCTTGTCAGACTCCAAGTGCATTGTCTAGGGGTGTACCATCAGAAGGTAATCCCTTGCCTTGCCATAGTATGGAATCCGTTCTCCAATATGTGCCTTTACGGTTTTAGATGTACCCAACTATGTTGAAATGTGAGATGCAAGCATTTCTGTTATCCATATTTTATTTGAAACCATAGACATTGTTATAATATCATTGGACTTTATATACAATTGTTTTGTTTATCGTAAGGTAAAAACCTATCTATATTTATGTACGACGTAGTCTTACGATATTCCTTTGATTTGAAGGTTTTTATAAAGTTAAAGACTTATGCTTTTCTCACACCAGACCCATGTCTGACCTAGATTTTACTTTCTTTGTCTAAACTTTTGGCTACTCAAATTTTGAATTGGTGGCCAAGTAGTTCAAGTTTCTCCGCAGATTCATTTTGGAGGAGCCTGGAGCAGGCGGCTTCATTGATAACTAGTTATTACCTTGTTTTCCGCTGTATTATATGTATGTTGTATCAGTTAGGTAGGGATAGACTGTTATGAATGTTCTAGTGTAGGATTGTATTAATATTACTCTGATTGAACATTTTTGAATTGACTTTGTAATATATTATGTTGAGCAATATATAGTGTTCAGTTGCATTGTGAGATTCTGTGTTGTTTAGTTTTTTCTCTTCTATCTTTTCTTTCAACCCTAATGATTGGTTTTCTGGCACTTGAATGCTCGGCATGCAATACAGTGGATGCATTAGTGTCGATTCTCTAGGGTTGAAAATGCGGTTCGCTGCATTTGGTATCAGAGCTTAGGTTGAGCGAACACCTAGGCTTGGGTGGGGTAAACTCAATATAAACAGGGTCAACTGTGCCTTAGAATGAGTATGATTGTAATATATATATACACACACACATAAGTGCATATTTGTTAGTAAATAAAAATGTTTTAAATTGTGTTGTTTGATGTGTTGAGGGCTTAAGAATTTTGCTCGATGCGCCTGATCAACATAATCGACAGGGATTTCCTAAACACTTGAACAAGTTCAATAGACATAATATTTTTTCAAATTTGGTAAACGAAATAATTTTACCTAGGAATATATTTTCTATATATAAAAAGGGATGGTTTTCAAAATCTATGTAGTTATATATGAGGAGAGTGGATTAGGAGTTAACAATATTTAAATTATTAGCATTTTGGGTTTAACTGGTCAAGCTCGTTGTGACGACCTAGATTTTCACGTTCGAAAATCGACATCCATACTTCACTCGTATTCGAATGCTGCAGATTCAACCGTAAAAATCCGATTTGCTAGAGCTTATAACACATTAAGTACAACAACATAGCGGAAGAAGAATGAATAATATCATCGATACAACAAAATCTGATACAACACATTGATACAATTGATATCAGAATACATTAGAGATACAAGGTAACAACGGAAATATAACACAACTGGATGGTCTAGACTTTACAACCATTGACAGCGGAAAGATAACTCTAATAGAATTTCCAAGTGAGAAAGCGAGGATCCAATAAAATGCATCTCCATTGCCAAAGCTCCAAGGACTCCAATCCAAGAAGCTCGAACCACCATCAAGTTGTAATGAAGCAAACTAGGCAACTGACGCACCAAATGCAATAGCCAAATCCAAAGGCTCCAAAAGATAACGAATCTACATCTATTATCCGACTATTTGAAAATTTAACTCTAGACTGCTCGTGTGAAAAATTGTGGGCACCCAGAGTTCAGAAAGAAAACAATAAACTCCAGGTCAGTCATGGGACTGGTGTGAGCACAAAAAAACAGTTTTATCTTTAATAAAAGCAAAACAAAAGAATTTAAAAGAAATCCGCAAGGCTTTTTAGAAAATGAAACTACCATAAGGCCTTCCCGCATACACACAATGCAAGCGCACAATTGGAGGAGATTTCTCCTTATGATAGTCAAACATTCTTGACACGCGAAATCCTTTTTGATAATATTATTATTAGTGCATAGTGCATAAAACCTTTCAAAGGTATAATATAAATCTTAACCAGCATAGGTACCATTATATTATGCCAGCTATAACTAACATTTAAGAATGGCCGGTTATACAACTGCAAAAGAGCGCGTATTGGTGATTGGATTTCCAATAAATGGTAAGGCAAAGAAACTTCCTGGGCCATATGGGTACGCCTCTGGAGGGACGCCCCAAGAACTTAACCAGCTCTCTGCCAACACAAGGCCGGCTTACCTCTGTAACTAGGTAACTACTGACATGAGTATGCCACCACCCGGTCGTAACCATCCTTTAACCGAGGCCTCGATACCAACAACCACAAAGTAATAAATTTGCAGTAACCACATAAGTTAAGCATCTAGGCCCCATACCATGATACCAACCCTATACCATGATACCAACTCTATCTACAAGGAAATGGACATACCCTCAGGGGGCGCTACCCTCAAATAACCTTGCCGCATCTTTCCTTTTTCGACCTTTACGGGTTGTAAGGTCCGACGAGGTCACATCCATAAAGTTACGCTTTTCACAAAAGTCATGCTTCGATCAACACATGATCAACAACACTTTGTATGCCACATTAAAAAATTAGGAATGTATCACTAGTAACCATCAACTACATAACCTCTGAGCACGTACATCTCAGAGGAGGGGGTTAAGCTAAGAGAATAAATTCTCCGCCATCAAATAGAAATGTATTTGATAGAAACCAAATTTACATCTCTAAAGTGTAATGTTAGACACACATCCATACAAGTCTGTTTCGGGTTCGAATAGAACTGAAGGCACTTCAAAATAAGCCATTGCAATCCGGATATTAACAATCCCGATCGGACTCCCCGTCACATATGGAGATCTCTATATCGGCGCGACTAAGACATTCGACGGGTAATCCTTTCGGTCTCGAAAATACTCGGTCTTCACCACTGGTCTTCAAATGCTATCCATTACATCGCATCATTATTCGGAATGGGCTATATGACACAAAGTCCTCTCCTGGCTAAACCGAATAATGAGCATAATATTTTAAAACCATATGGATATTGGGATCTTAGTTAAGTCACACTTATTACCCAAAACCTTCTTTCAAATGGTTTAAACAAATTTTTTAATCTTTTAAACAAAAAGATTCGCTTCACTTTGAAAACAAAGTTCACCAATCTTTCACAAAGATTCATTTATAGTTTTCAAAACTAATCAATTCCAAATCTTTTATACAAAAGATGCATCTTTTAAGATCCTCTTAAATTTGAAAAAAAAGTTCACCCATCTTTCACAAAGGTTCAATTATAGCTTTCAAAACAATTGCATTTCAATTTAAAACCCCTTTTAACAAAAACTAGAAAAACTTTCTTTATTTGAAAGCCATTATCATTTGAAATCAAAATGTTTTCGTTTTGGAAAAATCCGATCAAATATGCACAAGTTATGTTCTTTAAAGTATAACTTGGGTTAAATTTGAATTCCCAAAATAATACTTTTCAAAATACTTTAAAGATGGTTTAAAACCATATATACACATTATATAACTTGTATAAACCTTTCAAACCAAATTTCCTCAAAACTTAAACAATATATATATATATATATATATATATTATTCAAAAAAATTCAATTTCAAACTTTCTTTCAAAAGCTTTTCATATTCAATCCAATTCCATTTCCAAAACCATTTGGATTCAAAATTCAATTTTAAAACCATTTCATTAAATTCAAATATCTGTGACTTAACCAATTTCCTCGTGCAATCCATATTTGTTGTAAGGTGTAGTCCAGGGGTTTTACACAATAGTGCAACATCATCAATCATCATAGATTCAATCATATCAATATCGATAAGCGGTATAATCTATAACGCTTATCTTTCATTCATAGATTCACAGATAAATAATATAAAATTTATTACAGACAAATAAATTACATTCACCATAAAACAAATCAAAATAATTCATATCACAGAGCATCACGCATCAGGGATATCAAACAATCCAAAGATTCCATGCAATTCAAGCATCTAAAAGTAAGGTTAATAAATCATCTGAATAATTGAAACCAGATTAATCACTAATCTAGGTTAATTAACATTAATTAATTACAAACCATTTTTAATTAATTATCCTTTAACGGTAAATTAATTAACCTCTAATCATTAATTAATCAATCTTAATAATTCAATCAACCATTAATCATTAAATAATTAACCTTTAATTATTTAATTATTCTTTAATTAATGATTCTTTTATTTTTTTTGGCAAGGCCAGTGGGGTTAAAAATAGACCCCTACCATTTTATCAATATACCAAGAAAGATATACAAAGATGGAGGAAACAAAGCCACCTATAAAAATAGGCAAGAAAGATACATAGAAACAAGAAAACAAAGAAGGACATGCATATGAAAAGCAATAAATAAAAAAACAACAACACAGGAACACAACGAAACCAGACAAGCAAGATTCAGGATAGAGCAATCAGAAGTTCAGGATCAAACACATGCCTAGAAGCAGCAATACCAAACCTCAATCCCTCCATAATACTTCCTTTCATTTGCATGAATGTTTTCCTTTTTGCACTGAAAATAATTGCATTTCTCTCTTCCCAGATCATCGAGATGAAAATTTTAAGGGTAAACAGAAGAACATAAGTAGATTCACATTTCCATCTCGTGGCCTTGTATATGAGATCCCATTCAACCTCACTGACTAAGGCAACAGTCCTGCCAGTGGTGATGGAATTCGTATAGCACCATAACATGTAGACATAAGGACAGTTAAAGAACAAGTGTAGAGTATCCTCTTCAGCAGCATGACATAAACTGCACGTTGTATCAATATTGACTCCTCTCTATCTCAACTTTATTTTCGTTTTCAAACAATTACTGAAAATCTTCCAAAGAAACTGGTTTTGCCTCTCAGAGTTATGATTAAGCCAGATACGTTTATGCCAGCTGAGGGTCACACTATTACTCTGGCCAACTAGATGCTTGCACATGCCACTAATCTTGTACCTGTCCTGACAGAAGGTCCAAGATATGCCATCGTTCGGAGATTAGGGAACATGACAACCACGCAGTAGATTCTAGTGTTGACGGACAAACTGATTACTCGAGTAAGGAAGGACAACATAACCATCATCAAGAAAATTAATTACTAGAGAATTATTACTAATACCAGATTGAACTTGCTGATTGAAAGAGAGAAGGTGACTCAGGATAGTGCCTTCCTTCACCCAAGGGTCATGCAAAAAGGCATATGACCGTTAATACCTATTTTACATTTATCATATGGAAGAATATCAGTTCTAAGTTTCAGAATACAATGCCAAGTCCAACTACAAGATTGAGGTATAGCCATAATCTAGAAATTTTAATTGCTAATGATATACCTGTAAGACCACTTCACCCATATATTATCTTTATGATTCAGGATGTTGTCAATGTGACTCACCATGGAAACTCGATTCCACAGAAGCATGTTTTTGATTCCTAGGCCACCTCTGGACCTCGGCATTTCAAGCTTGGAGAAAGAACAAGGAGATAGCTTATTAGAGTTAATGGAACCATGCCAGAAAAAATTAGACATAGAACTCCTAATCATATTGATCAGCTTGATAGGAAGAATGAAAGATCTAGCCCAGTACACTAACAAGGAGAAGATAATGGATTTTATAAGAGTAAGCCTACCTGCCTAACTAAGCATCCTATTAGTCCACAAAGCAAGTCTAGCAGCGATCCTCTCGTACAGTGGAATACATTGTGAATACGAAATTTTCGAAGTAGCCAATGGAATTCCCAAGTACATGGAAGTATCAGCTCATTGTGTGATGGAAGTAAAGTTTGATATATGGTTTATCACGTCATTACCCACTCCAGCTATCATCAGATCAGACTTGGATAAGTTAATCGATAAGCCAGTGATTTTAAAAAATTTGTTAAGACCATCCATAATAGATCTAACAGTCATCATTGTACGCTTGAAGAAAATTACCAAGTCATCGGCAAACATTAAAGAAGTGATGAGAGGATTCGTGCATTTTGGGTGAACCGAGAAACTACAATCATGAACATGTTGGATAAGAATTTGAGTTAGAACTTCCATCACCAGAATGAATAAATAGGCGGACATAGGGTCACCCTGCCTAATACCTTGTTTACTTTGAAAATATCCCTTATTACATTTATTGACCATAATGGAGAACCTAGCTGTTGAGATGCAAGCTTCAACCCAAGCCACAAAGTGTTTGGGAAAATTCATCAGACCCATAATTCATACAACAGAGTCTCATTGCAATGAGTCAAATGCTTTAGAGATGTCAAGCTTGAACATGGCTGTGGGAGATACATGAGAGGTGTTGTAACCTTCAGTAGTTCGTGAGACATCAAAACATTATCGAGGATACTTCTGCCACTAAGAAAAGCTGCTTGATTGGAAGAAATGATGTTAGGCATAACCATCTTGAGTCTATTAGCTATAATCTTAGAAATACACTTGTATATGGTGTTACAGCAAGAGATAGGCCTAAATTCAGAGACAGGACAGGCATTTTTCACTTTAGGAATGAGGGCTATGTTAGTAGCACTGATAGATCCAATCATTTTGCATTTGATAAAGAAATTATAAACATCCTTCAAGAAAGAAGGGCCAACAATTTCCCAGCATGAAGTAAAAAAACAGGAATTAAATCCATCAGGACCTCCGGTGGAATTTGCATTGAGAGAGAATAGTGTAGATTTAATCTCAGAGTCAGTAATTACAGAAGAGAGAAAGACATTATCTTCAGAAGAAATTCTAGGAATGTTAACCGAATCAAGAAGCTCAAGCGAAGGACTAAATTTATTACTATTACCAAGTAACTTGCTGAAATAATCAAGAAACATATTAGCAATAAGGGGAGGGTCAGAGATATACTCACCATTATCATCAATTAGAGTACTAATCAAATCTCTTGATTGTTTTGCTTTTAGAGAGGAATGGTACAAGTGTTTCTATCACCATCCTTGAACCACTCCAATCTGGTCTTTTTTTTAACCATTAGTCCTTCATGCTTTAAGGCCTCAAAAAGTTGGGATGATAAGGTAGCTTCTTGGGCTGCCAATTCAATGTTTAAGGTGTCAGTCAGCATGGACACTTGAACTTGTTGAAGTTTGTGAGAAAGGCAGGTAGACGCCAAGTTGTTGTTGCCAAATTTACTCAACAACCACACTTTCAATTCAGATTTGACTACTTTAAGCTTACACTGCAAGACAAACATAAGATTACCAAAAGAATGAGTGGACCATGCTTTGTTAACAATAGGAAAAAATCCAGGGTGAAGAACCCAAGCATTGAAAAAACAAATTTGATTTTGTTATCCTCATAGCAGCTCCAAAGGATAAAATTTGGGGAGAGTGATCAGATAGGCCAGGCACGGGAAGGAGATTATACATATTAGGCCATTTTGATAGAGCGTAATAATTAGAAAAAGGAGAAATCAATTTTAGAGAAAGTACGAGGAAAGGATCTTCTAGAATTATTCCAAGAGAAAGGGGCACCCACAGTATTAATTTCAATAAGGTTTGATTGCGAGATTGAATAGTTAAGGTGTCTAATTTATCGGAGAGACATGGGATTGCCACCATGTCTATGAGATAAAAGAAAGGAGCAGTTGAAGTCTCCAATAACAATTCAGGGATGAGATTCTTGCCTAAATGATGGGAGGAGATTAAGAAAGGATTGTCTGGCATAAACAGAGTTAAGACCATAAATAACAGTAAGGTAAAAAGAAGTGGAGGAAGACATATAGATGCGGTGCAAGTGAATTAGCTGAGATGTTGAAATGATAGGAGATAATAAATAGATGGAGGGGTTAAATAAAACAAGAATTCGACCATATGGCGCTTCAGAGAGATTATTAATCATCTTCCAAGTCGGGTTAATGTAATTAGCAACCTTGGAAGAGAGAGGAGCATTAAGCTTAGTTTCTAATATGGCAAGAAGACTCAGTGAATGTGTTGCGGTTATGTTTTTACATTAGTTTAATTTGATCTCCGAGTGGGCGCCTCTAATATTCCACACACCGATGTTGTTCAACATTGATCCACAAATTGGTTATGAAGGAGTTTCTTTTTGTTACCCCTGGTCAGAGGAGTGGTTTGGACATTAATTCCTGGAAAGGAAGAAGATGTTGTGGTGCCAACACAAGGGTTGAGGTCCAAGTCAGAATGCAATTTTGATGATTTGGATGTATGACTAGCTTGTTGCACCAAGAACTGATTTGCAATGCTGGAGGGTGGGTTTGCAGTGGGAAGGGATGGAGAAGGAGGAGGGGGTTTCCAAGCATGGGGAGATTGAATATGTTTATATGGAAGTTCAGATTCCATGGAGAAAGCAGAATTATTAGTTGTTGGAGATATTATAGCATCAGAACTACATAAGGAATCTTTCTGGTTGTGCACGTGCACAGAGGATACATGCACAGATTTAACTTGAGAAGAAGAAGGATTTGATTCAGCAGTGCATGAGATTTCTTTGCTAATGCTAGTTGGAGACGAGGTCAATGAACAAAATTGAGCACTGAAAGCAGGAAGAAAAAGAGATGGAGAAGATTCTAGGTTAGAGGGGGAAAGGACATCAGAAAAATTGCTTTTTGCAAGGTGGAACCGTAAAAACAATATTCCTTGTTTATGAATGCAACTGGGGGGGATACATTATTAAGTTTACATTCAATATCTTGCTTTTTATTGTGACACTTTTCCTTGATATTAGTAGGTCCATGATTACCACTATGGTTAACATCACTTGTATCATTCTCATCACCATTTAAATTGCAAGCATCCTTTTCAGTATCTATCTCTCCCAACTCAGCTAGAACATGAAAACCATTTTCTTTCAGCAATCTTGAGTTATCAATAACAGTAGTCATTTCTCCATCATCTACCATCTTAATAGGCAGAACATTTTCTATTTCCCCTTCCTCAAGCTCATCACTATGTATCACCTTATTTTTATCAGAATTGTTAACTTCATGAGCATCCTCCAAATTGACTTTTGTAAAAGAAGAATTAATCCTCAGTCTTCTTGCTTTATTCACTACTTGAAATTTTTGTTTCCACTGTCTCAAAGTTTTACCAGCTTCTTTCTTGTTTACCTTAAACTCATTATCATTGGTTTCAACAGATCCATTTTTCTTTTCATTCTTCTCTAAGACCGCAGTAGACTTAATCTTTTCACAGTTAGACTCAGAATGACCAAATACACAACAACTTGAACATATATCAGGCTTCCAATGGTATTCGGTATAAATAATCTATGTTCCTCCATCAAGAAGCTAGACTGGAAAGGAATCAATCAGACCCCGATCAGGTTTTATTTCAACTAAACACTTAGCAAAAAAAGCCTCTCCAACCTCTCCGTTGATTCATCCATACAAACAAGTTTACCCAATCTGCTAGTTAACTATTTAATTCCAATGCGGGTCCATGAAAACATTGGAATATTAGAGAATTTCACCCATACTGGCACAGAAGAAATGCTCTCACAAGCATTTCCCCCAAAAGGATCCCACTGCTTAACAATAAAGAGTTTGTTTCTCATAACAATCGGGTCACCTTGCAGAATCCTGTTTCGGTCTTCATCACAGGTCAGAAGAAATTGGAACAGGATACCATTAGATCGAACTTTGATCGATCCTTTTAGTTTCCAATATTTTTTCGGGAAATTAATAACTATTAAGTGTGACAGAGGCTTATCGAGGAAGAAATCAACCAGGTAGTTGCACCATTCTTGAGCTCCTGCATCAATAACGTTAGGAGAAGGAATCATTATCTCATTCTTGAACTCGGAGGACATCTCAACTGGAATTTACTTCCCTGTGTTACTCGATTTACGCATGAAAAGGGAAGTCCAGGTCGGTTGAGAAGGTTTAGGAAGCAGAGGTGGCAGAGGAGAAGAGGAAGGCAATGGAATAGAAGTTGAGGTTGGGTCACTAGAGAATGGTACAGATGGCAGCGGTAGAGGAGGGAGGTCAGGAGTAGGACGATGATGACTTGACGAAAAGGACGAAAGAGGTGAGGATATGGAAGCAGGAATAATGGGAGAGGACGAAAAAAGGACAGGAGGGATGGAGTTAACTACCATGACAGACCTGAAAAAAGAATTTAATTAATTAATGATTCTTAATTAATGATATAAATTAGTTAACCCTTAATTAATTATCCTTAATTAATTAATTATCCCTTAATTAATTACCATACAATTAATTATCCTAAATTAATTAATTAACCCTTAATTAATCACCATTTAATTAATTATCCTTAATTAATTAATTACCATTTAATTAATTATCCTTAATTAATTACAATAAGTGATTTTCCCTAATTAATTATATTAATTAATTAACCCTTAAATTAATCACATAAATATATAGATCACTTTGATTAATTATCTTATAATTAATCACATTAATTAATTACATTAATTAATTAATCACACTAATTAATTAACTTTTTATTTTTAATTATCCTTTCATCACTTAATTAATTAACCTTTAATTAATTACATTGATTAATTATCTTTTAATTAATTTCGTTCTTAAAATAAGGTAATAGAATTAATTAAGAAGTTGTTTAACTTTTAAAACTTGGTTAAAATATTTTCTTTTGCCTTTTTAAACCAAGTGCAAAATCACTTATACAATTTAAAAAAACCTGAACATAATTTATTTGTAAACTTTAAAACCTAGTTTAAGACTCTATTAAAATTTTAAAACCTGTACAACTTTACTTCAGATTTGAGAACCTAATACCAACAGTCAAACCCGAGCCCACCACAAACTTGCTCGAACAAAAACTCGAGCCAATCTTCTACTTTTCCGAGTTTTTCCTTCCTTTTTTTTAACTCTGTTATTATTTAAAATTTTGAAATCACTGTATATATTAAATGCTTACAAAAGACACAGTAGAAAACTTGAGCAGCATCCTAAAATTCTCGAGTTCATCTTCAGTCTTTCCCCAACTCCTTTTCCCCGAGTCATCTCATCACTTACCTGAGCTTACACCCTCGTCGACCTCTTCTTCACAAACATCATAACCACCCAGGCACATAAGTGCACCATGCACATGCACCGGAGCTCTGGCAATCTCCAGTCAACCTCCCTGTCTTCCTCAAGTCAACGACCACCTACCTACCACTTTTTTACCACCCAGATCATCAAATCTCCAACGAAATCGAAATCGAAGAGTTTGACCCAAAACTGGAACGAAGTTCGATCACCAAAACTCAATCTTCTCGCTGCCTCAGGCCACCAGAGCCATGAAATTCTTGTCAGAGCGTCGCCAAACATCTACACATCGATTTCAAGCACCCCGGGGTAGTCCAATTTGACCTAGACGATACCATAGCCTTGAGAACGCGATTGACACAAATCTGGGTTAAAACCCTAATTCTTCGTCGAACCCCACCCACGATTATCTAAAAAATCCTCCACCTATTTTTCCTATATTCTCCAACATTCCAGCCACCTTCACCATTAATCTCAACCACTAGCACTACGGCAATCACATGATTTTGATAAAAATGACTTATCCGTTCAACTTGCAATACCTCTTTGAATACCAACTTAAAAATCCTGATGTTTTCCTTAAAAATCATCATTTTGCATACGAATCAAATTATATAATCTAATCAAGGAAATTTGATAACCAAATTTTGGGATGTTTGAGTTCTTTTTACTGTATTTTCCTATTTTAAATTAATTACTTAATATAAATTTTTGAAATCATTTTTAAAATTTGAATCAGGTGAATACAATCAAATTTCATTTAAAGATCAATACCAAAATCTTTTTAGAATTGGAGATATGAATTTTTTTTCTGGAATTTGGCTAACCTGTTGTTGAATAGAGATAGATCTATACATACACAGACATACATTCAACCATTTACACACATATATATATATACATAAATATCAGCAGATATATTCACATCCATCAACATTATCATCACATGCATAAGATTCAAAAGAACTGGTTTAAACAATAAATTTTTCTCACCTTAATTTGGGAAGAACAGAGAACAAAACCTAGAACTATTGAAAACTGGGGGATGCTTTTGATTTGCCACTTAATTGTTGATTTGAAAATAAATCTGCTTAGCTGATCTTTGCTTTCAATTTGCATCAGCTTTTTTTTGAGTTGAATCTTTAATCCTCAGGTTGAAGTTGAAGACAGGTATTTGGATTTTGAATCTGGTTTGAAAAACTGTCTTCCAGGTTTTTTTGACCTGAGTTTGATTTGAATTCTTGCATTTTGCACTTGCATTTGATTTGCTTGAATCCTTATTTTCTTTGCATTGTTTCAAGCAACTTGAATTCGAATCTGAAACTTGCTTTCAGATTTTGATTTTGAATTCTTGCCTTTGCTTTGCATTGCATTTCTCAGGTTTGATCATCTATTGATTTTTGGTTTTTGGTTTTCATTTTCTTTTGTTTTTGATCTGGTTTTCATGTTTGAGATGATTCCAGTTTTCTGTTTTGAATTTCGGTTTGTAGTGAAAGAATATTGAAACCTGGTTTTACTCTTCAACATATTTTTATAAAATTTTAATTCAATTGAGAAAAATTAATGCCACTTGTTAAATTAACTAACACATGTAAATCTACGCAAACATTTATCTTACATTTGTTAATTCATATCCTCTTAATTTTACAAATGTCATTGTTAAAATTTTATGTTTAAATCCTTCTTTTAAATAATTTTATAAACTTTGTTTTAAACCCTTTTTAGCTTTATATTTACAAAACATTCCTTTTGGTATTGACAAATGTTTTATATTTATGCATTTTCTATTATTTGTGTTTTATACTTTTATAACTTTCAAATGCAATTCAAAAAAATATTGTATTAATTTCAAAATATAACTTCCAAACCAAAATACCTATTCAATGTAATTTTGAAAACAAATCTTTTTTAAAATATAATGTTTTCAAATCCAATATATTTATAAGATTTTTAATTTTGAATTTCAATTTCAAGATTCAATTTAAAATAAATTTATAAATATAAATAAATAACAAAACATATCTTTATAAATTTGGAAAAATTTGAATTAGTTCACCATTAAATTCACAATTTAACATTAATTACTAAATTAAATTTGACTGAAAATCGGGATCGTTACAGATTCCCCCTTAAGAAAATTTCGTCCTCAAAATTTGCCAGACAGGGAGATATCAAAGAATAGATGAACACATCAAGAAATAGCTTTCCAAATTGACTGAATATCTATTCTTCATTTGGCTTACCAAATCAGAATATCATCAATACATATGAGAATGAACTCGTTCGATACTTCGCGAAATATTCGGGTAATTAGATCAACGAATATGCAGGGGCATTGGTTAGTTCGAAGGGATAACTAACCGTTTGTAGAATGTATCTGGACCCCACAGAATAAACAAATAGATTCAATCTTCCACAATTCTCAAACACTAGGTATGAATTCCAAACTTAGGTCGGAATACCCTAAAGTTTACACCATCTTGTCCCTCTTCGGACTTTGATCCTCGCAAGAAATTACAATAGAATTTCAAATTTGATTTTAATCAAAATCGTTTTATTGATAAAAATCTTCATATTTTGTTAATCGATTCATTTCAATTTAAAATTTCAATTCATTAAAGTTAAAAATGATAGAAATTGATGGAAAGAATACGAAATAGGAATTAGAACCTTTTCTACAATGATTCGCAGAGCCACCACCACACCAAAGCTTCTCCTTACAGCTGCCACGAAGCCATCCAAAAGAATTGAAATCGGATGATAATCAAAGAGATTGATAGAAAAGTTGTTCCCGTTATTGCAGGGTATTGACCATTTGTAGTGATACTCCCTTACCCCCTATCTCGTCCTCTTCTTGCACTCATACTCACTGTCGACGGATAGTAAGAGAATTTACTGAGGCATACGAACAGATATCTTAGGGATATACTCATTCTAGGGTATTTATAACCCTATCTCTAATGAGTTACTTAATGTGTTATACTCCAAAAACTAGAGTTCAACCTTTAGCTTTGATACCAAATGTGACGGTCCACCCAACAACGACCCTATAACGATCCGCTGTGGCTCACACGGGTACCCTTCAGTTTACTTTTACGGCCAGCCTTTCGACACAATTCAACCAACGCATACCCGGGACGTGTAGGGGTAAGAGTCTCCCATTCGCCACCAAATGCGAAGCGAGAACCCGCTATCACGCTGTATTGAAGTAAACTAGGTAACTGATGAACCAAATGCAATTGCTAAATCCAAAGGCTCCAAAAGATATCGAATCTACATCTATTATCCGACTATCTGAAAATTTAACTCTAGACTGTTCGTGTGAAAAATTATGGGCACCCAGAGTTTAGAAAGGGAACAATAAACTCTAGGTCAGTCTTGGGACTGGTGTGAGCAAACAAAAACAGTTTTATCTTTAATAAAAGCAAAACAAAAGAACTTAAAATAAATTCGGAATGCTTTTTAAAAAATGAAACTACCATTAGGCCTCCCCGCATACACACAATACAAGCGCACAATTGGAGGAGATTTCTCCTAATGATATTCAAACATTCTTGATACGCGAAATCCTTTTTGATAATTTATTATTAGTGCATAGTGCAGAAAACCTTTCGAAAGTACAATATAAATCTTAACCAGCATAGGTACCATTATATTATGCCAGCTATAGCTACCATTTAAGAATGGCAGGTTATACAACTGCAATCGTAAAGGGTGCGTATTGGTGATTGGATTTCCAACAAATGGTCAGGCAAAGGAACTTTCTGGGCCATATGGGTACGCCTCTGGAGGGACGCCCTAAGAACTTAACCAGCTCTCTACCAACACAAGGCTGGTTTACCTCTATAACTAGGTAACTACTAACACGAGTATGCCACCCCCCGGTTGTAACCGACCTTTATCTGAGGCCTCGATACCAACAACCACAAAGAAATAAATTTGTAGTAACCACATAGGTTAGGTATCTGGGCTCCATACCATGATACCACCGCTATCCAAAAGGAAATGGACATACCCTCAAGGGACGCTATCCCCAAATAACCTTGCCGCATCTTTCCTGTTTCGACCTTTCCAGGTTGTGAGGTCCGACGAGGTCACGTCCACAAAGCTACGCTTTTCACAAAAGCCATGCTTCGATCAACACATGATCAGCAGCACTTCATATTCCACATTACCAAATTGGGAATGTATCACTAGTAATCATCAACTACATAACCTCTGAGCTCTTACTTCTCAGAGAAGGGTGTAAAGCTAAGAGAATAAATTTTTCGCCACCAAATAGAAATGTATCGGATAAAAACCATCTTTACATCTCAAAGTGTAATGTCAGACACACATCCATACAAGTCTATTCAGGGTTCGAACAAAACCAAATGCACTTCAAAAGAAGCCTTGCAATCCGGGTATTCACAATCCCGATCGGACTCCCCATCACATATGGAGATCTCTATACCGGCGCGACTCAATGCAGAGACATTCGAAGGGTAATCCTTTTGTTCTCGAAAATGTCTGGTCTTCACCACCGGTCTTCACCATCGTTTTCAAATGCTATCCATTACGTCGTATCATTATTCAGAATGGGTTATATGACACAATGTCCTCTCCCGGCTAAACTGAATAATGAGCATAATATTTTAAAACCATATGGATATTGGATCTTAGTTAAGTCGCTTATTACCCAAAACCTTCTTTCAAATGGTTTAAACAAATTTCCACCTTTAATCTTTTAAACCAAAAGATTCACTTCACTTTGCAAACAAAGTTCACCAATCTTTCACAAAGATTCATCTATAGTTTTCAAAACTATATCAATTCCAAATCTTTTCTACAAAAGATACATCTTTTAAGATCCTCTTAAATTTGAAAACGAAGTCCACCCATCTTTCACAAAGGTTCAATTATAGCTTTCAAAACAATTCCATTTCAATTTGAAACTCCTTTCAATAAAAACTGGAAAACCTTTCTTTATTTGAAAGCCATTATCATTTGAAATCAAAAAGTTTTCGTTTTGGAAAAATCCGATCAAATATGCACAAGTTATATTCTTTAAAGTATAACTTGGGTTAAATTTGAATTCCCAAAATAATACTTTTCAAAATACTTTAAAGATGGTTTAAAACCTATATATACATTATATAACTTGTATAAACCTTTCAAACCAAATTTCCAAAACGATTTCAAAACTTAAACAATATATATATTTATATATATATATATATATATATATATATATATATATATATATAATTCAAACTAAATTTCAATTTCAAACTTTCTTCTAAAAGCTTTTCATATTCAATCCAATTCCATTTCCAAAACCATTTGGATTCAAAATTCAACTTTAAAGCAATTTCATTAAATTCAAATATCTATGACTTAACTAATTTCCTCGTGTAATACATATTTGTGTGTATGGTGTAGTCCAGGGATTTTACACAATAGTGCAACATCATCAATCATCACAGATTCAATCATATCAATTCGATAAGCGGTATAATCTATAGCACTTATCTTCCATTCATAGATTCACTGATAAATAATAAAAAAATTATTACAGATAAATAAATACATTCGTCACAGCTCAAACCAAAATAATTCGTATCACAGAGCATCACACATCAGGGATATCAAGCAATTCAAAGCATTCCATGCAATTCAAGCATCCATAAGTAAGGTTAATAAATCATCTGATTAATTGAAACCAGATTAATCATTAATCCAAGTAAATTAACATTAATTAGTTACAAACCATTTTTAATTAATTATCCTTTAATGATAAATTAATTAACCTCTAATCATTAATTAATCAATCTTAATAATTCAATCAACCATTAATCATTAAATAATTAACCTTTAATTAATGATTCTTAATTAATGATATAAATTAATTAACCCTTAATTAATCACCATTTAATTAATTATCCTTAATTAATTAATTATCTCTTAATTACCCTTTAATTAATTATCCTTAATTAATTAATTATCCCTTGATAAATTACCATTTAATTAATTATCCCTTAATTAATTAATTAATTATCCATTAATTAATTACCATTTAATTAATTATCCTTAATTAATTACAATAAGTGATTTTCCCTAATTAATTATATTATCAATTAACCTTTAAATTAATCTCATAAATATATAAATCACTTTGATTAATTATCTTATAATTAATCACATTAATTAATTACATTAATTAATAAATCACACTAATCAATTAACTTTTTATTTTTAATTATCCTTTCATCACTTAATTAATTAACCTTTAATCAATTACATTGATTAATTATCTTTTAATTAATCTCGTTCATAAAATAAGGTAATAGAATTAATTAGGAAGTTGTTTAACTTTTAAATCTTGGCTAAAATATTTTCTTTTGCCTTTTTAAACGAAGTGCAAATTCACTTATACAATTTTAGAGAAAAACCTTAACATAATTTATTTGTAAACTATAAAACCTGGTTTAAGATTCTATTAAAATTTTAAAACCTGTACAACTTTACTTCAGATTTGAAAAACCTAATACCAACAGTCAAACCCGAGCCCACCTCAAACTTGCTCGAACAAAAACTTAAGCCAATCTTCTACTTTCCCAAGTTCTTCCTTTCTTTCTTTTTTAACTCTGTTTTTATTTAAAATTTTAAAATCACTGTATATATATTAAATGCTTGCAAAAGACACGGTAGCAAACTCGAGCAACATCCTAAAATTCTCGAGTTCATCTTCGAGTCTTTCCCCAACTCCTTTTCCCCGAGTCATCTCATCACTTACCCAATCTTACACCCAAGTCGACCTTTTCTTCCCAAACATCACAACCACCCAGGCACATAATGCATCGTGCATGTGCACCGAAGCTCTGGCGATCTCCAGTCAAACTCACCGTCTTCCTTAAGTCAACGACCACCTATCTACCACTTTTTACCACCCAGATCATTAAATCTCCAACGAAATCGAAATCGAAGAGTTTGACCCAAAACTGGAACGAAGTTCGATCACCAAAACCCGATCGCCTCATCGCCTCAGGCCACCAGAGGCTATTAAATTCTTGTTAGAGCGTCGCCAAACATCTATGCATCGATTTTACGCACCCCGGTGGAGTCCAATTTAACCTAGACGATACCATTGCCTTTAGAACATGATCGACACAAATCTAGGTTAAAACCCTAATTCTACGTCGAACCCCACCCATGATCATCTAAAAATCCTCCACCTATTTTTTCTGTATTCTCCAACGTTCTAGCCACCTTCGCCATTAATCTCGATCACTAGCACTATGCCGATCACCAGATTTTGATACAAATGACTTATCCGTTCGACTTGCAATACCTCTTTGAATACCAACTTAATAATCCTGATGTTTCCCTTAAAAATCATCATTTTTGAATACGAATCAAATTATATAATCTAATCAAGGAAATTTGATAACCAAATTTTGGGAGTTTGAGTTCTTTTTACTGTATTTTCCTATTTTAAATTAATTACTTAATATAAATTTTTGAAATCATTTTTAAAATTTGAATCAGTGAATACAATAAAATTTCATTTAAAGATCATTACCAAAATCTTTCTAGATTTGGAGATATGAATTTTTTCTAGAATTTGGCTAACCTGTTGTTAAACAGAGATAGATATGTGTGTACACAGACATACATTCAACCATTTATACACATATGTATACATAAATACCAGTAGATATATTCACATCCATCAACATTATCATCATAGGCATAAGATTCAAAAGAACTGGTTTAAATAATAAAATTTGCTCACCTTAATTTAGGAAGAACAGAGAACAAAACCTAGAACTGTTGAAAACTGGGGGATGCTTTTGATTTGCCACTTAATTGTTGATTTGAAAATAAATCTGCTTAGTTGATCTTTACTTTTAATTTGCATCAAGTTTTGTTTGAGTTGAACCTTTAATCCTTAGGTTGAAGTTGAAGCCAGGTATTTGGATTTTGAATCTGGTTTGAAAAACTGTCTTCCATGATTTTAATTTAACCTGAGTTTGATTTTAATTCTTGCATTTTGCACTTGCAGTTGATTTTCTTGAATCCTTATTTGCTTTGCATTGCTTCAAGCAATGTGAATTTGAATCTGAAACTTGCTTTCAGATTTTGATTTTGAATTCTTGCCTTCGCTTTGCATTGCTTTTCTCAGGTGATCATCTTTTGATTTCTGATTTTTTATTTTAATTTTATTTTGTTTTTGATCTGGGTTTGATGTTTGAGATGATTCTGGTTTTCAGATTGGAATTTCAGTTTGAAGATGAAAGAATATTGAAACCTGGTTTTACTCTTCAATATATTTTTATAAAATTTTAATTCAAATTGAGAAAAATTAATGCTACTTGTTAAATTAACTAACACATGTAAATCTATGCAAACACTTATCTTACATTTGTTAATTCATATCCTCTTAATTTTACAAATGTCATTTGTTAAAATTTTATGTTTAAATCCCCCTTTTAAATAATTTTATAAACTTTGTTTTAAACCCTTTTTAGGTTTATATTTACAAAACATTCCTTTTTATATTGACATATGTTTTATATTTATGCATTTTCTATTATTTATATTTTATGCTTTTATAACTTTTAAATAGCAATTCAAAAAAATATTGTATTAATTTCAAAATATAACTTCCAAATCAAAATGCCTTTTCAATGTAATTTGGAAAACAAATCTTTTTTAAAATATAATGTTCTCTTATCTAATATGTTTATAAAAAAATTAATTTTGAATTTCACTTCCAAGATTTAATTAAAAAATTTATAAATATAAGTAAATAACAAAACATATCTTTATAAATTTGGAAAAACTTGAATTAATTCACCATTAAATTCGCAATTTGACATTAATTACCAAATTAAATTTAACTAAAAATCGAGATCGTTACACTCGTCCACTTTTGAGCATTGACTATTGTCAGATTTAATAATAGAGTTCCTTTTTCCATCATGGGTTGGGTAGATAGAATTTGTAGGAACATTCAATCGAAGACCTCGTGAATTAAGTTTCACAATTTGACTATAAGATGATCGATGATATGTAGGATTAAAAAATTGAATTTTATAAGATGATGAGAGATGATTTTACAAAGCGGAACTATTGAATGTTTTTTAAAAATGAAAAGGGTTTTGAGAATGTTAAATCCTGGTGGCTTTAATAAATTCCAAATGATTTTGGAAAAGAGTAGTAATCTTTCTTAAAGATATTTTAAGATATAGATATTTTAAAACAAATTTTGAGAGCAAGGTTTTCTTTGGATGGGTCGGGAATCAGCCTTGAACTATTTTGTGATGATCAAAATAATCTTCTAAGTGATAATCGAATGTTTGCTTAGACAGATAGGATAGGGCACTTGGTAAATTATTCTCTTTGTCATTATACAAATTGAAACAAGTTCAAATCTGAATGAATCCAAAGTAAGTGGATGACTTTGTTAAAATCTATTTATCCATAAATAGTACTATTTCGAGAAGAAATTTGGAAAAAGCAGAAATATTTTTATTAACAAGTTCGAGTGCATCGAAAATGACTAAAAATGGGTAAGAGATATGTTCGAATGGCAAACACTTCTCTTGAGTATTACCCTTCTCAATAAAGGGGTATATGATACTATTTGGTAGCACCTGGTTCCTCGACATCATTTTGGAGCAACTCGGGCTATATATATGTTTTCAAAAGGTTCTTGAAATAAAACCAAGTATTGTGTTCTTGTATCCCTTAACAGAAAGATTTTTAAAATAAAAGGATATTTTGATTAAAAAGGTAGATTAATAAATGAAGTTCTAATTAGGTTAAATTTAATAAGGAGGTTTAACAAACTTTGTTAATTTAAACTGTGACTTTTGATTTTAACATCTAGGATGTGAAGAATTATTTAATGTTTTAGGCTAACTAATAGACATTTTTACCTTAGTAGTGTCTAAAAAAAAGTAGAATCTAGGATGGAGTTTGGATACCAGCACCTACTCTTCTTAGCTACCTACCAGACCAATTAGGGTAAAGAGGTTGAATTGGTCAATTTAGTTTCAAGACCCAAATTATTTTTGGCCTGCATCTAAAAGTTAGAAGTAATTAGAATTAAAAATTAGATGTTTGAATATACTCTTATGATGCAGAAAAGTATTATATAAGTTAATAAATAAATAAAATTAATTCTTATGAAGCATGGTAGGAAGGTAGAAAGTAGTTAGATAGTAAGAATCATTAGATCTGTACGTAGGTTGTACGAAGATCATTTCCCCTTTTTACATGGTTCTCGATCCAAGATTCGAGTACATGATTGTAGGTGTTTTACACCATTTCAAACAAGGATTTATCACTTGATTTTTGACGATGAGCATTTGGTGAGGGTTCTTATGTGGAACCAAAGCTTTCTATCATAGTTTATGACTATGCAAGGAGAATAGAGGTTTCTAATTAAGAGGCATAATCAAAGTCCGCACTAGGAAGTCGGGTGAGCGATACTAGTTCGGAAGTGATGTGTTCGAGTGAATGATCAAATCACATCTTACATAGGAATGATCTACGTACATCATACGGGCTGATGAATAGTTTAAGTGTTTCTAGGAATTAGGGTTATGGTACAATTTCAGGGATGAAATTCTTTTAAAGGGGGAAGAGTGTAACGACCATGAATTTTACAGCCTTAATTTGCTAATATTTAATAAATTTTAAATATTGAAATAATAGGTTTTATAATTAATATAGAACTCCTTTAAATAATAACAAATGATGGTAAAATAAATTTCCAATTTTGTTTAGAAAAATAAGTAGTTGAAATAAAAATAGAAAATGTGACCGAAAATCGTTTTGCAAATTTTTGACTTTTTGATATCGAAAAGTTATCGGGAAACGTTATGCACATTTGTTTTAAACAAGCACACACTTATAATTTCAAATAATATACATGCATATATATGTATATAAACATGAATACTTAATAATATATACACATACATTTATGATATGACTATTTATGCATATTTATGTATACATATATATAACATAGGTTAGTACCTAAACACCCTAGGTCGGTACACAAAGTCATGATGGGAGGAGGACATGTGAGAGGGAATGGTGGAGAGGTATGGTGTTACATGACATATTTACATTATTTAATGCAAAAAATTATTTATTTACCTCTTCACCTTGCATGTATACACCTTCCCCATTCCTACATCCTCTTCTTTATTTTCATTTGCATTCCCTTGTTAAAATCCTCTTATTATCTTCATGTATATCCATGGCTTCCATCTCCAAATTCCCAGATAAAAACTAGTAAATACATTTCAAAAAAAAATCAAGATAAGTTGTCTTACTTCACTTCCAAATACCAATATTCTTCAAAGCAAACCTCTACACTTCAAAACCACCTAGGGCCGAACCCTTACTAGCCCAGGCCAAGCATAATTATGCCCATAACCAAGCTCATTTACACTAATGAATGTCACAATCTAGGTCATATCTTAGAGCTAAGGCGGTTTGCTAGTGTTATAGCCAAGTTTGATGGAAGTTTGGTTTGATTTAGATAAATTACGGTGAGTAAATTTAGCACTTTTAAAACTAGATTTATTTACTTTAGAAACACACACATATATACATACATAAATACATATACATACATACATACATACATACATACATACATACATACATATACATATACATATATATATCGGTAAATTTGATGTTTGGTTGTGTAATTGAAATTTGGTTTGGTTATACTTGAATATACTTGGAAATGGATGTGATTTAGTAGTGTGAGAATGTGCTTTGTAGTTGGAATATAGTTGATTTGTATCATAAACATGTATATGTGATGTGGTAGTGTAGTTTGTGATGATATTGAGTCATATGTTTTTTATAACATGAAAAGACAGTGCCTAGCTAACTAAAGGCGACTAATTGAAATCCTTTTTCAAAAGTTTTGAAATTGGTTTTATAAGTTAAATTTTACAATGTTCTAGTCTTTGTATTGTTTTCAAAACTCTAATTGGTTGTATGTGAATGTGCTTAGTAGTTGATTTTACAAAATTGGGTTTATACGGGTCGTATAGCGATAGTCACTACATGCATAGTTTGGAGAAAGTTAACTGCTTTTCAATATAAACTTGATTCAACTTAAAATATTTTTAGAAATGGGTTTCTAACTTTAATTAAGTGATTAGGAAATAATTAATTAATTAATTTATTTATTTATTTATTAATTAGGGTAATTAGCACTTAATCACTAGTTAACAAAAGATGTTTATACTTTAGTGTTAATCAATTAAGCTACCCGCGATCTGTTACTTAATTAAAATTAATTATGATTTAATTATTAATTAAGGATTAATTATTTATTATTTAATTATTTATTTAAGATAATTATTAACTAATTATTATTTTAAAGGTGATTTATTTGATTAATCTTTGATTAAAGTCTAATTATGTTTTAATAAGGTTTAAATAATTTTAATTAGAGTTTAATTACTGTTTAACAAGGATTTTATTCTAATTAATATAATTTTAATTGTTTTAAAAAATTTTTGAGTTTAAGTAATCAATTTTGTTTTAAACTGTTTACTTCTCAAGTTTGTTTTAAACGAAGGGATTTCTGTTTTGCTTACCTTTAAGTAAACCCATATGATTAGGAAAACTAAATGTCATCTATTAGCAGAACAAATACTATGCTGCTATTACAATTAGCTTGTACATTTACTTATGTTTTATTGATTATTATGTTTTGATCCCTTATATACCTGTTGTTATGTGATGCCATGTTAAACTAGATAAGTAAAACTAAATTAAAAGCACCATTATGGTCGCTAAGCCTCTTCTTGATTTTGTAAGGATAAATATTTCATTTTATTTTTGAAATGGTTTCAAAGATATTGCATTTTGAATAAGATATTTAAAGAATGAGTTGGCAAATGGTTTTATTAAAGATGTTTTAACTAATGGAAATGGTTTTCAATGTTATAAAAAGAAGTTTACAAAGAGTTTTCTAAATGATTTGTACCTTTATAAAAGGAAGTTTTTATAAAGAGTTTTATAAAAGAATTTGGAAATTTATAAAGTGTTTTGGGTAAATGGATTTGGGTTGTTAAGCATAGAAGATTTCATAAATAAAGGAGATTTAAAAAAATGGATTTGCTTATTAAAGGAAGCTAATTTGATTTAAGGTTATTTAAAAAGTTTTTTAAATAGAAAAGGTTTATAAAGAAGTCTTATAACTTATTTTTCGGTATTTATAAAAGAAGTTTTAGGAAATGATTTAGATATTCATAAAGGGAGTTTATAAAAAGGTTTGGATATTTATAAGAAATTTATATAAATAGTTTGGATATTTATAAAAGCGATTTATATAAATGATTTTAAATATTTATAAAATGGCTTTATAAATGAATTTGGATATTTAGAAAGTATTTTGAAATGGATTTGGATTTCAATAAAAGAGATTTCATGAATGAAATTGATTTGATTAAAAAGGATTTATCGAAAGAAATATAAAAAGAACTTGAGATTTGAGTTTCTCTAAACTAACCTTTTAAAAATGGTGGTATGGAACATATGTTCCAAACTTAACACCAAGTGAGTAATGATAGGTTTGTCCTTACCTCCAATTTAAATAACATTTTTTTAATCCTTTTTAACATGATTTGGAAGTAAGAAGTTATTCGTAAATGTTTTGTGAATATACTTATGTCAGTAAGTATATGAAGTTTTTAGACAAATGTTTTTGAAAGATATTTATTAAATAAAGATTTATTTTGAGGCGTAGTGGTTGCTATGGATAAATAAATCTCAAATGGAATTGGTTGTTGTTTGTTTATTTGATAGTTAAATAACCAATTATCAAATTTGGACCTGTTTTGACTCAGGAAGTATGTCGGGTATATTCTAGTCCCTCGATGAGGAATCGATTGCTTACTGCTTACTTCAAAAGAAGTGAAATTAAGTTAGCCAGAATTATCGTTTAATTTTGGAGACACCGGTCCCCGGATTCAACCGAACCACTCCAAACTAATAACGAACGATGTTAAATCATATTGAAGTATGTGTGAAGTTATACTATTCTTTCTGAGGGTGATTCCAAAATGGAAGATGGTAATGTGGAATGTTTATTCAACCCCGTAACAACTTACATGGATGAATGCTGGAATTGCATCTCTACCTGAAAAGTAGTGTTAGCATTCCAAGATGGTTTGCTAGTATAAAGAAGGTAAAGCGTAGCCTCCAGCCTCACAACCAGGAAAATGAAAAAATAAGGTATGCAGCAGAGCTATGTGGTTAGCAACCATTAGGAGTCGCCATCCCATTCCAGATTGTCCATATTCGAGTTGTTTTGCATGTAGACACCATGGTAGTATAAGACCTCGGTATCAAAAAGAGATGGGGTAATCCGGTTCGCCATGTTAAAGGGGCAACCGACTTTGTATAGTAGGAAGTTTTTGTCAGACTCCAGGTGCATTATCTAGGGGTGAACCATCGAAAAGTAGTTCCTACCTTGCCATAGTACGGAATCCATTCTCCAACACATGCCTTTACGGTACTAGATGTACTCAACTATGTTGAAATGTGAGATGCAAGCATTTCTGCTACATTTATATTTTATTTGAAACAATAGACATTATTATAATATCACTGGATATATATATATATATATATATATATTGATTATCGTAAGGTAAAAAACCATCCGAGTTTATGTGCGGCGTGGTCTTACGAGATGCCTTTGATTTAAACGTTTTATAAAGTTAAAGACTTATGCTTTTCCCACACTAGATTCATGTCTGACCGGGGGTTTATTTTCTTTTTCTAAATTCTTGGGTGCTCAAATTTTGAATGGCCAGCCAAGTAGTTCGGGTTTTCCGCAGATTCATTTTGGAGGGGCATGGAGTGGGCGGCTTCAATGATGGCTAGTTATTACCTTGTCTTCCGCTGCATTATATGTATTTTGTATCAATTAGGTAGGGACGGACTGTTATAACTGTCATAAGGTAGAATTTGTATTAGTATGACTCTGATGTAATATTTTTGAAATGACTTTGTTATATATTATGCTGAGTAATATATATTGTTACATTGCATTGCGAGATTCTATGTTATTTAGTTTCTTCTATTCAATCTTTTCTTTCTTTCAACCCTAATGATCTATTTTTTGGCACTTGAATGCTCGATACGCGATACAATGGATGTATTGGTGTCAATTCTTTAGGGTCGAAAATCCAGTTTGTTACAGTAATATTCCTGCTCATAAGTCTCAAAGCGGAGGATCGGTGCAAGTCCAGCCGCGACGAAAAGTTCTTCAACCCCAAGAGCGGTGAAATCTTCAAATTTCATTGGTCACCCATGGAGGAATTCAAAGTCTTATGTCCCGAGATAGGCGGCGAACTTCCGCTCGCTTAGGTCGAGCCAAGCAGCTTCTTGCGGAGTGAGGCCGAGATGATGAGAGAAAGAGTCGTTAATGCACGGTGGTGTTATGGGCTGAGAGACGGTTGGAAAAGGCAGAAAAGATTTTAGATCCAAAGTAGTCGTGGGACAAGATCTGACGCGGAAGATTTTGGCATCAGTTGGTGGAGGAATGGAGGAAAGAGGCTTTGGTTAAGCGTAGGAAGGGGAAGGTGGAAATAGGTTCGGCTAAAAAAATTAAAGAGGTGGAACAGAGTGAGGGGGTGCGGGGGCTGAAAGTATGGACGCGACTTATAGTTGTGTTCCAGGTTTGGGTTCCGCCCGCATCCACCTTTTGCTCAACCGCTATTAGGTCAACAGGTCGACCGCTTGGTCAACCGCTAGCCCAGATTGGGACGCAACCCGAATATGGACCCAATAGCGCCCGTTAAATTAATTAATATTTTTATGACCGTTCCGTACACCTTCTTTTAACTTAACCTATCCAGAAAATTTCTGCCTTCCACACGATGGTATCCACCTTACAGTGTAGACCCTTCCTTTGCAACATTGCGATAGCCTTAAAAAAACTGTTGCGACCAACAACACTTCAGAAAACCCAGAAATATTCTAGCTGTTATTTCATGCCTACTTCGAACGAAAATATTTCTTCCAATAGCTGGTGGGTTTAACAAAACTTCAACTACATACCCCAATAAAATTGAATGTCATTCATATTTTGTTTGTATCTCAAAGAGGAAAAAATATAAAAACCCTTGATTTTATAAAGCGAAAAATCACCGAGCTAAATTTATGCTCATTTATACTTATTTCTAAATAACAGAAACTATTTCATACCAAAACTTCACTTTAAAATCAAACTTATATATAAATATTTCAAGGTTTCCAAAAACTTTTTTAAAATATGAATTCCTAAATTGAAAAACCATTTTCTTGCCAAAAATCAATATCAAGCCTTTACTAGTATAATTATATAAATATTTATGGATTTAAAGAATCAATCTTTTATAAATCAAAAATTTCTTAACACGACCGATCTAGAGGTATACATGTTTCTTTGAAAATTAAAATTTCAAAACTTTCCAAAAACAAAATTTCCAAAATAAATATTTGGAAAAGAAATTCTTTGAAAATACCTTTTTCAAAATCTAAGGCATTTCCAAAATATACTTTTTTTTAAATCCTTTTATAGGTTTTAGACTAAGAAATTGACAATAATTATTCAAATAAAAATCCATTTTCCATTAAAGAGGTGACCAATGAATACACCCTAGCAAAACTTGCTTCCGAACAATTGTAACATACAACATCTAATTTTTCATCCATCTGAAATAATTGTGTGTCTCCATCTAGAACTCAAAATCCAAAATCACAAGGTAGCTAGAGTCTCAACCATCAAGTCGAACACGTCCGGTCTTCAGGATTCAACCATATGTCGTACTCACGCTCTTCATCAATAGCACTTTACGCATCGTCAGCACTCTGTTGGGTACTCCGAAGTCATCGTGAAAATCTTAGCTCTAAGATATTTCCAACTCATAGTTATTTGGCCCATTCCTTCGGCGTGGAACTACAACTACTTCTATAGTTGAAACTCATAGAATCTAGCATAAAAATATAATGTTACTAAATAGGAAAGTACGAATGCTTCTCTTAGTTTATCATAATCCCTTGATCTACTAACCTAGTGTTGTGATACCAAATGTAACAATTCATACCTTAATGAGCCCACAGTTCAAAAAAAATCAAAACACAAGTCCATCAAAGTACAAATCGTTGAATTTAGTGCCTGCAAATAAGCATGAGCATTACCAGAGGTTGATAGAAATCTAAACTCACAGCAGAAATAATAATAGGATAAGAATACTGACTATGACTACTATCTTGGAATTAATGGTATTCCTTGGATAGCAGATTGTCACATCAGCATCGAGCATGAAGAAAGAAGACTTCTCCAACAATAAAGCATATCCAGCTCTAGTGACCTTCTCCTCTAAATTCTATCATGTAGGTTGTAAAGAGGAGGGGGGTTAAAAAACATTCCGGTGACTGGAGAAATATAAACCATCCATAACATAAAATCATATCAATAGGCTTCCGTTTAATTATTATGTGCAAAATGGTTAGCAATTCTAATCTAACCTCGCATTACACACACAATTACCTACTTACCCCTTCCCAAGGTACGAAATACTGATGAAGCTGTATCAACCACCCAGTACTTCCAACCTATTAGCCACTTAGTACTTCTAAATATGAAGTGGGCTTCTATAATGCTTTTAAAAGAGAAATAGGAAGATTTTGTCATTTACAACCTTAATTGAGGTAGACCCCATCATTTAAGACCTATTCCGAAGGTGGTTTTCTGTCAATGTTATCAATGCTCGGTGGATCCTATCTCCAAGACCTCCAACCACTATTTAAGGCTTTCAATATTTAACCTCCAACTATTACCGTATCTATTGTCGATAAAATCGTAGTTATGTAATAAATAGTACTCAAGCCACTTAATATCTTTTATTAGAAAATAGGCAGACTCTGGTCATCTAAGACCTTAACTAAGGTAGACCCCATTATTTAAGACCTATGCCTAAGGTGTGCTCGTAAATGGTACTACATTATTATGGCTTCAACAATGTAAGAGACTGTACCCAAGCCACTTAATACTTCCCAATGGAAAATAGGTAGACCCCATTATTTAAAACATATTTCTAAAAGTGTGCTCCTCAATGGTACTGTCTAGCTATCATTGCTCGAAAATCTCATTGAGCCACTTAGTACTTCTTTTACAGTAAATGGGACTTTACAGTCACTTAAGACCCTAAATCTAAAGCTCGCCCTTCCCGAGATATCCAACCTCACTCTTTAATTAAATATTGCATCTCATTAGGTTACTTCTTCCGGTAGGGATGCAGACCCTTCAGCCACTTAAGACCTCAATACTCAAGTAAATCATTTTTACGGACATCCTTATTTATTTATTTATTTGGAATCTCACTAGGTTTCTCAAATCTTCCATTTAGGAATGATGTGGACCCTTCAGCCACCTAAGACCTCAAGCAAACCCCTATAGAGATATCCCTCACAGCTTCTAATTCCAAATTTGGACCATTTAATACTTTCCAATTAAGAAAGTAAGCAAATATCTCACATCATCATGAGTCCTAGGATTAGTGATATCTCACATCAGTAGTAAGTACACCCAATTATTGGTCTAGCCTCAAAGTGAAGGCAGTCATCCATCGAGTGACTCTACCGACCTCGCATCACTAACCCACTAAGTCCAATTAACCATCCTAAGTCTTTATTTATATTATCTTAGGAAGAAATTGGACTTAGCTTACTAATTCTCAGTAAGATTTACTTAAATATTTATCTACCCATAAATCCCCGCTTAATGCTCATAAATGTCAATGTGTCCAAAAAATCCTAAAGGAAATTTTCTAAGACATTTATATATGATTGCTAATTTCAAATTAGAAACCTTTTATATCTATTCCATTTTTATCTGTTTAATTAATCCATTTACCCTATCAAATTATTGCAACTCCCATATTTATTACTATTTATTAGAGTTACAACCTTTTACATTATTTCCCCATTAGTTAATTATCATAAACGGGAGTATTACGTGCAGGCGTCGTTATTAGCTTTTTATTTAATTATTATAAATGTAATAATTATGTAGAACTATTTACTTTTAACCGTGCTCTAATTATATATATTCACTAGAATATATATTTCCATCTTAAATTGTTGGAATCATATCTAAAAAGATTATCCGCTATAATTTCCATAAATTAGTCCAAAAAAATTCAACTTTAAAATATAACAGATTACATCGTTTGAAATTACAAGAAATAATCATTTCTTTTTATTACTAAAACAGACAGTGCAAACTATAATGAATTCATACTTTACACATATCGTTCTGCTTCTACTTGTATTTATTCCTTGTTAGATCAAGCACTGTATCTTTCTAAAAAGGAAAGAAATCAAACTAATTTACAAATATTAAATGGATTTGAATTCCAACAATTCCAAACATAGAAAAATTTACATTCTAACAAGATTAGGATAATAATCCAAATTTATAACATTATTATACAACCTATTTCAGATCTGGAATAAATTTCATTTAAAATCAATATTATAAATTCATACTTTTGGCACTGATTTCCAGATCATGTTTTTTTTTGGCAAAGCCGATGGGGTTAAATGGACCGCTACCATTTTATTGCTACACCAAGAGGACGAAGAAGAAAAAGTCAAAGACTTGCAAGAAATACAAGGAAAACAAAGTGCAACAATCACTGGGAAAACAAAGAAAACACAACACAAAAAAGTAGAAAATAGAAGGGGAGACTAACAGAAGATGCCAAGGTCAAATGCAAAAGAAACATGGCAAAAGTCACGCCTAATTTCTTGCATCAAATGCTTCTCGAACTGTTCAGGCATGAAGCCATTATTTGGTTGAAAAACACGTGGATTTCTTTCATCCCAGACAACTTTCATGAATCTTTTGACAACGTACAAGAAAAGTCTATTCGAATCAGCTTTACCACTAGTATTTTCATATATGTACTTCCACTGAACGACATTGTTAACTCCTTCCCATTTTCTTCCAATTCTCCTAATCCAAGTCTTCCAAAGAGCATTCAGATAATGGCATTCAAAAAACAAATGCTCGACCATCTCAGGAGATAGATGGCAGAAAACACAATAGGCGGTAACATGAACCCCTTTTGTTATCAGCTTAATTTTAGTATTAAGAGCCCTATTCATCACTTTCCAGTGGAAAAGATTATCCGTCTGAACATTATCAGTGCACCATATTCTTCGCCTCCACTTGCATTTCTCTCCTACTGCCTCAGACAGGAAGGAGTATGTTTCTTTTATACTGAAACTATTAACATTACATCCCCACTGAACACAGCATCCACCATCATTTTTAATTTCACAAGCAGCCGCCATATTCCAGAGTTGTTGAATTCTAAAGTTGGAAGTCCTAGGAAGTCGTAAGATGTTGCCATGGATGAAGTCCTAAACAGTAGCTTCCTGACTCACTCCAGTTTGCACTAACTCGGCATATGAAAGAACACGCCTCAAGATCAGTCCACTATCTATCCATGGATCGTCCCAAAAGCTAATGACATTGCTATGATCAAGTGGGTATCGGACAAGGGGAAGAATAGCTTCCTTAAGCTTGAAAATAGATCTCCACGTCCAGCTGATCTTGGTTAGAGCTGCCATTTTCCAAAAATTGCAACCACGTAGCACGTGAATGTTGGACCATTTAACCCACATATTACTTTTGGCAGTAATGCAGCCGTAGATAAGACGAGCCATTGCTGACCGATTCCAGTGGAACATGTTAATGATTCCAAGGCCTCCGTTAGCTATAGGCTTTTCTAATTTCTTGAAACTAACAAGGGCTAAATGTTGGCCCACTATTTTCACAGTCCAAATAAATCTCATGAAAGCTGATTGAATCATGTTGATGAGTTTCTGAGGTAATATGAAAGTTCTACCCCAATAGACTTGTATGGAGAAGATCACAGACTTAGTAAATGTAACTCTTCCAGCTTGGCTCAACAATTTGCTCGACCAGGACTCAAGTTTAGAAGTGATCTTTTCATACAGGGGTAAACATTGGTTAACTATTATATTGGCGAAAGTGAGGGGAAGACCAAGATAAGAAATAGTGTTATTACTGATCTATAAACCAGTGATAACCCGAATAGCATTATTTTGGGTAGTTGTGAGGCCAGAAGTTATCATTTCCAATTTGAGGAGATTGATTGATAAACCAATTATTGCATGAAATACATGAAGAGTATCCATAATGGCATGCATTATAGAGTTATCCGGAGAATAGAAAATAACTAGATCATCAGCGAACATTAAAGATAGAATCTCCGGGTTAGAGCATCTCGGATGGAGTTTGATATCCTCAGATGCCGATTTTTTTTAAACAGTTGCGTGAGAAGTTCCATGATAAGAATGAATATATATGGCGATATTAGGTCCCCTTGACGAATGCCATGCCTACTTCCGAAGAATCCCACACTGGAACCATTAACGTTGACCGGGAAACGAGCGGTGGAGATACACTCAACAATCCAAGCAATGAAGGTAACAAGAAAGTTCATACACTGCATAACTTTAACAATAGCTTCCCACCGAAGCATGTCGAAAGCCTTCATGATGTCCAATTTCAGCATAGCTTTAGGAGAAGAGTTCTTATTATTGTAACCATTCAAAAGTTCATGAGCCAGTAAGACATTATCTAAGATGTTTCTTCCTGGCAAAAAAGCAGCTTGGTTTGAAGATATAATGATATGCATGACAGATTTCGTCCTGGTCGCAATAATTTTAGAGATACATTTGTAGATAGTATTACAGCACGAGATAGATCATGTTGTATACAATGCTAAAACAACTTGTAAACAAGAATATGTAAACGATATTTATTATATTTCGATCGTATTCAATTCATTGCCTACAACTCATATACAATTATCTAATTAGGCATAAAAATCAAATAAACACTAACGGAATAATTTTTATATTATAACAACCTATAAAATTTCTCACTCACATTTTAAAAGCGATCCAAATCTCCATATTTGAAGTAGAACCTTTGAATCTCCAAATAATTTTTAATCCAATAGATATGTATAAAAGGGTGTATATATACGTTGAATTACATATCTAAAAAGAGATTTAGGATTGGGAGAGAAAAAATATACAAATTTATATAAATATATAATACCTTAAATACGCATATGGTTGATTATCCTCTCTTCTCCTCTCCTTTTTATTAGATTTATACTCTTCTCAGACTTGTATGAATATAAATACAAATATCTTATCTTTATAATTTAGAAAGAAAGTGGGGAAGAAAAATGGTAGAGCTTCTCTACTACCTCCATAGAAATATGAGAAGAGAAGGGAAGGATATGCCTAAATTTATAGGTACTAGAATAAATCAGAACCATTAGATTGAATGTAACGACCTGATATTTTCAACCATTGGCATCTGCACATGTCGGACTTGAATTGCTCAAAATACCGCGTCGTAAATAAAATTTGGCAAATCTCAAAATATACAATAAATAAATAATCACAGATCACAGACACAGAGTATTTAATAATGCAGCGGAATTAAAATAGATAGTAGTTTATGAAGCCACTATATAAAAATAAGATACATCAGAGTTACACAAGATACAACAGAAGAGTAATAAGATACGTCATGTATAAATCAGAATACATCACTAAATCACAGTATACAAAAAGCAAAATAGATGGCTGGATCTTCAAGAAAAGCTCCAAATCCGAAGGTGAGTCTTGAATGCTGAATCACTCAATCTGACTCGAGCATAAAGCAAAACACAAAACACTCGAGTCAGGATATAAATACTTATGAACTATAAATCAACTCAAGTGAACAGTAACAAAAATGCATCAATAACTTAAAGGATGCTTGGGACCGCCCATCCTTTAAGGATCCGTTAAAATATTTACTATGTAGTAATATTGCGCTATTATAATAATATCTACAGTAAAATAAACTTACTTTAAAATAGCGTTGAAGGGTTACCCATATAGCCCCCAACACGTAATAGTCCCAGTAGTCCATCCAGTATCAGCATATCTCCAGATCGGGAGACTACCATAAATACTCTATGGGCTATGGGAGAAAAATAAACTCGTAGTAAGGCTCGATATGGTAGGTGACACGGCACAACTAGGCAATGCCAGGGTAGATATACCAATTACACTTCCGGGCTGGTGGTAACGCATAGCAGCCACTACCGCCCACCTCGAAACACACTCACAAATCAAAATCGGAGGATGGCCATTAAATCAACCACAAGTAAGAGTATAGTATCGAAGGAACATGTCCTCTCAGAGGAATGACCTCACATGGCCCGTCGATCGCTCCTGTTTTAGCCACCTTATGCCAACTCACGGGATCGGGTCCACGTTCATACCTCAATAGGATCGTCGCCACCATCCTACTTCATTCTGGAATCACCACCGCGTACACAGTTGTTAAAGTGGTTTTTGGAGTTAGCAGAGAGTATGAAAACATCCTATCCCGGTCTCCTTAACAACCAAAAGTTATTATAACGTTGTGGTCATTTCAAAATAGTTTATACTTCAAAAATCAAATCATTTCATTTCCAAACTATTTCCCTTCAAAATAGTTTATACTTCAAAACCAAAACCATTTTTATTTCAAAACTATATCCAAATCAGTACGATATTATTTCCATTTCAAACATATATTCACCTTTCAAATCATAATATTTTCAAAGTTATAATTCTTTGAAACCAAAATACTTGAAATCGTTACACTTTGAAAAATCATGACCTTTCGAACTCATACATTTGAAACCATGGAATATACCTTTATTTCTTTACATTTTACAAAGTTATTCAATTAAACCCAAATCTCAAATTTTCAATTTAATTCAATTCAAACCATAAGTTTCAATTCAATTCAGTTTCCCAACAAACCATTTCAAATCTTATCAATTTCAAATATAGATTTGGATCCAAAAAAAATAAACTATTTAATATTTTCAATATAATTCAAAGCTTTAAATATACTATATTTCAAAACTAAATTTGAAAATCTCGTATATACATACATACATACATACATACATATATATATATATATATATATATATCAAATTCACTTTCACATTATTTAGCTTTGAAATAATCACTTAATAAAGTTCAATATCATTAAAATAAACTCGAATTTCAAGTAAACCAAATATCCATTCATATTAATATACACTTCAAAATCAAATATCATTCCAAATTCACTGTCTTTATCAAAATAAAGATTATGTCATTTAAAACCATTTCAAAATCATTAAAAATATCATATCCTTCCAAAACCTCATTTATCAAATCATTATTTGAATTCAACTTCAAATATTCAAATTTAAATGCCTTTTTAAAAACCAATTGTGTCATTCATTTATTATTTCAACCATCGCTACAAAACACATTTCAAAAATCCATTCAAAAATTCATTTATCACATTACATTTCATTCCATTTAACACATAACAAAGTAATCATTATTTAAATTTAAATTCAATATAAATTCCTTAAAATCCAAATTTAAATATTAAATTATATTCAAACTACTTATATTTCATAAATAATCAATTCCAAAAGTTAAATCATTTAATACTTTAAAATATAACTCAAACAGTGTTAAAGTCTATAATATTTCAAAACATTGTCAAATTTCAGCAACGACAGCATTTATAAAGTGCTATCGTAGCTTATAGTTTCCAAAATAGTTTAGTTCAGGACAACGACATTTATAAAATGCCATAATAGATATTTGGTTATTTCAACATAGTTAAATTCAAAAACAACAGCATTTAAAGTGTTGTCATAAAACTACAGCATTTTAGAAATGCTATTAATAAAATTGCAGATTTTATTATAACTTTTCAAACAATAAAACTTCAAGATTTATTCTATTTAAATTTATAAATCATATTTCTAGACTTTAAATTTTCACATTTAAATACTTAACATATGATTTATCACAACAAAATTTAAAATCAAATATCCAATTAAAAATTCAATTCATTTGTTAATTCAAAATTTCACTGTTAACTTACTTATAAATTTAAATAAAACTTAATATTTTTAATCAAATATCATTTCAAACTTTAAATTTAATTTCCATTATTTACTTACATTTTTAAGATAAAATTTAAAGTCGAAAATCACATTTATTTCATATTTACATACTTAAATTCACAAATTAAAAACTTAATATTTAACTTTCACAAAACCATAAAATTTATATTTTTAAATCAAAATTTCATACTTTTAAAAATACATATCTTAATAAAATAATTTAAAAATATACCACGGGGTCTATATATAATTTTCTAACCCAAGTCAAGTGATACAGATATATATCATTTCAATCCGCAGTTCACAAAGAAAACCCGGATTCTATCATTTCAAACCCGCAATCCCAAGTAAAAAAAAAAATCGCTCAGGCCTATCATTTCAGCCCATAACGATTTTTCCCTATTCTAAAGTCCGTTCGGGTATGTATCATTTCAACCCATAGTGATTCTATTCTAACAGGGAACTTGCAGTGTGAACATATGCATAAACAATGATACTAACATATCAATGTCACAATATAATGTCATATATCACATGTCAAGTGATAATTAACAAAGTTAACAGGGTAATAACATAGCATAGCATATCATATAATCATCATATACTTGCATAACATTTTTCAATTTACTAAACACTTGGCATCAATTCACAAATTCATAAGTAGAAATGTTAGTGTGAGAAAGACTCGCCTTTTACAAAGCTAGAGACCAAAACAACACACAAGCACGATTCTAAGGGCACGACAAGCATGATTTGATTTGAATGAATGGAGAGCCTTGATATTGATCTTGTATACAACAAATAAACAAAACAATATAAATATATATATACAATACAAATATGAATTGAAACGAAATGGAAATTTTGAATCAACAAAGAACATTACCCAGCTTTAACACAAATTGCTTGACGATGACAATATGGCTTAAAACTTGATCAAATAGGCTTGATCACACCACACTAGGCTCGGCCTAGGTGTCAACATGGCTCAGCCATGACCATGTTATAGGCTCGGATATGCATCATATATGCACAACAACATAGAGATGATGATGGTAGGAGATACAACATGAAGCATACAAAGGGTCAAGTGCCAAAGTTGGAGTTTTTTTTAGCACAATGAGGCTCGGCCATGTCATATATGGGTCAGGACAGATCTGGAGCTGATGGTCAGAGTTGGCCAGAGGTGAAGTAGCCGCTGGTGGTGGTGGCTAAGGGATGGCCAAAGTGAATAGGAAGGGGAATGGTGAAGTATGTAGCTTGGTTAGGCAATTTGGAAGGGTTCTGTGCAAAGTGATGCTAACCTCCATGGATGGGCACAGCTTGCTTAAAGTCAGAGGAGGGTGAGAGGAGCTGCTGTAGATGGCGGAGATGATGGTGGAGCTGATGGAGGTAAAGGCTAGCCGAGCAAACTTGAAGAGGAGCAAAGGCGAGACAAGGAAAAGATGAGAAAAAGAACGAAGCCATTTGCATGTTTTTTTTTTATCTTGCATTACCGTGAGTTTGTGAGAAGAGAAGAAGTTTTTCACGTGAAATTAAGAGGAGTATACGGAAATAGAAAATGAAAAGGACGGCTAAAGATGAAAAGGCAAAAGAAAGAATGAAAAGGTAAAAGGCTAAATGAAAGGACACAGGGAAATGAAAGGCCTTTGACTCTTTGATTTCCAATTTCTTTCAAATTAAAATAAACTAAATACAATTCAGAAAATAACATAAAATACTGAAAAAAATAAAATGAAAAAGAAAATAAATAAATAATTTTAGGAAAAATATAAAATAAATAAGAAAATAGCTTAATAATTAGAACTAGACTTTAAAAATTGAAAACAAAATACAATTAACATTTGGAAATTATAACTATCTAAAAAAATGTTTTTAAAAATAAAATTATATATATATATAACATGTCATATTACACATATTACACAAGATATGATAAACAAAAAAATATTATTTATAAAAATTAAAATAAATAGTTTTGTTAAATAAAACAATTTACACACAAAATTGTAAAAAGCGTAACTTTCACAATATTAATCGGACTTCAACGAAACAAAAAGAAATATTCTTGAAATTTAATTTATTTTTATAATAAAAGATAAACTAAAATATTAAAATATTTTAAATTTAAATTTAAAAGTCTAAATTTGACCGTATTGACCAAAATCCACATTTTTGGAAAATATTCTATTTATTCATGTTTGGAATTCTAATTTATATAAAAATTAAAATTTATATTTAAAATAAAATTTTTTATTCATTTTAATAAATAAAATAAAGTTTTTAAATCAAGAATTCCAATTAAAAATAATTTAAATATACAATTAAAATAATAACATAATACCGGGTTGTTACATTGAAATATGTTAAATTTGGAAGTTGCGACCTAGGTTTATTAGAGCCGTCAGGTTGCCACTGGTCGACCGCCCCTGGATTATCGATCGACTGTTGAGGGTTGACCATCCCCAATGATGGGTTGGCCTAGGGGCCGGTGTAACAACCTGATTTTTAGTAACATTATTTAGGATATTTAATTAGCTAAATTAAATAAAATAATGTAACGATTAGGGCATTGAGATTTGTGATTAATAAGGGGTAGTCATGTCATGTAAACAAATGAACTAATATGAGTAAAAATAAAATAAGTTAGGCAAATATGTGACGGGTAAAGTTGGAATAAGAGTATTTTAATACCCTAAACCCATAGGAATTCATTTCACACGTTCAATCGTTTGTAAAAATTAAATATTGAGGCCAGCCACCATTAGCAAGAACAAGAGAAAGAAAAATTAAAATAAGAAGATTAATCATTTCAAATCCATTCAAATCTCAACTCTTTAATCTCAAAGCTAAGGTGAATATTGATTACATCTTATATTCTCTATTATTTTCGGTCATAATATTAATCTGAGTTATTTTGAAAGGTAACGCAATGTTTCTGAATGATTAAATGTTTATATATGTTTGTTGATGATTTATGATATTTCATATCGATATTATGATATGTTTTAATGTGAAACCCCTATTAAATAACATGCAAATGCCTTGCAATTTTAGATTTAGATCGAAAATTATATTAAAATGAGTTAAAATATTCATAATTTTTTGAATTTATGTGGATTAATATTAATTTTATAGTGAAGAAAATGATTATCTGGGTTTAAAATAATTTACGGCTGAATTATATATGTTTTGGGTCTAAAATTAATATATGTTAGAAAATAGTTTGAAAATGATTTTTTAGGATTTTGTAGAATTTTCCTAAGTGATGTAATAGATATATTAAATTATTTAAGGTATGGGACTTAAATATTTTATATATTTATAAGAGGAGAAGGGGTATTTTATAAATTATTTAAATTGTTAAATTCTAAAATTTTGGCAATGTTTTGAAAAAAATTATTTGCAACCAATAATATTTTAACAAATAAGGAAGGTAGTTGAAAAGATTACTTTAAAAAGATAAAATTCAGTTTAAACAAGCTTTTTACCTGTTTCACCACTTTCGGCACCTAGGGTTCCGACTTAGTAGTTTCGCTTCCAGCACCATCGAAACCAATGCACATGGTGTCAAGTCTTCGTACGTAGCGAATTAGATAAAGACTGAAGGTATAAAGTCGAAACAATGGGTTTCGAAAGAGGTCGAAACCTTACTTAGCTTTCAAATGAAAAACGCACCTGCTTTTCTATCGAAAGGGATGCTTTTGACTTGGTTGGTTTTCGAATGGATCAAATAGTTTTAAAGGAATGGTTTCTAAGAGGTTGCGCCTTTATTTTTAAGTAAATGCTTTCGTCGGGGTCGAAACCCTTTTACTGCCGCTTTCTACCTTTCGAAGTGATGCCTTTGAAAGAGTTATTTTGTTTTATAAAACCCAAGCCGCTCCTCCATTGCTTTCGAAAGGTTGGTTTCGACACCATCGCTTCTTTACTTAGGAAATGCTTTCGAACGAGCGCTTTTGACTTAAATGTTTTCTGACCCTTTTGCTCCATTGAAGGAGAACCCAAAGGTTTTGAAGGAGATAGTTTTAAATGGTTTTGAAAGGTTGTTCCATATGTTTACTTGAATCCAAATGGTTTCGAAATATTTGATGTTTTAATGCTTTCGAAAGGTTTTAATGAAGGTTTCAAAGGGATGGTTCCCCAATAGTTTTGAAAGGTTTGAAAGGAAAGGTTTTCCAATGTTTTCGAAAGGCAACGCTTAAGTGTTTTAAAGATAGGATGTCTAAAGTTTTATAGCTTTCGAAGGAAAGGTTTTTCAATGGTTTTGAAAGTTTTAAATGAATGGTTTCGAAAGGAATGTTTTGGCCATTCGGCTTAAGTTATAAAGGGTTTATTTGATTTTGGAAGAGATACTTTCAATGAGATCAAAAAGAGTACTTTCAAAGGTTTAAATTGATTCCATCAATAAATGTTCATGTAAGTATATATATAACATGGCAAGGTGATTTGAGTAAAGCATAGAATTATTTTCCTTGTTTAAAGTATGATTTAAAGGTTTAAATCAATTTAAGAAGAAAAGGTTTTCAAGGAAAATTTAAGGGAAGATTACCCTAAGTAAAATGACTCAAATATTTGTATAACAGATGGGACTGGTATAGGGTCGCGCCACATACATTAGCTATTAGCCCCTAGCTAATTTAATCCAAAATCCCAGTGTGTAGGGCTTTGTCACATGTAAGGCTAAAATGATGTTACACACCGAAAAGAATATATTTGTACAAGGTATGTTATTGGTGAGTTCATAAAACCATTAGGATCAGCTGCCCTGGGGAAAGTAAGATAAGGACAGACCGTCCAGAAGAGGAGTATCTAATAGATGTCAGATTATTTGTTGAAATTGTTTGGTAGTCCCGAGTCAGCCAAAGGTTAGTAGTTAGCCAAACAAAACTATAGTGTTCAGACAGATAGTCCATATGTTACCTGATATATATGTTTACATGATAATGCTTTATGGTTTTAACCATTTTTGTTTGCAGGATTATGATTTGCAAAAGATATGTTTTAAAAGGATACTAATGAGGGAAAACCTTTTCCGCTAAGCAGCGTGGTCTCACTTAATATCAAATAGCTGAAACATATAGTATTATTCACACCAGGCTTTATGTCTGACTTGAAGTTTATGTTTTTCCCCTTGCTCTCTGGTGCTCTAAATTGATTTGAGTAGGATGAGGGTTAAGGATTTGCAGGTTTTTAGTAGGTTGGTGAATAAAGCTTCCGGAGACGAGCATGTGGCTGACAAATAGCTATTTAGGAGTTTCTGTTTTATTTTGTTTGATTCCGCTGTGTTGTATTATGCCAGTTATGACTATATAGTACTCCGGTCAACCAAGGAGGTATCTTCAAATTTCGCTCTTGATGTATTTGTGTAATAATTATATTTGATCTGAACCTAGAAAATGGATTATGTAATTTGAATATGAAATGTTATTTTGGATTTAATCAAAAAAATGTTTTTAATATATGATGTTTTTATTTCATATTTAAGTGCTTTTGATATTATGAATACCATTAACATTATCGTATTTGGTCACTGGAAGTGAATACTATGGATGACTACAGCATCTATAATGCTTAGCTTTGGGCCTCTAGATAGGGGATGTTACAACTTGGTATCAGTGCATAGGTTTATGAAGAACATTAAACTAAAACTATTTTTGAAAACATATAAGGAATTAGAGATAAGATCGAGGTATGGGATAGTGCTATAGTAATGTATTTGTATTTGCTATATATAAGTATACATTATATCTCTATCCTTCTATCCCTCTTAGGCTATTCTTCTGTATCTTGCAAGGCTTGAATACAGATATGGATGCTAGAAGTAGAAGAGCTAACATTAGAGGGAGAAGCACCGTGATAATGGAAATGCCAGACCAAACACAAAGGAGAAACCCAGGCCAGGCACAAGTAGGAAATGTGGGTGCTGGAGTCCCGCAAGTTCGTATGTATCAGTTTATTCGTGAATATGATGCAGCCAAGTGTTGCTAGTGGAGTGGTTAGAGGGAATGTTGTATGAGGAGTCAGGAAGCTCCGATGGTCAATAATTATGCTATTTTGAGTAGAGAATATATTAGGCTTGGAGGAAAGCCATTTATCGGAATTGAAGATGCTATTGAGGTGGAGAATTGGTTGTTGCATTGTAAGAGGATCTTTACAAACTTGGTGCTCAATGATGAGCAGAAGAGGAGGCTTGCATCAAGATAACTTCAGGAAGCAGCTTTATTCTAGTGGAATAGTGTGACAGTTGGAGTGAATGAAGAAACGATGGCATAGGCTGAGTTTAAGAGGAGGTATGAGGAGAGGTTCATGTCTGTGATGGCGAAGTCTACCTTGATCAAAAGTTTGCTGAGTTGGAACAGGGAGAGATGACTATGTTAGAGTATGCTATTGTGATGAATATGACTGTGTTAGAGTATGCTACAGGTTTAAGGAGTTGGCTAGGTATGGACATGCTACTGTGGATACCGTGATGAAGAGAAATGAGAAGTTCATAAGAGGGTTAAAGCCTGAGTTGGCAAAGGTTGCACTATCTCATATTAGGGATCCTTGTGATGTTGCAGTAGAGATGGCGTTGAGACACGAGGAGATGCTTGTTTCTTTGGAGAATAATAAGGCAAAAGATGTCCAGGTGGGGCAGAGTCGGAAAAGGAAGTTCTTTCATAACAAAGGGGCTCGAAAAGGTGGAACTGTGAAGAAAGGAAATTCGAAGGTTGTTTGCTTCAAGTGCGATAAGAAGGGACATTTTGCTAATGAATGTCGTATTGGAAAAGCGAAGGAAGTGATTGGGAAGAAGAATATTAGATGCTTCAACTGCGATCATATGGGTCATTACAAGACCAGTGCAAAGACCATGCTAAGGATGCAAGGGGTAAAGTATTTGCATTAGAGCCAGCTACTTCGAGTCCAACGGCAGAGGAAAAAGGAAAGGAAGTGTTGGGAGGTACGCTTCAGATCCATGGTATGTCAGTTAACGTTATGTTTGATACTGGTGCATCGCATTCTTTTATATCTCTTTGTTTGGTAGATAAGCTTAACCTTGAACCCTCATGCGTAGTTACTTCCTTAAGAGTTCCAAATCTGATAGGAGGGAATGCGACACTTGGAATGAAGTGTGACCACTTAGAGTTTGATTTGTTAGGTCATACTTTTGTTTGCAGTTTGCATGAATTTGATTTTGTAGGGTCCAGAATTATTTTGGGTATGGATTGGTTAAGTAAGTACGATGCCGGGATATTTTGCAATGATAGAAAAATATCGCTTCGACACTCTAACTATAGTAATCGGATTGTATGTACCATAGAAATCCCTAGTTATGAGGTGAATGCTTTATTGGGTGTTGTGGAGGTAGAAGACGAGTTGAATCGAGTTTTGTGGTTAGAGAATTCGCGGATGTCTTCGAGCCGGTAGTAGGATTTCCACTGAAACGAGCCACTGAGTTTCAGATAGATTTGGTGCCTGGAATAGAACAGGTTATTAGGCCGCCAAGTAGGATGATACCTATAGAGATGAGAGAGCTGAAGGTGCAGTTGATGGATTTGAAAGGCAATGGTTTTATCAGACCTAGTAGTTCACCTTGAGGAGCAGCCGTAGTGTTTACTAAGAAGCCGGATGGCTCGTTAAGTTATGTATCGATTATCGTAAGTTAAATGAGAAGACGATAAAGAATCGATATCTACTGCCAAGAATTGATGATTTGTTTGATTAATCGAGTGCAGCCAAGGTATTTTCTCAGTCAGATTTAGCAATGGGTTTTCATCAGCTTAGAGTAGCAGAGGATAGCATACCTTTGACGGCGTTTAGAACCAAATATGGGTCGTACGAATGGTTGGTTATGTCATTCGGACAAACTAATGCGTCGTTCTTTGTGGACATGATGAATCGAGTTTTCCAAGAGCATTTGGATAGGTTCATGTTTATTTTCATAGATGATATCTTGATTTACTCTAGAGATTAAAGGGAGCATGAAGTTCATCTTAGAATTGTGATTGAGACGCTAAGGCAGCATCGGTTGAAGGAAAAGTTTTCGAAGTGTCGTTTCTGGAAGAAGGAAGTGAAATTTCTTGATCATGTAGTCTTAGAGAAAGGGTTATCTGTAGATTCTACTAAGATAAAGCGGTGAATAATTGTAAGAGATCCAAAACAGTGACTGAGATAAAGAGTTTTCGGGGATTGGCTGGATATTATAAGAGGTTCATTAAGGATTTTTCGCGAATAGCAGCACCGATGACTAAGCTAACGCGAAAGGATGTGAAGTTTGTTTGGACTGATAAGTGTGAGGGGTCATTCCAGAAGCTGAAACACTTATTGACTAATGCACTTGTGTTGATTCTTCCATAAGAAAATTAGGATTTGGTAGTATATACAGATGCATGTGGAACTAAGTTAGGAGCTGTGTTAATGTAGAGAGGTAAAGTGACAGCCTATGCTTCTCGATAGCTTAAAGCGCATGAGGTTAGATATCCTACGTATGATTTGGAATTGGTTGCAGTGGTTTTTGCATTGAAGGTGTGGAGAAATTACTTTTTGGGGGAGAGGTTTGAACTATATTTGGATCATAAGTCATTAAGTACTTGTTCTCTCGGAAGGAGCTGAACATGAGACAGAGTTTATTGCTGCTTATGATTTTGAAATTGATTACACACCAGGGAAAGGTATTAAGGTTGCAGATGCGCTTAGCAGAAAGCATCGGAATGCAGTGTTGGCAATGATAGCAGAGTGGAAAGATTTGGAAGCGTTGTCAACTTGCAGAGTGCGGTGGATATTTGAGGCTGGGTCTAGTGGAGAACCTGTTATGGTATCTTGTTTAGAAGTTCAACTGGTAATGAATCGAAAATATTTCTTCTAAATAGGAGGAGGATCCTGTATTGGTTGAATGGATTGGGAAGTTAAGTGATGGAATGGAGAGCGATGACTTGAAGGATTTTAGTCTTGACCAGATTGGGTGGTTGAGAAAGAAAGATAGGTTATGTGTTCCAAATGTGGGAGACATAAGTAAAGAAGTTTTCGAGGAATGCCATCGTTCGAAGTTTACCATTCATCTGAGAGGAATTAAGATGTATGGGATATGAAGGGGACTTTCTTCTAGGAAGGTATGAAGAGAGATGTAGGCTTTTGGGTAAAGAAATGTCTTAACTGCCAACAGGTATAAGTCAAACATCAAAAGCCAAGTGGGTTGCTTCAACCATTGGATATTCCGTATGGAAGTGGGATTCTATTTGTATGGATTTTATAGACGGGATGCCAAGATCTAATAGAGGAAATGAAAGTACATGGATCATAGTGCACATATTAATCAAGAGTGTCCATTTCCTTCTAGTTGAGTCAACTAGGATGGCATCTATACTAGCTAAGTTATTTATGAAGAATGTAGCTACACTGTAAAGAATTCCTATTAGCATAGTAGGTGATAGAGATTCCTTGTTCACTGGTGAGTTCTTGGAGAATCTACAGGAGATTTTAGGAACAAAGCTCTAAGTATCGCTTGCCTTCCACAGACCGATGGGAAAACAGAAAGGGTTAACAAAGTCTTGAAGGGTCTGTTAAGAGCTTACGTGTTAGATTTTGGAAGAACATAGGAAGACCATCTACACTTAGTCGAGCTTGTAAATCTATATGAGTGGATCGTATAGGATGTATATGCAAGTATATGCAACTAACTATATAATATAACTTGATAGATGATAGTAGCAAAGTAAACTAAAATAATCACACTAGGATTTTATACTGGTTTGGACCTCCTATCCTACGTCCAGTCCCGAAGCTCCTCTTTGGAATTTCCTTCCAACTCACCCTCACTTGACCTGGAGGAACAGGTTTACAATAGCAGAATTTATTTGTCAAGAATGTGTTCTATAACACGGATGTTGACTATTAAGTACAATTGCTTTCAATATATATAAAAGAGTAAATTACAGGTATTTTGATTGCTTAGAGATTAGGTATAAATTAGTGTGTAAGAGTTAAGAGCGTAAGTAAGTAAGGTGTTTCTTTTTCTCTTGAATTCCTGATTCTATTTATAGTGGTGGAGAGATCCTTTGTGTAGTTGCAACTGTTAGCAAGTGCTCTAAGGTTGCTTCTCATGGTGATGAAGAGTTGCAGCGAAGAGAAGCGAACGTGTCCTTTCGGATGTGACAGTTGTTCTTTGAATTTACATAGCCGAGTTCAAAATCAGACGTCTGGAACATATTTCAGGCATCTGGTCTTCATATATTTTTTGTGTCTGTTTATATTTCAGACGTCTGTGTCCATTAACTAGATGTCTGGCTTTCATATATTTTTTATATCCGGATGCTTTTCAGACGTCTGAGTGTACTAACCAGACGTCTGATTCTTTCTGAGTTTCAAACCAGAAGAATCAATCAGACGTCTGGCTAGTGTACCCAGACGTCTGAATGTGTGCATATTGCTTTATCTGTGTCTGTGTCATCCCTCTTCCACTTCTATCGACTTGAAGTCTTTTGATACTTCTTTTGAGTCTTATTTTTGTCTCTTTGGTGATGTTACTTTATCAACTATCTGTAAATATAGATATATATATGTATATTCGATTTCCATTGTATAGTTGTTATCATCAAAACCATATAATTGATTTTCTAACGATCTCCCCCTTTTTGATGATGACAACTATTCAATGTACTTATATATAGATTATAAATCTCCACCTGAATATGTGCTTATTTTTAATGTTATATGATTCTACCAATATTTCTCCCTATTTGACATTGTCAAAAAGAATTATAACAGTGAAGTCAATCGTCAAAAAGGAAAACTTCATCAATAACATGAAGTGATTACAATCATAGATTTGTACAAAAAATTATAAAAACTACGATATCCAAATTCTAGATTTCCTTCGAAGAAGCTTTATTTGGATCATCTTCCTTTGGTTCTTCGTTGTCAGAAGTGCCATCCTTTAAAGGAGATGTCAAAGCTTCCTTTGAAGGTTCATCCTCAGTTAGTTTTGAATGTTTTGCGGCAGGAGAAGGAACAGGGGTTGCCCAATCCTCAGAGGGCGCTGTTGGACCACGAACCCGTTGTAATACTTCTTTAAGAGCCGATAAAATAGTCGAGACAGATTCTTCAACTGTGGCAAGTCGTGTAGCAAATGAAGTTTCAAAACTGTCAATTCGCTTAGCCAAAATTTTCTGATTTTGAGATAGAATTTTTTGGTTCCGAAGAGCAAGATCTCGAACACTTTCATTTGGATTTGTATCCGTTCGAGTCTCCATAATTCCATCCTGTCTTGGATAATAAAATGGTGCGGGAGGAGGAGTGACTTCTCGATGTTGTACTTCCTCTTGGGATGGATCAATGTTTGGTTGAGGAGGAGGCTCAACTCTTCGAGATTGACGATTGTGCGTCCAATCTTCGAAGGACATAAACTCTGGAGGGATTTCAGGTAGGTGCATCAGAGAGAAGAATTTGGTGGAAGCATATTTAGGCGAGATTTCTTCGAATGTCGATAGGTAGGAAGGAATATTATGTGCACGAAGAAGTCTCATAATATAAGTGGGGTAAATGATCATTGGTCGTGATCGAGTCCAAAAGTGCTTGAGCCCGTCAAAGATGAATTTGGCCCAATTTACCCGAATTCCACTAAAGAGAGCATATAGAGATTTGTGCTCCATTTCTGTTATTTGGTTGTGACTCCCCATACGTGGAACAACTGTATTTATTATCATTCTTGTCAAGATTTGAGCTTTTGGACGTAAATATTTCGAAGCGAATTTTGGCATTTCGTCCTCCCAAATTTGATGAGTAATATTATTCCGTGGCTTGAAGCGCATATCCGGAATGTTGTATAAATCTTCCCCGGTGTCAGAGCACCCCAAAGTTCTACCAATTATCCCCGGAGTTAACCTAATTGTATTACCATAAACACTAGACCATAGCCAGCTATCTTCATCTTCAGTATTCCATACTGAAGTACTGCCTAGATTAACGTAGAATAAAAATATAGCTAATTGATCTATTTGAACATCATTCGGAGTAAAAGAGATTAGGGTTTCCAATCCAGCATTTTCACAAAGTTCATCTAGATCATACATAGGGAAGTTTAGGAGATTATAGAATGGTCCTATATGAAGTTTCTTCTTTTGAATATCATGATACCTTTTAATGGAACGCGGAGCTTTATGCATCCACCTCTCGATTTGATCGTCGAATACACCTGGGGGTTTGAAGATGAAGTGGGTTGATCTTGTTTGCATTTTGGAGCCTTGATATTCTTAGTGCGAGGAGGCATTTTGATTTAGTTTTGTAGAAGACGTTGATTGAGGAAAAAATCGTCAAGAAGCAGATGGTAAAATAGAATAATTTTGAGATAGAGAAAAAAATAATGTTATCTGGGTGTATTTAAATGGTCGATTGAATTCCAAACGTCTGGATTTGAAGGCAGACGTCTGGTTTGCCCTAATTTATTTTACAGAAGATACAAACAGACATCTGGTATTTTGAGTAGACGTCTGTTTTGGTCGAATTTGTGAGTTTTAATAGGCAGAAACTTTAAACAGACGTCTGGTTGTATATGTCAGACGTCTGGTTTAGATAAATTTGTGACATAAGACTTGGTCAGACGTCTGGTTCAATGTGTTAGACGTCTGAAATTTTCTAAATTCTATTTTTAGGAGGCAGAACTTAAATTTAGACGTTTGGGGGATATATCAGACGTCTGACATATGCGCACTGCTAAAAAAAATAATTGTGTCAGACGTCTGGAGGATGTAGACAGACGTCTGAAATTTACATTTTGGCTAAAAGTACCCTGAAGTTAGATGGTTTTACTTATTTATCGAAAGTTGGTAGCAAATATTTTTATTGTTGTAAAATATAATAACACACAAGTATAGATATATACAATAATTAATACGATTTATTTATTTAGACGGCGATGGACTTTTAGGATTTCCCGACTCGTTATCCTTCCATGGTCTAAGTGGAGACCATATATTTCCACATTCGTGGGTCCGTGGGGAGCCAGAATATCGTCTTGGTGAGAGATCTGAAGGAGTACGATATGAAAAAGATGGATCCAATGAACTACAAGGTTTTGGTAGCGGTTTATGAACATCTTTCTTTCGTGACGAACAAAACTTCATCGCATTTACTCAAGAAAGCTTAGCCGTCGTGTCGTAACTTTTTGTTCGAAATAAAGTTCTTGTTGAAGATCTATCTGTTGTTTCTGGTAATGATGAATTTCATCAATTTTCTCTTTTTGTGTTAGGAGAAATAAACAGAGATCTTTTAGTTTTCTTATTATCTGGAGTAAAACCCGTATGATACGAGGACCACCTATTTGTTGGCTCTTGTTTTGGTGTACGCGTAGGAAGACGTTGTGGTGTGTCAACCGAGCTATCTGTCGATGTATGTTATATTTGATAACATTTTTGAGTTTCCGGTCATATGTTTGGAGCAACCGCAATCTAGTATCCATTTCTCCTTATTTTTTATTTTGGATACCTGTAAAATAAAGAATTTTTTAATTGGTACCCATATATTTTATTAGGGTCCTAATTGTTAGAGGAAGGCAACCATACCCAAGATGGTTTGGTACCTTTATAAATATAATCTTTGTTATAGACTACTCCTTCTAAGTAATTATTAATATGCTTTTGTCTAATCAAATTGTTATTTGTTTTAGGAATCCAAATTTTCATATTTTTGATATTTAATTTCGACTTAGAAAAACTTCTAGTTTTTATGTAACTAATATTTTTAGTATTATTTCCTTTTTGTTTAGAAGAATTTTTAAATCCTATTCCATTTCTATTGCCTGACGGTTTTGAAGTTTTGATAAGATTTTTCAAATCTTGTTTTCCTTTATTAAATTTTGATACATTGTTGGTAATTTTATCTAATTTTTATTTTAGTTCTATATTTTCAATGATTCAATAATATTTTTAAACTCAATATTTTCATTTAACAAATTTTCTTTTACAATAGTAATATTCTCACTTTCTATCAATTTATTTTTGATTTTCTCTTGAGATATTTCAAGTTCTTCTTCTAGAATAATTTTTTCATCTTTCAACATTCCTCCCTCAAGTGCTAATCTATTTATTTTGACTATATATTCTTTGTTCAATTTTTTCATTTGTCTAAACTTATCATCTAATTCCATGCTAAGTTCTAATAATTTATCATAGCTAAGTTCAGGACATACCTCTTCAGTTTGTGCCATAAAACATACATTAGCCTGTTCTCCATCATTATCGCTATCACTTTCAGAGGATGAAGAATCCGAGTCCTTCCAAGTTACTTTGAAAGCCTTCTTTTTCTTAAAATTTTGAACTTTGTTATACTTTTTGTCATTACTGAGTTTAGGGCAATCCTTCTTCATATGACCATATTGATCACATTCATAGCACTTGATTTGAGTTGTTGCGTTGGATTTCCCTTCTTTTTGAAATTTGGTCATCTTTCTAAATTTCTCGAATCTATTATAATTCTTAGCAATGAAGACTATTTCTTCTTCATCTAAATTGGAGTCATCATTTTTTGTTGCTGGAAATTGTATATTCTTCTTCTCCGAATTTAGTTCTTTTCGAGCCTGCAAATTAGCTTCATAGGACATTGAATTCTCTATTAACTCTTTAACTTTGAAAGTAAAAAGATCGTTAGCTTCTTCAATAGTGGAACGACACAGAATTTCTATTAATTAAAATTTGAATATTTAATTAATTTTAGTTATTAATAAGTGGAATTTATAAGTCGAATAATTTATTTATCGAATATTGGATTTAATTTGACAATTAAATCGATAATTTAATAATTGAAATTGCAGAAAGTAATTGAAATTTGGGTAAAATATGATTGAAAATGATTTGTAAAATTTTATTTTATCATATTGGAGTTAGAACGATATTTTAGAACTTTTAAAATCGAATTAGAAGTTAATTTGTGAAAATTGAATATTTTAATATTTAATTATCGACTGTAAAATAGCCAATTTTTCAAACAGTCTCAGATTTCGACGAAACCAGTTTCATCGGATCCGTAATGTGATATTATTATATGGTTTCAAATTTCAAGTCAATTGGATTTACCGTTTGTCCGGGGCAAGCCAAAACGCATAGAAATTGATTTAAATCGATTTAATTAAAATCAATTCATTTATTGCCGTATCTCGCACAGATGATCGAATTGGCTTTCGAAACCTATTCCATTGTGTCTGGAACGCGGGATAAACCCTAGGAACGTCAGTCACCGTGCGAGATTTGGAGTTCGGAAAATCCGGGATGAATAGTAACTCGAGAAATTTTCTATAAATAGCCCCGCTTTATTCACAAAAATAAAAATAAAATAAAATTAGGGTTTAAAACCCTAGCCGCCTCCAATGAAACCGAAGGCCAGAAATGCACGATTCTTTTCTCCTCAAAATCTCCAAATCCGTTGATAATTACAAGAAATTTCCAACTGCAAAAACGTAGAGCGTTGGAAGGGCTTTAAACCCATACGGATATGACCAATTTTAAAGCATCGATGGAGGCGCAGCTGGCCAGGGAAGTCGCGCCATTCGCGCACGCTTTTCGAGGAGGGGGGAGGCCGAGTTGCACGTGTTTGCTGGTGAGGGTGGAGCTCGACGTCGGCTTCGAGATGATGGTCTCGGATCGTGATATAGGCGAGTGATTTTTGAACGAAGGCAAAACCTACATGGTGGCCATGGGTTTGTATTCGCGTGCGAGTACTGGGCACGAGGAAGAAGGTAAGCAACGGCCCTGATGCAATCTCACAAACGTACGGCTAGATGATGATGAAGGTTGAAATAAAAATATAAATTGATTTTTATAATTCGTGTAATATTTAAAATGCTATATCTTTTTGGTACGAGGTCTGTTTCGCACGAAACTTTTTGCATTGGAATCGTAGTGACGAATACTACGCTATGGAGCTGGATTAGAGTTGATTGGAGTCAGTGAAAATTTTGGGTAAAACTAAACGTCCGTTTAATTTTATTCGAAATAAAAGCTGAAACGAAATTGAAATCAAGGTGAGAACTTCTCACTCAATCGAATCGGTTTCGATTTATATTCGAAATAGTTATATTTAAAATTCTTCAATGCATGTTTGAATGATGATTGTTATCTATTGATTTTTAAAATAGACATTATGCACCGTTAGTAAGCGGATGTTATTTATTAAAAACATATACCGTGAATATTTCACAGTACAGTGAAATTGGTATTATTATGTACTTGGAGTTGATTTCCCGCATTATATAGCGGATGAGACCCTATTGCGCCGCCTATTAAGCGGGATAATATTTTTATAAATCTCATATGCCGCGATAATTCCGTACTGGAGCGGAATTGGTATTGTGCTAACATCTGTGGATGAAGAGAAACAGGTTGGAGGGATCCAACTGGATTCCTCACCAGTATTTATTTGATTACAGATATTTTGATATTTGTTGATTATCATATCGATATATGATATTTGGATGTCGTGATTGACTATTTGGTGCTGTTGCATCATAGATCCATTTTTGAAGTTTTAAAATAATTATTTTGGTTTTTAAAAGAATTTTTAAAGTGATTTTTGAAAGTATACGTTTTATTTAATTTTGAATCGTTAAAATAAATAAACATTTTAATTTTATGGTTATAAAAGTTATATTTTTGGGAAAATAATACTTAAGTGTAATTTTGGAGTTATATAAGTTTTAAATAACGTTTTGTAAATTAATAAAGAGATTGGTTTATTTAAATTGAGATTTTTGAATTATTATAAACGATTTATATAAAAGATTTATAAAATTTATATTTTATAAGTTAAAGATATTAGAATTATTAAACGAGCTTTTATAAGTGTTAAAATAAAGTTGTACTTAGTTTTATAAGTAAATAAGAATTTTAGATTTAGAAACAAACGATGATATAAAAGAATGGATTTGTGAATAAATGGATTATAAGTAATTTACTTATAAGTTAGATTCGGCATATAAACGAAATATAAATTGGATTAATAAAGGAGATTTATAAATCGAAGCTTATAAATAGAAATGGAATTTATAGACATTGTTTATAAATTCGAAATCAATGGAATTTGATAAATTGAATGTTGAAATTGGTTAAGGAAGTATATTCACGATTTTGGACAATGAATATATTATCAAATAAAATGGATATGCTTGGGAAAATGAATATTATAAAATGAAGTTAATCGTTTTAACGATGTTTTAAAATGTATTATAAATCGAATACATAGATTTCAACATTTATTGTTGAAATAGACGTTTTCGAGGAATAAGGAAATGGTGGACTATAACACTGTTGTTATAGTAAATGGTTTGCGAAAGGAAATGTTTTATATAGTATTGGGATTTATATATCTATCTAAATTTCGAATCCCTATACTAGTGATTTTGGGTCGTCGTAACGGTGTTTTATGCAACATTCGTTTTGGCCCAAATAAATGTGTTTAAGTGAATGTTTTCCTTAAGAGAATGAAATATATACTTAATTTTGATTTAAGTATATTGAATATTTTTCAATTGTTGAAAATAAATAGATTTGTGAATTACTTATTATTAAAGAAGTATGGAAATATTTTTCCAATGTGAAATGAACGTTTTGAGAATTTATCTTTTTTTAAAGATAAATTGAAAATGAATATTATAAATCGATTCGAAGTCGTATATTCATAGATATTTTGGAATGTAAATTCACCATGGAATTTATAAAAGGGAATTGAATTTGTTTAAAAATAAACATTGATTTGTTTATGAAGTGTGGGAATATATATTTATGGATTTGGAACGTAAATTTAAAGTAAATCGGTAAGGATTTATTTGATTGATTCAAATGAACTATTTTGAAATGAAAGTGATAAAGGATTGAAAAGTGATTTGAAAATTTGTTTCAAATGGTTGAAGTGTGGAAATTATATATCTAGTAAAGTTACATTTTTGGGAAAATAAATAATTTGATAAATTATTTGGAATCTGATGATGTTGAGCATCTTTATTGAGAGTTAACTAACCGACTATCAGTATTTACCTTTAAATAGGTATTTGTTATGATTGCTTGAATTTGAATGCCACAATTATTTTTAAAATAAGCGCGCACTATTCGGGTTAGCCGGGAAAGGACCTTGGGGTCGTATAACTCATTCCGAATATGTGATACGTCGTAATGGATTGCATTTGATGACCGGTGTTGAAGACCGGATATTTTTGAAAACGGAAGGATTACCGTTGAGTTACTCTGCATCGGCTGATCTCCGATATAGAGGTTTTATCACCCTTAGTGACGGGAAGTCCGGACGTGATTAGAAATTATCCGGAATGCAAGGACTTCTTTGTAAGTGCCTTCGGTTCTGTTCGAGCCCGGAACAGACTTGTATGGATTGTATGTCTGACATTACAAGTTGAGATATAAAGCTGATTTCTTTCAAATATATTTCTGTTGGTGGCGGAGAATTTATTCTCTTAGCTTAACACCCTTCTCTGAGACGTACGAGCTCAGAGGTTATGTAGTTGAAGGTTATTAGTGATATACTCCCAATTTGGTAATGTGACATGCTGAGTGTTGCTGTTAAATGATCATTGTTTGATCATTGGGATATGATCATTTGTTTGATCATTTATCTTAGTGATCATTACTTTGATCATTTGTTGACCCAAAGCACAGTTTTGGTATAAAGCGTGGCTTTGTGGACGAGACTTCGTCGGACCTCACACCCTGAAAATAGTCAAAACAGGAAGGATGCAGCAAGGTTATTAGGGGGTAGCGCCTCTTTAGTGTATGTCATTCCTTCTGGATAGAGTTGGTATCATGTAATGGAGCCCAGATACTTAGCTTATGTGGTTACTGCATTATTATTCTTATGTGGTTGTTGGAAATCGAGGATCCTCGGATAGATCGGTTACGATCGGGGAATGACATATTCGTGTCAGTAGTTACCCAATTAGGGAACACGGTTCACTTTTTTTGGCAGAGATCCGGTTTGGTTCTCGGGTCATCTTTCCAGAGGCGTACCCATGTGGCAATGGGAAATTCCTTGGCCTGACCATTTGTTGGAAATCCAAAGAAACAATACGATCTTGTACGGTTTTAGTTGTAGAACCTATCATTCACTTATGGTGGCGCCCCACTGTTTGGATGGTAGCTATAGTAGGCATAAGTGCGGAATGCCTATGCTGGCTTAAATTTATATCTTTACTTTCGAAATGATTTTTCCTACACTATGCATTAGTAATAATATCAAATGTTTCTTTTTAATGCGTATCAAGCATCTTTGACTATCATAAGGAGAAATCTCATCCGATTCTGCGTTTGCATTGTGTGTGTGTGCGGGAGGCCTTATGGTAGTCTCATTTTCTAAAAAGCATTGCGAACCTATTTTAAAAATATTCCTCTGTTGTTTTTAAAGATAAATAATTGTTTTAAGTTCTCACACCAGTCCCATGACTGACCTGGAGTTTATTGTTTTTCTTCCTAAACTCTGGGTGCCCACCAATTTCCACACGGGCAGTCTAGAGTTTGGTTATCAGGTTATTCTGGATTTAGGAGTGCTATGGAGCTCAGGAGGCGAGCTGCATATCGAGACGTACCACTTGTATATGATATTATACTATGTATTATTCCGCTGTGTATTCTGTATGAGGACAAGTTTATATAACTGTCCATTGATGTATTGACTCTGTTGTCTATTGTTGTTGTAAACTCTGATAATGATGTAATGTATAAATGTACAGTTCTTTGTTTTAAAGATTATTCATTTATTTATTATATATTGTTCCGCTGCGAATTGTGAGATTCTGATATTGTTCTGTCGTTTCTTTCTTGTTCTGCTCTATCTTTTTCTATCTTCTTCTACCTTTTCTTCTTCTTTAACCCTAACATTTCGGTTTTTCGGCAACGAAAAATCGCAGTCGTTACATTTGGTATCAGAGCTTATGGTTAAGCGACAACCATGGCTTTGTTGGGTATTACTCATTAGAGATAGAGTCAGTAGTACTCTAGAATGAGTGTGAGTGTAATAATATATACGAGTGTGTATTTGTTAGTGAATATAAATTGTTTTATATTGTGATGATTAGTTTGTTGAGTGGTATATGGATTTCGGTCAACACGAGTAATTAACGTTGTTGATAGGGATCTCTAAACACTTGTACATAACAATTTAGCACGATATTGTTTTAAAGCGGGTAAATGAAATAATTTTACCTTGATCATGTTTTATGTATAAAGGAATAATTTTTCAGAATTATTAAAGTGTATATGAATTGATAGTTTGGTTGTTGAATAAAAACAACAATTTTTAAAAGAATAATTGTATAACCAAATGAATTATAAGTATGGAACTATAATGAATGTAATTTACAATTGTGAAATAATCTTATATATATATAAGAAGTGAAATTATATAAGTAAAAGATTTATAAATGTGATTTATAATCTGAAAATAAAATTCCAGAGAAGTGTTTTGAAAAGATTTGATGTTTTGGGAAAATTATTATGGAGAAATTAAAGCTCTAAACTCTTTTCGATCGCTGGAAAATAATTCCGATGATGATTGCAACATCATTGGTGTTCATTTTCCGGTTTCCAAAAGAGGGATTGCTGCCAAATTGTTTAAAGGAAAGTTGTTTGGAAAATTTGGATTTGATAAGATGCTTGAAATGGAACATAACTTAAATAATGTTGAATAAAGTTGATTTTGGTGTCAAAGTAAATTAATAAGTGAATTAATGAAATGAAGTCATTAAGAATTTGAACTTGAGTTATATAAATGAAATTCAACATTATCTTGTTAAAGGAATTAGCAATTGAATTGAACTAATGGATTAAATGTTAATCAATTAAATGTAAATAATTGATATGAAATAATGAATGTAAGTGTCAATTCATTAGAAGCTAATGTTATTGGAAATTGAATAATTGAATGAAAATCAATAGAATATCAAACCAATTGGAATTAAAAGTGTTGGACCAAATTGAATGTAAATTAAATAATTTGGTTATGTTGAATGAACATTGGTTGTTATTTGATTGATAGTTGATTGTATATAATTCATTAAGTGTTAATGAAATTGAATTAGCGAAATTAAAAGCTATGTGATTGAATCCAAATTGGAAGTAAATAAATTTGAATAGAATTGGATTTGATTTGGATTGAAGGTGAATTAATGTGAATAAATTAGTGAATGTAAACTAACTGAAATCGAATGAATGAACGTTAGTAAAAATTCCAATGTTAACGAATCAATTGGAAAACCAATTCAATGAATATTAATGAGAAGTGAATTTATATTGATTTTGGTGGTTGCACTTGTTGCTTTAGTTTCATTTGCTATATTAAGTAGTTGTTATGTTGCTATATGATGTATATTGATATTATTTTCATATATACATGTTCTCGTGTTGTTTGTTGAGTGTATAGTAAGTGCGGATTGCGTTTGCTTTGCATTTGGAGCTCGCTTTCGCGCTATATTAGCCGTATATGCTCGCTAATAAAATATAAGGTACATATCTCGGATTACATACCGTACTTTTACACTTTTTTCCCTGCGGGATGCCTCATCACTTGATGAGATGTATATTTGTGATATATATACTGTCATTTTTTTTTCGGATCGAGCCGCGCAAAGGAGACTATGGCGAATTTTTCCGAAAATTTAAGGCCTTAGAATATTTTTGAGAAATTTGGGAAATTTTTAAAAACTGAGTTTGGATTTGGAAACTTAGTAAAGATTTTGTAAGAATTTTAACTATGAATTTTGAGAAAGCTAAACACTTAAGAGATTTGAAAAATCTAATTTGAATGGTTTGTTTTGGAAAGTTAATGGATTCTGTAAAAAATTTCTTACTTGGTAATTTCGAGGACGAAATTCTTTTAAGGGGGGAAGTCTGTAACGACCCAAAATTTCTATTAATTAAAATTTGAATATTTAATTAATTTTAGTTATTAATAAGTGGAATTTATAGGTCGAATAATTTATTTATCGAATATTGGATTTAATTTGACAATTAAATCGATAATTTAATAATTGAAATTGCAGAAAGTAATTGAAATTTGGGTAAAATATGATTGAAAATGATTTGTAAAATTTTATTTTATCATATTGGAGTTAGAACGATATTTTAGAACTTTTAAAATCGAATTAGAAGTTAATTTGTGAAAATTGAATATTTTAATATTTAATTATCGACTGTAAAATAGCTAATTTTTCAAACAGTCTCGGATTTCGACAAAACCAGTTTCATCGGATCTGTAATGTGATATTATTGTATGGTTTCAAATTTCAAGTCAATTGGATTTACCGTTTGTCCGAGGCAAGCCAAAACGCATAGAAATTGAATTAAATCGATTCGTTTATTGCGGTATCTCGCACAAATGATCGAATTGGCTTTCGAAACCTATTCCATTGTGTCCGGAATGCGGGATAAACCCTAGGAACGTCAGTCACCGCACGAGATTTGGAGTTCGGAAAATCCGGGATGAATAGTAACTCGAGAAATTTTCTATAAATAGCCCCTCTTTATTCACAAAAATAAAAATAAAATAAAATTAGGGTTTAAAACCCTAGCCGCCTCCAATGAAACCGAAGGCTAGAAATGTACGATTCTTTTCTCCTCAAAATCTCCAAATCCTTTGATAATTACAAGAAATTTCCAACTGCAAAAACGTAGAGCATTGGAAGGGCTTTAAATCCATACGGATATGACCAATTTTAAAGCATCGATGGAGGCGCAGCTGGCCAGGGAAGTCGCGCCATTCGCGCACGCTTTTCGAGGGAGGGGGGAGGCCGAGTTGCACGTGTTTGCTGGTGAGGGTGGAGCTCGACGTCGGCTTCGAGATGATGGTCTCTGATCGTGATATAGGCGAGTGATTTTTGAACGAAGGCAAAACCTACATGGTGGCCATGGGTTTGTATTCGCGTGCGAGTACTGGGCACGAGGAAGAAGGTAAGCAACGGCCCTGATGCAATCTCACAAACGTACGGCTAGATGATGATGAAGGTTGAAATAAAAATGTAAATTGATTTTTATAATTCGTGTAATATTTAAAATGCTATATCTTTTTGGTACGAGGTCCGTTTCGCACGAAACTTTTTGCGTTGGAATCGTAGTGACGAATACTACGCTTTGGAGCTGGATTAGAGTTGATTGGAGTCAGTGAAAATTTCGGGTAAAACTAAACGTCCGTTTAATTTTATTCGAAATAAAAGCTGAAACGAAATTGAAATCAAGGTGAGAACTTCTCACTCAATCGAATCGGTTTCGATTTATATTCGAAATAGTTATATTTAAAATTCTTAAATGCATGTTTGAATGATGATTGTTATCTGTTGATTTTTAAAATAGACATTATGCGCCGTTAGTAAGCGGATGTTATTTATTAAAAACATATACCGTGAATATTTCACAGTACAGTGAAATTGGTATTATTATGTACTTGGAGTTGATTTCCCGCATTATATAGCGGATGAGACCCTATTGCGCCGCCTATTAAGCGGATAATATTTTTATAAATCTCATATGCCGCGATAATTCCATACTGGAGCGGAATTGGTATGTGCTAACATCTGTGGATGAAGAGAAACAGGTTGGAGGGATCCAACTGGATTCCTCACCAGTATTTATTTGATTACAGATATTTTGATATTTGTTGATTATCATATCGATATATGATATTTGGATGTCGTGATTGACTATTTGGTGTTGTTGCAACATCGGATTCATTTTTGAAGTTTTAAAATAATAATTTTGGTTTTTAAAAGAATTTTTAAAGTGATTTTTGAAAGTATACGTTTTATTTAATTTTGAATCGTTAAAATAAATAAACATTTTATTTTTATGGTTATAAAAGTTATATTTTTGGGAAAATAATACTTAAGTGTAATTTTGGAGTTATATAAGTTTTAAATAACGTTTTGTAAATTAATAAAGAGATTGGTTTATTTAAATTGAGATTTTTGAATTATTATAAACGATTTATATAAAAGATTTATAAAATTTATATTTTATAAGTTAAAGATATTGGAATTATTAAACGAGCTTTTATAAGTGTTAAAATAAAGTTGTACTTAGTTTTATAAGTAAATAAGAATTTTAGATTTAGAAACAAACGATGATATAAAAGAATGGATTTGTGAATAAATGGATTATAAGTAATTTACTTATAAGTTAGATTCGGCATATAAACGAATTATAAATTGGATTAATAAAGGAGATTTATAAATCGAAGCTTATAAATAGAAATGGAATTTATAGACATTGTTTATAAATTCGAAATCAATGGAATTTGATAAATTGAATGTTGAAATTGGTTAAGGAAGTATATTCACGATTTTGGACAGTGAATATATTATCAAATAAAATGGATATGCTTGGGAAAATGAATATTATAAAATGAAGTTAATCGTTTTAACGATGTTTTAAAATGTATTATGAATCGAATACATAGATTTCAACATTTATTGTTGAAATAGACGTTTTCGAGGAATAAGGAAATGGTGGACTATAACACTGCTGTTATAGTAAATGGTTTCCGAAGGGAAATGTTTTATATAGTATTGGGATTTATATATCTATCTAAATTTCGAATCTCTATACTAGTGATTTTGGGTCGTCGTAAACGGTGTTTTACGCAACATTCGTTTTGGCCCAAATAAATGTGTTTAAGTGAATGTTTTCCTTAAAAGAATGAAATATATACTTAATTTTGATTTAAGTTTATTGAATATTTTTCAATTGTTGAAAATAAATAGATTTGTGAATTACTTATTATTAAACAAGTATGGAAATACTTTTCCAATGTGAAATGAATGTTTTGAGAATTTATCCTTTTTTAAAGATAAATTGAAAATGAATATTATAAATCGATTCGAAATCGTATATTCATAGATATTTTGGAATGTAAATTCACCATGGAATTTATAAAAGGGAATTGAATTTGTTTAAAAATAAACATTGATTTGTTTATGAAGCGTGGGAATATATATTTATGGATTTGGAACGTAAATTTAAAGTAAATCGGTAAGGATTTATTTGATTGATTCAAATAAACTATTTTGAAATGAAAGTGATAAAGGATTGAAAAGTGATTTGAAAATTTGTTTTCAAATGGTTGAAGTGTGGAAATTATATATCTAGTAAAGTTATATTTTTGGGAAAATAAATAATTTGATAAATTATTTGGAATCTGATGATGTTGAGCATCTTTATTAATAGTTAAATAACCGACTATCAGTATTTACCTTCAAATAGGTATTTGTTATGATTGCTTGAATTTGAATGCCACAATTATTTTTAAAATAAGCGCGCACTATTCGGGTTAGCTGGAAAAGGACCTTGGGGTCGTATAACTCATTTCCGAATATGTGATACGTCGTAATGGATTGCATTTGATGACCGGTGTTGAAGACCGGATATTTTTAAAAACGGAAGGATTACCGTTGAGTTACTCTGCATCGGCTGATCTCTGATATAGAGGTTTTATCACCCTTAGTGACGGGAAGTCCGGACGTGATTAGAAATTATTCGGAATGCAAGGACTTCTTTGTAAGTGCCTTCGGTTCTGTTCGAGCCTGGAACAGACTTGTATGGATTGTACGTCTGACATTACAAGTTGAGATATAAAGCTGATTTCTTTCAAATATATTTCTGTTGGTGGCGGAGAATTTATTCTCTTAGCTTAACACCCTTCTCTGAGACGTACGAGCTCAGAGGTTATGTAGTTGAAGGTTATTAGTGATATACTCCCAATTTGGTAATGTGACATGCTGAGTGTTGCTGTGAAATGATCATTGTTTGATCATTTGTGATATGATCATTTGTTTGATCATTTATCTTAGTGATCATTACTTTGATCATTTGTTGACCCAAAGCACAGTTTTTGTATAAAGCGTGGCTTTGTGGACGAGACTTCGTCGAACCTCACACCCTGGAAATGGTCAAAACGGGAAGGATGCAGCAAGGTTATTAGGGGGTAGCGCCCCTTTAGTGTATGTCATTCCTTCTGGATAGAGGTGGTATCATGGAATGGAGCCCAGATACTTAGCCTATGTGGTTACTGCATTATTATTCTTATGTGGTTGTTGGAAATCGAGGATCCTCGGATAGATCGTTTACGATCGGGGAATGACATATTCGTGTCAGTAGTTACCCAGTTAGGGGTAACCCAGCCTTGTGTTGGCAGAGATCCGGTTTGGTTCTCGGGTCGTCTTTCTAGAGGCGTACCCATGTGGCAATGGGAAGTTTCTTGGCCTGACCATTTGTTGGAAATCCAAAGAAATAATACGATCTTGTACGGTTTTAGTTGTAGAACCTATCATTCACTTATGGTGGCGCCCCACTGTTTGGATGGTATCTATAGTAGGCATAAGTGCGGAATGCCTATGCTGGCTAAGATTTATATCTTTACTTTCGAAATGATTTTTCCTAAACTATGCACTAGTAATAATATCAAATGTTTCTTTTTAATGCGTATCAAGTATCTTTGACTATCATAAGGAGAAATCTCCTCCGATTCTGCGTTTGCATTGTGTGTGTGTGCGGGAGGCCTTATGGTAGTCTCATTTTCTAAAAAGCATTGCGAACCTATTTTAAAAATATTCCTCTGTTGTTTTTAAAGATAAATAACTGTTTTAAGTTCTCACACCAGTCTCATGACTGACCTGGAGTTTATTATTTTCCTTCCTAAACTCTGGGTGCCCACCAATTTCCACACGGGCAGTCTAGAGTTTGGTTATCAGGTTATTCTGGATTTAGGAGTGCTATGGAGCTCAGGAGGCGAGCTGCATATCGAGACGTACCACTTGTATATGATATTATACTATGTATTATTCCGCTGTGTATTCTGTATGAGGACAAGTTTATATAACTGTCCATTGATGTATTGACTCTGTTGTCTATTGTTGTTGCAAACTCTGATAATGATGTAATGTATAAATGTACAGTTCTTTGTTTTAAAGATTATTCATTTATTTATTATATGTTGTTCCGCTGCGGATTGTGAGATTCTGATATTGTTCTGTTGTTTCTTTCTTGTTCTGCTCTATCTTTTTCTATCTTCTTCTACCTTTTCTTCTTCTTTAACCCTAACATTTCGGTTTTTCGGCAACGAAAAATCGCAGTCGTTACAAATAGCTAAAACCTTCCTTCCCAATCTGATGTTAAAGAGTTGAGTATTCGAGAGACTAAATCAAAATCAATAAATTTAACTCTAATACCATAAGATCGTGTTGGATAGTTTGAAATCTAGAATACATGTAAACAATAGTTTCATTTTGCTTCATTTTGAATGAAGAAAATTGGTTTTGTAAAATTGAAATCTTGTTTTGTTTGACCTTTGTTGTACCTTCGTGTGTAATTTGTAAGGTACGCCAAATATCAAACGCGGTGGTGCATAACATGGCACGTGAAAATTCTTTTTTTTCTAAAGAGCAAAACAAAACATTCATAGCTTTAGCATTATTTGATGCTAAGGTTTTTTGTGCATCGGTCCAAGTGTTCATAGCAATAGTAGGTGCTTCATATTTATCTTGTGTGGTTGACCAAATTTCAAGACCATTAGCTTCCATAAAAATTCTCATATGTGTTGACCAATAATCATGATTAGATCCATTAAAGAGTGGGGGTCGTGCTGTGGATTATCCTTCTTGAAAAATACTTGCCATATTAAAGTGATTCAAAAACGTGTTACTGTTATTTGATAAACCTTGCTCTGATACCAATTGTAAATCTATATGAGTGGAACGTATAGGATGTATATGCAAGTATATGCAACTAACTATATAATATAACTTAATAGATGATAGTAGCAAAATACATTAAAATAATCACACCAGGATTTTATACTGGTTCGGACCTCCCGTCCTACGTCCAGTCCCGAAGCTCCTCTTCGGAATTTCCTTTCAACTCACCCTCACTTGACCCGAAGGAACAGGTTTGCAATAGCAGAGTTTCATTGTCAAGAATGTGTTCTATAACACGGATGTTGACTATTAAGTACAATTGCTCCAATATATATAAAAGAGTCAATTACAGGTATTTTGATTGCTTAGAGATCAGGTATAAATCAGTGTGTAAGAGTTAAGAGCGTAAGTAAGTAAGGTGTTTTTTTCTCTTGAATTCCTGATTCTATTTATAGTGGTGGAGAGATCCTTTGTGCAGTTGCAACTGTTAGTAAGTGCTCTAAGGTTTCTTCTCATGGTGATGAAGAGTTGCAGTGAAAAGAAGCGAACATGTCCTTTCGGATGTGACAGTTGTTCTTTGAATTTACATAGTCGAGTTCAAAATCAGACGTTTGGAAAATATTTCAGACGTCTGGTCTTCATATATTTTTTGTATCTGTTTATATTTTAGACGTCTGTGTCCATTAACCAGACGTTTGGCTTTCATATATTTTTTTATATCCGGATGATTTTCTGACGTCTGAGTGTATTAACCAGACGTCTGATTCTTTCTGATTTTCAAACCAGAAGAATCAATCAGACGTCTGGCTAGCGTACCCGGACGTCTGAATGTGTGCATGTTGCTTTATCTGTGTTTGTGTCATCCCTCTTCCACTTCTATCGACTTGAAGTCTTTTGATACTTCTTTTAAGTTGTTTTTATCTTTTTGGTGATGTTACTTTATCAACTAACTGTAAATATAGATAAATATGTATATTCGATTTCCATTGTATAGTTGTTATTTTCAAAACCATATAACTGATTTCCTAACAGAGTTTTCGTATAACAAAAGTTATCAGACTAGTACAGCGATGGCACCGTTTTAAGCTTTTGTATGAAAGGCCATGCAAATCTCCCATTTGTTGGTTAGAGATTGGGAATAGGTTGGTTCTTGGTGTATATTTGGTTAGAGAAGCTATAGAGAAGATTGAGTTAATTCAAGCTAGAATGAAGGATGCTCAATCTAGGCAAAAGAGTTATGTTGACAGAAAGCGAAAAGACCTAAATTTCTCTGTTGGAGATCATGTTTTCATTAAGGTATCACCGATGAAGGGTGGGATTTAATTTGGAAAATCAGAGAAGTTGGCACCGCGATTCGTAGGATCATTTCCTATTGTAGAGAGGATCGGGAAACTCAATACTCCAACAGACTTGACTATAGTTAGAAAGCCAGTTCGGATAGTTGCGAGAGATGAGAAGAGGCTTAGAAACAAGATAGTTAGATTAGTGAAAGTCTAGTGGAGCGATGATGAAAGAGACTGTACTTGGGAGACTAATAACAGGATTAGAGACGCTTATCCTGATTTGTTTGATGGTATGTTTTACCTTTTTGATTGATTTGTTGGGTACCTTATCGTAATTCCAAGGACGAAATTCCTTAAGAAGGGGAGTCTGTAATGACCCTAATTTTTAGTAACACAATTTAGAATATTAATTATCTAAATTAAATAAAATATGTAATGATTAGAGGATTGAGATTTGTGATTAATAAGGTGTAGCAGTGCCATGTAGACAAATGAACTAATATGAGTAAAAATAAAATAAGTTAGGCAAATAGGTGAGAGGAAAAGTTGGAATAAGAGTATTTAAATACCCTATATCCTTAGGAATTCATTTCACATGTTCAATCATTTGCAAAAATTAAATATTGAGGTCGTCCACCATTAGCAAGAATATAAGGAAGAAAAGCTAAAGGAAGAAGATTAATAAATTCAAATCCATTCAAATCTTAACTCCTTAATCTTAAAGCTAAGGTAAATAATTACTACTTCTTATATTCTCTATTATTTTCGGTCTTAAGGTTAATCCGAGTTATTTTTCAAGGTTATGACATGTTTTTGAATGATTAAATATTTATATATGCTTGTTGATGATTTATGATATTTCATATGGATATTATGATATATTTTGATGTGAAAACCTTATTAAATGAGATCCAAATGCCTTGCGATTTTAGATTTAGACCGAAAATGATATTTTAGAGATGAATTGCGATTTTCATAATTTTCCGAATTCATGTGGATTTAATATTAATTTTCTACCGAAGAAAATGATTATTTGGGTTTAAAATAATTTATGGCAAAATTATTTATGTTTTGGGTCTGAAATTAATATATGTTAGAAAATATATTAAAAATGATTTTTTGGAATTTTTGTAGAATTTTTCTAATTGATTTAATAGATATATAAAATTATTTAAGATATGAGACTTAAATGTTTTATATATTTATAAAAGGAGAAGAAGTATTTTGTAAATTATTTTATTTGTTTAATTCTGAAATTTCGGCAGTTTTTTTGAAAAAAAAATTGGCAATCAATCATGTTTTAACAAACAAGGCAGGTTAGTTGAAAAGATTACTTTAAAAAGATAAAAGTTAGTTTAAACAGGCTTTTTACCTGTTTCGCCACTTTTGGCATTTGGGGTTCAGACTTAGTAGTTTCGCTTACATTGCCATTGAAACCAATGTGCATGGTATCAAGTCTTGGTACATAGCGAACTGGATAAAGGCCGAAGGTATGAAGTCGAAACAATGGGTTTCGAAGGAGGTCGAAAACTTACTTAGCTTTCTAATAAAAAACGCGCATGCTTTGCTTTCAAAAAGGATGCTTTCGACTTGGTTGGCTTTCGACTGAGTCAAATGGTTTAAAGGAATGGTTTTTGAGAAGCTGCGCCTTTGTTTTTAAGTAAATGCTTTCGTCGGGGTCAAAACCCTTTGCTGCCGCTTTCTGCCTCTCGAAGCGATGCCTTCGAAAGGGCTATTTTGTTTTATAAAACCAAGCCGCTTCTCCATTACTTTCTAAAGATTGGTTTCGACACCATCACTTCTTTACTTAGGAAATGCTTTTGAAAGAGCGCTTTCGACTTAAATGTTTTAGGACCCTTTTGCTCTGTTGAAGGTATAACCCAAAGGTATCGAATGAGATAATTTTAAATGATTTCGAAAGGTTGTTCCTCATGTTTTACTTAAACCCAAATGGTTACGAAAGGTTTGATATTTTAATGCTTTCAAAAGGTTTTAATGAAGGTTTCGAAGGGGTGGTTCCCCTATGGTTTCGAAAAATCTAAAAAGAAAGGTTTTCCAACATTTTCGAAAGGCAATGCTTAAGTGTTTTAAAGATAGGATGTCTAAAGTTTTATAGCTTTCAAAGGAAAAAAATTTCAATGGTTCCGAAAGGTTTATATGAATGGTTTTGAAAGGAATGTTTTGGCCTTTCGGCCTAGGTTATAAAGAGTTTATTTGGTTTCAAAAGAGATACTTTCAATGGGATCGAAAGGGATACTTTCAAAGGTTTAAATTTTTCCATCAACAAAGATTTATGTAAAGTATATACATAACATGGCAAGGTGATTTGGTAAAACATAAAATTTATTTTCCTTATTTAAAGTATGATTTAAATGTTTAAATCAATTTGAGAAGAAAAGGTTTTCAAGGAAAATTTAAGGGAAGATTACCCTAAGTATAATGACTCGGATATTTGTATACCAGATAGAACTTATATAGGGCCGCGCCCTATACATTAGCTATTAGCCCCTAGCTGATTTAGTCCAAAATTCCAGTGTGTAAGGCTTTATCATAGGTCAGACTAAAATGATGTTACACACCGGAAGAATATATCTGTACAGAGGTAGGTTATTTGTAAGCCCACAAAACCATTATGATCAGTTGGCCTGGAGAAAGTAAGATAGGGACACTGTCCAAAAGAGGAGTATCTAACAGATGTTAGATTATTTATTTATATTGTCTACTAGACCCGAGACAGCCAAAGGTTGGCAGTTAGCCAAACAAAACTATAGTGTTCGGACAAATAGTCAATTTGTTACCTGATATGTATGTTTACGTGATAATGCTTTACAGTTTTAACTAGTTTTGTTTGCAGGATTACGATTTGCAAAAGATATGTTTTAAATGATACTAACGAGGGAAAACCTGTTTCGCTAGCAGCGTGGTCTTACTTAATATCAAATAACCGAAATGTATAGTATTATTCACATCAGGCTTTATGTCTGACTCGAAGTTTATGTTTCCCCTTGCTCTCGGGTGCTCTAAATTGATTTGAGTAGGCTGATGGTTAAGGATTTACAGGTTATTAGTAGGTTGATGAATAAAGCTTTCGGAGACCAGCATGTGGCTGACGGATAGCTATTTAAAAATTGTTGTTTTATTTTATTTGATTCCGCTGTGTTGTATTATGCCAGTTATGACTATATAGTACTCTGGTCAACCAAGGGGGCATATTCATATTTTGCTCTTGACGTATTTGTGTAATGATTATATTTGATCTAAACTTAGGAAACGTTTGGGATTATGTAATTTGAATATGAAATGTTGTTTTGGAATGTAATAAGGAAATTGTTTATAGTCTGTGATGTTTTTATTTCATATTCAAGTGCTTTTGATGTTATGGATACCATTAACATTACCGTATTTGGTCATCATAAGTTAATACTATGGACGACTGCAACATCTGTAACACTTAGTTTCGGACCTCTAGCTAGGTGATGTCACAGTCGGGTAATTAATATTAAAACGTTAATTTTTTCTTATTTAATTATTTTCGTTTCGAATTCGTTTTTTGTCCATAGCTAGTTCGTTTGGGCTCCATTCGTAAAACTTCAAACATGAAAGTTGCCTAGAATTTCGCCACGAATGTAGTGGTGTAAGTTTCATGATCAATTTCCATCGTTTGCACAAATTCCACTTTTGGAGCTGATTAATTAACTAACTATTTAAATAACTAACTTCAAATTAGAGAGTGTTACAAGGTTGATATCATCATAATCAGTCGTCACCTTAAAGTCAAAAATATCTAACCATAGTAAATCGGTTAATCCATATTGAACCAAGGACTTTAAAGTTGTCTATGCAACTAAATACGGATATTGGTAGATTTTTTGATCATGACCAAACTCTAGATATTTAAGTGTTAAAGTGTTGGCAAAAAAGAATACATGCACAAAATGCTGTTGCAACGTGTAGCTTAATATATATATTAGAAATTGGATTTTTGCCTAAACGATCCATAGGTGATGAACTTGTATCATGTACTTTAGCAATATCCATATAAGCTTTTGTTTTTAAAATTGTTCAAATATTGATTGACAATAGAGTTCATGCCGTGAGTCAACAGAACCATGTTGTTAGATAATTATTGAGTTTAGTCAATTTTATATTAGCTTATTAATGTTATAAATTAATAATAAAAGTACACTAATGTTGTATTGATTCTTTCATTGCATTTTAATTGATTATTTGAAGCTTAAAAATTAACTATGTATAACTATTATATGTTGATTTAACTAAAAATTATGCTTAAAGGAACTAATCAAAAAAATTAATTTAATTCTTAAATTAATCAGGCCTGGTTTCGATATACCCATAAAGAGTGGACGGCCATGCAAATTGAGGAGAATGAGCTAAGATTTTGATTTATGGTAAATTATTTGTTGTTGGAAATGCATAACACAAATCAAACATTCAATGATTAATTTCATCCAGCCCTGCATCATTATTGAACTGCATCAACTTCGTAACAGTAAGTGGGTGTTGATCTCGACAAAGATAAATAAAAGAAATCGTTTTTATACGTTTTATATTTGTGTATAAAGCTCATTAATGATGACCATGATTGTACCATAATAATTTGAAAATAACAACTATTTTTTTAGTATATTATCAGTTAATTTATTTATCGGAGTGTTTTCTGTGAATTTTCTCTTATATCTTATGCATTTTCCATAGAAAGACAAATGCTATCTAGTTTGCTTTGAAGTTTGTTGACCTGACTAAAAATGCATCTCAACTAAAGAATACGATATTGCTCACCATTTTAGTAACAATAAATCTCAAATAAATCGAGTTTGCTAGAGTTTAAAATTACATCATATGTGAATGCCTTCGATTTTCAAAGCAAAAAAAACAAACATGGATAACGAAGTGGACTAGTACAATCACACACGCCACCGGTACAAGTGTTAGTCCCATTTACATTGTGACTAAATGTTGTTCACTTAAATATCTTGAGGCAAATAGTACATGTGGGGTACAAATATTTGCTAGCCACCAAAACAAGCAATTAACTTTTCTTTTCTAAACCTTTTAAGGCCACACATGAGTGGTCCACACCAACGGACAAACAAATATTATTTACCTCTTACCTCTCCAAAAATACACATATTTTTCCAGCACATTTAAAGAAAGAAAAAAATAAGAACGCTGCAAAATCAATTTTAATTCGAATCCTGGAAACCAGTTATGGTATCTGCTAACAGCAATCCAACAAGTGACAGCGCCGGCAGCAGTTGTGGAGGAGGTATGGCCTTGGGTGGAGTTATGGTATCATTGTCTGCCACGTCAACAGCAGCAGGTGCAGGAGTAGATGATCCGAGCAAGAAGATAAGGAAACCGTACACGATTACTAAATCTAGAGAGAACTGGACTGATCAAGAGCACGATAAATTTCTTCAAGCTCTTCAGCTGTGAGTCCTTTCTCTGTTTCTCCTAATTAGGATTCTCAATATTTAATTCGGGCTACTTAAGACTTTTGAATTTGGGCTCGATCGACCAATTGGTGATGCATTTTACTTAGAATAACATTTGAATAAGTTGTTATTATAGCTTGTGCTTTTGTGGTGGCTATCTATCAGTGTTGAGAAGGGTACATTGACTTTGAAGGAAAGAGTTCATGTAGGCTCGATTAGTCCAAATATTTGAAATGTCGGTTGAATACAAGACAGGTTTTATTGCTTTATCCGTGTTTAATATGTTAACTTCATACATGTCGACGTGTTGTACAATGTCTAGTATTTTGTGCTTAATTCCAAATTTTGGATATAATAGCTTGAGTTTATGTTAAAATCTTTGAATCTTTCTGTGATTATGACGTTGATTTGTTATAAAAGATATTATCTATTTGAATATGCGACAAACCCAATTTGATTTTTGAGAAGTGTGCTGTAGGCTTGTGGCTTATGCCTACCAGAATGATTCTTTTTACAAGTGCTCACTAATTTAGCTTGAAAACATGTTTAAAGGTTTGTATTGTTTTCGCTGTTGTAGTTTTGACCGTGATTGGAAAAAGATTGAGGCGTTTGTCAGTTCAAAGACTGTTATTCAGGTATATTTCAGGAGTTATTTTTTGTAATGTTAGATTACCTGCAACAATCAACTTATATAATGAGTGTTACTAAATCCATCCAAATTTCCTTTTCATTTAAACCCGTCTCCATTTTACCTGCATGTACTATGTTACTTGTATACTATGTTACTTAGAGCTCGTTTGATAATAATTTGTTTACTAATCTACTTATTAACCTTTAAATAGTATTGACTCTTTTGAGTGAATGTTAAAAGATTAAACTAAAATTTGAAATAAATAATTAAAAATATATTTGTTGCTTATGACTTATCAACTTATTTGCTAGTTTTAAGTAAAATAATTAAGTTGTTAAATTCTTCAAATCACAAATTTACTTATTAACTACCTTTTTTTACTTGGTATTGTCAAACACTCTCTTACATCATATACCTAATCTTATTTACTAATAGTTGTGATAGGTTCACTACTTTTTGTACAACCCCGTGCTAAAACTCCTTTATCGTATATATATTTGATGTCACAAATTTGAATTCCAGTTAGCCGAAAGTTAACATTTTAATTTAAAATTTCGAATATATAAATGACAGCATGAGTTCAAATCTCAGTTCCAACAGAAATATTTATCTTATTTTTCTTTGCATTTCTAATCCATGCTTATTGAAACAATATACAATTAGAATTTTATGATTTTAAATATAGTACATCATTATTCAAATATTTTTCCATATGCATCTGCAAAAATGTCGTATAATCGGATCCTGTTATCTAAACAACTCGGTTATCTTTCTTCATTCGCTAATATATTTTCAACCGAATATGTTGTCGTTTTCTTGTTTCTCGATTGGCAATATATTGCCGTTGGGTTATGGGTTGTGAATTGCTTCAATTTTTTTTCAACGAGGTGTTTTCTGTAATCTTGACATTTCAATATGTTTTTTTTTTCTTCCTTTCAGTTAATCTTCATCACAAACTTCCAGGATCCATTTTGTAAAGTGGACTGTAAATTTCAATTCCTTGATCTTATATTACTGATTGCCATAAATATGCTGACATTTATAAACCTTGAAAGTATAATTCTTTTTCCACCTCTAAACCAAATTTTGTTGCTTCTTTATTTATTTGTCATTGTCCAGTTCGCTCATACTATGTGAAGTAAGACTAAAAACTTCATGTGGTGTCAGCCATTAGTCTCGTTAGTCAAAATTCATTGTTAGCATACATCAACATTGAAATTGAAATGATGCTTAAAAATATTCTTTGTAGTATTTGGTTATTATGGGATAGTATTTGAGACTTACATACCACTTCTTCACATGTCTGTTCATTTTTATCACAGATTAGAAGTCATGCACAAAAATATTTTTTGAAGGTTCAGAAAAATGGAACAAGCGAACATGTTCCTCCTCCTCGTCCAAAGCGGAAAGCAGCTCATCCTTATCCTCAAAAAGCATCTAAAAATGGTAGGAAACAGTCTGATGGTATTTCTTAAAGTTGTATTATACGGACACACATTTGTTGATATTTATGATATACTACAAAACATTGCAGTTCCCCTGCTGTCTCAGCCCGCTATTCCATTTCATGCCTCTTTTCTTGAACAAGGTTTTGCTCCATTATCAAGTATTCCTGGAACAGTCTCTTCTTGGACACATACTTCTAATGATCCTGGCAGTTCAAATATGATGAATGGTAAAGGAATTTATATACATGTGATCTTGAACCAATTAGAACTTTGTATGCCAACTTTTTACCCTTACAATGCATGTTTGCTCAATTGCAATGCTAAATATTTGCAGAAAATATGACCAACAATTACAGTGGAACTGAAAGCGCTCTTAGTCCTAATACACATCCAGCTGGTGAGATAAATGGTCAAGGGAATCAGGTAGCATCATCTCGTGGTAAATCCTTTACCTCTAGAGTAACTTTCGATATTGGAATTTTGGTCCTATCCAGGGAAAGATATATGCCTTATATGTTCTTTGTTTAAATAATAATCATCCATGTTGGAGACCAACTGATTTTTTCAACCAAATAAGCGGTCTATACATGTGTGGCATACAGCATAAGTAGTCATTATGCAAAATACATCACTTGTTGACCAGATAGAAAGATACAAAGAACTCCTGGTGTTCCTATCGAGATTCTAGCTGAAAGCTTCAATATACCACTAGCTTCTGTCATTTCTCTAAGATCGAGCATCTTTCATTACTCTATAAAACCACACATAATTTCCCTCAATTTATATAACTAAAAATAATAATACAGACAGTCTCTGTGCTGTTTATTTCCAAAATTATATTTTTGGGTGGGTGGGGGTTAGATGGTTAGAATAGTTGCGTAGTGGAATAGAGTTCGTACTATTTTGTAAAAACCAGTGTGATTAATTTAAAAGATTGTTAAAGTGACTCGGTTTTGGATAAATGATGTCATTTTTTCAATATTTTGAAAATTGTTACGAGGGGTATTTAAAATTCAACTTCTCACAAAAAAATAACTATAATTATGTGATTGCCCTCTTTTTTTATCGGTATGTAAAATTTAATGGCAACCCATGCCGTGTTTTTGAACAAATTTCGATAGGCTTTACTGAGTACTGTATCGGCGATACTGTAGCGTTTTATGTAGATTTTTCAACAAGTTATTGTGTTTTTTCTTCAAACTTTCGATGATGTTATTGAATTTCCTTAAGAAGGGTAAAATAGTAAATTGTTCGGGTTGAAGCCCTCCACATCATGTTCTCTTCCCTTAACAGTTTTTTTTTTCTTTTTTTTTATTAAGCCCCCCTAAAATTATTCTGATCCAAAAATGGAGTCCTTATAATAAATAGAAATTTTCAATTAATATTTATCACGATACCAAGTAGGCAAGTACAGATATGATATATTTACTACATACTGAAATCAACCAAAATATGCATGTAAGCATAGTCAATGACATATCTAGCAGATTCGCAGTAAATGTGTATATCAATTATCTAGTAGTATGCATGCTATTCAATCAAGCATGCCACAAATAAAGTTCCTAAAATGTTCTTTCATTACATGTAAGCATAAAAATCCAATGCAGTCGTTGATGATTATAATTATACACTATCCCATGATTCATTCACAAAAATTTTGCTGCTTCAGAATTTGTTCTTTGGGATTATCTGTCTTCTTGTTTGTTGTGGTTTGAAGGTATGCCAGATTTTTCTGAAGTATATGGTTTTATTGGAAGCATCTTCGACCAATGCAGAAGTGATCAGCTGGAGACACTAAATGACATGAAGCCGATTGATGCCGAGACAGTATGCTTTATTCAACCTGAATTATGTTTTTTATGCTTGTTAAATAGGAAGATTGTTGTCTCGTGCCATTTTTCCACGGTTATGTATATTATTCTCAGCAGCAAATTATTGTTAAGGACAAAATTTCTCAGCATTTTAGCCTCAATGACAGACCTTCAGTATTTTAGCATGAAGGACAACTTTTTTAGGTATCAGTTTTTAGTTATTGATAGCAGTTTTTAGATATCAGTTTGTAGTTATCGGTAGCGGTTTTTAGTTTGGTAGCAGTTTTGAAAAAATGTTTGTCCTTATGAATAATTTTGGAAAAATGTTTGTCTTTGTGAATAATTTTTAGGAGAATGTTTGTCCTTGTTAAAATATTGAGGTCGTGTCCTTGAGGCTAAAAATATACAAATTTTTGTCCTTTGAATTAATTCTCCCTATTCTCAGTTAGCAATTGTATGTAAATTACCAGAATAAGACGCGGCAAATGGAAGGTAATAACACACTTCTTCCTATTGAAGCTTATTTTCTGTCACATGGATAGTAAGTTATAAATATGTATCAGAAATCTTTATGCTTGGCTTAGTTTGTTTGATTCTTATTTTTAGATTCCAGTGGAAGATAAAAACTCAAAAGTTTTAGCTAGCGTTCCCCTAAAAGTTCATACTGTATAAAATCTGCTTATAGTGGCACGGTAACTAGGGTATAGATAAAGGCTAGTTGATAAAAGGTTGAAGGGTATAAAGTTGAACATGTAGCATATCCATAAAATCTTAAGCTGTTGCATGATGATTTATGCAGCTATTAGATGTTAACCCATTGTCAAAAATAATAGATATGTTGGAGATTTTTGGATGGAGAAACGAGGTAAGAAGATATTTGAATACACATCAGTTAAATTCTTAGAAGATATCTTCTTCTGCTTTACATCATTCGCAGTTTTATATATGATCATATATCACGATGTGATATGATTACTGTGCAATTAATACATGTAGAAGCTATCAGTGCATATTCTGACTTTTATACTTCTGTTTAGGTTTTGTTACTGATGAGAAATCTATCCATGAACTTGACCAACCCTGATTTTGAGGACCATGTAAGTTAATTCTGAATGTAGATGCATTTAGTACGGTATATTCTGTATCTTAGTATACTTAATTTTGTTCTGCTGTAAGGTGAATGGAGTAAGTTTGTTAGCTTGATTGCAACAATTAGTTTAGTCATTCGAGCAACTACTACCTTTTTTTCTTCCGCCGTTTTTCCTTCTTTTTTTGCACATCGTTCACTGCTTATAAAACCTTCAAATTAAAACTCTATATCACATGCATTTTGCTTCATTTTTTCTTCTTCTTGTTTTCTTTCCCGTTCAAAGATACAATCTTATATTTTAAGTGCATTTTTATGAATCACCGAATTTCACCTCACTAGCCCACTTTAGCCCTTGCAAAAAGTGTAGTGTGACTTGTGTCATACTGCAATTGCTCTCAATATTATTTGTGTATGGAGTTTATTACGCATTTAGTTTCACATTCATTAAACAATGTGTATGTGTGCCATAATTATTATTTTTTAACAACGTGCTATCATATTTCAATTTGGCAGAGAATGCTGATTGCATCATACGGAGTGGATGCTGAGGATGTCAGTCCCATGGATACAATTGATGAGACAGATCCATTCATGTATGCATAATTTTATATGCTGTAAATTTTGTTAATTCATGCAAGTGATTCCATGGAGTTGCATCTTACTAAAACTGTATATTCAATTTCAGGTTCAACGCTGAATAAACAGTAGTGTACTTACGCGAGTAATGTGGTAAGTTGGTGCACGCCTCTCCCTTTGTGTACATATGAGTGCTGTTATTCTGTAGAAAATGACGTCACTCGTTTGTTGGATGGTAGTGTCGCTTCAATTGAAGGAATTGGATGGTAGTGTCGCTTCAATTGAAGGAATCGCGCAGGATGCATATGATCCAAAAATTGGAATTTTTTTCTGCGTCTAGTTATGATGCTTCTGTAGTTATTTTACAGATTTGTGAATGTATTGTTTGTTTGAATGTAATAACGGAAGATTGGGAAGTGCTTCAAGTATTTGCATTGTGATTCTTTTGTTAAGAGGAAATATTCAGTACTTGAAAGCAGTTTTATATTATTGTTACAGTGTTGGTTTCATATTAACATTAATTGTGTCATTGGTCATTTTGTTGAATTGTGATGGTGTTAATGTTACATTAGCAAATAAACTGGAGAGACGTGTTAAACGGAGGTTGGAAGACGTAGAACATCGATTAATAAATCTTTAACGATATATGTAATACCTTTGCTCTTATATATTTTTTAATGCAAACGCAAACTTTTCAAAATACCCTTTAAATTCAAATTACATTTCAATATCTCTTAACATGCTTCTGTTTTAATTAAAATTCAAATTTTCATGTGTTCTATTACTTGATCAACATTCTTATCATTTAACTAAAATCGTGCCAATCGATTTTATCTTAATTAGAATTTAAATTATATCTTAGGATTTTGCATGTTATTCACACGCAAAACATGTGACGATCTACTTTTTTGACTCTCAGAAATTGACATTAATACATCCATGACATTCACGTGTCGAATATTCAAGTGCTAGAAAAAGAGATTGATCAAGGGTAAAAAGAAAAATAAGGATAGAACATAATATTACACAAATGGAATAATATATATTTTTTCAATATATAATCTTTACAGTGGAAATTTTAAATACATACTTCAGAGTCTATCTTAAGCTCAGCCTAGACATTTATAAACCTCTGTCCCTACTAATGCCAAGTACAAAAAGTAAACAAATGCAACGGAAATGGAAATGGATAACCATTTACGGAGGAAACTTCACTCCTGCTTCAAGCTCCTCCAAAATATTTCAAGCTAGACTCAAACTACTTGACTACCCGAAAAAATAGGACACCCGGAGTTTAAGGGAAAAAAACTCCGGATCAGTCGTGGGACTGGGGTGAGAAAAATCGAAATACATATATTTTTTAAAACAAAGGGTATTTCATAAAACCACTGTAACGATCCAACTTTCCGAACCCCAGAAGTCGACACTAATACATCCACGGTAGTAATATGTCGAACAACTAAGTGTCTAAAAGAGAGATTGTTAGGGGAAAGAAATGGGATAAAAGAGATAGAAGAACTAGGAACAAACACGGAATCTCACAATGTAACAGAATAACATATATTGATCAACATAATATTTACAAAGTCGTTTACAAAATGATACATCAGAGTTATACTAATATAATTTCTACTTAGGACAGTTATAACTATTTGTCCTTATACATAGATATAGAGTACATAAAATATAGTGGAAACAAGATAATAATTATTTATCGATGAAGCCTCTTGCTCCAAGCTTCTCCAAAATACATCCGTAGAAACCTGATACTTAGCTGCTCATAAAAATTTGAGCATCCAAGAGTTTTAAGGAAAATAAAACTCCGGGTCAGACATTGGTCTGATGTGAGTAAACTCAAAGCAACTGAATAATTAAGTTAAAAACTCTTTTGAAATCAAAGGTATCTCGTAAGACCACGCCGTACATAAACACGGACGGGTTTTTATCTTATGATAACCAAAACACTTTTATAGAAATTCAGTGATATTATAATAATTTCTAAGGGTTCAAAGTAAATTATCAAAATAGATCGAATGCTTACATCTCACGTTCAACATATTTAGTGTACAACTAATACTGTAAAGCTCGTATTGGAGAATGGATTCCAACTAATGACTGGGCTACTAGAGTACCGCCACATGTCTAGAAAATGTACCGAGATCGAACCTATCGATCCCTGTCAACACAAGACCGGTCTACTCTTGCTGGATAGTAACGAATATGTCATCACTCCGGTTGCTTTGCAACCCCTTCCATCAAGATCTCATGCACAACCAATCCATAAATATGTAAAAAAAATAGTATCTAGAAGGGTGATAACATACCCTAATGGATGCGACCCACATAGCCTTACTGCATCTCACATATTTTAGTCATTCCCGATTGATGAGGCTTGAGGCTACGTTGTAACTTTTTGAATAGCAGTACCTCTTGGAATGCTAACGCCGCCCTTCCGGTAGTAATACAGTGTCAACATTCATCCATACAAGTTATCCAGTATAAGGACAAACTAAAGGCACTACTTCTACTACATCCATTTTGCAATCACCCTCAAGATGAGTAGCAAGCAATGTACTTCAATGGCTCCGTCTTAGATCCCGTGCTTCAAGATGTCTTCATTCCGAAATGCTTGAGTTAGATCGAAGTGGTTTTCGGATAACATATCTGATTCCGGTCTCTTCGAAACAACTTTCGATATTTTTTGGTAAACTCAACCCCTAACCGTTTGTGGACGGATTTCTATATCATTCATCCTAGAAGAACAAACGAATTTATACGTACAGTATAGCATCTTCGACGGTAACTGTACCATATAATTCTCATGTTTCTCCTATATGTTTTCAAGATTACGTTTTGGTCCATATTTGATAATTAGTAATTTAATTATCAATTTAAAAAAACAATCAAACACTGATTCAATTCCATATGGAATCCTCTAATTCTTTATCAATTAATCCTTAATTAATAAAATCACTTTATAAAACCTGATCAAAATATCTTTCTAAACACTTTTCCTAAACCCCTAACGTTCTCTTTAAACTTGGAAACACGTTATTTACCAAAAACATCTTGGAAATTCTCTCTTCAAAATTCCATACTAAATGGCCAACAATTCCCTTTTAAAAAGATCACTTACAATTAAACCCATTTACTTCACATTCCAAACCTCTTTACAAATTTCCAAACTAGATTTAAACTTCCTTTGGAATCTCTAAAATGATTTATATATCTCTTTCTAATTTAAAAATCTTTACAAAACTTGTTTATAAAATCTTTATAAAATTTCCTTTGTAAAATATCATTTACAAATTAGCTTTTGTAAAACACTTTAAGTAAACATTCAATAAAATCCCTTTATAAACAAGTTATTACTTATAAATAACTTTACAACATAATAGCACAACTTGGAAATCATTTATAAACTTAAACTCTAAATTTATTAAAGAATTGAATTTAATTCAAAAACATACTTTATAAATTCAAAAGGACGCTTGGTAACCCCATTGGTACTAATTTAAGTTACCATTTAATTTTAATTCGAATTCACTTAATAGTTATTTACATAAGCAACATGTATGTAAATACAACTCATATCCAAACCAGAGAATAACATGTCAATATGAACTAACTATCATATACATGTCCAAATAAGATAATAGCAGGATGGTGATTTGTCCTGCTAAACAAATGTCTAAACAATCCAATCAATTTATAGCAGAAAGGGGATTTATTCTACTAACACATGTCTACAAAATCAAATCACTTTCACTATAGCAGAATGATGTTTTTTCTGCTAACAAATGTCATTTAGTCTTCCTAATCATATACGGTTACTTAAGGTCAAAACAAGAGATCCTCGGATTTGGAAACAGTACACTTAAAAAAAAAGTTTGATTTAAAACACATTCAATTCAGTTTTAAAATGACATTTGAAAAGATTTAAATAGATTTAACCAGCTTAAACCCCAAATAAATCTTAATTGACCCTTATTAATCAAGCTTAAGTCATAATTAAATTCTAATTAGGCTTAATGAACTTGATTAAGTGTTAATTAACTTACTAATGCAACTTGGTTAAGGTTAAACCAAATCCTTTAAAAGTTAAACCCTAATTAATTAAATATTAATTAAATGATCTATTTATTTCTTAATAATTAATTAAGGATTAATCTTAATTAAATAATTATTAATCACTTAATTACTTCTTAACCATAGAAAACATTAATTAAAACTTTATTAATTAATGAACAATCGTTAACTTAACTTAAGTGATGATTAACCTTTAATCACCTTCTTAATTACCAATTAAATGCTAATTAACTTTTAATTAACCAACTAGTTAAATAATTGTATTAAAACTTTACTTTTTAATATTACTGATTAAGTTTGAAAAACTTTTTAAACAAATTTCAAAATAAAACAAATTTGAAATTGAAATTCAAACCTTTTCCGAACTGCATCTATAGCGACTGTCACCATGAGTGCAGTTTGCTCTAACCTACCTTCAAGCGAAGCCACTTTTCTAAAACCATACTATCTCATTATTGAAACATACCTTAGTAAGTTTTCACACTTTAAAACCAATTACATAAACTTTAACCAAAATCTAAACTTTAAACTCTTGAAATGAGTTTGATTTCAAATCCAACCTCAAATCTGTCACTGCTACGTACAAAGTTTCAACTTTATTTTCAACCCATCATGACTATAGTCAAGTTCATCATCAACCCTTTTATATTCACACATCACATTCATACAACAAATTGTATACATATACCAATATACATACAATTACCAGCTTTGCAATAACACATTCATTTGAGTGTTAACACTAACTCATACATTAGCACTTATCATCACATTTCAAACATGCCAAGATCCAACATATATAACATACATATAGATAAGGATCAACACAACATGTAAATGAAAGTTCTTTCCAAAAGGTTAGGAATTTATTCACCGAAAGCTATCTAAACTCTTGCTAAATTAGAGTATGACATAGCACTTTTATTCCTAAGTAAAAAGATGGAGCCTTGAACCCTAAATGCACTAGGTAGGCTCAGCCTTGAAGGAAAGAGGAAGCGAGACTTGTTTCGGTAAGGTGGACTGACTTCAGATAAACATCGAATTCTCAATAATAAACCCAAAAATAGTTCATTTTGCAACTGATTTTTGGGCTACCTACTCACGGAATTTCAAAAAGCACTTAAAGAGAAAGTTGTTGGAATTTTTTTCTCTATCATTTCTAAAAGAAATCACTCATTTTTGATTTGATTTAAAGAAGTTATGGTCCAAAGAAGATGGATCATTTTTAGAATTTAAATTCTAAGCTCAAAATTGCTCTGTAAAGAATTGGTGTTTTGACATAGGTATGATAGAAATTTCAAAAGGTGGTTAACTAGAATGTTGTGGACATTAAAATTTCATACGACTATAAAAAAAATTCATTTGAGTTCGAAATGAGGAAGAAAAGGTTGGTGGAAAGAGAAGGAAAAACGGAGAAACATATGGGCTATTTATAAGCAAGATTTCACACTTCATCATTTTGTCAAATCACATCACTCTCTTATTCCCCTCGTATGTCACATTCCCTCCCCTCTCTGGTCATATCACCTAAGTAATGATGGTTAACGATGGTAACCCTAAGATGAGACAAGAGATAAATATATATAAGTTTATTATTTTTAAACTTATGAATTGTCACATCACTCTCTTTATATATATATATATATATATATATATATATAAGTTTAATTATTAATTAACTGAGATGTGATAAGAGACAATTATGGTTAATGATTACAAATTTAAGATGTGACTAGAGATAATTATGGTTAACAATTACAAATCTAAGATGTGATAAGAGAGGAATATATCTATTTATATATATAAGATTATTACCTTTAAATTTATGAATTGTCACATCACTTACTAAAAAAATTAACATAAGATAAGTATATTATTATTTAGCTAATTAACTCTTATATATATGTACATATAGTGTAAAAAGACGAACAACATTCTCGACAACTTTCCAGTGTCGAAAGGTCGAAATTTCGAAAAACGTTCTTCGGTTACACTTTCTGTTTTTCTATGAAATATTTAATTTGGTAAACAAATTTTGAAAAAGATTTTACCATCATTATTAATTAATAAAAATGAGTTTATTTATTTTCATTATAAACCTATATATTGAATGTTTAAAATTAATTAAATATTCACTAATCAAAGCAGTGAAATTCCATGTCTTACATTCTTCCCCCCTTAAAAGAATTTCGTCCCCAAAATTACGTCTCGACCTATCCTAGAAAATACTTAACAGTATACGTCAGCTCTTATGATGTAATAGATCATTCTTATGTAAAATCTGATTCGATCTCAACTCGAATACATAAATTTCCTTCCGAACTAGTATCGCTCACCCGATTTTCTAGTGCGGACTCATATCAGGCTCCTTGATTTGGAACCTCTATTCTCCATACATGATTGCAGCTATAATAGAAAAATTTGGTCCCACAGCAAGAACCCTCATCAATTGCTCGCCGTCAAAAGTCGAGCAATAGATCTTTGTTCGGAACAGTGCAAACACCTCAAAGTCATGTACTCAAATCTTGGATCAAAACTATATGAAAAGGAGAAATGATCTACGTTCATTCTACACACTTACCAATTAGTTCTTCCTAATACCAATTCAATTTCCATTAAATCATTTGTAAAAACATTTCATAAACTACACCGGTTCAATTTGGATAATACTCCGCTATAGCCTAAGAGTATACACCTCTATTTAATTCCACTATTTCATTTTTCATTTTCTTCTCTAAGGAAATTCAAGATCCAAATACCCGTCTTTTATTTTCAAAAACTTTTTGAAATGGAACTCTGTATTTTAAATCATACAAATATATAGTTATAGACCGAGTAACCCAAAAATGATACTAAGGGACCAAATACTACTAAACAATATTATACATTCCCTTACAAAGAAGAGTAATACTTAGGAGAAGCGTTTACCATCTGAACACATCTCTTTTCCAATTTTAAGTCATTTTCGAGCCACTCGAACTAGTTAACTTTAAAATATTCCTTTTATTTCCAAATTCTCATTTTTGAAACAATACTTTACATTTTCCAACAACATTTCTCATCAACTCGCTTCGGGTTTGTTCGGGCTAAACTTATTTCGATCGTACAATAAAGAGAATAATTACTAAGTGCGTTACCACGTTCCTCTAGGCAAACACTGATTGTCACTTAGTAGATTATTCTGATCTTCACAAAACAATCAAGCCTTGTTTCCCATACCAATCCAAAGATAACACTTCTTACTTACACTTTTATTCCTAAAAATTTGTACTTAACCAAATTGGTTTCAAATATTATTATTGTTATTTTCCCAAAACCTTGAAAATAATTTTTTCAAAAGCAGCGGGATATTTAGGGTCTCAAATTTTCAACCTAAATTCTTCCAATTTAAATGATACACTTTTATAAACCCATTTTATAAATCACTTCTGTTAAACCATTTTAAATATTTATCCCAAATATTCTAACTTTAAATCAAATTCTACCTCAACATTAACATCGAATGCCTTATAGTAAAACTGTGAAACTTAATTTAAAAGGTGTTTGTTTCCAATTTTTTCGCAATCCTTATCTACCCAACCCATATCTTAAAAGGGAACACGCTAACAATAGTCGATGCTCAATTAAACGAGCATGGTCATACAAACCCTAAATAATAATAATAATAACATATTATTATCTCATAATACCCAACCAACTATACTACACTATTTGTGAAAATCATTCTTTTTTGTATATAATATATATTGAAATTATATATGGATCGTATACTATTTATATGACAAGTAATTATTATATATGTGATAGAGTAAGATAATGAGATAACAGTAAAATAAAAAGATCACACCAGAAATTTTATATTGGTTCAGACCTTCTGTCCTACGTCCAGTCTCGAAGCTCCTCTTCGGAATTTTACTAATCAATAACCCTCGCTTTGCCCGGAGGAATAGGCTTGTTATAATGGAAATCTTTCGTTAAGAATATGCTCTGATTAACACTGATATTGACAATATGTACAAGTCTTACTATAATCTCTACTGGATATGTATAGATATGAATATGTGTAAGCTTTGTAAATATGGAAGAAAAATGGACCAAAGTTAATAATCTTTGGTTGAAATATTGATAGCAAATATGAGTAACTCGAATTTGAGTGCAAAGTAGATGTAGATAATAGAATTCAGAAATTTGTTAATTAATTGTAAAATCACTGATGTATTTATAGTTGTTAAAAGATCAATTTGAAGTATTGCTACCATTTCTTTTCATTTCTGGAGTTGCTTCTGTTTGGAGTAGAACTGAGTTGAAGAAGAGATGCAAAAGCAACCTTTCAGATTTGACAGTTGTGCATTTTAAAAAAATTCCCGGAGCCAAATCCAGACATTTGGATTATAATGACCAGACGTCTGGTCATGTGTTATCTGGAAAAATTCCAGAGGCTGGGACCAGACGTCTGGGGGCATAGTACCAGACATCTAGAGTATGTAAAATTTGTTCTTTTGTGTAAATGTGTGTGTATTTTATCATATACAAAACCCAGGGAGATTTTACATATTATTTCTAAGATTTGTATACAAATTTTATCTCTCTACTGCTGTGATCCATGCTCCATGCTTCAATTTGTATTCTTGAGTATCTGCAAAAAATAAGATGCGAGATATATATGTACAATTATAGTTATATGGTTTTACTTCATCAAAACTTGTAGATATGAGTTCCTAGCGTATATTCTAGGCAAATTTATTTCATTTACCCAATTTCAAATCAATACTATGTCAATTGAACTTGTTTCAGTGTTTAGGAAATCTCTATCGATAACATTAGCCAGACGCATCAAGCAGAATTCTTAAGCCACTCAACAGCTCAGACAACACAATATAAAACCTTTTTATAGCACTAAAAATGCGCCCTCTTATATAATATACACTCAAACTCATTGTACGGTGTCACTTACTCTATCTCTATTGAGTTACCCCACCAAAGACAAGGTTCTTACTTAACCTTTAGCTCTAATACCATGTTGTAATGACCCATCTTTTCGAACCTCAGATGTCGACACTAATAAATCCATGGTATTGACAAGCCAAACAACTAAGTGCCAAAAAGAAGGAATGTTATGGGAAAGAAAGGAGATAGAAGATAGAAGAACTAGAAACAAACATGAAATCTTACAAGGCAACGGAATAACATATATAAATCAACATAATATTTACAAAGTCATTTACAAAATGATACATCGGAGTCATACAAATACAATTTCTAACTTAGGACAGTTATAACAGCCCGTCCTTATACATAAATATAAAGCACATAATATATAGCGGAAACAAGATGATAACTATCTATCGATGAAGCCTCCTGCTCCAAGCTCCTCCAAAATGCATCCATAGAAACCTGAACTACTTGGATGCTCATAAAAATTTGAGCACCCAGGAGTTTTAAGGAAAGAAAATAAAACTCCACGGACTTGGGTCTGGTGTGAGTAAACTCAAAGCAACTGAAGTATTAAGTTAAAAACTCTTTTAAAATCAAAGGTATCTCGTAAGACCACGCTGCACATAAACACGGATGTGTTTTTACTTTACGATAACAAAACAACTTATGTAGAAACTTAGTGATATTATAATAATGTATAAGGGTTCAAAGTAAATTATTAAAATAGCTGAAATTCTTGCATCTCACATTCCAAAATATTTAGTATACAACAAAACTGTAAAGCTCGTATTGGAGAATGGATTCCAATTAATGACTAGGCAACTGGGGTACCGCCCATCACAGTACACGTCTATAAAATATACCGAGATCGAACATATCGATCCCTACCAACACAAGACCGGCTTACCCCTTGCTAGGTAGTACCGAATATGTCATCAACCAAGTCACTTTGCAATACTTTCAATTGAGATCTCATGCACAACCAATCCATAAATATGTAGATGTATCATATCTAGAAGGGTGACAACATACCCTAATGGATGTGACCCACATAGCCTTGTTGCATCTCCTATGTTTTAGTTATTCCCGATTGATGAGGTTTGAGGCTACGTTTTACCTTTTTGAATAGTAGCCCCTCTTGGAATGCAAACACTTCCCTCCCAACAGTAATGCAGTGCAAACATTCATCCATACAAGTTGTCTAAGATATGGACAAACTGAAGTCACTACATCTACTACATCCATTTTGGAATCATCCACAGTATTAGTAGCAAGTAGCCCTTGCACTTAAATGGATCCATCTTCGATCTCAAGCTTCAAGATGTCTTCATACCGAAATGCTTGAGTTGGATCAAAGTGTTTTTTGAATAAAACTTCCGATCCCGATCTCTTCGAAACAACTTTCGATATTTTTGGGTAAACTCAACCCCGGTTCTTTAGGAAATAAACAGACAAATGACAAGAGGGGTGTTCACCTTCTAATCGTTTGTGACGGATTTCCATATCATTCATCCTAGAAGAGCAAACGAGTTTATACGTACAATATAGCACCTTCAACGGTAACTGTATCATATTATTCTCATGTTTCTTTTAGATATTTACAAAATTACGTTTTGGTCCATATTTGATAGTTAGTGATTTAACTATCAAATTAAATAAAATAATCAAACATTAATTCAATTCCACATGGAATCCTCTATGCCTTTATCAATTAATCCTTAATTAATAAAATTATTTTATAAATCCTGATCAAAAGATCTTTCAAAACACTTTTCCCAAACCCCCAACATTCCCTTTAAACTTGGAAACTATTCACATTATTTACCAAAAACATTTTGGAAACTTGCTCTTTAAAATTCCATACCAAATGGCCAACAATCCCCTTTTAAAAACTCATCTATAATTAAACCCATTTACTTCACATTCCAAACTCCTTTATAAATTTCCAAACTAGATTTAAACTTCCTTTGAAATCTCTAAAATGATTTATAAATATCTTTCTAATTTAAAATTCTTTATAGAACTTCTTTATAAAATCTTTAAAAAATTCCTTTATAAAATATCATTTACAAATTATCTTTTGTAAAACTCTTCAAGTAAACCTTCAGCAAAATCCCTTTATAAACAAGTTGTTACTTATAAACAACATTACAACATAATAGAACAACTTGGAAATCATTTATAAACTTTAAGCTCTAAATTTATTTAAGAATTGAAGTTAATTCAAAAACATACTTTATAAATTCAAAAGGCGACTTGGCAATCCCAATGGTACTAATTTAAGTTACCATTCAATTTCAATTGCAATTTACTTAACAGTTATTTACATAAGCAACATGTATGTAAATACAACTCATATCCAAATCAGGGAATAACATGTCACTATGAACTAACTATCATATACACGTCCAAATAACATAATAGCAGGATGGTGATTTGTCCTCCTAAATAGACGTCCAAATAATTCAATTAACTCATAGTAGAACGAGAATTTATTCTGCTAACATATGTCCAAAAAATCAAATCACTTACACTATAGCAGAATGGTGTTTGGTTCTGCTAACAAATGTCATTTAGTCTTCCTAATCATATAGGGTTACTTAAGGTCTAGACAAGAGATCATCGGATTTGGAAACGGTTCATTTAAAAAAAAGATCGATTTAAAAAACATTTTGTTCAGTTTTAGAATCGCCTTTGAGAAGATTTAAATAGATTTAATTAGCTTAAACCCCAATTAAATCTTAATTAACCCTTATTAATTAAAGCTTAAGTCGCAATTAAATTCTAATTAGGCTTAATGAACTAGATTAAGTGCAAATTAACTTACTAATGCAACTTGGTCAAGGTCAAACCAAATTGTTTAAAAGTTAAACCCTAATTAATTAAATAATTCATTAAGTACTTAATAATTAATTAATCATTAATCTTAATTCAACAATTATTGATCACTTAATTACTTCTTAACCATATAAACATTGATTAAAACTTTATTAATTAATTAATAGCCATTAACTTAATTTAATTGATGATTAACCTTTAATCACCTTCTTAATTACCAATTAAGTGCTAATTACCATTTAATTAAATAATTAATTAAATAATTTTATTACAACTTAATCACTTTTTAATATTGCTAATTAAGTTTGAAAAACTTTGTAAATTAATTTCAAAATAAAACAAATTTGAAATAAAAATTCAAACCTTTTCCAAACTACATCCATAGCGACTATCACGATGAGTGCAGTTTGCTCTAACCCACCTTTAAGAGAAGCCACTTTACTAAAACCATACTATTCCATGATTGAAACATACCTTAGTAAAATTTTGCATTTTAATACCAATTACGCTAACTTTAACCAAAGTATAAACTTTAAACTCTTGAAACGAGTTTAATTTCAAATCCAATCTAAAATCCATCATGGCTGCATACAAAGTTTCAACTTTGTTTTAAACCCATCATGACTATAGTCAAGTTCATCATCAGCCTTTTATATTCACACATCACATTCATACAATAAATTGTATACATATACCAATATATATACAATTACTAACTTTGCAATAACACATCCATTTGAGTGCTAACACTAACCCGTTCATTACCACTTATTGTCACATTTCAAACATGCCAAGATCCAACATATATACAATCATTTAGGTAAGGATCAACACAACATATAAAGGAAAGTTCTTTCCAAAAGATTAGGAATTTACTCACCGAAAGCTATCCAAACTCTCGCTAAATTAGAGTATGACATAGCACTTCCATTTCTAAGCAACAAGATGGAGTCTTAAACCCTAAATGCACTAGGTAGGCTCGGGTTTAAAGGGAAGAGGAAGCGAGACTTGTTTTGGTAAGGTGAAGCGACTTCGGATAAACATCGAATTTTCAATAATATACTCGAAAATAGATCATTTTGCAACTTACTTTTGGGCTACCCACTCAAGGAATTTCAAAAAGCACTCAAAAAGAAAGTTATTGGAATTTATTTTCTCTATCATTTAACAAAAAAAACATTCATTTTAGATTTGATTTGAAGAAGTTATGGCCCAAAGAAGATGGACCATTTTTGGAATTTAAATTCTGAGCTCAAAATTGCTCTGTAAAGAATTGTTGTTTTGACATGGCTATGATAGAAATTTGAAAAAGTGGTTAACTAGAATGTTGTGGTCATTAAAATTTCACACGGTTTCAAAAAAAGAGAAACTCCAATTGAGCTCGAAATTAAGAAGAAAATGTTGGTGAAAAAAAGAGGAAAAATAGAGAAACATATGGGCTATTTATAAATAAGATTTCACACCTCATCATTTTGTCAAGCTACATCACTCTCTTCTTCCCCTAATATGTCACATTCCTTCCCCTCTCTAGTCATATCACCTAAGTAATTATGGTTAGTGATGATAACCATAAGATGCGACAAGATATATATAAGTTTATAATTTTTAAATTTATGAACTGTCACATCACTTTCTTTATATATATATAAGTTTAAATACTAAGTATCTAAGATGTGACAAAGATAATTATGTCTAATGATTAAAAATTTAAGATGTGACAAGAGATAATTATGGTTAATTATTATAAATCTAAGATGCGACAAGAGAGGAATATATATACGACTATTATTTTTAAATTTATGAATTATCACATCACTTGCTAAAAAAATAAACGTAACATAATCTATCCTTAAGTATATTATTATGTAGCTAATTAAATCTTATATATATGTACATATATTGCACAAGATGAACAACATTTTCGACAACTTTCCGGTGTCAAAAGGTCGAAATTTCGAAAAATATTCTTCGGTCATACTTTCTTTTTTTCTACGAACTATTTAATTTGGTAAACAAATTAAAATGATTTTCCATCATTAGTAAATAATAAAAATGATTTTATTTATTTTCACTATAAATCTGTATATTGAATATTTAAAATTAATTAAATATTCACTAATCAAAGTAGTGAAATTTCAGGTCGTTACAACCATGCCGCACATAAACAAGGACGGGTTTACCTTATAATAACCAAACCATTTGGTACACAAAATCAAATGTATTATTTTTAATGACATTTTTTGAACACTCTTTCAAATAAACATACATAAACTTAGCCGAACTTGTTACATTAATTAAATTCCACCATAATAGGTTTACAACTAAAACCGTAAGGCTCGTATTGGAGAATGAATTTTATATAATGATAAGGTAAGGGACTACCTTCCAACAGTACATCTCTAAAGGGATGCACTTGAGAATCCAACCTTTACCAACACAGAACTGACAAACCTTTACCATCGATAGTACCGAATATGACATCACTCCGGTCGTTCCCAACCTATCTATAGCTATGGCATACACAACAACCTGAAACATGGATGATAATCTAGAAATGTGATGAACAACTCCTGATGGGAGCAACCCACTTAGCTCTGCCGCATCTACCATGTTTTTATCATTACTGATGTGTGAAGCTTAAGGTAATGCTTTACCTTTCACATGACTAATCCCACTTTGAATGCAACATTTCCATTTCCAACAGCATAGTAATTGATTTCACAAAAGTACAAACCCCGGGTTCATATGCCTCATGAAAGAGCGTTAAGTATAAGAGGGGTTTCCTCCTGCATCACCAAATAGATGTACGTATATAAAAGCCAATGTACATGGTTTTAGAAAATCAATATCAAACACTCGTCCACACAGGTTGTCCAGGCACAGGACAAACGGAAGACTTCTTCTACTACATCATGTTGAGAATCACTTCTAGGATTAGTAGCGGGTAGTCCTTGCATCGAAGATTTCAAATTGAAGGAACCACTACCACCATATATATCATAAGGGAATTACCCTAGATGTTAATGACAAGGTCCCTACATTATGAAGATCTTCGTCTTCAAAATCACCATCTTCAACATATTTTCACTTTCGAACGTATATTGGTTTGAAGTGGTTTTCGGATAGGAATCACCTAAATCTGACCCTAGTTTCTTCGAACCAATTATCGATAAAAGATGTCAAGTATGCAGATGATTATTATTCAATTAATCAATATCTTTTATCTAAGCAAAATATCTCTTTAGAGATATACATCTGTAAATAATATATTATTTCAGTATATACGGGATAATTAAACCGCTTTTTATCAAATCCTTTAGTTAATTAAAACCCCTTCTTAACTTTGAAAATACCAAAATATTTCATCTTTAATTACTTAGGAAAAGTATAATTCAACTTAATAAAGATTTCAGATTTCCAAAATATATTTTAATGAGTCAAAAACAATGTTATTTAAGACATCGTTTACTGTAAACTCAAACCAGTTAGTATTGAATAAAAGGGATCCATAAATTTTAGATTGATTACACCCAATACTAATTTTCGTATTCAACCTGTACTATTCGCCGAATAACGGTGAAATCACATTTTAAATTCATACGGATAGTACAAGTTCCCTCCTTAGAATTTAATACAGAATTTAACTAGAATGTTTTATTTAACTACTAAAATCCTATTTGAAATCTTGTTTAACTTTTGGAAAACTTCGAACCTTTTTTATCTTAGGAAGACGTGGTCCGAGTAAATCAAGTTTATTATCCCCTTCGTCAAGTCAGTCCGGATAGCCAAAGCGGAACCCAGACATCGGCTGTCTAAGCTTAGGTCTAGAGATTATCTCTCTATCACCGATAAGGCGCTCAAGTTATTTGATCAACTCTAAACTCTTTTATATGATCTTTTAGAGATGATTTGTATTTACTTAAACAATTCCAAATATTGTTTAAAATATTTTCCTCAAACAATTTGTTTAAAACTCCTTTAAAATAATTATAAAACTTCTGAATCATCTTCAAAATACTTAATTATTCATTTGAAAAGATTACTAAAAAAATTAGGAAAGAATAATTAAGTTAAAACCATAATTTGCAAAAGTTACCGAAACCGCCGCGAATAGTATTTTTAAAGCTTCTTTGTTCAAAACACTAATTTTATTTTATATATGTCCATTTTTATAACTCAAAAACATTTTAACATATTTATAAAATTTATTTCATATTTTTAAACATTTAAAAATATCAATTTTAAAGCATTTGCCACTTTGGTTCTCAAAACTGCCAAACCGCGATGTTTTTAAAAACCTGATTTGGACATTACTCAAACTATATTCAACGAAATCTTGATTTTTCTTTTTTCATTTGAAAACTATAGTTATAAGAGTTCGTAAAATTTTTACTTCGAATAATGTCGAACTATATTTCATTCTACAAATTGATTTAATATTTATGGCGCTAAATTCGATTTGTCGTTACGCGACGCGCTTATTTTGACACTATTTTCACATCTTTTTCTAACTTTACTGAAATGAGTTTTAATGTTTGTAAAATAATTATAACCCCTTTTAAATCATTTTTTCCATGTTTAAAGAGGTTTAACTATTCCATGACACTTTTATAATTCATTTAGGAAAGCGATTTCCTTGCTGTAAATTCGACTTGTATTTAACGTGAATTATTTCCTCAATCGAACAAATATATTATCGCATCCAAAAATTGATGATCAAACATAAAAAACAACATAGCAAATATATTATATCATCGCATTTTTTATAATAAATTAGCAGAGTAATTCTCACCTTGATTGGTTTCTAAATTTACTAAATTTGACTATAGCTCCGCTATTTCGAAATCGGAGCTCATGAATCTTGTGCTAAGGCTCATAGGGGTCTGGCATTGGGCTTACAAGGGTGGTGGGATGCTTAGATGGGTATGGGCTTGGTAGGAGAAGGAAGATACAATTACTAACTCGATCTCGAACTCGAAGTGGTATATCTCTCTATATTTTATGACTTATTTTGACAGAACTTCGGCGCCATTTTTGAATTTTCCTAAGAGGCTATGGAAGCCAATAATGTACAGGAGGAGGAAGATGAAGAAGCTTAAGAAATAAAAGAGGAGTAAGATATGAAAATTATAAGAGGAGAGGCATGTATTTATAAGAAAAAATGTTTTAAAATATCTAAATGTAAAAATTACCTACCTACCCCTTACCTACTCCCCTCCATACGCACGGCCCACTCCGCCCTTGTCCTCCTCTCCATGTGATCAAGTGATGATAGTGTGTAAGAAGGTGATGGTTGATGGTTAGTTTGCTTTTAGGATGCTTAAGGATGAAGAAAATGGAAATATCTTAGATATTTTCTTTATTAAGTGCATATGTGTGTGTGTGTGTATTTTATATATGTGTATATGTATATGTTAGTGCATGTATGTGTATGTTATATATGTGCACAAGACATATGAACAACGTTGCAACGACTTTAAACAACTTCCGTTCGTTAAGCCGTTGGAAATCTAAATAGCCGATTCCCGGTCACATTTTCACTTATTAATTAAATTACATATAAATGTAAAAAAAAATTAAAAACTAATTTCTTATCATTGGTGATAAATTAAAATGATCAAATTAATTATAAAACCATATAAATCAACATTAAACAAGTGTTTACAAAAAGTGTTGTCGTATCGACAAAGCGTTATGAATTTTCTTATATTTTTTGAATACATATATATATCTCTATAAAACTATTATAAATAATTTATTATCACTACATAACTTATTAAAATGAATAATTATCATTTTAAAATAATTATTTGATTATTTAAACTTAATTTAAAATTCCATAAAAATATATAAAAGTGATGATATCCCCTGATAATGTCATAAATATATTTTATTTTCAAAAATAAAATAAATAATTTTTTATTTTAAATTCTTGCTTATATGGATAAATAAGTGTATGTATCCAATTACGTTCACTTTAATATTGAGAAAATCTCAATTTTTTCAAAAACTGATTTTCGTCGTTTTTCGATAAAACCCCAAATATCCATATTTGTTAATATACCTTTAAAACAATTTTACCATCATTATTTATAGTTCAAAATATTATAATTTTTACTATAAAATCTTCTATTTGAATATTTCAAATATAAATAAAATTTATCATTGTGACAAGTTTGCGGGTTGTTACAGGTTTCTCTCATTAAAAAGAACTTCGTCGCCGAAATTATACCTAACCAAAAACTATGTAAAAATGTTATTTTAAATTTCAAATACAAACCCATATTATGCTCACGGATTATCTATATGCACTATCTAATTCGATCTTAAATTCGAATATATCACTTTGCTTCTGAATTAGTATTGATCCTCCGATTCTCTAGTGTGGACTTTGGTCAGGCTTGGAAACTTTTATTCTTCTTGCAAAATTTTGGTTCAACTTATTAAATCTTTCATAAAAATACAATTTTATTTTACAAGAAAATTCTCCTTTAAAATTTCCCTCATCAAGAAATCTCATAATGTGATTTATGAAATTGCAAATGAGAGAAGTTATAACAAAAGATCGTCTTAATATTATATCAGCCTTAGTACATAGGTCAGTCCTTAACTTACACCCATCATCCACAAGTTATCCTTACATAGGTCATCCTAGCCAAACTTTATCATACTAAAAATACACAACCATAATACAAAGTCATCATACTACTACTTAAATACTATATTAGATATATATCACCAATCTTCAAATCATATCATAACACCCAACTATTCTTCTGATTCTTATGCTGATGGTCCATCCCAATTTCCAAACTCAAATAGAACAACCTCCGTATTGTCTTCACTATCACTTTCTTGCTCATCATCAGCTTTATTTCCATCCTTTTCTTGATGCAGTAAATCTCATCCCATTGGTTGCCAAGGATGTCCTTGGGGAAACCATGGAATATATCCTAATCCAACTAGTACTTCGGGTAAAACTTCCCCTTCAGCTAACTCTTCTAAACCTTTAACTCACTCTTCTCAAGGATTCTCAGCTTCTTCCTCATGCTCTTTCATATCACCCTAATTGATGTATGAACTTGACGATTCTTCATGCTAAATGACATTATCATTTTCATCCAAATCGATATTCGGTCAATACTTAGAAAATAAATAGAGATCTTTGTTCAAACGATTATTAAAGATAGTTTTTCTAACTTATATCTCTTTCCATGACATCCATGTCCAAATGTTTTATCTTTTCCAAAAATCCTTTGGAATCTTTGCCAAAATATTTCTCAAAAGTTGTTATTATCACCTTTCAAAATCCTTTGGAAACTCTTTTTCAAAAACCTATTAGATAAAAGTTCTCATTATCCAACTCCTCGGGTTTTATTTATATCCCTTATTATTCTTAATTCTTTCGGCATTATTATTAAAAATCTTACAGTCAAACTGTGAAATTCTAATCACAAGATGTTCATACTTAGATATAACTAACCTGATTTTCAAAAATTATCCAATTTATAACATAACAACATAATTAATTATTTTTCAAAATATATTCTTTATATATAAAATATAACCTTAGGTAAAATTATTTCATTTACCATAATTTCAAAACAAATCATTTATATTTAACATTAACAAATACACGCTCTTAAATAATTCTTTCAATTCATTCTAGGATGTCATTTACCTCACCTCTAATGAGTTACTCATCTTAAGGTGTTACCAAACCTATCTCTGATGAGACGTTACCCTTACCAGGCTCAAGTGTTTGCTTAATCTAAACTCTGATACCAAATGTGACGATCCACCTTTTCAACTCTCAGAAATCGACACTAATACATCCACGGTATTCACGTATCGAATATCCAAGTGCCAGAATGACAAATTGATCAAGAGTAAAAAGAAAAATAAAAACAAAACAGAATCTTACATGAATGGAATACAGAGGATAATCTAGAAATATAGAGGGTGATCTAGAAAGATGATGAACATTTCCTAATGGAAGCGACCCATTTAGCCCTGCCGCATCTACCGAGTTTTTGTCATTACCGATGCATGAGGCCTAAGGTAGCATTTTACCTTTCACATGACAAATCCTACTTTGAATGCCACATTTCCATTTCCAAAAACTCACTAATTGATTTCCACAAAAGTACAATCCCCAAGTTCATACGCCTTAGGGAGCTGTGTTAAGTATAAGAGGGTTACCTCCTACACCACCAAACAGATGTACGTTTGTAAAAAGCAATGTACGTGGTCTTAAAAATGTAATGTCAAACACTCATCCATATAATTTGTCCAGGCACAGGATAAACCGAAGGAACTGCTCCTACTACATCATGTTGGGAATCACATCTAAGACTAGTAGCGAGTGGTCCTTGCATTGAAGGTTTTAAATTGAAGGAACCACCGTAGCCATATATATCATATGGGAATTACCCTAAATATTAATGGCAAGCCGCCCTATATTATGAAGACCTCGGTCTTTAAAATCGTTGTCTTTAACATATTTTTACTTTCGAACGTATATTGGTTCGAAGTGGTTTTTGGATAAGAATCACCAAAATCTGACCTCGGTTTCTCCGAACCAATTATCGATAAAAGATGTCAAGTATGTAGGTGATTATTATTCAATTAATCAATATCTTTTATCCAAGTAAAATATCTCTTTAGAGATATACATCTTTAAATTATATTCTGTTTCAGTATATACGGGATAATTAAACCTCTTTTTATCAAACCATTTGGTTAATTGAAACCCCTTCTTAACTTTGAAAATACCAAAATATTTCATCTTTACTTACTTAGGAAAATATAATTCAACTTAATGAAGATTTCACACTTTCAAAACATATCTTTAATGAGTCAAAAACAATGTTATTTAAGACATTGTTTACTGTAAACCCAAACCAGTTAGTATTGAATAAAAGGGATCCATAATTTTAGATTGATTATACCCAATACTAGTTTATATATTCGGCCTGTACTATTCGTCAAATAACGGTGAAATCACCTTTAAATTCATATGGATAGTACGAGTTCTCTCCTTGGAATTTAATATGGAATTTAAATAGAATGTTTTATTTAACAACCAAAATCCTATTTTAAATCTTATTTAACTTTTAGAAAGCTCCAAATCTTTTTTACCTTAGGAAGATATGGTCCGAGTAAATCAAGTTTACTATCCCCTCCATTGGGCCAGTTCGGATAGCTAGAGCGGAATCCAGACACTAGTTGTCAAAGCTTGGGTCTAGAGACCATCTCTCTGTCACCCATAAGACGCTTAAGTTATTTGATCAACTCTAAACACTTTTATATAATCTTTTAGAAATGATTTTCATTTACTTAACACAATTTCAAATATTGTTTAAAACAATTTTCCTCTAACCATTTATTTAAAACTCCTTTGAAATAATTATACAACTTTCAAATCATCTTCAAAATACTTAGTTATTCATTTGAAAGGATTACTAAAAAGATTGGGAACGAATATTTAAGTTAAAACCGTAATTTGCAAAAGTTACTGAAACCGTTGCGAATAGTGTCTTTAAAGCTTCTTTGTTCAAAACACTAATTCTATTTCATATATGTCCATTTTTATAACTCAAATCTTTTTTAACATATTTATAAAATTCATTTCATATTTTAAGATTTAAGCATATTAATTTAAAAACATTTGCACTTTGGTTCTCGAAACTGTGAAACCATGATGTTTTTAAATACTTGATTTGGACATAACTCGAATTATATTCAATGAAATCTTGATTTTTATTTTTCATTTGAAAACTATAGCTATAAGAGTTTGTTAAATTCTTAATTCGAATAATTCTGAACTTATTTCATTTTACACATTGATTTAATTTTTATGACGAAATCGCGAACTACCATCGCGTGACATGCTTATTTTGACTCTATTTTCAAATCTTTTCCAAACTTTACTGAAATGACTTTTAATATTTCTAAAACATTTATAACTCATTTTAAACCATTTTATTCATGTTTAAAGAGCTTTAACTATTCCGTAACACTTTTATATTTCATATAGGAAAGTGATTTCCTTTGTGTAAATTCGACGTGTATTTAACGTGAATCATTTCCGCAACCAAACAAATACATTATCACATCCAAAAAATGATGATCAAACATAAAAAATAATCATAGAAAATATATTATATCATCACATAATTTATAATAAATTAGCATGCTCACCTTCATTGGTTTCTAGATTTACTAAATTTGACTAGCTCTGCTATTCCGGAATCTGAGCTCACATATCTTGCACAAAGACTCTTAGGGGTTCTGCCTTGGGCTTTCAAGGGTGGTGGGATGCTTAGATGGGTACGGCCTTGGTAGGAGAAGAAGGAGAAGATCACTAACTCGATGTCGAACTCGAAGTATTATATCTCTATATATTTTATGACTTGTTTTGACAGAACTTCGACACTGTTTTTGAATTTACCTAAAAGGCTATGGAAGCCATTAATGTAGAAGAGGAGGAAGATGAAGAAGCTTAAGAAATGCAAGAGGAGGAAGGTGTGAAAATTATGAGAGGAGTAGGCATGTATTTATAGGGAAAAATGTGTAAAAATATCTAAATGCAAAATTACTTAACTACCCCTTACCTAATCCCTCCACATGCATAGCCCACTCCCCCCTTGTCCTCCTCTCCATGTGCTTGAGTGATGATGATGTGTAAGGTGGTGATGGTTAGTTTGCTTTTATGATGCTTAAGAATGAAGAAAATGGAAATATCTTAGATATTTTCTTTATTAAGTGCATATTTGTGTGTGTGTATTTTATGTATGCATATATGTATATGTTAGTGCATGTATGTGTGTGTTATATATGTGCACAAGACATATACCAACATTGCGACGACTTTAAACAACTTCCGTTCGTTAAACCGTTGAAAATTTGAAAAGCTGATTCTCGGTCACATTTTCACTTATTAATTAAATTATATATAAATGTAAACAAAATTTAAAAACTAATTTCTTATCACTAGTAATAAATTAAAACGATCACATTTGAATTATAAAACCATATAAATTAATATTAAACAAATGTTTATAAAAAGTGTTGTCGTATCGACGAAGCGTGAATTTTCTTATATTTTTAAAACAAGTATATATCTTTATAAAACAATTATAAATGATTTATTATCACTATATAACTTATTAAAATGAATTATTATCATTTTAAAATAATTATTGATTATCTAAACTTAATTTAAAATTCCAAAAAAAAAAGTGATGATATCGCTGATTATGTCAGAAATATATTTTATTTTCAAAAATAAAATAAATAAATTTTATTTCATATTCTTGCTTAAATGGATAATTAATTGTATGTATCCAGTTCCGTTCGCTTTAATATTGAGAAAATCTCAATTTTTCGGAAACCGATTTGCGTTATTTTTCTAATGAAAACATCCAAATATCATATTTGATTTTCGTTATTTTTCTAATGAAAACATCCAAATATCATATTTGTTAATATACTTTTAAAACAAGTTTACCATCATTATTTATGGTTCAAAATTTTATAATTTGTGTTATAAAATCTCGTATTTGGATATTTCACATATAAATATAATTTATCAAAGTCATAAATTTGGGATCATTACGAAATGGGTGCCATAACACTTGTGAAAAATAAATTGGATGTTGTCAGAGTAGGTTGAATGGAAGGGAGAAAAGTTGCAACCCTAAATATTATTTTTAGTACAATAGTGTGTACATTTTGTACCAATAATTCATATGGGATGAGTTAAGTATCGTATCACATATTAAATTTCAGATAATATCTAAACTGCAATAGCAGTCGGATGGTGTGTATAACACATAACAATTGGACTGGATGAGGTGTATTACTAGGCTGCGTTCGCAGATAGGAAACTGCTTAGTTCAAACGTCCAAGCGTCAAGTTCAAATTGTCTAATTTCTTCTTCTATATATAATTTAACATATTCATTTTTTTTAACTACAATTCACATCTTTCTCTTCCTGCACTTAAGAAAAAATGTTCAATAATAGATAGTGATTCTAACTATTAATATCTTGAAAACTTGATTGCAATAAATGAATAAGAATTATTAGATGAAAGAAAAAAATAGATAAACATCGATTCATACCTCAACTTTCATGGGCATGCATTGAGTTAGCAATATACTTTCCACACATCAAGAGTGTTGTCAAAGAAACTCCGGAATGAAAAAATTGTGCTTCATTACGTTTTGCGATCATTTGAAATTTTACGGTTTGCGGTCCAAAGGGAGTTTGCGTTAAAAAAATGGTTGCGATATTTTCATACATCATCAGTACGCTCCTTCCAACACATCGGCTTACGGAAATATTTCAAAAATTAGATAGCTCTATTCACGTTTATTTTAATGTTGTACTAAAACCTGTTACTTTAATGTCAAAAATATAATTAAACCAGATAATCCAAAATTTAACAGTGTACCTAAACAAATTATAAGCTCTAACCAATGTTATCCCCTTTTTAAAAATTGTATCAAGCAATAGATGGTATGCACACTTACCCGGTAGCGGTGCACAACCATTTATTGGCTGAAAAGGATGTACCATACAAAATGTCATGATAGTATGTTCATTTGATATGTCCTTTATATATTCCATGGCTGGTTAGAGAGGAATATCACATGACTGCAGAGTACTCAAATTTGTAATATACGATCGAAACTCAAACTTTCTACATTCTCAAAATCGGGTCAGTATTATTTAGTTGATTCAGGAAATACGCTAATAGATGGTTATATGGCTCCCTATTGAAATGTGAAACATCAGATCCCCAATTTTCATGAAAGTCAAAATGAACCAAAATCAAATAATGAAATTTTCAATTTCTACCATATAAGTTTACGGTTGTAATTGAAAGAACATTTGAAGTATGAAAAAGAATTTGTGACCTTAAGAAATATGCTAAATTACCGATTTTCAATTCAAGTTAAAGCGGCCAATTTCATACGGAAATACAACAGCAAGAATGCAAACTTTATGCTATATGATATTATTCCAGAAGTATGCTACAATATTTCATTAATGGATGAAAAAGAATATGAACCAGTGGAAAGAAGTGCCGAAAATGTTTTAGCTTTGAGTTAGGCCGAAGAATGAAATAATTGCTACAAGACTTTGCTATATATATTTTTTAATTTGTATCACTGTAATTTATGTTTCTATTTTTTTTTTCTTTGTTCCTTTTTTTGTTATAAAATGTTAGTTTTTGTTATTGAAGTGCTTAATGCTTATAATTACAATTTAACCACTATTACAAGCAATAATTCACCTTCTGATGTCCCGTTCGCACCAAACAACGCATTCTTATTTCGCTTAACTTTCTCTGCTCATCCCCGTTTAAATTAGCCAATGCCCTGTTTTAGACATAAGAATGCAGTCTTAGTTCACAGTGTATCTGTACCGGCTTTCTTTTCTTTCAGTTACTGTGCAACTTTTTGTGTACTTACAAAGTAACCAGCGAATATAGTTAGGCCACTTGGATAAGAACATTACGTTTTTTTTGTTAAATTACTGAAACGCTACGAAAATAAAATCAGATTTGCGTGCTTTGCATGTGACAAAAAAGACATTAGAGCTCGTTTTGCTTGGTTTACTTTACAGTTTAATGGCAAAGAAACCTAAATTCAGAACTGACAAGTAGAAAACAAATAAACAGAAACAAAACAAATGGACCCTGTCATGCAAAGTTAAAATGGCCTGCTCTTAACCTAAAACTACAACTTTCGCACAGACCGATTAGTTGATCCATCATTCTCCATTTAGCGAGTTACGATTTATATTGAATATACTTTATTTTTTAAATGTGAACTTGCTATGGCTCATATACATAAAATGTATAATTATAAGCTATAACAGCTCTTCGAGGAAGATCATCGACCTGATCAATTTAAAGCATATTTATGTTGGCAAGCTATAAACAAGAAGAAATTCAAGTTGCCGACTGAAAACGCCCAAGCAACTTCCAACAAATTCTCAACTGCCTCTTGGAGCATATCATAAAATAAAATGAAAATCACCACAACTCTAACGTTTAATGACACATAATATGTATTCATGCTACAAAATCCCAAATTTTGTAAACTTCAACTTGACATGATTAAAGGCATATGTTGTATGGTACACTCAAACATAAAATGAAAATTGTATGATAAAAGCAATGTAGATATGCAGTCTAATCTTGCTTAGTAGAGTCAGAATCATCAAGAGCGGCAAGTCGTTCAACTAACGGAGGGTGTGAGTAGTGGTAAGCTGAATACAATGGATCTGTATTCATAGAAGATAAGTTCTCCTCCTAGAAACATGAGAAAACAAAAGGTCAACAGTCGGAAAGGAACAGCTCAAACTTCAAAGTGATGTTAAATGTAACTGATACAATACAATACATGTTTGCCAAAACTATGCATCAAATTATCCGTTTGATTTCAAATGAAAAGGTTTAAAAAAACATATATTTTTACCTGCAGTTTAACCAGGCCTGAACGAAGTTCTTTGGTATAACCAAGGTTCTTCGCAAAGGCATCAGCCTGAAGATAAAAAAAGGCAACATATCAGTATGCAGTGTCTATTTTGCAAAACCATTATAAATATAAATAAATATCAGATATATCACCTGAAACTCGAATGCTCTTGTAACCAGATTAAAACCAAAGTTTACTACGTGCTGAAGAGGTAGGATGGTATGCTGTGATTCAAGAACATGAAATAAGATATCGCCAGCATACATACACACACACACATACATACATATATATATAAAAGAGTGAGAGAAGGGAAATAATCAAGCAGGTGCATAGTATAAACAAAGCCTAGAATAATTTCCACTTTGGCCAAAATCAATCGTTTACCTGAAAAATGATGAGGCCGATAAGCACAGGCTGAGTATCGAAACCAAAACTCTCAAAAAGGTCCTTTGAGTTCCTCACAAGAGTATATCCACCAAATTGCAGAAATGTAAGCAACTGCCCAACAAATGTCAAATTAAATTCTTTATCACAAATTCTGTAAATATATTCTGCAATAGAATAAAAATACTAAATAATTGCTACAGTAAGTGATTTAGATGAACTATTCAAGTTTGTGGTACGACAGATTATTTCATAGAGAAGGTCAAGAGCCTCGCAACAGAAAAAACGGTAGGTCACTCAGAATCATGGATCAAAAGATATGAAGGTTGGATGGAGAAGGGTGTAGGGTTCAGTGTGATGTGCATGCACAACTGATCGACCGATCTATCTTACCCTATAGCGATCGACTGGTGGAGCTACAGGTTTCAACCTGCAGCATGAGAGAGCTTCAGTGGTTGACGCTGAGGGCCGCTGTGCTCGACCGCTGGAACTTCAGCAGCAGCTGTAGGGGATTTTTGGCTCAAAGTGTCTGAACTTTTATCTTTTCTACGTTAATTCAAATGGTTGAGACTTATAAAGTCTAAATAACATCGTGTATCTTCTCTTTTAACGTGAAGGGAAATTGGGGGTTAGGATTTGTACTGAGTTTGGTACTCAATTTTTGGGTTTTGTAATTTTCTTTGGAACATTGGATAAAGTGAGGTTGAGAGTAATTGTTTGTGTGATTTTATTCTTCGCCTCCTTCTGTTCTTCAATATAATTGTGTAGGGATCTTTGGATAACCCTAACGATGGGTACTGGAACCCACTACATAAATTTTTCAGCATAGAGTTTATTTATGGAGAAGATGGAGGTTGAAAAAACTTAAGGGAAGAAATTAGGGAATATGGAAAACAAGATGACAGATTTTTTGTATCTTAATGATTTTCACCAATCATTGGAAATGAAAGAGTAGATGCCTAATTGTGTAGCAAAAGAAAAGGAACACTTATGGGTAAGAAGACAACAGCTGATGTTTGATGCTTCATGCAAAATACAGTGTTTTATATTGTCAGCTATGAAACATCATTTATGCAATTCGGAATACGCAAAAAACTCATCAACTAACAAGACTTGGCTCATGAGACGGTAAATTTAAAGCATAAGGAAAATTGATGATTGGGAGGAGAACATCTTAACAATTTTCAACTGATTTCAATTGATAGCCATGAACTACAATGTTGATGATGAGACAAGCTCCGATGCTAAGGAGTCCATTGCCGAAAAGTTGAGAAATACTTGTGATTGTATTGAACTCAAATTCTGACGAATTGATTCAATAGGTATTGCCTTTTTAATGAGATGGAAACTTAATGGAGGAAAAGATCAGAAAGAAAGGAAAATAAAACCTGATTGATGATATGAATTTAGAGAATGGTGATCCAATATGGAAAAGAGTGTCATTTACCATATCTGTGAAAAGTCAAGCTATGTACTGAAATTCCGCAACAAGCTGCAAAAGGAAAAGGAAGGGGTAAAGGGATTGAAAGAAAGTCAAACCATGAAAATAGCAATAATGAGGTAAACTTTAATCATGAAATTGATGACAACATGCTATGTATTGATAAACGCAAAGATAAGGATTAGACGCATGATTCGGGTGCATGTTTCTGTACATGCAAGTACAATGAGGCATTCACTGATTACAAGGAGCAAAGAGCAAGGTGGAATCTGCTACTGGTTACGACACGCAAGTTGATGACATGGGTTCAGTTATGCTGAAGATGTTAGATGGGAAGATTGTGAGATTCACAAGAGTTGGCATATCCCGTAAATTAAGAATTTTATTTCGGTATGACAGCTGAATAAAAAACGAGGTTGCAAATTTTCAACTCTAAGTTGAAGTTACAAGGATATGAAAAGCAAAAAAGCGAGGTTCTGCACAGAATGAGTGAAAAAAACAACGAAGGATGTAAGAGTTCCCAAATTAGAGTTGGAAAAGCAAATCTATCAAAATCAAGGTGGAGCATGCAAAGAAAACCACATAGCCCACACAGAGGCCTTTGTGGTTAGGTCTGTCAATGGATACCCCAAAAATCCGAAATCCGTCCGGATCTGTATCCGAAAAAACGGATAATATCCGATATGCGAGAAGCGGATGCGTATATCCGATATCTGAAAAGAAAATCGGATGCGGATGCGGATACGGGCATATCCGTATTCGAAAAACATCCGTCTGATCCGAAATTTTATGTGTGCTGTCATTTTGTCTTTATGTATGTTGCTATTTTATCATTTGAATTGATGTAATATCGTGTAAACTTGTTTGATATTATGTGTGTTGTCATTTCGTCATATGAAAAACTGATTAGTATTGTAGTGTGTGTATTGTCATTTGAGAAAGTGATTGTTTTAGTTCAAAAAATATTTATTAGTATAATAAAAATCTTATTCAATTTTGGATGCGGATATTTTCGAATATCCGGAAATATCCGCTTTTTATTTTCGGATGCGGATATTTTCGAATATCCGAAAAATATCCGCGGATGCGAATGCGGATGTTAATTCTCAGATCTCCGCGAATATCAGATGCGGATTTAAATTTTAGGATGCGGATGCGGATACAACCATATCTGCATCCGTTTGCATCGGTTGACAGCCCTATTTGTGGTACTACAAACAATTTTGAATGGTTGAAGGATGCACGTTTTATGGAGTTACATGAAAAATTAAGTGGTTTGCTTGAAGGTAGAGTTAATTTAGACGTTAATTGGCTGATAAATAGTATAACGTGGAGTGTTAGTTTGTGATACAACATCTCTCTTCAAAGAGGAGATCGGGCTTTGCAACAGAAAAAATGATAGGTCAATCCGAGTCGCAGAACAAAAGACATGGAGGTTTAAAGTTGAATGGAGAATGGTGCAAGGTTGGGTGTGCTTCACACACAGAACCAATGGACCAATCTACCCTATTACCATCAACCGGTGGAACTACATGTTTCAATGATCGACCTCTGAGGCCCATAGCGGTCCGCCACTGAGGCCCCCAGCTGTCGACTGTTGACGATTGCCTACTTGTTTCAGCAGCAGTTGTGACAGAGAGTATTTTTGATATATTGGCTCAAAGTTTTTGTGATTTTCCTATTATGATAATTAGATCTTTTCAAAGTTATTTTGAATGGTTTAGATGCGTTCTAAAGTCTATACGAACATCATGTAACTTCTCTTTTAAGGTTCAGAGAAATTGGCGATCAGGGGTTTGTCTTGCAACCTGCTTTGGAATTTAAATAAAATGAAGTTTGGAGGAATTATTCCTGTAATTTTATTCTTGTCTTCCAAAATCTAATTGTGTAGGGATTCTTCGATTATCCTAGTAAATCAACCAACAAGCAATCACCTTTTCATGCTTTTTGAAATTCTTATTACCTTGAAAACATTTAATAAACACTAAACTTTTTATTTTGAACACACACTAACAAATCGACATAAATGAATAATTAGATTTCTTATTGCAAGTTCTAATGTTAAAATATGCAAGAACATAGCAAAAAGTAAATATGTTCAAAGAAGAAGACAAAAACTTATCAACCGTCTTTGCACCTCCAGATCCTCAAAAGAACCAATATATAATATTTAGCATAACACGCGATTTACCTAAAGTATGTGATATGGGTTTGATACATACTTCCTCTGAATTTAAAGTTTGGTCCTTAAGTCTAAATAAATATAATATCCTGTCTGATGTTCATACACGCATATATACAGCTAAAAATTTATAACCGTAGAGACAAAAGCAAACAATTTGGACAGTCAAACTGGAGTAGATTATTTGTGAATTCAAACCAAACTTAAATAATGTTATGATATACCTTTTATATACGAATACTTTTTAAATGGATGGATATCATGAGCATGTCACATATATTACATTCTTTACAACAATTATATTGGACAAGAACAAATGGACCCCTAAATTCCAACTGCGAGGAATCAATGTATGGGTTAACCGTGTTTTCAACGCCAATGTCCACAACTTATTAGGCTTTTGTCGGTAGCCAATTGATGCCTGAGTACCAACCATTACCCAGTTTATTCGCAGATCCTTGAAATGAAAACACATGGGAACTGATAAACACATTCTCCTCTCTTTCTCCATTTGCTATTATTTAAAAGCGGACCTACCAAAACTTATTATGAATTCTACCTTGGATAATAATCCATTTTCCCAAAAGTCAAAAGGAAACACTTGCCAAATTTACCACACAGATTTGATGCAGCTTGAAATGAGTTCTAGAAAAAGTGTGTACCTGGACAGCAATGAACGTATACATAGTATGCTTCAATTTCCAGTGCCCAAGCTCATGTGCAATGACGGCAACAACTTCATCCTCATTCTTGCACTGCAAAATGTGCCCTTAAATTAAAAGCCCACAAAGCCATGATACTGATATGTAAGCGTTCATGGTTGAGGTACAACATACAGCATGAAAAATAGTAACCGTTGATGTATTGAAAATTTTTGTGTGCAAGAAAAAAATACAAATCGTTATGACCATTTGAACATATACTTGTTTCTTGACAAGCTAGTGTTGTGTTTACTGAAAAAGAAAAGACAATCTGTGAGTTAACAGTTAAGGTAAACAAGTATATGAAAGATTCCCATGTTAGATGACATTCTATAAGTTAAATCATACTGGAATATAATTTGCAAACTAATGAATCCATTGTGTCAAACACAAACTTGTAAGTGTTGTCTGCGTCTTTTGATAAGTTTATTTTGAAGTGCAACCTTTTATAACTTGATCCAAGCTATATCAAAGAGATGCTTATGTGGTCTCATCCAATACTCTATGAAACAAAATTCTTCAGTGTTAAATAATTCTCCACAAAACTTATAATCTGGATGGTTCTTTAAAAATATACTTTGCTTCTTTATCTCTTCAAAACTCATTTTCTCAATCAAACCCATACACATTGCATTGGTTGTATATAAAGATTGCACAGGATGCTTAAATAGCAGTATTTTGTTTATGTACAAGTTTACTTACTGTTGGCATAGAATTAAGTACAGTGTCCAATTTAATCAAACAAACAAACTAAACAAGTATTTGTAAATTAATTCTTCAATTATTGAATCAATGCTGATTAAATTAAGAAATCAAAATTCAAAAATCAAATGGCAATTTTCGGTTTAACACACCTGCTGGATGAGAGTATCGTACAGAACAATGCGCTTGTTGTTGAAAAAACCATACATATATGCCTGCCAATCCAAATCAAATACAAATACAACATTAAAACATCAAAAATTGTGAAATATAAATTATTTATTACATCAAATTTGATTTAAAAGCTATACCTTTCTATATAGAGCAGTCTATGTTCTAGGAAGTAGGAACTTATGGATCATGTACATCCAAAATGTCTAGTGGATGCTAACATGTCAAATTCAAATATGTCTGACTGTTGACGACATTAAGTTACCTTCGGACCGTATATTTCCACTGAATATGTAAGATTGCCGGAAAATGAAATAGTTAAATCAAGTATCACAAGAAAAGTGACGGATTAAGGAGATTAGGTTTAGGATGGATGTTGAGTGAGCTAAGGTGAGGATGGACATTTATTTAGTCATGGTGGTCATAACAAATAAAACATAATTGCCTTACAAATTCTCAAAATCAAGGGTGTCCTGCATTCACCCTTGTTTTCCACAATACGTTTAAAAGGAAAAAAGTGAGAAAGTAGCAAGTAAATTTAATGGAAGCATACAGATATTTTTTTCAGTTTTATTTATTTGATTTGTTAAAAGGAATTATAATAAAAGAGTTAAAAACTTTTACTTGGTTAAGCAGTGCAAAGGAATTTTTGTTTGGATCATAAAATTACATTTCAGAAAGGAAAAAATATATATGCAAGCTGAACATTTTTTTTCTCAAAGGTAATGTTTACCAACTAAACCAACATTAAACAACCATCAGAACGCAACTTAACACCATAACGGTTATCATCGTATCGTATATTATGAATAGGACAGTTTCTATCATTCAGACAAATGAATACTACAAATTCAATATGCATATTGAACATCTATTTCTCTGGTACAAATACCGTGGTCTTATATTGGAGATGTTCAGAAATTGATGTAATACCAGTCCAGCAGATCGACGTAATAAAAAAGCAACTTTGAAAAGAAAAACAAACTAGAGATGAAGAACATTACAGTTATTGGTTAGCAAATGAAGCACCAAAAATACTTTCATTATGTAACCATAAGCTTAATAAAACTGTGCAGCACTTGAGGATGAAAACTCACATTGCTATGACTTGATCTTCTAGATCCATCAACAACAAAAAGCTTCTTTAATGGAAATTTAAGGGATGCTGCAAGTTTCTCTATCTTCTCTCTAAGTTCTCCTTCAGGAAGCTATTAGCACAGAACTTCAAAATATAAATTTGTGAAAAGAAAATAATACTGCGTTAAATCATACATGGAAAACTGAAAGCCATCATTTCTTATGTGCTAACACTACTGTGAGATATCAATTGAACTAAGAGTTTTAAAATCCCATAGGCAAACGAACAAAGAAAACAAAGTTCATACTCACAGGAGTAAACTTATTGAAAAGTGGAGCGATAAGTATAGGATATATTGTCATCATTACAATAGATAGCACAAACATAAAAGCCCAAAGGTATATCGCCAGGTATGGACCTCCTTTCTGCAAATTACAAATTCAAATATGAATTACAAACAAGTTTTGTAAGTAAGTTTTTTAACACACAGTAGCTGGCACATAACTAATTGGTTACCTGCACAATGAAAATAATTGCAGCAACAATTGGTGGTCCAATAACAATTGAAAGGAATATTCCTTTAATATGATCCCAGAAGAATAGCCAAACAGTTTGCTGCAAAATTCAAAAAGTAGGACAGCAGTCAGTGCTCAATAGAACTTGAATAACATGCAAAGATTGAGTTTCTAATTCACAAAATGGTGCAGGAAAGATTGGAGGAAAATGAAATCTGAAAAACGGATGACGAAGTAAACCAACTTTATTAAAGCCATGTCGAGCTTCAATCACAAATGTTGAGTACAGCGAAAATGGCAAGTCCGTGATCTGCCACAAGTAGGAAATCATCATGTCAATTTTAAGTTTTGCTAAACCTCAACTTAATGTGACATGAAATATCCAGAGTAAAAAAAATAAAGTGATCATAATTGAAATGATTTGACTAAAATCAAGCTTGAAACATGGCAAAGCTTGAAAACATGACTAAAATATTTTTGTTCAACTCAAACAGAATTATAAGGAACAGGCCTTTTATACCTGTGACCAGATCATGACTCCAGCTAAGAAGGAAAGGGTGTGTATTATTTCGTTCTCTGCATTTAGGCCTAGATAAACGGCAAACTCCCCTGATTTCTGCAATCATGAAAGCAGAACTTATGAATGGTCCGAGATGTGTACTACAACAACAATAACAGATGACTTACCTTCCAAAACCAAGGCAATATGCCGAAATACAAAATGAAAGTGTCCATTAGAATAGTTACAGCTTCACGAAGAAAGTGATAATGGCTGAGACAAGAAAAGAAGATAAATAATTGTAGCATTGCAGTGCTCGGTAGTTTTATGTATATAAAGATGGCCGAGAAAGAAGCAAACCTTTTGTCGATGCTATAAGCTCTAGACTTCTCAAATTTTTCTTGACTGACCACCCCAACTAATGGTTTAGGAAGGGTAGGCAGCTTGAGAGCTCTATGTTGTCGGACGTCAAGATAACTTTCAAAAATGTACACTGTAACCATGAAACCTACAATGAAAATACAACCATGAAATCCAATCAGATTAGCTGCTGAAAACACAATAGTCGAAATGATTTTCCTGGAGAAACCACATAATAGTATGAAATGGACATGATCCGTAACCAAAGTACCTGAAACAGGCCCTAGGATAAACATGAAAGCAGAAAACCTTCCATCTAGGGGATGATCTTATCATTAATGTGGTTCTATTTATCAATTTGAAATGTGAAAGGATAAACTATATTATCATCATTTGTGATACTGTATCATTTCAACGTTATTTCATCATATTATACCCATATATTAACTTGTAATGCTTGATTTGCAACGGCAAGGAGAGACACGAAACATCAAGTAATTTCAGATCTACAATGCAAATTTCTTCGGTACCTTCACCCATTTTAAAGAGGAACAAAGTATGTATCATAAAATATTGTTATAATATATCATTGCTAAATTATTCTTCAAGTCAAATACGCAACGATATAGGCTACAGAATAAACCAAACCCCCCCCCCCCCCCCCCCAAACCAAACAACAACAAAACCCAAAACACACACACAAAACACATGTATGTGCGCACACGTAAGCATGTATTATATAATATTGTTATCAAGACTTCATTGCTGAATTATTCATCACATGGCTAAGGAATACCCCCCCCCCCCCCCACACACACACACACACAAAAACCACACACGCACAAAAACATATGTATATTGTTAAACATCCAAGGCATAAACGGACAAAATAAACGAACAGCCGACGGCAAGTTTATTACGAAAAAACTAAATAGTAACCAAATTATCAAAGAAACTAATAAAAGATTCTTGGACCTAGGTCATATGTCAATAAAAGAGTGACATGTGAGCACAAAATTATCTACTATGCGACTGCAACCCCAGAAAAAAATAATCAAGAATCAGCCTTTTCTTGAATAATAAATATTTCAAGAGATTTTTTTTTAATACTTGAACCGATGATTACTGAGTCAAGCCTCCTGGCCACAGACAGTAACGAACCTAAGCTTTAAAAATCAGACGTCGATATATTTATTTGTGTATGAAGTTAGAGTACCAAGTAGCATCAACAATGAGATCTGTGAAATAAGTTGCAATGACATAGGATTCCGTTCCATCATCTTTCATGTCAGGGTGAAAAAAAACTTCTGAATGATAAAATTAAACTACTGTAGCACAAATTAATTATTTAAGACATGTTTTACTAAGCAATCTTACTTAACAGATTATTAAACTGTATTTGGTTGCCTCAAAGGTGCAAAATAGATAACAAAAGTGATCTGAAGTGATCCTCATATAACTAATAAAAGATATTATCAGGTTTATGCAATATGGTTGAGTAAACAAAAGTGATCTGAAGTGTGCGTGTGCACGTTCGGGCACACTGTATGCCCTTTATCACTTGGGTCAAGCTTTAGTAATGCGTACTATGTCAAAGATGTTATTTATACATATCTGGTTCACATACTATATAAGTACCATGGTTTTTTTTTTATAAATAAATAACGAATAACTGAAAATCTTACGACCTGTTTTGAATGGATTCTCTCCAATTTAAATTTGACTCTAACATTCTAATTGAACATTTGATTCAAATGGAATAGAAGAAAAAACATCAAGATTTTAGTTCAGAAATGAAACAATCAAACACCAAGATCAATTTCAAGAATATATATCATTGCTATAGAAAGAAAATATATTTTTTATCGGACTTAAATGTTCTTAGTAATCAACATAGAGCAAATCATTAACACGCAAATAAACACTACAACACGAAGCCTATAATTCTAGGATCCTCGCTTTAAATCCAGTTTCCGATTTGAAATTCTTTTTGAAAACTATGGTAGGTATAGCAACCAAAATCCACTAACAACCACCTATATTAACCACCACCTACATGTTTTTACGTAGAAAAACACAAGAAGATAAGTAGGGTATCAAAGCTGGACTATCATTTTATTACATTATTTACGCCTACTCTTTTTCCATTTCGCCTCAACAAAAATGTAAACAAACAAATAAGTAATCTCATCTTCTTTCAAGATACAACCTTTCTTCTTCAGGCCAATCATATTTGGCCTGTCAAAGAAAAACCACTAACCCACCAAATTCAGTTAACTGATGATCTTACACCAAGGGAAACACATTCATGTGCATACTTTACAGGTGATTCATTCATTCCATCAATAAAGTATATTGACCCGTGTTTGCGACAAAATTGGTCACAAACCCCAAGTATCGTGAAAGCACCAAGTTATGAACTCAAATCAGCGGTATTAATCACAGATCTACGTAAACAGTAAGGATAAACAGTAAGCAACAATCCAGAAATAATGCACAGAAACACAATGTTTATAGTGGTTCAGCTATCTCCGGCCTACGTCCACTTCAAAATTTTATCTTTTATTCATTATCTTTGATGGTTACAGTCGATTACAGCAGTTACAATGAAGAAATTCGAGTATAATAGCAATGGTAGAATGCGAGTTTGAATCCGGCAGAGTCTGGACGTTGAATGGCCAAAAGATCATTTTTCTGTAGGCTTCAGTGGGCTATTTATAGGCGTAGGAGACTGAGATCGAGCTAAAATTTTGGAAGACTTCTTCTGGCACGTGAGTGGGCCCACGCGACCGACCCTACCAAGTTTCCACCCTCAGTCGCATTTACTCCCTTCATCTTTAAATCTGCACATGCATCCTCTTGTCGGAGGAGCCTCCCAGCTTCGTGAGAGAATTTCCCGAGATCCAGTGGTGGGTCTCGTATCAAAGATACCTTGAAATCCGAATCCTCCCTGACTCCTGACACGGCCGCCATTAAAACCATTGATGGATCCGGCCGATCCACCGAAGCAATTGCCGCATTGAATCGAGTTAAAAAGCTCTAAGTGATTCATCCGTCATTTGCTTTACTGATGCTAGTGTCATCGCGTTCTTGGGCCTTTTAATATGAACCCGAAACTGCCTTAGAAACCTATCCACCAACTCCATCCATGTTCTAATAGACCCTTCTTCCAACTGCCTAAACCACATTGCGGCTAGGTCCTTCAAGTACAAAGGGAAACATCTGGTCATTACTTCCTCTTATGCCCCCAGCACTTCCATGTGTCTGGTGTGTCTCATTAAGTGATCAGTTGGGTCTGCCTTTCCATCATATACTTCCACGCTAGGTAACTTAAACTTAGGTGGATTCTGAGCTATCTTTATTTTCCGAGCGAACGGACTCTTGTTCACTCATTCCAAGCCCCTACTGGTCAAGCCTCCACGCATGGTTTTTCTAATGATCTCCACTAATCCAGTATTGTTTGTCAGGAGTTGCCCCTCATGCCCCCGAGGGAACTCCGGTACATATTCTTCATGTGGCTCAGCAATGTTGGCTCTGGCCTATTGAACTCCTTCCAAAGGTCCTCCTGCGTTGGACCCTGTAGGCCTGCCCCCAAGCCCTCGTTGATTGCCTTCTGGCTCTGTATCATGTCCTCCATTGGGTTCCATAACCCTAGCTCCTTGTCCCACATTAATTGTCGTCGTGGCTGGTCCTACGTTCTGCATCCCTGCAGCTCTCATCTGTTCGAAGAAGGTTTGCATCATATCCTGCGCAATGAATTCGCCATAGCTTCCATTTCATCTCTAGTGATGTAGATGGAAGCTTGTCCTTCTCCAGCTCCGGAGGAAGCTTCTTGACTTCCTTCCTGTTGGCTTCTCTCAGCCCTCTGTCTTCTACTGTTTTGTCTAGTCATTTTCTCTAAGTCTGAATTCTTCAAGCTTTTCAAATCAGAACTTCAATCCGATGTAGCGGGTGCTAGTCCTTCTCAGTGAAAGCACCAAAGTGTTTGCACCAAAATTGGTCATAAACCCCAAGTATCGTGAAAGCACCAAGTTATGAACTCAAATCAGCAGTATTAATCATAGATCTACGTAAACAGTAAGCAACGATCCAGAAATAATGCACAGAAACACAATGTTTATAGTGGTTCGGCTATCTCCGGCCTACGTCCACTCCAAAGTTTTATCTTTTATTCATTATCCTTGCTGGTTACAGTCGATTACAGCAGTTACAATGAAGAAATTCGAGTACAATAGCAATGGTAGAATGCGAGTTTGAATCCGGCAGAGTCTGAACGTTGAACGGCCAAAATATTCTTTTTCTGTAGGCTTCAGGGGGCTATTTATAGGCGTAGGAGGCTGAGATCGAGCTAAAATTTTAGGAGACTTCTTCTGGCATGTAGTGGGCCCACGCGACCGACCCCACCAAGTTTCGACTCGATCTGTGATCGATACGAATTGATTTCGTATCCATCAAGAATTAGTCCAATCGAGCTGAAACTTGGCAGGAATATTCTTTACCTTGTGCCTGAGCTTCTGTGAAAATTTCGTTGCATTTGGATCCGTGGTTTGGGAGATACGATCGATACGAAATTGCAATTTTCGTATGTTGCCGAGTTCGAAACCATGATTTCGTATCCATTCCTGTCGTATCGATCAGAAGCGCGCGCGCAGTGACGTGGCGCTAATTTCCTGGATCGATCCGATCTCTGTGGCGTGTTGACTGGGTTGCTTGCGCTTCGTTCGTTCCAAGGTTTAAGTCATATTGCACCTTGTTCGCGTTGACTCTGCATCGATAGCATTTGCATCGTTCGTTATCTTATTCGCATTGATCAATGGTGGTTCTGTTTCGCATCGATCGATCGATACGAAATGGGTCTGGGGATCGATATGAAATGCGTGGTTCAGAAGGATGCAAACAATATCGATGCGTCAGCATGATACGATCAAGATGGATGCGAATTGCACGAAGGCGGCGCCATTCTGATGGATACGAAACCACTCGATTCGAACAAGCCAATGCCATGATTTCCTGATGGATACGAACCCGATGGATTCGAACAAAATGAGGCGACGTCTATTTGATCGATTCGAAACCGATCGATTCGAATAGATCGATATCATGTTACTGATCGATTCGAACTCGATCGATTCGAAGTATGTAGAACCTGATGGATTCGAACAAAACAAAGATTGATGGATACGAATCTGATGGGTTCGAATAGAACATCTTCTCGACTCTTTGATGGATACGAACGGTATATTTTTCCTACCTTGTATCGATCATACCTCCTTCATACGAACTCCGATTAACCTGAATTTTGAAATGTAGCCTCTCCTAGTCCTCATCGTCATTTCCAATCGATTCCGTCCTGATCGGAGTTCGGCCAAATTTTGACGACATCGATTGCAGCCTCGTTTCCAATCGATCTTCAATCCTAATATCCATCATTCCTTGCCAATTTGTTGATATTCCAGCCTTGACCAAAAGGTGGGATAACAACCTGGATCACAAACCTTGTTTGAAGCGGGAGTTATACACACACATATATATAGACACACACATGCATATATATATATATATATGAGAGCTACGATCAATAGCACCATTTGCATCCCCCGTATCGGCCACAAGTTTATATTTAGATAGAACAAATATTTATATAGAAACTTGTGTTATGATATATCAGAGGCCTACAAAATGGTGCTAAATAAAGGACATTGTAACTCATTGACTGGTTCTATTAGTACCGATTATTTTCTTTACATACCTCAGTAGTTCTATTACTACCAATTCTATTCTTTACATACCCCAGTAAATATATTAAAATATTAATTACAATTATACCCCTCTAGGATTAAGTATACATCTTCTTTTCATTTTTTTGTTTAAAAAAATATAAACAACAATCAACACTCTTATTCTTATGGTTATCAAAATGATGATCGGTATATTGACCCGACAACTTGATTATTATCAATTTTTTCTACAATAAATACCTTTTTTACAATAACAAAAATTAAAATACTAAATGTGTTACGGGATTCTTTTGAAACTTAATTTGTTATGCCTTAGGATTCAATCGAAACTAAGTGTACCATGCACTAGGATTCGATCAAAACCTAGTGTACTATGCACTAGGATTCAATCAATATCTAGTGCGTCGTGCATTAGGAAATGATCGAAATCCAATGTAAAATCCACTAGAAAATTATAAAGGTAATTCTTGCACTGGTCAAAACATATAATAATACTCATATAAAATGAGGGAAAAGTAAAAGAAAAATTAGGAATTAATGATGGAAAGAGAGAAGATCACATTGAAAGTGAACCTGGAATAATCCAACACCAAGAATGAATTAAACAATATGTAAGAGTAAGTATGAAATAATATGGAATGGCAAAAGGAAATATATGGAGTGTTTAAACTTGTTAACACTTATGGGTGGGAAAAGAACACCAGAGGTGTTGATAGCGCAACTCATTTGACTTAGAACACATTTGGCAACTACTTATAAGTAGCCAAAACTACTTATAAGTCGTTTATTGAAATTCAAGTATTTGACAACTCCTTATAACTGGCTTACAAAAGTAACTAATAAGTCAAGATATGAGAATCAACGATTTGTTGCTTATGACTTATGGACATATTTTATAACTAGTTTCGACAAATTATTTTAATTATTTTAACTTAAAGCCAAATTGCATCCAAACACTTCTACTTATGAACCACTATTTAAAACTACTTGGAAGTTACTATTCAAATCTCCTTTTAAGCAGTTTCAAAATAAGCTGTTGTCAAATATGCTCTTGATTCAACTCTCGAAATACTGCAAACCTTTTCTGATCAAACCGACTTATGCCAATTAACTGAAGAAAAATATGGATCTTTTAACCCAATTAAATCAAAAGGTTGGAGCAGTCGCTGAAAATAAATTGGAAATTTGAATTATATCCACATAAAACCTTATCAAACTACCATAACATAGCATTTTTCTCGGTGGTAACAAATGAATGAATGAATTGATAGAAATAGCACAACAAACTGGAAATGAAGAATGAAAATACCCAAAACCGCTTCTAAATACGGCAGAGCCATCGGAGTTGATGTCAGATTATGTCAAGGGTTTTGGGACTACAAATTTTTCTCCGCCGTTACTGTTTGCCCTTTCTTTTTTTAAGTACAAGGGTAGTGACTATTTTTTTTTTGTAATTGATCACCGTGTGCGCATTGGATTGCTGTGCTAGAAGGGGACTATTGATTTTTGCAAGTTCCCTGGGCTTATTACGCATTTAGGTCCTCATTCCAAATGATCTCATTTTTTATTTTATTTTTACTTGGATGCTCCTGCATATTTGGTTGAAATCAAAAAATGCATCTGCACTCTTTGTTTTTTCTGTTGATGAGGAAAATTTTAAAAATACCTTTATCATTTACTATGCTAGTTGGTTAGGACAATCGTTCGCTTTGATAGAGTTAGAAGTGTACCGTAAAAGCAATTATATAATTTTACTGTAAATTATTGGCTCTATCATAAAATCTCATTCGAAATAAATGTATTTTTCTTCATGTTAAAGACTTGATATATTATATTATATTAATTATTTATTTAATCAAAATTATATTTAATAGAAATATTCATAGATGGTGGTTTTATAATAGTAATTACAAGGTGTTATAATCATAAGCAATTTGTCACAATATAATAAATACACTGCTTTAAATATTTCAAGTCAAGATGTATCGAAACCGAATATTGATGCATCTGTTGAGACTAGAGTATGTTATGCGCTTCAAATATTGGACAGTCTATTACTCATGGCTGCTGGGGGCACTATGGGGTTACGTACTTATAGTTATTGAATAACTGTAAAATGACTCACTCGATAGTTTTTTGTCGATTAAGGTCAAACAAAAAATATCAATGTTACAATATTACACAATTCTCTCGACTAGAGAATACTGTCGGGCTTCAATGTGGAAAGTCCACTTTGATTATAGTTAAATCATGACACGTCATCCATTGAACGACTATACTTGGGTCGATTAGAAGCAGTTGAAATCAAACATAATTCACCTTTTCAGGTATATGAGGTCGGTATCTGAAGTTAATTCGAAGCCAAAGTCTCGGTCCAAAGCAGTTGGTTAATAATAATTGTTATTATTGAAGTAAAGATTGTAAAGTTGAATATGGACAATATTAGAATTCTAACCATTATCAAATTCCATAAGTCCTAATGTGATATAGTTTCGATGAAGAGAATTTATGTAAATAATTATCACTACGGTTAACGCTTAAAATAAGTAAAATTGAATTTTACCGAAGTTGTGTAAGCGATAAATTTGGCTATAATTGCACATGACTAGTTAAGATGACGTGTGAACGTTAATATTCGAATTGTTCAATATTAATCGTCGGCGAATCTACATTTAAGAGTCGCATAACCGAAATGTTGAATACTCAGACTACCACCTGATTTAAATAATATAATTGTTATAATTTGATTAAATTAATTAATATTTATGAAATATTAATTATAAAATTATATTTGATTTGTGATGATCTGTATTGAAAATAGTGTGTATATGATAAATGTATATACACACATCGACATGCGATATCATTGTACATTTAAATCAAATTTAGATGCATATTATCCGATCGGTCTTGAAAGGGCAAGGATGGTCGGCCATAGGTATGAGAATATGGGGTTGGATTTGATTCAAAAGGGGGTTTGAATTAGTAGAGATATATGTGGCTTCGGACTCACTTTTAGCTCATCTCTTTCTCGACTATTTAAACGTCTTAACCTTTCATTTTGTGACAACCCGGAATTTTTAGATATTTAAAATTAGAATATTTAATTGATGTTAAATATTTGAAAGTTAGTTTATCCTGAATTTCAAATATCACTATTTATTTGGCAATTAAATTATTGAATTTAATTATTGAAAGTTGGGAGAAATATTGAATCTTCAGTTTTGTGCTTGTTAAAAATATTTCAAAAGCTTATAAAATTTTATATTAATAGTACTGAAGATAATAGTAGTATTAAAATTAAATTTTAAGGTGATTTGTTCATTTTTAAAAATATATCATTTAAATTGATATTTAAAAATAGCCTTTCGAGGCACACTCTCGAAATTCGACGAGATCAGTTCCACCGGATCCGTAATAGTGCATTATTAACGGAATTCAATTTTCGTAGCGTTTTGGGATTATCGTGTGGTCGTACGATATATAAAAGCGTTGTAATCTTTATCGAAAATTAAATATAATTACTAGCCCAAAAAGCTATCTTCTCTGTACGATCAAATTAGGACACGAAATCTTTTCCATTGCGTTCGGAATAAGGGTATAATATTATGAATGGCTAGCGGCACGCCTCGATAGGGGTTTGAAATTTTAGACTGTGTAAATCGAGACGATTTGAATTTGAATTTACATTATATATATATATATATATATATATATATATATATATTCACATACAATCGACAAATTAGACATGTCTCCTGCTTTCCAACATGTGTTTTCTCTGATAGCATGCGTCCTCTTTAAAAAAAAGGGTAAGTAACGGAATCAATTCGATTTCGAATCGAAATCACGAGCAAGCATGAGGGATGATGGCACTTGCAAGGACGTCCGAGCACGCGATGGTTGGGCGGAGTTCTCGAGGTCGGAGGAAGTTAGGGTGCGCGTTCTCGCTCGTGGCATCTGGGAAGAACTAGGCTTGACCATGGTTCTCAAGGCATTGCGATGGATTTGGACGACTTTTAGATGGTCGAAGCAGCGATTTTGGAGGCTTTGGGTAGGTGAGGTGGAAGTGTCATAGCTTTGGGTCGCGTTTGATTTGGGCAGTGCAACCTAGTGCGTTCACGAAGGGGAGGCAGTCACATCAACTGGAAGCGAGAAATCCGACGAGGCAAGCGAAGTCATGAATTTTGATGCGTCGCCGTGCGTGGGCCGCGACTGCTATGGGGAGGGTGGTGTGTTTGAATTGGGAAGGCGTGTGCGATTTGAGGGTGAGTATTTTCTGAATTTAAATTAAGTCGTGAATTCAGTAAAATAATTTTATAAAGTTTAAAACAGAAATAGTTCTTGGTTAGGGAGAGATTTCTAAATGAGATTATATACCGTTAGGTAATCGTGTTTGAATTGGAATGAAATATAAATAAGGTTTATAAGAACAATTTATTTTGAAGATACACACACACACATGTATATAGTAAAGAAAGGTTCTATTTTGTTATTTACAGAAATATATAAATATATCTATAAAATATATATATATATATATACATATTTATTTTCACTTACTGTCTAATTTCAGAGTGTGTGTGTGTGTATATACACATACCTATTTTAACTTAATATATATATATAGATAAAGAGAAGAATATATTTATAGATAATGTTTCGAATATATATATATATATATATATATATATATATATTTTAAAGGTTGGAAGAATTTATATAAATTAAATTTTTATGAAATATATATAAGTATATATATGTATTCAAATTGAAAAATAAAATAAACATACATATACATATTTTTAACTTACTAGTTAGTTTTTATATATAATGGATTTGGAGATTAAATTGTTTCAATTAACTTATTTTAATTATTTTAGATACTAAAATTTCAAGGGGAAAATTAGTTAAATCAAATTATAAGTAAAATGTAAATAAGTAAATGGTGATTAATTGTTTGATTAATTCAAATAGTAATAAATCGTAAATTGTTTATACAAGGTCAAAATTTTGAAGGAAACAAGTCGAGATGGAAATGGGTTGCAAACAAAAATCAAAGGTGAGTTAATCTCACTCATTTGGATTACCTTTTAAATTTTAAATAGTTAAATTTAAATTATTGGTTGTTGCTTGAATTGATATTTTATTACCAACTTGGATGTGATATGTTATATATATGGTATATATACATTGGAGTGATTGATTTCCAGCATTATATAGCGGATGAGACCCTATGCGCCCCGTATAATAGAGGATGACCCCATATACCACGATATTACACCTCGAAGTGGAATTGATATTTTATATTGTGCTAACATCTGTGGATGTAGGGAAACGGTTTGGAGGGATCCAACTGGATTCCTCGAATGTATGAATTTATTTCATATTCTGTGATATGGTTTATTGATAATCTGTGATAGATTATATTGGTAATTGAAATTATTGAATGTTATGGTTTGGCCGAATATATTTTGTTATTTTAAGATATCAGAAATATAAAAATTGGACCTTTGGAAGGAAATTAAAGTAGAGAATTTTAAGTAAAATAATTTTAGAGAATTGGATAAATTAAAAGAAAGAATTTGGAAAAGGATAAAAGCTGATTTTTGAAATCCTATCGAAAAATTTCCAAGTATGGGGAAAGAGATTTTCAATAAATGAAAATAAATGAATTTTGAGAACTTAAAAAGTATTGATTAAAAATTGAATAATTTATTTTAAATTCAGGATTTAAAATGGTTTAGGAGAAATAAAGGGAGAATTTTAAAGTTAAGTATGCAATTAATATTTCAGATTTTAAAATGGATTTTAAATCTAAATAAAGGAGTGAATATGGAATTAGTCGGTTTTGAAATAAATTTGGATAAGTAAAGGAATTTATTTGAAAATGGAGTTGGTTTTGGAAATCGATTTGAAAACCAACTAAGTGTTGAAACTGTGAATAAATGAGAACGAGGTTATGAAATTTATAAACAGGATTAATAAACGAAGTGAAATATTTATCAAAGGATAATTTGGAAGTATAAATTCAGGATGGGAATTTATAAGAAAAGGGTGATTTGTTTAAAAATTAATAGTGGTTTATTTTTAAAGGTGTGGAAAGGAAAGTGTATTTCCCTAAAAAGCCAAGTATATTTTCAGAAAAGATTTTCGAGTATAAGTTAGAGGTTTTAAAGTGATTTTAAAAGAATGTTTTAGAAAGAAATTATTATTTAGTGGTTTTAAAATTTTTAGAAGTAAATATTATTAAGTTAAATATATAAGTAAAGTATTTTAAAAGGTTTTAACTTGTATTATGATTTAAAAGATAATTATTAAATATTTATATTCTATTAAGTAGCTTTATTTTTAAAAGTAGTTTGGCTAAAGTTTTTATTTGAAAAATGGGTATAGAATTTCATAACCTTTATTTTGAATAAAGTCTTCAGGTAGTTTTATTTTAAAATGTTATAAGTATATATTTTTGGATAAAGTTTTTTTTTTAAATCTTAATTCAATAAGATTTGGCGTTTCAGTGGAAATAAAATAATTGGATGGAAATTTATTCCGCGAAAGAAAAGTGACTTGAAAACTATTTTCAAAGGGTTGAAGTGTGGGAAAAATATCTTGCGAAGATTTTTTGAAATAAATAATTTAGGAAATTATTTAATGTTTGATGGTTGTTTGTGAATGTTATTTGATAGTTAAGTAACCAACTATCAATATTGACCAATGCGCCGATCGTTTCGAAGAGACCAGGATCGGAATTAATTTTCTAAAAACCACTTCGATCTGGTTTGAAAGTTTTCGTGAGGAAGACAAGAGCTTGGAGTCGAAGATGGAGCAGTGAAGTGCAAGGGCTAATCGCTACTAATCCTAAGGGTGGTTCCAAAATGGATGTTGTAGTAGTGCCTTCGGTTCCGTTCGGACCGGAACGAACTTGTATGGACGAATGCTATTAGAACATCGTCAGGAGGACGGTGAGCATTCTAAGTGAATGTGTTCTAAAAAGGTAACGCATAGCCTCAAATCTCATCAACCGGGAATGGCTAAAACAGGGGAGATGCGGCAAGGCTAAGTGACTAGCAACCAATTAAGGTAAGGTCATCCCTGTATAGATGTCCCTTTTTATTCGGTTGTGTGGGCGGTTGCCGATCCCAACCGCGAGGTGATCTTATTCGGACTATCCAGTAAGGGGTAGCTCCGGTCTTGTGTAGCAGGGGATTAGGGTGGATCCTTGGTACGGTGATCTAGACCACGTACTGTGACGGGAAGTACCCCAATAGCCCTGTCATTGATGGAAACCCAATCTCCAATAAGTGCCTTCGGACTTGTTTGTATACCTATTATGCTGGAGTTTAATGAATGTAACAATTTCGGCTATTTGAATAAGTATTCTTATATAGACACTACTATAATATCAGAGGATATGACAAGAAATGTTTTGGTTATCGTAAGGTAAAAACCCGACATGTTTATTTCTGATGTGGTCTTACGAGATAACTTTGATTTTTAAAGTATTTTGAAAACTTTAATAATCTAATTGAGTGTGTTTTCTCACTCAGGTTTTCCAGACTGACTCGGGTGTTATTTAACTATAATGCTCGGGTCAGACCGAGTATTATAGAATACAGGAAATGATGCTGTGGAATTCAGGAGATGAGCTTGATGGCGAGATGTATCTCACGTGTTTGATGTATATTCCGCTGTGTGTGGTTAACTTCATAGTCAGTTTTTGTGAGGACGGGCTATGATAACTGTCCAGTTATGTGCTATGAATTTTGTTGTACTCTGATGATATAATGTATATAACAGATATAGTTCTTTTATATAAAGATTCAGTCATTTATCTGTTGTATATTGTTCCGCTGCGTTCGTGAGATTCTGATGTTGCTTTCTATTTCTTCTTCTACCTCCTTCTTCTTTCCCTTACGGACTGGTTTTCCGGCATTTGATTGTTCAACATTTAATACAATCACGTATTTATGTCGATTTTCGGACGTCGAAAAATCGAGCGTGGCAGCTGGTATCAAAGCTGAAGGTTAAGCGAGAACCTTGGCTCTAGTGGGGATTACTCATTAGAAATAGAGTCCATAGTACTCTAGGATGAGTTTGAGTGTATTAATCAATATGCGAACGTATTTGTTAGTGAATATAAAATTGTTTTATATTGTGTTGATTGGTTTGTTGAGTAGTTTATGGATTCTGGTCAATACGAGTAATTAACGTTATTGATAGGGATCTCTAAACACTTGAATAGAACAATTCGACACGATATTATTTTTAAAATAGGGTAAATGAAATAATTTTAGCCAAATTATTTTTATATAAGAAAGAAATAATTTTCTATAAATTATAGGTGTGTATGGTTGCTTGGTTATTAGGAAGTGATAATATTAAGTTATTATCATCATTATTGTAAGAATTAAATAAGAAATTGGAATTATAACCAAAGTTAAGGAAATAATTTCATATAATAGAATGGAATTTGTAAATGTAAATTATAAATGTGATTTATAATTGAAATTAGATAAAATTTTAGTGTAATGCTGAATGTAGATTAGAAGGATTTGAAATTTGAAAGTTTTGGGAAAAAATTTAAATTCCTTTGTGTTTGAAAATGGTTTTCAAAGGTTTTGGAGAAATAATAGTGATATTATTTTGGAAATATTTTTGAACTGGATATGAAATCTGGTGGGATTTGGAATAAAAAATATTTGAAAATGTTTTTGGAAAGAATAAAAGCATTGAACTCTTTTCGATCACTGAAAAATAATTTCGGTGATGACTGCAGCATCATCGAGATTCATTTTCGAGTTTCCAAAGGAGGAATTGCTACCAAAATGTTTTAAATTGGAGTTGTTTGCAAAACCGGGTTTGATTTTAAAATTCAAGATATAATTTGATACCCAAGGATTTTCGATATAATTGATTTCAAAGATGATTTTTGAAACACTTAAGTGATTGTTAAAGACTCTGGAGTTGGTTTAAATCTTTATGAAGTATAAATAAGTTTGGAAACTTATAAAATTTGAAATTGTTAGAATGATATTTAACTTGAAGAAGAGTTAAATTAAAACAAGTTTGAAAACGAAATAAGTTAGAAAAGTAAGCCAATTAGATAAAGTAAATTAAAAAGATTAATGAATGGAGTGTAAATAAGTTGGAAAACTTATAGAAGTTTAAATTTAGAATTGAATTGGAATTTAACTGAATTAAGTTAAGTAAAGGTGAATTTTGAGGAAAAGTTTAAATAAACTAAACGAAATGGTTATTGGAATAAAAATTTATTTTTTGAAATAAATTTATGAATTGGACAAACTAATTTAAAATTGTAAGTAAATGAAATTGAAACTGAATATTGGGAATTAATTTGAATTGTGAGAAATGGAAGTTAGTCAAGATTGGACTAAATAAAACAAAGAACTGAAATAAAATTAGTAAGTAAGCTAATTGATTTAAATGGGTAAGCAAATATATTGAAAATGAATATGGGGACGATATTTAATTTAAATTGTGTAAGTTAAGTGAAGTTGTGGAGTTAAGTCAAAGTAGACTAAAAATAATTAAAGTTTGGAAATAAAATCCATTGAGATTTAAAAATAAACTAGTAAGTGGAACTAATTAAAGAAATGGGTTTGAGATAAGGTTAATAGAATTCAATATTTCATTTGATTTGGAAATAAATTAAGAATTGAAGATAAAATTGAATTTAGAATGGAGTTGAAAATTTAAATTAAATGAAAATAGATGTGAAAGCTTAAGTGATGAAGTGAAAATAAATATTAAAGTGTATAGAATATTTATAATAAACTTAAGAAAAAAAGGTGAAATCCTTAAGTAAAATTGGTATTGAAAGAGATACTAAGCTGATATTTGAATAGAGATTTAATGAAAGTGATAATTGTGAATAAGTGATGGAATCAACGTAATTGTGAATAAAAAGAGAATTGATATAGCCGAAAATCAATTGAGATAAATACGTAGGATGTACGTGTATTATTTTATTCGCATGGTGATTTGATCCAAATTCGAGCACAGAATTTCGAGATAGTTATATCGTTCCGAGTTGGGATTTTTCACTCGATTTACAACGGCGTACCCTGGATATTGATTTTTGATTGGTTTTAAAATTATATATCATAGTAAATTGCTATGCAAGGAGAATGACGGTTTCTAATCAAGAAACCATATCTGAATCCGCACTAGGGAGTCGAGTGAACGATACTAGTTAGAAGTGAAATTCTGTGATTGAGTGAGTGATTGAATTTGACATTGCATACGGATGATATGTGCATATCGTGTAGGCTTAAGTAAAAATAAATGTTGAAACTTTTGTAAAGAAATGAACAAAATGAATTTGGATTTTATATTTGGATATTATTGCTTCGTAGGATATACAGGTGTTTTAAAGCAAATGATAAATTGATGTTTTGATTCAGAACATAAAATGAATTGGCCAACAAAAAGGTATGTATTTAAATTTCTGTATGAAATTTGATGGTTTTCTGATCTATCCACTTGGCCTTTTGTTTTCTTTTGAAATCTGGGGGCCATAGAGGCATTTTGTAGTTGTACCGACCTAGTCGCACAAAGGAGACGCTGGCGAAATTTTTTGAAAATTTAGGAAGTTAGAATTTTTTTGATAATTTGAATTTGATTTTAAATTATAATTTGAACGGTTTAGTAAGTAATATTGTTTGAAACTTATGGATGGGTTTGGAAAGTTAGTAAGAGTGTTAGTGTGTCTTCAACAAAAAGATTGTTTGGGAAAATGTTTAAAAACCGTTTGCTTTTGGGAAAATAATGAACAGATTATGGACTATTCTTCTTAACTAGTAATATCGGGGATGAAATTCTTTTAAGGGGGAAGGAATGTGACAACCCGAAATTTTTAGATATTTGAAATTGGAATATTTAATTGATTTTAAATATTTGAAAGTTATTTTAACTTAAATTTCAAATATCACTATTTATTTGGCAATTAAATTATTGAACTTAATTATTGGAAGTTGGGTGAAATATTGAATCTTTAGTTTATGCTTGTTAAAAATATTTCAAAAGCTTATAAAATTTTATATTAATAGTACTGAAGATAATAGAAGTATTAAAATTGAATCTTAAGGTGATTTGTTCAGTTTTGAAAATATGTCATTTAAATTGATATTTAAAATAGCCTTCCGAGGCACAATCTCGGATTTCGACGAAACCAGTTCCATTAGATCCGTAATAGTGTATTATTATCGGATTTCAATTTTTGTAGCGTGTAGGGTTATTATGTGGTCATACGATATATAAACGTGCTGAAATCTTTATCGAAGATTAAATATAATTACTGGTCCAGAAAGAGCTATCTTCTTCATATGATCGAATTAGGATTCGAAACCTTTTCCATTGCGTTCAGAATAGAGGTATAACATCATGAACGCCTAGCGGCATGCCTTGATAAGGGTTTGAAATTTTAGACTGTGTAAATCGAGATGATTTGAATTTAAATTTAAATTATATATATATATATATTCACATACAATTGACAAATTAGACATGTCTCTTGCTTTCTAATACGTGTTCTCTCTGATAGCACACGTCCTGTATAAAAAAAGGGTAAGTAACGGAATCGATTCGATTTCGAATCGAAATCACGAGCAAGCATGAGGGATGATGGCACTTGCAAGGACGGCTGAGCACGCGATGGTTGGGCGGAGTTCTCGAGGTCAGAGGAAGTTAGGGTGTGCGTTCTCGCTCGCGACACTGGGAAGAACTAAGCTTGACCATGGTTCTCAAGGCATCGTGATGGATTTGGACAACTTTTAGATGGTCGAAGCAACGATTTTGGAGGCTTTGGGTGGCTAAGGTGGAAGTGTCATAGCTTTGGGTCGCATTTGATTTGGGCAGTGCAACCTAGTGGCATTCAGGAAGGGAGGCAGTCACATCAACTGGAAGCGGGGAATCTGGCGAGGCAAGCGAAGTCATGGAGTCTGGTGCATCGCCATGCGTGGGTTGTGACCGCGATGGGGAGCGTGGTGCGTTCGAATTGGGGAGGCGTCTGCGATTTGAGGGTGAGTATTTTCTGAATTTAAATTAAGTCGTAAATTCAGTAAAATAATTTTATAAAGTTTAAAACAAAAATAGCTCTGGGTTGGGGAGTAATTTCTAAATGAGATTATATATTGTTAGGTAATCGCGTTTGAATTGGAATGAAATATATAAGGTTTATAAGAACAATTTATTTTGGAGATTTATATGTATATATATGTATATAGTAAAGAAAAGTTCTATTTTGTTATTTACAAAAACATATATAAATAAATATATCTATAATATATATATACACACATATCTATTTTCACTTGCTGTCCAATTTCAAAGTATAAATACATATATACACATACCTATTTTAACTTAAAACATATATATAAATAAAGAGAAGAATATATTTTTATATAAGGTTTTGAAAAAAAAAATACATATAGAAATTTTAAAGGTTGGAAGAATTTATATAAATTAGATTTTTATGAAATCTGTATAAGTATATATATATATATATATATATGTATTTTCAAATTGAAAAATAAAATAAACACATATATACACATTTTTAACTCACTAGTTAATTTTTAAATGTAATGGATTTGGAGACCAAATTGTTTCAATTAACTTATTTTAATTATTTTAGATACTAAAGATTTCAAGGGGAAAATTAGTTAAATCAAATTATAAGTAAAATTTAAATAAGTAAATGGCGATTAATTGTTTGATTAGTTCAAATAGTAATAAATCGTGAATTGTTTATACAAGGTCAAAATTGTGAAGGAAAGAAGTCGAGATGGAAATGGGTTGCAAACAAAAATCAAAGGTGAGTTAATCTCACTCATTTGGATTACCTTTTAAAATTTAAATAGTTGAATTTAAATTATTGGTTGTTGCTTGAATTGATAATTTATTATCAGCTTGGATGTGATATGTTACATATATATACACACAGATATATATATATATATATATATGTATTTATGTATGTATGTATGTATGTATATATTGGAGTGAGCGATTTCCCGCATTATATAGCGGATGAGACCTTATGTGCCTCGCATAATAGTGGATGACCCTATATACCGCGATATTCCACCTCAAAGTGGAATTGGTATTTTATATTATGCTAACATTTGTGGATGCAGGGAAACAGGCTGGAGAATTCTAAATGGATTCGTCAAATATTTGAATTTATTTCATATTCTGTGATATGGTTTATTGATAATCTGTGATAGATTATATTGGTAATTGAAATTATTGAATGCTATGGTTGGGCTGAATATATTTGAGTATTTTAAGATATCATAAATATAAAAATTGGACTTTTGGAAGGAAACTAAAGTAGAGAATTTTAAGTAAATAATTTTAGAGAATTGGATAAATTAAAAGAAGGAATATGGAAAAGGATAAAAGTTGATTTTTGAAATCCTATTGAATAAATTCCAAGTATGGGGAAAGAGATTTTTAATAAATTGAAATAAATGAATTTTGAGAACTTAAGTAGTATTGATTAAAAATTGAGGAATTTATTTTAAATTTAGGATTTAAAATGATTTGGGAGAAATAAAGGGAGAATTTAAAAATTAAGTATGAAATTTAATATTCTAGATTTTAAATAAGATTTTAAATCTAAATAAAGGAGTGAATATGGAATTAATGGGTTTTGAAATAATTTTGGATAAGTAAATGAATTTATTTGAAAATGGAGTTGGTTTTGGAAATCGATATGAAAACCGACTAAGTGTTGAAACTGTGAATAAAGGAGAAAGAGATTGTGAAATTTATAAACAGGGTTTATAAATAAAGTGAAATATTTATTAAGGGATAATTTGGAAGTATAAATTCAGGATGAAAATTTATAAGAAAAGGGTGATTTGTTTAAAAATAAATAGTGGTTTATTTTTAAAGGTGTGGAAAGGAAAGTGTATTTCCCTGAAAAGCCAAGTATATTTTCAAAGAAAGATGTCCAAGTATAAGTTAGAGGTTTTAAAGTGATTTTAAAAGAATGATCGAGAAAGAAATTATTATTTGGTGGTTTTAAAATTTTTAAAAGTAAATATTTATTAATTTAGTTATATAAGTGAAGTATTTTAAAAGGTTTTAACTAGTATTATGATTTAAAAGATAATTATTAAATATTTATATTTTATTAAATAACTTTATTTTTTTAAGTAGTTTGGCTAAAGTTTTTATTTGAAAAATGAGTATAGAATTTCATAACCTTTATTTTGAATAAAGTCTTCAAGTAGTTTTATTTTAAAACGTTTTAAGTATGTATTTATGGATAAAGAAACCTGAATTTGTTTTAAATCTTAATTCAATAAAATTTGGCGTTTTAGTGGAAATAAAATAATTGGATGAAAATTTATTCTGCGAAAGAAAAGTGATTTGAAAACTTTTTTCAAAGGGTTTAAGTATGGAAAAAATATCTTGCAAAGATATTTTTGAAATAAATAATTTGGGATATTATTTACGGTCTGATGGTTGTTTGTGAATGTTATTTGATAGTTAAATAACCAGCTATCAATATTGGCCAATGCGCTGATTGTTTCGAAGAGACCGGGATCGAGATTAATTTCTCGAAAACCACTTCGATCCGGTTTGAACGTTTTCGTGAGGAAGACAAGAACTTGGGGTCGAAGATGGAGCAGTGAAGTGCAAGGGCTAATCGCTACTAATCCTGAGGGTGATTCCAAAATGGATGTAGTAGGAGTAGTGCCTTCATTTCCGTTCGGACCTGGAACGGACTTGTATGAACGAATGCTATCAGAACATTGTCAAGAGGACGGTGAGCATTCTAAGTGAATGTGTGCTAAAAAAGTAACGCATAGCCTCGAGCCTCATCAACCAGGAATGGTTAAAACAGGGGAGATGCAATAAGGCTAAGTGGCTAGCAACCAATTAGGGTAAGGTCATCCCTGTCTAGATGTCCCTTTTTATTCGGTTGTGTGGGCAGTTGCTGATCCCAACCACGGCGTGATCTTATTCGGACTATCCAGTAAGAGGTAGCTCCGGTCTTGTGTAGCAGGGGATTAGGGTGGATTCTCGGTATGGTGATCTAGACCACGTACTACGACGGATGATACCCTAGTAGTCCTGCCATTGATGGAAACCCAATCTCCAATAAGTGCCTTCGGACTTGTTTGTATACCTATTATGCTGGAATTTAATGAATGTAACAATTTTGGCCATTTGAATAAGTATTTGTATATAGACACTACTATAATATCAGAGGATTGGATAAGAAATGTTTTGGTTATCGTAAGGTAAAAACCCGACATGTTTGTTTGTGGCGTGGTATTATGAGGTACCTTTGATTTTTAATGGATTTTGAAATCTTTAATATGTTGAATCACTAGTTTTTGATTCATGACAAAGCAAGAAAAGGAGAATTCACGACAAAAAGAAAACGGACTATGGCTATATCATCAAAGACTTTTCATCTATGCTTTCACTGTCTAGTATGTATGATTGAGTCTTAGAATTATGTTAAAATCTATACTCATGTAGTCCGCACTTCATATGTCACATCAAAAATCAAAACAGAAGCATATTTATAAAAATGTCACAACCAGTCGACTGACCAAACCCAACCAGTCGACTGACTATGTACATATACGATATGCACTTTTTATTTTTTAAATATATTGCATAGTCAGTCGACTGACCAAGAACAACCAGTCGACTGACCTGAGACCAACTGCCATATTTTCGAAAAGACATCTTCTTCTCCGAAAGGATGCAACCCTTCTCTAAACGGAAATAGTTGCTTCTTTTCGTCAGAACCCTTCACCAATGGCAGTAACTCTTCAACTACTATATATAGATACTCCCAAACACTTCATACTTACCGATTTTCATTCTAACTACCTAATACTCTTCTTGTGTTATAATATTTGCATTCAAACAGCGAACATACTTTCTACTGCTTTGAATCTACAAATAACTTTCTTAATCTTCGATTCTTAGCATTACCTTCTCTTCATATATTCATATACATTTCATATATACTTGAGGATTTGATTATAGGAGGCTTGTACTATCAGAGACAAATTAGTGTTATCAAGAACACATAGTGTCAGATATTCTTTATATTAGTGAAGTTCTCTTCTGCTGCTGAGGCGAAAATCCTGTTCTGCTGCTCAGGTTTCTGTTCTGCTGCTCAGACTGTGTATACCTGTTCCTCCGGGGTTAAGTGAGGACTGTTGTTAGTTAAATTCCAGAAGGAGTCGGGGACTGGACGTAGGACGGTGCTCCGAACCAGTATAAAATCTCTGGTGGCATTTTACTATACTACTTTTATATTTTGCACTATTTATACTCTGTGTTACTTTTATCCATATTATACGGTCCTATACACTTACATTTGGTATCAGAGCACGGCATCTTATAACTGTTACAAAGTTATCTGATATCTTGCTAATATGGAAAACAACACCACTGTATTAGTTTTATTGAAGGTCAATCCACTACACGACCTCCATTCTTTAATGGTTTGAACTATAATTATTGGTCTACTCGTATGCGAATCTATATGCAATCTAATTGTTTTAAATCATGGAATATCACACAGAATGAATACACTCTTCCTACTGAAGAATACTCCACTTGGTCAAACACACAAAAATTAGATGCAACTGCCAATGCTATAGCTATGAACATGTTATTTTGTGCTCTAGATAGAAATGAATTTAATCGTGTTAGCATGTGTCAAACTGCTTATGAAATATGGAGAACATTAAAATCACTGATGAAGGAACTAGCAAAGTCAAATAAAGCAAAATCTCCATGCTCAAAAATTAATTTCAAAACTTTAGAATGAAACAAGATGAATCCATCAATGATATGTACTCTAGATTTCAAGATATTTATCATTCACTATTAGGATTAGGAGAAAAGTACACTGATTTTGATATTGTATCCAAAATCCTAAACTCTTTAACGGATGAATGGGAAAGAAAAGTCTTGGCTATTGAAGAAGCTAATGACCTCTCTACCATAAAACCTGAAGAGTTAATAGAAAATCTAATGTCCTATGAAGTGAATTTGCAGGCAAAACGAGTACAAGCACAAGACAAAAAGAATATAGCTTTTCATGCCGAAGAAGAAAAAGATGAAGATTCGGATGAAGAAGATCTAGCATTTATTGCCAAAATTTTCAAAAAGTTCTTGAAATTCCGAAAAAATAACAAAAATAATGGAAAAAGAAATTTTCCAAACAAACCATCATCTTCGGTTCTAGAATGTTTCAATTGTCATAAGAAAGGTCATATTCAGAAGGAATGCCCAGAATTAAAGAAAAAATATTTCAACAAAGGCAGAAAAGACAAAAAAAAGAAAGCATTCACGGTAACATGGGATGCTTCAGACACTTCTTCATCAGAGAACAATAGTGATAGTGAAAACGAGCAAGCAAATGTATGCTTCATGGCTACTGAAAACGAGGTTAGTGATTTTACTTTTGATGATATGATTAAAATAAATTCAGAACTAGTTGATACTTTGAAAAATCTCAAAAGAAAATATAAGGAGACTCGTGAACATCAGAACAAAGCAGAATTCGAAAGAGATATGCTTAAGGATGAGAAAAAAATACTAGAGGAAGAACTTAAAAAATTACAGGAATCATTCTCAAATATCAATTCTCAACTCACTCTTTTGAGTCAAGAAATTGAAACTCAAAAAGAGAAGAATGACGCTCTTGTTTCTGAAAATCATGAACTAAAAAAAAAAGTAAAATTGATAGAATTGGATAATACTAGTCTCAAAACTAAGTTAGAAAGCATCACCAAATATGTTTTGAACTTTAATAAAGGAAGAGAAACTTTATCAAAAATTATTGATAACTCTCAATCTGTTTCAAGTAAGAAAGGATTAGGATATGTTAAGAAAACAACAGCTCCACCTAAAAAGAAAATTAGGAGAAATGTTAATCCTATTACAGTACAGACAAAAAGGAAATTTTACTCAAAAGGCATAAAAGTTTGGGTTCCTAAAACAAACAACAGTTTGAATAGGAAGAAATATATAAACACTTTTTTAGAAACTGTTCATAAAAATAAAGATTATATTTTTAAATGGGATACTGAGCCCGCTTGGGTTTGGTTTCCTAAGATTTAACTCTTAGGACCCTATTAAAAAAAGTGGGTACCAATATTATCTTTTTTTTTTGTATGTCCCACTCAAGAAAAGAGGAAAATGGATACTCGACAGTGGTTGCTCAAAACATATGACAGGAGAAAAAGATATGCTATCGAATATTATTTACTCAGATGGAGTTTGGAGACAACTCCAAAGGATATATCATCGGCAAAGGCGATGTGAGCAACAATGGTATTTCAAATTTACCTCTTATTTCAAATGTTTTACTTGTCAAAAATTTAAAACATAATTTACTTAGTATCAGCCAATTGTATGACAAATGATTCAAAATCACTTTTTCTGAAAACAAATGTTGTATTTTCGATCAAAATCAAAATCTTATCTTTGAAGGAAATAGAGACAGAAATATCTATGTTCTGAATATGAAAATAAATCATAATTTAGATATGTGTTTAATATCCAAAGAAAATGATCCTTGGTTATGGCACAAATGATTCTATCATATTAACTTCAAAACTATAAACAAGTTATCTAAAAATGATTTAGTGAAAGGTCTACCAAAAATGAATTTTAAAATTGATCATTTTTGTGATACATGTCAGTTAATAAAGTTAACTAAGTCATCTTTTAAATCTAAAAAGGTCATTTCAACTTTACAACCAGTTGAATTATTACATATGGATTTATTTGGACTAACACAAGTACAATCCATTAATCATAGTAGATATGTGTTTGTTATTGTTGATGATTTTTCTAGATATACTTGGACTATTTTTATGAAAAATAAAAGTGATACCTTTGATAATTTTAAAACTTTTGTTAAAAGAATTCAAAATTTTAAAAATTTGAAAATAAAAAACATAAAAAGTGATCATGGAGGTGAATTCGAAAACGAAGCCTTTGAACATTTCTATAAGAAAAAAGGGATATTCCATAATTTTTCGTTCCCTAGAACTCCACAACAAAATGGGGTTGTAGAACGTAAAAATAGAACCTTGCAAGAATGTGCAAGGACTTTGTTAAATGGAAGTACGTTACCAAAACATTTCTGGGCTGAAGCAGTTGCAACAGCTTGTTATGTTTTGAATCGTGTTTCTATTCGACCACTAACTAAGAATACTCTTTATGAAATTCTTAATGGACGAAAACCAAATATTTCTTACTTTAAAGTTTTCGGTTCAAAATGTTTTGTTTTAAACACAAAAGACCAGCTTGGTAAATTTGATCCAAAATCCGATGAAGGAATCTTTCTAGGATATTCGGATCGAAGCAAAGCTTATCGAATTTATAATAAAAGAACAAATATTATCGAAGAAACACTTCATGTATCTTTCAATGAGAATTTTAAATCAATCCAAAGAATAAGAGATGATGAAGATTTCCCTGATAATACCACAAATACAAAAATTTCAAATCTTGAAAATAATGAAAACATTATTCACAATGACAATGAATTAAGATCTCCACCTAGATTATTAAGAGATCATCCGTCTGATAATGTTATTAGAGAACTCAATTCATCTGTTAGAACAAGAAGTCAATTAAATCAAATGGGTCTTGTAGCCTTCCTTTCTCATATTGAACCTAAAAATATTAAAGAAGCGTCTACTGATGAAAATTGGTTAATCGCTATGCAAGAAGAACTAAACCAATTCGAAAGAAATGACGTTTGGGATTTAGTTCCACGGCCTAGTGATCAATCAGTTATTGGCACAAAACGGGTTTTTAAAAATAAAGCAGATGTACAAGGAAATATTACTAATAAAGCTAGATTAGTTGCTCAAGGCTATAATCAAGAAGAAGGAATTGACTATGAAGAAACGTTTGCTCTAGTCGCTAGACTAGAAGCAATACGAAACTAACTAGCATTTGCATGTTTTCATAACTTTAAATTATATCAAATGGATGTCAAAAGTGTTTTTTAAGTGGTTTTATAAAAGAAAATGTTTATGTTGAACAACCTCCATTATTCATACACGAACAATTTCCTAACCATGTCTATAAGCTTAAAAAGGCTTTATACGGTTTGAAACAAGCACCCATGCTTGGTACGATCGTCTTAAAAGTTACTTAATAGATTCTGGTTTTGAAATTGGAAAGGTTGATCAAACTCTTTTTATTAAAAGAAATAAGCAGGATATTTTAATTATCCAAATATATGTTGATTCATCACAAAGCAAGAAAAGGAGAATTCACGACAAAAACAAAACAGACTACGACTATATCATCAAAGACTTTTCATTTATGCTTTCACTGTCTAGTATGTATGATTGAGTTAGAATTATATTAAAATCTATCCTCAAATAGTCCGCACTTCATATTTCACATCAAAAATCAAAACAGAAGCATATTTATAAAAATGTCACAGCCAGTCGAGTGACCAAACCCAACCAGTCGACTGACTATGTACATACGATATGCACTTTTTATTTTTTAAATATATTGCACAGTCAGTCGACTGACCAAGAACGACCAGTCGACTGACCTGAGACCAACTGCCATATTTTCGAAAAGACATCTTCTTTTCCGAAAGGATGCAACCCTTCTCTGAACGGAAATAGTTGCTTCTTTTCGTCAGAACCCTTCACCAATGGTAGTAACTCTTCAACTACTATATATAGATACTCCCAAACACTTCATACTTACCGATTTTCATTCTAACTATCTAATACTCTTCTTGTGCTATAATCTTTGCATTCAAACAGCGAACATACTTTCTACTACTTTGAATCTACAAATAACTTTCTTAATCTTCGATTCTTAGCATTCCTTCTCTTCATATCTTCACATACATTTCATATATACCTGAGGATTTGATTATAGGAGGCTTGTACTATCAGAGACAAATTAGTGTTATCAAGAACACATAGTGTCAGATATTCTTTATATTAGTGAAGTCCTCTTCTCTTGCTGAGGTGAAAATCCTGTTCTGCTGTCAGGTGTTTGTTCTGCTGCTCAGACTGTGTATACATATTCCTCCGGGTTAAGTGAGGATTGTTGTTAGTTAAATTCCAGAAGGAGTCTGGGACTGGACGTAGGACGGTGCTCCGAAGCAGTATAAAATCTCTGGTGTCATTTTACTATACTACTTTTATATTCCACACTATTTATACTCTGTGTTACTTATATCCTTATTATACGGTCCTATACACTTACGTAATAATCCAATTGAGCGTGTTTTCTCATTCTTCTTTTCCAGACTAACTCGGGTGTTATTTAACTATAGTGCTCGGGTCAGACCGAGTATTATAGAATACAGGAAAGGATGCAGTGGAGCTTAGGAGACGAGCTGGATGGCGAGACGTATCTCACGTATTTGGTGTATATTCCGCCTTGTATGATTAACTGCATAGTCAGTTTTTGTGAGGACAGGTTATGATAATGTAATGTATATAACATATATAGTTCTTTTGTATATAGATTCAGTCATTTATCTGTTATATATTTTTCCGCTATATTTGTGAGATTTTGATGTTGCTTTCTATTTCTTCTTCTACCTTCTTCTTCTTTCCCTTACGGACTGATTTTTTGGTATTCGATTGTTCGACATTTAATACAGTCATGTGTTGATGTCGATTTTCGGCGTCGAAAAATTGGGGCGTGACACATTTGAGCTCTCTTTAGCTCTGATCTCTCTTATCTATGGCTGCATACACCCCCTTATCTCCTCCATTGATTCAAGAATAAAAAATACAAATTCATACAAAATCAGGACATCGACATGTAATGTTTTGAGTCTAGTAGTTCTTTCTGAAAGAATTTGAATTTAGATTCAGTGGAGTCAATCACTTCAGCATCCAACCTGCACTAATTAGGATACAGTCAATGTGACGACCCGACTTTCTCACCACAGAAAGTCGTATCATCATGAAGAAAGAAAGGGATAGAAAAGAGAAAAGAAAGAGAAGAAAGAAGAAACAACATCAGAATCTCAACAGCGGAACGAATAAATTATATTAATAACTTAATTATACATAGTATACAACACTAATCAGAGTTACGGAGAATATACATCACATACAGACAGTTATAAACACCTATCTAGTTATACAACTCAACAAAGAGATACCAACACAGAGAACACACAGCGGAACTATATATCTACAACGCAGAAGCCTCCTGCTCCATTGCTCCTCCATAATTCGTCAAAAGCTAACCTGAATCCCTTGGCTACTCGTAAAAATTTGAGTACCCAAGAGTTTAAAAGAACAGAAGATAAACTCTGGGTCAAACATGGGTCTGGTGTGAGTAACAGGTTAAAGTTGCTTAACTTTGAAAAACCTTTGAAAAGAAAGGTATCACGTAAGACTTCCCACACATAAACATGGAAAAGTTTTTACCTTACGCTAACCAAAACATTTGATAGGAAATCCAGTGATATTATAATAGGTCTAGGGTTTTCAAGTAAAATACAGAAATAGCTGGAATGCTTAAATCTCACGTTCCAACATAGTTGGGCACAACTAATACGTACGACACTTATTGGATTGTGAATTCCATCAATGGCAGGGCTATCGGGGTACCGCCCGTCACAGTACGTGGCCTAGATCAACGTACCGAGGATCACTCCTAATCCCCTGCAACACAAGATCGGAACCATCCCTTACTGGACAGTCCCGAACAGGACAACCCCGCAGTTGGCGTACGTTCCAACCGCCCATACAGCCGAAATAAAAAAGGACTTCTAGACAGGGGAAAATCTCGTCCTACTTGGGCATGACCCACTTAGCCTTGCTACACCTCCCCTGTTTTAGCCATTCCCGGTTGATGAGGCTTGAGGCTACGATTACCTTTAGAGAACACATCTCTTAGAATGCTCATCGTCCACCTGACGATGTTCTGAAAGCATTCAATCCATACAAGTTCGTTCCGGGTTCGAACGAAACCGAAGACATTATCTCGTTACACTCATTTTGGAATCACCCTCAGAGTTAACGACGATTACCCTTGCACTCTGAATCTTCATCTCGAACCTGTAAGTACTACTCCGTCAAACTCATCACGGAATCACCCTCAGAGTTACACTGACGAATATAGTTCTTACACCTCGAGTCTTCACTCTTCACATGAGATTCACGGCCTATCGTTAATTTGGATCGATGTGGTTTTCGGATATCCAAATATGGAAACCCGATCCCGGTCTCATCGAAACCCAAAGCGTGTCTTTTAAGGCCAAGTTGTTTAAGGTTTAAAACAATTCAATTATCTATATACCCAAATAGATAAATCACAGATTCACAACAGATAATCAACATTATCATCACAACAGATAATCCATATTATCATTATCAGAAGGTAATCCAAATCATCACAACGCAACCAATGCATCCATATCATTCAACATTACTTATCTCATAACCGAGATTCAAACCATTTAAGGTAACCAATATCATCCATCCATATAAGCAATGATTAATAATCTCACCAAATATAATTAATTTAAAATTAATTAAATTAATTACATCATTTCTAATTAATTTAAAGTAAATTAAATTAATTACTTCATCAATATAAAGCTTGCTTACACCACTATTAATTAATTATCAATCAATTAATTAATCATCAACCAAATATTCATTTTAAATTAATCATCCCTGATTGATTAACCTTAATTACATTCAAGAAATTATCCACTAATTTATTTCTCAAATTAATTATACTTAACCAAATACAGTAATTAATCATTAATTACTTTCTTAATTAATTAACTATAATTAATTACATTAATTCTTAATTAATTACATTAATTAATCCCTACATTTATTAATTATTTCCAAAGAAATCTATTCTTAATTACATCATTAATTAATGATTAACGATTTCTAATTACATTTTCTTTTTAAATTAATTGCAATTAAGTAATTAATCTACAATTAAACCATAATTGTTAATCACCCTTGATTAACTCCATTCAGTAATTAATTTCCCTTAATTACTTCATCAAATAAATTAATTACTCATAAATTAATTATCTCAAATTAATCCCTTGATTAATTTACAAAGTAATTATAGTCAAATTACTTTCATCATCAAATCACTTCAATTAATTACATCCAGTAATTACCCATTAATTACTATCCTTAGTAATTTCTCTTCATTTAATTACAATAAGTAATTATTCCCCACAAATCATTAAATGATTATTTTAAATTAATTAAACTGAATTAATTAACTTAATCTAATCAAATTAAACTTAATTAATTACAATTAGTAATTAATTCCTTAATTACTCGCATAAGTAATTATACTTAACCAATTACACAAATGATTATCTTTAAATTAATTAATCTAATTAATAATTAAAATTAATCACATTAATTAATTATTAAATAATCCTTAGTTAATGACCTTCATTAACTATTTAACAATTCGTTAATTATTTTTCTAAAATAATTAACTTAATTTATCATTATTAATTAAAAATTAATTAATCATTGATAATCCATTAATTAACCCCTAATTATTTAATTAATTAAGTGTTAACTATAACTTAATTAATCCTTTATTAATTAATTATTAATCATTAATTAAAAATCAAATCTTATTTAAATTAATGACTCTTAAAATACGAGTTAATTATTCTAAGAATAATAAATCTGAACTTTTAAGATTAAACCCTTAATTACTTTGAGTAATTATTCATTTCATTAATTTATAAAATAAATAAATTATCCATTTAATTACCCTCATAATTAAATGCATCACAAATCATTAAATTATAATCTAACTTCAACCAGTTTTAAAATCAATTTAAAACTTTTACATACATGATAAATGATACTTTTCTTATAAAAGAAATTTTACAAGAGTTAAAACAAATTTCTTTTTAAATTCAAAACATTTAAATTTTACATTATCATTCAAATTTGTTTTAAAAACTTAAATTTATAAAACTTAAATTTATTTTAAACCAACGATTCAAATTCAGATTTGAATCAGTTTAAACTTTGTTTAAAACATTTCTTTATATTTTAAATTTCCAATTTAAATTCAAATTGCTTTAAAAACATTTTTAAACAATAGATCCTTTTAAAGTATTTTAAACAAATTTGAATTTAAAAACTGAGTCATTTCCATCTTAATATTGAAATTAAACTTGAATTCATAATTTAAAATTAGATTTAAAACTTATTTAAATCTATGCTTTACACTTAAAAAACTCAGTTTAAAATTTGAAAACATAACATGTTTTCTAACTTGTAATAAATTCTAACTCGAGCAACAATTTAATTATTCGAGCCTATCCTAATCTAGCTCGAACAAATCATTAACATAACTCGAGCAACTCGCTAAATAAACTCGAGTAACATTTTCACCTTGAAAACATTAAAACTTAAATACTGTCAGTTTACAAACAACCTCGAAACAACTAAACACCCGAGCCATAACAACCGTTACTTCGAGTCCACCATCCCACAACTTCGAGCCCAACGTGAGTTAACCCGAAACAAACTCGAGTAACCTTTCTTCCCCAAAAACAAACAGCTGATACTCCAAGAACTCCGTGCACCTGCGCTGCCACGGCAACCAATTCCGATCCTTCGTGACAACACTCGCAAGTCGACGACCATCACCCATCTCGATTTTGACCATCAACAAATCTGCAGAAGCCCCATATCAAAAATGAGCATTCGAGCTCAAAAATTGGAACAGTGTCGAATCTGCAAACGCCTCAATCTCAAGATTCCGGCCACCAGAGATTCTGTTCTTCCACCATCACCTTCGACAAGCAACCCACCATCGACCCCCTAAATCTGGAATATCTCGTTCAATTATGTAGGCCACGGTGATAAATTTCAGATGAACAGAAAAACTTAGGGTTATAAACTTCAATTCAAAATCCCCATCACCTCACTGCTTTAATCCTCCATCCAGTATTTTTCCTTAGATCTTCGATCATTGCTCTATCACCAGAGATAACCATGGCCACCCCGACCTCCTAAGTTGTCAGAACCATACCAAACCACTATTTCTGGTTAAACCAGTGATACCCAATCAATTTCAATCTAAAAATTCAAATTTTAGTTTTAAAATTCATATCTTTGATAATGTAATCGGTTGATAATCTTAAATCAAAGAATTTGGATACTTGAATTCTTGCTTTCAAATGTTTGTTCTGTAGTATTTATGTTTCAAAGACAATACAGGTTTTTCTTTTTATTTTTATAAAATTTAAACTTTAAACTTATATAACTCAACTATATTTGTTTATATCTTAGATCTTAACACAAATTAAATCAACTGAAATAGAATTTAAGCAAATTCTATAACCTAGAACTTAAGAACAGGAAACAATTTACATTGTAGCATGCATTACACATACATTCATCTATATACTAGTAATAAGTTTGAAAAAAAAGCATACAAACATTTTATTTCTAGAGTAAAACAAGTAACTAATTTATACTTAAGTTTATTTAGTAAAAATGTTACTCATAGATTTTTATAAGAGTAGAGCATCCATGTTTGACAAGCTTGAACCTGAATGCTTTATGTTGCTTCAGTACTTTAAAAACTGCAGTTGCATGTTTGATTAAAAAAAACTTCCATCTTGTTTTTGCTGCAATGCTTCCTGATTTACAATTGCATGCATCCAGGAAAATGCAGGCTTCCAGAAAAGAAAATGCATGCATGCTTGATGAAATTGGAAAGGGTACAGTTTTATAATAAATTTGCATTTCAAGTTTGAATAAGGTTCGGAAGGTTTTGATTTAGAGGAGATATCAGTGCAGATTGTTTCTTTGAGGGGATTATTTACAGATTTGATTTTGAGGGGATAACAGATTTGATTATCCAGGTTAACGAATTGAAGAATGAATTTTAGGTTAATTTGATCTCTGGTTTTGGAGGAAACATGGGTTTCAGATTTGGTTTAGATCAAAAGTTTTGCAGATTTGTATTTGCCTTGGCTTTTGATTTAAAGAAGAAGATTTCAGATTTGTTTGAATGTTGATTGAATATTTTGGGCTGAAGACTTTCTTAAGTTTTTTAGAAAGAAAGAATAGAAAAAGAAAAAGAATGAGAAGTAACATGTTTATATAAGTAGTCTTTTAAAATAAAAGAAAATAAAAATAAAAAGGCACTTGTTTTAATTTCTAACATTTGTCACTATGGTTTATTTTAAGACTAACACATGTCAACAAGGGTGTTAAAAGATTAACACATGTATTTTAAGTATCATTATTGTTATTTAAATAGTTTACAAAAGCTTTTAAATCTAAATTTATTATTCTTATGTGTAAATAAATGAATTTCTTCACTTTTTAATTTATTAAAGAGAAATGAAACAAACAAATTAATAATATAAGCTTATTCGAATATTTTAAATATTTATTCTTTTAAATTCCACAACATTAAATTCAAATTTTAAATTAATTTATCAAATGCAATTTTAAAAATCAAGTTATATATAGATGCATATATAACTCTTATTAAATTTAAAAATAACAAATCTATTTCTAAAAATCTATTTATGATTATAAAAACTAAGTATTATAATTACTATTTGAAAATAACAAATTAAACAAATTAAATAATTTATAAAAGAGATTATAAATTTCCTCTATTACTCAATATATTAAAATCATATGTAAATTGTATTTTAAATTCTTATATATAATTTCAAGAAATATTTAAAAAGAAAATAAATCAAAGTTTTTATGTAATCAAATTTAAATTCATATTTAAGCTAATTAAAAATATAAATTTAAACAAATAAGATTTACTCTAAGTATAAACCATATAATTATTTATTAAATTGTGTTGAAAAGTTAATGTTAAATTTAAATCAATTTTCCAATTTTCCAAATATAAATTAAAACTAGAAAATTGTTTCATTTACTAATCTCCAAATCAAAGTTTACCAATTTACAATACATACAATTATATATATATATTATAAATAGAAAACAATTTATTAGCTTTAAAAAAGATAAAATCTACTAATTTAAATATTTATTAAAAGTAGATTATTAGATCAATTCAAAATTTATTATCAAAAATTATCAATCCAATTATATTTTTAACACAGATTATTAAATTTATATTGTCAAATTTCCGGGACATCACATTCCTCCCCCCTTAAAAGAATTTCGTCCTCGAAATTTAAAAGCAAAGGTCATTTAATAATCTATCTTAAGATTTTATTTTAAAATATAAGCATATATTATCAAACATATGCTAACAACCATAGCAACCAATTCATACATACAAACAAATCTAACTATCCAGGCAAAATTATGGATAGAATTTCCTCGAGTTTCCTAAGTATATATATATATACCGGGATACTCGCTCTACATGATTCAAACAATCAATACTACTAAGCTACAGAGCTCCTATCCACAAAACTAAACAGGATATCAGACTATAGACAAGTCTGACTCAACAATCACATCCTCCTGAATTGCTGGTTCCACAACCAGAGATAGATCATACACGTACTCCCTCAGAGATACGTGAAACACATCGAATACCTGTTATCCAAACTAATAATTCAACTTTGAAAATCAAACACCAATTCTCACAAGAACACAGAAAAGAACCAAAACACCTCGGAGCTGACTTACCCAGTCTTACTCAATCTTATAGCTCCTTAGATTGGAGAAAACTTACCAAAAATCAAATCTCCGACTCTGGAATCCAAATTCCTTCATCTCTTATCCACAAAACACTTCTGACGATCCTGGGCTGCCTTCATCTCTCCCGATCAGCTCAACCTTCGCTGATGTCTCTAGAAACAAACTTGGCCAAAACAACCCAACAGAATGATCTCTTTAAGATCAATACCAAAGCAAGAACACCAACTCTACTCCACAAACATCAGAAGACTAACTTACTTCTCCTATCCGGAAAAGACAAAACAAAAGCACTCCCAAACTGCTTCCGTTGCACAACTCTGATCCGAAGTAGAAGAAAAACTAGAGCACAAAATGGACAACACATCTCAGAAATATGGTTCAACAGATCCATAAAAGAAAACTCAGATGCCCCACCTGATCCTTTTACTAAACTGAACCATCGGTATCACTCCTGGAATCCAGTCGATAAGAAAACTCAATCTCCAAATGCGGACAAACTCCTGATAACTCAAGAGAACACTCAAACTATCGCAAGTCACTTTTGCGATCAACCAGTTCAATATCCAAAGAAAACTGTTCTCTCTTTACCAATCAGAACATTATACGCTTAACTAGCCAATCCTTCGAAGAAATGGATCCACTCTGCTGCTTCCGAATTCCATTTCCAGAAAATCTGCTAACCAGAAAACCTTCTTGCTAGCACATAGAATACTCCGAGCTGCACTGCTGACACCGACGCCAAAGACTTCCTAATCCAAAGCTCTTTGAGAAATTCGGACCTCAAACCAGACAGAAACATCCTGCTGAACCAGCCACAACATCGAAGCAGATATAATTCCTTAAACTCGTTCCAAAGAAAAAATCTTCGAACACATCCATAGTCACTGTGTCTCATCACACAACTACTAATTCCAGAGGTATCAAGATACCATCATTTTCTTCTGCATAACCGACAGATCCAAATTCAACTCATCCAACTTCAAAAATAGACTCTGAACCTTAACAGGTTACCTTCAAAGATCTATGAAATGTCTACACTCTACATAACTCACTCGAGACGGTATTAGATCTACAGTCTCGACAGATACACTTCCAACCTCAACACTCAAACTCCAACCATTGGAAATAGCCGTGTTACACACTCACTACCTTATCTACCTTTATAACCTATATTGGAAAACCAATATGGGTAACCCAACAAATAGGTAGAAATAAATATATTTACATAAAATTGCAAATACGCTCTCTCAAGAAAGAAAATCACTTCAAAGCCTAGGTATTTCACTCAACCTAGCGCTCTGATACCAACTGTGACGACCCGACTTTCTCACCACAGAAAGTCGTATCATCATGAAGAAAGGGATAGAAAAGAGAAAAGAAAGAGAAGAAAGAAGAAACAACATCAGAATCTCAACAGCGGAACGAATAAATTATATTACTAACATAAGTATACATAGTATACAACACTAATAAGAGTTACACATAATATACATCACATACTAGACAGTTATAAACACCTGTCTAGTTATACAACTCAACAAAGAGATACCAACACAGAGAACACATAGCGGAACTATATATCTACAACGCAGAAGCCTCCTGCTCCATTGCTCCTCCATAATTCGTCAAAAGCTAACCTGAATCCCTTGGCTACTCGTAAAAATTTGAGTACCCAAGAGTTTAAAAAAACAGAAGATAAACTCTGGGTCAAACATGGGTCTGGTGTGAGTAACAGGTTAAAGTTGCTTAACTTTGAAAAACCTTTGAAAAGAAAGGTATCACGTAAGACTTCCCACACATAAACATGGAAAAGTTTTTACCTTACGCTAACCAAAACATTTGATAGGAAATCCAGTGATATTATAATAGGTCTAGGGTTTTCAAGTAAAATACAGAAATAGCTGGAATGCTTACATCTCACGTTCCAACATAGTTGGGCACAACTAATACGTACGGCACTTATTGGATTGTGGATTCTATCAATGGCAGGGCTACCGGGGTACCGCCCGTCACAGTACATGGCCTAGATCAACGTACCGAGGATCACTCCCAATCCCCTGCAACACAAGATCGGAACCATCCCTTACTGGACAGTCCCGAACAGGACAACCCCGCAGTTGGCGTACGTTCCAACCGCCCATACAGCCGAAATAAAAAAGGACTTCTAGACAGGAGAAAATCTCGTCCTACTTGGGCATGACCCACTTAGCCTTGCTACACCTCCCCTGTTTTAGCCATTCCCGGTTGATGAGGCTTGAGGCTACGATTACCTTTAGAGAACACATCTCTTAGAATGCTCATCGCCCACCTGACGATGTTCTGAAAGCATTCAATCCATACAAGTTCATTTCGGGTTCGAACGAAACCGAAGGCATTATCTCGTTACACTCATTTTGGAATCACCCTCAGAGTTAACGACGATTACCCTTGCACTCTGAATCTTCATCTCGAACCTGTAAGTACTACTCCGTCAAACTCATCACAGAATCACCCTCAGAGTTATACTGACGAATATAGTTCTTACACCTTGAGTCTTCACTCTTCACATGAGATTCACGACCTATCGTTAATTTGGATCGATGTGGTTTTCGGATATCCAAATATGGAAATCCGATCCCGGACTCATCGAAACCCAAAGCGTGTCTTTTAAGGCCAAATTGTTTAAGGTTTAAAACAATTCAATTATCTATATACCCAAATAGATAAATCACAGATTCACAACAGATAATCAACATTATCATCACAACAGATAATCCATATTATCATTATCAGAAGGTAATCCAAATCATCACAAGGCAACCAATGCATCCATATCATTCAACATTACTTATCTCATAACTGAGATTCAAACCATTTAAGGTAACCAATATCATCCATCCATATAAGCAATGATTAATAATCTCACCAAATATAATTAATTAAAAATTAATTAAATGAATTACATCATTTCTAATTAATTTAAAGTAAATTAATTTAATTACTTCATCAATATAAATCTTGCTTACACCACTATTAATTAATTATCAATCAATTAATTAATCATCAACCAAATATTCATTTTAAATTAATCATCCCTGATTGATTAACCTTAATTACATTCAAGAAATTATCCACTAATTTATTTCTCAAATTAATTATACTTAACCAAATACAGTAATTAATCTTTAATTACTTTCTTAATTAATTAACTATAATTAATTACATTAATTAGTCCCTTCATTTATTAATTATTTCCAAAGAAATCTATTCTTAATTACATCATTAATTAATGATTAATGATTTCTAATTACATTTTCTTTTTAAATTAATTACAATTAAGTAATTAATCTACAATTAAACCATAATTGTTAATCACCCTTGATTAACTCCATTCAGTAATTAATTTCCCTTAATTACTTCATCAAATAAATTAATTACTCATAAATTAATTATCTCAAATTAATCCCTTGATTAATTTACAAAGTAATTATAGTCAAATTACTTTCATCATCAAATCACTTCAATTAATTACATCCAGTAATTACCCATTAATTACTATTCTTAGTAATTTCTCTTCATTTAATTACATTAAGTAATTACGCTCCACAAATCATTAAATGATTAATTTAAATTAATTAAACTGAATTAATTAACTTAATCTAATCAAATTAAACTTAATTAATTACAATTAGTAATTAATTCCTTAATTACTCCCATAAGTAATTATACTTAACCAAACACAAATGATTATCTTTAAATTAATTAATCTAATTAATAATTAAAATTAATCACATTAACTAATTATTAAATAATCCTTAGTTAATGACCTTCATTAACTATTTAACAATTCGTTAATTATTTTTCTAAAATAATTAACTTATTTTAATCATTATTAATTAAAAATTAATTAATCATTAATAATCCATTAATTAACCCCTAATTATTTAATTAATTAAGTGTTAACTATAACTTAATCAATCCTTTATTACTTGATTAATTAATTATTAATCATTAATTAAAAATCAAATCTTATTTAAATTAACGACTCTTAAAATGCAAGTTAATTATTCTAAGAATAATAAATCTAAACTTTTAAGATTAAACCCTTATTTACTTTGAGTAATTATTCATTTCATTAATTTATAAAATAAATTAATTATCCATTTAATTACCCTCATAATTAAATACATCACAAATCATTAAATTATAATCTAATTTCAATCAGTTTTAAAATCTAAAACTTTTACATTACATGATAAATAATACTTTTCTTATAAAAGAAATTTTACAAGAGTTAAAACAAATTTCTTTTTAAATTCAAAACATTTAAATTTTACATTATCATTCAAATTTGTTTTAAACACTTAAATTTATAAAATTTATTTTAAACCAAAGATTCAAATTCAGATTTGAATCAGTTTAAACTTTGTTTAAAACATTTCATTATATTTTAAATTTCCAATTTATATTCAAATTCCTTTAAAAACATATTTAAACAATAAATCCTTTTAAAGTATTTTAAACGAATTTGAATTTAAAAACTGAGTCATTTCCATCTTAATATTCAAATTAAACTTGAATTCATAATTTAAAATTAGATTTAAAACTTATTTAAATCTTTGCTTTACACTTAAAAAATTCTGTTTAAAAATTGAAAACATAACATGTTTTCTAACCTGTAACAAATTCTAACTTGAGCAACAATTTAATTATTCGAGCCTATCCTAATCTAGCTCGAACAAATCATTAACATAAGTCGAGTAACTTGCTAAATAAACTTGAGTAACATTTTCATCTTGAAAACATTAAAACTTAAATACTGTCAGTTTACAAACAGCCCTGAAACAACTAAACACCCGAGCCATAACAACCGTTACTTCGAGTCCACCATCCCACAACTTCGAGCCCAACGCGAATTAACCCAAAACAAACTCGAGTAACCCTTCTTCCCCAAAAACAAACAGCTGATACTCCAAGAACGTCGTGCACCTGCACCGTCGCGGCAACCAAATCCGATCCTTCGCGACAACACTCGCAAGTCGGCGACCATCACTCATCTCGATTCCGACCATCAACAAATCTGCAGAAGCCCCATATCAAAAATGAGCATTCAAGCTCAAAAATTGGAACAGTGTCGAATCTACAAACGCCTCAATCTCAAGATTCCGGCCACCAGAGATTCTGTTCTTCCACCATCACCTTCGACATGCAACCCACCATCAACCCCCTAAATCTGGAACAGCTCGACCAATTACGTAGGCCGCGGTGATAAATTTCAGATGAACAGAAAAACTTAGGGTTATAAACTTCAATTCAAAATCCCCATCACCTCACTGCTTTAATCCTCCATCCAGTATTTTTCTTTAAATCTTCGGTCATTACTCTATCACCAGAGAAAACCATGGCCACCCCGACCTCCTAAGTTGTCAGAACCATACCAAAACACTATTTCTGGTTAAACCAGTGATACCCAATCAATTTCAATCTAAAAATTCAAATTTTAGTTTTAAAATTATATCTTTGATAATGTAAAATGTTGATAATCTTAAATCAAAGAATTTGGATACTTAAATTCTTACTTTCAAATATTTGTTCTGTAGTATTTATGTTTCAGAGACAATACAGGTTTTTCTTTTTATTTTTATAAAATTTAAACTTTAAACTTATATAACTCAACTATATTTGTTTAAATCTTAGATCTTAACACAAATTAAATCAACTGAAATGGAATTTAAGCAAATTCTATAACCTGGAACTTAAGAACAGGAAGCAATTTACACTGCAGCATGCATTACACATACATTCATCTATATACTAGTAATAAGTTTGAAAAAAAGCATACAAACATTTTATTTCTAGAGTAAAAAAAGCAACTAATTTATACTTAAGTTTATTTAGTAAAAATGTTACTCACAGATTTTTATAAGAGTAGAGCATCCATGTTTGACAAGCTTGAACCTGAATGCTTTATGTTGCTTCAGTACTTTAAAAACTGCAGTTGCATGTTTGATTAAAAAAAACTTTCATCTTGTTTTTGCTGCAATGCTTCCTGATTTACAATTCCACGCATCCAGGAAAATGCAGGCTTCCAGAAAAGAAAATGCATGCAGGCTTGATGAAATTAGAACGGCTACAGTTTTATAATAGATTTGCATTTCAAGTTTGAATAAGGTTCAGAGGGTTTTGATTTAGAGGAGATATCAGTGCAGATTGTTTCTTTGAGGGGATTATTTACAGATTTGATTTTGAGGGGATAACAGATTTGATTATCCAGGTTAACGAATTGAAGAATGAATTTTAGGTTAGTTTGATCTCTGGTTTTGGAGGAAACATGGGTTTCAGATTTGGTTTAGATCAAAAGTTTTGAAGATTTATATTTGCCTTGGCTTTTGATTTGAGGAAGAAGATTTCGGATTTTTTTTTTAACAACATGTATATATATTAAGAATTTTTTTTTACAGAATAAGTACATATCGGAAATGACTGAAAACAAGAAAAACAAAAGCAACGAAGCTAAGGGAACATCTGAGATCTAGAAGAGCTCCGGCAAGGCCACCACCCTTCATACGCCCAAACTGAGCTCCGGCAAAGCCACCGCCCAGAAGGGGTATAAAGACTCAGAAATGAAAGCCTATCAATCATATCAAAAGATCTAAAAAACCGCAACCTAAAGGAGAAAGCACCGGTGCAGGATAACAGGGTGAAACAGCTAGTCCCTGTAAATCTACTATATCACCTGCATAACTGGAAGAATAATCAAAAATAATCACAACCTCCCGTGGGAGGTAAGGAAATATGTATGCAAAAAATAAAAAAGAAAGACACAAGCACAAAGAAATGTCACTACACTCAGAACTATGTAAAACAAGATAAACCTCAGCCAATACCTGACCTAGGAGCAGCAATCTCGAACGCAATGTCGAAATACCTAGCAAGAAAAGCTTATCTGGAACTAATAGACTTCCTGAAAGGACGACCTCTAGAAGCAAGATAGATGTCATTGCGCACTCTCGGGATGATAGCAGAAGAATCCATAGGCGCCTCTTCAAAAATCATCTTGTTACGGGCGCACCAAGTGTGCCAACAAATAAGAGAAGGGATAAGACGAAAAATAATCAAGCGAACAGTCTTCCCAACAATACCAGTCCACCAGAGTTGCAAGAGCTCAGGTATGGAGTTGACAGGACCACTGCATCCAACTAGGTTACCAAAGAAAGACCAAACAACATTGGCACAATTGCCTTGGAAAAAAAGGTGAAAGAGAGTTTCGAAGCTACCAGCTTGGCAGCATCTACACCGAGAAGTGATAGGAATACCAATTTTCCTAAGGTTCTCATCTACTGAAATTCCTCCGTGAAGGATTTTCCACATAAATTCAGAGACCTTAGGAGGAATTCTGGTATCCCAAATACAGGAAAATAAAGGAAGCGAAGGGGCAGGACTTCTGATAGAATACCAAGCAGCTGACAAAGAGAAGGGTTGCCCGCGCCAATAAGAGCCACTACCATTGCTGTCCCATAACACTTTAATAGATTGCATCCGTTTCCATGTTTCACTAGCGTAAGAAGGGGACCCCGAGAAGTTTGCTGCCTCAAGACGACGGTATTTGGCATGTAGGAATGAGGCCCACAGGGAGTTGTTAGCCCCAAACCTGGCCCAAAGCTTACACGCAAAAGCAGAACAGACGTCTTTAGGGTTACGAATGCCAAGGCCACCCTCACACCTAGGACGGCAGATGATTTTCCAAGAAATCCAGTGATGGCGAGGAGAATCTTTGTTTCCCCAGAAGAAGGATGAGACCAAAGATCGAAATGAACGGAAAAAAGCAGAGGTAGGTGTCATGGCCGCAAAAATGTGCGAGCCTAAAGAATGCTGAACAGAGTTAATGAGAACAAGTCTGCCAGCTTGCGAAAGAAGGGAAGCATTCCAGCGAGTGATCTTGCTTTTCGCCTTATCTAAAATGGGATCAAAAATCGCATTAACTTTCCTCCCACGGTAGAGAAGAATGCCAAGGTAAGGTAAGGGAAGGGAAGCTTTCTTGAATCCCGAAAATGATTCAATCCAAAGCGAGCGGACAGGAGCAATATCCTTAGCTGGAACAAAGCAACTCTTAGAAGAGTTAACCAGCTGCCCAGAGGAACGCTCATAAAGACTCACAAAAACAAGAAGGGAACGGATGGATCTCCGACAACCGTTGGAGAAAATAATGATATCGTTGGCAAAGGACAGGGACGAAATCAAGGGGCATCCCCGGGGAATGCCAAATCTCTGAATTTGGCCCGCAATCATCATTGAGTGAAGACCTCGGACAAGAACTTCGGCCGCAATGACAAAAAGAGAAGGAGAGTGAGGATCTCCCTGACGAAGACCCCTTCCTGCCCTGAAGAAACCACGGGAAGAGCCATTGATGAGGACCGAAAACCAAACATTGGAGATCAATCTCCAGATGATATCAATAAAAATTTCAGGGAAACCAAAGGCTCTTAGGACCTTGATGATAAAGAACCAAGACATACGGTCGTATGCTTTCGCCATATCTAATTTAAGGACCACATTAGAACCTCTAATTTTCCTATCAAGTTGAGAAATAAGTTCCTGCGCTAAAAGGACGTTGTCAGTGATAAGACGTCCTTTAACGAAGCCAGCCTGAGAAGAAGAAATGATACGCTCCAGGAAGGGAGCTAATCTAGTGGTCATAATCTTCGAAATCACCTTATTGGAAAAGTTGCACAGACTAATAGGCCGAAAATTTGCACAAGTCTTGGGATTCTCACATTTCGGGATAAGAATTAGATTGGTAGATGTCCAACCCGTAGGAAGTTCACCTCCAGAGAAGAAGTACTGGATAGCAAGACAGAAGTCAGATTGGATAATCGGCCAGGCACTACGAAAGAATGCTCCATTGAACCCATCAGGACCGCTGGCGCTTTCCTTACTAAGGGCAAAGACACACGATCTAATGACTTCCATAGAGGGAGGAGCAGCTAATTCAGAAACTTCAGCGGGGAGAAGAAGATGAGGAATGAAGGATAGCAAGTTAGGATCAGAAAAGTTAACAGAAGGCGAGCCAAGGAATGATTGGAAACAGGAAATGATGGTATCTTGGACGTCCACCGGAGAAGTGGCCAAAGAAAGATCATCACGCTGAATACTGGAAATGGTAAGACGCGCGTTATTCTTACGGATAGAGGAGTGAAAAAACTTGGAATTCGTATCGCCTTCCACTATCCATTTAATCCTAGCCTTTTGATGCAGATAATCGTGCTCAACACGAAGTTCAGAGGAAAACGCAAGATGGGCTAGCGCCCAGGATTCCTTGTTGTCAGGAGAAGGAACCTCATCGAAGGTCGCTTCCGCTAACACAAGAGTCTCTTCGGCAGCCCTAACCCGGTCAAACACATTCTTGAAAACAAGAATGTTCCATTCCTTAAGGCAAACCTTGAGACATTTTAATTTTCGAGAGAACACGCCACAAGGCGAACCAGAACAGGGTAAGTTCCAAGAATCCGCAACCACAGAAAGAAAGGAATGATGAGAGACCCACATATTTAGAAAGCGGAACGAAGAAGGGCCAGATAAAGCTAAGAGGGAACAGGAGAGAATCAAAGGGGAATGGTCAGAAAAGGTACGGTGAAGATGAGTCACAGAAAAGGTGAAAGGAAGACTAAACCAATCAATCGAGCCAAAGACTCTGTCTAGTCTAGAGAGAATACGGTTTGGACCTTCTTGGTTATTACACCAAGTAAAGGCAGAGCCTACAAAAGAAACCTCAGACAAGCTAGAGGACAGAATGAAGGAATTGAAATCAGCGATCGCTAACCGATTGACAGAATTGCCGCCTCTTTTCTCAGCATGAGAAGCAACAACATTGAAATCGCCACCAAGAACTGAGGCAGAGATATTAAGGTTACCTAACGCAATAATATCAGACCAAAGGGTTGGCCTAGCGATCCTATCACACTTAGCATAGACAGCCGAAAAGAGAAACGAAGAGGGAAAAGAAGGTAAGGTGCAAGAGACAGTTAAGAGTTGGTCAGAGTCAAAAATAGGACTAATATTAGCAGACATGTTCCACAAAATCCAAATTTTACCTGAAAGGTTAGATATGGCCCCTTCAAATCCGAGAAAGATGACCAAATTAGAAACTTCAGTGGCATCAATCAAAGGTTCTAAAAGAGCAATCAAGCAAAGGGAATGTTTCCTAACTAACCGCTTAAGGCGAGCTCTAGACTCATCGTTGCCAACACCACGAATGTTCCAGAAGAGGAAATTCGCCATAACCAAAGCTGTGACGAAAGAAAAAAGAAACACCTCAGAGCCCCTCAGACGAGGTAAAGGGTATGCCGAGTGGATCAGATGATCTTCTCAGCCGCTGCTATAGAGCGAGTACGGATAGTCCTAGGAGTGCGAGGCTGGGAGGAGAGACGGGTAGAAGAGCGACGGAATCTCCTCTTAGGAGATGAACGAGAAAAAACAACCTCTGAATCATCAGCGACGGATGGAGAGGAGGAAAAAGTCGAGCAAGGCCTCGAGTTCTTAGTAAGACGAGCTAAACGCTCGTTAATGATCTCTATCTCATCACTACTAAGAAAAGGAATGGAAAACGAACGCGCAGACGCATCAGAAGGGGTAGAAAGCAGACGAGAATTACAACAAGAGACGGAGAGAGATGTTGTGTCTCTAAGAGTCAGAGACACGATATGATGTATGATATTACTCACGATCGCATAGTCATGGAGTTGACAGTGCAATATAGTGGAGGAATATCTAATACGAAGGGACAAAAGCGAGAAAAAACAAGTCAAGATATCACGAATAGAAAGAACAACGGTTTCCTTGCTAGCGGGGCTAGAAAACCGTGTATAGATAGATGACACAGAGCTATCTATACACTGAGTCCCTACACTATCCACCAAACTTGGAATCACACTCGATCCAAAAATCAATACAGAGCTACCCAAGCGCAAAACAAAAGGGTAAGGAAGGCCATGTTTGATTACATGAAACTTATTAATTAAGGTGATGTAATCACAAATCCTTCCGAAAGTGATAAGGCCAACGACAACAAACCGACGAGAGGAACTACAACCAACAAGCCAAGCCAGTCTAGCTGATAGGATCGACCAATCAGAGATGGCACCATAGAGGGACTTATGCCAATCCAAATGGTAGAAAAAACTGCTATTAACAGGGAACCAGCAGCTGAATGCTACCGAAACAAACAAAACCCAGTGGAAATCAACATTGAACCAAGCTGAAACGCAGCCAACAGTCACTAGGGCAAAGGACACGAAGACAGTACAAACAGTGGCAACCAAGCAAACCACGCAACCATTTCCAACTAGAAGCAAGACAACAAAAAACCAGTCAAAAGGAAAAGCAGAACCATTACCGCTAAAAACCAGCAGGTAAAAAGAAACGACAACCACCAAGATATCAGAGGGAAAGGCAATATCAAGAGACTCCCCATAATCGCGTAAAATACTGATGATAGAGCAGGAGAAATAGGGCAGGGATGAAACACTCCCGCCATGGCAATTAAAATAACCAGAGAATGAACAATCATAGGGAACAATAAGAAAAGAAACAATAGAAGAACTGATAGCATTAGTAGTTCCATAACCATCCATAAGATCTACTATACGTTCATTCAAGAATGAATAATCATTAGAAGGGAGAACTTGGTTGCCCAAGTTATGGCACATAATGAAACAAGGCAAAATAGACAAAGCTAATATGGAATCATAATCAATCATACCTGATACCTGTAAATCAGAAAGATCATCGCGAAAAACGTTGGGGGATGTACTTACAATGGGGCAATCAACATCCATCCCAACATCACATGTAACTTGCAAAGCAATGGATCCCTGCTGAAAGCGTCTTGGTTTGCGCTTTCTCTTTCTCTTATTCTTGCGTAGGACAATATCGGATTGCCTGTACCGCGCCGAGGGACCCGAGGAAGCATAAAAAGCAGCCTTAGAACCAGTGGCCGTAGCAGAACAGTTGCCACTGACGAGCTGTTGCTTGACATAAAATGGAGTCATCACATCCCCATTTGTGCTAGTCAGTTGCTCATCGATGGAACCGTCTTCCCGGTCGATATTACACCACAAATCACCTACCACAAACCCCAAAAGGGGATTACTAGAACCAGCAGAGCCACCCTTGAAAAAATTTAACGATTTGTTTGAATGTTGATTGAAGATTTTGGGCTGAAGACTTTCTTAATTTTTTGAGAAAGAAAGAATAGAAAAAGAAAAAGAATAAGAAGCAATATGTTTATATAAGTAGTCTTTTAAAATAAAAGAAAAATAAAAATAAAAAAATAAAAAGGACACTTGTTTTAATTTCTAACATTTGTCACTATAGTTTATTTTAAGACTAACACATGTCAAAAAGGGTGCTAAAAGATTAACACATGTATTTTAAGTATCATTATTGTTATTTAAATAGTTTACAAAAGCTTTTAAATCTAAATTTATTATTCTTATGTATAAATAAATGAATTTCTTCACTTTTTAATTTATTAAAGAAAAATGAAACAAACAAATTAATAATATAAGCTTATTCAAATATTTTAAATATTTATTCTTTTAAATTTCACAACATTAAATTCAAATTTTAAATTAATTTATCAAATCCAATTTTAAAAATCAAGTTATATATAGATGCATATATAACTCTTATTAAATTTAAAAATAACAAATCTATTTCTAAAAATCTATTTATGATTATAAAAACTAAGTATTATAATTACTATTTGAAAATAACAAATTGAACAAATTAAATAATTTATAAAAGAGATTATAAATTTCCTCTATTACTCAATATATTAAAATCATATGTAAATTGTATTTTAAGTTCTTATATATAATTTCAAGCAATATTTAAAAAGAAAATAAGACAAAGTTTTTATGCTAATCAAATTTAAATTCACGTTTAAGCTAATTAAAAATATGAATTTAAACAAATAAGATTTACTCTAAGTATAAACCATATAATCATTTATTAAATTGTGTTGAAAAGTTAAATGTTAAATTTAAATCAAATTTCCAATTTTCCAAATATAAATTAAAACTAGAAAATTGATTCATTTACTAATCTCCAAATCAAAGTTTATCAATTTACAATATATACAATTATATATATATATATATATTATAAATAGAAAACAATTTATTAGCTTTAAAAAGATAAAATCTACCAATTTAAATATTTATTAAAAGAAGATTATTAGATCAATTCAAAATTTATTATCAAAAATTATCAATCCAATTAAATTTTTAACACAGATTATTAAATTTATATTGCCAAATTTCCGGGACATCACAGTCAAGATAACCAATCTATTTACAATTTTATATAACTATTTGAGATTATCTTGAATTATATATGCTTAGATTGGATCTTGATATCATGAATCTCTATATATGCATGTTGTCAATATTGGATGTGAATACATAAATATATACATGCATATATATGTATATGTATGCAATGTGATTTTAAAAAACAGGTTTTTTCTATGTAAATATATACACATATAGATTCAGCCAATTTTTTTTTAATTAATTTTCAAATTTTAATAATAATTTAAAAAGGCCATTAAACAACAAAACTGATTTTAACATATATATAGTGTGTGTATGTGTATTTGTTAAATCATACACATGTTAGTGTTTCAAAAATAAAGAATTTTTTACATTTATATATATTATTTTAAAATCTGAATATATATATGTGTGTATGTGTACATATTATAATTCAAAAAATATACATTACTTTAATATGACATATGCACACACAATTAATGTACACTAATTAAATATATGATTGTTGAATTGATTTCGAAAACTTAATTTTTATACGGAAATATTTAAACAAATAAAAAAATAAAATTTTAAACCGTATGGTTTTTTAAATCTAATTTTGTCAAGATATTTTTTGATTGAAAATATTTGAATACGTATACATATAAATTTATTCATTTGAATTTAAATATATATTGTTATTTTTATATTTGAATTTAAATGTTAGTTTATACACACATACACGTATGTATATTTCTAGAAAAAAATTCTTATATATGTATATGTGTGTTTTATTAAAATATAATTTATCGATTTAAATTTAAAATTTAAATTGTTTATTTATGTTTACAAATATTGCCTTTTACAATATCATATATATACGATTATAAATATAATTTCATATCACATTGAAATATATATATATATATATATATATATATATTAGACAGCACATATGTATACGGAGGGGCTAACATGTCTATTGCGGTATATATCACAACACTTATGTACGGGCATGTTAAACTATATACACTATAAATGTTGCACAGATGCACACACACATGTGTATATGATACGTATATTCATATTATATAACATAAACATAATATCGAAATAGAATATTTTTTACAAATAAAATAAAATATTGAGTTTTCTAAAATTAATTTAGATCAGATCTAGATAAATTTAGACTTCATAGGCACATTAAGATACAAAATGGCCAAAAAATTGAAACTACCCATTTAATTCATTGTGTGCTGGCCTAGATCCAACATTGATATCGCAGTCCAATAGCCTATGTTGTCCAAATTAGCAGTATTATGGCAAACTTAGCAAACCTACTAATGTACACATAAATGTGCATATATTTACATCCATAGTTTATCTGTTTTTATTTAAATAAAAGTCATATTTGGGTATTTTAACATGTTTAAAATCATAGTTTAATTATTTTCCAATCATCATATATTCATCTTCATTCAGGGGCAAAATGGTCATTTTTGTGCATGTGTAAATTTAAGAATTTTTACTCGGACATTTTTTGATAATTTTTATGGGAATTTGGATGTATATGAAAGAGGCTTATATGAAGATATATGCATGCACAAGTAAATACAAAGGAATGAAGAGTAAATAATTCAAAGTTCAAGATCATGGAGGACCCCACCCACTTACCTAAATGTACAATTAGAAGCTAATGGACAACTAAGTGGAGGTTAAAGTCTCTTTCACATTAAATGATAGATTGATTAGTGGCTAATGGTTACTTGGCGGCCACAGTTTTTGAAGGGCATGTTAGGAAGCTCTCTAAAAATAGAATTGAGGTTTTCTGCATGTATAAATAGCTCTCTTATGTACATGAACACATTTTCTACTCTTTTATATTTGTTAGGAAATTAAGAAAGTAAGTTGTAAGCTCTATATTGAATGAAATAAAAATGACTTCCAAGCCTCTTCCTTTTTTCTTTTCTACATGCTTTTCTTTGTTTTATTATTAATGTTTATTTTTATGCTCTCTTTCTTTTTATGTTTATAGCTTAGATTTACATTTATGCACTAGTTTTATTCATTTCCTTCTAGTAGTTAATTTTTTTATTCTCTACTTTCTTTCATTTTCAATGTTGAAACTTACATGTGTTGATATGGTAACACATATGAGTAGCTAAATCCCTTCAATTTAGGGGTAATGAAGCTCTCAAATATTATATAAGAACATTTCTATGACTTATGATCTCCTTTTGTTTATGCTTCATGAGAGTGAATTTTGATGCAAGTTTATACAAGTGCGTTTGATAGCTTATGTTGTTTTTGCAAATTAGCTATTCTTATTCAACATAAACACAATTTGCATCATCATTTGATAATCCATTTTTAATTTTGAAACGAGAGTAAAAATGAAATTTGATGATCTATATTACTAGTTACAATAGTAAATAGATCATACTCAAAATAGCTTTTGTTTTGGCTTCATTTTCATGAGAATCGATAAGTGGTTTATTTGTTGTATTATAGTTTGATGGTTTGAGTTATGTTAATTAATAACATAAAAAAACCATACTTATGATAAATACAATAATTATTTCACTTAATATCAAAGCTAGAGATCATAAATTATTGTTTATTGATTTACAAAAATATGAGAGTGGATTTATCCCTAAATTGTTCTCTAGTTCAATAGTTTTTAAATCACATTTCAATTCTAGCTTTTGCTTTTTTTGTAGTTAACAATTTCTCCTCCATTTGGTCTAATTTGATTGAATAAATTTTTAAACTCTAGCAATTCCCTAGGGATCGACCCGTACTCGTCATGTACTAACTACTGTATGCCATGTGCTTGCGGTTATTTTTATTTCAAAATTCGTTCGGCTATTTCTAACTCGATAGACATTTAGCCATCTGAACAAGTTTTTGGTGCCGTTGCCGGGGAATCGTTTTGATTTTAATTTTCTATTCTTCGAATTATTTTCGTTTGATTTTTATTGTGCGTTTATTTGTGCGTTGAGTGCACTTAAAGAAAATTGTGTTTGTACGTGATTTTTATTTGCATTTAATTTCGAGCTTGTTGGGTTCTAGATTTCTAGTTGCATTTGCATATATAAAAAGAAAACTCAAACAATTTCAAAACAAAAATATTTTATTTCCTTTTCATTTTCTTTACAATTTTTCACTTTTTTTTATTACAATTATCATTTCTTTCTTTTTTATTACAATTTTCTTTACGACTTTTTTACTTTCCCTCCTCTGCCCACTATTCCACTGACCACAAACATATTCAATTCACTGCCACTGTTACCTTATCACTGCAGACTACAATATCCACTGTCTACTTATCACTACTGCTCCACTTCAGTTCATCAACTTCCGCTAACAGTCACATCACTACCCATTGGCGGCAGCAAACCATCATCTTCCCCTGCCATCCTCCTACAATCACCATCCATTACACTTCCAAACATTCATCACAATCCAATCCAACAAACATTCACAGCTACAACACAACGTCCACTTTAGGCTTACAAACTACCAGTTCTAGTTCACTGCAACTTCTCATCCACTGTATCAACGTCCACCCTACATCTGCTGATAACTACTTATAGACTTTAGTACATCAAATACCCAAACGATTTATCACCTCCTACGAACAGTGCATACAACTGTACAACCTTCACCATATACAATTCAAAACTCCTGCCGTCTCAACTCCAACCACATCAATAGCAAACAGCAACAATTCACTATTTCCTCACTGTCATCTCATCTCCAAACTACCAATTCATAAAAATACCCCTACATAACCACTGATCAACACTGCTCTCATCATTCATCATTTATCACAATTCTCACATCTCCTCCTTCAGTTGTCTGCCACACCACAACCTTCATTATCATCAATTCATCCAACCCATCGCAAACTGCTGCAAGACCGAAGCCTCACATCACCACTGCTCAACTGTGCACACTGCCTCCATCCCCTAACAATAAACACAAAATCCTATCACATTCGACATATCACAAAACTTCCATCAGCCAGCACAGCACCACCTGCAAACTCCTACCAAACAACAAATCAAACCACCATCCTATAATCCATCATTCTATTCTAACATACCAACCATTATTCTAACAGTCTATAATCCCATTCATCTTCCACCGTACTTGCTTGCTACTTGCTTGCTGCACCATGCTTATAAGTTGCCACACTGCAACAGCCCTATCGACCACCCCATACCATAACACCACTTCATACATCACTTCCTCCAAGACAAACCAATACAACCTCCATTCACTGCTGTTGTAAGCTGTTTCCACTGCTACAACTTCCACCTAACACACAAACTCCTCCATCAACAAAACCATCCACTAAAAAAATGGCGACTCTGCTGGGGACTTACAACTACATCACTGCTGCTTCGCCACCATCAACCAACATCATCCACTGAGCTTCATTCTTTACTGCCATAAACCAGAGCAACCCCATACATCATTGAACCATCTCCTCAAAACTGCAACCCAAACTCGAATTGCCTCGAACATCGACGAAGCCAAATCGTAATCGGCGAAACCACACCAAATCAACCACTCGCGAAAATCCCCAAATCCACTCCTCAATCGCCTCGACCTGAAGTCAATCACCAGCTCGCGACATCACCGGTGCACGACCACGCTGCAACTCCAATTTCCGCGACACGAAGTTCAAAATTACGGTGGTTAAACTTTTGTTGAAATTTTCTGTTGCTGAATTTGGATTTTACTCCGTTCGAATTTGCTAAAGAGAAAAGGGAGAGTTTTTTTTCCCAATAGGATTGCATATTGCATTAGTCACTGTAACATTTTGTTTACTGGGTTGCATATTGGGCTTGTGATTTTTCTTATTTTTGAATTTTCTTTCGGTGTGATATAAAAAAACACAAGCGTTTGCAAATTGTTTTAGCTTTATTTGTTTTGATTTTCCATTGTTTAGTTTCTTTCTTTTAAAAAACATTTTCTTTTAATTTGTTTATTTTGTTTTTGTTTTTGTGTTGTTTAATTTGTTTTATTTTACTTTATTTAAATAATAATAATAATAATAATAATAATAATCGTACATATCTTGTTTTTATTTTCAGGTTGCCCAAGTAAAAAATAAAAAAAAATCGCTTTGCCTTGCTTTGCTAAAAAATTACCGCTAAAAAAAATTGCTAATAATTCTGCACGCTCTGACATCGTGCTTTCATCCTTTATTTTAATTTAAATTGCATTGTTGGTTGCTTGCATTTGTATTTACAAAAAAATTTCAAAACCCAAAAATAAAAAAAACTTCATTTTAGTTACATTGTAAATTCATTAACTTCTGTTTTGCATTTCATCTCATCTTATTTTCTTTTCTAAGGGCAATACCCCAATTCACATAAGGTAAGAGATTTCATCACCCCTTCCTTAGTCCATAAACGCATTTCATCGTGGAATTTGGCTAATAATAAAGGTTAGACATTGGACTTAAGGGTGTCACGAGCTCGCTTAGGGCTTAATTGTATTTTCATAATTGTTTTCTTTAAATAATTTTATTTCTTGGTGTCTAGGCTACGGCAGAGTAATAACTAGTTATAAAAATTACGGTGATTCATAAATATTATACTAGTTGTTTTTTTGAAGGTACTTAAATCTTCAGCTGCATTGCTACAATGATTCGTGGTACACCGATAACCCATGTCTGTTACATGGCTGAGAGATATTTTTGTTGATGTAAGACAAAATATGATTATACAATTTTGGTTTAGGAGCTACTAGGGACATAAAATTGTAATTAAGTCTCTTGCATTCATTTAGTTGCATTAGTTCATGCATATTTAAAATAAAAATCCAAAATCAAAAAAATTGTAAATTTTACTTAACTTGGTTTTTAATCCAAAAAAAAAAATCCTTTTTTCCTTTCCTTCGAAAATTTTCAGTCCAAAACAAAAATTCAAAAAAATAAATAAAAATCTTTTCAAAAAGAAAAAAAAATTCAAAAAAAAAAAAATTGAAAATTCAAAAACAAAAATAAAAATAAAAATTCCATTTTCTAAAAACAAAAAATCCTTTTGGTAAATATTTGAAAATTGAAAAAAAAAATTCAAAAAAAAAAACATATAAAAATTTGAAAAGCCAAAAAAAGAAAATTCAAACTTCTCTTTGAAAATAAATTTCACTTGGTAAATAGTTTTCTTCCTTGTAAAAAAACAAAAACCAATTTTTTACTTCGTTTTTCAAATCTTCTTTCATTCTCTAAACTCGGTTTTAACTTCTTTCTCTTCTTGACTTTCACTTGTGCATAAGTACTTGGACTCGTGACATAACAACAAACCGTTGGACTCGCGACTCAACAACTAATCATTTAACTCAAACAGACATTCCTCCCGAAATGGCGAACGAAAATGCCCTTCTAACTCTTATGGATATAATCTTTCCCAATGGAGTTTCTATTCCATCTCGCATCACGTTATTCGCCTCTATGGGCAACCACTTTGAAATTCACTCGAACTATATTGTCACACTTTCGAAATTTGGCAATTTCAAGTACGATGACCCATACATTTTCTTGACTAAATTCGAACAAGTTTGTGCAACAACAAAACTCCAACAACTTTCCAATGACGGAATCAAACTTCGATTAATCCCATCCGCTCTTACGGATTACGCCGAAAAATGGTTGTGCAGCTTACCATCGCACCTGATTAAAACTTGGGAAGAATTCGTAAAAGCTTTCTTAAAAAAGTTTACCCCTTGGAAAAAACAAGTAGAATTCAAAACGAAATTGTAAATTTTCATCAATTCAAGGGAGAAACATTTGGAAAATATTTCGAAAGATTCAAAGAGATTTTGATAAAATGTCCACACCATAACTTTGAAAAATGGATGATTTGCCAAGTCTTATACGATGAACTCGAAAACAGCTCACAAACCATGCTCGAATCAATGTGACAAGGCAACTTTCTTGCCCGACATCACGATGATGCTTGCCAATTTCTTAAAAACCTCGTTAAAATGTCATCCCAATGGGAACGTTCGAACGAGAAATCAATTTACTCACAATCGAGCGCACACTCGATAGTATCTTCTTTTGCTTTGGAATCTAAAATCGACGCAATGATTAAAAAATTCGATAACGTTTTCTCATCGAATCAAATGAACCAAGCTTCCCAACTGATGTGTTATAAATGCAATGATCCTAATCATATAGCCGATCAGTGTCCCAATTCTATCGAACAAATCAACGCTTTCAACGAAGTCAAAAACGACCCATTTTCTCCAACGTACAACCCTGGTTGGAGAAATCATCCAAATTTTGCATAGAACCGAAACAATCCCAACACGAATATGATTCATCCCAATTTTCAAGCATTCCTGAAAATGCTTCGAATCCTCCCTTTCAGCCCAATAATTTTCAACCAAACTTTGTGGGTCCATCTCATATTCAACTGCAACAATCAAATTTTCAACCAAATGTTTTTCACCCATCCCAAGACGACAAACATTTAACTTCACTTGAGAAAACTCTTGAAACGTTGGCTAAAACAACTACTCAAAGTCTTCAATCAAACAACAATTTGCCAAATGTATTGACCTCATATATGCAAAACACAAACCAATCAATTGCAAAACTCGAAATGCAAATGAGTCAATTAGCCACGTGTGTAAGTGAACGCTAACGAGGAACATTCCCGAGCCATCCCCTTCCAAATCCCAGAAACCAAAACGCAAATTTAAATCAAGCCCATATTGTTCAAGATAACAACGTCACCCAATTGAGTGCTATCACAACTCTCTGTTCTGCTAAACAAATCGATAATCAAGTCGTTAATCCAAACGATTTACTAGAAACCTCTCTCGACACTTCTAAAACAACGAACAAATCTAAACAGAACGTGGGGCCAAAAGTTGAATCGAATGCCAATTGGATTCTTCTTCTTCTTCTGCTCGAGTAGACCCGCCTACCGAGTATCGTATTCCATTTCCACATCGCCTTTGACCAAAAAAACACTCGGACCAAAGGGAAAAGATGTTGGAACTTTTTAAACAAGTGAAAGTTAACATCCCACTTCTTGACATCATTCAACAAGTCCCCACTTACACGAAATTTCTTAAGGACTTGTGTACCCAAAAGCAACACACTCAAGTGCCCAAAAAAGTCTTCTTAGCCGCCAGTTTGAGCGAAGCCTTGTCCCAATTCATGCTCGTTAAATACAAAGATCCCGGCTGCCCTACGATTTCATGTATAATTGGGGATAAGACGATTAACAAATGTTTGATAGACTTAGGCACGAGTGTGAACTTGATTTCATACTCTGTGTACGAACAATTAGGCTTAGATGAACTCAAACTCATAAAAGTTATGCTTCAATTCACCGATCGTTCCATTAAGAAGCCCGTGGGAGAAATCGAGAAAGTGCTCATTCGAGTGGGGCAATTTATATTCCCCTTTGATTTTATCATTCTCTAAAGACAGCCCATGACAAATCCCGCACGTCAAATTCCATTGATTTTAGGCTGACCATTCTTAGCCACCTCAAATGCCTTAATCAATTGTCATAATGGTTCGATGAAAATCTCTTTTGGAAACATGACTTTGGATCTTAATATTTTCAATCTCGAAAGCCAATCGAGCGAACCTCGTGACCAAACGTTGAAAGTTAGTGCCATTCACGAAAACTTTGAAAAGGAAATACTTGATCTTAATGATGAACGCGAGGCCGAGCACGAAAAATTGTTTCACGAAATTCCCAACGAGATTGAATACATTCTTTCCTTTGAATTGCTTTCAGTTGGGTCTGACTCTCAACCCAATTCTTTGATCGAAAAACTCCCGGAGTTGGACTTCAAACCACTTCCCGATCACCTTAAGTACGAATACTTAGGTGAAGACGAGACATTGCCCGTCCCGTCATAATTTCCGCAACTCTCTCTTGACCAAGAAACCTCGTTACTCTCTATTCTTTCGAAAAACTGAGAAGCAATTGGATGGTTGATCTCCGATATAAGGGGAATTAGTCGCGCACTTGTTCAACATCGCATTCATTTAATCGACGATGCCAAGCCTGTTCGTGACGCGCAACGAAGGCTTAATCCAAAAATAAAAGACGCGATGCGTGGTGAAATTCTTAAACTTATCGACAGCGGAATAATTTACCCAATCTCTGATAGTTTATGGGTTAGCCAATTCATGTTGTACCAAAAAAGTCTAGGTTAACCGTTGTCAAGGATAATTCGAACGAACTTATTCCAACTCGTACTCAAACGGGTTGGCGTGTTTGCATTGATTATCGAAAATTAAATGCCGCAACATGTAAAGATCACTTCTCTCTTCCTTTCATTGACCAAATGCTCGAACGTTTAGCCGGCCACGAATTTTACTGCTTCCTTGATTGTTATTCCGGCTTTAACCAAATTCCAATCGCTCCCGAAGATCAAGAGAAAACGACTTTCACGTGTCCATTTAGCACCATTTCTTATTGACATTATGCCATTCGGACTTTGTAACGCTCCTGCGACTTTCCAACGATGCATGGTTGGCATCTTTTCCGACATGAACGCTTCCTAGAAGATTTCATGGACGATTTCTCTATCTTTGACGATTCTTTTTCCTAATGTTTACATCACCTCAAGTTGGTTCTGAATCGATGTAAAGAAAAACAATTGACTTTGAATTGGAAAAAATGCCACTTTATGGTCATGCAAGGCATAGTCCTTGGATATATCATCTCAAATAAAGGCATTGAGGTAGATAAAGAGAAAATCGATGTAATTGCAAACCTACCCATTCCTAAATCTGTTAAGGACATTCGATCATTTCTAGGACACACTGGCTTTTACCAACGCTTTATGAAAGACTTTAGCAAAATCGCTCGCCCTTTGATGACTTTTCTTGTAAAAGACGTTCTTTTCGATTTTAACTCTGATTGTATCTCTTCTTTCGAACGTCTTAAGACCGAACTCATTTCTGCTCCAATCATTTGCGCGTCCAATTGGGATCTTTCTTTGGTAATAATATGTTATGCTTCGAACTTTGCCGTTGGTGCTGTCTTAGAATAACGCGTCAACAAGATCCTTCACGTCATTTACTACACAAGTATGACTTTGAACGACGCTCAACTCAACAACACAACAACTGAAAAAGAGCTTCTAGCTGTTGTTTTTGTGCTCAAAAAATTTCGGCCTTACTTGATAGGTTCGCACATTACTGTGTACATGGACCACTCTGCGCTTTGATATCTCTTCGCTAAAAAGGATGCTAAATCCCATTTGATTTTGGATTCTTCTACTTCAAGAATTTGACCTTACAATTAAAGACAAAAAAGGATCCGATAACATCATAGCCGATCACTTGTTTCATCTTTCGAATGCACCATCTTCTTTTCCAATCAATGAAAACTTCCCCGATGAATAACTTCCTTCGATTTCTATCGATCCATGGCATGTTGAAATAGTGAACTACTTAGTCACTAAAGAAACTCCCTCATCTTGGTCCAAACATGGCAAATGCAAATTCATATCCCAAGTGAAATATTTCTATTGGGACGATCCATATCTGTTCAAATATTGTCCAGACCAAATCATCCGACGTTGCATTTCGGATAATGAGATTAGGAGAGTTCTTTCGCTTTGCCACGGTCAAGCGTGTGGTGGACATTTCGGTCATCGAATAACTACGGAAAAAGTGCTTCAGTATGGTTTCTATTGGCCTTCTTTTTTCAAAGACTCATTTGAATTTTGTAGAACTTGCAATCAATGTCAAATGCTTGGAGGAATTTCTCGACGAGATATAATGCCTCTAAACCCCATCCTTACGATCGAAATTTTTGATGTTTGGGGTATCGACTTTTTGGGACCTTTTTCCAATTCTATTGGAAACTTGTATATCCTTCTCGTTGTCAATTTCGTTTCAAAACGGGTCGAATCTGTTTCTTGCAAAACCAATGACCATAGAATTATTGTGAAATTTCTCAAAGAAAACATCTTTTGGAGTTTCGGCACACCTCGCACAATAATTAGTGATAACAATACCCATTTTTGCAACCGTTCTTTTAAAACTTTAATGAAAAAATACTCGATAACCCATAAGCTATCCACGCAATATCATCCTCAGACTTGTGGTCAAGTTGAAGTTTCAAATCGACTAATAAAACAAATCTTGGAGAAAAATGTTAACAAAAATTGAAAAGATTGGTCTCAAAAATTGCCCGACGCGCTGTGGGATTACCGTACTGCTTTTAAATCTAACATTAGGATGTCCCCATTTCGTTTAGTTTACGGTAAAGCTTGCCATTTACCCATTGAAATCGAATACAAAGCATTGTGTGCAATTAAGAACTTAAACTTTTATCTTGAGAAAGCTGGTGAAAACCGAAAACTACAACTCAACTAACCAGAAGAACTTAAGAACGATGCACATGAAAATGAGAAAATTTATAAAGAAAGAACAAAAGTTTTTTATGGCAAGTCAATCCTAAGGAAAATGTTTTCACCTAACCATAAAGTTCTTTTATATGACTCAAGACTTCATTTATTCCCTGGGAAACTTAAATCAAGATGGACTGGACCATTTGTGGTACGAACTGTTTTTCCACTTGGTGTGTAGAAATAGAAAATCCTAGGGATGGATCAATTTTCAAAGTCAACGATCATTGTTTGAAACCTTTCTTTGAATTGCCAAGTAACCAAGAGGAGGAGCTCATGATCCTTCATGAGCCAAGCTACGTGTAGTAAGAATGTTAACCCTCTTTTGTAAATATGCACATAGTTTTCCTCGTTACACTCATTATATCATGCATTGACTGTAGGGACACAGTCAAAATTAAGTGTGGGGAGTCTCATTTTCATTTTCGTTTTTTTTTATTTTTTCACGGCATTTTTGAATTTTCATTTAACTCAAAAAAAGAATTTTCAAAATTTCTAAATCTAAAAAAAAAAATCTTTTTCTAGCATTTTGATTTATTTTTGAAGAAACGCTATGGGATAAGTATAAGTTTTGGTTAACAAATTGAAAATTTTAAAAATTTATTTGTCATAACAAAAGTAAAAATCATTTTTGACTATAAATAACAATGGTTTAACTGGTATATAGGAAGGTTCATATGTGTTAATTACAAAGTATGTTCTAATTGAAAATCTTTGTTTAAAAAAGTGGTAAATTTAAAATAAAGGATATAAATTTTTTATCTTTTAAGTTAAATGGTTCTACGATGATTTTGCAAAAATCTCTCTTTCTTCAAAAAAAACATAATACATTTGAATATATTTAAATATTTTCTATTAACACCTAAAGTCGACAGGTGTACACACTTGTGTGTACATTCGCCATGCTCTGTACCTTTCTCACGTAAGCCCGAAAGGGAATGCATGATCAGTATATCTGGCCTCAGTTTATCTGAGCTAGGTGTATGTATATATAAATTCTTTTATTAATAATGCCTACAGTCGATAGGTGTTCACATTCGTGTGTTCACTCGCCATGCTCTGTATTCCCCTCATATAAGCCCGAAATACAGTGCATGGATAATATATCTGGCCTCAGTTTACCTGAGTTTAGGCATATGTAAATATTATTAATATCAATAAAATTTTCAAACAAGAGAGAGTAAGAAATTTAAATCTAAGCACAAATTTAACTTGTTTGATATAACTTGTTATTGAAAAGAAATGAAAATACCACTTTAATAAACGTTGATAATCAACTAAGGATCCATTTCATAATTACATTATGTTATCAACCGAAACAACTAGCTAAACTACGGTCTATCTGTTATGACAACTTAATTTTTATTGGAAATTTTGACGAGTAAATGACTCCTATTTTCAAGACAATGACCAAAACTAGTATTTAACTTATTAGTGCCTATTTAAAAGTAAACCTTTCATTTGTAAATATTTCCAAAAACTCGCATTCATCTTTTTGTAAATTAGTTTAGCATTTTGTAAATATTTTCGCTTTGCATTTGGATTTTGTGGGTAGCATCTACTAAAAACCCTCACGAGACAACACTCGTCCTAATGGGGACACCCAGAGGTTTAACGGCTTGTTGCATACGTTCAATGCAATCTTGCTCCATACGAAAACAGATTTATCTTAGTTTTCTTTTATTCAAGGATGAATAAAACGATAAGTGTGGGAGTATTTGATGTGCACGTAAATATGTATATTTTTACATCCGTAGTTTATCTATTTTTATTTAATAAAAGTTATATTTGAGCATTTTTACATGTTTAAAACCATAGTTCAATTATTTTCAAATCATCATATATTCATCTTCATTCAGAGGCAAAATGGTCATTTTTGTGCATGGGTAAATTTGAGAATTTTTACTTGGACATTTTTTGATAATTTTTATAGGAATTTGGATGCATATGGAAGAGGCTTATATGAAGATATATGCATGCACAAGGAAATACAAAGGAATGAAGAGGAAATAATTCAAAGTTCAAGATCATGTAGGACACCACCCACTTACCTAAATGTACAATTAGAAGCTAATGAACAACTAAGTAGAGGTTAAAGCCTCATGCACATTAAATGGTGGATTAATTAGTGGCTAATGGTTACTTGGTGGCCACACTTTCTAAAGGGCATTTTAGAAAGCTCCCTAAAAATAGAATTAGGGTTTTATGCATGTATAAATAGCCCTCTTATATGCATGAACACATCTTCTACTCTTTCATATTTGTTAGGAAATTAAGAAAGTAAGTTGTAAGCTCCATGTTGAATGTAATAAAAATGGCTTCCAAGCCTCTTCCTCTTTTATTTTTTACATGCTTTTCTTTGTTTTATTATTAATGTTTATTTCTATGCTCTCTTTCTTTTTATATTCATAGCTTAGATTTACATTTATGCACTAGTTTTATTCATTTCCTTCTAATAGTTAATCTTTTTTTATTCTCTACTTTCTTACATTTTCAAAAAACTTACATGTGTTGATATGATAACACAAATGAGTAGCTAAACCCCTTCAATTTATGGGTAATGAAGCTCCCAAATATTATGTAATTTGAACATTTCTATTATTTATGATCTCCTTTTGTTTATGCTTCATGAGAGTGAATTTCGATGCAAGTTTATATAAGTGGGTTTGATAGATTATGTTCCTTTTGCAAATGAGCTATTCTTATTCAACACAAATACAATTTGCATCATCATTTTCTAATCCATTTTTGATTTTGAAACGAAAGTAAAAATGAAATTTGATGATCTATATTACTAGTTACAATAGTAAATAGATTATACTCAAAGTAGCTTTTGTTTTGGCTTCATTATCATGAGAATTGATAAATGGTTTATTTGTTGTATTATAGTTTGATGGTTTGAGTTATTTTAGTTAATAACATAAACAAACCATACTTATGATAAATACAATAATTATTTTACTTAATATCAAAGCTAGAGATCATAAATTATTGTTTGTTAATTTACAAAAATATGAGAGTGGATTTATCCCTAAATTGTTCTCTAGTTCAATAGTTTTTAAATCACATTTCAATTCTAGCTTTAGCTTTTTTGTAGTTAACAATTTCTCCTCCATTTGGTCTAATTTGATTGAATATATTTTTAAACTCTAAAAATTCCCTACGGATCGACCCGTACATGTCAGGTACTAACTACTATACGCCATGCTCTTATGGTTATTTTTATTTCAAAATTTGTTCGGCTATTTTCTAACTCGATGGACATTTTGCCGTCCGAACAAGTTTTTGGCGCTGTTGCCGGAAAATCGTTTTGATTTTAATTTTCTATTCTTCGAATTATTTCGTCTGACTTTTATTGTGTGTTCGTTTGTGTGTTGAGTTCACTTAAAAAAAATTGTGTTTGTATGTGATTTTTATTTGCACTTAATTTCGAGCTTGTTGTGTTCTAGATTTGTAGTTGCATTTGCATATATAAAAATAAAATACAAACAATTTCAAAACAAAGACAAAAACAAAAACATTTTATTTCCTTTTCATTTTCTTTACAATTTTTCACTTTTTTATTACAATTATCATTTCTTTCTTTTTTATTACAATTTTCTTTACAAATTTTTTACTTCCCTTCCTCTGCCCTATTCATTATTCGACTGACCATAGACATATTCAATTCACTGCCACTATTACCGTGTCACTACAGACTACAATATCCACTGTCTACTTATCACTATTGCTCCACTTCAGTTCATCAACTTCTGCCAATAGTCACATCACTACCCAATGGCAGCAGCAAATCTTCATCTTTCCCTGCCATCCTCCTACAATCACCATCCAATACACTTCCAAACATTCATCACAATCCAATCCAACAAACATTCATAGCTACAACATAACGTCCACTTCAAGCTTACAAACTACCAGTTCCTGTTCACTGCAACTTCTCATCCACTATATCAACATCTACCCTACATCTGCTGACAACTACTTCCAGACTTCGGTACATCAAATACCCAAACGATTTATCACCTCCTACGAAAAGTGCATACAACTGTACAACCTTCACTGCCCATTTTGCAGGGTATCTAGAAAAGCAACGTCTAAGATTGAGTTTGGTTAATCTAGTACTCTGCCCTACCTGACTATTGGTCTTGCCTTAAAAGAGCGAGCCCAAAGATTATCCCCAGTACAAAGGTACAAATTAATTTAGGCTTTGAGCTAATTTTCAAAATCTATTTTGAAATTAAGTTAAAATTTTAAATTTAAATGGTTAAATTTGAAATAAATAAAATTATATTTTAAATTTTAAAGATTAAATTTAAAATTGGTTATGATTTTGTAAATGTTATAAAATAATTTTCAAAATTGTTTTGAAAATAAAATAATTATTTTCAAAAATAATTAATAATTAATTAAATGAATAATTAATAAAAAGTTAAGCAATTCAATTAAATTAAATATATATCGATATATGTAACATTATCTTAGATTGTTTTAATTAAATAAATTAACTAGATGTTAATTAGTAAGTAATATAATACATATATATATAAGATATATATATATATATATATATGATTAAAAATGTTACATATTCAATTTAAATGTATAAAATGAATAAAATACATTACATCAAAATGAATAAAATACAATTAACTAAAATTTTAATTAATTAGTATTTAATTAATTAAATTAAGATAAGACCGTACATGAGATTTATATTTAATTTTATTAAATTATAAAACGTTATACAAGAATTAAACTTATATAATATATAAATGTATAATAAATGGTGGAATGGTAAGAAACCCTAATTAGATTTAAGGAATAAATACATATGTATTGTACATATATTGTGATTTCAGATGTTTCTGACACTTGAATCACGCGAGTTCATAAGAAATTCATTGTTTCATAAGTCGATATCACTTAACTAAATATATCAAATATTATGAATCTTTAGTATAAAGTTGACCAGTACTATTTATATATTAATAGATAACTTGTATACTCCTTGGTTGTTGATATTCTTTAAGCTAAAGATGTTATGTGTAGTACTATTAATATATTGAACAGACGAAGTAAGATATATGTATGTATTCGTTAGTATTCCCTAAGGTACGTACATTTATACTTAGGCCGTCGTCAATAGTAGGCATGGCTGAATAATCTTTTTGGATCGTTGATATTCCTCAAGGTCGAAATAAGATTAGGACAATGAACCCTGAGTTAGGAGTTGTCTATGATACATATGATAAAGTATATCCATCACTTGCGTCTTATGGCCCTATGATTTATTGATAGCCCTCAAGATCAAAAACCTAAAGCAAACGAGTCCTAACACCCACCAGGGAAATTGAAATATATCTATGCTTCTTTTAGGGTTCTGAGAAACATAAAAGTCTAGCGGGAACCTTATTAGAAAATAAAAAGGTAATATTTAACTTTTCTAATATTGTAATAGCATCTTCTATGTAAAATGAAACTAATCCGCATCGATAAATTTGTGCATTATATATAATTAATAAAATGTTTATCAATTAAAATATACAAATGTACTGATTTAAGATTCACAAACAGAAATATAAAATGTACTCGCTATTAATTATTTTGTATGTTGTTAATTCAAGGCCCATGCAAGAGCCTTATTTATATACAATCACTAAATACGTATATTACTTGGCCACTTACATATTTATTTGCCAAAACTATGTGTTACCTTTAATGAGTTTTGAATTCTAAAAAAAATTAAGAATAAGATTCTTTAATCCATATACGATCACATATAAATGTTATATGGTGAATGGTCATAATTCGTAATCTACGAAACCTTGATGAAATTAATTCAGTCATAATTAGCATGTAAACCATAGTATGAGATCATGTATTCAATGCGCTTGATTATGATAGAGTTAGACACTACGACATATTTGTAATTTTACAATGCGGTGATGCAATCAATTTGCAATGGCTCTGAATCGTTACAATTTTGCAATGGCCTAGAGACATTGCAAAAGCTTTAGTAATGGCTTAAAGCCGTTGACCGTTGCAAACATTCTAGGTTTTGGTTAAAAAGTTGAAAATGCATGTGATGATGCATGCACCCGACTTGCCCAAACAAATACACTCCGCTCAAAAAACGCTTCCTCCCTAGATTCTTTCATCCCCCACATGATAAACTTCTCTAAAAAGATCAAACTCCTCCATTAGGGTTTTAGTTTAAAAATCAAGCAATTTGAAGATGATGAAGAACACAAGAGGCTTCTTGGGAAAAGGGATATTACACGATGACAACGAAAGAATTCGAACCCCGGTTTACTTTATAATAAAATTTGGCCTTTATAGTTGAAAATTTACGGTTTTTAGGTTATTTGATTATTTGATTATTATTCTAGGATTATTTGAGGGTTAGGGAGGGGTATGGTTTTCTTCGCATGTTAGATGGACATTTGAGCAGAGTGAGGCCGATTGTCATAGGAATAGGAGATGATGATCGGTTATGGGTTTATAGAGGATGTTTGGGGGTTTAGCAGTTTTGGGTTGGATTCTATAATTAATCGGAATACCAAACTTTTAACATTGTACTTTATGGTGCTAGACAATGAGTTTTTTGATTTCTCATATGTTTTACTTTAGGATTTTAGTTCAACATTTTGATTAGATGGTTCAATTTTCATAATAGTTTGAGTGTTAACCTTTACAAATGGAAAACCAGATTCACTATATATATACTTTGTTCAGTTTCTTTTTGAAAAAGTATATGTTGTAATTTTCCGGCACTCTCTCCCGTATCTTCCGCCATGTGCGCACACTTCATTTAGTGTAGAAGAAGCAAGACCACTGAACGGAGCTCTTTTGGTGCCAGCGTCATGATTGATTATCCCTACATCCGCTTAGAGCACATATATTTTCATAGCAACATTTATTTGTAACAAAAGGAATCCCTTGTTGTTACAAGCTACCAATCTCATATATATGCTGATCTCTTTTAGAATATCTTACGATGTGGGACTAATCATAATCCAATCTACGCACCCATTCTAATACAATGCGAGCCACACCTAATATATCTCCACCTTGGCGAGCATTTTCTCAATTCAACTTGAAGTTATACAGAGTCCTCAAACACTTGGATAAGGTTGTTAGCACCTCCAGCAGTTTAGATTAGGTCGCTACCACCTCCAACAGTTGGGCCAAGTTGTTTCACAAAGAGTTCTTTTTCATACGGTTGGAGCAGGCCGCATTCTAACTTATAACTCCACCTTAATGAGAATCCCGAACTCAAACCACACATATTGGAGCATACTTAGGTCAACGCCGCATCATATTGGTCCCGTCGAACCATCAGCTTTGATACCATGTTGTAATTTTCCGGCACCCCCTCGCATCTTCCGCCATGCGCTCACTTCATTTAGTGTAGAAGAAGCAATACCACTGAACGAAGCTCTTTTGATGCCAGCGTCATGATTGGATATTCCTACATCCGCCTAGAGCACATATATTTTCATGGCAACATTTATTTGTAACAAAAGGAATCCCTTGTTGTTACAAGCTACCAATCCCATATATATGCTGATCTCTTTTAGAATATCTTGCGATGTGAGACTAATCATAATACAATCTACGCACCTACTCTAATACAATGCAAGCCACACCTAACGGATCAAGGTGGAGTGTTGAATTTGGATGATTCTATTTGTTAAAGAGGAAAAAAATTAATTAATTGATTCATTTAAATCAATTGATTTGGCTGGTATATGGAAGGATTTTTGATGGAAACTAACTAATTAGTCAATATATTTGCTATATGAAGAAATAAATGATTAGGCATGGAGAATAAACGAAAGATATGGAAATGAAAATTACGCCATCTATTTGTACTAAAATCAAATCATGCAATTTGGAAAGATATCTGGGTAATCTGAAAATTGATTTTTCTTGATCTCCAAGCAACCCTTCATTATCAAGTCTATTTAAATGAAAGAATATCATATTCATATGTACAAGTAAGCGTTTGAGAGTATCCACCATTATTCTTCCCTCTCTTTTGTACTCTTTTCTTTAGTGAAATAAAAGAAGTTGCTGGGTCTCCGTGAACGTAGGATATTCATATCCGAATCACGTTAAATCTTCTATGTCTCTTATTTCTGTTATTATTTCTATGATACTGCATGATTGAATTTTTTTAAGTGTCAATACTAGATCTTGATCAAATAAATCACTTCCGCTCAAATTAAAACAAAATTCACTACAATTTGGTATCAAAGCTAGTGTTATTGTTCCTGTTTGGATATTAATGGCCACTTCTAGTAAGCCTGTTGGTAGATCTGGTGTCAATTATGGAGTAACATGTTTTGACGGAAAAGGAGATTTTGGTACTTGAAAGATGAAGGCTGTATTGAAGAAGGAGAAGACTTACAAGGTTGTTTCTGTGCTTGAGAAATTGAAAGGTATTGATGCAGCTGATTTGGAAGAGATGAAAGATGAAGCTCTCACAATAATTCAGTTGAGACTTTCAGATGAAGTTCTTAGAGAATTCTCTCAGAAGAAGACGGCGAAAGAACTATGGGATGCATTATCGGATGCATATCAAAACCAGTCTATCACTAATCGGATTATTCTTCAGCAACTACTCTATTCGTTCTAGATGAAGCCTGGAGCTGATCTCATGGAGCATGTAGATGCTTTGACGACTTTGATTATGAACCTGAAGGCATCGGAAGTTGATATTACCGATGAGGCTCAAGCCGTGATCCTCTTATGTTCCTTGCCTAAGGAGTATACTGCTTTTGTAAATTCCATGATTTATGGCCTCAGTAAAATTAGCATGTCTGATGTAAAGGCTGGTCTTCATAATGAAGTATTAAGAGGTAGATTGGCGAGAACTAGCTTGGATAGTGATACCAAAGGCTTATTTGTTTAAAGAGGTAGAGGCCAAAGCAGGTCGAAGAAAGGTGGAGGACGGAATTATTCACGGTCTCAGTCTAAGGGCCTAAGAATTTGACCTGTCATTATTGTAAGAAACCAGGGCACTTTATAGCACAATGTCCCAAGCTTGAAGGTAGAAGAAAAGATTCAAAGCAAGCCTCAACTTCTACAGCAGAGAGATCAGATACAGAAAGTGACATCGATGTATTTACAGCTTCTGGCTCTTGTGGGAAGAGCAACTTATGGCTGATTGATTCTAGCGCATTCTATCATTCGACACCTGATAGGAACTGCTTTTCCACTTACTATGAAATTGATAGAGGAGAAGTTCTGATGGCTAATGATGCTTCTTGCCGTATGATGGGTGTTGGTAGCGTGATGATTAGGATGTTTGATGGTGTTATTCGTATGATTACCGATGTTAGACATGTACCTGATTTGAGGAGGAGCTTGATCTCTGTTGGGGCATTGAGTAGACTTGGCTTTAAGATTGTAGTGGAAGGAGAGAAAATGAAGATATCGAAGGGTTCCATGATTGTTATGAGAGGTGTGAGGGCAGAAAATCTTTATCTATTAAAGGGCACTACTATAATTGGTGAATCAGCTTCAGTTACATCTGTTGCTTTGGATTCTTCCAGATTATGGCTTTTATGGATGGGTCACATCGATGAGAGCAACATGGATGAGTTGAGAAAACGAGGATTGATTGATGGAGTTCATCATTCAAAACTTGGTTTTTGTGAAGAGTGTGTTCTTGGAAAGCAGACGAAGATTTCTTTTGGTATAGAAGAGCATAAAGCAAAAACTGTCTTGGAGTATGTTCACACAGATGTCTGGGGTCCCTCCCCTTGTCAGTCTTTAGGTGGAGCCAGATATTTCGTTTCATTTATAGATGATTTCTCTCGTAAAGTATGGGTATACTTTCTTCAGTCAAAGAGCGAAACCTTTGCCAACTTTCAGAAGTGGAAATCTATGGTTGAGAAGCAGTCATGGAAGAAATTGAAAGTTCTCCATTCAAATAATGGCGGTGAATTTGTATCATAGAAATTCATCGATTATTGTGAGTTTGAAGGCATTAAGAGGCATTATACAACACCAGGCGACCCCCAGTCTAATGGAGTTGTAGAAAAGATGAATCAGACATTGTTGGAGAGAACAAGATGCCTTGGACTGACTGCTAAATTGAAGAAGGGATTTTGGACTGAAGCTTTATCTATGGCGGCTTTTCTCGTCAACCGCAACGTTCTACTGCCATAGATATGAAGATCCCTGAAGAAGTATGGAAAGGAGAGCCTGTTAGCTATTCATTTCTCAGAGTGTTTGGTTGCCCAGCTTATGTGCATGAGAGCAAAGGGAAGTTGGAACCTAGAGCTCGCAGGTGTATTTTTCTAGGTTATAGGAGAGGAGTGAAGGGATATAGGTAGTGGTGTCATATTAGCAAGAAGATCGTTATGAGCAGGCATGTGACTTTTGATGAGAAGGCTATGTTGAAGGTGAAGCCTTCCTCATCGGATGACAATGAGAGGACATGTGAAGAATACCAGACACAAAGCAAGTCATCTGTTGATTCTTTCCATAGACATTCAAATGGTGTTTCCGATGACACCGTGGTTGATGAGGATAATATCGATGTTGGTACAGAGGATAAACTCAAGGTGGAGCTCATTCGAAACCTAGGCCTGTCAAACAAAGAAGAAAGCCTAAGTGACTTGATGAGTTTGTGGGATTGAGCATCAAAGATATTAACTTCGATGATATGGCAACATATGCTTTGAATGTTGTCCACGATGAGCCTTGTGATTATAGAGAAGCTATCACATCAGTTAACAGTTCCAGTTGGTTAGTTGCTATAGAGAAGGAGATTGAATCATTGCAGAGAAATCATACTTGGGATTTGGTGCCTCTTCCCACCGATAAGAGAGCTATTGGATCCAAGTGGATCTATAGAGTGAAAGACGGTGAAAATAGTAGTCTTAGATACAAGGCAAGGTTAGTCACAAAGGGGTATGTTTAGAAGAAGGGTGTAGAGTATCATGATATCTTTTCTTCAATTGTTAGACATACTTCTATTCGTATTCTTTTGGCATTAGTTGCTCATTATGATATGGTATTAGAGCAACTAGATGTCAATACTACATTCTTGCATGGTGATCTGGATGAGGAGATTTATTTAAAGCAGACGGAAGGGTTCATTAATAGTAATAGACCAGACTATGTTTGCAAACTCAACAAATCTCTATATGGACTGAAGCAGTCTCCTAGACTATGGTATAAGAGGTTTGATAAGTTTATGCTTTCATAGGGATACTCCAGAAGTTTCAAAGACCAGTGTGTTTATTTCAGGGGATGTGATGGTGATGTGATTTATCTGTTTTTATATGTTGATGATATGCTGATTGCATCTCGGAGTATGGTCAGAATTAAAGAGTTGAAAGCGGAGCTCAATAGAGAGCTTGACATGAAGGATTTGGGAAAGGCACAAAGAATATTAGGTATGGATATAAGCAGGGATAGGAAGCGGAGAGAGTTAAGGCTTACTCAAGCGTAGTACATCGAGAAGGTCCTCGCTCGATTTGGAATGGAGAAAGCTAAACCAGTTGGCACTCCATTAGGCTCTCATTTTAAGTTGTCGAAAGACTTATCTCTCTCATCGGAAAAAGATAAGAGGTATATGGCTGATATACCTTATTCTAGTACTGTTGGTAGTCTTATGTATGCGATGGTGTGCACAAGACCAGATTTGGCCCATGTAGTGGGTGTTGTGAGTCAATATATGTCTAACTCATGCAAAGAGCAATGACAAGCTGTGAAGTGGATTCTTAGATATCTTCGAGGCACTTCTTCGGTGGGCTTGTTACATGGTGGAGTGGATGGTGACATCTTTCTTAGAGGATACCGTGATTCTGATTACGCTAGGGATAGAGATGTTTGGAAGTCAGTGTCGGGTTATGTTTTTACACTTGGCATAGGCTCGATTTCATGGAGATCAAAGCTGCAATCTATCGTAGCTTTATCGACTACCGAAGTAAAGTTGATATCGATTGTGGAAGAAATAAAGGAAAGATTATACTTCAGTTGTTGAATGATCTTTCAATGGTGTAGCGGACAATAGAGCTATTTTTAGACAGTCAAAGTGTGATTCATCTTGTAGAAAATCAAGCTTGTAGTTCATGGAGGAAGCATATTGATGTTAGAGGCTTCTTTCTTATGCTTGAGGAAGAACGAAGCAAGATCAAATTGTTGAAGGTGAGTACTTTGGATAATCCTTCATATATGATGACTAAGTCACTTCCAAAGGACAAGTTTGAGCATTGCTCAAACTTGATCAGTTTGATACCTGTTACTTGAGCGCCATAGGGCGCTAGACCCAACAACTTATATGTCGATTGCTTGATGATAAGATGATGAAGAGAGATTGTTATATTTGAATCAAGGTGGAGTGTTGAATTTGGACGATTCAAATATTTGTTAAAGAGGAAAGAAATTGATTAATTGATTCATTCAAATCAATTAATTTGGTTGGTATATGGAAGGATATTTTGAAAGAAACGAATTAAGTAGTCAATCAATTAATTAGTCAATATATTTGCTATATGAAGAAATAAATGATTAGGCATGGATAATAAAGGAAATATATGGAAACGAAGATTACGTCATCTATTTGTACTAAAATCAAATCATGCAATTTGGAAAGATATCTGGATAATTAGGAAATTGTTTTTCTTAATCTCCAAACAACTCTTCATTATCAAGTCTATTTAAATGAAGGGATTTCATCTTCATATGTACAAACAAGTGTGTGACAGCATCCACCATTATTCTTCCCTCTCTTTTGTACTCTTTTCTTTAGTGAAATAGAAGAAGTTGTTGGGTCATCGTGGAAGTAGGATATTCATATCCAAAGCACGTTAAATCTTCTGCGTCTCTTGTTTCTAATATTATTTCTGTGATACTGCATAATTGATTTTTTTTAAGTGTCATTGGTATATAAATAGAAAATACTAGATTCTGATCAAATAAATCGCTTCCGCTCAAATTAAAACAAAATTCAATACAATATATTTGTGCATGTATTACCCCATAGAGAAGATATATTCATGAAAAACATATTTACATATGCAAAACAAATGATAAAATACAAACAATCTTGTTAAGTTGTTAACAAGGATAAATAAGGATATGATTTAGTGTGATACTGGTGTAAATGCACACTAAACCCATGTATGCATATTCAATACACGCATATATAGGTCATATTAATTTATGATCCAAGCTATTTAAAAAGGATTTTTTTTAGATTAATATTTAAAAGGGTAATAATAAAAGGAAGTAGGGAAGAATTCTCATTCCTGCCATACATAATAGCATTACTGTATTGCCCTCTATATACATTGTTTGGTTTGCCTGTATTGAGTAAAGACTGGGAAAATTTCACAGTTGCACCATCAATGGAGTTTGGATATTGCTTGACGCCTCCTTTATACTTACATATTTTTCACATCCCCAAACATTAAGGCAGTTGATCCATATATGTTAATTAATTACTTATAAAATAAATTTTACATATGATCTTGGAAAAAAAATTTCAATTATAGTAGGCACTTAAAACTTATATCAGAAACCAACATGGTTTTCACCTCTTAGAAAATGAACTTGGGCACAAATTTGTGCTCGCATGTGTAAAGCGTGCATATACATTTCACAAATATGTGTTTATGCACTTTTAGTTTTACATTTTGTCCCAGTGAAAATCATATCTATGTATTAAATTTGGAATGATAATTGTTGCAATTGTTTTTCATTGGGCTCATATATAAATCTTGTCCTATTAATATTATGATGACGTATATTAGTTAAAAATAACGTGTTCATTTAAGAATTATATATTATGCATATAAAAGTAATAATAACGGGGGTATCAACGATGGTCATATTTTGAGCAACAACAACTATGTTAAGTTTTGTGTTGCATGACCATCCAAGCAGAAAGCATTTTTGGAAAGTGTGGTTGGTAGCTTTTATATCTATGTACACTTTCCCACTTGTAGCTATTATGCTATATAGTTGATTTTATACAACTACTCCACATATATTTAAATATAAATATAAATATGAAACGAATTATAAATTTGAATTATTTTCTTGTAAAGAGGGGTAACAAGGACAAAACGGCGTGGAGTTCATGCTTTTTAATCTCTCATTCTTCTCTTTCCTTGCTAGCTCTTTTTGGATGCTTTATGGATTGTTAAGAGTTAGGACATAAGCTTTTTACTATGGTAACTTTTATTTATTTTTGACCATGTATGCAACCTCAAGTCAATGTATTAATAGACATATTACACGTCAACTAAAGTCAAAACTTTAATTATATACATGTAGTGAATATGCATACAAGGGTGTCTGTAGAGAAAACCTGTGTGATGCATTGGACGATCTGAAACTCGACTCTTTGGTTGCCGGAAGTCGAGGCCCTGACACCTTTATAAGGTATTCCTTGTCTATACACACACATCTCTATGTGTGTGTGAGTTTTGATGTTAACATATTATAAATGTTGTAAATATATATATATATAGTAATTAGAATACATTGTTTATATATATATATATTAACAGCTTTTACAACTCCACTATTATATTTAGAGTTCTACAAGTCATGAAATATTGCTTAAGCAAGGGAAAAAACATCATTGTTAATTGTAAACATTTCTTAACCCTGAGCTTTAGTTTCACGCCCTTAGTGCACAACAAATCTGCAACCTTCTAGTTTGATTCTATCTTTTGTCTCGTTGATATCTTGCTACTGTTTGACATGCAACCAACACCATACCATTAGCTTATATTACTTCTCTGTGGCATGTTCTTTCATTCTCAACTTTAGCTTTAAGTTTCTTGTTATTTTCATTATAGTTCAAACTCATTCTTATGCTCTACTGGCTACATATCTGCTTTGACTCAATTTCATTTTGCCATGACCAAAGGATGTGAGCTGGCGTGCTTACTGGAAGGAAACGATGTTAGTTTAGCACTTAGATCTACAAATTTTGACTTTTTAGAGCATTAACATAAAGTCCAATCCCAAGAAATATTGTTAATAAAGAAAGATCACTAGATACTGCGAATACTCTAGGTTTACTGCATACGCACGTGGTGATGACCAGTTACTGAAGTGGCCTAATTAGATGCTTGTTCCTATCATTAGAACTTTTGATAATCCAAAGCATATCCTATCTTTCAAATATAAGTTATATCACATATATTTCAATCAACTGTATTGATGCATTTTGTAAGAATTTAGGTATGGTGTGCTAAGATTCGACATTTCCGCATTCCGTATGCATACGTTTCACCGTTTCTAGATTGCAAAATAGGAGAAATGAAGTGTGCGGCTGCTCAAATAACCCTTAGTATTACAATCAATGGCTGATAGCTCAACTATATCATCCAATGGCTATAAGATAATTGGGCTTATATCTCTCAACCCACTAGCATCTTTGTGTATTACAAATACAAACCGTATAAGTATCATTCTGTAATGATTTTATTATTGTGCTAGAGATACAATTCAAAAATCAATAAAATTCATTTTGTTATCAAATTTCCAATATGGTATCGGAGCTCTAAAAAAACTTGCCTAACAACAAGAAACGTCTTGCCTCTAATTCCATCAGATCTACAGTCATCATTTGGAAATTAGGCCGCGCCTTCGAATCATCTGAGAATTCAAGGATCGGAATTCTCATCATCTTATTACTGCTATAAGCAGTTTTCTTATACCAGTTTCAAGAATGAGTGCAATTGCTTGATCTCATCTGTTTCAAGATCGAGACTAATCTCTTTCTGACACTTGCCTCACCAAGAATCTCCCTGTCAGATCCTCTTTCATCATCCAAAGAGTTTGGCTGCATAGTTGTCATCATTTTTTCGTTCAAGATATCATCTCTGAAACTATCTTTTCAGGTCAAGATTCAATCTCTGCACTATGGCAGAGTGAAATCAAAATAACTCTAACAATACTTCAACAAATTCAGCCCCAAGAAATTTTGCAACAACCCACAATAACACTCAAGATCTGATCAAGTCTATCATCAAGCCTCAAAGCCAGTTGATCAACATTCAGTTAGATGACTCAAATTACTTGCTTTGGAAGTTTCCAATTGAGACCGCTATCAAAGGATATGGACTAGAGGAGGATGTTCTTGAGACACTTGCCACACCACCTAAATACATCACAAATCAAGAAGGAAGATTGGTCATTAACCAACATTATACAATCCATTAGAGACAAGATAGTTTAATCAGTTCTTGGCTCTTGTCATTAGTCAGTGCAAATATATTGCCACAACTGATTGGGTGCAAAAGTGCACATGAAATATGGACAACTATCGAACAGGTATTCAATACCCAATCTGTAGCCAAAATAATGTATTATAAAAGGCAACTGCAAGGCTGTAGAAAAGAAAACTTATCTATGAGAGAATATCTGACAAAGATCAAAACTTTATGTAATCAACTTGCTTCTATGGGTCACAAAGTCTCAGACACAGAACAAGTTTTGTGCATACTTGGGGGGGCTTAATGAAGAATATGAATCTGTAATTGCTGTTATCTCATCAAAGGAAGTTACTCCATCTATCCAGTATCTCCGTTCCACTCTTCTTGCTCATGAGGGAAGAATGAACAAAAGAAACCTATAATATCAGAATTCTCTGCTAATTTTGTGAGCAACAATAAAGGCGGAACTCAAGAAAGAAACATCAATGCAAAAAATCAAGCAAGTAATCATCAAAGAGGAAATATGCAATTTAGAGGTAGAGGGAGAGGAAGATGGAGTAACAACAATAGTAACAGACTTAAATATCAAATCTATGAAAAATATGGACACAGTGCAAATAAGTGCTACTTCAGATTTGACACAAATTATACTCTATCACAGTAAACCAATAATAATTCAAGAAACTTCATCCCAAATGTCAATATGATCAATACTCAACAGAAGATAAAAAAAAGTCTTTCTAATAATCAAGAATGCACAAAAATGGAGGACATCCAGGATGAAAACTGGTATCAAGACACATGAGCGACAAATCATGTGACTAACAACCTCAGCAGCTTAAATCTTGGCAACAAAGAATACAAAGTATGCATTCTTTACATATGGGGAATGGTCAACCCATTACTATTACTCATACTAGATGTGCTTACATAAATGGAAGAGATAGTTTTATCTTAATAACTTATTAAGAGTTCCCTAATCAGAATTTTTTTAATAAGTATATCACAGTTTGCCAAAGACAACAATGTTCATTTTGAGTTTTACCCAAAATACAGTTTGGTCAAAGATATTCTAACTAAGGATACTCTTTTGCAGGGTAGAGAAGTTAGGGGACTTCATCAATTCAATGTTGCTAATTCAAGAAATTTTGCAAATAAGGAGTGTAATGTTTCTGAAATCAAACAGAGAGAAAACTGTAAGAAATTTAATGTTTGGCATTGTAAATTGGGACATCCCAGTGTAAAATTGTAAGACAAATTTTACATGAAAATAATATGTCTGTTGACAATATTTCTATACCTTATATCGGCAGTTATTGCCAAATGGGTAAATGTCACAAGCTTCCATTTTCTTACTCTGACACGGTGTACAATAAACCACTTGAATTAGTTGCTGTTGATCTATGGGATCCAGCCCCAATTACTTCTGATTATGGATACAAGTACTATATATCTTTTGTTGATGCCTATAGCAGATATGTGTGGATATATTTCCTAAAGACTAATTCTGAAACTCATAATGTAGTTTTACAGTTTATAGTCAATGCAGAAAAACAAACAAACTGTCAATTAAAAGTTATTCAAACTGATGGTGGCTCAGAGTTCATGCCATTAAAGGAGTACTTTCAAAAGAGAGGAATAACACAAAGAATGACATGCCCATGCACATCAGAACAAAATAGGCTTGTAGAGAGAAAGCACAGACGCATTGTTGAGACAGGTCTCACTCTACTAGCTCGTGCATCAATGCCACTAAAAATTCTGGCCAGATGCATTTGCAACTTTAGCATACTTGATAAACAGGTTACCCACAAAAGTGTTAAAATTTAAAAACCCATTAGAATTGCTTTACAAAATTAAACCTGATTATCAAGCACTAAAAGTATTTGGGTGTCTGTGCTTTCCTTATTTATGATGTTATAACACTAACAAGTTGAGTTTCAGGTCATCTCCTTACACCTTTCTGGGTTATGCAACTAATCAGAAGGGGTATAAGTGCTTAGACACTAATGGAAAAATCTACATATCTAGACATGTAGCGTTCAATGAGCAGGTTTTTCCTTTCAACAAATCAGAGATCAAGACCATACAGAAAATATACAATCCAAAGTACTCATTACCATCAATACCCAGTCAACTGGAGGAAACCACATCAGAACAAACAGATACATAATATGGAAATCAGAATGAACAACCTACAACAATTTCAATTCAAAGGGATCTCAATCTAGAATCAAATCAGGAGTCCAACAAACCATCAGAGAGCTTAATTCACTCATCACAACAAGGCAACAACTTTCTATTAGATTCTCATTAAGTATTGGATGATGCACAACCACTCAGTACTCAACATGAATCCACATCAAATGACAAAAGAAAACAACCTGCAAGAGCTGGTCATTACATGATAATGAGGGCAAAAAGTGGTACATTCAAACCAAAAGTATATAACCTGCAAGCCATTCAAAATGAGAGATGGGTCATTGCTATGAAAGAAGAGCATGATGCACTTATGGGAAACAAAATATGGACACTTGTTCCCTTGCCACCTAACAAGAATATTGTAGGATGCAAGTAGACATATAGACTAAAGGAGAATGCTGATGGTTCAATCTCTAAATACAAGGCAAGACTAGTAGCTAAGGGGTATTCACAACAACATGGGTTTGATTTTAATGAAATTTTTTCATCAGTTATGAAACCTGCATCTGTTAGAATTATTCTAACAATTGCCATGCAAAGAGATTGGATCATCAAGTAACTAGATAAAAATAATGCATTTTTAAATGGTATATTGCAGGAGGAAGTTTACATGGATCAGCCTCAAGGATTCATACAAAAATGATATGAAAACTGTGTTTGTAAACTACACAAGGCAATATATGGGCTCAAACAAGCCCTAATGGTGTGGTTTGACAAGTTAAAATCAACCTTAGCTAAACTTGGTTAAAATTCTAGAAAATCTGACAATTCATTGTTTACCAAGTTTAGCAATGATACTATTATTTATGTCCTAATATATGTCGATGATTTTATTATTATAGGAAACAATGCCACAGAAATAAACAATCTCACACTACATCTGGACATGAAATTTTCTATCAAAGACCTGGGAAACTTACACTACTTTCTTGGCATTGAAGTCAAAAAAGTTTCATCCACCACATTGCATTTAAATCAAATAAAATACATCGCTGACATACTGACCAAATGTAATATGCTTCAGGAAAATTCTCTATGCACACAATGGCAAGCAAATTGCATTTACCAATAGACAAAGGTAATCCAATAATTAATCCAATAACTAATGATAAGCAGTACAGAAATATTGTTGGAGCACTACAGTATGTCACAATAACAAGACCAGAGATCACATACAGTGTAAACAAAGTTAGCCAGTTCATGCAAAAACTAGTTGATGAGCATTGGAAAGCAGTTAAAAGAATTCTTAGTTATCTCAAAGGAACTGCAAATCAGGGACTAACATTACAATCATGCAAAATACTTAATACCAATGGTTATGAAGATGGAGACTGGGATACTGACTATGATGACAGAAAATCAACTAGTGGATATTGTATATTTTTGGACCTATTTCCTGGCACTCAAAAAAGCAGCCAACAGTATCAAGGTCAAGCACTGAAGCTGAGTATAGGAGTGTCGCTAGTGCTATAGCAGAGATAATGTAGATTGAGTCGTTACAAAGTGAATTAAAAGTCAAGACTAGCAGTAAAGCAACAATCTGGTGTGATAATCTAAGTGCAACATTACTTGCAGCAAATCCAGTTTTGCATTCAAGAACAAAACATATGGAATTCGATTTTTATTTCGTAAGAGAACAAGTTATGAAAGGAAATTGATGATAAACCATATACCTGCAGCTTACCAAAAGGTAGACATCTTAACAAAACCTCTTCCCAAACAAAGCTTTCTCATATTGAAGCAAGAGCTTCATATCGAAGATGTGAAGCTCCATCTCAAGGATACAAATCTGACACCAAGCAGAAATGCAAAGCTCTCTACAAGAGAATCACAAAGCAAGGACCTTTCAGAAGATCATCCCTCAGATAATCAACATGCCAAAAACTTAAAGTTCAAACACAAAGATTTAGACCCAATATCATTCAAAGACGAAAAATCTTCTACAAAACCAGTGCAAAGCAAATTTTTTCCAGAAGCTCATCACTGGAAAGACAATCATTTCAAATTCCACCCTAACAGCACTTAACTTTCAAGTTGCAACTCAGTACATCCGTAGAGAGATCTCAAACCTCACAAAGTATTGGAAAGTTCAAAACTTTGCAAGATTGAGTGCCTATCTTTTTTTTTCTTTGGAAATCATCTGATCAACTTTGAAAGAGTAAAAATCGTAAACCCTAACTTCATTAGGTTTGAAGGGGGAAATAAGAGAAATGAAGTGTGCGGCTGCTCAAATGACCCTTAGTATTACAACCAATAGCTGATAGCTCAACCATATCATCCAATGGCTATAAGATAATTGGGCTTATATCTCTCAGCCCATTAGCATCTTTGTGTGTTACAAATACAAATTGTATAAGTATCACTCTGTAATGATTTTATTATTATGCTAGAGATACAATTCAACAAATCAATAAAATTCATTTTGTTATCAAATTTCCAATACTGCACCAACGACCGAAGTCTCCTATGTCGGCGTTCCGATTGAACATTTCTTCACCGCCTCCATCAAGCATATAATTTGGTCTTGGCAATACATTGTAGCAAAAAGAATCTCTAATGTTATGGGCTACCAATCTTATATGCATCGCATGATTATTCCAAATATTATGCGATGTGGGACTTTATCCCATTCAATCCACGCACCCACTCTATTTATAATGGAAGCCGCATCTAACATGGTTTTCAATCCATACCATATATCATATGTTCCATTTTCATATGTGTTATCCAGATTTCAAAAATCAAATCTGTTTGTTTTCCAACATCGGCATACTTCCACTACCCAAGGACCAACGATCTTATCTGTGTTTACGGTTTTTTTAGCTTGTACAACAACAAGTTGGTAAAATTTGAGTTTTTAGTTATAACTACGTTTACTGTGGTTGCATACTCATTAACGGAAATAAAATTATATGCGTAAGGCATGGGAGAAATCCAGTAACCCTAATTCCACTAGCTTGGAATTTTATCTAGTAAAATAATGGACAATTATAGACATTCCAAATTATGGGCAAGTGAGAAAAATCATGGTCAAATAGTGAATTGTATGTATTTAACAAAAAATGTCATACTTTTAGAATTTCCACCGAAAAGAACTTTCAAGTTTCCCACATTTTTGACTTCTTAAAATTATTACTAATAAAGAAAATAGTGTTTAATAATTTTTTGCTAAAGTTTAATGCTTGAACTACATAATAAAAACGCAATATAGAACTTCTAAGATAATTCTAAAAACTGACTTTTAAGGTTGCGATTAGTTTTGGATATGGTTGCAATGGTCAGATAGTTCCATTGTAGCATTTCGTTGCAAGCTGATTTAGGTGAATTATTATTTCAAATTTTATCTGTTGTATAGATTTTTAAGTGGGAAGGAATGCAAATGTTATTAACTAAATTTTTTTGTTAATTTTTTTTTATATTTTTAGGTGCGATCTGTAAGATGAAGAAAGCCTTTGGATTACCATTGATTTTGAGCACTAATCGTAAAAATATACGATTCTTCACATAAGTTATTATGCTGCTTCACTTAAAATGACAAAATTTTGCAATAAACTTGAACTATGTCAGTGTTATTTTTGACTAATTTGTCGTGTAAATGTAGTTGAATACTTGGATTACAGTGTATGCACTTGAACTGACTATAGTTTGTTGGTTTATCAAGTGAAACATTTAGGATTAAGAATTTTTACACTCTGTTTAGGTGTGGTGAATTTCAATATTGAATATCCCAACAATGAAGTCACTATGAAACAACTAGTAGAAATGATGGTTGAGGCATCTAAAAAATTCTTTCTTTTTTGTTTGGCTCACGCTATTTTTTTCATAGGAAGATAGATGAATTATATATTTTGATCATTTGGCTATGTAGGTTTATTGTAAGGATTTTGGTGAGCCAGCACTCCATAGTCCAATAATAGGACATGAGTTCTCAAGAGTTCAATAGAGTAGGTCGTGACGATAGTGATAAGAGAATCCCTAACATGACCATAATTTACAGACAACTTGGTAAGCATTCATATTTATGTTTCATATGAAATGCATACTTCTCTTTTTGTTATAGTGATAGTAGGGTACATATGGCCTGAATAATAATTTTGTAGGGCGGAACCAAAAAACCTCTCCGCGGGAACTTTTGGATTGATATTAACCTAACAACATAGGACATATGCAGAGGATATCAAGAGGTCAAGTACAAAGCTACATAGGCCATTTTGTGCCTCTCGTGTCAGTAACTGATGGGCCATGGGGCTCTTACATTGGCGTAAAAGGCAAAGCTATATATGTGTCGTCTCCTCTATGTACACCTATAAATACATGTGGGGCCAGCGATGCCTACATGTCATGTATTTTATATGGTATTGTGAAAGGTCATTTTGATTTGAAAAGCATGGGTTTGCTAAGGTCTGGGGTTGCTACTACTCTAGTTTGTTAATAACGTACTCGGCTTAGGGTTAACGATGTTACTCGATTGGTTGAGTCTTTTACTTCATATCTCTAATGCTAAGTGCTGGATCTGATCATATTTCCAGCTTCTGATGTATTGAAATTTTTTATACGTGTATATCTATAATTTGAATATTCTGTAGGCATAATGACCTAGGTTATGGTTGTGGCCACGAAAGTGATGTGCATGCTGTATTACATTTGTCGATTTTGTAGAATTTTTTTGCTTATGAAGTTGTGATTAATGAAATATGTAATTATTGTTTTTACATCAATGTTACCAGTGTTACCAATGTCATGTCAAGAAATTGGTGCTTGCAAAGATATGTTTTGCCTGCCTAGTGTATGGGAAAATTTGTTTTGATTGTAACTGAACTAAGAGCTTGTTGCAATGATGTAATTTGTTTTGTTATTTAGAAATATGAAAGAGACTACTGAATTGAGCCCTGTTATGAATTTATTTGCTTTCTAGTAATATTTTGCAACTGTTAAAAGCCATTGTAATTTACAAATTAGCAACCGCCAATGGCCTTTGCAATTTGTAAATTAGGAATGGCTCTAGGCCGTTGCGAAATATAAATTCCAAACAGTTCGGAATCTTGCTAAATTTTAGCCACTCCACATCCCGCAACGGTTTTGGGCTATTTCAAAATGCTTTAGCAGTGGTCCAAAGCCATTGCATAATGGCTTTTTTGGTGTAGTGAACGATATTTCCTAGGGGCAATTATAAAATTGTTACATATATCTGACTCAGTAACCAATCTTGTTCGAAATAAAATGTGATTTCTTTTTATTATATTTTTGATGTAACGTGCCATATTAATTAATTTAACTAATTAAAAGTATATTTCACAGAAAATCCATAGATGATATGTCTAGTAATAGTAGTTACAAAGTGTTGTAACCAGGAGCAATTTATCACGGTGAAATTAAATATACCATTTTAAATATTCATAGTCATGATGTATTGAGATCGGATATTGATTCATCCGTTGAGACTAGAGTACATAATTTTCTCCAAATGTTAGGCAATGTATTAATCATGATTACTGGATGAATTAAGGGTGTTAAGTACAAATAGTTATTGGACAACCATGGAATAACCCACATAATAGTTTTTTACCGGTTAATATAACTGTTTGAACTAAAAATGGCCCAAATGCCCGAAAGATTATGTATAGAATAAAAAGTGAAAAAAAAAAAATGGAAATGAGCTAGAAAAGAACACACATCGTTTATAGTGGTTTGGCTATTCTTGGCCTCCGTCCACTTAGTGATTTTATTTCTTAGATCACTGAATTACAAGTAGTTGTTCTTACGGATCAGTATCATATATGGGTGGTCACAATAAATTAGAGTAGAAAGAGAAAGCGCTTGAAAGATCCTTAAAAATGAGTCCTTCCCCTCTATTTATAATTGTAGAGAGCCTAAAATATCTCTCCATGATCTCCAACTCGTTTTCCATGCCGTGGACCAATTCTCCAAGAAAATAGGTGGACACCTAAGAAAAATACGTGAATCGATACTGATCCATAGGCTTGGATTGGCACCGATCTGTAAGGATTCCAAAATGGTTATCTTGAACTCTTTCTGTTGGCTCGATTTATGGTTAGCTTCGTGATTCCATACTTGTTTTCACCATTATTAGCTTGTTTCTAAGTCCAAATGTGGAAGAATGAAGTTGTTCATTTTGGGTGCTCATGAAAATCGATAAAGAATTGCATGGGATCAACAAAATAATACTAGAAATAGGCTTCTGGGATCATCATTAGCATGTTGAAGGAGTGGGGGAAACTTCAGACTAAATTTCATGGATCGATACCGATCCATCTTCTTGTTCAATTTTCCCTCCTTGATTCATTGGATGTTTGGTATTTGCCTCCTGGCTCTGTTTGTATTTGATTTCTGGACTTTGCAGCCATCTCTTTGGACTTGCTGCCTTGATAGTTTTCAAGTTTGATTCGTCCAGTCTATCCAAATATTGCCTGGTCAAAAGGATGGATAACACTTGCCCTCCAGAGTACATCTTGTTTCAAACATGATGTGCTTTGAATCGAGACAAGTCAGGATTGCTATGAAGGACTCCACTCTATGCTTTGAATAGTCATTATTATTCCTACGGATCATTTCTATGAAGATTTATGTCCATAACTATTCGTGACGATATTTTACCAACATTTAAAATTCAGAGTATGATCTCATGGTTTGTCACTTCAAACTCTATAATTTTGAACTGATTCCATTCATGGACTTTCTAGGTTTGAATTTGATTTTATTTAACTCTAATCATCGGGGTTAGATACACACACACTTATATACACGTACACATCCTTGTTGAATCCCATATGGACACACTTATGTAGGCATGTATTGTCCAACCATCATCATAGGCCTTTCCTCTCTTTTTTCTAGCGCCATGACTCGAATCGGTCCAAGAGTTGGAGAAGTTCTCCAACTTTTTTGCCTGAAAATGCTGGGTTATATAACCCAATTCATTTTCTCTTTCTCCTCACTTTTGTTACCTCTACGGAACCGAGCTTGCTTTCTGCAATTATAACCTTTTACATCCAAATCAGATTCTACCTTTGCTCAACACCAGGACCACCGCTACCTCACATTCGCCTGAGCCTTATGCTAACTGCCATGTCTTGTTCGAGCTTAGTTCACTAACCCAATCCTGAATTACTCCCAAAAAATCGATTCCATCAAGATCCAAAAACCCATGCACTTGAATCATTCTTATAACCTTGCCGAATTAGGTAGGTGGCAGAGTCATACATGGACGTGAATGGGTTTGCCGTTGATGACTGTGTGTCGGAGTAAGGTAGAAGATGGAGGAAGAACCAAAATCCATCCAAGAGTTTGGATCGGTGCCGATCCAACCTTTGATTTTTGGTTTTTGAACTCCTCACCAAGCTTCACTTCTGAACATTTGAACCATGCCAAACACTTTCTTCTGAACCTAAAAGCATATCAAATGCTTGGTCATTGACTTGAAGTATGCTAAGACAGTCAGTAATGACGGTCATTTCAAGCAGTATCCAAAATCTAAAATGACTGTTGTATAGTATTGGAAATCTGCACTGCGCAACACTACACGACATTGCATGATATTGCACTACGTGTCACTTCAGCACGAGGGGTACGACTTATAATTAATCTGACGTGGATTGTTTATTGAGTATATATAGAAATGGAATACAAATGTTCCAAGTGTATTGGCACTTAAGCTGTATGTCCATCTACTTCCAAATATGCCGACTCCAATACCTAGTCGACCTCAACTGCAGTTCCACGTGCACAACAAACTCTGGCGCAGCCGATACCTCAACCAGAAAATCCATAAGTAGAGCAACAGATTCCAAAAAATCTAATAGAGCCTGCAGAAGAACCAAAGTAGAATTTTCTCCCGACGCTCTTGAGGATGTCAGTATTTTAGACGTTCATGTCGATTCCATTGCTTCAAAGATAGAAGAGGGATCGCTCCACAGAATCTGTGACAAGCATGGAATTCCATTCGAGGACATACTAGCCCCTTCTCTCCACCAGAGAGCTCATAATCCCCAAAGGGTTATACTGCGTGCAATAGATACATTTGCCTGGTGGGATGCGTCTCACCATTCAACCAATTTATTCATCGAGCCCTAAACTTCATGAGATTAACTCTGATACAACTGCATCCAAATAGCTATGCCTTCCTTAATGGAGCGTATGTTGGCTTTGATCAATATTTGCACCAAGTTCCTAGTGATGAGGAAATTTGGTGTGTGTGTGTGTGTGTGTATGTAGTTTCAAGTGTCGGAAAGGAAGCCCTTCTCTGATTTATTTGGAACCGGCAAAGAGACATAAGTTATTCCCTATATATGGAATAAATTTAGCTACTTTAAGAGTGAATGGTTCCATGTCCATTGTCCACCTGGCTTTGAGCGAAGATAGCTATCTGGTCATAGGTTGTACTTCATCTGTTTGATGTGAATTTGCATCGTGAATTCACAATCTTAACTCATATTCTTTCTGTCATTCAGATGTTCGGGCGAGACCTAGCAGCATATCTCTTGTAGATGCCGTTAGAGTTTTTGTGGCATTTTCGAAGAGGGATAGAGATATTGGAGTTCTTCTTTTCGATAAGAATCTTCTAGCTCATAATTTTCTAGAAGCGGGTCGTAGCACTGGTTTAGTCCAAGTTGCATTTGACAACAATAGTGATAGATGACGACAATAGCTTGTCTACAGGTGGTGATGTAAATCCTGATGTGGCCTCAGTCCCAAGTCCAGGAGCTAAAGTTGAAAGAGAGCAAGAACATACTAAAGAAGGCAAAATCATAGGTGAAGGTGGTGAAGTTGGCCATATGATGTTAGTGTAGACCACGAGTCTTCGGTTGAGTAGTCCAAGGACTACCAATAATTCATTCAGAAGAAGAGGATATTGTGAAGATTACCAAACCGTAGACTTTTACACAGCCTCCATATGTCACAAACACTGAGAAAAATCCTTCCCTTTGTCCAACAGATACATTTGCTAACGGGCCAACTCCTACTGAGTTTGGCTCCTTGGTATTGGGAACATGAGCCTCGAGGGTCTTGATTTTCCCCTTCAATTTGATGATGTCATTATTCCTACCAGTGCGAGAGAGATCACTTCCACGAGCAAAGCTCCAGAATACGATTTGTCGAGGGGATGCTAGGACACTCAGGCACACATGCACTTCACGACACTACATTGCACATGACATTGTGTCCTTACTCATTGAATCTAACTTGTTTCCATTTCTTCTACAGGCACGTATTCAAATTCAGAAGGAAAATGTATCCTCACCACATAGACATTGTCCTCGAATGTACCATCAAGGCAGTAGTCGAGTTTCTGAATCTAGCCATCGGTCTGGCCACGATAGAGGCGTTCGGGATAGAGGTTTTCATGATAGAGATTAACTGTCTTGGGACTTCGCTTTTGGACATCATTCTAGATCTAGATCACCTTCATCCAGAGGCTTGGATAAGCACCTTGACCGCCACAATGACTTGTCACCAGTTGACGCTTCTCGTGCACCCCTCTTGCTTCCATTCCCGTGCAGCATTTGGCACTATCCCATTCCAGTCGATCTTCTGATTGCCGACACCATAAGAGAAGTTCTGAGACTTCTCATCATAAGGTTAGCAAAATGCAGATTAAAGCTTCGGTCGTCATAGCGGAGCAATAACATGCTGCCGATGCTTGAATGATTGAACTAAGGGAACAATTTTCGGATGTATGTTTTGGCGAACTTATGTTTGTGCATAACCGGAAAGACATTCCATCAAGGGTAAAGGAAATGGAAATTGCTTTTGTATCGAATGCTTCTAATCAATATAGTGAATGGAAGTAGATAACAATGCAGATCTTTACAGTCTCGAAGGAAAGGAAGCTCAAAATCAAAAATATGAGACATTTAGAGGCGCAATACAAAAGGATCATTGCTAATCTCGACTCTGAAGTTGAAAATCTGAGAAAATCACAAGCCGAAGTCAAGAAAATGCTGAGGATGTTACCAAGGCATTAGAAATTGAGAGGACCAAGCATCTTGATGGGATGGAGACTGCACATCATCAAAATTGTGACATATTGCTAAAAAGAGATGCCTCGAACAAGAAGGTGATCAAGTTATCAGCCAAGCTCGAGAGAAAAACAAAAGAGAGGAATGAAACTCCCAGGCAAGCTCGGCACTACTATGAAGAGCTGCTCACTACTCGCAATAAAAGGGACAAGGCAGCCACATGTGCTCAAGACATGGACGCGCTTGTCAAAAAGGAGGTTGAAGCCATAGGGAAGCGGATGATGGGAAGTTTGAACCAATGCTCAACAAGTACAATGCCAACGTATTCTAATTATGAAACTTAGAGTGGTTCGACTGTGATTACTCCTGAGTTCTTGCCCTTGCTTAGGAATTGAGGGAGAAAAGGAATTCCTAAAAGGTGGTGAGGTGGATCTGGCGTAGCTTAAGAAGGAGATCTTAATAGGAGATGAGCCTAAGATGCTAAAAGAGGGCCAACTTATTCTCCATCTGGAGCTAGCCGATATAGTGCAGAAATACTAAGGCGAAGACTCCAGATCATCACCCCAAGATGCCACTAATGGAGATACCTCCGGACCTAAAACTGATCATGATTCATCTTCGGTCCCGGGGTATAATCTAGATCAACCCTAAATGCTGAAGTTCGCCATCCTTTCTCTCATCTTGGAATGGAATTTCATCGGCACTCCGATCCATACTGAATCCTAAACCGATGGAGGTATCTTGTTGACCTTACCTATATTTTATGGAGTCTATACATCGCCACTTGACATCGCTAATCTCTCTTTTTATATCTCTTATGTTTCAAGTCAGCCCTAGATCATCCAACTTCCCAACAAAGATCTCCATTCGGGACAACAAGCGTCTACAACAGAATCGATGACCGTGACCACTTCAACGATGGTGCTGAGTATCCCGACTGTCAGACTCCTAGGCCTGGTGAGCGAATGATAAATGCTTTACAGGATGAAGGGACCGGTGAGCTTCAGAAAGCTCAGACCGACTATGATGTTGTTACCACTAGGTCCTCTGAGCCCCCATGGGGTCCCATCATGAGTATGCTTGAGCAGGAATTTATCTTGATGAAAGAGGTCAAGCTAGTAAAAATAGAGACCTTTCCTCCTCTTCTATCTATACCTCTGCCTAGTCAGGCTATCTTTGTTCCTTCACTCTTCCACCACCCGAAAGCATATAGAGCGTGCTTGTTGGATCATCGCAAAGCACTCCATCTAAGAGTTCAGGAGGAGTTAGGAGTGATAAAGTAACACCTCCTTCCAGGGAGGAGAAGAAAAAGTCCAAGAAGTAGATGCATAAAAAGTGGCTGTCAGTTTGTTTTTTGGGTTGTACAATTAGGCACTTTCTAGCTTTCTATTTTTTTGTTTTTCGACTGGTGTTGTGCGCATTCGGCCTCCACTTTTGATTTCCAGCTTAGATGTAAATAAAACATGTATTTTTTTCCTAAGTCTTATTTTAACTGTGAACAATAAAGACTTTTGTTTTATCAAATATTTGTGTAATTTGTCTAAGTACTTAAGAAATGCACTTTCCATTATATGTACTCGTGATCCATTCCTTTTCACGATCATTGTCGAACTAAATCATTAGTTGGTTCCGTAATTTGTCGGCTTTTTATCGTTCTAGTGAACATAGAGTAATCTTAAAGTACTAAGCTCTAGACATCGATTAGGGTAAGCCATTAAGTATAACAGTTTAGGTATCCTTTTCTAGATAATGACATCTAATCGCACTAAGTTTCAGACGTTAGTTTGAACTGCGGCTTAAGATCATAGTTTGCACATCCTCGTCCAGGATGTTTACTTCAATCACACCTAACTCTAGGAATTGGTTAAATTTATTGGTAAGATCCAACCCTACACCGAGCATGGATCTTTCATCTTACCTACTCCGTTGTTAGTGGTTGGATGGTCATGTCACATCCACTTTGATTTATACTCCTGCCCTTACATTGAGGATAAGAGTTAGCCGATGAACGGTCAAATCACATCCTATTTGGTTTATAATCCTGCCCCTACATCAAGGTCATGAGTTAGTTAGCGGACGATCAAATCATGTCCTATTTGGTTTATACTCCTGCTCCCACATCAAGTATAAGAGTTAGTCAGCGGATGGTCAAATCACGTCCTTTTTAGGTTTATACTCCTACCACCACATCAAGGACAAGAGTTAGCTGACATTCATCTCGGGAGCCAAGAATGGTCAAGGGTTTAATCGTGGACCACATAAGTTTGATTGGCACCTAACTCCGGGTACCTACATACCTGCATTATACACATGCAGATTCATTCGAGTCGGTCATATTTCATAACTCTCAATCTATGTAAGGACAAAGACTTGGATCCGGAAAGCCATTTATTGATTACGGAAATGATAGGTTATGTCTTATTACATGGCTTTATTCGACTATATGCGAATTTGTTTCTAAGTGAAATAGCATTATAAGTGCTCGCTGTTCCATGCACTTGGGAGTGAGGTCCCATCAACTGTAGCTAGCTTGAAAGTGCCATCTTTAAGTTTTTACTCAATTGCATAAGGACCTTTCCATGTTGGGCCCAAGTTCCTAGGGCTTGGGAAGATTCATTTGAGAACCAGGTCGACAATCTCAAAGGCTTAATTCCTGACCTTGGCATTGTAATATCCAGCGACTCGGTTTTGGTGCGTAGCTGCTCTCAAGTCAGCTTTGTCTCACTTTTCATTGATCATGTCAAGCGATTTCAGAAGGACTTGTTCATTCGTCCGTGGATTGTAGTGAACCACTTAATGAGAAGGTACTTCCTGTTCAATTGGAATCAAAGCCTCTGATCCATAGGCTAAGGTGAATGGAGAATGGCCAGTTGCTGACTTGTGGGTCGTTCGATAAGCCTAAAGTGTTAATGGAACCCACTTTCCCTTAGCCTTTTCCAATCGCTTCTTATAAATGGACTTGATAATCCTGTTACAGCTCCAACTTGTCCATTCATTGGGGGGTGCGCCACCATAGCAAATATTTTTTCTATGCGATGTCGATGGCAGAAACCCTTAAACTCAGTGCCGTCAAATTTGGTTCCATTGTTGGTAATGATTGCTTGCGAAACTCCAAAATGACGGACGATATTTCGAACCACGAAATTGATTACTTTCTTTGTGGTAATTGTTGCTTATGGCTCTACCTCAACCCATTTGGTGAATTAATCAACTGCAACGGTGACGTACTTTGCACCACCTTTAGACATCGGCAATACACCAATAATATCAATTCCCTAGATTACAAACGGCCAGGGACAGACCATTTAAGTAATCTGCATCAACAGTGCTTTTGAAATCTAAGCAAATCTCTGGGACTTGTTACAAATCTTCTTCGTCTAGGTTTGCTCCTCAATGTGGTCACCACAAGCCCCTTCGTGCACTTCTCTCAGGACGTGTTTGGTCTCGTCATTTGCGATACATCATAGTAGTGGGACTGAGACTCATTTTTTTGTAAAGTGCCCCTTGTTGGAAGATGTATCTCAAAACTTAACAAAGGAGCTTTCGTCGTTTTCTCTTCCCGTCTGGAAGGATCCCCCTCTGCAAATAATTCTTTATAGGAGTCATCCATGATTCCTTCTCATGCTCGGCCTCCATGATCCAACGACATCTATATGCTTGATGCTTGGAGTCCACAATACCTTCATCGGAACTAGGCATATAAGTTGCGCATTTCCTGAACAGGCCAGTTTGGCAGTGAGTCGGCCTTCGTATTTTCCTCTCTCGGAATAGGTCTTATTGTGTAATATTCAATGTCACCGAGCAAATTAAGTGTTCGGCTTAGATAAGGAGCCAAGCTTCTAAATTGTCACACCACTAGTCAGGAATCACAAAAGATGTGTAAAGTTTTAATTCCCAATTCCTTTGCAATTTTGAGTCCCGCAATCAATGCTTCATACTTCGCTTTGTTGTTTGTTGCAAGAAAGTCGAGTCTCAAGGCACAACAAATTGAATGTTTCCTTGGAGTGACAAGCACAACTCTAGTACCAGAGCAATGTTCATTTGATGCATCATACATGTACATTTTCCATCTAGCATTTTGCTTACCACTGCTCTCCGAATATCGTCTCAAGCAGTGAATTCAGCTATGAAATCCGCCAAATCTTGACCTTCAATAGCTTTCCAAGGGTGATAGGTTATATCATATTAAATCGATTCAATATTCCATTTCAATAGCCTTCTAGAAGTATCAGGTCATTGCAAGACTTGCCGGAAAGGATGGTCGGTAAGAACTTTGATCAAATAAGCTTGGAAGTAGGAATGGAGCTTACTTGATGCAATTTACAAGCAGTATGCGAGCTTTTCCAGCTTCGGGTAATTTCATTTTGCTCCTATCAATCGTTTACTGATGTAATAGACTAGTTATTGGATGCGGGATTCCTCTCGAATGAGTGCGGCGCTCAATGCATGTGCCGACATTGTTAGGTGTATAAATAAGACCTCGTCATCCACCGACTTCGAGGGAACTGGGGGTCTCTCCAATTGTTCGGTCAGAGCCTGTAATGCATACTTACATTCCAATTCTAAGCAAAATTCATTTTCCCTTTGGAATTTTTCCCATTTTAATTGTGTCAAAGAAAAGGATTCATTTGTTGGTGGCTTTGGAGATGAACTGACTCAAGGCAAGGACCTTCCCGTTCAAGCATTGTGACCTCCTCGATCATCTTGGGAGCCTCGACATTTCTCAAGGCCTGGATCTTTTCTAGGTTAGCTTCGATCCCATGGGAGTTCATAATGAATCTTAAGAATTTTCCAGATGCAATGTCGAATAAGCATTTCAAAAGGTTTATCTTCATCCCATATTTCCAAAGAACGTTGAACATCTCAGCCATATCATCAACGTGGTTTCCCGATCACCGTGAACTCATGAGCATGTCGTCCACATAAAATTCCATCGAGCATCCGATCTGGTCTTTGAACATCCTTTTTACCAGCCTTTGGTAAGTTGCTCCATCATTCTATGGTCCAAAAGGCATGACCAGATAGCAGTTAGTCCTAAATCAGTTATGAAGTTGGGTGTTCCCGATCTAGGACATGCATTGGAATCTAATTGTATCTAGAATAAGTGTCCATGAATGATAGTAGTTCATGTCCATCTGTTGAATCCACCAGCTGATCAATCCTCGAGAGCATAAAATTGTCCTTCAGGCACGCCTTATTCAGATCAAAATAGTAAATGTATGTACTCCACTTCCCTCTCGACTTTTTCACCAGGACTGGATTTGCTACCCATTCTAGGTATAAAACATCGTGGATGAACCAATTGTCATTCATCTTTCTCACTTCCTTGAGTGTAGTGGATCTCTCTAGACTCAGGCTGTGGCGTTTCAGTTTCACAAGAGCGTATTTAGGATTTTTGTTCAATGCATGGCTCGCTATATCCAACGAGATCCGACACATGTCAGAGTGTGTCCATGCGAACCAATCCAGGTTTGCCTAAGAAAACCAACCAGATCCTTCATCATTCTCACGTCAAGTTATGAACCGACCTTCAGGACCTGTGTCGGATCATCCTGGTTGATCGAAACATTGATCATCAATTTGGCGGGAGCTACTCTTCCACTGGTGGCTTTTTTCATGGATCCATATCCTTATGGAACCTGCTTTGCTGCCCGAGCTATGGCTCAGGCATTGGTTTCTACACGTCTAATGCCGTGATGCTGAGTGTCCCCTCTACACTTTTTCCTTTCTCTCTTCTCCTCGCATCCCTTGACTCCGCGACATAACATTCACGGTCAAGCCCTTGATCTTCATTCACTACTCCCACACCATTCTCTGTAGGAAATTTAAGCACCAAACTCAAGGGAGATATAGCCGCTCTGAACTCAGCCAGGGCTGGTCGGCCCAAAATGCATTGTAAGCAGAGTAAATATCTAATACCATAAGAGGCATGACCCGCACTCACTTGCGGTCGCCCTTACCAAGCACCACCGGTAGTTCCACATATTTGATTGGTTCCGCACTGTCCCGTTAAATCCTTAAATCCGATATTTGTGTAATTTCAAGTCCTTGCGCTCCAAAAGCATCTGGTTGTAGACTTTTTTGAATAGAAAGTTGGTCGAAGTCCTACAGTCAACCAGCATATTTCCTACAATAGCAGGGCCAATCGTGGTCGTTATAACCAACATGTCAATCATCGGGGCTTCTACCTCATCAGCATCTCTGTTTTGAAAAACAATGTCATATGTCATGGTTTTGAATTGTTTCACCAGTGTTCCATCCTCTATTACCAAACAACTCTCATTCTTGGTATGTTTCAGAGCGTCAACATACTTATCCATCTCAGTCAAACTCTTATCGTTGGATGTGGTCCACCAATGATTGTATTTATCATCAAATGCTTTTCAAGCCACTTAGTATCCTCACAACTAGGACCTGCTTACTTCCGCTGGGATGTCAACCCAGGGGGGTTAGAGTTTCCTTGCCAGTCATTTTGCGGTGCTTTCACAAATTGTTGCAATTTCTTCTTTCGAATCAGCTCCTCGATCATATCATGTAAGTGCCTGCATTCATTAGTGTTATGATTATGTGTCTCATGAAACTTTAGAATTTGCTAGATCTCTTTTCCTTCTCAGTTGACTCCCTCGAAGCTAGCTTCATGTACTACTCAGTACCATGATTTGTCAGATAGATATTTTCAATTGAGTTATTCAGTATAATTATCATACTTAGGAATCCTGGGATGATTCATACCATTAGGCTTTTGCTTTCTGGCCCCCTTGTCATTCTATTTTTGACCACCTCTCTTGTTGCCAACGTTAACATCCAAATTCCTAGAAATCCCTCCGGACTGTTTAACAGTAATGTTGCTCTGTATCACTTCAGCTCAACTCCCAGCCTCACTTCTTCGGGGACAATTATGTGCCTTCTCCAAACCTAGGAACTAATTAGCCTTCCTGTAGAAAATATCCATCGTCGATGGGGGCTTCATTTCCAACCATCTCCTTAAGCTGGCCTTGGGACGAATCCCCTTGATCAATGCCATCAATACTACATCATCATTGGGATTTGTTACTTCCGTCACATCTATATGGAACCGGTTTAAGAAATCCTTTAATGACTCTCTCACTCCTTGGAAGAGGTTTGATAATGACATCACATCTTTCGATCGTGGACTGTGTAAACATGATTGCTCCAGAAATTTTCACGACAACTCAGCGAAAGACGATATGGATCTCAGTAGGAGCTGAGTGTAGCACATCATTGCTATTACCTCTAGGAAAATTGGAAAGCAGCGACATCTTATGGCATCGGACGCTTTCAGCTGAGTCCATATCCCATTCATACTTCATCAAGTATTGCCTTGGACATGTCTTTCCATCGTATAGTGGTATTGCTGGCATTACAAACCTACACAGATACTTTGTACGTAGAATATTCTTAGTAAATGGATTCCGACTAGGAGAACTACCTCATTCATCATTCTTCTAAATCATTTTTTACTTACAAGTCTCCTGACCATATCTTCCCAGTACTTCGAGTCTATAGGTTTGACTGAATGGCGACGATCGGGGTCTGCCCTAAATATTCGGCCCTAGGAACGCTCTCGAGTAGACTCTCGATTCCTAGGCTCTCCAAACTCTAGGAGATCCATTCATCCAGCAGTCCCCCTGTTTGATTCCCGTGCGTTGCATCATTAACATTAACTTGATATTCTAGATTATGTTCATCGATAACATGTCCATATGCCACATCTATGCCACCGTCCAAAAGGCGAGGCCCATCTCCAACATAAGTTGGATTGGCATCGATCCGTCCTCTTGGATCAGTACCAATCCACAAAATCGAGCCACGAGTTTGTCTCGTCCCCTGATTTGAGGTCCCAGTTGCATTTTACATCTTCTTCTACTTTCTATCCCTCCGTCTTTGCTCGGATGATGAGGAACTTTGAAATTATGAACTAAGTTCTTCCTACTCTTCATATGGAAGTTCTGAGTTAGTTCATTCAGTAGTCTTAAGCTTCGCTGCATCTACTGGTTCATCTTATTGCGAATCTCCTCGAATTTATCCTCTATCTGCTTCATCATGCAATCCATCTCCATTTTGGTTTGGATCTCAGTTGGATTTTGGATCTCAATTTGTTTTGGTTGGGCAACTCCATCCACATGGTGAGTGTCTTGGTTCTCAGCATCATTAATAGCTCTAGAAGTTGTAGCACATTCTTTCCTTCATAGGGCCATAACGAATAACTTCTCGTAGATTGTTGAAAGTTTGAATAGTAGAACAGTAAGATTAGAAGATTAGATCTACCTCTCGAATCCAAGAAATCCAATAGTAGATGATGGATCCAAGTAGCCTGAGAATATGGACTCTCAGTGAAAGCACCAAAATGTTTGAATAAAAAATGGCACAAACAACCGAAAGATTGTGTAGAGAATAAAAAGTGAAAAATATAAATGAAAATGAGCAAGAAAAGAACATACAACATTTATAGTGGTTCTGCCAATCTTGGCCTACGTCCATTTAGTGATTTTATTGCTTAGATCACTAGATTGCAACCAGTTTTTCTTATGGATCAGTATAAATCCATGGGTTATTATAAGAAATTAGAGTAGAGAGAGCAAGAGCCAATAAGATCCTTAAAAATGAGTCATGCCCTCTATTTATAAACGTAAGAAGCCTAAAATCTCACCTCTATGAACCTTGTTTTCTATGCTATGGACAAATTCTCCAAGAAATTGGCAGACACCTCAGCAAAATACATCGGTATCGATCCATAGGCTTGGATCAGTATTGATCCATAAGGTTGCCACAATAGTTATCTTGAATTCTTTGTGTAGGCTTGATTTGTGGTTAGCTTCGTGATTCCATACTTGTTTGCACCATTATTAACTTATTTCTAACTCCAGATGATTGATCTATGGAAGAACAGAGTTGCCGATTTTGATTTCACATGAAAATCAATATATAATTACATGGAATCAACAAAATAACACTTGAAATAACACTTAGGAAAATATTATAAGTCCTATTTTCCAAAATCTTTTCGAATATAAATACTTAAGAGAATATTTCATAGCTTATTTCATAAGTCGTCGGAATCGCTAATAAATTCCCTTTTCAATTTCGAAAACCCATTGTACCTATTTATAACCACATTCAACAATTTATAAGTTCTTTTATAAATTTGAATTTTGTTTTCAAAATTTCCATATTCAACATTTTGAAATTTCATTTCCTCCAAATCTCTTATAAAATTCATTCCCTCAAAATCATATCCTTTTATAAATTCCTTTTTACGAATCTCGAGAGAATTTATAAATAATTTTTTTCATTCACTTCAAAACTATATCAATATATAAATAAGTATTTAAAAAGGAAAATAAATTTATTTTAAAAACATGTTCAAGTAATTATTTAAAACATCGAAAAACTTTTTTATAAACATCAATAACCCTTTTTAGATAAATAAATAAATTTCAAAGCTGATTTTTAAATTTAGAATTTATTTGATAATTATTTAATATTTGAAAATCCACTTACCGAAGAATTTAAATCTCAACTAGTTTAAAATTTCATAGTTTTAAATAATAAAATTTTCCTTTCAAAACAAACTTACTTCTTAAAATAAAAATATATTTTCAAAATCTAACTAACCAATTCAGCTTATAAATTCCTCTCGATTTCCATTACATCACCTCCATTCTGATTTCCTTAACTATTTTTACTTTTCAAACATAGTACACCCTATTTTCCATACCCTAATATAAATTCACCCCATAAATTTATATTCCTAATTTACCATCCTGATATCGATTTCCTTTATTTGCAAATATCGTTTATAAATTTTTATAACTCCTTTGAGTTTTAGTTGTTTATAAAAACAATCTTATTTATAAAATTCCATTTTCAAAAATCCATTCTTTTATAAATCCCAATTATAACTTCTAATCTTTTTTTATTATCGACTTCAACTTCTTTTTATATTTCCCGAATATTATTATAAATTCTTTTATATAATTCATTTTTAAAAATCTCTATCTTAAACAATTTACGAATATTTAAGTACAACTTAAAGAAAAATCAATTATTTTTATTTTTCAATTCAGTTTTCTTTAAAATAACCCAATTTCCGATATAAATATTTTTAATTTCCAAATTCCTTTTTATTCCTTCGAATTTCAAAGAATAATATTTATGGTATTTAAAAATACCAAAATTAAAGGCCAGTGCTACTATAGCATCCAACAATTCAAATTTCAACAATAATCGATAACAGATTATTTGCACATGTCATATATCATTATTTATGAAACAATATATTTGAGGAATCCGGTTGGATTCCTCCAACCTGTTTCCCTGCATTCATAGATGTTAATACAACATAAAAATACCAATCCCACTTTGAGGGGATATCACGGTATAAAGGGTCATCCGCTATTATGTGGACGCATAGGGTCTCATCCGCTATAATGTACGGGAATATCACTCCAAATACTAATATATACGATATATATAATATCATTTAACAGATGACAATTATAAATTCAACCGAGCATCCAATAATTTATTTTAACTATTTGAAAAATTAAATTGGAAATTGAAAAGAGTGAGAATTTGCTCACCTTGATTTTTGTTTCCAATCCATTTTAGTCCAGACTTGTTTTCCCGATTTTAGACCTCGTATGAAAAAGTTATCAAATATATATGTTGTCGATTTTTTAATTTATAACATGATTAACTAATCATATATTTAATTTATATTACCTCACTGACAAAACCGCATATTCCTTACGATAAAGCTTCTAGGCATCAGACCACATTCGTAGCCAACTACATCGACTCCTCAACGGCAGCGCCTAACCTTTACGACCTCATCACCACCCTCAACGGTCGTGACATCCCCTCCAGTCCACATGCGCAATCATCTCTCCTTAGCTGCTTCGACATCCACCATCTCCATCGCCTCACGTGCATCATCGGACCATCGCTATCCCACGGCCGTCGATCCTCTCCACGAGCGAAACCAAATTTCACGACTCCCCAGGAGAACTGCAGCTCGCCCTAGCTTCCACTTTGATCGACAGCCGTCGAGAAACTTACGTGACCAACCTATGACTACCGAAACCTCACTCGAAGATCAATATTCGATCGCGACAATGTCGCAGCCACCACGCGCCTGCCCTATCCGTCCACATCGCCTGATTCACTCAGGTTCGAGACCGCCTCCAATGCTATCACCTCTCGCCTTCGCACTTGTCTCCACTCAACGAGACCCATGATCCTAATCGACTAGAGTGAAACCACCTCTCCCAACATCACCGCGAATCTGTCAAGCCTTTTCCCCCTTTGTTCTGCCATTTTTCTTCTTCATTCGATTTCATTTTCGTTCAAAGCTTTGTTCCCTTTTTGTTCTGAGACAAGGCGATTTTCAATTTTCTTTTTATTTATCGCGGTGTCATTCTCAGGAATTAAAAGGTGGAAAACGACTTTCAAAAGAGGGGGTATGATCTAAACAGATAAGGGAGGCTTGTTTATTTTTAAACTGAGGAAGTTGGCTTCCTTAGTAAGGTTTTGACTTTAACGTTTTATAATATCATTTAATTATAATATTTTTTCCTAATCAACTTATTATTAGATTTTGCAATCTAAATTTTCCAAACTTTTGAATTTGAATTACCCGATTTAACATTTTCTTTCAACTTCTTGAACTTAGTATACAAAGTACTATATTTATAATTACTTTGTTTAACTTTGAAACTAGGTCCATTTCTTTTCCTATAGGTTTTTGAAATTTTAATTAAAATTTCTAAATTTTGCTTTACTTTATTAAATTTTGAAACATTATTAGTAGTTTTTTTTTCAATTTTTGCTTCAGTTCAATAATTTCATTTATAACCGAGCCTAGACTTGATTTTAGTTCACAATTCTTATTGCAAAGCTTTGTTGGGAAAATTTCCTTCAGATGATCAGTCTAAGGGAATAAAAAACCCATTACAGCGGAAAACAACTGGATCGTGATTGTAGTGAGATGATACAAATAGACATAATCACCAGAATAGATAGTCACAGATCAATGCAATGTAGAAAAATAAATAACACCAGTATATATAGTGGTTCCACTACCGCGAGGCAGTGTACATCCACTTAGGGAGAGTAGATTTTATCAATTACTGAAAGATTAGAGTTACAAGATTGATTCACTTTTGGAGGCTATACATAAGAAGAATTGACAACACAGTCAAAATTCTACAGAGTTTAATCTCTCTAGGTTGGCTGCCATTGTTGTGTAGAAGCTCCACTATTTATATAAAGTGAAGAAATAAGAAGGGACAACCGCTATATAGCAGCTCGACAATCTGGTTCGGCATCATTTGGTTCGTCACACATTTGGTTCGGCAAAGTGCACTTCAATTCTGGAATAGCATCTCCCTTATTAGAGCAGCATGCTCAAATACCAAATGAAATATCTCGTTCGACATGCCCAAATGCCGCTCCATAATCACCGGACGAAACAACTCGTTCAACACTTCTACTTTAACGAACAAAAAATCTTGTTTGGCATTCTTTCCTCCAAATGAAAAATGCTACTCCACTTTATCTCGTTCGGCAAAAAATTTTCACCGCTTCAAACTTCTCCCTTTCTCCAAATCAGCTTCCAAGCATCTCACGAATGATCTTTTCTACGTTGCTTCTTCTTCTTCGTCGATGATTAGCTAGGGTATCACTCGATTTGGGAATCGTAGGTATCAATTTCTAACACTCTCCACCTTGATACCAGATTTCTAAACAAGCCTTCCAACTCAATCTACACCTTTGTGCTCCATGCAATAGATACTTACTCAATGTGTTGCAGTAATGCCATCACCCATTACACTCTGTCAACGACCTGCGGTAAGGCCATCGCCCATCAACAAAGTATTCGAAGAACCCAGTCTATGTAGAACCTATAAATCTCCACCATGAAAACGAACTTCTCTATGAACCATCTCAACTCTCACCCCGCGCCACCCCGTGGCACCTAGCACATCATTAAGCGAATCACGTCCAAGTAATGCTTGAACTTAACAACTAGCACCGACTTGGTAAACATGTCTGCTACATTCTTCTTTCTGTGAACTTTTTGAAGACGAACTAGCTTCTCTTCACTCATCGAGACAAGGAACGACTCTCTCACCTCAATGTACTTCATCCTCGAGCTAAATGTAAGATTTTCAATTAAGTGGATTGCACAATGATTATCACAGTACACATCCACACCTCCATATACGAAGTCCAGATCACACAACAATCGCCTTAAATAAAGCGCATCCTTAGCTGCTTCAACCGCAACTATGAGCTTTGCTTCTGTAGTGGACAAAGTCACAATCGTCTACAACATCGCTCTCCAACTGATCGCTATCCCACCAATGATGAACACATATCCGGAGGTTGACTTCCTTCGATCTCTATCAACAGCATAGTCGGAATCGCAAAATCCAACCAAGCTGAAATCCCCTCCTCTGCCGCCAAAGACAAGTCCATGGTTTGGAGTTCCTCTAAGATATCTAAAGATACACTTCATTACTTCCTAACGCATCTTTCCTAGATTCGCCATGAATCTACTCACTAATCCAACTGCCTGCGCAATGTCAGGCCTAGTGCAGACCATAGCATACATCAAGCTGCCAACTGCACTAGCATATGAGACTTTTATCATATAAGTTTTGTCCTTTTCTGAGATCGGAGAGCCTTTACTAGAAAGCTGTATGTGCAAAGGCATGAGTGTGCTAATTGCTTTTTCCCCTTCCATGATAAACCGAGCAAGCACCTTTCGAATGTACTCCTTTAGGGTGAGGCTGAAAAGTCCTAGCTTCTATCCCTTTGGATTTCCATACCGAAAATTTTCTTTGCTTCTCCTAGGTCTTTCATTTCGAATTCCGCTTTTAGCTTTAGCATCAAACTATCGATTTCAGCTTTATCCTTGGAAGAAATCAATATATCATACACATACAAGAGTAGGTACACTCATTTACCATTCTTTAAATGCTTAAAGTATACACAAGCATCTTTAATGCTACGATCAAAACCAAGTGAAAGCGTAAAAGAGTCTAACCTCTTATACTATTGTCTAGATGACTGCTTAAGTCCATACAATGACTTCTTCAATTTGTAAACCCAATATTCTTTCCCATCTACAACAAATCCTTCCGGCTGCTTCATGCAGATGGTCTTATCCAAGTCTCCGAACAAGAAAGCAGCTTTCGCGTCCCATTGCTCCGGCTCCAAGTCATGAGCTGCGACAATAGTGAGAAAAATGCGGATGGACGTATGCTTCACTATTGGAGAGAATATCTCATCATACTCCAATCCCTTAATTTGTGAAAACCCTTTAGCAACTAGTCTAGTCTTGTATCTTCCATCATCCTTCACTTTTAACACCCGCTTACAACCTATGGCTCAGCTTCCTTGAGGAGGTGGTACAAAATCCCAAGTCTTATTCTTCTTTAACGACTCTAAATCCTCTTCCATAACGCACATCCACTTTGAACGGTCATATGACTTCAAAACTTCGTCAAGGTCAAACGGGTCCTCATGAACCACATGTAGGGCATAGTCAAACTGATCAAAAAGGCTAAGGTTCACAAATTGCTAATCACCATACTAGCATAGTCAAACTGATCACTGAGGCTAAGGTTCACAAATTGCCAATCACCATACCTTTCGGGCGGCCTAATAGTCCTACAACTGACCAGGGTAGGTACTACTTTGCCTAAACTTATTTTAGCTCCACCTTGAACCGAACTTCCTCTAGGTCCATGCGCATCACCAGCATTACTAGAAGGTACCTATGGACTATCCTGCGATGTTTCATAAATTGCTTTTTCCTCGACAGCATTAACAACAATTCTACTCTTTGACTGGAACACAGAAACTTCTTCCATCTCCTTAGGCCTATCAGAATCTTCTAAAGGTTGCTTCTCCTTCATATTGAACATAGCGGACTCATCTAAACTAACATTTCTAGAATGAACAATATTCCGATCAACATGGTTTTAAATTCGATACTCTTTGATACCATCGGTGTATCCCATTAAAATGCCCTTGCTCTAGCCTCCAAATTGACATCACCTGTATGGTGAACGTACACAGAACAACAAGAAATTTGAAAGTAACCAAGATACACTACTTTTCCTCTGGAATCTTCCCGTCTATGGCTAAGCATGTAATTCGATTTATGATATGTCCCGCAATTGATAATGCCTCAGCCCAAAAGCCTCTAGATAAGCCTACCGTCAATCTCAAGCAATGAGCCTTCTCTAGTAGAGTCCTATTCATCCTTTCTGCAACCCCATTATATTGCGGATCTCTGGGTGTAGTGAAATGTCACTAAATTCCATGCTGTCTACAAAAGTCGAGGAACTCCCTAGAGATAAATTCAACGCTAGTATCAGATCTCAGCACCTTCAACCTAGAACTAGATTGGTTCTCAACAAGCGCTTTCCAGTCTTTGAACTTCTCAAAACTTTCTGATTTGGCCTTCATCACATACACCCATACTTTTCGAGAAAATTCATCAATGAAAGTGATATAATACTTTGCTCCTCCAAGAGAAGGAGTAGCAATCGGTCCCCAAACATCTGTATGCACGTACTCAAGTACTCGCCTCGATCTGTGTAGTCCAACTCCAAAAGATACTTTAGTTTGCTTGCCTAACATACACTCCTGGAAAATGTCCATCTTTTCGAAGCTTTCTCCTTTGATCATCTTCTGTCTCCGAAGAAACTCTAAGCACTTCTCTGAAATATGACCCAACCTGAGATGCCAAAGCTTTATGACATCCAATGCACGAGAACTATCTACTCTAACACAGGACTCTCCAAGAACTATGGTTCCTTTTAGCAAATACAGATTTCGAAACACATTTCCTTTCATGAGAACCAGTGCACCTCTCGAAACGTTTAGACTATCCTTCTCGATAGTTACCTTACATCCCAAAGATGTCAATTGTCCTAAAAAAATTAAGGACTTTCGAAGACCTAGAACATACTGGTCACCTATCAAAGTGCTTATCACTCCGTTAAACATCTTAATACTCACTGTACCTTCACCCATTGCTCTACGGCTATCATTATTACCCATAAGAATAGAGCGTCCTTCTCGTTCAACGAAAGAACTACAGTAGTCCTTATTAGACGTCACATGGAAAAACACCCCTGAGTCCAGCACCCAATGGTCCGAGACATCTATACTGCTGCAAACAACACATTGTCAGATACAGATTTCTTCACTGTAAATGATTAAGATCCGACTTCTTCCTTCTTCTTCAAATCTGAACAATCCCTTTTCTAATGACCGGGTTTCTTATAGGTAAAGCACTTCCCATCGTTAGACTTTCCTCTCCTACCATTACCGGGATTCCTGGACTTGGAACACCCTCTAGAGTGCCAATTTTTCTTATCTTCTCTATCTCTTTCAACAAACAGGTGTGACTACTACTTCTACCTCTACTTTCTTCGCTTATTTCCTTCATCTGATCTCTCAAGTCCTCAGATAGAAGGCTTGACTTCACATCTTCCATTGTCAATGTGTCTCTAGCGAAGATAAGGCTGTTAGCGGAACCTGTGTAACGCTCTAGAAGATAACATAAAAGAATCATTGCCATTTGTTCCTCATCCATCTTCAAGTCAACAGTCTTCATCTTCATCACGAGATCATCAAAGAAATTAAGATATTCCTTTACTGAAGTACCCTCTCTTATCGGCATGGTGAAAAATATCTTCAGTAATATCAGATGATTAGTCAGAGATTTTTTCAAGTAGAGATTTTCTAGCTTTGTACAAATTCCCCTCGGAATGGTCTCACTGCTATTCTTTGAGATAACATTCTCTTCCATAGCTAGTTGTAAAGTAGTAAATGTCTATTTCTCCATCTCTTTCCTTTCTGCGACCGAGATGTCAACCGTCAACTCCTCAGAGGAAAACACTAGTGGACGGACTTCATTCCTCATTTGAACAACCTTCATCCTCCATTGCAACTGTTTGAAGTCTTTATCCCCATTCCATTTCTCAATTGCCAACTGTGATCCTGACACAATTTACATCCCTCTAGTATAGAGTCTTGTAACAACTGGAGTCGCTTCATCTCCCGCCATAGCGTTTAAAAATCCTTAATCAACCTTGCAGCTCTAATACCAGACTGTTGGGGAAAATCCCTTCAGACGATCAGTCTAAGGGAATAAAAAAACCCAACACAGTGGAAAATAACTGGATCATGATTGTAGTGAGACGATACAAACAGAGATAAACGCCAAAACAGATAGTCACAGATCAATGCAATGCAGCAGAAAAATAAATAACACCAGTATTTATAATAGTTCCACTACCGTGAGGCAGTGTACATCCACTTTGGAAGAGGGGATTTTATTAATCAATGAAAGATTAGAGTTACAAGATTGATTCACTTTTGGAGGCTATACATAAGAAGAATTAACAGTACAGTCAAAATATGTCTCTGATAAAAACAATCAGATGTCTATTTGTTACTGATTTGAAAACAAAGAAATTAAGGTTCAAACTTTGTGTTATCGGACGCCTGGATAATGTTCCCAGCGTTTGACTGCCTGAGTTGTGCAAAAATATGTTTCTGATTTATATTTGAAAGCTATATAACTTAAGTGTATATTATATTTACTTTTCTGACTCAAGGAAGGTTATACAAACTAATCTAAGAGACTCACATAAGTATATGACCTTACTGTGAAATCTCTCCATGTCGCTCTTCGTGATTATGCTCCATTTCAGGTTTATTGTTCTTCCCTTGTCCAGAGCGCTTTTGATTTGTTCATTATACACATGTAAGTAGTTGAAATATTCTTTGATATGATTGTATAGTTGTTGTCATTAAAACCAATAAGAGAGATTTTAACAACTAAAACATATTAGGTTAGACCAAATTTCGTTCTAAAAACTTATCTGTGTGTTTGTCTTGCACTTATTTGGAATTATAAAGAGATGGGAAGATACTAAATCATCCTTATCAAAACTCAAAAGACAAATAAAAAAGCTAAAAGTTCCAAATCGCTTCATTTTTTATAGCCCTAAAAGACCCCCTGACTAGAGCAGCGGAACACTTTAGAATGTGATTCAAAAGTTCTTGGGCTTGATCCCCTGGGACATCAATATGAGTGCTTTACTTAAATAAAATACCGCTCTTATTTAAAAAACATATCTTATTTGTTCTTTTTCATTGCAATACTATTTAATTATGAACTTTAACAAAATTTTGCCTCTTAGCATATAATGTTATAAGGGCTAATTAACTAAACATTTTTCGGGCATTCGATAAGCAGGAAATAAAAAAGAGAAAATATACACATTAGTTGGAAGTAAATGTTTGAGTCCTTAACAAATTTTTTGAGCCGTTAACATTTATAATGCATTTTTCAAATAGTGTCTAATGTACCGTGGTTTGATGAATGACAATCCATTGGAAGTGCTTCATTAATTAGTCTGAACACTCTAAATGCTAAGGTCGATTTGGTTTTTAATCTTATATTGTCTGTTTAATGGACTAAATAAGTTATGTCAGTGTTTTGTTTCATGATAATGACGCCCTAATTCTAAGAAATTAGCTCAAAATTTAAAAGGCAAAATCTGAAAGTTTAAAGATAAACACAAGACTTAAGGGTCTAAGATAGGATAAAGAAGCAGTAAAACCTGAAATAAGTAGTAAAAGAAAACAATATTTACAATAGATCACTATTGGTTAAAATGATACTAGGAGTTTAGATTAAAAAACAAAAATTGTCCTGACTGTCATTCTTAACCTCAATAAAAAGCTTGACTTGGAAGTATTTGAAGGAAATGTAAATAGCAGAGTTAGATTGCTTGAATATGTTGACCTTTTATTAGTGTAGTGGACTCGCAATTTATAGTAGTTTTGTGGGTATTCGTTGAGGGTAAGTTTTATTGTAGATGACTACTTAGCAATTTGGAGGTCTCGAATCAAGATACTTGTCTTAATAATAGCGCATTGAAGGATGTAGATTGATGACATATAATTTACCGGAGAAGCATGTGATCAGCTTTGCTCTTTGCTCATATTGCTTTGTGGTGATTTTTTTGGCTCTGCTTGAGACATTGTTAACATATTAAATTCGACATGCTATAGTGTTTAAATATCTATAAAGTTTGGGCTTTATTAGATCTAGATTTAATAGATTGAGATGCATGTAGCCTATAACTAAGTCCAATGATTGAAGTTTAGTAGATTAGTAGTCATCTTGGAAATCGATCCATATGATATGCTAGGTGAGACTCTTGGCCCCTGGTTTCACTTATAACCACTTAAAATTATATTGAGATGCTGCAAAACTTACAACTGTGGGTTTTAGTTTTTGTTTACATACTCTCACGTTATGACCATGGTAGCCTACGATAAGCTATAAAAGCTAGAATCATATTTTAATGATGTATGGGCTATGCTATATTGGACCATATGGTCAACAGGTAAATTTAATGCTTGGGCATTCCTTATTAACTTCTAGGTTCACGATCAAATCATTAGTAGAATTATTAACTCGATTATAACTAAAATAACATAAATTCTAGATATTTACGATGTTAGATATCTCGACTATTGCCATAAAAATGTCAAAAACATATTTTTGCTTAATAAAAATTATCGTATAATAGGTTATTATTACTTAAGCAATTATTGAATTTATTAACTAATGTCAATAATTTTTAAAAAATTATAAATGATAAATAATAGGCAATAATTGATAAATTAAAACTAGTTACTAGTAACTATAAGAGTTTAAAAATTATTTAATTTAATTTTATTATAAATTATAAGCATGTAATACTAATTAATAATTAACAATGTGTTCCACCAGATATGGAACTAACATGTCCTATCTCAAGTTCACATCTTTAGAAGCGCTCGTATTTCTTTTTAAAAGCCCACGAATGGCCTCTTTGGTGCTTTCTTCGTCCTTTCATACTATCTGGAATGGTTGACTGACCAACATCATAACTCGTCTGTACATGGGGATGCATGAAAATGTGAAGTTCACAATGTAAGAAACCAAGCATGTCCAAGTCCACCAATAAGCCCGTGTCATGTAATAAATTAATTATCATTTGCATGATGATTGATTTTTGAATTTCCTAGCAAAATCAATTTCGTTAAATGTATGTTGCCAAAATGCAACTAATTCCCAACTCAAGACCCCGCCATACCTCCTCCATTTTAAGAGTATCCTAAAATTTCTGAATTTTCTAGCAAGATTTCCATACTTATGAATAGCTTTCATAAATCCATATTCACTCCAGTGGTTTCATGTAATAACTCATGACATGTTCGATAAAAAGAATTTTTTTTATTCATCACTGTTATTTATTGTAACTGGAAGAAAATGTTAATAAATGTTGGTACAAAAAAGAAATGAGGAAGAGTGTAAGACTTGGTGATACAATATTTCCAATTGCAGAAGATTTGGAAGATATTGTTAACTTCAGTGATATAATATTTTCAATTGCAGAATATTTGGAAGATATTGCTGATTTCAGTGATACAATATTTTCAGTTGCATAAGATTTGAAAGATATTTGAGATAATTACTTAAATATATATTGCCTCTTTTATAACATTAAAGAGAATAATAAATTACCAACATGAGAAGAAGAATTATTTTGGGGGATTAAGGCAATCAATTAATTTCCTAATTAGCTGATTAAAGGAGGAATCTTATCAAGGGCATGTAAATTGGAGGAAACTGGAAAATCAAATGGATATATATGAATATGAGAACTAATGAGACATTGATTTATGACCATAAATCAATTACTTGAACCCCAAGTAATAATCTCTTTATAAAGGCAGAGATTAGCATGAGTAGAATTATCTCTCTCGGTTGTATTTCTTATTCTTCTTCTTCATTATCAATCTTGTAAAATTTTATCCTCTTAGAAAGTAATAAAACCTCCTCTCCCTAAGTGGATGCACACTACCTCGTGGTAGTGAAACCACTATAAATCACGTGTGTTATTTTCTTTCATTGCTTGATCTGTGATTGCTTTTAGCTAGCGATCTTAAGGGGACTTTCCCAACAGTCTGGTATCAGAGCCAGGTTGATTAAGAAAGGGTGCTAGGAATTATAGTAGGAGATGATGATACTCCAGCGGTTGTACCAAGACCCTATTTTGGAGGGAACCTATATTGCATCAGGATCCAGTTTAGCAATAAAGAAGTTGAACGGTGATAAAGACTTTGAGAAGTGGCAATGGAGGATGAAAGTTGTTCTGATGAGAAATGAAGTTCATCATGTGTTTTTTGCTTCTAAGGAGTTGACGGTTGAAATTTCAGCCGTGGAAAGAAAGGAGATGGAAAATTGGGCATTTATTACTTTACAATTAGCTATGGAAGAAAATGTTATTTCTGAGATTAGCGGTGAAACTACTGCTAAAGATATTTGGACCAAGTTGGAAAATCTCTATTTGAAAAAAATATTTGACTAACTTTTTGATTTTGTTGAAGACATTTTTCACCATGAGGATGAGAGATGGTAATTCTATCAAAGAGCAACTGGGTTTCTTCGACGATCTAGTAATAAAGATGAAAACTGTGGATTTGAAGGTAGATGAAGAGCATATGGTTATGATGCTCTTGTATTCCCCTTCAGAGCGTTATATATGTTTCACTAACAGCCTTACTTTGTGAGAGATACTTTAACCGTTGAAGATGTGAAGTCCGGTCTTCTACCAGAGGACTTGATGGATCAGATGAAGGAGATGGGTGAAGGTAGAGGAGGAAGTAGTAGTCAAGGCCTATTTGCTGGAGTGGGAGAGGGGAGAAGGAGAATTGGAATTTTAGGCGGCATTCCAAAATAGAAAGCCCGGTAATAACTAAGGAGGAAAATCTAAGGATGGAAAGTGTCGCCATTGTAAGGAACCAGGCTATAGAAAAAAGACTGTTCAGATTTGAAGAAGAAGAAGGAAGAAGATGGTTCTACATCATTTACAGTGGATAAAGCTATATCTGATTATGTGTTATCTGCAGCGGTATCAAATGTACCAAACAATTGGGTGCTTGATTTGGGGACGTCTTTTCATGTGGCGCCTAATAGGGATTACTTTAGTTATTTAGTCCATAGAGGGGGAAATGCAATCCTTATGGGTAATAATGCTCATTATTGAGCTATGGGAGAAGGTACAGTGTAGATTAGGATGTTTGATGGAGTGATACACACTTTGACAGGTGTCCGTTATATTTCGGGTCTTCAAAAGTCCTTGATTTCTTTGGGGCAGTTGGCATCCATGAGATGCAAGGTCACTTTAGAGAAGGATGGTTTGAAGTCTTCGATGGGTGCTCCTGTTTTTATGAAGGGAGATGTGTTCCAAAATCTGTATTTGCTTAAGGGGACCACGGTTCTTGGTGAATTGTGTGTTAGAGCTGATAGTTCTCGTGCTTTGGATACCACCAGTCTTTGGCATTTCAAGTTGGGTCATATTTCTGAGAAGGGCTTAGAATTGCTTCGTGGAGGAAGATGATCAAAGATGAATTCTACAAGTTAGATTTCTGCTAGGAGTGTGTTAGGTAAACAAACTAAAGTATCCTTTGAAGTTGGACGTCATAGATCAGAGAGGGTACTTGATTATGTGCATACAGATGTTTGAGGAACAGTTAATACTGCTTCCATTGGGGGAGCGAAATATTTTATCTCTTTTATTAATGTTTTTTCCTAAAAAATTGGGCGTATGTGATAAAGACCAAATCAGAGAGCTTTGAGAAGATTAAGGCTTGGAAGGTGCTTATTGAGAACCAATCTGGTTCCAAGTTGAAGGTGCTGAGATCTGATAACGCCGGCGAGTTTGTCTCTGGGGAGTTCCTCAACTGTTGTAGACAGCATGACATTGAAAGATATTTCACTACACCAGGTGATCCACAATCCAATGGGGTTGCTGAGAGGATGAATATGACTTTACTTGAGAAGGCTCGTTGCTTGAGATTGATGACGGACTTATCTAGAGGCTTTTTGACTGAGGCATTATCGAATGCGGCGCATATTATTGAAAGGATTCCACGTTCAGCCATAGATGAGAAGATTACAAAAGAGAAGTGGAGAGGTAAAGCCATGTACCTTGGTTGTTTTCATATTTTCGGTTGTCCTGTATATATTCACCATACAGATGATGATAAGTTGGAGGCTAGAGCATACAAGGGCATCCTCTTGGGATACACAGATGGTATAGAAGGGTATCGTATTTGGCACTTCTTGACAGAAAGATTGTTCATTTTAGACATGTTACTTATGATGAGTCAGTAATGTTCAATCCTAAGAAAGACTTACCTACCACATCAGATGTTTCTAATAGGCCTAAGGAGATGGAAGAGATCCTATTTTACAACCCAGTAGTAGAGTTGTTGATGCTGTTGAGAGTGAGGTAGATGCAGTTGATGTGACATCACAGAGTAGTCCACAGGTGTCTTCTAGTAGTGTTTTGATGTGCATGAGACTAAAGGAAGTTCAATTCAATGTGGAGCTGAAAGGAGTTTAGGTGAAGTTGTACCTACTTGGTCCAGTTGTAGGACTATTAGGCCGCTTGAGAGGTATGGTGATTGGCAATATGAAAACCTTAACCTTAGTGATCGGTTTGATTATACCCTACATGAGGTTCATAAGGAGCTGCATGACCTTGATGAAGCTTTGAAGTCATGTGAAAGTTCAAAGTTGATGTGCTCTATGGAAGTGGAGCTAGAGTCATTGAAGAAGAATTAGACTTGGGGTTCGGTACCTCCTCCTCAATGAAGCCAAGCCATAGGTTACATGTGGGTTTTCAAGATAAAGAATGATGGAAGATACAACGCCAAACTTATTGCTAAAGGGTTTTCACAGAGTAATGGATTGGAGTATGATGAGATTTTTTCTATAGTGAGATACACCTCCATCCGCATTTTGCTTGCTATAGTTGCCGCTCATGAATTGGAGTTGGAGCAACTTAATGTGAAGACTGCTTTCTTACATGGAGACTTGGATGAGATCATTTACATGAAGTAGCCAGACGGATACGTCGTAATGGAGATCCAAAAGGATAGGAAGCTTGGACTTTTGAGGCTCACTCAAAAAGAATATATTCTGAAAGTGCTTGCTTGGTTTACCATGGAAGGAGCAAAGGCAATTAGCACGTCCATGCCTTTGCACATACATATTTCTAGTAGATGCTCTCCAATGTAGAAGAAGGACAAGGCTTATATGGAGAAGGTTCCCTATGTGAGTGCAATTTGTAATTTGATGTATATCATAGTTTGCACTAGGCCTGACATTGAACAGGTAGTTGGATTGATGAGTAGATTCATGTCAAATCCAGAAAAGACGCATTGGAAGGCAGTAAAGATATCTTAGAGGGACTCCAGACCATGGGCTTGTCATTGGCGGCAGAGGTAGAGAATTCAGCTTGGTTGGATTTTGTGATTCTGACTATGTCAGTGAAAGAGATCGAAGGAAGTCAACTTCAAGTTATGGGTTCTCCATTGGTGGGACAACTATTAGTTGAAGAGCGAGGTTGTAGACGATTGTGGATTTGTCTATTATAGAGGCAGAGCTTGTAGCTACAGTTGAAGCAGTTAAGGAGGCACTTTACTAGAAGATTTTGTTGTGTGACTTGGGCTATGAAGGTATATAAGTAAATTGGGATAGCCAAAATGCAATTCACTTAGCTGAAAATCTGGTTTTCAGCTTAAGGCCAAAGCATATTGAGGTGAGAGAGTTATTTCTTGTCCGCATGGGTGAAAAGAAGTTTGTACATCTTCAAAAGGTTCACACCGAGGAGAATACAGCGGATACGTTTACCAAGTCGTTACCCATTGCAAAATTCGAGCATTGCTCGAACTTGATTCACTTGACGAAGTGCTAAGTGCCACAAGGTGGCATGGGGGAGAGTGAGTTGGTTGATGGAGACATTTATTTTCATTGTGGAGATTGATAGGTCCAGCTTGAAGAGTGTACTTTCAACATTTTGTTGGAGGGCGGTGGCCTTGCTTGAGTTCGTTGACAAAGTGCAATGGGTGATGGCTATGTCTAAGCTCATTAAGAAAGTATTTGTGGTGTCTTATTCGAGAGCTACTTGGAGTAAGAGGATGTAGGTGGAGTTGATAGACTTGCCAGGAAATATAGTATCAAGGTGGAGATCATAATATTTGGCGATACAATATTTTCAATTGCAGAAGATTTGGGAGATATTGTTGATTTCGGTGATGCAATATTTCCAATTGGAAAATATTTGGAAGATAATGTTGCTTTCAGTGATACAATATTTCCAATTGCAGAAGATTTGAAAGATATTTGAGATAATTACTTAAATATATATTGCCCCTTTTATAGCATTAAAAAGGTAATAAATTACCTACGTGAGAAGAAGAATTATTTTGTAAGATTAAGGTAATCAATTAATTTCCTAATTAGCCGATTAAAGAAGAAATCTCATCAGACGCATGTAAATTGGGAGAAACTGAAAAATCAAATGGATAACTATTTTCTGTATGAATAGGAGAATCAATGAGGCATTGATTTATGATCATAAATCAATTACTTGAAACTCAAGTAATAATCCTAATATAAAGGTAGAGTTTAGAATGAGTAGAATTATCTCTCTTAGTTTTATTTCTTATTCTTCTTCTCCATTATCAATCTTGTAAAAATTTCACCTCTTAGAAAGTAACAAAATCTCCTCTCCCCAAATGGATGCACACTACCTTGCGGTAGTGGAACTACTATAAATCACATGTGTTATTTTATTTTGTTGATTGATCTGTGATTGCTTTTAGCTGGTGACTATCAGTTCTTTTTTTTGCCTCACCACCAATTCGGTTCTATTTTTTTTTCCACAAGGTTGGGTTTTTGTTCTTAATGCGATCTTGAGGGATTTTTCCCCAACAAAAAGGTAATAAGCATTTGGTGGATGTTAGAACTAGAGTTAAAAAATGTGGAAGGTGAATGTTGAAAGTGTACGTGCAGTACTAAGGATCGTGTAATATGATATATAGATGCGGAAACTGATAATAGCAGTAAAATAAAAATTAAAGTAAGCACACCAGGAATTTTTATAATGGTTCGAACTTCCCGTTCTACATCCAGTCCCAGAATATCCTCTGGATGTAGACTGAAACCCCTCACTTAACCCGGAGGAATAGGTATATCACACCTGAGCAGCCGAACAGGAATTTTTCCGCCTCAACAGCCGAAAAGGACTTCAACTTAATACAAATACTTTGTTGATGAGTGTGTTCTGAATAACACGGATTGTCTTTTGATAGTACAATTTTCTATAATGAAATCCTCAAGAATATGTAGTGTATGTGAAGATTTAGAAGGAAGATAATCTCGTAGAATCGAAGTATATAAATTAATTCAGAGATTCTAGAGATATTGAATGAGAATGAATGCTTTTATTTGCAGAAATAAATAGAGAATAGATTTCAGAATTATAAACCAGAATTCATTGTTGTAGGAATGAATTAAACATGTTTATATAGTTGTAGAATAGTTACAATCTTTCATGAATAGTTTTAATCAAAGGTTGTGACCATATCTCTTGGATTGAAGGTGATTCCTCTTCACGAACGATCGCAACTCTTCAGAAAAATAGCCGTTATTTCCAGGTCGGTTGACTGAAAATTCTGGCCGGTCAGCTGAGTTTAAAATCGTGCAGAAAATAGAGCATATCTATGCACTAACAAGAGGTTCGGCCGGCCGAAAATTCTGGTCGGTCGACCGACCTGATGTTATGTGCACACATCATATTTTTTCAAGTATAAAACAGCAGTAGCTCATTTGGTTAGAGTACATGCCTTCCAAACTAGTGACCTGGGTTCGAGCCCCGCTCCATGCATTTTTTTGAAAACTTGATTTTGATTAAAATATGCATGCGAGTTTATTTGAATGTGAATGATGATTCTTGAGGAAAGATTTTAACAAAGCACTAAACTAGACTCTATATTGTTATAATATATGTATATTATGAAGTGAATATGCTTGTACACTGTTTTGTTTAGTCCCACATCGTGGGATAAGTTCAGTCCTTACCTCTGAAGCCCTTATATAAAATAGGCCATGTAATGTAAATAGATATCTATTCTCAGAAATGAATAATATATCTTTTATCTCTCTCCAATGGCTTCTATTTTTCTTTATTCTATAACACGTTATCAGCACGAACTTTCTATATACTGCATTCTTAATATTCTGCATAGGAATGCGAATCAATTATTGTTCTCAACCCGTTCACCTTCAAACTTTTCAACTTCTCAACAAGTAATTATATATTAATTACTCTGACTGTTCCACTTCTGACCATTCCAATTCTAAGGCTATTCATATTCAAAATCCTATTATATATTGGAGCAAATGAGTCTTTTATAATATATCTACATACGTTCTATTTCTTATTTCCTTTAAAATAGCAAGCAGGTAAAGGAATTGTTCTTGCATTTCTTTATAAACTCGTTACTTTTCCTCTCTACAAAAAGGTAATTGTCAATATCATGGTTTTTTTTGATAAAGCTATCTAGTTTGGGGTTCGCTTCTATTTTTTTCATGTCTTTTCTTACATCACTCTTATTTTAATTCTTTGGCTTCTAAATTCACTATTTCTTTTTTTTCTTTGCGGATCTGTTGCCAAATAAAATTCAGAAGTTTGCAATGGAATATACGCAAAAGCTGACTTTCCTTTCTTATATGATAAATACATGACAGTTGCAAAATCCAAATGTTTGGTTTTGTTGATACCTTTTATTTTTGGGGGTATAGTTGTTTGATACCATGAATGAAGACTTTCCATTTTTTTTCTTTTTAACTGGAAACAAACAAATAGTGAATGCTGTTGTGGCGAATATTTTCACCTTATGCAATTTATTTTATGAACAGTTCACAAAATGACAAATATCGCTAAACTTGAATTTAAAGCATTGGATATATCTGGAGACAACTACTTATCATGGATACTGGATGCTGAGATTCATTTGCAATCTCAATGCTTAGAAAATGCCATTAAAAATGGCAATACTATGTCCCAGCAGGACAAGGCAAAGGCTCTAATATTTTTAAGACGTCATATCCATGACGATCTAAAAACAGAATATTTGATTGAAAAAGACCCTCTCCACTTATGGAACTCCCTGAAGGAGCGTTATAACCACCAGAAGACGGTCATACTTCCAAACACTAGGCAAGAGTGGTTGAACCTGAGGTTTCAGGACTTTAAGTCCGTAAGAGAATATAATTCTGCAATGTTTAGAATCACTTCTAAACTGAAATTATGTGGAGAAAAGGTGCATGACGCACAAATGCTTGAAAAGACTTACTCAACATTTCATGCCTCGAATATACTCCTGCAGCAGCAATATCGAGAGCGTCATTTTACAAAATTTTCTGAACTCATAGAATGCTTACTAATTACTGAACAAAATAATGAATTGCTTATAAAAAATCACTCCTCAATACCAACTGGTTCGACTGCATTACCTGAAGTTAATGCTAATTTTGCCCACTCTGGAAGAGGTAGGGGTCGATGTCGAGGTAGAGGACATGGTCGTGGACGTGGATATAACTCCAGCAGAGGATGTTATGATGGTTTTAAAGGTAACAAAACCACCAACTTTAAAAAGCAACAAAAGAAAATTGAATTGATCGATAATAGCAGCCTGAAGTCTGCTATGTGGATTTTATTTTATTTCAGTTCAATAAATCAGTTTGAAGTTGGTAAAACCCAAGTTTTGATAATCTTTGGGTGTGTTTGCCAAACTATGCATTTGAAGAAGTATATTTTAATATTCTCAAGAAGAGATAATCCATATGACATACTCTTGAAGAGATGTTTTATGATTTTTATATTTCAAAATCCAAACATCCTAGAAGAGATGTTGTAGAATTATGTCAATTATGTAGAAAAATATATTGATTATTGATGACATCCCAAAAACAATGCATATAAAATATCTTTAGAAAGTGATATGTACCACTCTAGAAGCGGTATTTATGAAATATCCCCAGAAGTGATATTATATCATCGTATAGCACTATAAAAGAATTGCCTATAAAATATCGTCAAATGTGATAATAAATTATCCAAAATTCAATCGTCTATTGTCATGGACCCGTAGCTCCATTAGACAAATAGTGATATGTAACCTTTTACTTTTCAGAACTTACGATGAATCAAATATTATATGCACAACTATTCTTGAAGAAATATCTTTAGATATGCTCCTGAAGAGATAATCTATATGTCGTATCATAATTTTCACTAAAGCTATATAAATACGGTCTTGAACAAATCTGTATGTGCAACCATTATAATTTCTTATTTTTATAACATTTCAAGGGTCCAGAAGATACTCTTACTTATGTTGTAAATATATCTATTTTACTGAACTCTCTAGAGGAGATGTTTATATTTAATTATAAGTTAGTATATATTTTCTAATAAACAATCATAATTAATGTTCAATAGTAATATTAGAGATATAATCAAGGAATAATGATATTTTTTTTAGTAATAACAATAATTTATCCAAAAAAAAAGAATAATGATATTGTACACCAACATTACACTCCAGAAGTAGTGGTTTTATCTCTTGCATCTTACTTTCAGTTGGTGAATCTAATTTTGTCACTGTATTTAAAGTTTGATATGCCATTTTAAAAGCAATTACAACAAAAATCTCCAGCATGGATATTTTATGCTACTGTAAAAGTAGTAATTATGTAATATGTATAAAATAAACAGTGTATATTGATATGGTATTCAAATAGTGCATATATATATATATATATATATATATATATATATATATATATATCTAGAAGAGAAAGTTCACTCCAGAAGTGGTGATACTAATATATCTCTAGAAGAGATTTATAAATTTGAAAATGATAACATATCTCTAAAAGAGATTTATTTATATATTTGGTAATTTTATTAAACCAAATAAGTGTTCATAAATTTGATTATAAAGGATCCTAATTTAGCTTAGATTAGATCCTAAAAGTTTGAGAGCTAAGAGGAAATCTGTATCTGTAACATTCCAAGTATCTAGAAGATACTATTATTATTTTTGCTGTAATTTTTTTTACAGAACTCTCAATAGAGATGTGTAGAAATGTCTATATGCAATTAAAAATTACTCCTTGATAAGTAATCATAATTAGTGTTCAAAACTAATATTTGAGATATAATTGAGGAATAAAACTTAACAACTTGAAGTTGTGTGTATATTTTGTTCGAACCAGAAGTTCGATATGGTTTCAAACCAAATGTTTTGAACATTATCATGCGGTTTTGACAGGTTTGCATTGACATTGATTTATAAATAGAAATTAATAGTTTTGATCCTTGTAATAGTTTGTTCCAAAAATCACTAATTCAAATGAGAAAGAATATGAAAATTTTACAATATACATGTGATACGTGGACGCACGTATACATCCATATATGTAAATATTTAGCTAACAACCTGAAGTTTGTTATAAGCTATTATTTAGTGATTATGCATAGATATTATTTAGTAATTTAAAATTCAATCAACATAAATGCTGAATGACCTGAAGTCATGTATGTATTCAAATGATCTTCCTCCAATAGCTTAGATCAATGAATGAGAACAAACTCTAATAATCAATATCAATTGAATGCATCTTATCAATGAATAAAAGAATTATCCTCCTATTATTAATATGTATGGTGTATTTGCTAGTAGCAATATCATAATGGATCAAAATGAGAATCCAAAGATGATTATTATTTAATGTGACAATGTTTGTCAACATTGAGGGGGAGGATAAAGGGATACAAGCTCATTTTGATCATCAATGTTAATTTTTTTTTAAATATACAATGATGCAAAATATTAAGTAACTTGAATAAATTATCAGTAATATCCTTAGTAGACTTTCTCCAATATAGATTTGAATCCCTGGAGGATCAAAATTTGTAAACCACATTTGAAATATGGTTCAAAAGTCAGTTCAACATATTTTTGGAGTAAGTAATAAAGATGCCAAATAAAGGAGGTGAGTGTTCTTGAAGAAACACATAAGGATGCTCCGAAAGAGATCCATGACATGATTCTCAAATAACCCTAGAAGTGGGTTAGGTACCTAAAACATGATAATTAAAGAGATCTCAATAAATCATGTTTAGAACTGACAAGAAATAATCATCGATGATAAATTTATAAAATAAAGCGCTTATGTTTATAAATGGATTAAAGATCCTGGATTAGAGAAAAACATGATTGGCCATCATGAAATTCTCCTTAATAAGAAATCTGAACTTGTAGTCCGCAAAGTACCAAAAGTACTTGAAATGCTTAATATGCCCCGAAGGTATAAATATGGTTTAAAATCATATTAAATAATGAAAGTGTACAAATTCCTGAAGAATATAAATAACTTTCATTGTTATAAAGAATGCAAACAACAAGGAGAGTAAATTTCAACCTACTTTTAAGTATTGTTGTAATGAAAATCTTGATATAATTCATGATAAGTAGATTACTTCCTATTTTTAAGTATCGTTGTAATGAAACTCTTAATATCCATTGAAGTGATAGTTGCGATATGCAAACTAAAGTATACAAATTTCTGAAGAATATATATAACGTTTGTAGTTATAAAGAATGAAAAAGACATGAAGTGTAGATTACAAATTTCTTCTAAGTATTGTTGTAATGAAAATCTTGATACATCAAGATGAGTAGATTACTTCCTTCTTTCTAGTAATGTTGTAATGAAATTTTTAATATTCATGAAAGATGTATAGTTGCAATGCGCAAAACTAATTTGAAGCAAAAAAAATATATTTAATGAAAGCACATGAAGTGTGTTTCATAAAAGTAGCATACAAATGCATAAAATGCAAATCATATTTGGAAGAAACAATCTTAGAAAATTTGATTGTATCGAATGAAGCTATTAATAAATTGTATTATTAATGAGATTCATATTTATAGATCTAGAAGTATCTATAACCAATTTGAGTTATCGAAAGACGAATATGAATTCAGAGGAAAATTTTAATTCAGGGGGAGCATCCATAAGTATTTTATAATGCACTCTTTTTCCTTAACTAAGATTTTTCCCACTGGGTTTTATTAGTAAGGTTTTAACGAGGCATTATCTTGATCCAGAAGTATCAACTCCATGTAACATTTGAAATAAGCTATAATGTACTCTTTTTCCTTATTCAAGATTTTTCCCACTGGGTTTTTCTTATTAAGGTTTTAATGAGGCATTATCTTGATCTAGAAGAATCAAACGTCTTTTCAAGAAATAACATCTCAAATATGTTATTTAAGTTAAATTATATTTTTATCCTTGACTAAGGTTTTTCTCATCGGGTTTTCCTTTGTAAGGTTTTTACTGACGTATTAAATTGATCCAGAAGTATCAAACTTTATCTGATGCAGTAAATTATTGAAATATGACATGCTATATTGTACTCTTTTTCCTTCACTAAGATTTTTCCCATAGGGTTTTATTTAGTAAGGTTTTAATGAGGCATTAGTTTGATCCAGAAGTATCAAGCTTTATTTAAAGAAATAAGAAAATAAAATATGTCATTGTACTCTTTTTCCTTCACTAAGATTTTTCCCATTGGGTTTTTCTTAGTAAGGTTTTAATGAGGCATTATTTTGATCCCGAAGTATCAAACTCTTATAAGAAATATCATTTTTAGTATGATATTTATGATTTCACAAGTTGCACTCTTTTCCTCGTTCAAGGTTTTTTCCCACTGGGTTTTTCTAATAGAGGTTTTTAATGAGGCAAATCTATATCGATTGAATCGATAAATGCAAACAAGATAATAATGAGGGGGAGCAATCATCATACACGTTTCGAAATGGAAATTTACAAATTATCCGAGCATTCAAGATTTTGAAGACGCATATTCAAGGGGGAGTGTTATAATATATGTATATTATGAAGTGAATATGCTTGCACACTGTTTTGTTTAGTCCCACATCGTGGGATAAGTTCAGTCCTTACCTCTGAAGCCCTTATATAAAGTAGACCATGTAATGTAAATAGATATCTATTCTCAGAAGTGAATAATATATCTTTTATCTCTCTCCAATGTCTTCTATTTTTCTTTATTCTATAACATATATACATATTTGACGACTCTTGTTAAAATATATATAACTATACAAACTATATATTGAGCCGATGAGTCTGGATGTTATCGTAGTCGTAGATTCATGGATTGTTGTGTCTTGTAAGTAATCAAAACCTATGATCCAACAAATGTTAGAGGGAGTCAAATTAATTCACAATTTAGAATTGGTTGAACTAGCAAAACAGTAAGTTTTTTGATTTGCATTGTTTTTTATAAATATGAAAATTTAAAAGAGAGAAGTTTTTATAATATATATAGAAACCTAAACATAAAGACGAGAACACAAAAAACAATTGGTAACTAATACTGAACAATATTAAGTTAAATCAGCATATCAATGCTATCGATATAGTAACGGTAAATTACTATTGTTAACGGTAAAAAATATGAAAACTAATTGTAACATTAATTTTACCGATCATATTAACTTTGTTTTTTCACTATTTTAGTTAATCCCAACCATGAACAATTTTGAAGGTACACCTGATTTATAAAGATATTTTTAGTATTATTTAAGTATTATCTATGGTGATGTTCATTTCAAAAAAAATTAACTTCAAAATTTGATATTAGCAATGTTATTATTTCATACAATTGCTAATAGTTTATGAAGAAAATTTTCTATGTGAACTAAAATAATTCAAAATGTTTATATCATTCTTTGATAAAGTTATAATCAGTAACAAGGTAATTATCACTTTATCATTACTAAAATCTTAATGTAGTAAAATTTTACTATCTTGAACATTAGTAAATTTATCATTATAAGTTAATGGTTTACGAGTTTATTGGCATATCAAATATTATTTTACCAACTGTAATGGTAAAGCATCAATAATCATTTTTGATTTACCAATAATATCGATATATATGGTTACGGTATTCTCGTATTGGTAACGGCCATAACAAACCTATGAAAAACCATAGTCTAAACTAGGGATAAACCGACAATGTTTAGTCAGTCGGCCCATAAACAGTGCCCAATAGAGGTCTGATATTTCATGTTTAGATACCCCTTTAATTAACTAGTGATCATGTACACAGGTTCAACTTTTGTAGAAGTGGGCTAAGTACCCAGCTTATATACAAGCCGCGCTTCATGTGGTTAAAATAATTACTGATTATTTTTAAAATGGTGCTTTTGGCACGGGTCTTTGATAGGTTTTAAAATTCATAAAACCCCAGTGGAAAAAAGTATGTAAATTTGGTCCTTATTTTTAGAAAATCATCAAAAAAATATAAAAAAACAAAAAAAAAACATTCAAATTTTAAAAATTATTTCAATTAATATGTATCTTCGTATTCATGTCAAAAAAATCAAAAAATAAGGATGAAAAGTGAGAAAAATGACACACGGTATGTTTCAGGAATACTTGCAGTCATGTATGCAGTTCTAGAGAATAACCGCAGACATGTCAGCACATATTCTGGATAGCATGCTTTTGCAACTAAAATTTGTAGATATATCTGCAATTTTAAGGAATAAATTCAGATATTTACGTAAATATCTTGATTGTTAAATCAAGGTGCTGTTATGCAATGAATAATTGCATACATGTCCGCAAACATATGGAATAATTGCAGATATGTTTACAATTATATAGATTTTTATTTAACGCAATTATTCAGTGAATAATTGTAGACGTATCTGCAATTTTATGGTATAATCGCATACATATCTTCAATTATTCAGATGTTTATCGAATGCAATTATTCAATGAATAATTACGGATATATCTGCAATTATATAGAATAATTGCATATATGTCTCAATAATTGCAGACATGTGTGAATTTTTTTTTTGTTTCAAAACCTAGTTATAACATTTACAATTTTTTTTAAGTACTGGCGCAAAAAAACACGAAAAATACATGCTGCTACAGTGAAATAATCATAGAGACCCGCTTTACAACTTTTTTTAAGGAGAACGCCGTTTGAATTAATTTTGTTTTAGGGATGCATGACAAATATTCACTTTTTACAATACAGGAAAATTAGCGGGAGGAAGTATTTACTTCTTTTTTGGGCCTACGGATGTGAATTATTTTTTCCGTTTGAAGAACGCGGGCTTTATTTTTTCGTTCCAAGGACAAACTTCTGTAAAATTTAAATTTACTTCTTAATTTCTTCTTGATTATCATTCTGATATTACTGATCTTAGTTCATTGATCTTTTCGATTCAAGGACGCGTGTTTCTTTTTTTTCATTCGATCTTCTCGATTGTCTATTGATCTTCATCGTGTTTCTTTATCGTCGATCTTCATCAAACAATTTCCCTAGATTCAGGTATATCGCTTTTATTTGTTTCGATCTTCTTCTTATCTTCCTCTAATATAACATCGTTCGATTATTATGTATATTTTTGTTTTCTAGATTGCACAGTTTGTCTTCTTCCAGATTCAGTACCAATTTTAGATTTGTTTCAATAGCAAAGTAAGATTTTTTTTGTGTACTGTATGTTTCTTCAGTACATTTTATTGTTTTACAATTTTACAGTTCATCTATCATTCTAGTGAATTTTACATGTTGTTTGTTGTGTTATGCTATGTTTATATAGCATCCTTTGCTGTTGTATTCATAATTTGTTTTCATTTAGTTATGCTATGTTCATTTATCATATGATTTTTAATTAATTTATATTGCTTTCATTTAGCACTTAATTTGATTTCATTTGTTACGCTATGTTCATTTAGCATATTTTGTAGTTGTTGTATTCATAAGATTAAGTATGTTTGCTAATTGATTTTTTAATTTCTTTTTCAGTACTGATATCTACAATGATGAAGCAAATAGTTTGCTAGTTATTTTTTAAACATAATGAGAATTGTTATTCTACTCGACTTACCATAGGCTCTGCTTTGTTTGGTGTTAAGACTGAAATCTGTCAAGTTTAGCCACATCTTAGTTCGTTTTCTACTGAGATATCTTATGTTCTTGAGAATAAGAATATAATAATTGGTGCTGATTCAGATCTGATTAGTATTCTGTGTTTTCTAATTTTCAAGAACAGTGAATATTTTAAGTTTACTATTAAGAAAAATGTTTGTGCTATGGAAGCTGATATTCATGGTTGTGGTTTAGGCTATGCAAGTGTTCAAATCACTTCAATTGGTAGTAATTTTGCTACATATAGTGATTCACATGCCGATTCTTCTTATTATTTAAAAGATATGTTGAAGAAAGGTTCTAAAAAAGCTATTGCGGATTTTCTTGGTTTTTGTTTTAATGGAGCTAAGGATTTTGGAAAGTTTTTAATGGCATATCAAATAAAAAATGGTTATGATTTGATTTTTGTAAGAAATTCTCCTAATAGAATTTCTGTTAATTTCTCTTGGCTGAAGGATGGTTGTAAGGTTTATCTTAATGCTTCTTCGGATCCTAGTTTACTCTCTCAGTTTTTTTATTACAACCTACAATTTTGATCCTTCGTGTGGAGCTGGTCTTAGAGATGTTGATAAAGTTAATATTTCAAGTAGATTTGTTAAATCTTTGATTGTTGATCAAATTTGAGATGCTCCTATGAAGAAGCCAAAAGATATTATGAAGGAATTTAGAAGAGAGTATAATTTTAATCTATCATATTATTATGCTTACATCGGAAAATAATTGGTTTTGAAAGAAATATATGGGGATGGTGCTATGTCATATAACGATTTAAATTGGTATTTGGAAGTGTTGCAAAAATATATTCCCGGTAGTTATGTGGCCGTGGAAGTTAATGCTTCAACCAATCAGTTTGGGAGAGTTTGTATTGGTTTTGGTGCTTGTCTACTTGGATTTAAACACCATCGACCATTAATACTTTTAGATGTAGCTGCTTTGAAGGGAAGACTGGGTATTTTGTTAGTTGCTACTTATAAAAATGGTAACCAAGGTATAAGTTTCATTTTAGTTTTGTTTTATTTACTTATTTATTTTTCTGGTACTGATAAACTATCATTGTTCAAAGCATTACATAATTTTTAGTGCAGCCATGTTTACACTAGAATTGTTTGCTTTATTTTATTCAATGGTCGAGTTGGTTGCACTAGAAATGTTTATAGTAGAAATGTTTACAAAAACAAGAACTAAAATTTTATGCAGTAGTAACTAAAAGACTTTAAAATAACATATGTTATATTCATATATCATTTTGAACCTAATTCATTTGTGTGTAATAGAAATTATTAAAATTTAATACAAGTTTTGATGTTTAATATAATTCATGTTTCTATTGAGCAGTCATTAATTATTTATTTTTTAGGTTTCTTTCCTCTTGCTATGGGTATTGTTTCACATGAAAATAAAGCTAATTGGTCTTGGTTTTTTCCCATTTGAAAGAAATGCTTAATGAAAATCGGTCTTTAGTTTTTATGTCTGATCGTCAGTGGGGCCTCATTTTAGGTGTTTCGAAAATATTTCCTTCTTCATATCATAGCTATTGTTTACTTCACATGGAACAGGATATTAGTACTGTTGTCAAGGCAGCTAAAGGCGATTCATCTGTTGTGGAGTTGTTCAAACTTTGTGCTAGAGCTTCTAATATATATGATTTTGAGCGATATCTTTCTAAATTTAAGGATATTGAGGGTACGTCCGCAGAAAATTTTCTAAAAGATAAACCTTTCGACCAATGGGCATATTTGTTTTTTCAAGGAAAGCGTTATGGTGAATATTCTTCAAATGTTGCAGAAAGTTTCAACTCATGGATTTTGGAAGATAGAGTTATGCCTATAACTTCTTGTTTGGATGGCATTCGAGTGAAAGTTATGGAGCAAATGGCTAGACGAAGAGAGGAATGTTGTTTGTGGATAACGAATCGTTGTTCTGTTATAGAGGAACGTTTGTTCTAAGTTAGTAGATGATGACTTTGGTTGGGATGTTTATAAGTCTTCGGAATTTGTGTTTGAAGTTAAATCTCCTAAGTCATATGTTGTTGATCTTAAAAATCGTTTATGTAGTTGTAATCAATCGAGAGTTACTAATTTTCCATGTGCCCATGCAATTAAGTGCATTAAAAAGTCTGGGTTATCATTTTACGGTTATGTGGAGGAATATTTTACTGTTAATGCTTTTTGATTTTCGTATGCTAATGCTATCAATCCAATTTCAGATTTTGATAAGCCGACTTCTGCTGGAAATGATGTTTTGAGTAGGCCTTCTAAAGAGGTTCGTGGTGTAGGAAGACCATCTACAAAGAGGCGTGGTGGATTTGAATATTCTCAAAGTAAAAGAAACAAATGCAGTCAGTGAAATGAAGTTGGCCACAATAGAAGGAATTGTCTTGCTTCTTCGAAAAGTTAAAAAAAAATTGTGTTTTGTTAGTGTAATGGAGTAGTTTTAGGTGTAAAGCTGCTAAAGCTTATAGAAGAATAAAGTCAGACTTTGTGGAATCATTAGAAAATAAAATGTAAAATGTTTTGGTTAATTTGTTTTAATTTTTAATATCTGTTGTTCCTATATTTTCCTTTTTTTGTTGAATTTCTATTTTTAGGAATCTATTATTTATTCATATTGCAAAATATTTAACATGAATTAAAGAACTGCACGAGCTCTGCACTTCAGTATTAACATTTCTATTCAATGCTAGTTGTGCTTAGCATTTCACTCGAATGCTAGTTGTAACAAGCATTTCATTATAATCAGTATGCATCATACCTAAAATACAATTTCAACATTGAAACCCATAATCTATCATTGTATAGAACTGAGTAAGCTGTTATGCAAGAACGAAGGATCCGGTAATGATGATATACTGTTTATATGATTACTGATGAGATTACATAAGTGGTTTTGTGATGAACTACCAGTATGATGATATACTGCTTACATGATATAGGGGAACTCTGCCCTCATATTTCTTCTATGTTGCAATGGAATATCTTTCCTTATTGTTAGAAAGAGTAGTTAGAAAAAAATATTTAACACCGATTCGAAAAGTGCAACCTATGGAATATCTTCATTATGCAGACCACACCTCTCTGTTTCAGAAAATAACAAACAAAATAGATAAATGGGATTGCAAATACTAGTTGCTGATTAATGGTGTAATATATCCTAGGGTGCTATATTGGCTACTGATTTATGGTGTAAAATATACTATGGTGCTATACTAGCTACTAATATATCAACTTCCTATTGCTACTTTAAAGAAATCAAATAAGATAAATGCATACTTTCTGTGGAAAGGAAGGAAACATAAAATTTCTTGGGATAAATTGTGTGTGCCAAAAAAATAATGGGTTATAGGCCTGAAAAAGCTAGAGGATCTACGAGATACTTGTGCACTAAACTTACTTTGGCAACTACCATCAAAATAACAATCAACGTGGACTGCATCACAATATAACCATCAGTACAGTTGAATGATAATTTATTTAGCATTTCAGTTAAATGCTAGTTATAACTAGCATTACAGTATAAACAATAGTCATTACACTTGAAACAGAGTACAAACATTGGAAATCATATAAAAATGCTGTACGGATTAATTCGCACATTATTCATCATAGCTCAATCACTTAGAAATGTATTTTCACATAATGATAGTTCTAACTAGCATTTCAGTATAAAACATTATTCACCACGTCGGAAATACAGTAAAATCATCAAAAAGCACATAAAATGACACTTGAGTATATCCATAATTTATCCATTGACTGAAAACAGACAACTATAATCGAATCAAATTCAAATCGAGAAGTTCAAATTCATTTGAGCAGTTTGTACATTGAGAACAAATAAGTGCATTGGAAAATATATAAGACTCCATTCAGACTCCATCTCGGTTTAATTAGCAGAAGCGGTTCAGTTCAAATAAAATCCAAAGTTCTAAGAAGTTTAAACGCAACAACTATTCTTATGTAGAATCTTTGTAGGACTTCTCAACCGACCAACTGTATTATGGATCATTGAGTATGTTATACATCATTGCAACTCTTAGGTTTCTAATCGTTTCCTTTGCATATATTTTCGGCATCTCATCCTTGTCCTGTTTTTTCAAGTTTTCCATGACAAAGAATGCACAATCAAGTCTGTTTCAGATATAGAAATATTAGTTAATATTACGGTGTAATCTAATGCTAAAATAAGATAGCATTCTTTACTCTAGAATTCTAAAATATAGCTTTATATTTTGATCACGTATTAATCAATACATTCATAGAGACACCATTGCTGCATGTGGAATGTGCACCTTATACGTAATCTTTTTGTTCAATAGAAGCAATTCAATAAACTGTCAATTAGCAATGCTAGCTTTAACTATCATTTTGCATATTTAATGCATATTTAATTACTAATGAATATGAAGGCCTTTTTTTGTGAATTTTTTTTTAATAATTCAGTGCTTGATATATTTGATCTGAAGTGTTTTGTATATTAACGAACTTTCATTATCTTTTCAAATAATTTCTTGCCATTGTTGTTTGATCTGAACTAAAATTTTATTAATCTTCAAGATTTAATCAAAGCTTCATGTTATCATGTATTCAGAACTTCAATTTATTGTTTATTTACCTTGAAGCATCTTTACAAGTTTACAGACCTCAGATTCATTTCATAATAATAAAATAATTGAAAGTAAAAAATATTCATAATAAACACGAGAACAAAGATGTATATTGACTGTGAGTTGGTCAGCTTTCCTGGTTTGATAATTGGATACGTTATTTTATGTGAACACCATAAAATGAGTTTTAAGTATGGGCGGTGTAAAGTAAATACTAAGTATTGCATTTTATAAATCACAATATTTGGTTTATTATTCAAAAGACTGTTATCATTATGAATAAAACTGCATCTACACTGCACTATAAATGTTAGCATATGTCCATTAACAATTTAATGCCATCTATACAAATACATAACATTGGTACAGAATGATATTTAATAAGATCACAAATGTTAAAAATTTATATATGTATACATAATTGCATTGAACAAAGAATATAGGTACAAAACTAAATGTATACAAATATAAATTTCTTGCTTATGTTTTTCCTTACAAGTAAATCTTATCTGCGGTTAAAAACAAGTTAATCCCAGTTATCAATCGATTGCCACCACCGTAAACTCACGGCTCGTGGTACTGTTAGGTTATTGATTTTTCTCTACCTTGCCACTGCCCAAAGTTTCTAATTTACATCTCCTGAAGCTTTTCAATATTTGCCCTTCGCTCCCACTTATGTTTTTGTCTATTACTACTACTATTACCAACAAAAAAGAAGCAGCTTCTTTAAAGAATGCACCTGCTATATTGAGATTTTATACCCATGCTATCAAAGTTTACATGTTTTTGTATTTGGTGAGGTACTAAAAGCTAGTGATGACCTACATGATTTCAGGAAAGTTAATAAGATTTATGTCAAAAAGGTTCGAGGCTTTTCCATCGAACATAAAGACTGATGTTACCGGCTGGAATTTGAAGCCTTTCCTTCACTTCCATTAACAGGTGTCATCCCATACTGCAAGTAGCAATAACTTGTTATATTCAAATTTGCTTGCTCTTGAATTTCATCCCACTCATTTTAATGTATTCTGCTAAGATATATCCATATCAGAACTCAATGTATGATGTAATTTAAATGAGAAAATTATTTATTAGAAGCTTATAACCTAGTCATTCATGCCAAAGAATAGTTGCAGCTTTATGTTTTAGATGTGCAAATGATATTTCTCAAGTATAGCTATTGGTCACTAGCATGAGCAAGTCGTAGTCCCATGCAAAAGAAGATGAACCTTTCCATAGATACTTGATAAAAAATTTAGGAAGAATTCCACAAAAATATTATCATATCGATGAATTGACCAGCATGTAAAGAATATTCCTTTTGTATTAAGCGAGCCTAGGGCAAATTATTATTACAAAAACTTTCAAGATATGATCTGTTGAACCATGGTGAATGAACACAACATCTAAAGACATCAATAGTCAATATACATATATAATGCACAATTATGTTGTTACGTGTAGGAGCTCAGGTTTTCAGATCATCTCAAACTCCCTAGGCAGAATTATGTTGGACTTCAAGGCTTTCTTATTAATGATATAATATTTAATTTTTGCCCCTGATACTGCTACTAAAAACTTGTGCAGAGCTAAGATTGTGTAAATGGGTAAGAAACTGGCAGTGAGTAGTGTTTCATTTGACATATTTGAGTTTAATTTCTCTAAATTTTTATTCATCTCTGCTATTAATATAGAAAATTTAACGAATAGATTTTCATAGTGTCTTTTTGAAATTTCGAAAATACGCTAGATTCATCAACGTATTCTCACAATCGATTTGCAACCTCCACCACCATCCACTTTTCAATCACCCATCAACGGAATTCACTGTCAGTTTGTTGTGGAAATCGAAACTTTTGCACTTATAGCACACACCCGTCCATAAATTTCTTATTAAATAAAAAGTATAATATTTCTAACTCTTAGATGCACTACGCGCGATTTACACTAGTTTATTATAAGGAAAAAAATCCAATGGAAACGTGTTTTTATCAATCATATGTTCAAAATAAATAGCTAATCTGGTAGAAATATTGCGATATAAAACACAAGTACTGGTACAGGGCCTGAAAAATTAAGTAGGGAAAAATGCGGATAGAAAAATAATTATATATCTGGAAATTAAGGGGTCTCAAATTATTCTCTGTATTACGCTCATTTTGACAAAATTAAATTTGGACCCTCGGCTTATTCCTTAATACACGCCTGTGCCTAGGCACACATATATCTCTGTGTTTGTATATGCAGCTTCAATCTGCAATTATTGTCTTCATGCTTTTACTGTATTTGCCATTAGCTGTACATTGATGATAGCATAAATTTATAAGAACGTGTTATAGTCTTATGAGGTGGACTCCATATAAATAAACAGTTCTTGTTTTGTTAATAACTAAATGACATGCATACTGTATATAATAAGACCGTCAATGACATCACTGTCTATGATTTTCAGAATGAACACATTTTATGCAAAGTAGACTAGGTTCGAAAGAACCTATGCAATGTTTTGAACATGATTAGTTATTACTTATTATAACGCTACTGCAATGTTTCATATTCACAAATTGTTTGCTATTCTGTTACAGGTGCCGCAGCAATTGCATCTTTTGGTGATAATTCAGCCAGGCTTCTTGTGGAAAATAGGCAGATGACTTTAAAGGCATTCAGCTTATGCGGGGATAATAATTTAGGTCTTTTTGCTGATCTTTTTGCAACCTTTTTATTTTCAGTTCAACACGGGAACTTTCAAAGGCTTGTCATTGATTTGATGTGGCTAAATGCACGCATGAATATTCCTTCTGGTTCAACGTCCGTGTCATGTCTGGTGTTGTTCGTCTAGCAGAGAAACTTTACAATTCCCAAGTTCCAGATTCAGAGGCCATCCTTGTTGTTTGCCCTGAGCTGACCGTATCTCTTCAGCAACAGGTATTCATGCTATAACATCTTAAGCTTTATATGAATAATATGTTTATTGATGTGCTAATAGTAGAAGTTACATATGCGTTTCTGAAGACAATTATCACTCTCTGTGGATAAAAAGCCATATACTGCAATTTTCATGGCAGTAAAGTTGGGTTAATAAAACATTTATTTTATTACATAATGATGAATCAAGTTCTTATAATTACCGACGATGAGTTAACTTTCTTTGAAGATGCATGCCAGCCCATCAATTACATAATATTATCTCTATTTTTAATCATATTGAATGGTAGTCAAAATACTTTAAAGAAAGGCAATTCTAAAGATTCTGTTATATATCAATATATGATTTGGTTAGGTAGGAATGTATGGAAATAAATGGTGGTCAATAAATGATTAATACTAATATACTGTTGGTTGAAATTATATTAATAATATTATCAATAACGGTTGCTTCTTTGACTGCATTATTATTATATAAATAAATTATGTACCAAGAGATAAATTATTCCTTTGGAAATAATTTACGTACCATGAGATATAGTATTACTGTTAATAAATCAATGTTATACACACTTTAACATTTCATTTTTTATGTACCATGAGATATAACTATTGCCAGGGTATCCCTTTTGTTATCAGTCTAACCGCAAGCTTTTACATTACTCGATTCTATGTATCACTGAGTTTGAATTTATAGACTCGCTAGTATTTGAACTAAAATGTTTTTACATCGATTATTGTTTGGTTAAAAACGTGTTTGAACATTTGTTTTAGATCTGCATAATGGAATTTTGATTCAATTGAATTCGGGTTTCTGAATGTTTTAACTGGAATCTCTTTTTGATTTACTTTAGCAGTTAAGATCTATTTAATGTTGTAGAAAGAGAGAGGAGCATGCACAATAATCAACAATGCAACACTACCTAATGTAAATACTTGTTTTATTTTGATTATAAAGAAATAGGTCATCCTAATGTGCATGATTTTATAATATACCATTGTGGTTCTCAATTACATGGTGATTAGAATTACTTTAATGTTTGGAAAAATTTAACTATAGCTAATTGGAATGGAGTGATGCTAATTGGAGCGTCGAAGTCGAGGTTGGTAAAGTGTTCGTCGTTTTGTGGAAATTTGGTTGTAGCTTCAGAAGTGGTAGGCGGTTTGATAACTGTGTTTTTCACGAGTGGTTGCTGAAGGGTGGTGTTCGAAGTCAAGTTGCTGATTGAGATGTAGTGGCTGGAGATGGTAATGAAGGGGAACGCACTTCGAGTATATGTTTTCAGCAGTTTGATGGAGGTGACAGTTTCTAGTGGTTGTTATATGCAGTGAAGAATGTTAATGAAGGTGGATGGTTAGTAGTTGTAGGATAGATGATTAAAAACATTGTCGCCAGGATTGAAAACAGGCAGAGTAGGATTGAAAACTGTCAATAGCAAATTGTTTGATTATGTAGTATTGTGTGGATTGGTGATTTGAGATGGTTGCAGTAGTAGGGTACTGACTGGAGTGATGGTGGAGATTCAGTAGGGGTATGAAGTGTTGTAGGAAATGATGTATTGTGAAAGAATTATTTGCAGCAGGAAGTGGTGAAGTCAAGGCAGATGGTGATGAAGGGCTGTGGCAGTGGAGGAAGTCGAAGCAGTGAAGTTTGTAAGAGAGTTGGATGATGTTCGAGGGAGAGGAGAATGTAGGGGGTAGAAGGAATTTCTCCGGTTGCAGTTTACTGGTGGAAGGTAACTTTTTTTTTTGTGATGTCGAAGTATGAAGTATAGAAGCGGTTGTGGACTGCTATGTTTTGATGTGTGACAGTTTGACAGGGAGAGTTTTTGGCAATGGCTGTTATGCGTTGGTGGCAGTTTGATGATTGTATGAATGGTGAAGTTTGCTTATGCAATGAAGAAGCGGTGACAGAGATTGTTGAATGGGTTTGGTATGAGGGAGGCAGCAGTGTTTGGGCTTGTATGCAGAAGCATGTAAAGATGATAGCTGTGAATTTGGTTTTATAACTCTTGATGCATAGTTGAAATTTTTAAAGCCATTCTTCTTTTTTACACTGGAACTAAAGATTTTATAACTCTTGTTCATCGACTAACATTGATTCTGCTAGGTCCTCATCACATTACCGGTAATGGCATGGGGTTTAAGCCTGATATCCTAGAAATGGATGTGATGGGAAAAGTGCTTGAGGTATTATTACCTTTCTAAAATTTCATTTTGATATACTAGAAATGGTGCCTTTATGTCTCAGGAAACTTTTTTTGTCCATGCTCTCTAAGCGAAGACTGTCGACAACAAAGAACTATTGGTAATCAAGCAACGAACATGAATTTAATTGTTATATATGTTGTCGTATTTTGTTAGTACCATTTGTGGAAACTTGTCTATGAATGCTTGTAGTATGTGACTTATTTTGTTGAAAAACTATTATCGAATTGATTATGGATATTATATTTGATTGTGAGATTAGCATGTTTTTGCAATTATTTGAATATGATGATCATATGATTGATTGTTTGTATACGCTAATTATGTTATTTAATTGTTTGTTTGAATATATGAAAATTATACGATTGATCGTTCGTTTTAATATGAATAGTATATAAGCGATTGCTGGAGATGGTATAAACCATCAACCGTAAATAGTAGCATTTAAAATATGCTACCAAACAACCATTTAGTAGCGTTTCAGAAATGCTACAAATCAAATGTAAACTAATATAAAAATTATACAGTTGCATTTTAAAAACGCTACTGAAAATCAAAAAAAAGCATATAAACAAAAAAATGCAACCAAAAAAGAAGACTTATGGTAGCGTTTTTTTAACCCTACAGAAAAAATCTATAGCTGCATTTAAAAGTGACTTTTGGTAGCGTTTTTTAAATCCTACAGAAAATACCTATAGTTGCATTTAAAAGTGACTTTTGGTAGCGTTTTCTACAACGTAACAAAAAGTTTTAGACTTTTGGTTGCATGTCGTATAGCAGCGTTCTCTAAAACGCTACTATAAGTTATGGTAGCGTTTTTTCAACGCTACCAAAAGTATTTTCTGGTGTAGTGTGGGGTTTGATGTCCTTGTTGATATAGTTTTTGGTCTGGCTGAATCATAATGACTTCACTGCATTGTTTCATAGTTTAGCATCAGCAAGCTCCAATGGTTTATGTATTGTAGAGGGAAGAAAATCTTCTTTGTAAATTCACCCTTCACAATGACATCCATTATCGGTATGACTATATCATTGATCAGAGTTTGCTGATCATGTACTAAAGCATTCTGCACATTCATATGTATTAGAATACTTTATATTATTTTTAAACATTTATAATGAAAAGCTTATACTTACCATCATCATTGTAGTGAAGTAGTATTTGTTTTCATACATCTCTTGATTGTAAAAAAACCAATCAATAAGTTGTTTAAAACAAAGAAGGTTGTAAGTTTTATAGAATAATTAAATTTTTTCTATATTTTTGAACCAGGAATATTAATGCTAGTATTCAATATCATTTACATGTTTACTATATTGAATGCACTGAAAAATGCAAATGATAGTTTAAACAATCATCTTGGACATTTGATATATTTATATGCACTTTACAAATACTAGTGTTATTTTTAACTCCCATTCTCTTATTCAGTACGTTTACATGCAGTTTGAAACTTTGAATGCTAGTTTTTACTATCATTTTCTCGTCCTATACATTTATATGCACTTAAAAAACTATGAATGCTAGTTTAATAGTCACTCTCCCATCCTATATGGTTATCTGCATTTTAATAATATTAATGCTATTTTTAGCTATCACTCTCCCATTCAATTCATTTATACGCATTTTGTAAAGTTGAATGCTAGGTTCACCTATCATTCCCCTATTTCACATTTATATACACTTTTTTACTGTCATAATTCCAATTTGATGCATACCTGTCCATCTGTGACCCCCTCATACAGAACGACTTCCAACATAGATTTCACTATTATGATTCCTCATTTGTTCCCATCATCTTTTTCACAGGCTACGATGCTGTAATTGAAAATCAATAATTGACAAGTTAGTTTTTTTTTCAATTTTATTTAATTGCAATTATAATGAAAGAAAAAAGGTCAAAATACTTACATCTCATTTTCTTTAAATTTGAAGAAAGTAAGAATTTTGTTTTGCCGTCTTCATTCAATAATTATTGAATACTGCTTGTTTTTTCTTTACTCTTGTAAGCTTTACTTGATGGCGAATACTTATCAATATCAATAATTTCTTCATTTTAAACTATAGCGACTTGCTCATCTATTTCAGTTTTAGATTACTCTTCATAATCAGATTCTTCATTTTGTTCTTCTAGTTCCTGTTCACTTGTGTTTTCTTTTTGACCTTCCTCAGTTTCAGGTTGCTCCTTTTGGTATTCATTGTCAGCATTTTTTTCTGTGTACAATTTCGTGCTGGCAATCGAGATCAAATTTATTCCTTCTTTGGCGCTTTTTAACCCTCAAAACCAAAGAGCATGGTTTCTTCTGTGTTTTTTCATGCACTGCCGGGGATTTTTCTGTTGCCTCTGAAGGTTGATTTTGATCATGTTGTTCTTTCTCTTGCTGCATCATCTTAATTTCTTGAGTTATATTGAGATCAAATGATGATGGTTTTATTTCTTCTCTTGGTTTTGATTTCAACATCTTGATTTCTCTTGTCAACTGTATGATAATGCCTTCTGCTTGTATTCTTTTTCGTTTCTCTTTTTCTAATTTTTCTTCACTCTTCTTCAATTTATTTTTCAAATCTTCAATGTACTGCTGCATTGAGTCGAGTTGCTTTTTTGATGTCTCTTCCAAGTTTTTCTTTGCATCCCAATGTTCTCATTGGTATCCAGCTGAACAAATTTTTGTTGGCTTGTTTGTTGAAGAAGTGCTTTTTCATCTTCATCGGGTTTCTTATTTCAACAAAAATCTATGTAATAACATAAATAATAATGAATGAGCTAACATATAATGAGTGAACTAATTTTATATATAATTGTCATTTTTCGTGTGATGTTATATCTGACTATCATTCTTTAGTAACAACTACAGAAAATTTATTTCTGCAGAAATGATATATGTAACTATCATTTAGATTATGGCTGTATAGTAATAAAAATGAAAACTGTTAATATACACTATGTTATGATACATTTATTTATCATTGTATATTTCTTGTACTTGTGTGAGAAATAATACCTTTCTATTTTGCATGTTCATCAAAGCTTCTCTAGAAATGACCTTTTTCAAGCTTTCGATATTCCACCTCCCAAATGTAGATAAGGTAGAACAATATGCTGCTAATGGTGATATCAAATTCACATGCTCGCATAGGAAAAAATACAAATAAAATATTACTTGTTAAAACATATAATGTGTATAATTTAATTTATAGAGATAGATGTATTAACATAAAGTTAGGATGTTGTACTTACGATTGGGAGCATGGAATAACCCAACATGCTTCTCAGCTTTGTTTTGAAAGTCGTCAAAGCTCTAATCAATGAATGGTGAATTTGTACGATCGATTTCACCCTATATGTGACGACCTAGAATTTTGGACAATTTAAATTGGGATATTTAATTGATTTCAATATTTAAAAGTAAGTTTGTAACTTAAATTTTAAATATCACCATTATTTGGAAATTTAATTATTGGAAATTGGGTAAAATGTTGAATTTGGAGTTTTATGCCTGTTAAAAATAATTTAAGGGTTTGTAAAATTTATATCGATAGTACTGAAGATAGTAAAAGTGTTGAAATTGAATTTGGGAATGTTTTGTTAAGTTTTAAAAATATATCGTTTAAATTGACGTTTAAAAATAGCCTTTCGAGGCACAGTCTCGGAATTCGACGAAACCAGTTCCATTGGATCCATAATATTATATTATTATCGAATTTCAATTTTCGTAGTGTTTGGAGTTGTTGCGTGAGCGACGACATATAAACGCACTGAAATTTATATCGAAAATTCAATATAATGACTGAGTCCAAAAAGCTAACTTCTCCATACGATCGAATTAGGGCTCGAAACCTTTTCCATTGCATTCAAAATAGGGGTATAACATTATAAACGTCTAACGGCATGCGTCGATAGGATGTCGAGATTTTAAGTTGCATTTATCGAAATAATTTGATTTTAATTAAAATAAAAATTTATATATATCCTAAGTCAACACATCAGAGATTCCTTCCCCGGCCTACTTCCTTTCTCCATCAAAACCTTTTGTCTTCACTATAGCCAACCTTCTCCTACACGCCACCCTCTCCTGTCTTTCACCTTCCTCTATAAACCACGTATCCCTCCTTCAGTTCAACAGAGAAAACGAAATCATTCGTTTCAAAAATATAAAAATAAAACAAAAACAATGGCCAAAAAGAAATCCCTTCCTCCTCCAGTTTATCTCGAAATCTTTGCCCTTTTTATTTTCTAAATCGAAACCAAAGCCTCCTCTTCAGATTAAAAATGAATACGATTCAAAAATAATAATGGCGGCTGCTAATCGCGCTACCTGTCCTTCAGCCGATCTCTGGAACGAAGGAAAAATCAATCGAAGCTCGCTCGTGGCCTCGCTCTCTCTCCCTCGATTTTCTTTGCCTTCGAATTAGAGTTGATGCTCGCATCTCTCGAATTCGAGCAAGGCAGGGTGCTCGCAAGTTGCTGGGAGGGTTCGGAGAGTCAGGCCTTGGTTCGTAGTTGCATGTAGGAGGAGCATCTTGGCACCGTGTAGGGTTGAATCTTGATGGTGTCAGGGTTGCGAGCTGCTTATATAAGATGTAGGCGATTCGATCGTGACTTGGTGGGAGGAGACGAGCTCGAATACATCTCTGGCCGTGGCTAGATTTGGGTGGAGATCAGAGCATGAGAAGGTGGAGCGAAAGCAGGTCGATAGGGCGGAGACATTCGACAGTTCGTGGGAAGTGAGGTATTCGATTTTATCTTTTCTCGATTTCTACTCGATTTAACAAGAATATATATACAGTAAAGAAAAAATTTACAGCAAAAGAAGATTTTACCTGTTAAGCAGTTTCTTTAAATTTTAAGTAAATTTGAATTTAATTTAGATATGTATAGAAAAACAGGGAAACTATATAGTCTATTTTATAAATCTATATGTAATTTCTGAAAAATGTATAATAATAAATATATATATATATATATATATATATATATATATATATCCATGTTTTAATCTACAGGTTATTTCAAAATAATATAGTAATAGAAATTAATTTGTTTAACAAACTTATTTAATTATTTTGTTCCTAAAAATATTTATTAAAAGAAAATTGGTTTTAAAACTACTAGTTAGAACTTAATTATTAGTAAATTAAATTTGTTAAATGGAAATAAATTGTTTTGGTTAATTCAAATATAAATAAATCTTGAATTGTTTGTTCAAGGTCTAAAATCATGGAGTAACAAGTCGAGATGGATTAGATTTGCAAACAAAAATCAAAGGTGAGTTAATCTCACTCATCTAGGTTTTATTTAAATTTAAATGGTTAAATTTAAATAATTGGTTGAATGATTGAAGTGATTGATTTCCCACATTATATAGCGGGTGAGACCCTATTCGCCGCATAATAGCGGATGATATTATATTTAAAACCCATATACCGCGATACTCCACCTCGAAGTGGAATTGGTATTTTATATTGTGCTAACTTCTGTGGATGCAGGGAAACAGGTTGGGGATCCAACTGGATTCCTCAAAATATTTAGATTTGTTCTCATAATTCTGTGTTATGATTATTTGATATGTTGTGATGAATTATATTGATAATTGAAATATTGGATACCATGGTTTGATTGAATATTTCGGTACACTGAGTCATCAAAATATATATAGAATTGGATTTTTTGAAAGAAGTATATGAGTAGATTTTTAAGTCAAATAATTATAGAGAATTTGAATAAAAATAAGAATGAATTGGAAAGGAATAAAAGTGATTTTTAAATCCTAATAAATTCCGGGTATGAAAAAGGGATTTTGAATAAACAGAGAAATAATGAATTTTAAACTTAAGTGATGTTATATCAAGAAATAAAGAATTTATTTTAAAATTCAAGGTTTGAATTTATTTAAAAGGATAAAGAAGGAATTTGGGAAAATCTGAAATTGGTGTTTTCAGTTAAAAGATTTTAAATCATAACGAAGAAATAAAATCTGAAGTTAACGGATTTTGGAATAAATGGAACAAGTAAGGAAATTTATTTAAAGGTGAAGTAAATTGGAAATCAATTTGGGGATTGATTTAAGTGTGTAAAACCGGGATTTGTAAAAGAGAAGCGAGACTTGAAATTTATAAACTGGGTTTATAAAAGCGAAGTGATATATCAGTGGATATTTGAAAGAATAAATTCACGGCGGAAATTTATTAAAGGAATGGGTAAATTTGTTTAAAAATAAATAGTGATTTATTTTTAAAGATGTGGAAGAGAAGCGTATTTCCCTGAATAGCCAAGTACGTTTCAAAACAAATTTTAAGTATAAGAAAAAAGGTTTTAAATTGTTTAAAAGTATGTTTAGAAAACTTATTATTTCTAAATGTTTAAATTCCAAAGTAAGTATTTTTTAATCTATTATAGCAGTAATTATTTAAAGGTGGCTTGGTATTATGTTTTTAAAAGTTAGAAATTTAGTTTTATATTGTACAAAGTAGTTTTATTTTAAATATTCCTAAAGTATATATTTTCAATAAGTATTAAAGTAATTTTTAATTTAAATGTTTTAAAGGATATTTTATAATAAAGTGTTTTAAATTATTTTAAAAATCTAAAGTTTTTGTGCTTGGTGTTTTAAGTGGAAACAAATAGTTGGAAATTTATTTCATGAGAAAAGTGTGGTTTGAAAACTGTTTTCAAAAAGGTTTGAAAGTGGAAATATATCTTGCGAAGATATTTTGAGGTTAATAAATAATTTAGGAGAATTATTTATGTTTGATGGATGTTTGTGAATGTTAATTGATAGTTGAATAATCGACTATCAATATTGGCCAATGCAATGATCATTTTGAAGAGACCGGGATCGGGATTAAATTCTCGAAAACCACTTCGATCCGGTTTTTACGTTTTCGTGAGGAAGACAAGTTTGGATTCGAAGGTGGAGCAGTGAAGTGAAAGGGCTAGTCGCTACTAATCTTGAGGATGATTCCAAAATGGATGTAGTAGGAGTAGTGCCATCGGTTCCGTTCGAACCCCGGACGAACTTGTATGGATGAATGCTTTAAGAACATCGTTAGGTGGACGATGGGCATTCTAATTGAAACGTTCTAAAAAGGTAACGCTTAGCCTCAAGCCTCATCAATCGAGAATGACTGAAAATCAGGGGTTATGCAGTAAGGCTAAGTGGGTAGCACCCATTAGGGTGAGGTCATCCCTGTCTAGATGTCCTTTTTATTCGGCTTAGCGGTGCGGTTGCGGATCCCAACTGTGGGGTGATTTTACTCGGGATTATCCTGTATGGGGTAGTCCCGGTCTTATGTTGCAGGAGATTTAGGGTGGATCCTCGGTACGCTGATCTAGACCTGGTACTGTGACAGGTGGTACTGTGGCAGGTGGTACCCCAGTGCCTAGTCATTAGTTGGGAATTCATTCTCCCTACGCGTCTGTACGGTTTTGATTGTGCCCAACTATTGCTGAAACGTGAGATGCAAGCATTTCAGCTAGATTCTATTTTACTTTCTATAGGCACTATTATAATATCAGACGGATTTGATATAAAGTCTCTTGGCTATCGTAAGGTAAAAACTCGACATGTTTATTTTTGACGTGGTCTCACGAGATGCTTTTGTTTTCAAAAGGAATTTGAAACTTTAATAATCCAATTGAGTGTGTTTTTCTCACGCTGGTATTCTAGACTGACTCGGGTGTTATTTAACTATAATGCTCGGGTCAGACCAAGTATTATAGATTACAGGAAAGGATGCCGAGGAGCTCAGGAGATGAGCTGAATGGCGATACGTACTTCCGTACTTGTTTTAAATATTCCGCTGTGTTGATTAGCTGTGCATTCAGTTTTGTGAGGACAGGTTATGATTACTGTCCAGCCGTGTGTTATATATACTCTGATGATGTAATGTATAAACAGATATGTTTGCTTTTGTGTAAAGATTAGTTATTATCTATTATATTTTATTCCGCTGCGATGGTAAGATTCTGTGTCATTTGTTTTCTCTTCTTCTTTAACCCTCATGGTTTGGTTTTTCGGGCGTCGGAAAATCGGATCGTGACATTTTGTTATCAAAGCCTAGGTTGGTGATAACCTTGGCTCTGGTGGGGATTACTCATTAGAGATGGAGTCAGTAGTACTCGAGAATGAGTTTGAGCGTATTAATAGATATGAGCGCGTATTTGTTAGTGAGTATAAATTGTTTTAATATTGTGTTGACTTATTGGTTGGGTGGAATATGAATTCTGATCGGGTAAGTTAGCCGCTATTCGAGAAGAGTTTATAAACACCTGACACGATAAACTGACACAGTATTGTTTTAAAGGTGGGTGAATGAAATAATTTTGCCCAAAATTATATTTTGATATAAAAGAAATATCATCTTAAATTGTTATATAACTTGGATGTTTGGATGATAATATTCTAAAAAAATAAAATTATAAAAATTGGAATGACTTAGGCAATCAAATGGGAATTTGTATGAGCATAAATTATACAAATGAATTTTGATATTTAAGTCAAAATCTGAAAATTTAAAACCCCGGAGATTTTGGAAGTGTTTTGAAGACAAATAATAACATTATTATTTTGGAGGTATTTCTGAAAGAAAATTGTTTCAAATAAATTTTGGAAAGGGATATAGCATTGAGCTCACTTCAGTCGTTGGAAAATAACTTCGGTGATGACTGCAGATCATCAAAGTCCATTTTCGAGTTTCTAAGTGACAGATTGCTTCCAAATTGATTTGTTCATAAGAACTAGTTTGTTTTTGAAATTTCAAAGGAAATTTGTCGGGGATAAAAAGCAGGATTGGTTTAAAATTTGAGAAATGTGATTTTGGGGTAATGGTGGTTGTAAAATGATTTGAACCAAAAGCCGGGTGTTTGAAATCCTGAATCCTTATTTGAATTGAAAATCCTGATGAGGTAAATTATAAACTTGTAAGTTGAGATGATTTTTAAATAAGGGAGGAAAATATGATCTTTGAATGTTGGAATTAAAATTTAAAGTGAAAAGGTTAAATAAATTTAATTTGGAAAAATTTAATTGTGGAAAATTTAATGGATGATTGGAAGAAATAATTAGTAAATCTTGAATGTGATTGGAGTGGAAAAATAAAAATTAAATATGGATTGAGTAATAAAATTAATTAGAAATAAATTAACTTAAGCAAGTTAATAATAATGAATTGGATTTGAAGTAAGTTGAAAGGAATTGGAATGAAATTAAGGTGAATTGTGTGGGATGGTATTAAATGAAATTAAGTCCTTGCTTAACAAAATTCAAAGAATGGTATGTAGCTTGATTTAACTGGAGTTAGGTTGGAATAAAATTGAATTCAAATAAATTCAGTTGAATTATAGATAATATTGAATGGAATAAAATTCTTACTTAAATAAATAAGCGTAAACTAAATAAGTATTGAATTGGGATAAATAAGCTTTGGAAGCTTATAAAAATTTGAAAAGCATTGAAATAAAAATACAATCCCTAGTTAAAAGTAAAGTGAAAATGTGACTGACTGTAAATGGATGGAGAAGTATGAATATTAATAAACGAGTAGCTTATAAAAATGTAAAAAGGGAATAATTAAGCCGAAATAAAAGTGTTGGAATTTTGGAAAATGAAAGAAAATTCAAACTGGGATTATGAAAAAAAATTGAACTCAGGAAAATTTAATGAAGTGATTTTGGTAATAAAATCAAATATTGATTTAAAAGTGGGAAGTAATCTAATTAGCTAAATAAATTATTTGATAGAGTATGTTAATAAAATTTAACTCGATTATATAAAATGGATTGTAAGTTAATAACGAAGTTTGGGAATAAACTCGAATTATAAATAGAATTCGACTTGGATTGATAATGAATTAAAATAAGTAGAGATGTTGTAAAAATAAAATGGAATTGGATTATAATAGAAATAATTTGAGTTACAAATAAAATCAAATTCGAGTATAAATGAGTTAAGTATGTGCTTGGATATTATTTTGATAAATTGAGAAGGTGAATTAAAATAAAATAGATGGGCTAACTGAATTAAATGGAATTTGATTAGATGAGAATCAAATAGAAGTGAACTTAAGTTTGAAGTTGGAATAAATTAAAGTAAATTAACTTAAGTTTAAAATTTATAGAAGCTTGGCTTCGAGGAAGGGTGAAAGTTCAGTATATAAAAGTTTGGGTTAAATTAATTTGGAAAATGGTTATTGATATAAGCATTGAATATTGTCAAGCTCAATGAAATGGTTTTAAAATGAATCCAATGCGAAGATGAGATGAAATGCAAATGTATGGTTAGTAGTATACAAGCATGGAATGTGTCGAGCTAAATAAAATGGTTGTGAATGAATTGAAATGGAAGGAATTAAATATAAATTGAGTTAAAATCAGTTTAAAATGGTTATAAGCTTAAGTAATTGTTTATTCACATGAACATAGTCGAATTGCATAGAAATAAATTGTCGTTTGACGAAAACGAGATTAAATAAAATTCTATGAATTGATAGAAGTGAAATAAGATTGATTTTGAAATCAATTGAGTTGAATATGAGCTTTTTTGGATTAAAAATAAAGTGAATGTAAGAAATTGAAGTGTAAACCATTAAAATTGAATAGAATGGCACATGAATTGGTTGAAAGCAATTGAATTAGTTTTGAAATCATATAAATTGCTCATGGAAAGTGTTTGGTGCATGTTGCTTATGAAATGCATGTGTTTAGCTATTGAAAGTAAGTGAAACGTTAATAAATTTCGTATATTTAGTACTTACATGTTTGAATTGAGTAAGTACAGGTACCGGGAAGCCGTTTGGCTGGATTTGGACGCGCTAATTGCTAAAATAATAAGGCGCTTGCTTAAAAATGCGAAATAAAGGTACGCCTACGCAATAAAAATAGGAAATATGAACTGTTTTTATTTTTCCGACTGTGTGGATCGATGTATATATATTTGTATCACTTGTCAAATTGCAAAAGCTTCTCCGTACAAAGGAGACTCTGCCAAAAATTTTGGGAGTTAGAAAATTTTTGAATTTTTTTTTTTGTTAGCGACAAAACGATTTCAAATTGGAATTGAAATAAGGGATTTTGGAAATGGAAATTGGAACTAATTGTTTAGTTGGAACTAAAGGATTAAGAAAGTGAATATGGGATTTTAACTAAGTATGTTTTAGTAAGTTAATGGGTTTGGGACATTCTTATGCCTTAGTAATTTCGGAGACGAAATTCTTTTAAGGGGAGAGGAATGTGACGGCCCGGAGTTTTGAACAATTTAAATTGGGATATTTAATTGATTTCAATATTTAAAAGTTAGTTTGTAACTTGAATTTCAAATATCACCATTATTTGGAAATTTAATTATTGGAAATTGGGTAAAATGTTGAATTTGGAGTTTTAAGCCTGTTAAAAATTATTTAAGGGTTTGTAAAATTTATATCGATAGTACTGAAGATAGTAAAAGTGTTGAAATTAAATTTGGAAATGTTTTGTTAAGTTTTGAAAATATATCGTTTAAATTGACGTTTAAAAATAGCCTTCCGAGGCACATTCTCGGAATTCGACGAAACCAGTTCCATTGGATTCTTAATATTACATTATTATCGGATTTCAATTTTCGTAGTGTTTGGAGTTGTTGTGTCAGCGTACGACATATAAACGCGCTGAAATTTGTATCGAAAATTCAATATAATGACCGAGTCCTAAAAGCTATCTTCTCCATACGATCGAATTAGGACTCGAAACATTTTCCATTGCGTTCGGAATAGGGGTATAACATTATAAACTCCTAGTCGCACACCTCGATAGGATGTCGAGATTTTAAGTTGCATTTATCGAAATAATTTGAATTTGATTAAAATAAAAATTTATATATATCCTAAGTCAACACATCAGAGTTTCCTTCCCCAACCTGCTTCCTTTCTCCATCAAAACTTTTTGTCTTCACTGTAGCCAACCTTCTCTTACACGCCACCCTCTCCTGTCTTTCACCTTCCTCTATAAACCATGTATCCCTCCTTTAGTTCAATAGAGAAAACGAAATCATTCGTTTCAAAAATATAAAAATAAAATAAAAACAATAGCCGAAATGAAATCCCTTCCTCCTCCAGTTTATCCCGAAATCTTTGCCCTTTTTATTTCCTAAATCAAAACCGAAGCCTCCTCTTCAGATTCAAAATGAATATGATTCAAAAAAATAATGGTGGCTGCTAATCGCGCTACCCTTCCTTCAACCGATCTCTGGAACGAAGGAAAAATCGATCGAAGCTCGCTCGCGGCCTCGCTCTCTCTCCCTCGATTTTATTTGCATTTGAATTAGAATTGATGCTCGCATCTGTCGAATTCGAGCAAGGAAGGGTGCTCGCAAGTTGGTCGGAGGGTTCGGCTAGTCGGGCCTTGGTTCGTAGCTGTATATAGGAGGAGCATCTTGGCGCCATGTAGGGTTGAATCTTGATGGTGTCAGGGTTGCGAGCTGCTTGTATAGGATGTAGGCGATTCGACCGCGACTTAGTAGGAGGAGACGAGCTCGAATACAGCTCTGGTCGTGGCTAGATTTGGGTGGAGATCGGAGCATGAGAAGGTGGAGCGAAAGCAGGTCGATGGGGCGGAGACGTTCGACAGTTCATGGGCAGTGAGGTATTCGATTTTATCTTTTCTCGATTTTTACTTGATTTAAAAAGAATATATATATAAAGTAAAGAAAAAATTTACAGCAAAAGAAGATTTTACCTGTTAAGCAGTTTCTTTAAATTTTAAGTAAATTTGAATTTAATTTAAATATGTATAGAAAAACAGGGAAACTATATAGTCTATTTTATAAATCTATATGTAATTTCTGAAAAATATATAATAATAAATATATAAATATATATCCATATTTTAATCTACTGGTTATTTCAAAATAATATAGTAATAGTGATTATTTTGTGTAACAAACTTATTTAATTATTTTGTTCTTAAAAATATTTATTAAAAGAAAATTGGTTTTAAAACTACTAGTTAGAATTTAATTATTAGTAAATTAAATTTGTTAAATGGAAATAAATTGTTTTGGTTAATTCAAATATAAATAAATCTTGAATTGTTTGTTCAAGGTCTAAAATCATGGAGTAACAAGTCGAGATGGATTGGATTTGCAAACAAAAATCAAAGGTGAGTTAATCTCACTCATCTATGTTTTATTTAAATTTAAATGGTTAAATTTAAATAATTGGTTGAATGATTGAATTGAATTGATGTGCTGTATTATATATAGTAGTATATGCAGTATATATTGAAATGATTGATTTCCCACATTATATAGCGGGTGAGACTCTATTCGCCGCATAATAGCGGATGATATTATATTTAAAACCCATATACCGCGATATTCCACCTCGAAGTAGAATTGGTATTTTATATTGTGCTAACATCTGTGGACGCAGGGAAACAGGTTGGGGATCCAACTGGATTCCTCAAAATATTTAGATTTGTTCTAATAATTCTATGTTATGATTATTTGGTATGCTGTGATGAATTATATTGATAATCGGAATATTGGATACCATGGTTTGATTGAATATTTCGGTACACCGAGTCATCAAAATATATATAGAATTGGATTTTTTGAAAGAAATATAAGAGTAAATTTTTAAGTAAAATAATTATAGAGAATTTGAATAAAAATAAGAATGAATTGGAAAGGAATAAAAGTGATTTTTAAATCCTAATAAATTCCGGGTATGAAAAAGGGATTTTGAATAAACAGAGAAATAATGAATTTTAAACTTAAGTGATGTTATATCAAGAAATAAAGAATTTATTTTAAAATTCAAGGTTTGAATTTATTTAAAAGGATAAAGAAGGAATTTGGGAAAATCTGAAATTGGTGTTTTCAGTTAAAAGATTTTAAATCATAATGAAGAAATAAAATCTGAAGTTAACGGATTTTGGAATAAATGGAACAAGTAAGGAAATTTATTTAAAGGTGAAGTAAATTGGAAATCAATTTGGGGATTGATTTAAGTGTGTAAAACTGGGATTTGTAAAAGAGAAGCGAGACTTGAAATTTATAAACTGGGTTTATAAAAGCGAAGTGATATATCAGTGGATATTTGGACGAATATATTCATGGTGGAAATTTATTAAAGGAATGGGTAAATTTGTTTAAAAATAAATAGTGATTTATTTTTAAAGATGTGGAAGAGAAGCGTATTTCCCTGAATAGCCAAGTACGTTTCAAAACAAATTTTAAATATAAGAAAAAAGGTTTTAAATTGTTTAAAAGTATGTTTAGAAAACTTATCATTTCTAAATGTTTAAATTCCAAAGTAAGTATTTTCTTAATCTATTATAGCAGTAATTATTTAAAGGTGGCTTGGTATTATGTTTTTAAAAGTTAGAAATTTAGTTTTATATTGTACAAAGTAGTTTTATTTTAAATATTCCTAAAGTATATATTTTCAATAAGTATTAAAGTAATTTTTAATTTAAATGTTTTAAAGGATATTTTATAAGGAAGTGTTTTTAATTATTTTAAAAATATAAAGTTTTTGTGCTTGGTGTTTTCAGTGGAAATAAATAGTTGGAAATTTATTTCATGAGAAAAGTGTGCTTTGAAAATTGTTTTCAAAAAGGTTTGAAAGTGGAAATATATCTTGCGAAGATATTTTGAGGTTAATAAATAATTTAGGAGAATTATTTAAGTTTGATGGATGTTTGTGAATGTTAATTGATAGTTGAATAATCGATTATCAATATTGGCCAATGCGCCGATCGTTTCGAAGAGACCGAGATCGGGATTAAATTCTCGAAAACCACTTCGATCCGGTTTGTACGTTTTCGTGAGGAAGACGAGTTTGGATTCGAAGGTGGAGCAGTGAAGTGCAAGGGCTAGTCTCTACTAATCTTGAGGATGATTCTAAAATGGATGTAGTAGGAGTGGTGCGTTCAGTTCCGTTCGAACGTGGGACGGACTTGTATGGATGAATGCTTTGAGAACATCGTCTGGTGGACGATGGGCATTCTAAGCGAAAAGTTCTAAAAAGGTAACGCTTTGCCTCAAGCCCATCAACCGGGAATGACTAAAAATCAGGGGTTATGCAGCAAGGCTAAGTGGTAGCACCCATTAGGGTGAGGTCATCCCTGTCTAGATGTCCCTTTTATTCGGCTTAGTGGTGCGGTTGCTGATCCCAATCGTGGGGTGATCTTACTTGGGATTATCCAGTAAGGGGTAGTTCCGGTCTTGTGTTGCAGGGAATTTAGGGTGGATCCTCGGTACGCTGATCTAGACCAGGTACTGTGACAGGTGGTACCCCAGTGCATAGTCATTAGTTGGAAATCCATTCTCTCTACACGCCTGTACGGTTTTGATTGTGCCCAACTATTGCTTAAACGTGAGATGCAAGCATTTCAGCTGGATTCTATTTTACTTTCTATAGACACTATTATAATATCAGACGAATTTGATAAAAAGTGTTTTGGCTATCGTAAGGTAAAAACCCGACATGTTTATTTGTAGCGTGTCTTACGAGATGCTTTTGTTTTCAAAAGGATTTTGAAACTTTAATAATCCAATTGAGTGTGTTTTTCTCACGCTGGTATTCTAGACTGACTCGGGTGTTATTTCACTGTAATGTCCGGGTCGGACCGAGTATTATAGATTACAGGAAAGGATGCTGAGTAGCTCAGGAGATGAGCTGAATGGCGATACGTACTCCCGTACTTGTTTTAAATATTCTGCTGTGTTGATTAGCTGTGCATTAAGTTTTGTGAGGACAGGTTATGATTACCGTCCAGCTGTGTGTTATGTATACTCTGATGATGTAATGTATAAACAGATATATTTGCATTTGTGTAAATATTAGTTATTATCTATTATATTTTATTCCGCTGCGATGGTAAGATTCTGTGTCATTTGTTTTCTCTTCTTCTACCTCTTCTTTTTTAACCCTCATGGTTTGGTTTTTCGGACGTCAGAAAATCGGATCGTGACACTGTAGGGTGTGAATATGGTGATACTAATAGTTACAAAAATTAATATGGTAATATATAAAATAATTTCCGCACTGATGTTAGCAGAATAATAGTCGCACAGATAATAACAGAATATTAAAAGCAAAAATAGAACAACACAGATTTACCCAGCTTCGGCAAAACCCTGCCTACGTGCTGCCTCCAAGGTTTCTACTAGAAATTAAGTAGTCAGATGCTTACACACGTTAAATCGCGACACACACAATACACTAACCCAACCCTATGCCCAAAACTCTGCCACAACTCAGCCACTGAGTTGCGAATTCTCGAACTACACCACCGTAGTTCGTTCCCTAGTCACACAACTAGAATTTTACAAAATTTTAAAAATAAATTAAAAATAAAAACAACTTAAAAGCTAGAAACCCTAGTTTAAATATTAAAGTCCAATATAAAAGGCCGGCCTAACAGAAAATAAATTAGTGATAAAATATATTTCCCCTTTTCTTTTTATTTTATCGACCGTATCCTCTCCTTTTTGAAAAAGGCCGCCTCGATGTTCCTCTTCCTTTCTGAAAATTAGGGCTTCTGTGAAATAGAGCATGCCGACTTCATTTGTTGATTGGATAATGAACTATCTACAGTTTGTTTCGTCAATCAATTTGTCACTTTGATTCACAAACGGCTGCTTCAACGAGTCGAGTTCGAATTGAATTGGTATGTGATTTTGCTGTATTTCTTTCGTTGATATGCTTGAACTCGATAATTGTATGCGGATGATGTTAATGGTTTAAATAGGGATCGATTCCCTTTATTTTCGTTCGTATTTTTCATTTAAATTCATAGGTTAGTTTTGCTCTGTTGTTTGATTTTTGATTGACCGATGGTGATGATATTGACTTGTTAAATTCGCATATTTTCCTGATGTCCTTGATTGATTACCACGGCTTGTTTGATTTTCTGATTTGTCGTTCATACGTGTTATCATCTGGCTTTGGATTTGGTTTCGTTCTTTATGCTGTTGACTTCGTCCATTTGAAATGATTTTGAGATAATATATTGTTGAGCCTCTGACTTGTTATCATGTTATCACTAGTGAATTCCATTCTTTGCTGGCAGCATTCCAATTTTTTGAACCGCTATTACATTCTCTGGTTTGAATTTGCTGACTTGAGATCGACTTGACTTGGTTATTTTGAAATCCCCTAATTTTTGTAGAACTGTAAACTGCTGTTTTTTCTTTGAACAATGACTCGTACTGTGTTCATGTGGTCTGCACTTGATTCATGCGCGCGCACACACACACACACACACACACACACACACACATATATATATGTGTGTGTGTGTGTGTATGAATACATGTGTGTATGCATATATATATATATATGTATGTATGTATGTATGTATGTATGTTGCATCATATATATACTGAACTTGACTTTGAGCTTATATTCGCTCTGTTGTTGGGTCTGTGCTCGTTTCTGTTCACTGTTTACTGGCCCCTGGTATGGTGCACTTGTGTCATCACTGTTCATCCATGCATATTCCCGACCTTTGTATATTTAAGCATATTGAACTTTTATTAATTTGGGACTTCTTATATACATCATTTTTAAACCTGGATGCTTTGTTGACCTTGCCTTTGTTTAACCTTTCATGTGTGTTCATCTGAAAGTTTTGCGATTATTGATTTGAAAAACTGCCGTGTATTTGCATGCTTGAAGTCATGATACATTTGAGTCCTCATGTATATTGATCATGTTACATGATTGTTGAGCTGGTCTCTTTCACTGGTGGTCTTGTATCTTAGTCTGATGAAATGTTGATCAAGCACTCCCATACTGGCAAGTTTGCTATATGTGCTTGCATTTGAACTTGACTGTGCAGTCTGCACTTGTATACAGTTCATTTTGAACTCCATATGATGATTTACATTCATCTTGAATTCCTTTTCTTCGAGTTTGTGCTGCTCTTTTCCTCTTGAATGCTTGATATGTTTATATTTGTGTTATCACCATATATGTATATACATACATATGTATGTGTGTGTGTATATGTGTTGTTGCAGTCCTTTATGTTGTATATCATCATGCTTGTTACTCTTTGTGATTGTAGTCTAGTTTGAGTTGAGTTGCATCCCTGATGATCTTCATGTATACTTGAATCTGGTCTTGGCCTTGGTTTCTTTGTAGTCTGGTATAGGTTGCTCTGACCAGTTCATTGAACATGTTATATTGATGTTGTGTTCATTTGATTGGGGCTTTTGTTTCCAGTTTTGGTGCACATGCCTGAATCCCTGATTTCCACTTGAGTTTGAATGGTTGTGTATTTTTCATGTGTACATTGAATTTTTGGTCGAGGCTTGTCTTATATTGGTTTTTGAATTCTTGTGCTCGACAAATTTGTCATGATCTTGTATTGCACCTGAGTTGAATCCAGCCTTGGCTCGGGTTTGACCGTGTGCTCGTGTCGTGACTTTATTTATATTGCACTTGAGCTGAACCTAGCTTTTGATTGGGTTTAACCTTGTGCTCACATGTCCCTGTAGTTTTATCAAGTGTATATCGATGTGCATGGCCTTGTGTCATGTACAGTGATATACTGTGCATGTCACAAGTTGTTCGTGTATGATGAATTCAAAATAAATATTTTGACGAACAATCCAAATAACCGAGGCTTATAATATTTTCAATAACACATTCTATTTTACAATGAAAAATATATTTCTTTTTCAATTTTACCGCGTCAGTGTTTATTTTGCAGATAACTCAGATGCTTAATTCAATCTGGAATAGAGTTGAAGATAAATACGAGTGAATGAGTGATATGTAGTGAGGTAAACATTGTAAATTGAAAATTGTGATGTAATCGAATTTGTATTATAATTGGAATTGTGTATACAGTGAGAGCATAAATTTGTACTATTCAAAATTGTAATAAATATTTGTTTGAATAAAATATTTGTTTGAATTTAAATTTTGTGTTAATTATTTTATTCAGCAAATATTTATTTAATTATGTGAAAATAAAATAGTACAATAACAAATACATTTAATTGAATATATATATATATATGTTTATTATCATCAAATAAAAATGACAAACTAGCATATTCAACAATCTCTTCCTTTTGATGATAAAAAACATATATTTAATATTTTTGAATTTATTAAATGTATTTGATCATTCTATTTTCTCTCCCTATTTGAATGCTGTATTATTTATTTTATTCAGCAAATATTTATTATGTGAAAATAAAATAGTACAATAACAAATACATTTGATTGAATATATATAAATATGTTTATTATCATCAAACAAAAATCATATACTAGCATATTCAACAGTCTCCTCCTTTTGATGATGACAAACATATATTTAAGATTTTGAATTTATTAAATGTATTTGATCATTCTATTTGCTCCCTCTATTTGAATGCTCTCTCTGTACAACAAAACTCCCCTTTCATATATGCATGAAAATAAATGAAAATATGCAAATGAACCTAGATGCAAATAAAAAATACAAAATAAAATTTTGACCTTTATTTGCCAAAATCTTAAATTTTTTCTCCCCCTTTTGTTATCAGCAAAAGAGTAATAGTGTTAGAAAAAATAGAGATAAAGTGATAGACATTAATACAATATTAATACCCAATCGAGTTTAAATATTAAACTTCAATAGTAAATTAAACAAAAATCATAAATACTCTATTAGGCGCATATTCCACGTTAGAATGATATGGATGATGTAAAACCATATAGTTGTGTCTATTTATGGTATACTTATCTCAGGAATTTGAATATCTACTAACCATGCATAACCGTCAAAGCTTTTAAATGAGATTAGTAGTATTCCAAAAATTTTAAAATAAAAAAAATGAATTCAAGCATCTTCTAACCACGCATAACCGTGAGGACTTTTAAATTGGATTAGAATCAACTTGTCTATTTAATAAGCAATTTTGATATGTGCTCCATACATGCATAACCGTGAGGACATTTAAATGAGCATGAAAGCACATAATCAAAAATTTCAAGTAATTCGCCCATGCATAACCGTGATGACTTTTAAATGAGAGTGAATACTTTGGATATTTTTATCGCTAAAAATAAAATAAAATGAAAACAAATAATTTTCCATTTAAAATACCACATACTGACATACTATATTGGATATTGATGAGTGATGGTCGTTATGATAGAAATAGAGATGGTCATGGAATTTCAACAAACAAGAGTTATTATAAATCTTATTTAAATTTTTAAGGAAATTTACTGAATATACTGTCTCAGGTTATAATATATGATTAATGTCAACACTCATCATTTTTTCAATCACTATTTATCTTTTTCGATAATCAATAGAGAGTCAGATTAGTTAATGTAGTCATTTAAGATCAATTTCAAAAATAATTATAAAATCAAATTTTCTAAAATGACTAACCCGAAACAAAGTCAACAAAAACTCTTTTCTGAAAGGGGTTTTATAAGAAAAATGTTTGCTAATTGAAAATCAGTTGAAATGAAAAATATGCATATATTTTCTTTGAAAATGTAATGCAAATAATAAATGTCTCTATATAAAACTCGTTCCACTAGTAATTTTTCTATCAACTAGATTACCAGTGTAATCTGCATTCGAATTTTCCTTTGACTCAAGATTATCATTAGTTGGATGTTATAGACCAGATATGAAGTTGCAACAAATTCCGTAAAATTATTTTTACAGCTTTTAAATGAAATTATTTTGAATTTGAAATGAACCGCGTAAATTTACAAACAGTGAACGTAGTGTTAGATCTAGAGCAGTAAGATAAACAAGTATATCCACGTGTATCTAGAGTAATCAAAAATCAATACAAGACTATATTTCTTATCATCTAAACTTGCAATATCATTAGTCTAAACAAATCTATATGAAATAGTTCTAAGACTCTAGAGGTATTTATAGTGTTCTCGGCATAAAAATATAATTGGCCAACAATTTTGAATAAGTCAGAATCAAAATCAACATTCATTTCTTTATCACATAACTGGCTGATTTAATTTAGATTATGGTGCAGATTTTCACATTTAATAAATCGTTCAAAATAATGCCCTACCTATTTTACCTTTAACGATAATTTTTTGTTTTTGCCCATTATGATTCTGCTTCCTTTATACTAGGCTAAGGAACTTTGATTTGTCGTCCATCATGTGCCTGGAACAGTTAGAATCAAGGTAATACTGCTGTTGTTCCTTAGCCTGCCACCACACTTACACGAGAAAAGATTTTTGTGACCTATTTGTTTTTATAGGTCCACGGTTGTTAGTAGCAAATTTTTTTGAAAAATATGTTTGTATAGACCCAAGACTATTTATATCTGTTCCTTTTGGCACCCAGATTTGTTTAACTTTAAGGGATTTTATATTCGTGGCTTTAGGAACCCTAATTGATATGGATTTCATGTTTTTGGGTCTATACCAACAGTTATTGTGATTGTGTCCAGTTTTTCTACAAATCGTGCGCTTTCAATTGACTTGATTAATTTTGTTTCTAACACGTTCAGATTGATTATACCCAAGTCTTTGTCTAATAGTATTAACAGCTTGTTTCCCTAACAGCATATTTAACGACCTTTCTCCTTTGGAAAATTTTCCTAAAGTTGTAGACAATTGTTGGACTTGTGTTTTGAGAGATTCACTTTCATTCAATAATCGAGTGCACTTTTTATAGAAATTTCTCTCCTACTATTTTCACGTTCTTTCAAAATTAGAATTTCATTTTCAAAAGATTTTATTTTAATTTTTGATTTTTTAATTTCTTCTTAAAGTGATGGACACTTGTCACACTTAGGGCTCTCGGTTTGATAGTTTTTCACTAATTGATGAAGCTATTTATTTAAATCTATCAAAGTATCTCTTGGTGATTCAATTTTAGCGTATTTCTTCCTAAGTCATTCAAAACAGCCATTTACTTCGTGAAAATATATAAGTAGATCCGAGTGAGTAAGTTTTGATACCTCGCTTAGCTCGTCATCATCTCTATCAGTTATATCACCTTGAAGACACAAATATGATTTTTCCCTCTCACTGCTAGTGCTTTTATTATCTTCATCAGTTTCATCCCAAGTAGCTACAAAACTTCTCCTTTTTGGTTTTTTTCCATGACTGAAGCGATTCTGAGGACAATTAGACTTGATATGACCAGGTTCGTTGCACATGTGACAAATGATCTCCTGTTCTTCTGAACTGTCTAGTACTTTGACTATTCTGCTTTTCAATTGTTGATTTAGAGCTGGATTTCCGCGTATGCGGTTCCACTTTTTGAATCTCTTTATTAATAGCGCCAGCTCAGCAGCTCCATCGTCATCACCATCATTTCCGTTGTTCCTTTAAGAGCTATTGATTTCTTTCGAGTATCACCTCCTTTGCGTTCTTCCTTGAATTTCATTTCTAGCTCATAAGTGGTGAGATTTCCGATGAGTTCTTCAACTTTGATTTGTCTAAAATCTTTTAATTTTTGAATGGCTGTAATTTTCGCTTCAAAACTTCATGAAAGGACTCTGAGGATTTTGCGGTCGATTTCCAATTTTGTATACGATTTTCCGAGTGCTTTTGATTTGTATACAATATTGAAAATTCGTTCATACATCTCTTTGACGTTATCATCCTTGGCCATTGTGAAGTTCTCGTATTCGCTACTAAGCATGGCAAGGCGAGATTCTGTGACTTGAGATGTTCCTTCGTGAGTCACTTCAAGTGTGTGCCAGATTTCCTACGCAGTTAGACAATGTGAGACACGATTAAATTTGATTTGATCCAATGAACAAATAATAGAATTCATAGCTTTAGCATTAGCATTCTGTAGTCTATTTTCAAGATCTGTCCATTGATCCACTAGTTTATCTATTTTCTGATTATCTACCACTATTGTTGGTGTTTTGTAACCCATCTCAACAATATTCCAAGCATCAATGGTTTTTAGAAAAAAATTCATTCTATTTTTCCAGTAAGCATATTCACCATTGAACATTAGTGGTCTAACTATGTATTGACCCTCAGTAAAAGCATTATTAAAAGAAGCCATTAAAAAAAATTAAAACAAAAATTGACTTTTGTTCCCAGCTCTGATACCACTTGTAGGATCGATTTCACCCTAGAGGCGGGGTGGATAGGGTGATACTAATAATTATAAAAATTAATGCGTAAATACATAAAATATTTGCAGCACTGATAATAGCAGAATAATTGCAGTATAATCAGAATATTAAAAGCAGAAATAGAACAACACAGATTTATCCAGCTTCGGCAAAACCCTGCCTACGTGCTGCCCCCAAGGTTTCTACTAGAAATTTAGTATTCAGACGCTTACACACGTAAATTCGCGACCGCCGCTATCGGCTAACCTAACTCTTTGCTCAAAAACCCTACCACAAATCTGCCACTGAGTTGCGAAAACTCGAACCACACCATCGTAGTTCGTTCCCTAGTCACACGACTAGAATTTTACAAAAGTTTAAAAATAAGTTACAAATAAAAAAAACTTAAAAGCTAGAAACCCTAGTTTAAATATTAAAGTCCAATAGAAAAGGCCGGCCCAATAGAAAATAACTTAGTGATAAAATATATTCCCTGTTTGCTTTTTATTTTATCGGTCGTATCCTCTCCTTTTGAAAAAGGCTGCCTCGTTGTTCCTCTTCCTTTCTGAAAATTAGGGCTTCTGTGATTTCAGTTGTTGATTGAATGACGAACCATCTACAGTTTGCTTTGTTAATCAATTTGTCACTTTGATTCACAAACGGCTGCTTCAACGAGTCGAGTTCGAATTGAATTGGTATGTTATTTTGCTTTATTTCTTTCGTTGATATGCTTGAACTCGATAATAGTATGCCGATGATGTTAATGGTTTGAATAAGGATCGATTCCCTTTATTTTCGTTCGTATTTTTCATGTGAATTCGTTAGTTAATTTTGCTTTGCCGTTTGATTTTTGATCGACCGATGGTGATGACATTGACTTGTCCAATTCGTATATTTTCCTGATGTCCTTGCTTGATTACCATGGCTTGTTTGTTTTTTTTATTTTTCGTTCATATGTGTTATCATCTGGCTTTGGATTTGGTTCCGTTATTTATGCTGTCGACTTCGGCATTTGAAATGATTTTGAGATAATATACTGTTGAGCCTCTGACTTGTTATCATGTTATCACCTGTGAGTTCCATTCTTTGCTTGAAACATTCGGATTTTTTGAACTGCTGTTACATTCTCTGGTTTGAATTTGCTGACATGAGATCGACTTGGTTATTTTGAAATCCCCTGATTTTTGTAAAAATGTAAATTTTTGTTTTTTATTTGAACAGTGACTCGTACCGTGTTCATGTGGTCTGCACTTGATTCATGTGCATACACACACACATGTGTGTATGCATGTGTGTGTGTGTGTATGTATGTTGCATCATGTACATACTGGACTTGACTTTGAGCTTATATACGCACTGTTATTGGGTCTATGCTCGTTTCACTTCACTGTTTGTTGGTCCCTGTTATGGTGCACTTGTGTCATCAGAATTGAAACCGGCCAAGATACCGAGTTCATTTTGTTTTGATCAAGGATATAAGGAATATATCCCCATGGTAAGTATCTTTGGTTATCGGGAAAAAAGAAGGTTCTCATTGAAAGAATACTAATCAGTTTTGAAAAATCAGTTTCATGTTGAAATTGTTGTGTTTCTAGTACATTATTTATATTTGAAATTGTAAGATCCTTTGTAATGTGCTATACTGTTTCAAAATTTCTTAGTACAAAATCTTTACAATTGTCTGGAAGAATTTGTAAACTCATTTTACATAATGGAAAGTATTACTTCCACACAAAGGTAAGCTAAAGAGAACTGAAATATTTTTAAGTTCGATTTTTAGAAAAATATTCCCCACTTTAAAATCTTCTTAATCGATAGAAAATGTTTCTATGATATCATCTAAGGTTGTTGATGATTTTGTAAAAGCGGCTATGGATAAAATTTCTTTGAAAAACACCAGCATAAAGTTTTCAAAAGGTGTTTGTTTTAAATAATTCATTTGATCTACACGATAACCTCATTTTTTCTTAAATTTTCGGAAATCTTTTATCATTGGAAGCAAGCAATACCGAATTTTTTCCTGAGATCCTTTTTTTGATTTTTTCCTTCTGTTCTTTTTGCTCTCTTCAATAAATTTTGATTCTTGTACAAAAAACTATGAATGAAGACAAACACCATTGTTCAAGTGGTTAATTGATTCAGGCTTTGATGCAAGAGGTCACAAGTTCGAAACTTGATTTCGAACGTTTATTGACATGTGATATGTCGTCCCAATGATTTGTTGTATATAAAGTACCATTTCAAAAAAAAAACTTTGAATGAATAATTCTGTATTTAACAAACTATAATGCTATTTTCATTTATCATTTTTAAAATGCATTCTTATATCTATCATTTTTTTCAATCATGAATTCATAATTTTCTAGTGCTATATTCATCTATCATTATTTTTTTAGATGCTATATTTGTCTATCATTACTCTTTTTCAGTGTATGCTTTTACAGTTTAAAGATTGAATGTTATGTTTGTCTATCATTTTTTTCAATGCTATATTTGTCTATCATTCTATAACTATTCATCTTATTATTATCTATCAACTGTCAAAAACTGAATGTTATGTTCATCTATCATCTCATATTCCAATATGATGCATACAAATCAAATGATATATTGAATTATTATTCAATAACTATCTATCTGATTATCCTCTACCTTCTATTAAATATCAAAATGCTATTTTCATTTATCATTTATTATTCCATCATAACACATACAGTAAATAAAGTGATATATTTAACTATCATTTTATCATGCTATGTTTTTTATCATTTTTTTCAATGCTATATTTGTCTATCATTCGTCTTATTGTTGTCTATCATCTGTCAAAGATTAAATGCTATGTTCATCTATCATCTCATATTTCAATATGATGCATACAAATCGAATGATATATTGAACTATCATTCGATAACTATCTATCTAATTATCGTCTACTGTCTATCAAATATCGAAATGCTATTTCCATTTATCATTTATCATTTCATCATTACACATAGAGTAAATAAAGTGATATATTCAACTATCATTCTTTAATTATCAATCTAGTTATCATCTAACATTTATCAAAAACTGAAATGTTATTTTCATCTACCATTTCAACATAATACATGTAATGAATAAAGTGATATATTCGATTATCATTCTAAAACTGTTTACATGATTACCAATTCAGCATAAACTTTCATTGTAAAACTATTTACGATTAAAATGATATATTCAACTGTCATTCTAAAATTATCTTTTATTTTGGAAAAAAAAATCATCACAAAGCTCTTGTTTCTTTATCTCGTCTACATTCACAGTTTTTGCTGTACTAGAATTTCTTTTCCTCTTTGTTTCTTCATGAATATCAGTAGAATCAACAGTGGTGGATGACTTAGTTTTTCGTCTTGTATTTATTTTTGTACGCATAACATTCGAAGCTCTAGTTTTGAAAATTCTAGGTTCCTCGTTTATTTATTCATGATTTGTTGAAATATGTGGATTTACGTCCATCGACTTAGCTTTCGAAGTCGATTGCGTTTGTAAATCAATTTGAAAAAGTAAATTGATTTGGGTTTCGGCTGTCATCGTTTGATGAAGGAGGAGAAATTTTGTTTGTAAAAGAGACTAAAAAAGTAGGAATGATCGTAAAATTTTAACGCTTGTCCTTGAGACGGAAGTTAAATTTCAACATTTGTTAAAATTAAATTTTACTAAATTTTTTTCTTTAAACTGATTTGCTCTTTACCATATGTCTTTTACGCAGCGATATTCAATCAGTCTTCAGTTGTGAACTATGTAAAACGTACTACTGTTAGAATTTAATAGTATGGACAAATCTGTTTGTAAACTAGTATAAAAATTAACGTCTATATTGTTTTTAATAAAGATTTGATTTTGTATCCAGATAAAGATACATAAGTCAAATGCAAATGCAATTTTGGAGCAAAAGCCAACATTAATCGGTCCATTTCTTTCGTCTTTTCCCCTTAATTTGACTCTATTTTAAAGTCGCACAAGAATAAGAAGATACAACTTGTGTTTGAATTTTGTTGATTGAAAGCGGTGGTTTGAATATCTTTGTTTTGATCATATATTCAGCTGAAAACCAAATCGTTGAATTGAATGGCCTCTAACCCGAAAATTGCTTCATAGTGTTATACAGGTCATTTATCATTAAACAAACAACCAATCCAGAAAACCGTTCAATTCGAAACAATCATTTCAACCAAATTGTAAACAGTTCAAAAAATATGTCCAATCTCCATCGTGGGAAAGCATTAAAAAGCTCATTAGCTCAATACGTGTGCCTTTTTCGTTTAAAAGATAAGAGTAAAAGTAACCTCTCACATAAATATCTACAGAAGAGGTATATACACTAAAGTCAAACGAGTATGCATTTTAAAATAAGTAGCAGTACCTTTCCAATGTTGCATCAATTATCAATATCTCGCAATAAATAATAAAGATAGGTATATCGTTTGTGGTTAGCAAGAGGCCTTATGGATCTACTAAGAGGCAACAATATAGAATCATAGATCAATCAAACTCAGACCACTAATTAAGAAATTCAAAGAAGAGCATGACAACTGTTCGGATGAACTGGCTTCAGTTAACGTAGGGATATCATATAATTGAATCTCACTATCGAAAATGTAAATTCTAGATAAGGATGGTAAGACTTATAATAGACATCGATATATATCATCAGACAGTGATGGGCGTGTTATATGGTGGTTGAAACTAAAATGCGGATTCATTAATTTATTCAACATTGTCTGCCGAGTAACCATTCATTTTAAACCTCCTAGGGTAACAAAGCTTTTGAGAACATTGGACTTGTTTTCAACGAACGCTATGTGCTTTTTGACTTCGCTAGTACAAGATTTCATCAGCTATCACAATATAGTTGCAACCAAAACAAGAAGCATTTCATTCAGTGTTTCCTTTGTTTCTTACTAATACTGTGTGCGTTTTGTACAGTGGAAAGATAAAAGTAAAAGTCACTGGTTTCTAGTATCCATATTTTTCTAACATATCTCGTTTAATGTTCGGATATATACATCTGACCTCACAACGAAATAATAATTGTTATAGCGTGGGCATGAATACTTGTATTTCTTAAATTTAATCCACAACTATCGAAAATCTTACCTACATGAATCCAGCTATAGTTCGATATGATACCAGACGTAAAATAAGAGTTTGTGTATGTTTCCTTTAAGAAATATTTGTTATACCATTTAAAACAATATCAATCTACCTTTTACCTTTTGTATAACGAAGATTGACACATATTTTATTGATACATTATTGTTGCCTTGACCTTGATTGAAGATTAACAACATATAGATACACATACATTGGATGCCCCTACTGTAACCACTGTAATTAAACTTATATTCAATTTTGTAATATATCACTCCCGATAACGCGCAATGGATTTATTTGAAACTTCACTGGCTGTGAACAAAACAACTAAAATGTTTATGAGTGCATTTATTTCACTATCGCAACTCTAGAAACAAATATGAAAAGGACAAGAACATCATTGAGCATTTATTACCCGGAAATGAATTTTGAATTGCATGATCGGAATTTCAAACTTTTCCACCTCCAAACAAACATTCCATGTACCAGTAATATATGCCTGTGAATTTACATTTCACACTAACAACATCCTTGAGCTAGCATCAAATAACAGGCATTATCATGAATATCTTTCTTTAGCTTCCTTAACTAAAACTAACAGTGTAAAGACATTTGATGAACACGTTTGATTACTAAAGCACAAACGGAAAACAGCCGTTAACAGTTCAATGTAAGCCGATTCCTAAACCATTATCTGAACGGTTTCTAAAATCAAACAGATTCTTGTCTAATCTTTACCCATCTAACATTGTTAATCTAATGCTAAGTTAGCTAGCTCTTGTGAGAAGTAAAGAGACGTTATACTGCATTAATGAACAGTAGGTAGCAACACGGATTGAGTTTCTTTAATTAGCCGTGTTCTTTAACAGGCCACGCCACTGACTAATGATGCTCTGTGTCAAATCATAGAATGATCATCTTCGCAAATCTAAAACCAAAATGATGATCATCTTCGCAAATCTAAAAGCAAAATGAACACTTTTTGCGTCAACTATACACTTGTATGATGCTATTATACTAATACCATTGACCCCTCTCTCTCTTATCCGATACATATATTTCTACAAATAGTAATTGTTAACATTAACCACCTCAACCTAACAAGCTTACGTCGTATACAATTGTATATATAGTCAATTATTTATCAAAGCCGTAATTGCACAAACCAGCTAATTTTTCGCACCCTAGGCAAGCTAGCGTCTTATACGGATATTACTATATGATATTACTTGCAACTACTCTGCGCCCACAGTTTCTTTCATTAAATATTAAATAGAATCTCATGTTGAATAAGGCAAATAGTAGATGGGACGTCTTTTGCATGCCCAGTTTGTTAGCCACCAAAATACAAAGATATGTTGGACGATTCCTTGTCATATTTGGTTATTTGCATCATCCTGAAATGCATTCCATGAACAAATTTAAATCCTAATATACATATAATATATAAACTTAACATGCTGCTATAAATTCGCCTGGTAAATCATCTAATCTATGAAAAGCTAATTAAAAATGTAATGATCGAATTCCAAGGATTGCCTAAATTTTCTGATTAATTGTCCAAAATGTGAGAGCTTTATATAACACATTTATTGTTCAATTTATTAAATATAATAGGAAAGAGAAAGTATATTTCAATATACATAGAAAATACAACATATGACACAATAGATCTCAACCTTATATGTAAACAATGGCCAACATATACCCTGTCTATTTAATTTTGTGCTCAAATAGTCATTCCTTTTAGAAAATATTGAGAATTAACCTGTAGTAATTTTAAAGATCCCTTGAAGAACCATTTATCTGTGATGTAAAACAAAAGAGTTTAAATAAAGTTTTTGTTCTTTACACTTGTTTTACCTAACTGAATTAATTAGAAAATGCAGAGAGTAGACCAACTCTGTCATGGTCTTTCTATCGTCAGACCCAACGCAGCTACCCACTTGTGGCGAACTTTCCGTCTCATTACTTTTTCAATCAACCACATTTTGCAACATTGTTTTAATTCTACGCATTAATTTCCAAAAAGGCTTTTTTTGTGAAATATTTCAAAGTCAACAAAGGAATATCTTTTCAAGGCTATAAAAGCACTATACTCTTTTCAAACTTCTCATCCCAACATCCTCAAAATAAATAAAAAATTAAAGCAAACATAACCACACACAAGAAAGAAAAAAGTATAACACTACACACCTGACATGGCACTTCCTGCGATATATCAGACCATCAACCGCCAACTTCTTTCCAAAATTGCAACAAACGATGGTCATGGAGAAAATTCAAGTTATTTTGATGGATGGAAAGCTTATGAAAAGGATCCTTTCCATTTAACTGACAATCAAGATGGAGTTATACAGATGGGTCTAGCTGAGAATCAAGTAAATGTTCTAAACTAGCTTGCTTCATTTTGTATATATGATTATTATACATACCAGCAGATATATATGTAGGCAAATTCAGCTGCTGACTATTAAGCTCTTTTATAATGTGTAGCTTTGTCATGATTTGATACAAGAATGGATTAGAGAACATCCCCAAGCTTCAATTTGCACACCCGAGGGCGTGTCTGAGTTCAAGATTATCGCTAATTTTCAGGATTATCATGGCCTTCCAGCATTTAGAACAGTAAGAATCATAAGTTATGCCGCTCAATTTAATATGATCGTCTTCAAGAAATTCCTAACCAGAGTCGTAACAAAAAAAGAGTAGAATATGCACTTCATCTTTGCTAAAATGAAACTAACTTGAGTTACTGATCAGAATATTGACAGAGAGAACTGCAGTTTACAAACATATTGTTTCAGTTTTGCAAAATAGTCAGATGACAACCAACTTATTCGACAATAAAAAATATGGTGAAAATGTTTTTTTTTTATAAGCACTTGTAAAACAAAACAATTTCAGTCAGTGATAGGTCAGTTATGTTCATTTGAAAGGAAAAAAACATCAAAATTAATTGAGATGTGATGTGTCTGCAGGCAGTGGCCAGATTCATGGAGAAAGTGAGAGGTAATCGCGTCAGATTCGAACCTGACAGAATAGTAATGAGTGGTGGAGCAACAGGTGCACAAGAATTGATTGCCTTTTGTCTTGCTGATCCTGGAGATGCATTTCTCATCCCTACTCCATATTACCCTGGGTTAGTACTACAAAATTTACATTTTACATTTACATGGTACGTCTCCATAGATCTGTGAAAACCGTAAGAGTAAAAAAAAAACATAGAGACATCGTTCATCACAAGTTTATTGCTGTTTGAATTTTCAGCTGCAATTAGAAAATAACTTTTAGTGTAAAAAAAAAGTTGTGGTTGGGCCGGGGTTGGGGGTTTTTTGTGTGGTTGGGGGGTGGTGTGTGTTGGGGGGCAGGAAATCTAGTAGGATTTTCTGCTGTGTGAGAGTTGATGATAATAAGTTGAGCATTTGACTTAACCTCAATAATGTTGCAAAACCATCACTCTCATGGTTATGTACAGTGGTTAACACCTCACGATCAAACGATTTGCTGTTCATCTAGAGTATTGAAAAGGAAAAAGGGTATGTGTACATATTCCTGTCTTTATGGTGTACAACAAGGGATAACGCATTTGTTGCAATCAAGAAGAGGACAAATATGTAATATTCTCTATTGTATATGGACAGCACAAAGAATATGTACACTGCTCATTTCCCTTGCACCAAAATCACATAATAGAAACTCAATCAACAAGTGCGAATGATTAGAATATTCAATCAAGCTACGTCTGTGGAATGAGTAATTTTTTATATGAGGCAGTATGCCGTATACTAAGCTAAGCAACAGATATGAGTGATATATAAATATATTGATATAAAGGAACGTGTGCTGGCATATTAAATAAAGTACAAGGAACCAAATAACATACAGTATTCTACAAAGAGGATTTATTCAAGTACTTTGTATATTTCCGCATAAAGATAACAAATTTTCACTTGTGGTAATCAGATTTGATCGAGATTTCCGATGGAGAACAGGAGTACAGCTCCTACCTATCCACTGTGATAGCTCAAATGATTACAAGGTCACAACTGATGCACTTGAATCAGCCTATCAAAATGCCCAAGACCGCAATATCAGAGTCAAAGGCATACTCGTGACAAATCCATCAAATCCACTTGGAACCTCCATGGACCGTGAAACACTCAAAAATGTCATCTCGTTCATCAATTCAAAGCAAATCCACCTTGTCTGTGATGAAATATTCGCTGGCACTAATTTTACAGATCCAAAATTCATCAGTGTATCAGAAATAATAGAAGATGAAAGTTTTGAATGCAACAAAAACCTCGTTCACATAGTCTACAGCCTATCCAAAGTACTTGGCCTCCCTGGATTTAGAGTTGGGGTAGTCTACTCATATAATGATGAGGTCGTTAACTGTGGGCGCAAAATGTCTAGTTTTGGACTTGTATCAACACAAACACAACACTTTCTAGCATCACTGTTGTCTGATGAAGATTTCACAACAAAATTTCTGAGTGAAAGCACAAGCAGGCTATACGAAAGACATAGAACTTTCACATTGGGTCTGGCACAAGTAGGCATAGACTGCTTAGAAAGTAATGCAGGTTTATTTTGTTGGATGAACTTAAGATCAATGCTTAAAGAAACAACAGTTGAAGGAGAGCTTGAACTGTGGAAAATGATAATCAATGAAGTGAAGCTCAATGTGTCGCCTGGTTCATCATTTCATTGCAGTGAACCAGGTTGGTTCAGAGTTTGCTTTGCGAACATAGATGACCAGACAATGGAAATTGCATTGAATAGGATCAAATTGTTTGTGGACAGGGTTAATTTCGCAAGAATTCAGGCTAAGAAGAAGAAGAGTTGGCAAGCATCTGGATTGAGGTTGAGCTTGTCGAGATCTAGAAGATTTGAGGACATCAGCATAATGAGTCCTCATTTCTGCATGTCTCCACATTCTCCTCTTGTCCATGCTGCCACCTAATAAATCTATGGTAGTGACCATTTATTCTGTTTTGTAGTGCAATACTTTCATCCATTTGAAAAATTCATAGAAAATAATACAGTGTTGCCTAAAATTGGTTAAACTAATGTTTGTGTGCTACGACCTAAGAAAAAAGTGAATACTTACTTTTTCTCTAATTCTAATCCAAATAAATTTGCTTCATAGCTTCTTTTATTCCACATTGTTTTCATTGACTAGGTTCCTTTAAAGAAAAAAACTATATAGTATTGGCTAAACATGAAAAATCCCTTTTGTTTATAATTCTTTTGTGTTTTATCCATGTTTATTGACTCATTGATCCAAAACTGCAGAGATACATGCAATGGGTCGCAAGTACAAAATATGTTACACTGCTTATGAGTTTTTTGTCCAGTAAACGTTCAACAATTTGAATTGACTAGTTTTATAGTATACCGTACTTTTGCAGTATTACAGCCCTAGACTTAAGTATAAAGCAGATAGAGTCAGATAGAGATTTCTACAGAAGTTCAAAGTTCAACTCTGTGAATTTGACAGAAATATATTCTAGAAATGTACGGAACTAGACGTATCCAGTCACTGAAACATAATTATCCGATATCTGTCCGTATCCGCGGATGCGAATATTCGATATCCGAAAATGATTTCGGATGCGGAGCGGATATGACACTATTCGCATCCGAAAGTATCCATTGACATGCCTAGTGATGTATTGGGAATTTAGTATATCCAAAATATGAAAAATATGATACAAGTATACACATTTTGCAACCAAATTGGGTATCGGCCGCATATCTTCAAACCTTTATCGAGAAGAGTGTTATACAATCTTTCTCCAGTAACAATTGATGCAAGTTTCCAAATAATGCTGCTTTCCAATATCACGCTAGTAAATGGTTGAGATCGTCTTTATGCTTTACATCCATTCAACCATATGAATTAAGGTGATATATGACAAATTTATTTATTGATATGAGAAAAAACCTATCTCAAGTTTAGGCCTACTTACAAACTTATTACAAAAATAAGTCTGGTTTTCACCGAACCGAGATTTTATTTATGCAATTTTAAAGTGTGTGAGCACGAATTTACAATTTGTACTTGCGCACTTTGAAATTGGACATGCATAAAAAAAAATTATGCTTGCACAATTTCAAATTGCGCAAATATAAAATGCTGATACAGTGAGAAAGATGCATATTATTGTAATAAGTTTTGAACTGGGTCTAATAAGTTTTTTCTCATTCCTATAGATAAAATTTGTCCTTTTAAATAAGTGTAGAAGCATATTTACCAGTGGATTGCTTGTCAATAAGTTGCCACTTGGGAAAGACTAAGCATAACCAATTCGACTTAAGCCAAGGCAATATTAAGTACAACACATCCAAAATTGAATTAAAATACTGTATGTTTGCTTCTCATTGCAATCATGAAGCATCAAAGTTACAGTCTTAAGTTTAACTCAAGGTTACAGCTTGAACCACAACTACTTAGAGAATATCCAAGTTTTACACAGTTTTTGGTTGAAGCATGCAGTTCGGTTGACAGATTACAATATATCATACAATTTTGTTGAGTAACAAAGTAATCAAATCAAAACTATGTAAACTGGTTTCAAACCTCAGCTTTGAAGTATCTGTAAATGAATCAACAAACAAGCTCACATGGTTTCCAGAGCTTCACATTTGAACTCAATGCAGTTGGTAACAAAGCAGACCATGCATCAAAATCTGGTTGAGGTCCGGTTAGAGCTAGATAGTTGTCGCTATCTTTTTCTTCCATTCTCTTCCAACTTAGCTGCAATTTTGTGAACAATATTTAATACAGTAAATCCCAAAGACAAATGAATTGCAATAAAACAGGACTGCTTCTATAAACTAAAAATATGAACAATGAAATGCCATAATATATTTGTTTTAACTTTTTTCTAATATCAACTTACAAGTTACAACTTGGGATGATAAGCTTGTTGATTCCACCTCAAAAACAAATCTGTATGGCGTTTACTAGCTACACTAATAACAAGAAACAAACTAAAAGCAAGTTATATTTACCAAAGGTATCATTACATTAGCAAAGTTGTGCCTATCAATTAAAGGTCGAGGAACTAACCTAAAAGAAAAAAACAATATTTATGATGCTAAATTATTGGAAAACAACATTATATGTGGATCAATCTTTCTCCTTGACAAATCAATTTTTAGTTACAAGGTATAGGATAGCAAAGAGTTACGTTTCACAGGGTTAGAGATGCTATGATGTGAGAGTTCGATAGTAGCGTTTTCTACCCATATTATAGGAGCTTTTCGATTAGATGGTAAACAAACATGGTTTAGAACATATAACCAACTAACCATTTATTAAGAGTTGAAGTAAAATAGAAATCCTATAGAGAAGTTGACCTTTTCAACATTAATTTTCACTTTTCTTTTATTTTTCCTAATGACGATGGCATGAATCCTATCTGCAGGGCCGGGCCAGCATTAACTCGGACCAGATGCAAGCTTGTAAAATGGACTTTCATTCATTCACCCACATCATTAACCACAAACAGTTGCAGCACCAAATTGCAAAGTTAAACCTAATAGAAAATCTTTATGGCAGGTTGCTAACAGTGCATGAGAAGTTGAACTCACAGTAGCGCTTTTAAAGCATTACGGAATGCAGATTTATCAGTTTTGTTTTTATTGTGGAGTTAGAGAGGAGACTGTTGCTTTCCCAGTGCCCTATTACTTTTTATATCTGGAATACTTGTCTGTGCAATTTTGAGTTGAATAATGTTTTGGACTTCAGTAATCAATTATTGGTACTGGGAAGAAGACAAGAAAAGAATTAGATAGAAGAAAGCTCTGCGATACAATGAACACGCACAGTCATCTGGATTGTATGGATAGAGCAGAACCAAAGATGCTACAGTGACAAAATCAAACCTGCTGATTAATTAGAAACATAATCATGCATACTTGCTTTTTGGCAAGTGCTCGGAAAAAAAAAAGGTTGACTGGAAAGCTCAATATGAAGCTTTGCTGAAGAGGTTGAGTGAGAATTCAAATACTATAGCCAGTCATGTTAATAGGAGGCGGCATTTTGGTGGTGTGCTGCCTCTAGAAATAGAGTTTAAATGTTGCTGCTGCAGTATGCGTTTATTTAGTTTCAGTTATAGTGTTGCATATTTTTGCTTTGTAATCTGAGTATGTCACATGGTTTGTATGTAGCAGGTATGCTGTCACGTGGTGATTTGCTTTGTAATTCTGTGTATATTGCTTCAAAAAAACCAACCGAAATATAAAATCAACAAAATCAAACTTAAAAAACCTTAAATTCTTAATGATAATATATTAATAATAATAATTTTAACAATAATGATGATAAACTGAAATAGAATTTAAAATATATAATAACATATTACAATTAACTTCAAAATATTCATAAACAGAATTCAAACAAAGAGCATAATTCATTTGAGGTTACATGGTTAATCCAGTTCAGCGGTTTCAGGCACCATGTTGATTAACCCCGAATTCAATCAAAAACCTTAATTAAAAATTGAAAATGAGAGATAAATCACTTTATTAGAGTTCACCGCTGCTGATAGTTGCTACTGTCGCCTTCCTTAATTCGACTACCGAGGGTCTATGATGGCTGCCTTGACAGTTTATGGTCAGTTTATGCCCAGTTGATGTGCATCAGTGTGGAGTTTGTTACTAAGAAATATAGGCTTGTCAACGAATGCTTTTTGATGCGGGTAGTGTCATATCTGCATCCGCATCCGAAATCATTTTCGGATATCGAATATCCACATCCGCGGATATGGATGGATATCAGATAATTATCTTATCCGCTAACGACAATAAATCAAGAATTGTAAAACGAAAATTTTAGTTAACATAAATATTTTTCAATCTCATTGATTGTAGTGTTAAAAATTAACAAATATGATGATAATAAATAGTTTCGAGTAGTTAATAAACACTAAGTGAATATAATATAATCTACTAACTTCATAAAATAATAAATATCTTTCCCTGCACTAAAATACACATAATTTGAACCATAATTTTGTCAAAAGCCGGACGGATAAATTTCGGATGCGGATGTCTTTGTATCCGCATCCGGATCCTTTTTTTGGATATCGGATATTTATCCGCTTGTCGGATGCGGACGGATTTCGGATTTTTCGGTTATCCATTTACAGCCCTAAAGAAATATAACTTAAGGGTTTTTTTTCTTCTTCTTCCTCCTTTTTTTTTTCCCAACCCCACCCCCCTCCCCACTCTCTTTCTTTTTTGGGCTCTGTTATTTGATTTTGGGTCAAGTATTATTTTGACATTTTTCTTTCAACTCAAGCAAAAAAGTTGGACTTAATCTACAGGAAACTTGGGCTCTCTGCCTGAGCCTAAGCTGCATAGCCCATGGGTTGGCCCAGCCTATCTAGCGTACAACTCCAAACAACCTTATGGGATCAAGTTTGTGGTGTGGATGTTAAAGTATTTCATGAACAACTAAACAAAGTGACTAGCACATAGAGAAAATATAAGCAAAGCGATACTGCATATAGACAATTAGCACCTTCCCTGGGAATACTCTGCAGAGTGCCTTGATAGTAGAGTTTTGTAGCCAAGAGCCTTTCAAGGAATCGATTTGATGTTGACTACCAGATAATTCCGCATGGGCACCACCACAGTTAACCATTATACGGCCATTTGGCATCAACTTTTTCTCAATTTCGAGCCAAGTTGCATCCTGTTTGCACGATGAATAATTTTCAGTAGGAAAAAATTTACTAGAAAAAGTTGTTGTACACAATAGAGAAATGCAAGTTTTCATTCATGCATGACAATAGATGTGAAAGGAAATGGTATAAATTGTGTACTAAAACGTAAAAACACTGAATTAGTTCATCTACAATTCTGCATACTTAAGAAAATCATAGGTAAGATTGTATGACTACATATTAGATGTAAATACTTTTATATAATCCAAATGCAATTTTATGTCTCCTCTTTTCTCTTTGTTATGTACTAAAAAAATTGTTCCTTGAAAAAACATTTAAGTTAAAGTTACATTAATTTACCTATTTAAGTTACAAAAAAAATTACTAATTGGTTCATATATTTGACGGTCAAATCTGGTGGGATTTCTTAAGATACTGTCTATCATGTCCCAACGTTTCTATTGTTAAGGGTATGCATTCCAATTTTAGAAGCAATCAATTTGGAGCTATTGAAAATTCTCATTTTTCATTCAAATGGCTTATTTTCTCTATTACCTAAAAAATCATAGGCTAGCTGATACATGAAAAACCGTTATTTTGATTAAGTTGTATAAGAGCACATACATAAAATAGGCATATATACATATACATATAGATAATGCATTGCATATATCTATATGTATATGTATATATGCATATTCTATGTATGTACGCAGAGCCGGTTCAAAGCTTTGGGTTGCCCTAGGCGAGAATATATTGTGTTGCCTTTTTAAATAAAACAATCGAAGTTAAGAATCAATGTATATGGGTTATCAATTTCGGAATGAACATGTCCATTATGAATATTAATAATATGGTCTGAGAGCATATGAGTTTTTGATAATTACATGCATATTAGTGTTTTCAAGAGTTGGCATTCAGTATAAATGATATAATGACTTGTTGCAAATATGAGTTTACAGAAACATTCACAACTTACAATCAAACAAATTTAGTTTCACGGCTTTGAACATTCATAATAAACTACCAAAAACCCCACTAGTTAGATTCCTAAGGCTTTTAGTTTGAATGCGCCAATACTGAATGTTGAACCTATGAATTTACAATTATGAAAACTTTTGATATGCTAAGTACTCAATGTTTACAAAACATAACATAAATGTATACAATTTTAGATCTTCAGAGTGTGTGTGTGTATATAATCTTTCTGGGACTATAGAAAAGGCGAGGCGAAAAAATTCTACAAAAAATTAAGCAAATTTTAAAGCATAAATATGATGTCACGTAATGTTTTGAAAACAATTTATGAAATTGATACAGGTAACTGACACTCGAAAATACAGTCGAAAGCAAAACCTGTTTCAATTTTAGCAAAAGTAATGAAAAGGCAAAAAATTGCCCTTGGGAGTTTAAGTCCCAACTTTACAATGAACACTCATGTGCACAACCAACCAAGCTAACACTTCTTAGTAAAACCATAGACATCAAACATATTTATATAAAATTCATCATTCATTACTAACATATTTTTGTCCGATTGTTGCCCCCGTCGAGGGGGGTTGCCCTAGACGGCCGCCTGCTTGGCCTAGCCCCCGAGCCGGCCCTGTATGTACGTACATACATATGTATGCGTATATCAAGAAGGAGGAAAAAACGCAGAGACAAATGTTATTAGACTAAGTAATAATAGTCGTCCTATTCTATAGGACAAATTTAGTGGTGATCGAAGAAGTATTTATGCAAGTCATTTCTTATTTTATATCTTCTGTTGTAGTTAGTGATCCTAGTTTTTAGTGATATTTGGTCTATATAATGAGCAGATTGTAGTCCGGATGAGTAGAATACAATGAAATATTCAGTTGTTCATTTGCCTTCTCCTTTGCGTTCTTGTTTTATTTATAACAGTGCTATCAGAGCCAAATGACTAGAGAAGTGGTCTGGAAAGCGAGTGAAAATTATTTTCGAAAAAAGAACAACAGTTTTCTTTTCTTTTGCAGTAGCAGTTGTACATGGCGTCTGAGAATTTTGTTCAACCATCCATTCCACATTTCAATGGTTACTGTGACCATTGGAGCACGCTAATGGAAAACTTCTTGAGATCAAAAGAGTATTGGCAGGTTGTTGACTCTGGAGTAGTAGAACCAGCTGCTGGAGTGACACTGGTGGATGCACAGAAAGCCGAGTTGTATACAATGAAGCTGAAGGATCTCAAACGCCAAAAATTACCTTTTCCTAGCCATTAACAGGTCAATCTTTGGAGACAATTCTTTGCAAAGATGCATCCACATTGGGACTCTGGAAAAAAATATGCAGGGAATGCAAAGGTGAAACCAGCACAACTTCAAACACTTCGTACTGAATTTGAGACGTTGAGGATAGAAGTTGAAGAGTAAATCTCAGATTTATTTTCAAGAACGATGTCAATTGCCAACAAGATGTGGGTCAATGGCGAAAAGATGGATGATACAACGATTCTGGAGAAAATTCTTCGATCAATGACACCAAAATTCAATTAAGTTGTTTGCTCCATTAAAGAATCTAAAACATTAACTCTCTTTCAATTGATGAACCGCAGAGTTCATTTCGAATTCATGTACAAAAGATGAACTAGTAAGAATACGAGGAGTAAGCTTCACAACTCACAAGTTCCAACCAATAATCAATTTTCATCACCAAGCAAAGGAACACAAGCAAAAGGGGAAGGTAAAGGAAACAAAGCTCATAGGAAGCTACACCAACAATCAGAAAACAATCACTCTAATTATTCTCAAGGAAGAGGAAAAGGTAGTAATTGCTCAACAAACTACAAGCCAAAGTCAGCAGACAAGTCAAAAATCGAGTGCTATCGATGTGATAGGTATGGCCATTATTAATTTGAATGTTGTACTAATTTAAATAAAAATCATGGAGAAAAAACTAATTTTGAAGGAAAAGGAAGAAATATCCCTTCTCATGGCGTGTCATGCAAAGGAGCAAACTCAGCATAATGTGTGGTACTTAGATACTGACTACAGTAATCATATGAGTGGAAATAAATATGCATTCTCTCATTTGGATGAATCCTATCATGATATAGTGAAGTTTGGAGACAATCGAATGGTCTCTGTAATGGGCAAAGGAAAGGTTAACTTCCAAACCAAGAAAAGCACCCCACAAACTATTTCTAATGTTCTTTTTGTATCAGAATTAAAAACCAATCTACCTAGTGCGGGACAACTACAAGAGAAAAGGTACGAGTTCTCCATAAAAATGGGGCATATCGAATTCGAGATGATTTATTGGGCTTGGTAGCTCAAGTCATTATGAGGGCTAATCAAATGTTTCTGCTTTCTCTCCACAACACCAATCATCATGCTTCTCGGCAAATTAAAGAATTTGGCTTGGCTTTGGCATCTTCGGTATGGTCATATTAACTTTAGTGGCTTGAAAAAGTTACAACAAAAGCAAATGGTAGCCGATCTTCCACAATTTTATTTCCCTAGATTTTTGTGAAGATTGTGTTGTTAGCGAACAGCATCGTAAACCTTTTTCGAAAAGAAAATCATGGACAGCAGAAAAAGCATTAGAGTTGGTGCACTTTGATCTTTGTGGACCAATAACTCCATTTTCAAATGGAGGTAAAAGGTACATTACTTTCAATGATGATTTTAGTCGGAAGACATGGATTTATTTTTCATAGGAAAAATAGGAAACTTTTGAAGTCGTTGCTGCATTTAAAAGTTCTTCGCACCGATCGAGGTGGAGAATACAGCTCATATGATTTGCAAACTTTTGTGAGGCCCATGGTATCAGGAGACAACTTCCAACAGTTTATACACCCCAAATAAATGGCATATGTGAGAGGAAGAGCCACACACTTTTGAATATGATGCAATGCTTTTCGACAACAAGTGGTATGCCAAAAAAAAAAAAAAAAAAAAACAACCCTGCAGCAGCTATTTGGAGCGACTACATGTTGAATAGAAGTCCCACGCTTGCTGTTAAAAATAAGACACAAGAGGAAGCATGGAGTTGAAGAAAACCTACAGTAGACCACTTTCAAATCTTTGGGTGTATTTTCTATGCTCATATTCCAGATGAGAAGAGGAGAAAGCTAGATAACAAGGGTCTAGCTGTTAGCGATCATCCCAGAGCCCATGAGTTGTATAATCCTATCGCCAAGAGAGTTATTATTAGTCGAGATGTCATTTTCGACGAAGAAAAAAACATGGATATGGAGCAACAACGCAAGTGCACAGCTACTTTCAGCAGGTTTTGATGGTGAAAATGCAGTCGGAACATGGCAACAGCTGCAATAAAATGTTTCAGCAGCACCAGAGCTTCATAATATCAAAATGGTGCTCCTATAGCCTCTGAAACTCCATCAGCAGCAATAGAAATTGATGAACAAGCTGATGCTACAATAGGCTCATTTCTCAGCGTGTTAGAAGACCACCAACATAGATGTATGACTATGATGTATCAAAGTTAAGTAATATTGATGATCCACTTATGCATTATGTGTTATTTTCATATTACGATCATGTAGCTTTCGAAGATGCCATCAAGGAGTCCATATGGCGAGAGGCTATGGATGCTTAAATAGCAGCAACTGAAAGAAACAACACATGTGAGTTGACGGGGTTTCCAGAAGGCCAAAACGGCATTAGTGTGAAGTCGGTTTACAAGACAAAACTAAAGGAGAATGGAGAAATTGACAAGCACAAAGCATGTTTGGTAGCCAAGGGTTATAAGCAAGGGTTGGCATCGACTACGAAGAAATTTTCGCACCAGTGGCAATACACGATACAAACCGATTGGTGATCGCATTGGCTGTTCAAAACTCATGGTCTATCTTCCATTTTGTCGTTAAATCAACATTTCTACTTGGCAATTTGGATGAATACGTATTTATTGATCAACCTCCTTATGTTAAAATTGGAGAACATAGAGTACATAGATTAAAAAAGATATTGTTTTGGCTAAAACAAGTCCCAAAAGCTTGGTATAGTCACATAGATGCTTATTTTACTAAGGGGGGATTTAAATAATGTCCACATGAGCACACTTTTTATCAGAATTGGAGATGGAGGAAAGATGCTTATAGTCTGCTTATATGTGAATGATCTTATGTATACTAGAAATGATAATTCGTTGTTTGAATTTATTTTTTAAAATATCGATGGTCGAATTTGAATTGTCAGATCTTGGGTTGATGCATTATTTTCTTTGCATAGAAATAATTCAATCTAATGCTGGAATTTTTGTGTATCAAAACAAGTATGCTGAAGAAGTTTTAGACAAGTTTCATATGAAAAAGGGCAACCCAACCAGAACTCCAGTTGAGATAGGCTTGAAACTTATGAAGATTTCAGCAGGAAAAAAGGTCGACAACAGTCTTTACAAGCAGATGGTTGGAAGTTTAATGTATTTGACAGTAACCCAACCTGATTTAATGTATGTTATCAGTCCAACCAGTGGGTATATGGAACAACCAAAAGAGATGCACCTTCTTGCAGTCAAGAGGATTTATTGATACTTGCGTGTCACTACAAATTTTGGACTGTTTTACAAAGAGGGAGAAAAGTCGGATTTAATTGGCTTTGCTGATGGCGTTATGCAGAAGATGTAAATGATAGAAAAAACACATCTGGATATGCCTTGTATGATGGGTTTAACTGTTGTTCCGTGGCCATCAAAGAAGTAACCGATGGTTATATTGTCATCAACAGAGGTTCAATTCGTCGCAGCAACAAATGATGCATGTCAAGCTATTTGGCTGAGAAAGATTCTTGAAGAGCTGTATTTCAAGCAAATGAGGCCACTTGATAACAACTCTGATTAAGCTCTCTAAAATTCCTTTTCTTCATGGTAAAAGCAAACATATAAATGTGAAGTACCATTACTCAATGGAGCGGACCATGGAAGGAGTTATTAATTTCATACGACGATGTTACTAATGTGATTATTGGGTAACTTTGGGTCAAGTAGTTATATAGTGGAGGATAAAACTTATTTAATGTCAACACAAGTTATATTGGAGAAATATCAAATACTAGTATACTAGAAGGCTTATGGAGTAAAGACAGGAGCTTGGACAAGTTATGATGTTGGTAACAAATCATTGGAGATCCGCAGCAACACCCGAAACGAACTTCAAACAAAAAAAAGTAAAGTATGTGTTGTTTTATTGGTTTATCGAGTAGTGGAAGTCAACACGTGTTAAAACCACTTAAATGATCTTCAAATCACTCCAAATTTTGACAAAACCTTCTAGACATCCCAAATTATTATTTGAGAATTTTCCAGATTCTTTAAGAATTTTTTAAATACTCATTAACATAAAAATACAGTTTGTTTTGGAAAAAAAATTGATCTAAATTTTTTTCTAAAGCTTCTTGACACATTAACCTTTAGTGAATTTTTTGGATTCTTCTGAGCTGAGAAAGGGGGTGAAACGCGCAACGGAAACAAAGAAAACAATGTAGAAAATTAATACAAGAAAACGATGCAAAAAAGACACTATCGGTGCCAATGATCCACTGGTGGTCCCACTGGTCCACCGGTGGGGAAGCCACTGATCCACTAGTGGGAGGCCTGGGCATACTGTTTTTTTTTGGCTTCGGAGGTCGAATCCCTGCACCGCTGACCGTCCCTTTCAATCACATCATTTCTCCATTGATTTCCATTGAAAAATCATAATCTTTTAATGCATCTCCTCATCAACTATTAAATACCATAATTACCTGATTAGAACAAACTATAACATGCTCTTTATTTCCATGCTCTATTATACAATGTTTTGATCAAAACCCTAGTGCTAACCTCAAGCAATCAAATTCATATCAATTGAAACAAAGTCCTACACCCAAACTCTATCCATTCAACTTTAGATTATTTGAGTAGTTACAGGATATAGTAATTAAGTGGCAAAATCAATTTATCAAGGCACATGCTTGTCAAAAAGAAGAGTTCTTATTCAAGTTCTCGAAGTCCGGTTTGGGAAAAGTAGGTAGAGTGAAGTCATGTAGCCGGTGTCTTCAGGCAGTGTAGCTGTAAACCTATTCTCCCGTGATGGGATTTGGGTAGTGAAAATTCAGAAAGAATTCTTGGATTGAATGTAGGACGGGAGGTCCGAACCAGTATAAATCAACCGTGTGATTATTTTACTTATTATAAATCAACCGTGTGATTATTTTACTTATTTTGCTGCTTTTTCAATTATATTCTCTAATTATATACATTTGGTCATATTTGATCCCTGGCACCCCAACTTTTCAAATATGAAAGATGTTCTTTAAATTGAATGTTTGTAACATGAGTTTAGGGAGGGAATCTAGAGGGACATGTGTAATTAGACTAAGTAATAATAGTTGTCTTATTCTATAGGACACGACAAATTTAGTAGGGAATGTAGACATCTCTTTCGTATCCCTCTTATTTCAATGTGTTTTATATCACATTTATTCAATCTTATAAATCCAATATTAAATATGTAATATGTCTTTCTAGAAAAAATATGATTAAAGAATCAATTTCATCGTTATACCAAATGATTAACAGTAGGCTTAGATAGTATATACATGTACTAAGAAAACAAGATAATGAGCATGTAAAAAGAGGATACAATAAAAAGACAAAAAGAGACGATCTAAATTAAGGAAGGAAAATATCAAAAATAATCTACAAATGCTAAATCTGACTAGTAATATGACTCAAGATAGAAAATTATGAAAATTGAGGATTGATGTGGCCGACCCTAAGCAGTTGGGAAAAAGACGAGGATAACGATGATGATCATATAATTAACAGTCAAGATTTTATTTTTAATAAAGATTTACATTCAATAACTAATTTTTCAAGTACAAGAGAGTTGAGATTTAATGTATGATTAACATCTACCGATTAATTTTACAAACATAGAATGACAAAGATCAAATCCGAAGGGTTAGCAAATATTAAGAGTTTGGTTAATTTTCAAACACTATAGGAACTGTATTAAATTTCAATGGTCTATAAGTTGCGAGTGTATAAAAAGAATAGATTAGTAAAATCCACTATACATAAATTATTTTAATATGTAATATCAAATAAAACTCAATTTTGCATAAAAGATCTCCGCTTTAATAATAATATTTGAAATACAATCCTTTTTAGTAACATGAGTGATATTTTATTTAAGCAGAGCAATCTTTTTGATGCCAAGGGCTCGAACCCATGACATCTAGATCCTCTGTCTAAAACGTTATACCTCTAACTACATAAGCTAGAGGTCCTTGAATACAATCCCTTATTCGTATGTCAAATCGAAGATTTGTTTTCATTACTAAAGCATGTATTTGATGTTAATATTTAAAGGTTTAGATATACTTATATGATGTAAGAAAAAATTGTAAAAAATGATTTAATTCAAACTAAAATTGTATCCTTCTTTCATTCCCCTTGTCTTTTTGCGCAAAAAAGTTTCCGATCGATGTAAATTTTTTGAGGTATGTTTTATTCGTCAGTAAGATCATCAATATAAAAATTTAAATCATTATAAAACATTTTCCCTTTTAAAATTACGTTTCAAATAAACATTAATATAAACATTTTTTATGGTTCATATAGACTTGTGATTTTGAAGGAGTTAAAAGTTTTGAAATGATTTATTTTTTACAGATGATTTTGGTAACATATAAAACTTATCTACAAAATTTCACTTCGATCCAAGTTTTTTTGCATAAAAAGATGGAGATGAGAGAGGGATCTTGATCCTTTCCAAACATATTTAAAATATAAAAATCATTAATTAGCTAAAAGTATAGGAATGTTTTTTGTCAAAGCTCGAACTCGAACTCATGATCTTATTTACATATCAAATTTTCTAGTAGAAATCAAAGGTATATTTTTGTAAACTTGGGGACTCGAACCCATAATCTTTTCATATTCCCAACTAAAAACATTAGAGCATTGTGGATAATTTACATTTACACCAAAAAGTGTGACATTAAACGTATTACAAATATTATTGAAGATATACGTATAAACGCATGCATGCACTCACATGTACACACTCACACACACAATAGCGGATTTAGGACTTTCATCCAGTGGAAACAATCATTTGAAAAACAAGATATCTACCAATATAAGAATAAAATCAAAGGTTGATATTCATGCTAGTTTCTAATATGACTTACACGTCCATTGCTAGTTTTCAATTCAGTTCCCCAAATTTCCCCTTGACTATATTTTTACATCGCAAACAAGGTTTAATGGCGCTTTAATATAAATAAATCATTAATTAATCTTTGGTTGGAAAGACAAAATAATTTACAATCTTCATTTCAAAAATGCGCTAGAACAAGTTATAGATTCAACTGCCAAAGTTAGTTAATCGATTTTGAATATTTCAAATATATGATAGACTCACTAATTTCAGCTGAAACTTATCTCTTAACGATCTTGTACATATCAAAGTCGCTCATCCAAGATTTATTGAACTCTAGTTACTTATAACTTGCGATCGTAAAGATTAAAATGGAGATAAAGAATGCACCAAAGGAAGCAGATTCAATAAGCTTAGAAGCATCCGCACTTGATCTAGAAGGAGAATAGCAAGCGAGCTCAATATCAAATGACTGCAAAAACCGCAATGATCGCAACGTCATATGCACTGGATTAACCTTCGAATAATTAGAGAGCATACAAGGCATCATGATAGTGAGGAATGACACGGATGAAGTAGCAAAAGTGACTTTTATTTGACCAATAGGGGAAAAAAGCAAAATTTGGGCGGCGGCGTAGAATAACTGGACATGATAACAAGTAGTTGAGGTTGAAAATATAATTTTAATCTAAAATTTCAGTTGGAGTTTGTCCCATGTACATCCACTTGTGTGTGTAATATCTATACAGTTATACACATGCATTTATATACATCTATCAAATCGATCATCAAAAAAGTTTACTTTACCATAGTGATGATAACTAAATCTCGTTGCAAGTAATATACATAGAAAGAAAAATATTGTTATAAAAAAAAACTTGCAGTGTAACGACCCGTAAAATTTCGATAATTAAATTGGTTAATTTAATAAGATTGTTGGTAATTAAATTCAGAAAGAAATAAAAATTATAATTTACAATTAAGCGAAAGTTAGAAATGAGTGTAGCAATGGTAATTAAAATTAATTTTTGACAATTGGAGTAAAATCCCAATAATAATGTAATAGTGTAGATTGTTACACTTGGTTATAAAATAGAAAATAAGTAAATAAAAGTAAGCATTTAATTAACAAATGCAATAATATATTGATTAATAGTAACTGAATGTAGATTTAGGTAATAATGTTAAAGCAAGTTGATAAATAACTAATTTAGTGCAATCCCAATTAATTGAAACAATTGTAAGGTTTTAATTGATTGTAATTTGTAAATTGGAAAATAGATTCAAAGTTATAATTAATTGATCAAATAATATGTAATAAGTGCAATTTGATATAATCAATGTTAGTATAAATTAAAGAAATAATTGGGAATCATATTTATGAAATAATAACGAGAATGCAGGTAAACAATGCTAATTAAAGTTAATAATTAATGAATTTGAATGAAATTCCAATTATATAAAATAATTTAAATGTTATGTTTGGCTATAAATTGAACATAAGTGAATGATTAGTAGTATGAAAATAAATGACAACATTGATTTGTAAGTAATAAAAGCTTATTTATGTGACTAAAGAGTAACGGTAATGATTATTGTATGTTACCTATTTATTTAGATTGTTAATTGAAATTGAAAATAATTTTTTAATAAATGTAAATAAATGTTACATTAATGTGAAATGTAATACAATGTTTAGAAGTTGTTAAATTGGGTATATTAAGGTAATGAATGGAAAAACAAGGTAACTAAGTTTATAGAGTAATAATGAACTTAATAAAAAGATTTAAATTGAAACAAATCAATCCGTTGAAATCCAATTTATAATAAATGTAATTATTGTAGCAATTGAAATTAAATGTTATGCAATTTGAAATAAAGATAAATTGGAAAAATGTTAATGTATCAGGATATATACCAATGTAAATGGTACCTAAGATGATAATATGACAATTAATTGAATTAAAAGAATGGGAGTCAGGATTTATTTATTCATTGAAATTTGAAGTTAAATAATTGGATTTATTGCAAATAAGTAGAATTAAATATTAAATTTTACGTTAATTGAAATGAAGATGGAATATGAGAATATTAATGTAATAGTTTTGAATCCAATGTTAAATCGATCTATTTGACAATAATGAATGGAATAATCATTAATTTATTTAATTAAATGGGGTTATTGGAAATTATATTTATAATTTCTGAATTTAATGAATTGAGGCTAACACTGAAATTGATAAATTAATCAACTATACATTGACATTTAAATTTGTTTAGATCATTGTAAGTGATTAAGAAATTAAAAATGATGAAATTTGCCAATTATCGAATTGGAATTAAAAAATGGGATTTAATTAATTAATTATTAATTTATTTAATTAATGTAAAAATAGCCATTTTGACCACTGACACGGATTTCGACGAAACTAGTTTCATTAGATCCGTAACGGTGAATTATTGTAGGGTTTCAAGTTTCGTAACGATCGGACTTGTCGTTTGATCGTACGGACTCGAAACGCCCAGAAATCAATTAATTGAAATCAATTTGAAAGAATTTGATTTTAGCGTAACTTCTTCATACGATGGAATTTAGACTTGAAACATGTTCCATCGTGTTTAAAATATTTAAAAACATCTATTTTGATATATGCGTTGACTCAATTTCGTTTCGGAGTCAGAACGGACTTTTTGGGCCATTTATAAACCAATCTGATCCGTTCTTTTATTTTCAACCTTGCCTATATATACCCTATTATAAACCCTAATTCATTTCTTATTCCTCATTTCTGTACGTACAATTCTATTTGCTCCTCTTCACTTCAATGACAGACAAACCAAAATTCCATTTGCAATTTCAAATCAAATTCAAAGCCAAAAATTCAAACTCCTCAAATACTATCATATATCGTTGGAAAGCTCTCGAGGAACGCATCTCAATTTTATGATTCGTTTTTCAGTTCGATGCATTGTTTGTTCAGAAATCGATGGTTTCTTCTCGTCCGTTCATCGCGCAACGATCAACGGCGATGGATAGTCAAATTGATGACACCATCGTGTGGAGAGTGTCGCGCGCTATCCATCGGCATAACCCGTTCGTCGTTGCAACGGTTGGATCGAGGGGATTTTTTTTTGATTAGGGTTTTAAACCCATGCGGCGGCGGCAGTGATAGAGGAGGCCGAGAGTGGTGGCCTTTAGGGCGCTGCTGCGGCGGAGGGACGCGATCGCGTTGGCGGTGGCGTGGCGCTCGCAGGTGGCCAGAGGCGGCCGATCTTCGCGGTCAAAGGTGAGGTCAAGGCGGCTGCGGTTTCGTGCTCGATGAAGATAAGGTCGCCAGGTATTGGATGTTGACGTGTCGTTAGGTAACTTATTTTTTTATTTTTTTATTTTGTTTCACTTGAATTTAATGTTCAAATGTTCAAAACCTTATAACTTTCGCGTACGATGCCCGATTTATGCGCGGTTTTTTTTGTTAGGATCATATTGAAATTTCGGACTTTTTGACGCTGGTTTGGACGGAGTCTGAGACTGTTCAAATTTTGAGTTTAAATTGGATTTAAATTCAATTTAAATGCAAAAGGTGAATGTTCACAACTTCTAAAATTTCTTATGTGTGTTAAATTAATTTTTGATGTGATTAGAAATTTATTTATTACTGTTTGGCATATTTTTAATCATCATCCAAGTTAAATTGAATTTATTGAATTAAATTGTTATTTAATTTATTATTGCATATAAACTGCCAATTAAATTGTTATTTAATTTATTATTGAATATAAACTGCCAGTAAATACCTGTTATTTATTATCTGTTATATATTGATGTTATTGTTTGAATTGGATGATGATTGTGATAAATGGTTGATGATTGATATTGGATGAATGGGTGTTGTATTTTATATTGTTATAAACTGCAAGTTGTTATGCATTTTTATTTTTTCGGGATTGCGGTTTGAAATGATATATAACCGTACTTATGTTTTAAATTACGGATTGAAATGATAAATATCTGTATCACTTGACCATATGATAGAAAATTATATACAGACACCATGGTCTATATTGATTTCTATGGTTTTGAAAAGAAATATGCGGTTTAATAAATGTTAATTTTTGATATTATATAAATATTATTTTAAATTCTTGAATTTAAGATATGTATAAATTTGTTTAATAAAAATAAGTTTAATAATGGAGTTTGGTTGTTTTATATTATATGGTTAAGTACCTGTTTAAGATATTGTATATATAGAGTTTTTAATGACTTAAATAAAAATTAAGTTGGAAGATAAATATGAAATTGGTTTGAATTGAATTATTTAAGAATTATACTCGAATAAATTTGATTTGAAATTTAAATAAAATTGAGATTTTAAAGGGTATGATTCTTATAACTTGATTTGGTTTAGAGTGATTTAAATGAATATAAAGTTGATTTAAATGAATATATCAAGTTAAATAAATTGAAAGAATATCCAGTTATGCAAAGTTAAAAGTTTTCTTAAATAATATTGGATTTATAACGTAAACATTTCAAATCTAAATAATAGAAATTGAATTTGATGTATATGGGATTATCAAAGAATTAGTTTTGAAATGGTGGAATATTTAAACCTTTGAAATATATGAAAATTGAAATGGTTTATTTGGGGACTCAAATCTGTATTTGGAATTGATTTGTGAAATTAAAGAAGCTAATTTATTATATAAAGTAATTTAATATTAAACCATTTAAGTATTGGAAGTTATGTTTCAAAGTTATGGGTTTCAAGGTATTATGATTTGAAAATGCTATGATTTTGGAAAAAGGATATATTTGAAATAAAAATGATATTATATTGATTTGGGTTTTATAAAAATGATATCATATTGATTTGTTTTTAAAGCGGAAATATTATCGTATTTGTATGGTTTTGAAAGAGATATTATGTTCTGGTTTTAAAGTATAATTAATTTTGAAATGACCGCGGTGTTATAATAACGTTTGGTTGTTAAAGAGACTGGGATCGGAAGTTGTCATACTCTCTGCCAACTCCGAAAACCATTTTAACAACCGTGTACACGGTGGAGATTCCAGAATAAAGTAGGATGGTGGCGACGTTCTATTAAGGTATATACGTGGACCCGCCTTTCGTGAGTTAGCATAAGGTGGCTAAAACATGAGCGATTCTTAGGCCAATGAGGTCGTTCCTCTGATCGGACACACTCCTTTGATATTATATTCTGACTTTGAGATTTATTTGGTGGCCACTTTTGATTTTGATTTGGGGGTGTGGCTCGAGGTGGGCGGTAGCTGCGTGCTACGCGTTACCACCAGTCCGGATGCGTAATTGGTATATCTACCCTATCATTGCCTTGTGTGCCGTGTCACCTACCCTAGCGCACCTTGTACGAGTTTGGTTTTCTTCCGTAGCCCGTGGAGTATTTAGGGTAGTCTGCCGATCTGGAGATACGCTGATACTGGGACTATTATGTGGTAAGGGCTATATGGGTAACCCCTTAACGCTATTTAAAAGTAAGTTTATTTTATATTAGACACTATTATAATAGTGAAATATTACTATATAGTAAATAGTTTAACGGATCATTAGGAGATGTGAATCTCGAGCATCTCTTAAGTTACCGCACTCACGTTAGACACTGGATATGAGATGTCAAATCACGTAAACGTCTCTGACGCCGTTCCACTCATATTTTACCGTTGATTTAACTTACATAAGATCTTTTAGTTCTGACTCGAGTGTTTTGTGTTTTCAATTCGCTCGGGTCAGCCTGAGCATTTCAGGATTCAAAGACTTTATTTCTAGAGGACGAAGACGAAGGTGTATTACTATTATCTATTATATTATTCCACTACATTCATACTGCTCCGCTGCATTAATTATTATTCTCTGGTAGGTGTAACTCTGATATGTATTGTATAAATATAATCGAATATTTTGTAAACAGCTTCACGAACTGTTTATTTGATTATTATATTTTATCGTTCCGCTGTGAGATTCTGTTTGTTTTATTTCTTTCTCTGCTTTTCTTATTTACCTCATAACAATCCGCCCTTTTATATGGTTTGAGTCAGACGTGTGTGGTTTATCGTCGATTTAAAACGTACAACAAGGCGGAATGTTACATCTGGTATCAGAGCTTTGATTTAGCGATAAACCTTAGCTTTGTGGGGTCCGACTCTTTATTAATAGGGTAGTAATACCCTATGATGAGTCGCTGAGTGTATATATATGAGAGAGCGTATTTGTTAGTGTTATAAAAGGTTTTAATATTGTGTTAATTTGTTCCGTTTTGTATTTATAAATTCTGGTTGATGCATGGGACGCTATGACATCAACAGGGATTTCTAAACCCTTAATAGGACAGACCGACACAATATTCGTTTTGAATATAGGTGAATGAAATAATTTTGCCTATTATATTTTCTATATATAAAATAATTTTTTTTATAAAAGTTATATTTGGTTATAATATATTTGTTGTTAAGTAGTGCAATCTATAAATATTAATAAAGTAGGATTTGAAAATAAAATAAGAATAAGTTGAAAATTTTAGAATCTAAGTTCCGGGGTTTTTGAAATTTCTTTCGAATGATTTTGAAATATAATAATAATATTATTTAGAAGTATTTTCTGAAATAAATATTTCAATATAATTTGAAAGAATTGTCTTAAAGAAAATTTTGGAAAGAAATAAGTTCTGTACTCCCCTCTCTGTCACTGGAAAATAATTTCGGTGATGAGTGCAGGCATCATCCACGTTCATTTTCGAGTTTATAAGTGGGAATGCCACTGTAGTATTTTTACTACAGATTTATTTTGATAAACAAATGTAAATTTCAAATTGTTTTAAATGTAATCGTATATATAAATTGTAAGTGTATACGTCTATCTATTATTATAAAATGATTTGAAATTTAACCCGGTATTTAAATTCTTAAGTTTCCGTTAATTAATAGTTTCAATTAGCATAGTGAAATGGAAGTTAACTAATAATTGGAACTTTTAATTAAAATAAGAGATTAAATGCTATGTTATAAATGAAATTTTCAGAAGTTGAAATTAGTAACCTATAAACAAATGATATGATTATTGAACATTAAATTAATTTAAAGGAAATGAGATAAACTTGTATAAATTTCGATTGCATTCTTAACAAGCATATATATAACTTACCAGATATTAAAAGTTCTAATGTCTAATAAGAAGTGTAAATGGATATTATACAAGTAATAAACTTGAAGTAATGAAAGTATGTAATGAAATTCTTTTATAAATAAGAATTTGATGTTGTAATTGTTGTGAACTTAAGTTATAATTGAAATGTTACTGTAATAAATGGTGATAGAAAGTAAGTATTATAAGAAAGTAATAAAAACTTAAGTAGATGAATTGATATGCTAAAAAAATTGAATTTAGCACAAATAATATTAATAAATGAATATAAATGAAATTAGGTAATGAATGAATGCATAAATATAATGCAATAAAAAGAAACTGATATGACCTGAATAAATGAAAATGAATAATTGCAAGAAATAAAAAAAATTGTAAAGAAGTAAGTGTAAATTAAAAAGGTAGATCATTATATGAATGAAAAAGAAATCAAACAATAAATGTTGTGAAATGAAATTAATAAGAATGAACTTAATTTATGCTTGGAATTGTTGTTTGCTTGACTTATAGCTGTTTGGGCAAAGATACTTTAAATTTGTTTGGATGAATGAATAATCTATTTAGTTTCATCTAAGACTGTTGAGTAAATAGTGCACTTAATAGTTTATTTTCTCATTCTATGCAATTTAAAGTTTGAACCCGAACAACTATTTGTTTTGTTTGATATGAATGAATGATTGACTTGTGTTGATTCTATGTGACGATTGTATGCCTTGTGCAAGTGATTGTTGTTTGTATTGATTTGTTTGTTTATGATGGAAACAACTTTAAATATTTCATTTTATATAATTATTAACTCTTTTAGATTATATAAGTAAAATGCAGGTTATGAAAGCAACTGCTACTGCTTTTGGTTTCATAATTGAGCGTTAATTGCCCGACAAATAGGTACGTTTACGGATTACGGTTTTATAGCGCTATCACATATTTATTTTTCCCGTGTTGGGGTATATTATTTTGGAAGATATATGTTATATATTGTTATATTTGATATTATATTTTCTCCCGAGCCTCTCCGTACAAAAGAAACTCTGCCAAAAATTTTCGTAAATTTTGGACTTAGAAAATATTGCAAGGGTTTTCCAAACTTTATTAATTTGAGTATAAAGGGATTTAGTGGATATAAATCGGTATATTTTATTCAAATTTATAAATTTTGTAAATTTACTTGTTTATAAAGTTAGTATTTTTGAATAAGATATATTGTTTACTTAGTTCCTTCTTTCCCTTCTTTTTCCTTTTTGAGGACGAAAAGTTTTGAGTGGGGGAGAGTGTAACGACCCGTAAAATTTCGATAATTAAATTGGTTAATTTAATAAGATTGTTGGTAATTAAATTTAGAAAGAAATAAAAATTTATAATTTAATTTGTATTATATTTACAACGTTTATTGGCACTTTTTCATTAAAAATACAAAAATCCAATATCGGGACCGAAACAAATACCGAAACTTCCAAAATTTACGAAATTGATCGAAACCAAGAAAATTTCAAATGACCGAAACCGAGTTCTCGAACCTTGATTGATTTGTTTCAATTCAAATCTTTTTATTAAGTTCATTACTACTCTATAAACTTAGTTACCTTGTTTTTCCATTCATTACCTTAATATACCCAAGTTAACAACTCCTAAATATTGTATTACATTTTACATTAATGTAACATTTATTTAAATTTATTAAAAATTTATTTTCAATTAACAATCTAAATAAATAGGTAACATACAATAATCATTACCGTTACCATTTAGTCGCATAAATAAGCTTTATTACTTACAAATCAATGTTGTCATTTATTTTCATACTACTAATTTCATTCACTTATGTTCAATTTATAGCCAAACATAACATTTAAATTATTTTATATAATTGGAATTTCATTCAAGTTCATTGATTATTAACTTTAATTAGCATTGTTTACCTGCATTTTCGTTATTATTTCATAAATATGATTCCCAATTATTTCTTTAATTTATACTAACATTGATTCTATCAAATTGCACTTATTACGTATTCATCAATTAATTATAACTTTGAATCTATTTCCCAATTTACAAATTACAATCAATTAAAACCTTACAATTGTTTCAATTAATTAGGATTTCACTAAATTAGTTATTTATCAACTTACTTTAACATTATTACTTAAATTTACATTCAGTTACTATTAATCAATATATTTTTGCATTGGTTAATTAAATGCTTACTTTTATTTACTTATTTTCTATTTTATAACCAAGTGTAACAATCTACACTATTACATTATTATTGGGATTTCACTCCCATTGTTAAAATTAATTTTAATTACCATTGCTACACTCATTTCTAACTTTCGCTTCATTACGCGGAAGTTATAAGGTTTTGAACATTTGAACATTAAATTCAAGTGAAACAATATAAAAAAAGAAAAAAAATAAGTTACCTAACGACACGTCAACATCCAATACCTGGCGACCTTATCTTTATCGAGCACGAAACTGCAGCCGCCTTGACCTCACCTTTGACCGCGAAGAACGGCAGCCTCTGGCCACCTGCGAGCGCCACGCCACCGCCAACGCGATCGCCTCCCTCCGCCGCAGCAGCGCCCTAAAGGCCACCACTCTCGGCCTCCTCTATCACTGCCGCCGCCGCATGGGTTTAAAACCCTAATCAAAAAAATCCCCTCGATCCAACCGTTGCAACGACGAACGGGCTATGCCGATGGACAGCGCGCGACACTCTCCACACGATGGTGTCATCAATTTGACTATCCATCGCCGTTGATCGTTGCGCGATGAACGGACGAGAAGAAACCATCGATTTCTGAACAAACAATGCATCGAACTGAAAAACGAATCATAGAATTGAGATGCGCTCCTCGAGAGCTTTCCAACGATATATGATAGTATTTGAGGAGTTTGAATTTTTGGCTTTGAATTTGATTTGAAATTGCAAATGGAATTTTGGTTGTCTGTCATTGAAGCGAAGAGGAGCAAATAGAATTGTACGTGCAGAAATGAGGAATAAGAAATGAATTAGGGTTTATAACAGGGTATATATAGGCAAGGTTGAAAATAAAAGAACAGATCAGATTGGTTTGGATCGTTGAACGATAAATGGCCCAAAAAGTCTGTTCTGACTCCGAAACGAAATTGAGTCAACGCATATATCAAAATAGATGTTTTTAAATATTTTAAACGCGATGGAACATGTTTCAAGTCTAAATTCCATCGTATGAAGAAGTTACGCTAAAATCAAATTCTTTCAAATTGATTTCAATTAATTGATTTCTGCGCGTTTCGAGTCCGTACGATCAAACGACAAGTCCGATCGTTACGAAACTTGAAACCCTACAATAATTCACCGTTACGGATCTGATGAAACTGGTTTCGTCGAAATCCGTGTCAGTGGCCAAAATGGCTATTTTTACATTAAATAAATAAATTAATAAATAATTAATTAAATTCCATTTTTTAATTCCAATTCGATAATTGGCAAATTTCATCATTTTTAATTTCTTAATCACTTACAATGATCTAAACAAATTTAAATGTCAATGTATAGTTGATTAATTTATCAATTTCAGTGTTAGCCTCAATTCATTAAATTCAGAAATTATAAATATAATTCCTAATAACCTCATTTAATTAAATAAATTAATGATTATTCCATTCATTATTGTCAAATAGATCGATTTAACATTGGATTCAAAACTATTACATTAATATTCTCATATTCCATCTTCATTTCAATTAACGTAAAATTTAATATTTAATTCTACTTATTTGCAATAAATCCAATTATTTAACTTCAAATTTCAATAAATAAATAAATCATGACTCTCATTCTTTTGATTCAACTAATTATCATATTATCATCTTAGGTACCATTTACATTGGTATATATCCTGATACATTAACATTTTCCCAATTTATCTTTATTTCAAATTGCATAACATTTAATTTCAATTGCTACAATAATTACTCTTATTATAAATTGGATTTCAATGGATTGATTTCATGGTATAAGGTTTCGGCTATCTCGGTTCGATTCCGGCCGAAGGCGGGACGGGATTAGGTTAAAATCTCGTCCCGGAGACTGATCGTAAAGAAAACAAAAAAAACTAGGAAAATTCAAGCGTGCCGCAACAAGTGGAAATGAAAGGAAAACAAAATTGAAAAAAGTAAATGGGATCAAATTTAGCATCCAAAAAACTTAATTTCAACAGAAATTAAAAATTACCTAGCAAAATGAGAGCATCAGAAGGAGGAAAGGAATTCGAGTATCCGAGAAGCAAAGGAATTCGAGTATGATTGCATTGTTGATCTCGTCGATTTCTCAAATCGAGCAGCTGCGCGTTTTTTCTTTCCAGTTGTTCATTCTTTCAGTACGTGAGTGATAAACTAGAAACTAGGGTTAGGAACTTAGATAAAAGTAAGGTGGGCTTTTGGGCTAAGGTGTTTTTAAAGAACTAGGTTTTAGAAACTGAGGATATAAAATAGGATGGGCTTTGGGCTGGTTGTTTTTTTGATAGAAGGGTTAGGCTGATTTAAATTTTAGGTTGGTGTTGTTAAATAAAATAGTTATATTAATTAAAATGGATGGCTGGATTTAATATTAACTAATGTTTATGCAGTTATGTTTATTATGTCTTTGTAAACTGTACTTCCGCGTACGATGTCCGATTTATGCGCGGTTTCTTTTGTTAGGATCATATTGAAATTTCGGACTTTTTGACGCTGGTTTGGACGGATTCTGAGACTGTTCAAATTTTGAGTTTAAATTGGATTTAAATTCAATTTAAATGCAAAAGGTGAATGCTCACAGCTTCTAAAATTTCTTATGTGTGTTAAATTAATTTTTGATGTGATTAGAAATTTATTTATTACTGTTTGGCATATTTTTAATCATCATCCAAGTTAAATTGAATTTATTGAATTAAATTGTTATTTAATTTATTATTGCATATAAACTGCCAATTAAATTGTTATTTAATTTATTATTGAATATAAACTGCCAGTAAATACCTGTTATTTGTTATCTGTTATATATTGATGTTATTGTTTGAATTGGATGATGATTGTGATAAATGGTTGATGATTGATATTGGATGAATGGATGTTGTACTTTATATTGTTATAAACTGCAAGTTGTTATGCATTTTTATTTTTTCGGGATTGCGGTTTGAAATGATATATAACCGTATTTATGTTTTAAATTACAGATTGAAATGATAAATATCTGTATCACTTGACCATAGGATAGAAAATTATATACAGACACCGTGGTCTATATTGATTTCTATGGTTTTGAAAAGAAATATACGGTTTAATAAATGTTAATTTTTGATATTATATAAATATTATTTTAAATTCTTGAATTTAAACTATGTATAAATTTGTTTAATAAAAATAAGTTTAATAGTGGAGTTTGATTGTTTTATATTATATGGTTAAGTACCTGTTTAAGATATTGTGTATATATAGAGTTTTTAATGACTTAAATAAAAATTAAGTTGGAAGATAAATATGAAATTGGTTTGAATTGAATTATTTAAGAATTATACTCGAATAAATTTGATTTGAAATTTAAATAAAATTGAGATTTTAAAGGGTATGATTCTTATAACTTGATTTGGTTTAGAGTGATTTAAATGAATATAAAGTTGATTAAATGAATATATCAAGTTAAATAAATTGAAAGAATATCCAGTTATGCGAAGTTAAAAGTTTTCTTAAATGATATTGGATTTATAACGTAAACATTTCAAATCTAAATAATAGTAATTGAATTTGATGTATATGGGATTATCAAAGAATTAGTTTTGAAATGGTGGAATATTTAAAGCTTTGAAATATATGGAAATTGAAATGGTTTATTTGGGGATTCAAATCTGTATTTGGAATTGATTTGTGAAATTAAAGAAGCTAATTTATTATATAAAGTAATTTAATATTAAACCATTTAAGTATTGGAAGTTATGTTTCAAAGTTATGGGTTTCAAGGTATTATGATTTGGAAATGCTATGATTTTGGGAAAAAGATATATTTGAAATAAAAATGATATTATATTGATTTGGGTTTTATAAAAATGATATCATATTGATTTGGTTTTTAAAGCGGAAATATTATCGTATTTGTATGGTTTTGAAAGAGATATTATATTCTGGTTTTGAAGTATAATTAATTTTGAAATGACCGCGGTGTTATAATAACATTTGGTTGTTAAAGAGACTGGGATCGGAAGTTGTCACTCTCTGCCAACTCCGAAAACCATTTTAACAACTGTGTATACGGTGGAGATTACAGAATAAAGTAGGATGGTGGCGACATTCTATACATCCATGTACATCCACTTGTGTGTGTAATATCTATACAGTTATACACATGCATTTATATACATCTATCAAATCGATCATCAAAAAAGTTTACTTTACCATAGTGATGATAACTAAATCCGTTGCAAGTAATATAAATAGAAAGAAAAATATTGTTATAAAAAAACACTTGCAGTGTAACGACCCGTAAAATTTCGATAATTAAATTGGTTAATTTAATAAGATTGTTGGTAATTAAATTTAGAAAGAAATAAAAATTATAATTTATAATGAAGCGAAAGTTAGAAATGAGTGTAGCAATGGTAATTAAAATTAATTTTTGACAATTGGAGTAAAATCCCAATAATAATGTAATAGTGTAGATTGTTACACTTGGTTATAAAATAGAAAATAAGTAAATAAAAGTAAGCATTTAATTAACAAATGCAATAATATATTGATTAATAGTAACTGAATGTAAATTTAGGTAATAATGTTAAAGCAAGTTGATAAATAACTAATTTAGTGCAATCCCAATTAATTGAAACAATTGTAAGGTTTTAATTGATTGTAACTTGTAAATTGAAAAATAGATTCAAAGCTATAATTAATTGATGAAATAATATGTAATAAGTGCAATTTGATAGAATCAATGTTAGTATAGATTAAAGAAATAATCGGGAATCATATTTATGAAATAATAACGAGAATGCAGGTAAACAATGCTAATTAAAGTTAATAATTAATGAACTTGAATGAAATTCCAATTATATAAATTAATTTAAATGTTATGTTTGGCTATAAATTGAACATAAGTGAATGAAATTAGTAGTATAAAAATAAATGGCAACATTGATTTGTAAGTAATAAAAGCTTATTTATGTGACTAAAGAGTAACGGTAATGATTATTGTATGTTACCTATTTATTTAGATTGTTAATTGAAATTGAAAATAATTTTTTAATAAATGTAAATAAATGTTGCATTAATGTGAAATGTAATACAATGTTTAGAAGTTGTTAAATTGGGTATATTAAGGTAATGAATGGAAAAACAAGGTAACCAAGTTTATATAGTAGTAATGAACTTAATAAAAAGATTTAAATTGAAACAAATCTATCCATTGAAATCCAATTTATAATAAATGTAATTATTGTAGCAATTGAAATTAAATGTTATGCAATTTGAAATAAAGATAAATTGGGAAAATGTTAATGTATCAGGATATATACCAATGTAAATGGTACCTAAGATGATAATATGATAATTAATTGAATTAAAAGAATGGGAGTCAGGATTTATTTATTCATTGAAATTTGAAGTTAAATAATTGGATTTATTGCAAATAAGTAGAATTAAATATTAAATTTTACATTAATTGAAATGAAGATGGAATATGAGAATATTAATGTAATAGTTTTGAATCCAATGTTAAATCCATCTATTTGACAATAATGAATGGAATAATCATTAATTTATTTAATTAAATGAGATTATTGGGAATTATATTTATAATTTCTGAATTTAATGAATTGAGGCTAACACTGAAATTGATAAATTAATCAACTATACATTGACATTTAAATTTGTTTAGATCATTGTAAGTGATTAAGAAATCACAAATGATGAAAATTTTCAATTATCGAATTGGAATTAAAAAAATTGGATTTAATTAATTAATTATCAATTTATTTAATTAATGTAAAAATAGCCATTCTGACCACTGACTCGGATTTCGACGAAACCAGTTTCATCGGATCTGTAACGGTGAATTATTATAGAGTTTCAAGTTTCGTAACGATCGGACTTGTTGTTTGATCGTACTGACTCGAAACGCCCAGAAATCAATTAATTGAAATCAATTTGAAATAATTTGATTTTAGCGTAACTTCTTCATACGATGGAATTTAGACTTGAAACCTGTTCCATCGCGTTTAAAATCTTTAAAAACATCTATTTTAATATATGGGTTGACCCAATTTCGTTCCGGAGTCAGAACGGGCTTTTTGGGCCATTTATCGTTCAACGATCCAAACCAATCTGATCCGTTCTTTTATTTTCAACACTGCCTATATATACCCTGTTATAAACCCTAATTCATTTCTTATTCCTCATTTCTGTACATACAATTCTATTTGCTCCTCTTCACTTCAATGGCAGACAAACCAAAATTCCATTTGCAATTTCAAATCAATTTCAAAGCAAAAAAATCAAACTCCTCAAATACTATCATATTTTATATCGTTGGATAGCTCTCGAGGAGCGCATCTCAATTCTGTGATTCGTTTTTCAGTTCAATGCATTGTTTGTTCAGAAATCGATGGTTTCTTCTCGTCCGTTCATCGCGCAACGATCAACGGGGATGGATAGTCAAATTGATGACACCATCGTATGGAGAGTGTCGTGCGCTGTCCATCGACATAGCCCGTTCGTCGTTGCAACGGTTGGATCGAGGGGATTTTTTCGATTAGGGTTTTAAACCCATGCGGCGGCGGCAGTGATAGAGGAGGCCGAGAGTGGTGGCCTTTAGGGCGTTGCTGCGGTGGAGGGAGGCAATCGCGTTGGCGGTGGCGGGCCCTCGCAGGTGGCTAGAGGCGGCCGTTCTTCGCGGTCAAAGGTGAGGTCAAGGCGGCTGCAGTTTCGTGCTCGATGAAGATAGGGTCGCCAGGTATTGGATGTTGACGTGTCGTTAGGTAACTTATTTTTTTTCCTTTTTTATTTTGTTTCACTTGAATTTAATGTTCAAACGTTCAAACCTTATAACTTTCACGTACGATGCCCGATTTATGCGCGGTTTCTTTTGCTATGATTGTATTGAAATTCTGAACTTTTTGACGCTGCTTTGGACGGATTCTGAGACTGTTCAAATTTTGGGTTTAAATTGGATTTAAATTCAAAAGTTGAGTGTTCACAACTTCTAAAATTTCTTATGTGTGTTAAATTAATTTTTGATGTGATTAGAAATTTATTTATGACTGTTTGGCATATTTTTAATCATCATCCCAGTTAAATTGAATTTATTGAATTAAATTGTTATTTAATTTATTATTGCATATAAACTGCCAATTAAATTGTTATTTAATTTATTATTGAATATAAATTGCCAGTAAATACTTGTTATTTATTATCTATTATATATTGATGTTATTGTTTGAATTGGATGATGATTGTGATAAATGGTTGATGACTGATATTGAATGAATGAATGTTGTACTTTATATTGTTATAAACTGCAAGTTGTTATGCATTTTTATTTTTTTGGGATTGCGGTTTGAAATGATATATAACCGTATTTATGTTTTAAATTACAGATTGAAATGATAAATATCCGTATCACTTGACCATAGGATAGAAAATTATATACAGACACCGTGGTCTATATATATAAAAATAATTTGAAATTGATTTCTATGGTTTTGGAAAGAACTATATGGTTTAATAAATATTAATTTTTGATATTATATAAATATTATTTTAAATTCTTGAATTTAAGCTATGTATAAATTTGTTTAATAATGGAGTTTGATTGTTTTATATTATATGGTTAAGTGCCTGTTTAAGATATTGTATATATAGAGTTTTTAATGACTTAAATAAAAATTAAGTTGGAAGATAAATATGAAATTGGTTTGAATTAAATTATTTAAGAATTATACTCGAATAAATTTGATTTGAAATTTAAATAAAATTGAGATTTTAAAGGGTATGATTCTTATAACATGATTTGGTTTAGAGTGATTTAAATGAATATAAAGTTGATTTAAATGAATATATCAAGTTAAATAAATTGAAAGAATATCCAGTTATGCGAAGTTAAAAGTTTTCTTAAATGATATTGGATTTATTACATAAACATTTCAAATCTAAATAATAGTAATTGAATTTGATGTATATGAGATTATCAAAGAATAAGTTTTGAAATGGTGGAATATTTAAAGCTTTGAAATATATGGAAATTGAAATGGTTTATTTGGAGATTCAAATCTGTTTTTGGTATTGATTTGTGAAATTAAAGAAGCTAATTTATTATATAAAGTAATTTAATATTAAACCATTTAAGTATTGGAAGTTATGTTTCAAAGTTATGGGTTTCAAGGTATTATGATTTGAAAATGCTATGATTTTGAAAAAAAAGATATATTTGAAATAAAAATGATATCATGTTGATTTGGTTTTTAAAGCGGAAATAATATCGTATTTGTATGGTTTTGAAAGGAATACTATATTCTGGTTTTGAAGTATAAATTATTTTGAAATGACCGCGGTGTTATAATAACGTTTGATTGTTAAGAGACCGAGATCGGAAGTTGTCATACTCTCTTCCAACTTCGAAAACCACTTTAACAACCGTGTACGCGGTGGAGATTTCAGAATGAAGTAGGATGGTGATGACGTTCTATTAAGGTATATACGTGGACCCGACTCCCGTGAGTTGGCATAAGGTGGCTAAAACAGGAGCGATTCTCGGACCAATGAGATCATTCCTCTGATCGACACACTCCTTCGATATTATATTCTGACTTTGAGATTTATTTGGTGACCACTTTTGATTTTGGTTTGGGGTGTGGCTCGAGGTAGGCGGTAGCTGCGCGCTACGCGTTACCACCAGCCCGGATGGTAATTGGTATATCTAGCCTGGTATTGCCTTGTGTGCCGTGTCACCTACCCTATAGCGTCTTCTACGAGTTTGGTTTTCTTCCGTAGCCCGTGGAGTATTTATGGTAGTCTTCCGATCTGGAGATGCGCTGATACTGGATGGACTACTGGGACTATTATGTGGTAAGGGCTATATGGGTAACCCCTTAACGCTATTTAAGTAAGTTTATTTTATATTAGACACTATTATAATAGTGAAATATTACTACATAGTAAATAGTTTAACGGATCCTTAGGAGATGTGAATCTCGAGCATCTCATAAGTTACTGCACTCACGTTAGACACTGGATAGGAGATATCAAATCCCGTAAACATCTCTGACGTCCTTCCACTCATATTTTACCGTTGATTTAACTTACATAAGATCTTTTAGTTCTGACTTGAGTGTTTTATCTTTTCAATTCGCTCGGGTCAGCCTGAGCATTTCAGGATTCGAAGACTTTATTTCTGGAGGACGAAGACGAAGAGTGTATTACTATTATCTATTATATTATTCCACTACATTCATATTGTTCCGCTGCATTAATTATTATTCTCTGGTAGGTGTAACTCTGATATGTATTGTATATATATAATCGAATATTTTGTAAACAGCTTCATGAACTGTTCATTTGATTATTATATTTATCGTTCCGCTATGAGATTTTGTTTGTTTTATTTCTTTCTCTGCTTTTCTTATTTACCCCATAACAATCCGTCCTTTTGTATGGTTTGAGTCTGACGTGTGTGGTTTATCGTCGATTTAATACGTACAAAAAGGCGGGATGTTACATGCAGAGTATCAAAAAAATTGTTTTTCCTGGAATAAATTACTGAAACATTGTTTTGATATTACCCTCGTTCAGTTTTGTCGGATCCATTTCGTTTCTCTTCAATTAATTTCTACTCACCACTTCTCCAAAATCCTCAAATCAACTCTTTGCAACAAATTCAAGTAGTTTCTCAAGTTATGGTTTTGATTTGGTGCAATATTGCTGGGATCAATCGTTCCGAAGAATAACTCAGTGGATGCCTTTTATGGGAAAGTGGTATGCCTTCACATTGTATGTCTAAAACTCTTGGAATCGACTCCAATTGAAATAAGTTAACCAATGTTCAAATAAAAAATCAATTGCCGATTTAAAGGTTAGGTATTTCAATGAAAATAACATGCAATCTTTCTCTTGAACTGTGTTTTTATCACATTTGGTTAAATTACTACTCATACATATATGTGTGTGTTTGCATATGTATATGTATATATGTATGTGTGTGTGCATATATGTATGTAACTGCATGTGTATTATAAACACCTTTCATATCTTTATTCATTGCATATATGTTTGACTTTTTACATGGTAAATAAATCTTCTATGTCGCTAACATTTGCACATCATCATTATGAGGGTAACAAGATGTAGCTGTAAAGTGCAATAATGTGTTTTGAATGAACTTTGAAATTATTACAATGGTACACTCCAAAAAATCATTGAATGAAGGTGTTATTATGAGAGAAAAACTGCAATTTATATTATTGCACACTAGTATAAATCACATATACCTGCATCTAATATTTAGATATATTTACTTTTTATTTCATAAAGAATTGATGGACATGCTATTAAATGCAAAATATTTGGTGGTCACAAACTTATTTCAAGTAGTTTGTCGATGATATTGATTGCAAGTTGATAGTGAAATTCTATTGTCGGATAATCAGAAAAGGGATGGCGGTGGAGGAGACGGTGAGATTCCATGTAGGATATTTTAGAATTTCAAAAAGACATAATAAAAATCATATTCATTGAATTATCTTTATTAATAGTAGAGATTAGTCATAGGTTGTAACTTAAAATTGTTAGAGTTATATACTAGAAGCACTATTTTACATATTAACTACAGTCCTTTTTGTGTTTGAATGAGAATCGTGTGGCAAATATTTCGTTGACATAATTTGTTCATTATTAATGTGTGTGTCTTATATCCTCCATCGTAGATAATATGATGTGCAATGTACTTAAATGATTTACAATCTAAATGGATTTGGAAAACCATTCGCATGGTTGTAAATTGTGACATAGTTTGGTATTAGTCTATCTTGAATACAAGTTCACACTAGTATACAATGAGTATTGAACATGAACGTTAAAGGATGATCGCATTGCACCGACTACATATGAAACAAGTATATCTGCTATCATGATTGAGTTTTTTTAATCCAATTATGGTAATACACACACAAATAAGGTGTGCATCGCTTTGACTTGTGATGGAATAAGATTTATTTAAATCAACAAATTTTATGAACTGCGTTGTATGATTGATTATTGATTACATAAGGAACAAAATACATTTTCGGATAGATGATGTCCACTTAAGGAGCATATAAAGATTGTCATGTAAACCTACAAGTGGATTGTACTCAACATGAAAATACAGTTGAGTGGCACTACTCATAGACAAAGACATTGATAGCCTTTTAGTATGCGACCACACATGTAATAAGAAGTCCGTAATACATGTTGGAATTATAAAGGTAGTGCAACAATATCCTTTCATAAAATGGAGGTATTGTTAACGAGCTTAGATTATGCTTTCGGGGGAAATTGGACACCCGGATCATTTATGAGACCTAATCTTGGTTTCTCGTATGATCTCCTGTAGCTGCGTATAGCATAAATTCCGCATAACTTAAAATTTGAAACCTAGATTCAAAACGCTAAATTTAAAACGTATATGTATAGAACTAGTGAAAGGAAGACAATGAAGAAATGATTGAAAGATCGTCGATCACAACATCAAGTCTGAGGTATAAAAATAAAGAAGGCTTGAGATTATCATCATCTAAGGTTAGAACGAGTTTAAATTGTTGAAACCTGCATTTTTGAATTTTGATGACAACCATATATTTCTATTTATCTTGTATAATTATATTCTTTGTAGGATATTTCAAAACAAAGGACGACTAGCTGTTGTGATCAAGGCATTGAAGATCAACTATCAAAAATGGCCATCGTAGGAAGTCCAGAAAATACTGTACAGTATTCTTTGATGATTTACACACACTTTGAAATCTTTTATCAACGATCAAAATAAACTTTTCAAACTCAAAATTATTATTGGAAATTAACAAAAGCTAGACGTCTGAGTCATTTTTCTCATACATCTAAATAACTCTAATATACTTATAAATCCGCAAAGTCAAACGTTTAAGTGAATTTCTAAGATGTTTGAATAAATCAAAAATATCCTATAAACTTTCGGGATAAGGCTTTGTAAAAAGTTGAACGTATTGACTATTTTTCCAAACGTCCGAGGTATTAAATTTTTACTTTTTGAAGTCATTCAAACATCTGATTGGTTCGACCAGATGTTTGATGAGGGCTTCAAACGTTTATTCGAACCAACCAGACGTCTGAATCAAATCTTATTACACAAATCTTTTCTAGAAATTGACCGACTTTCGAGCCATTTAGACTTTTGACCTTGTTCAAAACACTTTTTATATAACAAAGACTAGGTAGCTGAATCCAAAGCCCAGTCATTTGAACTAAATCAAAAATGAGCGTATTCTTTTCTGGAATGTGTTCCGACGTCTGATCTCATTATTTAGACGTCTACCCTTGTTTTAAAATATATTTTTGTATATGATAGAGTTGGACGTCTGACAATATATGTAACGACCGGTATTTTTGGCTATTTTAAATTATTAAATTTAATGTGGTTATTAAGTAAAAATGATTAAAGATATATATTTTTTAATGGTTTTGAATGTAGGTCATCGGATTTGAACTTGAATAATATTTTGAAATAGACTAATTTCGAAGATTTAAATAATAACAAGTGTTGAAAGATAATGCTATATATTGAATGTATTTACAATCGATAGTTGAATTAAGTAATAAATGTTGAATTCATTAGATGTAAATAAAGTAATCGATTGATAACTAAAATTGATTTAAAATCTAGTAGTGAAATTTGTTAAATATTGAACAATTAAATTGTTTAAATTTAATATTGGAAATTATTTGAATAATTGAATTCTGCATTTAATATGATTGAAAATTATATCAGAAGTTGATGTAAATTTTATTTAAACAACAATGAAGATTGTTAACATTTAAAGTTGAATTTAAAAGTGAATAATTAAAAATTGAAAATTTTATATTATAATCGAGATGTTGAAATAGCGATCCGAGGCACAGTCTCGGATTTTGACGAAATCAATTCCATTGGATCCGTAATAGTGTATTATTATCATATTTCAAATTTCGTAACGTTTGAAATTATCGTTTGATCGTACGAGATATAAACGCGTTGAAATTAATATCGAAAATTTAATATTTTAATTGGGTTCAAAAAAGCTATCTTCCACATATGATCGAATTAGGGCTCGAAACGTGTTCCATCGTGTTCGGAATAGGGGTAAAACATTATAAACGTCCGACGACACGTTTCGTTTGGAATTCGTCCGAAAAAAGTTGAAAATAGTAATTAAATATTGCGTATTATATATATATAAGCTAAAACAGTAAACCCTAAATCTTTCTTCCAGGCGCCGCTATGTTTTTCCAATGGCCGAAACTTCTTCTACTTTCCCCTCAATTTCTGATTAATCCATCAAGTGTTAAGAAAAACTTTCTAAACGAGAATTGTCGAGCTCGTCGAGCTCTTGCATTTCAACGGTAGAGATCGTGTTTAGCGCAGCACGGGGGAAAAAATTTGGCCGCGTTCTGGTCAATGTCAGCACTAGGTGGAGTCGGACTCTGGTCGCGATAGTGTGAAAGGACAGCGCATCGATTGGCAGCGATGGATGAGGTTCCGATCGCGATAAGGAGGAGCTACGCCGAGTTATGGTTTGCGTGCGTGGGTTTTCTTATCTGGGAAGGAGCACAGAATGGAGGAAGAAAGATAGGTGCGGCCAAATCTGCTCTGTTTGAAATCTACGGCCCTAAGCAATTGTTGGTTAAATTAAAAGTAAAAAGTTTGTAAATTATTTATGTTAAATTCGTTCAATCTTTAAAATTATATATTTTGATCATGCGAGGTCGAAATTGGATGAAACAAGCGGCGTTGGAATCGTGACGACGAGCACTACGTCATGAAGTTGATTTAGAGACGATTGGGAATAATTAAAATTTTAGGTTAAATCGAACGTCGTTCGATTTGATTTAAAATTGAAAACTCAAGGTGAGTGTTTTATTACGCTCACACGTACTAGAATATTTTTATGCTAGTTAAATTCGAAATTGTGAAGTGATATAAATTTATTGATTGTTGTTTGATAAATTCAAATCATCATCTAAATTGTCATTTGAATTGACTGCTAAAGATTAAAATTGACAGGTAAACTTGGAATATGAGTTTAATTGCCAATAAAACATCCGATTTTAATAACTATGAAATTGTTTTGAATTATATTGATTGTTTGGATGATTGATTGTGATTGATGCTATTGGTTGATATTTTGAATGATTTAGATGTTTATTTATTCTGATATATCCTATTATCACAATGTGTATTATTTATAGTATATAAACTGTAAATTGAATTATTTTGAATAAATTTAGAAATAGGTTGAAATGATATATACCTATGACATTGTGATTTGGATTGAAATAATATATATCCATCCTTGAAATTAGATTGATATAATCGATCATTTGGCCATAGGATATAAAATTATAAACGAACACCGGATTGGTTAATCAAATATTTTAAAATCTTTGATTTGAATAAATGGTTTGATTTAAAAGAAATGAAAATTGAATTTATGAAATTTGAACAAGTCACGAATTCGATTTTGAAATGTTGAATTTAAATTTGGTAATTGAAATTGTTTTAAATGATCGAAGTTGAGATTTTGAAGCTATAATCGAAATAAAATTTGAATTTTGGAAATCAACTTGTTTTTAAAAGATTGGATTTTTATTCGAACTTTGAATATTGCTAAGTAAAAGTGGTATAAACGATATTTCGAAATTGAGCTCGGAACTGAATCATATGTGAAGATTGAGATTTTAAACTGAATATTGAAGGATAGTTGATTTAAATGTTTTACATCGATATTTTGAAAATCGAGCTCAAAATCGATATAAACTGAAATTGAAATTGAATTAATTGAATTTGAAAGTGGAATTGAATTAATTTAAAATCGAAATTGAAATTGATTTGAATTGAAATCAAAATTGAATCAATTGAATGAGAATTGTAATTAACTTGAATTGGGAAGTTGGAATTGAATCAATTTAACTTTGAAACTATTTTTAAATAAATTATTTTAGTATAAACTGTTCAAAATCTATCTTCTTTAAATATTTAAATTATTTTGTTTTTCCAAGTTATTACTATATAAACCATTTTAATACTCAAACTATTTTATATTAAACTATTTTAATCATTTAAACTATTTCTAACTACTTTAACCATTTAAACTATTTTTAACTATTTCAACCATTTAAACTATTTTAACTACTTAAACTATCTTAAAACTATCCAAGCTATTTTTCAAAAATTCAAACTGGTCAAGGGAGGGATGTTTATTTTTAAATCTTGGATTTAAATACGAATTGGGTTAAAATGAAGTATGACCCAAATTGAAATTCGAAACCAATTTGGAATTGAAATAGAGATATTGAGGCAAAATTGATTTTGAGGTGAAATGATATATTTGAGTAAATATGATGATTTCGAAATGGATTTGGTTTGAAACGAATATGATATTTTAATATTAAGTTTGAACTGTTTTCGAAATGTAAAAGTACTAACCGGTGTGTAAAACGACGTTTGGTTGTTAAAGAGACCAGAGCCAGATATGGGGATACTCTCTGTCGATACCGAAACCACTTTGACAACTGTGTACGTGGAGTGACGATCCAGAACGAAGTGGTTGGATTTGGCGTCGTTTGCTGGATTTGAAGAAAGAGAACGATGATGGATTAATCTGGCACCTGTGTCGATTTAAAATGACTAAAACATGAGCCGTACCGACCAAGTGGATTAGCTACCCCGAGCAGACACACTTCTTCGTATTACCATCATTTACATTGTGATTGATTGGTGCGCACCCTCCAATTTTATGGGAGTGTCGGATGCGATGGACGATCATGACTATGATGCGTTACCACCAACCGGGAAGGGTAAACTGGTAGTATCCGACTTTGGGCATTGTCTCACATGCCTTGTCATACTTTTATCCCTAAACAAGACCCCTACGATTTTAGTTTAGTATTGTCGTATCACAGTGCATCCTTATCCACCGACCATTTAACTGGTGTTTTACATGCAAACTTTATGACAATGCTTAAAAACGTGTTAAGGGGATCAATGTAAAGCCTTAACGCTAAGAAAAATATTTATTTTATTGATTAGACAGTATATATAGCGTATTTTATTACATATAAATATTTTAACGGATCCTTAAGAGATGGAAAATCCTGTAACATCTCTTGAGTTATTGCACGCACGATATACGCTGGATAGAAGGTGTGAAAACCCGTAAACACCTCTGACGTCGTTACACTCATGTTATATGCGATATCGATTTGACTTACATAAGGATATTTTAGTTCCGGTTCGAGTGTTTTGTCTTTTCATTACGCTCGGGTCGGCCTTGAGTTTTTCAACTTATTGAGAATCTATTCTGGAGGACGAAGACAAAAATTTGGTATACTATTATTCCTGCATCGTGTTGCCCGTTGTATTACTTTATATATCTCTGATGTATATGTATAACTCTGATAAATGTTGTATTGAATATAATCAAATGTATAATAGAAACAGCTTCATGAACTGTTTATTTTATTATTATATTATCGTTCCGCTGCGAGATTCTACATTTGTATTCTTCTTCTTTTCTTATTTCTCTTAATTAACTCATCAACAATCATCTCTGTTGAATGGTTTGAGTTGACATGTGTGGTTTATTGTCGATTTAAATTGTCCAAAAAGGTGGGTCGTTACAACATAGCTCAGATGTCTGAGATGGTATAAACGGTTATATTTTGAACGGACATCTATTTCTAAAAAGTTACATCTGTTGATTAAAAGATACGATTCTTTAATCAATCATAATCCTTCAGCGTAACTTTTCAATACTATAAATATAGACAAGACCTATTTATTGGGAATCAATTCTCTTGCTCTAAAATTCTAATTCTCTCTATTACTCTTTTAAATAAAAGTTGCTTTTTAACCATTCTCTACTTCATATATCTCTGCACATTCAATTCATAAATCATCAAAGGACATTATAGGAAGGGTGTACTCAAACTTATATGTTTTGTTGAGAACACTTTGAAGTCAAAAAGCAAAGTCATTGCTTTGAAGTGGTATGAAGTTATGTTCGAATGTTCAGGCAGTTGTAAACCTAATCCTGAAAAAGTCAAGGTATTTCGAATTGTTTGTTGAGAAGGACAAAGTAAGGGAAAATATTTGAAATGATTTTAATATTGGACCTTGGACATATAATAGTTCCGAATTGAATCTTCTTTAGAAAGAAGATCTTTTGTCTTATGGTAGCCTGCTCGAGTCCCCTTACGAAACTTTCGTTCTTGGGTTAGCGATGCACTTTGCATGTTTGTAGTGATTCACATAGTATCATCAAATGATACAAGTCTTGGATAAGAATCTACAACGTACTAAAACGTCCTTACACTTTTGCCACTAGCTAGCGTAAACTTTTCGCTTAAATCGTGTCAATAAGAATTTTCATGAATTTATAATAATACGTAAGTTTTACAAATGGCAGTTTTATTCCATTCAACGGTCCTGGACTTTTTCAATTTGAAAATCTTTCTAACGCTAGCCTTATGCTTAACACATGAAAGGATAAGATGTTGATCTAATAATAACTATTTATGTCTGTGTGAAGTGAGGTTTGTTGCTAGTGAAATTCCTAAGAGAAGCTTAGAAACTGAACGTAGAATGAGAGGTCTGAACCAGTATAAAAATATCCTTGTGTGATCGTGTGTGTGTATATATATATATACAGTTAAAATTAATTTATATTACATTAGATCCTATAGAATTTCAAAAATTATTGTTTTTATCAACTTATACGCAAAGCCAATTTGCAATTAATTGGAACACCGATTCCATAAACTGTATAAGAGTCTCTTAGATTTGCATATTGATTGATACATCCATGTTGTTCAACATAATTCTATTTAAATGATAATGGTAGATGTTGTTCTAAATTGTTTTTTCAAGCATCTTAGATCCCATTATTATGATTTGTTTATTTATGTTTTCTACGATTAGATCACACAATTATGTTGTGGATATTTTGAATGTAATTATTAATCACGAGGATAGCTTGTGTTATTTAATGTCATTTATTTACCATCCGAAGAATATATACTCCTTCGAGAATGATATAATGGATGTAAAAAAAATTCAAAATTGCATGATTATATTTTAATCAAAATTCAGATCAAAATATGTTAAACTCTTTTGAGAGTCATAAGATCACTATAAATTATAGTTAGGTTTGATCTATCATAACGGTGGTTGTGGTTTTAATGTTGTTGAACGAGTTGTTTCTTTCAATCTAGAAACAAAATCATCCATTCAAGTGGATTTTTTTAAAAAAAATTACAAGCCAAAAACCTTCAAAAACGGCATGATCTACTCGGATACATCAACCCTTACAATCTCTGCAGAAGGCAACATTCAAATTTCAAAATGTGGTGAGTTGTTATAATAGTTGGACGGCTATGTTTCATGTTTATTGCTATTTTCCAATTCTATGATGAATTCATGTTCTGTATTGCATGTTTTTTGTAGATGTTTATCGAGAATTAAGGCTAGTTGATGGACAACACGGACTTATAGAAAACCTTATTTTAAATAACTAAGTGGAAGATTGATTTAATTTCATATAATCCTCATAATTTTCATTACTTGTTTGTATGTGATAAAATAAAGCTTAAGAGCGGGTTTTAGCGTCTCCCTTCATATCATATAAATGTAAAATATGAATCACCATTACATACTTTCTTATGGATAACAAAGATTTACTATGGTAGTTTATTTCTCCATAAGAAGGAACTCGTAGAGAAGTGATAGATTTATTATTCAGTGATGGTATACATTAAATACAAGCAATGATATCAACTCTACCGAAATCACCGTTATTGCTTATAGGATCAAAGCAAGACCAATAAATTTTATTTTTCACTAAGTTATGCTGTAATGGTTATAAAATTAATAGGAAAAACCTTCTTGGATAAATGTTGAGTTGAAATAATTCACAATGTCGCGCATATGAAATTCATGGCATTTGAGACAATGAGTTCTTAAGTTGCTGTTTGCGAAAATCAATATTCATTTATTCAAAAAGATCATTTTCCTTGAACGTTTTCTACTTATCTAATCCATAGGATTATAAAATGTCCTCAAAACCACTTGTTATAATACTTGAAGAAGACAAACGAGTGGTCATAACAACATAAAAAGGAAGCATAACTCGAATATTATTTTGGTTGCTCTCATCGAGGAATATCCATCAAAATCTAAGTGCAATTACAATAAAGAGGATTATGAGGCTCCTAAATGTGGAATAGGGTAGAAGAGATGGTGTGCTATTAGACTAAGCAGTTAATATCGACATCGGTAAAATATTGATAACCAACCAATATGTCATACTAGATTATATCGGGATAATATTGGGTGATATTGGTGGTATATTGATATACTTGTTAGCAAGCTATGTAATTTATGGTGATAATAAAAGATGTAAATGCTCTTTTTTCTCAATATATATATATATAAAGATATTTGCATATATGTTCAAGAGTTTACTTGAAACATGACATTTTTATTTACTCTCTCTACAACATGATGATATCCGTACCACCGATATATAAGCAAATATTTCTAAGATTTTACAAAAATAGAGTTGACCAATGTTTTAATTAATATTTTAAACAAATATTGTTTAAAATTCGACGTTTGATATATCAATTATACGCCATCTGATATTAACTGCTTAGAATCGTTAGATACGTTATAATCTCATCATTAGATTATGCCCGTGCTTATTATATAATGAGAACCTGAAGGAACTCTTTGGCAGCATAATAGAGTAATTATGCATTACAATGAGATATTTGATGACATCATCCATGGCTATACAAATACCAGCTAGGGGTCATGGTATCAAGATGATGACACATCTAAACAAGATTCGGGTCGTTGGAGCTAAAATCAATGAAGATGTCATGGTCATTATCATTATCCAATCCATGCTTAGAAATTTTAAGCAATTTAAATGGTTTAATTTTTTACGCTGAAATATTTCTAGTCGGCATGTTTTAATCAATTAGACTAAAAGGATTTCTACTTCTAAATTGTACAATGGTTAAAAAAAATACATGACACATAGTATTACTATAGAAAAAGTCAAAAACCAAGCGTTTCAAGAGCAAATAAATCAAGACATCAGAAGAGCAATTGTTGACTTCTAAAATAAGGAAATGACGAAGATAATATTTCAATCACTAATAATTGAAACATGCTTACCGATGTTACCTATAAGTAGCTGGTGTGCAGATACAAAAGTCACTAGCTCAAGTGCAAGTGGTATGACGTTTTAGACAGAGTTTCTAGAGGTCATGTATTCGAACTTTCGAGACATCAAAATGAATGCTCTGCTTGATTCATGTACCACTCTTATTCTTAAAAAATTCACAAATCATGTTTGTTGCTCATTTTAAGGGTTCCAGAAAACCAAACGGTTTAGTGAGGGAGAGATATTTCTTCATGAGTGAGACTACAAAAGTAGCAGCCATTGCTGTAGGAAATGTCTATCTTCTAGCACAAGTAAACCTTTGACAAAGAAAAAAAATCTTTATGCTTCTTCACCAAAAAAGAATTTGATATTTGTTTCTATGATAGTTCTGAATGGATATTTAATTTATTTAAATAGAAGTATTTTTACAAAGAAAATCAAGCATATTATCTATTCTAGCACATTAGTGGATAACTCATATGTCATTAGTCATCCACTCATAGCGCAACTTATGGAAATGTATAATGCACATTCTTACTTCAATAAGCGATATGTGCATTCTCATAGGAAACAAACATATCTTTGACCCTTACATTTGGGTCATATTAACCAAGAAGGGATTCAAAAACTTGTTGAAAATGGACTTCTGAGTTCATTGAAAATGGACACTTTCCCTCTATGAATCATACTTAAATGACCAAAAGGTCGTTTATGAATAGGGATATTGGGTCAAAGATAAGTTGGAATCGGTTCATTATGATTTGTGTGGACTATAGCAATCAATATTAAAGATGGTTTGGAATATTTCATGGCATTTATGGGTGACCATTCAAGGTCAAGACATTTTTGATGCATTGTAAATCCGAGTGTTTTGAAAAATTCAAAGAATAGAAGATGGAGAAGGAGAAACACTAAAGGAAATTTATAAAGCCATTATGATTAGATCTCGTTAAAGAGTTTAAGGATATTTGTAAGAGGCTTGGACTGCACTTGGAACTTCGAAGAAAATGGTATGGTAGAACAAAGAAATATGACTCTTATGAAGATGGTTAAATCGATGATAAGTTATTCAGATTTACCAAATTCATTTTTGTGATATGCCTTAGAAACTGCAGCTAGTATTCTCGACTTGGTACATTCTGACTTGGTGACTATTACCCTCATAAAGATGAGGATCTGACGTAAGTATACTTTGAAATATGTTAGAAGCACATGTGCTGAATGAGAATGTAAAGAAGTTGAAATATGACAGAAGTATGTTTGTTTACAGGTTATCCAAGAGCTATGCAGTTAACACCGGATGATATCACTGATATAACGACAATACATTGTATAAAAGGCTTCAGCAATTTTGACTCAAAATATTGCTAAAATATCACCAGCAATAAATTGGCGTTAAATTAGTGTAATATATCAAATAATTTTTTTAAATATCGGACGTTATTTTTATTCGTGAAAATAATAGTAATGTAACATAACCCTTTTAACCCTTACTATTTGTTTTTATTATAGTGTGACAAATTATGGTGAATTAATTAATGGATCCAACGTCTGTACGCTTTTTTCATTGAAATCATATCCTCCTTCGTTGTTTTGTCTTTTAGCATTTAGATGAAAAACCTATTTCTTTAATTTGTAGATGCTTGATTTCCATGAATACTTTACTAATGTGAGAATACTTCTCTTTATTCTTTTCTTTTCTTATTATTTGTTTTTGTTTTTAACTTCTCATACGGGTCGAATAATATTACTATTTGTCCCAGTAAATTATGAAAAGAATGGTGAAATGTTAGAAAAATATATTTCTACGGGTGAAATTTTTTCCTCATATATGTTTTATATTGTCAATTTTCATGAATATCAAAGCATGTCATCTATATAAAAACATAATGTCAATGAGATTGCTTACGCGGATGAGTGTTGTTTCATACAAGTCGAATAATGTCATGAATGCAACTTTTTTTTTTGCTGCTACCAACATGGCGTTCAAACCGAGATAGGAATACAATAAGAAGGCTTGAGTCTATCATCAGCTTCATCACATTTTTTTGACAAGAATAATTTGTAAACCATAGTTTTCTACAACTTTTAGGGTTATCGATCTATAGCAAAACCATCAACTGAACCACTAGTTCCATCAAAAACCTGTTTCGATCATATTTGGAGGTTGACCTATTGTACTTCAAAACAAGTTAATATTTTTTTCCTGATATATAATTTGAAACCGGATAGTTAATACTACAAGTTGTGGATGTTGTCGGTTCATATATTAGTAGGAAATAATTTAATTATGTGAATATTGATAGCTTGTTAAGTACTGGATATGACTATTGACGATTTTTTTAAAATTCTATTTATTTAATTAGATTTAATCTTATTTTTAATGTTAAATCCAAGGTTTTAAATCTTAGGTTTCGATCGTGTTTCGTCCCCGGAATTGTAACCTAATGTCGTATCGAGTGAGAGCTTAGACAATATGAGTATATCTCGAGCGTTCATAAAGGATTCACATCTCGGATCATAAAGTTCATTTCAAAAACATCTCTAGGTATAAGTTATCTCTAAATTTGATTTGCAAGCACAATAATATCTATAAATTCTACTATAAAAATAATAATTTTCACTTGATTTGTTTTTTCATTATTTCTACCCCGAATTGTTAGATTCCACTTCTAATTGATTTAAACATCTCATGCTTCAAAATCAAAATAAACACATAAAATCGATATTTTTTATAAACTGAACCTCTTACCAAATTCATCATATTACATATAGTAAAGTTTCCTTAATTCTCTAACAAATCAAATCAACATGAAATCACAATCAAACATCTTCTTAATTGAATCTATTCATCTATCTCCTGATTGAATCTAGTCATCTCCTAGTTTAGAATCAACTGGACACTAATATTTACCGTACTTAAATATGATAGAAAAATAAAATAAAACCATGGACGAGAGAGATAGAGTAAGGGATTTACTCATCGATTTCTCTTATTCAATATCATATTTGAATTCTCTTTTCATCTTTTTCTCCTTAAATGATTTTTTATTCTACTATAATGTTCTCCTGTCTAATGATAAATAAGACAAAAATAAAGAGAACGAGGTATTTATGGCTCATTAAATTTTGACACCAAAGTTGAACTTTTGAATCCCGTCGAAACAAAAACCAATTCCCCTCAAAATATTTACCGACCTTCCTTATATTGAGATGTAACCAGACAAAGCTCTGTAAATCTCCAAATTATTAGTTTTTGTGCAATAAGTCATATTACAAGTTATGTGCATTCGAACGCGACTTGACTTGCACCATTGCTTTTGTTGGTGCCAAAAACCTCTATTTTGACCGATCACATGCATATATAAATATTTGTTATGCAAAGATTTTAGTTTTCTTTGAAATTCAAATGACCATAGAAATAATGTGTTGCTATTGCCATCAAGAAAAATATTTTTGGCCCTCAAAACTATATGCCACCATATAAAGTTTGATTTCATGCTTTCCAATACTAACTATTATTTTATTTTATGTAAACAGACATCCAAGTATTTCAAAACACAACGGTTATCTCTCTAATTTCATAAACCAAATTCAGCTCTTTTCAAAATACAACAAAAATCATATGATGTACATAAAAAATCAAAATTAAAATAATAAAATTATGTTTTGAGCATATTTAGAATGATGAAATTTTAAATAAATACTTAATCGGTTAAAAATGATTTGTCAAATCAACTTATATGTCTTTTGACATTTGATCGACCGTCTTCATTCATATTTTCACCATCAAACAAATTTTATTTGAAATGACAAGTGCATTTTCAATTTTATTGGAATCCTCCATCTAATAAACAAAAAATATATACAAGGAAAAAATGTCGTAAATGTTGTATGATAAAACATTACAAGTCAATAACTTACATTGAGATTTTCAATTACAACATCGTCAAGAACCACTAGCTCAACAGGTTAGTGCTATGTCGCTCTAAACAAAGGTTCTAAAGATTATAGGTTTGAACTCTTAAGACATCAAAATGAGCGTTTTGCTTAAATAAGTATCACTATTACTATCAATTTTTTTTTTAAACTACAGCATCATTAACCATTATATCCTTTGAACTTGTATTGATCACAGGATCATTAAACTCGTCCTAAAATAACAACAAAAAACCCTAACCAAAAAAAATAATCTAAAATTGATATATAAAAGAAAAATAGAATTTAATTACAAATAAAAAGTAAACCAAGCCCTTTGTATTTCAAAATTAGGATCGTCAACTAAATCTTCATTTGGCTTCATCTATCAAACATTTTTTTTTGCTTTAAGATTTGAAAATTTTATTTTCTGGTGATGTCTTGAGACAGTTGCACGTGAGTTTTTCTAAGAGATAAGAAAATGCTACGGTTGTTTAGGACTCAATGAGAAAATATATTTTGGTGGTCATATGCTATTTGAAAATAATCGATGATAATAAAATTTCAATGGTAGCCAAAAACATTTTCCAATGTGTCAATAGTAGCACACTAAAAATATCTTATTAGTCGAGATATCGAAATTTGACTATGTCAAGATATCGGTTGAGATAGCGAGACCTTGGACAATATATTGAAAAGGATATTTCCGTTGAAATTCATTGTTTCTTTTCGCTAGAACTTCTCCCTGATATATCACTCGAGATGATCGAAGTTTGAAATAGTGGTTGGATCTAAAATGTTTGTTAAAAATGTTTCACTTTCATGCTATATTTGGTAACTTGCGGTATGTAAGATTTTAAAACTCGGATTTCGATGACGTTTCGTCTTGAAGATTTAGAGACTTGACCTCGTATTAGAGGAGATCTCAAATGACACAAATACATCTCGAACGTTCATCTCAGATTTACATCTCAGAAGCTAAAGTCCATCTCAGGACCATCTTGAAGTATATGTTATATCCAAAATTGATTTGCATGCACACAAAAATTTGTGTGTTTGTACATGCATGTGTGCGCACGTGCATACGCACATAAAGCTTTGTTTTTAACTATATTACCATATATGTTTATTTTATATTACTGCATAGATAATCTATACATAAAATTAGGCTAGTACTGCCATGTACCTAACCACTTTTTTGTCTTAACAGCATATACTCGAATCTGGGGAGCCTTTTTTGCATATTTACTTTTTGATACGCACATAAAGCTTTGTTTTTAACTATATTACCATATATGTTTATTTTATATTACTGCATAGATAATCTATACATGAAATTAGGCTAGTACTGCCATGTACCTAACCACTTTTTTGTCTTAACAGCATATACTCAAATTTGGGGGGCCTTTTTTGCATATCTACTTTTTGATCGAGTATCCCATTATTACTATAGGAAGGTCGGTAAAATTTATATATACGTATTAAACCATAAAATAATGTTTTTACAAATAAGTCGAATCATTTAAATACCATACCTTGCATTCCTTTGGAATAAATACTTATTCCAAGAGGCTATATCTGATGCTCAACCATAAATCAGTGAAAATACAACGTATCAGTCAAAATGTATCAACGCAAATAATATTTGCTCTAAGTATTCGAACACTTTAAGAAGACTTAAGTAAACATGAAAGCTGACAAGAAATGAAAATTTGTTAGCACCTACCTCCTGCAATTGAGGCAATATTTTCCCATCCGAAAATAAATCAACGATAATTCCTGCAAAAAAATTTACATACTAAGTAACAGTTAAAAGGCAACCAAAAAGATTCATTTCTAGCATCCAAATATGAACAATGTTGAAGTGTTAAATATGAACAAGATTTGGAAAATGAATATTTGTTTATTAAATCACAAATATATTACGACATTGGTTCTACGACATATTTAACTTCAATACAGCATAACTATCCGTTACAAATCTAAGCAATAAGCATGATAATAGCAACAAAATTGATGTTTGGAATTTGGGTAGTTTATTTGAATGCAAACAGATTTAATTTCATAATAGATGTCAAAAATAGCACTAACTAATATGCTTTAAGATACTATAAAGTAATCAACAATTTCCACATGCCTCCTTCAAATTGATATAAAGTGATTTACCTCAAAACTGCATGAATTAGGCGCTCATCTTGAACAAGAAATATACAGGATCACAAAGACAGCAGACAAAACATATGGTCTCCCAATATGGATTAGTTAAATTCAAAATGAACATCCAAATATCCAATGAATGTAAGAAAAAAAATAGACATACATACAAAAAATCATGATACATACATCCCTTGAAATGCATAAAAAGGTTACCTGCAAAGCCTCCTTCAACTGCAACTGATGGAGAAAGTGCATCACCAACGTGTATGGAAAGTGAACCGCCATCTTGTGTAGGTTTTTCCAAAACCGATAAACCGAAATAATTTCTTGCCAAGTCAATCAACTGTAAGAAATGACACGAGTTATTTCAAACAAGCAGGTACATAAGATACAGACGAGATATATATTATTTAGCAGAATTATATTATATATCGGTAAAATAATTCTATTATGAATCAATAATAGGAAGTGAGCTAAGCTACATGATTGAAGTAGGTTCAGGTATATAAATGATTTCGAATATATATCCGCACACCAAATCATACGGATATATAAGACCAAGTTTGTACAGTTTAAATTTTTTCTGCACCACATTTAATACAGACATCTTAAAAGCATGTAACAGATGCAGTGGAATTTAATCCAAACCATATGAATGAGTATGAAGGATCCTTTACATAAATCACAAATATGGAAAAACTGATTCTAAAAAAAATGAAGAAAAAAGAAGTACAGCTGGAATTGCATCTTACTATCTCATCAATCTCCCAACCTTCTAACTGCAATGAAGGCCACACGTCAAGCATTAAATGTGCAGCAGTTCCTGCTCCCTGGAGGTTATAAACACTAACCATCATAAATTCCAATTAGATACTAAAAACAACATAAAAATTAAAATAAATTGCTTTTAATGTTTCAAAAGAGAAAAATTACCAAACCTAACAGAGCAATAGGACCTTGTGGAACAATAGCAGGAAGACATGCAAATTCGTCCTACAATAACAATGTACGGATTTAACTTTAGGTTGCAGACACATTTAAGTGAGGGATCAAACTTTCCATATACAACATAAATAGGGGGTTACAATAAAGAAGTATTTTCTTAGAGTTCCTCTCATGGACCAATCTTAGGACGAATTTAAATATCAAGCATTTGTGTTTTACCAAATTCACATTACAAACCAATCCATCTGCACATATGGAAGAGTCGAACATTTTCTTTAGTTTTCAAAGTAAATAGCTAGGTTTTAATATTAATATATAATTGATTTAACCAAACTTGGGAAAGGAAGACGTGTGCTCTTACAACAAGCGTAATAAACAAGGTAAAGGCTATTCTCATACTCCACTCAAATAGCGGGAGGATTTACACTCTCTCCGATTGATTAAGAGTGTAAGGTTCCTTGATTTAGTTGATACTCATAACAAATCCACATACATTTCACCAGCTGATGATTTAGTTTAAGTCCAGATATGACATTTACCATTCTAGCTTCTACATATTAATCAACAAAAAAAATAAAATAAACTAACTTGTCGTACCTAAAATTCAACACTTACCCTTTCTTAATTAACAATAATGCCGCATACAGCTATTCAGTTTACTATAGCCTAATTTTAATTGCTACTAAGATTTCAACTAATCTGGGAATGTTAAAAGATCGATATAATGTTTATACACCTGGGTGGTTGAATCCAGCAATTAGTTGACTACTTCGACTAAAATTCCTATTAAAATACAAGTTCTTCCATAGCATCAATAATCAATATATTTGCAATCAGTATAAGATGTCAACAGTATAAAGGATTCATGACATTCAAATACCAAACTGAAACAAGAACTGCATACCCAGTATGAACCTGTCCATTTGTGATCCTTGTTTATCATGCTATGAACATTATCTGCAGAAGCCAAAATCAACTTTTGTTCTAAGTTCTAACAGTGAATGTGCTAAGAAAAAACACATTAGCTTTTTTAAAAAGAAACTGAATTGCTCATGCTCATATATGTATAAATTCTATCAGACAATAGCATTTTTTCAAGAACAAGTCAGACAAAGATGTGTCAAGTTCGTGACACTTCAACTTTACTACATAACTAAAGTAATCCAATAATCATTAAACCACAATTTGTACTTGGCAAAAGTCATCATTAATACAAACTAAGTAACCACAACAAAGCATTACGGCAACGAAATGCATACGCGTAGAATCAAGAAGCAAAACCCTTGAGTCTGGAGTATCCACAACCACGATATCATTATGTATGCTTTTCATGGCGGCAATGATTGAGTAAGCTGATGCGTCCTCTTTTTGGTTATTATTATCCTTTCCTTCTTGGGAGTTGCATGCTATTGTTGGCTTACGAAATGAAGACAAACGACAGCACCTTTTAAACTGATTTTTCTGAAAGTCGAAGTATTTGGAGCAAAATTTAACGTTGCTATTGGGAATTTGATTGAGAAATGGGGTTCTGATAACTGATGGTGCCATTGCCTTTTGTTATCTGCACCGTGTCAAACTGCAGGTATTTAATTAATTAATTGGGCCTAAATTTACAAGTCCAGTAAACAATGATTACAAGACTTGTTCATGTACTGTACTCGATCTTTTGTCTATCCATATAACTACAGTGCGTTGCATGATAATTTTATAAATACTTTTAAAAATAGAATTTAGTATGGAAAAAAATATGGGAAAGCCTAAATAGACAAAATACAGACACAATTAGTGACATAAAGATTGATTTTCTGTGTCATGATTTGTGTTTAATTTTTTCTTCAAATAGCCGATCTCAAAAGATATGTGCAAATTTGTAAATGTGAGTTATAAATGGAAGTTATTATTTTAAAGTGTGTAATTTTTTATGTAATTTGTATACTTTTTGTATTTGAATAAAATTTAAATTATCCTTTTTGTTTATAAAAATGAGTCATTGATCTTTTTTATTTTTAGCAATTTAATATTTGCTAAGAAAATAAATCAATGTTACTATTCTTAATTAATTTTGAAGTTAATGTCTTTATAGATTTTTACAGGTAGATGTTTATGTATATAGATTTTGAAATTAATATCTAGCTTTTGGTATATTTGTTTAAAAGACAAATGTGATATATATATTGAATTGACGAAACCTAAAAATTGAAGTATAATAGTAATAAATCAATATTTTTATGCAGGAAAAGTTCCTGTAGCAAATATTAAAATCTTTTGTTAAAAATAATTATATTATATTACCAAAGTGAAAAGCAAAATATTTGTTTAACTACTAAAAAAAATTTAAGTGAAAATAGACATGAAACGTTATAAGTCACAATGTCAGTTTAGTTATGAAAAAAATTGCATTTTTTAATTCACTATTTCGTCCCTCGATAATTTTAGTTTATGATAAAAAAAAATCAAACATAATTAACATTTTCATCGACAAGATAACAAAATACAAAATAAAATTATTTCATATCAAAAGTTGTTTATTTTTATCCATTAGTTAATGTAAATCACGAATATTAATAACCAAAACTTAATATTTTGGCAAAAACATATTAGTTGAAAATATGTTCTTAGAATATAACTCAAAATATTTTTTACTTTTCAAAATTATATAATACAAACATTCATCACTTACCATTACCTTTAATATTGTTCTAAACAAAAGTAAAATTTATTACCGATTAACAATCCATTTAACGTACCAGATTTATACCAATTTTGGAAAAAAAGAAATTGCATATATGTTTGCTTTAATGAAATTCCAACTTTAGAAGAAAAAAATATCTCTTCGTAGTAAATACTAATTTTAAAAAGAAAGAAATTTTATTAACTTAAGACATAATTTTGTATATAATTGTTGAAAATGTAACCTGCCATCTATGAAACCCCAATTCACGCATAAAAAACACGCTGACATCGTGGACCTAACAGACGGCGGATTGTTTTTAAGGTAAAATATAAAACATGTAATAGAGCTATTTGTTATACTTTACATTTTCTAAAACATACAATGGAAGAAATAAAATATAATAGTAATTAACCCATAGTACAATCCAAACTAATAAAACAATATCGTATCAAATAAGTCCAACCACAACATCTCTCTACCGGTAGTCTAGGAATATACTGAGTACAGTAGTAGATAGCTAATAAATATATGCACGTGTCTCTATCGTACCATCACGCCTCCAAGTCACCTTATGTCCTTTCTATCGACCTATCAAAGTATAACTAAAAAGAAGAAAATAATAGAAGGGGTCAGACATACATTTGGTGAGTGAAACGCATCATGTAAGTATATAGTAATAAGCTAGTAAAACAACACTTATGCACAAAAGTCATACCTTAACCCGTGTCACCTGCATCGAACAAGTCAGTCAACATAATATAAAAAATAGTGACAACATATGCTAAGGTCTCACCACATCTCTACCGAGTCTAATCATACGTCGAAACAACTACGACATGATTGAGCCCAAAGTCCCAACTCACCAGTGCCACAAACATATGCATACGATCAAGCTCAATGTCCCAGCTCGTATGCTAAAAATGTATGCACACAACCGAGCCCAAAGTCCCAGCTCGTATGCCGAAAACGTATGCAAACGACTGGGCCCAAAGTCCTAGCTCGAATGCGAAAACATATGAAATAACCGTGCCTAAAGTCCTACCTTGAATACGGAAAACATATGCAAATGACTCAGGCCAAAGTCCCAACTCAAATGCCGAAAACATATGCAAACGACCCAGTCAAAGTCCCAGCTCAAACGCCGAAAACGTACATGACTGTTGAGGTCAAGTACATGCTAGACCTATCAGACAACGACAATATTGGGTCAAGCCCAAAACTTGTCATCGCCCCTTTGTTTGCGAAGCTATTGGATCAATCCCCAGCTCGTCATTGCCAAATGTCACTAGCACACCGAAGACCAATTTCCCCATACATGTACCCAAAACATCTAGGTAGAACCCCTATACAACAAAATCTACTAAAATAAAGCACCTTTTAAGTAGCTCAAAACACACCAAACAATATATCAAAGCGTTCCTCGTCTCGCTGCGATCTCGATCCCGTAAACGAATGTGAAAATGGAGTCTGTATGCGAGAGTTATGAGTGTTTAAAGTTAAGGGAATTTTTGTAATTATTTAATGCTGTATATTTTATTTATTTATTTTATTATTATTATTATTCATTTCCTCTACGGTGTTACTCAACATCGCTTCCCCCACCAAATCAACCGACCTTTTCTCACCATTGTTGAATCATGATTTTAATTCATGACGAAGAACATCAACAAGCATTGATGATCATAGATCACAAGATGATGGAACATAACAAAAAGAGAATGGAACTTCAAACAAAGACAAGACTTCAATTCAGAATATAGTATGTATATTTATCTCATTTTGAGTCTTAGTTCTATTAAAATATTTTTAAAATCATTCCTCAAGTAGTCACACACACAAAAAAGGATTTTACTTCAAAATATATTGTTTTAAAGTTATCTATGCAACATAGCATAGGTCAGGCGACTGACTCAGGTCAGCCAGTCGACTGACCTGTGTCTGTGCATATATAATTACTATGAAATGCACGTTTTTCAAATTCAGTCGACTGGCACTTCTGAGTCAGTTGACTGAACAACATATAACGACTATTTTACTGAAAAGACACGTTCTTTCATAAAGAGGTTTCAATCCAATTTCAAGAGGAACGGATGCAACTTTCGATTGAGATCTTTCACGAATGATTGCATCCCTATATCCTCTATATAAACATGCTTTGATTCTTTTCAAAATCACCGATTCTTTCTTTACTCTCTTAATCTATTCTTGCTCTATACTATGTGCAATTCAAAGCATTCACGAACTTTATATCACTTGAATCTTTGAGTTAATATATACATTCTTTGATTCTAAGTGGTTTTCTTCCTTTCAATCAATACACACACAAAATACTCTTGAGGATTTGATTATAGGAAGGGGGTACTTAAAGACATATCTGTGTTATCAAGAATGTACTAGTCAGTAAAGCTTTCTGTATCTAGTAGAAGTCCTGTTCGGTTGCTTAGGCAGAAAGACCTCTTCGACTGTTGAGGCAGAAATCATGTTCGGCTGTTCAGGTGTGTATAGACCTATTCCTCCAAGTTAAGCGAGGGATATTGTTTGTAGTGTAATTTCAAAAGGAGTCTGGGACTGGACGTAGGACGGTGCTCCGAACCAGTATAAAAATCTCCAATGTTATTTTTTTACTGCATTTATTTTCCGCATTAATAATTATATAGTTATCTACATTATTCTCTGCATTATTGAATATCCATATTGCACGATCCATAGCATAGCACACTTACATTTGGTATCAAAGCAAGGTTATCCTATAACCGTCACACATTTATTCGATAATATGGGTAATAACACTAACACCAGTTTTATTGAAGGACAATCCACTACACGACCTCCACTGTCTAATGGCATGAATTATAACTATTGGGCTACACGAATGCGATACACACACACACACACACACACACACACACACACACATATATATATACACAAGCAAATAGTTTTGATTCATGGAACATTACACAAACAGAATATCTCATACCGACAACTGAATATTCAACATGGTCAAACACACAAAGACAAGATGCTTCTTCAAATGCCAAAGCCATGGACATGTTATTTTGTGCTTTAGATAAAAATGAATTTAATTGTGTTAGTATGTGCAACACTGCCTATGAAATATGGAGAACATTAAGAATCACTCATGAAGGTACTAACAAGGTTAAACAAAGTAAAATATCTATGCTTAAGAATCAATTTCAAAATTTTAGGATGAAGCAAGATGAATCTATAAATGATATGTACTCTAGATTTCAAGATATTCATCATTCTTTATTAGGACTAGGAGAAATATATTCCGACTTTGATATTGTTTCAAAAATCCTTAACTCTTTAACGGATGAATGGGAAAGAAAAGTCTTAGCTATTGAAGAAGCTAATGATCTTTCTACCATGAAACCAGAAGAGTTAATAGGAAATCAAATGTCCTATGAAGTAAATTTACAGGCTAAAAGAGTACAAGCATAAGACAAGAAGAATATAGCTTTTCATGCTGAAGAAGAAGACTTAGATTCAGATGAGGAAGACCTAGCATTCGTTGCCAAAAAATTTAAAAAGTTTTTGAAATATAGAAAAAAGAACAAGAATAATGGAAAACGAAGTTTCAACAACAATTCCAACAAACCAGACATATGCAAAAAGACTGTCCAGAATAGAAGAAAGCATACAAAAAAAAAATAAGAAGGACAAGTTCAAGAGAGAAACCTTTTCAGTAACATGGGATGACTCAGATTCTTCATCTTCTGAAAGCGACAGTGATAACGAACAAGCAAATGTATGCTTCGTGGCTAAAGATAATGAGGTTAGTGATTCAACTTTTGATGATGTGATAGAAATAAATTCAGAACTACTAGACACTTTGAAAAATCTCAAAACGAAGTATAAAGAAGCTTTGGAAAATCAGAAAATAGCAGAATTCGAAAGAGATATGCTTAAAGACCAGAAGAATGTAACGACCCAGAATTTCTAGTTGTTAATTTTGAACATTTAATTCATTTTAAATGTTAAATGTGAATTTTGAATTGATTTTTAAGTAAAAAGATTTTGGTTAAATTAATAGAATTAGTTAAATTTCAAATACGGGAATTTAATTGAAATTTGAATAATAATAATTTAATATTGGAATTGGGATAATTAGTGATTCTGGGTGTAAATAGATATAAAAATAGATTCTAAAATTTATTTTAAGCCTATTGGATTTAAATTATAATAATGGACCGTTGGATAGAATTAAAAGTCGATAGGTTAAATTTGGAATTTTATATTAATTTAATAATGGAATTTTATAATACGATAATGTGAATAATCAGATTTCGATTTAAATTGAATCTGAATGATTTCTAATGTGAATATAGATTCTATATGATTTATAATTAAGTTAGTAAAGTTTTAAAAGTGAAATTTTAGATGATTTCGGCGATTTTGAAAATCGCTCGAATTTATCGACGAGTTAAAATAGCCTTTTGGGGCACAGTCTCGGAATTCGACGAAACTAGTTCCATTGGATCCGTAATAGTTAGTTATTATTGGATTTCAATTTTCGTAGTAATCGGAATTGTCGTTTGACCCTGACAGCTCAAAACGCATAGAAACTATTTTAATCAATTTAATTTAAAATTGAGTGTTTATTTCCGTAACTCACGCATATAATCGAATTAGCCCATTCCATTGTGTTTGAAATGTGGGTAAAACATTATAATCGCCTATCGGCATGCGTCGTTTGGAGATCGTGTGAAAAAGTTGCTTTAAAATGGATTTAATAATAAAATAATTGGATTGCACGTATATATATACACGCTTTCTTTGGGCCGAAACCCTAGAGTTCTGGAGCCGCCGTTTACTTATGTTTTAATGGTTGAGAAGCTTTGTCATTCACCTCTAATTATCGAGCAATCCATCAAGTTATAGCGAAATCTTCCAACTACGAAGGTGACGAGCTCGCCGAGCTCTTCAAGTTGAACGGTGTAGATCGCCAACTGGGCGTCATGGAGGCCAAGATCTTCTTGTGATGGCGATGCATTTTGGGACGTTTTTCGAGACGAGCACAAAGCCGAGCTTGATAGGTTTTTGGTCGATTGATGTTGACGTTGTGGTCTTCGATGTAGGAGTCTCCGATCGAGCTAGAAATCACCAGGGATGGTCGCGATTTTCATTTTGGGAAGCGAATTTGGGTTCGTTCGAACCGATGTCACATGAGAAGAAGAAGAAGAAGCGGCCTGTATGGTATAATTTTTTTTTAAAAAGAGTAATTTGTTTTAAATTTATATTCAAACTTTAAAAATTCATATCTTGTGCATACTTGGTAAGATTTCGACGAATTTGGTAGCGTCAGAATCACGGCGACGAGCAGCCCGCTGTGGTGCAGATTTGGGATCATTCTGAGCAAGTAAAAATTTAGGTTAAATCGAACGCCGTTCGATTTAATTTAAAAATTTGAACGCTCGTCGAGAATTCAAGGTGAGTTAATCTCACTCACATCTGGATACCAGTAAATTTAAATAGCTAATATTTAAATGCTTGATTGCTTGTTTAGCTGAATATGATAATTATTATCAGATTGAATCGATATTTATTGGTTGTGCTAATATATGTGGATGCAGGGAAAACAAGTTGGAGGGATCCAACTGGATTCCTCACAAATAGAAATTTTAATTATGTTCTGTGAAATATCTCATTGATATCCTATGATAAATTAAATTGATTTAGATCTTATTATGCTGTGTTTTGTTTATATATTGGGATAGATTAATTTAAAATTTAAAATTGTGCTATGCTATGATTGGGTGAATACAATCTGGGAATTTAAATATAAATAAAATAAATTGGGTTTAAAAGGAAATAAAAGAAATTCTTAAGTAAAGAATTTAAAGGAATTAAATTCAAGAAATTGGTTGAAAATTTGAAATGTTTGAAATTGTGATTTAAAAAGGAAAGGTGAATTGTTTAAAATAATAGCGAGTATTATTTTTAAAGGATGGGAAGTGTATTTTCTTGGAAACTAAGCATGTTTCAAAGAAAGATTTTCGAAGTATAAACTGGAAAGTTTTGCAAAGGTGTTTTTAAAATACTTCAAAAAATTATTATTATTTTTAATTGTTTAGTGGAAGTAAATATTTGTTTAAGTAATTATGGTATTTAATTATTTTAAAAAGTAAAGTAGTATTAAGTTTTCAAAGGAAATTATAATATAAATATTTGATTTAATAACTTTATATAAAAAGTTAAATTTGGCTTAAATTACTTAGAAAACCTGTATATATTTCCTTATGTATTACTTTCAATTAAGTAATTTCTAGAAGCTTTATTTTAAATATTTTAAACATATATTTTGAAAGTGATTTCCAGGAAATAGAAATGTGTTTAAAAATAAAAGGAGTTTATTTTAAAAATATGGAAAGGAATTTACGGGAAATAAACGTAAATTTGAATTGAGATAAATCCAGCGGGATTTATAAAAAAAATTCTTTGGGTTATCCTAAAATGGAAGTGTATTTCCCTGAAAAGCCAAGTACGTTTTTAAAGCAGATTTTTGAAAAAGTTAGAAGTTATGAAGTTGTAAGAATCTTAGAAGTGAACATTTATCGAATTAGTTATAGAAATAATTATTTTAAAGGGGTAGGTAGTATTATGTTATAAAAAAATATTATTAATATTTATACTTTATAAAATGGGTTCATTTTAAAGATAATTAGTTAAAGTTTTATTTGAAAACTTGTATAGTATTTCATAGCTTTATTTTAAAATTTAGTATGACTTAACTTTATTTTGAAGAAAATAGTTTATATTTTATAAAGCAGTTTTATTCGAAATTTTTTATTTTAAAAAAGTATATATATTTTATATTAAGTATGTAAGTAGATTTAATATAAATGCTTTAATGTATTTTCAAAAATAAAGAATTTAAATTATTTTAAATCTTAAGTATTGGTACTTAGATGTTTTCAGAGGAAGTAAAGATTTGGGAATTTATTCCATGAGAAGAATTGGGTTTGAAAAGTATTTTCAACGGGATTTGAAAAGGAAAATATATCTTGCAAAGATATTTTGAGGAAAATATATAATGCGGGAAATTATTTATTGTGTGATGGATGCTTATGGATGTTAATTGATAGTTAAATCACCGACTATCAATATTGGACAATGCGTTGATCGTTTCGAAGAGACCGGGATCGGGATTAATTTCTCGAAAACCACTTCGATTCGGTTTGTACGTTTTCGTGAGAAGAAAAGTTCGGAGTCGAAGATGGAGCAGTGAAGTGCAAGGGCTAGTCGCTACTAATGTTGAGGATATTCCAAAATATATGTAGTAGGAGTAGTGCCTTCGGTTCCGTTTCGAACCCGGGACAGACTTATATGGATGAATGATTTCGGAACATCGTCAGATGGACGATGGGCATTCTAAGTGAAACAATCTAAAAAGATAACGCTTAGCCTCAAGCCTCATCAGCCGGGAATGACTGAAAATCAGAGGTTATGTAGCAAGGCTAGGTGGGTAGCACCCATTTCAGGGTGAGGTCGTCCCCGTCTAGATATCCCTTTTATTTCGGCTTAGTGGTGCGGTTGCTGATCCCAACCGTGGGGTGATCTTACTCGGGATTATCCAGTAAGGGGTAGTCCCGGCCTTGTGTTGCAGGGGATTAGGAGTAATCCTCGGTACACTGATCTAGACCAGGTACTGTGACAGGTGGTACCCCAGTGCCTAGTCATTAGTTGGAAATCCATTCTTCCTACGCGCCTTTTACGAGTTTTGTTTGTATTACCACGATTGTGGCTAGTAGCTGGAATTTAATGAATGTAACCATTTCAGCTATTTTATAAGTATTTGTATAAAAAGTGTTTTAGCTATCGTAAGGTAAAAACCCGACATGTTTATTTGTGGCGTGGTCCTACGAGATGCTTTGATTTTCAAAGGATTTTTGAAACTTTAATAATCAATTTGGGTGTATTTTTATCAGCTGGTATTCCAGACTGACTCGGGTGTTATTTCATTTTAATGCTCGGGTCAGACCGAGTATTATATGTTAAAGATAGGATGCTATGGAGCAGGAGAGGAGCTGGAGTCCGAGACGTATTATCCATGCTTGTTTATATCCGCTGTTGCACTCGTTTGAAATTGTCAGGCTGGTAATTGTTGTTTGTTTGTGATACTCTGATGATACATTGAATAAAACAGATATAGGTTTCATTTTGTGTAAAGATCTGATATTCTATATTATATTTTGTTCCGCTGCGACTGTGAGATTCTGTTATTGTTTTTCTTCTTTCTTCTAACTTCTTTATTTTTCCTTAACAATCTGTCTTTTCCAGCACTTGATCATCGACATATTATACTGTGGAGTATTTTGTGTCGATTTTCGAGGGTCGAGAAGGGCGGGTCATCACATTTGGTATCAGACTTAGGTTGGCGACAACCTAGGCTTTGGTGGGGGAAAATTGCTCATTAGATATATAGTCAATAGTACTCTATAATGAGTTTGGTCTATTAATAGATATGAGAGCGTACTTGTTAGTGAATATAAAAACTGTTTTTATACTATGTTGACTTATCGGTTGAGTGTTTATGAATTCTGGTATGTGCGGGAAGTACAACCGTATCGATAGGGGTTTCTAAACTCTTAAACAAGATAAACCGACACAGTATTGTTTTTAAAGTGGGTAAATGAAATAATTTTACCTAAAATTATATTTTGATATAAAAGAAATAATTTTCTGAAATTATTATATTTTTGGATGTTTGGGTGTTAATACTATAATCAAGTAAGAATTTAAAATTTGAAATGGTTTATAACTAAATAGAATTATCTAAGTGTGGTTTAAAAAAAAGCGTATAACTAAATTTGAGTTAAACCAGAATTTAAATCCCGGAAATTTTGAAAGGTGTTTAAAATGAATTTAAAACAAAAGTTTGGAAATTTAAAATCTTGGGAATGTTTGAAATGTTTTCCAAAGTGTTTGAAGGCAATGATAGAGTATTATTTTGGGGAATATTTTTGAATGAAAATTGTTTTGAAATGAATTTGTGAAAGTTAGGAAGCTCTGAACTCACTTCAGTCGTTGAAAAATAATCCTGATGATGATGGCCACATCATTAGAATTCATTTTCGAGTTTCTAAAGTGATGGATTGCTTCCATAGTAATTGGGTATGATATCTGTTTAGATTTGTTTGATATACAAGTGGTTTTAGAAATTTCGAAAGGGAAATTTGTTTGGTAAAAACTAAGTATTTTGGAATCCGGAGATTTGAATTGATATACCAAGTGGGTATGTATTGATTATTATTTCAAAATGTTTTTGAAATAAAACCGGGTAATTGAATTCTGGAAATTGTATTTAAAAATAATGTGTAAAGTAAAATGAAACAATTATTGAACTTATAAAGTGAAATTGATTTAAATACTAAGGGAAAATGAAAATTTTAATCCTAAAATTAAAATTAACTTGAGTATATGGAAGTGAATAAAAAATTTGAATTTAACTTGGGATAAGTTAAATAAATTGGACTTAGAATCAAATTGATTTGGGTTAAATTGAAATGTAAAATGACTTTGTAATTGTGGGTCATTGTGTAATGAATTGTACCCATAAGCTATTAAATGTTATACTTATAATCTGAAATTGTGGATTTAAAATTGTGCAAAGAATTAAATTGAAAGAAAATTTGTATCCTTAAGAATTCAGTGATATATATATATATATATATATATATATAAAATTTGGAATTGTGATTGTAAGGTGAAAACAACTCAAATGGGCAATATAAACTTTTAAGTAAATAGGTTGGTGAACTTAAGAATAGAAAATTAGATTGTAAACCCAAGTAAAATGGAATTATAATCACAAATGGGAAATAGTTGAATGGTATGGTGAATTCAAACTTAATCCTAAATGAAACGTAAAGTAAGATAAGGTAAAGTGAGATATAAAAGGTGAATGGACTTAGGTTAATAAATAAGTTTTTGAACTTATATATTGGGGAGTAAAATTTAAATTGAATGGAGAAATAAAACTGGATCGAATTGAATTTAACTTCGACTAAATGGAATTGAGATGAATTTGTATTTAATTAAAATCAAAAATTCAGTTGCGTTATAAATAATATTGACTGAAATTCAATTCTTATATAAGTAGTAAAGGAAGTGGAATGAATTTAAGTTGGATAAATTAAATTTAGTTGAACTTGAATTAAATTTGGGAAAAGAATTGAATTAAATGGAATTTAAATTAAGTAAGAATGATATTGAATGAATTAAATTCTCATTCAACTAAATTCAAAAAGGATTGTTTAGAAATGAATTTAGTGTAAGCTAAATTAAATGGAAATTGTATTGGATTGAATAAAAAAATCAATTTTAAATGGATATGATCCAAAATGCAAGTAAAATTCAGTTTGGGTATAAGATAATTGAAAATGGTCATATTATTAATAAAATTCAGAATGAATCGAGGAGATGAATCAAAATTTAAAATGGATTGAGTAAGTAAACAAATTGAATTAAAATTTGTAAATGAATTGGAATTTGATTGGATGAAAATCAAATTAAAATAAAATAAAATTGATATAAGAAGAAATGGAAATATTGTGAAATTGAAAGAACTTAAGCAAATTGGAAAATAATTGTGGTTGAGCTTTATAAGGGGTCTTGAATGAAATTTGTTTAGATAATAAAATTGGAATGCAAGTGAAATGGTTTTAATTAAATATTGTGATGAAATAAGAATATTTGGGATTGTGAAAAATTCTGAATGAAATAAAATTAATATAAATCTAAGTTGGAATTAATTTTAAATGGTTATAAGCTTAAGTGATTGTTACTTGCTTGGATAAATTTGAATTTACATAGAAATTAGTCGATTGTTGTAAACGGAAGTGGATTGATTTGAAGAAGTAAATAAAGTTGGTTTTGACTCAATTGAAATAGGTGTAATATAATTAAGTAGTTTTGCATAAAATTGAAAGTAGGTCATAAAAGAAATGCAAAGGTATCAAATTGAAAATAAGAATTCTGATTGTGAATCAATTTGGAATTGGATTGGAATAAATTGATGTAAGTAAAGCATATGTTAATCATATTGAAGAGAAAATGAATTGGTTGTAGTAAATATGAATTGTAAAAAGTAAACTTGAATTTAAATCATTCGAGGAGATTAAAAATGAAGTTTGGATTTGTCGGGAAATTAAAATGGTGATTGAAATCTTTAGATTGCTAATAAAATATGGTTAACATGTTAAATTATGAAGTTTACTGTTTAAACTATGAAATTGATGTGTTTGGCTAGTTTAATGAATAGAATGTTAATAAATTCTCATATTATTGTGATGTGTTTTTTAAGTAAGTACAGGTATGGGAGGCAGTAGATAGAGTTGGAGCGCGTGTATGCAATATTATTTAGCCGCTTGCTTTTAAAATGCTAATAAAAGGTACGCATACGCAATAAAATTGGGAAAATGGTATATATATTGTGATATATTTGGTTTTCTGACCGTGTGGGTCGATGTATATATATTTATATCTATTGTGATATTGCAAAAGCTCCTCCGTACAAGGGAGACTCTGCCAAAAAATTTCGGAAATTTTGGGAGTTAGAAAAAAATTTGAAAATTTTGAAACGTTTCGTTAACGACAAATTAATTTCAAATTAAAATAAAAATAAAAAGGAATTTTGGAATAGGAGTCGAAACTAGTAGTTTTGATTTGAAACTTAAGAATTTAGGTAAAGTGAAATTGAGATTTTCATTAAGTGGGTTTTGCTATTGAATTTGGAGCATTCTTTCTACCTTAGCGAATTTCAGGGACGAAATTTTTATAAGGGGGGAGGAATGTAACGATCCAGAATTTCTAGTCGTTAATTTTGAACATTTATTTAATTTAAATGTTAAATGTGAGTTTTGAATTGATTTTGAAGTAAAAAGATTTTGGTTAAATTAATAGAATTGGTTAAATTTCAAATACGGGAATTTAATTGAAATTTGAATAATAATAATTTAATATTGGAATTGGGACAATTGGTGATTCTGGGTGTAAATAGATATAAAAATAGATTCTAAAATTTATTTTAAGTCTATTTGGATTTGAATTATAATATTGGACTGTTGGATAGAATTAAAAGTCGATAGGTTAAATTTGGAATTTTATATTAATTTAATAATGGAATTTAATAATATGATAATGTGAATAATCAGGTTTCGATCTAAACTGAATCAGAATGATTTCTAATGTAAATATAGATTCTATATGATTTATAATTAAGTTAGTAAAGTTTTAAAAGTGAAATTTTAGATGATTTCGTCGATTTTGAAAATCGCTCGAATTTATCGACGAGTTAAAATAGCCTTCTGGGGCATAGTCTCGGAATTCGACAAAACTAGTTCCATTAGATCCGTAATAGTTAGTTATTATCGGATTTCAATTTTCGTAGCAATCGGAGTTGTCGTTTGACCCTGACAGCTCAAAACGCATAGAAACTATTTTAACCGATTTAATTTAAAATTGAGTGTTTATTTCCGTAACTCACGCATATGATCGAATTAGCCTCCAAAAAAAGTTCCATTGTGTTCGGAATGTGGGTAAAACATTATAATCGCCTTTCGGCATGCGTCGTTTGGAGATCGTGTGAAAAAGTTGCTTTAAAATTGTAACAACCCAGTATTTTATGATTATTTTAATTGTTTGTTTTAATTATTTAAATTGAAACTCCTGATTTAAAAACTTTATTATATTTATTAAAATGAATAAATTTTGTTATTTTAAATATAAATTTGATTTTTGTGTGAATTATAATTCCAAACCTGAATAAATAAAATATTTCCAGAAAATGTAGATTTTGGTCAATTTGGTCAAACTTTGACTTTTAAATTTAAAATTTAAATATTTGAATTTTTTAATTTTATCCTTTATTATGAAAATATATTAAATTTCAAGAATACTGCTTTTCGTTTCGTTGAAATCCGATTTATATTGTGAAAGTTGTGCTTTTTACAATATAGGGTGTAAATTGATTTATTTAATAAAATTATCTATTTTAATTTATATAAATAATATTTTTATTTGTCAAATCATGTTCTAATAAGTGTTATATGACATTTTAGATATATATTTTATTTTAAAACATTTTAAAGCGATGTTATAATTTTTCCGAAATTTACTGCATTTATTTCCTATTTTTAAAGGCTAGTTTCTGTTTTTCTGCTATTTTCTTCATTTAAATTATATTTAATTAAATTTTATTTATTTATTTTTGTGAATCCATTTTTATTTTATGTTATTATCCTCATTTTAAATATTTTCTAAGTCCATATAAGTTTTACAAAATTTATTCTATTTATTTTCAAATTTTCTTGACTAGTGTGCATTTTCTGAGCTATTTTCTTATTTTTATCGTATATGATTATTATTTATTTATTTATATTTTATATTTTGTTGAATTTTCTAAATTTAAACTGAAATTATTATTATTTTTAGTAATTTAAACTTATATAAATAAATTAAAGGTAATTCGAAAAGGTTATGACTTTTGACTTTCCTATGGCTTTTTATCTTCCACCTTTTCACATTTAACATAACTTTTCATCAATTAGCATTTACTATCCACATCTTTCAGCCACCTACTCTATTTCCTATTTGCGTGAATTCATTTCTCATTCCTGAAAAAATAATTCAGCCATGCCTATTTTGGGTAAAATTCCTTTTCTTTTCTTTTGTTTTACTTTTATTCTTCTTTGATAATGTTTTGCACTTGTTCTTTCTCATCATAGGTTCGGCCACCTCCATCACCATGCCCTGCCACCTCCACCATCACCTAAGAACACCTCCATCACCACCTTCTCTCTAGCCAAACCCCAAGCCGTGCCTCTTAGTGGATGATCCACCACCTAAATTTCAACAAAACTCCACCTTTTTGTCCATAGCCGAGCTCTACCATGTTTGCACCACTTTTCACACCCCACGGCCGCCACTAACACCACCTCCAGCACCACCTGGACTCTTGGCCACATCATCATCTTGGACCCCACAGTGAAGGCCGTGACCCTAGTGGCCTTGGCCGAGCCAAACTTTGGCTTGAATCCATGTGTAGTTGCTTGCATGTTGATTGTTGTTTCCATCTCCACCACTTTTTCACCACCTTCAACCATGATAGGCCGACCCTTAGCAACCCAAACCTGATCCAAAAACCTTGCCGTAGCCTTGATTTCACTTATGGCCAAACCCAATGGAATTTGGAAGCAAGTGCGAAGCAGTTTTGCTTTGATTTGTGCAGTCAATTCTATCTTAGTTTATCGTATTTGAATTTGAAAACTTATGTATATTATATTGTTTTGTGTGACTTGTATTCAAGGGAATTGATACTTTGGCTCTTCCACTCATCTCTATATCGTGTTATCGTGCTTGTTTAGATCTCATTCGTGCATTTGTCGTTGTGTCTCCAGCTCAAACCTAGGAGTTATTCTCACCAGACAATATGTACATATATAACTAGTAAATTGACCCCTTTTGAATTTGTAAAATGCATTATCATGTTACACCTGCTATATTATGATTATATGATGTTCACCCATCCTTAAACACCTGTTATAACATCTATTATTGTTATATTATGCTGTTCTGTTATTTTTATCAGTTTATCACACTACAAGTTCCCTTTAGATTAGAATCACTATGGGTTGAAATGATACATACCCGAACGGACTTTAGAATAGGAGAAAATCGTTATTGGTTGAAATGATAGGCCCGAATGATTTTCAATTATTTTCATTTACTGGGGATTGCGGGTTTGAAATGATCAAACCCAGGTTTTCTTTGTAAATTATGGGTTGAAATGATATATTACCCGTATCACTTTATCTAGGCTAGAAAATGAAATACAGACCCGTTGTTAAAATATGTTTTTCTAAAAATTTTAAAATATTTTAGAAATGTAAATATTATAATATTTTGATTTAAACTTAATAGAAAATGATTTTTGTAAAGCATTATTGATTTTCTGATAATTTATAAGTGAAATAAATTAATGGTAAAGTTAGAAAATCTGAAATGTAAGTTATTTTGGAAATTATAATTTGGTGATAAATGAAATTTAAATTAAATATTAAATATGATAAATTTATGATACTTTGAATTAAATGAATATAAAATGATTTCATAATATATTAATGATTTTTGAATAAAGTTAAAATATGAAATGAATGAATATTTAAGTTGAAATTTTGAAATATGACTAAAACTGAAAATTTGTGAATTTGGCTTAAAAGTGAAATTTAAGTTAAGTAAATAAAAATGAAATTAAGTTATATTTGAAAATTTAAACTTAAGTGTTAAATTAAATTTAATTTAATGAATTTAAAATTTAATGTTGGAATTTAATAAGTGAATTATTATTAAATTTTGATTTTTGGATGGAGATTTAACTTTATAAAATCATGAATATAAGGGTATTTGAATGATTGTTTTAAAAGTGAAATTATATGATTTTATAAGTTAAAAATGATTTAAATAAAAATATAATTGTTTGTGAAATTATACTGTATATTTGAAGTTAATTAACTGCATTTCTGAAATGCTATTAATTCTAATGTAAATGATAATACAGCATTTGTAAATGCTGTAGTTGATAATAACGAACCAAATGGCTAAATTTAATTAAAGGCTATTATAGCATTTTTGTAAATGTTATAATTGTTGAATTTAACTAAGTTTATTTGAAACTAATGTAACCCTATTACAGCATTTTTAAATGCTGTCTTTTGTTAAATTGAACTGTTTTGAATGCGACTTTCCGTAGCATTTTCTAAATGCCGCGAAAGTTGAATTTTCATTGTTTTAATAAATTTAAGTGAATGAATGAACTTTGAAAGATTAAAATTTTGGAAATTTCATAATTTAATTAGTAAATATAATAACTTCATTTTAATGATTTAAAATGAAGTAATTTGTTTTGAAATATAAACTTTTTTGAAATGTAATGACCCAAAATTCCTGTCATTTGAAATCGTATATTTAATTGATTTTTAAATAGTAACAAGTAAAATTTGTAAGTCGAATAAATTTTATTTCGAATATCTAGACTTAATTGGATAATTAAATCGATAATTTAATATTTGAAATTACAGAAATAATTGAAATTTGGGGTTAATGTGAATAAAATTGATTTGTAAAGTTGTATTAAATTATATTAGAGTTAGAATGATGTTATAGAACTTTTAAAATTGAATTTAAAGTTAATTTGCAGAAATTGAATATTTTAATATTTAATTGACGAGTAAAAATAGCCATTTTTCAAACAGTCTCACATTTCAACGAAACTAGTTTCATCGGATCCGTAATGTTTTATTATTGTATGGTTTCAAATTTCGTGTCAATCGGATTTACGGTTTGTCCGGGGCAAGCTAAAACGCGTAGAAATCGGTTTGAGTGAATTTTAAATTTAAATAATTCGATTCGAAAACTTATCTTTTAAATTTGATCGAATTGGCTCCCGATATATATTCCATTGCGTTCGGAATGGGGGTAAAACATTATAAACGCCAGGCGACACGCGTCGTTTTGATGGCGTTTTGAGTTCGGAAAAATTTCGGATGAATAGTGTCGCATAATTTCTATAAAAGGACCTCATTCTTTGTTATTTTCACAAAACCCTAGGGTTTCTGGTCAGGCCGCCAATAACAATTAGAGAAAGTTATCATCTACAAAAACATAGAGCTTCATGAGAGCTTCGAATCTATACGGCTGTGATCGTCATCGGTGCGTTGATGGAGGCGCAACAGGGCCGCGTTCGTTCATCGTTCACGCACGAAAATCCAATCATAGGTGGGGTCGAGCTTCATGGTGCTCTGGCCGAGCATGGAGTAGGCGACGAGCATTTGAACGGTGTAACCTGATCGTCGTCAGGTGGCTCGAGTTGGTCACGATAATTAGTTGAAAACAGGCGGCCGTGGGTTTGTTCGTTCGTGAGGGAACGTGAGGAAGAAAGAAGGGGGGGGGGGCGGCCGAGATTTGCTTGGAAGAAACGAACGGTCCAGATTGAATTAGGGCTTGGAAATTAAAAATAAAAGTTGAAATTGTTTTATTTTATAATTCGTTCAATCTTTAAAATAGCATAACTTCTTCATACGAGGTGGGAATTTGACGAAACAACTTGCGTTGGAATCGTATGGACGAACACTACACCTTGGAGCTGGATTGGGATCGATTGGAGCTAGTGTGAATTTTGGGTAAAATTAAACGCACGTTTAATTTTATTCGAAATAAAACACCGCAACTGTTATTTGAAACAAGGTGAGAACTTCTCACTCAATCTAAATTGTTTCGATTAAAATTTTAAATAGTTAGATTTAAAATTGCTTGATTGTGTTGATTTATGCTTGAATGATATATTGCTATCTGTTGTATTGAAATAGACCCTATACGCCGTATATTAAGCGGATGTTATTTATTAAACACATATACCGCGATAATTCCATCTTAAAGTGGAATTGGTATTATATATGTCCTTGGAGTTGATTTCCCGCATTATATAGCGGATGAGACCCTATTGCGTCGCATAATAGCGGATACTATTTTATATGAACCCATGTACCGCGATATTCCGTCTTGAAACGGGATTGGTATTGTTCTAACATCTATGGATGCAGGGAAACAGGTTGGAGGGATCCAACTGGATTCCTCAACGGTATTGATTTATTTACAGATATTTGCGATATATTCTGTATATCATATTGATATATGATGTTTGGATGCCGTGATTATTATATTTAGTGCTGTTGCAGCATTGGGCCTATTTTTGGAGTTTTAAAAATGTTAAAGTAACGATTTCGAATTTAAAAGGATTTTAAAGTGATTTTTGAAAGTATACGTTTTATCGAATTTTGGTATTGGTTCGTTTTAAATAAATAAACGTTATAATTTTTATGTTATAAAAATTATGATTTTTGTGAAATATAACTAAAATGTGATTTTTGAAATAAGTAGTTGATTAATTTGTAAAATGGTTTAAAATTGGGATTTTTGAATTATTATAAACGGTTTATATAAAAGATTTATGAAATTGATATTTATAAATTAAAAATATTGGAATTATAAAACGAGTTTTTATAAATGTTAAAATGAAGCATAAATGGATTTCATAAGTGAATGAAATTTATAGATTTATAAATTGTGAAGTTATAAACTGAATAGATTTTGTAAAATAAAAGATTTATATGTAATTGACTTATAAATTGGATTTTGACATTTAAATGAGATATAAATAGAATTTTTTGATTGAGGGGTTTTATAAGTTGAAGTTTTATAAAATTTATATAGATGTGAATTTATAAACGTTGTTTTATAAATCCAAAACCAACTGAATTTGATAAGTAAATATGAAAGCTTATTTAAGAAGATATATCCACGATTTTGGATAGTGAATAATCCTTTAAATTAAATATGTAGTAGTGTTGAATTTGGTAAACGATTTATATTCACGATTTTGGACAGTGAATAATATATTAAAGAAATGCTTTAGGAAGTGATGTTTTAAATAGAACTAAAACGATTTGAAGTTGTTTTAAAATGTGTTAAGGATCGAAACCATAGATTTCAACATTCATTGTTGAAATAGACGTTTTCGAGAAATAAGGAAATGGTGGACTATAACACTGTTGTTATAGTAAATGATTTTCAAAAGGAAATGTTTTATATAGTATTGAGAGTTATATATCTATCTTAATTTCGAATCCCTATACTAGTGATTTTGGGTTGTCGTAACGATGTTTTACGCAACATTCGTTTGACTCAAATAAATGTGTTTAAGAGAATGTTTTCCTTAAAGAATAAAATATATACTTAATTGTGATTTAAATATATTGAATATTTTCCAAATGTTGAAGATAAATAGATTTGTGAATCACTTATTATTAAATAAGTATGGAAATGTTTTCCAATATGAAGTGAAATGTTTAAAGATTATATCTTTTAAAGATAAATTGAAAGTGAATATTTGAAATCGATTTGAGAATCGTATATTAATGGATATTTGGAAATTTAAATTCACATGGAATTTATAAAGGAAAGGAAATTTTGTTTGAAATAAACATTGATTTATTTTGAAGCGTGGAAAATATATCTTGAACAGATATTTTTGGAAAATAAATAATTTGGGAAATTATTTGGAATTTAGTGATGATTGTGCATATCTATTGATAGTTAAATAACCGACTATCAATATTTACCTTTAAATGGGTAATTGTTGTGAATTGCTTGAAATTGAATGCTACACTTATTTTTAAAATAAGCGCTCGTTATTCGGTTTAGCCGGGAGAGGACCTTTGGGTCATAAATCCCATTTTTAATAGTGATATGTCGTAATGGATAGCATTTGAAGACCGGTGTTGAAGACCGGATATTTTCGAAAATGGAAGGATTACCGTCGAATGACTCTGCATCGGCTGATCCCCAATATAGAGATTTTATCACCCTTTGTGATGGGAATTCCGGACGTGATTAATGAATATCCGGATTGCAAGGGCTTCTTTAGAAGTGCCTTTGGTTCCGTTTGATCCCGGAACAGACTTGTATAGATGTGTGTCTGACGTTACAGTTTGAGATGTAAAGCTGGTTTCTATCAAATACATTTCTATTGGTGGCGGAGAATTTATTCTCTTAGCTTAACACCCTTCTCTGAGACGTACGAGCTCAGAGGTTATGTAGTTGATGGTTACTAGTGATATATTCCCAATTTGGTAACGTGACATGCCGAGTGCTGCTGATCATTTGTTGATCAAAGCGTGGCTTTTATGAAAAGCATAGCTTTGTGGATGAGACTTCGTCGAACCTCACACCCCGGAAATGGTCAAAACAGGAAGAATGCAGCAAGGTTATTTGGGGATCGCGCCCCCATAGGGTATGTTCATTTCCTTCTGGATAGAGGTGGTATTATGGTATGGATCCCTGATACTTAACCTATGTGGTTGCTGCAAATTTATTTCTTTGTGGTTGTTGGTGAATCCCGGGATTTAGGTCGGTTACGACCGGGGGATGGCATACTCGTGTCAGTAGTTACCCAGCTAGGGGTAACCCGACCTTGTGTTCGCAGAGATCCGGTTAGGTTCTCGGGGCATCTTTCCAGAGGCGTACCCATGTGGCAATGGGAAGTTCCTTGACCTGACCATTTTTTGGAAAATACAAAGAAACAATACAAACCTTGTACGGTTTTAGTTGTATAACCTGCCATGGAATGTGGCGGTAACTTGCTATTTAACATGGTAGCTATAGTAGGCATAAGTGCGGAATGCCTATGCTGACTAAGATTTATATTATACTTTCAAAATGTTTTCCTACACTTTGCACTTATAATAATAATATCAAAGAAAATTTGTGTATCAAGCATGTTTGACTATCATAAGGAGAAATCTCCTCCGATTCTGCGTTTGCATTGTGTGTGTGTGTGCGGGAGGCCTTATGGTAGTTTCATTTTCTAAAAGCATTGCGGATCTACTTTAAAATATTTCTTTATTTTTTTTTTTAAGATAAACTGTTTTAAGTTCTCACACCAGTCCCATGACTGACCTGGAGTTTATTGTTCCCTTCCTAAACTCTGGGTGCTCACCAATTTAACACGGGCAGCCTAGAGTTAGGTTATCAGGTCATTCTGGAATTCAGGAGATGCTGTGGAGAGCAGGAGCAAGTTGGATGGCGAAGCGTATCACTTGTATATAGTATTTCTTTTCCGCTGTTTGTTGTTGTAAACTCTGATAATGTAATGTAATGTGATGTAATGTAATAACTGATATAGTCCTTTTGATTTAAAGATTATTCATTTATCTATTATATGTTGTTCCGCTGCGATTGTGAGATTCTGATATTGTTTCTGTTGCTTTTTCTTTCTTCTTTTATCTTCTACCTCTTCTTTAACCATAACAGTACGGTTTTCCGGCCTTCGATTGCTCGGCAGTTGATACAGTGGACGTATTAATGTCGACTTTCGTGAGTGGAAAATCCCGTTCCTCACATTTGGTATCAGAGCATTTGGTTAAGCGACAACCTTGGCTCTGTTGGGAATAACTCATTAGAGATAGAGTCAGTAGTACTCTAGAATGAGTTGAGTGTAATCATAGATACGAGAGCGCGTATTTGTTAGTGAATATGAAATTGTTTTGTATTGTGTTGACTCATTAGTTGATTGTTTATAGATTCTGGCCGGTGCAGTCTAGCTAACTGTTTCGATAGGGGTTTCTAAACTCTTAAATGAGATAAACCGACATAGTATCATTTTAAATTGGGTAAATAAAATAATTTTATCTTGATTATATTTTATATATAAAGGGATAATTTTTCAGAAATTATTAAAGTGTATATAAATTGATTGTTTGGTTGTTGGAATGTAAGAATATATATAAATTAATTAAAAGATGTTTGAATAGTCTAATTAAAAGAATAAATTGTATAAGCAAATGAATTGTTAAGTATGGAATTATAATTAATGTGATTTACAATTGTGAAATAATCTTATATATAGTAAGTGAAACTATATGAATATATTTATAAATATGAGTTGTAAATAAAAAAATGAATTTAGACTATGAATTGAAAATGTTGAATCCTGTTTATTTTGGAAATTATTTTCTAAAATTAAAAGTTAAAAATAGTGAAATTCTATAAGAAAAAGACTTATAAATATGAGTTATAAGTGAAAGGATTTTTTTTGAAAAAATATTAAGCACTGAATTCACTACTGTTACTGGGAAATAATAAGGGTGATGACTGCAGCATCATCGGTATTATTTTCGAGTTTCTGTGTGATGGATTTGCTACCATAGTAAATTGGAAATTGAAGTTTTGTTGTGATAAACAAATTTGAAATTAAAATCCAAACTGAAATTGTTGAATATAAGTGAAACGAGTTTTGGACTTATAATATGAGATAATAAATTTGGTTTGGTAAAGAATAAAGAATTTGGGTTAGCATAATAAATATATGATTTGAAATTTAACTAAAGGAAAGTTAAATAGAATTTACTTTAGAATTAGAATCTGAATTGGATTTATAAGTGGAAATTTAAGTTAAGTTAAACAAATGATGTTTGAAATGGAATATAACTTAAGTAATGTTGAATGAAGTTGATTTTGGTATCGAAGTAAAATAATAAAGTGAATTAAATGGATGTGAACTTGAGTTATGTAATGAAATTCAACTTTTGTGGTTAAATGAATTAGCAATTGAATTAAACTAATGAATTGAATATTAATCAATCGAATGTAAAAAAAAATTGATATGAAATAATGGATGTAAGTGTTAATTTATTAAAGCTAATTAAAAGTGATGAACCAAATTGAATGAATGTAAGCAAAGTAAAGAAATTCGGTAATGTTGGATATGCATTGTTTGTTAGATCATGGTTAGTTGATTGTATAGAAATCCATATGAAATTGAATTAATGAAAATTTAAAGCTACGTAATTTGATTTGAATGTGGAAGCGAACTAACTTGAATGTAAATTAGTGAATATAAACTAATTGAATATGAATAAATGAATGTTAGTAAAAACATCCAATGTTAATGAATCAAATGAGATTTAAATTGGAAAACCAATTCATTGAATATTAATGAGAAGTGAAAGTGTATTGATTTGGTTATGGATGTTAGTTGAATGCTAGTTGGTTGATGATTGCATTTATTGCTTTTGTTGCATTTGCTATATTGGCATATGTAGTTGTTGTAGTGATATATGTTGTATATTGATATTACTTTCATATATACATGTTTCTCATGTTTGTTGAGTGTTTAGTAGGTGTGGATTGCGCTTGCTTCACATTTGGAGCTCGCTTTCACGCTATATTAGCCGTATATGCTCGCTAATAATATATAAGGTACATCTCGGATTACATATCGTACTTTACTTTTTTTTACCTGCGGGATGCCTCATTACTTTGATGAGATGTATATTTGTGATATATATATTGCCATTTTTTTTCGGATCGAACCGCATAAAGGAGACTGGCAAAATTTTCTGAAAATTTAAGGCGTTAGAATATTTTTGAGAAAATTGAATTTTTTTGAAAAGATAACTAAGTATGATTTGAAAACCTAGTAAAGTTTTTATAAGAAGTTTAACTATTGGATTTTGGGAAAGTTAAACACTTAAGTGAATTTGAAATCTAATTTGAATGGATGTTTGAAAAGTTAATGGATTTCAAGACTTTTTCTTACTTGGTAATTTCGAGGACGAAATTCTTTTAAGTGAGGAAGTTTGTAATGACCCAGAATTCCTGTCATTAGAAATTCGTATATTTAATTGATTTATAAATAGTAACAAGTAAAATTTGTAAGTCGAATAAATTTTATTTCGAATATCTAGACTTAATTGGATAATTAAATCGATAATTTAATATTTGAAATTACAGAAATAATTGAAATTTGGGGTTAATGTGAATAAAATTGATTTGTAAAGTTGTATTAAATCATATTGGAGTTAGAATGATGTTATAGAACTTTTAAAGTTGAATTTAAAGTTAATTTGCAGAAATTGAATATTTTAATATTTAATTGACGAGTAAAAATAGCCATTTTTCAAACAGTCTCGGATTTCGACGAAACCTATTTCATCGGATCTGTAATGTTTTATTATTGTATGGTTTCAAATTTCGTGTCAATTGGATTTACGGTTTGTCCGGGGCAAGCTAAAACGCGTAGAAATCGGTTTGAGTGAATTTTAAATTTAAATAATTCGATTCGAAAACTTATCTTTTAAATTTGATCGAATTGGCTCCCGATATATATTTCATTGCATTCGGAATGGGGGTAAAACATTATAAACGCCAGGCGGCACGCTTCGTTTCGAGTTCGGAAAAATTTCGGGTGAATAGCGTCGCGTAATTTTCTATAAAAGGACCTCATTCTTTGTTATTTTCACAAAACCCTAGGGTTTCTGGTCAGGCCGCCACTTTCAATTTTAATGGCCGAAAATTTTCAAACTTCTTCCTCTAATATCTTCAAATCCATCAATAATTAGAGAAAGTTATCAACTACAAAAACGTAGAGCTTCATGAGAGCTTTGAATCTATACGGCTGTGATCGTCATCGGTGCGTTGATGGAGGCGCAACAGGGCCGCGTTCGTTCGTCATTCGTGCACGAAAATCCAAGCATAGGTGGGGCCGAGCTTCATGGTGCTCTGGCTGAGCATGGAGTAGGCGACGAGCATTTGAACGGTGTAACCTGATCGTCGTCAGGTGGCTCGAGTTGGTCACGATAATTAGTTGAAAATAGGCGGCCGTGGGTTTGTTCGTTCGTGAGGGAACGTGAGGAAGAAAGAAGGGGGGGGGTCGAGATTTGCTTGGAAGAAACGAACGGTCCAGATTGAATTAGGGTTTGGAAATTAAAAATAAAAGTTGAAATTGTTTTATTTTATAATTCGTTCAATCTTTAAAATAGCATAACTTCTTCATACGAGGTCGGAATTTGACGAAACGACTTGCGTTGGAATCGTATGGATGAACACTACGCGATGGAGCTGGATTGGGATAGATTGGAGCTAGTGTGAATTTTGGGTAAAATTAAACGCACGTTTAATTTTATTCAAAATAAAACACCGCAACTGTTATTTGAGACAAGGTGAGAACTTCTCACTCAATCTAAATTGTTTCGATTTAAATTTTAAATAGTTAGATTTAAAATTGTTTGATTGTGTTGATTTATGCTTGAATGATAAATTGCTATCTTTCGTATTGAAATAGACCCTATACGCCGTATATTAAGCAGATGTTATTTATTAAACACATATACCGCGATAATTCCATCCTGAAGTGGAATTGGTATTATATATGTACTTGTAGTTGATTTCCTGCATTATATAGCGGATGAGACCCTATTGCGCCGCATAATAGCGGATAATATTTTATATGAACCCATGTACCGCGATATTCCGCCATGAAACGAGATTGGTATTGTGCTAACATTTGTGGATGCAGGGAAACAGGTTGGAGGGATCCAACTGGATTCCTCAACAGTATTGATTTATTTACAGATATTTGTGATATATTATGTATATCATATTAATATATGATGTTTGGATGCCGTGATTGTTATATTTAGTGCTGTTGCAGCATTGGACCTATTTTTGGAGTTTTAAAAATGTTAAAGTAACGATTTCGAATTTAAAAGGATTTTAAAGTGATTTTTGAAAGTATATGTTTTATCGAATTTTGGTATTGATTTATTTTAAATAAATAAACGTTATAATTTTTATGTTATAAAAATTATGATTTTTGTGAAATATAACTAAAATGTGATTTTTGAAATAAGTAGTTGATTAATTTGTAAAATGGTTTAAATTGGGATTTTTGAATTATTATAAACGGTTTATATAAAAGATTTATGAAATTGATATTTATAAACTAAAAATATTGGAATTATAAAACGAGTTTTTATAAGTGTTAAAATGAAGCATAAATGGATTTCATAAGTGAATGAAATTTATAGATTTATAAATTGTGAAGTTATAAAATGAATAGATTTTGTAAAATAAAAGATTTGCAAGTAATTGACTTATAAATTGGATTTTGGCATTTAAATGAGATATAAATAGAATTTGTTGATTAAGGGATTTTATAAGTTGAAGTTTTATAAAATTTATATAGATGTGAATTTATAACGTTGTTTTATAAATCCAAAACCAATTGAATTTGATAAGTAAATATGAAAGCTTATTTAAGGAGATATATCCACGATTTTGGACAGTGAATAATCCTTTAAATTAAATATATAGTAGTGTTGAATTGGTAAACGATTTATATTCACGATTTTGGACAGTGAATAATATATTAAAGAAATGTTTTAGGAAGTGATGTTTTAAATAGAATTAAAATGATTTGAAGTTGTTTTAAAATGTGTTAAGGATCGAAACCATAGATTTCAACATTCATTGTTGAAATAGACGTTTTCGAGAAATAAGGAAATGGTGGACTATAACACTGTTGTTATAGTAAATGATTTTCGAAAGAAAATGTTTTATATAGTATTGGGATTTATATATCTATCTTAATTTCGAATCCCTATACTAGTGATTTTGGGTTGTCGTAACGATGTTTTATGCAACATTCGTTTTGACTCAAATAAATGTGTTTAAGAGAATGTTTTCCTTAAAGAATAAAATATATACTTAATTGTGATTTAAGTACATTGAATATTTTCCAAATGTTGAAAATAAATAGATTTGTGAATTACTTATTATTAAATAAGTATGGAAATGTTTTCCAATATGAAGTGAAATGTTTAAAGATTATATCTTTTAAAGATAAATTGAAAGTGAATATTTGAAATCGATTTGAGAATCTATATTAATGGATATTTGGAAATTTAAATTCACATGGAATTTATAAAGGAAAGGAAAATTTGTTTGAAATAAACATTGATTTATTTTGAAGTGTGGAAAATATATCTTGAACAGATATTTTGGAAAATAAATAATTTGGGAAATTATTTGGAATTTGGTGATGATTGTGCATATCTATTGATAGTTAAATAACCGACTATCAATATTTACCTTTAAATGGTTATTTGTTGTGGATTGCTTGAAATTGAATGCTACACTTATTTTTAAAATAAGCGCTCGTTATTCGGTTTAGCCAGGAGAGGACCTTTGGGTCATAAATCCCATTCCGAATAGTGATATGTCGTAATGGATAGCATTTGAAGACCGGTGTTTAAGACCGGATATTTTCGAAAACGGATGGATTACCGTCGAATGACTCTACATCGGCTGATCCCCTATATAGAGATTTTATCACCCTTTGTGGTGGGAATTTCGGACGTGATTAATGAATATCCGGATTGCAAGGGCTTCTTTGGAAGTGCCTTCGGTTCCGTTCGATCCCGGAACGGACTTGTATGGATGTGTGTCTGACGTTACAGTTTGAGATGTAAAGCTGGTTTCTATCAAATACAATTCTGTTGGTGGAGGATAATTTATTCTCTTAGCTTAACACCCTTCTCTGAGACGTACGAGCTCAGAGATTATGTAGTTGATGGTTACTAGTGATATATTCCCAATTTGGTAACGTGGCATGCCGAGTGCTGCTGATCATTTGTTGATCAAAGCGTGGCTTTTATGAAAAGCATAGCTTTGTGGATGAGACTTCGTCGAACCTCACACCCCGGAAATGGTCAAAACAGGAAGAATGCAGCAAGGTTATTTGGGGATCGCGCCCCCATAGGGTATGTTCATTTCCTTCTGGATAGAGGTGGTATTATGGTATGGAGCCCTGATACTTAATCTATGTGGTTGCTGCAAATTTATTTCTTTGTGGTTGTTGGTGAATCCCGAGATTTAGGTCGGTTACGACCGGGGGATGGCATACTTGTGTCAGTAGTTACCCAGCTAGGGGTAACCCGACCTTGTGTTGGCAGAGATCCGGTTAGGTTCTCGAGGCGTCTTTCCAGAGGCGTACCCATGTGGCAATGGGAAGTTCCTTGGCCTGACCATTTGTTGGAAAATCCAAAGAAACAATACGAACCTTGTACGGTTTTAGTTGTATAACCTGCCATGGAATGTGGCGGTAACTTGCTATTGAACATGGTAGCTATAGTAGTCATAAGTGCGGAATGCCTATGCTGGCTAAGATTTATATTATACTTTCGAAATGTTTTCCTACACTTTGCACTTATAATAATAATATCAAAGAAAATTTGCGTATCAAGCATATTTGACTATCATAAGGAGAAATCTCCTCCGATTCTGCGTTTGCATTGTGTGTGTGTGCGGGAGGCCTTATGGTAGTTTCATTTTCTAAAAGCATTGCGGATCTATTTTAAAATATTTCTTTATTTGTTTTTTCTAAGATAAACTATTTTAAGTTCTCACACCAGTCCCATGACTGACCTGGAGTTTATTGTTCCCTTCCTAAACTCTGGGTGCCCACCAATTTTAACACAGGCAGCCTAAAGTCAGGTTATCAGGTCATTCTGGAATTCAGGAGATGTTGTGGAGATCAGGAGCAAGCTGGATGGCGAAGCGTATCACTTGTATATAGTATTTCTTTTCCGCTGTTTGTTGTTGTAAACTCTGATAATGTAATGTAATGTGATGTAATGTAATAACTGATATAGTTCTTTTGATTTAAAGATTATTCATTTATCTATTATATGTTGTTCCGCTGCGATTGTGAGATTCTGATATTGTTTCTGTTGCTTTTTCTTTCTTCTTTTATCTTCTACCTCTTCTTTAACCATAACAGTACAGTTTTCCGGCCTTCGATTGCTCGGTAGTTGATACAGTGGACGTATTAATGTCGACTTTCGTGAGTCGAAAATCCGTTCCTCACATGAAATGTGTTTTGAAATGGTATTTAAATTAAATAAAAATGAATGTGGTTTGGAAGATATGATATTTTGAAATGGATTTTGAATGATATTGAATTTTGAAATGATATTTGATTTCGAAGTATAAAATGCCATTTTGAAATTTTAACCATGGGATGTATTTAATTTATAGTTTAACTGATTCTTAAAGGATGGGCGATCCCAAGCATCCTTTAAGTTATTGTGCATTTCTACTACAGTTCACTTGAGTTGGTTTACATTATATAAGTATATATGTCCTAACTCGAGTGTTTTACTTTACGCTCGGGTCAGTCTGAGTATTTACAGCTTAGCTTTGGATTTCTTTCTGGAGGTAGGAATCGCTGGAGATTTTGCTTGTCTAGGTATCTGTTCCCTTCAGTTTCAGTTATTATATTTCAGCTCTGGTATTTATAAAATGCTATGTAATTGAGATTCTGTTGTATATGTTTTTAGACTGATATTATGTATTATGTTTTGAGAGGTTGTTATAGTAGCTTCATGAACTACTATGATATTTTAATTTCCGCTGCGAGTTATTCTGATATTTCTGTGTCTGTGATTCTGTGATTGTATTTCATTTGCTCTAAATTTATTTACAATGTGGTATTTTGAGCAATTCAAGTTCGGCATGTGTGGATGCGAATGGCTAAAAATATCGGGTTGTTACAGTTGGTATCAGAGCTTTGGTTTTTAGGCAAACCTTAGCATGCGGAGCAAAAACTCATTAGAGATAGGGTAGAAATACTCTAAAATGAGTGAAATCAATCTCAGAATCCTTTCTATGTGAGAGAACGTATTTTCGAAGTATAAAATGAATTCCAAATGATTTTTAAAGTATTTTCAAAGATTATTTTGGTATAAAAATCTTCTTACTTTGAAATCAAGATTTTCTAAACTTCATTCCTTCGGTATCCACCTTGTTAGAAATCTTTTGCTTAGGATTCTTATCGGTTTGGATTCCTTGAACTTTGGAACGCTTCCAATTGTTCTAAAATCCAGTCTTGTCTTCCCTATTTGTATTCTTTTGATTTTTGGAGCATTCCATAACTCCACTTTGGAATGACCTCTCTAAAGATTGGTGATTCCGCAAATCTTTGAATAATTTGTAAAGGGGTGAAACTCCTTTACAATTGGCATTGGTTCACCGGAGATTTCTGTATCCTCGGTTTACGATGCTATCTATCTCCTGCTCTACTCGGATTCTATCTCTGGCAATCGAATGTCGATTTCCTTAGATTTCAGTATTGGTTATATTTCTAAAGTCACGGCTGACCAGTTAAGGTCGCTTGCGATTTATATAGGCTTATCCATCTTCTATTATTGAATTATCTAATCTTAGTTCGAGCTTATCTTCGAATCAGGATTCTATTTGATTAGAGTTCCTCTAAATTCGAATTTCTGTTTGTTTTGAAATCCATCCTTGAATCATCCCTTGGAAATTTGTGTTTGGTTGTATTTTGGAATTGTGCATATATCGAAATTATTATTTTAATAAGGATGGCCTTATTTTACATAAAAGTGAAATGTTTTCAATAAGGATTTTTATATCTTTTGAAAAGGAAATTTCGGAAGGATTTGAAAATTTGAAAATTTATAAGAATTTGACTTATAAAATGATTTATAATTGAAGAGTTTTGAATGTTAAATTTCGAGGAATCGAACTCTGGTGTTTTAAAATCGGTTTTAAGATTTGGGAAAATATATAATAATAGTATGACTTAAAGATATTTCTCCGAATATAAGTTTCTAATGTATTCGAATGAATTCCAATGATTTCGAAGTAATTTCAAATAAGTTTCAAGAAAATAAAGTCCAGAACCCACTTATGTCACTGGAAAATAATTTCGGTGATGATTACATGCATCATCGACGTTGATTTTCGAGTTTCTGAGTGGGGGAGAGGCCACTCTAGTTCGAGTGATTTTGAGAAACAAATTTTGATTTCAGATTTTGAAGTATGGTTTGATATTCGAAAGATATATATATATATATATATATATATATATATATATATATATATATATATATTTGAAATGATTTAAAGTAAGCCGGTGTTCAGTCCTCGAGATTCAGATTTGTTTTGGTATAACCTTATCTATTGGAATTGATTTACTGGTTTGTTGGTGATTTCCAACTCTTGGTTTTGAAAATATGATTTATTCGACTATTTTGAAGGTTCGATCACTTCCAAATCAAGGTTAAATTTTCAAAGCTAAGAAAGTTTGAAAGGTATAAAGTATTTGATAAAGAATCTAAGTTTAGTTTGGTATAAAGTACGAAGTAATATACTGGTTGAAACTATTTTGTTGAGTGAAATAAATAAGACCATGATGGATTATAATGGTAAGAAGTATAGATTTGAAATGTTTTGAATAAAGTATATATATAGAATAATAATCTTTGCAATGGTAAATTAGATTTTCATATAGAAATAAATAGTTTGAAGGTGTTGTTGAAAAACTAAATTGAATTGAAACTGATGGTTTGAATTGAATTAAAATTGGAAATTTTAGATTTGGGTTTAATTGAATAAATTTGTGAAATGTAAAGAATTAAAGGAATGTTTATGATGTCAAATGTATGATTTCGAAACATTATGATTTTCAAAGTGTAATGATTTCAAGCATTTTGGTTTCGAAAGATTTATAACTTTGGAAGTATTATGATTTTTTGAAAGTGAATATATGTTTGAAATGGAAATGAATTTGTTTGACCTAAATTTTTGTTGATTTGGGAAATTGGATTATTTTCTAAATCTATTGTTTTAAGAAACGTTGAAACTGAATATATGTAATTAGGAAGAAATGATTTGGTGAAATCATATATGATTTTAAAACTGAATTGGTATTGAAATGGTTTGAAATTGGGAACCTTGTTTATTTAAATACTTTGATTTGGGAGTTATCGAACTTATATAAAATTGATTTGTATAAGTATGAAGTGATTTGAAACTATTGATTTGTAAGGGTACTCAATTTGTAAATTGAAATCTTATATAATCGAAATCTATATAAGTATGATTTGATATACTATTGATTTAGAAAATATTCGATTTGAAATGGAATCTTATATGTAATGGACTTTATATAAGTATGATATTTGAAAGTGATTTTGAAAGGTACTATACGATTGATACATATTTTCGAAGTAAAGATATGGAAAGTGCATTTTGCTTGATATCCGCTTTGTGGCCACACTGTGGATTCATTCTATCGATATTATTCTCTCTGATTTGGGTTTTTCGGATATGATACTCGAGTGTCCATCGAATTCCATGGCGATCTCCATGGTCTTACGAGCACGACTGCATAGCGCAACTGCCTGGCTAAGCTGGCCTAAGGGTATGGATTGTTTCCTGGGGATCCTGGCGTAACCATTATGTATCCTGCACTCTATGTAGGTCGCATTAGTAGCGAAACTGCCTGGCTGAGACGGCCTAGGGGTATGGATTGTTTCCTAGGGGATCCAGGCGTAACCATTGTGTATCCTGCACTCTACTAGTCATCATGGCGTAACTCGCAGGGCTGAGAAAGCTTACGGATATGGATTGTTTCCTGGAGGATCCAGGCGTAACCATTGTGTATCTGCTATCCGTGGTTAGACAACTGTTTTGGTTTGGTTGATTTATTTGGATTGTACTTTCCATATCTGTTTTTAAAAGTGTTTTCCAGTATTTTCACTGGGTGTTGAAACAAGTCTACCAAGTACCTGGAGAATTCTAGCTTTGCGCCTGATCAACGCATGGCCAGAGTCTGCAGGAACGAAAGTAAACTTGTTAAGACATCGAGTTATAAAAGTATTTTGGTAAAGTATTGTATAAAGGATATTTTTATCATTTATGTAAAATGTTTTAAATATTGTTTACTTCGAACTATCAATTTTGAATCAAATGACTATTTATCATATTATAAAATGTTTAAAATGTAAAATTTTAAATTGAAATTTATATGGTTTTAAAATAATGGTCCATCCTTGTGTTCCAACCTATTTTTCCTTCTAGTTATTCTTATCTTCCTCTTACTTTTCGAGGTCCTTTTCGCATTTGTGGAAAGAGTTGGTTCTTTGGCTTATCGACTGGATTTGCCGAGAAGCTTTCTGGAGTGCATGATGTATTCCATGTCTCACATATCCTTTAGTATCTTCTTGACCCATCTCTTTTTGGTTCAGCCTTCTGCTTTTGATAGTTGGATATTTAGCCTAATCTGACTGTCGAGAAGAAGCCACTTCGTCTTGTCGATAGAGCTACGAAGCAGCCAAGAAGGAAATCTGTTAATCTGATCAAAGTACTGTGAAGTACCAATGACCGTGATTGTACTTGGGAGACGGAGTAAAGCATTCGTGCTTCGAATCCGGAATTGTTTATTCCAAGTACTATTTGTCTGTCTGTTTTGTTTTTCCTTATTTCCTTGTTCGTTCTTTTCGAGGACGAAAAGATTTGAGTGGGGGAGAGTGTAACAACCAGTTTTTTATGATTATTTTAATTGTTTATTTTAATTATTTAAATTAAAACTCCTGATTTAAAAACTTTATTATATTTATTAAAATGAATAAATTTTGTTATTTTAAATATAAATTTGATTTTTGTGTGAATTATAATTCCAAACTTGAATAAATAAAATATTTCCAGAAAATGTAGATTTTGGTCAATTTGGTCAAACTTTGACTTTTAAATTTAAAATTTAAATATTTGAATTTTTTAATTTTTTAATTTTATCTTTTATTATGAAAATATATAAAATTTTAATAATATTGCTTTTCGTTTCGTTGAAATTCGATTTATATTGTGAAAGTTGTGCTTTTTACAATATAGGGTGTAAATTGATTTATTTAATAAAATTATCTATTTTAATTTATATAAATAATATTTTTATTTGTCAAATTGTAACGATCCAGAATTTCTGTCATTTGAAATTCGTATATTTAATTTATTTTAAATATTAACAAGTAAAATTTGTAAGTCGAATAAATTTTATTTCGAATATTTAGATTTAATTGGATAATTAAATCGATAATTTAATATTTGAAATTGCAGAAATAATTGGAAATTGAGTTTAATGTGATTAAAATTGATTTGTAAAATTGTATTAAATCATATTGGAGTTAGAATGATGTTATAAAACTTTTAAAATTGAATTTAAAGTTAATTTGTAGAAATTGAATATTTTAATATTTAATTGACGAGTAAAAATAGTCATTTTTCAAACAGTCTCGGATTTCGATGAAAGTAGTTTCATCGGATCCGTAATGTTGTATTATTGTAAGATTTCAAATTTCGTGTCAATCGGATTTACGCTTTGTCCGGGGCAAGCTAAAACGCACTGAAATCGGTTTAAGTGAATTTTAAATTTAAGTAATTCGATTTGAAAATCTATCTTCCAAATACGATTGAATAGGCTCCCGGTATATATTCCATTGCATTCGGAATACGGGTAAAACATTATAAACGCCAGGCGGCATGCTTCGTTTGGAATTCGGAAAAAATTTGGGTGAATGGTGCACGAATATTTTCTATATAAGGACCTCAAAATTCTCCTTTGCAAACTAATCAACCCTAGGGTTTCATAGAAGCCGCCATCAGATTTAATGGCCGAAAATATTCCTCCTTCTCCCTCAATTTTCTTCAAATCCGTAAATCGATTCGGAAAACTCTAAACTACAAAAATGAAGAGCATGTCGAGCTCTATAATCTCAACGGTCAAGATCGAAAAATACGCTACAAATCAACGACAAACAGCTCACGTTCGTGCAAAGTTTGCATGCAAATTTCACGGCCAAGATGGGGCCGAGTTCCACGTTGTTCGAGGTGAGGGTGAGGCACGTCACGAGCTGCGAAACGATGGTCTTTGATCGTCGTAGGTGTCGAAGATGGTGGTGCGTTGATTCACGAATTAGCGGCGACTATGGGTTAATTTGGTTCGAACGTGAAACACGAAGGGGGAGAAGAAATAGGGCACGACCCTGATTTGATTCAAGCAGATCGAACGGCCAGGAACGAATGTTAGGTTTTAAAAAATAAAATATATTGAAATTAATTATCTTTAAATTCGTATTAACTTCTAAACGCCATATCTTTGTCATACGAGGTCGAAAACTGACGAAACGAATTGCATTGGGTTCGTATGGACGAACACTACGCAATGGAGCTGGATTGGGATTTATTTGAGCTAGTGGAATTTTGGGTAAAATTAAACGCATGTTTAATTTTATTCGGAACGAAACACTACAACTGTTATTGGAAGCAAAGTGAGAACTTCTCACTCAATCGAATTTGTTTCGATTTAAATTTTAAATAGTTAATTTTACAATTGCTTGATTTTGTGATTGAATGATAAATTGCTATCTATTGTATTGAAATAGACCCTATACGCCGCATATTAAGCGGAGGTTATTTTATTAAACACATATACCGTGATATTCCACCGTGAAGTGGAATTGGTATTATATATGTACTTGGAGTTGATTTCCCGCATTATATAGCGGATGAGACCCTATTGCGCCGCATAATAGCGGATAATATTTTATATAAACCTATGTACCGCGATATCCCGTCTTGAAACGGGATTGGTATTATGCTAACATCTGTGGATGCAAGGAAATAGGTTGGAGGGATCCAACTAGATTCCTCAAATAATTGAATTTGTTTCAATGTTGTGTGTTGATTATTTATAATCTCTGTGTGATTATCTTTGTGATTGAAATCGTTGAAGGTTAAAATTTAGCCGAATATAATTTTGGTATCGTTGGATACCTGAAATAAATAAAAATTTGATTTTTGAAAATTCAGGTTGAAAGTTTATATTAAAATTAAAAGAAGGAATTCAAAAATAATAAAGTTTTATTTTTAATCTTATTGAAAAAAATTCCAAATACGGGAAAAGCTTTAATAAATGGATTTTGGGTAATACTATTCAAAGGTTGAAGAATTTATTCAAAATACGGATTTAAAGAGTTTGAAAAATAAAGAAATTTATTTTTCTTAAAAAGGAATTTATTTTAAAAAGGAATAAAGATGGAAATCCATTTGGAAATTTATTTGGGAAAGTGAAATGAATTTGGAAAATCAATATGGATTTGATTTGGATGTTTTTGTGAAATTAATTGAAAAAAAATTGAATTGTTGTTGAAAGTGAATATTTGAAATCTATTTGAAAATCGTATATCAGTGGATATGTGGAAATTTAAGTTCACCATGGAATTTATAAAGGAAAGGGAAATTTGTTTTAAAATAAACATTGATTTATTTTTGAAGTGTGGAAATAAATTTACAGATTTGGAACGTAAATTTAAAGTAAATCGGTAAGGATTTATTTATTTGGTTTAAATGAACCATTTTGAAATGAAAGTGTATTCTCCCTGGAAAGCCGAATAAAATTTCTAAATAGCTTTGAAAAGTACACACACACACACACACACACACATATATAATTCTAGAATTGGTTTGAAAAAGATACTTTGGTGAAATTAACTTCTTAAATTGTTTTAAATCCTTTAAGTAAAGATTTATTAAGTTGATATAGAAATGATTGTTTCTAAGATTTAATCAATAATTGTTTTAGAAAATAGTTATTTAAATAGTTATACTCTATCTACTAATTTTATTTTGAAAATTAGTTTGGACTTAAGTTATATGTAATATTGGTATAATATTTTTATAACTAATATTTTAAGTAAAGTGGTTAAAGAAAAATAGTTTTATTTCAAAGTGTTTTCCCGTTATATTTTGGATAAGTGTTATAAATTATTTTAAAGTATTTGAACTCGGCAGATTTCCAGTTAAAATGAATAAATATTTGGAAATGTTTCCGCGTAAGGAAAAAATGATTTGAAATTTGTTTTCAAAAGTTGTAAAGGTGAAAAGTGATTTGAAATTTGTTTTCAAATGGTTGAAGTGTGGAAAAATATATCTTGTAAAGATATTTTTGGAAAATAAATAATTTGGGAAATTATTTGGAATCTGGTGATGTTGTGCATATCTATTGATAGTTAAATAACCGACTATCAATATTTACCTTTAAATGGGTATTTGTTGTGATTTGCTTGAATTTGAATGCTACACTTATTTTAAAAATAAGCGCTCGTTATTCGGTTTAGTCGGGAGAGGACCTTTGGTCATGAATCCCATTCTGAATAATGATACGTCGTAATGGATAGCATTTGAAGACTGGTGTTGAAGACCGGATATTTTCGAAAACAGAAGGATTACCGTCGAATGTCTCTACATCAGCCGATCCCCGATATAGAGATTTTATCATCCTTTGTGATGGGAATTCCAGACGTGATTAGTGAATATTCAGATTGCAAGGGCTTCTTTGGAAGTGTCTTCGGTTCCGTTCGATCCCAGAACAGACTTGTATGGATGTGTGTCTCACGTTACAATTTGAGATGTAAAGCTGGTTTCTATCAAATACATTTCTGTTGGTGGCTGAGAATTTATTCTCTTAGCTTAACACCCTTCTCTGAGACGTACGAGCTCAGAGGTTATGTAGTTGATGGTTACTAGTGATACATTCCCAATTTGGTAATGTGGCATATGAAGTGCTGCCGATCATTTGTTGATCAAAGCATACCTTTTGTGAAAAGCGTAGCTTTGTGGATGAGACTTCGTCGGACCTAACAACCCGGTAATGGTCAAAACAGGAAAGACGCAGCAAGGTTATAGTGAGTAGCGCCACTTAGGGTATGTTCATTTCCTTCTGAATTGAAGTGGTATCATGGTATGGAGCCCATATACTTAACTTATGTGGATGTCGCAAATATATATGACTTTGTGATTGTTGGTTGTTGAGGATCCTCAGATAAAGGTTGTTTACAACCGGGGGATGACATACTCGTGTCAGTAGTTACCTACTTTTGCAGAGGTAACCCGGCCTTATGTTGGCAGAGATCCGGTTAGGTTCTCGGGGCGTCCCGCCAGAGGCGTTCCCATGTGGAAATAGGAAGTTCCTTAGTCTGACCATTTGTTGGAAAATCCAAAGAAACAATACGAGCCATGTACGGTTTTAGTTGTATAACCTGCCATGAAATGTGGTGGTAACCTGCTATTGAACATGGTAGCTATTGTAGGCATATGATAATGGTCGTATGTTGGCTAATATTTATATTATACTTTCGAAATGTTTTCCTACACTTTGCACTTATAATAATAATATCAAAGAAATTTTTCTGCATATCAAGCATGTTTGACTATCATAAGGAGAAATCTCCTCCGATTCTGCATTTGCATTGTGTGTGTGTGCGGGAGGCCTTATGGTAGTTACATTTTCTAAAAGCATTGCTGGTCTATTTTAAAATATTTCTTTGTTTGTTTTAAAGATATAACTGTTTTAAGTTCTCACACCAGTCTCATGACCGACCTGGAGTTTATTGTTCCCTTCCTAAACTCTGGGTGCCCATCATTTTCCACACGGGCAGCCTAGAGTCAGGTTATCAGGTCATTTTGGAATTCAGGAGTTGCTGTAGAGATCTGGAATCAAGCTGGATGGCATGGCGTATCAACTAGTATATAGTATTTCTTTTCCTCTGTTTGTTGTTGTAAACTCTAATAATTTAATGTAATGCGATGTAATGTAATAACCGATACAGTTCTTTTGATTTACAGATTATTCATTTATCTATTATATGTTGTTCCGCTGCGATTGTGATATTCTGATATTGTTTCTGTTGCTTCTTCTTTCTTTCTCCTTTTACCTCTTCTTCTTTAACCCTAAGGGTTTGGTTTTCCAGCATTCGATTGTTCGGCAGTTGATACAGTGGGCGTATTAATGTCGATTTTCGGAAGTCGAAAATCCCGTTCTTGACATTTGGTATCAGAGCATTTGGTTAAGCGACAACCTTGGCTCTGTTGGGAATAACTCATTAGAGATAGAGTCAGTAGTACTCTAGAATGAGTTTGAGTGTAATAATAGATATGAGCGCGTATTTGTTAGTGAATATAAAATTGTTTTGTATTGTGTTGACTTATCGGTTGATTGTTTATAGATTCTAGTCAGTGCAGTCTAGCTAACTGTATCGATAGGGGTTTCTAAACTCTTAAACAAGATAAACCGACATAATATCATTTTAAATTGGGTAAATGAAATAATTTTACCTTGATTATATTTTATATATAAAGGAAATAAATTTTCAGAAATTATTAAAGTGTATACAAATTGATTGTTTGGTTGTTGAAAATGTAAGAATATATGCAAGTTAATAAAAGTTGGTTGAATAAGTTAAATAAAACATATTGTAAGAGAATAAATTATATAAGCGAATGAATTATTAAATATGGAATTATAATTAATGTGATTTACAATTGTGAAATAATCTTATATATAAGAAGTGAAACTATGTGAATATATTTATAAATATGAGTTGTAAATAAAAATGAATTTGAACTATGAATTGAAAATGTTGAATCCTGTTTATTTTATAAATTACTTTCCAAAATTAAAAGTCAAATAGTGAAATTATATAAGAAAAAAATTTATAAATGTGATTTATGAATAAAAGGAAAATTTTGGAAGAATATTAAGCACTGAATTCACTACTGTCACCGGGAAATAATAAGGGTGATGACTGCAGCATTATCAGTATCATTTTCGAGTTTCTGTGTGATGGATTTGCTACCATAGTAAATTGGAAAATTGAAGTTTGGTTGTGATAAACAAAATTAAAATTAAAAATCCAAGCTATAATTGTTGAATATAAGTAATCAAGTTTTGAACTTATAATATGAAATAATAAAGATTTTACTTTGGTAAAGTTGAAATAAATTTGAGTTGGCATGATAAAATATATGATTTGAAATTTAACTAAACGAAGGGTAAATAAATTGATTTGGATTAGATAAGCTATCGAAATGGAAATTAAACTGAAGTGATTATATAAAATAACTTTGAAGTTTAAAAAAGTTGTATAACTTGTAAAGTGAGAAGATGTAAGTGAAACCAAATGATAAAATGGTTAAACAATTTTGTTAAGTAAAACGAGATATGAATTTGAATAAGTGACGAAATTTGACTTTGGTAAAAGTTAAATAGAATTTACTTTAGAATTGAAATCTGAATTGGATTTATAAGTGGAAATTTAAGTTAAGTTAAACAAATGATGTTTGAAATGGAATATAACTTAAGTAATGTTGAATGAAGTTGATTTTGGTATCGAAGTAAATTGATAAAGTGAAGTGATGAATATGAACTTAAGTTATATAAATGAAATTCAACCTTATTTGTTAAATGAATTAGCAATTGAATTAATAAATGGATTGAATATTAATCAATCTAATGTAAATGAATTGAATTAATAAGGGATGTAAATGTTAATTCATTAAAAACTAGTAAGTTGGAAATTGAATAATTGAATGGAAGTCAATTAAATATCAACCAATTGGAAATTAAAGGTGTTAAACCAAATTGAATGTAAATTTAATAATTTGGTCATGTTGGTTATGATTTGGTTGTTATATGATTGTTAGTTAATTGTATATAATTCATTAAGTATTAATGAAATTGAATTGATAAATGGAAAGCTATGTAATTGAATTTGAATTGAAAGTGAACTAATGTGAATTGGTTGTAAGCAATTAAAATTTGTATCGAAACCTTATAAATTGCTTATGGGAATTATTTTGATTGCGTTGCTTATGAAAACTATTTGTTTTCTATTGAAAATTAGTGAAATGTAAATGAATTTCCTACATATGTCACTTACATGTTTAAATTGAGTAAGTACAGGTACCGGGGCTGTAGTTGGCTGGATTTGGTTATGCTAAAATGCTAATAAATAACTGCTTTGCTTAAAAATGCTAAAAAGGTACGCCTACGCAATAAAAATAGGAAATATGAACTGTTTTTCTGTTTTCCGACCGTGTGGGTTGATGTATATATATTTATATCTATTGTGATATTGCAAAAGCTCCTCCGTACAAGGGAGACTCTGCCAAAATTTTCCGTAAATTTTGGAAGTTAGAAAAATATATGAAAATTTTTGGAATTTGTTTTTAACGAAAAGTCAATTTCTAAATTGAAATGAAAATGTAGGAATTGAACTAGAAAAGCGTAACCATCGAATTTTGGAAAAGTTAAGAAATTAAAATGAATCTGAAATCAAGTTGGAACGGTTTGTTTTTGAAAAAAGGGTAATAAATTTTGTAACCTTTTCTTACTTGGTAATTTCGAGGACGAAATTCTTTTAAGGGGGGGAAGTTTGTAACGATCCAGAATTTCTGTCATTTGAAATTCGTATATTTATTTTATTTTAAATATTAACAAGTAAAATTTGTAAGTTGAATAAATTTTATTTCGAATATCTAGATTTAATTGGATAATTAAATCGATAATTTAATATTTGAAATTACAGAAATAATTGGAAATTGGGTTTAATGTGATTAAAATTGATTTGTAAAGTTGTATTAAATCATATTGGAGTTAGAATGATGTTATAGAACTTTAAAATTGAATTTAAAGTTAATTTGTAGAAATTGAATATTTTAATATTTAATTGACGAGTAAAAATAGTCATTTTTCAAAGTCTCGGATTTCGACAAAACTAGTTTCATCGGATCCGTAATGTTATATTATTATAAGATTTCAAATTTCGTGTCAATCAGATTTACGGTTTGTTTGGGGCAAGCTAAAACGCATTGAAATCGGTTTAAGTGAATTTTAGATTTAAATAATTCGATTTGAAAACCTATTTTTCAAATACGATCGAATTGGCTCCCAGTATATATTCCATTGCGTTCGGAATATGGGTAAAACATTATAAACGCCAGGCGGCACGCTTCGTTTGGAATTCGAAAAAATTTCGGGTGAATAGTGAACGAATATTTTCTATATAAGGACCTCAACATTCTCATTTGCAAACTAATCAACCCTAGGGTTTCACAGCCGCCACCTTCAGATTTAATGGCCGAAAATATTCCTCCTTCTCCCTCAATTTTCTTCAAATCCGTAAATCGATTTGGAAAACTCTCAACTACAAAAATGAAGAGCATGTCGAGCTCTATAATCTCAACGGCCAAGATCGAAAAATACGCTATAAATCAATGGCAAATAGCTCACGTTCGTGCAAAGTTTGCACGCGAATTTCACGGCCAAGATGGGGCCGAGTTCCACGTTGTTCGAGGTGAGGGTGAGGCACGTCACGAGCTGCGAAACGATGGTCTTTGATCGTCGTAGATGTCGAAGATGGTGGTGCGTTGATTCATGAATTAGCGGCGGCTATGGGTTAATTTGGTTCGAACGTGAAACGCGAAGGGGAAGAAGAAATAGGGCACGACCCTGATTTGATTCAAGCAGATCGAACGGCCAGGAACGAATGTGAGGTTTTAAAAAATAAAATATATTGAAATTAATTATCTTTAAATTCGTATTAACTTCTAAACGCCATATCTTTGACATACGAGGTCGAAAACTGACGAAACGAATTGCGTTGGGTTCGTATGGACGAACACTATGCAATGGAGCTGGACTGGGATTTATTTGAGCTAGTGGAATTTTTGGGTAAAATTAAACGCATGTTTAATTTTATTCAAAACGAAACACTACAACTGTTATTGGAAGCAAGGTGAGAACTTCTCACTCAATCGAATTTGTTTCGATTTAAATTTTAAATAGTTAAATTTAAAATTGCTTGATTTTGTGATTGAATGATAAATTGCTATCTATTGTATTGAAATAGACCATATACGCCGCATATTAAGCGGAGGTTATTTTATCAAACACATATACCGTGATATTCTACCGTGAAGTGGAATTGGTATTATATATGTGCTTGGAGTTGATTTCCCGCATTATATAGCGGATGAGACCCTATTGCGCCGCATAATAGCTGATAATATGTTATATAAACCTATGTACCGCGATATCCCGCCTTGAAACGGGATTGGTATTGTGCTAACATCTGTGGATGCAGGGAAACAGGTTGGAGGGATCTAATTGGATTCCTCAAATAATTGAATTTGTTTCAATGTTGTGTGTTGATTATTTATAATCTCTGTGTGATTATCTTTGTGATTGAAATCGTTGAAGACTAAAATTTAGCCGAATATAATTTTGGTATCGTTGGATACCTGAAATAAATAAAAATTTGATTTTTGAAAATTCAGGTTGAAAGTTTATATTAAAATTAAAAGAAGGAATTCAAAAATAATAAAGTTTTATTTTTAATCTTATTGAAAAAAATTCCAAATATGGGAAAAGCTTTAATAAATGGATTTCGGGTAATATTATTCAAAGGTTGAAGAATTTATTCAAAATATGGATTTTAAAGAGTTTGAAAAGTAAAGAAATTTATTTTTCTTAAAAAGGAATTTATTTTAAAAAGGAATAAATATGGAAATCCATTTGGAAATTTATTTTGGAAAGTGAAATGAATTTGGAAAATCAATATGGAATTTGATTTGGCTGTTTTTTTGAAATCAATTGAAAAAAGTTTGAATTGTTGTTGAAAGTGAATATTTAAAATCGATTTGAAAATCGTATATCAGTGGATATTTGGAAATTTAAATTCACCATGGAATTTATAAAGGAAAGGGATATTTGTTTTAAAATAAACATTGATTTATTTTTGAAGTGTGGAAATAAATTTACGGATTTGGAACGTGAATTTAAAGTAAATCGGTAAGGATTTATTTAATTGGTTAAATGAACCATTTTGAAATGAAAGTGTATTCTCCCTGGAAAGCCGAATAAAATTTCTGAATAGCTTTGAAAAATACATACATACATACATACATATATATATATATAATTCTAGAATTGGTTTTGAAAAAGATACTTTGAAGAAATTAACTTATTAAATTGTTTTAAATCCTCTAAGTAAAGATTTATTAAGTTGATATAGAAATGATTATTTCTAAGATTTAATCAATAATTGTTTTAGAAAATAGTTATTTAAATAGTTATACTCTATCTACTAATTTTATTTTGAAAATTAGTTTGGACTTAAGTTATATGTAATATTGGTATAATATTTTTATAACTAATATTTTAAGTAAAGTGGTTAAAGAAAAATAGTTTTATTTCAAAGTGTTTTCCTATTATATTTTGGATAAGTGTTATAAATTATTTTAAAGTATTTGAACTCGGCAGATTTCCAGTTAAAATGAATAAATATTTGGAAATGTTTCCGCGTAAGGAAAAAATGATTTGAAATTTGTTTCCAAAAGTTGTAAAGGTGAAAAGTGATTTGAAATTTGTTTTCAAATGGTTGAAGTGTGGAAAAATATATCTTGTAAAGATATTTTTGGAAAATAAATAATTTGGGAAATTATTTGGAATCTGGTGATGTTGTGCATATCTATTGATAGTTAAATAACCGACTATCAATATTTACCTTTAAATGGGTATTTGTTGTGATTTTCTTGAATTTGAATGCTACACTTATTTTAAAAATAAGTGCTCGTTATTCGGTTTAGCCAGGAGAGGACTTTGGTCACGAATCCCATTCCGAATAGTGATACGTCGTAATGTATAGCATTTGAAGACCGGTGTTGAAGACCGGATATTTTCGAAAACGGAAGGATTACCGTCGAATGTCTCTACATCAGCCGATCCCCGATATAGATATTTTATCACCCTTTGTGATAGAAATTCCGGACGTGATTAGTGAATATTCGGGTTGCAAGGGCTTCTTTGAAAGTGCCTTCGGTTCCGTTTGATCCCGGAACGGACTTGTATGAATGTGTGTCTGACGTTACAATTTGAGATGTAAAGCTGGTTTCTATCAAATACATTTCTGTTGGTGGCGGAGAATTTATTCTCTTAGCTTAACACTCTTCTCTGAGACGTATGAACTCAGAGGTTATGTAGTTGATGGTTACTAGTGATACATTCCCAATTTGGTAATGTGTCATACGAAGTACTGCTGATCATTTGTTGATCAAAGCATAGCTTTTGTGAAAAGCGTAGCTTTGTGGACGAGACTTCGTCGGACCTCACAACCCGGTAATGGTCAAAACAGGAAAGATGCAGCAAGGTTATAGGGAGTAGCGCCCCTTAGGGTATGTGCATTTCCTTCTGGATAGAAGTGGTATCATGGTATGGAGCCCAGATACTTAACTTATGTGGATGTCACAAATATATATGACTTTGTGATTGTTGTTGGTTGAGGATCCTCGGATAAAGGTTGTTTACAACCGGAGGATGGCATACTCGTGTCAGTAGTTACCTTCTTTTGCAGAGGTAACCCGGCCTTGTGTTGGCAGAGATCCGGTTAGGTTCTCGGGGCGTCCCGCCAGAGGCGTTCCCATGTGGCAATAGGAAGTTCCTTAGCCTGACCATTTGTTGGAAAATTCAAAGAAACAATACGATCCCTATACGTTTTAGTTGTATAACCTGCCATGGAATGTGGCGGTAACCTGCTATTGAACATGGTAGCTATAGTAGGCATACGATAATGGTCGCATGTTGGCTAAGATTTATGTTATACTTTCGAAATGTTTTTCTACACTTTGCACTTATAGTAATAATATCAAAGAAATTTTTCTGCGTATCAAGCATGTTTTACTATCATAAGGAGAAATCTCCTCCGATTCTGCGTTTGCATTGTGTGTGCGTGCGGGAGGCCTTATGGTAGTTACATTTTCTAAAAGCATTGCAGATCTATTTTAAAATGTTTCTTTGTTTATTTTAAAGTTATAACTGTTTTTAGTTCTCACACCAGTCCCATGATTGACCTGGAGTTTATTGTTCCCTTCCTAAACCCTGGGTGCCCATCATTTTCCACACGGGCAGCTTAGAGTTAGGTTATCAGGTCATTTTGGAATTCAGGAGTTGCTGTAGAGATCTGGAATCAAGCTGGATGGCATGGCGTATCAACTAGTATATAGTATTTCTTTTCCGCCGTTTGTTGTTGTAAACTCTGATAATGTAACGTAATGTGATGTAATGTAATAACTGATACGGTTCTTTTGATTTACAGATTATTCATTTATTTATTATATGTTGTCCCGCTGCGATTGTGAGATTCTGATATTGTTTATGTTGCTTCTTCTTTCTTTCTTCTTCTACCTCTTCTTCTTTAACCCTAAGGGTTCGGTTTTCCGACATTCGATTGTTCGGTAGTTGATACAGTGGGCGTATTAATGTCGATTTTCGGAAGTCGAAAATCTCGTTCCTTACATTTGGTATTAGAGCATTTGGTTAAGCGACAACCTTGGCTCTGTTGGGAATAACTCATTAGAGATAGAGTCAGTAGTACTCTAGAATGAGTTTGAGTGTAATAATAGATATGAGCGCGTATTTGTTAGTGAATATAAAATTGTTTTGTATTGTGTTGACTTATGTTGATTGTTTATAGATTCTAGTCGGTGCAGTCTAGCTAACTGTATCGATAGGGGTTTCTAAACTCTTAAACGAGATAAACCGACATAGTATCATTTTAAATTGGGTAGATGAAATAATTTTACCTTGATTATATTTTATATATAAAGGAAATAAATTTTTAGAAATTATTAAAGTGTATACAAATTGATTGTTTGGTTGTTGAAAATGTAAGAATATATGCAAGTTAATAAAAGTTGGTTGAATAAGTTAAATAAAACATATTGTAAATTTCAACCACCTAAATTTCAACAAAACTCCACCTTTTTGTCCATAGCCGAGCTCTACCATGTTTGCACCACCTTTCACACCCCATGGCCGCCACTAACACCGCCTCCACCACCTCCAGCACCACCTGGACTCTCGGCCACATCATCATCTTGGACCCCACATTGAAGGCCGTGACCCTAGTGGCCTTGGCCGAGCCTAACTTTGGCTTGAATCCATGTGTAGTTGCTTGCATGTTGATTGTTGTTATTGTTTCCATCTCCACCACTTTTGCACCACCTTCAACCATGATAGGCCGACCCTTAGCAACCCAAACCTAACCTAAAAATCTTGCCGTAGCCTTGATTTTCACTTATGGCCAAACCCAATAGGGAGTTGGAAGCAAGCGCGAAGTAGTTTTGCTTTGATTTGTGCAGTCAATTCTATTTTAGTTTATCGTATTTGAATTTGAAAACTTATGTATATTATATTGTTTTGTGTGACTTGTATTCAAGGGAATCGATACTTTGGCTCTTCCACTCATCTCTGTATCGTGTTATTGTGCTTGTTTGGATCTCATTCGTGCATTCGTCGTTGTGTCTCCAGCTCAAACCTGTGAGTTATTCTCACCAGACAATATGTACATATATAACCAGTAAATTGACCCCTTTTGAATCTGTAAAATTCATTATCATGTTACACCTGCTATATTATGATTATATGATGTTCATCCATGCTTAAACACCTTTTATAACATCTATTACTGTTATATTATGCTGTTTTGTTATTTTTATCAGTTTATCACGCTGCAAGTTCCCTTTAGATTAGAATCACTATGGGTTGAAATGATACATACCCGAACAAACTTTAGAATAGGAGAAAATCGTTATGGGCTGAAATGATAGGCCTGAATGATTTTCATTCACTTGGGATTGCGGGTTTGAAATGATCAAACCCGGGTATTCTTTGTAAATTACGGGTTGAAATGATATATTACCCGTATCACTTTACCTAGGCTGGAAAATGAAATACAGACCCGTTGTTAAAATATGTTTTTCTAAAAAATTTAAAATATTTTAGAAATGTAAATATTATAATATTTTGATTTAAACTTAATAAAAAATGATTTTTGTAAATCATTATTGATTTTCTGAAAATTTAAAAGTGAAATAAATTAATGGTAAAGTTAGAAAATCTGAAATGTAAGTTATTTTGAAAATTATAATTTAGTGACAAATGGAATTTAAATTAAATATGAAATATGATAAATTTATGATACTTTGAATTAAATGAATTTAAAATGATTTTATAATATATTAATGATTTTTTAATAAAGTTAAAATGTGAAATGAATGAATATTTAAGTTGAATTTTTGAAATATGACTAAAACTGAAAATTTGTGAATTTGGCTTAAAAGTGAAATTTAAGTTAAGTAAATAAAAATGAAATTAAGTTATATTTGAAAATTTAAACTTAAGTGTTAAGTTAAATTTAATTTAATGAATTTAAAATTTAATGTTGGAATTTTATAAGTGAATTATTATTAAATTTTGATTTTTGAATGGAGATTTAACTTTATAAAATCATAAATATAAGGGTATTTGAATGATTGTTTTAAAAGTGAAATTATATGATTTTATAAGTTAAAAATGATTTAAATAAAAATATAATTGTTTGTAAAATTATACTGAATATTTGAGGTTAATTAACTGCATTTTTGAAATGCTATTAGTTCTATTGTAAATGATAATACAGCATTGGTAAATGCTGTAGTTGATAATAATGAACCAAATGGCTAAATTTAATTAAAGGCTATTATAGCATTTTTGTAAATGTATAATTGTTGAATTTAACTAAGTTTATTTAAAACTAATGTAACCCATTACAGCATTTTTAAATGCTGTCTTTTGTTAAATTAAACTGTTTTGAATGTGACTTTCTGTAGCATTTTTTAAATGCTGCGAAAGTTGAATTTTCATTGTTTTAATAAATTTAAGCGAATGAATGAACTTTGAAAGATTAAAATTTTGAAAATTTAATTATTAAATATAATAACTTCATTTTAATGATTTAAATGAAGTAATTTGTTTTGAAATATAAACTATTTTGAAATGGTATTTAAATTAAATAAAAATGAATGTGGTTTGGGAGATATGATGTTTTGATATTTTGAAATGGATTTTGAATGATATTGAATTTTGAAATGATATTTGATTTCGAAGTATAAAATACCATTTTGAAATTTTAACCACGGGATGTATTTAATTTATAGTTTAACTGATTCTTAAAGGATGGGCGATCCCAAGCATCCTTTAAGTTATTGTGCATTTCTACTATAGTTCACTTGAGTTGGTTTACATTATATAAGTATATATGTCCTGACTCGAGTGTTTTGTGTTTTACTTTACACTCGGGTCAGTCTGAGTATATACAGCTTAGCTTTGGATTTCTTTCTGGAGCTACGAATCGCTGGAGATTCTGCTTGTCTAGTTATCTGTTCCCTTCAGTTTCAGTTATTCTATTTCAGCTCTGGTATTTATAAACTGCTATGTAATTGAGATTTCTATTGTATATATTTTCAGACTGATATTATGTATTATGTTTTGAGAGTTTGTTATAATAGCTTCATGAACTACTATGGTATTTTAATTTCCGCTGCGAGTTATTCTAATATTTCTGTGTCTGTGATTCTGTGATTGTATTTCATTTGCTCCAAATTTATTTTGCAATGCGGTATTTTGAGCAATTCAAGTCCGGCATGTGTGGATGCGAATGGCTGAAAATATCGGGTTGTTAGAAAAATCGATTTAATAATAAAATAATTGGATTGCACGTATACATATATATACACGCTTTCTTTGGGCCGAAACCCTAGAGTTCTGGAGCCGCCGTTTACTTATTTTTTAATGGTTGAGAAGCTTCGTCATTCACCTCTAATTATCGAGCAATCCATCAAGTTATAGGGAAATCTTCCAACTACGAAGGCGACCAGCTCGCCAAGCTCTTCAAGTTGAACGGTGGAGATCGCCAACTGAGCATCATGGAGGCCAGGATCTGCTCGTGATGGCGACACATTTTGGGACGTTTTTCGAGACGAGCACAAAGCCGAGCTTGATAGGGTTTTGATCGATTGATGTTGGCGTTGTGGTCTTCGATGTAGGAGTCTCCGATCGAGCTAGAAATCTCCAGGGATGGTCACGATTTTCATTTTGGGAAGCAGATTTGGGTTCGTTCGAACCGATGTCGCATGAGAAGAAGAAGAAGATGCGGCCTGTATGGTATAAATTAAAAAAAGAGTAATTTGTTTTAAATTTATATTCAAACTTTAAAAATTCATATCTTGTGCATACTTGGTTAGATTTCGACGAATTTGGTAGCGTCGGAATCGCGTCGGCGAGCAGCCCGCTGTGGTGCAGATCTGGGATCATTCTGAGTAAGTAAAAATTTAGGTTAAATCGAACGTTGTTCGATTTAATTTAAAATTTTGAACGCTCATCGAGAATTCAAGGTGAGTGAATCTCACTCACATCTGGATATCGGTAAATTTAAATACCTAATATTTAAATGTTTGATTGGTTGTTTAGCTGAATATGATGATTATTATCACATTGAATCGATATTTATTAGTTGTGTTAATATCTGTGGATGCAGGGAAAACAGGTTGGAGGGATCCAACTGATTCCTCACAAATAGAAATTTTAATTATGATCTGTGAAATATCTCATTGATATCCTGTGATAAATTGATTTAGATCTTGTTATGCCGTGTTTTGTTTATATACTGGGATGGATTAATTTAAAAATTTAAATTGTGCTATGCTATGATTGGGTGAATACAATCTGGGAATTTAAATATAAATAAAATAAATTGGGTTTAAAAGGAAATAAAAGAAATTCTTAAGTAAAGAATTTAAAGGAATTAAATTCAAGAAATTGGTTGAAAATTTGAAGTGTTTGAAATTGTGATTTAAAAGGGAAAGGTGAATTGTTTAAAATAATAGCGAGAATTATTTTTAAAGGAAGGGGAGTGTATTTTCTTGGAAACTAAGCATGTTTCAAAGAAAGATTTTCGAAGTATAAATTGGAAAGTTTTGCAAAGGTGTTTTTAAAATACTTCAGAAAATTATTATTATTTTTAATTGTTTGGTGGAAGTAATTTTTTTTAAGTAATTATGGTATTTAATTATTTTAAAAAGTAAAGTAGTATTAAGTTTTCAAAGGAAATTATAGTATAAATATTTGATTTAATAACTTTATATAAAAAGTTAAATTTGGCTTAAATTACTTAGAAAACCTCTATATATTTCCTTATATATTACTTTCAATTAAGTAATTTCTAGAAGCTTTATTTTAAATATTTTAAACATATATTTTGAAAGTGATTTCCAAGAAATAGATATGTGTTTAAAAATAAAAGGAGTTTATTTTAAAAGTATGGAAAGGAATTTACGGGAAATAAACGTAAATTTGAATTGAGATAAATCCAGCACGATTTATAAAAAGAATTCTTTGGGCTATCCTAAAATGGAAGTGTATTTCCCTGAAAAGCCAAGTACGTTTTTAAAGCAGATTTTTGAAAAAATTAGAAGTTGTAAGAATCTTAAAAGTGAACATTTATAAAATTAGTTATAGAAATAATTATTTTAAAAGGGTAAGTAGTATTATGTTTTAAAAAAATATTATTAATATTTATACTTTATAAAATGGGTTTATTTTAAAGATAATTAGTTAAAGTTTTATTTGAAAACTTGTATAGTATTTCATAGCTTTATTTTAAAATTTAGTATGACTTAACTTTATTTTGAAGAAAATAGTTTATATTTTATAAAGCAGTTTTATTCGATTTTTTTTAAAGTATATATATTTTAAATGAAGTATGTAAGTAGATTTAATATAAATGTTTTAATGTATTTTCAAAAATAAAGAATTTAAATTATTTTTAATCTTAAGTATTGGTACTTGGATGTTTTCAAAGGAAGTAAAGATTTGGGAATTTATTCCATGAGAAGAATTGGGTTTGAAAAGTATTTTCAAAGGGATTTGAAAAGGAAAATATATCTTGCAAAGATATTTAGAGGAAAATAAATAATGCGGGAAATTATTTATTGTGTGATGGATGCTTATGGATGTTAATTGATAGTTAAAACACCGACGATCAATATTGGACAATGCGTTGATTGTTTCAAAGAGACTGGATCGAGATTAATTTTTCGAAAACCACTTCGATCCGGTTTGTACGTTTTCGTGGGAAAAACAAGTTTGGAGTCGAAGATGGAGAAGTGAAGTGCAAGGGCTAGTCGCTACTAATGCTGAGGATATTTCCAAAATGGATGTAGTAGGAGTAGTGCCTTCGGTTCTGTTCGAACCCGGGACGGACTTCCATGGACGAATGCTTTCGGAACATCATCAGGTGGACGATGGGCATTCTAAGTGAAACGATCTAAAAAGGTAACGCTTAGCCTCAAGCCTCATCAACCGAGAATGACTAAAAATCAGGGGTTATGCAGCAAGGCTAGGTGGGTAGCACCCATTTCAGGGTGAGGTCATCCCTGTCTAGATGTCCCTTTTATTTCAGCTTAGTGGTGCGGTTGCTGATCCCAACCGTGGGGTGATCTTACTCGGGATTATCCAGTAAGGGATAGTCCCGGCCTTATGTTGCAGGGGATTGGGAGTAATCCTCGGTACATTGATCTAGACATGTTTATTTGTGGCGTGGTCTTACGAGTTGCTTTGATTTCCAAAGGATTTTTGAAACTTTAATAATCAATTTGGGTGTATTTTTATCAGATGGTATTCCAGACCGACTCGGGTGTTATTTCATTTTATTGCTCGGGTCAGATCGAGTATTATATGTTCAGGATAGGATGCTATGGAGCAAGAGAGGAGCTAGAGTCTGAGGCGTATTATCCGTACTTGTATTTATATCCGTTGTTGCACTCGTTTGAAATTGTCGGGATGGTAATTGTTGTTTGTTTGTGATACTCTAATGATACATTGAATAAAACAGATATAGGTTTCATTTTGTGTAAAGATCTGATATTCTATATTATATTTTTTTCCGCTGCGACTGTGAGATTCTATTATTGTTTAGTTCCTTCTTTCTTCTATCTTCTTTCTTTTTCCTCAACAATCTGTCTTTTCCGGCACTTGATCGTCGACATATTATACTGTGGAGTATTTTGTGTCGATTTTCGAGGGTCGAGAAAGGCGGGTCGTCACAAAGAAGAACTTGAGAAAATTGAAGATTCACTCTCTAACAATTCTCAACTCGCTCTTTTAAGTCAAGAAATAGAAGCTCAAAAAGAAAAGATTGATGCTCTGGTTTCTGAAAATCATAAACTAAAAACAAAAATCAAATTGTTGAGTTAGATAACTCTAGTCTCAAAATAAAGCTAGATGACATTACTAAAAACATTTCCAACTTTAATAAAGGAGGAGAAAATTTATCCAATGTTATTGAAAATTCTCAACCTGCTTCAAACAAAAATGGTTTAGGTTATGTCAAGAAATCAAAAGCTCCACCTAAAAATGAAAACAAAAGGAGAAATGATTGTAAACCTTGGACTAAAAAGAACCTTTAAAAGGGAAATCCAATCAAAAGACTATAAAAATATGGATTCCTAAAACAAACAATACTTTAATTAGAAAGAAGCATATAAATTCATTTTTTGAATCTGTGCATAAAATAAAAATTATATTTTTAAAAAGGATACTAAACCCTCTTGGGTTTGGTTTCCTATGACCTAACTCTTAGGACCCTATTAAAACGTGGGTACCAATGATATTCTTTATTTTCTTGTAGGTCCCACTTAAAAAAGAGGAAAATGGATACTCGACAGCGGTTGCTCAAAACATATGACCGGTGACAAAAATATGCTATCACACATTACTTACTCCAATGAAGGCTCGGTCACTTTTGGAGACAATTCAAAAGGATATATTACAGGAAAAGGCGACGTCAGCAATGTTAGTACATCTAATTTACCTCTTATTTTCAATGTTTTGTTAGTTAAAAATTTGAAAAACAATTTACTTAGTATCAGCCAATTGTGTGATAAAGGATTCAGAATCAATTTTTCTGAGAATAAGTGTAGCATTTTTGATCAAAATAATAATATTATTTTTGAAGGTTTTAGAGATAAAAATATTTATGTTTTAAATATGAATATAAATTATAATTCAAATATGTGCTTACTAGCCAAAGAAAATGATCCTTGGTTATAGCACAAAAGGTTTTGTCATATTAATTTTAGAGCTATTTCAAAATTATCTAAAAATAATTTAGTAAAAGGATTACAAAAATGAATTTTAAAGTAGACCATATTTGTGATGCATGTCAGTTAGGAAAATTAACCATGTCATCTTTTAAATCTATAAAGTTAATTTCAACAATGCAACCACTTGAATTACTACACATGGATCTATTTGGACCAACACAAGTACAATCCATAAATCATAGTAAATATGTGTTTGTAATTGTTGATGACTTTTCAAGATATATTTGGACAATTTTTATGAAAAACAAAAGTGACACATTTGATCATTTTAAATCTTTTGTTAAAAGAATTCAGAAGTTTAAAGGTTTAAAAATTAAAAATATTAGGAGTGATCATGGAGGTGAGCTTGAAAACGAAGCTTTTGAACATTTTGGTAAGAAGAAAGGAATAATCCACAATTTTTCGTTCCCACGAACTCCTTAACAAAATGAGGTAGTAGAACGGAAAAATAGAACCTTACAAAAATGTGCAAGGACTTTGTTAAATAGAAGCACGTTGCCAAAACACTTCTGGGCAGAAGCTGTTGCTACCGCCTGTTATGTCTTGAATCGTGTTTCTATTCGACCACTAACTAAGAATTCTCCTTATGAATTATTTATTGAAAGAAAACCATATATTTCATATTTTAAAGTTTTTGGTTCAAAATGTTTTATTTTAAGTACAAAAGATCAGCTTGGCAAATTAGATCCAAAATCTGATGAAGGAATCTTTGTAGGATATTCGAAACGAAGCAAAGCTTATCGAATTTTTAATAAAAGAACAAATATCATCGAAGAAACACTTCATGTATCGTTCGTGAAAATTTTAAACAAATATCAAGTATTAAAGATGATGTAGAAAATATCACAAATACGGAATCTACAATCTTTCAAAATAATCAAAACGCCTTTAATAATAATAATAATGAATTAAGATCTCCTCCTAGGATATTAAGAAATCACCCTATAGAAAATATAATAGGAGAAATTAATTCAAATGTAAGAACTAGAAGTCATTTAATTAAAATGGGTCATGTATCTTTTCTTTCTAACATAGAATCTAAGAATATAAAGGAAGCCTCAGCTAATGATTATTGGATTATCGCTATGCAAGAAGAGCTAAATCAATTCGAAAGAAATGACGTTTGGGATTTAGTTCGAAGGCCAAGTGACCAATCAATCATTGATACAAAATGGATTTTTAAAAATAAAGCAGATGAACATGGAAATATAACTAGAAATAAAGCTAGATTAGTAGCACAAGGATATAATCAGGAAGAAGGAATTGACTACGAAGAAGCGTTTGCTCCAGTCGCTAGACTAGAAGCAATACGAATTATACTGGCCTTTGTATGTTTTCATAATTTCAAATTATATCAATTGGATGTTAAAAGTGCTTTTCCAAATGGTTTTATAAAAGAAAATTTTTATGTTGAACAACCACCCTTATTTATTCACGAACAATTTCTAGATCATGTTTACAAATTAAAGAAAGCTTTATACAGTCTCAAACAAACACCACGTGCTTGGTACGATCGTCTCAAAAGATATATAATAGATTCTGGTTTTTGAAATTGGAAAGGTTGATCAAACTCTATTTATTAAAAGAAATAAACAAGATATTTTAATTTTCCAAATTTATGTTGATGATATTATTTTTGGTTCCACAAATGAAATTTTTTTCAGGAAATTTCAAAAATAATGGCTACCGAATTTGAAATGTCACATATGGGTGAACTAAATTATTTTCTTGGTTTACAAATTAAACAATTAGAAAATGGTATTTTTATAAATCAAGAAAAATACTGTAACAATTTAGTCACACGTTTTGCATGGAAAATACTTCTATCAAACCTACTCCTATGAGTACATCTATACATCTTGATAAAGATGAAAATGGTAAAGTGTTGACCAAAAATTATACCGAAGTATGATTGGATCGTTACTCTATTTAACAGCTAGCAGGCCTAACATAATGATGAGTGTTTGCTTGTGTGCACAATTTCAAGCAGATCCCAAAGAATCACATATGCGAGCAGTGAAACGTATACTACGATATCTTAATAAAAGCAAAGACTTTGGACTATTCTTTCCGAAAGAATGTCCTTTTGAATTAGTATCATATAGTGAGGCCGATTTTTGAGGAAGTCGGACGGATAGAAAAAGTACAAGTGGAACTTGTCACTTCTAGGATGATCCCTTGTATCTTGGTTTAGTAAGAAACAAAATTGCATCTCACTTTCGACATGTGAAGCAGAATATATATCTACAGCTTTGGCATGTGCTCAAGTCATATATATGCAACAAACACTTCAAGATTTTGGTGTTAATCTAAATAAATCAACAATTTATTGTGATAACTCAAGTGCTGTTAACTTATCTAAAAATCCAGTAAATCATTCACGAACAAAACATATTGACATTGATCATCACTTTCTTCGTGATTGTACTGAAAAAGAATTTATAAATCTTGAATTTGTATCGTCTGAAAATCAGTTGGCCGATATATTCACAAAACCTTTAATAGAAAATGTCTTTACAAAATTAAGACGAGAACTTGGAATTATCTCATTTAAATATTTATGATTTTTTATGACAATAAGTTTATATATATGTTTTTTAACAAGTTTACAAAATTTAATGTAAAATTATCTAAACCTATTGTTTAATCTAACATTTTTTCCACTAAATTTATTTTTTTCTATCTTTAGTTATGGTGAAAATTCCTTGAATCTTTATGACCACTCATTGTTTAGTTTTCTCCCTGCCTATAAATTTTTCAACCTATCTTCGTTCTTTTCATCTTGAATTCTCTATATTCATCTACTTCATACAACTCTATTTTTTTTCTTTTTCAACTATGTCATCCGACTCCTTAAACTCTAACAGCTTGGTCTCTAGAATTTTCTATATTTCTATCACTTCAGATTCTCCTAATATACCTTCACTTCACACTCCAACACCCATTCATGAACAAGTTTCCATTATTAGAGATCACAATCATCATACCGGTTATACGCCTCCTTCAAAGAAAACGAAACGCTTATTACTTTTTGGATCACCTTCCACCAAACAAAAGGTGGATGAAATTCATCACTGTCAACAACAATCTCTGTGTCTTCAAAAAGAAATATGGTATGAACAGAAAATGAATTCACGGCGTCTATCTTTTCTAGAGCAAGTTGTTCTCAAAAATTTGTGGCTCCTCTTCTTCTAGTATTCAAGAACCTATTCGGACTCGAAATCCTTGGTCTCCTAGCCTATAACGACCACTCGTATCACTGAACTCATGGGAACGTGGACAAGGATGGTCACCGATTCATAATGAGACTCCATCTAAGAAGAATGATAAATCTACTCCAAGTCTGCCTCCTAAATAATGTTTCTTTTCTTTCAAACTTCTTCTCAACCATTTTGAAAGAAGTTCGAAGACAAACTATAATAATCATTTCTTATTTTTATGACATGTATGTATAATCATTGTTTGTATTTCATCTAAACTATGCTATAAATAAATTGTTCTATGATTCATAAGCAAATAGTTACTGATCTCAATTTAAACCCAGTTTCAGTCGATTGAATAGACTGAGTTAGTCGACTAAAAGCATTGTGAAAAAACTCTTGGGTTCAGATCAGTCGACTGAATGGTCTAAGTCAGTCGACTAACTGCATTGTAAAAAACTCTCAGGTTCAAATCAATCGACCGAATAGACTGAGTCAGTCGACTGAACGCAGAGTAAAAAACTCTCGGGTTCAGATTCAGTCAACTGACCCAGGTATTTCAGTCGACTGATCAGAAATTTCTGCATAATAACTGCCCCTACCTACTTTATTACCACACCTTTTCACCTTTTTTTATCTTTCTTCTTCATTCTTCCAGCCCTATATTCCGAAATTCACCTCTCCTCCATTACCAAATTTCACTTTTTTCAACCTTTATCTTCTTTCTCCATGGCCCTAGACAAACAAAACGCGTCAAAAAGGCTTCTTCTCCATCCTTTACTCCAATAGATTCTCAAATTGCTACATGGTTGGTCCATGACAAAGCAATTCAAAGGTGGATAAATATGCAAGACTCGCGTATTTTCGAATGCTCTTTTGTTCATTATCCCGACTTCAACTCTTATAGCATTCGAGAGCTTTCCGAAAGAAGCGGTTTGAATACTTTTCTTGACTGCAAAAAGAACAATCTAAAAATAAACCATACAATGGTTAAACTATTCTACGCCAACTTGAATCTTTAAGAACCAGCACCTAGAAATCGAGAAAATTGCATTTAGACTTCGGTATGTGGAATTTCTATTTTTCTTTCTCTAGAACGTATGTACCATTTGCTTCAAACTAGAGTTGGAGGAATTAATCTTCGAGACATAAATTGCGATATGAAAATTCGAGACAATATAAGTCATTTATTCGTCGAAGATGATGCTGTTGAAGTTAAATCTATGTCACTCCGATCTAAAGCTAGACTAATGCACAAGTTTCTTCTTGAGAGTATAACCCCACAGACAGGGTCATATGAATTAGTATATACAGATAATTTTCGTGCTCTATTTGCCATATGGGGAAATTTGCACATTAATTGGACTCAAATTCTTATGGACGAATTCCTAAGTTTTAACCAAGGTAGAACAAATGTGATTTACTTTGGTGAATATATAATGCGACTTTTAAATGATTTTGGTATAAGATCCCCCGAATCCGAATTCTCCAAAGTTGAATTATATAACATTCGTACCATAAGACTAATGCAACTCCCTGATCGTCCAGAACCTTTCATTACTTTCCAAGATTGGCAAGCAACTCAATGACAAAGACAACAAGGAATTCACATTTCCGAACAATCTTCTTCCCATCAATCCGAAGAAGAGGTTATCCATCTCCAGTTATTGGCCAAACTCCACGAGAAGCTATTGATTTGCTCGCTCAAAACCAACTTATTCTTGGCTCTCGTCTCAATAAAATAGATAAAAAGCTTAACAAGATTAAAGGTTTCTTCACAACTTTATGGGAGGCTATTTGTAACGATCTGATATTCTCAATCATTCGCATCCGCACATGTCGGACTTGAATTGCTCAGAATACCGAATTGTAAAATAAATTTGGCAAAAACACAGAATATGTAGTTAATGAATCATAGATCACATACACAGAGTAATATAATAATGCAGCGGAAGCAAAGAGATAGTAGTTCATGAAGCTACTATATATATATACATCAGAGTTAAACAAGATACAATAGAAATTTCAATATGATAAACAAGCCCAAGCTGAATACATCACCGGAATCAACTGAATACTGGAATTGAAATAGATAGCTGGATCTTCAAGCAAAGCTCCAACTCCGAAGGTGAGTCTCTAATGCTATATCACTCAGTCTGACCTGAGAGTAAAGCAAATATAAAAAACACTCTAGTCAGGACATACATACTTATACAATGTAAACAAACTCAAGTGAACTGTAATATAAGGTACAATTAACTTAAAGGATGCTTGGGACCACCCATCCTCTAAGGATCCGTTAAACTATTTACTATGTAGTAATATTTCGCTATTATAATAATTTCTATAGCAAAATAAACTTACTTTTAAATAGCGTTAAGGGGTTACCCATATAGCCCTTAAAACGTAGTAGTGCCAGTAGTCTATACAATACCTGCATATCTCCTAATCGGGAGACTGTGAGAAGATGCTCCATAGGTACGACACAAATCAAACTCGTACAAGGATCTCTAGGGTAGGTGACACGACACAACTAGGCAATACTAGAGTAGATATACCAATTACACATCCGGGCTGGTGGTGACGCATAGCGCGCAACTACCGCCCACCTCGAGCCACACCTCTAAATCAAAAATTAAAAGTGGCCACCACATCAATCTTAAAGTCAGAATATAATATCGAAGGAGCATGTCCGATAAGAGGGGATACCTCACTGGCCCATAGCGCTCCCGTTTTAGCCACCTTATGCCAACTCACGAGAGTCGGGTCCACGTATATACCTCAAAGGAACGCCGCCACCATCCTACTTCATTCTGGAAACTTCACTCGTACACGGTTGTTAAGGTGGTTTTCGAAGTTGGCAGAGAGTATGACAACTTCGGATCCCGATCTCTTTAACAACCAAACGTTATTATAACCCAGGGATATTTATTTCAAAATCATTTATACTTTCAAAACCAAACTAGCATATCCATTTCAAAATCATATCATTTCTTTCAAAATAGTATATACTTTCAAAACCAAAATATCATACTCATTTCAAAGCTATATCACAATAGTATCGTTTCCATTTCAAAACTAATTCAATAATATATCATTTAAATAAAACCCAAATTTCCAAATCGCTGAATATTTCCTTCAATTTATTAAACTTGAAATATTCCTTTAGATTATCATAGCATTTTTGGAATGTAATACTTTCCACTTTAACATTATATATAATCAAAGTATTTATATACTTACAAATTTTAACATGGTCATTTTATTATAGCCTTATAGTTAAATAAACTTTGTTGCTGTAATATCCAATTTAAAGCTGAAATTCTTATGTTAAGTTAAAAGTACCTTACTAACTTACATTATTATAACTAAAGAAACTTTATTATTTTAATCATTTAAAATATGCCATTTACATTAATTAAAACTTACATATCAAATGTACATTATCAACTTACATTTTTATTATTACAGTAAGGAACATTTATCATTTTAATAAATTTAAATTACACCATTACATTAATTAAAACTTACATGTCAAATGTACGTTTTAACTTACATTTATTATAATAAAGAGCATTTATCATTTTAATCAATATTACACTAATTAAAACTTACATTATCAAGTGTACGTTTTAATTTACATTTCTATTACAGTAAAGAGCATTTATCATTTAATCAATATTACACTAATTAAAACTTACATATTTCTTTCATTAATTAAAACTTTACATATTTCTTTCATTAATTAGAACTTTACACGTTTCTTTCAATAATTAAAACTTTACATGTTTTGTTGCATTAATTAAAACTTTACATGTTTCTTGCATTAATTAAAACTTTACATGTTTCTTTCATTTTTGTTATTACAGTAAAGAACATTTATTATATTAATCAATTAAAATATTAATTAAACTTACATCTCACATGTATGTTTTAACTTACATTTTTCCATTTTAAAGTCATAGCTATTTATCATACAAAACATAACATTTCACAAAAGAATATTTTATCATAGTTAATATAACAATCAAATTCTCATTATAAATCTATTCATTTAGCAATCAATTAACTATGATTTCAAGTTAAATAAATTTTATTACAAAAGGCCTAATTAAAACTGTATTTTATTTTATCAATTCAAAATACATTATTTATTATACAAAACATGTCCATTTCAGGAAATAACCTTTATTAAAATTTCTAGGTTAGATTTAAGATTCCAAAGTAAATTAAATTCAATTATTAAGTTATTTATCATCAATAAAGATTTTTAATTCAACTTAAGACCAATTATTAACTTTATAAAATTTAACGTACAGAAAAACTAATACACCTTTATAATTAAAGCATTGAATCAAATTTTAAGTTAAAATTTCATATATTTATAAAACTCAAAATACTCAAGAAATATTTAAGGGGATATTATTTAATAATACTTAATAAATTTTAGGAAAATATTGCTTAAAATATAACCGTGGACCTGTATAATATTTTCTAACCTAGATCAAGTGATACGGATATATATCATTTCAATCCGTAATTTAAAAAGAAAAATCCAGGTTCTATCATTCCAAACCCGCAATCCCAAGTAAAATAACTACAATAAAATCAATAAAAATCACTCGAGCCTATCATTTCAGCTCATAATGATTTTCCTTATCCTAAAGTCCATTCGAGTATGTATTATTTCAACTCATAGTAATAGGGAACTTGCAGTGCGACAAACAGGAAATAAATATAACAATATAGCATATAATATCATAGCATATGATGTAACAAATATATAAACAACATTTAACATCATATAACCAATCACAGGCATGTATGTACATAGCATAATAATTTTTATAATTCACTTGTCATCATTTCACAATTATATAAGTACATAAGTCTAAAGTGATAACTCACCTTTAAAAAGCTAAATTTGACAAACTCAGAATAAAAGTCCAAACTCCGCAAAGCATGAAAAAGCACAACAAAGCACAATGCAAACTTGAGTGGATGAAGGGTCAGATCCAAACCTTGTATGCAAACAAATATTACGTACATAAGAATATGATTCAATACAAAAGAATAGAGGTTAAAACAATGGAAAAAATAAACGAATCAAAGTGGCATAACTTGCCTTAATCAATGGCTTGGTTACACCACATATGGTTTCAACCATCATCTTGTGTTGCTTGGTCATGATGGTTAGAGGTGTGCTAGGAGAAGATGGAGGCCGAGCCTAGCTTGAAGGAAGACAAAGAAAACTAAATGGAAAAAAAAGGAGAAAGAAGAAGGAAGCTATGACTTTAGATCTTGTATTTTTTTTATAAGATGAGGATATGAGAAACTTTGTACGTGAAGTAAAAAGAGAGAGTGGCGGCTAGGTTAAAGGAATGAACAGCTAAGGTAAGAAATAAATTGGCTAGGCAATAAAAGGCAAGAGTTTGAATGGTTTGGATAATAAAAAGGCAACACTATATTTTATTCTTAAATGCAAATGAAAAATGAGAACATAATGGAAAATAAATTTTGTACGTGAATGGCAAAAGGAAATACACTTTTCCAGTTAAATCATAATTATTCAATTTCCAAACATTTCCATTTCATAAATAAGGTAATTTATCTTAGTTTAAAAAGTATAAGTTTTAAATTCGCAATAAATCCATATATTTGATTTCTCAGTCTTGTTATTGAATCAACTATTAACTTATCCTCTTATGGGAAATATTAACATTGGTTTATATACTAATACGTTAGTAATTTCTTAATTCATCCAAATTTCAATTTACATAGAATTGAATTTCATTTACCTTCAATAAATCCATTTATTATGGATTGAATTCGAATTAATTAATTTCCAATAACTGCCTTGTTTCCATTCTTCTCTTTTTATTAAATCTATTGTCACTCTATAAACCTAGTTATTATTTGTTTATCTTTCATTACATAAATATATATTCAAATTTTCATCTTTCTTTTATAATAACTGTTATTTTCAATTATATTGAATTTTCTAAATATATACATATATTATAATTAAAACCTCAATCAATTTATTCAACTTGGTTTCATTCCTTTATTTCATCTTATGAATAAAGTATACATTTCCATTTATGTCATTACATTCACACTTTACAGTACATTTCTATCTCACATTAATGAAACTTTACCTACATTTAAATGTAATTGATGTCCTACTCTGAATTTAGCAGCCTAAATAAAAAGGTGACTTGCATAAATGTTATCACTAACTTTATATTGCGCTCAAGTTTATTATTTCCACTACTTATCAGAATTGCTTATATAATGTTGAATTCGTTCAATTACCATACATTTATTTACTTATATTCAGTTTCATACCCAAATGTAACAGTTACGACTATATTAATAGACCAATTAAATAGTAACTTACAACCGTTACCATAACCTTTAATTTACATTTCATTTTGAACACTCACTTCATTATAAATTAAAAAGTTTTTTTTTTCTTTTTTTTTCTTTCTAAATTTAATTACAAAAATCTTATTAAATTAACCATTTTAATTATCGAAATTTACGGGTTGTTACACTCTCCTCCACTCAAAATTTTCGTCCCCGAAAAGGAACGCGGTGGGGGAATAGAAATGACCAGAAAGAAAATAGATTGAGAAATAAAATAAAACAATAAATTTTTAAACCATATAAATTTCAATTTAAATTAATAATTGATTTCGTCCATTGAATTTCACTTAAGTTAAATAAAACTTAAGTATTTCTAATTCCATTATCTTATCATCTAATCATCTTAAATTTGACAAATTTCTAAATCATGCATTTGAAAATCTTTTATTATACTCATAATTTATTCAATAAATTTAATTCTCTTTATTCCAAGTTGTTATTAAATTTATTCCACTTAATGTATCTAATCACATACATTAAGTGTATTTACATTTTGTTATAACTACTCCAATTTATTTAAATTCCTTTAACGCCATTTATATTGTATTTTATTCAATTAACTTTTCATTTTATTTACCTTTTATTAATCCTTTTTATAACTAAAATTTAAGTGTATAAAATTTATTATAACCACTCAAATTTTATTTATAAAAGTCCTTTTATATTGTATATTATCCAATTACATTGTTAACTTCTAATAATTTAGGTAAGTTATATTGGAATGCAATAGAATATTATACAAATAAAAAATTCAATTATCTCAAGCTTAAATGTTTATTCAAAATTTTGATTTCATTTTATAATTGAAATTATCTTTTAAGATAAAGTTTTAAGAATTAAATTTTCGTTTAACTTCAAACAATTTTAGAGATAAATACAATTTATATACATTTAATATATATCAAATCAAATTCAAATCATATATATATATATATATATATTGTAATTCAAATCATACTTTATGAAGTTCAAATCAAATTTAGCTTCCAAACAAAAGTGTAGCAGAGCTACAGAATGGTCTCTCCACTTCGAAGCTCGAAAATGAATGTCGATGATGCGGCCGCCATCACCGAAATTATTTTCCAGTGACAAAGAGAAGAGCACTGATTTAAAACTAAAAATTCTTTGCAAGCAATTTCTACTTGAAATACCTTAAATAATGTACCCTTTAAAACTTTAAGCGCAAAGTTTGAAACTATCGGAAATTAAATTCTTAGTTTCTTGTTTTACATTCATTTATATTTCCAAACTAATTTATAACCATGTTTATATTTCAATTATTTATATCTATGAACAAAATTTAATGGTTACAAGCTATATACAAAGTCGAATACTATTTCTCAACATTCAATTCAATTAACTTTCAAAATTCAGAAAATTATACCTATACATATAATATAATTATACAAAATTTATTCATTTACTAAGTTTGAAAACAATACTATGTCCGTTTTCTCTGTTCAAGTGTTTTAGGGATCCTATCGATAGCGTCGATCAGACGAATCAATCGAAAACCCAAATCAATATCAACAACTCAAACAACACAATATATAAAACATTTTAAATATAGATTTACAAAGCAAGGATAGAGATTCAAATTTGATTAACTCAATCAAAGAGAATTCTGATTTGAAAATAAGTTGGAAACAAAAGATGGGATGACTAACTAACCGAATAAGGAAATGGATAAGCTCGTATAAATCGTAGGCAACCTTAACCAAGTCAATCATGACTTCCAGAATTAGATCGATGCAGCCTAAGGCAAATCTATATCTCAAGCGATAGAATTCAGGATACAAGAGATACTAGCATCTAAACAGAGGATCCAAAAATCGTCGATGAATTAATGCCATTGTAAAGGAGTTTCACCCCTTTACAAATCATTCGGTGGAGCTATAGGATGCTCCAAAATTCAGAAGAATACGAAGAGCGAGGGACAAGAATGAATTTCGAAACCGAGGGAACGTTCCAAAATTCAAAGGAAACAGAGTCAAAGAGAAAGATATTCAAGCTCGAACGAGAGTGATTCTGTAAATAAATTTACCATATATGCTAAGTTTTGCCTAGAGCCAAAGCTATGATACCAACTGTAACGACCCGATATTTTAAACCATTCGCATCCGCACATGTCGGACTTGAATTGCTCAAAATGCCGAATTGTAAAATGAATATGGCAAAACACAGAATGTGCAGTAAATAAATCATAGATCACGGACACAGAGTAATATAATAATGCAGCGGAAGCAAAGAGATAGTAGTTCATGAAGCTACTATATATATATACATCAGAGTTAAACAAGATACAATAGAAGTTTCAATATGATAAACAAGCCCAAGCTGAATACATCACCGGAATCAACTGAATACTGGAATTGAAATAGATAGCTGGATCTTCAAGCAAAGCTCCAACTCCGAAGGTGAGTCTCTAATGCTGTATCACCCAGTCTGACCCGAGCGTAAAGCAAATACACAAAACACTCGAGTCAGGACATACATACTTATACAATGTAAACCAACTCAAGTGAACTGTAATATAAGGTACAAGTAACTTAAAGGATGCTTGGGACCACCCATCCTCTAAGTATCCGTTAAACTATTAACTATGTAGTAATATTTCGCTATTATAATAATGTCTATAGTAAAATAAATTTACTTTTAAATAGCTTTAAGGGGTTACCCATATAGCCCTTAACACGTAATAGTGCCAGTAGTCTATACAGTACCCGCACATCTCCTGATCGGGAGACTACGAGAAGATACTCCATAGGTACGACACAAATCAAACTCGTACAAGGATCGCTAGGGTAGGTGACACGACACAACTAGGCAATGCCAGGGTAGATGTACCAATTACGCATCTGGGATGGTGGTGACGCATAGCGCGCAGCTATCGCCCACCTCGAGCCACACCCCCCAATCAAAAATCAAAAATGGCCACCAAATCAATCTCAAAGTTAGAATATATTATCGAAGGAGTGTGTCCGATAAGAGAGGCTACCTCACTGGCCCGTAAGAGCTCCTGTTTTAGCCACCTTATGCCAACTCACATGAGTCGGGTCCACGTATATACCCGAAAGGAATGCCGCCACCATCCTACTTCATTCTGGAAACTCCATCGCGTACACGGTTGTTAAAGTGGTTTTCGGAGTTGGTAGAGAGTATGACAACTTCCGATCCCGATCTCTTTAACAACCAAACGTTATTATAACCCATGGATATTTATTTCAAAATCATTTATATTTTCAAAACCAAACTAGCATATCCATTTCCAAATCATATCATTTCTTTCAAAATAGTATATACTTTCAAAACCCAAATATCATACTCATTTCAAAGCTATATCATAATAGTATCGTTTCCATTTCAAAACTAATTCAATAATATATCATTTAAATAAAACCCGAATTTCCAAATCACTGAATATTTCCTTCAATTTATTAAACTTGAAATATTCCTTTAGATTATCATGGAATTTTTGGAATGTAATACTTTCCACTTTAAGATTATATATAATCAAAGTATTTATATACTTACAAATTTTAACACGGTCATTTTATCATAGCCTTATAGTTAAATAAACTCTGTTACTGTAATATCCAATTTAAAGCTGAAATTCTTATGTTAAGTTAAAAGTACCTTATTAACTTACATTATTATTACAATAAAGAAACTTTATTATTTTAACTATTTAAAATATGCTATTTACATTAATTAAAACTTACATATCAAATGTACATTATCAACTTACATTTTATTATTACAGTAAGGAACATTTATCCTTTTAATCAATTTAAATTACACCATTACATTAATTAAAACTTACATGTCAAATGTACGTTTTAACTTACATTTATTATAATAAAGAGCATTTATCATTTTAATCAATATTACACTAATTAAAACTTACATTATCAAATGTACGTTTTAATTTACATTTCTATTACAGTAAATAGCATTTATCATTTATCATTATCAAATGTTCGACACGTTTTACGAAAATAATTTTCATAATTTGATGCAATCAATAAGTGCTATATGACATGCTCACACAATTTCTGCCATTACTATAATAGCGTACTAAATTTGGAGGTCCATCATTCACTTAATATAGATTTGTTTATTTCATATACTACAGCTAGTTTATAATGGAGAGTTCGTTGATCAAATATCTTGAACTCAAAGAAACAAATCTCATGGAAAATAGTTTTCTATATGATAAAACATTTTGGAATAGAAATCATATTTCTCATTCCAATACTAAGTATCAATCACTATTATTACAATTCTCGTTTTCGTTGTTTCTTTATGAAGAAGAAATAACTATTCACTTGCTCCATCCCAACTATACCTTAAATCACATTTACTCTTATACATTCGTTTTCCTTTCTAAATGGTCAAACCATTAAAAAGAAAACCTTTACTAAAATATTATAATGAACCTTTACAAAAGCATATTCGATTATCCTTAACATTTAAGGACATCAAATGTATTGCACTTTACGTAAATTGATAAACCATGATTTCAACGACCAAGTTCTTAGATTTATACTGTAGTTTTGGCCTTATGTTACAATTAACACAATATGATCTTTTAGGTAGTCAATCAAATTGGATATCGATCTTATTGTATTGATCGTTAGCTTATTTCGAATGAACTATATTCATTGAAGTATCGTACATTACGAACTATGAATGTTCACCATATAACATTTATGTGTAATAGTATATGGATCAAATATCCATAGTCTTATATCGCTTTTAGTGTTTGAAACACATATAATGCAATACACGGTCTCAATCAAATAAACACGTAAGTGACCATATAATGAACGTATTAAGTAGTTGTAACATCAGGCACTTGCATAGGTATAGAAAACATTAACATGCAATAGGCATTTAATAGTGAGTAATATATTGTATTTCCATTTGTCAATTTTCAATTTAGCTCATTTGTATATATTATTGATAAACGTTTTATCAATCATATTAAATGCACAAATTTGTCATTGTAGTAACATTATTTAGCATATGTTATTGCAATATTGGAAATGTTAAATGTTACCATTTTATTTTTCTAATAAGGCTCTGACTAGTCTTTTATGTTTCTCCAAACCCTATGATGAAACATAGAAGTCTTTCAACTTCACCAATGGGTGTTATGACTCGTCTGTCTTGGTATTCTGACCTTGAGTTTGCACAACAAATCATAGCCCCACAAACGATGGATAACTCCTTATCGGTTGTATCACATAAAACTCCTAACCCATGTTTTCTTGTCCTAATCTCATTTCAACCTTGAGTTTACTCAACAAATCGAAAGAGATTATTCACTCATAACTACTATATCTTGACAGCCTAAGTATAGTATATGTACCTTGAGTTTGCTCAATAAATACGTATAGTTATCTTACCTCATCTATTCAATATATTAATAATACTACACATAACATTCCCAGCTTGAGTTTGCTCAACAACTAAGGAGTATGCAAGTAATTTATTAACATATATATGGTAGAGGACAACATTATATTGAATATCATAATCTTTAATATATTATATTGAGTGATATCGACTTATAAGGAATAATGTATTTCTTGTGAAATACCGTCACGATTCAAGTGTCAGACACATCAAAAATTATGATATACTTACATTTACGTATGTATTTATTCCTTAGGTCTATATGAGTTTCTTTAATGCTCCACATTTAGTTTATACGTTCATATCATATAACTTTTATTGTTATATAACTTTTATATTTCATATTATTTATATGACAGTCTTATATATGATATTTTGTTTAATTAAATCTTATTTAATTTATTTAAATTAATTAATTCTTTAATTTTATAATAGTATTCCAATATAACTTTTATATTGGACATATCTATTATAACCTTTATAGCGTATACTATAACCTTTACAATATAACATATATACCTTACATAGGTATATTTTTATTTAATTAATTAATAATTAATTAATTTAATTCACTTTAATTAATTAATTTAATTTAATTATATTAATTTCAAAATTTATCTTATATATACATATATGTATACTTATGTTATCTTAAACACTTTAAAATAACATAACATATGTCAACATATAGTACATGCATATAAGTATTAATTAATTAACTCATTTAATTAATTAATCATATTAATAAACTTTAAATTTCGAAATTGATATTCAAATAGTTTCAAACATTTTGAAAGTTTATGTTATAATATAACCTTTTATAATACACATGTTTTTATTTTAAATTTAACTTTTAAAGCTAGTCTTAGTTTTAAAAACTATTCTTAAAATTAGTCCAATACCCAATTCGAATTGGGCATTTTCTATCAGGGGCAACCATTAGGCTCACTTCACCTTTAAGACCAGGCGTGTAACAAGGTAGGATAGGGTACTCAATTACCCAATTCCAATTCTAGACATCACCTTTCTAGACATCGTACTAAGTGCGCAAACTTAATTAGTTAGCCTCGGCATGACTAATTTAGACCGCACAGGCTATTGGGCTCCTATACCATTGAAGGAACCGAACTAATTCGCAGTGGAAGAAATGGGTAAATTTCAAAAAATTACCCTATTGGATCTTAGTTGAGCTTATGAAGCCTAATTTAATTAGAACATTTCTAAATTTGTTTAAATAAAATCATGTATTTTATTTAAAGTAGTTAAAGCGAAGTTTAAATAAATTTAATTTTAAAATGTTTAGTGCATGAAATACACCTAACATTTATTAATAAGATTATATATATATATAAGGAAGAAAACCTTCAATTTCTTTCCCTAAAACAAGTAATTAATTGAGAGCGTTAATAAGATGTAATGTATAAAAGGAAAGAAACCTTTCATTTCTTTCTCTAGAACAAGTAATTAATTGAGAGTACTAATTGCATTAAATGGAGAGATGAACCTTTCATTTCTCTTTAATTTGAGTTGATTGACTCATTGAATGTAACTAATTAATAATTTATTTATGGCAAGATTTATTACTATATCCATATGTATTCTAACTATACAAATTGTAGTTTGAGATTTATTTGATTTTTTGTTTTATGTATTTATATAAGTATACATATATATGTATGTATGTATCGTATACATACACACACACACACACATATATGTGTGTGTGCCTGTGTAACATCATAACCCGTGAAGGGTATAATGTGCTCGTATATAGATGTTGCGATTTACATTGCAACAGACACAATAGTTCATTTTGTGTGTACGTAATTTGTCCAAATATGTGCTTGTATAATATGTCAAAGTAAGAGATTAATATATATGTATATTCGTGCATATATATATGTGTGTGTATATAAATTTTATTGAATAAAATCGTTTCTGCCATAATAAATTAATGTAAACTAATTATATGAAAAATCAATTTAAGTTTTAAAATTTGTAAAATATGGAAATACATTTTGGGCTTAAGATTAATTTATAAAATTCTCTCAATTGAAATAATATTTATTATTAAAAAATTGATAATAGCTTATAATCAAAATCAAGTTAAATAATTATAGAATTTTTTTTGGAGGCACCCGAGACATATTTTAGGCTTAGTAAAAATTTCTGGAATTTTATCAATTGGAATTTTATTTTTAATTAAATAATTAATTGTTGTTTAAAAATAAATCAATTAAAAATAATTATTAAATTAAGTTTTATTAATCTGAAAATTTTTATGAAGGTTCCTGAAACATGTTTAAGGTTTAAAAAAAATTCTAGAATTTTCTCGACTGAAATTATATTTTTAATTAAATAGTTGATTGTAGTTTGAAAGTAGATTAATTTTTAAGAATACTAATTTAAGTTTAAAAAATATAAGAATTTTATAGAAGGCTTCTTACATGATGCAGCAAATATAAAAAATATAAAATCAAAATTTTGACCAATTAATTATTTTATACATAATAACAAATTCATTAAATCATTAAATAATAATAAAATATGTATTTACATATTTAATAAAAAAATTATATTTTTTTTTTTTTTTGAAAAGCAAAGAGCAATAAGCTCATTTTATTGACTTAATCAAATTACAACACACACCAACAAAACACAAAATTACAAGCAATTGCAGTACATTTTTGACAACAGACTAAACTAAATATAATCACAATACAAATACACTTTACTGAAAAGAAAAATTGACAACTAACTGTTACTACAAATGAACCATAATACAGTCATCAACATATCATCATGCTTTCTTCTAACCAATCATCCACTCCAAGCCATGATAACAGAATTATCATACTTCACTTGCAAATTCAGGCATCATGCTATTAAAAATCCAAGCATCAAACAAGCAGTAGTTGCACTTTAGTTACAAACAGATTGCAAATCTCTAAGAATGCTACCATGAATGGAATTATAGAGTTGAGAGGAGTTTTTAACATCAATACCAAACACTCTATTGTTCCTTTCTGTCCACACAGCATACACCAATTTCTTAAGCAACTTTAGGAGTAGATTAGTCATTCTAGTTTTCCATCTCGTAGCCTTAAACACATTGAACCACTCAATAGCACTGACTTGTGATGGTTTATAGAAACCACCATTTGATAGAAGTCTAAACCAAATCTGATATACAAATGTACATTGAAAGAACAAATGAGTATTTGTTTCTTGTTCTGATCTACAAAGAACACAAATATCATCTGATATTAAACCCAATCTACATAGTTTATCCTTAGTATTCAGAGCATTTGCCATCACCTTCCATAAAAGTAGATTTTCTTTAGCACTTCCACCAGTATTCCAGATTCTTGAATGCCAAGGAAAATACAAACTGTTACCACAGAGAGATTTGTACACAAGTTTAATTGAATGTTGCTTTCCTTTATCAGACCAAATCAGAACATTTCCATTATTAATGATGGAATTATTTGAAATAATATTCCAAAGTTTCCTGAGTTGAACAGAACTAGAATAAGGAAGAACAATTGTATCACCCTGAATAAAATCATCAACTATAGCTGAATCAGGTATACCAGAGTTGCATCTGAGATTATAGTCCACAACAGAACTTAATATCAGACCTTTACTAGCCCAAGGAGAATGCCAGAAAGAAAGACCTTTAATTAAAGAATAATTACATTGCAACAGTGGTATGAATGTCTGCCTAAGCTTAAGAATGCTTCTCCAACTCCAGCTGCAGTTCTGAGGAATATGCATTGTCCAAAAATTCTTTTTACCAATTAAATTTTGATTTACCCATTGTGACCATAAATTGCCATCAGATTGAAAGATTTTATTGAAGTATACTGACATTGCTGCCTTATTCCAAAGAAATATATTTGTTATACCAAGACCACCATATTTTTTTGGATCAAACAGCTTTAAAAAAGAAATTGGGATGAGTTTCCTTGAGAAAGGATCACCATGCCAAAGAAATTTATTGAGAGCACCAGATATCATGTTGATCACCTTGACAGGAAGTATATAATGCCTTGTCCAATAATTAGTCATAGCAACAGCAATAGATTGAACAATTGTAAGCCTACCAGCTTGGGAAAGCTTATCAATAGGCCAAATTCTAAGTCTTTCAATTATCTTTTCAAAAAGAGGTAAGCAATTATGTTTAGTGATTCTGGAACTCAAGATAGGTAAACCCAGATAATAAGAATTCTTAGGCAATTCTTGTAAGCCAGAGAATTCAATGATTTCTTTCCTTTGAATTGTATTTAGACCAGCAACCAAGATATTAGATTTCTGAAAATTTATTCTCAAGCCAGTAATAGAATAGAAAAATTCCAGAGATGATGTGATACTTTGAATATTGATGGAAGTGGGCTTAGTAAAGATAATAAGGTCATCAGCAAACAAAGATGAGTGATAATAGGATTTTTACATTTGGGATGAAGCTGCAACTTTTTTTTATCAACAAGATCCTTCAGAATGGAATTCAAAAGCTCCATAACAATAATGAACAAATAATCAGAAATTGGGTCACCTTGTCTTACACCTTGTTTGCCCTTAAAATAACCATACAAACCACCTTCTCTAGAAATAGAAAACCTTGGTGAAGAAATACATGTGTAGATCCAGGCTAAGAAAGGTTTTGGAAAGTTCATTCTAGACATTATAGCTAAAATAGATGGCCATGCAATAGAGTCAAATGCTTTTTTAATATCAAGTTTAAGCATACACCTTGGAGAAATATTAGCTCTCTCATAACCATACAACAATTCTTGTGTCAAGAGAACATTATCACTTATTGATCTACCAGGAATATAAGCTGCTTGATTATTTGAAATGATAGAAGGTAAAACTGTTTGCAATCTATTTGTCAAAATTTTTGAAATAATTTTGTAAATAATATTGCAACAAGAAATTGGTCTAAAATCAGCAACTGAAGATGGATTTTTAATTTTAGGAATCAAAGAGATTGCTGTTGCAGCAAGACAATCAGGGAGTTTATTATGAAGGAAAAAATATTGGATGGCCTTAACAACATCTGATCCAATTATTTTCCAACTCTTCTGAACATAATGAGCATTAAATCCATCCGGTCCACCACAACTATTACTGTCTAAACTGAAAACTGCAGATTCAATTTCATTCTCAGAAATGGCATTAATTAACTCATTTGATTGATTGGTAGTAATGGTAGGGAGGTTGATGTTAAAAAGAGACTTTATATCAGGAGTGAATAAATTGGAAGGTGCTAAAATAGATTTAAAATACTGCACAAAAGCCTCATTTATCCCATCAAAGGTATTAACCATGTTACCAAGCATATCCTTGATCTGAAAGATATATTCATGATTCCTCTTGACCTTTAGAAAATTGTGGTAGTACTTAGTATTCCTATCAGCCTCTCTTTCCATTCTCAAATGAATCTTTTGCTTGAGTGAAGAAACTTCCTTTTGAATAGTTTGTTCCAAGGAATTTTTTAATTTTAGTTCAGAAAGAATTAATGATGTATCAAAGGGCCTATCATTGAGCATAGCTTGAATAATATGAAGCTCATTTCTAATCTGAGTGGATAGCAAAGAAGCCTTACCAAAGTTGATAGCAGACCACTTCTTAAGATGAAATTTAAGTGCCTTCATTTTGAAAATAATATTGGTAAGAGGATCACTTCCATATTGCATATTCCACACCTGATACAAAATAGTCAAGTATTCATCTTGTTTAGTCCAAAAATTAAAAAATTTAAAAGAATGTGTTCTACCACGAATGTCATCTGTTCCACAATGAAATACTAAAGGGCAATGATCAGAAAGAGAGGGATGCAAAATTTGATAATAAGATTTAGGCCAGAGATGTAGAAAAGGAATGTTTAAGAAAATATGATCAAGCTTACATAATGTAGATTTACCACTTCTATTACAATTAGACCAAGTAAAATCATGACCAAAATGCTTAGCAGAGAAAAGGTTAGATTGAATTAGAGCACTATTCAAAGGAGAAATATCTTTAAGAGTTAAAGGACAGCCCCCACTTTTCTGATTACTTTCATACATGCAATTAAAGTCACCACCAATTATCCAAGGAATAGAAGTTGATTTTAGCGATGGAAGGAAATCAAGAAAGACCTGCCTAAGAGATAAGGAATTATGAGCATAGACAGTTGTAAGATGAAAAGAAGCATTAGATGGCAAATGCAAACAAAGATAGTGAATGAATTGATCAGATGCATTTAACCTAGAAAGTTTGAAAAAGTTAGGATTCCAAATAGTAAGCAATCTTCCATAATTAGCTTGAAGAAAATTATCATCATACAACCAGGTTGGAGCAATCACATTCTTAGCTTTGATGGTAGCTTGTATATCAAGTTTTGTTTCAGATATACACATTAAATGAATGTTTTCCTCAAAAATAAGATTCTTAATCTCAACTTGCTTAGCTAATAAATTAGCCCCTCTAATATTCCAAAAAGCAATATTCATCATTTAATAGGAAGTGGTGGTAACAAAGGTGATGGATTTTTCCTAGTATGTCTATGATGATTATTATTTTTTGATGATGATAAAGGTAAAACTTCATGAGGCTTAAAATTTTTACCATTATTGAGATCATCAGAATTTACAACTATTTTATTACCAGACTTTGTAGTATCTTCAGAAAGCTCATCAGAAACAGATGGAGGAGGTAATTCAATATGATTTGGTGGGGACAGATGCAAATAAGGGGAAGTAAAATTAGAAATGGGTGATTTTGTGCTAAATTGAGAGGAACAAAAAGTAGAAGTAGATGCAATTGAATTGGGAAGAGTAGAAGAAGCTACAAAAGATGTTGATGAAGATGAAAAATTTCCAGAAACTAACATGATGTTGAGGGAACAGAAACAATATTAGATGAAGTATGATTAATATGTGAAAGTACATTAGGACCAGAATCAACAGAGTTAATGATAAGAGTGTGAACTTCATTGATACTATCATTATGGGTTGCAAGAGAGGAGTCATTTAAGACTGCAAAGGAATTTTGATTTTCAGGGATACTTGAACTATTACCATGATGTACAACAGCTCCAATTTCCTTTGCTACATCTAACTCATTGATAGAATTAACATTAGAAATAATATTCTCCTTTAACACCGATTGCTTCTGTTTCCAAACCCCTTTGCTTCTTTTATTAATAATTCTCCAATTATGATTAATTGCACTATCATCCCTATTGCCACCTTTATTAATATTTACATTCACTCCTACCACCTGATTTATTTTTCCAACAGTTTCACCAGTATCACCCCCCACACATTGCTTATTCACAAATTCACAGGAAATAGTATTATGACCAAAAATTTTACAGTGAGTACAGATGCTAGGTTTCCAGTCATAAGACAGTTGAACATCTGGACAATTACTTCCCAATTGAGGAACATGAATAGAGTCAGGTAAATCACAATCAGGAGAAATCTCAACTAATGCTTTAGCATACTTGAATCTTTGTAATTTCTCTGTACTACTATCAAAACAAATCAATCTACTAATATGACAAGCAAGCCAATTTATACCAACTAAAGTCCATAGTATGGTGGGTATCTTATGAAAATGAATCCAAATAGGAACTTTCTTAATCTGAGCTTGCGATAAACCAAATGATGGATCCCATTTTGTAATTATGAACATTCTACCTCTAATGAATAAAGGATCCGAATCAAGAACAAGATCCCTATCCTCCTGATTAGAAAACTTGAAATAGAAATTAAAACCATCCGATTTAAAATCTACTTCACCTTTGAGTTTCCAGTATCTCTTCAAGAAATTAACAACGGTTAAAAATGAGAGAGTACCATCCAAAAAGAACCCCACAAGATGATCATTCCAATACTTAATACCTTCATCCCTAACAAGATCTGGAAGCTCAGTGGGTGGCTTGTCACGAGGAATATCAAAGTGAATCGGATTATAAGATCCAGCATTCTTAGGAAGGGATTTGAAAAGTGAAGACCAATTCGATTTCAAAGAACCAGAAGCAATGGGAATAGAGGAAGTAGAAGATATGGGATTGACAGATTTGATAACAGTAGAAGAGGAAGAAACATAAGATGAGAAGGTAGAGGAGGAATCAGAGGAATGAGAAGATGAAAGAGGAGGAAAAGAGGCGGAATCAAGAGAGAATGAGGAAGAAGAACGATCAGGCGCCATTAAAATTTCAAAAGGAAACAGAAGCTCTATTAATTCAAAAAAAAAAAAAAAAAATTATATTTTATGATTCATAATAAGTATAAATCATCATAAGAAAATTTTAAGAATAATTAATATCAAATATAATCATATATACAATAATACATATTGACAATTTGTAAATCTGTATACATTTAATCTATATATATTATTAGCACCAAAATTGATCACTACCACTCTTGAGAAAGATTATGTAGAGAGATCATTGAAGAAAGTAAATTAAAACAGAGAATTGTATGCTAAATTAACTGCAAAAAGCAAGAACACCGGATTTATAGTGGTTCAGCGTAACTGCCTACGTCCACTTTGAGTTTTGATCTTTATTGCTTTCACAAATGGTTGAATACATATACAATTCGAACAATAATGACTTGAATACAAGTGGTAACTGAAAAGAATGAGTCTTGAAAGTAGTAGAGTTTCCCTAGTGTTCTCGAAAAAAGCCCCCTTTCACTGTGCCCCTGCCCTTCTATTTATAGACGAAGAAGGGTCGGATTTCCCTCACGAGCCTAGGATCAAGGTATCTCGGCCCATGGTAAGTAGCTTCTGCGCACCGAGCCATGAATGCCGAATGACAATTGCCAAGCGAGGTTGGTCGAACCAGAGAATGCCGAGTGAGGTTTCCATGCCGAACGACACTAGTATGCCGAGCTACATATCCAGGTCGAATGGAATTCGTATGCCGAGTGAGGAACGCATGCCGAATGGCACTCGTATGTCGAACGAGGCATTGTGCTGAACGAGGCCTGTGCCGAGCGAGGGGAGATGCCGAACGAGGCCCGTGCCGAGTGAGGGGAGATGCCGAACGAGGCCTTGTGCCGAGCGAGGGGGATGCTAAGCGAGACTTCATGCCGATCGAGAGGAGATGCCGAACGAGGTTTCATGCCATTCGAGAGGAGATGCCAAGCGAGGCTTCATGCCGATCGAGGGGAGATTCCGAGCGAGGCTTCATGCCGATCGAGGGGAGATTCCGAGCGAGGCTTCATGCCGATCGAGAGGAGATGCCGAACGAGGCTTCATGCCGATCGAGGGGAGATGCCGAGTGGGGCTTTATGACGATCGAGAGGAGACACCGAGCGGGGCTTCATGCCGATCGAGAGGAGATGCCGAGCGAGGCCTCATGCCGATCGAGGCCTCTATGCCGGACGACTCGTTATCGGGTCAAACAACCGGGTAACACTTGCCCCCAAAGTGTATCATGTGTAACAACATGATCGCTTTGAACCATGAGCAATCCACGTTTTCCTTCAAGCCCTTGCTCTGACTTCTCAATAGTGATTTCTAATGATCTCCTGAATGCCGAGCGATCGAGATATCTTGACCAGTTCCATTGGTTGATGCCTGTTCGCCTCCCTTCTTCCCTATATAAGCTAATACTTCTCTCGCTCCTCCTTTTTACTTTTACTTTAGCTCCACAGGATTTTCGAACATCCCTTTACCCAAACTCTTTCTACCTTCCCAATATTTCTCTTCCTTCCTGAATCCAGTACGTTCGTCCTACAACTTCCCCTAATAACAAGCCTGAGTAGATTTTGATTCCAAATCAAGCACTTCCCTAAACTTCGACCCATTCTTCTAGGTATGAACCTCTTACTTGTTTGACTTTCCCCAATTAGGGGTTTCGTACGAGATTCGAATCCGTGACTTTCCTTTAACTCACGAATGATGGAAGTCATACATATAAGGAAGATGGATCTTGGGTTTAAGCGTGCCTTACGATTAGATGGAAAGGAGGAAGGAAAAAGATATCGGAGGTAGCTGAAATGTAGGTTTCTGTTGGGTGCCAAGTGAGGGAGGAGGAAGTTGTGATTGGCCTAGTAGGGATTGGTGAGGTTAGGGAGTGTTGGTCGAGTGTGGCATGTGAGTTGGTGTGATGTTCAACTGGCCAGTTAGGGTGATGTTTAGGTTACTCGAATCGTATGCCGAACGATGGAGAGAGAGTACAGGAGAGAAGTAAGAGTTGGATTTAGCATGCCGAGCGATGCGGCTCGGTACGATCATGGCTCACCATGACTCCCGCATGCCGAACGATGAAGAGAGGGAACAAGAGAGAAGTGTAAAGGGTATCTATGCTGGGGGAATGCGGCTCGGCATCGAGTCTCTGGAGTGTGAGAGAGTTTAGGAGGTTGCTCAGTCGAGTCTTTACAGTGTCGCTCGGCATTGATTCTGGAAGTAGGCTATAACAGTCAGAACCATCCTAAATCGAACATAGTGCATGCCGACTTGACTTACTTTCTATTCCTAAACATAGGACAACAAATAAAAACAAGGACTTAAGCAGACAAGCATATCGAACTAATCCGAACAGATAATTCTCCTGTCTTGACAACTATAAACCTGAATTTAACTCGATTAAAACAATTAATAATCTTCCATATACAGTGTCGATGCCGAGCTTGAAACTGAAACCATCATACGACAGGCTTTCGGAGACGGTCAGCGATGACGATCTTCGAAGAAGATAGTTCAAAGCCTAATTTTATTTCACCAGCTTTATGACTTTTAATTCTTTGGCACTTATACTCGAATGACTACACTAGTTCACACACCACACGAGAGGAGTATTTTTGTTGTTATGTCTAATGTTGATTGTTCTTCAAGTATAGTTTAAATAGATGTTTCATCAGATCTGACATTCATTAGAGATGTATAGAAAATCTAGCTCTGCCACAGTCTCAGACTGACTCGAGCTAACTTCTCAACAAGAAGTAGCTGGAGCTACGAATCCATCGACTACTCCTGTACAAGACATTCCGAGTCCCACAATTGCATCTTCTGACTGGCTCTCGATGCCCTAGACGCAACGATCTTCCTAGATAGTCCAGTCGATTCTCAAGCTTCGAGAATTAATGAAAGCTCCCTTCGTCGCATATGCTCAATACACGGAATTCCCTTTGACGATGTATTGTTTCCCTCGGGACATGATTGTCCTCATTTTCCTCCAGCCGGATATACGGCCTACAATAAGTTATGTGCTAGGTTGGCAGCGAGCCACCATTCAACTCCTTCCTCCGTAACCTGTTACAGTATATTGAGATTGCTCCATCACAGTTACATCCCAACAGTCACGCGTTCATATACATCATGTGCATTCTCTTCATGAGGATTCTATTCAGGCTCCTCACTCCTGGCGACATCCGCTATATATACACCATTTCAAGAGGCGGTTCGACAGCCCATCTTTCGTATTCCTTGAGCCGCATAACAAGTGTCAAATCCTGATTGGGGTGTGGAGCAAATTCGCCCAGTATAAGCAGGAATGGTTCTACATGCGCTGTCCCCCTAGCTTTGCAAGGAGATGGGTGGAAGGAAGTAAGTTTCTTTCTTGGATGACTATTTGCATTCGGCGGAAATTGCACCTTTCCTAACTGCCTCTTTACTTTTACAGGTATCAGCGCATGTCCCGAAGGCTCCGGGTATTCTGAAGCCGTTGAAGCTATCCGGGCTATCCCCGCGGGAGACTGAGACATTAGATCTATTATTTCCAACGAATCGCTCTCTAGATTCGGTCTGCTGGCGGAAGGTCGCTGAATAAGTCTTCCTCACGGCGTCACTATAACCGGGTCTGCCTTAGACAAAGGCAAAAGGCAAGCGGGACCTTCAACACGTGATGCCCCCGACACATCCAAGGAGGGCAAGATTAGGGAAGCAAAAGAGCCCGAAGTACCGGGCGATAATGTTAGTCCCGCTCAGGAGCCGGTGATTGAGGTTCACGATATCAAAGTAACGCCTCCCTCTTCGAAGGGAAAGAAGAAATTTGCTTACAAATTGAGGAAGAAGATGGTGGGTGGAACCTCTAAGGTCACAATCACTCCAGTGGAGAGAGAGCCTTCTCCTCAACACTTAGAGAGTTCTTTGAAAGGCTGGTAGGACCTCACAATTCCCGATGATTTGCTTAATTATGGCTTCAATGATTCGAAAGCCCTTAAGATTCATTCGCCCATGAGAGGCGATGCAGGCGCTCAAGCCCGAAACCAAGGATAAAAAACTCCTATAAGTAAATATAAAGAAACTGGTCTGTTGGAGGGAAACACTAGGACATATACGGACCCATGCACTTCACCTTGCACTTCAATTTTATCCATCACTCTACTCTTTGCTAACTTTTTGTTATTCAAATTCTACGCAGGTGACATGGGACGTATTCACAGACTTGATCGTCTTCGCGGGTCATCTATTTTTCATCATTCTGGACGGGATTCGGGCCCCGGCAAATGCCGATCGAGACAGAGATGACTCTGGACTCTAGAGACCGAGACTACTGCCTCCTAGAATCATCTTATTGGAGAAAAACATACGGCCAGTCCTCATATTCCCGTGATCCTCCTTCTCAATAAGAGCAAGGCAGGGAGAAGTCTACGCAGAAGGGGTCCCAGCCCGAGGCCCACCGAGATCAACATTCTGGTTCATCTAGCACCAAGCAATCCCGGGAACCCCACAAAACATCTGTAGTCTCTAGGCAAACTCCTCCCGCTCCTATACATGATCTGTCGGTAGCAGAAAGACTTACTGAGCTCAAGGCCACGTTCCTGAAAATATGCTTCGATGGTTTGAAATTTCTCCCGGCGATTCAACACATTCCGGGACACGTCAAACAAAGCGCCATTCCTTGTAACAACGACATTTACGTTCAACATGATGCGTTTGTCCACTTAGCTGAAAAAGTCATGGAAGTCTCTATTGAGCGCCAACATGAAATCGATCGCTTGAAGCTCGAAGCTATTCACGACAGAGACATCATTAAAGCTCAGGATGAAGAGCTCTCTTCATACAAGTCTCAGCTCGAAGCTACCCAAAAAAGCACTAAAGACACAGCGGAGACCGTTAATCATCTGGAGGCGACACATAAGAAAGAAATTGATGAAGCGGTCCAACGTTGCGGGGCCTAAGCTTTAGAGAAATATTCCATTCAGAAGGAGAGGGACGCATTCGCCCAGCGAGTTAAGGAGTTGGAAGAGCTACTCCCTAAAGAGAAAGAGGAAAAAACTACTGCTCAGGAAGAGTCGCAACGATATTGTGATGAGATTGTTGGTACGCTACTCCTGAAGACAAAGCTCGACGACGAACTCTCTAAAGTTGTGATGTTGAAGGATGAAGCCCGTGAGGAGGGAAAAAGAATAGCATCCACGGAGATTGATTCTCGCCTCGAGGCGGCTACGGAGGCTGGCAGGGAGGATATCAAGTGCTTGTTCGACTCGCTTATAGCAGAATACAATGCCCGTGTCCTCATGCATCGGGACTTAACTTTTCTAAGCGAGGGTTACCTCGAATCTCTAGCCGAGGCATGGAAAACTTTGACAAAAATCAAAAAAGTTTAGTTGGGCACCGAGGAGTTTGACGAGGAGGCTTTAGTAAAGGAATTTCTTAAGGGAATGAGCCTTCAGACTTGTCTGCAACGAAGGCTCTCTATAACAAAGGTTCCTCCCTATCAAAAGGAAAGAATGACATTGCCGATCCATCTGGAACCGAGACTCTAGCTCCTTCCTCGATTCAATTGACTTGTCGGCCAGCACTTGATCCGTTCGAGCAGCACGTCGGTTACGACCCGAAAGACCCTGGCCTTGACATTCATGTTCTATCTCCCATTCCAAAGGGCGAGACTCCTTGAACAGTGGGGAGCCAGCAAGAAACTAGTATATAACCTTTCTTTTTAAAGTTCAAAGAGCCGTTGTTTTTGGCGAGAGGTTATTATATTCTAACATTTGTCTCTTGTGTTTCTACGTAGGACGCTCTGACCCTGAGCTAACTCCAAGGAGCGATGACGTCAATGAGGAGAAGGAGAAGGCGAGTGAGGTTGCTCAAGCGGGAGAGACACTTGGTTCTGATGCTCAAGTGATTGAGGTGGTTGACGAGGACAAATCTGAAACTTCGTCACCCGTCGAAGAAAGTTATGAAGTTGAGATTACAGGCGCCTTCGGACACGCTTTGAAACTGAGCAGAGCTAGACGATCTGTTGAACAGGCCTTGGAAGGTCATTCTCCTTGGTGGGTCCATGCCAATGGAAGTTCGTCATCCTTCCTCGGATGTTACTTCCTCATCAAGCAAAGCGTCTAAACGAAAACGTGTGGGGGAGGAGTCATCCAAGAAAACAAGGAAGGAGAAGAAACCAAAGAAGTAGTTGTCACTCTCATTCAACGAGAGTTAGCATAGATTATGTCATTATTTTTATTTGTTTTCCTGGTCAATGTAAATTGACTTTTGACTCCGAGTTTTTGGGGGGATTGTTGTGGAACTTCATTTTGGATTGCATAAATAAAATTTTAGTTTCTTTGTCTTTCAAACGAATTATATTGTTCAGCTTATTGTCTAGCTTGTCACTATAACTTGACATTCGGCGAGTTACACGAACTCCATGTTCACCTCCACGTGACTTGGAAAATTTTGAGAATCATAAACCCTCTGTTTCATGCTTTAGGTACTTAGAATATTCTTTAGTCCGTGCTCTTAGGGACTTAGAGTACTCCAGTCCGCACTTTGGGGACTTGGAGATTTTGAGTCATTTATACTCTAATCCGCACTTTGGGGACTTAGAGTACTCCAGTCCGCACTCCAAAGACTTGGAGATTTTATGTTGTTCATACTCTAGTCCGCACTCTGGGGACTTAGAATACTCCAGTCCGCACTCTGGAGACTTGGAGATTTATAGTCCATACTCTAGTCTGCATTCTGGGGAATTAGAGCACTCCAGTCCGCACTCTTGGGACTTGGAGATTTTTAGTCGTTCATTCTCTAGTCCGCACTCTGGGGACTTAAAGTACTCCAGCCCGCACTTCGGGGACTTGGAGATTTTTAGTCGTTTATACTCTAGTCCACACTCTAGGGACTTAGAGTACTCCAGTCCACACTCCGGAGACTTAGAGATTTTGAGTCGTTTATACTCTACTCCGCACTCTGGGGACTTAGAGTACACCAGTCCACACTCCGGGGACTTGGAGATTCATAGTCGTTTATACTCTAGTCCGCACTCTAGGGACTTAGAGTACTCCAGTCCGCACTTCGGGGACTTGGAGATTTTTAGTCGTTTACTCTAATCCGCACTTTAAGGACTTAGAGTACTCCGGTCTTCACTCTGGGGACTTGGAGTTTTTGAGTCGTTTATGCTCTAGCCCACACTCTAGGGACTTAGAGTACTCCAGTCCGCACTCCAGGGACTTGGAGATTTTTAGTCGTTTATACTCTAGTCTGCACTCTGGGGACTTAGAGTACTCCAGTCCTCACTCTGAGGACTTGGAGATTTTTAGTCTTTTATACTCTAGTCCACACTTTGGGGACTTAGAGCACTCCAGTCCGCACTCCAGAGACTTGGAGATTTTGAGTCCTTTATACTCTAGTCCGCACCCTGGGGACTTAGAGTACTCCAGTCCACACTCCGGGGACTTGGAGGTTTTTAGTCGTTTATACTCTAGTTCGCACTCTGGGGACTTAGAATACTCCAGTGCGCACTCCGAGGACTTGGAGATTTTTAGTTGTTTATACTCTAGTTCGCACTCTGTGGACTTAGAGTACTCCATTCCGTACTCCGGGGACTTGGAGATTTTGAGTTGTTTATACTCTAGTCTGCACTTTGGGGACTTAGAGTACTCCAGTCCGCACTTTGGAACTTAGAGATTTTTAGTCGTTTATACTCTAGTCCGCACTTTGGGGACTTAGAGTACTCCAGTCCGTACTCCATGGACTTGGAGATTTTTAGTCATTTATACTCTTATTCGCACTCCGGGGACTTAGAGTACTCCAGTCCGCACTTCGGGGACTTGGAGATTTTTAGTCATTTATACTCTAGTCCGCACTTTGGGGACTTAGAGTACTTCAGTCCACACTTCGGGGACTTGGAGATTTTGAGTCATTTATACTCTAGTCCGCACTCTATGGACTTAGAGTACTCCAGTCCGCACTACAGGGATTTTTAATCGTTTATACTCTAGTCCGCACTCTAGGGATTTCGAGTACTCCAGTCCGCACTTCGGGGACTTGGAGATTTTTAATCGTTTATACTCTAGTCTGCACTCTGGGGACTTAGAGTACTCCAGTCTACACTTCGGGGAGTTGGAGATTTTGAGTCGTTTATACTCTAGTCCGCACTCTAGGGACTTAGAGTACTCCAGTCTACACTATGGAGACTTGGAGATTTTGAGTCATTTATACTCTAGTCCGCACTCTAGGGACTTAGAGTACTCCAGTCTGCACTCCGGGGACTTGGAGATTTTAAGTGTTCATGCGTGTTCGTACGACAGACAAAACAATGTAACTCTAGTTTTTTGCCATAGAATTATCATATACGGAAACATCAATAATTCACGGAAAAAATGGCTTCAAGCCTTTTTTCATGAAAACAAACTAAATTGTCTTATTACATACCGAAAACTAAGAATCAATGAAATAAAAACATACTGGAAATAATTGCAATAAAGTTACAAAAGGAATAGATTAAGTATAATAATGCCGCAGACGCTCGCTATTCCATGCTCGGGGGAGTGTCGTGCCATCAAAGGTCGCTAGCTTGAAGGTTCCCTCTCCAAGCCGCTGTTCAATGACGTATGGACCTTTCCATGTGGGATTCATATGCGATGGGATCAGGAAAACTCGTTTCAAAACGAGATCGCCTGCATCAAAGGTTCTCGGTCGGACCTTTTCATTATAATATCGAGCGACTCGGTGCCTATGCAGCCACCCTTAAATCAGCTTCTTCATCGTTTTCATCAATGAAGTCCAACGATTCCAGTAAAAGATCCCAATTCGTCTTAAGGTCGTAATAAGTTACTCGATGTGATGGAACTTCAAGTTCTATAGGTGTAACAGCTTCCTTGCCACATGCCAATGCGAATGGAGTGTGGCCAGTCGTGGACTTATGGGTGGTTCTGTAATCCCATAGTGCTGTTGGAAGTTCATCCACCCACTTGCCTCTAGTCTTTTCCAAATGTTTTTTCAATATGGACTTGATTATTTTGTTCACGGCTTCTACTTGTCCATTGGCTTTTGCATGAGCAACTGCTGCAAATTTTTCCTTAATGCCATACTTTGGACAAAATTCTTTGAACTCCCTACCTTCAAATTGAGTTCCATTATCTATAATAATAGTCTGTGGGAGGCCAAAACGGCATATAATGTTTCGTACAATGAAATTAATGACCTTCCTGGTGGTGATCGTGGCCAAGGGCTCTGCTTCTGCCCACTTGGTAAAGTAACCGACCGCAACTATTATGTATTTCGCACCACCTTTGGATATAGGTAAAGAACCGATTATATCGATCCCCCACATTGCAAACGGTCAGGGACTAACCATTTATGTGAGTTCCGTCGACGGAGCTCTTGGGATTTTTGCATACTTCTTCCATTTGTCACATCTCCTTACGTAGTCTGCAGCATCCCGGTTTACAGTTGGCCAATAGTATCCATAGCGGAGGATTTTTTTTACTAATGTATGCCCTCTAGTATGGTCACCACATTCTCCTTCATGGACTTCCTTCAGCACTTGTTTTATTTCATTATGGGCAATGCACCGGATTAAGGGGGCCGAGAATCCCCTTCGATACATTATCCCGTTCTGCATCACATATCACGAAGCTTTACGAATGACTTGTCGTCTTTCGCCCTTTCTTTCGGGCAAGACCCCGTGTGGCAAGTATTGCTTGAATGGGGTCATCCATGAATGGAGGGAATGACACCGTGGCTGTTTGGTTCGTCTGACACGGTGAATTCAGCGATGAAGTATGCTAGCGCTTGCCCTTGTATGACCCTTCTTGGCAGGTCGATAATATCGAACTGAGTCGGCTCAATATTCCATTTTAACATCCTTCTAGAAGTTTCGGATCGTTGGAGTACCTGACGCAAGGGTTGATCGGTATAAACGTTGATTAAGTGTGCTTGAAAGTACGGATGAAGCTTGCGTGATGCAATCACCAAGCAGTAGGCTAGTTTCTCAATCTTGGGACAATTTATTTCTGCTCTCGTTAAGCGTTTACTGACATAATAAACCGGCTTTTGAACTTGGTCCTCCTCACCAACCAAAGTCGTACTGATAGCATGCTGGGATACAACCAAGTACGCATATAATGCTTCATGGTTTATAGGTTTCGACAACATCGATGGACTTTCCAAATGTTTCACCAAAGCTCAGAATGCATCCTTATAGTTGGGCGTCCATTCAAAATTTCTCTTTCCTTTCTTTACTACATCAAAGAAGGGAATACACTTTTCTGTGGCTCTGGATATGAATCGACTTAGCGCTGCCACCTTTCCATTCAAGCTTTGTACCTGCTTTATAGTTCTGGGCACTTGTATGTGCCGAACAGCTTGAATCTTTTTCGGGTTAACTTCAATTCCCCACATATTAACAATGAAACCCAAAAACTTCCCCGACGCAACGCCAAAGGAACACTTCAAAGGGTTGATTTTCATTCCACAATATCTGAGTATATCAAACATCTCCGCTAAGTCTCGAATGTGGTCGTTTGACTGTCGTGACTTCACGAGTATGTCATCCACATAGACTTCCATTGTTTTACCTATCTGGTCTTTAAACATTCGATTCACTAGACGTTGATAAGTCGCTCCCGCATTTTTCAATCCGAAAGGCATCACTACGTAGCAATATAGCCCGACATCTGTGACAAAACTGGTGTGTTCTTGGTCTAGAATATGCATCGGGATTTGATTATATCCCGAGTATGCATCCATAAATGATAGTTGTTGAATATGCGAATATATGATTTTTGTTTGATGATAATAAACATATATATATATATATATATTCATTTAAATGTATTTGTTAATGTACTATTTTATTTTTCACATAATTAAATAAATATTTGCTAAATAAAATAAATAACACAGTATTTAAATTCAAACAAATTTTTTATTCAAATAAATATTTATCACAATTTTGAATAGTACAAATTTGAACTCTCACTATATATATACAATTTCAATGACAATACAATTTTCGGTTACATCACAATTTCTAATTTACAAGTACACCTCACTACATATCGCTCATTCACTCGTATTTATCTTCAACTTTATTCCAGATTGAATCCAGCATCTGAGCAATCTGCAAAAATAAATACTGACGCAGTAAAATTGAAAAGGAAATATTTTTGCAGTATAAAATAAAATGTGGATTTTGAAAATAATATTTTCCTCGGTTATTTGGGTTGTTCGTCATCACTTAAATTTGAATTCTTTATACACGAACAGCTTGTGACATGCACAATGTATCACTGTACATGCCACAAGGCCGTGCACATCGATATATATACTTGATAAAATTGCAGGGACAAGTGAGCACAGGTCAAACCTAAATGAAAAGCCAGGTTCAACTCAAGTGCAATACAAATAAAGTCACAACACGAGCACAAAGAACGAAATCAACATCATCAAGTCAAAGCCAAAGTCAAGTAGGTCTTACAAGTTTCAAAACAAAGTTCAAATGCCAGAAATTCACAACCGTAACGACTAAGGAAAGATCGAACAGTTCAGAATCGAAGCTGTGGCAATCAAGGAATCGAGCGAGTTCAAAATCAAAACCGTGCTAATCAAGTAAACGAAATTATTCGATATGAACAAGTCAAAAATCATCATCAGCATCAAAACAAAATCGAACGGCCGGAACAAAGAAATTGACGAGCTCAAACAAATATATACGAATGAAAATCAAGGGTTTCAAACCCTATATAAACAAGAAACATCATCGGCAAATAATGCATTTGAGTTTAAAGCTGAACAGAGAACAATAAATTAACAATTCGAATCGAGTTCAAATCAAGGCAAAACAACAGTGCATTTAAACGATACAATTCACATACCAGATTCGTCGATTTGAACTCAATACTGGAAACAGCCGTGAACGAGCGCAAAGAGAAGAAAGCATCGATCGACAAAGCTAAGGGACATAAATCATCATTTGATCGAGATAATAAAAGTCGGCAGCTTCTAATCTCTCAAAGCCCTAATTTCGAGCAAAGAAAAAGAGGAACCAGGCCGACATTTTTACAGAGCAAAATAGAGCAACAAAATAAAGGAGATAACGGGGCTGCATTTTTTTAGTGATAATTTATTTTGGGCCGAGTTATATTAATAAGGCTTTAGTTTAAATTAGGGCTTTGATAATTTATTGCTTCAATTTTGTATTCCTTTTTTAAAATCTTGTAATTTCTAGTCGTGTGACTAGGGGACAAACTATGTGGCATAGTTTGAGAATTCGCAACTCAGTGGCTGAGTTGAGTTAAGGCTAGTCGATAGCGGGTGTCATGAGTTTACGTGTGCAAGCGTCTGACTGCTTAATTTCTAGTAGAAACCTTAGGGGCAGCATGTAGGCAGGGTTTTGCCAAGGTTGGATAAATTCTGTGTCGCTCTATTTCTGCATTTATTGTTCTTCTATTATCTGTGCTATAATTTTGATATATCTGTGTTGAGATTATTTTATATAAACTTCCGCGATAAATATTTATAATTAATAGTATCACCCTATTCACCCCCCTCTAGGGTGAAATCGATCCTACAATAGTAACTCGTGTCCCACTGTTGAGTCAACCAGCTGGTCAATCATGGGTAAAGTCCTTGGGACACGCTTTGTTCAGATCGGAGTAATCTACGCAAGTTCTCCATTTTTCATTTTCTTTCCTCACTAGCACAGAGTTGGACACCTATTCAGGTTAGAGGGCGTCGCGAACGAACCCGTTGGCTTTGAGTTTGTCCGCCTCCTCTCTGAGAGCAGTGGACCTCTCCGGGTCCATGCCTCTCCTTTTTTGCTTTATTGGTACATGCCTTAGGTCTATGTTCAACATATGACTCGTAATAGCGGAAGAAATCCCGAACATATCAGAATGTGTCCAAGCGAAAACATCTGGATTCCCTCGGAGGAAATCAGCAAGATCCTCGGCCATCGAGGGGTCGAGTTGTGATCCAATCTTAAGCACTCGCGATGGATCATCTCGGCTGACTGGAATGTCAATTTTCAGTTCAGCCGGTGCCGCTTTTTCTTCCCTGGGTTCCTCATTATCATCCCTCGGATCTATGTCTCTATAGATCCGAGAATGTTGCCCAAGGCGGGCACTACTTGTCAATTGTCAATGTTTCGGATGCGGACGGAGCTGTCCGCAACTTTTCCTTTCTCTCTTCGTTGGACCTCTCTCAGCTCAGCCACATAATATGCACGACCGATCGCCTGATCGCCATGTACCACACCAACTCCTTTGTCTTTTGGAAACTTCAAAGTTAAACACCACGGGGCCAAAGCTGCCCTAAACTCTGCCAGGGCCAATCGACCCAGAAACACATTGTATGGAGAATCAACATCCAATACTATGAAAGGTAGGATTCGCACCCTCCTACGTTCACCTTGTCCCAGTTTAACTGGAAATTCAACATACCCCACTACATCGGTCGCTGCACCATTAAAGCCATGGATATGGGCTTTAGATGGTTTTAAATCTTTTGTCTCCATCTTCATTTGGTCATATGCCTTTTTGAAGATGATGTTAAAAGAACTTCCACAATCAATTAAAATTCTCTTCATAAATTCTGGCCCGATTGCCGCGGATATGACCATCGGGTCAACGGTAGGAGCCTCCACCTAGTCAGCATCTCGGCTTATGAATACTATATCGTCTGTCATCGTACGCTGTTGTTTAGCGGGGGTCCCATCCTCCACATTCGAACAACACTCATAATCTGCATGCCTTAAGGAGTTAGCATACCGCTCTATTTTCTGTCAGTTCTTGTCTGCAGGGTGAGGTCCACCAACTATAGTGTTTATGACCAATCTACCTACAGTTTGGGAAGGTTCCTCTGGATGGCATGGAGCCGGCCCGCGTCCGGGATTTGACGTTCCTCGCCCACCTTCCTATGGGTTCTTGACAAACTCCTGCAACCTTTTCTGTCTAATTAGATTTTCTATGGCATCATGGAGGTGTCTACACTCCTCTGTATTGTGCCCATAAGTCTCATGAAAGTGGCAGTACTTCCCGGTCTGTTTTTGTTCCTCTGTTGACTCCTTCGGGCGTGGGTTTCTGTATTGAAAAGTGTTACAAGTTGACAGGTAAATATTCTTCAGAGATGCATTCAGAGGAGTATATTCGTTATAAGTTGGAATCCTTGGCTTCCATTTTCCTGCTTCCCTTTTCTTTACGAGATTTCCCCCTTCGGACCCTTTAGATTGCCCGGGCTTGTTCTGGACATTGACCTGAACCTTCCCCGAATTGTCACTGGACTGTTTTATAGTGATATTGCTTTTCATAGTCTTCTGAACAGACCCCGGTGCCTTATCTCGCCTTGTCCACCTGGATTCCTCTCTTCTTATGAACTGATGAGCCTTTGAATAAAAAAATCTTGCGTAGTCGAAGGTTTCCTACCAACCAATCTCCAAATTCTGAATCTGGCTTCACTCCTCGCATTACAGCCATCAGAATTGCATGGTTATTAGGGTTGCTAACTTCAGTAGCCGCAACGTTAAACCTATGTAAGTACTCCTTCAACGACTCTCCTGGAGCCTAGATTACACTAGATAGGGGCATCGCTTCCTTAGGTAGAGTGGCATGTATCCTGAACTGTTCTATAAGTTTCATCGCCAATTCATCAAAGCTGGATATGGACCGCGAGGGAAGTCGAGTGAACCACATGGTGGCGATTCTAGATAATGTGATTGGGAAGCATCTACACTTGGTTGCATCATTCGCCCTGATCAAATCCATCATCCATTCATACCTCATCACATGTTGTCTGGGATCAGTCTTCCCTTCGTAGGCTGGGATAGTTGGCATGCTAAACTTCCTGGGGTACTTGGCCAATAAAATAATATCTATAAATGCAGTATGCCTCTTGGATATCCCCATCTTCGTTGGTCAAGCCTTAATTTTCTCTCATCAGTTGTCTGACCGTAGCTGATAGGTCTGGGGTTTGTATGGAAATAGAAGGTTGGAATCTGTTCTACGGGACCGTTTAGGTTGATGTCTCCTCTGTTGGCGATCTGCCAAACGTATATCCTGGAGATAAGCTTCATTAGGACCTTGGTGTGTAGGCCGTCTAGCCTCCACACGTGCTCTGGATCCTAAGTTTCATGTTCTAGCTTGGGTGTGGCCTCCAAGGTGTAAGTGATCCCTAGTTGATCGATCAGCAGCACCTGCTTATGTAGTTTCAGTTTTACAGCGTCTACGCCTGGGAGGTTCATCGGACGAAGTCGAGCTATCAGATGAAGAATAAGGAACGGGGCTACCTCTAGCATTTTGATGCTGTTGTTGAGCGAGCTAAGTCATAAGGTAGGCATTAGCTTGAATCTGTTCGCTAAGTTATCTTCTGCTTTCCATGAGTTCTCTCATCAGGTCATTAAACTCCATCCCAGTGACAACTTCCATCTAGCTTTGGTGCCGATAGTCCCTATGCCAGGATTAACTTGCTAATTGCTAGGTCCTATTTGTTGTACGCTAGCAGTCTCGTTGACGTCTACGTTATGAGAGGCTGATCTGGTACATGGTCTTCCCATAGTAGATTTATTGATAGAAACTCTGAGTAGAATCAACGGACGTCCTGTGAATGACTTGGATCTCCTTCGGAGGGTTTATTTAATCCAGTAGTTACAAAGCAGATCCTAGCGGCCTGAGAATTTGATCTCTCAGTGAAATCACTAAAATGTTAGCACCAGAATTGGTCACTAACACCCTTGAGAAAGATTGTGTAGAGAGATTAATGAATAAAATAAATTAAAACAGAGAATTGTATGCTAATTAACTGCAAAAAACAAGAACACCGGATTCATAGTGGTTCAGCGTAACTTCCTACGTCCACTTTGAGTTTTGATCTTTATTGCTTTCACAAATGATTGAATACAGATACAATCCGAACAATAATGACTTGAATACAAGTGCTAACTGAAAAGAATGAATCTTGAAAGCGATAGAGCCTCCCCAGTGTTCTCGAAAAAAGCCCCCTTTCACTGTGCCCCTGCTCTTCTATTTATAGATGAAGATGGGTTGGACTTCCCTCATGGGCCTAGAAACAAGGTATCTCAGCCCGTGGTAAGTAGCTTCTGTGCACCGAGCCAGGAATGCTGTACGGCAATTGCCAAGCGAGGTTAGTCGAACCAGAGAATGATGAGCGAGGTTTCCATGCCGAACGACACTCGTATGCCGAGCCACATATCCAGGTCGAATGGCGTTCTATGCCGAGCGAGGAATGCGTGCTGAACGGCACTCGTACGCCGAACGAGGCATTGTTTTGAACGAGGCCTGTGCCGAATGAGGCATTGTGCCGAACGAGGCCTGTGCCGAACAAGGTCTGTGCCGAGCGAGGGGAAATGCCGAACGAGGCCTTGTGCTGAGCGAGGCTTCATGCCGATCGAGAGGAGATGCCGAATGAGGCTTCATGGCGATCGAGAAGAGATGCTGAACGAGGCTTCATGCTGATCGAGAGGAGATGCCAAGCTAGGCTTCATGCCGATCGAGAGGAGATGCCGAACGAGGCTTCATGCCGATCGAGGGGAGATGCCGAGCGAGGCTTTATGTCGATCGATGGGAGATGCCGAGCGAGGCTTCATGCCGATCGAGGGGAGATGCCAAGCGAGGCCTCATGCCGATTGAGGCCTGTATGTCGAACGACTCGTCACCGGGTCAAACAACCGGGTAACACACACACACACACATATATATTAATATAAGTCAAAATTATAGTTTTTTTAGAAATTTAATTCAACAATAAATCAACATATAATATACTACAACAAACACATAGCCAATCCAATTGCAGCAAACCCATGTACCGACAAAACTCTCATCTAATCCAAACAATAAACAGATCTGAATATAAATAGATGATTTGGATGTAAATCAACTTTTATATGATGAATTTTAAAACTCAACAACAAATGAAAATTTACCTCCTAATGAAGCTTTGAGTCCACGTTGAATAATGATTTCTCTTCTTAGAATAATTCTCAATCCATCAGGTTGCTAATCCGAGATTGAAGACCTTTTAATACAAATTAGTATTTTTGATTCGAATTGGATTTGAGAATTTTGGGGATAATTTCAAGGTATAGGTGCTGCCATTAAATGAGGAAGAATAAGAAAAAAAAGTGGCGACTCAAAAAAATGAATTAGCTTGTTAATAGGGTTTCGAGATTGACTTTATATGGATAAGACAAGAGAACAAACAATGATCTTAACCACACATCTCAAAACCTAATCACATATGTTGTAGTCACGTTCTATCTTTCTCCAAATCAATGTCTATCCTCTCCAAATCTCATGGGTTGTGAGCCCATTTAACCCAAATTAAATTTGCATAATCATATTTAACATATTTTATTATCGATATCTCAATCATATTTAACATATTTTGTTATCGATATCTCATATCGATCAATATATTCATAGCTTTTATAAATATATACAATTTTATTTCTAAAATCACACTCAAAAGTAAAAATTAATATTTCATAAATATTAGTTTATTTAATTAATTTACAACAATTATAAACTAATTAAATTGTTTGGTCTAAAGAAAATTCATCGTTTTGGTTGTATAACTCTAAGGTGTAAATTCGATCAGCGATTAATGTCAAACTATTCGGACGTTAACGTTCACACTTCACTTAGCAGGTGGTGTGGTATTATGGACAAATTTACCGTTACTCATTTTCAGTAAAATCTCATTTTAATTTAATAAGCGTTGCCCAGTTGTGACAATTATTTACATCAATTCTCTTCGTTAAAACTATATCACTTTGGACTTGCCGAATTTGGTAATGTTCAAAATTCCAACGTCATCCATGTTCAACTCTGTAATACTAACACAAAGTCCTTGGTTCAATAATAGCAATTAGTATCAACCGAACTATTCTGGCTAGAGATTTTGACTTTAGGTTGACTCTAGTTGACCGTGATACTAACCCCATATAACCTAGGAGACGAATCTTCTCTTGAATAGTGCTTCACTTCCAATACTTCCACTCGACCCAACTATAGTCACTCGATGGATGCTATGCCATGATTTGACTATAATCAAAATGGAGCTTTCATATTGAAGATTCACAGTATTATCAAGTCGAAAGAACTGTATAAATTAGTCACATCGATATTTTCTATTTGACCTTAGTTAATAATAACCAACAGAAAACTACCAAGTGAGTCATTCCATAGTTATCCAATAATTATTAGTACGTAACCCCTAGGTGCCCCCAACAGTCACGAGTAATGCACTGTCCAACATTTAGAGAGCGTTACGTACTCTAGTTTCAACAAATACATCGACATCCAGTCTCGATGCATCTTGACTAGGAACATTTAAAATGATATATTTGCTTTATTATGGTAAATTACTCACGGCTACAACACTTTGTAGCTACTATCACAAAACGTACCATTTATGAATTTCTATAACGTACCATTTATGAATTTCTATTAAATATACTTTTAATTAAATTAATTAATTAATATAACCACATCATATCAAGCATATAATAGAAAGAAAATACCTTTATTTCGAACAAGATTGGTCCACGAGTTAGATATATGTAACAAATTACATTATTGCCCCTAGGGCATACCCCTAACTCTATCAATTTTTGACTTTCACGAGCCAATCTAAGGTAATCGGGGACTATCATGAGCATATACTCGATCTCCTCTACACACCTATATCTCCTAATCAGCCTATCGTCGTTGTTTCATTGTTGGATCAAAATGGACGGTTCATGTTTATTGAAATTTCTGACCCATTTTCTGATCAAGCATAGACCCAATCGACGAATGAACACTACTAATGGATTCACATCGAGAACTATAGTTTTGATATATGATATGTCGATTCAAAACAAAGATTGCATTTAACACTTTTTAATTAGAGAGCGCTTAACTTCATTAATTACAATCAATAAAAATTCACTTTTTTATTATACAGTCACGACATACTACATCCTAATCAGGTGTATAGAAAAAATCATTTTTTCTTCATTTACATCGTATAATATGCAATTTAAAACTAACCTTGGGATGTCCCCATTTCGTTTATTTTACGAGAAAGCGTGCCATTTACCAGTTGAAATCGAACATAAAGCGTTGTGGGCATTAAAGAACTTAAATTTTTATCTTGAGAAAGCTAGTGAAAACAAAAAATTGCAACTCAATGAGTTAGAGGAGATTAGGAATGTTGCGTATGAAAACGAAAATTTTTACAAAGAAAGAACAAAAGTTTTTCATGACAAGTCAATCCCAAGGAAAACATTTTTTCCAAATCAAAAAGTTTTTTGTACGACTCTCGACTTTATTTGTTCCTTGGAAAGTTAAAATTAAGGTGGACACGATCATATATTGTACGTACTGTTTTTCCATACTGTGCCATAGAAATAGAAAACCCTAGGGATGTATCTATTTTTAAAGTCAATGGTCATCGTTTGAATCCTTACTTTGAGTTGCTGTGTGATCGAGAGAAGAAGCTTATGACTCTTCATGAGCCATACTACGTCTAGTAAGAAATGCTAACCCTCTTTTGTAAATATACACATATTTTTCTCCATTACACTCTTTATATCATTCATTGACTATGGGGACACGGTATAATTTAAGTGTGGAGGGGAATGTCTTCTTCATTGTTGAGTTATGCATTCGTTACACGTCACAAACTGGCTTAGCATTGTCAACTAAATGGATACAATGTTGAAGGAGAGCGGGAATAATTCCCTTTATATCAGTGATTGATCATCCGATTGCTTCTTTATTTTTCGACAAAATTGAAAGAATGGAAACTTCTTGATCAAGAGAGAGAGAGAGTTGAGGAGATTATGACAGGAAATGTGTCAATGTCACCCAAGTATGCGTACTTAAGGTGGTAAAGAAGGGTTTAAGGTCCAACCTCATGGGTTGCTCAATCAAATAATTCGGTTGAAGTTCTTATTCAATGGTGAGGGGTTCGAACGGAAGCACACTTTCCATTTTGTTAGGCTTATTTTGAAATGGTTGTTCATATTTAGTTTCACGTTTATTGTTAAGGTCATCTGTTTCGTTGTCAAAATTTTCTCGAATGAAGCTAACTTCCAGCGTTCGGTCACGTGAATCATTCGATTGATTTTCAAGATTAAAAATGTTAAGATCCAAAGTCATGTTTCCAAAAGAAATTTTCATCGAACTATTTCGATAATTGATTAAAGCATTTGAAGTAGCCAAGAAGGATCGGCCTAAAATCAATGGAATTTGACTCATCGGATTATTCACAGGTTGAGTTTCCAAAACGACGAAATTGGTGGGGAATATGAATTGACCAATTTTGATGAGTACGTCCTCTATTTCTCCCATGGGTTTCTTTATCGAACGATTGGAAAATTAAAGAGTTTCTTTTGTTGGTTTTAGTTCACCCAAGCCATGTTGCTGGTAAGCGAATAAGGAATCAAATTGACACTCGCACCCAAACCGAGTAAGCACTTATTAATCATTTTGTCTCCTATCGTGCACGGGATCATCGGACATCCAAGATCTTTGTATTTAACAAGAATTGACTGGGAGAAGACTTCGCTTAGTTTGGCGGCTAAGAAAACTTTCTTGGATACAGGAGTGTCATTTTTGGGTACACAAGTCCTTAAGAAACTTAGTGTAAGTTGGGACATGTTAAAAGATGTCAAGAAGCGGGATATTAACTTTGACTTGTTTGAAAATTTCCAATATCTTTTCCTTTGATTAGAGTGTTTCTTAGGTCAAATACGATGTGAAAATGGAACATGATACTCAGTAGGTGGGTCTACTTGGGCACAAGAAGAATTTGGATTGACATTCATTCAATGTTTTGTTCAGCTTCATTTGTTGTTTTAGAAGTATCGAGAGCGGTTTCTATTAAATCGTTTGGATTAATAACTTGATTATCGATTTGTTTACTAAAATGCAAAGTCGTGATAGCATTCATTTGGGTTATGCTCCTATCTTGAACAACATGAGCTTGATTCAAATTCGTATTTTGATTTCTAGGATTCGTAACTGGCTGACTCTGGAATATGCCTCGTTAACGTTCACTCACAGACGTGGCTAATTAACTCATTTGCATTTCAAGTTTAACAATTGATTGACTCATATTTAGCATGTACGAGGTTAACAAATTTTGCAAATAGCTATTTGATTGGAGGCTTTGAGTAGTTGCTTTAGCCAAAGTTTTAAGACTTTTTTAAAATGAACTCAATCTTTTATCATCTTAGGGAGCACACGATTGTTGTGGTTGATTTTGAGAGGGACCCGCAAAATTTTGTTGAAAATGATTGGGTTGAAATGGAGGATTCAAAGCATTAATCGAAAATGCTTGAAAATTGGGACGAACCAAATTCATGCTGGAATTGTTTTGGTTCCTAGCAAAATCATGTTGGAATTCGTGTTGGAGGAAACGGGTCATTCTTAACTTTATTGATACCGTTAAGTTGTTTTATCGAATTAGGACACTGATCGGCTATGTGATGTGGATCGTTGCATTTATAACACATTAGTTGGGAAACTTGGTTCATTTGGTTGGATGAGAAAAGGTTGTCGAATTTATTGATCATTGCATTGATCTTAGCTTCCACAGCCAAAGAATTTCCTATCGAGTGTGCGCTCGATTGTGAAAAAATTGATTTTTCGTTAGAACGTTCCCGTTGGGATGATTTTTTGGCTAAGTTTTCAAGAAATTGCCAAGCATCGTCGTGATAATGGGCGAGAAAATTTCCTTAGCACATCGATTCAAGCATGGTTCGTGAGCTATTTTCAAGTCCATCGTATAAGATTTGGCAAAGGGTCCATTTTTCGAAATTACGGTGTAGACATTTATCAAAAGCTCTTTAAATCTTTCAAAATATTTCTCAAAAGGTTCACCCCTGAATTGATGAAAATCGACAATTTTGTTTCGGATTTTAATTGTTTTTTCCAAGGGGTAGAACTTTTTCAATAAGACTTTAGCGAATTCTTCCCAAGTTTTAATCGAGTTCAATGGTAAGCTGTACGACCATTTTTCAGCATACTCGATAGATGCGAATGGAATTAATCGAAGTTTGATTCCATCGTCACAAAGTTATTCAAGTTTAATGGTTGCGCAAACTTGTTCGAATTTCGTTAAGAAGAAGTATGAGTCATTATGTTCAAAGTTGCCAAATTTTGGAAGCGTGGCAATTTTAGTGGAATAAATTTCGAAATGGTTACCCATTGGGGCATGTAACGTGATGTAAGATGGAATATAAACTCTATTGGGAAAGATTCTATCCATTAGAGTTCGTGGGGCATTCTCGTTTGCTATTGTTGGAGGATCGTTTGTTCGAGTCAAACGATTAGTTGTTGCGTCACGAGTCCAAGTACTCATGCATAAGAAAAAGTCAAGGAGAGAAAGAAGTGAGAACCGACTTAAAGAAAATGAAACAAGGTTTGGAAAATAAAGTGAAAAATATTTTTTTATAAAGGAAAAATATTTACCAAAAGGAATTGTTGTTTCAAAAGGGAGATTTGATTTTTGGGTTTTCAATTGTTTTTCAATTTTTTTTAGTTTTTTATTTTTGATAAGATTTTTTTTGGATTTTTGATTTTGTTTAAAAAAAATCTTTCTTTTTTCAAAGGAAAAGATTTAAAACGATTCTTTTTATATTAAAACAACTAAGTTAAGTAAAATGTACAATTTTTTTTTGGTTTTGGATTTTGTTGTGTTTTTAAATTTGCATGAACTAACGCAACTAAACGAATGCAACGACTTAATTATAAATTTTCTATCCTTAGTAGCTCCTAATCTAAAATTGTATAATCACACTTTGTCTTAATCCAACAAAATAGTTCTTATCCCGGTAACGGACATGAATTATCGGTGCACCACGAATCACCGTAGCAATGCAACCGAAGGTTTAAGTACATTTAGAGAAACGATCACTATAATATTTACGAATCATCGTGATATTTATATACGATTATTGCTCTGCCATAGCGTAGAAACCAATAAAATAAATTATCGAAAGAAGACAACTTGTCAAGATACAATTAAGCCCTAATTGTGCTCGTGACACCCTTAACTTCATAGTCTAACCGTTATTATTAGTTAATTTCTACGACGATACACAATTCGTGGACCAAGGAAGTGGTGATGAAATCTCCCATCTTATATGGATTTGGGTGTCGCCCTTAGAAAAAAATAAAAACAAGATGATATGAATGCAATGAATTAAACGTGAATTAGCGATGCAACTACGAACGAAATTTTTCTTTGTTTTTGAATTTTTTTTAAAATGCAAGCAACTAAAAATGCAAAGCAAATAAAGACAGAAGATGAAAACATGATACCAGAGCGTGCAGATTTATTAGCAATTTATTTTGAAGTGGTAGTATTTTTTATAAGCAAGCAAGCAGAGTAGGACAATTTGTCTCATTCTGCTTTTACAACCTGAAAATGAGAACAAAAACAAACACAAATGAAAGCAATTTTTTTTTCCTTTTTTCATTTGTTTTGTTGTTATATATTTAAAAGAATTAATGGGAAAAAGAAAGACTTCAAGCCAAAAAATTATTGACTCAGCAAAAACAAGTAAAAACCCCATAAGCCTTGATCCAAACAAAAGCAAGATAGAAAATAAACTTATACCCAAAAATTAAAGTAAGACGGAACATAAAATTATACCCAAAAATTCTCAAATCAGCTTATACCCAAAAATCAAAATCGAAACAATTCAAAACAAAATCGGATTTGGGTATTTAGCATTCGGGTTGCTGGGTGATTGGAAGTCGATTTGTTTCAGGCGATTGTGATTTAGGTGCTGGTTGCGGATGATCGAGATTTGGTGGTTAGGGTGTTTTGTAATGGTTCACGGCTATTCTGGAGGCGCTTTGGGTAGCGGTTGAAAGCAAGGAAGTGATCGGCGATGCTTTGAAAATTCGTTGCAGTGGGTTTGTTGAGACAAGGTCGTGGATTGAGATGAGTTTGTGGTTGTTTAGGGAGAAGAAGTAGTTGGTTGTGGAGTTGCTGTTTATATGGGAGTTTGGCATGGATAGGGGAGGTGTAGTGATTGAAGTGAGTTTGGGGATTGCAGAGGCTTCAAGTTACAGTTGCAGTTGAAGTTTGTTGCAGTTCAAGTTGCAATGATTGAAGTTTGTGTATGTATGCAAGTTGAAGTTTAAAGTTTGGGGATAGGGAAGGTGTGTAGCGGTTGATGATATGTGAAGTGCACAGTGGAACAGTTTGTTGCTGTGCTTGGAGGTGGCAGTGAGATGTTGTAGGTGAAGTGCAGATGGTTCAAGGGTGTTCAGTTAGGAGGAGATATTGGTGGAGTGGGGATGGTGGTAGGTAGTAGTGGTAGATGGAGATGAACAGAAGTGAATGTGCAGTGGCAATGAGGTTGTGACAGCAAGGTGGATGAAATGGTCTTTGATGTGCTGTGGAATGTGTGGAAATGTGTAGGAGGTAATGAGGAAGTGATGCTAACAGGTTGAAGTGATTGTTGCGTGAAGTTTGTAGCAGTTTGGTACTTGGTGGATGTATGTAGGGAAGGATGCTGTCAGTTGTGGCTGCTGTCAATTGCTATATGTGGGTGTTTAAAGGGTATGGTTGAAGGAAATGTAACAGTGAAGTGGTGGCTAAGGGGTGTAGCAGTGGGGTTTGGTGAAGTTTGTGAATGGTTTCTGTTTGGTGAAGTTTGTTGGAAGCAGTGAGATATTTAGTAGGAAGTGGAGGTGGAGTGGCTGTTAAAGTGCATTGTGAATGGTTGTATGTGGAGGTGGAGTGACTGTTATAGCAGAAGTGAGGATGATGACAGAGGGAGTTGCAGTGGAAGTTTATCTGTGGATGTATATGGATGATGACAAAGGTGGTGAATGGTTGTATATGGATTGTGCAAGTATATCGTTGGTTTGGTGAAGTTGATGGTAGGTGATGTTTGAAGTATGTGCTGTGATGTTCTTCAAGGAAGAGAAGGAGAAGGCAGTATATGAAGGCAGTGCAGTATAGGTTGATGACAGCAATCAACCATTCACTGTCAGTATGGTTGGTGATTGGTGGAGCAGTTGTTCGGAGAGGTGAAGTTTGTGCTTTAGGGAGTAGTTGCAGCAAAGTGAAGGCACAGAAGTAGTATGTCAGTTGCAATGGCACAGAAAAATGATACAGAGAAGTGCAATGTTAGAAATGAAATGTAATGCAATGTTAGAAGTGCACAGAGATAGAAATGAAATGTAATTTTTTTTAAAATGCAACGTTTGAAAAGAAATTGTGCATATAATTTTTTTTAGAAACGCAAATGCATATAGAAAAACAAAAAACACACAAATCAAATAAAAGCAAAAATCACACACAAACACACAACATAAAATATTCCTTTTTTTAAATGCAAATCAACGCACAAAATGAACACATAATAAAATCAAACAAAATAATAATTCAAAGAGTAATAAAAATCAAATTGCAAATCCTCGGCAACGGCGCCAAAAACTTGTTGATAACAGAGGATTCTCTATCGCTTAGAAAATCTTCGTTAAAAATATAATCGTTAAAATACCGCAAGCGCACGGTGTACGATTGTAATGCGTATGCAAGTACGGGTCGATCCGCAGAGAAATGAATTAATTTTAAATTCTACTCAATCAAATTAACTCAAAGAGTTTGAAATGGTTTAAAACTAAAAAAATGTGAAAACTAACTAAAACAAAAGTGAATAGAAATATGAGATTAAGAGACAATTTAGAGGCAAATCCACTCTCATACTCTCACATAAATCAACATAAAATTTAATCTATGATCTCTCATTTTAATCTAGTAGTACTAGTGATGTATTTACCATAAGTATGATCTATTTGTGTTATTAATGAACACAACTTAAACAATCAAACTTTAATACAACAATAAAACCACTTTGTTAAATGTCATGAAAATGAATATGAAACTAAAACAAAATCTATTTTAAGTATGATCTACTTACTATTTTTGATTAGTAACATAGATCATCAAATTTTGATTCTATTTTAATTCCATGATCAAAATTACTTAGTTAGATGTTCAAGTAAATTTTGTTTACATTTGAGTAAGAATAATCTATTTGTGATAAACAATATAGGTTATCAAATTCGCTAATAAACTTACATCAACATCTAACTATCCACTAAGCATAAAAGAAGATCATAAATTAACAAATATGTCAAATCTACATGTTTTAAGAGAGCTTCATTATCCCCAAATTGAAGGGGTTTAGCTTTCATTTTTGTTATCATTTCAACACATTAAGATTGCAACATAAAACAAAAAAAGGAAAGTGCAAGCTAATTAAAATAAAAAGAACAAACTACTTGCATAAAAATGAAACTAAACTAAGTGCATAAATGGAAATCTAATCTACCAACATAAAAGGAAAGAGAGCATGTAAATAAAAATGAGCATAAAATAAAAGCATGTAAAGAACAAAGAAGAAGAAGATGCTTAGGAAACCATTTTATTTCTCATTAATTTTGTGGCTACAACTTGCACAATATGATGAGATCATAAAACTCTATTACATGAACATAAGGGGGTTATTTATACATGACTAAAACCCTAATCCATTTTTAGGGAACTCCCTAAAATGCCCTTGAGTTAGTGTGGCCTCCAAGTTATCATTAGCATGAAATTAATCCTCCATTCAATGTGCATGTGCTTTTAATCCCCACTAACATGTGTATTAGCTCTTAATCGTGGTTCAATAATTAGTGGGTAGGTGGGGTTCTCCATAATTACATGGATTCTTTTATTTCTTCATTTCTTTGGCTTCCAACTCTTGTATATGCATATTTCCATGAAGCCACTTCCGAGTTGAATCCAAATTCCTACAAAAAAACTTAAAATGTGCAAGTAATTTTTTTTTCAAATTAATCCACACACGAAAATTACCGTTTTGCCCCCACTAGATGCATGAATGATGACTTGAAAGAATTTTTTAAATTTGGTTTTAAACATGTAAAAACACCCAACTATGAAATTTATTTTACTAAAATGGGATTAAGTGTGAGAAAAAAATATTTTTTTTTACGTGCACATCAGGATCGCTGCCCCAGAATCGAATAATGAAGGGATCGGTATTGATCTCAATTAATTGGGATTTAGGCATAGCAACCTCTTTGGTGGGCCCATATGGATTAGAAGGTCCTGTAGCCAAAGTTTCAAAGAGATTGGTGGTCACCTTCGCCTATAAATACTGGTCTAGGGCGTCATTCCGAAGATTTTTACGTTGCCGGTTACATTAGTCTTTATTATAATTGAGTTTTCCCCTTATTTCTTTACGTTGCGGTTACATTAGTCTTTATTATAATTGAGTTTTCCCCTTATTTCTTCCTGTTTTCTACTACAATCAAATTATTAGTGAACCAATAAAGATAATCTTCAAAGTGAACGTAGGCATACAATGACAAATCACTATAAATTCTTGTGTCCTTGATTATTGCTTTGATTTGCTTGTTAGATTATTATATTCCAATGTTTTCATTTTACTTTCTTCATTTACTTCTCTACATAAATCTATTCTTGGGTGTTTGTCACCAATTTGGTTGCAAACATTTCGGTCTTTTACCGAGAGATTGATTCTCAGCCTGTTAGGGTCCCCTTTGTTGCTACTGGATTGGGCAAATCCCCCGAAGGAGATCCATAGCTATCTTTATAAAGTTACCCACACTACTCAAATTTGCAAAAATCTAAACAAGGAGATTGAGAATGGTGAGACATACCAGATTTACTTCTTAGAATGTTGATGGAAATAAGACTGCTAGCATTTAACAAGGAGGCCCAAGCAACGAACCTGCTAATTTGAATGCTGACCCGTTGAAGTTCAGAACCCTGCTGATTCTATAACCCGAGCTTAATTTCATAAACTGATGAGAGAGTTGATGATGAAAAGCCGGCGATAACTAAATGAGAAGATTTAGACCAATATTGGCCTTATGAACCAGATTACCCAACAATAGCGTGGGAAGGCCAGAAGGGATCCTACTCCTTACTTGGCATCGAAAAGTTCAAGCTCATCGGATTAATGCCAGAGGCTTAGGCGTCGCAGGCTTGAAGGAGATCACGCAAAAACATCGGAGCACCGCTTGGCAGACCAATACGGTGTGCCTAGACCGATCGATGTCGATCCCTCCTCTAAAGGAGGGATTGGATCGGCACTGATCCCTCCTCTAGATAAGGGGTTTCCCCATTACCCATAGGGAATCATGCTGGAGTTCTTACCAGAAGCCTGAATGTTGGAGTTAGATCGACTCCCGACCAGGTACCCTGCCGGAATGACAACAAGATAAATGTTCAAGATGCGCATTAAGAGGATGGTGAACCAAGGTGTGAAACGGCTCATAGAAGTCGACCGGACCATTCACGTGGGGTGGAGGGCGACCACTGCTTGGCACCACCCATCCAGATGTCAGACTTATCAATAATGGTTAGATAGTTGGTGAGAGAAAACCAAGGCTTGACTAATGATGACCGGGGAATCTCGAGAAGACATACCCCATTTACTGACAACGTTCTGCATGCAGAATGCCCAAGAAGGTTCAACATGCCATCAGTGCTTATCTACGAGGGAAAAACCGACCCTAGGCAGCATATCATGAGATATGAATAGCTGATGAATTCTGCGAGAGCTAACGACGTAACTAAGTATAGATGCTTTCTCATAACCCTTTTCAGGATAGGAACGATGTGGTTCATGAGACTGCCACCATGGTCAATTTCGAGATTCGATGAGTTGGCAACCAGGTTTGTAGAGCAATTCCGAATGCATGCGATTCATCCTAAAGACGCGATGTCCCTTTCCAGTGTCATTTAGGCACCAGGGGAATCGTTGAAAGATTACTTGGAGAGATTTCATATCGTCGCTATGGAGGTTAGTAACCCGAATGATCATGCTATACTTATGGCTATGACGAGAGGGATTGATCCGGAACCTAAGTTTGGCGACTGGCTGGCTGGAAAACCTCCTACCGCGTTGGAGCACTTCTATTCAAAGGCAACTTAGTTTTAGAGGGAGGAAGTCAGGTCCTGTAGGATAAAGAGTGTTGTAGGACCGGGTGGAGAAGTAATACAGAGTAGTATTTCAATAAAACAGTCTGAAGATAGTTTTGGGAAAGTCCAGTGAATGTTTAGAATAAGCCGAATCAACAAAAGAAAGACAGACGTAGGAATCGAGAGCAGAAGAGGGATTTTGGGAGACCAAAGCCTAAGATTCCAATGTGTGATAATTACACACCACTAAACATGTCCTTGGAGAACATTTATCTGTCTGCTTTTAGTACCATGCAGTATAGAAAGCCGCCACCAAAAGAGTCATCAGAGAGACAGAAGCAGATCGAGAAATATTGTCGGTTTCACGAATGTTATGGGCACAAAACAAATGAATGTAGGCATCTCCAGGATGTTATAGAGAAATTGATTTGAGAAAAGAAGCTCCAATAGTTTGTGAAAACTCCGCAGGATGGCAAACATGGGACATCTGACCCCAATCGAGGACAAGTTCCACGTAGGACTGAGGAGCATACACGGAGCGGTGGAAGACTGGTGATAAATACGATGGTTGGGGAACCACACCCTACGGACATGAGTTGGCAAAAGATGCAGTGCTATGCTAGCGCGGTAAGGCATGTAGATTTTGAATGCTGCTCGAATACAGAAGACAAAACTCCAACAAAACAGCATCGTACCATGCCGGATGATATTGTGTTTAGAAACAGGGATGCAGACAAAGTAAAGGCTCCAATAATTGACTCGATGGTCATTTTAGCTATGATTGGTCCTACGTTTGTAAGAAGGATTTTGATTGATTGTAGAAGTTTAGTGAATATAATCTTCAAAAAACATATGATCAGATGAGAATGGAGGCCAAAGACTTAAAACCATCTAAAACTCGTATTCATGGTTTTAATGGCGTTGCAACCGAGACTGTAGGATATGCGGAATTACCTGTTGAATTGGGAGAAAGTGAACAAAGGAGATTGCGAATCTTACGGTCTATTGTTTTGAATGTTGACTCTCCGTTTTTCATGGGTCGAACGACCCTGGTTGAATTCCGGACAGCTCTTGCCTCATGGTGTTTAACTCTGAAGTTTCCTAAGATAATGGTGTAGGAGTTGTTCTTGGAAATCAGGTGACTAGACATGCCTATTCTGTAGCTGAGTTGAGGGAAGCTCAGCATAAGGAGAAGGGAAAAGGGTGTGGACAAAGCCGTCCACATCCAAACCACCGAAGATTGACAACCAGGACCTGAGCCTTGGCTCGGGCGCCACAATTAGTTCTATAAAGATATAAATAAGAGAGATGATGAAGAGGAGCCTAAAGAGACCAAGGCTGCACCAACTGAGCTAACGGTTGATATCACGGTCAACCATGATTACCCTTCATGAATCTTGAAGATTGGGTCATAGCTTAGCCCCTCAATGATGAAAGAACTTGCTAGTTTTCTCTAAGCGAATCTAGATGTATTCGCTTGGACTCACTCTGACGTGTGTGGAATCTCGCCTGCTATTGTAAGCCATGCATTGAATATTGGTCTGAAGTATATTCCGGTGAAGCAAAAAAGACGAGGCATGGATCCGAAGAGATCTACTACTCTTAAAGAGGAGGTGGATAAACTAAAAGTCAACGGGTGTATCCACGACGCTCTCTATCCTTATTAGGTATCTAATCCCATACTTGTGAAGAAGGCGAATGGAAAATGGAGAATGTGCATTGATTATTCAGATCTGAACAAAGCATGTCCAAAAGATAATTTTCCCCTTCCAAGGATTGACCAGCTAGTTGATTCAACTGCAGGACACGAATTGTTATCGTTTATAGATGCGCATTCGGGATATAACCAAATCCCAATGCATATCCCTGATCAGGAGCACACCAGTTTTGTTACAGATGTTGGGTTGTATTGTTGCATAGTATTGTCATTTGGATTGAAGAATGCCAGAGCAACCTATCAGCGCTTGGTTAGCAGGATGTTTATAGATCAGATTGGAAAGACAATGGAAATGTATGTGAATGATATGCTCATGAAGTCACGGCGATCAAGCGATCACTTCAGAGACTTAGCAGAAATGTTTAACATCCTCTGATATTTCAAATTGAAAATCAATCCTTTGAAATGTTCGTTCGGTGTTGCATTAGGAAAGTTCTTTGGGCTCTATTGTCAATGCTCGTGGAATAGAGGCTAATCCGGAGAAGATTCAGGCTATCCATGATTTCTAGGCACCAAGAACCATTAAACAAGTGCAGAGTCTAAATAGGAAGGCTGCGGCTTTAAGTTTGATTTATCTCCAGAGCTACTGACAAATGCATTCCTTTCTTTGATTTGATTAGGAAGGGAAAAAGAGACTCGAATAGACGCAAGATCGTAAAGATGCGTTCCAAGCTCTAGTGAATCATTGGGAGAGACCCCTCATCTTTTCAAAGTCGGTAGAACATAAGGAGTTGTTCATTTATTTGGCTGTATTAGCACACGCTATAAGTGCCGCCTTGGTTCGCGAGGAGAATCGGATCCAGAGGCTGGTGTTTTATCAGTTAATGATTGATAGGAGCAGAAAGGAATTATCTGAAATAGAGAAATTGGCATATTGCTTGCTAATTGCATCACAGAAGCTTCGTTTGTACTTTCAGACACATCCGATCAATATTTACACCGACCAACTGTTACGACAGGTCCTTAATGACCAAAGACGTCTAAGAGGTTACTCAAATGGAACATTGAGCTCAGCCAATTCAACATTACTTATCTCCCTCGAAGATCTATCTAGGGACAGGCTTTGGCGGACTTTATAGCAGAGTTTATTGTATATGATGATATTCGTGAAGAAAGTGAAATCCCTACTATATGATGGAAGTTATATACTGATGGAGCATCTAATAATCATTGTTCTGGGGCTGAATTGTGCTTGTAACTCCTGAAAACCGGTCAATTTGTTATGCTTTTAAGCTTTTCCCTGCAACAAACAACGAGGCTGAGTATGAAGCTTTAATTGGTAGACTTAAACTTGCTAAAGAACTTGGAGTTAAATCTCTTTAAATATTTTGTGATTCACAATTGGTGGTGTATCAAGTTAGAGGAGACTATTAGGCAAAGGGACAACAGCTTTCCCCTTATCTTACCCAAGTTCAGGAGTTGTTGATAGAATTTGAATACTACAACATTTCTCATATTCCATATGATCAAAACAGGGAGGCTGATTCGCTGGCAAAGTTTGCTAGTATCGGCGATGCAAACCAGATGGGTTTATTACCGGTCGAAGTATTAGATACCCCAAGTACAAACATGATGGAAATCGATCAAGTACTGTAGGTGGAATTTGAAAGGGAATCATGAATGACTCCAATTAAAGACTATTTACTACACGGGGTCCTGCTTAATAAAAGAAATGAAAAGCGACAGATCCTTTGCAAAGCTTCGTGATATATTATACAAGAAGGAGTCATGTATATGAGAGGTTTATTAGTCCCTCTACTCCGATGTATCACTCATGATGAGATAAAATGTGTTTTGAAAGAATTTCATGAAGAACAATGTCGTGATCACATTGGGGGGCAAACTCTGGCAAAGAAGATACCCGTTATAGGTATTATTGACCAACCGTAAATCGAGACGCAGTTGATTATATAAGATGTTGTGATAAATGCTAGATATACGCAAAAGTACCGAGAGCTCCACCAACCTAAATCACGTAAATGTTCAGCCCATGGCCGTTCGCCATATGGGGTATAGATATTATTGGTTCATTACCAACCTCTAAAGGTAGCGCGAAGTATACTATTGTGGCAGTTGATTACTTCGCCAAATGGACCAAGGCGGAACCTTAAGCTACAATCACGACCAAGAAGGAAATCAACTTTATTGTTCAAAACATCATATATCGCTTTAGCCTTCCATGGATTATCGTAACATATAATGGGACTCAATTCGATAGTGCTAAGTTTAAAAACTTTTGTTGGAGATATCATATTGAGAAGAGATTTGTAGCGGTCGCTCACCTTCAAGCAAATGGACAGGTTGAAGCTATACATAAAATATTCAAGTCAATTTTGAAGAAGCGTTTGGAGAAGGCTAGAGGAAAGTGGGTAGATGAACTCCCTATGATACTTTGGGCTTACAGAAACACTCACAAGTCCGCAATTGGCCATACTCCATTCGCCTTCGCTTACGGTACAGAAGCTGTTATTCACGTTGAGCTCGAAGTCCTTTATCATCGAGTGACTTACTACGATCCCAAAACAAATTAAGATCCCCTCTTGGTATCTTTGGATTTTTTAGATGAGAAGCGTGAGGAAGATGATCCGAGGGCAGCCGCACACAGACATCGAGTTGCTCGGTATTACGATACTAAAGTTCGCCCTAGAACCTCCGAAATTAGGATCTCATCCTGGAACGTGTTTTTCCTACCCTGTCACACATGAATCCGAGTTGGGAAGGACCATATGTCATCGAACAGAGGCTTGGAGAAGGAACTTTCAAGCTAGCGACTGTCAATGGAATTACACTTCCAAGAGCATGGAATAGCGAACACTTACAAAACTATTTCACTTAGCTTATTTCCTTTACATTTCAACTGTATTTACTTTTAGAGTTTTCTTTAGCATTTGATTTTCTGAATATGTAATAAGATATTTTATGTTGTCCCTTTCCATTTAGTGAATAAAGTTTCTGGCTTCCTCTGTATTAATGTTTATTATTGCATTATATGCTAATTACATAGCGAAACTAATTTATATCGATGTGTATGAAAAGGCCCCCAGAGTTTGGACCAGTCAATCGTTCTAACTCCCGCTGGGATCAAACAAGATAAGCTCGGTCAACTTGTTCGTTTAATAATTCCTGCCCAGACTGTGGGACTGAAACAAAAATCAATGCGACCAAGATTCGACCAATCGCTCGCTAAATCAAAACCCCAAATTCTAGAGGGTAAATTAATCAACAAAGAAAGAGTGCGACTTGACTGCTCTTCGAAACAACTCTAAGTCCCTAGAGTGGAGTACAAACATGAATGAATAGATGAGTGGATTTTAGCCGTTTTCTATTCCGTAAAATAACTCTAAGTCCCTAGAGTGTGGACTTCAGTGTAAACATGAATGAATAGATGAGTGGATTTCGACTGTTCTCTATTTCGCAAAATAACTCTAAGTTCCCAGAGTGTGCACTGGTGTATAAACATGAATGAATAGACGAGTGGATTTCGACCATTCTCTATTTCACAAACTCAGGTCTGAAATCGACAGGAGGTGTATAAAATCTCTAAGGATGGAATTCGACTGTCCGACTTATGGCCTTGCCAAATCAATGCCGGGAACAGAAGCACCGTTATTCAAAGGACAGTTGAATAAGATAGCGTAACAGTAAGTCCCGAGCCTGGTGTTTTGATATGACCCGAGGCCATGACCACATGGAGGCCTTGGGATGGAGATGGTGAATTGTTAATAGAATTCACAAGCAACGAATTACAAGTACATTGAATGGAAAGTAATCGTTAAACTATTTAAATAACAATTCACATGAAGCATAGCAGAAAACAAAAGCTTTTATTTACATGATAGGTGCTGAAATTTCAGCACAAGTTATTTCGAAAAGTCGAGATTCCTACCCGTACAATTACAACTAGTGAAAGAGACGATTATGCAAGCTAGGTACATTGAGCTGGAGTAGTAACTACTTCTTTGACTTTCTTTATCTTTTGGATTTCTCGGAGGTAGAGCCACTTGTGCTTCTCTTTCGGGACCCTTTGCCGCCTTTGGCCGGAGAGCTTGAGGAGGTAGGAGGAAGTTCATCAGGGATCGACCCACCCGGTGGAATAATTTACAATGGCACGAGATGAGAATCATCGACGTCCACCTCAGTGGGTTCAATTTTAACCTTTCTTTTCAACGGTTCCTCCTTTTCAATATGCTCCCTCATGATGGTCTTATCAGTGTGTTCTGAAGCACTAAGAATTATCACGTCATCAGATTCGTCAGTCGGGAGTGGATCCTCGATCTTATCTTCATCAAGGCACCGATGACTTGAGCATCGGGTTCCAGAACATTAGCAGCAACCAGGTCTTCAGCCATTTCCTCCTGTTGTACTACAATAGCACCACTTATAAGAATTTGACAGGGACCCGAAAGACCTACAAAATTTGATAAAACATGGAGATTAGCTCAAAGCCATTGCGCGTGAAGAACATAACTTTTCATATACTAAGCAGTAAACCAAAATACCAGCATGTGGTTGACTCTCTATCGTTGTCGGGGTGCCTTCTTCTAAAATGGGAGATAACATCTTGGATTCGAAACCATGCCTGTCCGGATCATAACCAAGATCTTGCTTAGTATTAAGAGAAATTGATGTTCTGACTACTTGGGATAGAGAAGGACCTTTAGGATCAGTCTTTGATGACCTGACAATATCCTCTCCTCCTTTAGTAGGTACAAAAGCATTAAAAAATTGAAGCTTTAAGGTAGCTAGCTCCGATGGCTTGTTCCCACGAAGAATTTCCCTCACTAATTCTTCCTTGTTGAGTTCAGCTTCGCCAATACTTTCTTCTACATCTCGATGATCTTCTTCCAACTTTGGGGTGCGATTCAAGGTAGCGCTCATCGAGAAAGCTTAAGTCATGATGGATCAGGACTTTGGCAATGTATTCAATAATCGACGGATCAAATAAGTCCTTAATCTCGTTCCTACCGGCCTCCATGGCAGCTTCCACCTTAGAGTTAGCTTGTTCGATCATCTCTTTCTGACCCTCTTCTTGAGCCTCTTCTTTAAGAGCTTCAATTTTGGCGAATTGCTCGTCGAGTTTTGCCTTCAAGATCCTAGCCTCAACAACTTCTTCGCAGTATTTATATGATTACTCTTGAGCCTCGATTTTTACTTCCCTTTCTTTCTTTAAAAGTTCTTCAAGTTCCTCAATGCGGCAAACCAGAGCATCTTTCTCCCTATTCAAGGAATCCTTTTCTAAAGCGAGTGCACCGCTACGATGAAGTGCCACATTGAGTTTCTTTTTTAAGTAGCTTCCAAACGGCTTACTGGCTCTGCAATTTCCTTGGCGTTCTTCTCCGCATCAGCAAGTTGGGTTTTAAATTCTAACAATTCAGCATCCTAGTTCTTGATTATATCCTTGTCGTGTATAGCTTTCAACTTGAGGCAGTCTATCTTGTATTTTCGCTCGATAGGAACTTTAGAGACTTTCTCTGTTAAGTTAATAAATAAGTTGTGCTGCACAAATACGTCGTTCACGCACGCGAGAACTTTCTATTAGCATAACCTAGGATTATATGAATAGAAGGAAGGAATTTGGGACCATCAAAGCAAATCTTTGGAAAAGTGGCCTTAAGCACGGCCAACTTCTCTGTCATGGAAACGTCAGGAGCAGTGGCCGACAAAAGCGGTTCCGAGGTAGCAGGAGAATGTTTTCCTAACCGTGCTCACGAAATTGTCTAGAGCTTGAAGAGCTGGAACGTTGCTCAAGAGATGTGGCGATATGAGGAACACAATAGGAAGGCTGGTCTCTACTTTGGGCAGGAAAGTCAAACTGTTTGCCTTGTTGAGATGTTTGCGATTGGGATTTTCTCTTGAAAGAGGAAGAAGATTCCCTTGAATGGTAATTCTTATCTCGTCCCTTGTCCTTTTCCCTACGCCAAGTTGACTTTGAATCCTGGGTTGATCGGTGGTATGCAAAAGAACTTCTGAGATAATCGAAGGCTCTTGACTGAGAAATTACACCTGTAAAGACCAAATAGGAGTGTATAAGTAAGTGTCGCACTAAAATCAACAAAAAGTGTATAGTGAAGTGCGTGTGGATGTGAGTGTCCTAGTGTTCCCCACAACAGACTGGTAATGGTAGCTTTACTCATCGGCGTTTTATCTCCTTTATCAGAAGGTCAGATGCCTTCACTTCTTTCGACGGGAGAGTTGAGCCCTTCAATGTTAATGTTTGGAAAGTCATAGGACATGATGTCGTTTGGAATTTGAACATCAGAAAATCCCTTTAACAAGCTTTCCAAGTACTGGGAGGACGATTTCTCATTAACCAGAGTAATAACAAACTCTAGGTCTGGGGCATTTTTTCTTCTACGTAGCCTGTACACCAACTTCTTCTTTCTCTTTGTAGGTGTTTGGGAATGTCCAACTTGCGAAGGTTCAACAATTGGCTCTTTTTCGAGGCCTGCATCAACATCTCCCGACTTCTTGGCTTGAGAATCCTTAACCTCTCCCTCCTCGGTATCATCTCGAGTCCCCTCGATAGGGGGCACGACAGGGTTGACAGTATCCCTCTTTTGTTCTACAACATTACTTAATAATGTCGCACTTCCAGGAAGTCCAATACTACGACCATCTTCCAATAGCCCAAACAAGGATAGCAGTTCATCGATTATGAGAAGTTTGATGTCCGTATCCTCAATGAGAGTAGCGTAGATGGCAGCGATGGCTCAAGAAAAATCAGCGCATTTAGGACGTGGGCAAACACCTAAAAGAACTCCAAATATTAGTAGATTCAAATGAAAAGTTATGACTTAGATCATTGAACTTGAGAGAAAAGTGAAATTAGTACTTACGTCCTTCTTACCATCATATTGCAAATCTAAAAGGCATCGTACGTAGAACTATTCATGCTTAAATAGTGAGAGTTTGTTCCAAGTGCTTATTAGAACTTGGCAATTTGGCGAAGGTTCAAGAAAGACATAAGAAGGGCTTCCCGATCATCGTTTGAAGTTAAAGATAAATCTTATGCCTTCAGGAGTAGGCGAACGAAATAGAACATTCATGAATAGCAAGAAGGTTCCGTGATTAAAAGCATAACTATTGGGATGAAGTTGTGTAGGTGCGGTCCCAAGATATCTTAACTTTTCTCGGACAAACGAATTGAAGGATTGTATGCATCTAGCCCAACACATAAACTTATTGCAAGCTATATACCCTACTGGGGGCAAGTGAGGTCTATCTTGTGTTGAGGGAACCGTGACATCCCCAAACGAAGTTCCGTAAATGGAGCATAGCTGGAGGAAAGCAGCCTTGCCCATTCGAGAAGCCTGTGAGTCCATTGTATTATCTAGAAGAATAGTGCCCTCTACAGCATTAGGGGCATGGCTTATGTCTTCCGCAGGAAGGACTGGAATATTAGAAAAAAGACCGGCTTGTGGGTTAGAAGTTTCTGTTTGTTCCATATGATGGCTAGGAGAAGACCTTCCAAATATAGTTGCGGAACTTGATTTCGCTTCAGAACCTATGTGTCGCATCATCAAATTAGAAGACATATCAACTGAATGCTTCGAGTATCTGGATCTATATCTGCTATACCCAATAGATAATCGAGATTAGAAAAATAACCTGTTTCCTCTATGCTAAGTGTGAATTAATGTAGTGTAGTGCAGCATGTAATACACATGAATAGTTTGAAATAAGAAGAGCAAAATAAAACGACAAAACTTAATAGTTTTTTCCAGAGAAACCGTGATCGCTAACTCTCTCTACTGGCAAGAAAATTAATCGACAATGAAAGCTTTGGGATCGACTATCAGCACATCGAATTATGAAGTATGCTACTTAAGTTCATTTACAAGTTTGTCACTTAGTTCATATTAAAAGTCCCAGAAAGTTGATTGGTCAATCTCTAGTTCAAAAGTTTAAGCATGCATGTTGGATTGTCCATTGTCATCATACGTTCAAGGTCAAGAACGCAACTAGTGGTGATTTTTTGAACAAAATAAGTGGGATTAGTTTATAGGATATGTGCCAATCCCTAGCGTCCACTACCGATTCCTTTCCCAAGAGCACTCATACTTATCCTTAACAATAGACCACAACCACTGATCCCTCCACTAAAGGCCTTTATACTGAACCCTATCCCAGAGTAAGGAATGTCGATCCCTATATCACTGCCTAATAATGATCCCTTTCCTAAACCATCCTTACCGATCCCTCTCCATAGCTAAACCAACTGAACCCTCACTTCTCTTATCCTTTTCTTCTCTTAACTAATCTAACTAAACAACCGACCCCCTTTCCCAGCCGATCCCTGCCACAGCCATATTATAACATACCGATCCCTACATTCCTCCACCGTTGGTTTTTCTACCATCAGGATCTCTATCCAAACCCTCCTCCTTCTTTCCCTCTCTCGTGTATTAAGTCGACCAATCAGACCATCTACCTAAAAACGTTTGCCGTTGCTACCTCAAACACTTACTAACAACTCAGGGCTAAGGACTTATCGTGTAATTGAAAGGAGAACTAAAATTCATATCTATAAGAAGATGTGGAGATGAGAATTTAAATTGGGACGAGCGTTTGAGGATAATTGAATCGTAAACAAAAGGAAGACAAGTTTGTGGGATGGCTAGAATTGTAGTTGGATTTGAGGTAGAAGTTCGGGGAGCCTGGGTTCAGAAGGAAAGTTTTGCGAAAAAGTTAGGTGAATGAAAAAGTAAGGAAGGATGAAAGGAATGGATTATACATAGATGAGTGTATAGGAGAGGGATCGACCACAAGAGAATTGAATGAGTCATAGGTGGAGAGGGCTCGACATTGGAACCTGCCGATCTCTATTTGCATAGCTACGAAGATGGACCAACATAATGAATTCCGATCCCCTTGGATAAAAAAATGATGATGAAATGAATGAAGATAGTGATCATGATGATTTGACTGTAAACATGAACATACAAAATATTGTAAAAATTTGGTAATGACTCGTGGGCATTCAAACACGTCCGGGAGACAACGACAGAAACGTGTACACGAATATACACGAAAATGGTTTAAAAGTTCAACTTTCTTAAACCAATAGAAATTGAAATCAAACCTAAAACCTTCAAGCTCGAGGCTGGACCGGATAATAGAAAATTTTTATAAGTCTCGCATAACCAGGTTTGTATGTGCTGACGAAATATGGCACCAGACCTATATTATTGAAAATCGACCAAGCATCATGACAATCAACGGAGGATTCAATGCCTTGGAAAACGATTCGACAAAGGAATAACAATCAATCAGGAAGCTAGATAGACTTCTTTTAGACAATTTAGACTTGTTTCGATTCAAAGCACGTCGTGTCACTCACAATACGTGCTTTAGGGGGCAAGTGCTACCCGGTATCCTGACCCGGCTATATTGAACTGATTGCGCAAGATAGATTCGACTGTTATCAAGTATGATGACCATGGAGCAACGATTGTAGGACCCAGAAGTAGATTTCAGAAGGTTATATGAAGCCAGGATTGAATGGAGTTGGTAAATAGCTGGAAATATGGAAATTAGCTTAGACAAGCAAGGGATCAGCATAAGTTAGTAGTATCAGAGGGATCGGCATGACATGGTAGAACTCCAGGGATCAGCATGACATGGTGGAACTCAAGGGATCAACATGAATGAATAGTCGAGGGATCGGTATGAATAGAGGTGTATGGATCAGCATAGTTTATTGGTTTGTAAAGCTATGTTTGAACTCATAAGCTAAGGATCGACAAAGCATAAGAGGGGTCGGCAAAGATTGATAGTTAATAATGGGTCATCATATCTGAGTAAACCAAGGAGGGATCGACACACGTTACAAACCAAGTGCATTCTAGCATTCAACAATCAATATCTTAAGATCCCACAGTTCAAAGCAAATAGAATTTGGAAAGCAAGGCACATGGACCATATGGATCATACTCTAGGGATCACATGCTAAAATAGCTAAAGGATGAGGGATCCACATAATCCATTTAGAGGGTTCGGCAGAAGGTGTCTTGCAAGTGGAGTCGAATAAAAGATCCATCAGTTGCATGAGCTCCACTAGTCCAATCAATATGATATTTGAAGAGCCAACATATCTAAGTACGAGGAAGACACCATAGGGATCGCTACCCTAAAATCGACCAATAAAGGGATCAGTTACGATCCCTATTCATTGTGATTTGGGCCTAACGACCCCTTTGGTGGACCCATATGGATCAGAACGTCCTGTAGCCAAAGTTTCAAAGAGATTGGTGGTCGCCTTCACTATAAATACTGGCTTAGGGGATCATTCTGAGGATTTTTACGCTGATGGTTACATTAGTCTTTTTGTAATCGAGTTTTCCCCTTATTTCTTACTGTTTGTTGCTGTAATCAAACTATTAGTGAATCAATAAAGGTAATCTTCAAAGTGGACGTAGCCATACAACGCCGAACCACTATAAATTCTTATGTCCTTGATTATTGCTTTGATTTGCTTGTTAGTTTATTGTATTCCTCTTTTCTCATTTTACTTTCTTCATTTACTTCTCTACATAAATCTATTCTTGGATGTTTGTGACCAATTTGGTTGCAAGCAGTGTGTATACAAGTGGTGATAATGAAGAATGAATATACGATCAACATCATACATAATCATATATATATATATATATATATATTAAATTGTAACCAGAAATATACATAATATGATGTGGTCTATAATTCACACTTTGATCCAAGCAGATTCCTTTGATCTCTGATATATGTACCTTACTTTGCAAGAGACAGGCATTTAACTAACAGATTTAATTATGTTTGATTGAATGGTGTTAAAAGGAGCAAGGATATGAGTGCGTTATGGTTAGAGGGGATGGGATCTTACAGCCAAACCTAAGAGAGTAGCAAAAGATTAAACAGAAAAGAGGTGCCTTGGCTTTGAATTTATAATGGAAGATAGAGACAACATATTCACATATTTTTCTCTAACAAATTCAAAGCCTCATGACCACTTCTTTGCTCTCCTTTTTTCTATGTGGATCGTGGTCTCTTATGGACCAAAACACTCATTTAACCCATTATAATTTATTCAATTTAATCCCATTTGAATCGTTGTTAATATCGTATATCGATACACACGAATATAACTTTTCCAAACGCACCTAATAAATTACTAATAGCACCTCGAACAATTCTAGGGGTAACCCAATTTTACTCAATGCACTCCATACAAAATACAATAATATTTAGTATTTCACAAATATTAATTAATTTAATTTATTTATAGCTATTATAAATTAACTAAATCAAGTGGTGTTTCAAAGGCTGAATAGATTCAGTTATGCGACTCAAAGGTGTGAATTTAGTTAGCGATAATATCTAAACAATTTAAATATTAATGTTCACACATAGTCTTTTCTAGTAGTATGATAAAATCTAGCTTCATAAATTTAAGTGATACCTTTTAGTAATGATCATTTATACCAGTTCTCTTCGTCAACACTATATCACTTTAGGACTTGTGGAATTTGATTTGGTCAAAATTCTAATATCATCCATATTCAACTCGATTAGTATATAATAAAGTCCTTGGTTCAACAATAACATATACTAGCCATACTACTGTTAGTGCCAAAATTGGTCACTAACACCCAAGTCCAGATGAAAGCACCAAATCACCGTCACAGATCTCAGATAGAATGTATGTAGAGAGTATAAATATGAATAATAGTAAAAATTAAAAAGAAAGAAGTAAGAACAGAGGATTTATATGGTTCGGCTGACTCCGGCCTACGTCCACTTTAGAAATTTCCTTTTTGTTGATGTTAGAATCAATTACAGTTACTATCCAGAGTTTTTTGGAATAACAATGGAAGAGCAGTCTTAGTATAGAAGAGGAAAGGAAACAGAATGAAGATCCCCCCTTCTGTATCCCCAAATGCTGTATTTATAGGCAAAACCTGGGTTACTGGGCTTCCTGAGTGGTATGGTCCATCAAGACCCTAACCGATCCAAACCTCAAACATCACGACCGACCCAGGGTTCAGAGTATGCTGAACCGATCTCCCCCGAGCATGAATCAAAGTAGGCCTTCCCACGACTCGAAGCAAACAAAGCTAGGACTCGGAGCAACCAAGTGCCGAACCTCCTTCCTTAAAATACCGACCCCCTTTAGCCGACCCGTGTATAATCCTATGCCGAACCCTTGAGTGAATGCCAACCTGAAGTCCTCTTCAATGCCGACCTGAAGTCCTCTGCAATGTCAACTCCTTTTCCTAATCAAAACCTCCTGCTATGCCGACCGATCCACTATGGCCGAACCACATATGACTGATCCATAAGCTCCAATCCTCTTGAGGCCAAACCTATCCATACCGAGTCACTTTGCATCATCTTCCTTGATCGACCCTACATGTGCTGATCGATTTATGCCATCCTACCTTGACCGAGCCATACCCATACACCAACACCGAGCCATAACGACCAAACGACATGCCCTTCCTTCCTTTGTCCGATCCACTCTACCATGCCGGTCCACACCATCCTGCCGAATCACCGCAGCCCAACTACCTTGGCCGAACCAGAACATGGCGAACCACCAATGCCGATCCCATCGAGGCCAAACCATATCTGGCCGACCCACCTCAGCATTCACACCATGACCGAGCGACACCATCTAGGCCGATCCACCTTAGCTGATCGAGTGGAACCTGTCGATCCACTTAGGCTGAGCCATGCACAAACTCTCATCCTTGACCGATCGGCACTTGCCGATCCACCTAGGCCGAGCCATCCATCACTGACCATCTATCCATCCAGTTGACTCAAATCCATCGTAATCCAGCCTCGACAAACAAGCAGTCGATGTTGTTAAATCCGCCTATCCATGGCCTTGCCAAAAGGCGGGTTAACATTCTACCCAGAAATTTTGATTTTGAGTTGACTACAGCTGACCATGATACTAACCTCATACAATTGATGAGAGGAATTCTCCATTGAATAATGTTTCACTTCTGATGCTTTAACTCAAACCCAAAAATAGTCGTCCAATGGACACCATAACACATTTAACTATAATCAAAGTGAGGTTTCCATATTGAAGTTTAACAATATTCTAAATTCGAGAGAATCGTGTAGTATCATCATTTCGAGATTTCTAGTTTGACGTGGTTGTTATTAACCAACAAAAAACTCATAGACTAGTCATTCCATAGTTATCCAATAACTATCAGTACGTAACCTCTTGGTGCCCATAGCAACCATGAGTAATAAACTGCCCAATATTTAAAGAGTGTTACATACTATGGTGTGACGACCCGACTTTCTCACCACAGAAAATCGCATCATCTTTAAGAAAGAAAGGGATAGAAAAGAGAAAAGAAAGAGAAGAAAGAAGAAACAACATCAGAATCTCAACAGCGGAACAAATAAATTATATTAATAACATATATATTACATAGTATACAACACTAATCAGAGTTACACAGAATTTACATCACGCACTAGACAGTTATAAACACCTGTCTAGTTATACAACTCAATACAACATAACAAAGAAATACCAACACAGAGAACACACAGCGGAACTATATATCTAATACCGAAGCCTCCTGCTCCATTTGCTCCTCCAAAATTCGCCAAAAGCTAACCTGAATCCCTTGGCTTCTCGTAAAAATTTGAGTACCCAAGAGTTTAAGAAAACAGAAGATAAACTCTGGGTCAGACATGGGTCTAGTGTGAGTAACAGGTTAAAGTTGCTTAACTTTGAAAAACCTTTGAAAAGAAAGGTATCACGTAAGACTTCCCACACATAAACATGGAAAAGTTTTTACCTTACGCTAACCAAAACATTTGATAGGAAATCCAGTGATATTATAATAGGTCTAGGATTTTCAAGTAAATAGAAAATAGCCGAAATTGTTACATTCATTAAATTCCAGCTACTAGCCACAAAAGTGGGTAATACAATCAAAACCGTTGGCACTTATTGGATTTTGGATTCCATCAATGGCAGGGCTACCGGGGTACCGCCCGTCACAGTACGTGGCCTAGATCAACGTACCGAGGATCACTCCCAATCCCCTATAACACAAGACCGGAACCATCCCTTACTGGACAGTCCCGAACAAGACAACCCCGCAGTCGGCGTATGTTCCAACCGCCCACTAAGCCGAATAAAAGAGGACCTTTGGACAAGGGAAAATCTCATCCTACTTGGGCATGACCCACTTAGCCGTACTGCACCTCCCCTATTTTAGCCATTCCCGGTTGATGAAGCTTGAGGCTATGATTACCTTTAGAGAACTCATCTCTTAGAATGCTCATCGTCCACCTGACGATGTTCTGAAAGCATGCAATCCGTACAAGTTCGTTCCGGGTTCGAACGAAACTGAAGGCATTATCTCGTTACACTCATTTTGGAATCACCCTCAGAGTTAACGACGATAACCCTTGCACTCTGAATCTTTATCTCGAATCTGAAAGTACTATTCTGTCAAACTCATCTCGGAATCACCCTCAGAGTTATACTGACGAGTAGTCCTTACACCTTGAGTCTTCACTCTTCACATAAGATTCACGACCTATCGTTAATTCGGATCGATGTGGTTTTCGGATATCCAAATATTGAAACCCGATCCCGGTCTAATCGAAATCCAAAGCGTGACTTTTAGGTCCAAGTTGTTTTAAAGGTTTAAAATAATTCAATTATCTATATACACAGATAGATAATACACATGCCACAATAGATAATCAACATTATCATCACAACAGATAATCCATATTATCATTATCAAAAGGTAATCCAAAACATCATCACAATGCAACCAATGCATCTATATCACTCAACATTACTTATCTCATATCTAAGATTCAAACCATTCAAGGCAAATAATATCACCCATCCATATAAGCAATGATTAATAATCATACCAAATATAATTAATTTAAAATGAATTAAATTAATTACATCATTTCTAATTAATTTAAAATAGATTAAATTAATTACTTCATCAATATAAATCTTGCTTACATCACTATTAATTGATTATCAATTAATTAATTAATTAATCATCAATCAATTATTTATTTTAATTAATCATTCCTGATTAATTAACCTTTAATTAGATTCAAGTAATTATCCACTAATTAATTTCACAAATTAATTATACTTAACCAAATATAGTAACCAATCTTTAATTACTTTCTAAATTAATTAACTATAATTAATTACATTAATCCTTAATTAATTACATTAATTAATTCCTTCATTTATTAATTATTTCCAAATAAATTTATTCTTAATTACATCATTAATTATAATAATTAATGATTTCTAATTATATTTTCTATTTAAATTAATTACTTTAGGTAATTAATCTTTATTTAAACCAAAATTGTTAATCACCTTTGATTAACTCCATTCAGTAATTAACTACCCTTAATTACTTTACCAAACAAATTAATTACTCATTAATTAATTATCTCTAATTAATCCCTTGATTAATTTTACAAAGTAATTATACTCAAATTACTTTCACCAACAAATCATCTTTAATTAAATACATACATTAATTACCCAATAATTACTTTCCTAAGTAATTTCTCTCCATTAAACTAAGTAATTATACTTCACAAATCATCAAATGATTATTCTAAATTAATTAAACTGAATTAATTAACTTAATCTAATCAAATTAAACTCAATTAATTACAATAAGTAATTAATTCCTTAATTACTTCCATAAGTAATTATACTTAGCAATTTACACAAATGATTATCTTTAAATTAATTAATCTAATTAATTATTAAAATTAATCATATTAATTAATTATTAAATAATCCTTAATTAATGACCTTCATTAACTATTAACAATTCACTAACTATTTTTCTAAAATAATTAACTTATTTTAATCATTATTAATTAATTAATCATTAATAACCATTTAATTAACCCCTAATTATTTAATTAATTAAGTGTTAACAATAACTTAATTAATCCTTTATTACCTGATTAATTAATTATTTATCATTAATTAAAAATCAAATCTTATTAATTAATGACTCTTTAGTTACAAGTTAATTAATCTAAGAACAATTAATCTTAAACCTTTTAAGATTAAACCCTTAATTACCTTAAGTAATTATCCATTTCATTAATTTATAAAATAAATTAATTATTCATTTAATTACCCTAACAATTAAATGCATAACAAATCATCAAATGCTAATTTAACTTCAACAAGTTTTATAATCAATTTAAAACCTTTAAATTTATATAATAAATATTACTTTTCTTATAAAAGAAATTTTACAAGATTTAAAACAAATTTCTTTTTAAATTCAAACATTTAAATTTTTCTTTATCATCCAAATTGTTAAACACTTAAATTTATAAAACTTGAATTTATTTTCAATTCAAAGATTTAAATTCAGAATTGAATCAGTTTAAACTTTGTTTTAAACATTCTTTTACATTTCAATTTCCAATTTAAATTCAAATTTCTTTAAAAACATTTTTAAACACTTAATCCCTTTTTAAGTTATTTAAACAAATTTGATTTTTAAAAACTTCATTCATTTCCAGCTATGATTCAAATTAAAACTTGAATTCATAATTTAAAATTAGATTTAAACATATTTCAAATCTTTGCTTAGTACTTTAAATTTTCAGTTTAAAATTTGAAGCATGACAAATTTCTAAACTGCAATAAAACTAGATCGAGCAAACTCAAATCAACTCGAGTATCCTTCCATTTGAATATCATTCAAACTAAACTGACAGGTTTTACACAAACCTGTAACAAACAAACTCACCCGAGTCCACAAACAAAAAAAAACTTCGAGTCCACCATCCTGCAACTTCGAGCCACACGCGAATTTACCCGAAACAAAAACGAGAACCCAATTTTTTCCAAAACATCAGCTGACACCAAGTACCCCGTGCACCTGCACCACCGCTGCCGTCACCTCCGGCCTCTCGAGACCACTCGTGCAAGTCAACAGTCATCACCCCACACGTTTCCGACCATCAAATCCACTACAAAACCCCTAAATCAAAAATGAGCATTCGAGCTCAAAACAGTAGCAATGTCAAAACCTGGAATTCACTTCCAATTCCAAAATCTGATCACCAGAATGGCTTCGCCTTCGGCTACTAACTCCTCGACACTCCATCAATCATCCACACAAATCTGGAAGCACTCGATCACCTATAGGGGTTACGATGATCAATTTTTTTTCCAGACGAACAAAACTAGGGTTATAATCTTCAATTCAAAATCCCCATCACCTCACTGCTTTAATCCCTTTTCCAATATTTTTCCATGATTCTACCATCACCATTCCATCACCAGAAACAATTCTGGCCAATCCAACCTTCTAGATCGACAGTTCCAACTCAAAATAGGATTTCTGGTTAAACCAGAAATACTCAACCAAATTCAAACTAAAAATTCAAATTTTAGTTTAAAAAAACAAGTCATTGATCATGTAATTGGTTTATAAGCTTTAATCAATGAATCTGGAAAATTTAAATATTACTTACAAAAGTTTGTTCTGTTGCATTGGGTGTTTCAGAGACAATACAGTTTTTAACATTTTTTTTTCATATTAATAAAATTAAAACTTTAACTTATATTACCTACAATATTTTGATTTAATCCTTAATCTTAACACATATTAAATCAAATAAAATGGATATTCTTAAGCAATTCATAAATCTAAAACTTAAGTACAGAAAAATGAATTTACAGTAACATGCACCACTACATACATTCAGTAATGAACACATAAAGAACATACACACACACTTATTTCCAGAGTAAACAAGCAACTAAATTTATACTTAAGTTTATAAAATGTTACTCACAGAAATTTTGAGCAGAGCACTTTGAAAAGTATGAAACTGAATTGCTTTGATTCCCAACTTCAAGTTGCTTCCTTTATTTTGCTTTAACTTTAATTCCAGATTCACTCACATGTTTTGCTTGATTTACAGCTACATGCATGTTTTTAAAAATTTAGTCTTGATTTTACTGCAAATGCTTGCTGCATGCATGATTCCAGAAAGAATGTAGGCTTGGTTGTTTTCAAACAGAGATGCAGAGATTTTCAATTGCATGTTTCCAGAAAATATGCAGGCATGATTGAGCTATGTAGTTGCATGCAGGTTTTGGTTTAGAGGAAGATTCAAACAGTTTTTGATTTGGTTTTTGAGGAGATTATTTACAGAAATTATGTTTGAATAGAATTTTGCTTTGATCAAAAGTTTTCTGTTTTGAATGAAGATGAGATTGCATATTTTTATTGTTAGCTGAAGATCTCTCAAGTTTTGGAAAAAAAAAAGAATTAGAAAAGAAAATGAAATGAGGAAAGATGTATTAATATAAGCAGTCTTTAATTAAAATAAAAGAAAAATAAAAAAATAAAAATAAAAAGGACACTTGGTTTAAGTTTTAACATTTGTCACCTTATTTAATTTATGATTCAACACATGTCATAAGTATCTTAAGAAACTTACACATGTATTTAAGAGTGTTTTAATTTTAATCTAAATTATTTATAAAAACTTTTAAACCTACACTTATTATTTCTTATGTATAAATAAATGAATTTCTTCACTTTTTAATTTATTAAAGAGAAATGAAACAAACAAATTAATAATATAAGCTTATTCAAATATTTTAAATATTTATTCTTTAACTTCAAGACATTAAATTCAAATTTTAAATTAATTTATCAAATCCAATTTTAAAAATAAAGTTATATATGTGTACATATATAATTCTTATTAAATTTTAAAAAAATAACAATCTATTTCTAAAAATCTATTTATGTTTATGAAAAACTAAGCATTATCATTATTATCTGAAAATAACAAATTAAACAATATTAAATAATTTATAAAAGAGATTATAAACAAATTAAGATCATTTGTAATTTGTATTTTAAATTCTTATATATAAATTTCAAGTAATATTTAAAAATAAAATAAAACAAAGCTTTGATGTTAATCTACTTTAAATTCATATTTTTAAGCTAAATAAAATTTTAAAACAAATAAGATTTATCTTAAGTACAAATCATATAATTTATTGAATTGTTTTGAAAAGCTAAATGTTAGATTTAAATCAAAATTTCCAATTTACCAAAAATAAATAAAAATTAAAAATTGATTCATTTACTAAATTCCAAATCAAAGTTTATCAATTTACAATATATACAATTATATATATTATAAACGGAAAACAATTTATTAGCTTTTAAAAGATAAAATTTCCCAATTTAAATTTTTATTAAAAGATGATTATTAGATCAATTCAAAATTTATTATCAAAAATTATCAAACCAATTTAATTTTTAACACAGATTATCAAATTTATATTGCCAAATTTTCGGGATATCACACTCCTCCCCCATTAAAAGAATTTCGTCCCCAAAATTTAAAAGCAAAGGTAATTTTATAATCTATCTTAAGATTTTATTTTAAAACACAAGCATATATTAACAATCATATGCTAACAACCATTGCAACCAATTCATTCAAACAAACAAATCTAATTATCCAGAAAAATTCCAGATAAAACTTCCACGAGTTTTCCCAAATAAAAATATCGGGATACTCACCCTACAGAATCCAAACAATCTATATTACTAGGCAACAGAGCTCCTATCCAACTAGATCTACAAACTAAACAAGATATCAGACTACAGACACGTCTGACACAACAATCACATCCTCCTGAACTGCTGGTTCCATAACCCGAGATAAATCATACACGTACTCCCTTAGAGATACGTGAAACTCATCGAATCCCAGTTATCCAAATTGGCAATTCAACCTTGAAAATCAAACACTAATCCTCACAAGAACACAGAAAAGATCCAAAACACCACGGAGCCGACTTTCCCAGTCTTACTCAATCAGCTATCTCCTTAGATCGGAGGAAACTTACCAAAATCAAATCTCCGACTCTGGAATCCAAATTCCTTCATCTCTTATCCACAAAACACTCCTGACGATCCTGGGCTGCCTTCATCTCTCCCGATCAGCTCAACCTTCGCTGATGTCTCTAGAAACAGACTGGGCCAAAACAACCCAACAGAATGATCTCCTCAAGATCAATCCCAAAGCAAGAACACCAACTCTACTCCACAAACATCAGAAGACTAACTTACTTCTCCTTATCCGGAAAAGTCAAAACAAAAGCACTCCCAAACTACTTCCGCTGCACAACTCTGATCTGAAGTAGATGAAAATGCTGATGCAGAACACAAGCACAAACTGGACAACATATCTTAGAAATATGGTTCAACAGATCCATAAAAGAAAACTCAGAAGCCCCATCTGATCCTTCTACTAAACCACCGGTAGCACTCCGAGAATCCAGTTGATAAGAAAACTCAACCTCCAGATACGGACAAACTTCTGATAACTCAAGAGAACACTCAAACTATCGCAAGTCACTTTTGCAATCAACCAGTCCAATATCCAAACAAAACTACTTTCTCTTTACCAATCAAAACAACTTATGCTTAACTAGCCAATCCATCGAAGAAACGGATCCACTTTACTACTTCTGAACTCCACCTCCAGAAAAACTGCTTACCATAAGACCTTCTTGCTGGCACACAGAACACTCCGAGCTGCACTGCTGACACCGACGCTTAAGATTTCCTAATCCAAAGTTCTTCGAGAAACTCGGACTTCAAACCAGACAGAAACATCCTGCTGAACCCAACCACAACATCGAAGTAGATATACTTCTTAAACTTGTTCCAAAGAAAAATATTCGGAAACATTCATAGTCACTGTGTCTCATTACACAGCTACTGATTCCTGAGGTATCAAGATACCATTATTTTCTTCTGCCTAACCGACAGATCTAAACTCTACTCATCCAACTTCAAAGATGAACTCCGAACGTTTACAGGTTTCCTTCAGAGATCGATGAAATCCTACACTCTACACAACTCACTCGAGACGGTATTAGGTCTACAGTCTCGACAGATACACTTCCAACCTCAACACTCAAACTCAAACCATTAGTAGTAGTCGTGTTACACACTCCACTACCTTATCTACCTTTATAACTTATATTGGAAAAACCCGAACAGGTAACCCAACAAATAGGTAGAAGTAAATATATATATATATATATATATATATATATATATATATATATTTAAATTTACAAATACACTCTCTCAAGAAAGAAATTACTTCAAAGCCTAGGTATTCACTCAACCCAGCGCTCTGATACCACCTGTGACGACCCAACTTTCTCACAACAGAAAATCACATCATCTTTAAGAAAGAAAGGGATAGAAAAGAGAAAAGAAAGAGAAGAAAGAAGAAACAACATCAAAATCTCAACAGCGAGACAAATAAACTATATTAATAACATATATATTACATAGTATACAACACTAATCAGAATTACACAGAATTTACATTACGTAATAGACAGTTATAAACACCTGTCTAGTTATACAACTCAACACAGCATAACAAAGAAATACCAACACAGAGAACACACAGCGGAACTATATATCTAACGCCGAAGCCTCCTGCTCTATTTGCTCCTCCAAAATTCGTCAAAAGCTAACTTGAATCCCTTGGCTACTCGTAAAAATTTGAGTACCCAAGAGTTTAAGAAAACAGAAGATAAACTCTAGGTCAGACATGGGTTTGGTGTGAGTAACAGGTTAAAATTTTTAACTTTGAAAAACCTTTAAAAAGAAAGGTATCACGTAAGACTTCCCACACATAAACATGGAAAAGTTTTTACCTTACGCTAACCAAAAAATTTGATAGGAAATCCAGTGATATTATAATAGGTCTAGGGTTTTCAAGTAAATAGAAAATAGCCGAAATTGCTACATTCATTAAATTCCAGCTACTAGCCACAAAAGTGGGTAATACAATCAAAACCGTTGGCACTTATTGGATTTTGGATTCCATCAATGGCAAGGCTACCGGGGTAACGCCCGTCACAATACGTGGCCTAGATCAACGTACCAAGGATCACTCATAATCCCCTGCAACACAAGACCGGAACCATCCCTTACTGGGCAGTCCCGAACAAGACAACCCCGCAGTTGGCGTACGTTCCAACCGCCCACTAAGCCGAATAAAAAGGGACCTCTAGACAGAGGAAAATCTTGTCCTACTTAGGCATGACCCACTTAGCCTTGCTGCACCTCCCCTGTTTTAGCCATTCCCAGTTGATGAGGCTTGAGGCTACGATTACCTTTAGAGAACTCATCTCTTAGAATGCTCATCGTCCACCTGACGATGTTCTGAAAGCATTCAATCCATACAAGTTCGTTCCGGGTTCAAACGAAACCGAAGGCATTATCTCGTTACACTCATTTTGGAATCACATTCAGAGTTAACGACGATAACCCTTGCACTGAACCTTTATCTCAAATCTGAAAGTACTATTCTGTTAAACTCATCTCGGAATCACCCTCAGAGTTATACTGACGAATAGTCCTTACACCTCGAGTCTTCACTCTTCACATAAAATTCACGACCTATCGTTAATTTGGATCGATGTGGTTTTCGGATATCCAAATATTGAAACCCGATCCCGGTCTCATTGAAATCCAAAGCGTGTCTTTTAGGTCCAAGTTGTTTTAAAGGTTTAAAACAATTCAATTATCTACATACACAGATAGATAATACACATGCCACAATAGATAATCAACATTATCATCACAACAGATAATCCATTTTATCGTTATCAAAAGGTAATCTAAAACATCATCACAATGCAACCAATGCATCCATATCACTCAACATTACTTATCTCATATCTGAGATTCAAACCATTCAAGGCAAACAATATCACCCATCCATATAAGCAATGATTAATAATCATACCAAATATAATTAATTTAAAATGAATTAGATTAATTACATCATTTCTAATTAATTTAAAATAAATTAAATTAATTACTTCATCAATATAAATCTTGCTTACATCACTATTAATTGATTATCAATCAACTAATTAATCATCAATCAATTATTCTTTTTAATTAATCATTCCTGATTAATTAACCTTTAATTACATTCAAGTAATTATCCACTAATTAATTTCTCAAATTAATTATACTTAACCAAATATAGTAATTAATCTTTAATTACTTTCTAAATTAATTAACTATAATTAATTACATTAATCATTAATTAATTACATTAATTAATTCCTTCATTTATTAATTATTTCCAAATAAATCTATTCTTAATTACATCATTTTATAATAATTAATGGTTTCTAATTATATTTTCTACTTAAATTAATTACTTTAGGCAATTAATCTTTATTTAAACCAAAATTGTTAATCACCCTTGATTAACTCCATTCAGTAATTAACTACCCTTAATTACTTTACCAAACAAATTAATTACTCATTAATTAATTATCTCTAATTAATCCCTTGATTAATTTTACAAAGTAATTATACTCAAATTACTTTCACCAACAAATCATCTTTAATTAATTACATATAGCAATTACCCAATAATTACTTTCCTAAGTAATTTCTCTCCATTAAATTAAGTAATTATACTTCACAAATCATCAAATGATTATTCTAAATTAATTAAACTGAATTAATTAACTTAATCTAATCAAATTAAACTCAATTAATTACGATAAGTAATTCATTCCTTAATTACTTCCATAAGTAATTATACTTAGCAATTTACACAAATGATTATCTTTAAATTAATTAATCTAATTAATTATTAAAATTAATCATATTAATTAATTATTATATAATCCTTAATTAATGACCTTCATTAACTATTAACAATTCACTAATTATTTTTCTAAAATAATTAACTTATTTTAATCATTATTAATTAGTCAATCATTAATAACCATTTAATTAACCCCTAATTATTTAATTAATTAAGTGTTAACAATAACTTAATTAATCCTTTATTACTTGATTAATTAATTATTATCATTAATTAAAAATCAAATCTTATTAATTAATGACTCTTTAGTTACAATTTAATTAATCTAAGAACTATTAATCTTAAACCTTTTAAGATTAAACCCTTAATTACCTTAAGTAATTATCCATTTCATTAATTTATAAAATAAATTAATTATTCATTTAATTACCCTAATAATTAAATGCATAACAAATCATCAAATGCTAATTTAACTTTAACAAGTTTTATAATCAATTTAAAACCTTTAAATTTACATAATAAATATTACTTTTCTTATAAAAGAAATTTTACAAGATTTAAAACAAATTTCTTTTTAAATTCAAACATTTAAAATTTTCTTTATCATCCAAATTGTTAAACACTTAAATTTATAAAACTTGAATTTATTTTTAATTCAAAGATTCAAATTCAGGTTTGAATCAGTTTAAACTTTGTTTAAAACAATCTTTTCAAAATCGTAAATTCAACATACCACGTCCTCTCATGTCCGCTCCTGTAGACCTTCCCCATGCCCCTAACGTGCTTTCCTTCTTCTCCGATAGCACTGTCGTACCTCCCTACTCCATCAACTCTGTCCTTTTAACAACCTCCTCTAACCTTACGCCCCCTTGTTACGTCAAACCTGTCATTCCTACCTCCTCCTTGGTAACCTCACCCACTTGTCCAACAGCCACTGTGCCTTTGACTACTACCGACCTAGCTCCTATTCCTCCAGTTCCCTCCCTCTTTTGCTCCCTGATCCTCTACCTTCTCGGCCACCAGATCCTTCTCCTCTACCATAGACCAATGTTTCTCTTTCCCCCACTCAAGGTGAACGAAAATGGACTACTCTATTTAAGCATAAACCCAAGAATGCTGGGAAGTACATTCCCGTTGACCTAATTCCTGAGTATGAAGAAGATGTTCTAGTGCCTCCGCAGGATGTTCTTGACGCTGGTGCTGTGATCTGGAATGACACATTAGTAGGATTCTTCTTAGACAAGCCGTTATCGTATACAGCTGTCATTCATAAGCTTAAGTATATCTGGAAGCTTAAAGGCTTTGTCAAAGTTAAATCAGATGGTAACGTATTCTTATTCAACTTCTCATGTGATGAGGATAGAAATAAAATTCTTCAGAGTGACCCTATTATTATGAACAACAAGTTGTTCATAATAAAGCCGTATGATGTTGCTGTAAGTAATATTACTGGATCTGTTAACGCTGTTCCAGTTTGGGTGCATTTGTATAATCTCCCATTATATGCTTGGTCTCCTCTTGGGATCAATTGGCTAAGTAGTCATTTGGGTAAATTATTGTGTATGGACGAAATGATGGAGAAGCAAAATAGGTTGAGCTATGCAAAGTGCTTAATAGAGGTAAAACCGGACAGGGAACTAGCAAATGAGTTTATGGTTAAGCTGGTGGACGGTGGCTTTCAGAAAATCTATGTGTAATATCAATGGAGGCCAGATGTTTGTGTTTTGTGCAAAAAATTTGGACATACAACTGAATGCTGTGATAATAAAGATAAGAGTAAAACTGACAAAGAAATAGAAATAGGAAAGAATGGTAGAAAGGAAAACAAGGTGGATACCACTGGAATTGTCCATGTCAATAGAAAGGTCAAACCCTTCCAGATGCAGATTGCAAAGAAATGGCAACGAGTGAATAATAAGAAAACAGTTAATGTTGTGAATGAAACAATCAAGGAACAAAAAAGAGGAAGCAAGGAAGTAGTGGTGAATGAAATAAATAGAATCAATGTTGATGATGAAAAGAAGGATGAGGAGGGTGATAGAATTGAGCAGGGAAACGGGCAAAGCGTAAAGAGTACAGAGATTAGTGAAAATAATTTTGAAAGTGTAGCAGCCAACAATCAAACTTCTAATGATGATGTGAACAAGGAAATAAGAACAAAGAAAATTGAAAAAACTGTTGTTGAGGATATAGTTGAAAATCTTCTGATATCTAATAAATATGATGCATTACTTGACCTTGAGGATGCAGAGATTATAGATGATATGCATGATGAAAGTGTGAAAGAATATGGAAAAAGTGGTGAAACACTGGGAAGAAATGAGGTAAAAATAACAAGTGATGCACAAAATAATTTAAGGCAAAGGGAACAAAGCAACAAAATTCTGAGACAAGCAAAGACAGTTCACACTATACAAATGCAGCAAAAAGAAAATATTTCTAAAGGCAAAATAACAGTCAATGATGGATGTAATAAAGGTGGAACTAATAATGAAAGTGCAAATGTAGAAGGAATGAGCTCTAGTGGCAGGAAAAACAAAAGAGTAAAAGCGAGAACATAAAATTCAAAAATGCAGATGACATAAGTGTTGACATGCACAAGGAAGAAAATGCATGCACAACAAATCCAACCAATCCCTCGGTTACTGTCAAACCACACAATGCAACTCCTCCCCACATTTACTCCAACATATAACCTCCTTCGTCATACAAGCCACCACCCAGTTCATCTCCTCTCTCTTCCCCAACCATTCCACATTCCTCTCCACCCTTACTCACTCAACCTCAACCGACTTCCTCCCCCTTGGAAAATGGAACAAATAGCAATGAAATCACCCCCTTTCAGCAATAATTCCAAACTACTTGTCCTCTATGCAGGAAGTAACAAGGAGAATGAAGATTGAAATTCTCAATGCCCGTGTTCTCCAATGATGTCACGCATTGGAGCATGGAATATACATGGGGGACACCATGTCATCAAGCAAGATCAATGTAAATAGCTCATTTCTTCTCACCAATTATCGTTGTTGGCGATACTTGAAACTAAATTAGATCTACCCTTAACAATAAAGGCAGCTGAATATATCAATCCACAATGGAAGCTCATCCACAACCTGAATGAATCACCCTATGGTAGAATTATGATACTATACAATCCCCTCCATGTTCAATTAACTCCTATCCTCTCCACTTCCCAACTGATACACTGTCATGCTCAAGATACCTCTGATAATACATCCTACTATATCTCCTTTATATATGCATCCAACTCAGCTGCTGCTAGAGTCTCTGTTCTTTCGGTCATTCCTGCTTTGAGGCAGTCCACCCATCCTTGGATAATATTTGGTGACTTCAACTGCTGTTATACTCTCTCTGATAGAGTTCGAGGAAATCCATTGTCCCTAAATGAAATACAACCGCTTAATAATGTGCTAAATGATGCTGACCTTGTTACTGTTAGAACAGTTGGTATGCAATACTCGTGGAATAATAAAAGAAGGCATGGTATTAGGACCTTTTCTAGGATTGATCACTCCTTCTCCAATCAAACTGCCCTAACTAAATGGCCCCTCCTTTTCAACCATCTCCCTCCTCCTCTCCTTTCTGATCACTCTCCTCAAATAATTCATCTTCGTGGAGTGGACAAGAGAGGAAAAACAAATTTTAAAATTTTTAATTCCTGGGTTCTCGAACCTGACTTTAAAACTACTGTATTAACTGCATGGAGCAAGACTAAGAATGGTAATCATTTATTTGTTTTGCAGGAAAAATAAAAGAGATGAAAGATGTCTTGAAGCTGTGGGCATTTAATTTTTTTGGCAAAGGAGATAGAATGAGCTCAACTATTCTGAATAAGCTTGTTGAGGTCCAACCGGCAATGATGGCTAATGTTAACAATGCTAATCTCTCTTCTTCTGAAACTATATTGTCTCAGCAATACTACACTGCGTTAGCTAAAGAGAGCGATATGATAAGGCAAAAGACGAGAATTAAATGGTGGGAAAAAGGAGACAGAAATAGTGCATACTTTCACGCCAGTCTCAAGAACAAGCAAAGGAAGGAAAATATTGCTACTATTACTGATATGAACGATGTTCTTCAAACTACAACTGATGGTGTTCAGGATGCTTTTGTACAACATTTCTCTTGCTTGTATGGCAACACAAACAACTTCATACCAAGTATTGATAAGATCCCATCTGATATCCTGCCTAGACTAAATGAAGATAATTTTAACTTCCTATGCGCTGAAGTTACCCCTGATGAAATTGAAAAAGCTATGTTTTCTCTTAAATCTAACTCATGCGGTGGCCTGGATGGACTGAATGCATATTTCTATACTACATGTTGGTCGATTGTATCTAGAGATGTGTGTAATGCCATAACCCTATTCTTCAAAAAGAGTCGAATCTATAGGTCGTTTAATTATACCAATATAGCATTAATCCCAAAGCTCAAGAATGCTCATCACGTTAAAGGCAACGTCCCATTTCATGCTATAATACTATATATAAATGCATCTCTAAAGTTATTGTTGCTAGACTTAAGTATGTGCTTCCATATATAGTTCCCAACAATCAGGCTGCATTTCTTCCTGGAAGGAATATACTGGATCATATCCTTCTCGTTCACGAGTTAATTAAAGGATATAAGTGTAAGAATGCTCCCCTAAAAGCAATGATGAAACTTGACATTATGAAAGCTTTCGATATGTTACAATGGGACAACATCGTTCGTATCATGGGGTTCATGAATTTCCCTCCTCATTTTATAGCATGGATTTATGAATGCATCTCTTCTCCAACTTACTCAATCAATGTCAATGGTATGACAAAAGGATTTTTTAGTAGTAAGCAAGGAACTAGGCAGGGAGTTCCGCTTTCTGCTTACATCTTCATTCTGGTTATGGAATTACTAACGAGAATGATAAACAGAATAATACACCAAGGAAAATTTAAACTACATCCAGCGTGTAAAGACCCTCAAATCTCTGCTCTAATGTTTGCTGATGATTTAGTTATGTTTTGCTCTCCTGATATCAACACAGTCAAGAGCATAATGCTCACCCTTGAACATTTTTATGATATAACGGGTTAAAGGTGAACATCCAGAAATCTGATATCATTTTGGCTGGAGTTAACATGGAACAAGTTGCTCAGATAACTCGAATAACTGGTTTATCTCTAAACTATCCACTGTCTCTTACCTAGGACTGCTACTTACAACATCCAAAATTACAACTAATCTATGTCTTCCAATGTTTGAGAAGATCACAGCAAGACTAAATTGTTGGACCGCTAGGAATCTTAGTCAAGCAGGTAGATTAACCTTAATTAAGTCGGTTATTTTTGCAATGCAAGTGTATTGGGCCAGAACTTTCGTACTCCCTACCAAGTTAATTAACATGATTAGAAGTGCTATAATGAGATTTCTGTGGACTGGCAGAACTATGGGCAGATACATTGCTCCAATTAAGTATAGTACTGTTGAGAAGCCTTTGAACAAGGGAGGTCTTGGTCTGATAAATTTAAAACAATGGAATAAGGTGGCATTTGCAAAGCATGTTGACACCTTGATTAACTGCCCAGATAGTCTATGGGCTGTGTGGTCCAAACGTAATGTGATAAGAAGCAGGAATTTATGGAATATGAATAAACCACAAAACTTGAGCTGGACATGGCAGAGTATTCACAAGATAAAGGAACTTTTTCTCCCACTAATACAAATGAATACCAACCCTGTATATAGTGTCAGCTTCTGGGATGATCCTTGGCTTGACAAGGGATTCATACTACGAAGACAACTAACATACAACGAGATTCAACAAACTGGAGTTCACTCGGCAACGAAGGTCAGGGATGTACTCAATTATTTTCAGGGGCTATGTACCTTCTCTTCTAATCAGAGAGTGCAAAATATATGGGATATGATTAAAAAGTTCAACCCGCTGTCTTCAACATCTGATAAAATAGTCTAGGGAGAGAATAAGGTAAAATTTAAAATAGGTGATGCATATGAATTCTTGATGCACAACAGTGCCAAACCTAATTGGAAATGGTGGAAGAGAACGTGGAATAAAGACAGTAGAATGAGAGAAAATTCAATGCTGTGGAAAGTATTGAATCGTTCTATACTGACTAAGGCTAAACTTGTGAGTATGGGTATGAATGTTAATGTACACTGTTCTTTCTGTTGTGAGCAACCTGAGACTGCTGACCATTTGTTCTTCGAATGTTCAGTAATTATGCAAGTGTGGACTGAAGTTATGTCGAAGCTACAAAGTGATTGTCCCTTGCTTGACAATCAGACAGAGTGGGAACAAATACATGCAAAAACTGGGAACAAGCAAAAACGTAAGAGAGTTTTTAGTGTTGTGTTGAAGAGTTTTATATATGCTGTCTGGAGAGAATGAAATAATTGAATTTTTGATGTCAACAATGCGAAAAATGATGCTATGTTCAGGCTTTGGATTATGCATGAGATTGAATCTTCCCTGAGGATGCTTTTCACATTTGACCCTGGAATATTCATGCATTTTCAACTGTCATAAGTATGTGTTTTCTAGCTTTCTTTCCATTAGTTTTTCCTTTGTGCTTGTAGCACCTGTTTATCTCTGTTTTCTTTGAGCTTTTGCTCTCTGTTGTTGTTTGTGTAATGTTCTCTTCGGTGCTGCAATAAAATGGTCGGGGACCATCCCACCCCGTCGGCCTTGCCAAAAAAAAACATTCTTTTACATTTCAATTTCCAATTTAAATTCAAATTTCTTTAAAAACATTTTTAAACACTTAATCCCTTTTTAAGTTATTTAAACAAATTTGATTTTTAAAAACTTCATTCATTTCCAGCTATGATTCAAATTAAAACTTGAATTCATAATTTAAAATTAGATTTAAACATATTTCAAATCTTTGCTTAGTACTTTAAATTTTCAGTTTAAAATTTGAAACATGACAAATTTCTAAACTGCAATAAAACTAGATAGAGCAAACTCAAATCAACTCGAGTATCCTTCCATTTGAATATCATTCAAACTAAACTGACAGGTTTTACACAAACCTGTAAGAAACAAACTCACCCGAGCCCACAAACAAAAATACTTCGAGTCCACCATCCTGCAACTTCGAGCCACACGCTAATTTACCCAAAACAAAAACGAGAACCCAATTTTTCCCAAAACATCAGCTGACACCAAGTACCCCGTGCACCTGCACCACCGCTGCCGACACCTCCGGCCTCTCGCGACCACTCGCGCGAGTCAACGGTCATCACCCCACACGTTTCCGACCATCAAATCCACTACAGAACCCCTAAATCAAAAATGAGCATTCGAGCTCAAAACAGTAGCAATGTCGAAACCTGGAATTCACTTCCAATTCCAAAATCCGATCACCAGAATGGCTTCGCCTCCGGCTACTAAGTCCTCCACACTCCATCAATCATCCACACAAATCTGGAAGCACTTGATCACCTATAGGGGTTGCGGTGATCAATTTTTTTCCAGACGAACAAAACTAGGGTTATAATCTTCAATTCAAAATCCCCATCACCTCACTGCTTTAATCCCTTTTCCAATATTTTTCCATGATTCTACCATCACCATTCCATCACAGTACAATTCTGGCCAATCCAATCTTCTAGATCGATAGTTCCAACTCAAAATAGGATTTCTGGTTAAACCAGAAATACTCAACTAAATTCAAACTAAAAATTCAAATTTTAGTTTTAAAAAAAACAAGTCATTGATCATGTAATTGGTTTATAAGCTTTAATCAATGAATCTGGAAAATTTAAATATTACTTACAAAAGTTTGTTCTGTTGCATTGGGTGTTTCTAGAGACAATATAGTTTTTATCATATATTTTTTCATATGAATAAAATTAAATCTTTAACTTATATTACCTAGCATATTTTGATTTAATCATTAATCTTAACACATGTTAAATCAAATAAAATGGATATTCTTAAGCAATTCATAAATCTGAAACTTAAGTACAGAAAAATGAATTTACAGTAACATGCACCACTACATACATTCAGTAACGAACATATAAAGAACATACACACACACACACACACACTTATTTCCAGAGTAAATAAGCAACTAAATTTATACTAAAGTTTATAAAATGTTACTCACAGAAATTTTGAGCAGAGCACTTTGAAAAGTATGAAACTGAATTGCTTTGATTCCCAACTTCAAGTTGCTTCCTTTATTTTGCTTTTTTACAAACTTTAATTCCAGATTCACTCACATGATTAGCTTGATTTACAGCTACATGCATGCTTTTTAAAACTTTAGTCTTGATTTTACTGCAAATGCTTGCTGCATGCATGATTCCAGAAAGAATGTAGGCTTGGTTGTTTTCAAACAGAGATGCAGAGATTTTCAATTGCATGTTTCCAAAAAATATGCAGGCATGATTGAGCTATGTAGTTGCATGCAGGTTTTGGTTTAGAGGAAGATTCAAACAGTTTTTGATTTGGTTTTTGAGGAGATTATTTACAGAAATTATGTTTGAATAGAATTTTTCTTTGATCAAAAGTTTTCTGTTTTGAATGAAGATGAGATTGCAGATTTTTATTGTTAGCTGAAGATCTCTCAAGTTTTGGAAAAAAAAAGAATTAGAAAAGAAAATGAAATGAGGAAAGATGTGTTAATATAAGCAGTCTTTAATTAAAATAAAAGAAAAAGAAAAAAATAAAAATAAAAAGGACACTTGGTTTAAGTTTTAATATTTGTCACCTTATTTAATTTATGATTCAACACATGTCATAAGTATCTTAAGAAACTTATACATGTATTTAAGAGTATTTTAATTTTAATATAAATTGTTTATAAAAACTTTTAAACCTAAACTTATTATTTCTTATGTATAAATAAATTAATTTCTTCACTTTTTAATTTATTAAAGAGAAATGAAACAAACAAATTAATAATATAAGCTTATTCAAATATTTTAAATATTTATTCTTTACATTCAAGACATTAAATTCAAATTTTAAATTAATTCATCAAATCCCATTTTAAAAATCAAGTTATATATGTGTGCATATATAATTCTTATTAAATTTTAAAAAAATAACAATCTATTTCTAAAAATCTATTTATGTTTATGAAAAACTAAGTATTATCATTATTATCTGAAAATAACAAATTAAACAATATTAAATAATGTATAAAAGAGATTATAAACAAAATAAGATCATTTGTAATTTGTATTTTAAATTCTTATATATAAATTTCAAGTAATATTTAAAAATAAAATAAAACAAAGCTTTGATGTTAATCTAATTTAAATTCATATTTTTAAGCTAAATAAAATTTTAAAACAAATAAGATTTATCTTAAGTATAAATCATATAATTATTTATTGAATTGTTTTGAAAAGCTAAATGTTAGATTTACATCAAATTTTCCAATTTACCAAAAATAGATAAAAATTAAAAATTGGTTCATTTACTAATTCCAAATCAAAGTTTATCAATTTGCAATATATACAATTATATATTATAAATAGAAAAAATTTATTAGCTTTTAAAAGATAAAATTTTCCAATTTAAATTTTTGTTAAAAGATGATTATTAGATCAATTCAAAATTTATTATCAAAAATTATCAAACCAATTTAATTTTTAACACAGATTATCAAATTTATATTGCCAAATTTTCGGGATATCACATATGGTCTCAACAAATGTATCGACATCTTTCTCAAAACATCTTGACCAGGAATATTTAATATAGTGTAATATTTAATACTGCGTTAATTTTCTCATTATTACAACTCCTTTCCAATTGTTATCACATAACATATTATTTAAGTATTTTCTATTAAATAATTTAAATTAATTATTTCATCAATATATCATAATATAACAAATATATAATAGAAAATATACACCTTTTATTTTGAACAAGATTTTATTACAGAGTTGATAGTATACAATAAATTACAACATTGCCCCTTAGGCATATCTCTAACTCTATCAACCTCCCACTTTCACTTGGGGCCAATTATGGAATCTCGAACTTGTCTCTTTGATTAGTTTGCTTAGAACCGTTGAGTCAGTCCCTTTATGAATGAATCTGCTATGTTGTACTTAGTAGCTACTCTTCCAATTACGATTACGATTACTGATAAATTCTCCTATCGAGTGGAATTTTTAAAGAATGTACATTGGCTTCTTGTGAGATCTAGGTTCCTTTGCGATCTGCATCGCTGCATTGTTATCGCATGACAATGTTATGAGTTTCGCAGTGTTTGGAAACATTCTTAGCTCAGCCATGAACTTGCGCATCCAGAATGCTTCTTTAGTTGCTTCGTTGAGAGCGATGTTGTGACGACCACCTGTTATTCGGCATTCTAGTCTGGCTATATTGAACTGATTACACGAGTTAGATCCGACCGCCATCAAAGTCGATGACTCTAGAGTGATGGTTATGGGGCCCAGAAGTCAAGCACATATAATAATATGGAGTTAGGGTTGGATGGAATTAATAGGCGTGCAAGACAAAATGTTCGAAGTATGGAATATGGTTCAACACAAAAGAGGGATAGATATAAATTGGCTCCAACAAGAGGGATCGACATGTTTTAAGGCAAGAGAGCATTCTTATAGAAAACAATCAATATATCGAGATCTACAATCCAACGCATATGAAACTTGGAAAGCAAGACATAAGGAACCTAAAAAACCTACCCTAGGGATCACACCACAAAAGGACCAAGTTGGAGAGATTGGTCTACTTTCCTAAGAAGGGATCGGCTGAAAGTTGCATGCAAGCCTTGTTGAATCAAAGATTAAGTAATAATTTGAGCTCATTGGTCCAAATGACATGAAATTTGGAGACTAAACATATTTTTGCATGAGGGATCCACCATAGGGATCACTTCCCAAAATTTGACCCAAAAGGGGATCACTACCGATCCCTCCTCCTCTTTGGGAATTGGGACTAGCGATCCCACTAGTGGGCGCATATGGTTGTAAGGGTTTTTAGCCGAACTTCCAAAGAGATAATTGGCGACCTTCATCTATAAATACTGGCTTAAGGGGTCATTTTCAGGGCTTTTTGGGACGCTGCTATTTGCTTTATATTCTTATTAACTATGGATTTTGATCCTATCTCTCTTGTAATCAGATTATAAAGTAATTAATAAAGCAATCTATATAAAAGTGGACGTAGGCAAACAACACCGAACCACTATAATCGTGTTTATGTGTTTTTTCTTTTAATTTATTGCTATTTCTTCGTTATTATCCACCATTTCCATTTTATTCTTCATTTAATTCTCTTCAAAAAGTTTCTACTGGGTGTTTATGTCAATTTCTGGTGTAAACATTTTAGTGCTTTCAATGAGAATCGTGATTCTCAGCCTATTAGGATCCCTCTGTTGCTACTGGATTGCATAAATACCTCGAAGGAGATCCATAGTTATCTTTAGGAAGTTTACTCATTCTACTCAGATTTGTAAAAATCTAAGTGAAGCTATCAACAATGGTGAGGAGCACTAGATCCACTTCTTAGAAAGTGGAAGGAAATGAGAACTCTAGCATCCAGCAAGGTGGCCCATGCAATCAACCAATGAATGTGAAGTTGAAATGGTTAAAGTCTATAATCCCACTGATTCTATCGCAAGAGTTGAATTTCAGAATCTAGTGAGAGAGCTAATAGAGAGCCATCAACAATTAAATAAATAGATTCAAACCAATATCAACTTAAAGAGCCAACTCAATCAGCAGTAGTGAGGAAATGCTAGGAGGGACCCACTCCTTACTCGACATTGTAGAGTTCTAGCTCTTCAGATGAGTATCATAGGCATAGACGTCGCAGAATAGACGAATATCGCGTAGAAACTTCAAAGCATCAACTAGCAGACCATCATGGTCTACCAGGAATGATCAGTGCCAATCCCTCTATAGGGATTGGTACCGATCCCTCCCCTAGAGGAGGGAACCAACCTATGTATACTGGGAATCAAGCTAGAGCTACTTTAGTTGGTTTGGATGATGAAGTTCAATTAAATGTTGACCAAATTCTTTCCCGGATTGACGATGAAGTGAAATTATGAGATATACCATAGGAAGATGGTGAATCAAGAAGGCATGGAACAACCCATAGATATTGAACAGACAATTCACGTGAGGTAGGGCACGACACCACTTAGCACCAACTATCCAAACGCCGGACTTATCGGCTATGGTCAGACAGTTAGCGAGAGAGAGCCAGGACCTGACCAATGATGACTGGAGAATCTCAGAAGCCAAACCCCATTCACTGATAATGTTCTACATGCGGAGTATACAAGGAGGTTCAACATGCCGTCAATGCTCGCCTACAAGGGAAAAACCGACCCCAGGCAGCACACCATAAGATGTGAATGGCTATTGGATTCCATGCAAGCATATGATGCAACCAAGTGTAGATGCTTTCTCATAAATCTCTTTGGAATAGCAAAGATGTGGTTCACAAGGATACCCCCATAAATAATTTCCAGATTTGATCATTTGGCAACAAGGTTTGTGGAACAGTTTCGAATGCACACAACTCACCCCAAGGACGTAATCTCCCTGTCTAGCATGATCCAAGCCCTAGGAGATCCTTGAAAGATTATTTGGAGGGATTTCATACAGTTGTTACAGAGAACAGTAATCTAAATGACCATGCAATGTTGATGGCCGTGACGAGAGGGATAGATTTAGAATCTAATTTCGACGATTGGTTAGCTGTCAAGCCACCCACAATGTTGGAACGCTTTTACGAAAAAGTGGCTCAGTATTTAAGAAAGAAGGAAGCTGGGTCCTCCAGGAAGAAGAATGTTGCAGGACCGAGCGAAAAGGGAGTACAAAGTAATATTGTAGTAAGCGGTCTGATGATAGCCCTGGAAAAGTTCAAGTGAATGTCCAAAACAAGTCGAATCAGCAAAAGAAAGGCGGGGATAAGGGCCGAGAATGAAAGAGGGATTCTAAAAGAGCAAAGCCTGGATTCTGATGTACGATACCTACATGCCGTTGAATATGTCCTTAGAGAATATATATTTGTCTATCTGCAATACCAATGCAGTACAGGAAGCTGCCTCTAAAATAATCAACAAAGAAGCAGAAACATATCGAAATATGTTGTCCATTCCACGAATGCTATGGACATGGCAGGAATGAATGCAGGCATCTTCAGAATATTATTGAACAGTTGATTCGAAAAAGAAATTTGTAAAACCCTTGCAGGACGACGAACAGGGGACATCCGATCCCAACCGAGGACAAGCACCGTGCAAGGCCGAGGAGCCCTCATGGGCTGGTGGAAGATTGGTAATAATACAATAGTTGAAGGACCGCACCTGGAAAATAAGAGTTGGCATGAGATGGAGTGCTATGATAGCATGATTAAGCATGTGGATTTTGAATATTGTTCGAATATAGAAGGTGGAGCTCCAACAAAACATTAACATAGATGGTAGATGATATCGTTATTAGAAAAAGAGATGCAAACAAGGCGAAGGCTCCGGCGATCGGCTCAATGGTCATTTCGGCCATGATCCGCCCCACTTTCATGAGAAGAATATTGATTGATTGTGGAAGTTCAGTAAATATAATTTTCAAAAAAAGCCTATGATCAGATGAAAATGGAAGCCAATACTTAAAGCCATCTAAAGCCCATATACATGGTTTTAACGGTGTTGCACCTAAAGCCGTTGATTATGTTGAATTACCTTTAGAGTTGGGAGAAGGAGACCGTAAGAGAGTGTGAACCTTGTCATTCGTTGTTTTGGATGTTGACTCTCCTAACAACATTTTTGTGGGCCAACTGACCCTAGCCGAATTCCAGGCAGCCCTTGCCCCATGATATTTGACTTTGAAGTTTACGATAGATAATGGTGTTGGAGTTATTCACGGTGATCAGGCGGTCAGACGTGCCTGTTATGTAGCTGAGTTGATGGATGCTCAATGCAAAGAGAAAGATAAGGGTGTGGACAAGACTGTCCGCATCCAAGCTACTGAAGATTGACAACTAGCACCTGAGCCTTGGCTCGGGTGTCATAGTCTGTTCTATAAAGATATATATTTGAGAGATGATGAGGAGGAGCCCAAAGAGACCAATGCTGCATCGGCTGAGCTGATGATTAACATCACAGTTAGCAACGATGACTCATCACAAGTCCTAAAGATCAAATCACAGCTCAGCCCCCCAACGATGAAAGAACTCTTTGGATTTTTTCGAGCGAATCTAGATGTTTTTGCTTGGACTCACTCTGACATGTGTGGAATCTCGCCTGCCATTGCGAGCCATGCATTAAATATGGACCCAAGGCATGTCCGATGAAACAAAAAAGACGCTGCATGGGTTCGGAGAGATTTTCCGCTCTTAAAGAGGAGGTGGATAGATTCAAAGACAATGGTTTTATTCACGACGCCCTCTACCCTAAGTTGGTATCTAACTCTGTGCTTGTGAAAAAGGCAAACGTGAAATGGAGAACATGCATTGATTACTCATACTTGAACAAGGCTTGTCCGAAAGATAGTTTTTCCTTTCCAAGGATCGACCAGCTGGTGGACTCAACCGTGGGAACACAAATTGCTATCTTTCATGGATGCGTACTTGGGATATAGCCAAATCCCGATGCACATTCCCGATCAAGAGCACACCAGTTTCATTATCGATGTTGGATTATATTGCTATATGGTGATGCTGTTTGGACTAAAGAATGTAGGAGCGACTTACCAGCTCTTAGTCAATAAGATGTTTAAAGATCAGACTAGAAAAACGATGGAAGTATATATGGATGATATGCGCGTAAAGTCACGACAGTCAAGCCACCACATTAGAGACCTGGCAGAAATGTTCGGCATCCTCCGACATTACAAGATGAAAATTAATCCTTTGAAATGTTCTTTTGGCATAACATCAGGGTAGTTCTTGGGTTTTATTGTTGACACCCGTGGAATCGAAGCTAAACCAGAGAAAATTTAAGCTATCTGTGATATCCTAGCCCCAACTATTATTAAAAAAGTACAGGTATGAGTAGGAAGGTTGCTGCCTTAAGCCGATTTATATCCAGAGCTACCAATAAATGCATTCCTTTCTTTGACTTGATTAGGAATTGAAAAAGAAACTTTGAATGGGCAAAGGATTATAAAGAAGCATTTCAAGCCTTGGTGGACCACTTAGAGAGGCCTCCTATCTTATCGAAGCCAGTAGATCGTGAAGATTTGTGTATCTATTTAGCCGTGTTGGTACATGCTATAAGTGTGCACTGCTTCGTGGGTAGAATCGAATCCAGACGTCGGTTTATTGCATCAGCAAGAAATTGACAAGATCTGAAAGGATCTATCCAAAAATAGAGAAACTGGCATACTGCTTACTGATTGCATCACGAAAGCTCCACCCATACTTTCGGGCACACCCAATCAATGTTTACACCGACCAGCCATTACGACAGGTTCTACAGTAACCTGAGACATCTGGATGGTTACTCAAGTGGAATATGGAGCTTAGTCAATTCAATATCACTTATCTCCCTCGGAGGGCTATCCAGCGTCAAGCACTGGCATATTTTATTGCAGAACTTACTACGTAGGATGATTTCCTAGAAAGCAGCAAAATCCCTACCATACAGTGGAAATTGTATACTGATGAAGCATCCAGTGATTATTGTTTTGGAGCTGGATATGTGCCTGTAACTCCTAAAGATCGGTCGATCTGTTATTCTTTAAAGCTTGATTTCTCAGCAACAAACAATGAAGCCGAGTATGACACTCTGATTGCTAGACTTAAACTCACCAGAGAATTGGGAATAAAATCTCTTGAAATCTTTTGTGATTCACAATTGGTAGTATACCAAGTCAGGGGAGATTACCAAGCTAAGGAACACCGACTTGCTCCATACCTTACCCAAGTCCAAGAGTTGTTGACTAACTTTGAGTAATATGACATTACGCATATTCCAAGGGATCAAAATAGAGTGGCAGATTCATTTGCAAAGTTTGCTAGCACTATGGACGCACAACAGATGGGCTTGATTCTGGTCGAAGTATTAAGTACCCCGAGTATAAACTTGAAAAAAATCGACTGGGTATTAGAGATAGAATGAAAAGCGACAAGTCCTTCGTAAAGCTTTACGATACATTATACAGGAAGGAGTTATGTACCGAAAGGGTTTTTCTATTCCCCTACTCCGGGGTATGGTTCACGATGAGGTAAAACAGGTCCTAAAAGAAGTTCATGAAGGGGAATGTGGTGATCACATTGGGGGAAAACTCTGGCAAAGAAAATACTCCTTTATGGGTATTATTGGCCAACCGTTAATCAAGATGCTACTGACTGCGTAAGGCGATGCAATAAGTGCCAGATATATTTAAAAGTTTCAAGAGCTTCGTTGACAGAAATAACACAAATGGTCAGCCTATAGCCATTTTCTATGTGTGGTATAGACATTATTGGTTCCTTACTGATCTTTAAAGGTGGTGCAAAGTATGCTATCGTCCCAGTTGATTACTTTACCAAATGGGCCAAAGCAGAACCTTTAGCCACGATCACAACCAAGAAAGTAATCAACTTCATTGTTCGAAACATCATCTGTTATATTGGTCTTCTACGAACTGCTGTAACAAACAATGGGACTCAACTTGACAGTGTTGAATTCAAAGACTTCTGTCGGAGGTATCATATCGAAAAGAGATTTGCAGCAGTAGCTCACCTTCAAGTGAATGGGCAAGTTGAAGCTGCGATCAAAATTATAAAGTCCATTCTGAAGAAGCATTTGGAAAAGTCTGGAGGCAAGTGGGTGGATGAACTCCCGACAACACTATGGGCTTACAGGACCACCCACAATTTTACGACTGACCATACTCCATTCGCCCTTGCTTATGGTTTTGAAGCCATTATTCCTATTAAGCTCGAAGTTCCTTCTCATCGAGCGATCTACTATGATCCTAGAATGAATAAAGATCTTCTCTTGGAATCTCTAGACTTTGTAGATGAGAAGCACAAAGAAGTTGATTTGTAGGTAGTTGCGTGCCGGTACCGAGTCGCCCAATACTACGACATCAAAGTTTGACCTAGAACCTTTGAAATCAACGATCTCATCTTAAAATGGGTTTTTCCTACCCCTTCACATATGAACCTTACTTGGGTAGGACCATACATAATTGGACAGAGTCTTGGAGAGGGAACTTTTAAGCTGGCGACTGTTGATGGCATCACAATCCCAAGAGCGTGGAATAGTGAGCATTTACGATGCTATTTCACTTAGTTTATTTCTTTCTTCATTCGGTTGTATCTACTTTCAGAATTTTCTTTACTATTTAATTTTCCAAATATGTGATAAAATGAATTATGTTATTTCCTTCCGTTTAGCAAATAAAGTTTTGAACTTCCATTATATTTATGTTTGCTGTAGCATTATGTATTAGTTACATTACGAAATTGATTGATGTCGATATGTACGAACAGGTTCCCAGAGTTTGGAACTAGTCAATTACACTAGTTCCCAATGGAACTAATAAAATGAGCATGGTCAGACTATTCATTTGATATCTTTCATTCATAATCCAATGGACATGATGTATAACAAGGAATGGATATGGCTCGACCATCTGATGATCAACTAAATCCCGTTGAACGATGGGACTGAAAAAAAACAAGAGTGATCATGACACGACCGATCACTCGCTAAATCAAACCCTGAACCTTGGAGGCAAATCAATCAATCAAGGAAAGTACAATCTGAATGCTCTTCGAAATAACTCTACGGCCCCAAAGTGCAGACTGGAGCATAAACATAAATCGGATGTGAATCGACCACCCGCGAACTAACTCTAAGTCCCCAGAGTGCGGACTAGAGTCTAAACATAAATTGGGTGTGAATCGACCACTCGCCAACCAACTCTTACCCCAGAGAGTGGATATGAGTATAAACAAATAGATGAGTGCGGTTCAACCACTCACTATTCCATAAAATCCGGCCTGAAACTAATTTGAGGAGTATAAACTCGCTAGGATGGAGTTCGACCATCCACTATCTAACTCCCCTAACCTGGTACATGGGGCAGAATATAATTATCCAAACTGCTGAATTCAACAGCGTAACACTAAGGCTCGAGCCCAGTGTTTGAAGTCATTCAAGGCCACGACCACATAGAGACCTTCGTATAGAGTTAGTGGACTGTTATCAGAATTAACGAACAATGAATCACAAGTACATTGAATCAGATGTAATAGTACAACTACTTAAATAATAGTTCACAGAGAGCTTAACAGAAAATAAAAACTTTTGTTCACATGATAAGCTTTAAAATTGTGGTACAAGTTTATTCAAAAAACCGAGGGTCGTACCCATACAACCATGGCCAACAAAGAAAAAACAACCGTACAAACTATGTTCACACCAAGATGAAGTGATGAAAATTTCTTTTGTCTTCTCTCCTTTTTGGATTTCTCAAGAGTAGTGCTATCTGAACTTCCGCTTTTTCTTTTCCTTGATCCTTTACTGCCTTTGGCGGGAGTGCGTTCGAAGCTTGGAGGGAGTTCTCTGGGAATCAACCACCCAGTGAAATGACTTCTAGTAGGACAAGATTTGGATCATTAATATCCACCTTGGCGGGCTCAGCTTTGGCTTTTCTCTTCAGCAACTCCTCCTTCTCGATACGCTCCTTCACGCTGATCTCATCAGTGTGTTTGGAGGCGCCGATATTCATAACATCAACAGATTCATCCACCGGCAGTGGATCTTCAGCGTTATCATCGTCGAGTGCTCCGATGACTTAAGCATCGGGCCTCGGAACATCGATGGCCGTTAGAATCTCTGTTGATATCGCTTGTTACTCCATAGCGGCGTCACTTTTAGGAGTTGGCCAGGACCCGAAAGACCTACGGATTTCCTAAAACAAAGAGATAAGCCTAAAACCATTGGGAATGAAGAACGAAACCTCTCGAAAATTGGAAAGTAAAGTAGATACCTGCATCCAGTTGGCTCTCAGTTGTCTTCGAAGTGCCCTCTTATAGAATAGGGATCAGCACTTCAGATTGGTAACTGGGTTTATCCAGATCGTAGATCAAATCTTACCCTGGGCTAAAAAAAAAACCAATGCTCCAACCGCTTTGAAAGAAGTGGGGCCATTAGGATCAGACTCCAAGGATTCAACAATATTTTTCCCATTACCAAAAGGTGCTAAAATGTCAAACTATCGGAGCCTTGCAGAGGCAAGGTCTAGGGGTTGATTTCCATGGAGGATCTCTCGCACTAATCTCTCTTCATCTAACTCGTCTTCGCCCAGCTCCCTCCTTTTCATCTCGACAATATACTCCTAGGCTTCGACGAGTGACTCAAGATAACCTTCACCAAGAAAGCTCAAATCGTAGTAGATAAGGAATCTAGCATTGTATTCAATGATCAAGGGATCCAACATGTCCTTAATTTCATTCCAACCGGACTCTTTAGCATCCTCCACCTGGGTTTCAATTTGTTCTATCATCTCCTTACGGCCTGCCTCTCTCGCCCCCTCATTGAGGGCTTCTATTTTAGCAAATTGCCAATCAACTTTGATTTTTAGAATTCTGGCTTTAACAATCTCTTCGCAATATGTAACGTCTCATCTTGAGACCCGTAGATAAGCGCTACAGATGCTGCAGTCATCCATAGTATTAACTTCCAGTGATAAAATAGGGCAATGTTAATGGTATACGTAATATCAGAAACACATAGATATAATCAATATTGATTTCAAAACAGCTTTTCTGATCAAATTTCAAATCAATATTTCATATTTGGGTGATTTTGTCCCTTTTGATCTAGATATTACGACTCAGTTTTCTGGTTTTATCCATGTTCCGAGGCGTATGTCGACTGATGATGATTATGGATCCTCCCCTCCAGACGACATTTAGGTTTTCTATTTTAGCTCTGGAAGCTTCTAGCACCTCACCTGTTCTATATTTAAGTGGCATGGCCACTATAAAACAATATATAACTGCTTTGCGCATGTGTTTGGCATCTGTTTCTTTATTTATATACAGCGGCACGGCCTATTATAAAGCCAACTGGCTTTGCAAAAAATATTTATTTAATATTCGGATACATAAACCCAAAATGATTTCCAGGTTTTGATCAAATATAATTATTATAAATTAAGCCAAGAGCGACATCTGAAGATGCCCCCCTTAGATGATCAGAGTACTAAATAGACATACCAATCGTAATACACCATAGCGGAAATAATACTAAATAGCTCCTACATAGCTATCTCAGCCTCCTGAACGTCTTTGAAGCTTACTCGTCCAACCTACTAAACTTGAAAAGCCATTAGCTCTCAATCTACTCAAATCAAATTTTGAGCACCCGAGAGTTTAAGGGAAAAACATAAACTTCGAGTCAGACATAAAGCCTGTTGTAAATAATACTATTACATCTCAATTTACTGATATTAAGTGAGACCATGCAGCTTAGCGGAACATGTTTCCTCTCACTAATATCCTTTTAAGAATATCTTTTGCAAATCAAAGTCCTGCAATCAAACTGATTATAAGAATTAAAGTAAACACATATATATGCATAAAGATCAGGAAATCAATGGACTATCTATTCATACTATAGTTTTACCTGGCTAACTATTAACCATTGGCTGACTCAGACCCACTACACATAATCAATAATCTAACTTCTGTTAGACACTTTACTGGTCTATCTGCCCTTAACTATCTTCTTCTAGGGCCAACTGATCCTAGTGGTTTTGCGGGCTCACCAATAACCTATCTTTACTCCATATATTCCCTTCTGTGTGTAACATTGTTTTAGTCCCATCTGTGGCAAACCCTACATATTGGAATTTTGGACTTATATTAGCTACGGGCTATTAGCTAAAGTACATGGCGCGACCCTACACTAGTCCCATCTCGTCTTCTAATATTCGGGTCATAAATTTAGGGTTATCTACCCTATTCAAATTTCATTTCCTGTCATATACTTAGGGTTAACTCCCCCATCTAAATTTCATTTCCTTGTAAACAACCTTTGTAAATGATTTACCCCTGGAATCATAACTTTGTAAAACAAGAAAATCATACTCTTTTCTTTACTCAAATACTTATGCCTTGATATATAATTTACACCAAGCAATACTGATGAAATCTAATCAATGGGATTATCTATCCCTTTAAAATAAATTAAACCCTCTTTTAACTTAGAAATCTCTTGGCTACAATGACAAAACAATACCTTCTAAACCTTTGTTTAAAACCTTAACAGTCTCTTTCGAATTCATTGAAATTACCCCTTTCAAAATAAGATAACTACTTTATCCTTGAAAACACTAGGCTAAAAGGCTAAAACATCCCTTTTGAACGTATTGAAAATATGCCCTTTGAAATCAATACTTAACTCTTAGACATCCTCTTTCGAGACCATTAAACCCGTCTTTCGAAAGCATTAGAAACCTTCTGGTATGCTTAAATATACCTTTTGAAAATGATAGGGTTTCCAATTTGAAACTCTTATAACCTTTCAAAAACATTGGAAATCCTTCACTTAAAAAATAAATTTCGAAAGTATTGGGTTCAAGCAAAAGTTTATGGAAACATTGCTTCAAAACCAATCAAAGCCATTCCTTTCGAAACCTTGGGGTTTAACATATAGTATAATTATAGGGTCATAAAGAACTGGGGTGAAAGTATTGCTTTCGAAAGCATTTATCCCAAGTAAAAAAGAGGATAGTTTCAAAACCCACTCTTTCAAAACCATTTTGAAAGCGGCTATAGGACCCTTTCGAGCATGGAGTAGGCGGCTTCAAAATTAAAAAGGCGAACACACCCTTTCAAATACATTGCTTTAAGGCTCTAAAGTAAAGCGGCTTAAACTAGTTCGAAAGGTAAGAATGTGGTAACATGGGTTTCGAATAGGTTGAAAGCGACTATCCTTTTGAAAGCTTCTTTTAAAACAAAACAAGCGACAACTCATTCGAAAGCTTTTTATCAAAATAAAGGCAAGCGGCAACTAGTTCGAAAGCTTCCTTCTTTAAAAACTAAGACAAGTTAAAACAATCCCTTTGAAAGCAAAGTTTTGACACAGTTCTTTCCACCTTTCTCTAATCCACTATGTGTCAATGGCTTGATAACATGTGTATTTGTTTCGAAAGGGTTCATAAGTGGAGGTATGGTGACGAAAGCTAACAATTGGAAGTTGCGAAGTAGTAAATTATGTCAAAACTGATTTTTATGCCTTACAAAGTAACTTATTTTCAAATAATTTGCCTTATTTGTCAAAATGTAATTGGTTGCCATTTCTTTATCAAAATCCTTTTCTAAAAGTGCTACTGAATTTTAGAATTATCAATGAAAACATTTAAACTAATAAGCCCTTCTCCTTGGTTAAAACATATGAAACATTTAATTCCCTCAACTTTAAAATTTTTATAACCACAATATAATATTTAGGAAAATTCCCCAAAAATCACCATAATTCACTTTTAATATATTTTCTAACATATTTAAATTTTGGACCCAAAATTGTTGTATAATTGCTTTAAATAATTTGAACCTAATATTAACAATTTTCTTTCATAGAAATTTCATAATAAATCCACAATGGCTTAGAAAATTATGAAACTTGAAACCCACTTCTACAGTAAAGTTTTGATCATATATCAAAAATTCAAATCATTTGGATGTTATTTAATAGGTTTTCCAATCTAAACTTATCATAAAATCTATATGAAACAATATGAATCATCAACAAACACACACACACACACACATATCCATTTAAACAAAGATAACACTGCATATTATTTGCAAAATAATTCGGATCCAACCTTGAAATCGAAATCGTTAACAAAAATGAGATGTAAATCAAATTATTCACCTTAGCTTGATGTTAAGACGGTTGAGATTTTCTCTTTGATTAATTTCTTCAAGCCTTCTACTTGATTCCTAGCTTATCTTCTTTTGATTCTTCTTAATGGTGGCCGACCAAGCTTACTAGAGAATTGATTTTGTTTGTAAATGTTAAAATGAATGACAAATGAAGGATATAATGATTTAGGGTATAAGAACAAAGAGTATTCCTATTTTTCATTAGCATATTCCTCCTACCTATTTATTTTAATTCTCTTTTGCTTATACAATCATGAAGGCACAAATCCCTTTTAATTAACAAATCTTAATTCCTTAACGTTCTACATTATTTCATTTAATTTATCTAATTAAATGTCCTAAATAAAGTTCGTCAAAATTAGGGTCAATATAGACTTCCCTTCTTAATGAATTTCATTCCCGAAATTACGATAAGGTACTCATAACAATCAAGCATAAAGGTAAAACACACTATGAAACAAGTCAGGATAAGTATCTCTAATCCTTCTCTCAGTTTTCCAAGTATAGTCTTTTTCGTCGTCAATCAACTGGGCTTTGACTAATCTTACTGTCAGGTTTCTTAGTCTCTTCCGATCTCTCGCAACTATATGAACTGGTTTTCTAACTATAGTCATATCCAGTTCCGTTACTAGATCATCTAACGTAGTCGGTGTAATAGTAGTTTCTGAATCCCAAATACACTTCCTTAAATGAAAAATATGAAAAATATTATGGAATCCTGCCCAACTATTCGGTAACTCTACCCTGTACGCGAATTTCTGGATCCTTTCTTTAATAGGAAATGGTGTAACGAATCTTGGTGCCAATTTTCCTGATTTTTCAAATTTGATTTCACCTTTCATCAGTGACACCTTGATAAAGACATGATCTCCAACTGAGAACTCTAAGTCTTTCCATCTCTTATCAGCATAGATCTTTTGCCTAGACCGAGCTTCGTTCATTCTAGCTCGAATTATCTCAATCTTTTCTGCAGCTTCTTTGACCAAATCTGGACCAAGAACTAACCTCTCATCGGTCTCTAACCAACAAAAGGGAGATTTTCATGGCCTTCCAAAGAAAGCTTCAAATGGTGCCATCCATATACTAGTTTGATAAATGTTGTTATATGAAAATTCCACTAAGTGTAGATGGTCTTCCCATGATTCTCTAAAATCTAGCACACAAGCTCTTAACAAATCTTCTAAGACTTTGTTAATTCTCTTCGTTTACCATCTGTTTGCAGATCGTAAGCGATACTTATCTTGAGCTTGGCACCTAAAGTCTCCTATAGGATCTTTCAGAACTCACTAGTGAATAAGGAATCTCTATCACTTACTATAATACTAGGGATTCCATGTAGTCTAACTATGTTTTTCATAAATAATTTAGCTAAAATATGTGCCATCCTAGTTGACTTAACTGGAATGAAATGGGTACTCTTGGTCAACCTATCCACTATGACCCATATACTTTAATTTCCTCGATTCGACCTTGGCAACCCATCAATAAAATCCATTGAGATAGAATCCCATTTCCAAACTAGAAAATCTAAAGGTTGAAGTAACCCACTCGTTTCTGATGTTCAGCTTTTACCCATTGACAGTATAAACACTGCTTCACCCATAAACCTACAGCTCTCTTCTTACCTTCCCAAACAAAACTCCTTTTCGTATCCTGATACATCTTAGTTCCTCCCGGATGAATAGCGAACTTCGAACGATAATATTCTCCAAGAACTTCCATCCTAATGTTTCCCACATTCGAAACACATAGCTGTCCTTTCTTCCTTAACCACCCATTTTAGTCAAATTTGATATCTTCTAAGTCATCGCTCTCTGTTCGGTTCCTCAACTTCCTGATCCGATCAGCTAATAACTGATCCTCCCCTTGCTTAGAAGCAGTTCTTTTGATTATCATCGATCGAACTCTTAAACACGACAACACATCAGTTTCTTTATAAGAACTAGCCTCAGACCTCCATTGCATTTTGCATGTAGTTAATGCTTCTAAATCTTCCCACTCAACTACCATTGCTGATACTGCATTTTGATCTGTATACAACTGAATCTCTCTCCCAAGAGGTAATGTCTCCACATCTTCAACGTGAAAATTACCGTGGATAATTCCAAATCATGAATTAAATATCTAACTTAATGTGATCTAAGCTGTTAAGAAGCTAGGCCATTACTTTACCCCTCTGCATTAACGCATCTCCTAATCCCGTTCCATATGCATCCGTATACACCACTAAGTCCTGATTCCTTTCTGGAACAACTAATACATGTGCATTAGTCAACAAATGTTTCAAATTCAGGAATGCCTCCTCATGCTTATCAGTCCAGACAAACTTCACATCTTTCCGAGTTAGCTTATTCATTGGTGCCGCTATCCATGAAAAATCCTTAATGAATCTCCGATAGTAACCAGCTAACCGAAGAAAACTCTTTATACCAGTCACCTCTTGGGTCTCTTCCAACTATTCACTGCTTCGATATAAGCCGGATCTACTAACAACCCTTTCTCTAAGACTACATGACCAAGAAACTTCACCTCATTCTTCTAGAAGTGACGCGTCGAAAATTTCGCTTTCAGTTGATGCTACCACAACATCTTAAGCACCACTCTAAGATGAATTTCATGCTCTTTCTCATTCTTAGAGTATATCAAAATGTCATCTATGAATACTAACACAAATCTATCTAGACGTTCTCAAAAGATTTCATTCATTAAGTCCACGAAAAACGCTGCTACATTACTTAGTCCGAATGACATCACTAACCATTCGTATGATCCATATCTGGTCCTAAACGCCGTCAATGGAATACTATCCTCTGCTACTCTAAGCAGATGGATCCCTATTGCCAAGTACAACTGGGAAATTACCTTGGCTCCACTCAACTGATCGAACAAATCATCAATTCTAGGTAACGGATATCGGTTCTTTATTGTCTTCTCGTTCAACTTACGATAATCGATACACAACCTTAACGATCGCATTCGGTTTTCTCACAAAAACCGCGGCTGCTTCCCAAGGCAGACTGCTTAGTCTGATAAAATTATTACCTTTTAAATCCAACAACTGCACCTTTAACTCCTTCATCTCGGTAAGTGTCATTCTACTTGGTGGTCTACTCACCTATTCTGCTCCTGGTACTAAATCTATCCAAAACTAAATTGCTCGTTTCGACGGTAGTCCTAGCACGGGATCAAATACATCTGCGAATTCTCTAACAATGAAAACTCGATTCAACCTGTCTTTTGTTTCCATAACACTCAACAAAGCATTAACCTCAAAACTAGGGTTTTCTACAGAGTATGTAAGCCGTTCACTACAATCAGGTTGTCTAAGTGATATTTTCCTATCATGGCAAAATATTCAAGCATCATACTTACTTATCCAATCCACATCCAAAATAATTTCGAACCCTATGAAATCATACACATACAAACCGCAAGCAAATACATGACCTAATAATTTAAACATTATGTGGTCACATCTCATCCCAAGATTCGCTAGCCTCCTATCAGATTCACAACCCTTAAGAAAGTAACTAGGTATGAGGTTCTAGGTTAAGCTTATCTACCAAACAGTGAGATATAAAAGAATGCGATGTACTAGTATCAAATAGAAGTCTAACCGACATACTATAAATCAAAAGCGTAACTCCTAACATAGCTTTTCCTTTTTCCTCTGCTGTTGATCTTGAGGTAGCTGGTTCCAATGCAAACACTTTGTCCTTTCCATGCTTGGCTGGCTCCTTGCACTGGTTCTTATAATGTCCAATCTGATCACAGTTGAAACATTTTACTCCTTTCTTGTCAAAAGGTTTCTTCCCTTTGCCTTTTTGGCACTCGTGAGCATAGGGTCCCTTCTTATCGCACTTATAGCAAACTACATTTGCCTTCCTTATCTTGGCCGCTCCTCTTTTCCGAGTGCCTTTCTTAAGGAAAAAATTTCTCTTCTAGTTCTGCCCACCTTGAGCTTTCCCTGCTTTGTTACCATCAAGAAAAGCAAGCCTCTCTTCCTACCTCGAAGTCATCTCAATAACCACATTACATGGATCCTTAATATATGGCAGAGTTGCTTTAGCAAGCTCGGATTTTAGTCCATTGATGAACTTCTCATTCCTTTAGATAACTATCTCAATTGTAGCATATCCGTATCTCGATGGCTCCTTAAATCTGATATCATACTCAAACACTGTCATGTCTTTCTGTACCAACTTAGCAAACTTCCTAAGCAGAGTTGACTCATCAATCTCTGACATGAATCTTTCCTCAAACCTTCTTCTAAATTTTGCCTAAGTCATGGTCTCTTCATTTTCTCCTACAGTAACACTATTCCACTAATACAGTGCCGCTCCTTACAATTCCCAAGAAGCAAATCTCCTTTTCTGCTCATCATTGAGTCTCAAATCAGCAAAAATCCTTTCGCAATAAAGCATCCAATTCTCCACTTCAATTGCCTCCTCACTCTCGATAAATGGATTTCCTCTAAGCCTAGCATAATCTCTACTTAGTACTGCATAGTTATTAACCACCAGAGCTTCCTGATTTCCTCTGACTAATCCCACAGCAGCTCCAGCTTGCATCATGTTGACAAAGAACTGGTACATGGCCCCCATATCAGCTTGTGGTGCTCCAACGCCCTCATTAACAGCTTGTACTCGACCTGTATTCCTTCTAGTGTTTGGTATGGCATTTCCATTGGTTGTGGTTATTCCTCCACCAATGTTAACTCTTTTACTCATAGCATCCATATCTTACTTCCTTAAAATCTACATTCAAGTCTTTGTAAGATACAGAAGAATAATCTAAGAGAGATGGGAGAGTAGAGATAAAATGTATACTTATATATAACAAATATAAGTACATTACTATAGCGTTATCCCATACCCCAATCTTTTATCTAATTCTTTAGAATTATGTTTTCAAACTCATTTTAAGTTTAAAATTTCTTTTAAGTTTTCATAAACGTATGCTTTGATACCAAGTTGCAACATCCCATATCTTGCGGCTCGAAGCAAAGCGCTATATATGCTGCAGTCATCCATAATATTAACTTTCGGTGACAAAATATGGTAATGTTAATGGCATCCATAATATCAGAAGCATATGAATATGAAATAATATCAACATAGATTTCAAAACAGCTTTTCTGATTACATTTTAATTCAATATTTCATATCCATATACATAATCCCAAAATGATTCTCAGGTTTTGATCAAATATAATTATTACAAATTATGCCAAGAGAGACATATGAAGACGTCCTCTTAAATGATTAGAGTACTAAATAGACGTATTAGTTAAAATACATACAGCGGAAATAATACTAAATAGTCCTACATAGCAATCCTGGCCTCCTGTACTTCTTCAGAAGTTTATTCATCCAACCTACTAAACCTGAAAAGTCCTTAGCTCTCAATCTACTCAAATCAAATTTTGAGTAGCCGAGATTTTAAGGAAAAAAATGTAAACTTTGAGTCAAACATAAATTCTGGTGTGAGTAATACTATTACATCTCGATATACTGATATTAAGTGAGACCACGCCTCTTAACGGAATGGGTTTCCCCCACAATATCCTATTAAAAGCATATCTTTTGCAAATCAAAGTCCTGCAATCAAACTGATTATGACAATTAAAGCAAATACATATATGCATAAAGATCAGGAACTTAAATGGACTATATATTTATACCATAGGTTTACCTGGCTAGCTATTAACCATTGGCCGACTTGGGCCCAACATACATAATCAATAATCTAACTTCTATTAGACACTTTACTGGGATATCCACCCTTAACTATCACCTTCTAGGGCCAACCGATCCTAATGGTTTTGTGGGCTCACCAATAACCTATCTTTACTTTATATATTCCCTTCTGAGTGTAACATTATTTTATTCTCATATGTGACAAAGCCCTACATACTGGAATTTTAGACCTAATATTAGCCAGGGACTATTAGCTAAAGTATAAGGTAGGGCCCTACATAAGTCCTATCTGGTCTTCTAATATTCAAGTCATAAATTTAGGGTTATTTACCCTATTTAAATAATATTTCCTATCATATACTTAGGGTTAAATACCTTATTCAAATTTTATTTCCTTTTAAACAATCTTTGTAAATGATCTACCCCTGAAATCCTAACTTTATAAAAGAAGGAAATCATACTCTTTGCTTTACTCAAAATACTTATGCCATGATATATAATTTACACAAAACAATGTTGATGATATCCAGCCAATGAGATTATCTATCCTACTAAAATAAGTTAAAACCTCTTTTAACTTAGAAGACTATGCTATAAGGCCAAAACAATACCTTCGAAACCTTTGTTTAAAACCTTAACAATCTCTTTCGAATTCATTGAAAGTACCCCTTTCAAAATAAGATAAATACTTTACCCTTGAAAATACTAGGCCAAATGGCCAAAACGTACATTATGAATGTATTGAAAATATGCCTTTTAATTCATTACTTAACCCTTGGACATCCTCTTTCAAGACCATTAAACTTGTCATTCGAAAGCATTAGAAAGTTTGTTTTCAAAACACTTAAAATATACCTTCTACTATGCTTAAATACACCTTTTGAAAACATTGGGGTTTCCTCTTTGAAACTCTTATAACCTTTCGAAAACATTGGAAATCCTTCACTTAAAACGTAACTTTTGAAAGTATTGGGTTTATGTAAAAGTTTGTGGAAACATTGCATCGAAACCATTTACAATCATTCTTTTCGATTGGGTTTAACATATAGTATAATTATATGGTCATAAAGAACTGGGGTGAAAGCATTGCTTTCGAAAGCATTTATCCCAAGAAGAAAGAGGATAGTTTTGAAACCCACTCCTTCAAAACCATTGCCTCCAAAACCATTTTGAAAGCGACTATTGGACCCTTTCGAAAGCATGGAGTAGGTGGCTTCAAAATTAAAAAAGCGAAACCACCCTTTTAAATATATTGCTTTAAGTCTATAAATTAAAGCGGCTTTAACTAGTTCGAAAGGTAAGAATGCAGCAGCATGGGTTTCGAATAGGTTTAAAGCATCCATCCTTCCGAAAGCTTCTTTTAAAATAAAAAAAGCGGCAACTCATTCGAAAGATTCCTAACAAAATAAAGGCAAGTGACAACTGGTTCGAAAGCTTCCTTCTTTAAAAACAAAGACAAGTTAAAAACAACCCATTTGAAAGAAAGGTTTCGATACTTCCGCCTTTCTCCATTCCACTACGTATCAACGGCTTGATACAATGTGTATTCATTTCGAAAGGGTTCATAAACGGAGGTATGGTGATTGAAGCTAACATTTGGAAGTGGAGAAGTGGTAAATTATGTCAAAACTGATTTTTAGGCCTTAACAAAGTAACTTTTTTTCAACTAACTTGCCTTATTTTCAAAATGTAATTGGTTGCCATTTCTTTATCAAAATCCTTTTCTTAAAGTGTTGTCGAATTTTAGAATTATCAATGAAAATATTTTAAGTAATAAGCCTTCTCCTTGGTTAAAACATATGAAACATTTAAGTCCCTCAACTTAAATAATTTTATAACCACAATAAAATACTTAGGAAAATCCCCAAAAATCACCATAATTCATTTTTAATATGTTTTCTAACATATTTAAATTTCGGACCCAAAATCGTTATATAATTGCATTAGATAGTTTAAACCCAATATTAACTATTTTCTTTTATAGAAATTTCATAATAAGTCCACAACTACTTAGAAAATTACGAAATTTTAAACCCACTTATTAAATAATTTTTTGGATCATTTATCAAAAATGCAATTTGTTTATAGGTTATTTAATAGGTTTTCCAATCTAAATTTATCATAAAAAATATATGAAACAATATGAATCATTAATAGGCGCATGCGCGCGTGCGCACACTCACACATTTATATCTATTCAAACAAATATAGCATGACATATTATTTGCAAAATAATTCGAATCCAACCTTGAAACCGAAATCATTCACAGAAATGAGATGTAAATCATTCACCTTAGCTTGATGTTAAAAAGGTTGAGATTTGCTCTTTGATTATTTTCTTCAAGCTTTCTACTTGGTTCCTAGCTTATCTTCTTTTGAATTTTCTTAATGGTGGCCGGCCGAGCTTACTAGAGTTTTAGTTTTTTTGTAAATGTTAAAATGAATGAAAAATAGAGGATAAAAGGGTTTAAGGTATAAGAATAAAGACTATTCCTATTTTTCCATTACCATATTCCTCCTACCTATTTATTTTAATTCTCTTTTGCTTATACATTCATGAAGTCACGACCTTTTTTTAATTAACAAATCTCAATCCCTTAACTTTCTACATTATTTCATTAAACTTATCTAATTAAATGTCTTAAATAATGTTTGTCAAAATTAGGGTCATTACACAATACCTCCATGATTCTTCTTGAGCCTCGATCTTCTCTTCCTTTCTTTTCTAAGAAGCTCTTCAAGCTCCTCAACACGACGGACCAAGATATATTTCTCTTTTTACAAGGAATCCTTTTCCAAAGTGAGTGTGACGCTGCGAATGACGGTAGCATCAAGTTCCTTCTTATGGGCAGCTTCCAAATGACTCGCCTAAGATGTTTCCTTGGCATTCTTTCTGCCTCAGTTAGTTTTGTTGTCAACTATGAGGTCTCATTAACTTGGTGCTTGATTACATCTTTATCGTGGATTGCCTCTAGCTTGAGACAATCTATTTCATGATGTCGGTCGATTGACACCTCAGGGATCTTTTTCTCTAAGTTCTGGAATGACTCATGCTACATAAAAACGTCGTCAACACATGCAAGAGAGGTTTCTTTGGTGTGCCTCGAGATCATATGAATTAAGGGAAAGAACTTAAGCCTGTCAAAATAGATGTTTGGGAAAGTAGACTTAACTTCGAGCAATTTCTCCACCTTGGAAGTATCAGGAGCAATGGTCGGAAAGATGGATCAAAAGTGGTAATTGGATGTTTTCTCGATCTTCAGTTGTGAGATTTCTTGGAGCTGGAAGAAGCAGAGTACGGCTCGTATGATACAACAATTTGAGGTGACTTGAAGGAAGTCCGATCTCTACTATAAACAGGAAGGTTGGGCTGATCTTCCTAGTGGAATGTCTGAGACTGGAATTTATGCTTGGAAGAAGAAGATTCCCTTAAACAATGACTTTTTTCCTGGCCATCATCTCTTTCCCTATGCCTGCCTGATTCTGAGCCGCAGCTAGATCCATACTACATCGAAGAGCCCCTTAGGTGACCAAAAGCTCGAGATCGAGTCATTGCTCCTACAGAGACCAAACGAAAATGTATAAGTAACCATTATAAAAAGATAGATGAAGAGCATGTAGTGGAGTGCATATGATTGCAAGTGTCCTAGTGTCCCCTCCTAATGAACTAGCAGCTATAGCCTTGTTTATAGGCGTTTTCTCTCCTCTATCGATAGGAAGAATGCCATCACCACTTCTATAGGAGAATTGAGTCACTTGATATTGATGTTTGGAAAGTCATAAGTCATAATGTCATCGAGGATCTAGAGATTTGAATATCCTTTTTATTGAACTTTCTATGTATTGGGAAGATGACTCTTCGTCAATAAAAGTGATAAAAAATTCTGGATCATTAACAATTTTTCTTCTACGAGGTTTATATGCAAGTACTTCCTCTTAGTTGGCATTTGGGATTGCGCGTCTTGTGATGGTTTGACCACAGGTGTCTTTCCTGGGCTTGCATTAGCGTTGCCAGACTCATTGGTCCGAGCACCCCTAATTTCACCTTATTCAATGTCATCCCGAGTCCCCTCGATTAGGGGCATGACAGGGCTGTTAACATCCCTTTCTTGCTCTTTCATGTTTCTCGATGATGCAGCACCTCCAGGGAACCCGATGCTGCAACCCTCTTCTAGCAGCCTAAATAGAGATAGTAGTTCTTCGGTTATGAGAAGTCTTATGTCCCTGTCTTTAACAGGGATGGTACGAATTACAGAGATCGCTCTTAAGAAACTATTGCTCTCTGGATGTGGGAGGACACCTGTGGATATTCAGAATGTTAGTTGATCCATAATATGACTTGAATTAGAGAATTTGAAAATAAAGTGAAGATGACACTTATGTCCTTCCAACCATCGCCTTGCAAATCCAAGTTGGACATCGAATGTAGAACCATTCATGTTTGAAAAGGGCAGTTTTTTCCAAGCACCGGTTAAGACATATCAGTTAGGTGATGGCTCAAGAAAGACATAGAAAGGACTTCCTAACCATAGTTTAAAGTTATAAATGAACCTTGTGTCCTCAGGAGTCAATGGGCGAAACAGAACGCTCACGAATAGTAGAAAAGTTCTATGAAGAAAGGTGTAGCTACTTGGGTGAAGTTTAGTGGAAGCTATTCCAAGATATCTTAACATTTCCTGAATAAAAGAATTGAAGGGTAGCTTGCATCTAGCCCAGCACATGAATTTGTTGTATGCTGTGTACCCCTTCGGGGGCAAGTGAGCCCTATCATTTATCGAAGGATCCAAGACGTCTTTTGAATGGAATCCCATGTTCAAAGCCTACGATAGGCCACCTTACCAATTTAGGTAGCTTGAGAATCTATCGGGTTATTCAAGAGAATGGCGGCTTCTACTACGTCAGGCGCAGGACTTACATCCTCCATCGAGAGGATGAGAACATCAGAAAAAAGGTTAACTGACGGGCCAGAAACTTTCATTTGTTCAGTCTGATGACTAAGAGAAAGCCTATAAGATATAGTCACGAAACAAGACTTTGCTACAAGATTGCTATGTTGCGAGGCTGGTCCATAAGACGTTGTAGCTAAATGCTCCGAGTGTCTAAAATCCATGTTAACGATACTCAATAGGCAATTGAGACTAGAAAAGTTTACCTATTCCCTCCATGCTAAGTATAATCTAGTGAGGTGTAGTGTAGAGCATAATAGAAATAAACAACTTTAAACAAGAAAACGAAGTTAAATGACGGGACTTTGTATTCCGACCAGAGCGATCGTCATCGCTGACCGTCTCAACTGGCGAAGAGACTGATTGGTTGCAAAAGCTTTGGGATTGACTATCGGCATATCAAAGTGTGAAATCTATTATTCAGGTCCATGTATTATGTTTTAGTTCATGTTAAAAGTTCCAAGGATTTGATTGTTCAATATCAAGTTCAATAGTGAATATGCAAGTCCTTTTGTTTATAGTTGTCATATGTTCATTGAGATAGAAGTGTTATTGATTGCTCTGAGTTTTCAAGTTAAATTTGAAATCTTAGAATGAGACAATTAATTGCCGATCCTTATATGTCGACCCCTACTTTAGGGCATTATGACCGATCACTCTTTCCAAACCTATTCCACCGATCCTTCTCCTTTTACAATTTTGCCGATCCCACCACGCCAACCCATTCCACCAATACCTTTCCTTCTACAATTTTTCTATTTCCTATCCTTTGCCATACCACCCTATCCCTCCTTCATCCAATAATACTACCGATCCCTTTCTTTCCATAATTTTGCGCCATCCCTCAAAATATTCAGGCCAAACCCTATGCCATATGCTCTTCTCTACTTCCTTCATATCATCTTGCCGAGCTCTACTCCCTTCTACGTCTCATCTTCCCCAATAACCAATGTCATCAATCATTCACCACGTCACATACCAAATTATCGCCGATGGATTAGGATCCATCGCCTCGTCATAAAATCAAAAAGCAGAAAATGGGAAGCTCACCTATAAATGTCAAAGATAATCCATGAGAAGAAAACAGATTGGGTTATTTTTGAATGGAAGGTGGAGCGATGATCTAAAACGAAGAAGGAAGAAAAAAAATTATTGATAAAAGTGATGGTCGAGTAGAAAGGAAGGGATCGGGTTTTCTTTTCAAGGTAAAGGAAGGTTCGGTCGTGGAAAGGTAAATGCAAAGGAGAGGGATGAGTGAAAAGTAAGGAGAAAGAATGATAGCTTATATCTAGAAAGAAGGTTCAACACACAAAACAAGGGAAATGGTTCGGCATAAAAAACACTAAGCCTTAAAATATAAAGAGAGAAGGACAATACCATCAAAGTGACCTCAAATCTTTCCCCAAAAGCCAATACCCCGAAAACTTGCCCTCCATGCTCTATTCAGCATCACACCACCATCGTACAACCGCAAAGTGACACCAAGTCTTGCGTCCAAACCATCATTGCTCCAAACCAGCAATCCAAGCTACAAAGTAATCCATCATTGCTCCAAACAATCTCCCAAAACCATCAAAGTGACCCCAAATATTTCCCTGAAAGCCGATACCCTAAAAAATTCACTTCATGTTCTATTCAGCATCCACCACTGTAACACCCCGCATTTTTATATAATTAAATAAAATCAACTGAATTAACATAATCGCAAAACAGAATATAAATGTCAAATATATGCATTTAAGAATTAAGAGGTTAAATATATTTATGCAAGCAATGAGTATGTGATTAATTAATGCTTCAATCAATTAAAAGTGAAATTATATAAGAGACGCAGAGGCGTCAATTAGTCGGATAATATGTCACTTTTATAACATTAATTAATTAAGGGATCTTCTAATAAAAGGAAATGTTTGTGGGGAATAAATTAAATGATAACATACATATATTAATTTATAGTTGACGCAATCAATAATTAAAGACATTAAGTAAGCGTCAATTAATAAAAGAGAGAAATTTATATGTCAACTAATTGGGTAATAGAATGGCCGTTTAAATGTATACAATTAATAAATGCGTGATTGAGTGACACATAGGAATTAATTTGGATATCGATTAAAATAGGAAAACATGTCAAATAATTAATTGGCAATCAGTTGAGCATTTTAAAAAGGGTGTCAATCAATCAAACAATATGCCTTTGTTACAATAGCTAATAATGTAAATATATTAGCTAGAAGAGAAAGCCAGTTATAGGATTATTTGTTTCCAAGTTAGAAAGAAAAAAAAAAGAATCGGAATGCGTACAAAAATCAAACAGAGTATTTAAGTTTATGATGAGGGTAAGTTAATAAGAATAAAATAAAAAGTATTACTTTTAAATAGAGGTATTAATTGACGTGTTCAAATAGGTAAGAAATTATAACGTATAAGAGTCAATTAATATTGGATATATATATATATACATATGTATGTATGTATGTATGTATGATCTAATTAATTGGATAGTTAATGGGAGAATCTTATTTAGAAGGAAACGTGAATTAATAGGGTCGTATAACAAAGGAATAAACAAATAACATTGGAGAATTATACGTTATAAGCTAACGTAAACAGATCAATAAATGATGGCGAGGATTTTTTAGGGTTAATCAGATGGTTCATAATTGTTCACTACACCTATAAATTGAACGTAACTTAACCCGAGCCCACACAGTTTTCTCTGAATCAGCTGCTATCATTTACATCAACTCCTCTTCTCTTCTCCCTCTTCCTTTCTCCTCTATCAATCAAATCTTTCCCAAACAAAAAACAAAATTAAGCAAGGATATGAATACAAGAAAATCAGAGAATTACGCAAACAAATCAGGGAATTTACAATAAATTAAAAAGGGGGAAAGCACAGAAAAGCGTAGCAAATTAAAAGGGATAGGGATTAAAGCTAAGGACGACATGTGAGTGGATTTATTTATATATCTTTTATGTTTAAGATATATTATTGTTAAATTCCCGTTTAGATAAATTTATTCGATAAATAATCCTATTAATTAAGTTATGCTGAACTATAAGAAATTTAGAGTTTATTTACAGTATTAGTATTTATTTACATCTGTTTCTACATTTTGGATTTTTATGCAAGCATCATTCTTCTTCTATTTTCTCCTCTTTCTTTGCGTATGGATTAGAATAGATTGAATGTGAATATGAATTCAATAATTAAGAATACTGAAATGAAGGAAATAAAATGTAAAGTAATAAAAGTTCGAGGAATGGAATTACTGTAATAAATTACGTTAAAATGAGAAAAGTTAATTAATCTAATAACTGGATTTGGGAGTAACTAAAAGGTTAATTGGTTGGTTTAGAAAATAGCTATAATTTAATATTGACAACAATGAAGGTAATTGCTAGAATAAAAGAAAGAAAAAGAAAACTAGTGTAAAATAGAGAAACCACTGTATTTTACACTATTCCAAATAGTAAAAGAAATATCTACCAGTTACGGATCATTATTTATAGTATTATTTAATATTGAAATATGGAAATGGATTTTTAAATATAGTTTTCATAACTAACGGAATAAAATAGAACTACTTCCTAGAATATAAGATAATAAAGCAAAGGATGACATGAATCTAGTAAATTATTATATAAGAACTTGAAGCTGTAAACAATAATGAACCTAGGTCTGCATTTACTACGCAGACTATATAAGAAGATAGTTATTATGATAAGCGAATTATATATATAAGAGAACAAAAGAATATTCTATATCATAATAAAAGAAGGTAGATTAGAGCAGAAAAGAAATGCTGGAATTATGTACAAACTGTAAAAGAAGAGAAAATGACAATTACAGGTAGAATTATAACATAGGTTAAAATTAAATAATAAGAACAGAAAAGCTTATTTTGAGACTTTGAATAAAATAATGAGCAATAATAATGGTAAAAGCTTATTTAAATAATTTATATTAAGTCAATAAGCAAATAAAGTAGGAATGATAAAAGAGGCTTATTTTAAAGAACTTAAGATTTATATTAAGTTAAATATGAAAGATAATGAATGTGGCTCATACCAACAACATTCCCTATTAAATAAATGAAAATCTCATAATAGATAGAGGTGAGACGAGGGAAAAAATATGCTAATTAGGGTAAATAAATAGCCAACAGAATAAGAAAGTAAACTAAACCCAAATTAAAAGATTAGACTTAGGGTATAATAAAAGAATTGAGATGCGTTTGGAGCAGTCCAAAGAATGAAGCGTCTAACGAAGCAGTTCATCATGGATTTTAGAAATTGAGAAGCATGTCCAACTTTGTATTTTTGGGCTTCAAAGAAGTACGAGACTTCAACAGGATGTGAGGATACTCTAGGATGGCCCTTACAAAGCAGTCTTTTACAGATATAGCTACGGAGCAAGACGATGGAGCATCTGTATTGTATGCCTTACGAAGTAGTCCTTTACAGATGTAGTTATAGAACACTCTCGAAGCAAGACTATGGATCCCTTTTCGAGGAGGATACGGAAGGTACCATGGTGGTACCTTGGACCAATATGGTCACTGGGCATATAAAACATATATGTATATATTAGTTATTAGGTTTTAATCTACTATGGAGTAGATGGGCACGGTTCACGAACAGAGGCGAGAGTATTATAACCTAATGAACCTAATATAAGAGTAAATGGAAATAAAACGATATATATAGCATTAATCCTAGAAGTATATAATTTATTCATTCACCAAAACTTTTATTCTGGCCCCCTCCTCATAACATCCTATAGTTAGGTAGATGGCAAAGACTTCTTAGCTTTATGACACTTGCTTAGAAAGTACTATTATTTGGGTGAGTATTTACTATTATATTTTAGTCAATTCCGCTGTGAGATAATTAATCGAGGTCTGCTATATTTATCTTTTCCTATTTGCAGGTACCAAATACCCAACTCAGCTTCAGTGGGCTTGGTTTTAAGCATTTTGTGAAAAATTCACACCACTGGAATACAGGTTGTTGCATCTGGTATCAGAGTCTAGGTTTAGGATTTCTAGGTAGATAGTGAGTGAACGTATTTGTATTTTTGAATAAAATATTAATATATTATGTACTAAAATCCAAATAGTCCCCAATTATAAATTTTAACATATGGAAAGTTTTTGGATAGTTTGCTAGTTGGGTTTGAGATGACTCAAGTAGGTAGAGCCATATGTTATTACTGATTTATAGCATGTAAATAAGCCATGTTTTGAGAGAAGATTGGTATCCATATGTTATAGGAAGTGGAAAGTCCCTCAGGGAGAGTGTTTTCATTTTGGACGGAATAAGAGGTTTTAGTAAGAAGATAATCCACTTTATGTCTAACCCAATAAAATTGAAACTTTTGAAATTAAAAATATAATTATTAATGTATTTGAGGAAGTAAATATTAGGTTTTTGAAAAAAAATAACAGCAGAAATTAAATTGATTTTATAGGATGTAAATTTTGTTAAAATTAATTTTTTTAAAGAATTATAGAGCATGTATAGCTCGCTAGTTTCTTTGTAGGTAAACAAAGATTTTAAATATAAAAACCTAGAGTGTGTTAAATATCAAAAACGTAGGTTACAACATTTATTATTGTAATAAATGTTTTTAGTAAAAACAATGGAAGCATAGACTATGACAAGTTATAGTAGGTGACTCCCAAAGTAAATATTTTACATAGCATACGGGATTTATTAATATCCATTTTAATTGAATCCATATATTAGTATTTTTGGGTTATAGTAACAGTGCTTTATGCAACAACTGTTTTGACTCAAATGAATTTTGTAGATAATCTCCAAAGTGGTTTGTATGTACACTTATTATTTTAATAAGTATATGAAAATATTTATTAGTTGTAAAGAAGTTTTAAAAATGAGTTCTTTTGAGAAATAATGTATGATAAATTGATGAATTTAGTAGGAAATATCTCACGTTAGTAAATATAGAGTAAACATACATTGATCTATTAGAATGAAATGAAGATATAATTTTCTATGAATCACAAATAATGATGTTTTATGCAAGGAATATGTGAAAGTGATGTACAAGGTATGGAAAGTACCATATTTTGTAAAACCTATTTCGATAAAATATATTATAAATTCCTTATAATTCCACATAAACATGAAATCCTCCTTTAAAGGATTCATAGAGGATTTAGAATTAATGGTTTGTCATTAGAGAAAGTAATTCCAACATGTTAAGGTATAAAACCATTAAGTGTAGTAAGTTAGTAACTCCTTTAAGGTTAAGTAATTAGAAGAGTGGGAAAGTTAAGAGATTTTTGACAAAATAATCGTTCTTATTTACTCCAGTTTTAGTAAATTTGAAAATCTATAAAAAAAGAAGAAGGATATTTTGAAAACATGTGAGGACATTTTTTTTAAAGTCAAGAAAAAGAAAAATGTTTTAAGAACAAGCAAGACATGTTTTAAAGAAAGATGGTTTGATGGAAAAGTAAATAATTTTTTTTGGAAAGATAAAATTTTAAGTAACCTAGTACCTTTGAATTTAACAGAAAACTTCAAACTATCACTTTTAAAGGCAAGAATTTTAGGATTTGACGTTTCAAAAATTTAGAAGCTTTAATTTTTGAAGTAAAATGATAAATACCAAACCGAACTGGACTTTTAAATGTGGAGTAGATAGGAATCATTTCCTAGGTGTAACGGGAAAAGTACAAGGCTATACATGTAATTACTCTTAGTAGTAATAATAAAAGTTCCCGTATGGTGTATAGGACATTAATGAAAACCTAGAAATGTTGCTTCACGTGTGTAGACTATAGAAGAATAGTGAAGTGATATTAGTAAAATAGTAAGACACGCCTGGTAGGAAAACTTGACCTTAGTTGGGAAAAAAATGAAGAATAAAGAGAAAATTTCCCCAAGATTAGTTGCCTTTTTAGATAGAGACTGCATAGATTGAAACCCTTATCAATTGCAGTAAATGAGACTTAGTTATTCCTTTTTGAATATGGAATAGAAGAGATGAAGAGATGAATAGGTGGCAACAAGTAATAGGTGGCAAGAGGAGCACATAAGTTACGTGGATTCCTAGAGTAGGACCTTTCTGTGTCAAAGTGGACATGGTACTAGACCTCCTTGCCCTAGATGATAGCTATGTTTAGTTGTTGTATAAAAAGAGAATAAAAGAAGAATAAGATAACTAAAAGGAAAATAGCAAATTTAAAGAAAGCGAAAGAAACGTCAACAGAAAAATTTAGAAAGAGATATTTTCTTATGTAAACCGTGCTTGGGGAAGAAAGCAATTTTTTTTTAGAATAGTAGCTTAAATCCCAAGTATGGATGAAGATATGCGTAAAAGAAAATTAGATAAATATGAGGTTTTTCCATTTTCTACCTTCTTTCTGACATAAGAGATCGAATTCAGAAAATTAGATTTTTCTGAAATTCAAATATTTAAAGTTGTATGGTAGGGTTTGGATGAAAAATTCATTGAACTACACTCCTATTCAATAGATGTGTGGGAAAAATTGGATGAAAAGTGTTTTAAATTTTCTAAAGATTGCATTCATATAGAAATTGCAAGTATATTTAGGATGTGTGCATCATGTTTTAAAAATAATTTTTTCAAGAAGCCAAGCATTCATATAGGAGGTACCGCTTAAAAATTTATGTACATGCATATATTTTGTATTGAATAACACTTTTGCTATCACAACCCGCCCTTCACGACCCCCAAAAATCGACATAATACGCTCATCGTATAACATGCTGAATGACCGAGTGCCGGAAGGACAGATTGCTGAGGGAAAGTAGGTAGAAAAGGAAAAAACTAAACAAAACAAAATCTCACAGCGGACAGAACATTATATAATATCAATAGTTCTTTTCACAATGCAAAACTATAATATACATATCTCACATCAGAGTACACAAATCAATAATTACCATCCTAGACAGTTATGACATTCTGTCCTCACAACTACTGGTAATTTCAAACAACACCGTAGTGGAAATAAACAAGTACGAGAATACGTCTTGGTCTCCAGCTCGTCTCCTGAGCTCCATAGTATCCAATCCTGAACCTGTAATATTCGGTCTGACCCGAGCATTATTATCAAATAACACCCGAGTCAGTCTGGAAATCCATCATGAGAAAACACACTCAATTTAAATTATTAAAGTTTCAAAAAAAATCCTTTAAAAATCAAAGTTATCTCATAAGACCACACCACAAAAAACACGACGGGTTTTTACCTTACGATAACCAAAACATTTCATATCAAAATCCTCTGATATTATAATAGTGTCTAAAAAAAATACTTATTCAAATAGCCGAAATTGTTACATTAATTAAATTCTAGCAATACTAGGCTCTACAATCAAAACCGTAAAGGCACGCATTGAAGAATGAATTCCAACTGAATAACTAGGCACTAGGGTACCACCTGTCACAGTACACGTCTAGAATAATGTATCGAGATCGAACCTATCGATCCCTGCAAACACAAGACCGGACTACCCCTAACGTGGATAACCTGAATAAGATTACCTGACGGTTGGGATCAGAAACCGCACCACACAGCCGAATAAAAGGAACTATAGATAGGGGTAACCTTACCCTACTTAGGTGCGACCCACTTAGCCTTGCTGCATCTCCCTTGATTTTCAGTCATTCCCAGTTGATGAGGCTAGAGGCTACGATTACCTTTTTAGAAATATTCACTTAGAATGCTCATTGTCCTCTAATGATAATGTATTGATAGTATTCATCCATACAGGTCTATTCCTGGTCCGAACGGTACCGAAGGCACTATCCTACAACATCCATTTTAGAATCACCCTCAGGATTAGTAGCAATTGGCCTTTGCACTTCACTGCTCCATCTTCGACTCCATGCTCTTGTCTTCATTACAAAAACATACTCATTGGATCGAAGTGGTTTTCGAATCACAAATCCGATCCCGGTCTCTTCGAAACAACGTTCGATATTCCCGGTAAACTCAACCCCGCTTCTTAGGGATAAACAAACGAAAATTAGATAAGAGATCACCTCCTTACCCTTCGTGGATGGATTTCCTTATAAACGTCCTAGAAGAATGAAATGAATTTATACATACAGTATAGCATCTCGATCGGTAAATGTACCATATGATTCCCATACTTCTTCTAGATTTTTCCAAAGTTATATTTGGGCCCAGATTTGATAGTCGGTTATCTAACTATCAAATAAACAATCAATTCAACAAAATACTTCAATTTCACCAAAGAACACCAAGTCTTCATTTAAATTAACTTTTAAATAAATTAAATCTCTTTATCCAAAAATATATACTTATCTTATCGAATTCGGTAGATTCACAAAATATCCTTTTTTTAAAATATTTAAAAACCCCTTTAAAGAAAATAAACATGGAAAGTACCACTGCGTTATCAAACCATGGATCACAACTCAATGGTTACATTTCTATCCCAGAGAAAAAGACTTAGCTGCAGACACTCACTGCCTCTGATTTACGCCATGCGAGTATACCATTACTTTTTGAAAATTCTATTTAAAAATTATCTCAAAATATGCTTGTAAGTTGTAAAATAAATTTCAAGTTAAATCTAGGCAATCATATCTAAACTAAAAGTTGTTATACAAAGTTATATTAATATTTAATAATTTACCCTTTAAAACAAAAATGTCGACTAGATCTTACATAAAACTAATTCTTTTAAAAATCATTATGGAGTAACTCTTTATAACTAAATATGCATTAAAAAATATGAAATAATTAAACATCTAATTTTCCAGAATATTTTTAACACTTTTAAAATTACCAAATTAATAATTTAATATCCTCTTTTCAAAACAAGACTAATATCTCGATTTTCAATTTCATCCTGTAAATTTGGAAATCTCACTTGAACTCCAGTTTAACCAATTTTATTCTTATTTCCCAATTCGCTTTTATCTTTCAAAAACACTTTAAATCTTGATTTTTAAAACCCTTTTATTTTTATACAAGTATCGTTTATGGATTTATATTTAAAAATCCATTTATATGCTTTTATTCCAAAATCTCTGTTTACAATTCTTTACCCATTTAAAACATATTTTTATTGGTATTTTAAAACACCAAAATCCAGGTTAACTGTCACAACATCCAATCAATCTAAATCACATAATAACGTGTCACAGATTATTCAACAAAAATATATATCACTATATATGCAATTAAATTCAACATTTTTGAGGAATACAGTTGGATCCCTCCAACTTGTTTTCCCTGCATCCACAGATGTTAGCATAGTATAAAAACACCAATTCCGCTTGGAGGTGGAATATCATGATATATAGGGTCATCCGCTATCATGCGGAGCGCATAGGGTTTCGTCCACTATATATATGTGGGAATATCAATCACTCCAATATATATATATATATATATATATCTATATATATACATACTGCCATATATAGTATCACATCCAAATAATAAAAATGCATCAATTTAACCAATCAATCATTTATTAATTTTAACTGTTTAAAATTAAAGCCTACAGTCCAAAATTGAGTGAGATTAACCCGACTTGAGTTTTAGTCACCAAATGCTCGAATTTTAAATTAAACCGAACACATTCGATTTAACCTAAAATTTTCGCTAGCTCTGATCGACTTCAGATCTGCCCCACATCGTAGCGCTCGTCGCTGCGATTTCGGCACCGCTTGTTTCGTCCGATTTCGGCACCGCTATGATTTCCGCTTGGGGGCCATTTCATGCTAGTCAATTTTCGTACAATTTGTTATATCATAACATGGTTCATACACTTACATTTCTATTAGCTTTACTTCCAACTTATATTACACCCTTTTTCCATTCACTTCATTTTACTCCCATAGTGTTATTCCTTTTATTCTATAGTGAATGGTATCTCCTTTCAAGCTAATTTAATTATAAACAATTTTACAAAATTAGCTCTAAGGTTTATCATAAGCATTCCCTATCACTGCTTAAGTTATACTCAGCTTTAAAACTGAAGTTCATACCCCACTATACTCTAAAATCATATTTCAGTTCATATTCAATTCATTTACCCTTAAATTGAATTCATTTCTTGGATATTAGTTACTTAACCTCTTAACTTAGTTATATTTTTTTTCCACTTTCTCATGTTAATAAGTTACACAACTTATTTTATTACAATTCCTTTAATTTCTACTTAAGTTCATTATGGTTACACAACCACTTCACGATTCAAGTTTATATTTAATTTACTCAATTCTAATTCACTCTCCAATTAAAAATTCAAATTTTGAATTTCCATTTCTTTACTATAGTATCACTATTTTCATTTAGGTTTCACCATTACATTCCTCAATTCATAAGTTCAAAACCTTATTTACTTAATATCTCATATTACTTATTTGAGTCCATTCACATTTTATAATCACAACTCTGGATTATACACATCTCTTCATAGCTTTAGTATATCCATATTATTCGATGATTACAAAGTATTATTGCATCACCATTTTACATTTTAACTTTATATTCTAATTCAATTCAAATCCTATTTCAATTTTATTTAACATATCTTAAGTTAAATTTCAATTCATAATATTCATTTCAACTTACTCCGATAAAATTTTAATTTCAAGATTAAAATTTACGTTTTCTCTCCTTATCTATATCAACTTCTAATTATAGGTTCAATAAGCGATTTTCTTATCTTTTCATAACTTTTAAATAGAAATCCCAAAATTCAATTACTCGGTTTTATTTCAAACATTTTGAAATCATAAATATACATATTTCACCTTTGTACATCAAATTATGCTTCTGGATTCTCAAAACAACTTGGTTTTACCCAAAACAATTCCCCTTTGGAATTTCTAAAACGAACTTGTCTATCAATCAAGTCTAGAACAAATAATCATACCCAACCACTACGGTAGCAATCCAACACTTAGAAACTCAAAAATGAATACTGATGATGTGGCCATCATCACCAGAATTATTTTCCAACTACTAAAGTGAGTTTAGTGTTTCCTTACTTCCAAAAATTCCCTTTAAAACAATTTCTATTCCAAAAATCCTTCCAAAATAATACTCCATTGTTCCCTTCAAACCATTTTGGAAAACACTTTCCAACATTCTCAAGATTTAAAAATTCCCAAACATTAATTTTAAAACATTTTTCAAAATTTTCGAAATTTAATTCTTGTTTAATACAAACTTTAGTTATGACTCATTTGTATAAACCATATTTATAAATTTCTATTTGGTTATATATATATATATATATATATATATATAACCGTTTCAATTTTATAAACCTATTTGATTTTAATATTAACAACCAAAGATCCAAATATATATAGTGTAATAATTTCAGAAAATTATTTCTTTTATAACAAAATAAATTTTTTGGCAAAATTATTTCATTTGCCCACTTTAAAACAATACTATGTCGGTTTACGTTGTTTAAGAGTTTAGAAACCCCTATCGATATGGTTGTACTTCTTGTACCGACCAGAATTCATAAACACTCAACCGATAAGTCAACACAATATAAAAACATTCTATATTCACTAACAATTACGCGTTGCACTCAAACTCATTCTAGGGTACTACTGACTCCATCTTTAATGAGTAATCTCCACCAAAGCCTAAGTATATCGCCAATCTAAGCTCTGACACCACAATGTCACGACGCGCCCTTTACGACCCTCGAAAATCGGCATAATATGCTCATCGTATAACATGCTGAACGACCGAGTGCCAGAAGGATAGATTATTGAGGGAAAGAAAGTAGGTAGAAGAAGAAGAAAACTAAAAAAACAGAATCTCACGGCGGACAGAACAATATATAATATCAATAGTTCTTTACATAAAGAAAAACTGTAATATACATATCTCACATCAGAGTACATAAATCAATAATTACCAGCCTGGACAGTTATAACATCCTGTCCTCACAACTGTTGGTAATTTCAAACAACACTGCAGTGGGACTATATAAGTACGAGAATACGTCTCGGTCCCCAGTTCGTCTCCTAAGCCCCATAGTATCCAATCTTGAACCTATAATACTCGGTCTGACCCTAGCATTATAATAAAATAACATCCGAGTCAGTCTGGAAAACGAGCGTGAGAAAACACATACAATTTGAATTATTAAAGTTTCAAAAAAATCCTTTAAAAATCAAAGGTATCTTGTAAGACCATGCCACAAACAAACACGACGGGTTTATACCTTACAATAACCAAAACATTTCATATCAAAATCCTTTGATATTATAATAGTGTCTAAGTAGAAATATTTATTCAAATAGCCGAAATTGTTACATTGATTAAATTTTAGCAATACTAGGCTCTACGATCAAAACCGTAAAGGCACGTATCCGAAAATGGATTCCAACTGAATGACTAGGCATTGGGGTATCACGTGTCACAATACCTGCCTAGAACAGCGTATCGAGATCGAACCTTAATCCCTGCCAACACAAGACCAGACTAATCCTAACCTGGATAGCTCGAAAAAGATTACCACGCGGTAGGGATCAACAACAGCACCACATAACCAAATAAAAGGGACTCTACATAGGGTTAACCTTACCCTACTTGGGTGCGACCCACTTAGCCTTGCTGCATCTCCCCTGATTTTCAGTCATTCCCGGTTGATGAGGCTAGATTCTACGATTACCTTTTTAGAAATATTCACTTAGAATGCTCATTGTTCTCTAATGATAATGTACTGATAGCATTCATCCAATACAAGTCTGTTCACGGTTCGAATGGAACCGAAGGCACTATCCTACTACATCCATTTTGGACTCACCCTTAGGATTAGTAGCGATTAGCCCTTGCACTTCACTGCTCCATCTTCGAATCCTTGCTCTTATCTTCATTAGGAAAATGTACTCGTTGGATCGAAGTGGTTTTTGGATCACAAATCCGATCCCGGTCTCTTCGAAACAACATTCGATGTTCCCGCTAAACTCAACCCCGGTTCTTTAGGAATAAAAAGACCAAAATAAGTATGGAGATCACCTCCTAACCGTTTGTGGATGGATTTCCTTATAAACATCATAGAAAAACGAAACGAGTTTATATGTATAGTATAACACCTCGAACGGTAACTGTACCATATGATTCCCATACTTCTTCTAGATATTTCCAAAGTTATATTTGGATCCAGATTTGATAGTCGGTATTTAACTGTCAAATAAATAATCAATTCAACAAAATACTTCAATTTCCCCGAAAAACACCAAGTCTTCATTTAAATTAACTTTTAAATAAATTAAATCTCTTTATCCAAAATTATATACTTATCTTGTCGAATTCGGTAAATTCACAAAGTATCCTTTTTTAAAAATATTTAAAAACCCCTTTAAAGGAAATAAATGTGGAAAGTATCACTGCGGTATCAAACCATGGATCATAGCTCAATGGTTACGTCTCTATCCCAGAGAAATTCAAGACTTAGCTGAAGGCACTCACTGCTTCCGATTTACGCCACGCGAGTATACCATTGCTTTTCGAAAAATCTTTTTAAAAATTATCTCAAAATAACGCTTGCATGTTCTAAAATAAGTTTCAAGTTAAATCTAGGCAATTATACCTAAATAAAAGTTATTACACACATCTATATTAATATTTAATAATTCATCCTTTAAAATAAAAATGCCGACTAGTTCTTAAATAAAAATAAATCTTTTAAAAATCATTAAGAGGTAACTATTTATAATTAAATATGCTTTAAACAATATAAAATAATTAAACAACTAATTTTCCAGATATTTTTAACACATTTAAAATTACCAAATGAAAAATTTTAAATCCATTTTTCAAAACAAGACCAATTTCTCGATTTTCAATTTCATCCGGTAAATTTGAAAATCTCACTTGAACTCCAGTTTAACCAATTTTATTCTTATTTCCCAATTTTTTTTTATCCTACAAAAACACATTAAATCTTGATTTTTAAAACCATTTTATTTTTAAACAAGTACCGTTTAAGGATTTATTATTTAGAAATCCTTTTATACGCTTTTATTCCAAAATCCCTGTTTACAATTCTTTACCTATTTAAACATATTTTTATTGGTATTTAAGAACACCAAAATCTAGGTTAACTGTCACAACATTCTATCAATCTAAATCATGCAATAACCTGTCACGGATTATTCAACAAAAACATATATCACTATATAAGCAATTAAATTCAACATTTTTGAGGAATCCAGTTGAATCCCTCCAACCCGTTTTCCCTGCATCTACAGATGTTAGCATAATATAAAAATACCAATTCCGCTTCGAGGTGGAATATTGTGGTATATAGGGTCATTTTCTATTATGCGGGGTGCATATGGTCTCATCCGCTACATATATATGCGGGAATATCAGTCACTCCAATATATATATTTTCTACTATATATAGTATCACATCCAACTGATAAAAATGCACCAATTTAACCAGTCAATTATTTATTAATTTTAACTGTTTAAAATTAAAGCCAGTAGTCCAAAATTGAGTGAGATTAACTCACCTTGAGTTCTAATCGCCAAACGCTCAAATTTTAACTAAATCGAACACATTCGATTTAACCTAAAATTTTTGCTAGCTTCGATCGACTCCAGATCTATACCATAGTGTAGTGCTCATCGCCGCGATTCCAGCACCGCCTGTTTCGTCCGATTCCGACCATGACCAAGATATGAGTTTTTAAACATATAAATATGGATTATATAAATTAATTTCTCTTTATTTATTTATTTAAAACCTTAGATTAAATCTGTGCCATCAAAAATACATCTGAGAATCCAAGCCGTGCCTCTCTTCTTCCTCCCATGCGTTCATCCAGTTCAAACAATAACCCACCATCGCCTTGCTTTGACCAACCAAGACTCCCACGTCGATCATCTCTTCGTTGATTGGCCACCATCCTTTGAAAGGCCATCGTGAGCTTCGTCCACGGCAATAATTTCGATGAGCTCGGTCCTCCATAGCGCTCGAAAAACAAGCTCGAATGCATGACCTTCACGCGCACGCTTCGACCAAATGCGACCATCATACTCGATCGCCACCGTTCACCTTGAAGATCTCGTCGCCCTCTACGACTTCTAAGTTGAAGCCTTGACCCGAACATGCTTGGATGGGAAGAGAATCGAGGATGAAGGGCGCTCGTTTCCAGCTATTACTAAGAAAAGAGACGGCGGCTGTGTTTATTAGCTAGGGCTTACTGTTCACTATTTATATATATGCGATTAATATACATACATACATACATACATACATACATACATTCCAATTTTTTAATGTGCTTTTTCAAACGAACTCCAAACGAAACGTGTTGCCTAGCATTTATAATGTTTTACCCCTATTCCAAATGCAATGGAATGTTTTTCGAGGCCTAATTCTATCATATGTAGAAGATAGCTTTTTGAATCGAATTTAAAATATTAAATTTTTGATGTTCACTCCAATGAGTTTGTATTTCGTATGAACAAACAGAAACTCCAAATGCTACGAAATTTGAAATCCAATAATAATACACTATTACAGATCCAATTGTTCGTTTTTTCGAATTCTAAGACCGCATCCCAGAAGGCTATTTTTGACGCGTCGACTAAATCGAGCAATTTCCAAAACCGACGAAATCGTTTTAAATTTCAATTTTAAAGACTTACCAACTCCATTATAAATCACATATAATTTATATTTATATTAGAAATCACTTCGATTCATATTAAATCAAAGTTTTTACTATTTACATTATTTCCATATATTAATTTCCACTATCAAATTAATATATAAATTTCAAATTTAAACCTATCGACTTATTTTATTTATTTCCATTTCAAAGTCCGTATTATAATTCTAATCTAAATATAATTTAAAATAAATTTTAGAAATCATTTTCCACTCCCATTTATTCTCAGATTCCTGTATTATCCCAATTTTCAATTTTTAATTTTATTACTTACCAAATCAAATTTATCGCTATATTTGAAATTATAAACCATTTCACTGATTCTTCCATATTCAAAATCAATTTATAATTCAAACTCAACATTTAAAATAAATTAAATGTTCAAAATCAACGACTAAAATTCCGGGTCATTACATTCCCCCCTTACAAAATTTCGTCCTTGAAATTTGGTAAATTAGGAAAAATACTCCTAAACCCATTTACTTACCCTAAAACCCACTCAGTTAGAATTCTATATTCGCTTCACAAAACCTTTTTAGGTTTATCCAAAACGATTGACTTTCATTTCTAACTAAAAAAACCTTTTATTTCTAATACAATTCAAAAATTAACCTTTCCAGTTAACAATAATTTTCAAACCCTTTCAAAATTTTCTAGCACCCAAAATTTCCGATTTTTTTGATAGCATCTCATTTGTGTTGAGAGCCTTTTACAATATCACAAGACATATAAATATACATACATCGACCCACACGGTCGGAAAACAAAATTCATGACAATGTATTATTGTTTCTTAATTTTATTAAATAGGAGTATCTCATATTAGTATTTTTAAGCAAGCAGCTTATTTTATATGCATTTACGAAACCCAAACTCTATCCAATAGCCTCCTATACCTGTACTTACTCAAAATAAGCACATAAGTAACAATAACCTAAAATTTTATAACATTTCATTACTTTAACTAGCTAAAGATATAAATTTCATAACCCAAACATATATGATAAGCAATTTTGAGGTTCCAACCCTAATATAATTCCTTTCCATGGACCCTACATCCTTTATATCATTTCACTCAATTTGAAACAAATTACGACAAAATTTATTATGCACAATTCATATTTACAACACCCAAACTCATATTCATTCCAAATTGTTTTATACGCCTTACTTGCATAAATCCACCTTTATTCAATTTCAAATTTATTCACAATCAATCTATTTGCATTCCATTTATATTCACTTCCATTTATGCAAATTCATTTTATTAACCTTAATTTTTTTTTAATTGACTCTAAACCAATTTATCTAATTTCCATTTGATTCTCATTTATGCTATCTACCAAACTTTGTTCGCTTCATTTTTATATCACACACATTTCCAATCTATATTAATTTTATTTATGAATTAATTTCATAAATAATCACTTAAGTTAAGTTTCCATTGCAACCCAGTTCCAATTCATTTTAAATTGAATCTCATTCATATTATTTGTTTTCATTCACTTAGTATATCCAATTTATATTACACCACTTGGGGGTCATTTCATGCTAGCCAATTTTCGAACAATTTGTTATATCATAACATGGTTCATACACTTACATTTCTATTAACTTTAATTCCAACTTATATTACATCCTTTTTCCATTCACTTCATTTTACTCCCATAGTGTTATTCCTTTTATTCTATAGTGAACGGTATCTCCTTTCAAGCTAATTTAATTATAAACCATTTTACAAAATTAGCTCTAAGGTTTATCATAAGCATTCCCTATCACTGCTTAAGTTATACTCAGCTTTAAAACTTAAGTTCATATCCCACTATACTCTAAAATCATATTTCAATTCATATTCAATTGATTTACTCTTAGATTGAATTCATTTCTTGATTATCAGTTACTTAACCTTTTAACTTAGTTATATTTTTTCCAGCTTAATAAGTTATGCAACTTATTTTATTACAACTCCTTTAATTTCCACTTAAGTATATTCACATTCTCTATTTATAATATATGGTCACACAACCACTTCATGATTCAAGTTTATATTTAATTTACTCAATTTTAATTCACTCTCCAATCAAAAATTCAAAATTTGAATTTCCATCTCTTTTCTATGGAATCACTATTTTCATTTAGGTTTCACCATTACATTCCTCAATTCATAAGTTCAAAACTTATTTACTTAATATCTCATATTACTTACTTGAGTCCATTCACATTTTATAATCACAACTCTGGATTATACACATCTCTTCATAGCATTAGTATATCCATATTATTCGATAATTACAACCTACAATTACATCACCATTTTACATTTCAACTTTATATTCTAATTCAATTCAAATCCTATTTCAATTTTATTTAACTTATCTTAATTTATATTTCAATTCATAATATTCATTTCAACTTACTGCGATCAAATTTTAATTTTAGGATTAAAATTTACGTTTTCTCTCTTTATCTATATCGACTTCCAATTATAGGTTCAATGACAGATTTTCTTATCTTTTCAAATCGTTTAGATAGAAACCCCAGAATTTAATTACCCGGTTAAACATTTTGAAATCATAAATATACATATTTCACCTTTGTACATCAAATTATGCTTCTGGATTCTCAAAACAACTTGGTTTTACCCAAAACCATTCCCCTTTGGAATTTGTAAAACGAACTTGTCTATCAATCAAGTCCAGAACAAATAATCATACCCAACCACTACGGTAGCAATCCAACACTTAGAAACTCAAAAATGAATACTGATGATGTGGCCATCATCACCAGAATTATTTTCCAGCGAATAAAGTGAGTTCAGTGCTTCCTCACTTCCAAAAATTCCTATTAAAACAATTTCTATTCCCAAAATCTTTCCAAAATAATACTCCATTATTATTTTCAAACCACTTTGGAAAACACTTTCCAACATTCTCAAGATTTAAAAATTCCCAAACATTGATTTGAATTCATTTTGAAATATAGTCTAAAATTTTGAGGATTTAAATTATAGTTTAAAACAAACTTTAGTTATAACTCATTTCTATAAACCATATTTATAAATTTCTATTTGGTTATATATATAACCGTTTCAATTTTATAATCTTATTTGATTTTAATATTAACCATCAAACATCCAAATATACAGTATAATAATTTCAGAAAATTATTCTTTTATAACAAAATATAATTTTGGGTAAATTTTTTTCATTTACCCACTTTAGAACAATACTATGTCGGTTTACCTTATTTAAGAGTTTAGAAACCCTATCGATATGGTTGTACTTTCCTTACTGACCAGAATTCATAAATACTCAACCGATAAGTCAACACAATATAAAAACATTCTATATTCACTAGCAATTATGCGCTCATATCTATTATTACACTCAAACTCATGGTAACGACCCACTATTTTGGACCATTCAAATCGACAATAAAACCACATATGTCATACTTGAATAATTCAAAACAGTAGATTGTAATATAATTTGGAGCAAATAAAACCAATCACAGAATCACAGACATAGATAAATCAGAATAACTCGTAGCGACAAAAAAAACCATAGTAGTTCATGAAGCTACTACAAACACAGTCATAGAACAAGTACAAAATCCAGAGTCTAAAAAGTAAATACAACAGAAATCCTAATACATAATTGTCCACTAATACATAAGCTGAATAGAAAATACTGAATGGAAATAGATAACAACTAGATAGACAGATAATCTCCAGCAAATCCTTTAGCTCCAGAAGGTGAAATCCAAAGCTGATACTCAGGCTGACACGAGCGTAAAGCAAAAAACAAAACACTCGAGTCAGGACATACATACTTATACAATGTAAACCAACTCAAGTGAACTGTAATAAAAATGCAAAAGTAACTTAAAGGATGCTTGGGACCGCCCATCCTCTAAGGATCCGTTTTTACTATGTAGTAATATACGCTATTATAATAATGTTTAAAGTAAAGTAAACTTACTTAAAAATAGCGTTAAGGATTTACATTTTCCACCTTAACACATATACAGTGCCAATAGTCTATACAGTACTGTCGTACCTCCAGATCGGGAGGCTACCACAAATGCTCCATAGGTATGACACAAATCAAAACTCATACAAGGCGCGCTAGGGTAGGTGACACGACACAACTAGGCAATGCCAGGATAGATATACTAATTGCACTTCTGGACTGGTGGTAATGCATATCAGCCACTACCACCCACCTCGAGCCCCACTCCCAAAAATCAAAGGTGCGCACCAATCAAACACAAAGTAATAGAATGGCATACGAAGAAGTGTGTCCGATAAGAGAAGCGACATCATTAACCCGTCAATTGCTCCTATTTTAGCCACCTTATGCCAACTCATGGGAGTCGAATTTACGTATATACCTTAACAGAACGTCGCCACCATCCTACTCCATTCTGGAATCTCCACCACGTATACGGTTGTTAAAGTGGTTTTCGGAGTTGGCAGAGAGTATGACAACTTCTGATCCCGGTCTCTTCAACAACCAAACGTTATTATAACCCGTGGTTATAAATTTTAGAATGTTTTATACTTCAAATCAAAACATATCCATTTAAACCATTTAAATTCAATGTCAATATCTTTCAAAAAATTAATATTCATTTCCAAAGTTGTAGCATTTCTAAGTTCATTCGATTATAACAAATTCAAAAAAAAACACATTGTATCCTAGCATTCGTAGCACTTGGAAAATGTGATAATACATAGAAATATTGTCTTTTCAGAAACAACAACACTTAGAAAACGTTACCGTAAATATACTAGTATTTCAGAAATATTGTCCTTTTAGAAACAGCAGCACTTAGAAAATGTTACTGTGACTATACTAGTATTTCGAAAAATAGTACAATTTCAGAAATGGTAGCACTTAGAAAATGTCACTATAAATATACTAGTATTTCGAAAAACAGTACAGTTTCAGAAATGCTAACACTTAGAAAACGTTACTGTAAGTATACTAGTCTTTTAGAAATATTGTCTTTTTAGAAACAACGGCACTTAGAAAATGTTACTGCAAATATACTAGTATTTCGAAAAACAGTACAGTTTCAGAAATGGCAGCACTTAGAAAACGCTACCTTAAAACTACAGCAGTTTGGAAATGCTGCCAATACAAATCTAAGATCTATTATAACATTCCAGAAACATTAAAATTTTAGTTTTCACCATTTTTAACTTATAAAACATATCTTACGTTTTAGAAATAATTTTTTTGGATATCATTTAACTTATGATTAAATAAAATAAAATTTTGTAAATAAAATATAATTTAAGTCAAATTTTAAGTCACATTTTAATTTTCAATTTTCCATTTGAAAACTTAATTTTCAATTATCAAGTTAAGTCATATTTTAAGTCACATTTTAAACCATTTATTTACTTATACATTTTAACCTATAGAAAATCACTATAACATTTATTTAAATCATTTAAATACAATTTAAGTTAAAATTTCATATTTTAAATTTCAAAAATACTTAATAATTTTCAGAAAATATTTAAAATTAACCACAGGCTTGTATATAATTTTCTAAACTAGGTCAAGTGATACGAATATGTATCATTTAAATCCGTAATTAAAAAAATCAGGTTCTATCATTTCATACTCGCAATCCCATAGTGATTTTATTCTAGTGATTCTATAGTGATTCTATTCTAACAGAGAACTTGCAGTGTGAAAAACAATAAATAAAATAAACAGTATAATATGTCATATCATATCAGGTGATGTAACTGTTATGAACTGGAATTTTAGGCAATATCGATTTAATAATATGAAGTGAAAAATTTAATTGATTTGATAATCTTTGTTAATAAGATTGGAATTAATTTAATAATCCAATTAAAATAAATATTTAATTGATAGATTTTATCTTTTAAAAGCTAATAAATTGTTTTCTATTTATAATGTATATAGAATATGTATATATGGTAAATAGATAAGCCTTGTTTTAAATTTAACAAATAAATAAATCTTGTTTTCTAAATATATATATCTTTGGTAAAATTGGAAATTATGACTTATTTAAAGTTAAACTTTTAAAAGCCATGGAATAAATAATATATGGTTTTAAATTGTTAAGATAAAAGTTTAATTTGTTTAAATTGATTTTGAGTTTAAATTTAAATAAACTAACAATAAGGTTTATTTTGATTTCCTTTTTAAATATAGTGTGATAAAATAAGTAATTTATTAATAAAGAAACAATTTCTTTTATAAATTATTCAAAGTTATCAAATTTGTTATTTTCAAAATATAAAAATGTATTGTTTTTAACAAATAGATTTTAATAAAAATAGTTTTTTTAAAAAAAATTAAATAGTGTAGTTATATATGTATATATATAACTTGATTTCAAAATTGAATTTTAGAATTTGATTTGAATTTGAATTTAAAGCTTTGAAATTTAAAGTATAAATATTTTAAATTGTTTTGGATTTTAAATTACTTGTATAAACTTTTATTTATATATATAATTGTTTCATTTCTTTTAAAATTATTTATACATATATAAGTACTTATTAACTAATTACTTAAACATCATCTTTTATTAACATTTATAATAAAAAGAGAATAAAACAAAAACAAGTATTAATTCCTTAAGGCCATATAATAACATGTGTTAGGTGATTAACAACTAATATGACAAATGTTAAAATTGAAGACAAGTGGCATTTATAATCTAGTTTTTCTTTTATTTTGATTTCTAAATAAATTCGGCCTATTTATTTACAAATCTTCTTCCCTTCCCTTTCTTTTTCTATTTTTCTAAATCTAAAGCCAAGAAGAAATTAAAACAAAATCCCCTCAAAAACTAAAATCTGAAATCACATTCAAACTAGAAATCATATCCTCTACAAAATAATTTTCAAAATAGAATCAAAAACATGCAAATCAAAATCAAGCTTGTAACATCTTAAAATCTGAAGCCTGCATCATTCCAAATTTGGAGTTTTTCTGCATGCAACTGTATTGTAATCAAAGAGCATTCAAGTACAAGTTTTAAAGTTTTTCAAAGCATTTCAGTTTCAAAACATCTTAACACTCAAGTTTTAAAAGTTTTAAAGGATTCAAAAGCTTTTCAAAAATGAAAAGGCTCTGTTTTTCTAAGAAAACAGGCGAGTAATATTTTTTATTAAAAATAACTTAAGTAAATATGGTTGCATGTTAATTTCAGTGGAAATTGTTATTGTGTGAATATATAGATATGTTTGGTAAATTTTTCTGCATATATGTGAAAGTGTGTATATGTTTATTGCCTGTAACATCTCTGTTACCAAATTCTTAAGCTAAAGACTTACTCAAAAATCACTATCTCTTGATCCAATCAGTATTTGGATTCAAGTATTAAACAAAACATGTTTTTCAGATCATAGAGTAGACAAAAAAAAATTATCAGTTAAAGAAATTTTGAAATAGTTCTGGAAAAAAAACAGAAGTGTTTAAGTTTTCGACAAAAGTTCAAACCTTGTAAATTATTGATTCAGGATTTTAAATCGAATCCTTATTCAAAATCTTGATTTTTAAAACTAAATCATCAATTTTAGTGATAGATTGAGGGTATAATTCTGGGTTGACCAGAAATATTATTTTTGGGATTTTCTGGTGATTCATTTGTTCTGAAGGGTAAGGGTTCTTCCTAGAGGTGGAAGAGTGATCATAGATGGAAGGAAAATTATCAAACAGGTGGATAGATCATTGTGGTAGCAGCGATGAAGGATTTAATTCTGTAGCCCTAGATTTGTTTTGCTCGGGTAATTTGTTCGGCACGTCGTCCTTGGATGATCAAGTTCATCAATACTCAGGGAGGTGATAGCTGGTGAATGGACGAAGTAATGGCGGGAATCGTAGTTGCTATGGTGGTCGAAGATTCGTATATGAAGTAATTCCAGGTTTCAATGATGGTTCCAGTTTGGGATTGAAGACTCGATTTCAATTTCGAGTTGTTCTGGGAATTTGGTTGATCGGGGTTGTATGATTGGATGATCAGCGACATAAGAAAGCCTTCGACGATGACCGTAGTTGGTCGAAGCCACCGTGCATATGCATGGTGGTGTATCTGCTGAAGCCTGGGTTGAAGGGGGAGAGTGTTACTCGTGTATTTCTCGAGTGATTTGAGTGTTTTTCTCAAAGTGGAAAGGGATTTGACTCGAAGTTTATAGATTGTGGCTCGAGTCATTTGCTTGTTACAGGTTTAAACCTGTCAGTTTTTTTTTCCAGAATTTAAAACAAATTTGAAATTTTGAAGCAAGATTTTTTTTAAAAAAAAGAGCTCGAATAAAGTTTAAAGTATGAATTCAAATTAAAATTATATTCAAGTTTTAAAATAAATAGGTTTTATAAAAACCTAAATGTTTAACAACTTTAAATTGTTAAAAAGTATTTTATAAAATGGTTTTAAAATCTGAAAATAGAGATTTGAACAGGGTTTTAAAACTAAATTTAAAATCTGGATTCAAAAATGAATTTGAATCCTAGTTTGATACAAGATAAAGTTTTTAAATTTAAATTTTTTTAAAACAACTTTGAATATTTAAAGGGTATTTTAAAATTGATTTAAATTGAATATGGTTTTAATTTATTTTAAATTCCCTTTAGAAGATAAGTATTTCTTTAACATGTAATTAAAAGGTTTTTTAATTGTTAAACTTTGTTTAAGTTAAAATTGTTTTCATTTTAAATCTTAAATTTAAAATGAAATTTAATCGTAAATTTGAAAGCAAATTGTTTTTATAATACTTTGTTAATGAAAATTTAATCATGAATAAGATTAAGGTTTATCTTAAAGTTAATTAGGACGTAATGATTTATAATTCATTGAATTATTAAGGTAATTAAGAAGGACCATTAATTAATTTAATTAATTGATGATTTGGATTAATTAATTAAGTAGTTAGGGGTTTTATTTAATTAATTAAAGGATTAAGTAAGTTAATTTAGGTTAATTAAATTATAATTAAGAAATCATTAATTAGATAAGATTTGATTTTTAATTTATGATTTGAAATTTATTAATCAAGTAATTAAAAATTAATTAAGTTTAATGGGTTATTATAGATAAATTAATTTGTAATTAATAATGATTAATCTCAGTTAATTACTTTAGAGAAGTAATTAAAGATTTGTTAATCGTTAATAAAGGTCACTAACTTAGGATTATTTAATAATCAATTTATGTGATTAATTTTAATAATTAATTAGATTAATTAATTTAAGATAATCATTTGAGAATTGTTTAAATGCAATTACTTAATGGAAGTAATAAAGGAATTAATTACTAATTGTAATTAATTAAGTTTCTTTTGATTAGTTTAAGTTAATTAATTAAGTTTAATTAATTTAAGATAATCACTGGATAATTTAAGAAGTAATTACTCAATGTAATTAATGAAGAACAATTACTTAGTGAAGTAATTAAGAAGATAATTACTGGATGTAATTAAATTGAAGGATAATTAGGTAGTGGAAGAGATTTGGAGATTAATTACTTTGTGTAAATTAATATAAAGAATAATTACTTAGTGGAAGTAATTAATAATTAATTACTTAGTGTAATTAATTAAGAATTGGTTAATAAAGTTATTTGAAGATAATTAAGAGTTGTAATTAATTAAGTGTAATTAATTACTTAATGAGATTAATCTAGGGTGATTAATAAATATAATGAATTAAAGATTAATTATTAGAGATAATTAATTCAGGAGTAATTAATTTATCTAATGAAGTAATTAAATGTAGTTAATTACCGAGTGTGATTAATCAAGCGTGATTAATCAATATGATTTAATTGATGATTAATTTCTTAATGTAATTAATTTAAATAGGGTAATTATAAATAAAAATAATTAAGGATCATTAATTTATATAATCAATGATGTGATTAAGGATTATTTAATTAAGGATTAATGTAATTAATTGTAGTTAATTAATTAATGAAGTAATTAAAGGTTAATTAATGAATTTGGTTTAGGATAATTAATTTGTGAAATTAATTGAAGGCTAATTACTTGAATGTAATTAAAGGATAATTAATCAAGGGTGACTCATTTAGATAATTTATTAGAGGGTAATTAATTAATTGATTTGTAATTAATTAACGGTTATGTAAGCAAGATTTATATTGATGAAGTAATTAATTTAATTTACTTATAATTAATTAGAGATGAAGTAATTAATTTAATTCATTTTAAATTAATTATAGAATGGTGACTAATAAATCATTGCTTATGAATGCTGATTGATATTGATTTCCTTGAACGGTTTGAGATCTCAAATATGAGATAAGTAATGCTGTGTGATTGGATGCTTTGGTTGCATCAAGTTGATAATATGAATTATCTGTTTGTGATGATAATATGAATTATCTGTTATGATGATAATGTTGATTATCTATTGTGATATGTGAATTATTTATCTGTGTGTATATATATAATAGAATTGAATTGTTTTAAACTTTAAAACAACTTAGACCTAAAAGATGGCATTTTGGATTTCGATGAGACCGGGATCGGGTTTCCATATTTGGATATCCGAAAACCACATCGATCCAAATTAACGATAGGTCGTGAATCTCAAGTGAAGATGAAGATTTAGAGTGCAAGGGTTATCGTCGTTAACTCTGAGGGTGATTCCAAAATGAGTGTATCGAGATAATGCCTTCTGTTTCGTTCGAACCCGGAACGAACTTGTATAGATTGAATGCTTTCAGAACATCGTCAGGTGGACGATGAGCATTCTAAGATAAGATGTGTTCTATAAAGATAATCGTAGCCTCAAGCCTCATCAACCAGGAATGGCTAAAACAGGGGAGGTGCAGCAAGGTTAAGTGGGTCATGCCCAAGTAGGACGAGATTTTCCCCTGTCTAGAGGTCCCTTTTTCTTCGGCTGTGTGGGCAGTTGGAATGCGCACCAACTGCAGGGTTGTCTTGTTCGGGACTATTCAGTAAGGAATGGTTCCGACCTTGTGTTGCAGGGGAGTTAGGGTGGCTCCTCGGTACGTTGATCTAGGCCACGTACTGTGACGGGCGGTACCCCAGTAGCCCTGGCATTGTATGGAATCCAATCTCCAATAAGTGTCGTACTTTTTAGATGTGCCCAACTATGTTGGAACGTGAGATGTAAGCATTCCAGCTATTTCTGTATTTTACTTGAAAACCCTAGACACTATTATAATATCACCGGATTTCCTATCAAATGTTTTGGTTAGCGTAAGGTAAAAAATTACCCATGTTTATGTGTGGGAAGTCTTACGTGATAACTTTTCTTTTCAAAGGTTTTCAAAATTTAAGCAACCTTAACCTGTTACTCACACCAGACCCATGTCTGACCTGGAATTTATCTTCTGTTTTTCTTAAACTCTTGGGTACTAAAATTTTTACGAGTAGCCAAGAGATTCGGGTTAGCTTTGACGAATTGTGGAGGAGCAATGGAGCAGGAGGCTTCAGCGTATAGATATATAGTGTTCCACTGTGTTTGGTATCTCTGTATTGTTTTGAGTTGTAATTACTAGACAGATGTTTATAACTGTCTAGTATGTGATGTATAAGCTGTGTATCTCTGATAGATGTTGTATATGATACTATGTAATATCTTATGTTATTAATGTAATTTATTGATTCCGCTGTTGAGATTCTGATGCTGTTTCTTCTTTCTTCTCTTTCTTTCTCTTTTCTATCCCTTTCTTTCTTATTAACGATGCGTTATTCTATGGATATGAATGTCGGGTCGTTACAGTGGTATCAGAGTGCTAGGTTGAGTGAATACCTAGGCTATGGAGTGATTTCTTTCTTGAGAGAGCGTATTTGTAATTTTAAATATATTTATATATATTTATCTATTTCTACCTATCTGTTGGGTTACCTGTTCAGGTTTTCCAATATATGTTATAAAGGTAGATAAGGTAGTGGTGTGTGTAACACGACAACTACCATTGGTTGGAGTTTGAATGTTTGAGGTTAGAAGTGTGTCTGTTGAGACTGTAGACCTAATACCGTCTCGAGTAAGTTGTGCAGTGGTGTAAAGATTTCATTGACCTCTGAAGGAAACCTGTTAAGGTTCGGAGTCTATCTTTGAAGTTGGATGAGTAGAGTTTGGATTTGTCGGTTGAGCAGAAGCGAGTAATGGTATCTTGATACCTTAGGAAGTAGTAGCTACGTGATGAGATGCAGTGACTATGGATTGTATCCGAAGATGTTTCTTTGGAACAAGTTTAAGGAAGTAGATCTGCTTCGGTGTTATGGCTGAGTTCAGCATGGTGTTTCTGTTTGCTTTGAAGTCCTAGTTTCTCGAAGAGCTTTGGACTAGGAGGTCTTTGGCTTTGGTGTCAGCAATGCAGCTCGGAGTGTTCTGTGTGCCGGCAGGAAGGTCTTTAGCTGAGTAGTTTTCCTGAAGGTGGAGTTCAGAAGCAGCAGAGCGGATCCGTTTCTTCGATGGATTGGCTAGGCCAGCGTAAGCTGTTCTGGTTGGTAAAGAGAGAACAGTTTTCTTTGGAATTATGTTGGGTTGATCGCAAAAGTGACTTGCGATAGTTGAGTGTTCTCTTGGGTCGCCAGAGATTTTTCGGATGTCTTCAGGGAAGTCAGGGGTTTGTCCGCATTTGGAGATTGAGTTTTTCTTATCGACTAGAATTCCATAAGTGATTCCGGTGGTTCAGTTTAGTAGAAGGATGATTCCTAGAGTTAGAGGTTGGTGAAGCAACTCAGGTTTTGGAGGAATTTCTGAGTTTTTCCTTTATGGATCTATTAAACCATATTTATGGGATGTGTTGTCCAGTTTGTGCTCATGTTCTTCATCAGCATTTTCTTCTATTCCAGATCAAAGTTGTGTAGCGGAAGCAGTTTGGGAATTTTTCTGTTTGTCTTTTCCGGATATGGGGAAGAATGATTCAGTCTTCTGATGTTTGAGGAGTGGAGTTTGTGTTCTTGATTTTGGATTGATCGTGAGAGGAACATTTTGTTGAGTTGAGTGGTTTTGTTTGTTTCGAGAGGCATCAACATAGGGTTGAGCTGATCAGGAAGGATGTTGGTAGCCCAGGATCGTCTGAAGAATTTTGTGGAAGAGGCGGAGGACTTTGGATTCTGGAGTCGGAGATTTGGTTATGGTTAAGTTTTCTCCGATCTAAGGGAGCTATAAATTTTGGTAAGTCTGGAAAGCTAGCTCCATGGTGTTTTGGATCTTTCTATGTTCTTGTGTGGATAAGTGTTTGGTTTTCAGGATTGAATTGCCAGATTGGATAACTGGGATTCGATGTGTTTCACGTATCTCTAAGAGAGTACGTGTATGATCTATCTCTGGTTTTGGAACCAGCAGTTCAGGAGATTTGGTGGTTGAGTTAGACTTGTCTGTAGTCTGATATCTTGTTTAGTTTTGTAGATCTAGATGAGTAGGAGCTATGTAGCTTCATAGTTTGATTGTTTGGATTCTGTAAAAGCGAGTATCCCGGTATATATACTTGGGAAACTCGAGAAAATTCTATCCAGAATTTTTTCTGGATAGTTAGATTTGTTTGACAGGATGAATTGGTTGCTATGGTTGTTAGCATATGTTTGATATATGCTTGTGTTTTAAAATTAAATCTTTAAATAGATTATTAAATTACCTTTGTTTTAAATTTCGGGGACGAAATTCTTTTAAGGGGGAAGGAATGCGATGACCCGGAATTTTAGGCAATATCAATTTAATAATCTGAATTGAAAAATTTAATTGATTTAATAATCTTTGTTAATAAGATTGGAATTAATTTAACAATCCAATTAAAATAAATATTTAATTGATAGATTTTATGTTTTAAAAGCTAATAAATTATTTTCTATTTATAATGTATATGGAATATGTGTACATTGTAAATAGATAAGCCTTGTTTTAAATTTAATAAATAAATAAATCTTGTTTTCTAAATATATATATCTTTGGTAAAATTGGAAATTATGACTTATTTAAAGTTAAACTTTTAAAAGCCATGGAATAAATAATATCTGGTTTTAAATTGTTAAGACAAAAGTTTAATTTGTTTAAATTGATTTTGAGTTTAAATTTAAATAAACTAACAATAAGGTTTATTTTGATTTCCTTTTTAAATATAATGTGATAAAATAAGTAATTTATTAATAAAGAAACAATTTCTTTTATAAGTTATTCAAAGTTATCAAATTTGTTATTTTCAAAATATAATAATGTATTGTTTTTAACAAATAGATTTTAATAAAAAAAGTTTGTTTTTCAAAATTAAATTATGTAGTTATATATGTACATATATAACTTGATTTCAAAATTAAACTTTAGAATTTGATTTGAATTTGAATTTAAAGCTTTGAAATTTAAAGTATAAGTATTTTAAATTGTTTTGGATTTTAAATTTTTTGTATAAACTTTTATTTATATATATAATTGTTTCATTTCTTTTAAAATTATTTGTACATATATAAGTACTTATTAACTAATTACTTAAACATCATCTCTTATTAACATTTATAATAAAAAGAGAATAAAACAAAAACAAGTGTTAATTCCTTAAGGCCTTATAAGAACATGTGTTAGGTGATTAACAACTAATATGACAAATGTTAAAATTGAAGAAAAGTGGCATTTGTAATTTAGTTTTTCTTTGTTTTGATTTCTAAATAATTTCAGCCTATTTATTTACAAATCTTCTTCCCTTCCCTTTCCTTTTCTATTTTTCTAAATCTAAAGCCAAGAAGAAATTAAAACAAAATCACCTCAAAAACTAAAATCTAAAATCACATTCAAACTAGAAATCATATCCTCTGCAAAATCATTTTCAAAATAGAATAAAAAACATGCAAATCAAAATCAAGCTTGTAACATCTTAAAATCTAAAGCCTGCATCATTCCAAATTTGGAGTTTTTCTGCATGCAACTGTATTGTCAATCAAAGAGCATTCAAGTACAAGTTTTCAAGTTTTTCAAAGCATTTCAGTTTCAAAACATCTCAGCACTTAAGTTTTAAAAGTTTTAAAGGATTCAAAAGCTTTTCAAAAATGAAGAGGCTCTGTTTTTCTGAGAAAACAGGTGAGTAACATTTTTTATTAAAAATAACTTAAGTAAATATGGTTGCATGTTAATTTCAGTGGAAATTGTTTTTGTGTGAATATATAGATATATTTGGTAAATTTTTCTGCATATATGTGAAAGTATGTATATGTTTATTGCCTGTAACATCTCTGTTACCAAATTCTTAAGCTAAAGACTTATTCAAAAATCGCTATCTCTTGATCCAATCAATATTTGGATTCAAGTATTAAACAAAAAATGTTTTTCAGATCTTAGAGTAGACAATTTTTTTTAAGTTAAATAAATTTTGAAATAGTTCTAAAAAAAAACAGTAGTGTTTAAGTTTTTGACAAAAGTTCAAACCTTGTAAATTATTGATTCAGGATTTTAAATCGAATCCTTATTCAAAATCTTGATTTTTAAAACTAAAATCATCAATTTTAGTGATAGATTGAGGGTATAATTCTGGGTTGACCAGAAATATTATTTTTGGGATTTTCTGGTGATTCATTTGTTCTGGAGGGTCGGGGTTCTTCCTAGAGGTGGAAGAGTGATCATAGATGGAAGGAAAATTATCAAACAGGTGGATAGATCATTGTGGTAGCAGCGGTGAAGGACTTAATTCTGTAGCCCTAGATTTGTTTTGCTCGGGTAATTTGTTCGGCACGTCGTCCCCGGATGATCGAGTTCATCAATACTCAGGGAGGTGATAGCTAGTGAATGGACGAAGTAATGGCTGGAATCGTAGTCGCTATGGTGGTCGAAGTTCGTATATGAAGTGATTTCAGGTTTCAATGATCGTTCCAGTTTGGGCTTGAAGACTCGATTTCAATTTCGAGTTGTTCTGGGAATTTTGTTGATCGGGGTTGTATGATTGGATGATCGACGACATGAGAAAGCCTTTGACGATGAACGTAGGTGGTTGAAGCCACCGTGCATAGGCACGGTGGTGTATCTGCTGAAGCCTGGGTTGAAGGGGGAGAGTGTTACTCGTGTATTGCTCGAGTGATTTGAGTGTTTTGCTCGAAGTGGAGAGGGATTTGACTCGGTTTTATAGAATCTGGCTCGAGTCATTTGCTTGTTACAGGTTTAAACCTGCTAGTTTTTTTCCAGAATTTAAAATAAATTTGAAATTTTGAAGCAAGATTAAAAAAAAGAGCTTGAATCAAGTTTAAAGTATGAATTCAAATTAAAATTGTATTCAAGTTTTAAAATAAATAGGTTTTATAAAAACCTAAATGTTTAACAACTTTAAATTGTAAAAAAGCATTTTATAAAATGGTTTTAAAACCTAAAAATAAAGATTTGAACAGGGTTTTAAAAATAAGTTTAAAATCTGGATTCAGAAATGAATTTGAATCCTAGTTTGAAACAAGATAAATTTTTTAAATTTAAAATGTTTTGAAACAACTTTGAATATTTAAAGGGTATTTTAAAATTGATTTAAATTGAATATGGTTTTAATTTTTTCTTAAATTCCCTTTAGAAGATAAGTATTTCTTTAACATATAATTAAAAGGTTTTTGAATTGTTAAACTTTGTTTTAAGTTAAAATTGTTTTCATTTTAAATCTTAAATTTAAAATCTGAAGCCTGCATCATTCCAAATTTAGAGTTTTTCTACATGCATCTGTATTGTCAATCAAAGAGCATTTAAGTACAAGTTTTCAAGTTTTTCAAAGCATTTCAGTTTCAAAACATCTCAGCACTCAAGTTTTAAATTTTTAAAGGATTCAAAAGCTTTTCAAAAATGAAAAGGCTCTGTTTTTCTGAGAAAACAGGCGAGTAACATTTTTTATTAAAAATAACTTAAGTAAATATGGTTGCATGTTAATTTCAGTGGAAATTGTTATTGTGTGAATATATAGATATGTTTGGTAAATTTTTCTGCATATATGTGAAAGTGTGTATACGTTTATTACCTGTAACATCTCTGTTACCAAATTCTTAAGCTAAAGACTTATTCAAAAATCACTATCTCTTGATCCAATCAATATTTGGATTCAAGTATTAAACAAAACATGTTTTTCAGATCATGGAGTAGAAAAAAAAATTTATAAGTTAAAGAAATTTTGAAATAGTTCTGGAAAAAAAAACAGTAGTGTTTAAGTTTTTGACAAAGTTCAAACCTTGTAAATTATTGATTCAGGATTTTAAATCGAATCCTTATTCAAAATCATGATTTTTGAAACTAAATCATCAATTTTAGTGATAGATTGAGGGTATAATTCTGGGTTGACCAGAAATATTATTTTTGGGATTTTCTGGTGATTCATTTGTTCTGGAGGGTAAGGGTTCTTCCTAGAGGTGGAAGAGTGATCATAGGTGGAAGGAAAATTATCAAACAGGTGGATAGATCATTGTGGTAGCAGCGGTGAAGGATTTAGTTCTGTAGCCCTAGATTTGTTTTGCTCGGGTAATTTGTTCGGCACGTCGTCCCTGGATGATCGAGTTCATCAATACTCAGGGAGGTGATAGCTGGTAAACGGACGAAGTAATGGTTGGAATCGTAGTCGCTATGGTGGTCGAAGATTCGTATATGAAGTGATTCCAGGTTTCAATGATGGTTCCGATTTGGGATTAAAGACTCGATTTCAATTTCGAGTTGTTCTGGGAATTTTGTTAATCGGGGTTGTATGATTGGATGATCAGCGACATGAGAAAGCCTTCAACGATGACCGTAGGTGGTCGAAGCCACCGTGCATATGCACGGTGGTGTATCTGCTGAAGCCTGGGTTGAAGGAGGAGAGTGTTACTCGTGTATTGCTCGAGTGATTTGAGTGTTTTGCTCGTAGTGGAGAGGGATTTGACTCGAAGTTTATAGAATCTGGCTCGGGTCGTTTGCTTGTTACAGGTTTAAACCTGTCAGTTTTTTTCCAGAATTTAAAATAAATTTGAAATTTTGAAGCAAGATTTTAAAAAAAAAAGCGAGCTTGAATCAAGTTTAAAGTATGAATTCAAATTAAAATTGTATTCAAGTTTTAAAATAAATAGGTTTGATAAAAACCTAAATGTTTAACAACTTTAAATTGTTAAAAAGTATTTTATAAAATGGTTTTAAAATATGAAAATAGAGATTTGAATAGGGTTTTAAAACTAAGTTTAAAATCTGGATTCAAAAATGAATTTGAATCCTAGTTTGAAACAAGATAAAGTTTTTAAATTTAAAATGTTTTAAAACAACTTTGAATATTTAAAGGGTATTTTAAAATTGATTTAAATTGAATATGGTTTTAATTTTTTAAATTTCCTTTAGAAGATAAGTATTTCTTTAACATGTAATTAAAAGGTTTTTGAATTGTTAAACTTTGTTTAAGTTAAAATTGTTTTCATTTTAAATCTTAAATTTAAAATGAAATTTAATCGTAAATTTGAAAGCAAATTGTTTTTATATTACTTTGTTAAAGAAAATTTAATCATAAATAAGATTAAGGTTTATCTTAAAGTTAATTAGGACCTAATGATTTATAATTCATTAAATTATTAAGGTAATTAAGAAGGACCATTAATTAATTTAATTAATTGATGATTTGGATTAATTAATTAAGTAGTTAGGGGTTTTATTTAATTAATTAAAGGATTAAGTAAGTTAATTTAGGTTAATTAAATTGTAATTAAGAAATCATTAATTAGATAAGATTTGATTTTTAATTTATGATTTGAAATTTATTAATCAAGTAATTAAAAGTTAATTAAGTTATAGATTAACACTTAATTAATTAAATAATTAAAGATTAATTAATGGGTTATTATAGATAAATTAATTTGTAATTAATAATGATTAATCTCAGTTAATTACTTTAGAGAAGTAATTAAAGATTTGTTAATCGTTAATGAAGGTCATTAACTTAGCATTATTTAATAATCAATTTATGTGATTAATTTTAATAATTAATTAGATTAATTAATTTAAGATAATCATTTGAGAATTGTTTAAATGTAATTACTTAATGGAAGTAATAAAGAAATTAATTACTAATTGTAATTAATTAAGTTTATTTTGATTAGTTTAAGTTAATTAATTAAGTTTAATTAATTTAAGATAATCACGGGATAATTTAAGAAGTAATTACTCAATGTAATTAATGAAGAACGATTACTTAGTGAAGTAATTAAGAAGATAATTACTGGATGTAATTAAATTGAAGGATAATTAGGTAGTGGAAGAGATTTGGAGATTAATTACTTTGTGTAAATTAATATAAAGAATTATTACTTAGTGGAAGTAACTAATAATTAATTAGTTAGTGTAATTAATTAAGAATTGGTTAATAAAGTTATTTGAAGATAATTAAGAGATGTAAATAATTAAGTGTAATTAATTACTTAATGAGATTAATCTAGGGTGATTAATAAATATAATGAATTAAAGATTAATTATTAGAGATAATTAATTCAGGAGTAATTAATTTATCTAATGAAGTAATTAAAGGTAGTTAATTACCGAGTGTGATTAATCAAGCGTGATTAATCAATATGATTTAATTGATGATTAATTTCTTAATGTAATTAATTTAAATAGGGTAATTATAAATAAAAATAATTAAGGATCATTAATTTATATAATCAATGATGTGATTAAGGATTATTTAATTAAGGATTAATGTAATTAATTGTAGTTAATTAATTAATGAAGTAATTAAAGGTTAATTAATGAATTTGGTTTAGGATAATTAATTTGTGAAATTAATTGAAGGCTAATTACTTGAATGTAATTAAAGGATATTTAATCAAGGGTGATTAATTAAGATAATTTATTCGAGGGTAATTAATTAATTGATTTGTAATTAATTAACAGTTATGTAAGCAATATTTATATTGATGAAGTAATTAATTTAATTTACTTTAAATTAATTAGAGATGAAGTAATTAATTTAATTCATTTTAAATTAATTATAGAATGGTGATTAATAAATCATTGCTTATGAATGCGGATTGATATTAATTTCCTTGAATGGTTTGAGATCTCAGATATCAGATAAGTAATGCTATGTGATATGGATGCTTTGGTTGCATTGAGTTGATAATATGGATTATCTGTTTGTGATGATAATATGAATTATCTGTTATGATGATAAAGTCGATTATCTGTTGTGATATGTTTTATCTGTGTGTATATAGATAATAGAATTGAATTGTTTTAAACTTTAAAACAACTTGGACCTAAAAGATGGCCTTTTGGATTTCGATGAGACCGGGATCGGTTTTCCATATTTGGATATCCGAAAACCCCAACGATCCAAATTAACGATAGGTCGTGAATCTCAAGTGAAGATGAAGATTCAGAGTTCAAGGGTTATCGTCGTTAACTCTGATGGTGATTCCAAAATGAGTGTAACGAGATAATGCCTTCGGTTTAGTTCGAACCCGAAACGAACTTGTATGGATTGAATGCTTTCAGAACATCGTCAGGTGGACGATGAACATTCTTGTGACGATAGGGATTTTTGACTTACGAAAGTCGACTTTAATACGTCCACTGTATCAACTGTCGAGCAATCGAAGGCCGGAAAACCGAATTGTTAGTGTTTAAGAAGAAGAGGTAGAAGAAGATAGAAAGAAGAAGCAACAGAAACAATATCAGAATCTCACAAATCGCAGTGGAACAATATATAATAGATAGATGAATATCTTTAAATCAAAAGAACTGTATCAATTTATTACATTACATCACATGACATTACATTATCAGAGTTTACAACAACAAACAGCGGAAAAGAAATACTATATACTAGTTGATACGCCATGCCATCCACCTTGCTCCTTGAGCTCTACAGCATCTCCTGAATTCCAGAATGACCTGATAACCTGACTCTAGACTACCCGTGTGGGAATTGGTGGGCACCCAGAGTTTAGGAAGGAAACAATAAACTTCAGGTCAGTCATGGGACTGGTGTGAGAACTTAAAACAGTTATTAATTAAAAACGAACAAAGAAATATTTTAAAATAGATCCGCAATGCTTTTGGAAAATAAAACTACCATAAGGCCTCTCGCACACACACACAATGCAAATGTAGAATCGGAGGAGATTTCTCCTTATGATAGTCAAACATGCTTGATACGTAGAAAAATTTCTTTGATATTATTTCTATAAGTGCAAAGTGGAGGAAAACATTTCGAAGGTATGATATAAATCTTAGCCAACACACGACCATTATCGTTTGCCTACTATAGTTACCATCTAAACAGTGGGGCGCCAACATAAGTAACTGGCAGGTTATACAACTAAAACCGTACAAGGTGCGTATTGTTTCTTTGGATTTTCCAACAAATGGTCAGGCCAAGGAACTTCCCATTGCCACATGGGTACGCCTCTGGAGAGACACCCCGAGAACCTAACAGGATCTCTCCCAACACAAGGTCGGGTTACCTCTGCAAAAGTAAGTAACAACTGACACGAGTATGCCATCCCCCGGTTGTAAACAACCTTTATCTGAGGATCCTCAATACCAACAACCACAAAGAAATAAATTTGCAGCCACAACATAGGTTAAGTATCTAGGCTCCATACCATGATACCACCTCTATCCAGAAGGAAATGACATACCTTAAGGGGCGCTACTCCCTAAAACCTTGCTGCATCTTTCCTGTTTTGATCATTTCGAGGTGTGAGGTCCGACGAAGTCTCATCCACAAAGCTACAGTTTCACAAAAGCTATGCTTTGATCAAAAAATGATCAGCAACACTTCGTATGCCACATTACCAAATTGGGAATGTATCACTAGTAACCATCAACTACATAACCTCTGAGCTCGTACGTCTCAGAGAAGGGTGTTAAGCTAAGAGAATAAATTCTCCGCCACCAACAGAAATATATTTGATAGAAACCAGTTTTATATCTCAAATTGTAACGTCAGACACACATTCATACAAGTCCATTCCGGGATCGAACGGAACCGAAGGCACTTCCAAAGAAGACCTTGAAATCCAGATATTCAATAATCATGACCGGACTTCCCATCACAAAGGGTGATAAAATCTCTATATCGGAGATCAGCCAATGCAGAGACATTCGACGGTAATCCTTCCGTTTTCGAAAATATCCGGTCTTCAACACCAGTCTTCAAATGCTATCCATTACGACGTATCACTATTCGGAATGGGATTCATGACCCAATGGTCCTCTCCTGGCGAAACCGAATAACGAGCGCTTATTTTAAAATAAGTGCAGCATTCAAATTCATGCAAATCACAACAAATACCCATTTAAAGGTAAATATTGATAGTCAGTTATTTAACTATCAATAGATATGCACAACATCACTAGATTTCAAATAATTTCCCAAATTATTTATTTTCCAAAAATATCTTCACAAGATAATCCATAAATTTGTTTTCCACACTTCAAAAATAAATCAATGTTTATTTTTAAACAAATTCCCCATACCTTTATAAATTCCATGGTGAATTTAAATTTCCAAATATTCACTGATATATGATTTTCAAATCGATTTCAAATATTCACGTCCAATTTATCTTTAAAAGATATAATCTCAAAACATTTCACTTCATATCGGAAAACATTTCCATACTTATTTAATAATAAGTAATTCACAAATCTATTTATTTTCAACATTTGAAAAATATTCAATATACTTAAATCACAATTAAGTATATATTTTATTCTTTAAGGAAAATATTCTCTTAAACACATTTATTTGAGGCAAAACGAATGTTGCGTAAAACATCGTTACGACAACCCAAAATCACTAGTATAGGGATTCGAAATTAAGATAGATATATAAATCCCAATACTATATAAAACATTTCCTTTCGAAAATCATTTACTATAGCAACGGTGTTATAGTCCATCTTTTCCTTATTTCTCGAAAACGTCTATTTCAACAATGAATGTTGAAATCTATGGTTTCGATCCTTAACACATTTTAAAACAAATTCAAATCGTTTAACAAATTCAACACTTCTACATATTTAATTTAAAGGATTATTCACTGTCCAAAATCGTGGATATATCTCCTTTAATAAGCTTTCATATTTACTTATCAAATTCAATTGCTTTTGGATTTATAAAACCACGTTTATAAATTCACATTTATATATTTTATAAAAACTTCAACCTATAAAATCCCTTAATTAACAAATTCTATTTATATCTCATTTAAATGCCAAAATCCAATTTATAAGTTAATTATTTATAAATCTTTTATTTTACAAAATCTATTCATTTTATAACTTCACAATTTATAAATCTATAAATTTCATTCACTTATGAAATCCATTTATACTTCATTTTAACACTTATAAAAACTCGTTTTATAATTCCAATATTTTAAATTTATAAATATCAATTTTATAAATCTTTTATATAAACCATTTATAATAATTCAAAAATCCCAATTTAAACCATTTTACAAATTAATCAACTACTTATTTCAAAAATTACATTTCGGTTATATTTCACAAAAATGATAACATAAAGAATATAACGTTTATTTATTTAAAATGAATCAATTCCAAAATTCAATAAAATGTATACTTTCAAATATCACTTGGAAATCCTTTTAAATTTAAAATCGTTACTTTAACATTTTTAAAACTCCAAAAATATGCCCAGTGCTGCAATAGCATTAAATATAACAATCACGACATCCAAACATCATATATCAATATGATAACAGAATATATCGCAAATATCTGTAAATAAATCAATACTGTTGAGGAATCCAGTTGGATCCCTCCAACCTGTTTCCCTGCGTCCACAGATGTTAGCACAATACCAATCCCATTTCAAGACGGAATATCGCGGTACATGGGTTTATATAAAATATTATCTGCTATTATGCGGCGCAATAGAGTCTCTTCTGCTATATAATGCGGGAAAATCAACTCCAAGTACATATATAATACCAATTCCACTTCAAGATGGAATATCGCGATATATGTGTTTAATAAATAACATCCGCTTAATATACGGCGTATAGGGTTTATTTCAATACAATAGATAGCAATTTATCATTCAATCACACAATCAAGAAATTTTAAATCTAACTATTTAAAATTTGAATCGAAACAGATTCGATTGAGTGAGAAGTTCTCACCTTATTTTTAAATACAGTTGCAGTGTTTTATTTCGAATAAAATTAAACGCGCATTTAATTTTACTCAAAATTCAAACTATCTCTAAACGATTCCAATCCAGCTCCATCGCATAGTGCTTGTCAATACGAACCCAACGCAAGTCGTTTCGTCCAATTCCGACCTCGTATCAAAAAGTTATGATAGTTTAAATTTTGTACAAATTTAAAATATAAATTAATTTCAATTTCTCTTTACATTTTTAACCTAGAAACGATCTGGGCCGCACGCGTTAGTTATGAAATCTCGGCCTCACCCTGGAGCTTCTTCTCCCCCAGTTAATTCACGCGAGCGAAACCCAAATGCCGCCCCCAAAACCCTAAATGACGCGACCACCACGGTTGCTTCTATGTGGTACCGTTCACTAACTCCACTACCCACGTGCCAAATGCGGCAGAGCTCGGTGGTACCGTTGCCTAAAAAACGTGGACAAACGGCGGATGTAACAACCCGCCGTTCTGACCGCCCCCAGTCGGTAATTAAACCAATTTGAGACGTTCAAAATGACGGATTGTTATTCAGTTTATAGAGTTTAAACAGAATCAGCCACAGAATCACAGAATAATCATAATATTTCACATAAATGAATTTTCTTACATATATCAGAGTTTATACAATACATTAAATTTTTATACAGCGGAATATATCTTTTACAAGTACAAATTTTTTTCGAAAAGCTAAAGTGAAGCAATTTCCCCAACTCTCTCTAACTTCGCGGCCTGAAAATCTTCAAGCTATAAAATACTCGGTCTGACCCGAGTATTACAAAAGAAAATAATACACAGGTCAGTCTAATTCAAACTCAGTTATTAGTGCATAGAGGCAATAATAATCAAACAACAATTAGACGACAGTCAAATATAAATTTACCTATCCGATCCTTTAACAAGAAATCAGATAACGGTAAATATAACACTTAACAGTGTTAAACCATAAAACAGTAGATTCAGATTATTAATGAAGATAGATGAAGGAATTTTTAATGAAGATAATTTAGAAAAAAAAATATCAGAATTGCCTAAACGGCAATTAACTACAAAATCATCAAAATCGATTCAAAATATATTGAATTGTCAACATAAAACAATTTTCATCAAAAAGAAAACATCATTTAAAACATTAGATTTGGTAGGGCTGCAGTACACACACGCATGTACGGCCTCGCCACATTTAAAATGTTAACTTCGTGTGGCTGCAGTTCATGCTTGCGTGCACTGCCTTGCCACTATCGTAATGAAATATGCAAAAGATCATAAATCAAAACAAACTAGGATATCAATAAAACAATACCACGCCGTGTGGCTGCAGTTCACGCTTGCGTGCACTGCCTCGCCAATTGTATAAAATGCACAAAAGATCAATGCATCAAAGCAAAAGAAATACCAATAAAATCAAGGTGGTGTGGCTGCAGTTCACACATACATACATGTGCACTGCCTCGCCAACTCGAGTGCACAAGGTCAAATCAAAATCAAATTCAACACAAGTACAAATGGCCTCGACCAAAATTCAAAATATCACTGCAACAATGAAACTGTACATGTACACAGAAACATAGCAACACTCAAACAGGTATTTAAACATGAACCCAACATCATAACACAAGACAAAAGCAACCGGGTTCAAGTAACGAGCAACAAGAGAAACATACAATGCAAATGAACCAGACGTGAGCCAAAAGAAGCTAGCAAGGTAATAGAGAGCATGGACAAATTAAAAACTACAGGCTAGGACGTGCTAAAAACAAGATAGAGGCAAAGGGAAAAGGGAAAACTCTAAAAGGTGTATATAAATTCAAGTCAACAAGGTAGGGACGTGTGAAATCTAGGCAACAGCATGGGTGCTTGTCCTTTTTCTAACGCAACATAAAGGCAATATGTACGGCCAATTTTCATAACAACATGGCAGGGACAAACTACAAGCATGGATGCATGACCAAATTCAAGGTAACGTGATAAATATGGGGCGTACAAAGTCAAGGCAGTGGGCAAAATGAGGGCCACGTTCAGGAAGCATGTGACCAGTAATGAAAAACAGGGGGAAAATGTAAGATTTTCAAGGCAAATGACATTTCATGACTGAATTCAAGACAACAGGTTAATTTACAGTGAGAATTGGGTGTGTTTAAACAGCAATAACAGCAGAACATCAATAATCACCCATAGCTAAGATTTAAACAGCACTTAATATGAATACCAGAGGGGAGTTTTACTCATAGGCATCCCAAAATAAAGAAGGTGAAGTTTGCTCACAGACATATAAAATTTTGATTCAAAACTGAAATTTACTCAGTTATAAAACAGAGAAGTCTGTTTTGTTTTGTTTTTTTCCTATTCTTTTTGATTTTCAGATAATATATGACACATATCATTCTTATAACTATTTTTAAATTAAAGATCTTCCCATTATAAATAATTTCTGTTTGAACAGCAAAGCTTAAGGGGAATTAGAAGTTGAGATCTTGTTTTCTGAAGGGTTTGAAAACCTATTTAACAGGAACAGGGAATGTCTCCTGATCCAGATATACTCACATATGTTTATATGAATATGCACAACATACATACTGTGACGCCCCACCTCTATACCCACGCTAGCCAAGAACACTACGGAGTAATGCTGTCGACTAGCACGGAGAATAAGGCTGTTGAGGAGCGACCTTCCGTGTAATTGCTTTGTGCGAGCATCGATATGTCAGATAGTATAGCATGCAATTCTTTTCAAATGGAAATCCGACATGCCGACACAAACTCAAAGCTATTACACAGTGGCTATAATATCTTCGGAAACAAATATAGAAGTAAACATAACATAAATCAGTCACAGATAATTCATATCACAAAGGCGGAATAAGATATGAATATTACACATAAAAGTGTACATCATAGTAGTGGTCAGAAAGATCCACAATAACACAAAATAATAGCAACATGTGCTATACAAAAGAATACGTCAATGAGTCAATATCTCAAGAGTATACAACAAAAACTACTAATCTAAGTAGTAAGCAAAAGGTCAGAGTAATGGATCCCTGAAGAGAAGTCAAGTCGTAGCACCTGCAACATCTCGGTCTGACCCGAGTATTATTTATAAGAAAATAATAAACGGATCAGTCTAACTATAAATATCAGATAACATGATATAGAATAGGAGATATGACTAAACACATAATAATCACAATGCCAAGCTGTGATATATATAAGTAATTGAAAATCAACAAGAGATTAATCAATATCACGATAATCTACTCAAGATAAAAAGGAATGTCATACTCCTAATTTCATTCACCAAGCCACAATTAATGACATATAAGATATGGCATAAACGTATAATATCCATAATGGCATACTACTATAAGTATGTAAATGATAATCAACAAACGATTAATCAATATCAAAGAATCTTCTCAAAGATCCAAAAAGGGTATCATACCCAAAACTTGTATTCACAACAAGTTAATGACACACGAATTCACCAATGCACAAAAATTGATAAATCATATCAATGAAAATCACTAAAATCGGTGAAGCATAAATTCTAGAATTCAACACACGAAATCCAGAAATCATAAAATAAAAAGGGGGAGGCCTATCACATGAACGGGAGCATGAAAACTCACCAACAGCTGTAACACACGAACGAGAAGCTATCTCATGGTAGCTAGCCATTAATTTGACACACGAATGGTCCGAAGACCTGACACACGAATGGTCCGAAGACCGTGGGTTGCTACCCCACCAATTTGAGTCGAAACTCCACAAAGCGGGGTTTAGTCTACCTCGCAGACAAAGAGACATCGCACATTGCTAGTCTAAATCACAAAGATGATCGTCATGATCAACGAGAAGTGTCAATTACACTAAGCTAGTAAATATATGAGTTTAGCTTCATGTCCCATAACCACTTGCTTAACTTAAATATTTACGAACAAATTGTAGATCTCCACTAGAAAATTGTCACAAGAGTTTCAATCGAACAAGTCCAAGAATTAACCAACAAAGTAAACGCAAGCGTTTCATACCACTCGTTTTACTAAGTCGTTTAATTAGATTTCTCATACGAATGAGATAAAGGTTTGTATATACTAATAGATTGGAAAACTGTTTTATAAACGAATTTGGTATTAAAGTAGAGTTGAAATCATTTGAAGAAAGAGTTTTGATATTTGCTACTAGTATAGAAAACCTTTATATTTTTAAAGTGACAAATCACAAAGAAGATTGTAAGAACAATCGATCACTAAAATTCACATACGAAGATGTGAATAAAATCCAAAGGAACCGATAAAGAATCCATCGAAATGGATATTCAAAAATCCCTAAAAAGGAGTCATCAAGGTCATAATAAATGATAACAACAAATAGGATCATCACGAATAGATTTAAATTGGAAATTCAATCCAAAAAGGCAAAATGGACTCAAACAGCAGGTTCAGTCGACTGAACAGAGTTTTCAGTCGACTGACCCTGTACCTGGAAATTTTCCAGGTTCAGGAAACTTTCTGTTTCCAGGTTCAGTCGACTGAACAGACTTTTCAGTCGACTGAATCATGCCTGAAAACTTTCGGGTTCCAGGTTCAGTCGACTGAACAGAGTTTTCAGTCGACTGAATCATGCCTGGGCTATTTTTCAGCCTTATTCAAATGAAGAGAAAACTCTTCCAAAATGCAACCGGACGAACATTGGCTCTAAGGGTTTATGCCAATCGGCAACCCGGCCCTATATGCTCCTCGATGCATCACTAAAAGCATGATCAAACATCCATAAAAGGATTTCACACAAATTTGACTTAAAAACCCAAAAATTGGAGTATTCACAAAACCAATCCAAATCAAGAGCAAATGCACATGAAGAAGTGTTAGGAATTCATACCCAACAACCAAAGATAATTATAGTCATAGATGTGAGATAAAAATCTCACCTTTTCACAAAATCGAACAAGAAGAAGCTTGAAAGCAAATGGAGAATCAACCTCTCTTCAACACAACCCAATTGAGCTTGAATCTAAGCTCAAAAACAAGAACATTCCCAAAATTAGGTTTAGGAATTTCTGAAATTGGTAAGAGAATAAGTTGGAGAAGAAGAAGAGAAGCTTACCAATGGGTTCTTCTTGAGTTTGGAGCTAGGAATTTGATTTGCAAGAGAAACTAGGGTTTTGGAGTTTTAATTTCCAATCTCTCCCACCATTAATGTTATAAAAACTGAAAAGAGAAGAGAATGAGGGTGAGTGGGGGAGAGTGGCTCAGATTTGAGCATAAGTTAACATAGGGTTCAGCCCAAAAACCAAACCCAAAGTGAAAAGCAGCAAAAATCAACTTTCTCCAAACATATCGAAGCTTATACTCAAAAAGGTCGCAAACGGCATTTTAAACTCAATGGGAGTGGTCCCAAGTCCTAATTCGACCGTATGCAAAAAGTAGCTTTTCGGACTAAAATCCGACTAATGATAAAATATTTAAATAAAATATTTAAATATAAAATCGATAAATATGCGGGTTGTTACAGATACTATAAACAACCACATCAGATTTCACTTATATATATACATACAATACTTATTCATTTCAATAAGGTAGCATGCAACCAAATTTACTTAAGTTTTAAAAGGTACTCGCTTGCAAAACTTGATGAACAGAGATGCAACTACAAGTACAGGTACAATATAATGCAGACTTGATTAAAACAGTGGAAAAGATGAATGCAAATTTAATTAAATCACCAAAAGCATCAACATCGAAACAAATCGAATGGCTGAGACGAAGCCCAACAAAAATCAGAGAAAAACAAACTCGAAACAGAGATGACAGAGAATATTGAATAGTTCAAAATCAACATCGAATCCAAAATCAACTATCGACAACGGGTATTGAATTAGATGTGAGTGAGGGGGATAAATCACCTTTCACCGAAGCGGCCGCGAACGAATTGAAGCCGAAGCCCTAATTTGGATCGAAGACGAAGAGGGAGAGACGCCATTTTTTTATTTCTTCGGTTTGATTTGTTTAGGGTTTTGAATGAGAAAGGTAAAGGGGTCGGGTATAAAAGAGTAGGGGAGAGACGTGTTTTTGGCGTGATGGAAGGCATGGATTAAGGCAAAATTTTAGGCGTGTTTTTAGCTGATAAGGTAATGCAGTGGGATTTTTTTTCTTTATTTTATGTTTATTTTAATATATATATTTTTTCCTTATTTTTTTCATTTTAAATCCAATTTGTTTTGTATAATTATTTTCTTTACTTTGTTTTGTAAATTTTGTTGTTTGAATTTTTAACTATGTGTATTTCTTTATTTTTTTGTATTGATTAAAATTTTATTCCTTTTTATTTTAAAGAAAAGAAAAATGTTACTTAAAACTAACCATCCATTATTAATTTAAATAAATAATAATTCTTAAATCCAAATTATTTTTCTAAGTCATTAGTTCGAATTTTAAATACAAATTCAATATTCAATTTCAACTCCAAAGTCAAATTTAATTTTTTATTCAACTTTTTATAGATTAACTTTTAAAATTTAATCGTCAATTTATCCTGAAAATTTGAAATTCAAGTCAATCATCATTCGAATATTTAAAATCAATTAAATATTTTCATTTTTAAATTGTTCAAAATTCAGGGTTGTTACAGCGGACGTTCGAAGCCACATTGCCGATGATCCAAAGCTCTAAAAACGTTCATGACCGTTGAACACGAAGTACTCAACGTTCTCTACAAGTTTGTAGTTGAACGTTTGTCGTAAATGTTTACGGATTTAAAGAAAATGAGGGAGAAAGAGGATGAATTTTCGGCCATTAACTATCTTCTAGCGGCTAGGGTTAGAAATTAGGGTTTTGCTGCAAAAGTGAATAATAGAGGTGCTTTTATAGAAAATATCGAAACACTATTCATCCTGAAATTTTCTGAACTCCAATCGAAGCTTGCCGCCTGGCATTTATAATGTTTTACCCCTATTCCGAACACAATGGAATATATATCGGAGGCCAATTCGAAAGTATTTGGAAGATAGGTTTTCAAATCGACTAATTTAAATTTAAAATTCACTCAAACGATTTTCGTTTTAGATTGCCCCGGACATACCGTAAATCCGATTGAAACGATATTTGAAACCATACAATAATTTAACATAACGGATCCGATGAAACTAGTTTCGTCGGAATCCGAGATTGTTTGAAAAATGGCTATTTTTACTCGTCAATTAAATATTAAAATATTCAATTTCTGCAAATTAACTTTTAATTCGATTTTAAAAGTTCTATAACATCTTTCTAACTCCAATATGATTTGATACAACTTTACAAATCAATTTTAATCACATTAAACCCAATTTCCAATTATTTCTGCAATTTCAAATATTAAGTTATCGATTTAATTATCCAATTAATCTAGATATTCTAAATAAAATTTATTCTAATTACAAATTTTACTTGCTAATTTTTAAAATCAATTAAATATACGAATTTCAAATGACAGAAATTCTGGGTCGTTACAAACTTCCCCCCTTAAAAGATTTTCGTCCTCGAAATTACCAAGTAAGAAAAAGTCTTGAAATCCATTAACTTTTCAAAACCATTTGTTCAAATTAAATTTCAAATTCATTTAAACATTTTAACTTTTCCAAAATCCATAGTTAAACTTGTTACAATAACTTTACTAAGTTTTCAAATCGTACTTAGTTATCTTTTCAAAACCAACTATATCGTTTAACTTTTCACTCCAAAATCAAAGTTATAGTTTTCAAAAATTTCCAATTATCTCAAAAATATTCTAATGCCTTAAATTTTCAAAAAATTTCTCCAGCTTCTCCTTTGTGCGGCTAGCTCGGCACGACTACAAAAATGCCCCCAGATTTCAAAAAGAAAAGAAAAAGCCAAGTGGCTGGACAAGAAAATCATCAAATTTCATACTGGAATTCAAATACATACCTTTCGTCGAGCAATTCAATTTTTTTAGCTTCGAAATCAAAATCCCAATTTCCTTTAATCCACTTGTATATCCTGCTAATCATAATATCCATTTTCATTCAATCTCACATTATCAATTTCATTTGAATTCAGTTTACAATTTCAATTCTATTTGGATTCAATTTACCTTCTGAATATTGAATTTTATCAGTTATTTTTTTCATTCACAACTGATTCATCTTGCTATTTGAAATTAGTTTCTTTCACTAATTCATTACAAGTTCTAACTCATTTCATCTCGCACGATTCAAATTGGTTTTCGATATTCAGTTTTCAACTTCATTTTTTATCTTTTGTTCGTTCCCAAACACAATTCAATTTACTATTTCGGGTTATAACCACTTATATTTAAACTGGATTTCAAACTCCATATGAATTTAATTTACCCTTTATTTATAAATGTTAAATTCAATTCATTTCAACCCATATTAAATTTGTCATTTCTTCAATTAGTTTTACTGACTAATTTTATTTTAATACTTAGCTTCATTTGATTCAACTTGACAAATTTTCAATTTACTTGCAGTTTCGTTCATTCATAAATTTTATTCCATAACTATTTTTATCAGATCCCAGAGTCTTTCCAACATTTCAAAACCATTTTTTTTTGAAACCAATTCAAATTATCCTTTGAATTTCAAAACCCAAACCCAAATTTTCCAATCAACTTCCATTTAAAACAACTTGGCAGCAATCCCTCTTTTGGAAACCCGAAAATGAACACCGATGATGTCACGATCATCAGCAGAATTATTTTCCAGCGACCGAAAAGAGTTTAGAGCTTTTATCCCTCCAAAATTTTTTTTTCCAACCCCTTGAAAACTATTTTCAAACTCAAAAAGGAATTTAATCTTTTCCAAATTGCAAACCTTTTCAAAACATTACCAAATATTCCTCTGGAATTTTTACTTCAAATTACAAATCACATTTACAATTTATATTCTCTAATTCTATTTGTATGTGAATTTATTTCTTAACTTTGGAGTTATGATTTTAATTTCCTTTTCAACATTACTGATAATAATTTAATATCATCACTTTCTAGCAAGCAAGCAATCATATATTATAATAATTCACAGAAAATTCTTTTTTATCTCTTTATATACGAAAATAATTTAGGTAAAATTATTTCATTTACCCTATTTTAAAACGATATCGTGTCGAATTTGTTCTGTACAAGTGTTTAGAGATCGCTACCAATAACGTTAATTACTCGTATTGACCAGAATCCATATACCACTCAACAAACCAATCAATAAAATATAAAACAATTTTTATATTCACTAACAAATACGCGCTCATATCTATTATTACACTCACACTCATTCTAGAGTACATCTGACTCTATCTCTAATGAATAACACCCCATAGAGCCAAGGTTGTCGCTTAAACAAATGCTCTGATACCAAATGTGACAATAGGGATTTTCGACTTACGAAAGTCGACATTAATACGTCCACTATATCAACTGCCGAGCAATCGAAGGCCGGAAAATCGAATTGTTAGGGTTTAAGAAGAAGAGGTAGAAGAAGAAAGAAAGAAGAAGCAACAGAAACAATATCAGAATCTCACAATCGCAGCGGAACATTATATAATAAATAAATGAATATCTTTAAATCAAAAGAACCGTATCAATTTATTACATTACATCACATCACAATACATTATTAGAGTTTACAACAACAAAAAGCGGAAAAGAAATACTATATACTAGTAGATACGCCATGCCATCCAGCTTGCTCCTTGAGCTCCACAGCATCTTCTGAATTCCAGAATTACCTGATAACCTGACTCTAGACTGCCCGTGTGGAAATTGGTGGGCACCCAGAGTTTAGGAAGGAAACAATAAACTCCAGGTCAGTCATGTGACAGGTGTGAGAACTTAAAACAGCTATTCATTAAAAACAAACAAAGAAATATTTTAAAATAGATTCGCAATTGTAACAACCCTGTATTTTATGATTTATTTTTTTTGTATATTTTAATTATTTTAATTGAATTTTTGATTTAAAAACTTATTTTATTTATTTTGAATGATAAACTTTAGTTTTGATATGAATTATCATTCCAAAGCATGACTAAAAAGAATATTTTCCAAAAAGTAAATTTTTGGTCAAAATAGTCAAACTTTGACTTTTAATTTAAAATTTTAAAAGTTTGAAAATTTAAATTTTATCTTTTATTATGAAAGTACATAAAATTTTAAGAACACTGCTTTTTGTTTCGTTGGAAACGGATGTAAATTGTGAAAGTTATGTATATTTCAATATTGAGTGTAATTTGTTTATTCTGCAATTTTGTTATTTTAAATAGTATAAATTTTATTTTTCTTTATCATATTTTATTGTAATATGTATTAATATGTAATTTTATGTATGTTTTTGTCTTTTAATATTTTTGAAGTGAGGTAGGAATTTTTCTAGAGCTAGTAGTATTTTTCTTGTAATTTCCATGCCCTGTTTTCAATTTTTAAACATTTTCTTTAGTTCTTTTCTATTTTTCTCCAATTTAATTATTTATTTTATTTTATAAATGATAAATAAATTAGTTTATGTCAAAATTTTTGCTTTAAAATATTTTTAAAATGAAGTAGATATTTTTCCAAAGCCATTGATGTTTTAATTGTAATTTTTGAACCCTGTTTTCAATTTTTAAGAAATTTCCTTAATTCTTTTTATATTTTCTTTAAATTTAATTATATATTTTTATTTTTTTTCAATTTTTTTCGGTTTTAGATGTACTTTCTGAACTTTATTTTGTTTTACTTGATTTAAAAGAAAAGGAAGTATGGAAGGTTTTAAAAGCTAAGAAACGTAAAGTCGTTTCACCGTTTCTTTTACCGTTTCTTTTTCAATCAATACACAATTTATTTTGGCCGTACCTTTCTCTATTCTTTTCAGCTGCATTCTCTCATCTTTTTCACGTATTCTCAAAGCTTCTCAACCCTAAAAAAAATCATGGCCTCCATCTTGCAAAAATTTGGTAAAATCTTCTTCTCTTCTCTTGTTTTCTAGTTTTTCTATGTGATTTTGCAACTTGTTCTCAACTTCATGGCTCCACTCCTCCTCAACCAGATCTAGGCCAACCTCCACCACTTTATTCTCTGATCATCATCCAACCTAGATCACCACCATGGCAGGCCAAACAACCCCAAGGCAAGCACCACCACCAAATCCACAAAATACATCACCTATGCACTCAAGCTGACCTAGTTTTGGTACCATCACCTTCATCCACCTTTTGCCGCCACTTCCGCCACCACCACCAGCTCTGACCTGACCACCACCCCCTGGCACATCAGCCAACACCTTCTGGACACCTGGCCTTGCCCATAGGACCTAGGGCCGAACCAATTTGTAGCTTTGAAATGATGTAGATTGCCTTGTAGTAGTGATTGTTGCATCTATACTTCATCACCCTTCAACCCAACATACGCTGACCCATATGGAACCCAAACCAGACCACTTTCCACCCCTAGGACGAGCTTAACCACTGCCTAACTGAAATATATGAGGTTGAGAGCAAGTGCAAAGAAATTGGCATTGTTTTGGGCTTTGAATTCTTATGTTGTTTGATGTTAATTCGTGTTGTAACTTATATTGTTTTGTCTCATGTATTCAAGGCAATTAACCTTGTCTCTCCCACACTCATATCATCATCATGGCTGGGAAAAAGAACCCCTTAGTCGAGCTTTTGAATGGTTGTAGCAAGGTCAAGTTATCTTGTCTTTGTTGCCTTCCAATTTCAATTTATTTCAACATATTTTGGTTGAATATTCATAAGTTATATTGTCTTGTTTTGGGGTTGTTTACAAGATGATATCTTGGCTATTTCTCTCCACTCAAATCAAAGGTCGTGCCTTCTGGATCCGTTGTGTCATTTTAATTGATATCTCCAGCAAAAAAAAGTGAGTATTTCTCACCAGACATTATGTACTTATATAAGTAGTAAATTGACACCCTATGAATCTGTAGAACTATATTAACATGTTATAACTGCTTATATTATTATCATATGATGTTCACACATGTTATTACACCTGTTATATCATATGTTACTGTTATTTGATGCTATTCTGTATATTTTATCAGTTTATCACACTGCAAGTTCCCTGTAAATTAGAAATCACTATGGGTTGAAATGATACATACTCGAACGGAGTTTAGAATAAGGGAAAATTGTTATAGGCTGAAATGATAGGCCTGAATGATTTTCAATTTATTTCATTTACTTGGGACTGCGGGTTTGAAATGATAAAACCTGGATTTTCTTTGTAAATTACGGGTTGAAATGATATATTACCCGTATCACTTTTCCTATTGTAGAAAATTATATACAGACCCGTAGTAAATATATATTTTCTAATTTTTTTTAATTTTTTTTAGAAATGGAAATATTAAAACATTTTGATTTAAATCTAATTAAAATGGATTTTTGCAAAATATTATTGATTTTCTGAATAATTGAAGTAAAATGAATTAACGAAAAGTTAGAAAATTTTGAACGTAAGTTATTTTGGAAAATTTGATTTAATTATAATTGGAAATTAAATTGAATATGAAATTATGATAAATTTATGATAATTTGAATTTAAATGAATTCAAAGTGATTTTAGATCATATTAACGACTTTTAATAAAGTTGAAATGTGAAATGAATGAATACTTTAAGTTGAAATTTTGAAATATAACTAAATTGGAAATTTATGAAATTGACTTAAAAGTGAACTTTTAGTTAAGTAAATAAAAATAAAACTAAGTTATATTTGAGAATTTGAACTTAAGTGTTAAGTTGAAATTTAATGCAATGAATTTAAAATTGAACATTGCAATTTAATAAGTGAATTATTATTAAATCTTGATTTTTGAATGGAAGTTTAACTTTATAAAATCATGAACTTGAGGAAAATTAAATGATGTTTATAAATGTGAAAATGTATTATTTTATGAGTTAAAAATGTTTTAAATAAAAAAATATAATTGGTTGAGAAATTATAGTGAATATTTGAAGTTAATTGACTGCATTTTTGAAATGCTATTAATTACAATGTAAATGATATTACAGCATCTGTAAATGCTGTAGTTGATGATAATGAACTAAAAAGTTAAATTGAATTAAAAGCTATAATAGCAATTTTTGTAAGTGCTATAATTTTTGAATTTAACTAAGTTTATTGGAAATTTAAGCAAACCCTATTACAACATTTTAAAATGTTGTCTTTTGTTAAATTGAACTGTTTTGAATGTATCTTTCCGTAGCGTTTTCTAAATGCCACGAAAAGTGAATTTTCATTGTTTTGATAAACTTAAGTGAATAAATGAACTTTGGAAGTTGAAAATTTTGGAAATTTAATAATTTAATTATTGAACATAATAACTTCATTTTAATGATTAAAAATGATTTTTTTTTTTGAATATAAACTGTTTTGAAATGTGAAAATGGTATTTTAAATTGAATAAAATGAATAATGATTTGAAATGAATGTGGTTTTGATATTTTGATATATTAAATGATTGAAATGTGGTTCTAAAAGATATTATATTTTGATATATTAAAATGATTTGAAATGTGGTTTTGAAAATATAGCTATTTTGATATATTAAAATGATTTGAAATGTGGTTTTGAAAAGATACGATATTTTGATATATTAAAATGTTTTGAAATGAAGTTTTGAAAGATATGATATTTTGATATTAAAAATGTTTTGGAATGAAGTTTTGATATGATATTTTGATAATAAAATGATTTAAAAAGGATGTTTTGAAGGATATGATATTTTAAATATATTAAATTGATTTGAAAGGAAGTTTTTAAAGGATATGATAATTTAATATAATAAATGGTTAGAAATGACTTGATATTTTTTTTGATAAATATTTGAATTGAAAGATATGGTATGATAATATTGAAATGGTTTGGAAATAATTTAATCTTTATTTTGATAAAGATTTGGGTTGAAATGATATTTTATTTTGAAGTATAATTTTTTTTTAAAGTTATAACTACGGGTTATAATAACGATTGGTTGTTAAAGAGACCGGGATCGGATATTGTCTTATAGCCGGCCAATACCGAAAACCACTTTAACAACTGTGTACGCGGTGGAGATTCCAGAATGAAGTAGGATGGTGGCGACGTTCTCGAGGTATATTACGTGGACCCAACTCCCGTGAGTTGGCATAAATGACTAAAACAGGAGCTATACCGGGCTACACAAAGGGTCGCACCCTTTCATCGAGCATGCTTTATTGGGAACCATTCTATTACTTTTGTGATTCGATATGTGGCGCCACTTTGATTCGGGGGTATTGTTCGAGGTGGGCGGAAGCTGTTGGCTTGCCGTCACCACCGGTCCGGGAGTGCAAACGGTGTATCCACCCTGCCATTGCCTCTTGTGCCGTGTCATCCCTTTATAGCGAGCCCACTACGATTTTGGTTTTAATGATCCGACCGCGTTAAGGTTCACCATCCCCTTAACGCTATTTTCTATATGATTATACTTTACTGATTAGACACTACTGTATATAGCGTATATTACTACATAGTAAATAGTTTAACTGATCCTTAGAGGATGGGCGGTCCCAAGCATCTTCTAAGTTACTTGTACCTTTACTATAGTTCACTTGAGTTGGTTTACATTGTATAAGTATATATGTCCTGACTCGAGTGTTTGTATTTTTATTTACGCTCGGGTCAGCCTGAGTTATTCACAGATTTGGATTTCCACTTTCTGGAGATTGAAATCGCTCGAGATTATCTACTTGTCAAGTTTTATCTTTTCAGCCTGTTGGTCCTTTCCAGCTATTGTATTAGTAGATTTCTATGTATTGAGACTTCTCTTGTACTTTATTTCTTCTGTTGTATCTTATGTAACTCTGATATATTTATATAGTAGCTTCATGAACTACTATCTCTTTTACTTCCGCTGCATTATTATTACTCCGTGTCTGTGATCTGTGATTTTTATTTCCTGTATATTCTGAGATTTGCCAAATTTTTATTTACAACGCGGTAATTTTAGCAATTCAATTCCGGCATGAGTGTCTACCTATACACTTATAATGGATGCGAATGGTTGAAAATACCTGGTTGTTACAGTTGGTATCAGAGCTTTGGTAGCTCTAGGCAAAACTCGGCATATGGAGTGAATGTATTTACAGAATCACTTTCATTCGTGTTTGAATCTCTCCCTTTTTACTCGATTCCTTTGAATTTTGGAACGTTCCCTACGGTTCCAAAATCCATTCGTGTCCTTCACTATTCATCTTCTTTTGACTCTGGAGTATTCCATAACTCCGCTTCGAATGATCTTTCTAGTGAGTCGGCGGTCACGCCAATTTCAAATTGAATTGAAAAAAAGGAAAACTCTCTTACAATTAGCATCGATTCACCAGAGATTTATGTCTATCCTTGGTTTAGATGCTAATATCTTTTGTTATCCCAAACTCTAACTCTTGAGATCGAATGTAGATTTACCCCATAAAAATCCACATTGATCTTATTCTTTAAGTCACGGTTGACCCAGTTAAGGTTGCCCGTGATTTACTTAAGCTTATCCACCTCCATATTTTGTTATTTAATCATCTTGTCTTTTGTTTCTAACCTATCTCCAAACATTTTGAACTATACTTGTATATCTATATTTTGTTTTATATATTGTGTTGTTTGAGTTGCTGATGTTGAATTGGGTTTCTGATCGATTCGTCTGATCAACGCTATCGATAAGATTTCCAAAACACTTTGACAGAAAAAACTGACACGATATTATTTTAAAATTTGGTTAATGAAATAAATTTTGATATATAAGTAAATTTATGGAACTTAATAAACTGATTTAAATTGATTATTTGAAGTCATAATACTTGATTTATCATTTATTGTTCTATAAATGAATTTATAGATAGTTATAAATTGATTTGGGAACTGAAATGAATTTAGAACAAGAAATCTGAGAATTTAATTTCCGATGGTTTCAAACCTTGTGTTTAAAAGTTTTAAAAGGTTATATTATTTAAAGTATTTTCGAATAGAATTTTTTTTTCAAAGAACCTGAAAGTTTAAAAATTAGTGCTCTTCTCTTTGTCGCTGGAAAATAACTTTGGTGATGATCGCGACATCATCAACGTTCATTTTCGAGTTTCGAAGTGAAGAGACCGCTCTGTAGACTTACTACAATAAATCAAATTGATTTGAATTGAATTTCTAAAATATGACTTGATTTATAATATATATAGATATATGATTTAAATTTGATTTGATAAACTATGTACATACCTTTAGTTATCTCTAAATGGTTTGAAGAAATCGGAAATTTAATTCTTAAATTTTATTTTTAAAGAATAATTTCAGTTATAAAAAGAAAATCAATTTTTTTTGAATAAATGATTTAAGCTTGAAATGATTGAATTGGAAAGTTTTATTTGTATAATACAATTGCATTCAAATATAACTTACCTTAACTTCCAAAGTTAACAATGTAATTGGATAATATACAATATAAAAAAAAATTTATAAATGAAATTTGAGTGGTTATAATAAATGTTATACACTTAAATTTTAATTATAAAATGATTAACAGAGGTAAATATAATAAAGGGTAATTGAATAACTTACAATAAAATAATGTTAAAAGAACTATGAATAAAAGAAAGCAGTTATAATAAGTGTAAGTATGTTTAACATAAGTGATAAATATATTGGGAGGAATAAATTTAATTTAATTAGGAATAAAGAAGAATAAAATTTATTAAGTACATTGCGAGTGTAATAAATGATTATTTTTCAAACCCATGGTTTTAAAAATTGTTAATTTTAGATGATTGCATAATAAGATAATGAAATTTGAGATAGTTAAGATTTATTTAACTTGTGTAAAAGATTTATTCCCTATTTAAGGTGAAATTTCCATGCTTTCAAATTTATTTGCTTATTTTGTTTTTCAAACTACCTTTTGGTTGTCCTTATCATCCTCATCTTGCTATAGACTGGTATATGCACCTTTCTATAATCTTTCTGTTTAGAAATCTTCTATAATCTTTGATAATCTTTGGTACACATTTTGAATCCACCTTTTCGTGCTTGTGTTCTTGATTCCGGAGGATCTTGGAAAGATCGTCTCCACCTTGTTAAACTTACCTATCACAATAGTTATCATGTATAATTTCCTTCTTCTTGTCATCTTGTCCTAATCTTGTTTCACTCTATCTTTTTCTGTGCTTTCCCGTACCTCATTCCTTTTCGGGGACGAAAAGTTTTGAGTGGGGGAGAGTGTAACAACCCTGTATTTTGTGATTTATATTTTTTGTATATTTTAATTATTTTAATTGAATTTTTGATTTAAAAACTTATTTTATTTATTTTGAGTGATAAACTTTAGTTTTGATATGAATTATCATTCCAAAGCATGACTAAAAAGAATATTTTCCAAAAAGTGAATTTTTGGTCAAAATAGTCAAACTTTGACTTTTAATTTAAATTTTTAAAAGTTTGAAAATTTAAATTTTACCTTTTATTATGAAAGTACATAAAATTTTAAGAACACTGCTTTTTGTTTCGTTGGAAACTGATGTAAATTGTGAAAGTTATGTATATTTCAATATTGAGTGTAATTTGTTTATTCTGCAATTTTGTTATTTTAAATAGTATAAAATTTATTTTTCTTTGTCATATTTTATTGTAATATGTATCGATATGTTATTTTATGTATATTTTTGTCTTTTAATATTTTTGAAGTGAGGTAGGAATTTTTCTAGAGCTAGTAGTATTTTTCTTGTAATTTCCATGCCATGTTTTCAATTTTTAAACATTTTCTTTAGTTCTTTTCTATTTTTCACCAATTTAATTATTTATTTTATTTTAGAAATGATAAATAAATTATTTTATTTCAAAATTTATGCTTTAGAATATTTTTAAAATGAAGTAGATATTTTTCCAAAGCCATTGATGTTTTAATTGTAATTTGTGAACCCTGTTTCAATTTTTAAGAAATTTCCTTAATTCTTTTTATATTTTCTTTAAATTTAATTATATATTTTTATTTTTTTTCACTTTTTTTCGGTTTTAGATGTACTTTCTGAAGTTTATTTTGTTTTACTTGATTTAAAAGAAAAGGAAGTATGGAAGGTTTTAAAAGCTAAGAAACGTAAAGTCGTTTCACCGTTTCTTTTACCGTTTCTTTTTCAATCAACACACAATTTATTTTGGCCGTACCTTTCTCTATTCATTTCAGCTGCATTCTCTCATCTTTTTCACGTATTCTCAAAGCTTCTCAACCCTAAAAAAAATCATGGCCTCCATCTTGTAAAAATTTGGTAAAATCTTCTTGTCTTCTCTTGTTTTCTAGTTTTTCTATGTGATTTTGCAACTTGTTCTCAACTTCATGGCTCCACTCCTCCTCAACCAGATCTAGGCCAACCTCCACCACTTTATTCTCTTATCATCATCCACCCTAGACCACCACCATGGCAGGCCAAGCAACCCCAAGGCAAGCACCACCACCAAATCCACAAAATACATCACCTATGCATTCAAGCTGACATGGTTTTGGTACCATCACCTTCATCCACCTTTTGCCGCCACTTCCACCACCACCACCAGCTCTGACCTGACCACCACCCCCTGGCACATCAGGCAACACCTTTTGGACACCTGGCCTTGCCCATAGGACCTAGGGCCGAACCAATTTGTAGCTTTGAAATGATGTAGATTGCCTTGTAGTAGTGATTGTTGCATCTATACTTCATCACCCTTCAACCCAACATACGCTGACCCATATGGAACCCAAACCAGACCACTTTCCACCCCTAGGCCGAGCTTAACCACTGCCTAACTGAAATATATGAGGTTGAGAGCAAGTGCAAAGAAATTGGCATTGTTTTGGACTTTGAATTCTTATGTTGTTTGATGTTAATTCGTGTTGTAACTTATGTTGTTTATATTGTTTTGTCTCATGTATTCAAGGCAATTAACCTTGTCTCTCCCACACTCATATCATCATCATGGCTGGGAAAAAGAACCCCTTAGTCGAGCTTTTGAATGGTTGTAGCAAGGTCAAGTTATCTTGTCTTTGTTGCCTTCCAATTTCAATTTATTTCAACATATTTTGGTTGAATATTCATAAATTATATTTTCTTGTTTTGGGGTTGTTTACAAGATGATATCTTGGCTATTTCTCTCCACTCAAATCAAAGGTCGTGCCTTCTGGATCCGTTGTGTCATTTTAATTGATATCTCCAGCAAAAAAAAAAGTGAGTACTTCTCACCAGACATTATGTACTTATATAAGTAGTAAATTGACACCCTGTGAATCTGTAGAACTATGTTAACATGTTATAACTGCTTATATTATTATCATATGATGTTCACACCTGTACACCTGTTATATCATATGTTACTGTTATTTCATGATATTCTGTATATTTTATGAGTTTATCACACTGCAAGTTCCCTGTAAATTAGAAATCACTATGGGTTGAAATGTTACATACCCGAACGGAGTTTAGAATAAGGGAAAATTTTTATGGGCTGAAATGATAGGCCTGAATGATTTTCAATTTATTTCATTTACTTGGGACTGCGGGTTTGAAATGATAAAACCCGGATTTTCTTTGTAAATTACGGGTTGAAATGATATATTACCCGTATCACTTTTCCTAGTGTAGAAAATCATATACAGACCCGTAGTAAATATATGTTTTCTAATTTTTTTTTTAGAAATGTAAATATTAAAGCATTTTGATTTAAATCTAATTAAAAAGGATTTTTGTAAAATATTACTGATTTTCTGAATAATTGAAGTAAAATGAATTAATGAAAAGTTAGAAAATTTTGAACGTAAGTTATTTTGGAAAATTTGATTTAATTATAATTGGAAATTAAATTGAATATGAAATTTTGATAAATTTATGATAATTTGAATTTAAATGAATTCAAAGTGATTTTATATCATATTAATGATTTTTGTTAAAGTTGAAATGTTAAATGAATGAATACTTTAAGTTGAAATTTTGAAATATAACTAAATTGGAAATTTATGAAATTGACTTAAAAGTGAACTTTTAGTTATGTAAATAAAAATAAAACTAAGTTATATTTGAGAATTTGAACTTAAGTGTTAAGTTGAAATTTAATGCAATGAATTTAAAATTGAACATTGCAATTTAATAAGTGAATTATTATTAAATCTTGATTTTTGAATGGAAGTTTAACTTTATAAAATCATGAACTTGAGGAAAATTAAATGATGTTTATAAATGTGAAAATGTATTATTTTATGAGTTAAAAATGTTTTAAATAAAAAAATACAATTGGTTGAGAAATTATATTGAATATTTGAAGTTAATTGACTGCATTTTTGAAATGCTATTAATTACAATGTAAATGATATTACAGCATCTGTAAATGCTGTAGTTGATGATAATGAACTAAAAAGCTAAATTGAATTAAAAGCTATTATAGCAATTTTTGTAAGTGCTATAATTTTTGAATTTAACTAAGTTTATTGGAAATTTAAGTAAACCCTATTACAACATTTTAAAATGTTGTCTTTTGTTAAATTGAACTGTTTTGAATGTATCTTTCCGTAGCGTTTTCTAAATGCCACGAAAAGTGAATTTTCACTGTTTTGATAAACTTAAGTGAATAAATGAACTTTGGAAGTTGAAAATTTTGGAAATTTAATAATTTAATTATTGAACATAATAACTTCATTTTAATGATTAAAAATGATTTTTTTTTGAATATAAACTGTTTTGAAATGTGAAAATGGTATTTTAAATTGAATAAAATGAATAATGATTTGAAATGAATGTGGTTTTGATATTTTGATATATTAAATGATTGAAATGTGGTTCGAAAAGATATGATATTTTGATATATTAAAATGATTTGAAATGTGGTTTTGAAAAATATAGCTATTTTGATATATTAAATGATTTGAAATGTGGTTTTGAAAAGATACGATATTTTGATATATTAAAATGTTTTGAAATGAAGTTTTGAAAGATATGATATTTTGATATTAAAAATATTTTGGAATTAAGTTTTGAAAGATATGATATTTTGATAATAAAATGATTTAAAAAGGATGTTTTGAAGGATATGATATTTTTAATATATTAAATTGATTTGAAAGGAAGTTTTTAAAGGATATGATAATTTAATATAATAAATGGTTAGAAATGACTTGATATTTTTTTTGATAAATATTTGAATTGAAAGATATGGTATGATAATATTGAAATGGTTTGGAAATAATTTAATCTTTATTTTGATAAAGATTTGGGTTGAAATGATATTTTATTTTGAAGTATAATTTTTTTTTAAAGTTATAACTACGGGTTATAATAACGATTGGTTGTTAAAGAGACCGGGATCGGATATTGTCTTATAGCCGGCCAATACCGAAAACCACTTTAACAACTGTGTATGCGGTGGAGATTCCAGAATGAAGTAGGATGGTGGCGACGTTCTCGAGGTATATTACGTGGACTCAACTCCCGTGAGTTGGCATAAATGACTAAAACAGGAGCTATACCGGGCTACACAAAGGGTCGCACCCTTTCATCGAGCATGCTCCATTGGAAACCATTCTATTACTTTTGTGATTCGATATGTGGCGCCACTTTGATTCGGGGGTATTGTTTGAGGTGGGCGGAAGCTGTTGGCTTGCCGTCACCACCGGTCCGGGAGTGCAAACGGTGTATCCACCCTGCCATTGCCTCGCGTGCCGTGTCATCCCTTTATAGCGAGCCCATTACGATTTTGGTTTTAATGATCCGACCGTGTTAAGGTTCACCATCCCCTTAACGCTATTTTCTATATGATTATACTTTACTGATTAGACACTACTGTATATAGCGTATATTACTACATAGTAAATAGTTTAACGGATCCTTAGAGGATGGGCGGTCCCAAGCATCTTCTAAGTTACTTGTACCTTTACTATAGTTCACTTGAGTTGGTTTACATTGTATAAGTATGTATGTCCTGACTCGAGTGTTTGTATTTTTATTTACGCTCGGCTCAGCCTGAGTTATTCACAGATTTGGATTTCCACTTTCTGGAGATTGAAATCGCTGGAGATTATCTACTTGTCAAGTTTTATCTTTTCAGCCTGTTGGTCCTTTCCAGCTATTGTATTAGTAGATTTCTATGTATTGAGACTTCTCTTGTACTTTATTTCTTCTGTTGTATCTTATGTAACTCTGATATATTTATATAGTAGCTTCATGAACTACTATCTCTTTTACTTCCGCTGCATTATTATTACTCCGTGTCTGTGATCTGTGATTTTTATTTACTGTATATTCTGAGATTTGCCAAATTTTTATTTACAACGCGGTATTTTGAGCAATTCAATTCCGGCATGAGTGTCTACCTATACACTTATAATGGATGCGAATGGTTGAAAATACCTGGTTGTTACAGTAATGCTTTTGGAAAATAAAACTACCATAAGGCTTCCCGCACGCACACACAATGCAGAATCGGAGGAGATTTCTCCTTATGATAGTCAAACATGCTTGATACGCAGAAAAATTTCTTTGATATTATTTCTATAAGTGCAAAGTGGAGGAAAACATTTCGAAAGTATGATATAAATCTTAGCCAACATACGACTATTATCGTATGCCTACTATAGCTACCATCTAAACAGTGGGGCGCCACCATAAGTAAATGGCAGGTTATATAACTAAAACCGTACAAGGTGCGTATTGTTTCTTTGGATTTTCCAACAAATGGTCATGCCAAGGAACTTCCTATTGCCACATGGGTACGCCTCTGCAGAGACGCCCCGAGAACCTAACCGGATCTCTGCTAATACAAGGCCGGGTTACCTCTGCAAAAGTAGGCAACAACTGAAACGAGTATGCCATCCCCCAGTTGTAAACAACCTTTATATGAGGATCCTCAATACCAACAACCACAAAGAAATAATTTTGCAGCCACCACGTAGGTTAAGTATCTGGGATCCATACCATGATACCACCTCTATCCAAAAGGAAATGACATACCCTAAGGGGCGCTACTCCCTAAAACCTTGCTGCATCTTTCCCGTTTTGACCATTTCGGGGTGTGAGGTCCGACCAAGTCTCGTCCACAAAGCCACACTTTTCACAAAAGCTATGCTTTGATCAAAAAATGATCAGCAACACTTCGTATGCCACATTACCAAATTGGGAATGTATCACTAGTAACCATCAACTACATAACCTCTGAGCTCGTACATCTCAGAGAAGGGTGTTAAGCTAAGAGAATAAATTCTCCGCCACCAACAGAAATATATTTGATAGAAACCAGCTTTACATCTCAAATTGTAACGTCAGACACACATTCGTACAAGTCCATTCCGGGATTGAACGGAACCGAAGGCACTTCCAAAGAAGCCCTTGAAATCCAGATATTCACTAATCATGACCGGACTTCCCATCACAAAGGGTGATAAAATCTCTATATCGGAGATCAGCCGATGCAGAGACATTCGACGGTAATCCTTCCGTTTTCGAAAATATCCGGTCTTCAACACCGGTCTTCAAATGATATCCATTACGACGTATCACTATTCGGAATGGGATTCATGACCCAAAGGTCCTCTCCCGGCTAAACCGAATAACGAGCGCTTATTTTAAAATAAGTGTAGCATTCAAATTCAAGCAAATCACAACAAATACCCATTTAAAGGTAAATATTGATAGTCGGTTATTTAACTATCAATAGATATGCACAACATCACTAGATTCCAAATAATTTCCCAAATTATTTATTTTCCAAAAATATCTTTACAAGATAATCCATAAATTTGTTTTCCACACTTCAAAAATAAATCAATGTTTATTTTTAAACAAATTCCCCTTTCCTTTATAAATTCCATGGTGAATTTAAATTTTCAAATATCCACTGATATATGATTTTCAAATCGATTTCAAATAATCACTTCCAATTTATCTTTAAAAGATATAATCTCAAAACATTTCACTTCATATTGGAAAACATTTCCATACTTATTTAATAATAAGTAATTCACAAATCTATTTATTTTCATTGGAAAATATTCAATATACTTAAATCACAATTAAGTATATATTTTATTCTTTAACGAAAACATTCTCTTAAACACATTTATTTGAGTCAAAACGAATGTTGCGTAAAACATCGTTACGACAACCCAAAATCACTAGTATAGGGATTCGAAATTAAGATAGATATATAAATCCCAATACTATATAAAACATTTCCTTTCGAAAATCATTTACTATAACAACAGTGTTATAGTCCATCTTTGCCTTATTTCTCGAAAACGTCTATTTCAACAATGAATGTTGAAACCTATGGTTTCGATCCTTAACACATTTTAAAACAACTTCAAATCGTTTACCAAATTCAACACTTCTACATATTTAATTTAAAGGATTATTCACTGTCCAAAATCATGGATATATCTCCTTTAATAAGCTTTCATATTTACTTATCAAATTCAATTGCTTTCGGATTTATAAAACAACGTTTATAAATTCACATTCATATATTTTATAAAAACTTCAACCTATAAAATCCCTTAATTAACAAATTCTATTTATATCTCATTTAAATGCCAAATTCCAATTTATAAGTTAATTATTTATAAATCTTTTATTTTACAAAATCTATTCATTTTATAACTTCACAATTTATAAATTTATAAATTTCATTCACTTATGAAATCCATTTATACTTCATTTTAACACTTATAAAAACTCATTTTATAATTCCAATATTTTAAATTTATAAATATCAATTTTATAAATCTTTTATATAAACCGTTTATAATAATTCAAAATTCCCAATTTAAACCATTTTACAAATTAATCATCTACTTATTTCAAAAATCACATTTCAGTTATATTTCACAAAAATCATAATTTCTATAACATAAAGAATATAACGTTTATTTATTTAAAATGAATCAATTCCAAAATTCAATAAAATGTATACTTTCAAATATCACTTGGAAATCCTTTTAAATTTGAAATCGTTACTTTAACATTTTTAAAACTCCAAAAATATGCCAATAGCATTAAATATAACAATCACGACATCCAAACATCATATATCAATATGATAACAGAATATATCGCAAATATCTGTAAATAAATCAATACTGTTGAGGATCCAGTTGGATCCTTCCAACCTGTTTCCCTGCATCCACAGATGTTAGCACAATACCAATCCCGTTTCAAGACGGAATATCACGGTACATGGGTTTATATAAAATATTATCCGCTATTATGTGGTGCAATAGGGTCTCATCCGCTATATAATTTGGGAAATCAACTCCAAGTACATATATAATACCAATTCCACTTCAAGATGGAATATCGTGGTATATGTGTTTAATAAATAACATCCGCTTAATATACGGTGTATAGGGTATATTTCAATACAATAGATAGCAATTTATCATTCAATCACACAATCAAGAAATTTTAAATCTAACTATTTAAAATTTAAATCGAAACAGATTCGATTGAGTGAGAAGTTCTCACCTTATTTTCAAATACAGTTGCAGTGTTTTATTTCGAATAAAATTAAACGCGCGTTTAATTTTACTCAAAATTCAAACTATCTCCAAACGATTCCAATCCAGCTCCATCGCGTAGTGCTCGTCAATACGAATCCAATGCAAGTCGTTTCGTCCAATTCCGACCTCGTATCAAAAAGTTATGATAGTTTAAAGTTTGTACAAATTTAAAATATAAATTAATTTCAATTTCTCTCTACATTTTTAACCTAGAAACGATCTGGGCCGCACGCGTAAGTTATGAAATCTTGGCCGCACCCTTGAGCTTCTTCTCCCCCAGTTAATTCACGCGAACGAAAACCTAATGACGCGCCAAAATCCTAAATGACGCGACCACCACGATTGCTTTGACGATGATCAGGGACTGCCACGACGACGTTCACTAACTCCACTACCCACATGCCAAATGCGGAAGAGCTCGGTGGTACCGTTGCCTAGAAAAACGTGGACGAATGGCGGATGTTCGAAGCCATATTGCCGATGATCCAAAGCTCTAAAAATGATCGTGACCATTGAACATGAAGTACTCAACGTTCTCTACAAGTTTGTAGTTGAACGTTTGTCATAAATGTTTACGGATTTAAAGAAAATGAGGGAGAAAGAGGATGAATTTTCGGCCATTAACTATCTTCTGGCGGCTAGGGTTAGAAATTAGGGTTTTGGTGCAAAAGTGAATAATAGAGGTGCTTTTATAGAAAATATCGAAACACTATTCATCCCGAAGTTTTCCGAACTCCAATCGAAGCATGCCGCCTGGCGTCTATAATATTTTACCCCTATTCCGAACGCAATGGAATATATATCGGAGGCCAATTCGAAAGTATTTGGAAGATAGGTTTTCAAATCGACTAATTTAAATTTAAAATTCACTCAAACGATTTTCTATGCGTTTTAGCTTGCCCCGGACAAACCATAAATCCGATTGACACAAAATTTGAAACCATACAATAATTTGACATTACGAATCCGATGAAACTAGTTTCATCAAAATCCGAGACTGTTTGAAAAATGGCTATTTTTACTCGTCAATTAAATACTAAAATATTCAATTTCTGCAAATTAACTTTTAATTTGATTTTAAAAGTTCTATAACATCTTTCTAACTCCAATATGATTTAATACAACTTTACAAATCAATTTTAATCCCATTAAACCCAATTTCCAATTAATCTGTAATTTCAAATATTAAATTATCGATTAATTATCCAATTAATCAAGATATTCGAAATAAAATTTATTCGACTTACAAAATTTACTTGCTAATGTTTAAAATCAATTAAATATATGAATTTCAAATGACAGAAATTCTGGGTCGTTACAATGCTAAGAGAAGATGTGTTCTATAAAGGTAATCGTAGCCTCAAGCCTCATCAACCGAGAATGGCTAAAACAGGGGAGGTGCAGCAAGGTTAAGTGGGTCATGCCCAAGTAGGACGATATTTTCCCCTGTCTAGAGGTCCCTTTTTCTTCGGCTGTGTGGGCAGTTGGAATGCGCACCAACTGCGGGGTTGTCTTGTTCGGCACTATTCAGTAAGGAATGGTTCAGACCTTGTGTTGCAGGGGAGTTAGGGTGGCTCCTCGGTACGTTGATCTAGGCCACGTACTTTGACGGGCGGTACCCCAGTAGCCCTGCCATTGTATGGAATCAATCTTCAATAAGTGTCGTACGTTTTAGATGTGCCCAACTATGTTGGAACGTGAGATGTAAGCATTCTAGTTATTTCTGTATTTTACTTGAAAACCCTAGACACTATTATAATATCACCGGATTTCCTATCAAATGTTTTGGTTAGCGTAAGGTAAAAATTTACCCATGTTTATGTGTGGGAAGTCTTACATGATACATTTTCTTTTCAAAGGTTTTCAAAAGTTAAGCAACCTTAACCTGCTACTTGCACCAGACCCATGTCTGACCCAGAGTTTATCTTCTGTTTTTCTTAAACTCTTGGGTACTCAAATTTTTACGAGTAGCCAAGGGATTCAGGTTAGCTTTGACGAATTATGGAGGAGCAATGGAGCAGGAGGCTTCAGCGTGTAGATATATAGTGTTCTGCTGTGTTTGGTATCTCTGTACTGTTTTGAGTTGTAATTACTAGACAGATGTTTATAACTGTCTAGTATGTGATGTATAAGTTGTGTATCTCTTATAGATGTTGTATATGATACTATGTAATATCTTATGTTATTAATATAATTTATTCATTCCGCTGTTGAGATTCTGATGTTGTTTCTTCTTTCTTCCCTTTCTTTCTCTTTTCTATCCCTTTCTTTCTTATTAACGATGCGTCATTCTGTGGAGATGAATGGCAGGTTGTTACAGTAACAATTATATATCAGGTTATAACATCATGAAATATCATATCACAGGCATATATAAATTACTATCATATCATCATCTACAATTCACATGTCATTGTTTCACAATTATATAAGTACGAATGCCGAGAGTGATAAACTCGCCTTCTAAAGCTAGAGATACAATACAAGACACACAACCAAACTCCGAAAAGCATGAAAAGACACGAATTAGATTCGAGTAGATGGAAAGCCAAGATACAGGTCTTGTAAACAACAAATATAAACATACATAAATATATAATTCAACCCAAGATTATAAACCAAGACAATGTACAAATATAAACAAAGAGAAGTTAAGATGACTTAACCAAATCAAGTGGGCTCGGTCACTTCCAAAATAGGTTTGACCACATGGAACATGGTTCGACCACACCACTTGTGCTCGGCCAGGCTTGGTTAGGATGGCTATAAGGCACGGCTATGGTGAATACAAAGTGATGGCAAGTCAAAAGTCATAAGGAAGGCAAAAGGGCATGAGCTTTGGGTTCGACCTATGGCTATTGTACACGGTCAAGATGCAAAGTGGCTCGGCCTGGGTTGTTGCATGGTCAGGTCAGGTCATCATGGCTAGGAGTGGATCTGGTCGTGGCAAAGCAAGGCAAAGGAGGAGGAGATGGTGGTGGTCGAGGCTAGAAAAAGGGAAGGGATGATTATATAGGCTCGGCTAGTGTTTCAGCAACTTTTGTGATGGTGTTTTTTGGATCTAGGTGGTCACGGCATGGGTCATGGACGGTGATGGGATGGTGGAGGCCGGTCATAGGTGGTGTAGAGGTGGAGATGGTGGTCGGCTAGAAAAGGCAAGGTGATGGCCGAGCTTGTTTGCAAACCAAAGAGAAAGGAAATGGAAAAGAGGGAGAAGGAGGAAAGTGATTTACTATAAAAGTTTTGTTATGAAATGAAAATGAGAAGAGAGATGAAGTGAGATGTTTTGTACGTGAATTAGGGAGATTTTTGAATGGTTAAGAAAAGATGCACGTCTAGGCAATGGAAAAAGTCACCTATTCATATTCAAGAAAAAGAAACTTATGAATTTTGAATTTCCAAGCCAAAAATCAAATAATAGAAAATAGAAAGTAGAGAATGGAAAAATAAAATAAAACAGAAAATAAAAAATAAAATATAAAATAAAAGCGAAGTGGAAAATATAAAATAGAAAATAAACAGAAAAATGCTGAAAATAATCGCATGTAAAACGCTGAAATTTATTAGATTTAAAGTGTAAAATAGAATTTAATGAAACGAAAAGCAGAACCAATATTGTAATCAACTTCAGCTTCAAAGAAAAAGATTGGAAATTTAAAATTCCAATTTAAAATTTTCAGTTGAAAGTCAAAATTTGACCAAAGTTGACCAAAATATAAAATTTTCAAAAAATCTTTAATTTATTATATTTGGAAAATAAATTGTAAACAAAATCAAAAATTACATTGGAAAATTCCAAAATTTCAAATTTTAAATGATTTAAAAATCAAAGTTTCAAATAAATTGAATTAAAAGTATTTATTAAAATTATGGGTTGTTACACTCTTCCCCACTCAAAACTTTTCGTCCTCGAAAAGGAACGAGGCATGAAAACAAGGAAAGATAAGATAGAAAAGCAAATAGTACCTGAAACAAACTATTCCGGGTTCGAAGCACGCATGCTCTCTGTAACATCCCGCCTTTTTGTACGCTTTAACTCGATGATAAGCCACACACTTTAGACTCAAACCATACACAAGGAAGGATTGTTATTGGGGGTAAATAGGAAAAATAAAGAAAGAAAGAAAATAAAACAGAATCTCGTAGCGTAATGACAAAATATAATAATCAAATAATAGTTCATGAAGCTGTTTACAAAACATTTGATTTTACTTATACAATACAAAATTAGAGTTACACATACGAGAGAAAAATAAATAACAATGTAGCGGAACTATATAAATGTAGTAGAATATATAATAAATAATAGTAACACAATCTTCGTCTTCGTTCTCCAGAAATAAAGTCTTCAGATCCTGAAATGCTCAGTTGACCCGAGCGAATTGAAAAGACAAAACACTCGAGTTAGAACTAAAAGATCTTATGTAAGTTAAATCAATGGTAAATAATATTAGTGGAACGGCGTTAGAGATGTTTACGGGATTTGACATCTCCTATCCAGTGTCTAACGTGAGTACAGTAACTTAAGAGATGCTTGGGATTCACATCTCCTAAGGATCCATTAAACTATTTACTATGCAGTAATATTTCGCTATTATAATAATGTCTATAGTAAAATAAACTTACTTTTAGATAGCATTAAGGCTTTACATTTTCCACCTTAACACGTAATAGTCCCAGTAGTCCATCCAGTATCATGGTTCCTCTTGATCGGGAAGCTACCAGAGGATACCACACGGGCTACGGGAGAAAACCAAACTCGTATAACGCACGCTAGGTGACACGTAGCAGAGGATACCACCGGTGGTAACGCGTAGCAGCTACTACCGCCCACCTCAAGTGACACCCCCAAATTCAAAAGGGCCCAAATCAATCACAAAGTAATAGAATGGTATCGAAGGATTGTGTCCGATAAAAGGTGCTACCTTCTTAGCCCGTCAATCACTTCTGTTTTAGCCACCTTATGCAAACTCACGGAAGTTGAGTCCATGTATATACCTCAAAGGAACGCCGCCGCCATCCTACTTCATTCTCGAATCTCCACCATGTACACGGTTGTTAAAGTGGTTTTCGAAGTTGGCAGAGAGTATGACAACTTCCGATCTCGGTCTCTTCAACAACCAGGCGTTGTTATAAAACCGCGGTCATTTCAAAATAATTTATACTTCAAAACTAGAATATAATATCCATTTCAAAACCCTATAAATATGATATCATTTCCATTTCAAAAACTAAACCAATATGATATCATTTTTTTTTGCAAGGCAAGCGGGGTTAACTGGTCCCCTACCAGTTTATTGATAAAGAGAAAAAAAGAAAAGGAAAAAAAACAAAGGTGACTAGAACAAGCTCAAGTCACAAGGCACACACAAACATCACTGGACAAAAACACATAAGGAAAGAAAAAGAAAAAGACAGCACAGAAAGAAGAGAAGAGCAAAAAGAAAAAAAAGGAAATAAAAGATCTAAGGCCAGTCAGTGGGAAAGTAACCACTGAAATCAAGTTTACTCTCCCACATTCCAATCCTGGTTCTGGCCTTCAATGCATTCCATAGCTGATGTTTGTTCCTAGATTTGTTCTCAAAGCTTCTCTGATTTCTTTCTTCCCATATTAATGCCAAGTACTTTTTGATCATAAAAAAGTGCACAAACCTATCCTTCTTTCTCCATTTAGTTGCTTTGCCAATCAGATCCCAATCAAGTCTGGATTGTGCCTGAATATGATTTAGATTCATTTTACTCAGAAGTCTATCCCACAATCCCCGTAGCTCACTGCAATCAAAAAAAGGTGATCCACAGTTTCAGATTGCATCTTGCAGATGACACAGTTAAGGTCAACTGCCATCCCATAAGTCAATAGTTTGTCTTTAGTCAGGAGCGCTTTGTTTATAACCTTCCACATCATTAAGTTATCTTTGGCATTAGAATTAACAGTCCAAATAACCTTGTGCCATTTAATAGCAGAAGCTACAGGTGCTTTATCAAGCAGTTTATAAACAGAGGATATAGAGTGATGCTTGCCATTCCAAAGAATTTCATCAATGGTACTTGAGTGGTATATATTATGCTGAAAACTGTTCCAAACTGCTCTAATATCCTAGTTACTAGTATAAGGCAAAAGAAGCTTACCATCATGAATGTATTTAGAAGCTTTTGCATTAGCATTAATACCAGACTGGACAATATGCCGTGGGGTAAAAATATTGCCAAGAATAAGGCCATCTACCATCCAAGGAACTGTCCATAAATTAGCAGAGCTTGTAGGAGAGACCAACACTTTGATATACGGGGAAAGATAAGACCTTAAGTTCAGCAAGCTCTTCCAAGTCCAGCTGCAATTAGGTGGGATTGTCATGGTCCAGAAATTCATACTGCCCAAGTTGTGAATTTTGGTCCACCTAACCCATAAAGAATCTTTATCGGCTATCAAATCATTGAGAACAGAGCTCATGGCAGCTCTATTCCAAGTGTGCATATTGAGAATTCCAAGGCCACCGTTGTGTATCTGCTGCTCCATGATGGAAAAGGAGCAGGGAATGATTTTCTTATTTAGAATAGAGCCAGTCCAGAAGAATCTTAGCATAGCATTTCTCACCATATTCACAAGTTTATTGGGAAGAATGAAAACCCTGCTCCAATACACAATCATGGATGATATAACTGACTTGATAAGAACAAGTCTAGCAGCTTGAGAGAGAAATCGATTGGCCCAACTTTTCATTTTGCTGCAGATTTTATCATATAAAGGCAAGCAATTGGCAGTTGTGATTCTTGAGGAGCAGAGTGGGATGCCTAAATATGTCATATTATTGTTCATAGTTTGGATGCCAGAGGAAGCAGATAAAGAAGTTGCTTGCTCAGATGATAAGCCAGAAATTAGAATATGGGATTTATTAAAATTGAGTTGAAGACCAGTCATAAGGTAGAAACTGTGAAGAGTATCTTTGATTTTGTCCAAAGATCGTGTGTCAGGTTTAGTGAATATCAAAATGTCATCAGCGAAAACCAGTGAGGAGATGCTCAGTGATTTAAATTTAGAATGAAACAAAATTTCCTTGTTCTCATAGTTTGTATGTAACATGACAGTCGGTACTTCCATAACAAGAATGAACAAGTAAGAGGAGATGGGGTCCCCCTGCCTGATCCCCTGCTTACTCTTGAAAAATCCAGAAGTAGAGCCATTGTATTTGATGGAGAAGGTGGGGGAGGAAATACAGACATAAATCCATGCCACAAAAACTTTAGGAGTTATAACACTTCAAAATCAAAACACTTGAAATATAACACTTTCAAATCATAATAATTTGAAACTTATAATTTTGAAACTTAACATCCACAACTTAAATGGTTTAAATATTTAAAATACTTTATATAAGAAAATAGCTTCTTCAATTTCACAACTCAAATCCAACACAACTGTAATTTCTATATTTTATATTTAACCAAATCCTAAATCATAACTTTCAATTCAATTTAGTTTCCAAATAAATTATCCCAAATTTATCGATTTCAAACCAGATTTGATCCACAGAATAACCCACTTCAAATTCTATATATTTCAAACTTTAAGTATTCAATAATTTCAAAACCAAGTTTGGTAATTACGATTCAACAATTCAGTTTCTATTATTTAGTTTTGAAATATTTACATAATAAATCCATTATCATTTAAATAAAACTCAAATTTTAAATAACTAAATATTTCCTTCAATTTATTTATATTTGAAATATTCATTTAATTCACCTTAAAGCAAAATCAAGTTATAACCATCACACCCTCTAAAATTTCAAATTTAAATAAATTTCACATCAAGCTTATTTGAGTTTAATTCTTAAATAAATTCAATTTCAAATAAATCTCAAATTTAACTTTCAACCTTAGTTTTATCTAAATCATTATAAACTCTACAATAAAATATAATTCAAATACTTAACCATATTATCTTCAATAAAAATCAACTCATTATTAAGCTTATTCTATATTAAAACAAATTATACATAACTTAAAATCAAGGATAAAATAACATTTATATAATATCTAAAATCCATATTTATCTAAACCATATATTTCTTTGCAAAACGATAGAAATCATTTCAAAATATTTTTATATATAGACCATGGTGTCTGTGTATAATTTACTATTTTGAAATGATATATAACCGTATTTATATTTTAAATTTGGGATTGATATGATAAATATCCATATCACTTGACCATAACCGCAATCCCGAATGAAATAAAAATCCATAGCAACTGCAGTTTATAACAATATAAAGTACAACATCCATTCATCCAATATCAATCATCAAACATTTATCACAACCATCATCCAGTTCAATCAATAACATCAATATAGAACAGATAATAAATAACAGGTATGTACTAACAGTTTATATTCAATAATAAATTAAATAACTATTTTATCTAAATAAATTCAAATAAACTGAGATGATGATTCCAAATATGCTAAACAATCATAAATCAATTTCTAATCACATCATAATCGATTTAAAAAATATAACAAACATAAGTCTTAGAATTCGAGCAAACTAGCGTGAAAATGTTTGGAATTTTGATATGATCCTAATGAAAGAAACCGCGTCCAAATCCATGCTCATATGCACAAGTTATTAAGTTTTTTAGTTAGACGATTTTATATTAAAACAAACAAACAAAATCAAAATAAAAAAACAATGAATACGAACCTGCCGCACAACCCTTCAACACGCGTTTCCTGAAACCCTAGCCTGGAATGATACGTGAAGTAGAAGTGCAGCCGTCGGTCTTGACTCGCGAACGCTTGTTGCCACCGTGCTTTGCACCCCGATCAGAAGCCACCCCCGTCTCCCCCTCTTCACGCCGTCCCTCCTATAGCCGAACGGCTATCTCCGGTGATGTCGCGCAGGCCCGCCGCTGTATGCCTTCAACAGCGAATTCCGATGAACCACGACCCTGCTGTGACAAACGAACGGCTCCTACGAGTGCTTCTCGTCTCCCTCTTCACAGTGGCGCTGCCCGATCGTCCTGTAGTCGCAGATCCACCGTTGGATCGAGATGGTGGCCTATTAACGGCCGAGGTTCACCTTGAATCTATATATCGAATTGAAAAACGAATTGCAGATTTTCCCTACGCTCGTCGGCAGCTTCAAATCGATATGTAATTTGATATTATTTGAGGCATTTGAATTTTTGTTGTTGGATTTAGAATTGGAATTAAATTGAAATATTTAGGGTTTTCAGCCATTGAGGAAGAGGAGCAAATAGAAGTTTCTATACGTATAGAAATAAGAAATAGAAAGGCTGTTAGGGTTTATAACAAGATATATATAGGTAGAGCTGAGAAATAGAGGATCGAATACAATTGGTTTGGACCGTTGAACGATAAATGTCCCGAAAAGCCCATTCTAACCCCGGAACGAAATTGGGTCAACCGATATATCAAAATAGATGTTTTTGAATATTTTAAAATCAATGGAACATGGTTCAGGTCTAAATTCTATTGTATGAAGAAGTTATGCAAAAATCAAGTTATTTCAAATTGATTTCAATAGATTTCAATTTAATTTATTTCTAAGCATTTCAAGCCCGTACGGCCAAACGAAAAGTCTGATTGTTATGAAACTTGAAATCCTACAATAATTCACCGTTACGGATCCGATGAAATTAGTTTCGTCAAAATTTGAGTCAGTGGCCAAAATGACTATTTTCCAAGTAAATTAGATAAATTAATATTAAATTAATTAAATCACTTTTCCATTCAATTATCATGATTTCCAATTTCTGTCACTTTGGATTATTTAGTCATTTAAAATCATTTAAAACAAATTCTCTTATTAACTTATTATTGGACATTTCATAATTTACAGCATTTAATTTTAATTTCAATTACTTTAGAAATTATAAGTTTAAATTCCCAATTAATCCATATATTTGATTTTTAAATCTTGTTATTGAATCCATTATCACCCTATAGGTAAAATTATCATTGGTTTATATTTATTACGTTAATATTTCCCAATTCATTCTAATTCCAATTAGCATAGTAATTCATTTATTTGGTTTTAAATCCTGTTATTCACTAAATTGTCAACTCATAGTTACAATTAACATTGGTTTGTATTTATTACATTAGTTCATTATTTAACTCAATATCTACGTTCGTTTTCTTGTATTAAATTTATTACCAAGTATACATTTACCTTATTTCAACCAATTGGAATTCCATTCAAGTTGTAAATAATTAACTATAAATAACATCGTTGCGTTTCACTTTAGTTATTATTTCGTTAATAAATCACAAAATTTTTATATCTTCCAATATTTATTCACAATTTCTTATTTAAATTATCATCTTAATTATTGAAAATTATGGGTCGTTACACTCTCCCCCACTCAAAACTCTTCGTCCTCGAAAAGGAAAAAGAAGGGAAAAGTATCTTATTCAAAAAGATTAAATTTATAACCAAATAAATTAATTTTTTTTAATAATTTAAATAAAATATATAAATTTATAACCATTAAATCCTTTTATATTCAAATTAATAAAGTTTGAAAAAAAAAATTCAAAATTTTTCTAAGTCCAAAATTTACATAAAATTTCGGCAGTCTCCTTTATATGGAGAGGCTCGAAAGAAAATATAACATCAAATATAACAATATATATCACAATATCTCAAAACAGTATATCCCAACAACAGGAAAAACAATATAATAACGCTATAAAACCGTAATCCGAGAATGTACCTATTTGTCGGGCAGTTAACACCTATTTTATGTAACCAAAAGCAGTAGCAATTACTTCCATAACCTGTATTTCACTTTTATAATCCAAAAAGATTAGTAATTATGTAAAATGAAATATTTAAAGTTGTTTCAACCACTAACAAACAAATCAATATAAACAACAATCATTCACAACAATCAACATACACAACATATATAAATCAACCATTCAAGCAAAACAAAACAATTGGTTGGTTCGGGTTAAGACACTTTAAATCACATAGAATGACAAATAACTATGAAGTATTCCATTTACTCAACAGTCTTAGATAAAAATCAATAGATTATTCATACATCTAAGTAATTAAAAGTATCTTTTATACAAACAACTCATAAACAAAAACAAACAACCATTTCAAACAATAGATCAAGTCCATTCTTATTAATTCCATTTCATAGCATTTATTGTTTAAACTCCTTTTCATTCATATAATGGTTCATCTTTTAATTTACATTTACTTCTTACAAATTTTATTTCCATTCATTCATTCAGTGTTTATTTCATTCATTTTCATTTATTACTTACATAAACTCATTTTTTATTTATTCATACCACGTAAATTTTCTTTTTATTGTATTACATTCATTTATTCACTACTTAATTTCATTTATTTACTTTAATAGTAAATAGTTTCAACATTAGCTTAAGTTCCAAATCTTTACTTACATTACTCATTTCCTATTTCATTAGTTAGTAGTATTAAAATTTTGACTCAAGTTTATAACTATTTTCATGTCAAATTTCTTATTAACATTTCAACTTTTTAAATCTTTTGGTAAGTTATATATATATGCTTTTTAAGAATGTAATTAAAAATTAATTAAGCTTATCAAGCTTATCTTATTTCTTTTAATTAATCTAGTGTTCAATCATCATATCCTTTGCTTTTTTTTACAGATTACAAATTTCAACTTTCTTGTTATTTCATTTAGCATTTAATCTTTTATTTTAAATTATAGGTTCCAATTATTAATTAGTTACAACCCATTTCACTACAATAATTAAAACTATTAATTAAAGAAAACTTAAGAACTAAATATCGGGCTAAATTCCAAATCATTTTAAAATAATAGATAAATGTATATACTTACAACTTATATATATATATATATCTAATTATATTTAAAACAATTTAAAATTTATATTTGTTTATTAAAATAAATCTGCAGTAAAACTCCTACATTGGCCTTCCTACTTAGAAACTCGAAAATGAATGTCGATGGCGTGCACTCATCACTGAAATTATTTTCCAGAGAGGGGAGTACAAAACTTATTTCTTTTCAAAATTTCTTTAAAACAATTCTTTCAAATTATATTGAAATATTTATATCAGAACATACCTATAAACAATATTATTATATTCCAAAAATCTTTTGAAACCAATTTTCAAAATCCTAGAACTTAAGTTCTAAAATTTCCAATTTCCATTTATTTGTAAAAAAATTTTTACAGCCAATATTTATAAATTTCACTTTCTAACAACCAATATATTACAACCAAATATAACCTTTGTAAAGATTTATTTTATATATAGAAAATATAATAGGCAAAATTATTTCATTCACCTATATTCAAAAACAAATATTGTGTCGGTCTGCCCTATTAAGTGTTTAGAAACCCCTATTGATGTTATAGCGTCATATGCACCAACTAGAATTTATAAATACAAAAACGGAACAAATTAATACAATGTCGAAACCTTTTATAACACTAACAAATACGCTCTCTCTCTCATATGTATATATATATACACTAAGCGACTCATCATAGGGTATTACTACCCTATTAATAAAGAGTCAGACCCTATAAAGCTAAGGTTTATCGCTAAACCAAAGCTATGATACCAGATGTAACATCCCGCCTTTTAGTACGCTTTAAATCGACGATAAGCCACACACGTCAGACTCAAACCATACATAAGGGCGGATTGTTATTGTGGTAAACAGGAAAAATAGAAAAAGAAAGAAAGAAAATAAAACAGAATCTTGTAGCGGAATGACAAAATATATTAATCAAATAATAGTTCATGAAGCTGTTTACAAAACATTTGATTTTACTTATACAAAACAAAATCAGAGTTACACATACCAGAGATAAATTAATAACAATGCAGCGGAACAGTATAAATGCAGTGGAATATATAATAAATAATAGTAACACAATCTTCGTCTTTGTTCTTCAGAAATAAAGTCTTCAAATCCTGAAATGCTCAGGCTGACCCGAGCGAATTGAAAAGACAAAACACTCGAGTCAGAACTAAAATATCTTATGTAAGTTAAACCAATGGTAAATAATACGAGTGGAACGACGTCAGAGATGTTTACGGGATTTGACATCTCCTATCCAGTGTCTAACGTGAGTGTAGTAACTTAAGAGATGCTCGGGATTCACATCTCCTAAGGATCCGTTAAACTATTTACTATGTAATAATATTTCGCTATTATAATAATGTCGATAGTAAAATAAACTTACTTTTAAATAGCATTAAGGCTTTACATTTTCCACCTTAACACGCAATAGTCCATCCAGTATCATGGTTCCTCCTGACCGGGAAGCCACCAGAGGATACCACACGGGCTACGGGTGAAAACCAAACTCGTATAACGCATGCTAGGGTAGGTGACACAGCACAACTAGGCAATGCCAGGGTAGATGTACCAATTACGCTTCCGGACTGGTGGTAACGCGTAACAGCTACTGCTACCCACCTCAAGTGACACCCCCAAATTCAAAAGGGCCCAAATCAATCACAAAGTAATAGAATGGTATCGAAGGATTGTGTCCGATAAAAGGTGCTACCTACTTAGCCCGTCAATCGCTTCTGTTTTAGCCACCTTATGCGACCTCAGGGGAGTCGGGTCCACGTATATACCTCAAAGGAACGCCGCTGCCATCCTACTTCATTCTGGAATCTCCACCGCGTATACGGTTGTTAAAGTGGTTTTTAAAGTTGGCAGAGAGTATGACAACTACCGATCTCGGTCTCTTTAACAACCAGACGTTGTTATAACACCGCGGTCATTTCAAAATAATTTATACTTCAAAACTAGAATATAATATCCATTTCAAAACCATATAAATACGATATCATTTCCATTTCAAAAACTAAACCAATATGATATCATTTTAATAAAACCCAAATCAATATAATACCATTTTATTTAAAATATATCCTTTCCAAAATCATAGCACTTTCAGAGTTATAACACTGCGAAATCTAAACACTTGAAATATAACACTTTCAAATCATAATAATTTGAAACCCAAAACTTTGAAACTTAACTTCCGCCACTTAAATGGTTTAAATATTTAAAATACTTTATATAATAAAATAGCTTCTTCAATTTCACAACTCAAATCCAACACAACTCTAATTTCTACATTTTATATTTAACCAAATCCTAAATCATAACTTTCAATTCAATTTAGTTTCCAAATAAATTATCCCAAATTTATCGATTTCAAAACAGATTTGATCTATAGAATAACCCACTTCAAATTCTATATATTTCAAACTTTAAGTATTCGATAATTTTAAAACTAATTTTTGTAATTCGATTCAGAAATTCAGATTCTATTATTTAGTTTTGAAATATTTACATAATAAATCCATTATCATTTAAATAAAAATAAAATTTCAAATAAGTAAATATTTCCTTCAATTTATTTATACTTGAAATATTCATTTAATTCACCTTAAACCAAAATCAAGTTATAAATATCATACCTTCTAAAATTTCAAATTTAAATAAATTTCACATCAAGATTTATTTGAGTTTAATTCTTAAATAAATTAAATTTCAAATAAATCTCAAATTTGTCTTCCAAACTTAATTTTATCTAAATCAGTATAAACTCTATAATAAAATATAATTCAAATAGTTAACCATATTATCTTCAATAAAAATCAACTCATTATTAAGCTTATTCTATATTAAAACAAATTATACATAGCTTAAAATCAAGGATAAAATAAAATTTATATAATATCTAAAATCAATATTTATCTAAACTATATATTTCTTTGCAAAACCATAGAAATCATTTCAAAATATTTTATATATAGACCACGGTGTCTGTATATAATTTTCTATCCTATGGTCAAGTGATACAAATATTTATCATTTCAATCCGTAATTTAAAATATAAATACGGTTATATATCATTTCAATCCGCAATCTCGAATGAAATAAAAGTCCATAACAACTGTAGTTTATAAAAATATAAAGTACAATATCCATTCATCCAATATCAATCATCAAACATTTATCACAATCATCATCCAATTCAATCAATAACATCAATATAGAACAGATAATAAATAACAGGTATTTACTGGTTGTTTATATTAAACAATAAATTAAATAATTATTTTATCCAAATAAATTCAAATAAACTAAGATAATGATTCCAAATATGCCAAACAGTCATAAATTAATTTCTAATCACATCATAAATTAATTTAACAAATATAATTTTTTTTAGAAGTTGTGAGTGGGTTAAAACACTCACCTTTTGAATTTAAATCCAATTTAAACCCAAAATTTGAACAGTCTCGGAATTTTTCCAAACCTATGCCAAAATTTCCAGAATTTTGATACGATCCCAATGAAAGAAACCGGGTCCAAATCCATGCTCGTATGCACAAGTTATTAAGTTTTGAAGTTAGACGGTTTTATATTAAAACAAACAAACAAAAAAAGCAACGAATACGAACCCACCACGCAACCCTTCAACACACGTTTCCTGAAACCCTAGCCTGGAATGATATGCGAAATAGAAGTGCAGCCGCTGGTCTTGAACTCGCGAACGCTGTCTGCCACCGTGCTTTGCACCACGATCAGAAGCCACCCCGGTGTCCCCCTCTTCACGCCGTCCCTCATTTAGCCGAACGGCTATCTCCGGTGATGTCATGCAGGCCCGCCGCTGCATGCCTTCATTAGCGAATTCCTATGAACCACGACCCTGCTGTGATAAACGAACGGCTCCTACGAGTGCTGCTTGTAACGACCCAATATTTTCAACCATTCGCATCCATTATAAGAGTATAGGTAGACACTCATGCCGGAATTGAATTTCTCAAAATACCGCGTTGTAAATAAAAATTTGGCAAACCTCAGAATATACAGTAAATAAAATCACAGATCACAGACACAGAGTAATAATAATGCAGCGGAAGTAAAAGAGATAATAGTTCATGAAGCTACTATATAATATATCAGAGTTACATAAGATACAACAGAAGAAATAAAGTACAAGAGAAGTCTCAATACATAGAAATCTACTAATACAATAGCTGGAAAGGACCAACAGACTGAAAAGATAAAACTAGACAAGCAGATAATCTCCAGCGATTTCAATCTCCAGAAAATGGAAATCCAAATCTGTGAATAACTCAGGCTGACCCGAGCATAAATAAAAATACAAACACTCGAGTCAGGACATACATACTTATACAATGTAAACCAACTCAAGTGAACTGTAGTAAAGGTACAAGTAACTTAGAAGATGCTTGGGACCGCCCATCCTCTAAGGATCCGTTAAACTATTTACTATGTAGTATATTGCGCTATATACAGTAGTGTCTAATCAGTAAAGTATAATCATATAGAAAATAGCGTTAAGGGGATGGTGAACCTTAACGAGGTCAGATCTTTAAAACCAAAATCGTAGTGGGCTCGATATAAGGATATGACCCGGCACGCTAGGCAATGCCAAGGTGGATACACCGTTTGCACTCCCGGACCGGTGGTGACGGCAAGCCAGCAGATTCCGCCCACCTCGAACAATACCCCCGAATCAAAATGGCGCCACGTATCGAATCACAAAAGTAATAGAATGGTTTCCGATGGAGCATGCTCGATGAAAGGGTGCGACCCTTTGTGCACTTAAATTTATTAAAACAATGAAAATTCAAGTTCCGCTGCATTTGGAAAATGCTATAAAAAGTTACATTCAAAACAATTCAATTTAACAAAAGACAGCATTTAAAATGCCGTTGATTAACTTCAAATATTCAATAGAATTTCACAAACACTTATATTTTTATTTAAATCATTTTTAACTTATAAAATCATACATTTTCACATTTATAAGCATCATTTAATTTTTCTTAAATTCATGATTTTATAAAGTTAAGTTTCCTTTCAAAAATCAATATTTATTAATAACTCACTTATTAAATTTCAACATTCAAATCTAAATTCATTACATTAATTTCAAATTAACACTTAAGTTTAAGATTTCAAATATAACTTAATTCCATTTTATTTAACCTAACTTAAAATTCACTTTTAAACCAAATTCATAAATTCCGATTTAAGTTATATTTCCAAATTCAACTCAATATTCACTCATTAAAATTTTAACTTTATTCAAAAATCATTAATATGTTATAACAACCATTTTAATTAATTTAAAATTCAAAATATCATAAATTTATCATATTTTCAAAGTTAATTTAAATTCCATTAAAAATTAAATCAAATTTCCAAAATAACTTACATTCGGATTTTCTAACTTTTCCATAATTTATTTAACTTATAGATTTCCAGAAAATCAATAATACTTTACAAAAATTATATTTTTATTTAATTTTAAATAAAAATATTATAATAATTAAATTTCTATAATATTTTAAATTTTTTAGAAAACATATTTTTAACTACGGGCCTGTATATAATTTTCTACGCTAGGTAAAGTGATACGGGTATTGTATCACTTCAACCCATAATTTACAAAGAAAATCCGGGTTTTATCATTTCAAACCCGCAGTCCCAAGTAAATAAAATAAGTTGAAAATCGTTCAGGCCTATGATTTCAGCCCATAACGATTTTCCCCTATTCTAAAGTTCGTTCGGGTATGTATCATTTCAACCCATAGTGATTCTAATCTAAAAGGGAACTTGCAGTGTGATGAACAGATAAAATAAACAGAATAGCATGAAATAACAGTAACATATAATATAATAGGTGTAATAACAGGTGTGAACATCATATGATAATAATATAAGCAGTTATAACATGGTCATATAGTTCTACAGATTCACAGGGTGTCAATTTACTACTTATATAAGTACATAATGTCTGGTGGGAAATACTCACATGTTCAAAGCTGGAGATATCTACCAAAGCACACAACGCAACACAATGAAGGCACGATGACATGGATATGACTTGAGATTGGAGAGCCAAAGCAATTAGACTTGTTCAAATATTTACACAAAACAATGCAAATATATGTAAGTTTCAACGCAAGTTATCACCAAATAGCATTAGAAACAAAACCCCAAAACAACATTAAACGAATTGCACTTGTTCTCAACTTCATATGCTTCAGTTAGACATGGAATAAGATCAGCTAAGGCAGAGGATTGGGTCAGGTTTGGGGTCCAAAGTAGTCGGCCATCATGGTGTAAAAGTGATGAGATGGTATAGGTGCAAAACTATACAATTTCAAGGCAACTACAAGGCAATAACTTCATCTCTATGCTCCTATTGTGATCGGCCAGAGGCTAGGTGGGCCCAACCAGTGGTGCAGGTGGTGGTGGGTGATATGGCAGATGGTGGAGGTAAGGTCATAGGTGGTGGTGGTGGTAGTGGCGGCAAATGGTGGTAGAAGGAGGAGATGACAATTCTAGGCCATAAGTGATAGTTTGTGATGGTTTTTGGTGGATTTTGTGGTGGTCTTCACCTTGGATTGGCTTGGCCAGAAATGGAGAGGTTGTAGGATGGGAGATGTAGAGGAAGGGGGTGGTGGAGGTTAGGTCAGATCTGGTTGAGGAGGAGCCAAGCTATGAAGGTGAGAACAAGTACAAAATTCAAATAGAAAAATAGAAAAACAAAGGAAGAAGAAGATGAAATGGAAGCCATTACCTTCAATACTTCTAGCCGTGAGTTTGACGACGGAAAGTGAGAAGTTTCTCACGTGAATAGGAAGGAAAATACACGGCTATTCAATAGAAAAAGAAAAAAACGGTCAAAGAGTAAATGAGGAAACGGTAAAAGAAACGACTTAGGAGGTGAAATGACTTTACGTTTCAAAGCTTTTAGAACCTTTCAAACTTCCTTAATTTTGTTTATATAACTTGATATTTCTGGAAATAATAATAATCCCAGATAAAATTTCGAAAATTTATCAAAATATAAAAATATATATAATATTTATTAATTATATAAAGTTAAATTATGGAAAATAGCTAAAAATAGTAAACTAGTCTAGAAAATTTGAAATTACATGAAATAAATTTTAGAAAATTCATATGAGCTTGTAATATATTTTAAACATAAATAATAATATAAAATAAAAGTACATTCACAAAATAAATAAATAAAAATTGAAATATAATTTTAATGAAGAAAATAGTAGAAAATAAGAAAACGGCCTTTTAAAAAAAAAGAAATCAACACAGTAAACTTTCGAAAAATTATAACATCACTTTAAAAAAATATAAAAAGACAAAATACACTTAAAATAACCCACTAACACATAAGAATTTTTTTTAAAGAAAATAGAAAAAGATTTAAAGAAATTTCTTAAAAATCCAAAACAGTGTCTAGAAATTACAAATAAATCACCATTGACTTTGAAAAATTGTTTACTTCATTATAAAATTATTATAATACAAAAATATACTTACAATAACATATTAAAATAAATATGACAAAGATTTTTTTTTATAATTTATAATAGACAAAATTGTTAAATAAATCAAATTACACTCAAAATTGAAATGTACATAACTTTTACAGTTTAACTCCGTTTTCATCGAAACAAAAAGCAGTGTTCAAGTTATTACATATATTTTCATAATAAAAGATAAAATTTAAGATTTAAAATAATTTAAATTTGAAGTTTAAGTGTCACAGTTTGAACAGCTTGACCAGAAATTCACTTTATAGTAAAATATTCAAATTATACTAGTTTGAACTATAAATCACTTAATAATCATCATTTATATTTAAAAATGAAATGTTTGAAATAAAAAAATTTAAAAAAATTTAAAAATAAAAGAAAAATCCAATTTAAATAATATACAAAAATCTAGGGTTGTTACACTGCTCGTCTCCCTCTTCAAAGTGGCGATGCCCGATTGTCCTGTAGTCGTAGATCCACCGTTGGATCAAGATAATGACCTATGAACGGCCAGGGTTCACCATGAATTTCTGGACAAACTATATATCGAATTGAAAATTGAATCGCAGATTTTCTTTGCGCTCTTCGAGAGCTTCAAATCGATATGTAATTTGATATTATTTGAGCATTTGAATTTTTGTTGTTGGATTTTGAATTGGAATTGAATTGGAATATTTTAGGGTTTTCAGCCATTGAGGAAGAGGAGAAAACAGAAGTTTATTATGTACAGAAATGAGAAATAGAAAGGATGCTAGGGTTTACAATAAGATATATATAGGTAGAGCTGAAAAATAGAGGATCAGATACGATTGGTTTGGACCGTTGAATGATAAATGGCCTGAAAATCCCGTTCTGACTCCGGAACGAAATTCGGTCAACCCACATATCAAAATAAATGTTTTTGAATATTTTAAAATAAATCGAATAGGTTTTAAGTCCAAATTCCATCGTATGAAGAAGTTATGCAAAAATCAAGTTATTTCAAATTGATTTGAATTTAATTTATTTCTTGGCGTTTCAAGCCCGTACGATCAAACGACAAGTCTGATTGTTACGAAACTTGGAATCCAACGATAATTCACCGTTATGGATCTGATGAAACTGGTTTCGTCAAAATCCGAGTCAGTGGCCAAAATGGCTATTTCCTAAGTTAATTTAATAAACTAATATAATTAAATTAAATCACTTTTCCATTCAATTATCGTTATTTCCAATTTCTATCACTTTGGATTATTTAGTAATTTAAAATCCTTTAAAACAAATTCTCTTATCAACTTATTATTGGACATTTCACAATTTACAGCATTAAATTTCAATTTCAATTACTTCAGAAATTATGAGTTTAAATTCCCAATTAATCCATATATTTGATTTGTAAATCTTGTTATCGAGTCCATCATCACCCTATAGGTAAAATTATCATTGGTTTATATTTATTACGTTAATATTTCCCAATTCATTCTAATTCCAACTAGCATAGTAATTCATTTATTTGGTTTTAAATCTTGTTATTCACTAAATTGTCAACTCATAGTTATAACTAACATTGGTTTGCATTTATTACATTAAGTTATTAATTAATTCAATATCTATATTCGTTTTCTTGTATTAAATTTATGACCAAGTATACATTTACCTTATTTGTGACGCCCCACCTCTATACCCACGCTAGCCAAGAACACTCCGGAGTAGTGCTGTCAACTAGCACGGAGAATGAGGCTGTTGAGGAGCGACCATCCATGTAATTGCTTATCACACGGTGGCTATAAATAATCTTCGGAAACAAACATAGAAATAATCATATCACAAATCAGTCACAGACATCCATATCACAAAGGCGGAAGAAGATATGAATATATAACTAACACATGAAAGTGTACATCAGAGTAGTGGTCAGTAAGTTCCACGATAATACAAAAGAATAGCAACACGTGCTATACAAAAGAATACAACTATGAGTCTATATCTCAAGTGTATACAACAAAAACTGCTAATCTAAACAGTTAGCCAAAAGTCAGAGTGATGAATCCCTGGGAAGAAGTCAAGCAGAAGCACCTGTAACATCTCGGTCTGACCCGAGTATTATTTAAGAAAATAATAAACGGGTCAGTCTAGCTATAAATATCAGATGACATGATATAACATAAAAGATATGGCATAAACATAAACATCCATAATGACATACCACTATAAGTATGTAAATAATGATCAACAGAAGATCAATCAATAAGAGATAATCAATATCACAAGAATCTTCTCAAAGATTCGAAAAGGGCATCATACCCCAAACTTGTACTCATAACAAGTCAATGACATAAATTCTAGAAATCAATGCAAGAAGTCCAGAAATCATAGAAAAGAGAAAGAGGCCTATCACATGACGGTCCGAAGACCAAGGGGAGCTACCCCACATGTGTGAATGGAATCACACAGATTAAGGTCCAGACTAACCAAAAAGCAAAAAGGTATGTGTGAGTGGAATCACACAAGTGGTGTCTAGTCTAACCTCGCAACAAGAGACATCGCACGGTTGCTAGTCTAAATCATCAGAATGATCGTCATGATCAACGAGAAGTGTCAATTACACTAAGCTAGTAAATATAGAAGTTTAGCTTCATGTCCCATAACCACTTGCTTAACTTAAATATTTACGAACAAACTGTAAATCTTCACTAATAAAATTGTCACAAGAGGTTCAATCGAACAAGTCCAAGAATTAACCGACGAAGTGAACGCAAGCGTTTCATACCACTTGTTTTACTAAGTCGTTTAATTAGATTTCTCATCCGAGTGAGGTAAAGGTTTGTATATACTAATAGATTGGAAAACGGTTTAAGTAAAGAGCTTTGTTATTAAAAATAGAGTTGAAATTGTTTGTTAAAAGAGTTTTGATATTTACTACTAGTATTGAAACCTTTATATTATAAAGTGACAAAACACAGAAGCAATTGTAGAAACAATCAGTCATAAAAATCGCATACGGAGATGTGAATAAAATCCAAGGAAATCAGCTCAATGTTTTTCAGATAAGATCCCCTACGGAGGGGGGGTCCAGGGGGGGTGGCAACCCCCCAAGGTGGGGATGCGGGGGCAACGCCACCGCTTACGGGGTTCGACCTGCCCGGTCAGGTCGCGGGGGTCCAGGGGGCAGCGCCCCCGGCGGGGTACGGGGCAGCGCCCCGACCAAAACGGTACGACCTAGTGAAGACAAAATGAGGTCTAACGACCTAACGACTCAAGGGTCATACGACCTAACGGCTGCGACCTAGGGGTCTAAGGGGTCAAGCGACTTAGTGGTTGCGACCTAGAGGTGTTCGCGACCTAACGATGACTCACGACCCAACATGGCCGACTTAACAGAGGTCGCGACCTAACAGGATAACTCGTGACCGACTTAAGAGTTGCGTGACTGAAGGGTTCCACGACTTAAGGGTTGCACGACTTAAGAGTTGCACGACTTAAGGGTTGCACGACTTAAGGGTTACACGACTTAAGGGTTGCACGACTTAAGGGTTACACGACTTAAGGGTTGCACGACTTAAGGGTTACACGACTTAAGAGTTGCACGACTTAAGGGTTGCACGACTTAAGAGTTGCACGACTTAAGAGTTGCACGACTTAAGGGTTAGGCCAGGAGCGACCTAATGAGATAAGGTCCAACGACCTATCGGGATAACTCGTAAACGACCTATGGATGAACGACTTAACTCCGAACGAGCTAAAAATGGCCAGAACGACCTAAGTTTAACTCGTGAACGACTCACGACCTAGGGACGAACGACTTAACTCCGAACGACCTAAAAATGGCCAGAACGACCTAAGTGCAGAAAATTCACCAAAACGCTAAAAATTGGAGTTTTTCGCCAATCCAATCCAAACCAAATGCAAATGTGCATGCAAAAGTGATAGGGAATCATTCCCAACAGTCCAATATAGTTATAGACTAGATTTGTGAGATAAAAATCTCACCTTTGCACCAAATATCAATGAAAATGAAGTTTTAAGCAAGCAAGAATCAATCCTTCTTCTATCTAAGCACAAGAAGCTTGAATCCAATGTCTTCTTCTTGAATTTGGAGTAGAAAGATGGATTGCAATTGAATTTGAGTTTTGGAATTTTAATTTCCCATTCCCTCCACCATTAATGCCAAAGCTTGATTAGTTAGGAAATTTATGAAGAGTGAGGAGAAGAGGGTTGGAACTTGGGCTTAATAGGCTAAACTAACCCAAAGTCCAAAGCGGGAAAAGTTAGTGAAATTTCACTAACTCCAAACCTATCGATGTTTATACTTAAAAAAGTTGTAAATGACATTTCGAACTCAATGGAAGTGGTCTCGAGTCCTAATTCGACCGTTTGCAAAAAGTAGCTTTTCGGACCAAAATCCGATTAACGAGTTAATATTTAAATAAAATATTTAAATACAAACTCGATAAATATGCGGGTTGTTACATTATTTCAAACAATTGGAATTCCATTCAAGTTTTAAATAATTAATTATAAATAACATTGTTGCGTTTCACTTTAGTATTATATCGTTAAATAAATTACAAAATTTTAATATCTTCCAATATTTATTAACAATCTCTTATTTAAAAATAAATCTTAATTATCGAAAATTACGGGTCGTTACACTCTCCTCCATCTTCCAGGTGCAATCCCGATCATCCGTACTCCTCTGCACTTTGACCAGTTTGACATATTTCCTTCTCAGCTGCTTCATACCTCCATCGATAATACGAAGTGGCTTTCTCTCGACAGTAAGGTTGGGCTCAATATCCAACTCTCGAGAGCAGAAGGCTAGACAATCATAGATGGATCATGCAGATATCGACAAAGATGTGAAACATGGAATACATTATGCACTTCAGGATACTTCTCAGGCAAATCCAGACGATAAGCTAAAACCAATCCTCTCTGAGACACGGAAAGGACCAACAAACCTACGAATAAGCTTCCCTCATTTTCCCTTTAGCAAATTATATTAAATTTATTCCACTTAACATATCTTATCATATATATTAAGTATATTTACTCTTATCATAACTACTCAAGTTTATTTATAAATTCCTTTAACACTATTTTATATTGTAAATTATCCAATTACATACCTAACTTCTGAATAATTAGATAAGTTATATTAGAATGCAATTTAGTATCATAAATAAAATTTTATAATTCAATTATTTATCAAAAATTCAAATTATTGATCCAAATTTTTTGACTTCAGTTTATAATTGAAATCATCCCCGAATCATAAATTTAAGAAATTAAATCTTCGGTTTATCTCAAACAATTAAGAGATTATATGTATACACTACATATCACATCAAATCAAATCTAAAATCATATACTTATATATTAAATCAAACCATACTTAACAAATTTAAATCAAATTTTCTTCCTCTTTTTATATATTAAATCAAACAAATTTAAATCAAACAAATTTAAATCAAACAAAAGCGTAGCAAAGCTACGAATTGGTCTCTCCACTTCGAAACTCGAAAATGAATGTCGATGATGCGGCCGCCATCACCGAAATTATTTTCCAACGACATAAGAGAAGAGAATAGATTTAAACATTTTAAAATTTATATTCAAACATACCCTTAAAAAATATTCATTTTTAAAACATTAAAACCGAAGTTTGAAATCATCGAAATTTAATTCTCAAATCCATAATTTAAATTCATTTAAATTCCAAATTAGTTTATAAACCACGCTTTATACTTTTATTTATATCATGTGTCAACAGTCATTTATTTTCAAAAAAATAAATGAAATCAACTAATATCATTTCAATAATCAATTAAGTTAACTAATAAATTTCAACTCAATTCCGTTTTCGTTTTCCATAATTTCAAAGCTTTAAATATTCCATAATTTCAAAAAATATTTTTTCCCCATATATATATATATATATATATATATATCAAATTCAATTTGCTGTTATTTAGTTTTGAAATATTTTACTTAATAAATCCAATATCATTTAAATAAAACTTTTAAACTTCAAATAACTGAATATTCCTTCAATTTATTTAAGCTTGATATATTCATTTTAAAACACCTTAAACCAAATCATATCCTTTAAAATCTCAAATTTAATAAATTTCAAATCAAACTTATTCACATCCTATCAAAATATGTTTTCAATAGATATTATAAATCTATAAAGTATTATATATATAAATCATGTAAAATTATTTCATTTACCAAATTTGAAAACAGTATTGTGTCAGTTTGTTCTGTTCAAGTGTTTTGGAAATCCTATCGACATCGCTGATCAGACGAGTCGATCGAAATCCCAAATCAATATCAACAGCTCAACAACACAACATATAAAACATTTAGTATTAATACAAACACACCCCCTCACTTGATGATTCCCGAATGGGTTTCCAAATAAGGATAGAAATTTAAATTTGGGAGATTCTAATCAAAAGAATTCAAAGATAAAATGAGATGGATAAAGGGTTAAGATAAGGTTAAAATAGAAGATTGAAATATACCTGATAATTGTTGTTATAGGTGAATTCAACAAGATGGAGATGATCTTCCTAAGATCCTCCATAATCTAGAACATAGCACGAAGAAGATCTTCAAGAATCTGATTCACTCTTTCTGTTTGACCGTCGGTCTATGGTGGGTAAGCAGTGCTCAGATTCAGGTGGGTACACAAAGATTCCTGAAAAACTTTCCAAAACTGGCTGGTTGGTAAAGATGGAATCTCTAGGAAGTCGAACAACCTTCCTCATATAGATCTCATCCAAATAAGAAGCAGAACGGGTAGACTTGACCGGAAAGAAATGAGCTGACTTGGCCAATCTTTCTACAAAGAGAGAAAAGAAGAAAGACTTACATTGATCGAAACGATTTCAACTGGATTAACATAAATTCCATTACTAGAAACAATACACCGGAGAAATCAGACTTCGTCATTCCATAAATGGCATTTAGAGAATTTAGCCTTCAACTGATGACTCCTAAGAGTTCTCAGAACAAAGCTAAAATCAACAAAGAAAGCAGGAGCGTTAGTCAAACCAAAAGGCATAACTTACCATTCATAGAAACCAATCTCAGTACAGAAACCAATCTTAGGAATACTTTCCTCAGCAACTCTGAGCTGGTGAAAACCTATGGCAAGATCAAGCTGAGAGAAAACAGTAGCTCCATGGAGTTGATCAAACATATCATTGATGTGAGGCATAGGGTATCTGTTCCTTATAGCGAGCTTGTTCAACTCCCTATAATCAACACGCGTCCTCAAAGAACCATCGGAGTTAGTGACGAAAACCATTGCTGCTCCCCATTTAAGAATGGCTAGGTCTGATCAGACCCTTGGAGAACAAGTCCTCAATTTGCTTCCTCAACTCACTTTCTCACGGGGTGTTATTCTTCTAGGAGGAAGAACTACAGGTCGAGCTCTAGGAATAAGACCAATACGAAAGTCAACTTCCCGCTTAGGAGGTAATGAAGTGACTTCACTAAATACATCGGGATAGTTTGACCACGGGAGTAGAAGCAGAGGTAACAACAAAATACCAGAAGGCTTGCCCTTCTGCTGAGCGGAACAATTATAATTAAGAAACAAAAGATTGGATTCAACCGGAATAAAATTTCTAATCAAGAAATTTAATCAACAAGGTGAATAAGGAAAGGAATGAGATTAAGAAGATTTTCTTTCAAAACAAGAAAAGTTTATATCAAAATAATCTTTGAAAAGTCCTTTAAAAAACATTTGAAAATCATTTTATACTTTAAAAAACGTTCTCTCACAAAGAAATGATTCTAAGATTGATTTCACTCATTCTAGTGTATTTTTACCCTATCTCTAATGTGTTTTTTGCTCCGTAGGCTAAGGTTTGCCTAGAACCAAAGCTCTGATACCAAATGTAACGACCCACTATTTTGGACCATTCAAATCGACAATAAAACCACACATATCGGACTTGAATAATTCAAAACAGTAGATTGTAATATAATTTTGTGCAAATAATACCAATCACAGGATCACAGACACAGATAAATCAGAATAACTCGCAGCGGAAATAAAATACCATAGTAGTTGATGAAGCTACTACAAACACAGTCATAGAACAAGTACAAAATCCAGAGTCTGAAAAGTAAATAAAACAGAAATCCCAATACATAATTGTCCACTAATACATAAGCTGAATATAAAATACTGAATGGAAATAGATAACAACTAAATAGATAGATAATCTCCAGCAAATCCTTTAGCTCCAGAAGGTGAAATCCAAAGCTGATACTCAGGCTGACCCGAGCGTAAAGCAAAACACAAAACACCGGAGTTAGGACATAAATACTAATACAATGTAAACCAACTCAAGTAAACTGTAATAAAAATTCACAAGTAACCTAAAGGATGCTTGGGACCACCCATCCTCTAAATATCTGTTAAACTATTTACTATGTAGTAATATACGTATTATAATAATGTCTAAAGTAAAATAAACTTACTTAAAAATAACATTAAGGCTTTACATTTTCCACCTTAACACATATATAGTGCCAATAGTCTATATAGTACCATTGTACCCCCAGATCGGAAGGCTACCACAAATACTCCATAGGTACGACACAAATCAAAACTCGTACAAAGCGCGCTAGGGTAGGTGACACGGCACAACTAGGCAATGCCAGGGTAGATATACCAACTGCACTTCCGGACCGGTGGTAACACGTAGCAGCCACTACCGCCCACCTCGAGCCTCACTAACAAAAATCAAAGGTGCGCACCAATCAATCACAAAGTAATAGGATGGCATACGAAGAAGTGTGTCCGATAAGAGGAGCGACCTCATTAGCCCGTCAATTGCTCCTGTTTTAGCCACCTTATGCCAACTCACGGGAGTCAGTACCACGTATATCCTTAATAGAACGTCGCCACCATCTTACTTCATTCTGGAATCTCCACCGTGTACATGGTTATTAAAGTGTTTTTCGGAGTTGGCAGAGAGTATGACAACTTCCGATGCCGGTCTCTTCAATAACCAAACGTTATTATAACCTACGGTTATAAATTTCAAAATGGTTTATATTTCAAATCAAAACATATTCATTTAAAACATTCAAATTCAATGTAAATATCTTTCAAAAAATAATAATATTTATTTTCAAAGTTGTAGCATTTCTAAGTTCATTTAATTATAACAAATTCAAAAAAAAAACATTGTATCCTATCATTCGTAGGACTTGTAAAATGTGATAATACATCGAAATATTGTCTTTTCAGAAATAGTTGCACTTAGAAAACGTTACTGTAAATATACTAGTATTTTAGAAATATTGTCCTTTCAGAAACAACAACACTTAGAAAATGTTAATGTAAATATACTTGTATTCCGTAAAATAGTACAGTTTCGAAAATGGTAGCACTTAGACAAGTTTACTGTATGTATACCAGTATTTCAAAAATATTGTCTTTTTAGAAACAGCAGCACTTAGAAAATGTTACTGTAAACATACCAGTATTTCGAAAAATAGTACAGTTTCAGAAATGGTAGCACTTAGAAAACGTTACTGTAAATATACTAGTATTTCAGAAATATTATCTTTTCAGAAAAAGCATCACTTAGAAAATTTTACTGTAAATATACTAGTATTTCGAAAAACAGTACAGTTTCAGAAATGGTAGCACTTAGAAAACGCTACCTTAAAACTACAGCAATTTGGAAATGCTGCCAATACAAATCTAAGATCTATTATAACATTTCAAAAACATTAAAATTTCAGTTTTCACTATTTTTAACTTATAAAACATATCTCACGTTTCAGAAATATTTATTTGGATATCATTTAACTTATGATTAAATAAAATAAAATTTTATAAATAAAATATCCAAATCAAACTATAATTCATTTATTAAGTCAAAAGTACATTATTTTACTTAACTTTTATCTTAACAAATAATTTAATACTTTATTTTAAATTGCCCATTTCATAAATAAATTATTCTTATTACTAAGGTAAGCTTAAAATTTCCATTTGAAAACTAAATTTTCAATTATCAAGTTAAGTCATATTTTAAGTTACATTTTAAACCATTTATTTACTTATACATTTTAACCTATAGAAAATCACTATAACATTTATTTAAATAGTTTAAATCCAATTTAAGTTTAAATTCATATTTTAAATTTCAAAAATACTTAATAATTTTCAAAAAATATTTAAAATTAACCACGGGTCTGGATATAATTTTCTAACCTTGGTCAATTGATACGGATATGTATCACTTAAAACCATAATTGAAATAAAAATCCGGGTTCTATCATTTCAAACATACAATCCCAAATAAAATAAAATAAAATAAAAATCGCTTGAGCCTATCATTTCAGCTCATAACGAATTTTCCCTATTCTAAAGTCCGTCCGAGTATGTATCATTTCAATCCATAGTGATTTTATTCTAACAGGGAGCTTGCAGTGTGAGAAACAGTAAATAAAATAAACAACATAATATGGCATATCATATCAGGTGATGTAACAATTATATACCAGGTTATAACATCATGAAATATCATATCACATGCACATATAAATTACTACCATATCATCATCTACAATTCACATGTCATCGTTTCACAATTATATAAGTACGAATGTCAAGAGTGATAAACTCACCTTCTAAAGCTGGAGATAACAATACAAGACACACAACCAAACTCCGAAAAACACGACAAGGCACGAATTAGATTCAAGTAGATGGAGAGCCAAGATCCAGGTCTTGTAAACAACAAATATAAACATACATAAATATATAATTCAACCCAAGATTATAAACCAAAACAATGTAAAAATATAAACAAAGAGAAGTTAAGATGACTTAACCAAATCAAGTGGGCTCGGTCACTTCCAAAATAGGTTTGACTATATGGAACATGGTTCAACCACACCACTTATGCTCGGCCAGGCTTGGTTAGGATGGCTATAAGGCATGGCTATGGTGAATACAAAGAGACAGCAAGTCAAAAGTCATAAGGAAGGCAAAAGGGTAAAAGGGAAAAAGGGAATGAGCTTTGGGTTCAGCCTATGGCTATTGTGCACGGTTAAGATGCAAAGTAGCTCGGCCTGGGTTGTTACATGGTCAGGTCAGGTCATCACGGCTATGAGTGGATCTGGTCATGGCAAAGCAAGGCAAAGGAGGAGGAGTTGGTGGTGGTCAAGGCTAGAAAAAGGGAAGGGATGGTTATATAGGCTCGGCTAGGGTTTCAGCAACTTTTGTGATGGAGTTTTTTGGATCTAGGTGATCACGGCATGGGTCATGGACAGTGATGGGATGGTGGAGGCCGATCATAGGTGGTGTAGAGGTGGAGATGGGGTCGGCTAGGAAAGGCAAGGTGATGGTCGAACTTGTTTGCAAACCAAAGAGAAAGGAAATGTAAAAGAGGAAGAAGGAGGAAAGTAATTTATTGTAAAAGTTTTGTTATTGTAACATTCCAGAATTTGTTAATTTAAATTTGGTGATTTATTTGAACTTTGAAATTAATTTGAGAAGTTTCAAAAGGAATAAAATATTATTAATATTAATATTACAGAGATATATGGATATAAATAAATATTTGATAGTTTAAGCTTTAAATAAATAATAATAATAAATAAAGAAAAAATATATATAACAAACAAGAAATTTGTGTTAAACCATAAAAATGAAATATATGTGATAAATTAAATGTTGATAGTTAAACTTCAAATAGAAATAAAAAAATTCAAGAGTATGTTTGTAATAAAATTATATAGTTATAACATGACATATGGAATACACATAAGTGCATGTAAATTTGTAAACCAGGAAACAATCAAAAAAAGACATATGCAAGAAGATAAAAAAATCTACAAGAACAAAACAAAATGTACTTACAAACAAAAAAAGGGAAAAAATTCAAACAGCATATACATGTAAACAAAGATGGGAACACAAGCATTTAATGCTTTCTTTTTAGCACAAATTTAGAGTTAATTCAAATGTAACAAAATCATTTCAGCCGAAATCAAATTTTAGCTTAGTCAAGAAGAAAAAAAATCTGATCAAAAGATAAGTGTTGTACCAGTTATAACCTACCTGTACAAAACTGCCTCCTATATATATATATACCCACTCATATTCATTCCGTTTCGTTCAAACAAGCCTTAGCATGCCTGAAAGAAAATAAAAAGCAAACATCATTATTTTACAAATTCAAACTCAGTTTATACAACAAAACACAAAGAGGATACAGAGAGATCAATACTGCAGTTTCAAAAACAAATCTATGTTCATCAATATTTCTATGTGAGTAAACATACACTTTAAAGCTTTAAGTTAATTAAAAACATTATAAAACTCAGTGATAATATAGTTTGTATATGTTTGGTTTTGAATATAGTTTCTGTGTTTGTTCTGTAACATTATGTTATTCTCTGTTGAAGTTACAGAGTCAAAATATAAAATCCAGATTCAAAATATTATCATCAACTTTTGTTAGGCTTAAAATTATTAACAAAACAAGTTTGTTTAAACTTAGATTTTGGCATAAAATTTTGTTTTCTACATGATAATGAAGAATAGATTTTGTAAACCCAGCTTTATAGGAAATAGACAAATATATGATAAATTCAGATAATTTAAAACATTGATTCATTTGTATAACTTGAATAAGCAGCCAAAGTTATGATTTTTAAAATCAATATGATGATTTTAATTGTGTATTCCAAGAGCAATTCACGGTTGAACAAAAATTGTTCTTTTTCCATTTTCTAGTGATCGATCAAATAATTGTTGATGAAAATTGGTTCGAAGCTAGGTTATTGATTAAAGATTTCAGGAAAATTGTTGAAAATTTTTCTATTGCGTAAATTGATGAATCGAGTTCGATTTAGGGTTACAGTTCGAGTTTTGAACGTGTTCAGTGGAAAGAGGATTGCGTCCTCTTGGTTTGATCGAGCTTCTTGAGATTCAAGGGAATGGAAGAGAGGAGTGTTGACGTGATATAGCCGGAGTCGTGGATTTTCTGGCCAACGACGCAAGGAGGGCGGGCAATTTGGTTTGGGTATGTTCAAGTTTCAGTTTCGACGAAAAGGTGGATTTTGATTTCGAGGTTTCTGTGTCGAATCGAGCTTCGATTTTGAGTAGGAGGATGAATTTCGACTTGCCGAAGGTCGTGATGGCCACCAGAACGGCGACGCGGCGACGTGCACGTGCACGGCCTTGCGCGATGTGTCAGGAAGTTTGTGTTTGGCCACTCGAGTTGATACTCGAGGAAGATGATGCATGTATTCGGTGTATAACTCGAACACGCGAGTATCCTCCCTGTTGTTTTTAGTTTGAAAACTTGAGTTAACTTTAACTCTAAAGAAAAGAAAAAAGAAGAAGAAGAAAATAAAAGGAAGGAAGAAGAAGAGCAAAGCTGGGGAATGTCTCGGGGCGGAGCAGGTGGGAAACTCGAGCGAATACTCGAGTGAAAACTGGAAGACTCGGGTTTGCTTTATAATGGGCTAAGCCCAATTAATTTAAAGTTTACAATGTTAAGGAAAAAAAATATTGACCATTTAAGTTGAGGGTTTGTTTCAAGTGAATCAACTAAGTGAATACATAACAATGTTTTTCTAATTAATACTTCCACTAAATAATTTAATTTAAGATCAGTATTAAAGTTAATTAACATTAAAAGTTTTTTTTTGTACTAGCAATGAATTGATTTCGAAATAATTAAAGAAGATTTTTAAATGTTAATTTAGATAAATGATCATCTGTTTTGGAAAGCGATCAAGAATAATTAAATTAATAATTGTAATTAATTAAGTAATTAAGGACTTATAATTTGTAAGTAAAATTGATTAATAAATAATTAAGTATTTAATTAATTTGTAAATTAAGAATTGTTAAGTAGATAATTTAAGTTGATTAATTATAATTGTCAGTTATTAAAATAATAAATTAAGAAATAATTAATCAAGTTAATCAAAATTTAAATCGATTTATCCAAAATTAATCATTGATTTTAAATAATCAAAAAATAATAATTATGTGGTTAATTTATTAAATCACACCCACATTGATTGAAAGTAATTAACTATTGTTGTGCACTGGATTGATACTTCTGTTTTGATTGTGATACCGTGTGATGTAGATTGCTTTGTGCTGAACTATGATTTGTGATTTGTTTCAGTATTGATGTGGAAAACCCTTTGCCCATAAACGTCATTTTAACTTCGATGCGACAGGGAGTCGGATTTTAGTTAGTTATCCGAAACCCACATCGAACCCTGAATATGAATCTTGGTGATTGATATGTCCACGTGTTTTAAAATTAAACGCTCACTATTCGGTTTAGCCGGGAGAGGACCTTTGTGTCAGATAACTCATTTAGAATAGTGATACGTCGAAATGGATAGTATTTGAAGACCGGTGGTGAAGACCGGGTGTCTTTGAAAACAATAGGACGACCTATCGATTGTCTCTACACTGAGTTGCTGCGGTATAGAGATTCCCTAAGTGATGGGAAGTCCGATCGGGATTGTGGATACCCGGATTTGCAAGGGATTCTTCCTTTATTGGACGAAGTGCCTTCGGTTCTGTTCAAACCCGGAACAGACTTGTATGGTTGTACGTATGACACTACACTTTAAGGTATAAAGCAGATTTCTTTCAAATACGTATCTGTTGGTGGCGGAGAATTTATTCTCTTAGCTTAACAACCATCTCTAAGACGTACGAGCTCAGAGGTTATGTAATTGAAGGTTATCAGCGATGTACTCCCAATTTGGTAGTGTGGCATGCTAAGTGCTGCTGTGTGTTGATGATCATTTGTTGATCATTTGTGATCAAAGCATGGCTTTCGTGTAAAGCTTGGCTTTGTGGACGAGACCTCATCGGACCTCACAACCCGGAAATGGTCGAAACATGAAAGATGCGGCAAGGTTATGAGGGTCGCACCCTTTTGGGTATGTCATTTCCTTCTGGAAAAAGGTGATGTCATGGTATGGAGCCCAAATATTTACCTATGTGGTTGCTCCAATCTCATTTACTGTGTGGTTGTTGCTTTGTGATAGAGGGCCCTCGGATAAAGGTCCCAAAGGACCGGGGAGTGGCATATTCCTGTAGTAGTTACCTAGTTACAGAGGTAACCCGGCCTTTTGTTGGCAGAGAGCTGGTTAAGTTCTCGGGACGTCCCGCTAGAGGCGTACCCATGTGGCTATAGGAAGTTCCTTAGCCTGACCATTTGTTGGAAATCCAATTCCCAATACGAACCCAGTACGGTTTTAGTTGTATAACCTGCCATTTACTTATGGTGGTCACCACTGTTTAGATGGTAGCTATAGTAGGCATAGTTCGGAATGTCTATGCTAGCTAAGATTAATATTATATTTTCGAAATGATTTTCTACACTATGCACTAGTAATAGTATCAAAGAGTTTTTCTCGTATCAAGCATATTTGACTATCATAAGAAGAAATCTCCTCCAATTCTGCGATTGCATTGTGTGTGTGGCGGGAGGTCTTATGGTAGTTTCATTTTCCAAAAGTATAACGATTTTTCCTTTATAAATCTGTTTTATTTAAAAGCAACTTTTTTTGTTTACTCATACCAGTCCCATGACTGACCCAGAGTTTATTGGTTTTTTTTTAAACTCTGGGTGCCCATCATTTTCACACGAGCAACCTAGTAGCAAGTTTCCGTGTTCTGGTATTAGTAGTATTTTGGAGCTTTTACCTTGAAGATATTTTAGAAGCTTTTGGGATCTCAGGTGCTTAGTTTTTGGGAGTTCGCTATCGCTTCATTCCTTCGAAGACTTTTTGGATATATGATCACTTGTTGTACTATCATGATGTTTTATTTGGAGTTGTGATATATGTATAAAAGTACCTTGATGTAGTAATGGATATTATGATGATGTTATATCTGTGATGTGATGCATGATATTCATTTTTGTTTTCCGCTGTTTTATATTCATCTAATGTTGTTATAAGCTCCATCCGACTGGAGTTCGATATTTGAATCTTTGGCAGTCGAATACAAGTGAGGTATTTAGTGTCAATTTTCGAACATTGAATTTCGGATCGTGACAAAGTGGTATCAGAGCTGAAGGTTGAGTAAGAACTTTAGCTAAGGAGTATAACACATTAGATGGCTCATTAGAGATGGGGTGAGGTATACCCTTGAATGAGTATAACCAAGACCGAAACTCCAAATATTCTTAGTCTATTGCTTTTACTGCTGATATTCCTTAAGATATCTCGTCCATATATCTAAATCAATTTTCTTACTAATTACAGATAGTAAGAATGAGTGGACAAAGAGGAAGAGCTAGGGGTCAAGGAAGTGCCACAACACCTAGTCAAGTTCCCCCAACAGCAGTAGCAGCAATACCTATACAGCAGCAGCCGAATCTGACTGATTTATATAAGAATTTCTCAAGGCTTAGTGGTAAGCCGTTCACCGGCAAGGAGTCAATTATTGAGGCTCAAGCATGGATCAGATTCTGTGAGAAAATCTTTAGAGGGCTAAAGCTGCAAGACGATCAGAAGCGACTCTTAGCTTCTTGGCAACTTCATGAAGAAGCCTTAGCCTGGTGGGAGACAGTCACTGTTGATAAGCCAAAAGATGAGTTTACTTGGGAGAAATTTAAAGAAGTATTTGATAAGCGCTATCTGCCATCAGCTGGAATTTCTCGAATGTACCAGGAATTCATGGGCTTAAAGCAGGGGAGTTTGTCATTCGAGGGGTATCTAAACAAATTCAATGAATTATCTCTTTTTGGTCCGGAATTGATGAATATGCCTTTAAAGAAGAATGAAAGGTTCATTCGTGGGATGAATAAGAAATTCCACGAAAGGATGACTGGCCATGTCAAAGAATCCTTTTCAGATTTGGTTGATATGGGGTATAGAAATGCCATACTTGATATGCAAGAAGCCCCGGTGGAGAAAGGAAATTCGGGCAATCAAAATTGGAAGAAGAGGAAATTTGGAGGCAAGAAACCATGACAGGGTAAGGAGAAAAAGAAGAGCGTTCAAGGAAGCACAGCAGAGAGTGTCACTTGCTATAATTGTTTGGAGAAGGGCCATTATTCTAGCATATGTACAAAGCCTAAGAGACAAGTCAATCAACCTATACAAGCGAAGCTCAGGAAATGTTATTATTGTCAGAAAGTGGGACATGAAGTTAAAGACTACCCAGTTATGAAGCAAGCTCAGACAGCAAAGGTGTACACAGTCAAAGACCAACCTGCATCTTCCAAAGCAGAGAAAGGAAAAGGAGTTTTGGAAGGTAATATCATCATTTATGATATCATTGTTAGAGTTCTATTTGACACGGGCGCTACACATCGTTTTATCTCTCAGCAAGCTATAAATGAATTAAATCTTGAACCTGATTTTGTTGATGAACCTATATGCGTAAAGAATCCAGTTGGAGGTCCCGCGAACCTTTGTCTTCGATGTAGAGACGTTCCTATCTCATATTCTTGTTATCAATTCCCTATCAGTCTCTTTGTCCTTGATTTTAACAAGTTTGAAGTCTTACTCGGAATGGATTAGCTAGCAAAATACGAAGCCAAATTGGATTGCAACAATCGATTGATTTCAGTCAAAACCAAATTTGGAGATTTCATCGAGATTTCTTATGAGGACCCTAGTCCAAAAAGGGAAGGGTTGATGTATAATTTGGGTTATCCCGAACCCAGTTTGGAGTCTATAACAATTGTTAGAGATTTTCCGGATGTGTTCGGAGAAGTGAAATCTTTACCTCCACATCGGGAAATAGAATTCAGAATCGACCTACTACCTAACGCTCGTCCTGTCGTTCACGCAAACCAATGATATACTGGCAAAAGGGTTAATTCAAATTAGTGTTTCTGAATGGGGTTCAGTAGTCGTATTTGTTGCTAAATCAGACGGATCTTTGAGATTGTGTGTAGATTACCGCGATCTCAATAAGCTGACTCTTAAGAATAAATTTCCACTGCCTATTATTGATGATCTATTTGATCAATTGCACGACGCTTGTTTCTTTTCAAAGATGGATCTCGCCCAATGGTTCCATCAATTACGTATCGCCGAAGATTATGTCCATTTGACCACTTTCAAGGGTCCTAATATGTTCGACGAATGGTTAGTCATGCCTTTCGGTCTAACCAATGCTCCAGCATACTTCGTAGATCTTATGACTCGTGTGTTTCGGGAAGTATTGAATAAATTTGTGCTTGTGTTTATTGATGATATTTTGATCTATTCCAAGACCAAAGAGGAGCATGCTGAGTACCTTAGAAACGTTTTGGAGATTTTGAGAAGGAATATTCTATTCGCAAAATTTTCCAAATTCCACTTTTGGGTTAAAGAAGTTAAATTTCTCGGCTATATTGTTAATGAAGAAGGAATTTCTGTGGATCCTAGCAAAATTTCCACTATTCTTGATTGGAGAAAACCCACTACCCCAAAAGAAGTTCGAAGCTTTTTGGGTTTAGCAGGCTATTATCGGAAGTTTGTTCAGGATTTTTCTAAGATTGCTAGTCCGTTGACTAAGCTAATGATGAAGGATGTAAAATTCAATTGGTCCGAAATGTGACGAAGCTTTTCAGGAGTTGAAGAAAAGATTAACCACCGTTCCTGTTCTCGCTATTATCAACAGGAATCAGGGATTATCTATTTATACCGACGCTTGCGGTGATGGTCTGGGTGCAGTACTAATGCAGAATTGGAAGGTAATTGCCTACGCGAGTAGACAATTACGTCCTCATGAAAGAAATTACCCAACCCATAATTTGGAACTTTTAGCTTTTATCTTCGCTTTGAAAATATGGCGACATTATCTTCTGGGTAAGAATCTTTTCAGCTTTCTTAACAATTTACGAATTTAACTTAACTTAAACAATATACTTAACGAACTCTCTTTCTCTAGGTGAAAAATTCGAATTATTCACCGATCACAAATCTTTGAAATATCTCTTCACCCAGAAAGATCTGAATCTGCGACAACAACGTTGGTTGGAATTTCTGGCATCTTATGACCTAGATATTCTATATACACCCGGAAAAGCCAATGTAGTTGCCGACGCCTTGAGTAGAAAGCATGCTATTCTTGCTCATCTTGTTATCGCTCCTACTCTTCTCAAAAGGATTGCGAGACAGCAGAAAGAAGATGAGTTTCTTCGGGGAATTTATAAAAGAATATGCCAAGGTGAAGATACTAGTTTTGAGATGGATAGTAGAGAAGTTATAAGATTAAAGGGCAGAATTTGTGTCCTTGACATTCCGGAGCTGAAACGTGAAGTTTGAGATGAATATCACAAATCCAAGCTTTGCATCCATCCAGGAGTTAATAAAATGTATAGAGATATCAAAAGAACTTTATGGTGGAAGACAATCAAAAGAGACATATCTATATATGTGAGTCGCTGTGCTACTTGCCAACAAATCAAAAGAGATCAAAAGAAAATGGTGGGTTTACTTCAGCCTTTAGAGGTACCCAGGTGGAAATGGGACCAGGTATCGATGGATTTCATCGATGGGTTGCCACGTACTCGAAGAGGCAATGAAGCAATTTGGGTTATTGTGGACCGTTTGACTAAGACAACCCACTTCTTGCCAGTTAAATCTACCCGCACAGCTGCAAGTTTAGCCGAGTTATATGTGAAAGAAATTATTTATCTCCACGGTATTCCTAGCAGTATAGTGAGTGATCGTGACCCGATCTTCACTAGTAGATTTTGGAAGGCATTTCAAGACGCGTTGGGAACAAAACTAAATTTCAGCACTGCTTATCACCCACAATCTGATGAGCAAACTGAGAGGGTTAACCGAATTTTAGAAGACCTATTGCGTGCTTGTATACTTGATTTTGGTGGTTCTTGGGAGAACCATTTACATCTGGTCGAGTTCTCATATAACAATAGTTATCAGGCCAATATAGAGATGGATCCTTTTGAAGCTTTATATGGTCGTCCTTGTCGATCACCCGCATGTTGGATTGAGGCTGGTGATAGACTCGTTCTTGGACTGGATATGATTAAAGAAGCTATAGAAAAAGTTGATTTTATACGAAAAAAATGAGGATGACTCAAAGTCGTCAAAAGAGTTATTATGATCGTAGAAGAAGGGATTTGAAATTTCAGATTGGAGACTCTGTTTTTCTCAAAGTATCTCCAATGCGAGGAGTATTAAGATTTGGAAAGACCGGTAAGCTGGCACCACGGTATATTGGTCCTTTTCCTATTCTGGAGAGGATCGGTTCTTTAGCCTATCGGGTACAGTTGCCTAGCTGGTTATCTGGTGTGCATGATGTGTTCCACATTTCTAGTCTTCGGAAGTATATGCACGACCCAGATAGTATTATTGAAGAAGCTGCTCAGCAGGATCTCGAAATCACTCCTAATTTAACAGTCAAAAGAGAACCAATAAAGATTGTAGATCGTGATGAGAAGCGATTGAGAAACAAAGTTGTGAAACTAGTTAAATTTCAATGGACTGGCGATCCAAAGGACTGCACTTGGGAAACTGAAGATAATATGCAGAAATCATATCCCAATTGCAGAGTGGATATCTCGGCTTAAACTGGTAAGCCATTTCTCTATTTTTTTCAGAATTCGTATATTCTTTGTTTGCTTTTCTCTCTCTTTCAAATTTCGAGGACGAAATTTTCTTAAGGGGGGAATATTTGTAACATTCCAGAATTTGTTAATTTAAATTTGGTGATTTATTTGAACTTTGAAATTAATTTGAGAAGTTTCAAAAGGAATAAAATATTATTAATATTAATATTACAAAGATATATGGATATAAATAAATATTTGATAGTTTAAGCTTTAAATAAATAATAATAATAAATAAAGAAAAAATATATATAACAAACAAGAAATTTGTGTTAAACCATAAAAATGAAATATATGTGATAAATTAAATGTTGATAGTTAAACTTCAAATAGAAATAAAAAATTCAAGGGTATGTTTGTAATAAAATTATATAGTTATAACATGACATATGGAATACACATAAGTGCATGTAAATTTGTAAACTAGGAAACAATCAAACAAAGACATACGCAAGAAGATAAAAAAAATCTACAAGAACAAAACAAAATGTACTTACAAACAAAAAAAAGGGAAAAAAATTCAAACAGCATATACATGTAAACAAAGATGGGAACACAAGCATTTAATGCTTTCTTTTTAGCACAAATTTAGAATTGATTCAAATGCAACAAATTCATTTCAGCCGAAATCAAATTTTAGCTTAGTCAACAAGAAAAATGATAGGACAACCGATTGATTGTCTCTGCACTGAGTTGCTCTGGTATAGAGATTCCCTAAGCAATGGGAAGTCTGATCGGGATTGTGGATACTTGGATTTGCAAGGGCTTCTTCCTTTATTCGACGAAGTGCCTTCGGTTCTGTTCGAACCCGGAACAGACTTGTGTGGTTGTATGTCTGACACTACACTTTGAGGTATAAAGCAGATTTCTTTCAAATACGTATCTGTTGGTGGCAGAGAATTTATTCTCTTAGCTTAACACCCTTCTCTGAGACGTACGAGCTCAGAGGTTATGTAATTGAAGGTTATTAACGATGTACTCCCAATTTGGTAGTATGGCATGCTAAGTGCTGCTGTGTGTTGATGATTATTTGTTGATCATTTGTGATCAAAGCATGGCTTTCGTGTAAAGCGTAGCTTTGTGAACGAGACCTCATCGGACCTCACAACCTGAAAATGGTCGAAACATGAAAGATGTAGTAAGGTTATGAGGGTCGCGCCCTTTAGGGTATGTCATTTCCTTCTGGAAAAAGGTGATGTCATGGTATGGAGCCCAGACATTTACCTATGTGGTTGCTCCAATCTCATTTATTGTGTGGTTGTTGCTTTGTGATAGAGGGCCTTCAGATAAAGGTCCCAAAGGACCGGGGGTGGCATATTCATGTAGTAATTACCTAGTTACAGAGGTAACCCGGCCTTGTGTTGGCAGAGAGCTGGTTAAGTTCTCGGGACGTCCCGCGAGAGGCGTACCCATGTGGCATAGTCTGACCATTTGTTGGAAATCCAATTCCCAATACGAACCCAGTACGGTTTTAGTTGTATAACCTACCATTTACTTATGGTGGTCACCACTGTTTAGATGGTAGCTATAGTAGGCATAGTTCGGAATGTCTATGTTGGCTAAGATTAATATTATATTGTCGTAATGATTTTATACAGTATGCACTAGTAATAATATCAAAGTTTTTTTCTCGTATCAAGCATATTTGACTACCATAAGAAGAAATCTCCTCCAATTCTGCGTCTGCATTGTGTGTGTGGCGGGAGGTCTTATGGTAGTTCCATTTTCCAAAAGGTTAACGATTTTTCCTTTATAAATCTGTTTTATTTAAAAGCAACTATTTTTGTTTACTCATACCATTCCCATGACTGGCCCGAGTTATATTTTTTTTTCTAAACTCTGGATGCCCATCATTTTCACACGGGCAGCCTAGTAGCAGGTTTCTATGTGCTGGTATTAGCAGTATTTTGGAGCTTTTACCTTGAAGATATTTTAGAAGCTTTTGGGATCTCAGGAGCTTAGTTTTTGGGAGTTCGCTATCTCTTCATTCCTTCGAAGACTTTTTGGATATATGATCACTTGTTGTACTATCATGATGTTTTATTTGGAGTTGTGATATATGTATAAAAATACCTTGATGTAGTAATGGATATTATGATGATGTTATATATGTGATGTGATGCATGATATTCATTTTTGTTTTCTGCTGTTTTATATTCATCTAATGTTGTTATAAGCTCCATCCGACTGGAGTTCGATGTTTGAATCTTTGGCAGTCGAATACAAGTGAGGTATTTAGTGTCAATTTTCGAACATTGAATTTCGGATCGTGACAGTTATGAAATGAAAATGAGAAGAGAGATGAAGTGAGATGTTTTGTACATGAATTAGGGAGAGTTTTGAAAGGTCAAGAAAAGGAATAGATGCATGGCTAGGCAATGGAAAAAGTCACCTATTCATATTCAAGAAAAAGAAAATTATATCTTTTGAATTTCCAAGCCAAAAATCAAATAAAAGAAAATAGAAAGTAGAGAATGGAAAACTAAAATAAAATAGAAATAGAAAATAAAATATAAAATAGAAGTGAAGTGGAAAATATAGAATAGAAAATAAATAGAAAAACGCTGAAAATAATCCCATGTAAAACGCTGAAATTTATCAGATTTACAAAGCATAAAACAGAATTTGACGAAACGAAAAGCAGAACTAATATTAGAATCAATTTCAGCTTCAAAGAAAAAGATTGGAAATTTTAAATTCAAATTTAAAAATTTCAACTGAAAGTCAAAGTTTGACCAAAGTTGACCAAAATATAAAATTTTCAGAAAATCTTTATTTTATTATATTTAGAAAATAAATTATAAAAAAAATCCAAAATTACATCGGAAAATTCCAAAATTCCAAATTTTAAATGATTTAAAAATCAAAGTTTCAAATAAATTGAATTAAAAATATTTTTTATAATTATGGGTTGTTACACTCATTCTAGAGTACTACTGACTCCATCTCTCATGTGTAATCCCCATCAAAGCCTGGTATATCGCCAACCTCAACTCTGATACCACAATGTCATGACCCGCCCTTCACGAACCCCGAAACTCGACATAATACCCTCATCGTATAACATGATGAACGATAGAGTGCCAGAAGGACGGATTGTTGAGAGAAAGAAAGTAGGTAGAAGAAGAAAAATAAACAAAACAGAATCTCACAATGGAAAAAACAATATATAATATCAATAGTTCTTTACAAAAAGCAAAACTGCAATATACATATCTCACATCTGAGTACACAAATCAATAATTACCAGCTTGGACAGTTATAACATCCTGTCCTCACAACTACTGGTAATTTCAAACAACACTATAGCAGAAATAAATAATTACGAGAATACATCTCAGTCTCCAGCTCGTCTCCTAAGCTCCATAGTATCCAATCCTGAACCTGTAATACTCGGTCTGAACTGAGCAATATATTAAAATAACATCTAAGTTAGTCTGGAAAACCAGCGTGAGAAAACACACTCAATTTGAATTATTAAAGTTTCAAAAAAATGCTTTAAAAATCAAAGGTATCTCGTAAGACCACGCCACAAATAAACACGATAGATTTTTACCTTATGATAACCAAAACATTTCATATATAAATCCTCTGGTATTATAATAATGTCTAAGTACAAATACTTATTCAAATAGCCGGAATTGTTACATTAATTAAATTCCAGCAATACTAGACTCTACAATCAAAACCGTAAAGGCACGTATTGGAGAATGGATTCCAACTAAATGACCAGGCACTAGGGTACCACCTGTCATATTACACATCTAGAACAACGTATCAGGATTGAACTATTGATCACTGCCAACACAAGACCGGACAACCCCCAACCTGGATAACCCGAATAAGATTACCTGTGTTGGGATCATCAACCGCACCACACAACCGAATAAAAGGGACTCTAGATAGGGGTAACCTTGCCCTACTTGGGTGCAACCCACTTAGCCTTGCTACCTCTCCTCTGATTTTCAATCATTTCGGTTGATGAGGCTAGAGGGTACGATTACTTTTTTAGAAATATTCACTTAGAATGCTCATTGTCCTCCAATGAAATGTACTGATAGCATTAATCCATACAAGTCCGTTCCTGGTCCGAACGAAACCGAAGGCACTATCCTACTACATCCATTTTGGAATCACCCTCAAGATTAGTAGCAATTAGCCCTCGCACTTCACTGCTCCATCTTCAACTCTAGGCTCTTATCTTCATTATGAAAACGTACTCGTTGGATCGAAGTGGTTTTTAATCACAAATCCTATCCTAGTCTCTTCGAAACAATGTTCGATTTATCAGTAAACTCAACCCCGGTTCTTTCGGAATAAAAAATGAAAATAAGATCGAGGATCACCTCCTAACCATTTGTGGACGGATTTCCATATAAACGTCCTAGAAGAACGAAACGAGTTTGTACGTACAATATAGCACCTCAAATGGTAACTGTACCAAATGATTCCCATACTTCTTCTAGATATTTCCAAAGTTATATTCAGGTCCAAATTTGATAGTCGGTTATTTAACTATCAAATAAACAATCAATTCAACAAAATACTTCAATTTCACCAAAAAACACCAAGTCTTCACTTAAGTTAACTTTTAAATAAATTAAATCTCTTTATCCAAAATCAAATACTTATCTTATCGAATTCAGTAGATTCACAAAGTATCCTTTTTTAAAAATATTTAAAAACCCCTTTAAAGAAAATAAATGTGGAAAGTACCACTGCGGTATCAAACCATGGGTCATAACTCAATGGTTACGTCTCTATCTTAGAGAAATTCAAGACTTAGCTACAGACACTCACACCCTCTGATTTACGCCACACGAGTATACCACTGCTTTCCGAAAACTCTATTTAAAAATTATCTCAAAATAATGCTTGTAAGTTCAAAAATAAATTTCAAGTTAAATCTAGACAATTGTACCTAAATAAAAGTTATTATACAAAGCTATATTAATATTTAATAATTTATCCTTTAAAACAAAAATACCGACTAGTTCTTAAATAAAAATAAATCTTTTAAAAATCATTACGAAGTAACTAGTTATAATTAAATATGCTTTAAGCAATATAAAATAATTAAACAACTAATTTTCCAGAATATTTTTAACACTTTTAAAATTACCAAATTAATAATTTAAAATCCTCTTTTCAAAAGAAGACCAATTTCTCGATTTTTAAATTCATCCTGTAAATTTGGAAATCTCACTTGAACTCCAGTTTAACTAATTTTATTCTTATTTTTCAATTCGCTTTTATCCTTCAAAAACACTTTAAATCCTTATTTTTAAAACCCTTTTATTTTTAGACAAATATTGTTTAAGGAATTGTTATTTAAAAATCCTTTTATATGCTTTTATTCCAAATCATTGTTTACAATTCTTTACCCATTTAAAATGTATTTTTATTGGTATTTGTGAACACCAAAACCCAGGTTAACTGTCACAACATCTAATCAATCTAAATCACACAATAACCTGTCACAGATGCAATAACAGATTTCACTACATATGCAAGTAAATTAAACATTTTTGAGGCAGTTGGACCCCTCCAACCTATTTTCCCTACGTCCACAGATGTTAACATAATACAAAAATACTAATTCTACTTCGAGGTGGAATATCGCCGTATATAGGGTCATCCGATATTATTCGGGATGCAATAGGTCTCAGCCGCTATATATATGCGGGAATATCAATCACTCCAATATATATACACACTACCATATATAATATCACATCCAACTTATAAAAATGCATCAATTTAACCAATCAATCTTTTTTTAATTTTAACTGTTTAAAATTAAAGCCAACAGTCCAAAATTGAGTGAGATTTACTCACTAGAGTTCTAATCGACAAACGCTCAAATTTTAAATTAAATCGAACACGTTCAATTTAACCTAATATTTTCGCTAGCTCCGATCGACTCCATATCTACACCACAACGTAGTGCTCATCGCTGCGATTCCGAAGCTGTTTGTTTTGTCCGATTCTGGCCTCGTATGACCAAGATATGAGTTTTTAAACATATAAATATAGATTCTATAAATTAATTTCTCTATCTTTTTTTTTATTAAAACCTTAGATTAAATCTATGCCGTCGAAATTGCATCTGAGAATCCAAGTCGTGCCTCTCTTCTTCCTCCCATGTGTTCATCCAGTTCAAACAAGAACCCACCATCTCCTTACTTTGACCGACCAAGATTCCTACATCGATCATCTCTTCGTTGATCGACCACCACCCTTTGAAAGACCATCGCAAGCTCCACCCATGGCCACAATTTCGACGAGCTCGGTCCTCCATAGTGCTCAAAAAACGAGCTCGAACGCACAACCTTCACGTGCATGCTCCGACCAAATGCGGCCATCATACTCGATCGCCACCATTCACCTTGAAGATCTCGTCGCCCTCTACGACCTCTCAGTTGAAGGCTTGACCTGAAAATGCTTGGATGAGTAGAGAATCGAGAAGGAAGGGTATTCGTTTCCGGCAATTACTATGAAAAGAGGCGAAGGCTGTGTTTATTAGCTAGGGATTACTGTTCACCATTTATATATATGGATTATATATAATATATATATATATATATATTTCCAATTTTTTAATGTGCTTTTCAAACGAACTCCAAAAGAAACGTATCGCCTGACGTTTGTAAAGTTTTACCCCTATTACGAATGCAATGGAATGTGTTTCAGGGTCTAATTCGATCATATGTGGAAGATAACATTTTGAATCGAATTTAAATATTAAAATTTCAATGTCCACTCCAAGGCGTTTCAATTTCGTACGAACAAAAGAAAACTTCAAATGCTATGAAATTTGAAATTCGATAATAATACACTATTACAGATCCAATTGAACTGGTTTCGTCAAATTCCAAGACTGTGCCCCGGAAGGCTATTTTTGACGCATCGATTAAATCAAGCGTTTTCCAAAATCGACGAAATCATTTTAAATTTCAATTTTAAAGACTTACCAACTCCATTATAAATCACATAGAATTTATATTCATATTAGAAGTCACTTCGATTCATATTAAATCAAAATTTCAACTATTTACATTATTTCCATAAATTTCCATTATTAAATTAATATATAAATTTCAAATTTTAACCAATCGACTTTTTTAATATTTCCATTCCAAAGTCCATATTATAATTCTTACCTAAATAGAATTTAAATAAATTTTAGAAATCATTTTCCACTCCCATTTATTCTTAGATTCCTGTATTACCCCAATTTTTAATTATATTATTTACTAAATAAAATTTATCGCTATATTTTAAATAGGATTGTTTTTAGGGTTAATCGGATGGTTCATAGTTGTTCACTACACCTATAAATTGAATGTAACTTAACCTTAGTCCACACTATTTTCTCTGAATCAGCTGCTGTCATTTACAACAAACTTCTCTTCTCCCTCTTCCTTTCTCCTCTATCAATCAAATCTTTCCCCAAACAAAAAATAAAATTAAGCAAGGATATACATACAAGAAAATCAAAGAATTGTTGAATTGTGCAAACAAATTAGGGAATTTACAGCAAATTAAAATGGGGGAAAAGCGGAGAAAAACGTAGCAAATTTAAAGGGAGAGAGACTAAAGGTAAGGACGACATATGAGTGGATTTATTTATATATCTTTTAAGTTTAAGATATATTATCGTTGAATTCCCTTTTAGATAAATTTATTCAATAATTAATCCGATTTATTAAGTTATGCTGAACTATAAGGAATTTACAGTTTATTTACAGCATTAGTATCTATTTACATCTGTTTTTACGTTTTGGATTTCTATGCAAGCGTCATTCTTCTTCTATTTTCTCCTCTTTCTTCACGTATGGATTAGAATAGATTAAACGTGAATATGAATTAAACAATTATAAATATTGAAATGAAGGAAATAAGATGTAAAGTAATAAAAGTTTAAGGAATGGAATTACTGTAATAAATTACGTTAAAATGACAAAAGTAAATTAATCTAATAACTGGATTTAGGAGTAACTAAAAGGTTAATTGGTAAGTTTTGAAAATAGGATACATTTCTATAATTTAATATTTAAAAGACAACAATGAATGTAATTGCTAGAATAAAAGAAAGAAAAAGAGAATTAGTGTAAAATAGAGAAACCACTATATTTTACGCTATTCCAAATTAGTAAAAGAAATATCTAGCAGTTACAGATCATTGTTTATAGTATTATTTAATATTAAAATATGGAAATGGATTTTTAAATATAGTTTTCATAACCAGCCAAATAAAATAGAATTACTTCCTAGAATAGAAGATAATAAAGCAAAGTATGACATGAATCAAGTAAATTATTAGATAAGAACTTGAAGCTGTAAACGATAATGAACCTAGGTTTGCATTCACTGCACAGACTATTTAAGAAGATAGTTATTATGATAAGTGAATTATATAATACAAGAGAATAAAATAATATTCTATATTATAATAAAAGAAGGCAGATTAGAGTGGAAAAGAAATGTTGGAATCATGTACGGACTATAAAAGAAGAGAAAATGACAATTACATGTAGAATTATAACATAGGTTATAATTAAGTAATAAGAACAGAAAAGCTTATTTTAAGACTTTGAATAAATTAGTGAGATATAATAATGGTAGAAGATTATTTAAATAATATATTAAGTCAATAAGCAATAAAGCAGGAATGATAAAAAAGGCTTATTTTAAAGAACTTAAGATTTATATTAAGTTAAATAAGCAAGATAATGAATATGGCTTATAACAACAACGTTCCCTATTAAATAGATGGAAATCTCATAATAGATGGAGGTGAGACGAGGGAAAGAATATGCTAATTAGGGTAAATAAGTAGCCAACAGAATAAGAAAGTAAACTAAACAAAAATTAAAAGATTAAACTTAGGGTCTAATAAAAGAATCGAGATGCATTTGGAGCAGCCCAAAAGATGAAGCGTCTAACAAAGCAGTTCATCACGGATTTCAAAAATGAGAAGCACATCCAACTTAGTATTTTTGGGCTTCAAGGAAGTATGAGACTTCAATAGGACATGAGGATACTCTTGGATGACCCTCTGGAAAGGACTAACGAAGTTGCACCCCAAAAGTAGGTCTGTAGGTATTACATCAAGAGAGTATGCCTTAACTGCATTTGCATTATAGGCCTAACGAAGCAGAACTTTATAAGCAGTTAGAAGGGCTTAGTGTTCGGAGTAGGGTATTCGTATGTCCAGTACTTGCAAGTAAGTTTAAGGATAGTCGCATGTGGATATCGGCCAACATTAAGACCAAGAGCGACTTCAGGATGGACCAGAGTTAAACCAACATGCGAATGATTCTTTCACTATCGTGACATTGGATGAGGTGCACCGCCATTTGGATGTTAGTCTATTTGCAATAGGGCATGACAATTTAAATCTTTATAAGTCTTTCGTTTAGTTAAGGGGTGACTGTGTGGGGCCATAGCCATGATGGAAAAGAGACAGACGAACTAGAATATCTGTATTGTAGGCCTAACGAAGCAATCCTTTATAGATATAGAAAATCCCCAACTGAATTCTGTACAAAGTAGACCTTGTTGGTGAGACAGAATGATTATGTAGTCCTCAATGTACGCACCGGGTGGTATATTGTGGATGTTCGAGCACTGACATAGACTAGTGCGGATGCGATTTATGTTTTCATAGTAAGTAGTGGAGCATCTGTATTGTAGGCCATACAAAGCAGTCCTTTACAGATGTAGCTACGGAACGCTCACAGAGCAAGACGATGGAATATATGTATTGTAGGCCTTATGAAGCAGTCCGTTACAGATATAGCTACGGAGCAAGACGATGAAGTATCCATATTTTAGGCCTTATGAAGCAGTCCTTTACAAATGTAGTTACAGAACGCTATCGAAGCAAGATGATGGACCCCTTTTTGAGGAGGATACAGAAGGTACCATGGGTGGTACCTAGGACCAATATGGTCACTGAGCATATAACTACATATATGTATATATTAGTTATTAGGTTTTAATCTACTATGGAGTAGATGGGCACGGTTCACGAACAGTGGCAAGAGTATTATAACCCAATGAACCTAATATAAGAGTAAAGGGAAATAAATCTATATATGTAGAATTAGCCTAGAAGTATCACTAGTACAAAAAGTGCATATTGCTTCGCCTCATTTGCATCGGTTGAAGTAAAAACTGATGTAAATAGGACTATTTGCATTAGTTCTATCTTAATAACCAATGCAATTGGTACGTGGAAAGCAATAGGTAATAAAAAAAAAATCAAATTTGCATCAGTTTTCACCAACAACCGATGCAAATAGTTTTAGTCGCATCGGTTTTAAAGTCAACCGATGCAACTACATGTTGATGGCAATATGAAATTTAGGTGGGAAATAATGAAAAATTGGCTCCAAAGTTTACTTTGGACAAATATACTCCTCCCTCCTCAATAAACCACTCCCAAACAAATAATAATAATAATAATAATACCGTGCCCTTACCTTCTTTTCATTTTCAACATCGAACAAAAGAAGAAAAAATTAAAACGAAGCTTTTGAAAATTTTAAAGGCGAAGATGGCAGCAATCTCGAAATCGATTTACAGTAAGAAATCCACGGCCGAGCATCTTAAACAAATAAAAATCGAATTGGAAGCGGTTTTGTAAGTCTCGATTGAAGTTCGGCCAGTAATCAAAAATGAAGTAAATTACCCCAATTTGAGCTGTGAAAGGATCAAATCCTGACCCAGCAGAAGCAAAACTAACACCAGTAATCAATTCCTTGGTACCTAAAGACCAGTCCAAGAAAGGAGGCAACTCTTCTTTCAATCCAACATACGAAGCTGATGGATTTGTAAGTTGTTATATGTTCAAAATTTTGATTTCCAATACCGATTAAAATGAAGACACGAATTAAAGCTGATGGGTTTGCAGTTTGCTTCCTATCTTGAGCCTACTATGTTGATTTAGATAAAGAATAAGAGCGTTTAATGTGCTCAGATACAACTGATTCTCTTCATAAGACATGATTAATGTTTTTACAGTAGAAATACGTCTAACAGATGTAATTAATTTTCAAAATTCAGTTTTGATGTCGTGAGAATTTTAAATAATGAAATCTCTGTTTAGTGCAATTATTTTGCTTAGGAAATCTACAAATATGTTGCAAGTAGGGGATTATAAATCATTGCATCATTTTTACGTAGTGAATCATTTTACATAATTGAATAGGCTTGTTGCTAGAAGTGGGGAAGATAGATAAACTGAAGAACAGCATTATATATTAGCTGGCTCAAGATAGAATTTCTGTAGTTTATTTAATTAAAATGTGTTTTAATATGGATAATTAGTTGAAGTGCATTAAAATAATAATTGCAGAGGCATCTGAAAAGTGGTCCATGACTAGCATATTAGTACTTCAGCTCATGCCATGCAACGATTGCTGTACATTTCACAAATCTCTTGCTCCTTTTTCTTATATTGGTTGTGTAGTTTTATTTGCCCTGTTCGAAACTAATTTACTGCTATTTTGCATTAATAAATCATAGTTATTATCTGCTGTAAATCTTGTCCTTTCTACTATACTCTTGGGTCATATTTTTCAATGCAGTCTTATGACTGATCCGTGTATTTGGTGTAAACTGTACTATGACTTTAACCTATAGTTCGAAAAATAAACTTGGGTATTTTTCAGAATTTCAGCACACATTTTGTAGTCTTATTTTTCTTGAATTAGATAAGTTTTAGCAAACAATGTTAGTTTAGTTATGTCATCTGAACAATATGTAAATGAAACTATTATTCACATACTAAGAAAAATTGAATTTTATTTTTATCTGAAGCAATATAGATATTGTGCTGCAGAATATGGGTTGCTAATATAAGCAGTATACAGATGAAATCTCAAAATATCAACTGAACAATAGCGCCTGATTCATCAATATAAGAATCAACGTCTGCTGATAGTTGTACTCAACATGCTAATTGCATAATGTTACCCAGCATGTTAGATAAATCAGCACAAAACCTTCAGTCATCCATCTACTAACAAATCATTCAGTTTAATGGGAAAAAATATTGAAAACAATGTTCTTTCTGAAACTCAGGTATGTTTATTCACTTTCATTAATCCTCAGTTTTTTCTTATACATATTTTGGGTGTCATGTGGAGCTCTTTCTACACTTTCATTATTTTCTCTTATTTTTTTTCTTGAAATCCAATTAGCATGAAAATAATTTTTTGATTCAAACAAAAGGATCAAAGCCACAAGATAGTCTTAGTACTGTAGGAAGAGACTGGCGTATATTACAAAGCAAGGCAAAGAAGAATGGAACCGATTATAGGTGTATTACGGAAAATGTTAGCTATATGGATGGAAGTATTGAAGTCGTGTAAGCTACGTTCATGTCAAATTTACCTCTTAAAGCAATGGGAACTAAGGTCTGGGCATTCATGTACCCATGCAAAATATGAGGTAGAACATTAATTTTAGCTTTTCGTCTATGTTGTATCATGAATTGCATGCTGACATTCTATCATTTACGTCTTTGTGGAGTACGTGAGTTTTATAGTTTAATCACTCTTGCACCCACCCTTTAAAAGCCACAAAGTCCTCCATTTTTATTCCTAAAATTGTATACCTATATAAATAAAAATTATTACAGATCCAAGATGCTTGTTTTAATTGATTAGGTGTTGTGGAGAAGTTTTTACTCTGTTCTGGACTGCTTAAACCTTAACAAACAATTTCTTTTTACTATATATTAAGAGAGTTTTTCCATTATATCCTTACCAAGGAACCTTTTGAATTTTTTACAATTTGGGATCTTATACTAGAAAATTTTAATTTCAAAAAATGTCAATGTTGGTACTATAGTGTAAGAGCCATGTTTATTTTAATTTACCAACCACTTCAGCATGGACTGTACAAGTTTCTAAGTTTAACACTTTCTTTATTCTTTACAACTGGAAGAACTCCTATTTTCTTGCTAATATGAAATTTATTTGTTATGTGATTTTAAATGATAGGTATAAATGATATGCTTAAAATCTTAATATAATATAGGAACATGTTTGTAATATTCACCTTAGTCTAACTAAATAGCCTGATTTTAATATTTGCTTGAGCTTAAAATTGTATATATTTATGGATAAGTTTCATAATTGGCTTGTTTTTATATTTTTATTTTGACTAATTTTTCCCTAACACTTTTGAATAAGGGTTTCAATTTAATTCACTATAAGGGGCTGTTTTGATAAATATACCATCAATTTATAGTAATTCATATCCAGATATATATAAATATTAGTGTGCACATTAGTCCATTATAAGCAGGTTAATATCAAAAGCTTGGACCTCAAATAATATTTACTACTATCTTTTTGGTAAATGAGAACGAAGATGAGTTTATTAAAGTTGTTTTACCTTTGCAACAAGTTGCTAAAGTGTGACTTTCAGGACTCAAACCCTCTGACTCTGCTGCAAAACTGGAAACCCCGTCAACTCCACTTGAGCTGTGCATAATATATCTTAATATCTTATCCCCTTGGTTTCAAGCTACTACATAAACGAAAATGTGGTATCCTGGATATTTTAGTTGGATATTATATTATATATTATCCAAGACAAAACAACACACAATTCAATTTCAATATTTCATATTTATATTTGCACATGAACAAATTTATGAACTTTGAGGTGAGTTTCAACACTCACAAATCCTATGTTTAGTCCTTAATTCCCTCAGTTAGTACTTGAATCCCATCGATATTTTTTGTGATGTGTTTGGGTACATTACCATGCAAGTTTGTGTATGCATATTCATTTTTTTACTTTCTTATTGTTGGGTATTGTGAGTACTTCATTTTTATGTTTTGCTATATGTTTTCCTATTTAATCTCTATGTGTGAAACTGTGTACTTTAACCAATTCCATTATGAATTCATGCATTATTGGGCAGGCATGTGTCTGCAGACTTAGGTGTTTGCAGGTGGTTATGCATGTACGTTAACATGGGTGTGTGTTGAGTATGAATATTCATACCTACTACTGCTGTTTAGTTTTTTTTGCTATGCATTCTTTTATTGAAATGAATATTGTCTTCTTCCTTATGTGTATTTTATTAGCTTACAATCTGTGTTGCACTTCAGAATTTCATTAGCTTTTCAAACCATATTATTACAGGGCGCTCAAAAAGAGATTCAAGCTCTGTTAGACATCAGTTAGCAATGATCTCCAATAAGTATAACCTGTTTGACACCAAGTACCAGAGGAATAAGACATTCAGGCTCTGTTGCTTGAGTGTACTCATCAATAAGAACTTGACGAAAATGGAAATTTGCAAGACGTGGATCGCCAGCACCAACACACAGGCAGCAAATAACACTAGCGCACTGTAATATTTCTCTTTCAATGGCCCTCTTCAATGTTTTAAACTTCTTTTCATCACTGCTTGTTGTTCACCCTATTCATCTTTCAATTGCTAAAGCTTATGTAGTTCACTTTTTTTAGGTGTTTCAAGGTCACCAACCTGATAGTGAAGAGTTAGGTGCTCCACAGAGAGCCGACTGTCTCTTCTCAACATGGTATCTATTACTCTAGATTACGGTTGTTAGAAATGTTGTATTGTATGGATAATTATGGTTGATATCTTAGCTTTATTTCTAGGATCAGGTTCAGTCTGGAAAATGGTAAGCTAACTAATTCTTTGATTCTTTAGTCTTGCCAACCATCTAATTTTCTTCCATTTCCCCAAACTGATAATTTACAGAGTTTATATTTATGATAGTTAACATTTTGTTACTATTTTGTACAACACATCTCTCCATCTAGACCATCTCCGCTCACTGTTCTTTCAATGCAGTAAGCAAGTCGTTTTCACCTTATTTTTAATATGGATTTAATCTTTTTGCAAGTACAACCAATTCCATGACTCCTCTTTCTTAATAAATGCAGTTATTAACATAAGTTTTGCTTCCTATATTTGAAGATTATTCTAAAATAATGGCGACATTAACTTATAAGTGTGTATAGTTAACATGAGTTTTGCTTCCTATATTTAAAGATATTCTAAAAAAATGGTGACATTAATTTATAAATGTGTGTATTGAAAATAAAACACAAACATGCACATCATGAAAAAAAATTAATTTGCAAAAGTTGAATTACACTTCTAACAGGTCACATGTTACACTTCTAACAGGTCATAAAAGGGAATGGTTGCTGTGGTGGTTGCTTTATTGGAGGAGGAAGATTTGGTGTATGTTGTTTTGGATGAAGGGGAGTTTGTAAGTTATGTTATGTAACAGGACTATTATGTTGGATAGTGGGTAGGAGGAAGATGAAGGGGAGTTTGTAAGTTTGTAAGCCCCCATGTTGGATAGTTTGTAAGTTATGTTATGCCATCAAATTTAATTTTGAATGATAGTAATATTGCATGCAATAATTGTTTGTTATAATCAAAAATATATATAGTCTATTTGAGTACTGTATTAATGGTATCAGAGAATGGTTTTTTTGCATCAGGTATAAATAGCTGATGCAATAGAGGGATTAGTTTGCATCGGTTGTTATAAAAAACCGATGCAATAGAGGGATTAGTTGCATCGGTTTTCATTACAACTGATGCAACATGGGGGCTGTGTCCACGCGACTAATCATGATATTTTGCATCAGTTGTTAGTAACAACCGATGCAAAAAGGAACTTTTTGCATCGGTTTCAGAACTGATGCAAAAGTGTTAAGCCTGTTGCATCGGTTGCATATGCATCGGTTGTTGAACTGATGTAAAAGGGGGGTAAACAACCGACGCAAATGACATGTTTTGTAGTAGTGTATATAATTTATTAACTAGAACTTTTGTTCTGACCCCCTCTTCATAACATCTTACAGGATAAGTAGATGGCAGAGACTTCTTAGCTTTATGACACTTGCTTAGAAAGTGTTATTATTTGGGTGAGCATTTACTTACCATTATATTTTAGTCAATTCCCCTACGGGTTAATTGATCGAGCTCTGATATATTTATCTTTGCCTATTTGTAGGATACCAGATGCCCAATTCAGGCTTTAGTGGGCTTGGTTTTTAGCATTTTTGCGAAAAATCCGGACCACTGGAATTCGAGTTTAGACAATCACAATCGGACAACGATTACCGGATATCCCACACTAGACACGAATTCTTGTTCGACACCCCAACTCCGGACCAAGTAACTAGTGGATATGATTTCCTGTCCGATCCTTCACCACCGAACCAACTAGCCATCGGACAAAATTTCCTGTCAGGTCTTCCCTTAGTGAACCCAAGCACTATCAGACATTATTTCTTGTCCGACCTCTTACTACTGAGCCAACTTCAATCTGCACCAACATTTCTCCTTATGAAAGACAAACACTGAACCATGCTTCCATCGGACCGACCACTACGGGATAGACATTGTCGAACAAATAAACCTATAGCTCCTTCTATGCACCATCTTAATGCCAATTCCATCGCTACACTAAACATTTCGACCTCATGCATTGCCTATGCAAAGTTACAACTCTAAATGCTCTAGAGCCTATCCATTGAAGTCCAATTTCACGGTTTCTACCTCTAATTCACTCCGATAAGCATTTTTAATTATACAAGCATACAGACAAGCATCACAAATGCTAAACAACATTCAAGCATGCAAATCACATAGCCAATCATGCAAACATATGATAAGTCATGAACAATCATTCGATAGTGTACCTCTAACATAGCCAAACATAAATTAAGGCAATAATACATCAAATCAACATGATTAGAGCACTTTAAAATATTTTAAATTCATTTTTACTTCGGGTTTCACTTTAAAACAATCCCAACACTTGATTTCGACTTTAAAAAATGAATTTAAAATATGCTAAAACCTATAGACACATATACAATAAGATGAAAGTTGATAAATCATTTACAAAACCCTCAAAAATCTAAGCTTTGCACACAAATTGAGGCAAATCCAAAAATCGTCTGCTGAGCCTCAAGTTTTCTTCCACTAAAATATAGATTTGAAGATCTATAATGAATCCCCTTGCTAATCTATCATTAATACATGATTTAGACTTGATTTGGAGGAGAAAAGAGAAGGTTTTATATGTAGAATGTGTTAATAAGAGCTTATATTCGTTTGAGTAGTGGTAAGAATAATTTAGGGACGATGGCTCAGCCTATCATAGCCTCCAAACCCAAAATGGGTCAGCGGGCTCGCCCTTAAACCTCACTAATTACCAAACAAGCTGCTTCAAACTGCTAATCTTCAAATAGCCATATCTCCTATCCAAAAAGTCCAAATCGCTATTATGAATATTCTACGGAAAGGGAAACCATTATATCTTTCCAATGGAAGTGGTCTCTAATGCTAATTTGGTTTCATTCAAAAGTTATAATCATTACAAATTTACAAGGTTAAAATAATGCAATAAAATTTATAAAGATAGAAAATGTCACCAGTAAGCATTCCCAAAGTCATAGAGTAATACAACCTCATATGAATTTAAAAACAATATTTTACAATCCTTTAGTACGTAAAATACGGGTTGTTGCACTCTTCCTTCATTTAGGAATTTCGCCCCTCGAAATCTCCAACACAACCAAGGTAAAATCAAGCATAGCTACCTCGCATGCTTAACATCCACAAGCAACATATCAAACATCAAACTTGCACACAAAAGCGAAAAATGGTGTCTATGCCTACCCTGGCATGCAGAGTACTACACTAACCTATATGATATCGAAAGTGAAATTAAATGCGATAAACAAAAAGTCTTACCAAGTAAAGAGCTTTGGATAAGTATTCCTCACGCTCTTTACGGTCTCCTAAATACAATCGCCTTTGCTCTTGCTCCATTGAACCTTCACCGGCTCTACTGTCTTGCTAAGCTGCTTCGTATCATGTCCGACAATACGATTAAGCCTACAAGATCTCGATGCTTTCGGTTAACCTTAATATCATCAAGCTGATTCAGTTCAACTATTATGCCTAATCCATGCAAAAACTTCCAAAAGTGAGAGAAGTTGAACACGTCGTGCATGCTCGCCATCTTCCAAGGTAAGTCGACTTTGTAAGCCAGGTTTTCGATCCTTTTCGGTGTCGCAAAAGGGCCAACGAACCTTGGCGCCAACTTCCCCTTAGTACTGAATTGATAACATTCTTCAGCAGAGAGATCTTAACAAAAATTATATCGTCGACGGATAACTCTAACTCATGTCTTTTCTTATCAGCACAACTTTTCTGTCTATCCTAAGTAGATTTCATTCAAATGGTGTCATATCGATGCTGGACTGGTAACCGTTGTTGTATGCGAACTCTACTAAGTGTAAATTATTGTTCCATGGGCCACTGATATTGAGAATGCAAGCTCGCAAGAGATCCTCCAAGGTAGGATTAACCCTCTCGGTCTGCACATCACTTTGTGAATGATAAGCTATACTAAGATGCAGCTCTATCTCCAATGCCTCTTGTAAGCTCTCTCAAAACCCACTAGTGAACAAAGGGTCTTGGTTGTTCATAATGCTCTTCTATACAGCATGGAATCGCACAACCCACTTTACATATAACTCGGCCAGTTTGAATGTCGTTATAGTAGACCTGATGGGTATGAATCAGGCACTCTTTGTCAATCTATCAACTATAACCCACATGCTAGCATACCCTCCTTTCATCCTTGGAAATCCATCAATGAAGTCTATCGAAACTTGTTCTATTTCCACTCGGGAATCTCGAGCATTGTAGCAAACCACTTAGCTTCTTCTGCTCTGCCTATACCAACCGATAGTTCAGTACTCAAGATGAATGCCCCAACGTCCTTCTTCATCCCTTCCTAATAAATGTTTGTCTCATATCATGATATGTTTTATTGCCCTCGGGATGTGTAGTCAATTTTGAATGATGGCACTCTCGTAGCACCTCTTCTGTCAACCTATCGACATCATAAACAAACAATCTCCAGTCCTTTCGAAGCCAACCATTACGGTCGAGCATGTACCACTTCATCTCCTCAGACTCTAGTCCTTCCTTCATCTTTTCCATGATCTCGACTAGTATTTTCCTCTGACTAGTACCCATCTTCTTAATGAAAGTAGGTCTGATTGTCAGGTTGGCAACACTTCCGGCACTAGCTCACATCGAGGCCTAAAATCGTAGTCAGCGATAAACTCTAACTGCTTATACTCTAGGAACATCGCTCACAAGTTGGCATGTCTCTTACTCAATGCATCAACGACTACATTTCCCTTGCCTAGCATATAGGAAATGTCAGAGTCAAGAGTCTAGGAACTCTAACCATTGGTGCTGACAAAGGTTAAGGTCCTTCTGCAAGAATAGATACTTCAACGACCCGTGGTTTGTACACAACTCAAACCTCTCCACAAGCAAACAATGCCTTCATATCTTCAAAGCAAATACTATCGCCACCAACCCTAAATCGTGAGTTAGATACATCTTCTCAAGCATTTTCAGTTGTGGACCGACGTAGGCGACAACATTTCTCTTCTGCATTAACAATGCACTTAGTCCACTAACGCTGGTGTCTATGTATACAGTCAACACCCCATTCTCGCTCGGAATGACCAACAGTGGTGCGCTCGTCACCCTCTCATTTAGACTTACGAACACGTGCTCGCACCTCACATCTCATATAAAAGTCTGATTCTTCTTCGTTGGGTTGGTTAACAGTGCTGCTACCTTAAAGAAGTCCTTGATAAAACGTCTACAGTATCCCACTAATCTAAGAAAACTTCTCACATCTATAGCGGTCTTGGGTCAATCATATTCCTATACTTCTATCACCTTTATAGGATCTACAACAATGCCCTGCTAATAAACAACGTGACCCAAATAAACAACCCTCAAGATCGGTGCGTTGGGTCAATTATAGGCCTATACTGTTGCCACATTCGCAATCTCAAAGAGTCGTCTGCCTTAGTGGCGAACACTATAGGTGCTCTCCACTCAGATACACTCAGTCGAATAAACTTTCATCCTAATAGATATTTCACTTGCATCTCTAGTTTCTTCTGCTCTTTCGGTGCCATATGTCTTAATGGCATAACAATCGCTCTGGCATCCTTTACCCAATCTATGCAGAACTCTATTTCCCTGTGTGGTGGTAATATGGTTGCCTCCTTAAATATGTCCTGCTCCCTTGCTATAGGCACAAATGAAAAATCATCATATGGGATCTCGAGCGAGTACAGAAAGCTAACCATTACCTCACCGTCAGGTAGGCAACCTATCTCCGACGTACGCCTCTATTCCATCCATATTGTCAGCGAAGGCCTTTCAAAATTCACCACTACTCCGTACATCTGCAGCTTGTTCAACCCTGGAATAATACCAAACCCTACAAAATCCAAAACAAAGCAGTCACAAGCAAACAAACATCCATGACTCGATAAGGATAAGTCTCGACAAACCATACAAAGGCTAATCGATCATCCAACAAGGTTTGTGACAATCAAAGGTCAGTTAACTGTCTCGGGTTTCAATTCCAGTCTATCTACCAAATTTCTAAATATAAATAAATGTGAAGCCCTAGTATTGAATAAAATACATACAGATGTCTTAGAAATAGAAAGCATACCATGTATCATGATGCACTTCCCCTTCTCCATCCTTGATGGAGCACTCGATGAAGTTAGAACATCCTTCAAAACGTAAGCAGACACAACCTGCTGATTCCTCAATGACTCTGGGTAAACCTTCTTTATATGCCCGGCTTGTTGTAGTTAAAACATCATTTCTTCTTGTTTCTGCAACCTTTGCTAAGATGGCCCTTCTCTCCATAATTATGGCAAGTAGGCTCCTACCTGCCCTTCTTTTGGCCCACTCTTATGAAGCTTCTTCTTCTTGTTATTGTCCCACTTCCTCTTGCCTCTCCCGTCGGCTTGCGGCTTTGTTTATCCTTAGGAAACCGACTTGGGCATATGATACAAACTCTAATGTCAAAGCGCCTGCTCTACTAGCCTCTCAAAGATCTCATCGATATGCCCTACTAGCTTCTCTCCAAGATAACCATTCAAGCCTAAGATAAACTTCTCGTTCTTCTTGAGCAGAGAATTGATAAAAGATAGACTATACTTTGAATGCATGTCGAAATCGACCACCTACTCCGATATAAACATATTCCCCTTTCTTAATTAAGAAATTTTTTTAGAAGAGCACCAACTTATGAGCGACTGTTATATACTTCTCTTCAAACCTTTCCTTAAACTGCTCCCAAGTAATCTGATCCTCAGAAGTGTAATCTTAATGTCGTTCCACCCCTCCACAGCTTGCCCTGAAGATGTGTAGAGGCCATCTTCCTCTTCGTCGCATCCTCTAACTTCATATCCTCAAAGATGCATTCACAGGTTTCTAACCAATCCTGCACTTCGATGGCTGATTCCATTACAAGAAATGGTTTTCCACCTAGTGTGGAGTAGTCCTTGCTTAGTTTGGCAAAGTCAGCCCTCGATGCTTGCATTGAAGTACCACCACCAACTGCCCTAGCATGAGCAACTTGAGCATTTTGATCCGTGGTTCTCACCATCTCAGGGAACATATTCTGCAAATTGAGATTAGGAACCCTTAATCGTGCCCTCTCCTCAACTCTAGAAATGGAGTTCCTAACGGCATTCCTCATTAACCGACTCATTCTTACAAGTTGTAATAAGAATGATTAGTCTCTTAAAAAGGAATAAAGGTGTCTGTAAATGCAATGCGACTTATATACTATATATATAGTACTATATTTTTCTAAAAACCAAAATATAGCAAGTACGCTCTCTCATATATCACTCGATCCATTCTAAGGCGATAGCTCCTTTCGTATCTCCAATGGATCCAAGTATTAACTTAGGTCATATATGCAACCTAAGCTCTGATACTAAATGTGATGAGACCTTCCACCTCCGTTACTTAATATACATGTATAATGCGAGACAATAATGTAATAAAATAAACCACAATAAGAACATCAGAGTGCACCAGGTTCACATATTATATATAAACTAAAATAAAAGAGTTTATACATCCCATATCTCCAAAATAAACTCTATAACGTCCCGTAAAATACAAGTACCGCATAGCTCCATGGACTGCATAGTGGAATATAAGCGATAGCAAGCCCCAATGTAGGAAATATGAAACCGTAGCCTCATTCTTGTACTCTACAGAGCTCCATGTGCTATCCAGACCTATTATCCCTAATCTACTCATTTACAAGTATCCAAGGTAATAAGAAGCAAAGCATAAAATCTCGGGCCAGACTACAGTCTGGCGTGAGCGATACATCATCTCAAAATACTATAAAATCAATAGCACATAAACATAGTATATGCTAAACTACTATTACAAGTGGAAAGTATGGGATATAGTGGTATCAAATAGCATATCAAGCATGCAATAAACATGGAATCCATCACACAACCTTGCCTCTCTCATTTAAGTGCTTCAGATATATGATAACTCCTACAAATGTTCAACTCATTGCCCACGCAGATAGCTTGTGACCGGACACACATAAACGTTTAAATATATGGGTACACGCAAACTACCCTATCCCAATAATGAGCATCACAACCATAGAGTCATCCATCAATACCTTAGCATATATAACTAGCTCATAAATCCTCAATGTATGCCCACTTAGATAGTTAAGGACTGGACACACGTAGATGTACAAACACATGGGTACACGCAGACTACCCTAGGTACACGTAGGCTAACATGTCCCATGCATGAGCATCACAACCTCATGTTTTACTCTACAAGCTATCACACAGAAGTCTTCCTTTCAGTCCATCACCAAAATGTTACAGTCATTCTCTACATCGATTCGTTGAAGTCATCGCACTTCATTGGTTGAAATCTTAAAGTCATCTTGAGCCATCTTAGAGTCATCCATCATTGCTCCAAACCGGCTCCCAAAACCATCAAAGTGACCCCAAGTTTGGTCCCGAAGCCAACGCCCCAAATAGTTCACCCCATGTTCTGTTTGGCATCCACTACCATCAGACAACAGTAACTGGACAACCATCACTAGGCATCCCACACCGAACAAGAATTCTCGTCTGACACCCTAACACCAGACCAAGTGACTACCGTACATGATTTCCTGTTCGATCCTTCACCGCCGAACCAACTAGCTACCGGACATGATTTTCTATCCGGTCTTCCCTTGCCGAACCAAAGAACTACCGAATATCATTTCCTTGTTCAGCCTCCTTCTGCCATCCAGCTTTGATATGACCATGCTTCCACCAAACCGACCACTACCAAATAGACATTACCGAACCAAAAACCTATAGCTCTTTCGACACACCATCTTGACGTAGATTCCATCGCCACACTCAACACCTCAACCCTCATGCATTTCCTATGCCAGAAGGATGCTTCAAAGCCTATCCATCGAAGATGGAATCTGCATTTTTAAAGTCGATCGAATCACGAATAGGCTTTAAAGTGTTTAGGGAATCGCCACACTCAATGCAGATTCCATCGACTTTAAAAATGAGTTCAAAATATGTCAAAACCTATATATATTATGGTGAGAGATGATAAATCACTCACCAAATCCTCCAAAATCTAATTTTTGCATGCAAATCGAGGCAAATTTGAAAATCAACAGCCAAGCCGAGGTTATTCCCCAAGAAAATAAATTTGAAGATTTATAATGAATCACTTTGCTAAACTTCCATTAATTTATGATTTGCACCTGATTTAGAGGATAAGAGAGAAGTTTTGGGTGTAGAATGGGTTAATAGGTGCTCAGATCTATTTGGGAAGAGGTAAAAATGATTTGGAGATGATGGTTCAACTTATTATAGCCTCCAAACCAGAAATTCCCCCAAACCTCGCTAATTATACACTAAGCCGCTTCAAAAACCACCAATCTTCAAAAATCCATATCTTCTAGCTAAAAAGTCCAAATCTCTATTATGACCACTCTATAGAAATAAAAACTATCATGTCTTTCCTATGGGAATGGTCTCGAATGCTAATTCGGCTTCCATCAAAAGTTATAACCGTTACAAGTTTTCAGGAGTAAAATCATCTGATAAATTTCTAAAGATAGAAAATGTTACCAGTAGGTATTTCCTAAAATTCTAGAGTCATACGACCTCATGTGAATTTAAAAACAATTACAACCCTTCGATACCTAAAATACATGTCGTTACTGAAATAGTCGGTCTCGATCGTGAAAACAACCACCGTCTCTTACTTGGAACTTTTCCAACCGACCGCTCCACCATTCAATATGAATACATAACCATACATCGATTTACTGTCATTGATATCATGCTGAAAGCTTGAATATGTATATCCCATCATAAGGAGGTCTTCATTCCATATTCAAGAAATAAGTCTTTAGTACTTCTTAAATACAAAGGGATACATTTCACTGTCGTCCGATGTTTTTCTCTAGCATTAGGCTGATACCGACTTACATATCTTAATGCATATGCAACATTTAGTCTAGTACATAGCATAACATACATAATGGAACCGATTGTGAATGCATAAGGTATCTCTTTATACTCTTTTTCTCCTCATCTATATGAGGAGCGTCCTTCTTCAAAAGGATGACTCCAGATTGTATTGAAACATTTTCATGCTTGAAATTCTCCATACTGAATCTTTTCAGCATGGTATCAATGTACAGGGATTCAAAAAATCATAATAACCTCTTGGATCTTTTTTATAGATCCTAATACTAAGTACATAGGTTGATTCTCCCAATTTCTTCATGAATAAGATTTTACACCACCATGCTTTCACAGATTGCAACCACGCAATATCATTGCCAACCAGAAGCAAATCAATAATATATAAGACTAAGAATGCTATACACTTCCTTGTTTTTTCAGTATATGCATGCTTCCTCTATACTCTGATGAAAACCAAACTATTTGATACTTTATTAAAGCTTTTATTCCAACTCCTACAAACTTGTTTAAGACTGTAAATTGATGTTAACAATTTGTATAACGACCTAGAATATAGTTATTTGAAATCTGAATATTTAATTAGTTTTAGATACCGAAACGTTAATTTTATAGGTTAAATAACTTTAATTCCAAATATAGCAATTTATTGGGTAGTTTAATTGTTGAATATAATAATTGAAATTGGTTAAATAATAGGATCTTGAGTTTTATGTTAGATAAAAATTATTTTAAAGCTTATTTAAATTCTATTAATAAGAATGAAGAAAATAAATTTTTTAAAATTGATTCAAAAGTGATTTAGCCAACTTTGAAATTAACTCGTTTAAATTAATGAGTGAAAAAGCATTTCGGGGCACAATCTCGGATTTCGAAGAAACCAATGGCATTGGGTCCACAATAATGAATTACAATATGCCATCAAATTTCGTAGCGATTAGACGTATCATTTGGTAGTATGGGTTAGAAACGTATTGAAATTAATATTGAAAAATTTAATATTATAATTGGGTTTAAAAAGCTATCTTCTGCATACGATCGAATTAATGCTCGAAACTAGTTCCATTACGTTTGAATAGGGGTATAACATTAGGAACGCTAGGCGACACACCTCGATCGGGGTTCGAAATTAAATAGCTAGATATTTTGAATTAAATAATAATATATTTATATTCGGGTTTGACCACAGCCATTGTTCTTTCACATCAGCACACCCTACCTATCCATGATCATACCCACCTTTCATTTTAAATGCATTCTCCCTCCCTTCTCCTTTCCAGTTTACAGTGAAGAAAAATATGAAAATGAAACTTCAAAAAAATTATTTTTTAATTTATACTCATTTAAAAATCATCAAACCAATTTAAAATTCATGTTTCGAATAAATATTTCCTCTGGTGTGGTTTTTGAGAGGTGCAGTTTTGGTTCTTGAGGCTCGACTTGGCCATGGTCGTTGCTTGATTAGTTAGGGTTTTACATTATGAAGAATGTAGGCAACGACTTGAGAAACGGACGACGGATTCAAGTTTAACATGTCGATTTACATCACCTCATCGATTTCGTCAGGTCTAATGATGGTTTAGGGCTAGTTTCTTTTATATCGACGAGGAGAAAATGACCAGGTCTTTTGAATGGATGATGGAAGCTTGTGATTTTTGGTTCGAACATGTCGAGTTCGTCGAGAGAACTTTGTTGGTGAAGTCTAATTTTGGTTTAGAAGCTCAGAGCTTGGTATTAGTTGGTTGATGCATGGCTGTTCATTGGGTTCATGTACAGGAGGGGATATAATGTTTTGGGGAATATGGATCCGGGGTTATGTTGTAAATAAAGTTAAGTTATTTAATTTTAAATTAATTTTATTCGATAACTTATAAAATTCATAAGTCCTTCATACGAGGTACGATCGAGATGAAACTTTTTGCGTTGCGCTCGTATCGACGAGAGCTTCATAATTGAACTAGTTTGGACAAATTTAGAGACAGTTGAAATTTGGGCTAAAATCGAACGTCGTTCGATTTTAGTTCCAAACCGAAACATCTCGGTAATGAAGAAAATTTTGGTGAGTTAATCTCACCTTTTTGGATAACTAGTATGATTTATAGTTGATAAAAATTATTGAATGATTGTTTGGATAAATTATTATACTAGTTGGTTTGGATATTTTCCCGCCTATTGGAGCGGATGAGACCCTATCGCATTCCCATGTAAGAGTGGATAACCCTTGTATACGAATCCTGCCTCGATGCAGTTGATTATATTTTATGATTATCTAACATTTGTGATACAGGGGAAAATAGGTTGGAGGGATCCAATGGGATTCCTCGCTATTATTGAATTATATTGTTTCAATGATATTTCCTTTATATGAATTATTGAATAATAAATATGATTGTGGATGTTGTGGTTATAACAGTGTTATATGCTTGAAATTAAAACCAAGTAGTGTAAAAAGAAATCAAATTCGATATTGGTTAAGTGTTGGGTGGCTATTGGTCTCAAATCAATATTTTAAAATATTATAAATTACGAATTGTGTCAGAATTGGTTTTTGGGACCAGAAATTATTTTTAAATCCGAAATGGGGTTTCAGAAATATTTGGTTTAAGGATTATCTAATTAAATATATAAATATTATTTTTAAGTTAATTTATATTATATAAATATTATTTTAAAATTATTTAATTATAATAATAGTGTTTTTTAAAGCCATATAATCATATTTATATTATTTTAAGGTTATATAATTATGTTAATATTATTTTAAAGTTATTTAATTTTTAGTATTGATTAAAAGCTATTTATTTATAGTTAATATATTTTAAGAATTTATAAAAAGTTGAAAACTTGAAAGTTAGTTATCTCCAGAATAATTTTGGTTTGAAATTAATATTAAGGATTATTAATAAGGTTTTAAAATAAAATATTATTATTTATGAAAATGGTAAAGGTTAATTATTATTATTCTTAAACAATATTTTGAAGTTATTAATTGTCATTTTTAGGATGTTTTAAAATTTATAAATTTTAATGTTAATAATATCATGTAATGGTGTTTGAAGTAGAATATTTTAAATCAATTATAATTATTTCTGAGACCCCAGGAATATATTTGAAAGACTTAGATTTTATAATGGATTTATAAAATAGGTTTGAAGAATTAAGGAAAGGTTATTTGAAAAGTGAAGAGTTTATAAATGAGTAGATATTTATGAACGAATTTTAGAAACAGGTTTATAGATTTATAAAACAAGTTTATAAATAGGGCATGGAATCTTAAAGGGTTTATAAGTGATTTTTGAAATCTATAAGAAGTTTATAAGGGATGGAATTTTTATAAAGGGATTATAAATGGTTTTAAGAGGTTTATAAAATGATTTATAAATGGTTTTGGAGAATCGAATAAAAGGAAACTTTCTAATTTTGTGGATATATTTATACCGTTGAGATAAGTACATGGATATTTCTAAGTATTGAAATATAAGGATTGGCGACTATATCTTTTAAAGATGTTTATGTACAAGTAATTTACAAAGTAATTGTATGTGCAAAGACTTGTGGTATATTATAGTTTATTCGTTCCGCTGTGAGATTCTGTGCCGTTTAGTTTTCTTCTTATCTTCTTCCTTCTTTCCTTTTCCCCTAACAATCATGTTTTTCGACTTTTGATTGCTCGTCATGTAATATAGTGGATGTATTAGTGTTGATTTTCGAGGGTTGAAAATTCGGTTCATTGCATTTGGTATCAAAGGTGAAGGTTAAGCGAGAACTTTGGCTTTGGTGGGGTAACTCGTTAGAGATAGGGTCAGTAGCACCCTAGAATGAGTTTGAGTGTATATATATGAGCGCGTATTTGTTAGTGGCATAAAAATGTTTAATATTGTGTTAGTTAATCTATTGAGTGGCTTACGGATTCTGGTCAATACGAGTAATTAATGTTATTGATAGGGATCTCTAAACACTTGAATAGAGCAATTCGACATGTATTGTTTTGAAATTGGGTAAACGAAATAATTTTATCCTGATTATTTCTATATATAAAGGAATACTTTTTCAAAAATTATTATGGTATGTATGTTGTGCTTCGTTGTTAGGAAATGATAATGTTAAGCTATTATCATTTGTTGTTTATTGTTGTGATCGAATAAAAGTTGATATTATAAAGAAAGTACGATTAAAAGTAAGAAATATTTATTATAACCAAAGATTAGATCATATAAATATATGGTTTATAAATTAAAATGAAATTTCAGAAGTATATTATATATGGGTTGTAAAAACGATTTATAAAGGATCAAAAAGATGGAAATTTGGAAATTTAAATCCCAATGGTTTTGAAAATGTTGTTCAAAGTTTTGGAAAATAATAATAGTATTATTTGGAAAATACTTTTGAATAGAAATATTTAAAAAAGGTTTAAAAGGAATATTAAGTACTAAAATCACTTTAGTCGCTGGAAAATAATTTCGGTGATAACTGCAGCATCATCCATATTTATTTTCGAGTTTCCAAGAGAGGAATTGCTACCATTGGAATTTTGTTTTGGTAAAACTAGTTTTGACTTTAAAAATTCAAAAGAATGATTTGATGTACTATGGGAGTTTGTGGGTATATATATAATCTCTAAAATGATTCAAAATATTTAAGAACAAGGTGTTTAACTCTGGGATTTTCATTTAAATGTTTCATTGAGAGTATGAGAAAATAAGTCGATAACTTATAAATTTTGGGAATTTGTAAGTGAAACAAAGCTTTAAAATTGTTGCATGTGAGTGTTAAGAAAAGTAAATTTGTAATTGAATTATGGAATTAAACTTAACATAAGTCAAGTATAAAATGAATCATGGAAATAAATTTAGCCTAAGTTAGGTTAAATAAAATAATTTTCGGAAAAGAATTAAGGAATGAACTAATTGAATAAATTAGTGAGTTGAATATGATTTTGGAATATGGTTGAAATATTGAAATTTAAACAAATGGATTGAGTCAAATTGAATTGAAATTGGATTTGGTTTAAAATGGATATAGACTTAAGCGTGAAGTGGTAATAAACATAAGGAGCGTTGTATGAAAAGTTTATAGACTTAAGAAATTTTTAGGAAAGGATGCATAAATGAATTATTATGGAGTGAGATGTGGTTAGAAATAAAATTGATGGAGTAAATTCTTAAATGATATCAGTATTGAAAAGATATGCAAAGTAAATAATTAAAGTAAGTAAAGCAATGTGAAAAATGATTGTGAATAATTGATTATAAATGAAATGAATTTGAGTAAGAGAATTTGCGATAGCTAAGGATCAACTGAAATAAATACGTGGGTTCTATTTATATTATTTTATTCGCATAATGGTTTGATCTTGATTCGAGCACATAATTTCAAGGTAATTTATATCGATCCGAGTTGAAAATTTTCACTCGATTCTCGATGACGAACACTAGATGTGGATGTATTATTGATTTTGGAATTCTCTATCGTAGTATACGGCTATGCAAGGATAATAACTAGAGTAGTCGTGTGAACGATACTTGTTCAGAAATGAAATTTTATGATCGAGCGAGCGATAAGATTTGATATGGCATACAAATGATATATGCACATCGTACAGGCTTAAGTAAAACAAATGTTGAAATTGGGAAAAAATACAAAATAAAATAATTATGAACTGTATGATTGGATATCATTGGGAAATAAGATGCGGGTTTTTAAAAGCAAGAGCTAATTTGGTGCCTTTGGTTTCATAAGTAAAACTGGGTTACCCAACAAAAAGGTACATGTTTAAATTTTTGTTTGAATTTGATGGTTTTATGATCGAGCCACTTAGCTTTGTTTCTTTATTGGTTTGGCCCGTAGTGGCGATTTTTTGTTGTTCTGATCGAGCCGTGCAAAGGAGATGCTCGTGAAATTTTTCGAAAATTTAATGAGTTAGAAATTTTGAAGAAATTTATGATAATTAAAATTTGATTTTGAATTATAACTTGAAATGATTGAATGGATAATATTAGTTGGAATATATGAATGAGTTTGGAAGCTTAGTAAAAGTAATAACAAGATTTCAAAAAATTGAATTTGGAAAAAGTTAAGGACTTAACTTAATTTGGCGAATTAGGTTATTTAGAAAGGAATGTGTTTGGGCATTTTTCCTACCTTGGCAATTTCGGGGATGAAATTCTTTTAAGGGGGAAAGAATGTAACGACCTGGAATTTTAGTTATTTGAAATTAGAATATTTAATTATTTTTAAATATTGAAATGTTAATTTTATAGGTTAAATAACTTTAATTCCAAATACAGCGATTTATTTGATATATTTAATTATTGAATTTAATAATTAAAACTGGTTAAATAATGGAATCTTGAGTTTTAAGTTAGATAAAAATTATTTCAAAGATTATGTAAATTCTATTAATAAGAATGAAGATAATAAAACTTTTAAAATTGATTCAAAAGTGATTTGGCTAATTTAGAAATTAACTAGTTTAAATTAACGAGTAAAAAATAGCCTTCCAAGGCACAGTCTCGGATTTCGATGAAACCAGTAGCACTGGGTCTGAAATAATGAATTATAATACACCGTCAAATTTCATAGAGACCGAATGTATCGTTTGGTAGTACGGGATAAAAATGCGTTGAAATTAATATTGAAAACTTTAATATTATAATTGGGTTTAAAAAGCTATCTTCTGCATACGATCGAATTAGGGCTCGAGACTTGTTCCATTGCATTTGAAATAGGGGTATAAAATTAGGAAAGCCAGGTGGCATGCCTTGATCGGGGTGCAGAATTAAATAGCCAGATATTTTGAATTAAATAATAATATATTTATTTTCGTATTTGACCACAGCTGTTGTTCTTTCAGATCATCAAACCCTGCCTATCTATGATCGTACCCCCTTCCATATTACAAGCCGCATTCTCCCTCCCTTCTCTTTTCTAGTTTTACAGTGAAGAAAAATAAGAAAATGAAACTTCAAAAAAGTTATTTTTAAATTTATACTCATTTACAAATCATTAAACCAATTTTAAAATTCATGTTTTCGAATAGATCTTTCCTCTGGTGTGCTTTGTGAGAGGTGCGGTTTTGGTTCGTGAGGCTCGACTTGGCCATGGTCGTTGCTTGGTTGGCTAGGGTTTAACTTTATGAAAATGTAGGCAACGATTCGAGAAACGAAGGATGGATTCAAGTTTCACATGTCGATTTACATCACCTCGTTGAGTTGCGTCAGTTCCGTTGAAGGTTTGGGGTTTGCATCTTTTGCATCGACGAGGAGAAAATGGTCAGGTCGTGTTTTGAATGGATGATGGAAGCTTGTGATTTTTGCTTCGGACATGTCGAGTTCGTCGAGAGAAGATTATTTGTGAAGTGTGATTTTGGTTTAGTAGCCCAGAGCTTGGTATCAATTGGTTGATGCACGGCCGTGCATTGGGTTCATGTACAGGAGGGATATAGTGTTTTGAGGAACATGGATCGAGGGTTATGTTGTAAATAAATTAAAGTTATTTAATTCTAGATTAAATTTATTTGATAATTTATAAAATTCATAACTCATTTATTCGAGGTCCGATCGAGACGAAACTTTTTGCGTTGCGCTTGTATCGACGAGGGATTTGCAATGGAATAAATTTGGATGAATTTGGAGACTATTGAAATTTGGGCTAAAATCTGACGTCATTCGATTTTAGTTCCAAACCAAAATGCCTCGGCAATGATAGAAATTTTTGGTGAACTCGCCTTTTTAGATAACTAGTATGATTTATAGTTGATAAAATTTGTTGAATGATTGTTTGGATAAATTATTATATTAGTTGGTTTGGATATATTCCCACTTATTGGAGCGGATGAGACCCTATTGCGTTCCCGTGTAAGAGCGGATGACCCTTGTATATGAATCCCGTCTCGAAGCGATTGATTATATTTTATGATTATCTAACATTTCTGATGCAGGGGAAAACAGATTGGAGGGATTCAACGGGATTACTCACTATTATTGAATTATATTGTTTCTATGATATTTCCTTTATATGAATTATTGAATAATAAATATGCTTATGGATGCTGCGGTTATAACATCATTATATGTTTGATATTAAAATTTGATATTAAAACCCACTAGTGATAAGAAAAATCAATATCGATATTGTTTAAGTGTTGGATGGCTTTTGGCCTTAAATTAGTATTTTAAAAATACTATAAATTGCCGATTAGGTCGGAATTGGTTTTTGAGACCAGAAACTATTTTTAAATCCGAAATTGGATTCTGAAAATATTTTTTTAAGGATTATCTAATTAAATATATAAATTTTATTTTTAAGTTAATTTATTTTATATAAATATTATTTTAAAGTTATTTAATTATAATAATATTTTTTTAAAGCTATGTAATCATACTTATATTATTTTAACTATATATAATTATGTCAGTATTATTTTAAAGCTATTAGTTATTAATACCGATTAAAAGCGATTTGTTTATAGTTAATATGTTTTAAGAATTTATAAAAAGTTGAAAAGTTGAAAGTTAGTTATCTCAAGAATAATTATTTTTTGAAATTAATATTAAGGATTATTAATAAGGTTTTAAAATAAATTATTATTATTTATGAAAATGCTAAAGGTTAATTTATTATTGTTCTTAAACAATATTTTGAAGTTATTAATTACCATTTTTTGGATGTTTTAAAATTCATAAATTTTAATGTTAATAATCATTATTACATGATGGTTGTTTGAAGTAAAATATTTTTAATTAATTGTAATTATTTTTGAGACCCCACGAATATATTTGAAAGACATAGATTTTGTAAAGGATTTATAAAATGGGTTTGAAGAATTAAGGAAAGATATTTTAAATGTGAATAGTTTGTAAATGAGTAGATATTTATAAATGAATTTTAGAAACAGTTTTATAGATTTATAAAAGAAGTTTATAAATAAGGTAAGGATTCATAAAGGGTTTATAAGTGATTTTTGAAATGTATAAGAAGCTTATAAGGGATGGAATTTTTATAAAGGGATTATGAATAGTTTTCAAAGGTTTATAAAACGATTTATAAATTGTTTTGGAGAATCGAATAAAATGAAATTTTCTAAATTTGGTGGATGTACTTATACCGTTGAGACAATGTATAGATATTTCTAAGAATTGAAATACAGATATTTGTAAGTATATCTTTGTAATTTACAAGTAACCTATGAAATTGGTTTTATTTATGAAGGATTTATTAAAAGGAAGCCGTTGGTTGCTATGTGCTTAACCCATGTTATTTTCAACTATGAAATCTATGTTTTGAACATTTTGTTTATTCAATGGTTAAATAACCAACTATCAAATTTGGATCCAAATGTAACTTTGGAAATATCTAGGGGAAACACATAAGTTATATGGCATAATCATCTCCGATGATGCTGTACTGTGCATATAAATCTCAATTCATTCTCTTAGGACAATGATAAGGAAATCCATCCACTAACGGTTAGGAGATAATCTCTGCTCTTATCTTTGGCTATTTATTTCCTAAAGAACTAGGGTTGAGTTTAGGGGAAACTGTTGAATGTTGTTTTGAAGAGACCGGAATTGGATATGTTATCCGAAAACCATTTCGATCCAACTTAAGCGTTGCGAAGAGAAGATATCCTGAAGAGGATGGAAATTCAAAGACAGAGCTCTCAAGTGTTTCGTTCAGTCCTAGAATGAACTTATATGGATGAATGCTGACATTGCATTATTTCGTGGGGGGCAGTATTAGCATTCCAAATGGGAAGTGATAAATAAAGGTAATCGTAGATCAAGCTTCATCAGTCGAAAAAATGACTAAAGCAGGGACATATAGCAGGGCTATGTCAGTCGCTCCCATTAGGGTATGATCATCCTAAGATCTAGTGTCGATATCTCAATGTATGCTTCAAGGCCCATGATGGTTGTTTATCAACCATGGAGTGATCATATTCGGTGCTATCCAGCAAGGGGTAGTGTCGGTCCTGAGTACCTGAGGTGTAGTTGTGATTGTGATCTACCGTACGTTTTATCTAGAGGTGTACGGATTCAGTGAGTAGACCCTTACCCTTTCATATTTGGAATCCATTCTCAGCGCCTATGGATTTGATTGTATACCTATTATGTTAGAATTTAATAATGTAACAATTTTGGCTATGATTAATAAGTATTTGTATCTGGACACTCTTATAATATCATGGATTTTCTATAGAAATGTTTTGGTTATCGTAAGTTATAAACCTATTCGTGTTTATGTGTGCCATGGCCTTATGAGATACCTTTGATTTCAAAGGTTTTATATAACTACAAATCCAGTTAGTGGTGTTTCCTCACGCTGGTTTTTCAAACTGACTTGAGTGTTATTTTATTATTATGCTCGGGCCAGACCAAGCATATTACGTATTAGATTGGATGCTTGGAGCTTCAAGAGACGAGTTGGAGGCCGAGAGACGAATTCACGTAGATGGATATTTGCAACTATGTTCATTGGTGTGTTATCAGCAATTGTGAGGACAGACTATTATAACTGTCCAGGCTGAAATAGGTTATTGTACTCAGGTTGATGTTTGTATATATACATATTATAGTTTTACTTTTGTGTAAAGACTGGTGGTATATTATAGTTTATTCGTTCCACTGTGAGATTCCGTGTTGTTTAGTTTTCTTCTTATCTTCTTCCTTCTTTCTTTTTCCCCTAACAATCGGGTTTTCCGACATTCAATTACTTGGCATGTGATACGGTGGATGTATTAGTGTCGATTTTCGAGGGTCGAAAATCTGGTTTGTTACAATTTGCATGCCTTTCCGTCAATCCCACAAACCTCCAAACCCTTGGGCTGTGACTTGTAAACGATCTCTTCTAAATCAGTATTTAGAAATGCCATTTTCACGTCCATCTACCATATTTTGTATTCATAGAACGCGGTGAAAACAAGCATTATCTGTTTGGACTTAAGTATGGCTATGTGAGAAAATGTTTCATCATATCAACACCTTGAATTTGAAAAATAGCCTTCGCAAATATCCTATCTTTATAGATCTCTACTTATCCATCCGCATTTAGCTTTTCTTAAAATTCCATTTACAACCGTTGGGTTTTATCCCTTCGAGTATGTCAGTCAAAGACTATACTTTGTTTTCATATATGGAATTCATCTCAAATTTCATAGCTTCAAATCAAAGTGCAAAGTTTTTATTCTACACTGCTTGTTGAATATGAAAGGAGTGTCGTCTTTTAAGAGCGGTTCTTTTTCTTGTTGTTCATGAGAAAATCATATTATCTCTCTGGTGCGCTAGATTCCATATTGGATATTTTAATATGTTGCGTGTTTTCATATAGTGGTGAACTAAAGTATGGCCCGTGCTAGCACACGGGCAACTAGTTGAAATATGATGATGGAAGAAATTTTGTGTTTTTCATTATCATAGCTATATAGTTTGAATATTGAAAGTGGCCATTGAGACTTAAAATTAGACACAATTATTGAAACAATGGAATTCATTTAGTGAATCTTCATCAAATTTAATATTTATATAATATTTAAAGGCTGAGATATACTCTATCACAGATTGTATCAATAGTTTGTGTTCTTATAGATTTTGCCTTTTCCTTTATATTTACTTTTGGATGATTTTTATATAATTTCATATGACAACTATTTTTTTGATAAGAGCAAAAGCATGAAATAGGTCATTGAATTTATGCATTCTATATTTTTGTTAAGGCAGCTTGAAGCGATTTTCTTCTAAAGATACCTTCATCAAATCAAACTTTATATTTTTAGCTAAGTTTTTTAACATCGTTTATTAAGAAAGGTTGTTTCATAATGTCGTTGTATGGTGTTCAAATATGTTTCTAGTAATAAAAGTTTGTAGGATTTGAGTGATTGTCAGGTGTCATTTATTATATACATTACACATATGTTAGGATTGTTGGACCCATGACTGGAGCATGATAATTTGTTATGAATATTTTAACTTGTAGAAATAGCTTTTTTAATGTAAATATAGAGAAGTTATGAGTATAATTTGGTTATTTGCTTGGTATTTATGAATACTAATACTAATACACATGCATATCATCCATTGCTAACTAGTTATAAAAATTATAATATTTATATATTGGTCCCATGATATGCTCGGTTATAAGATAATGTCATTCTTTCTTTCTTGAATAGTGAAGTTTGATCACAAAAATATTCAACGCTCATGTTTATTACATTTTTGGATTTCATTCGTAGAAAGATTTGCGAAAAAATAATAATCAACTATAAAATGACAAGCATCATTGTCCTAGTGGTTAAGTGATTCAGCTTTGGTGCGAGAGGTCACAAGTACGAAACTTGCATAGTGTGATTCGAACATATATTGATATGTGATTTTTGTTATGTTGTCCCAGCGACATTTTGTATTTAAGTACCATTTCAAAAAAATCAACTATAAATTGTCATTCTCAAGATGAATATTACTACATTATGGAATAATTGTCCTTGCCCATTAATCGAAAGTGAATCTTCTTATTGACCTATAATGTTTCTAAACTTCAAAGTAATTTAGGATAGTTTTGACGGAAACAATCAGAATATTTAGGCCCCATTTGGTTTCTCATTTTTAATTTTGTGTTTCTATGCAAATAGAAGTGCATCCAACACATGTATTTTTGGAAAACATCCAATTTGAAAAATGAAGTCAACATAAAAAATAGAAAATGGTTTTTTTTTTCCATGTTTTAAGAAATAACAAAAGAATAGAAAACAATCTATCTTTTCTATCGTCCATCCATCCTCCACCATCCCTCTGTCTCCTTCACCATTCCTCAATCATCATCATAATGACCTAAAATTTTAACTTTATATTCATTTATCCTCATATTTTGTTATGACTGTTGAAAACACAAAATTAAAAATGAAACCAAATGAGCCCTTATTTTCCACAGCAACATTTTACTTCTATACTATATATATCCAACATGATATGGACTTAGTAATTCAGAATATGAGATCATGCAATCTGGTATTGTTACACTATTGACTTAATGAAGCATATGAATAAATGTTAACATCCGAATCAAGAACCAAATTTTAACTCACATAGTTATCCAACCACATTCCATTAAAATTAGTATACTATAAAATTCTTAAAGGCAAATTAGGTTTTTTTTCTTTCATCATCGGATTGCAAATGTTAGGAATAAAGATGTGAAAATGTGAAGAAGAAAAAAACTCAAGATAGCAAATTTAAAGAGAAAAATAGATAAGGGACAAATCATGGTCAAACTCCACCAAGTGATAATAATGGAAATAAAATTACAATCTCTAATCAAAGGAGGGTGGAAGCACCCTTTTGGATGCATACAAGAGACGCTACAACCCCTAAGACACTTTATCTCTCTTATAATGATTGGGATGAACTCTTTTTTCATCTTTATCTTTAGTAGAGGAACTCACTTTATCTCTTATTATGAAGGTGCTTACTTTATCTCTCATATCACTTTAAACTCTTGCTACATAGGAGCTCACTTTATCTCTCCTTACGAATAAACTCATCTTTCTACCAAGGAATTCAATTTCATGATGTAGAGGAACATCCTTGCATTTCCTGCTTGAAGTGATGATGTTATTTACTCAACTGAATGCTCGTATCATTTATGATGTATATACATGGCATGTAAATTGAAGAAACCAAGAGAACATATTACTTTTTCGATGAACTTAGAATTACATTATAACCAGTAGTTTAATGATTTCTGTAAGGGTAAAATTAATTCGAATTCATAACTTCTAATAACTTTGAAATTTTTTTCCATCAAATAATTAAATTACCCTATATATATAGCGATAGTAAATTCCAAAGAAGACGTTAGTAATTAATTGCTCCCATAATATAGAGTGGTACCATATTATAAAAACTTAATCTATGTGTTCGTACATTGTAGATGCAATTAGTAAAAAATTAATAAAAATAATAACAACATCAGAAACATACCGCTCAAACAAAAATAGTACTGTAATATTCAATACAATATGTAGGTTCATGAACAATTTCAATGAATCGTAGTTGAGACAATAACATATCTTAAAGATTCACTGTCAGAAACTTTAAATATAATGGATATAAATTGAATCCAGAGAGTACAAATGTTTGAAATTGGAATTGGCTATTTTTAAAATCCATATTAGTATCATGATTTAGGAAAGTCCCAAACTATACAATTGCAATGACTTAAGTTCAAATCACATGATTCCAATAAAATTCTAATATTTTCTCATAAATGGTCATCCTAAGTTGTTCCATATTGAATTATACGGGCTTTATAATATTTTATGTATATAATACATTGACTTAATAACTCTCTTTATGCAAACCTTTAATGTTTATCAGATTATCCGAAGAAATTTGACTTCAACAACCATAAACTGTCATTGATATCTATTGCTATTTTTTATTGCTATACTAAAAAGTAAGTCCGTAATGATGCATCCAAAAAGCCAACAATTTGCAAGAAAAACTAGTTGCTCACTACTTTCTTTTGACATACATACCACACACATATGCAATGATTACTTTAGACTGAAAATTAATCACAATGAAAACAAAGAGAAAATTTACTATAAGCAACACATTATCTTTAAGCATCTTATCTGATGAAACTCTTAAAAAAACCTTACATTTTATTTATGCATATCTCATCTTATCTTATACTATATCCTTATTAGCAGATCTCTCATGGTTTTCTTCTTGGTTTTTTAGAATTTTAGAAATAAAATACCGCTCTCTCCTAAATTTGCCTCATTCTTCACAATGTAGACCTTCAACAAGAATACTATTCTTATATTATCCATTCTATTCATTTATTTATTTATATATAGCAAAGAATATGTGGCCATTAGTATTTTATCTTTTTAAAAAATCTCAAATCATATACTCGCCTCTCCTTGGTTTGAGCAAATTTTTTATCGTTAGATCCTCTAGTTTATTTTATATGACAATCAATATTATCACTGCCTACCTAAAACCAAAGGTCACATTTCCCCTTCACTTATTTAGATTAATTTACTACTACTCATTCTCATCAACTTTTACCGTTCTAATGAAATTAATTCCATTTTTCTGTATCCTTACTTCAGTGGCTTTACTAGATCTTCTCCCTCTCTAACCATCTTTTACGCTCCATTGCCTCCATCATCCCTTTTCTTCTTCAAAAAATGAAATCAACGTCTCAATTGTTTAATACGCCTTCTTCGTTGTGTCATGCGTTAGAATCATAAATTTTCTCAAGTAAACTATGTGCATTCCATTTAATCTTTCATCACTAAGGTATATTTTACACTAGTTTTTCAACCAGATAATTTTCTCCATCAAAAATGGATTTTACTATAGATTTTAAGTTATGATTCTTGCTATTGAATTTAATCAAAGAAATTTAGGTAAAATTTTTGAATCTTTAATTTTAAGCTTGTTAAAAATAATTTGATAGCTTAGAAAATTTATATTGATAATACTGAGGTTTATGGAAGCTTTAGAATTTGATTTGGAAATACTTTGTTTAGTTTTGAATTCATATCGTTTAAATTGATATTTAAAAAAATAGCCTTCCAAGGCACAGTTTTGGATTTCGACGAAACCAGTTCCATTGGATCCGTAATAGTCAGTTATAATCGAATTTCAATTTTCGTAAGGTTTGGAGTTGTCATGTGGCCATACGATAACCAAACGCGCTGAAATTTAAATCAAAAATTCAATATTTTAACTGGTCCAAAATGCTATCTTCTCCATACGATCGAATTTAGACCCGAAACCTTTTCCATTGTGTTCGGAATAGGGGTTTAACATTATAAATGCCTGGCGGCCGGTTTCGATTGGAGGTCAAAATTTTAAGTTACAGAAATCGAGACGATTGGGATTTGAATTTGAATTTAAAATTAAATATATATATATATATATATATATATTTATACACAGCAGACAAAGTTTACATGATTCTTCCCCCTTACAAACCTTGGCAGATTTTTTTAACACGCGTATTCTTTGAAAATTTACGCAAATAGAAAAAAATTTAAGTAATATAGCCGAGCCTTTTCTCTTCGATTCAAAATCAATTCCTCTTCAAAACTCGAAATGAAAAATGGTGGAATTGTTTTCTTCGAACCAAATTCAATTCCGTATAAAATGCATACCCTCTCTATCTCTTCATCTCACAAAATCAGATTGGGGAAAATTTGATTTGAAAAGAAAAAAATATAACGTGGCCTCCTTACTTCAAACTAAAATTGGTTCGAGCCATTCGTCAAATTTATCAAGCTGAGGCTCGATGGGCGATGGAGGTTATGTCATTCGTGTACATGCGCAGCGTGGCGGCGGGTTCGAGCACATTGAGGTTGTGGCTTGCGAGGCATGACGCGATGTCTGTGGTCGAAATCAATGATTCGATCTAGGGATGGGGTGGCGTATGACGCTAAGCGATAGGGGCATGGAGGCCGATGATGGTTTGATTTGGGATGAGATGCGTTGTACGACAATTTGGGGGAGCACGAAAATTTGGTCGCGATGCTGGCGGCACTCGCGTGGATTTCGTGTACGGTCGAGGCGATTTTGGGTTGCGCGGTAATGGTCGACAATGTAAGTAGTGGTAGTGATTTCAATTGCGGCGTCTAGGGCAGAGGCAGTGGTCGAGGCACGCGATGTGGCAGCGGCATTGGTTGGAACGTTCGAATTTTAGCAAAAGTTAGGGCTTAAGTGGGTTGCATGATGTCAGGAAGGCTCACGTGGGGCGACGCTCGAGGTCGTGATCGTTAGTCATTCAGCAGTCGAGGCTAGTGTTCGATCTGCGGTAAGGTATCAGCTTTGTTTTAATTTAATTCAAATTCAAATAGATGTATATAGGTCAGATTTTAAATATACAGCAAGTATTTGTCGATTTAGCTAAATTAGGAAATTTATTTTTGAATCAATAACAGAAAGGAAAACAAAGAAATTGATTTTAACAGTGAAGTAACTTTTATTTACTGAGATTTTAAAATATATATATACGTATGGGGATACAAGGTTTAACAGGAAAAGAAATAAAATTATTATATATGCAGTTTACATATTTTTATATGCATGTAGAAAATATAATTTTTACAGTAGAAAGGAGAAAAATTTATTGCTGTTTGTTTATTCACAAGAAAATAAAATATATATAAAAGGAAGATAAAATACTTTACAAATATCCATATGTATTTTCTAAGTTTATTTTTGTATAAAGATTTGATTTTTTTAAAATGTGTATAAGTTAGGTTAATATTTTTGGTGCATGTAATTTCAAAAGGAAATAAATATACATATACCTATTTTTCATCTACTATTTTATTTTTAAACAATGTATATTAGTAATTGATTTGTTAATAAATTTATTTAATTTATTTAGGGCACTAAAAATAATTTGTTAAAAGGAAATCGGTTTAAATCAAATTATTAGTAAATTTAATTTATTAAATAGTAATGGATCATTCAAGTTAGTTTATAATTTAATTACTATTTCAAATTGAATCATTTGTTGAAATTTAGTATATTAAACGGAAATTAATTGTTTAATTGATTAGAGTATTAAAAAAATCATAAATTGTTTATACTAGGTCAAAATCTATAAAGAAGCAAGCCAGAACGAAAATGGATTGAATGCGTAAGCAAAGGTGAGATCTTCTCACTCGATCAAATGTTTTTCTGATTTTAATTTTGAATAGTTAGATTTAAAATTGATTGTGCTTGGATGATTGATTTATTATTAGTTATATTAGTTTAGACCCTATGCGTCGCATAATAGAGGAGGCTATTATATTTAAACCCATATACCGCGGTATTCCACCTCGAAGTGGAATTGGTATTATATATGTATTTGGAGTTGTTGATTTCCCGCATTATATAGCGGATGAGTCCCTATTGAGCCGCATAATAGCGGATGATATAATATTAATCCTATATAGCGCGATATTCCACCTCAAAGTGGAATGGGTATTTAATTGTTGTGCTAACGTCTGTGAATGCAGGGAAACAGGTTGGAGGGATCCAACTGGATTCCTCCAAACATTTTGATTTGTTTCAATATTGAATGTTGATTTTTTATAATCTGTGTGTGACTATTTATGATTGAAACCATTAAAGGCTAAAATTTAGCCGAATATATTTTTTGTATCGTAGGATACCCGAAATATGAAATTGGATTTTTGGAAATTAAGGTAAACAAGCCCTAGACCGTTACAATTAAAGTATTAAAGTTGATTTTTATAATCCGATCAAATTAATTCCAAAAATATGGGAAAATATTTTAATAAAGGAATTTCGAATAATGTTGTTTAATAGTTGAAGGATTTATTTAAGATACGTAGTTTAAATATTTGAAAGAGATAAAGAAATTTATTTCAAAAGGAAATAAATTTAGAAATTAAATTTGGAATTTAATTTGGAGTTGAAATTAATTCTAGAAATCGATTTGGGAATTAATTTGGAGTTAAAATAAATCTTAGGAATTGATTGGAAAATTTGGTTTGGTGTTTTGGAAATAATTTGGGAAATCGATTTGAAATTAATTTGGTGCTAATAAATAAACCTTTGGTAAATTGATATTAAATTTTATTTTTTGTTTGGAATAAATTTAGAAATCAATTTGGAATTGAACTTGGTAATTGAAATAATTTAGAAATCAATTTGAAAATTGATTTGGTGTTGAAAGTGAATACTTGGGAATCGATCTGAAAGTCGTATATCGTTGGGTATTTGAAAGTTTAAAATTCACAATGGGAATTTTATAAAGGAAAGGGAATTTGTTTTAAAAATAAAATATCGGTTTATTTTTAAAAGTGTGGAAAGAAATTTACAAATTTGGAATGTAAATGTGACGACTCGATTTTCTCACCATAGAAAGTCGCATCATCATGAAGAAAGAAAGGGATAGAAAAGAGAAAAGAAAGAGAAGAAAGAAGAAACAACATCAGAATCTCAACAGCGAAACGAATAAATTATATTAATAACATAAATATTACATAGTATTCAACACTAATCAAAGTTATACAGAATATACATCACATACTAGACAGTTATAAACACCTGTCTAGTTATACAACTCAATACAATACAAGAAAAGAAACCAACATAGAGAACACACAGCGGAAACTATATATCTAACGCCGAAGCCTCCTACTCCATTGATCCTCCATAATTCGTCAAAGCTAAACTGAATCCCTTGGCTACTTGTAAAAATTTGAGTACCCAAGAGTTTAAGAAAATAGAAGATAAACTCTGGGTCAGACATGGGTCTGGTGTGAGTAACAGGTTTAAGTTGCTTAACTTTGAAAAACCTTTGAAAAGAAAAGGTATCACGTAAGACTTCCCACATATAAACATGGAAAAGTTTTTTACCTTAGGCTAACCAAAACATTTGATAGGAAATCCAGTGATATTATAATAGGTCTAGGGTTTTCAAGTAAATATGAAATAGCCGAAATTGTTATATTATTAAATTCCAGCTACTAGCCACAAAAGTGAGTTATACAATCAAAACCGTTGGCACTTATTGGATTGTGGATTCCATCAATGGCAGGGCTACTAGGGTACTGCCTGTCATAGTACGTGGCCTAGATCAACGTACCAAGGAGTACGCCCGATCGCCTGCAACACAAGACCGGAACCATCCCTTACTGGACAGTCCCGAACAAGACAACCCCACAGTTGGCGTACGTTCCAACCTCCCACATAGTCGAATAAAAAGGGACCTCTAGATAGGGAAAAATCTTGTCCTACTTGGGCATGACCCACTTAGCCTTGTTGCACCTCCCCTGTTTTAGCCATTCCCGGTTGATGAGGCTTGAGGCTACGATTATCTTTAGAGAACACATCTCTTAAAATGCTCATCGTCCACCTGACGATGTTCTGAAAGCATTCAATCTATACAAGTTCGTTCCGGGTTCGAACGAAACTGAAGGCACTATCTCGTTGCACTCATTTTGGAATCACCCCCAGAGTCAACGACCATAGCCCTTGCACTCTAAATCACCATCTCGAACCTGAAAGTACAACCCGTCAAACTCATCTCGGAATCACCCTTAGAGTTATACTGACGTATAGTCCTTACACCTCGAGTCTTCACTCTTCACTTGAGTTCACGACCTATCGTTAATTTGGATCGATGTGGTTTTCGGATATCCAAATATGGAAACCTGATCCCGGTCTTATCGAAATCCAAAGCGTGTCTTTTAAGGCCAAGTTGCTTTAAAGGTTTAAAACAATTCAATTATCTATATACACAGATAGATAAATCACAGATTCACAATAGATAATCAACATTATCATCACAACAGATAATCCATATTATCATCATCAAAAGGTAACCCAAATCATCATCACAATGCAACCAATGCATCCATATCACTCAACATTTCTTATCTCATATCTGAGATCAAACCATTCAAGGCAAACATCATCTATCCATATAAGCAATTAATAATCACACCAATTATAATTAATTTAAAATGAATTAAACTAATTACATCATTTCTAATTAATTTAAAATGAATTAAATTAATTACTTCACTAATATAAATCTTGCTTACACCACTATTAATTAATTATCAATCAATCAATTAATCATCAATCAATTATTCATTTTAAATTAATCATCCCTGATTAATTAACCTTAATTACATTAAAGTAATTATTCACTAATTAATTTCTCAAATTAATTATACTTAACCAAATACAGTAATTAACCTTTAATTACTTCATAAACTAATTAACTAAAATTAATTACATTAACCCTTAATTAATTACATTAATTAATCCTTTCATTTATTAATTATTTCCAAATAAATCTATTCTTTATTACTTCATTAATTATAATAATTAATGATCTCTAATTATATTAATTACATTAAGTAATTAATCTTAATTTAAACCATAATTGTTAATCACCCTTGATTAACTCCGTTCAGTAATTGGCTACCCTTGATTACTTTACCAAACAAATTAATTACTCATTAATTAATTATTTCTAGTTAATCCCTTGATTAATTTACAAAGTAATTATACTCAAATTACTTTCATCAACAAATCACTTTCAATTAATTACATACAGTAATTACCCATAAATTACTTTCCTAAGTAATTTCTCTTCATTTAATTACATTAAGTAATTATACTTCACCAATCATCAAATGATTAATTTAAATTAATTAAACTGAATTAATTAACTTAATCTAATCAAATTAAGCTTAATTAATTACATTTAGTAATTAAGAATTAATTACTTCCATAAATAATTATACTTAACAAATTACACAAATGATTATCTTTAAATTAATTAATCTAATTAATAATTAAAATTAATCACATTAATTGATTATTAAATAATCCTTAGTTAATGACCTTCATTAACTATTTAACAATTCATTAATTATTTTTCTAAAATAATTAACTTATTTTCATCATTATTAATTAATCATTAATAACCATTTAATTAACCCCTAATTATCTAATTAATTAAGTGTTAACAATAACTTATTTAATCCTTTATTACTTGATTAATTAATTATTAATCATTAATTAAACATCAAATCTTATTTAATTAATGAATCTTAAATTACAAGTTAATTATTCTAAAAATAATTAATCTTAGACCTTTAAGATTAATCCCTTAATTACTTTGAGTAATTAACCATTTTATTAATTAAATTAATTATCCACTTAATTACCCTAATAATAAAATGAATAACAAATCATTAAATTAAAACTTAACTTCAACAAGTTTTAAAATCAATTTAAAAATTTAAATAATAAATAATACTTTTGTTATAAAAGAAATTTTACAAGGGTTAAAAACAAATTTCTTTTTAAATTCAAAATATTTAAATTTTACTTTATCATTCAAAATTGTTAAACACTTAAATTTATAGAAACTTAATCTATTTTGAAACATAGATTCAAATTCAAATTTGAATTAAATTTAAACTTTGTTTAAAACATTTCTTATATTTCAATTTCAATTTCCAATTTAAATTCAAATTCTTTTAAAAACATTTTTAAACAATAAAACCCCTTTAAAGTTATTTTAAACAAATTTGAGTTTTAAATCTTCATCCATTTCCAGCTTGAGATTCAAATTAAAACTTGAATTCATAATTAAAAATTAGATTTAAAACATACTTTAAATTCTTGCTTAATAATTCAAATTCAGTTTAAAATTTTGAAACAGGCAAGTTTCAAATCTGAGTAAAACTAACCCGAGAATATCTCAGAGCAACTCGAGTAACTCGAGTAACACATTCATCTTGAAAATCATTAACTAAAACAATGACAGGTTTAATGTATAAACCTATAACAATCTATTCTCCCCTGAACCCATACTACTCCGAGTCCAACAGAACCCTGACTTCGAGTCCATAATCCCACTACTTCGAGCAGAAACACAGAACAACCTGAAACACTCTCGAGTAACCCTTTTTCCCCAAAACAAACTGATACACCAAGATCACCCCAGTGCACCTGCACCGTCACACCATTAACTCCGACCCCTTCGCGGCCACTCGCGCAAGTCACTGATCATCCTCCAACACCAAATCGACCTTCAAACCAACTGCAGAAACCCCAAATCAAAAATGAGCATTCGAGCTCAAAAATTGGAACAGTGTCGAATCTACAAACGCCTCGATCTCAAAATTCTGGCCACCAGAGATTCTGCTCTTCCACTATCACCTTCGATAAGCAAACCACCATCAACCCCCTAAATCTGGAACAGCTCAGTCAATAATGTAGGCCGCGGTGATAAATTTTAGATGAACAGAAAAACTTAGGGTTATAAACTTCAATTCCAAATCCCCATCACCTCACTGCTTTAATTCACTTCTCACCATTTTTCCTTGCATCTACTATCATCACTCAATCACCAGAGAAAACCATAGCCACCCAAACTTTCTAGATCGACCGCTCCAACCCAAAACCCCATTTTTGAATAAACCAAAAATTCACAATCAATTCCAACCTAAAAATTCTAATTTAGGTTTTAAAATTCAAGTATTTGTTTAAGTAATCAATTTATATCCCTAATTCAAGAAATCAGTATATTTAAAATTTTACTTATATAAAGTTTCCCTATTATTTATCCCTTTTTCCAGAGTTAATAACATATTTATTAACCTAAATAAAATATAAGACTTTAATTAGGATACACTAACATGTTTTGTTTTAAATTTGAACCTAGATATGGACTAGATTATGAGTTCATGATTTATGAATCAGAACTTTAAGTCTGGAATCTAGAACAGGGAAGAATAAATTCACAACAAGCATGCATTAAGACCCATACATATATACAAACAATTTTCATCATACTCATCCACACACAAAGCATGATTATCACAGGAAACAATTCAAGCAACCAAATTTACTTAAATTTATTTTAAATAAAAAAAAGTTACTCATAGATTTTATGAGTAGAGCCTTTGTGTTTATGAAAAACTTGAATGGTGCTTTGAAAGCTTCAGATTTCTTCTTTTATTTTTTGGCTTACGAAATTTGAACTACAATTTTCTTTTTAAACTGCAGTTTGCTATGAAAACATTCATCTTGCTTTCCAGAAAAAAAATTGCAGGCTTCCAGAAAAGAAAATGCATGTATGTTTTAGATGAAGTTTCACAACAGAAAAGAAGGATCTTCAATTGCAGATTTGATTTCAGGTTTACGAATTGCAGAATTGAATTGAGCTTTGAATTTGCATGCAGGTTTTTGGATGTTTCAAGTTGAGTTTCAGGTTGATGTATTTGAGGAGCTACAGGTTATACTTGCATTTCAGTTTGGAAGAAGGTTTCAGATGATTTTGGGTGGAGGAGATATTAGTGCAGGGATTACAGATTTTTCTGTTTTGAAGAAGAAGTTTAGATTTCAGATCTTTGTTTTGGAAAAAGAAGAATAGAGAAGAATATGATTTTAGAGGAGATGAGTTTATGTAAGAAATTTTTTTGATTTAATTTAAAATAAAAGAAAAAGAAAATTAAAAAATTACACTTATTTTCTTAGTTGAACATTTGTCACCTTATTTAATTTAGGCCTTACACATGTCATATTAGGGTGTTAAAAGATTAACACATGTATTAAGAGTATTTTTATTTAATTTAAATTGTTTTATAAAACTTTTAAATCTAAATTTACTATTTCTTATGTATATATAAATGAATTTATTTCTTTTTAAATTAAAAAGAAATGAATCAAAAAATTTAAAATATAAGCTTATTCAAAAATATTTATGTATTTATTCTATTAAATTTCAAAACATTAAATCCAAATTTTAAATTTAAATTAATTTATCAAATCCAATTTTAAAAATCAAGTTATATATAGACGCTTATATAACTCTTTTAAATTTAAAAATAACAAATCCTAATAATAATTTTTTTAAATCTATTTATGTTTATAAGAACTAAGTATTATCATTTTTATTTGAAAATAACAAATTAAACAATATTAATTAATTTATAAAAGAGACTATAAATTTCCTCTATACTCAATATATTAAAATCATATGTAAATCGTATTTTAAATTCTTATATATAATTTCAAGTAATATTTAAAAATAAAATAAAACAAAGCTTTTAATGTTAATCTAATTTAAATTCATATTTAAGTTAATTAAATATAATTTAAAACAAATAAGATATACCTTAAGTATAAATCATAAAATTATTTATTGAATTGTGTTGAAAAGTTAAATGTTAAATTTAAATCAAATTTCCAATTTTCCAAATATAAATTAAAACTAGAAAATTGATTCATTTACTAATCTCCAAATCAAAGTTTATCAATTTACAATATATACAATTATATATATTATAAACAGAACACAATTTATTAGCTTTAAAAAGATAAAATCTACAAATTTAAATTTTTATTAAAAGATGATTATTAGATCAATTCCAAATTTATTATCAAAAATTACCAAATCAAATAAATTTTTAACACGGATTATTAAATTTGTATTGCCAAATTTCCGGGATATCACATTCCTCCCCCCTTAAAAGAATTTCGTCCCCGAAATTTAAAAGCAAAGGTAATTTAATAATCTATCTTAAGATTTTATTTTAAAACACAAGCATATATCAATCATATGCTAACAACCATAACAACCAATTCATTCAAACAAAACAAATCTAATTATCCAAAAAAATTCTGGATAAAATTTCGACAAGTTTCCCCGGTATAAATATCGGGATACTCACTCTATAGAATCCAAACAATCTATACTACTAAGCAGTAGAGCTCCTATTTAACTAGCCCTACAAAACTAAACAGGATATCAGACTACAGACAAGTCTGACTCAACAATCACATCCTTCTGAATCTGGCTCCACAACCAAAGATAGATCATACACGTACTCCCTCAGAGATACGTGAAACAAATCGAATCCCAGTTATCCAAACTGGCAATTCAACCTTGAAAATCAAACACCAATCCTCATAAGAACACAGAAAAGGTCCAAAACACCTCGAAGCTGACTTACCCAGTCTTACTCAATCTTATAGCTCCTTAGATCGGAGAGAACTTACCCAAAATCAAATCTCCGACTTCGGAATCCAAATTCCTTCGCCTCTTGTCCCCAAAACACTTCTGACGATCCTTTGCTGCCTATATCTCTCCCGATCTGCTCAACCTTTGCTGATGTCTCTAGAAACAAACTAGGCCAAAACAACCCAACAGAATGATCTCCTCAAGATCAATCCCAAACTAAGAACACCAACTCTACTCCACAACATCAGAAGACTAACTTACTTCTCCTTATCCAGAAAAGACAAAACAAAAGCACTCCCAAACTGCTTCCGATGCAAAACTCTGATCTGGAGTAGAAAAAAAATTCGAGCACAAGCTAGACAACATATCTCAAAAATATGGTCCAACTGGTCCATAAAAGGAAACTCAGATGCCCCACCTGATCCTTCTACTAAACTGAACCACCGATATCACTCCTGGAATCCAGTTGATAAGAAAACTCAACCTCCAGTTGCGAACAAACTTCTGATAACTCAAGAGAACATTCAAACTGTCGCAAGTCACTTTTGCGATTAACCAGTCCAATACCCAAAGTAAACTGTGCTCTCTTTCCCAATCAGAACAGCTTATGCTTAACTAGCCAATCCATCGAAGAAATGGATCCACTCTGCTTCTGAATTCCATCTCCAGAAAAACTGCTAACCAGAAGACCTTCTTGCTAGCATAGAACACTCCGAGCTGCACTGCTGACATCGATGCCAAAGACTTCCTAATCCAAAGCTTTTCGAGAAACTCGGACCTCAAACCAGACAGAAAACATCCCGCTGGACCCAGCCACAACATCGAAGCAGACAAACTTTCCAAACTTGTTCCAAAGAAAAATCTTCGGAGACAATCCATAGTCAATGCCTCTCGTCACGCAACTACTAATTCCTGAGGTATCAAGATACCATTATTTCTTCTGCCTATCCGACTGATCCAAACTCTACTCATCCAACTCAAAGATGAACTCCAAACCTTTACAGGTTGCCTTCAGAGATCAATGAAATCCTACACTCTACACAACTCACTCGAGACAGTATTAGGTCTACAGTCTCGACAGATACTCATCCAACCTCAACACCCAAACTCCAACCATTGTTGGTAGTCGTGTTACACAACCCTCTACCTTATCTACCTCTATAACCTATATTGGAAAAACCCGAACAGGTAATCCAACAGATAGGTAGAAGTATATATATATATATATATATAAATACAAATACGCTCTCTCAAGAAAGAAATCTCTTTAAAGCCTAGGTATTCACTCAACCTAGCGCTCTAATACCACCTGTGACGACCTAGGCTTTTCAACCGTCGGTAGAGGCTCACTCGACCGGTAGGCTTTTCAACCATCGGAGCCCCACCGTGGCTCACAGTGATACCTCGGGATTGCTTTTACGGCCAGGCTCTCGACTCGCAACCAACCCCACAAGGCGTTATACTACCTCCAGGGACATGTAGGGGTAAGAGTCTCCCGTTCGCCACCTAACGCAAAGCGAGAACCCCCCATCATGCTGTAATGTAGCAAACCCGATCCAGGTCTCATCGAAATCCAAAGCGTGTCTTTTATGGCCAAGTTGTTTTAAAGGTTTAAAACAATTCAATTATCTATATACACAGATATATAAATCACAGATTCACAATAGATAATCAACATTATCATCACAACAAATAATCCATATTATCATCATCAAAAGGTAACCCAAATCATCATCACAATGCAACCAATGCATCCATATCACTCAACATTTCTTATCTCATATCTGAGATCAAACCATTCAAGGCAAACATCATCCATCCATATAAGCAATGATTAATAATCACACCAAATATAATTAATTTAAAATGAATTAACTAATAACATCATTTCTAATTATTTTAAAATGAATTAAATTAATTACTTCACTAATATAAATTTTGCTTACACCACTATTAATTAATTATCAATCAATTAATTAATCATCAATCAATTATTCATTTTAAATTAATCATCCCTGATTAATTAACTTTTATTACGTTCAATTAATTATTCACTACTTAATTTCTCAAATTAATTATACTTAACCAAATACAGTAATTAACCATTAATTACTTCATAAATTAATTAACTAAAATTAATTACATTAACCCTTAATTAATTACATTAATTAATCCTTTCATTTATTAATTATTTCCAAAAAAATCTATTCTTAAGTACTTCATTTATTATAATAATTAACGATCTCTAATTATATTAATTACATTAAGTAATTAATCTTAATTTAAACCATAATTATTAATCACCCTTGATTAACTCCATTCAGTAATTAGCTACCCTTAATTACTTTACCAAACAAATTAATTACTCATTAATTAATTATCTCTAATTAATCCCTTGATTAATTTTGTGACGCCCCACCTCTATACCCACGCTAGCCAAGAACACTCCGGAGTAGTGCTGTCAACTAGCACGGAGAATAAGGCTGTTGAGGAGCGACCATCCATGTAATTGCTTATCACACGGTGGCTATAAATAATCTTCGGAAACAAACATAGAAATAATCACATCACAAATCAGTCACAGATATCCATATCACAAAGGCGGAAGAAGATATGAATATATAACTAACACATGAAAGTGTACATCAGAGTAGTGGTCAGTAAGATCCACGATAATACAAAAGAATAGCAACACGTGCTATACAAAAGAATACAACTATGAGTCTATATCTCAAGTGTATACAACAAAAACTGCTAATCTAAACAGTTAGCCAAAAGTCAGAGTGATGAATCCCTGGGAAGAAGTCAAGCAAAAGCACCTGTAACATCTCGGTCTGACCCGAGTATTATTTAAGAAAATAATAAACGGATCAGTCTAGCTATAAATATCAGATGACATGATATAACATAAAAGATATGGCATAAACATAAACATCCATAACGACATACCACTATAAGTATGTAAATAATGATCAACAGAAGATCAATCAATAAGAGATAATCATTATCACAAGAATCTTCTCAAAGATTCGAAGAGGGCATCATACCCTAAACTTGTACTCATGACAAGTCAAAGAGATAAATTCCAGAAATCAACACAAGAGATCCAGAAATCATAAAAAGGGAAAGAGGCCTATCACATGACGGTCCGAAGACCAAGGGGAGCTACCCCGCATGTGTGAATGGAATCACACAGATTAAGGTCAAGACTAACCAAAAAGCAGAAAGGTATGTGTTAATGGAATCACACAAGTGGTGTCTAGTCTAACCTTGCAATGAAAGAGACATCGCGCAATTGCTAGTCTAATTCATAGAGCGATCATCAAGATCAACGAGAAGTGTCAATTACACTAAGCTAGTAAATATAGAAGTTTAGCTTCATGTCCCATAACCACTTGCTTAACTTAAATATTTACGAACAAACTGTAAATCTTCACTAATAAAATTGTCACAAGAGGTTCAATCAAACAAGTCCAAGAATTAACCGACGAAGTGAACGCAAGCGTTTCATACCACTTGTTTTACTAAGTCGTTTAATTAGATTTCTCATCCGAGTGAGGTAAAGGTTTGTATATACTAATAGATTGGAAAACGGTTTAAGAAAAGAGCTTTGTTATTAAAAATAGAGTTGAAATTGTTTGTTAAAAGAGTTTTGATATTTACTACTAGTATTGAAACCTTTATATTATAAAGTGACAAAACACAGAAGCAATTGTAGAAACAATCAGTCACAAAAATCGCATACGGAGATGTGAATAAAATCCAAGGAAATCAGCTCAATGTTTTTCAGATAAGATCCCCTACGGAGGGGGGGTCCAGGGGGGGTGGCAACCCCCCAAGGTGGGGATGCGGGGGCAACGCCACCGCTTACGGGGTTCGACCTGCCCGGTCAGGTCGCGGGGGTCCAGGGGGCAGCGCCCCCGGCGGGGTGCGGGGCAGCGCCCCGACCAAAACGGTACGACCTAGTGAAGACAAAATGAGGTCTAACGACCTAAGGGGAATAGGGTCGAGCGACCTAAAGGTTTAACCGGTCAAGCGACCTAAGGAAGGTAAGGTCTAACGACCTAACGCTCGCGACCTAACGGTCTAAAGGCCACGCGGCCTAGATGATCTGCGAGCTAACGAGGCCGACCTAAGGTGCAAGCGACCTAAGTGACTACGGCCTAAAGTATGGTACGCGACCTAAAAGATGGCGCGACCTAAGACCTAGCGACCTAAGGGGATGCGCGACCTAAAAGATGGCGCGACCTAAAAGATGGCGCGACCTAAGACCTAGCGACCTAAGAGGATGCGCGACCTAAAAGATGGCGCGACCTAAAAGATGGCGCGACCTAAGACCTAGCGACCTAAGGGGATGCGCGACCTAAGAAAGGATCAGGTCGAACGACTTAAGGGTGATGCGACCTAAGACCTAAGCTCAGGGTGAACGACTTAACAAGGTTCACGACCTAAAGGGGCGCGACATAATGGGTTATATGACCCAACGACCTAAGCCACTAACTCGCGAGCGACCTAAGTCCTAGGTCGTGAGCGACCTAACTGCGAGTGAGCAAAAATGGCCAGAGCCAAAGCAGAGCGACCTAACGGCCATACGACCTACGACCTAAGGTCCTGAGCGACCTAACTCCGAAAACACGAAAATGGCCAGAACGACCTAGGGGTTAACTCGTACGCGACCTACGACCTAAGGTCCACACGACCTAACTCCGAGCGAGCTAAAAACGGCCAGAACGACCTAAATGCAGAAATTTCACCCAAACACCAAAAATCGGAGTCTTTCGCCAATCCAATCCAAACCAAAAGCAAATATGCATGCTAAAGTGATAGGGAATCATTCCCAACAGTCCAAGATAGATATAGACTAGATTTGTGAGATAAAAATCTCACCTTTGCACTAAAGTTTATAAAGATGAAGCTTGAAAGCAAGGAGAAGCAATCCAAAGCTTGAATCCAATATCTTCTACTTGAATTTGGAGTTGAATGTTGGATTTGCAATTGAATTTGTGCTTGGAGTTTTAATTTCCCATTCCCTCCACCATTAATGCCAAAGCTTGATTAGTTAGGAAATTTATGAAGAGTGAGGAGAAGAGGGTTGGAACTTGGGCTTAATAGGCTAAACTAACCCAAAGTCCAAAGCGGGAAAAGTTAGTGAAATTTCACTAACTCCAAACCTATCAATGTTTATACTTAAAAAGTTGTAAACGACATTTCGAACTCAATGGAAGTGGTCTCGAGTCCTAATTTGACCGTTTGCAAAAAGTAGCTTTTCGGACCAAAATCTGATTAACGAGTTAATATTTAAATAAAATATTTAAATACAAACTCGATAAATATGCGGGTTGTTACAAATTTACAAAGTAATTATACTCAAATTACTTTCATCAACAAATCACTTTCAATTAATTACATACATTAATTACCCATAAATTACTTTCCTAAGTAATTTCTCGTCATTTAATTACATTAAGTAATTATACTTCACCAATCATCAAATGATTAATTTAAATTAATTAAACGGAATTAATTAACTTAATCTAATCAAATTAAACTTAATTAATTACATTTAGTAATTAATTCCTTAGTTACTTCCATAAGTAATTATACTTAACAAATTACACAAATGATTATCTTTAAATTAATTAATCTAATTAATAATTAAAATTAACCACATTAATTAATTAATAAATAATCCTTAGTTAATGACCTTCATTAACTATTTAACAATTCATTAATTATTTTTCTAAAATAATTAACTTATTTTCATCATTATTAATTAACCATTAATAACCATTTAATTAACCCCTAATTATCTAATTAATTAAGTGTTAACAATAACTTATTTAATCCTTTATTACTTGATTAATTCATTATTAATCATTAACTGAAAATCAAATCTTATTTAATTAATGAATCTTAAATTACAAGTTAATTATTCTAAAAATAATTAATCTTAGACCTTTAAGATTAATCCCTTAATTACTTTGAGTAATTAACCATTTTATTAATTAAATTAATTATCCATTTAATTACCCGAATAATTAAATGAATAACAAATCATAAAATTAAAATTTAACTTCAACAAGTTTTAAAATCAATTTAAAACTTTAAATAATAAATAATACTTTTCTTATAAAAGAAATTTTACAAGGGTTAAAAACAAATTTCTTTTTAAATTCAAAGTATTTAAATTTTACTTTATCATTCAAAACTGTTAAACACTTAAATTTATAGAAACTTAAATCTATTTTGAAACATATATTCAAATTCAGATTTGAATTAAATTTAAGCTTTGTTTAAAACATTTCTTATATTTCAATTTCAATTTCCAATTTAAATTCAAATTCTTTTAAAAACATTTTTAAACAATAAAACCCCTTTAAAGTTATTTTAAACAAATTTGAGTTTTAAATCTTCATCCATTTCCAGCTTGAGATTCAAATTAAAACTTGAATTCATAATTATAAATTAGATTTAAAACATACTTTAAATTCTTGCTTAATAATTCAAATTCAGTTTAAATTTTGGAAACATGCAAGTTTCAAATCTGAGTAAAACTAACCCGAGAATATCTCAGAGCAACTCAAGTAACTCGAGTAACACATTCATCTTGAAAATCATTAACTAAAACACTGACAGGTTTAATGTATAAACCTGTAACAATCTATTCTCCCCTGAACCCATACTACTCCGAGTCCAACGGAACCCTGACTTCGAGTCCATCATCCCACTACTTCGAGCAGAAACACAGAACAACTCGAAACACTCTCGAGTAACCCTTTTTCCCCAAAACAAACTGACACACGAAGATCACCCCAGTGCACCTGCACCGTCATGCCATTAACTCCGACCCCTTCGCAACCTCTCGCGCAAGTCACTGATCATCCTCCAACACCAAATCGACCATCAGACCAACTGCAGAAACGCCAAATCAAAAATGAGCATTCAAGCTCAAAAATTGGAACAGTGTCGAATCTACAAACGCCTCAATCTCAAAATTCTGGCCACCAGAGATTCTGTTCTTCCACCATCACCTTCGACAAGCAAACCACCATCAACCCCCTAAATTTGGAACAACTCGGTCAATTATGTAGGCCGCGGTGATAAATTTTAGATGAACAGAAAAACTTAGGGTTATAAACTTCAATTCCAAATCCCCATCACCTCACTTCTTTAATTCACTTCTCACCATTTTTCCTTGCATCTACGATCATCACTCAATCACCAGAGAAAACCATAGCCACCCAAACTTTCTAGATCGATAGCTCCAAGCCAAAACCCCATTTTTGAATAAACCAAAAATTCACAATCAATTCCAACCTAAAAATTCTGATTTAGGTTTTAAAATTCAAGTATTTGTTTAAGTAATCAATTTATATCCCTAATTCAAGAAATCAGGATATTTAAAATTTTACTTATATAAAGTTTCCCCATTATTTATCCCATTTTCCAAAGTCAATAACATATTTATTAACCTAAATAAAATTTAAGACTTTAATTAGGATACACTAACATGTTTTGTTTGAAATTTGAACCTAGATATGGATATATTATGAGTTCATGATTTATGAATCAGAACTTTAAGTCTGGAATCTAGAACAGGGAAGAATAAATTCACAGCAAGCATGCATTAAGACCCATACATATATACAAATAATTTTCATCATACTCATCCACACACAAAGCATGATTATCACAGGAAACAATTCAAGCAACCAAATTTACTTAAGTTTATTTTAAATAAAAAAAAGTTACTCACAGATTTTATGAGCAGAGCCTCTGTGTTTATGAAGAACTTGAATGGTGGTTTGAAAGCTTCAGATTTCTTCTTTTATTTTTTTTCTTATGAAATTTGAACTTCATTTTGCTTTTTAAACTGCAGTTTGCTATTAAAACATTCATCTTGCTTTCCAGAAAAAAAATTGTAGGCTTCCAGAAAAGAAAATGCATGTATGTTTTAGATGAAGTTTCACGACAGAAAAGAAGGTTCTTCAATTGCAGATTTGATTTCAGGTTTATGAATTGCAGAATTGAATTGAGCTTTGAAGTTGCATGCAGGTTTTTGGATGTTTCAAGTTGAGTTTCAGGTTAATGTATTTGAGGATCTACATGTTATACTTGCATTTCAGTTTGGAAGAAGGTTTCAGATGATTTTGGGTGGAGGAGATTTTAGTGCAGGGATTACAGATTTTTCTGTTTTGAAGAAGAAGTTTAGGTTTCAGATCTTTGTTTTGGAAAAAGAAGAATAGAAAAGAATATGATTTTAGAGGAGATGGGTTTATGTAAGAAATTTTTTTGATTTAATTTAAAATAAAAGAAAAAGAAAATTAAAAAATTACACTTGTTTTCTTAGTTGAACGTTTGTCACCTTATTTAATTTAGGCCTTACACATGTCATATTAGGGTGTTAAAAGATTAACACATGTATTAAGAGTATTTTTATTTAATTTAAATTGTTTTATAAGAACTTTTAAATCTTAGTTTACTATTTCTTATGTATATATAAATGAATTTATTTCTTTTTAAATTAAGAAGAAATGAGTGAACAAATTTAAAATATAAGCTTATTCAAAAATATTTAAGTATTTATTCTATTAAATTTCAAAACATTAAATCCAAATTTTAAATTTAAATTAATTTATCAAATCCAATTTTTAAAATCAAGTTATATATAGACGCTTATATAACTCTTTTAAATTTAAAAATAACAAATCCTAATAATAATTTTTTTAAAATCTATTTATGTTTATAAGAACTAAGTATTATCATTTTTATTTGAAAACAACAAATTAAACAATATTAATTAATTTATAAAAGAGATTATAAATTTCCTCTATTACTCAATATATTAAAATCATATGTAAATTGTATTTTAAATTCTTATATATAATTTCAAGTAATATTTAAAAATAAAATAAAACAAAGCTTTTAATGTTAATCTAATTTAAATTCATATTTAAGTTAATTAAATATAATTTAAAACAAATAAGATATACCTTAAGTATAAATCATAAAATTATTTATTGAATTGTGTTGAAAAGTTAAATGTTAAATTTAAATCAAATTTCCAATTTTCCAAATATAAATTAAAACTAGAAAATTGATTCATTTACTAATCTCCAAATCAAAGTTTATCAACTTATAATATATACAATTATATATATTATAAACAGAAAACAATTTATTAGCTTTAAAAAGGTAAAATCTACAAATTTAATTTTTTATTAAAAGATGATTATTAGATCAATTCCAAATTTATTATCAAAAATTATCAAATCAAATAAATTTTTAACACGGATTATTAAATTTATATTGCCAAATTTCCGGGATATCACATTCCCCCCCTTAAAAGAATTTCGTCCCCAAAATTTAAAAGCAAAGGTAATTTAATAATCTATCTTAAGATTTTATTTTAAAACACAAGCATATATCAATCATATGCTAACAACCATAGCAACCAATTCATTCAAACAAAACAAATCTAATTATCCAGAAAAATTATGCATAAAATTTCCACGAGTTTCACCTGTATAAATATCGGGGTACTCGCTCTATAGAATCCAAACAATCTATACTACTAAGCTATAGAGCTCCTATTTAACTAGCTCTACAAAACTAAACAGGATATCAGACTACAGACAAGTATGACTCAACAATCACATCCTTCTGAATCTGGCTCCACAACCAAAGATAGATCATACACGTACTCCCTCAGAGATATGTGAAACATATTGAATCCCAGTTATCCAAACTAGCAATTCAACCTTGAAAGTCAAACACCAATCCTCACAAGAACACAGAAAAGGTCCAAAACACCTCGAAGCTGACTTACCCAGTCTTACTCAATCTTATAGCTCCTTAGATCAGATAGAACTTACCCAAAATCAAATCTCCGACTCCGGAATCCAAATTCCTTCGTCTCTTATCCCCAAAACACTTCTGACGATCCTAGGCTGCCTACATCTCTCCCGATCAGCACAACCTTTGCTGATGTCTCTAGAAACAAACTGGGCCAAAACAACCCAACAGAATGATCTCCTCAAGATCAATCCCAAACTAAGAACACCAACTCTACTCCACAACATCAGAAGACTAACTTACTTCTCCTTATCCAGAAAAGACAAAACAAAAGCACTCCCAAACTGCTTCCGCTGCATAACTCTGATCTGGAGTAGAAAAAAAATTCGAGCACAAGCTAGACAACATATCTCAAAAATATGGTCCAACAGGTCCATAAAAGGAAACTCAGATGCCCCACCTGATCCTTCTACTAAACTGAACCACCGATATCACTCCTGGAATCCAGTCGATAAGAAAACTCAACCTCCAGTTGCGAACAAACTTCTGATAACTCAAGAGAACATTCAAACTGTCGCAAGTCACTTTTGCGATTAACCAGTCCAATACCCAAAGAAAACCGTGCTCTCTTTCCCAATCAGAACAGCTTATGCTTAACTAGCCAATCCATCGAAGAAATGGATCCACTCTGCTTCTGAACTCCATCTCCAGAAAAACTGCTAACCAGAAGACCTTCTTGCTAGCACAGAACACTCCGAGCTGCACTGCTGACACCAATGCTAAAGACTTCCTAATCCAAAGCTCTTCGAGAAATTCGGACCTCAAACCAGACAGAAAACATCCAACTGGACCCAGCCACAACATCGAAGCAGACATACTTCCTAAACTTGTTCCAAAGAAAAATCTTCGGAGACAATCCATAGCCACTGCATCTCATCACGCAGCTACTAATTCCTGAGGTATCAAGATACCATTATTTCTTCTGCCTATCCGACAGATCCAAACTCTACTCATCCAACTCAAAGATAAACTCCGAACCTTTTACAGGTTTCCTTCAGAGATCGATGAAATCCTACACTCTACCCAAATCACTCGAGACGGTATTAGGTCTACAGTCTCGACAGATACTCATCCAACCTCAATACCCAAACTCCAACCATTGGTAGTAGTCGTGTTACACACCCCACTACCTTATCTACCTTTATAACCTATATTGGAAAAACCCGAACAGGTAATCCAATAGATATATATATATATATATATGTATATATATATTTAAAATTACAAATACACTCTCTCAAGAAAGAAATCTCTTTAAAACCTAGGTATTCACTCAACCTAGCGCTCTAATACCACCTGTGATGACCTAGGCTTTTCAACCATCGGTAGCGGCTCACTCGACCGGTAGGCTTTTCAACCATCCCAGCCCCACCGTGGCTCACAGTGATACCTCGGGATTGCTTTTACGGCCAGCCTCTCGACTCGCAACCAACCCCACAAGGCCTTATACTACCCCCAGGGACATGTAGGGGTAAGAGTCTCCCGTTCGCCACCTAACGCAAAGCGAGAACCCCCCTATCATGCTGTAATGTAGCAAACTCGATCCCGGTCTCATCGAAATCCAAAGCGTGTCTTTTAAGGCCAAGTTTTTTTAAAGGTTTAAAACAATTCAATTATCTATATACACAGATATATAAATCACAGATTCACAATAGATAATCAACATTATCATCACAACAGATAATCCATATTATCATCATCAAAAGGTAACCCATATCATCATCACAGTGCAACCAATGCATCCATATCACTCTACATTTCTTATCTCAATTTGAGATCAAACCATTCAAGGCAAACATCATCCATCCATATAAACAATGATTAATAATCACACCAAATATAATTAATTTAAAATGAATTAAACTGATTACATCATTTCTAATTAATTTAAAATGAATTAAATTAATTACTTCACTAATATAAATCTTGCTTACACCACTATTAATTAATCATCAATCAATTAATTAATCATCAATCAATTATTCATTTTAAATTAATCATCCCTGACTAATTAACCTTGATTACATTCAAGTAATTATTCACTAGTTAATTTCCCAAATTAATTATACTTAACCAAGTACAGTAATTAAGCTTTAATTACTTCATAAATTAATTAACTAAAATTAATTACATTAATTAATCCTTTCATTTATTAATTATTTCCAAATAAATATATTCTTAATTAATTCATTAATTATAATAATTAACGATCTCTAATTATATTAATTACATTAAGTAATTAATCTTAATTTAAACCATAATTGTTAATCATCCTTGATTAACTCCATTCAGTAATTCGCTACCCTTAATTACTTTACCAAACAAATTAATTACTCATTAATTAATTAATTCTAATTAATCCCTTGATTAATTTACAAAGTAATTATACTCAAATTACTTTCATCAACAAATCACTTTCAATTAATTACATACAGTAATTACCCATAAATTACTTTACTAAGTAATTTCTCTTCATTTAATTACATTAAGTAATATATCACCAATCATCAAATGATTAATTTAAATTAATTAAACCGAATTAATTAACTTAATCTAATCAAATTAAACTTAATTAATTACATTTAGTAATTAATTCCTTAATTACTTCCATAAGTAATTATACTTAACAAATTACACAAATGGTTATCTTTAAATTAGTTAATCTAATTAATAATTAAAATTAATCACATTAATTAATTATTAAATAATCCTTAGTTAATGACCTTCATTAAATATTTAACAATTCATTAATTGTTTTTCTAAATTAATTAACTTATTTTCATCATTATTAATTAATCATTAATAACCATTTAATTAACCCCTAATTATCTAATTAATTAAGTGTTAACAATAACTTAGTTAATCCTTTATTACTTGATTAATTAATTATTAATCATTAATTAAAAATCAAATCTTATTTAATTAATGAATCTTAAATTACAATTTAATTATTCTAAAAATAATTAATCTTAGACCTTTAAGATCAATCCCTTAATTACTTTGAGTAATTAACCATTTTATTAATTAAATTAATTATCCATTTAATTACCCTAATAATAAAATGAATAACAAATCATTAAATTAAAATTTAACTTCAACAAGTTTTAAAATCAATTTAAAACTTTAAATAATAAATAATACTTTTCTTATAAAAGAAATTTTACAAGGGTTATAAACAAATTTCTTTTTAAATTCAAAATATTTAAATTTTACTTTATCATTTAAAACTGTTAAACACTTAAATTTATAGAAACTTAAATCTATTTTGAAACATAGATTCAAATTCAGATTTGAATTAAATTTAAACTTTGTTTAAAGCATTTCTTATATTTCAGTTTCAATTTCCAATTTAAATTCAAATTCTTTTAAAAACATTTTTAAACAATAAAATCCCTTTAAAGTTATTTTAAACAAATTTGAGTTTTAAATCTTCATCCATTTCCAGCTTGAGATTCAAATTAAAACTTGAATTCATAATTAAAAATTAGATTTAAAACATACTTTAAATTCTTGCTTAATAATTCAAATTCAGTTTAAATTTTTGAAACAGGCAAGTTTCAAATCTGAGTAAAACTAACCCGAGAATATCTCAGAGCAACTCAAGTAACTCGAGTAACACATTCATCTTGAAAATCATTAACTAAAACATTGACAGGTTTAATGTATAAACCTGTAACAATCTATTCTCCCCTGAACCCATACTACTCCGAGTCCAATAGAACCCTGACTTCGAGTCCATCATCCCACTACTTCGAGCAGAAACACAGAACAACCCGAAACACTCTCAAGTAACCCTTTTTCCCCAAAACAAACTGGTACACCAAGATACCCCCGTACACCTGCACCGTCACGCCATCAACTCCGACCCCTTCGCGACCACTCACGCAAGTCACTGATCATCATCCAACAACAATTCGACCTTCAAACCAACCGCAGAAACCCCAAATCAAAAATGAGCATTCGAGCTCAAAAATTGGAACAGTGTCGAATCTGCAAACGCCTCAATCTCAAAATTCCGGCCACTAGATATTCTGTCCTTCCACAATCACCTTCGACAATCAAACCACCATCAACCCCATAAATCTGGAACAGCTCGGTCAATTATGTAGGCCGCGATGATAAATTTTAGATGAACAGAAAAACTTAGGGTTATAAACTTCAATTCCAAATCCCCATCACCTCACTGCTTTAATTCACTTCTCACCATTTTTCCTTGCATCTATGATCATCACTCAATCACCAGAGAAAACCATGGCCACCCAAACTTTCTAGATTGACAGCTCCAACCCAAAACCCCATTTTTTAATAAACCAAAAATTCACAATCAATTCCAACCTAAAAATTCTGATTTAGGTTTTAAAATTCAAGTATTTGTTTAAGTAATCAATTTATATCCCTAATTCAAGAAAGTAGGATATTTAAAATTTTACTTATATAAAGTTTCCCTGTTATTTATCCCTTTTTCCATAGTCAATAACATATTTATTAACCTAAATAAAATTTAAGACTTTAATTAGGATATACTAACATGTTTTGTTTGAAATTTGAACCTAGATATGGATAGATTATGAGTTCATGATTTATAAATCAGAACTTCAAGTCTGGAATCTAGAACGGGGAAGAATAAATTCACAGCAAGCATGCATTAAGACCCATACATATATAGAGACAATTTTCATCATAATCATCCACACACAAAGCATGATTATCACAGGAAACAATTCAAGCAACCAAATTTACTTAAGTTTATTTTAAATAAAAAAAAGGTTACTCACAGATTTTATGAGCAGAGCCTCTGTGTTTATGAAGAACTTGAATGGTGGTTTGAAAGCTTCCGATTTCTTCTTTTATTTTTTTTCTTATGAAATTTGAACTTCATTTTGCTTTTTAAACTGCAGTTTGCTATTAAAACATTCATCTTGCTTTCCAGAAAAAAAATTGTAGGCTTCCAGAAAAGAAAAAGCATGTATGTTTTAGATGAAGTTTCACGTTAGAAAAGAAGGTTCTTCAATTGCAGATTTGATTTCAGGTTTATGAATTGCAGAATTGAATTGAGCTTTGAAGTTGCATGCAGGTTTTTGGATGTTTCAAGTTGAGTTTCAGGTTAATGTATTTGAGGATCTACAGGTTATACTTGCATTTCAGTTTGGAAGAAGGTTTCAGATGATTTGGGTGGAGGATATTTTAGTGCAGGGATTACAGATTTTTCTGTTTTGAAGAAGAGTTTAGATTTCAGATCTTTGTTTCGGAAAAAGAAGAATAGAAAAGAATATGATTTTAGAGGAGATGGGTTTATGTAAGAAATTTTTCTGATTTAATTTTAAATAAAAGAAAAAGAAAATTAAAAAATTACACTTATTTTCTTAGTTGAACATTTGTCACCTTATTTAATTTAGGCCTTACACATGTCATATTGGGGTGTTAAAAGATTAACACATGTATTAAGAGTATTTTTATTTAATTTAAATTGTTTTATAAAACTTTTAAATCTTAATTTACTATTTCTTATGTATATATAAATGAATTTATTTCTTTTTAAATTAAAAAGAAATGGATCAACAAATTTAAAATATAAGCTTATTCAAAAATATTTAAGTATTTATTCTATTAAATTTCAAAACATTAAATCCAAATTTTAAATTTAAATTAATTTATCAAATCCAATTTTAAAAATCAAGTTATATATAGATGCATATATAACTCTTTTAAATTTAAAAATAACAAATCCTAATAATAATTTAAAAAAAAAATCTGTTTATGTTTATAAGAACTAAGTATTATCATTTTTATTTGAAAATAACAAATTAAACAATATTAATTAATTTATAAAAGAGATTATAAATTTCCTCTATTACTCAATATATTAAAATCATATGTAAATTGTATTTTAAATTCTTATATATAATTTCAAGTAATATTTAAAAATAAAATAAAACAAAGCTTTTAATATTAATCTAATTTAAATTCATATTTAAGTTAATTAAATATAATTTAAAAAAAATAAGATATACCTTAAGTATAAATCATAAAATTATTTATTGAATTGTGTTGAAAAGTTAAATGTTAAATTTAAATCAAATTTCCAATTTTCCAAATATAAATTAAAACTAGAAAATTGATTCATTTACTAATCTCTAAATCAAAGTTTATCAATTTACAATATATACAATTATATATATTATAAACAGAAAAAATTTAATAGCTTTAAAAAGATAAAATCTACAAATTTAAATTTTTATTAAAAGATGATTATTAGATCAATTCCAAATTTATTATCAAAAATTATCAAATCAAATAAATTTTTAACACAGATTATTAAATTTATATTGCCAAATTTTTAGGATATCACAGTGAATAAAAATAAATCGAGAAGATTTATTAATTTATTTGAATGGACCATTTTGTAATGGAAAAAGAATTTTTCCCTGGAAAGCCGAGTATATTTTTTAAATAGCTTTTGAAATAAAATTTAAAAGTTCTAGATTTGGTTTTTAAAATTATACTGTTGAAGAAATTAGTTTTGAAAATTGTTTTAAATCTTTAAAGTAAAAATTTATTAAATTAATTATATAAGGGATCATTTTAAAGATTAAATGGATATTTGATTTAGAAAATAGTTATTTATATATTTATACTCTATCTACTAATTTTATTTTAAAATTAGTTTGGACTTGAAGTCTTATATGTGATAATTAGTATAATGATTTCATAACCAATATTTAAGTGAGTATTTAAGATGGTTTTATTTTAAATGTTCCAAGAATATTTTGGATAAGTGATTTGAATTATTTTAACTCGGCAGAGTTTCAGTGGAAATGAATAAATATTTAGGAATATATTCCGCGTAAGGAAAATGATTTGAAAATTTGTTTCCAAAGGATTGAAATGTGAATAGTGATTGAAATTTGTTTTCAAAATATTAAAGTGTTAAAAGTATATCTAGCGAACATATTTTGGAAATAAATGATTTGGGAAAATTATTTGAAATCCAGTGATTGTTGTGAATGATGATTGATAGTTAAATAACCAACTACCAATATTGGCCTTTTTAAACGGCATTCGAATTTCGATGCGACCGGGAGTCGAATTCCAAATGGATATTCGAAACCCACATCGAACCTTTGTGATTGTGATGGATCTTTATTTAAAAGATCGAAGTGGAATTTGTTGTGATTTGTTTGAATCTGAATGAACACTTGCTTTTAAATATAAGCGCTCGTTATTCGGATTAGTCGGGAGAGGACCTTGTGTCGTAAAACCCATTCCGAATAACGATATGACGAAATGGGATTTCGTTTGAAGATGGTGTTGAAGACCAGTTATTTTCAAAAGCGAAAGGATTACCCGTCGAATGTATCTACACCTGGTTGCTCTGGTATAGAGATTTTATCACCCTTTGTGATAGGGATTACGGACGTGATTAGTGAATATCCGGATTGCAAGGGCTTCTTTTGAAGTGCCTTCGGTTCCGTTCGATCTCGGAACGGACTTGTATGGATGTGTGTCTGATGTTACACTTTGAGATGTAAAGCTGGTTTCTATCAAATATGCTTCTGTTGGTGGCGGAGAATTTATTCTCTTAGCTTAACACCCTTCTCTGAGACGTACGAGCTCAGAGGTTATGTAGTTGATGGTTACTAGTGATACATTCCCAATTTGGTAATGTGGCATACGAAGTGCTGCTGATCATTTGTTGATCGAAGCATGGCTTTTATGAAAAGCGTAGCTTTATGAACGAGACTTCGTCGAACCTCACACCCCGGAATGGTCGAAACAGGAAGGATGCAACAAGGTTATAGGGGGTAGCGCCCCTTAGGGTATGTGCATTTCCTTCTGGATAGAAGTGGTATCATGGTATGGAGCCCAGATACTTAACTTATGTGGATATCGCAAATACATACTACTTTGTGATTGTTGTTGTTGAGGATCCTCGGATAAAGGTTGTTTACAACCGGGGGATGGCATACTCATGTCAGTAGTTACCTATTTTTGCAGAGGTAACCCAACCTTGTTGTGGCAGAGATTCGGTTAGGTTCTCGGGGCATCCCTCCATAGGCGTATCCATGTGGCCCAGGAAGTTCCTTAGCCTGACCATTTGTTGGAAATCCAAACTCCAATACGCGCATTGTACGGTTTTAGTTGTATAACCTGCCATCTACTTATGGTTGCGCCCCACTGTTTAGATGGTAGCTATAATAGGCATAGTTCGGAATGTCTATGCTGGCTAAGATTAATATTATACTTTCGAAATGTTTTCCACACTATGCACTGATAATAATAATATCGAAAGGATTTTGCGTATTAAGCATGTTTGACTATCATAAGGGGAAATCTTCTCCAATTCTGCGTTTGCATTGTGTGTGTGGCAGGAGGCCTTATGGTAGTTTCATTTTCAAAAACCATAGCGAATTTCTTTTAAAGTCCTTTGTTTTTTTCGGTAAAAGAATAACTGTTTTTAAGATCTCACACCAGTCTCATGACTGACCTGGAGTTTATTGTTCCCTTTCTAAACTCTGGGTGCCTATAATTTTCCACACGGGCAGCCTAGAGTCAGGTTATCAGTTATTCTGGAGCGAAGTCAAGAGTTGCTGTGGAGATCAGGAGTTGAAGCTGGATGGCAAGACGTATCTCTTTACTATGTAGTGGCCGTTGCGTATGGTTAGTGAAAATTAGTTTTTTATATGGTCAAGTTATAAAGACTGCAAGTGTCTGTATTGTGTTGTTGTAAGCTCTGTTAAATGTTATGTATAAACTGATATAGTGTTTTTGTTTTTAAGATTATTCTTTATCTATTATATATTGTTCCGTAGCGAAATGAGGGATTCTGTTGTTGTTTCTGTTCTTCTTCTATCTTCTTCTTCTTAAACCCTAATGGTTCGGTTTTCCGGCATTCGATTGTGCGGCATTTGATACAGTGAACGTATTAATGTTGACTTTCGAAAGTCGAAAAATTGGGTCGTTACAAATTTGGTATCAAAGCATTTGGCTAAGCGACAACCTTGGCTCTGTTGGGTGTTACTCATTAGAGATAGAGTCAGCAATACTCTAGAATGAGTTTGAGTGTAATAATAGATATGAGAGCATATTTGTTAGTGAATACAAAATTGTTTTATATTGTGATGATTGGTTTGTTGAGTGGTATATGGATTCTGGTCGGTATAGTCCGTACAACACTATCGATAGGGATCTCTAAACACTCGTACAGAATAATTCGACACGATATTATTTTAAAATAGGGTAAATGAAATAATTTTATCCAAAATTATTTTGTACATAAAAGGAAATAATTTTTGAAAATTATTAGAGTATATGTCTGATTGTTTGTTAGGAAGTGATAATATTAAATTATTATTATTGATTATTGAATAAGAAATTGAAATCATAATTGAATGTTGAGAAATAAAATCCATATACAAATGAGAATTGTAAATTGTAAATGTAATTTATAATTTGAAATAGAATTCCAGAGAAATATTGAAAATGTTTTTGAAAAGATTTGAAGTTTTGGAGATTTGGAAAAGTATTAAATTCCCTTGAGTTTGAAAATTATTTTTAAAGATTTTGGAAAAGTGTTTTGAAGGGATGAAAGCTCTAAACTCTTTTAGGTCACTGGAAAATAACTTCAGTAATGACTGCAGCATCATCGATGTTCATTTTCGAGTTTCCAAAAGAGGAATTGCTTAAATTAAAGTTGTTTGGAAAACTGGGTTTGGTTTTGGAAATTCAAAGGATAATTTGAATTGATTTCAAAAATGAATTTTGAAAGGTTGAAGAGACTCTGGAATGTTATACAAAATAAGTGGGAAGGAAAAATTTAATTCAAGTGGAATTAAAAATGAAAATATAATAAAAGAATTGAGATTGAAAATTTAAGTCAAATAAAATAATGATATAGATTCAAAACGAAATTGAAATTGAAGATTTGAGTTAATTTGTATGGTTGTGAATTTGAGAAGTCTTATAGACTAAATGATTGGAATAAAATCTATAAAGGTGGAAAATAAAATTGTGAATGAATGAATAAATTTACAATTACAATTAAATAAAAGTGAAAAATTGAATATTGAAATTCATTTCGAATTTGTAAGCAAATAGAACTGGAATTGGAATTGAACTTGATTTGTAAAGCAGAGTATTGAAATTAAATTAGTAACTGAAACTAATAGAAGGAATGATAAATTTAGATATGGATTGAAACGAATTGAATTCAATAATTATAAATGAAAGGTAAATTGAGTTCATATGGAATTTGAAATCCAGTTTAAATATAAGTGGTTATAAACCAAAATAGTGAATGAATTGTGTTTGGGAATGAACAAAAGAATAAAATTGGGATTGGAACTGAATATTGAGAACCAATTTGAATTGTGTGAAATAAAATGAAGTTGTAAAATTAGTTCGAGGTGGACTAAAGATAATAAAGGTGAAAAAAATGGGTTGAGATAAAATGAACTGGAATTTGTAGTGAATTAGTAAATGGAACTAATTTAAAATAGTGATATGAATCAGTTGTGAATGAAAGATAATTGATAAAATTCAATATTCGGAAGGTAAATTAAATCCAAATAGGATTAAAATTGTAAATTGAATTCAAATGAAAGTGAAAATGCAAGATAGAATGAAAATGGATATATAACTTCAATAGTAAAGTAAAAATGGAATAAGAAGTATATATTGATAATTTTGTAAAGGGATGTGCAAAATGATATTTGAATGTTGTAATTGGATATTATGGCTAGCAGGATATACATGTGTATTAAAGGAAATGGAATTGGGATTTTGATTTCGAAGATAAATTTTGAATTGCTCGACAAAAAAGTATATATTTGAATTTCAGTATGGAATTTGATGATCTTCTAGTCTAGCCGCTTGGCTTTTTGTTTTCTTTTTGAAATCTGGGGGCCGTGGTCTCCTTTGCGCGGCTAGCTCGGTACTGAAATTCAATTTTCAGTATGGAATCGTTTTCTTCGAACCAAATTCAATTCCGTATAAAATGCATACCCTCTCTATCTCTTCGTCTCACAAAATCAGATTGGGGAAAATTCGATTTGAAAAGACAAAAAATATAACGTGACCTCCTTACTTCAAACTGAAATTGGTTCGAGTCATTCATCAAATTCATTAAGCTGAGACTCGATGGGCGATGGAGGTCATGTCATTCGTGTACATGCGCGGCGTGGCGGCGGGTTCGAGCGCATTGAGGTTGTGGCTCGCGAGGCATGACGCGACGTCTATGGTCGAAATCAATGATTCGATCTAGGGATGAGGGTGGCGTATGACGCGAAGCGATCGGGGCATGGAGGCCGATGATGGTTTGATTTAGGATGAGATAAGTCGTATGACAATTTAGGGGAGCACGAAAATTTGGTCGCGATGCTGGCGGCACTCGCGTGGGTTTCGTGTATGGTTGAGGCAATTTTGGGTTGCGCGGCAATGGTTGACAATGTAAGTAGTGGCAGCGATTTCAATTGCGGCATCTAGGGCAGAGGCAGTGGTCGAGGCGCGCGATGTGGCAGCGGCATTGGTTGGAACGTTCGAATTTTAGGGGAAGTTAGGGCTCAAGTGGGTTGCGTGATGTCAGGAAGGCTCGCGTGGGGCGATGCTCGAGGTCGTGTTCGTTGGTCATTCAGTAGTCGAGGCTAGTGTTCGATCTGCAGTAAGGTATCAGCTTTGTTTTAATTTAGTTCAAATTCAAATAGATGTATATAGGTCAGATTTTAAATATACAACAAGTATTTGTCGATTTAGCTAAATTAGGAAATTTATTTTTGAATCAATAATAGAAAGGAAAACAAAGAAATTGATTTTAACAGTGAAGTAACTTTTAATTACTGAGATTTTAAAATATATATATATGTATGGGTATACAAGGTTTAACAGGAAAAGAAATTATTTTATTATACATGCAGTTTACATATTTTTATATGCATGTAGAAAATATAATTTTTACAGTAGAAAGGAGAAAAATTTATAACTGTTTATTTATTTACAAGAAAATAAAATATATATAAAAGGAAGATAAAATACTTTACAAATATCCATCTTTATTTTCTAAGTTTATTTTTGTATAAAGATTTGATTTTTTTTAAAATGTATCTAAGTTAGGTTAATATTTTTGGTGCATGTAATTTCAAAAGGAAATAAATATAAATATACCTATTTTTCATCTACTAGTTTATTTTTAAACAATGTATATTAGTAATTGATTTGTTAATAAATTTATTTAATTTATTTAGGGCACTAAAAATAATTTGTTAAAAGGAAATCGGTTTAAATCAAATTATTAGTAAATTTAATTTATTAAATAGTAATGGATCATTCAAGTTAGTTTAAAATTTAATTATTTATTCAAATTGAATCATTAGATGAAATTTAATCTATTAAATGGAAATTAATTGTTTGATTGATTTGAGTATTAATAAAAATCATAAATTGTTTATACTAGGTCAAAATCTGTAAAGAAGCAAGCCAGAACGAAAATGGGTGGCATGCGTAAGCAAAGGTGAGATCTTCTCACTCAATCAATTGTTTTTCTGATTTTAATTTTGAGTAGTTAGATTTAAAATTGATTGTGCTTGCATGATTGATTTATTATTAGTTATCCTAGTTTAGACCCTATGCGCCGCATAATAGCGGAGGCTATTATATTTAATCCCATATACTGCGATATTCCACCTCGAAGTGGAATTGGTATTATATATGTATTTGGAGTTGTTGATTTCCCGCATTATATAGCGGATGAGACCCTATTGCGCCGCATAATAGCGAATGATATAATATTAATCCCATATACCGTGATATTCCACCTCGAAGTGGAATGGGTATTTAATTGTGGTGCTAACGTCTGTGGATGCAGGGAAACAGGTTGGAGGGATCCAACTGGATTCCTCAAAACATTTTGATTTGTTTCAATATTGAATGTTGATTTTTTATAATCTGTGTGTGACTATTTGTGATTGAAACCATTGAAGGCTAAAATTTAGCCGAATATATTTTTTGTATCGTAGGATACCCGAAATATGAAATTGGATTTTTAGGAATTAAAGTAGAAAATCCCTAGACCGTTACAATTAAAGTATTAAAGTTGATTTTTATAATCCGATCAAATTAATTCCAAAAATATGGGAAAATATTTTAATAAAGGAATTTCGAATAATGTTGTTTAATAGTTGAAGAATTTATTCAAGATACGCATTTTAAATATTTGAAAGAGATAAAGAAATTTAAAAAGGAAATAAATTTAGAAATTTAATTTGGAATTTAATTTCGAGTTGAAATTAATTCTAGAAATCGATTTGGGAATTAATTTGGAGTTAAAATAAATCTTAGGAATCGATTTGGAAAATTTGGTTTGGTGTTTTGGAAATAAATTGGGAAATCGATTTGTAATTAATTTGGTGTTAATAAATAAACCTTTGGTAAATTGATATTAAATTTAGAAATCAATTTGGAATTGAACTTGGTAATTGAAATAATTTAGAAATCAATTTGAAAGTTGATTTGGTGTTGAAAGTGAATACTTGGGAATCGATTTGAAAATCGTATATCGTTGGGTATTTGAAAGTTTAAAATTCACAATGGGAATTTTATAAAGGAAAGGGAATTTTGTTTTAAAAATAAATATCGGTTTATTTTTAAAAGTGTGGAAAGAAATTTACAAATTTGGAATGTAAATTAAAATAAATCGAGAAGATTTATTAATTTAATTGAATGGACCATTTTGTAATGGAAAAAGAATTCTTCCCTGGAAAGCCAAGTATATTTTTTTAAATAGCTTTTGAAATAAACTTTAAAAGTTCTAGATTTTGGTTTTAAAATAATATTGTTGAAGAAATTAGTTTTGAAAATTGTTTTAAATCTTTAAAGTAAAAATTTATTAAATTAATTATATAAAGGATCATTTTAAAGATTAAATGGATATTTGATTTGGAAAATAGTTATTTAAATATTTATACTCTATCTACTAATTTTATTTTAAAATTGGTTTGGACTTGAAGTCTTATATGTGATAATTAGTATAATGATTTCATAACCAATATTTAAGAAAGTATTTAAGATGGTTTTATTTTAAATGTTCCAAGAATATTTTGGATAAGTGATTTGAATTATTTTAACTCGGCAGAGTTTCAGCGGAAATGAATAAATATTTGGAAATATATTCTGCGTAAGGAAAATGATTTGAAAATTTGTTTCCAAAGGATTGAAATGTGAATAGCGATTGAAATTTGTTTTAAAAATAATAAAGTGTTAAAAGTATATCTTGCGAATGTATTTTGGAAATAAATGATTTGGGAAAATTATTTGAAATTCAGTGATTGTTGTGAATGATGATTGATAGCTAAATAACAAACTATCAATATTGGCCTTTTTAAACGGCATTCGAATTTCGATGTGACCGGGAGTCGAATTCCAAATGGATATTCGAAACCCACATCGAACCTTTGTGATTGTGATGGATCTATATTTAAAAGATCGAAGTGGAATTTGTTGTGATTTGTTTGAATCTGAATGAACACTTATTTTTAAATATAAGCGCTTGTTATTCGGATTAGCCGGGAGAGGACCTTGTGTCATAAAACCCATTTCGAATAACGATACGACGAAATGGGATTGCATTTGAAGATGGTGTTGAAGACTGGTTATTTTCGAAAGCGAAAGGATTACCTTTCGAATGTCCCTGCACCGGGTTGCTCCAGTATAGAGATTTTATCACCCTTTGTGATGGGGATTCTGGACGTGATTAGTGAATACCGGATTGCAAGGGCTTCTTTTGAAGTGCATTCGGTTCCGTTCGATCCCGAAACGAACTTGTATGGATGTATGTCCGAAGTTACACTTTGAGATGTAAAGATGGTTTCTATCAAATATATTTCTATTGGTGGAGGAGAATTTATTCTTTTAGCTTAACACCCTTCTCTGAGACGTACGAGCTCGGAGATTATGTAGTTGATGGTTACTAGTGATACATTCCCATTTTGGTAATGTGGCATACGAAGTGCTGCTGATCATTTGTTGATCGAAGCATGGCTTTTGTGAAAAGCGTAGCTTTATGGACGAGACTTCGTCGAACCTCACACCGCGGAATGGTCGAAACAGGAAGGATGCAGCAAGGTTATAGTGGGTAGCGTTCCTTAGGGTATGTGCATTTCCTTCTGGATAGAAGTGGTATCATGGTATGGAGCTCAGATACTTAACTTATGTGGATATCGCAAATATATATTACTTTGTGATTGTTGTTGTTGAGGATCCTCGGATAAAGGTTGTTTACAACCGGGGGATGACATACTCGTGTCAGTAGTTACCTATTTTTGCAGAGGTAACCCGGCCTTGTGTTGGCAGAGATCCGGTTAGGTTCTTGGGGCGTCCCTCCAAAGGCGTACCCATGTGGCCCACGAAGTTCCTTAGCCTGACCATTTATTGGAAATCCAAACTCCAATACGCGCCTTATACGGTTTTAATTGTATAACCTGTCATCTACTTATGGTGGCGCCCCACTGTTTAGATGGTAGTTATAGTATGCATAGTTTGGAATGTCTATGCTGGCTAAGATTAATATTATACTTTCAAAATGTTTTCCACACTATGCACTAATAATATTAATATCGAAAGGATTTTGCGTATTAAGCATGTTTGACTATCATAAGGAGAAATCTCCTCCAATTCTGTGTTTGCATTGTGTGTGTGGCGGGAGGCCTTATGATAGTTTCATTTTCAAAAAGCGTAGCGAATTTCTTTTAAATTCCTTTATTTTCTTCGGTAAAAGAATAACTGTTTTTAAGATCTCACATCAGTCCCATGACTGACCTGGAGTTTATTGTTCCCTTTCTAAACTTTGGGTGCCTATAATTTTCCGCACGAGCAGCCTAGAGTCAGGTTATCAGTTATTCTGGAGCGAAGTCAAGAGTTGTTGTGGAGATCAGGAGTTGAAGCTGGATGGCGAGACGTATCTCTTTACTATGTAGTGGCCGTTGCGTATGGTTAGTGCAAATTAGTTTTTTATATGGCCAAGTTATAAAGACTGCAAGTGTCTGTATTGTGTTGTTGTAAGCTCTGTTAAATGTTATGTATAAACTGATATAGTGTTTTTGTTTTTAAGATTATTCTTTATCTATTATATATTTTTCCGCTGCGAAATGAGAGATTCTGTTGTTGTTTCTGTTCTTCTTCTATCTTTTTCTTCTTAAACCCTAACGGTTCGGTTTTCCGGCATTCGATTGTGCGGCATTTGATACAGTGAACGTATTAATGTCGACTTTCGGAAGTCGAAAAATCGGGTCGTTACAACTTATTTCAATTTAACTCTTCTTCAAGTTAAATTTTTATTTTAAACAATTTTTTTCAAATTTTTATAAGCTATCAAACCCATTTATATTTCCATAAACATTTTAAAAAAAACTTCTAGAGTTTAGACAATTTCTCAACATTTCAAAATCATTTTTGATTTCAATTATATATCACAATTCATTTGCATATCAAATTATCCTTTGAATTTGAAATCAAGCCCACTTTGTTGCCACAATTCCAATTTAAAACATTTTGGCAGCAATTCCTCTCTTGGAAACTCAAAAATGAACATCGTTGATGCCACAGTCATCACCGAAGTTATTTTCCAGCGATTGAAAAAAGTTCAGTGGTTTTATCTCTTCAAAAACATTTTCGAAATATTTTTTTTAAATTCCAAATCTCGCTGGATTTCATATTCAATTCAAAGATATTTTCGAAGAATACCACCATTATTCCTTCAAAATATTTGAAAACCATTTCCAAACTGTAAGGAACTTAAATTTCCTAACTTTCCAAATTTCAAATCCTTTCAATCTTTGTTCAATATTATTCTGGAATTTTATCTCATTATAAGTCATATTTAAAATTCACATTTACAAATTCATATTTAATTTCCTTAACTTTTGGTTATAATATTATTCCCTTATTTCAATTTCCACACAGAAATGATAATAATTTAATATCATCACTTCCTAATAATCATGCAACCATATATTCTCATGATAGTTTACAAAAATTATTTCCTTTTATAAACAAAATAATTTTTGGTAAAGTTATTTCATTTACTCTATGATACTATGTCAAATTGTTCTATTCAAGTGTTTAGAGATCCCTATCAATGACGTTAATTACTCGTATTGACCAGAATCCATAAGCCATTCAACAAACCAATCAACGCAGTATAAAATAATTTTATTTTCAATAACAAATACGCACTCATATCTATTAATACACTCAAACTCATTCTAGGGTACCCTGACTCTATTTCTAACGAGTAATTTCCACCAGAGCCAACGTTCTCGCTTAACCTTTAGCTCTGATACCAAAAGTCACGACCCGATTTTTCGATGCCTGAAAATCGACATCAATACGTCCACTGTACTTAATGCCAAACAATCGAATGCCGGAAAAAAATAGTCCGTAAGGGGAAGAAGAAGGAGGTAGAAGAAGAGAAAACAAACAACATCAGAATCTCATAATCACAGTAGAACAATATATAATAGATAATAACTGAGCTTTATACAAAAGAACTATAACTGTTTTATACATTACATCATCAGTGTACAACACCATAAATAACAAAATACTGGACAGTTATATTAACTTGTCCCCACAAAAGCTGACTTTGCAGCATACCAAACATAGCAGAAATAAGACAGATACGCATGATATGTCTCGCCATATAGCACATCCCTTGAGCTCCATAGCAGTCCATCTAGAATCTGTACTATATAATACTCGGTCTGACCCAAGCATTATAGTGAAATAACATTCGAGTCAGTCTAGAAAACCAGTGTGAGAAATCACACTCAAATGGATTATTAAAGTTTCCAAAATCCTTTGAGAATCAAAGGTATCTCGTAAGACCACGCCACAAATGAACATGCCAGGTTTTTTCCTTACGATAACCAAAATGTTTTTATCAAATCCATTTGATATTATAATAGTGTCTATACAAAGTAAAATAATCTAACTGAAATGCTTGCATCTCACGTTTCAGCAATAGTTGGGCACAATCAAAACCGTACAGGCGCTTATTGGAGATTAGATTCCATACAATGGCAAGGTTACTGGGGTACCGCCCGTCATAGTACCTGGTCTAGATCAGCGTACTAAAGATCCCTCCTGATCCCCTACAACACAAGAGAGGAGCTACACCATAATGGATAGCCCGAATAAGATCACCCCGCGGTTGGGATCAGCAACCGCCCACACAGCCGAATAAAAAAGGACATCTAGACAGGAATGACCTTACCCTTATTGGTTGCTAGCCAATTAGTCTTGCTGCACCTACCTTGTTTTAGCCATTCCCGGTTGATGAGGTTCGAGGCTATGCGTTACCTTTTTAGCACACATTCACTTAGAATGCTCATCGTCCTCCTGACGATGTTCTGATAGCATTCATCCATATAAGTCCGTTCTCGGTCTGAACGGAACCGAAGGCACTACTCCTACTACATCCGTTATGGAATCAACCTTAGGATTTGTAGCGATTAGCCCTTGCACTTCACTGCTCCATCTTCGACTCCAAGCTTTTATCTTCTTTACGAATACGTTCAAACCGAATCGAAGTGGTTTTCGAGAAATTAATCCCGATCCCGGTCTCTTCGAAACGATCAGTGCATTGGCTAATAATGATAATCGGTTATTTAATTATCATATAACATCCACAAAAACCAATCAGGCCTTAATAATTTCCAAATTATTTATTTCAAAATATCTTCACAAGATATTTTTCTACACTTCAACCCTTTGAAAATAGTTTCAAATCACTTTTTCTATCGCGGAATAATTTTCCACCCAATTGTTTTATTTCCACTAAAAATCACCAAGTCTTAATACTTTACTAAATAATTTAAATCACTCTACCCAAAAATATGTACTTTAAAACACTTAAAATAAAAACTATTTAAAACACTTTATTTAAAATACTAGTTATGAAATTTTATAATAATTTCTCATGTGAAACTTAAGCCAAAACTAAATTTAAAATAAAAGTTATTCTATAAGGTATAAATATTAAATAATTATCTTTAAAATCATAATACTAGTTAAACCTTTAAAATACTTTACTTATATGATTAACTTAATAAATATTTCGTTTCAAAAAAAAAACTACTAAATAATAATTTCTTTCTAAAACATTCTTTTAAAACCACTTTGAAATCTCTAACTTATGCTTGGAAATATTTCTTTGAAAATATAATTGGATTTTCAAGGAAATACACTTTCCTTTCCACACCTTTATAAATAAACCACTATTTATTTTTAAACAAATCACCCTTTCCTTATAAATTCCCATCCTGAATTTATACTTCCAATATCCTCTGATAAATATTTCACTTTACTTATAAACCCTGTTTATAAATTTCACAATCTCATCCTCCTTAAATTACAGTTTCATCACTTTGACGGTTTTCTAATCGATTTCAAAACCAACTCCATTTTAAAATAAATTCCTTTACTTATCCACGTCTATTTCAAAACCCATTAATTCCATATTCACTCCTTGTAGAGATTTAAAATCTCATTTAAATCTGAAATATTAATTTCAAACATTATTTCAAAAATCTCCCTTTATTTCAAAATTCTTCCTTTATTTTTCCCAAACTATTTTGAATCCTGAATTTAAAAAAAAATTCTTCAATTGTTAAACAATATAACTTAAGTTCTCAAAATTCATTTATCACCATTTATTCAAAAATCTTTTTCCCATACCCGGAATTTATTCGATAGGATTTTGAAAATCAACTACTTATTCTTTTCCAAATTCATTCTTTTAATTTATCCAATTCCCTAAAATTATTTTACTTAAAATTCTCTCTTTTATTTTCCTTCAAAAATCCAATCATTATATTTTGATATCTGAATATACCCAAATATATTCAGCAAACCAAGCAATTAATAACTTCAGTTTCTATATAATCTATCATGGATTATCAAATAAATTATATCACTGAATATGAAAATAGATTCCAATATTTTGAGGAATTCAGTTGGATCCCTCCAACCTGTTTCCCTGCATCTACCAATGTTAGCACAATATAAAAATACCAATCCTACTTCAAGAGGGATATCACGGTATATAGGGTCATCCGCTATTATGTGGGGCGCATAGGGTCTCATCAGCTATATATTGCAGGAATCAATCACTCTAATATATATATATATATATATATAATCACATCCAAACTAATAATAAATTATCAATTCAAGCAAACAACCAATAATTTAAATTTAAGTATTTAAATTAATGGTAATCCAAATGAGTGAGATTAACTCACCTTTAATTTTGTTTGCAATCCACTCCAATCTTGACTGATTTCGCGGTTTTTGACCTTGTATAAACATTTTATATTTTATTAATGTTTGAACTAATTAAAAAAATCAATTACCATTTAATAAATTTAATTAACTAAGAATTTAATTAGATAATTTTCCTTTAAAAATCTTTTAGTGACTATAATAAATTAAATAAGTTATTTGAACAATTAAATCACCAAATCCATTATTTTAAACCAAACGATTAAATTTAAAATGTGTGTGTGTATATGTATTTATTTTTATTTTTGAAACTTCATATATATTTATAAAATAGTCTATATAGATTTTAAAGACCTAATTTATATAAACTCTTCAACACTTTAAAACTCCTATATTTTTTTCAAGACATTTTCTAATATATATATATATATATATATATATATATATATAATTACATTAAAGATAGGCATGTGTATACATTTTTCTACTCAAAAATGGATATTTTCTTTACTGTAAAACTTTTCTGCCTTCTAATCTGAATATACATATACATACATATATATACATGCATACCTATATAAATTAATAAAATAGAAATCTGTTTTCTATAGATATTCACATGTATGTATATTATCACATTTAAATTGAAGAGGAGAAAACTGCGTATACCTCTCGGCCTAGATGGACCATAGGCTCGAACAGCCGCACCTATGTGCGTGCCTCGATTGCGCATCACCTCCAAGCATTGGCAAACCCCCAACAACAGTCGCCCTCCTCACTGAAACCTCCACGACCTCGCCAGAGTTTCTAAACTTCACAATCTACTTGTAAACTACCACCGCAAATTCCATCTCCACCCCTATCATTCGCAGGCTAAAACCCTAACTCGTCACCAATGTAGTTCGGCCGTCACTTTAACGTCCATCCTGCTCCTCCAGACGAAATATGCGCGTACGAGTTCGAGTACAATTCGAGCTTAATCGTTGTGACGAATCGAAATTTCTAGATATTTAAAATAGAAATATTTAATTAATTTTAAATATTTGAAAGTTAGTTTAACTTGAATTTCAAAAATCACTATTTATTAGCAATTAAATTACTGAATTTAATTATTGAATATTGGGTGAAATATTGAATCTTCGGTTTTATGCTTGTTAAAAATATTTCAAAGGCTTATAGAATTTATATTAATAGTGCTGAAGATAGTGAAAGCTTTAGAATTGAATTTGGAAGTGTTTTGTTAAGTTTTGAAAATATATCGTTTAAATCGATATTTAAAAATAGCCTTCCGAGGCACAGTCTTGGAATTCGATGAAACCAGATCCATTGGTTCCGTAATAGTGTATTATTATCGGATTTCAAATTTTGTAGCATTCAGAGTTGTCGTGTGATTGTACGATAGGTAAACGTGCTGAAATCTATATCGAAACTTTAATATAATAACTGAGTCCAAAAAGCTATCTTCCTTATACGATCGAGTTAGGCCTCGAAACTTTATCTATCGTGTTCGCAATAGGGGTATAACATTATGAATGCCTGACGACACGCCTTTATAGGAGGTCTAGATTGTGGGTTGTGAAAATCGAGACGATTAAAATTTTAAATTTAAATATAATATATATGTCTTCCTTCAATGCATTGTGACCATACCCAACACTAGTCCACCCTAAGGACATGTGTTTCCCCTTTTCTATTCAAAGCACGCTACAGATTTAAAAAATTATAACCGCATGGTCACATTCCTTTTCTCCTCTAAATCGAACGCAATTCATTCATTCAAACAAAAAAATATGGCCGAAAACAAAATCCCTCTTTCCCCTTTAGAAATTCAAATCGATATCAGTTGCAATAAAAAAGAAAAAAAAATATGTGACGACCCAGAATTTTTAAGCTTTTAAAATAAGAATATTTAATTGACTTAAATACTCAATGGGATAATTTTAACTTGAATTCAAATATCACTAATTAATTGTTAATTGGATTATTGAATTAAATAATTTAAAATCGGGTAAAATATTGAATCTAGAATTTCTAAGCCTATTAAAAATAATTTGAAGGCTTGTAAAATTTATATTGATAACACTGAAGATAATAGAAGTTGTAAAATTGGAATTAACAGTGGGTTGTTCAATTTTAAAATTTATACTGTTTAAATTGAATTTTAAAATAGCCTCCCGGGGTGCGGTCTCGGAATTCGACGAAACCAGTTCCACTGGATCCGTAATATTAAATTATTATCGGGTTTCAATTTTCGTAGTAATTGGAGCAGTTGTGTGAGCGTACGATATATAAACGCGTTGAAAATCCTATTTAAAATTCTATTTATATATTCACGTACTATCCCTATCAGCTGCCTTCTCTCAAATCCTTGTCCCCTCTCGTACATGCCATCATCATCATGTCTTCCTTTCTCTTATCACGCAAGCTTCATCTCCCTTAAATAAAATTCACCGAAGCCTCTTTCGTAAGGGAATACTCAGAAAACTAAGAAAAAAAATAGATAAATCATGGCCGCGTTTCCCTCTTCCCCTCCCTACACCTTTTCAATATCTGTTCGTAAATAAAAAAATGGCAGCCTTTATTTTTTTTTTTCAATTCGATTTCAGTAAATCGAAATCATGAACCAAACCCCCAAATCGTCGCTTCTTTCAACTATGAATTCCCTGACCCTTTTCGAAGAAACCTAGGACCAGCTCGAGCTCGCGAGTGCGAGGCTTTGGCGCACGATTTCGAATGGCGCACGATAGTGAATCGCGAGCGAGGCACGACAGGGGCGTCGCGACTGCAGTTTAGGGTTTGGGGTGAGGTGGCGATCTGGAAATTCGTGGCGACTGAAAGGGGTGGCCGCGTTCGCGATTTCGCAGTATATGATGGCGGCTGGGGTGAGAGGCCGATCGCGAGACTTGTGTCGCGATGGATTTTGAAGCGTGTGTGGGCACGCGATTGAGGGAGGAGGAACAAGTGGCCAGAAGTTCGTTCGAACCTGGAACTGTGTTTGGCCACGTTTTCATCAGATAGGTATTTCTTTAAATTTATTTATTTAATTTATATGTTTATGAATATGAAATAAAAATAAAAATGAAATGAAATTTTATTTATGTAGTAGAGTGTTGTAGAGTTTATATATATAAATCTGACTATTCATGAAATATGTTTAAGTCACATATATATTTTATAAAAAAGGAAATTTAGTTTAAATCAAATAATTTGTTAACTTAAATATATTAAATGGTAGTTGAATTTTCATTTGGTTCGAATGTAAATAAAATCGTATAAATTGTTATACAAGGTCTGAAAATAGTAAGGAGACTAATTAGTGTAATTAACTTATATTACTTATTTTTAAACAAAAGGATTTTTATAGGAAAATTATTAATTAAATTAAAATTTATAAATAGTAATGGATTATCTGATTATCTCAGATATTAATAAATTATATAATGTTGTTCAAGGTCTAAAATTATGGTGGAATTGGCGAGATGGAAATGGATTGCTAAACAAAAATCAAAGGTGAGTTAATCTCACTCAGTTAAATTTTAAATTTAAATAATTAAATTTAAATAATTGTTTGAATGGTTGAATTGATTGATGTGCTATAGTATGGTATATTTTGGGATTGGTATTTTGTGTTGTGCTAACATCTGTGGATGCAGGGAAAACAGGTTGGAGGGATCCAACAGGATTCCTTAAAATTATTTAGAATTGTTTGATATTCTCGGTTATGAATATTTGATATCCTGTGATAATTTTATTGATAATTGATGTATTGGATGATATGGTTGGATTGAATGTTTGGTATACTGAGTTATTAGAATCTATAGAATTAGATTTTTTGAAATGAAATAAAAGAGTAAAATTTTAAGTAAAATAACTATATAGAGAATTTGAATAAATTAAAAATTGAATTGAAGGAAAAATAAAAGTAATTCTTTTTAAAATTCGAATAATTAAATTCTAAGTATGAAACGATGGAATTTGAATAATCAGAGGAATAATAAATTTTAAAGCTTAATTGATATCATTAAAAGAATAAAGGATAAAGAATTTATTTTTAAATATCCAGTTTAAAGTTAATTAAAAGATACAGAAGAATTTGGGAATCTGAATTGGTATTTTCAGTTAAAGAGTTTAAATCATAGTAAAGAAATAAAAATCTTAAAGTTAATAGATTTTGAAATAAATGAAGTAAGGGAAGGAATTTATTTCAAAGTGAAGTAAGTTAGAAATAAATTGTAAATTTACTTAAGTGTTTGGAATTGAAATTAAAGAAAAGTGAGATTTTGAAATTTATAAACTGGGTTTATAAAGGTGAAGTGGATTTGGAAATATAAATTCAAAGTGTGAATTTATTAAAGAAATGGTAAATTTGTTAAAAAAAAAGGAGATTTATTTTTTAAAAGGATGTGAAAGAGAAGAGTATTTCCCTGGATAGCCAATTATGGTTTTCAAAGCAATTTTAAATATAAGTTAAAGTTTTAATGTTGTTTTAAAAGCATGTTTAGAAATTTATTATCTCTAAATGTTTAACTTCTAAAGCAAATGTTTTCAAAACTATTATTGTAGTTATATTTTATAAAGTGGTCTTGTTTAAAGTATTCTTAAGTATACATTTTTAACAAAGTATTAAAGTAGTTTTAATTTCAATATTATAAAGTATATTTTATAATAACGTGATTTAAAATTATTTAAAATCTAAAGTATTTTATACTTGACGTTTCAGTGGAAATAAAGAATTGCAAAAAGTATTCTGTGAGAGGAAACTGGTTTGAAACTGTTTTCAAAATGATTGAAATTGAAAATTATATCTTGTGAAGATATTTTTGGGATTAATAAATAATTTGGGAAATTATTTATTGGTTGATGGTTGTTTGTGAATATAAATTGATAGTTAAATAACCGACTATTAATATTGGCCAAATGCGCTGATCGTTTCGAAGAGACCGGGATCGGGATTTATTTTCCGAAAACCACTTCGATCCGGTTTGTACGTTTCATGAAACGTGTTCGGAGTCGAAAATGGAGCTATGAAGCGCAAGGGCTAGTCGCTACTAATCCTGAGGATATTTCCAAAATGGATGTAGTAGGAGTAGTGCCTTCGGTTCCGTTCGAACCCGGGACGGACTTGTATGGATGAATGTTTGCGAAACATCGTCAGGTGGACGATGGGCATTCTAAGGGATATGTTCTATAAAGGTAACGCTTAGCCTCAAGCCTCATCAAATGGGAATGACTGATAATTAGGGGATATGCAGCAAGGCTAGGTGGGTAGCACCCAAGCAGGGTGAGGTCATTCCTGTCTAGATGTCCCTTTTTATTTCGGCTTAGTGGGCGGTTGCTGATCCCAACCGCGGGGTGATCTCACTCGGGATTATCCAATAAGGGATAGTCCCGGCCTTGTGTTGCAGGGGAGCGGGCGTACTCCTCGGTACGATGATCTAGGCCCCGTACTGTGATAGGTAGTACCCCAGTGCCTTGTCATTAGTTGGAAATCCATACTCCCTACGAGCCTTGTACGAGTTTTGTTTGTATTACCCTCTCTGTGGCTAGTAGCTGGAATTTAATGAATGTAACAATTTCGGCTATTTTATAAGTATTTGTATATAGACCCTATTATAATATCAGAGGATTTCTATAAAAATTGTTTTAGCTATCGTAAGGTAAAAACCCGACATGTTTATTTGTGGCGTGGTCTTACGAGATGCTTTTGTTTTCAAATGATTTTTGAAACCTTAATAATCAATTGGGTGTGATTTTCTCACGCTGGTATTCCAGACTGACTCGGGTGTTATTTAACTGTAATGCTCGGGTCATACCGAGTATTATATGATACAGGATATGACGCTGTGGAGCTCAGGAGACGAGCAGGATGACGATACGTACTCCCATACTTGTCTATGTATATATATTTCGCTGTGTTGAGTAGTTGTGTATCCAGTGTATGATATTGTTGAGCTGTGATTGATGTACTATGATAATGTATTATATGTAAACAGATATATTTGATTTGAGTAAAGATTATTTATTATCTATTATATTTTATTCCGCTGCGATTGTTAGATTCTGATGTTGTTCCCTATTTTCTTCTTCTACCTCTCTTCTTCTTTAACCAAATGGTTCGTATTTCTGTGCAACTTGAGTTGATTGTTGTAGAATAGTGTTGACTCAAGAGGTACGGATTTGCGGGCTATTACAGTTGGTATCAGAGCTTAGGTTGGCGACAACCTTGGCTCTGGTGGGAATTACTCATAGAATAGAGTCGATAGTACTCTAGAATGAGTTTGAGCGTATTAATGATATGAGCGCTTATTTGTTAGTGAATATAAAATGGTTTTATATTGTGTTGATTGGTTTATTGAGTAGTTTATGGATTCTGGTCAATACGAGTAATTAACGTTATTGATAGGGATCTCTAAACACTTGAATAGAACAATTCGACACGGTATTATTTTAAAGTAGGGTAAATGAAATAATTTTACCCAAATTATTTTTGTATATGAAAGAAATAATTTTTAGAAATTATTGTAGAATTTGGATGCTTGGTTGTTAAGGGATGATAATGTTAAATTATTAACACTATTGTGTAGAAAAATTGAATAAGAAATTGAAAACTGTTGGGCACGTTTTTACCTACTACCGAACCATCCCTCTCCATGCATTGCCGAGCCAACTCCCCTCCCCTCATAGCCGAATCAACGTCCTTTTCCATGCCCACCGAACCAGAGCCAGTTCCACTCGCCCACCGAACCAACTCTCCCAAGCTACCACCGGTTCCACCTACTACCGATCCAAACAACATAACACCTCCTACCAAACCCACAACACCAAGCACTGCCGAACCAACTGACCTCTTCGTCCTACCGAATCAAACCCACTTCCCCTGCATAGTCGAACCATTATCACCGGTCCAAAGTCTCACCAGACCGGACCATCCACCTACCACCGAATCAAGAGAGGAAGGCAATATCACCGGTCCAAAGTCTCACCGGACTGGACCATCACCTACCACCGAATCAAGACCTAGAAGGCATTACCGGACCAACGTTGCCGGGCCAGATCGCCTCAGCCCAGGCCCACCAACGGCTATATACTTCCAAGACCCCTACCCCCAACCTCACTCTATAAATAGAGGGGCTGGGGCACAACAATGGCAGACAAGTTTGAGAGCTCAAGCATGGATAGAACTTTCAAACAACTTTCAGTTACTTGTAATTAAAGATTTGTACTTGTAATCTGAATAGAAAAGGAGAATAACATATAAAGTGGACGTAGGCACGTTCTGGCCGAACCACTATAAATCTGTGTGTCTTTTACATTTTAGTCCCTGCTTTTTATACATTTGCATAAATCACCCAAATCACAAAAAACAACATAAAATCAACTAATTCATACTACTTGGAGGTGTTTGTCCATCTTTTGTGCAAACATTTTTGGTGCTTTCACTGAGAAAGGAGCTCGAAGCTTCAGCTTCTCCCACTTAACCCTTTTTCAATCAGCATCGTTCATTGCTTGGAAAAAATGCCTCCCGGACAGAAGAAAGATGCTAACAAAGGAAAGAACATCGCAACTGGCAGTATCCCAGATCCAGTGATCAAGACAATCGTTCGGTCCCAACAGCAAATGTAAATCAGAAAAATCCGACAGCCCCTGCTACGGAACAACCAATTACATGGGCGGATCTGGACAGGGTTGTGGCTGAAGTAACTAACTGCTTCGCATCTCAACAAGAAGCCTTGGTGGATCAACTCATGTCACGCTTAAGGGATGTTGAAGAAACCAACCGCAACACTGAATCATGGGGTGAGTCCCGGTCTGGAGGATCTAGGCGACGACAAAGGTCTTTCTTCTTCAAGAGGCTAACAACAGAAACAGCTATGGTAGGAGCCGAGCCCGGACTCAGCCCGAATTCCGACCCGAGGAAACACTTGGAACCGAACCCAACGAGGGAGGTACCACGCAAGGGTCGGATGTAGCTGAGCCAGCCATGCTACCTAACCTTGGAAACACCAAGGGACGGGGCCGAGCTGGAGTCCAGCCCGAAGTTGGACCCGAGGAAGTGCTGAGAAGAGAACCCAGCAGGGAAAGATCAAGGCAAGGGCCGATTGTGGCTGACCCCATCATGCCCCCGGAAGACTAGAGGCAGCCGTTGGAGAATGTTAGGAGTGATAGACGATACTATCCCTACAGGTCATCTGGACAGAATCAATCCCGCAGGGAAGAACCAAACTCATTTCTATCCGCTCCAAGTTCTGATGAAAGGATGGCACGATTGTTCAGAGAGTGCGTCCAACGGGAACAAAGGGATCGGGGGATCGGTACTAGGGTGACCAGCCCCTTCACCCACAATATCAAAACTGCCATCACCCCCCGGGAATGGAAAATGCCAACAATGGAACCTTACAATGGGACCTCTGACCCCGTTGTACACTTGCAGAGATACACACAGCATATGCTAATGAGCGGAGCAACATAGGGAGTGTTGTGTAAATGCTTTCCACTATTCTTGGCAGATCTAGCTACCTCCTGGTTCTGCCATCTGCCCCAAGGATCCATCAGCTCATGGGAAATGTTGAAATAAAAGTTCATCAGCCAGTTCCGCATTTATGTGGAACAACCCAAGGACGCTTATTCCCTATCTAATATCAAACAGAAGCCTGGAGAGACAGTGCAGCAATATTTAACCCGATTCAATGCCGCATCGGCCGCAGTTCAAGACGCCGATGAGAAACTTATCCTAATGGCCCTCTGCAGTGGTGTGCACACGGATATTAAATTTGCTAGAAGACTAACCAAAGAAAACCAGCTACTTTACTTGATTTCTTCCATGAAGCTGGAAAATATATGAGACTTGAAGACGCTGCCACTGAGAGGCAGTCAAGGCAACAGGCTAAGGCAGCTCCAGACAGGGTTCCCGCTGCAGCAAAGGATGTTCGAAGAAATGACTCTAAAGACAATGCTGGGGGCAAGAAGGGAGAAAAGCTCTTATATCGACCAGGACCAAGATTTGACTCTTACACTCCTTTGAATGAAACAATCGAAAACATCTTCCTAGCCACCCAAGATGAAGTTTGATACAAACACCCCCCACACAAGAAGGAATCGGATAACGCAATTAAGTCGGGAAAGTTCTGCCGTTTCCACGAATCTCATGGGCATGATACTAATGAATGTCATCATCTCCGGGACTTGATTGAAGAACACATCCAAAGGAAGAGACTAGAGCGCTATGTGAAAGGTCAGAACAGGACTTCAACTCCTGTCAATGAGAACCCGAGGCTGCCCCTCCTGGAAGTAGGTGGAGGAAATCGCAACACCAGCGGCTCCAGTCAGGAGAAGATAGTGGTCCTTACCATATCAGGAGGACCACACATCGCCGACGGAAGCTGGGCAGAGATGGAGAGATACGGTAAGTCGCTTAGACACAACGAAGGCTACATTAATTCTGTTACAGAAGAATGCCACCCGAAACGGAAAGAGAATGATGACATCACATTCAGTAGGCGTGATCTAGAGGGAAGGCAGTACCCTCACATGGAACCTATGGTCATCTCTGCTTGGTTCGGTCCAGCCAAAGTTTTTTGAATTCTAGTAGACACTGGAAGCTCAGTAAATATCCTATTCAATCATGCTTTCGACAAGATGAAGCTGTCAATGAAGGATGTGTCTCCCTGCAGTGAACCGCTACATGGCTTCACTGGAGATGAAAAAATGCCCCTCGGGCAACTGGACCTCTTTGTCGAGATAGGAAGTCATCCCCGCTCCGTTGTGCGAAAACAAACATTTGTGCTAATAGAAAGCCACTCGGCCTACAACGCGTTTTTGGGAAGACCAACCTTGTATGACTTCCAAATTGTCCTAGTCCCGTGGTGCCTGAAAATGAAATTCCCAACAGATAACGGAGTAGGAGAAATAGAGGGAGATCAAGACGCCGTCCGAGATTGCTATGTGACTGAACTTCGCAATAACCGCAGGAAGGATAAAGGGAAGGATGCAGAGACTTCTCTCTGCAAGAAGAACTTGGAAGCATAGCAATTAAAGAAAGCCCCTCCTCTTCGATATACCAGCGATCCTTTCAACGAATTAGACCCCAGGGACAAAGAGGAGGAGGCCACCACCGAGCCTGCAGTGACTATGGAATTTGTATCTGTAGACAAACACGACCCAAGTAGACTGCTGAGAGTTGGGTCTCAGTTAAGAGCGGAGTTGAAGGGTCAACTCGTCGATTTTCTTCGCCACAACATGGATGTATTTGCATGGATGCACGCCGACATGACAGGAATCTCCCCAGACGTAGCATGCCACGTACTAAACATCGACCCCACCAAGGTGCCAGTGAAGCAGAAAAAGAGGAGCATGGGGGCAGAGCGATCTGCAGTCCTCGAGGAAGAAGTAAAGAACTTACTTGCCAATGACTTCATACGAGAAGCCATCTACCCAGAATGGATCGCCAATCCGGTACTGGTAAAGAAGGCTAATGGGAAGTGGCGAACATGCATCGACTTCTCCAACTTAAATGATGCTTGCCCGAAGGACTGCTTCCCACTCCCCCGAATCGATCAGCTCGTGGACAGCACAGCCGGACACGAACTCTTATCCTTTATGGACGCTTACTCAGGATATAACCAGATCACTATGCACGCCCCCGATCAAGACCACACTAGTTTCATCACTGACCGGGGATTGTACTGCTACAAAGTAATGCCTTTTGGACTTAAAAACGCCGAAGCTACTTATCAGCGCCTCATCAACATGATGTTTGCGGAATTAATAGGATGAACTATGGAAGTTTATGTGGATGACATGCTGGTAAAATCAAAGAAAGCCAACGATCATATAAACCACCTGGACGAGATGTTTCAAGTACGTCGCTAATATGGAATGAAGCTGAATCCTCTAAAGTGCTCCTTCAGAGTATCGTCGGGAAAGTTCTTGGGATTCATCGTCCATGCCAGGGGGATTGAAGCAAACCCCGAACAAGTCCGGGCTTTGCAAGATATCAAGATACCATCCACTCGAAGAGAGATGCAAAGCCTAAACGGGAAGGTGGCTGCCCTGAGCAGGTTCATCTCTAAAGCAACCGACAAATGCATCCCTTTCTTCGAAGCTCTTAAGAAAGACAAAGGAAAGTTCGAATGGACTGACGAATGCTCGACAGCCTTCCTTAACCTAATCGAACACCTTCAGAGACCACCAGTACTCTCAACTCCAAATGAAGGCGAAGAACTATACATATACCTTGCTGTATCATCCCATGCTTTATGCGCCGCTCTGGTAAGAGTAGACAACCGCGCGTAGCGGCCCGTATACTTTATAAGCAAGAGATTTACAGGGGCAGAAGCCAAATACCCCAAACTTGAAAAGCTAGCATACTGTTTTCTAATCACGTCACGGAAACTGCGACACTATTTCCAATCTCATTCCATCAGATTTTTAACTGATCAACCGCTGAGGCAAGTACTCCATCGCCCCGACACTTCTGGGCGACTACTTAAATGGTGCATTGAACTGAGTCAGTACGATATCACCTACCATCCTCGCACCGCCATCAAGGGACAAGCCATGGCCGATTTCATTGCCGAATTCAATACCAACGAAGATAAAGATCGATATGAAATAACAAAGGATATCAAGTGGAATCTCTTTGTAGAGGGAGCATCAAACGAAAAAGGCTCGGGGGCAAGTATTGTTATAATCACCCCCAGGGGAAGGAAGCAGTGATAGCCGGATTAGAACTTGCCCTAGAGATTGGAGTCGGTTCTTTATGTCTTCATAGTGATTCTCAACTTATTGTAAATCAAATACTGGGAGAATTCCAGACTCGAGGAGAATGACTCACAGCATATCTAAAGAAGACCAAGCTGCTGCTCAATCAATTGGATCACTATTTAATCAAACACATTCCTCGAGGAGAGAATCAGGAGGCCGACGAACTGGCAAAGTAAGCTAGCATGAAGGACGACACCATTTCTGGAACAATAACCATCTCAAAGCAACTAGCCCCGAGTTTCGAGCCAATGAATCTGATAGCTGCAATTGAAGAAGAAACTTGGATGACTCCCATCCGGAAGTACTTACAAAGTGGCACACTACCGACGGGCGTAACGAAGTTAAGAAAATCCTGAGGAAAGCTTCCCGTTACACAATACAAGAAGGCATCCTCTATCGGCGCGGCTTCTCTAACCCCTTATTAAGGTGCGTCGCTGGAAGGGAAGCCAAGGAAGTCTTGTCCAACATCCATCAAGGAAGTTGCGGAGATCACACTGGAGGGCAGACTCTAGCAAAGAAAATACTCCGATACGGGTATTACTGGCCCACTTTAAACAAAGATGCCTTAGACTTCGTCAAAAGATGTGACAGATGCCAGAAATTTGCAAAGATTCCTCGACTACCAACAAATGAGATTACTCAAATGACCAGCCCTTGGCCCTTTGCGGTATAGGGAATTGACTTGATTGGCGAATTACCGACGGGCCGAGGCGGAGCCTAATATGCTATAGTGGCAGTCGACTATTTCACCAAATCGGTGGAAGCGGAACCTTTAAATAAAATATCTTCGGCAAAAGTTATTAATTTCTTGATCTAAAATGTTATATGCAGGTACGGGGTTCCGCTCAAAATCATATCGGACAATGGACTCCAATTTGACAGCGAGGAATTCACCGACTGGTGCCGAGAGCACGGAATTCACAAAAGCTTCTCATCTGTAGCTTATCCCCAGGCAAACGGACAAGTCGAAGCTGTCAACAAAATTCTCAAAACTCTAATCAAGAAGAAACTTGAAAAGTCAAAAGGCGCTTGGGTGGATGAACTTCCTACGGCACTTTGGGCCTACCGCACATCTTACAGAACATTAACGGGACATACTCCTTTCTCTTTGGCATACAGATCGGAGGCCATGCTCCCAGTTGAAACTGTAGTGCCCTCCCACCGTAGGATCCACTACAACCCAGAAGAGAATGAAGAACTCCTACACATGTCTTTGGACCTAATTGAAGAAAGAAGAAATGATGCAACACTTAAAGCGGCAGCACACAAGCAAAAAGTGGCAGCACGGTACAACTCCAAAGTCAAGCACCGCAGCTTACAAGAAGGAGACCTTGTTCTTAAACGGATCTTCCCGCGCCCCGGAGCACTAGATCCTATCTGGGACGGACCCTATGTAATTCATAAAGATCTCCACAACGGAGCCTATATTTTGTCAACAGTGGACGGAGAGGTGTTCCAGAGGGCATGGAACATCCAACACCTTCGTCGATACTTTTCTTAACTTGTACTGCCCATATGAAGTGAATTAACAAAGAGAATCAGTGGACGTAGGCATTTTCGTGCCGAACCACTTTAAAAATCTTGTCTCTTTTTAACTTGTTCCTTTATATCTTGGCTGCTTGTTAAGCTTTATCCTTTTCTGTTGAACAAAATCCTGTATAACGGCATTTCCATTCTGGACACTTCACGGCACAACCTCACCTGGGCAAGACCTAGCAGGTACTATACGAATCTATGCCCTCGTCAATGAGACACTTTTGCTCCAGCATCCCTCTGCTACGAGTGAACTCATTGCTCGCGACGGCCCTCAAAGCCAACTGTAATGAGCCGATCATAAGCCACCGAGAAGGCCGACTATAGCCGAGGCAGCTCATTACGGCGTTCGGCTCGCCGGCAACTGTGAACCGATTATAAGCCCCAACATAAGGTGTGGCCAGCCAGGGGCAGTTCACAGTTGATGATCGGCACCCATGCTAGCCGGCCACGGTAAATCGAATAATACCCATGATTACGGGCCATAATGGCCCAGGTAGTTACTGTGCATGATCTCGGCTCCGATGTGTCTTAAGTACGGCTGTGGTAAAAAAGAAAACTCCCCGCGGAGGCGTAAGATGGGTGACGAATGTCTCCAAGACCCACGGCTAGGGAAAGTGACTACAAAACCCGTTTACCACGAACTTAAGCACATCGAAGGCCTTCCGTGATTGGAAGTTTTACTATTTCTTATATTTCCATTTTATTTATGAAAACTCTCCTCCTATCCTCTATAACGATCACTAAAGTACAGGTCACTCAGCTGCATTCCATTCTCAGTCACATAAGATATTCAAAGCTACCATCTACAACTAAAACATGAAGGGCGGTACTTCCTTTTCTTGTACATAAACTTGTAGCTATAGCCTATTCACACATCACACTAACATTGCGAGACATGAAATTATATTTTAAGCAACAGCTTAGCATCAAACACGATCAAAGCACATGCACATACACAACTATATTTCTTATGCAACACATCAAAATAACGATAGCATTCAAATATGACAGAGTCGGCTTATGTTATAAAATTATATAAGAATAAAATCATTCACTACAATGACATAATTACATAATTACAGCCTGAAAGTAAATTAATGTTTTGGACTAGTATATTCAGGAATGCCAAGTAAACCAAAAAAGTAGTCAGCTGCAGCAGGGCTCCGCCTCTATCCTGCTAGCCCTCCGGGACCTACTTGACCGCTGGATCAGAGCTCCCAGCATGCTGACCAGAGGTCCCGCCTGTCCGATTCAGGAGAAGAACCCATCAGATAAATGAAACGCGGTCAAGTTAAGAAAATATTGAGAGGGAAGACTTACCAGCATCTGCTTCCTGATCATTATCCCCCAACTGCACACCCACTTCCTCGGCGGTAAGCAGCCGCATGCCCTCCTTCACTGCCAATTTCTCCTCCTCAGTGAACTGGGCCGTGACCACATCCATTCTGAAAGCTACACCACCCTCCTTATCCGCTTCAGCCTTGGCCTCCTCCAAAGCCCGGAGATATATCCTAGCCATGACCTTGGAATAATCGTCTATCCAGGACAGGTTGCCCTGCTTCCAAGTACGGAAGTACATGTCCTGGAGCATCTCATCCATCATCCCATCGTTCTCCTCAAACTCCCTCATCCGGGCCTCGGAAGCCGACAGCCTTAAAACGGCAGCATCTCTCTCCAATCGGTATCTCGAGCAGTCAGCCTGAAGGGATTTCCGCATCGCCTCCATCTCCCTCCTTCAGCTTAGCTTGAGCAAGCTTTGCGGCCTCAAGCTTCCCAGATAACTCCTCTATCTGCTCAAGATCCGCTCTTCGAACCTCATCCACAGTGGCAATGGCCATATCGATTCGTTCCTTGCAGGTGGCCTCCATTTTTCGCAGCTCGGCTCTGCTAGTCTCCTCCATAGTTTTCTTTAGCCGTCTGGAGGCCGCCTCATGCTGGGAGATCTGAATAGCCTGATCAGCAAGCTGTTTGGCCTGATCGGAGACCATTAGCCACATCCGAATGTTAGCACTTCCAATTTCCTCTCCAGCCTTGACCAGTCGGGCGTGATGCCCCATTAACTTCTTGGTCTCTTCAACCACCCGATCGATGTTTGCCTTGGCCTCATCCCCCATAGTCACAATCCGAGTGGTCAACAAGTCGAGATCCAAAGACTTAGCCTCATCAAGCACCCTTACCATAGGATTGCGGGGTAGGAGGTGCTCACTGGTGACCTCATCGAAGGAAATATCATGAGAACTCGGATCCAGATCTGGATGACCCGCAAATGGATTACGAGCCAAGCCGGGACGATCAACATGAGTAACGGAAGGATTCTCTGACGGATGCGGAGATGGTATGGACTCAGTATCCTCCCCCGTGATGCCATGAATATGCTGGGTTGGGGGCTGAGGTCCAAGTGAAGGTTTGAACATGGAACGCCTCCTCTTTCTCTTTTGAATATCCTCTTCGATGACTCCGAGAAGAGGACGGTAACTGACTACGCCCCCGGAACGGTCAGTCGAGGGCCTCGGTTTAGCAGAAGCCTTGAAGAGTTTGAATTGCTCAAGGCGGTGCTGAAGGTCTAATGTCTTGGCCGCCTCAACCGTTCTTGGAATAAAAACCAAGTGTTACAAGCGTGCACGAGACTATAGAAACATGTGAAGTTAAAAGAGGAGTCGAAAATTCATCTTGAACCGCCGGAGTTATCCCAGCTGAAATGCTCTCCGAAGATAGACTAGCACCAATCCCGGCCTTATCAGATTTCTTCGTTTTCCCCACCAAGGCCGACCCTTCCTCCAATCCCTCAAAGGCTTGGCGGAAAGCATCATCCGTCCACTCTTGAATCTCACCTGCTTGCCCAGAGGTCAAGGCACCAACTCCACTACCATTCTGTCCTTCGCCATCATTACCACCATCACCTTCTCCATCACCTCCGCTCTCCTCCTCGCATCTTTCCTCCTCTCCACTTTCCCCCTCCGGAACATCTGGGCATGTGCTGGGAGAGGGTCTATCAGATTTCTTGAGCTTCTTCCCCCCGACGACTGGAGGTATCGAGAAGGGTCTCCTCTTGCTGCTCTTTGTCGTGGCCCCTCCTTTTTCTTTGGCAGCTCTTTCCTCAGCTGTATCCCTCTGCTTGACCACAGACTGATGTGGTAGAATCAAGTTGTGTCCCAGGAGAGTGGCATTCCTGATTAGGTAAGAAGCTGACCTATCCCTTCCTGAGATGGCCTCTATCTCCACGGCCATCTGAACCAGATGATCATTCTCCACGACCGCAAAGCCACCTGTCGCTAGCAAGAGATAAAAGCACATAAGAAGAAGCATCTCGGTCAGAACGGAAATTATAAATAAGCCTCAACTTACAGCCAGAGGTGAAGCGGTGGATCGAAATGGTGTCATCCTGGACGAAGAACCATTTCTTCTTAAACATGGTGAACTTTGAATACAAGTCCAAGACCGGCTTGAAGGACACGGCCGATTCCAAGCTAATGTATGGAGACCCCTTCTTGTAACCTCTCAAGTTGTATAGATACCGAATCTCCCGGTTAGAAGGGGGACGCCTGTACTTTCTCTGGAAAATCATGAACAGGCACACCAAGATAGCGTAGGAGTTGGGATGGAGCTGGAAAGGGGCCACCTTCAAATAGGTGATGAAGCTAACTATCCAAGCGTTGATTGGAGGAATGGCCCCACACATGCAGTGGTACCTACTATAAGCGAAGTATCCTTCAAGGGGGATTATATGGCATGACCCCCTCCCTTGGCAATAGCATGCGTGCTCTATCAATCCCAAAGGAGCGGGAGATAACATCAAGCTGCTCCTCTCTGAGATAGCTCGGAAAGCAATCTGGAGGAGAGTTCAGAAGCTCTTGGGGACCATACGCATCTACTAGCGATCTCGGGGTGGGTCCATGACGTTCCGGTCCCGACTGGGCTGGGGGCATAGCGGGAGACTCTCTTCTATCCGTAGATTTCCTCTTTTCTGATCGAGTTTCCACTTTGCGAGACATTATCTGCAACACCAAAAACAAACACTTCGTTAGAAGTAGAGATATAAAAAACAAGTTTCATTCAGCAATTCAAATACGAGAGTGTCGTTCGATACTTGCAACCCCTCAAGTTCGTTCGGTAAATCGAAGTTTTCAAGTTCATTCGGCATGAGTCCATTCGGTGGTTCAATCATAAAAGTCGTTCGGCAAAGGAACACTCACCTGGTCCGGCAGTTGAGTTGACTCGGTAGCTGATTGGTTCGGCTGTTCTAAGCAATCAAGTTGGTTTGGTATTCATTTGATTCGGCAGATAAGGGAGAACGAAGGTGTTAGGCCCCTACTTATAAGCAAGAACAATGACCGGACCAGTTGGTTCGGTATTAAAGACCGGATGATAGCAAAACAAAGCACACCATATACAGGCATATGACCTACTTTGGGGGGCAAATGTTGGGCACGTTTTTACCTACTACCGAACCATCCCTCTCCATGCATTGCCGAGCCAACTCCCCTCCCCTCATAGCCGAATCAACCTCCTTTTCCATGCCACCGAACCAGAGCCAGTTCCACTCGCCCACCGAACCAACTCTCCCAAGCTACCACTGGTTCCACCTACTACCGATCCAAACAACAAACCACCTCCTACCAAACCCACAAGACCAACCATGCCGAACCAACTGACCTCTTCATCCTACCGAATCAAACCCACTTCCCCTGCATAGCCGAACCATTATCACCGGTCCAAAGTCTCACCGGACCAGACCGGACCATCCACCTACCACCGAATCAAGAGAGGAAGGCAATATCACCGGTCCAAAGTCTCACCGGACCGTACCATCCACCTACCACCGAATCAAGACCTAGAAGGCATTACCGAACCAACGTTGCAGGGCTAGAACGCCTCAGCCCAGGCCCACCAGCGGCTATATACATCCAAGACGTCTACCCCCAACCTCACTCTATAAATAGAGGGGCAGGGGCACAACATTGGCAGACAAGTTTGAGAGCTCAAGCACGGATAGAACTTTCAAACAACTTTCAGTTACTTGTAATCAAAGCTTTGTACTTGTAATCTGAATAGAAAAGGAGAATAACATATAAAGTGGACGTAGGCACGTTCTGGCCGAACCACTATAAATCTGTGCGTCTTTTACAGTTTAGTCCATGCTTTTTATACATTTTCATAAATCACCCAAATCACAAAAAACAACATAAAATCAACTAATTCATACGACTGGGAGGTGTTTGCCCATCTTTTGTGCAAACAAAAACTTATAACCAAAGTTGAAGAATAAATTTGTATAACAAATGGGATTTGAAATATAGATTATAAATGTAATTTATAAATTGAAATAAACCTCTGGGGAAATTTGTAAATATAAACTATGAATGTGATTTAACATTGGAAATAAAATCCCAGAGTAATGTTGGAGTATAAATTGGATGGATTTCAAATTTGGAATTTTGGAAAAAGGGTTTAAATTCCTTTGGATTTGGAAATGGATTTCAAAAGTTTTGGAGAAATAATAGTGGTATTATTTCGGGAATATTTTTGAATTGAAATTGAATATGGAGAGATTTGGAATTTAAAAATATTTGAAAGGGATTTTAAAGAGATAAAAGCATCTAGTTCTCTTTCGGTTGCTGGAAAATAACGTCGGTGATGGCTGCAGCATCATCGATGTTCATTTTCGAGTTTCTAGAAGAGAAATTGCTACCAAATTGTTTTAAATGGGAATTGTTTGCGAACTGGGTTTGGTTTTGAAATTCAAAGGGGTAATTGAATTTGCCAAAGGATTTTGGATGTAGCTGATTTCAAAAGTGATTTTGAAATTTTGGGAAATTGTTTAAACTCTGGAATCTTAATTAAAATGTTTATGGAATAATAAAGAGATATTGGCTAAATAAAATGTATAATCTCGAGTTAAAAGTAAAATATGAATGAGATTGTTTGTAAATAGATGAAATATGAATATAAATAAGTTGTGACTTATAAAATTTGGAAGTAAAATAAATAGGCCAAATAAGATTGTTTTGTATTTTGGGAAATAAATAAATAAAATCCAAAAATTAAATTACAAATAGATTGAACTCCAGTAAAATAGTTAAAGTGATTTTCTGAGATAAAAACCAAATATTGGATATAAAATTAGAATAAAAAAATTGATAATTAACTAATTAATGGAATATGGAAATGGTACTCGAATTGGTTAATAAAAATTTGAGTTGTGAATAAATGATAGAATTTGAAAGTGAAGCTTGAGTTATTAATAGGAATTCAACTGGAAATTGTAAGTGAATTAAATTTGAGTTGAAGTTGAATGGAATTGAATTAACATAAAAATGATTTATATTGCAATTAAAAAAATCTAAGTAGAGATAGTTTGGATATGGCCTCGTTATAAAATGAGAGGAATTCAGAAATAATTATTGAATGTGAATTAGAATGGAAAAAAAAATTGACTATTAATTGAGTGGAAATTAAATTAAAGTGGTTACAAGCTTACATAGTTATTTATTTAATTTGCATATGGTCAAATTTTGTAGAAGTAAATTTTCATTTGACGAAAACGAGATTAAATAAATTATATGAGTTGATAGAAGTGAAATAAAACCGATTTTGAAATCAATTGAGTTGAATATAAGCTTGTTTGGATTAAAAATAAACTGAATGTAAGAAATTGAATTGTAAACCATTGGGATTGAATAAAATGGCATCAAAATTGATTGGTAATTGAAATCAATTAAGGATTTAAATTTGGAAAGTGCTTATAAAATATATATAACTTGCGTTGTAAAGTTAAAGTAACTTGAAAAAAAATGACTTAAGTAATATTTGAATAAAGGCTTGACTTAAATAATTTGAGATATAGTGGTGTCGAGTTTTACGAAATGATTTAAAATGAAACTTGTTTGGTAAATGAAATTAGTAATTGAGTGAATTAACTTAAGTTATATTAATGAGAACTTGACTTCGAATAAATGGGAATTAGATTGCTTTTAAAATCAATTCAAATTAAATGTGTTTGCTTGGACTAAGAATGAAATTGAGTTAAGTGGAGAGTTGTGTAATCATTTGAATCGAATAAGATGGTTTGGAAATGGATTGTTCCAAAATTTATAAAATGGACTCAAATGGGATAAATATGAATATGGAATATGAAATAAATTGAATGGAATCAATTAGAAATGGAACAAAATAAATTAAAAATTGAATTGTATCAATTTTAAGTAGTATAAACTAGAATGGATATTTTATTAAGTGAATATCATTGAATCTGCATAGTAATGGTCATCGTTGACTCAAATGAGCTAATATAAGAAATAAATTTGGTTTTTGAATCAATTGTAATAAACATGAGTTTATTTGGATTTAAAATGAATTGAATGTAAGCAATGAAGTGTGAACTATTTAAATGAAAGCATTTAAATTTGCATTAGAACCTTATAAATTTGCTTATGGAAGGGTTTAGTGGATATTGCTTATATTATACAAGTGTTAACTATATAAATTAAGAAAGTTGTTAATAAACTTCGTATATTTGACACTGACATGTTTAAATTGAGTAAGTACAGGTTTTTGGAAGCCATTGACTGGTTTTGACTGCGCTAATTGCTTAAATAAATAGCTGCTTGCTTTAAAATGCTAAATAAGGTACGCCTACGCAATACAAATAGGAAATATGAACTGTTTTTCTGTTTTCCGACCGTGTGGGTCGATGTATATATTTATATCTCTTGTCAAATTGAAAAAGCTCCTCCGTACAAAGGAGACTCTGCTAAAAAAATTTTGGAATTTTTGGAAATTTTCATTAACGACAAATGATTTAAGCTAAGTAAATAGAATTTGACACTGAATATTGAAATCTATTTTAACTGTGAATGTAAAGTACGTGGAATCGAAAGGACTAAAGAAAGTAAAGTTTGCAAATAAACATTTAGTGTGAGATTTAAATTAATTAGTAAGTGAAACTAATTCGATATTCAAAGTTGAAGTCAAATTGAATTTAAATGGAATTGTAAGGGAAAAGTGTATGGTAATGAATATAAACTTCAATGGTAAGGTGGGAATAAATGTAAGAAGTATGTAAAATATTTATATTGAACTTAAAGAAGAGAATAATGAATTCTTAAGTGAATTTGGTATTGAAAGTATGTTAAGTGAATAATTGAATTAAGGTTGAAACTGATATTTGTGACTGTGGGAATTGTGAATAAGTGAATAACAATCAAAATAAATGTGAATAAAAAGGAAGTTGATATAATTGGAATGTATACGTAGGATGTACGTATGTTATTTTATTCGCATAGTTATATCGATCCGAGTTAGAATTTTCACTCGATTTTCGACGGCGAACCTGGATATGGAATTTTGATTGATTCTAGGATTCCTCTATCATGGTTATGACTATGCAAGGAGAATGACGGTTTCTGATCAAGAAATTAGATCTGAGTCCGCACTAGGAAGTCGGGGGGGGGGGGGGGGGGGGACGATACTAGTTCGGAAATGAAATTGTGTGGTCGAGTAGGCGATCGGATTCAATATTGCGTACGAATGATATAGGTACATCGTACGGGCTTAAGTAAAACAATTATTCGAAATATGTAAAAGAAGTCAATAAATGTTTTTGAATGTTGTGATTGGATATTATTGCTAAACAGGTTATGCAGGTACGAAAGGGGAAATGAAATTGGTTTTGATTTCAGATAATAAATTAGAATTGCCCGACTAAAAGGTATGTGTTTAAAATTCTATATGAGATTTGATTGGGTTTTTGGATCTAGCCACTTGGCCTTTTGTTTTCTTTTTGGATATGGGAGGCCGTAGAGCCATTTTGTAGTTGTACCGAGCTAGCCGCGCAAAGGAGACGCTGGCGAATTTTTTTCGGAAATTTAGAGAGTTAGAAATTTTTTTTGAGAAAATTTTGATAATTTAAATTTGGATTGAATTTAAATTTGAATGATTAAGTAAGTAATATTGTTGGAAACTATGGGAAAGTTAGGGAAGTTAGTATGTATGGTAGTGTGTCTTTATAAATGATAATTGATAGGATGTTGAATTGCTTGGTTTTGGGGATAAATAAGCGGGTATTGGACCATTCTTCCTAACTAGTAATTTCGGAGACGAAATTCTTTTAAAGGGGGAGGAATATGACGACCCGGAATTTTTAAGCTTTTAAAATCAGAATATTTAATTGACTTAAATATTCAATGGGATAATTTTAACTTGAATTCAAATATCACTGATTAATTGTTAGTTGGATTATTGAATTAAATAATTTAAAATCGGGTAAAATATTGAATCTAGAATTTCTAAGCCTATTAAAAATAATTTAAAGGCTTGTAAAATTTATATTGATAACACTGAAGATAATAGAAGTTGTAAAATTGAAATTAACAGTGGGTTGTTCAATTTTAAAATTTACACCGTTTAAATTGAATTTTAAAATAGCCTCCCGAGGCGCGGTCTCGAAATTCGACGAAACCAGTTCCATTGGATCCGTAATATTAAATTATTATCGGGTTTCAATTTTCGTAGTAATTGGAGCAGTTGTGTGAGCGTACGATATATAAATGCGTTGAAAATCCTAATTAAAATTCTATTTATATATTCACGTACTATCCCTATCAGCTGCCTTCTCTCAAATCCTTGTCCCCTCTCGTACATGCCATCATCATCGTGTCTTCCTTTCTCTTATCACGCAAGCTTCATCTCCCTTAAATAAAATTCACCGAATCCTCTTCCGTAAGGGAATATTCAGAAAACTAAGAGAAAAAAATAGATAAATCATGGTCGCGTTTCCCTCTTCCCCTCCCTACACTTTTTCAATATCTGTTCGTAAATATAAAAAAATGGCAGCCTTTATTTATTTATTTTCAATTCGATTTTAGTAAATCGAAATCATGAACAAAACCCCCAAATCGTCGCTTCTTTCAACTATGAATTCCCTGACCCTTTTCGAAGAAACCTAGGACCAGCTCGAGCTCGCGAGTGCGAGGTTGGCGCATGATTTCGAATGGCGCACGATAGTGAATCGCGAGCGAGGCACGACAGGGGCGTCGCGACTGCAGTTTAGGGTTTGGGGCGAGGTGGCGATCTGGAAATTCGTGGCGACTGAAGGGGGTGGCCACGTTCGCGATTTCGCAGTATATGATGGCGGCTGGGGTGAGAGGCCGATCGCGAGACTTGTGTCGCGATGGATTTTGAAGCGCGTGTGGGCACGCGATTGAGGGAGGAGGAATGAGTGGCCAGAAGTTCGTTCGAACCTGGAACTGTGTTTGGCCACGTTTTCATCAGATAGGTATTTCTTCAAATTTATTTATTTAATTTATATGTTTATGAATATGAAATAAAAATAAAAATGAAATGAAATTTTATTTATATGGTAGAGTGTTGTAGAGTTTATATATATAAATCTGACTTTTCATGAAATATGTTTAAGTCACATATATATTTTATAAAAAAGGAAATTTAGTTTAAATCAAATAATTTGTTAAATTAAATATATTAAATGGTAGTTGATTTTTCATTTGGTTCGATTGTAAATAAAATCGTATAAATTGTTATACAAGGTCTGAAAATAGTAAGGAGACTAATTAGTGTAATTAACTTATATTAGTTATTTTTAAACAAAAGGATTTTTATAGGAAAATTATTAATTAAATTAAAATTTATAAATAGTAATGGAGTATCTGATTATCTCAGATATTAATAAATTATATAATGTTGTTCAAGGTCTAAAATTATGGTGGAATTGGCGAGATGGAAATGGATTGCTAAACAAAAATCAAAGGTGAGTTAATCTCACTCAGTTAAATTTTAAATTTAAATAATTAAATTTAAATAATTGTTTGAATGGTTGAATTGATTGATGTGCTATAGTATGGTATATTTGGGATTAGTATTTTATGTTGTGTTGACATCTGTGGATGCAGGAAAAACAGGTTAGAGGGATCCAACAGGATTCCTCAAAATTTTTTAGAATTGTTTGATATTCTCTGTTATGAATATTTGATATCCTATGATAATTTTATTGATAATTGATGTATTGGATGATATGGTTGGATTAAATATTTGGTATACTGAGTTATTAGAATCTATAGAATTTGATTTTTTTTGAAATGAAATAAAAGAGTAAAATTTTAAGTAAAATAGCTATATAGAGAATTTGAATAAATTAAAGATTGAATTGAAGGAAAAATAAAAGTAATTCTTTTTAAAATTCGAATAATTAAATTCTAAGTATGAAATGATGGAATTTGAATAATCAGAGGAATAATATGTTATCCCGCTTTTTGGAAAAGTCGTGATACTAAAAGATCGGTCAAAAACAAAAGACAGTTCGTCTCAGAGATTGGTTGTACTTCACTTTGCTATGGATATCGATGAATTTTGTCTGAGCCCGGATCAGGCTACAATTGATAGGACATGACAAGCAAGGCCATGGAAGCCAGCGTTTCAAATCTCAAGTCAATCGGAGCTCGTACGTGCAAGTTATGATCGATTCAACCTAAGGAAAGAGCATGCCATTCGAATCCATCAGGTTGCAACACCTCGCTCCATTCGAAACCATTTGGTTCGAACTCATCAGCATGCAACACCTCGCTCCATTCAAATCCATCAGGTTCGAACCCATCAGCATGCAACACCTCGCTCCATTCGAATCCATCAGGTTCGAATCCATCAGGAGTTAGTCACTTCGAACCAATCTTGTTCATATCGATCGAGTTCGAACCCATTGGGCTGCCTCTGTTCGAATCGGTCACACTCGAATCCACTAACAATCACTTGTTCGTATTCCACCAAGTCAACTAGCTTGGACGATGTGTCACTCCACGATACAAAGTCGGCAAGATCCAAGGAGACGAAATGTTCAACCCGGAGAGAAGACCGGATCGACTCTAAGGACGCGCACCATGTCATCACAAGACCACGTGAGTTGATGGAGTCGAAGGCATCGATTCGAAGGAATCGATTCGAACTAAACAGCTAACCGAAGCACTCCAATTCGAATCGATCATATCTCCTAAACCACTGATCCAAATGCATCGAAATTTTCACAGTAGCTTCCATACAAGGTAAAGATTGGTCCTGCCAAGTTTCAACTTCATTGGATCATTTTTTGATGGATTCAAAATCACTTTGTATCGATCTCAGATCGAGTCGAAACTTGGTGGGGTCGGTCGCGTGGGCCCACTCACGTGCCAGAAAAAGTCTCCCTAAGTTTGAGCGAGATCTGGGCCTCCAACGCCTATAAATAGCACCCTGAAGCCTTCAGAAAAGGGGATCTTCCACCGTTGAACGTCCAGACTCTGCCGGATTCAGTTCTACGTCTTTCTATCACCATTGTAATCAAGTATCAGAGCTATAACCCGCTGTAACTCGCTGCAATCGATTGAAATCATCAAGTGAATCAATAAAGATATAAGCTTCAGAGTGGACGTAGGCAAGATCGCCGAACCACTATAAATCATGTGTTTGTGATTGTTATTTGTGAATTATTGTGATTGTTATTGCTTAGATCTAAGTTCTACATTGATTGTTGCTGATTTGTGTTCATAATCGGATGCTTTCACGATATTGGGTGTTTGTGACCAATTTTGGCGCAAACATTATGGTGCTTTCACTGAGAATTGAACTCAGGAGTTCTACCAATTAGAAGTTGATTCAGAAAGCTTGAAAGTTCAGATTTGAGAGGTTATGACGAGATAATCGAGCAGAAGGCCAAGGCCAGAGCGAAGTGAACACCAAGAAAGTCAAGAAGCTTCCTCAGGAGCAAATCAAGCATCGATCTTCATCACTAGAGACGAGATGGAGACAATGATGAAGAAACAGGAGGAGTTGATCCAGAGTTTATTCCAGCAGATAGGGCAACTTGGAGCACAGAATAGAGAAGCGGATGGAGTTCAAAATGGAGCAGGACCATCCGGTGTGGCACCTGAACTAGGTGGCACGCACATGGAGAACGTGATCCAATCTCGGAGAAAGAGAGAGGAAAATATGCGCAACCCAGGAGTAGTAGAGGAGTGAACGCTCAGTCAAGGGGGCAGATCCTAGAGTTCCCTCGTGAACTCGGGGGGCAGGTTGGAAGTGATGAACGAAGATTGCATCTCGGAGACAATGACAGATTGGCGGAGATGGTTAGAAGAGCTATGAGAGGCAGTTTGGTAAACAAAGATTTGGAGGATGTTAATAGAAGTCCTTTTACTCCAGCAATCAGACGAGCTAGGAACCCACCGGATTTCAAGTTACCATCGTTGGACATGTATGACGGGAGAACAGACCCCACGGTTCATCTAACGAAGTATATGAGGCATATGGAAGTGCTGTGGGCATCAGAGGAGGTTATGACCCGGTGCTTCCCATTGTACTTGGCGGATATTGCAGCATTGTGGTTTAGACAATTGGAGAATGGGTCCATCGGAACATGGAATGATTTAATTGAGAGATTTATGAGGCAATTCAGGGTTCACATTACAAGACCCAAGAATGTGATTACTTTGGCAACTTTAAAACAGAAAGCCGGAGAGACTTTGAGGAGTTATCTAACGCGATTCAATGCAGCAGCAGCTTCGGTGGATCGAGCAGATCCATCTATGGTGGTAATGGCAGCTGTGTCCGGAGTAGCTGACGACACAGAGTTCAAAAATTCATTGACGAAAGATCCACCTGTGGATCTAGCAGAATTCTATGACGAGGCAGAAAAGTTTTTGCGATTAGAGGATGCGAATGCAGAAAGAGAAGAAGGAGAGGGAATAGAAGTTTATGTGCTTAAAGACAAAAAGCCTTTCGAAAAGGACTCAGGCAAGGATAAAGGAAAACAAAAGGCTGAGAATTATAACGACAGGTCAAAGCGGCAACGGAGGGAGCCGCGATTCACCACTTACTCTGAGCTGAATGAGAGTCTGGAACGAATTTATCAGGATACCAAAGAGCAGGTTCCGTATCGTAGACCAATGCGAAGGGATCCAACCTCTGATGAAAGAAAATCAGATAAGTTTTGTGTATTTCATGAATTAAACGGTCATAACACTAATGATTGTAGGCATCTGAAGGAAGGACATATCAGGAACGGTATGCTCCTTCAATACGTGAGGAGGCGAACTCCAGTGGTGGAACCAGAGCGACCACCGTCCACATCAGCTAGAGGCGACCCTGAATCAAGACACCGTTTGATTATCAATTGATTGAAATAACGATGAACAAGTCGTAAGCTTCCCACTAACACAATTAACTCATTTACACATGTACGAGATCGAGAACAATCCTCAGGCATGCTCTGAATGATCATTGACCGTTTAGTAGTGGGAACTTACACTTTGACATCCTTGCTTTGCTTTTGTTTCATTTTGATTTGGAAATTTGGACTTTGTTTGTTTGGACATTTCTATTTTAAAACTCATCTGTTGAATAGATATTTGATTCTGATAATTCTGAAATGGCTAAGCTACTAACACATGTACGGGGTCGCGAACGGTCCTTAGGCATGCACTGAGATGGCGATAATCCGCCTTGACAAATGATCCAGGGACCCACTCGAACGTGAACCTGGCATCAACAATACCAAGCCCTCCCGGGCACACTTTCTCGCCTCGGACGGCACCCGACCGCAAACGGTCACAATTCGCCACGAACGGCACCCAACCTCGAACGGTCACAAAATTGCCTCGAACGGCACACGATCGCGAACGGTCACAATTCGCCTCGAACGGCACCCGACTTCGAACAGTCACAAATCGCCTCGAGCGGCACACGATCACAACTTGCCTCGAACGGCACCCGACCGTGAACGGTCACAACTCTCCCCGAATGGCACAACTCATCTCACCTCAAATGGCTCGATCACGAACGGTCGTCATTTGAGGTCCACCACTTGACCGCGCACGGTCGCACTTCACCTCAAATGGCTGGATCCCGAACGATCGTCATTTGAAGTTAGGTGCTTGACCATGAACGGTCGCCCTTCATCTCAAATATCTCGATCCCGAACGGTCGTTATTTGAGGTCGCATAAAACTGTAACTTCCTTTGCAGGACATCAACAGGATATGAACATCCAGCTCAGGGCATTACAAAACACGCCTTCCTGTCGCAAGGCATATTTTGGGGGGCAAATGTTATCCTGCTTTTTGGCAAAGCCGTGACACCAAAAGATCGGTCAAAAACAAAAGACAGTTCGTCTCAGAGATTGGTTGTACTTCACTTCGCTATGGATATCGATGAATTTTGTCCTAGCCCGGATCAAGCTACAATTGATAGGACATGACAAGCAAGGCCATGGAAGCCAGCGTTTCAAATCTCAAGTCAATCGGAGCTCGTATGTGCAAGTTATGATCGATTCAACCTAAGGAAAGAGCATGCCATTCGAATCCATCAGGTTCGAATCCATCAGGTTGCAACACCTCGCTCCATTCGAAACCATCAGGTTCGAACCCATCAGCATGCAACACCTCGCTCCATTCGAATCCATCAGGTTCGAATCCATCAGGAGTTAGTCACTTCGAACCGATCTTGTTCGTATCGATCGAGTTCGAACCAATTGGGCTGCCTCTGTTCGAATCGGTCACACTCGAATCCACTAACAATCACTTGTTCGTATTCCACCAAGTCAACTAGCTTGGACGACGTGTCACTCCACGATACAAAGTCGGCAAGATCCAAGGAGACGAAACGTTCAACCCGGAGAGAAGACCGGATCGACTCGAAGGACGCGCGCCACCTCATCACAGGACCACGTGAGCTGATGGAGTCGAAGGCATCGATTCGAAGGAATCGATTCGAACTAAACAGCCAACCGAAGCACTCCAATTCGAATCGATCATATCTCCTAAACCACTGATCCAAATGCAGCGAATTTTCACAATAGCTTCCATACAAGGTAAAGATTGTTCCTGCCAAGTTTCAACTCGATTGGATCATTTTTTGATGGATTCGAAATCACTTCGTATCGATCTCAGATCGAGTCGAAACTTGGTGGGGTCGGTCGCGTGGGCCCACTCACGTGCCAGAAAACGTCTCCCTAAGTTTGAGCGAGATCTGGGCCACCAACGCCTATAAATAGCACCCTGAAGCCTTCAGAAAAGGGGATCTTCCGGCGTTGAACGTCCAGACTCTGCCGGATTCAGTTCTACGTCTTTCTATCACCATTGTAATCAAGTATCAGAGCTATAACCCGCTGTAACTCGCTGTAATCGATTGAAATCATCAAGTGAATCGATAAAGATATAAGCTTCAAAGTGGACATAGGCAAGATCGCCGAACCACTATAAATCCTGTGTTTGTGATTTTTATTTGTGAATTATTGTGATTGTTATTGCTTAGATCTGAGTTCTACATTGATTGTTGTTGATTTGTATTCATAATCGGGTGCTTTCACGATATAGGGTGTTTGTGACCAATTTTGGTGCAAACATAATAAATTTTAAAGCTTAATTGATATCATTAAAAGAATAAAGGATAAAGAATTTATTTTTAAATATCCAGTTTAAAGTTAATTGAAAGATACAGAAGAATTTGGGAATCTGAATTAGTATTTTCAGTTAAAGAGTTTAAATCATAATAAAGAAATAAAAATCTTAAAGTTAATAGATTTTGAAATAAATGAAGTAAGGAAAGGAATTTATTTCAAAGTGAAGTAAGTTAGAAATAAATTGTAAATTTACTTAAGTGTTTGGAATTGAAATTAAAGAAAAGTGAGATTTTGAAATTTATAAACTGGGTTAATAAAGGTGAAGTAGATTTGGAAATATAAATTCAAGGTGTGAATTTATTAAAGAAATGGTAATTTTGTTAAAAAAAATGGAGATTTATTTTTGAAAAGGATGTGAAAGAGAAGAGTATTTCCCTGGATAGCCAAGTATGGTTTTTGAAGCAATTTTAAATATAAGTTAAAGTTTTAATGTTGTTTTAAAAGCATGTTTAGAAATTTATTATCTCTAAATGTTTAACTTCTATAGCAAACGTTTTCAAAACTATTATTGTAGTTATATTTTATAAAGTGGTCTTGTTTAAAGTATTCTTAAGTATACATTTTTAACAAAGTATTAAAGTAGTTTTAATTTTAATATTATAAAGTATATTTTATAATAACGTGATTTAAAATTATTTAAAATCTAAAGTATTTTATACTTGGCGTTTTAGTGGAAATAAATAATTGCAAAAAGTATTCTGTGAGAGGAAACTGGTTCGAAACTGTTTTCAAAATGATTGAAATTGAAAATTATATCTTGTGAAGATATTTTTGGGATTAATAAATAATTTGGGAAATTATTTATTGGTTGATGGTTGTTTGTGAATATAAATTGATAGTTAAATAACCGACTATTAATATTGGCCAAATGCGCTGATCGTTTCGAAGAGACCGGGATCGGGATTTATTTTTCGAAAACCACTTCGATCTGGTTTGTACGTTTCGTGAAACGTGTTTGGAGTCGAAAATGGAGCTATGAAGCGCAAGGGCTAGTTGCTACTAATCCTGAGGATATTTTCAAAATGGATGTAGTAGGAGTAGTGCCTTCGGTTCCGTTCGAACCCGAGATGGACTTGTATGGATGAATGTTTGCGAAACATCGTCAGGTGGACGATGGGCATTCTAAGGGATATGTTCTATAAAGGTAACACTTAGCCTCAAGCCTCATCAAATGGGAATGACTGAAAATCAGGGGATATGCAGCAAGGCTAGGTGGGTAGCACTCAAGCAGGGTGAGGTCATTCCTGTCTAGATGTCCCTTTTTATTTCGGCTTAGTGGGCGGTTGCTGATCCCAACCGCGGGGTGATCTCACTCGTTATTATCCAGTAAGGGATAGTCCCGGCCTTGTGTTGCAGGGGAGCGGGCGTACTCCTCGGTACGGTGATCTAGGCCCCGTACTGTGACAGGTGGTACCCCAGTGCCTAGTCATTAGTTGGAAATCCATTCTCCCTACGAGCCTTGTACGAGTTTTGTTTGTATTACCCACTCTATGGCTAGTAGCTGGAATTTAATGAATGTAACAATTTCGGCTATTTTATAAGTATTTGTATATAGACCCTATTATAACATCAGAGGATTTCTATAAAAATTGTTTTAGCTATCGTAAGGTAAAAACCCGACATGTTTATTTGTGGCGTGGTCTACGAGATGCTTTTGTTTTCAAAGGATTTTTGAAATCTTAATAATCAATTGGGTGTGATTTCCTCACGCTGGTATTCCAGACTGACTCGGGTGTTATTTAACTGTAACGCTCGGGTCAGACCGAGTATTATAGGATACAGGATATGACGCTGTAGAGCTCAGGAGACGAGCAGGATGGCGATACGTACTCCCATACTTGTCTATGTATATATATTCCGCTGTGTTGAGTAGTTGCGTATCCAGTGCATGATATTGTTGAGCTGTGATTGATGTACTATGATAATGTAATATATGTAAACAGATATATTTGATTTGAGTAAAGATTATTTATTATCTATTATATTTTATTCCGCTGCGATGGTTAAATTCTAATGTTGTTCCCTATTTTCTTCTTCTACCTCTCTTCTTCTTCGACCAAATGGTTCGTATTTCTGTGCAACTTGAGTTGATTGTTGTAGAATAGTGTTGACTCAAGAGGTACGGATTTGCGGGCTATTACAAAATAAAAGAAAAAAAATAAGGAATCGAAATCGACTTCGATTAGAAGCTCGCGAGGACTAGGGATGTCGGCCGAAGCTTCGGCATGGCACAACAACGATGGCGGCGTCGCGATTTGAGTCACGAGCACCAGGAAGGGTCGAAGCGGTGGGAATCGCGAAATCAGATTGCCTTCGTCGCATGCAGAGGCATACGCTTACGTGTAGTTAGGGTAATCAAGGACTGGAAAGCAGGGCTGATGCGACTCATCGTCGTGAAGAGGAAGTCGCGTTCGGGTTTTGTCGGGGCTAGGTGATAGGGCGTCGCGACTTGAACACGAGAGGGTAAAAGGAGGTTCTAGAGGGTGAGGGCGGCCCGATTTGCTGGGCGACGTAGCGATGGTGGTTGCTCGATTTCCGAGGCATGGCGATGGAGGCTGTAAGGTTCGGTGGTCTCCGTCTGGTCATAGTCCTGAGGTATATGCTGTTTTGCTTATAATTTAAAATTTATCTATATGCATATATATATATATATATAATATAGAATATGAAACAATTTATTTATTTTTATTTAAAGATTTATATATATGTATGTGTACAGCAAAACAGAAAATAGTTTATACATAGATAGAATTTAGAAAGTAGAAATTTTAAATGGTAATATAGATTATTTTGTAAGTATATATGTGTAGGTAGTTTCAAAAGACAAATGAAACAAATAAATATACATATAGATATTTTAATTTGCTAGTTTATTTAAAATAATTTATTAAGGTGATTTATTTGTAAGATAATCTATTTAATTATTATTATTATAAGAAGATTAGCTTAAAATCAAATTTATTAGTTTAAAATTAAATTTTTAGTTAGTTAAATTATTTAATGGTAATTGATTTTTCAATTAGTTCTAATATTAATAAAAACACATAATGTTTATACAAGGTCCAGAACCAAGAGATACAAGTCAGGTTTAGATCGGATTGCAAACAAATCAAAGGTGAGTTAATCTCACTCACATCTGGGTTATTAGTTATTTTAAATAGTTAAATTTAAAATATTGGATTGATTGCTTGAATTGAAGATCTATTATTAGTTTGGATGTGATAGTATATATAATAATATATATATTGGAGTGACTGATTCCCGTATTATATAGCGTATGAGACCCTATGCGCCCCGCATAATAGCGTATGACCCTTTATATCGCGATATCCCCCTCGAAATTAGATTGGTATTTTTATATTGTGCTAGCATCAGTGGATGCAAAGAAAAACAGGTTAGAGGGATCCAACTGGATTTCTTAAAATACTGAATTTCTTTTCATAATTTGTGATATGATTCATTGATTATCTGTGATAGATTATTGATTACATTGGAAATTGAAAATATTGGATGCTATGGTTTGATTGAATATATTTGGGTATATTGAGTTATAAAATGGATATAGATTGGATTTTTGAAGGGAAATAAAGAGAGAATTTTCTTAAGTAAAATCATTATAGAGAATTTGGATAAATAAAAGAATGAATTGGAAAAGAATAAAAGTTGATTTTAAATTTTAATAAATAAATTCCGAGTATGGGAAAGAAGATTTTTGAATAAATGGGAATAAATGAATTTTGAATACTTAAACGATATAGAATTAAAAGTTTTATTTCAGAAATTCAAGATTTAAATGTTTTGAGAAAAATAAAAAGGAGAACTTTGGAAATAGAATATTAATTGATATTTCAAATTTAAATAAGGTTTTAAACCAAAATAAAAGAGTTAAACCTATAATTAATGGTTTTGAAACGAAATTGAGTAAGTAAAGGAATTTATTTTAAATGGAGTAAATCTTGAAAATCGATTTGAAAATTGATTCAGTGTTTGAAACTATGGTTTAAAAGGAGGATGAGACTATGGAATTTATAAACTGGGTTTATAAAGTGAAATAAGATATCAGTGGATATTTGAAAGTATAAATTCGCAGTGGGAATTTATAAAGAAATGGGTAAATTGTTTTTAAAATAAATAGTGGTTTTATTTTTAAAGGTGTGGGAAAGAAATTTACGGGTTTGAGACGTAAATTAGATTGGATAAATCGAGAAGGATTTATTAACTGATTAAATGGACTATTTTGGAATGGAAAGTATATTTCCTTGAAAAGCTAAGTATATTTTCAAAGGAAGATTTCCAAGTATAAGTTAGAGGTATTAAAGTGGTTTTAAAAGAATGTTTTAGAAAGGAATTATTATTTAGTGGTTAAAATTTTTAAAAGTAAATATTTATTAAGTTAATTATATAAGTAAATTATTTTAAAGGTTTAACTAGTTTTATGATTTAAAAGATAATTATTTAATATTTATACCTTAAAGGATAACTTTTATTTTTAAATTTGTTTGGCTTAAGTTTTACATGAAAAATTGTTATAAAAATTTCATGACTGGTATTTTAAAGAAAGTATTTTAAATAGTTTATATTTTAAGTGTTTTTAAAAAGTATTTATTTTGGATAAGTGATTTAAATTATTTAAAAACCTAAAGTATTAAGAGTTGGTGATTTCAGTGGAAATAAAATAATTGGGTGGAAATTTATTCAGCGAGAGAAAAAGTGATCTGGAAACTATTTTCAAAGAGGTTGAAGTGTAGAAAAATATCTCATGAAGATATTTTGGAATAAATAATTTGGGAAATTATTAAGGCCTGATGGTTGTTTGTGGATATTATATGATGGTTAAATAAACGACTATCAATATTGGCTAATGCGCTGATCGTTTCGAGGAGACCGGAATCGGGATTAATTTCGCAAAAACCACTTCGATCTGGTTTGAACGTTTTTGTGAGGAAGACAAGAACTTGGAGTCGAAGATGGAGCAGTGAAGTGCAAGGGCTAATCGCTACTAATCCTGAGGGTGATTCCAAAATGGATGTAGTAGGAGTACTTCCTTCGGTTCCATTCGGACCCGAAACGGACTTGTACGGATGAATGCTATCAGAACATCGTCAGGAGGACGATAAGCATCCTAAGTGTATGTGTGTTAAAAAGGTAACGCTTAACCTCGAGCCTCATCAACCGGGAATGGCTAAAACAGGGGAAGTGCAGCAAGGCTAAGTGGCTAGCAACCAATTAGGGTAAGGTCATCCCTATCTACATGTCCCTTTTTATTCGGCTGTATGGGCGGTTTTTGATCCCAACCACGAGGTGATCTTATTCGGACTATCCAGTAAGGGGTAGCTCCGGTCTTGTGATGCAGGGGATCAGGGTGGATCCTCTGTACTCTGATCTAAACGAAGTATTATGACGGGCGGTACCCCATTAGCCCTGCCATTGTTGGAAACCCAAGCTCCAATGAGTTCCTTCGGACTTGTTTGTATACCTGTTATGCTATAATTTAATGAATGTAACAATTTCGGCTATTTGAATAAGTATTTGAATATAGACACTACTATAATATCAACGGATTTGATAAGAAATGTTTTGGTTATCGTAAGGTAAAAATGTGACATGTTTATTTGTGTCGTGGTCTTACGAGATACCTTTGATTTTTAAAGGATTTTGGAAACTTTAATAATCCAATTAAGTGTGTTTTCTTACGCTGGTTTTCCAGACTGACTCGGGTGTTATTTTACTATAATGCTCATGTCAGACCGAGTATTATAGAATACATGATAGGATGCTGTGGAGCTCAGGAGACGAACTGGATGGCGAGGCATATCACATGTATTTTGATATATTTTTCGCTGTGTATGGTTGCTACATAGTCAGTTTTTGTGAGGATGAATTATGATAACTTTCTGGTGTGGTGTTTTTGTTTGATGTTGAACTCTAATGATGTAATATATAATACAGTTACAATTCCTTAGTATAAAAACTTGTTGATATCTATTATATGTTAGTCTGCTACGATTGTGAGATTCTGATATTGTTTTATATATCTTCTTATACCTCCTTCTTTTCCTTACGGTCTGGTTTTCCAGCATTCGATTGTTTGGCATGTAAAACAGTGGACATATTGATGTCGATTTTCGAGCATCGAAAAATCAGGTTGTAACAGTTGGTATCAGAGCTGAAGGTTAAGCGAGAACCTTGGCTCTGGTGGAGATTACTCATTAGAAATAAAGTCAGTAGTACTCTATAATGAGTTTGAGTGTATTAATAGACATGAGCACGTATTTGTTAGTGAATGTAAAAATTGTTTTTATATTATGTTGACTTATCGGTTGAGTGTTTATGGCTTCTGGTCGATATGTTGTAAGCCATGTCATCGATAGGGGTTTATAAACTCTTAAACATGATAAACCGCCACAGTATTGTTTTAAAATAGGGTAAATGAAATAATTTTACCCAAATTATTTTTGTATATAAAAGAAAAAAATTCCATAAATTATTATAGTTATATATGGTTACTTGGTTATTAGGAAGTGATAATATTAAATTATTATCATTGTTGTGTGGAAATCGAACTAGGGATTAAAATAATAACCAAAGGTCAAGGAATAAATTTATATAACAAAATGGGATTTGTAAATATGAATTATAAATGTGATTTATAATTGAAAATGAATTAAAAATTCCAGAGTAAAATTTGAATATGAATTGAAAGGATTTGGAATTCGAAATTTTGGAAATTAAATTCCTTGGAGTTTGAAAATGATTTTCAAAGGTTTTGGGGGAATAATGGTGATATTATTTGAGAAATATTTTTGAATTGGATTTGAAATTTAGTGAGATTTGGAATTTAAAAATATTTGAAAAGGGTTTTTAGGGAGATAAAAGCACCGAACTCTTTTCGATCACTGGAAAATAACTTCGGTGATGACTGCAGCATCATCGACGTTCATTTTCGAGTTTCCAAGAAATGAATTGCTGCCAAAATGTTTGAAATTGGAGTTGTTTGCAAAACTGGGTTTGGTTTTAAAATTCAAAGGATAATTTGATATAGAATTGAATGATGTATAAAATTGATTTCAAAAATGATTTTTTGAAATGTTGAGCAATTGTTCAAAAGACTCTGCAATCTTAATGTTTATGGAAATATAAATGGGTTTGACAATAAGTAAAATTTGAAATTTTCTAGAATAGAACAATTTAACTTGAAGAAGAGTTAAAAATTTGAAGTAAGTAAGAAAACGAAATAAGTTAGAATGTAAGCCAATTAAATGAAGTAAATTAAAAGAATTTAAAAGTTGGAAAACTTATAGAAGTTAAAAATTCGAATTAAATTGAAGTGTAACCGAATCAACAAAAAGAAAGGTGAATTTGAAGAAAAATATAAGAAGACTAAGTAAAGCGGCCGTTGAAATAAAAATTCATTAAGTTAGAAATTAATGTGGGAATGTAACAAGCTAATTTGAATTGTAAGTAAATAGAAATTAAACTAAGTATTGGAATTCAATTTGAATTGGGTTAAGTAAAGTAAATTTGAAAAATTGTTTGAAGGAACTAAAAGAAATAAAGGATTGGAATAAAAGAGTATTTGAGATAGAAATAAATTAGTAAATGAAAACAAATTAGTGGATATAACTAATTATAAAGAATCAGGAAAGTAAATATGTGTTGAAATGTGGTTAAAAGAATTCAATATTTAAAGTGTGGAAATAAGTTGAGTTTAAGTTGAAATTTGAAATTTAAAATTTGAATAGAAGTAGATATAAACCAAAGTGGTGAAGTGAAAATAAATATTTAAGTGTGTAGAATACTTATATTGAACCTAAAGCAATGAATGGTAAATTCTTAAGTAAAGTGGTATTAGAAATATATTAGGTTAATGTGGGAATAAAGAATTAATAAAGTTGGGTAAAATGGGAAATTGTGGATAAGTGAATGGGAATCAAAGTAAATGTGAATGAAAAGAGAATTTATATAGCAAATAATCAATTAAGATAAATACGTAGGATGTACGTATATTATTTTATTTGCATAGCGATTTGATCTAGATTCGAGCATAGAATTTTGAGATAGTTATATCGATCCGAGTTGGGATTTTTCACTTGATTTTCGACGGCAAACCCTGGATATGGACTTTTGATTGGTTCTGAGAATTCTCTATCATAATTTAGGACTATGTAAGGAGAATAACGGTTTCTGATCAAGAAACCAAACCCGAGTCCGTACTAGGAAGTCGAGTGCATGATACTAGTTCGGAAGTGAAGTTGTGTGACCAAGTGAGCGATCGAATTTGATATTGCGTATGGATGATATATGTTGTAACGACCCCGAATTTTTATGAGTTTAAATTGATAATTTAAATGAATTTTTGAATAAAATTTGTGAAACTGATTATAAATGGCAGCGAGTTCCTCGATTATTATAGAAAATATGTTAAGACATATGAATTTGAAAATTCGTATATATGTGATATATATGTATATATTGGATTTGAAATAAAATCTTAAATAAATGGTTTTAAAAATAAATAAAAATAAGTAGTCATGTAAGAATAGAAATAAATATACAAGCTAATAAAATAATAATAATAATAAACTATGACAACATAAAAGAATAAGATTTATCTATATTATAAAGTAACTAGATACAATGTAAAATATGAAACAAGTCAATATAACAAAATCTTCTCAATATCAATATGCAGCCGAAATATAAGGCAAGAATATATAACAAAGCAAAGAAATGATTGCAGCCACCAAACTGCATAATCAACAAGAAAAAAAAAGCAAATAAAAAATAGGCAGCCTATATCTTCAAGTACTGAAGCAAAGACCAGCAAGTATGGAATAAAGTAAGGCAATTAATGCCATATCTTAAGCACACAATATAATATATTCATCAGCATACAAAAGAAGATTTTCAGCAACCGAAGTAGTGCTTGCAGCCTCTATGTTTAAGAAGTATCTTTGTATTGTACAAAATAATATTTCACCTTGTACAAACAAATCATAACACCCTGTACAAGCAAAATCATAATCATCTGCAAACTTCATCTTCTATATATCAACAAATTTCTTCATTTTAGTTCGTTCCTCAAACCAAAGTAAAATTGAAGTAAACAAATGATTCAAACTTAAAACAAAATTAGCAATACAGAGGTTCAAGATTCATTTTTTTTATGAAAAACAAACAAACAAGCTGGAACTCAATGTAAATAAGACTCAACTCAGTGTAAACCAGATTTCAGTGTTGAAAATATTCAAGTTTCAAACTTCAACCTGATCAAGTTTTGAATCTGGAAAATCAGAGCTCAGACAAAAGAATCAAAATCATCTTCCAGTTGATCAAATTTCTTTCCAGTTTCAAGCTTTCAGTCCTTTGCTTCAATTTCTGGTAAGTAACTTTCACTTTTAAATCTTAAATTATTTGAAATCAGTTGCATAGAAATATCTGGAAAGGTGTATGTGAGTATCAACTAGTAAATTTTAACTTGAGTATATGTTTAAAAGTTCTGTGTCTAGATATGTTTGTATCTGTTCTTCTTCTCTGATTGCTTAACAGAGTACAAAACAACAAGAAATTCAATTTCTTGTTCTTCCAATCAGTATTAGGCTTTTGCTTTAAGACAAAATATTCATGTTTAAGTATGAGTTAGCATCTAAAAATAGTTTCATGAAATAAGAATGTATAGATAGTGGAAAATCAAAATTTTTACAGTAGAAACTTTAAATTCTGGAATTTTCGAACTTCACGAATTATTGATTCAACTATATGGCTCGAATCTACATACAAAAATACGATTTTTAAAACTAATATGATCATTTTTCATTTTGTATTTCAAGAGCAATTTGTATTTGAACCAAAAATGTTTTTTTGTCAATTTCTGATGATCAAGCGAATTTTAGATGTTGAATTTTTGTTTAAAGCTTGCTTGATCCTCATCGATCCCAGGAAAAATCTTAAAAAAATTATCTATTGCAATAATTTTGTGAACGAGCTGTAAGTAGGGTTTAAGGACAGCAAAATATGCGTTTGGGTTTTGGGGGTCGTTCGCCTTCGTTGATGCATCGAGTGTAACCTGGCTTGGAGGAGGAGTATTCGGGTCGTAGACGAAGGTGTGGACGGAGGAGCGGCGATTCCGGTGGTGGGGATGGCCGTGGCGAAGCGTTTCCATGGATGGGTTCGACTTCCAGTTTCGAGCAGAAGGTTGATTTTTGACCTGAGGGTTTGGACATCGAATGACTTTGGGTTTCGATTGTGGGGGTGATTTGTGACTTGTTGGAGGCATCGTGGGTTGCCGGAGAGGAGGCGAACCACCGTGCACGTGCACGGTGGCGTGGGCGTGTATCAGCTACAGTGAGGATGTTTTGGGGAAGAAGAATATGAACTCGAGAGACACTCGAGAATTTGGGAAGTTTACTTCGGGTTTCACTGAAGCACGCGAGTACATTTTTTTATCTGCAGCTATATTTTTTAACTTAAGAAAAAAAAGTGAGAGAGATAGAGAGAGCGTGGAAGAAGAAGCACGAGCAGAAGGAACGCGAGAGGGAGACGGGGAAGACAGTGGGGAACCCGAGTTTGAACTCGAAGCAAGGCATGGGAAGTTTGTGGTAGTTTCCCTGTCAACTGGAAAATATGTTTTGTTTTTTTTAAGAAAAACATATAGAGTTAATGCTTAACCGTGTTTTTAAACCCTGTTGATATTGTAATTAAGTAATAAATTTAGTTAGTATAAAGTAATTAACAATTAAGTTTAGTAGTTGATAAGGAATTGATTTTCAACTTTAAAGGAAGACTTTTTAATGTTAATCAAGTTGAACGATTAATTAAATTATAATTGTAAATAGGGATTTCGTAACGGTTAAGTGATAAAATAAGGATAATTAACCACTTAAATTATTTAATGAATGACTAATAGTTAATTAAGTAATTTAATTTAGAATTAAATAAATGAATAATTAAGTACTTAATTAAATAGTGTGAATAAAGTAAATTAAGAAATGTTATTAGTTAATGAGGATAATTAACTATGAATTATTAAGTAACAAAATAAATGTGATAAATTTTGATAACAAATTAGATTAATTTATTAAATCAATTATAAATTGTTAATTACTTAATGGAAGCAATTAAAGGGTTAATTACCAATTGTAATTAAATTTGGATATTTTGATTTAATTAATGATAAAAATAAATTTGTGATTAATGATTTGTTATTATGAGATGATTACTTAATGATAAGTAATTAAAGAGTAAATTTCTTAAAATAATTAATTAAAAAGTTAACTAATTATATAATTGGTTCAAAAGTCAATTTAATTAATATGATTGATTAAGAATAATTTAATTAATTAAAGTGTTTGATAAATTAATTTATATCAAATGATTTGGAACTAATAAATCAGAATTGGATAATAAATTCATAAGTAATTAATTAAATTGGAAATGAATTGAATTGATTAGGATTAAACAATTAATTAATCCTACTTATAAATGTTATTGAATGCTTGACCTTACTTATGAATGATCGTATTATATGTGATGCCTTGAATTGATTGTCCTATATGATCTGTAATATCTGGTTCTGTGAAATGAGCTATGTGAAATTTACTCATTTATTTATGTACATTTGTGTATTATCTGTGAATCTGTGAATGGACGATAAGCATTATAGTTTATATCGCTTATCGAATATATTGTTGTATTTGATCTGTGATGATTGAATGATGTTGCACAAATTGTGTTAAACCCCTGGACCACACTTATACACACACCAATATGGATTTCACGAGGAAATCGGTTAAGTCACAGATTTTTGAAATAGTTTTGAATTTGAATTTTTAAATTCAAATGTTTTGGAAATGGAATCGGAATAAAAGTGAAAAACTTTTGGAATGGAATTTCAAGTTAAAATTTATTTTAATTTACTTGATTAAGTTTTGGAAATTAAATAAATTTATTTAAATTTAGATCCTAAATTTGAAATTGAATTCTATGATTTGAAATTAGGGATTAAAGATGTTATATCGGATATATATGAGTTAAACCACTTTTAAGTATTGTTTTTTGGGAAATTGAATTAACCTAAAGATTGTAATTTATAAAAAGGAAATCGGGTTTTTCCAAAATAAAGCTGTTATTTCTAAATGATAAAAAGCTTGGGTTTCAAATCTTATTGAAAGGGATTTCAAGTTAAAACTAAGATAGTTTTCCAAGTTATAAATGAATATTTGGAAACAAATTTTGAAAATGAATGTTTGGGAACGATTTGAAAACTATGAGATAAATCTTTGAATTTAAAGATTTGATGAATTAAGCTTTTTGAAAAGGATTGTTTTGAAATCCGAGAATGAATATTTATGAAAGTAGGTGAACATTATGAAATAAATCTTTTGTTTAAAAGATTTGAAATGGTAATTGGTTTAAACCATTTGAAAGAAAGTTTTGAATTATTAAGTTGTGACTTAATTGAAATCCCATATCCATATGTTTTAAATATTACGCCCACTATTCTGTTTAGCCGGGAGAGGACCTTTGTGTCGTATATCCCATTCCGAATATGTGATACGTCATTATGGATAGCATTTGAAGACCGGTGTTGAAGACCGGGTATTTGCGAGAGCGATAGGATGACCTATCGATTGTCTCTGCACTGGGTAGCTCCCGGTATAGAGATTCCCTAAGTAATGGGAAGTCCGATCGGGATTGTGAATACCCGGATTGCAAGGACTTCTTTGGAAGTGCCTTCGGTTCTGTTCGAGCCCGGAACAGACTTGTATGGATTGTGTGTCTGACATTACATTTTGAGATATAAAGCAGATTTCTTTCAAATACATTTCTGTTGGTGGCGGAGAATTTATTCTATTAGCTTAACACCCTTCTCTGAGACGTACGAGCTCAGAGGTTATGTAGTTGAAGGTTATCAGCGATATATTCCCAATTTGGTAATGTGACATGCTAAGTGTTGCTGTGAAATGATCATTGTTTGATCATTTGTGATATGATCATTTGTTTGATCATTTATCTTTGTGATCATTACTTTGATCATTTGTTGACCCAAAGCATGGCTTTGTACCAAAGCTTGGCTTTGTGGACGTGACTTCGTCGAGCCTCACACCCCGGAATGGTCAAAACAGGAAAGATGCAGCAAGGTTATTAGGGGGTAGCGCCCCTTTAGGGTATATACATCTCCTTCTGGATAGAAGTGGTATCATGGTATGGAGCCCAGATACTTACTTATGTGGACATCACAAACTTATATATATATCTTGTTTTGTGATTTGATGTTGGGGCCCCGGTTAAAGGTTGTTACAACCGGGAGGTGGCATACTCGTGTCAGTAGTTACCCAGTTAGGGGTAACCCGGCCTTGTGTTGGCAGAGATCCGGTTAGGTTCTCGGGGACGTCCTTCCAGAGGCGTTCTCATGTGGCAATGGGAAGTTCCTTGGCCTGACCATTTGTTGAAAATCCAATTCCCAATACGAAACCCTGTACGGTTTTAGTTGTAGAACCTGCCATTTACTTATGGTGGTCACCACTGTTTAGATGGTAGCTATAGTAGGCATACGATAATGGTCGTATGTTGGCTAAGATTAATATTCTATTTTGGAAATGATTTACTTCACTATACACTAGTATAATATCAAAGGATTCTTTTCTCGTATCAAGCATGTTTGACTATCATAAGAAGAAATCTCCTCCAAGTCTGCGTTTGCATTGTGTGTGTGGCGGGAGGTCTTATGGTAGTTTCATTTTCAAAAAGCATTGCGAATTTACTTTAAAATTCTCTTGTTGATTGTTTTTAAAGATAAACTGTTTTTGTTGCTCACACCAGTCCCATGACCGATCCGGAGTTTATTGTTCCTTTCCTAAACTCTGGGTGCTCATTATTTTCTACACGAGCAGTCTAGAGTTGGGTTTTTCAAATAGTTAGGTTCAGTGAATTATCTGGAGTTAGTTCAGTCCTTGGTTCGCACCAGTCTTGCCTAGCTTGGTGCATTGTTATGGGGAGTTCGAGCTATTTCTGGATTAGTTCTTGGAGATGGAGTTTAGATTTGGAGTTCTTCGTTGAAGACTATCTTATAGTTATTTGTTCCGCTGCTGTTGTTATCTATTTTCTTTTCCGCTGCTATTTTCTCATATCTCTGATGTATATTGATATTCATTGTAACATTCTGTTGTATCAGATATTGTATATCAATGTATTATTATTTTATTCCGCTGTGATGTTTACTTAATTGTGTTATAAGCTCCGGCGAATCGGATTTGAACGGTCGAATCTACGGGATTCGAATACGATTTGAAGTATGGATGTCGATTTTCGAGTGGGCAAAAGTGCCATTCGTTACATATGTGCATCGTACGGACTTGAATGAAATAGATATTTAATCTTTTGTAAAGAAATGTATAAAATGATTTTGACTGCTATGATTGGATATTATTGCTTAGTAGTACACAGGTATTTAAAAGCAAAAAGAAAATGGATGATTTTGATTTCAGAAGATAAATATGAATTGCCCGACAAAGAGGTATGTATTTAAATTGTCATATGAAATTTGATGGTTTTCTGATCTAGCCACTTGGCTTTTTGTTTTCTTTTGAAATTTGGGTGCCCATAGAGGCATTTTGTAGTTGTACCGATCTAGCTGCGTAAAGGAGACGTTGGCGAATTTTTTTCAAAATTTAGGGAGATAGAAAATTTTTGAGAAAATTTTGAAAATTTTAAATTTGGTTTTAAATTTGAATTGTTGAGTAAATAATGTTGTTTGGAAACTATGGAAGAGCTTGGGAATGTTAGTAAGGGTGTTACTGTGTCTTTAGTTAAAAGTTTTGTTTTCGGGTAATATTGAAACTATTTGGTTTTATGAGATGGAAGACGGGTATTAGATCATTCTTCTTACCTAGTAATTTCAGAGATGAAATTCTTTTTAGGGGGAATGAATGTGACGATCCAGAATTTCTAGATATTTGAAATTGAAATATTTAATTGATTTTAAATATTTGAAAGTTAGTTTAACTTGAATTTCAAATATCACTATTTATTTGCAATTAAATTATTGAATTAAATTATTGGAAGTTGGGTGAAATATTGAATCTTCAGTTTTGTGCTTGTTAAAAATATTTCAAAGGCTTATAAAATTTATATTAATAGTACTGAAGATAATGAAAGCTTTATAATTGAATTTGGAAGTGTTTTGTTAAGTTTTGAAAATATATCGTTTAAATCGATATTTAAAAATAGCCTTCTGAAGCACAGTCTCGGAATTCGACGAAACCAGTTCCATTGGATCTACAATAGTGTATTATTATCGGATTTCAAATTTCGTAGCATTCGGAATTGTCATGTGATTGTATGATAGGTAAACGCGCTGAAATCTATATCAAAAATTTAATATAATAACTGGGTCCAAAAAGCTTTCTTCCCCATACGATCGAGTTAGGCATCGAAACCTTTTCCATCGTGTTCGTAATAGGGGTATAACATTATGAACGCCTGGTGTCACGCCTCGATAGAAGGTCTAGATTGTGAGTTGCGAAAATCGAGACGATTTAAATTTTAAACTTAAATATAATATACATGTTTTCCTTCAATGCAATGTGACCACACCCAACACTAGTCCACCATGAGGATACATGTTTCCCCATTTCTGTTTAAAGCACGCAACAGATTTAAAAAAATTATAACCACTTGGTCCCATTCCTTTTCTCCTCTAAATCGAACGCAATTCGTTCATTCAAACAAAAAGAATATGGCCTAAAAATAATCCCTCTTTCCCGTTTAGAATTCAAATCGATATCAGTTGAGATAAAAAAGAAAAATAAAAGAATAAATAAGGAAACGAAATCGACTTCGATTCGAAGCTCGCGAGGACGAAGGATGTCGACCGAAGATTCGGCATGCCACAGCGACGGCGGCGGCGTCGCTATTTGAGTCATGAGCACGGGGAAGGGATCGAAGCAGTGGGAATCACGAAACCTGATCGCCTTCGTCGCATGTAGGGGCGTGCGCTTGCGTGTAGTCTGGGTAATCGAGGACTGGGAAGCAGGGCCAACCCGACTCATCATCGTGAAAAGGCGTTCGGGTCGGGGCTAGGTGATAGGGAATCGCGATTCGAAGACGCGAGGGCAGAAGGAGCTTCGAAAGGGTGATGGCGGCTTGATTTGCTGGGCGACGCAGCGATGGTGGTGGCTCGATTTCCGAGGCGTGGTGATGGAGGCTGTGAGGTTCGATGGTATGCATCTGGTCATAGTCGTGAGGTATATGTTGTTTTGTTTTAAAATTTAAAATTTATATCCGTACATATATATATATATATATATATATATATATATATATATATATATATATATATATAAAGTAGAATATAAAACAATTTATTTATTTTTATTTAAAGATTTATATATATATATATATGTATGTATGTATGTGTGCAGCAAAACTAAAAGTAGTTTATATATAGATAAGATTTAGAAAGTAGAAATTTAAAATGGTAATATAGATTATTTTATAAGTATATATGTATTGGTAGTTTTAAAAGAAAAATGAAATAAATAAATATACATATAGATATTTTAATTTACTAGCTTATTCAAAATAATTTATTAAGTTGATTTATTTGTAAGATAATCTATTTAATTATTATTACATGAAGATTAGTTTAAAATCAAATTTATTAGTTTAAAATTAAATTTTTAGTTAATTAAATTATTTAATGGTAATTGATTTTTCGACTAGTTCATTATTAATAAAAACACATAATGTTTATACAAGGTCCATAACCAAGAGATACAAGTCGGGATTGGATCGGTTTGCAAACAAATCAAAGGTGAGTTAATCTCACTCAAATCTGGATTATTAGTTGTCTTAAATAGTAAAATTTAAAATATTGGATTGATTGCTTGAGTTGAAGATCTATTATCAGTTTGGATGTGATAGTATATATAATAGAGTGTGTGTGTGTGTGTGTGTGTGTATAAATGAGTGATTGATTCCCGCATTGTATAGAAGATTAGACCCTATGCTCCCCGCATAATAGCGGATGACCCTTTATATCGCAATATCCCATTCGAAGTGGGTTTGGTATTTTTATATTGTGCTAACATCTGTGCATGCATAGAAAAACAGGTTGGAGGGATCCAACTAGATTCCTTAAAATATTGAATTAGTTTTCATAATTTGTTATATGATTCAATGATTATATGTGATAGATTATTGATTATATTAGAAATTGAAAATATTTGATGTTATGGTTTGATTGAATATTTTTGGGTAAATTAGGTTATCAAAAATGTATAGATTGGATTTTTAAAGGGAAATAAAGAGAGAATTTTTTTAAGTGAAATAATTATAGAGAATTAGGATAAACTAAAGAATGAATTAGAAAAGAATAAAAGTTGATTTTAAATTCTAATAAATAAATTCCGAGTATGGGAAAGAAGATTTTTGAATAAATGGGAATAAATGGATTTTGAAAACACAAACGATATTTTTATAGAATTAAAAGTTTTATTTCATAAATTCAAGATTTAAATGTTTTTGGAAAAATAATAAGGAGAACTTTGGAAATAGAATATGAATTGATGTTTCAAATTAAAATAAGGTTTTAAACGAAATAAAAGAGTTAAACCAGGAATTAATGGTTTCGAAATGAAATTGAGTAAGTAAAGGAATTTATTTTAAATGGAGTAAATCTTGGAAATCAATTTGAAGATCGATTAAGTGTTTGAAACTGTGGTTTAAAAGGAGGATGGGACTATGGAATTTATAAACTGGGTTTATAAAGTGAAATAAGATATCAGTGGATATTTGAAAGTATAAATTCACGGAGGGAATTTATAAAGGAATGGGTAAATTATTTTAAAAATAAATAGTGGTTTTACTTTTAAAGGTGTGGGAAAGAAATTTACGGGTTTGAGACGTAAATTAGATTGGATAAATCGATAAGGATTTATTAACTGATTAAATGGACTATTTTGGAATAGAAAGTGTATTTCCCTAAAAAGCTAAGTTTATTTACATAGGAAGTATAAGTTAGAGGTTTTAAAGTGGTTTTATAAGAATGTTTTAGAAAGGAATTATCATTTAGTGGTTAATTTTTTTATAGGTAAATATTTATTAAGTTAATTATATAAGTAAATTATTTTAAAAGTTTAACTAGTTTTATGATTTAAAAGATAATTATTTAATATTTGTACCTTACAGGATTACATTTAGTTTTAAATTTGTTTGGCTTAAGTTTTACATGAAAATTTATTGTAAAAATTTCATTACTAGTATTTTAAAGAAAGTGTTTTAAATAGTTTATATTTTAAGTGTTTTTAAAAAGTATATATTTTTGGATAAGTGATTTAAACTATTTAAAAACCTAAAGTATTAAGACTTGGCCTTTTTCAGTGGAAATAAAATAATCAAGTGGAAATTTATTCCTCGAGAGAAAAAGTGATTTGAAAACTATTTTCAAAGGGGTTGAAGTGTAGAAAAATATCTTGCGAAGATATTTTGGAATAAATAATTTGGGAAATTATTAAAGCCTGATGGTTGTTTGTGGATATTATATGATAGTTAAATAACCGACTATCAATATTGGCCTATGCACTGATCGTTTCGAAGAGACCGGGATCAGGATTAATTTCCCAAAAACCACTTCGATTCGGTTTGAACATTTTCGTGAGGAAGACAAGGGCTTGGAGTCGAAGATGGAGCAGTGAAGTGCAAGGATTAATCGCTACTAATCTTGAGAGTGATTCCAAAATGGATGTAGTAGGAGTAGTGCCTTCGGTTCCGTTTGGACCCGGAATGGACTTGTATGGATGAATGCTATCAGAACATCGTTAGAAGGATGATGAGCATTCTAAGCGTATGTGTGCTAAAAATGTAACACTTAACCTCGAGCCTCATCAACCGAGAATGGATAAAATATGGAAGGTGCAGCAAGGCTAAGTGGCTAGCAATCAATTAGGGTAAGGTCATCCCTGTCTAGATGTCCCATTTTATTTGGTTGTGTTGGTGGTTGCTGATCACAACCACGGGGTGATCTTATTCGGACTATCCAGTAAGCGGTAGCTCTGGTCTTGTGTTGTCGGGGATTAGGGTGGATCCTCGATACTTCGATCTAGACCAAGTACTGTGATGGGCGGTACCCCAGTAGCCCTGCCATTGATGGAAACCCAATATCCGATAAGTGCCTTCGGACTTGTTTGTATACCTATTATGCTGGAATTTAATGAATGTAACAATTTTGGCTATTTGAATAAGCATTTGTATATAGACACTATTATAACATCAGTGGATTTATTAAGAAATGTTTTGGTTATCGTAAGGTAAAAACCCGACATGTTTATTTGTGGCATGGTCTTACGAGATACCTTTGATTTTTAAAGGATTTTGGAAACTTTAGTAATACAATCGAGTGTGTTTCCTCATATTGGTTTTCCAGACTGACCCGGGTGTTATTTTACTATAGTGCTCGGGTCAGACCAAGTATTATAGAATATAAGATAGGATGCTGTGGAACTCAGGAGACGAACTGGAAGGCGAGGCGTATCACACGTATTTTGATATATTTTCAACCGTGTATGGTTGCTACATAGTCAGTTTTAGTGAGGATGAGTAATGATAACTGTCCAGTGTGGTGTTTTTGTTTGATGTTGAACCCTGATGATGTAATATATAATCCAGTTACAATTCCTTTTTATAAAATCTTATTGATATCTATTATGTAACCATCTGGAATTTTCGACCTCGAAAATTTGACACTAATACGTTCACTGTAGAATTGTCGAGCAATCGAACTCCAGAAATCCCAGATTGTTGGGTAAAGAAGAAAACGAGGTGGAAGAAGAAACAGAAAACAACGGCATAGAATCCCACATTCGTAGCGGATCAAAATATAATATCAAATAACAGCATTTATACTAAGGGAAGCTGTAATTGTCAATTTACATGAAAAATCAGAGTGCAATCGTACATAAATAAATTGGACAGTTGTATCAACCTGTCCCAGACTACTATCAATAAAATCTCAAATACACAACGGAATATATCCATATGTTCCTGCCACCAGCTCGCCTCCTGAGCTCCAGAACGTCCTAACCTGAAATCTGTAACACTCGGTCTGACCTGAGCATTACAATAAAGTAACACCCGAGTCAGGCTGGAAACCAGCGTGAGTAAACCCAAAATAACTTGAAATACTAAGTTATAAAACTTCCTTAAAAACCCGGGGTAACTCGTACCTCACTACGAGTTAATCACTTATTACAAAACAATATCTAAGAACTGTTTCTTTGTTTAAATGGACAAGACTACCTAATTTATTCCATTCCAGCCTAATAAATTTTTATAATTAATTCTATAAAGAATTATAGATTACAAATCAAAGTGGTTTCAGATATTGCTGATATCCGACCCCGATCTCTTCGAATCCAAATGCCATTTTTAAGCCCAGTTGTTTTTAGCAAAACCATTCAATTCAAATTGTCATAATCACATAGAAATTTCAACACATTTACTTATTTAAATAATGAATCGTATTTATCCACAGTTCAAAATCCAGGGTGTTTCATATCACAAAATAACAGGAATTAACATACTAGAGATATTAAGAAATTCGAAGCATTTAATTCGAATTAAACATTTATAAGCTGGATAAAACTGGTCACACCATTTCAAATTAATTAAATTAATTTATACATTTCTTATAAATCCTCCTTAAATGTCATTAATTAATTACAAGTCATTTTATATTTTATTTTAATAAACTATTTGGAATTAATTAACATATAAAATAACTTACGGCCTTTGATTTATCTATCAGTTTAAAACATTTATCTTAACCATTTACTTAATTACAATTTTAATTTTTATTAGTAATGTTTTGTAACTAATTAACATACATATATATATATAGTTATCTCAACTTAATTAAATTTAAGTTTAATTCGTTAAACCAGCATCATTATTAACCCAAGTCCAATTAGATCAAAGTTCAAATTGTTTTATTTACATAAATCATCAACTAATTTAATTACACAATAATACCCAACGAGTATATTAACCAGGGTGTTTAGGTAACCTTCTCAGATCCTATATATTTAAAATAAAATTCTTACAGGTTCATATTTTTAAGGGTAAATAGACTTTGTGAAAATAAACCTTTGGGAATATAAATTTTAAAAAGAAATGGTTAGGCCCAACGGCCCAAATCAAAATACTAGGCAACAATCCTTCCCTTCTCTTCAGTAGTTCCACTCCTCTCTTTGCCTTTAACGTATCAATCGTGCATGCAGGAAAATTTGTGCACCTGCACACAACTCTGGACGACGCTGCACAACGTCGATTATCCATCAAAGTCATCCGTACCATTCTTATTCGCCCAGCCTCCTAGAAAACCAAGACAACCCCCCACGTCGATTTCGCACTTCCACCCATGCTCCGAAGTTCCATGACTGCCTTGTTCGCCCCGCCTCGGCCACCCCTGACCATCATCACCCACCAAAATTCACCCGGAGCATCGCCAAACTTGCCTCCACCTTTCCTCCCATGCACGCATCGCGTTCTCTATTCCCCTACGCCACCATTTCTCGAAACTGAAACAACTTAAAACTTCCCAAAACTCTACTTTGACCATGCCCCCCTTCCATACTCTACCAAAAATCGCCACATCATTTTTTTCTGATGCTACTCCGACCAACCCTCCTCCCTGCTCAAAGCCCTAGCACGAAAACATCCAGACCACCTGGGTTTCACCAATCCCCAAATCACGTTCAACCCGCCATAAATCCAATCCTACGTGCCTAAAAATCACGTAACCGTCTCCAAAAGTCACAATTCTCGATTTCGAACATACCCGTATACATAAAAGCCCAAATCCTGATGTTTGAATTTTCCTCAATATCTAATTACTTACTGTAAAACATCATTTTTATGTTCGATACTTCAAAATATTTATTAAAACAAATTTTAAAATAAAGTATACTAAAAAACACGCGACTTCTCTTAAACATTATAACCTAAAACCAATTAGAGCAAGAGATGTAAATTTTGAAAGTTATGCATGACAGGAAAAAAAAGAACAGAGATAAAATGTTATACATGCTTTTGTATTCATCCATATGCATACATACATACATCCAGTACTATGTTAGCAACTTACTAATATTGTTATTTTATTTTATTTGTTTTAAGCATACTCATAGGTTATAAGAAAGATTTGATTTAAAAGTTTACTCGTTGTAAAATTTATACTTTCTTCTCCTATGGTTCGATTTACCACATGAAACAAATTTCAAAACAAAGTATACAAAAAAACAAGCACTATTGCTTTTAAAACCATTATCTAAAATTTACTGGGAAATGAATAATTGATTTTATTTTATTTTGAAACTAGAGTTTTTACTTTTAAACTAAATAAAATGACAGTTATTTTAGCAATGCAGGGTTCTTGAGCTAAAAGAATGATACTGACCAGGTTGATTTATAAATTTGTACTTAGTTTCCATATTCAATTGTTATAAAATCCAAGATTTTAACCCACAAATTACGATTGTAAATCTAGGTAAGCTATATCCAGAACTCTGTTTACTCATTTTTTCCTTTGAAAGAGAGCACTGATACTTCCATTTCTTGCTTTACTTTAATGTGTTACTTCCCTCTCTCTTTGTTTTCTCTTCTTCCTTTATTCTTTCTGTAGTTTTAATGGCAACTTGTGTTGTTTTGAATTTCATTAGTTCGTGAAATGAAGACGGTGAGGAAGTAAATATAGAGAAGATATAAATGGATGCCCTCTATTACACAACACGTTTTCTTTCTGTTATATCTTTATTTATCTCTTTTTGATTTAACAAGGAGGCTAATTTGATTCTATAAAGATTTGCTTAGATTTGTTCTTGATCTTGATTCAAGATTTTGTGTGCTTGAAATGCCATTTGCCATGATATTGTTTCGTATCTTACGAATGTCCATATATATTTATAATTTCTTTTTTATTTATTTCACTATGGATAGCTAATATATTTTACTTAATACATATATTCTTATATTTTGTTTCACATGGTATATTCATATGCTTGTGTGTGCATGTGTGTATTTTCACATAGCATATGTGTACATATCTACTTAATTACCTTTTTACCTATCATATATATGTACACACACATCACCTTACATATATCAATTTATACATATTGCTTTTGTAAACATTGCTATTATATATTTACACATATTCACATTTATACACTTTCCCATATTTTACTTCGTATAGGCATACACACACACACACTCTTATATGCTTGTATATGAATACACTTAAAATTTTCAACATCATAAAGTATGTATATATCTACTTATATATTTATTAATTTATTATAAAATTTATCATTTCCAAAGATTTATAAATTCAACATTTATTATAGTTTCTAATCCATTTATATATCCAGATATTTTTAATTATCAGAATTTTATTTGTTCAACTGAATAAAATCAGTATTTCTAAAAATTAAATTCGATTAATTACCAATTAACAACTGTCCAAAAATCCGGGTTATCATATTCCTTCCCCTTTTAAAACTTTTCGTCCCCGAAAAGGAACGAAGCAAGAAATTAAATTATACTGCTTATTATCAGTTAAATTATTCTTAAACATTTCAACTCTTAAAAAATTTTAAACACTTTTAAAGAATCCATATAATATTATCAAATAGTTTTATAAAAATACTTTTTATAACTCGATGTCTCAACAAGTCCATCCTTGTTCTCACAGAGATTCGGTCATACGTTAATCAGGCATAGGACTGAAAATCTGTAAGTACTTAGCTGGTCCGTTTTCAACACCCAGCGAAAATACTTGGAATTTTTTTTTGAAAATATAGAAAACATTTTAAACATTTTTGGTGAGAACGCTCTAAAATCATCACCCCCTCCATGGTCATAGTTAACACGATGATTACGTCGCCTTTCCGACAAAACCATAGAAAAGTGTCGGCCTCCACGCCCCTCGATTACACCATGGAACCCGCCACAGAACGCAGCTACACCCAGGGTTACGTCGCGATCATGGAAAAAACCTATGTAACTATAGGAATCAGCGCCCTCGAATTTCGCTGCACAATGAATCTTCACCACTCCCATATAGATCGCAGATTACATCAGCTGAGTCCCAATGTAGCCTATAGGCACTCACTGCCACACGACTTTCGCTATGTCTTTATAGATCGCAGTCTACCGATGTTACGTCGCCCTCACGGCGATCAAACATAGATCGTAGGCAATCGCTGCCCCTCGACTTCCGCTATGGTGCACAGTAGATCGCAGCGACATTGAGTTACACTTTCGTCATTGCATAACCCAAATGTCTTTATAGGCATCAGCGCACTCGACTTTTGCTACCCAACCACAATCCTTAGAAACTTCAGTTTGTCCGGACTTCCTTCCAGGATTAAATTTAGAACCCTCTTTAGGGCTCAAGGCAGAACCACCCCATGGGTCTCCTACTAGAAGTTCATTTAAATGGGAGCAACTTTATCCCCAAAGCCAATCTCAAAATATTTTATACTATATACATATAGTATCTTTTTTAATCATAATCTTTATATGAATCACATATAAATCTCCTTTACACCAAATCTATATCTCAAAATCGATAATTCTCAAACTTGGCTTTCCAAATTTCCAAAATTGATTTTTTTCCCAAATCAAAAACCTTTCAAAATCAATGGGTTCCAAAAAAAATTTCTCCCAAAAATCATTCTCATAAAATCATTTATATATAGATATATATAAGTTTATTCCTTCCAACTTGAAAAATCTTTGGATCACTTCATTATATAGATTCCCTTTTATACTTCAAATATTTTTCAAAAACCTTTTCTTCTAGTTTTAGATTCAACATAGGGGGAGTTTATCATTTGTAACAAATATATATAACTTTATTTATACCAAATCAAATATTCAAGTTTGATTTCCCCTATAAAGTTATTTACCACCTTCCTTACTCTTCATAAAGTGAATTTCAATCATAGAAATACCCGACTTCCACTTTTATTAATCATATATTTCTCAAAATATACTTTTCTTTTCAAAAAATCATTTTTACATCCTTTCAAAGTTTCTATTTCATTCAAGCATGTACGATGTACATATGTCATCCGTACGCAATATCAAATCTGATCGCTCACTCGATCACACAATTTCACTTCCGAACTAGTATCGTCTACCTGACTTTCTAGTGTGGACTCAGATCTGGTTTCTTGATCAAAAACTGACATTCTCTTTGCATAGCCATAACTATGATAGAGAATTTCCAGAATCAATCAAAAATCCATATCCAGGGCCCGCTGTCGAAAATCGAGTGAAAAATCCCAACTCGAATCGATATACTATCTCGAAATTCTGTGTTCGAATCTGGATCAAATCATTATGCGAATAGAATAATACACGTACATCCTACGGGTTTATCTTCATTGATTATTATCTAAATCAACCCTCTTTTTATTCACATTCATTTTGAATTCTATTCACTTATTCACAATTGCTTCATTCCTCCTAGTTTATCACTTCAATTATAAACAGTTTACACTCTGACCAACTTGAATTTAGAAAATATGTAATTACCCAAAATTTCCGAACCCGAAAATTCCAGATAGTTATGAAAAAGAAGAAAGAGATAGGAGAAGGAGAAGTAGAAGATCAGAAAACATCAACATCTCACATTCGCAGCGGATAAAATATAATAATAAATAATAACAATTTACAAAAGAATATTATATCTGTCGATTACAATTTAATACATCAGAGTTACACATATATACTAAAACACTGGATATACACAATCATCTTATCAAAGGTATATAACAATATAATACAACAGAAACACTCTATACGTTCTTGCCATCCAGCTCGCCTCCTGAGCTCCAGAACGTCCTTACCTGAAAATCTGTAATACTCGGTCTGACCCGAGCATTACATCAAAGTAACACCCGGGTCAGGCTGGAAACCAGCGTGAGTAAACCTATCTAGCATGTAATTTTAATACACCAAGCATAAATAAAAACCTGGGGTAACTTGTTATTTATTACAAGCTCACATCTTGCTATAGTCAACACATATTTCCACAAGCAATCCCTAAGTATCTTTACTTAGCTTTAAATAGTCTAGTCATTTAAATCATTCCATTTTAGCCTGTTGATTTCACATATCAACTCATAAAGAATCATTGTAGGTTACCAATCGAAGTGGCTTCGGGTATTACTGATACCCGATCCCGGTATCTTCGAATGCAATATTATCTTAACTCAAGTTATTCGAATGAAATACGGTTCAAACTTTAAATACAGGGTGTCACTGTTTAATCAAACGTATCATATCACATAGCATCACCATCACATACCAGGGATATCAACTAATCTAAGGTATACAATACCATTTAATCATTCATAAGAAAGAATAATTAACCATACCATCTCTAATTTATTCAATTAACCGACATTGAATTCAATCAATTACTTAAATTTCTTTTAAATCTTACTTATTAATTAATTGCAAACCAATTAATTAATTAATCATCCAATAATCATCCATCTTATTTAATCCTCCTTGATTAATTATTCTTAAATTACATCAAGTAATTTATCTCTAAATTAATCACATAGATTAATTATTCTTAATCATTCACATTAATTAGTCTTTGATTAATTAATGACATTCATTAGTGATCCTAAACCACTTCTAGTAATTTCTCTTTATTGATCATCTTCAATTTAATTATCCTTAAATAATCACAACTTAAATATTTTAAAGATAAATTTTTTATCTTTATTTAATACTTAATTAAATCATTGTACTTCCATTTGAAAACATTTTGCATATTTATTCTATAATTGAAAGACTTAGAAACGTTCAGCAAATCAATTATACAATTAAAAGTTTATAACATTTTCTTTACAGCAAAACAATTTAAAACAATAAATTTTAATTATTTAAACTTTGTAACTTATTCAAACTTGTTTAATAAATTCTTATTCCTTTAAATCTTAATTAAACATTCTATTAAACTTTCACTTTAAATATATTTAAAGTTTAGTTAAACATTCTTTATAAAACTTATTTATTCTAATATTCCTTTAAACATGTTTAAACATTTTTTTTTGAAAACACATTATTTAATAACCTTAAAACTTTAAAACTTGCCTGCAAACATTTTGCTTTATACTTCACCTTGATTTTCTTTACTTAAAACAAATCTGGTACAAGTTTATTTTAAACTTGCATTTGATTTTACTCAAACTTTAAAACCTGCATTTTTAAGAAACTGGTACAGGTTCTTACCTAAAACCAGAAATCTCATCACATAAAAAAAACTGAGCAAACTCTCCAAAATCCCGAGTAATACATGGGAACACTCACCTCCCACGTTTACATCGAGTTCCACAAGGCCATGCGCGAGAGAGAACCCAGGATTCCCCTCATCACTTTAAACTCAAACGCTTCCAGACTAAAATGCCACACTCGTGCACATGCACCGTTGACCAACGAGGCTCCGGCGTCCACGATCGTCGTCGTCAAGTTGCTGATGATCTTCTCCTACAATTCCAAACACCCTGCCTTCAAAACAAATCCAGAATCAAAATTAACAAACTCGAACCACATGAAACAACACCCTCGCCTAAAACTCCTTCGAGACCACATTGCCGACCACCGGAAGTCCTGTGACTCCTACAACACATTCTCCGGTCGTCCACTCATCCATCCCCCTGGGTCCGACACAACTCGAACAACCAAAGACGATGTCGCTTCCAGACTTGACCCATTAGGTTAAAATTCCCACTTCGACCAAATTCCGATGCTACGGTGAACTACCCACCCATCTGACATTTTTGTCGAACTCGTCGAACTTCACCTTGCCTCCAGTTGAAATCCCGGCCTTTCCAGTATCTCCAATCACTAGAAAACCCCACAAACCTACCTTCCGGTTATCATCGAATCTTACACTTAAAACAATACTAAAAATTATGATTTTCCTTTTAAAAATCATAACTTTCAGAGTCGATTCAAGTTATATAGTTGAATCAGCGAAATTTAACATTTTATTTTATCATGCTTTAAAATTAACTCTGTATTTCCTTAATTCCCGAATATTTCCAACCCCATTATACTTGAACATATTTTTAAAAACTAGATTATGTTTAAATAAACCTATCTTGTATGAAAATCAGAACCTATCAGAGGAAAGAAGGAAAGATTTGAATTTTTTTGTCAAAGTTTTAAACTCTGAATTATAACAGAGATATATCCAGGTATTCAAACTTACACACTTCAACACATGCATATATGCATAGAGATTACTTTATATATTCACATGAAATACATCATTCATTCTTAAAATTCCACTAGCAATAGATTTTTATTTACTTAAATTTTTTTAAATCAAAGGTTTACTAACAGGCATAAAAAAAAAGGAGGAGGCTGGGTTAGATTACTCACTGTTATAATATGTTTGACCAGAGTTTGAACTACTTTAAAGCTTGTTGTTTGATTTCAAATGAGTTGAAGTTATTGATGAGTTGATTCTTGTATGCATATATAAACATATATTTTTTTACTTTACTTTTACTAAAAACATAACACAGAAAACACCCACATCCAAACATATTCAAGCAAGTCTGTGTGTTTACTCTCATGATTGAAGAAACAACGTTATATATGTGTATACAGTCATGCATCCTGTCACCTTCATATTTTTAAACTTGCAAACATACTTTCATTCATGCAAACAACTAACTCATCATTCTTTCCAAACATTATTAGCATGCACCAGATCTAAACAGTTTAGGCTTGGCTTACTCACCTGAGAATTAAAAATAGAGACAGACCCTTTTATTTTGATTTCGCTTTGAACTGAGATGTTGAAGAATGCATGTTACTGCATCTTGCTTACAAAACAAAATTGTAATTGTTGAGAATATTTTAGCTTGAAAACAGAGATGATGATGGTTGAAATCCAAAGCTTGTTATTGGAAATCTTTTATTGTTGAAAATATTAAGGCTTGATTAAGTTGGAAGCTTAATTCAGGCTACAGGTTGTTTGAAATAAGATGTTTACAGGCTTTAGATCTTGAGTTTGTAAATGGTGATACTTATATTTTTTTTTTATATTTCTGGTTTGCTGTCTCTTTTTTTTTTTTTGATTGACTAGAGATTTTTTTGCTCCTTTCTTTGACCAGGCAAGATTTCGTGGAGCCTGAAATGATTTTGTATTGTTGCGAAATGACTAAATTTGTGCTAGATTTTGATAGCATTAATTGTAATTGTCTTGTTTCATGTTACATACTTATTCTTTATGTTTTCTAAATTCACCAACACACATTCTTGCATGGTTTTGCCTTATACTTGAGTATTTACTATAAGGTTATGATAATTATTGTTAAAATTTAAACTTATGTATTTATTCCTAAAATACTTATTTTTATTTCTCTTTTTATTTTTAAACTTAAACTACCAAACACTTTATTTATAATTGTTTTTTTTTGTTTTTTTATATTTATGTTAAATGTTTAAAGAATTATTTCATTTTAAACATTATTATCTAGATTACATCATCAATATATATTTGGATCAAATGTAAATAAGTAAAGATTTATTTTAATTTAATGTAAATAAGATATATTTTATCTTAAATATTTTGGAAAGACTTTATTTTAAATTTTCAAATCATAGTTTTCTTCCAAAATATACACACACATATATAAATAAATGGCAAATGTCAAATGTTTTATTTATTTTTAAAATGATAAGTTTATAGTTTATTTAATTAGATTAAATGCTTATTAAAATAATATTGCCAAAATACCGGGTTATCACAAAATAGCTCGAAAAGTTTGAGATAGGTAGTTGTAAAATAGTTATTAGTTGTATAATAGCTGTAAATAGTTAAGTAGTTATAAAATAGTTGAATATTTGTGGAATAGTTAGATAGTTGCAAAATAGTTGTAAAATAGTAATTAGTTTGTAAAATAGATGTAAAATTGTAATTAGTTTTCAAAATAGTTGTAAAATAAGTATATGATAGTTTGGGTTTTAAAAGAAAGGTTGTATAGTAAATAGCTAGGAAAAATAGATTTAAAATAATTTATTTTAAACAATTTATTCGAAAATAGTTTTAGAGTCAATTGGTTTAATTTCCCAATTCTCATTTCAATCCCATTCCAATTTTTACTTCCATTTAAATTGATCCAATTTCAATTTAATTTGAATTAACTTCAATTCCTTTCCCAAATTCAAATCAATTTCCATTTGAATTTAAACTTATTCAACTCCAATCACAATTCCAAATAATTCAAATAAAATTCAATTTGAACTAATTACAATTCCAATCTCAACTTTAAACCATCTCGAGTTATATAAATTCGAGTTAAGTTTTTAAATGTTGATTTAATCCTTTAAATCAAATCAACCTTTACTTTTTATTTTAACAACCTAAGTTTTTAAACAATTAATTTTGAGTCCAAATTCTAAATATTTATTCTAAATTACCTTTACTTATCTTATTTTAAGGTTCAATTAGGAGTTCAAAACTTTTTAAACAACTTAATCTACAAAACCCAATTTATTACCAAATTTTAACTTCTAACTTTGAAACCAATTCTTATTAAAATTTAGTTTGCCAGTTCATTTTTAACACTTAAATTTTAAGTTCAAAGTGATTTCATTTTCATAAGTTCAATCTTTATCTCTAAAATCAAAGTCATTTAAATAATTTCAAAATAAAATTAATTCCATTTAATTTCAGCAATGGATATATATATTATTTATTATATCTTTTAACACTTTAAAACCATTTAAATTTTCTGGTCTTAGATTTTAAAACTTTAGAATTTTAGTCCATTCCAATTTACAAGTCTTGCTTATCTAAATGTTTACTTCCTTGAAACATTCCATTTTGCTTTACCATTAATCATTATTAGAAAACAAACATCCCATTATTAGGCACAATAACCATTTTATGATAATAACCAAGATTATCATATCTGGCAACCAATCCACTATACATACATACATACATACATACATACATACATACATACATACATACATATATATATAAAATCTCACAATTTATTGGAAAATAAAATCAGGGTGGCTTATTTCAGCATCCTGAAAACTATTCTATAAATTTCAGGATTTTATGTCCTGGTTTGAATCGATTTCTAGCTTAGCCTGTTGTATAGTTCATATTATCCAATTCCTACTTGGTTATATATATTACCACTTAAACTCTTATGGTCTTATTCAACTTTAATAATTAACAACCAATTATCTTAATATATATAATAATTAGAAAGATTATTTCTTTTTATATCAAAATATAAGCTTATATAAAAATCATTTTTAAAACCAGTTTAAAATGTTTATATAAGAAAATAACAAGTACGCCCTCATATAATACTCTCAACTCATTCTAGGGTTTTGCTGACCCTATTTAAATAAGTAACCCCCCACCACAGCTAAGGTTCTCACTTAACATTCAGCTCTGATACCAAATGTAACAACCCGGAATTTTCGACCTTGAAAATTCGACACTAATATGTTCACTATAGAAGTGCCGAGCATTCGAACGTAGGAAATCCCAGATTGTTGGGTAAAGAAGAAAAAGTGGTGGAAGAAGAAACAGAAGACAACAGCACAGACTCTCACAATCGCAGTGGATCAAAATATAATATCAAATAACAGCATTTATACTAAGGGAAGCTATGATTGTCAGTTTACATACAATATTAGAGTACAATCATACACAAATAAACTGGACAGTTGTATCAACCAGTCCCAAACTACTATCAATACAATCTCAAATACACAGCGGAATATACCCCATATGTTCCTGCCATCCAGCTCGCCTCCTAAGCTCTAGAACGTCCTAACCTAAAATATGTAATACTCGGTCTGACCCGACCACTACAATAAAGTAACACCCGAGTCAGGCTGGAAACCAGCGTGAGTAAATCCAAAAGAACTTGAAATACTAGGTTATAAAACTTCCTGAAAACCGGGGTAACTCGTACCTCACTATGAGTTCTTAACTTGTTATAGTCAATCACTTATTACAAAACAATATCTAAGAACTGTTACTTAGTTTAAATGGAAAAGACTACCTAATTTATTCCATTCCAGCCTATTAAATTTTTATAATCAATTCTATAAAGAATTATAGATTACAAATCGAATTGGTTCTGGATATCACTGATATCCGACCCCGATCTCTTCGAATCCAAATGCCATTTTTAAGCCCAGTTGTTTTTAGCAAAACCGTTCAATTCAAATTGTCATAATCACATAGAAATTTCAACATGGATATTTATTTAAATAACGAATCATATTTACCAATGGTTCAAAACCCAAGGTGTTTCATATCACAAAATAACGGGATTTAACATACTTGAGATATTAAGAAATCCAAAGCATTTAATTCGAATTAAACATTTATAAGTTGGATAAAACTGGTCACACCATTTCTAATTAATTAAATTAATTTATAAATTTCTTATAAATCCTCCTTAAAATGTCATTAATTAATCACAAGTCATTTTATATTTATTTAAATAAACTATTTGGAATTAATTAACATATGAAATAACTTATGGCCTTTAATTTATCTATCTCTTAACCATTTACTTAATTACATTTTTAACTTTTATTTAATAATGTTTTATAACTAACTAAATAATTAACATATACGTATAGTTATCTCAACTTAATTAAATTTAAGTCTAATTCATTAAAATTGCATCATTATTATCCTATGTCTAATTAGATCAAAGTTCAAATTTTTTTATTTACATAAATCATTAACTAATTTAATTACATATTAATACCCAATAAGTATATTAACCATGGTGTTTAGGTGTACAGGTTCATAGCTTTTAAGGGTAAATAGATTTTGTGAAAATAAACCTTTGGGAAAATAAATTTTAAAAAGAATCGGTTAGGTCGAACGGCCCAAATCAATATACTAGGCAACAATCCTTCCCCTCTCTTCAGTAGTTCCACTCCCCACTTTGACTTGAACATATCAATCGTGCACGCAGGAAAATTTGTGCACCTGCACACAACTCTGGTCGACGCTGCACAACGCCGATCATCCATCCAAGTCATCCATACCAGACACATTCTCCCAGCCTCCCAGAAAACCACGACAACACCTCCCCCCACGTCGAGTTCGCACTTCCACCCATGCTTCGAAGTTCAATGACTGGCTTGTTCGCCCCGCCTCGGCCACCCTCGACCATCATCACCCACCAAAATTGACCCGAAGCATCGCCAAACTTTCCTCCACCTTTCCTTCCCATGCGCGCGTCGCGTTCACTATTCCCCCATGCCACCATTTCTCTAAACTGAAACAGCGCAAAACATCCCAAAACCCAACATTGACCATGGCCCCCTTCCACACTCCACCAGAAATCACCACAACATTTTTCTCTGATGCTACTCCGACCAACGCTCCTCCCTGCTCAAAGCCCTAGCACGAAAATATCCAGACTACCCGAATTTCACCAATCCCCAAATCCCGTTCAACCCTCCGTAACTCCAACTCTACACGCCTAAAAATCATGTAACCATCTCCAAAACTCACGATTCTCGATTTCGAACATACCCGTATACGTAAAAGCCCATACCTTGATGTTTGATTTTTCCTCAATATCTGGTTACTTACTATAAAACTTCATTTTTATGTTCGATACTTCAAAATATTTATTAAAATTTTTTTTATAATAAAGTATACTCAAAAACACGCAACTTCTCTTTAGACATTATAGCCTAAAACCAATTAGAGGAAGAGATGTAAATTTTGAAAGTTAGGCATGACAGGAAAAAAAGAAAGAACATAGATAAAATGTTATGCAGGCTTTTATATTCATCCATATGCATACATACATACATCCAGTACTATGTAAGCAACTTATAATACTATTATTATATTTTATTTGTTTCAAGCATACTCATAGGTTATAAGAAAGATTTGATTTAAAAGTTTACTCGTTGTAAACTTTGTACTTTCTCCTCCTATGCTTCGATTTACCACATGATACAAATTTTAAAACAAAGTATACAAAAAAACAAGCACTATTGCTTTTAAAACCATTGTCTAAAATTTACTGGGAAATGTGTAATTGATTTTTTTTTTGAAACTAGAGTTTTTACTTTTAAACTAAATAAAACATGACAGAGTTATTTTAGCAATGCATGGTTCTTGAGCTAAAAGAATGATACTGACCAGGTTGATTTATGTATTTGTACTTAGTTTCCATATTCAATTGTCATAAAATCCAAGATTTTAACCCACAAATTACGATTGTAAATCTACGTAAGCTATATCCAGAACTCAAACAAAATGTTTACTCACTTCTTCCTTTGAAATAGAGCACTAATACTTCCATTTCTTGCTTTGCTTTACTGTTTTACTTCCCTCTCTCTTTGTTTTCTCTTCTTCCTTTATTCTTTCTGTAGTTTTAATAGCAACTTGTGTTGTTTTGAATTTATTTAGTTTGTTAAATGAAGACGGTGGAGGAAGTAAATATAGAGAAGATATAAATGGTTGCCCTCTATTACACAGCAAGTTTTCTATCTATTTATATCTTTATTTATCTCTTTCTGATTTGACAAGGAGGCTGATTTGATTCCATAAAGATTTGCTTAGATTTGTTTTTGATCTTGATTCAAGATTTTATGTGCTTGAAATGCCATTTGCCATGGTATTGTTTCCTACCTTAAAAATGTCCATATATAATTATAATTTCTTTTTTATTTATTTCACTATGGATAGCTAATATATTTTACTTAATACATATATTCTTGTATTTTAATTCACATGGGTATATTCATATGCTTGTGTATACATATATATTTATTTTCACATAGCGTATGTGTATATATCTACTTATTTACCTTTTTACCTATCATACACACACACACACATCACCTTACATACATCAATTTATACATATTTCTTTTGTAAACATTGCTATTATATATATACACGTATTCACATTTGTGCACTTTCCCATATTTTACTTCATATAGGCATATATATATACACACACACACACGCACACTTATAAGCTTGTATATGAATACACTTAAAATTTTCAACATCATAAAGTATGTATATATCTATTTATATATTTATTAATTTATTATAAAATTTATCATTTCCAGAGATTTATAAATTCAACATTTATTATAGTTTCTAATCCATTTATATATCCAAATATTTTTAGTTATCAAAATTTTATTTGTTTAACTAAATAAAATCGGTTTTCTAAAAATTGAATCCAGTTAATTACCAATTAACAACATTCCAAAAATCCGGGTTATCACATATTATATGTTATTCTGCTTTGATTGTGAGATTCTGATATTGTTTTCTATTTCTTCTTCTACCTCCTTCTTCTTTCCCTTACGGTCTGGTTTTCCAGCATTCGATTGTTCGGCATTTAATACAGTGGACGTATTGATGTAGATTTTCGAGCATCGAAAAATCGGGTCGTGAAAAACGCGCTGCCGTGCATGAGTTCATTCGTGCCTCCTCATCACCCCCAAATCGATACACAACTTCCAGGAGCATGCATCACTCAATTTTCTCCTATAATATTTTTTTAATGTAATATACAAACTTGATTTCTGAACTAAATAAAAGAGGAATTTACGATTTTGAACAGGAACAAAAGAAGGGGAAGAATGAGGTCTTCAATGGATTTTGTTGTTCTTTACTTTATGTTTATATCGGCCATTTTCACTTTTCTTCTATTGTTCTGTCGATATATTTTTTTATAAAGAAGATGCGTGTTAATAAGGAGGACAAGTGTTTAAAATTTTGCCTTGCGTGTCTGCAGGCTTGCTACAGTGTTTCAATGCAATTATATTATTTATATTTAAATTTAAATTCAAATTGTAACAACCTTGATTTTAGCGATTACCTGAGAATATTAAATTATAACGGCGATTATAATTTAATAGTGTAAATTGATAATTATTGAGGAATTTAAATTTTTTATTGGGAATAAACAATATATTTGAGGATAAAATGAGAAAATAGAATTTTGGAAACTTTATTAAGATGGTTTGAGATAATAAAATGAAGAAAATGAGTTTTATTTAGTGTTAATGCAATAATTTTGTTAATTTTTGCTATTTACTTCTTTTAATGATTTTTAAAAAGAAGTAATTAATTTTAAGATGAGAAATATTTAAAATAATGATGGAATTGAGTTTAAAAATATAATTTAGGTGTAAAATTATATTTGAAATGGGTTATAAAATTATATTACACAAAAATATTATTTTTGTGTAATTTATAATATTAATTACAATGGGATTTGTAACTAAAGATGTAAATTTGTTATTTATTAAAAAAAGGAGAAATATGATGATAAAATGTTTTAAAAATATAAATAATCTTTTATTTCGAGTATCTAACATTTTGTCATCATGAATATGAAGTTTTATAAATTTTTGATATGAAATAAAGTTGAATGGATGATTGGATTTAAAGGTGTGCATTGTTAACATGTAACTAAGTGATTAATTTATAACCTAAGCTAATTTTCCTAAACAGTTGGACTCTAGCCCATTAATATACTTCACTTAGCCTGTCAGCAAAGAAATGAGAAACATCTTTCTCTTCCTCAAACATTAGTACGTTCATTCTCTTTCACAGTAAAACAAAAATCAGAAACCATTCCTCTTTCTAAACCGTAGAGCTCTAAATCTTCAATTCCTACATTAATTTGCTAATTTTAATCAATCTAAAGCTATATTTCTCAGGTAATAAACTCCAAAACTTATTCTATTTCATCCAATTTGGATTTTTTCAATAGGTAGATTGTTAGTAACAGGGTTTCCTTGCTTGCATGTTGTCGTAATGTTGTTTTATAGGTTCTAGAAGCTAAAATTCAAGAAAAAGCTCCAACCTTTCTACATTAATTCGAGTTTTTGCATTCCTTCAACAAGGTGAGTTAATCACTCACACCACTAACTTTAATCTATGAGAATAATTTTTAGTTTTTAATTGAATTAATTGGATGGGATGCTGATTGAATTGCTTTCAAGTTGGTTGTGGTTTGCTGAAAATTGTTTGTGAAAAATTGCTGTAGTAAAACAGCAATATCTTAGTGCAAATTTACCCGAATTAGCTCAATCTTTTTGCACTTGAAAAACGTTCTTTTAGATACGACTACTATTTTAATTACTTTCTAAAATTCTATTGTTTATAGGGTTGAAATTTAGTTTGAAACTGATGTACACAGCTCTGCTCTGTGCAATTTTTTTTTGTTGAAACCTGATCTTAAAATCACCATAACTTTTGAATGATAAATCAGAATTGAGTGAGACTTTTTTCAATTGGAAGGTATATTCATAAGAAACAACTTTTATATTTATCATTTTCTGTAAATCAAAAATTTTCTAATCGTAATATGTGTTTGAAGAGCAAGTAACCTCTCTATCATGTGTTTTTAATTTCAACTTTGAAACATAGAATTATTTTGGCCATATCTTTTTCATCTTTGATCGGAATTTGATAATTTTAATGTTCCGAAAAGCATAAGTCATGTACTACAACTTTCATCTATTGAGTTTTCAGTAATTTTGAGGTTAGCTATTTCAAAATCCAAATTTTCTACTGTTATCTCGAGAGCAAAAACAATATTTTCTTTGTGTTTGAAGCTGAAACGAAATTGCTCATAACTTCTTCGTTTCTTAACCGATTTTGATAATTTTAAATATTTTGGAAAGAAAAAATAATGTAATATATGTTTTATGTTTTGAGTTTTCTGTAATTTTGAGGTTAGCTATGTCAAAATTTAATTTTGTTACTACTAACTCGAGAGCAAAACCAATATTTTCTCTGTACTTAAAGCTGAAACGAAATTGGCCATAACTTCTTCGTTTCTTAACCGAATTTGATAATTTTGGATGTTTCGGAAAGCTTAGATCATGTGCTACAAGATTTGTTCATTGTGTTTTTTGAAATTTTGAATTTTGTTTGGTCGAAATTATGGTTATATGTTGCTGTCCTGAGAGCAAGATGATAGCAACAATAAACATTGACCTCGGAATTGTATTAGCCCGTTTTTACTCTTATTCTCTTTTGGTTTTGATGATGCTTTTGATATTTTTGAGAGCTATGATACCTATCAATAGGCTAGTTATATTTTGAGAATTTGAGATTCAAATTTAGATAGAATTTGAATTGATTTTGGGTTAAATTTGAATTGAGTTCATATTGAACTCAAGTTAGCGGTCTTGAGTCATCTTTCTTGTATTTCATTGTTTTCGATTACGGTTTTCACTAAACTATTTTTTAAAGTGATTTTTTTTTGAAATAAAAGTACGTTTCAAATTATTATTATATAGTATTTTAAAATTATTTTTCTAATAACAAATCCTATTTATTCCCTATAATTAAGGAATTTCAAATATTGGTTTTATTAATCTTTTCGGGAAAATGTTTTAGAAGCTTGTTTTCTCTAGTATACTATTTTAGATATAAAACATATACTTTTACACTATTCAAACATATGAGAAAGAGAATTAAACGATTTATTAAAAAAACGTGGTATGGGACACGTGCGCTTACTATTTTAGTTAATTCCGGATTTGTACGATCGAATCTATTTGAGATTATTGATTCTGAGATGTTTTGCCATTTTATGGCATATTTTGATTTTTATAATTCCTATTTATTGGAATTATTTAAGATGGCCAATATTTGACAAATATTATGGTTTGAGACCTCCTATATAGGAGTATGGTCGATGAGATCCATCACGATGTTTTATTTACTTGCCAATGATATAAGGCAAGTCTTGAGTTTATGATTTCATATTTTGAGATTTATGGTTTGTAAGGAACCATCATGATGTTTTCACTTGTCGATGAGATGAGACAGTTTACGATGTCATTTAATATTTATCGATGAGATAAGACAAGTATGGTGTCTCTTTATCACTCGCCAATTGGACCAGGCGAGATATAATTTTTTGAGTTTTATGACGTTTCAAGTGTGGCATTGATTAACGGCTAGTAAACCGTTAAGTGCAAATGTGTGGTATGGACACACGTTAACACTTTTCGGATTCCTATCCGTGAATTTGTGACACATTCATGATGTTTACCTAATAGAACTGCTTTGAGAGGTGTTAGCGACCTTGTTAGAGCTGACAAAATGGCTTGGAGAGGTGTTAGCAACCTTGTCATGAGGGCGAACTGCTTTGTGAGGTGTTAGCGACCTTGTCTGAGGCTTCGATCATTTGTGTTTTGCACGTGCAGCATTGCTTCGGCATTACAATCGAGGATTTGGCCAATCTGGATTTTCTGAATTTTCTGCTTTAGCGTGATTTCACCTTTTTAAGATGATTTATTGCATCGATAGCCTAGTGCTATATGAGATGTTATATATATGGTGATTTCAATTATGATGTTTTGAACTCTTATCAGTTCCTTGAGTTATGCGTTTTGATAATTTCAGGATTTTATAGGATATTCTGGGTTTTGCCATTTTGGCGAGTTGAGATTTATATGCATTCATACCGATGAGATAAGGTATAATTGAATTTGGAGATTCATCTATAGTTGAGTTTTGGATCATTCTATTTGAGAATGTTTTATGTTTTCCATTTTGGCGAGAGTTTGTATTGATGTTTCTCCTTTTGAGGAGATATGGTGCATGGAAACCATGTAGACATTTAGGGATGTTGCTGATGATATGAGGCACTTGTGTTTGATTTGAGTATTAAGTTTGAGTTACCTCCTTCGAGATATTTGTTCACATAAGTAGTGTTTGTCTCTTAAGTGTTGAGCTTATGATTTTATCAATTCATTCTTCTCTTTCGACAAGAAGTATCTTCATGTCTATTCTGCTTTATATTACCGATATTGATTGATCCGTGTAGCTAGACTGACCCGTGTATTTATACTCGGGTCAGACCGAGTTATTTCAGGTATCATTTATTGGACTTAGCTTGAAGTTGATGCTAGATATCAGCTCTCCTTTCTCTTGAGCAATTTCTGTTCTTTCGCATACTCTGATGTATTTATATTTGATTCAATTTATATGGTGTGGTCAAGTACCACCTTTATTGTATTCATATTGTATTGTACTAAACATGTATCAGTGTATATGTATATATACGATGTTGATTATTGTTCTGTGATGTGTTTTACATTTAGTTATTGTATTTTGTTCTGATAGATCCGTTAACCACCTATAGTTTTGGATTAAGCATTTACTGGGTATGTCGATCCACTTGAGTAGGTAAAAAATTATATTGCATTTATCGACGTATTTAGTAGATGTTTAAGACAAAATTATAGATAGTTGCCCTTCACCAGCCCTATTCTCTGCTTTAGTAGACGGAATTACTTGCTAATTATCTTTACTAAGGTGGGTCTCGGGGTGGGGCGTTACACAAATTGTCTTGAAAACGAAGCCTAAAATCTCGATCTCCTATCGAGGCATGCCTCCAAGCGCTTGTAATGTTATATCCTATTTCGAACATAATGGAAAAGGTTTCGAGTTCTAATTCGATCGTATGGAGAAGATAGCTTTTTGGATCCAGTTATTATGTTAAATTTTCGATATGATTTTCAGCGCGTTTATCTACCGTATGATCACATGATAACTCTATGAAAATTACGATAATAGTACATTATTACGTATCCAATGGAATTGGTTTCGTCGAATTCCGAGACCGTGCCTTGGAAGGCTATTTTAACGTCGACTTAAACGATCTATTTTTAAAATGAACAAATCACTTTTAAATTCAAATTTTAAATCTTCTATTATCTTCAATATTATTAATATAAATTTTATAAGCCTCTAAAATATTTTTAATAAGCTTAAAACTCAAGATTAAATATTTTACCCAAGTTCCAATTATTAAATCCAATAAATTAATTATCCAAATAAATAGTGATATTTGAAATTCAGGTTAAACTAACTTTCAGATATTTATAATCAATTAAATATCCCAATTTCAAATATCTAAAATTCCGGGTCGTCACACATATATTGTAGTATATTCAAATATATGTATATACTTAGGCATTTATAATCATGATATGCATATGAATTTATCATATGTATATGCATGTATAGTAAGTATAGTATATATGTATACACAATAGACATAAATCCCAGTACACACATATATAGTTATACACATGCTCACTTATTATTATGTTATCATGTTAGTGTATGAATATTGTAGCAACTTGATTTTAAAATAACTTTTATAAAATAAATAGTGACTCAAATTGGGATTTTGAATGAAATTTGAATTTATCAAGTATTTAAATACTAAGTAATCGTTTTAAAAGTTAATATTTGGGGTTTGTTTCAAAATAGTATATGAAAATTTGATTTAGTAATTAAGAAGATCTGATAAATGGATTTGTAAATTTATTGGTTGAATTATGTAGAAGAAATATTTTATAGTTTGTTTGATAAGTTTGAATTAAAAAGAGAAGCGAAAATGAAAATATAAAAGAAATAAGGAATTCTTTTCTTATTGGGTTTTATAATAACCCAAGACCCAAACTTAAAGAGACAAGAGAAGGAATTCCTTCTCAATTCTGATTCATGTAAGTTCAAAAGAAAATGAAAAATAAAAAGAAAGAAAGCACTTGTCTTCAATACTAAACTAAGGAAATCTTCAAAGATAAATCCAAATAAATTATCATAAATGATAGGCAATTCAAGGTAATGGTTTCAAACCCTAGTCTATCATCTAGAATCATTGATTTCACTTTCTATTGTGTTTTGAGTCCTCTTTTGTTCTCTTGTATGCATTGGTTCTAGGGTTTGGCTGAAGTAAAAGAAAGCAAGTTGATTGTGTGATGTCTGGCTTGGAATTCTAGGAGCTAAGGTGATTAATCCTCACCACTCCCTCTAAATTGATTGCATGTTTTCATAGTTATGATTTCAGTAGTAGATTGAATCGGGTTGTTGTATTTATGTAGTGATTGAAAGTAATGCATCTATGAAACATAAGGTGGTAGCTGAAAATTTATTTGGAAAGTTTGTTGTATTAAAATAGCGATAACTTGACTTCATAAACCCATTTGGGATCAATATTTCTAGGTTAGAAAATAGATTCAATAAGCAATAATTTCTTTTTTGGTCACTTTATGATATTTAGCCATTTACTTAACCTGAAATGGAATTGAAAGTACAGTCACAATTCTGTTTTTAAAGTAATTTTATGAATTTAAACCTGAAATTGATTTGACCATATAAAGTAATTTTATGAATTTAAACCTGAAATTGATTTGACCATAACTTTTGATACATAAGTACAAATTTAAGGATCATTTTATTGCTAAAAAGCCTAGTATTTTATCTAAACTTTCATGTTTTAAGTTTTGCAAAAAAATTAGGTTTAAATGGTTAAAACTGCATTTTTGAATTGCAGCCCTGAGAATGAAAGACAGGATCAAGGAATATAAACCTAAAACCTATTTTGGCCATAACTTTTGAACCTTAGGTCCAAATTTAATGTTCTTTTTCATTATAGAAAGTGAATACATTTATCTACAACTCTCATGTTCTTCGACTATTCTTGCATTTCTTCATGGTTTCGTGTATTTCAATATGTTTTCAACTTTTTGAGATCTTTTTATAATATGAATCAATCGGTTGTTTGTCACCGGTCAACCGATCATAAGTCCTGGAGCTTGTGTGCTCCAAGCAACCTTGTTATGTTTTGTTCATCTTTGTTTACTTTTGGATTATTGATTTCTTGCTTCTTCTACTCGATTTTTGGAAATTCTAATGTTTTAATATTTTGGGGAATTTCCATTATTCTAAATTATTTAGAATAATATGTATATGTATATTAAATACATTATATATGAAAAGAAATTATCTTTAAACTAGTTATACTAAATATAATCTTTAGAAATCACTTATAGAGCTTATATAAATATATTATTGATTTCAAAATTCATGATTTGAAATATGGTTTTTGAATCTTATATTTAAAAGTATTTTGATGAAGAAAGACTGTTATAGAATTTTTAATAATAATAGTATTTCTAAAGCTGAATATAAAATTATATATATTAGCTTTATATATATATAGTAGTTTATAAATAAAACTATTTTAGGGTTATTGGACTAATATTTAAATTATTTTAAAAGAAGTAATTTCTATATAAAAATAATACTTCTATTAGATGAGGACTTCAATTAATTTATTTAGTATTGCTAGTGGTATGAAACACTGTATACTACTTTATCGGTTATTCATTCGACTCTTATGATGAAATATTTTATAGAGTGGAGTTTATGATTGTAATATCCCAGAATTTCCAAGAGTTTAAAATGTTGATAATCTCTTAATTTAATTATTTGAAATTGATAAAATTGTTATTTTCAAAGATAATTAACCAAGTAATATTTTAATTATGGTTATAAATTGGTATATTGTTTTCAAAATTTATAAGTGTGTTTAAAATGCATTTATATCTGTGTATTTAAATCTGTGTATTTTAAATTAATTTTAAAATAGGATATATTATTTGTAAATAATAATAAGCTTATTTAAAAATAGATGTTTGTATTTATTTAAATTTATTTTAGATTTGATTTTTAAATTTGACTTTGAATTGAAATATAAATTTGAATTTAAAGGATAAACATACATCTTAAAATAAAATGATAATATAGTTTGGTTTTAAATTTATATAGATAATGTTTTTAATCAAAAATAAGATTTGTTTATTTTGTTTTATTTCTTTTTATAAAAATTTATCTGTAGAAATTTGATTTGTGTTTATTTAATAGAATAAATGCAAGGTTTTTGAAATAGCATTTTTTTAGATGAGTTTGAAATATTATATATAACTTCATTTAAATTATAATTGATTTTTATTTTATGTTTTTTTATAGATTGTATTTTATATAAATTAGCATACATTTATAAATGTAAAAAAATGTATTTGTTTATTAGATATTTAATAGAAAAGCATTTTTTCAAATTTAGAAAACATGTTTGTTCATTAGGAAATAATTTAAAAAGTCTTTTAAATTTTCTTTTAAAATGAAAACAAACTATATTTGACATGTGTTAAGTTTTAAAACACCTTGTTAACAAGTGTAAAAACATTTGTGTAATTTAAAGACAAGTGTCATATTATTTGAATTTTCTTTTAATTTTAATAAAAGATGAAATTAATTTATATAAACCACTTTCTTCATCTTCATTTTCTTTTTCAAATCTCAGTTCAAAATCATTTTCCTATAATCACTCTTCAACCTCAAGAACAAATCCTATAATCTCCTCTAAATCAAAACAGACCTGCAAAACATTTTTTTCTAAAGCCTGTAAATCCTCAAAACCAAAATCTGAAACCATACTTGAAATTTTGCTCAAAACAAAATCATATCTGAGATTGTTTAAGCATTTAAGAGCCTGAAACCATTTTGTTTACAAATCAAAGCATGTAAACATTCTTTCCAGATCAATGCTCAAACATGTAAATCATTTTCTCAAAACCTGGAAATACTTTCAAAACTGCAAGCTTGGAATCAAGTTGAACCATCCTCAACATGTTCCAGTTTATCAAGCACTCCAGTTTTAAAAATCAAAGCCATTTCAAAGATTCAAGTAATTCAGTTTTCTGGAATCAAAACAACAACAGCATGCAAAGTTTTCAAATTTTCAAAAGCTTCCCAGTTCTTTTTCCAAAGCCTTCTGCATTTTCTAAAAGGTGAGTAAACTTTTAAAAAAAATTAGTAACAAATATGTGTTGCTTATGAATTACTGGGTTTGATGATTGATCTACATGAATGCATATATGTGAGTTTCTGTGTGTGCTTATCTGTTGATTTTGAAAAACATCTCTGTTCCTATTTTTAAGCCTCTGTTCTTAAATCTGAAATCATGAATCACTTTAAATTTGATGCATTTACATATGGTTGAAGTAATTTTGTGATGTAAGTTTGAAAATGTGCTTGCATGATGTCTTTAAATTTCTGGAACATATTTATATGTATAAAGATGATGTGTATTGATCTTGCATGTCTGAAAATCAGACAAATAAAACTTCCCAAGGTTACAGGCATCAGATATGATCATAAATCCTTTCCCATTTCTATGATTTATTTTAGAAAATAGTTTCTAAATAAAAGATGAGAATTTTAACAAGATTCAAATTTGAAAAAAAAAATATAATTTAAAGTTAAGCAAAGCAAAGTCTCTGGAAAATTTGATTTACAGATAAAATTTCTAACATATTAAAATTCAAACATCATGGTTTGTTGTTTTAGGATTCTAATTCGAATACATTTTGAAAGTAAAGATTTTTAAAACAAAAATCCAAATCTTTAATATTGAATTGAATGTGAATCTTGGGGCTGTCTAAAACTTTTTTTGAGTGATTTCTGATGGCCTCATAGTCTGGGATGTTCGGGATCATGGGTGGAGATAGGTGATCGTACGAGGAGTACGGCAAAAATAGTGGAGGAGTTGGATGTTCGCCGTAGCGTCGGCGATCGGATGATTTAGGTTTTAAACCTAATTTGGGTTGAGCTGGAAATATGGGGTCGCTGCGTCTTCATTACCGCATCGAGCTTGGAGAAATTTTTGGGGAAGGAAGTGCGATGGGTCAGCAACCCATAGCCGGAGTTGTCGTGAATATCATCGATCGGAGGCGAGTGATTTGGGGTTTTCTGATGTTTGGGTTTGGGGTTCTGTTCGACAATGGATACTCGATTTTGAATCGAGGTAGGAGTTGTTGTTCCGTGGGTCGTAGGTGGATGTAGGGTGCTTGGATGACTCGGTGGTGGGTTCGACGTTCGCCAGAGGTGGCACCGACACCGGTGCAGGTGCACGTATGAGCTGTGGTGTCAGTGGGTCGTAGTTTTGTTTTGGGTTGTTTGATTTTTTCGAAGCAGGTCTCGGGATTTTAGGAAGATGGCTCGTGAAAACTAGCGTGGTTTTTTGGGGTCATTTGTGTTGCAGGGTGTAAACTGTTATGTTTTAACAGTTTAGTTTAAATTGAAACAGTATTTAAATTTTAAAGTCGAACTGTTTTAGAGAAGAAAAAGATGATGTACTTGTACTTGAATTCAAGTATACATGGGTTGAACCCAAATTAATGTTCAACCAGATTTTTAGTTTAAAATAAGTAAGTTTAAACTTTAAATAGTTTTAGTTAAATTAAAATTCTTGTTTTAGAATTGAATTGTTTTATAAATGTATTTGGATGAAAGGTTTAATAGGTTTTATGATAAAAACCTTAATGTTATTTTCCAACTTATTTTGGAAATATAAAAAAGGGAAAATTATAAGGAAATATCTAATTAAATTAATTAGAGAATAATGATTTTATAATTAACAATTAAAGGTTAAGTAATTTATTAACTTGAATTAGGAATTGTTAATTAATGATTAAAGGAAAGTAATTAATGATTACTCTATATTTAAAACTAATTAATGCCTTATGTTAAGTAAAGTTTTCCAAAGTTAATTTAAGATAATTTTTATCTTAAATATTAATTAAGTATTAATGATTTGTAATTAATTAAGTTTATTAAGAATTTTAAGTTTAATTAATTTAATTAATTATTTTAAAGGGTTAATTAAGTAATTAATTAAGTATAATTAGTTAACCAATAATTATGATGATTTAATTAATTAACTAATGACTAATTAACTATTATCTAAGGTTAATTAATTGTAATTAAGGATTGATTAATTGATAATTATGGATTAATTAAATTTTAATTAAGGTTGTTAATTAATAATTAAATTTTATTAATTAATGATTAATAAATAATTAATTAGTTAATTAAGGTTAATTAATTAATTATAAAAGTAATTAGTGAGTAATTACTTTGTATTAAAGGATTGATTAATAATCAAGGTTTATTAATTAATAATAGAAGGTTAAATAATCTGTTAATTTAAGATTAATTGGTTAAAGAGTAATTAAGGAATGAATTACTCAATTTTGTTTTATGAGTTGAGTTTTGTGACGCCCCACCTGTATACCCACGCTAGCCAAGAATACTACGGTGTAATGCTGTCAACTAGCGCGGAGAATAAGGCTGTTGAGGAGCGGCCATCAGCAGTTAGGCCTTACACTAGTATTGGTTATCTCGATAGGAGTGGTATATATATTCTTTCATTTTTCATCTCTGATTTATTTACTCCCATCGACATACCCCAATTCCAGTATAAAACGAACTACGATGGTTCATAATAGTTTAGGACAGTAAATATAATAATAACACAGATAATATAAATGCGGAAAGCCTCATATATACAACTGATGTCAGTTACAATACATTTGACATAGAACATATGATACAACTACAACTGTCGACCCAGGAAGTTATATATACAAGTACATTATCGACTAACATATATGAATACATATCAACCTATGCTATGACACGACAACTCCCAAAAGATATGAAAAGTCTTCATAGCTCAAACAGCTACCCAAAGCAAGATATCTACGACCTGAAATAACTCGGTCTGACCCGAGTATTAAATTCAAAAGAAAATAATACATGGGCCAGTCTAATTCAAACTCAGTTATTAGTGCACGGAAGCAATAATAATTAAATAATGAATAGACGACAGTCACAATAAATCTCGTCTATGCGATCCTTAAATAAAGAAATCAGATAACGATAAATATAACACGTAACGGTGTTAAACAACAAATCAGCAAATTAAACCAAATCAGAATACAATTCAAAATATTGAATTGAATAAACAAAACAGTTCAAACCATTGAAATATCAATTAAAATATTAATTCGAGTAGGGCTGCAGTACACGCACGCGTGCACTGCCTCGCCACTACAGCATATGGAATATGCAAAAGATCAATAAATCAAAACAAGATAGAATATCATAAAAGCCATACCGTGTGGCTGTAGTTCACGCTTGCACGCACTGCCTTGCCACTACAGTGATAATGTACCCAAAAACTCAATTCCGTGTGGTTGCAGTTCACGCTTGCGTGCACTGCCTTGCCACTACAGTAATGATGTACACAACCGGGCACAAGGTCAAACCCGAACAATCAGCTGGATTCAACATAGGGCAGGTATACAGGCTACGACTTCAAGCATAAAGCAGTTCAATATCCAAGCAACAATGAAAAACAATGGAACCAACTCAACACAGTCACAATATGAAGACAACAAGAAAACCGCAGAGGTCAAGTCACGACTATCGTGACTCAACACAACTACAAGGAAATGAACCAGAGGAAGTCTCGATATAAAGCAACAACAAACTAAAAAAACAACAACACAAAAGTCCTCAAATTCTACACGACTGTAAGCATCAGTGCACAAGGGCAATGACCCGTACGTATACATGAACCAGCAGAAGCAATTGAAGTGCTATAGTGGAACAACAAGGTACAAAGATCACTGCAACATGAATACAAGTGCAGAACAAAACAGTGAAACAGCAGTATACAGGGAACTCAAGTCGGGACCAAGTACCATCGTATGTTATTGAGCGAACAAGTGCACAGAGGTACACAAGCTAAGCAAAGAAGAATAACCACAACTCAACAACATACGTTTAGCATGAAGGCATCAAGCACATGGGACCAGACCCAAATTGCAGTGGCACTAAAACATGGAAAATGGAGTACATAGATACATGAAATCCAACAGCAAATGACCACTAAAAATGAAAACTGTAAACTGGATCAGCATGTTTTTTTACAAGTACTCAAGGGGTGCAGAATAGTGTAATTGCATAAAACAATGGTGAACTATGAAAACAAGCCAACTAAAGGTCTAGAGTTCCAGTGAACCAGACACATGACTATGCACAATGTCAAATGCAAAACTCAGACTCGACTTAGTGTACATATAATAAAGTCTAGGTGCTGTATAGAGAACAGTGAATCAGTGTGCAAGTATGGACAAAGCTCGAGCATAAGATATAGCAACACTTCAATGATCAAACTCAGGCCGAAACAGTAACCACGAAGATACAACCAAAAGAGATCAATGAATGCAAAATGAGCTACATGAACACTAGTGGTAAAAAATGCAAACTCAAAAGTGAACTGGTCGAATCAAAGCAGCTGCATATATAACAACCACGCCAGCCTCAATAATGAAGAACAGATTTCAAATGCAGTGACACCACTTACTCAAGTGCACAATGCAAATGAACTCCAATAAGTACAAAACATACAAACCAGAATGCACAAATACACATGACACTGAAACAAATGAACTCAAATTCAAGTGCAACGGTAAAAAGCTTGACCAGAGATGCAGCTCCAAGTAAATAAAACAAGTGAAGGTGGAGTACATCTATGTAGTGTTAGAGACTAAAGCCGCCAATGCACATGAATATACCAGGCATATACATGAATGACCAGTACGACCAAACAGTAGTGTGAAAATAATCAAGAAACAAATGTGGAAGCATGGAGCTACGGAATGAAACAAAACACCAAAACAAATGTACACAAAAATACATATGTGTACAACTCGACACAGTGAAGCCACAGTTCAATTCATGTACAAGGAGCAACACTGTGAACACTGTGAACAATTTCAAGGCAGCAAGCAATAAAATTACAAAAAATTCGTGTATGCATATATATTAATACGCATACATATCTACATCAAAATCGAACTCAAATTATTTTCGCAAAATCAAGCTTTCAAGCCAAGTGCAAAAACACTGCAGTTTGAATCGAAGTCTGTTGAAGTCACCAGCAAATCAAACTAAAACTGTGCAACTAAAATAACAATTTATACGAATTCGAACAAAGTCCAAGTAAACAAAATTGGAATAAGTCAGAAGTCAAACAATTTTATACAAACGAAATCACAGAATTTTAAACCCTACAAACCGAAGTTTGAACTAGATGTGAGTAATTAAACTTACTCACTTTTGTCGAAGAACCCAAATCAGATTCGTAGCCGAAGAAGCAACAAGGAAGCAATCGATCGATGCTACTCGTGATTAATCACTAATTCGATCAAATTAAAGTCGGCACAATAAAAAGCCCTTGTTTCGGAGCGAAGAAGAAAACGAGGCCGCCATTATTTTCGCTTGTTTTTTTTTAGGTTTTTTGAATTGAAAAAGAAAATAAAAAGGGGAACGGGTTTGAAAACAGAAAATGAAACGAGAGAGAGGGGAACGGGTCTTTACCTTGAAAATAATCACGGTCTAAAGCAAAACATGGTCCACGATTTAATTTATAAAGCCCACTTAACATTTAATAAATTTTTCAAAAGAGTTTCAAACTGGTTTTAAAAATTCCAAACAGCAATTAGCTAGGAAAGGTAATCGTCCAAAGACGATAATTAATCGGTACGAAATACCGGGTTGTTACAGACTTCCCTCCATAAAGAAATTGCGTCCTCGCAATCATAAGGAATAAAAGGACAAAAGGTAACAACCATAAAATCATATCATCACCAGATAAAGAAATTTGAAATAGGAAGTTCACCATATAGAGCACAAAAGAATAAGCCTGAACGTGTTTTCTCGATGAATTCTCAGGATTCCTAAGTGCAATCCTTAGGATTTGAGAACCATTGAACTTCCGCAAGAAAAACATCTTTATTTCGAAGGTGCTACACCCCCGAAGCAATGATGTGAATAGATAGTTGCTCAAAAGTCAAATAGGCAAAACTTCCATTTTTTTCAATAACACAGGGCTCAAGAATAAAAATCGGAAATCAATAAGCATTTCCGTAATTGGAAGACGTGGAAAACGTCATGAATAGCAGAAAATTGAGCCGGTACACCGGCGTAGTACAATATAAACACCAAAGAAATCTTTTAATTTCATAAAAGAAATTCACAAATTCTCTACAAAATTTAATTATCAAATAGATAATCAGAATACAGAAATCACAAAACAGCAATATCTAACTATCGATACGATAATTAGAAAATAGCAAAATCAGCAAATCTAATTATCAACAAAGATGATTAGAAAACACAAGTCATAAATATCTAACTATCAAAAACGATAATCAGGAATTACCACAACGGTAATCAAATTTCAAATCAACAAATATTCAATTATCAAAACGATAATCAAATCTTAAATCACAAATATTTAATTATCACAAACGATAATTAAATCTCAAATATCTAATTATCACAAGCGATAATCAGAAACAACAAATATCTTATTATCAAAATCGATAATCAAAAATCACAAATCAACGAATATTTAATTATCACAATTGATAATCAAATCTCAAATCACAAATATTTAATTATCAAAAACGATAATTAAATCACAAATATCTAATTATCAAAAACGATAACCAGAAATCACAAATATCCGACTATCAAAAACGATAATCAGAAATCACAAACATCCGACTATCAAAAACGATAATCAGAAACCACAAACATCCGACTATCAAAAACGATAATCAGAAATCACAAATATCTGATTATCAAAAACGATAATCAGAAATCACAAATATCCGATTATAAAAAACTATAATCAGAAATCACAAATATCCGATTATCAAAAACGATAATCAGAAATCACAAATATTCAATTAACGAGTCCAAAATTAACCGAAATAGCAAACACACATGTCCCATAACCACGAGTTTTACTAAATCGTTTAATTCACTTCATCGTTTTCTTGAAAGTGCGTAATTGTGTATTTTAAAAATAACATTTCACATTCTCAAACGGACAAGTCCGAAATTAAGTGAATCAGTCAAAGAAAGGGGTCTTAGTCCTCGATTTTTCTGAAACGTTTAAATCGCTTTCTCATTCTTTTGAAAGTGTAAACTGTAAAAATTTTGAAAACAATTTTGATTTATATTTTGAAACAATTTTTAAAGATAACAATTTTTTTAAAACACGTGATTAAAACAGCAACATCATTAGCAACTTCGACAAGGAAATTTCACTTCTCAAAATACCGTAAAAACGGACAACAAAATCAGCATTGCGGGATAACCGCTTAAAAATTCATTTTAAAATTGACGGTTACTGAAGTTAATACGTCAAAATCTCATCAAGATAATTGGCATCAAAATATAATGCCAATGAATTTTTATTCATCAAAAATGTCACAAGAATCTTCTCAAAGATAGAAAGGGGTATCATACCCTAAACTTGTATTCATAACAAGTCAATGACACACGAATTCACCAATGCACAAAAATTGATAAAACTTATCAATAGAAATCACAAAAATTGGTGAAGCACAAATTCTAGAAATCATCACAAGAAATCCAGAAAACACAAATTCTAGAAATCTACACAAGAAATCCAGAAAACACAAATTCTAGAAATCTACACAAGAAATACAGAAAACACGAATTCTAGAAATCTACACAAGAAATCCAGAAATCACAGAAAAAGGGAAAGAGGCCTATCACATGACGGTCCGAAGACCATGGGGAGCTACCCCATATGGGTGAGTCGGAATCACCCAGATGAGGTCTAGACTAACCAAAAATAAAAAAAGTATGTGTGAGTGGAATCACACAAGTGGTGTCTAGTCTAACCTCGCAAACAAAAAGAAAGTATGTGTGAGTGGAATCACACAGATGAGGTCTAGACTAACCAAAAATCAAAAAGGTATGTGTGAGTGGAATCACACAAATGGTGTCTAGTCTAACCTCGCAAACAAAAAGAAAGTATGTGTGAGTGGAATCACACAAATGGTGTCTAGGCTAACCAAAAAGCAAAAAGGTATGTGTGAGCGGAATCACACAAATGGTGTCTAGCCTAACCTCGCAAACAAAAAGGTATGTGTGAGCGGAATCACACAAATGGTGTCTGGGCTAACCAAAAAGCAAAAAGGTATGTGTGAGCGGAATTACACAAATGGCGTCTAGCCTAACCTCGCAAGCAAAAAGGTATGTGTGAGCGGAATCACACAAATGGTGTCTAGACTAACCTCGCGGTCAAAAAGATATGTGTGAGTCGGAATCACACCAATAAGGTCTAGTCTACCCTTGCAAACAAAAAGACATCACACAATTGCTAGTTTAAATCATAAAAATGATCGTCATGACCAACGAGAAGTGTCAATTACACTAAGTTAGTGAATATAAAAGTTTAGCTTCATGTCCCATAACCACTAGCTTAACTCAAATATTTATGAACAAACTGTAGATCTTCACTAGAAAATTGTCACAAGAGTTTTCAATCGAACAAGTCCAAGAGTTAACCGACGAAGCAAACGCAAGCGTTTCATACCACTTGTTTTACTAAGCCGTTTAATTCGATTTCTCATCCGAGTGAAGTAAAGGCTTGTATATACTAGTAGATTGGAAAATGGTTTAAGTAAAGAGCTTTGTAATAAAATAGTTTTGAAATCGTTTGGAGAAAAGGGTTTTGATATTTACTACTAGTATAGAAAACCTTTATATTTTTAAAGTGACAAATCACAAAAATGATTGTAGAAACAATCAATCACAACAATTCACATATAAAGATGCGAATAGAATCCAAAGAAATTGATATCGAATCCTTCAGAAAGTATGTTCACAAAAATCCCGAAGAAAATGTCATCAAAATTGCTAATTAATGATAGCAACAAATCGAGGAAATAATCAAGAATCGATTAAATTTGAAAACCAAATCAATTCACTAAAATTCACATTCGAAGACGTGAATAAAATCCAAAGAATTCGATTCCAAATCCATCAAAGTAGGAATACCCAAAAATTCCAGAAATAGAAGCTATCAAAGTCGAAAAAGGTGATAACAACTAAGCGGAAAAGAAGAATCGATTAACAATTGGAAAAACAAAGCAAAACGAGCATAAATGCATAAATAACTTCAACAAAGGTAAAAATCAAGTCAATGTCGAAGTTAACAAGTAATGGCCACAGTCGAGTACAAAACGAATCAACATCATCAAAAATTCAACTTGAGTTCGAAAAGCAAACGAAGGCCGAAGCCAAAATACTTTCACGAAATCAAAATCAAATGCGCATGAATAAACGTTAGGAATTCATACCTAACAATCAAAGATAATCATATGCAAGGATGAGAGATAAAACATCGACAATTAGTTGTAACACATGTTCCGTCTAAGTTATGTTTTATATTATGTCCATAAACCCCAGGCTCTGATACCAAGCTGTGACGCTCCACCTCTATACCCACGCTAGCCAAGAACACTACGATGTAATGCTGTCAACTAGCGCGGAGAATAAGGCTGTTGAGGAGCGGCAATCAGTATTTAGGCCTTACACTAGTATTGGTTATCTCGATAGGTGTGGTATATATATTATTTCATTTTTCATCTCTGATTTATTTACTCCCATCGACATACCCCAATTCCAGTATAAAATGAACTACGATGGTTCATAATAGTTTAGGACGGTAAATATAATAATAACACAGATAATATAAATGCGGAAAGCCTCATATATACAACTGATGTCAGTTACAATACATTTGACATAGAACATATGATACAACTACAACTGTCGATCCAGGAAGTTATATATACAAGTACATTATCGACTAACATACATGAATACATATCAACCTATGTTATGACACGACAACTCCCAAAAGATATGAAAAGTCTTCATAGCTCAAACAGCTACCCAAAGCAAGATATCTACGACCTGAAATAACTCGGTCTAACCCGAGTATTAAATTCAAAAGAAAATAATACACGGGTCAGTCTAATTCAAACTTAGTTATTAGTGCACAGAAGCAATAATAATTAAATAATGAATTGACGACAGTCACAATAAATCTCGTCTATCCGATCCTTAAATAAAGAAATCGGATAACGATAAATATAACACGTAATGGTGTTAAACAACAAATCAGCAAATTAAACCAAATCAAAATACAATTCAAAATATTTAATTGAATAAACAAAACAGTTCAAAACATTTAAATATCAATTAAAATGTTAATTCGAGTAGGGCTGCAGTACACGCACGCGTGCACTGCCTCGTCACTACAGCATATGGAATATGCAAAAGATCAATAAATCAAAACAAGATAGAATATCATAAAATCCATACCGTGTGGCTGCAGTTCACGCTTACGTGCACTGCCTTGCCACTACAGTGATAATGTACCCAAAAACTCAATTACGTGTGGCTGCACTTCACGCTTGCGTGCACTGCCTTGCCACTACAGTAATGATGTACACAACCGGGCACAAGGTCAAACCCGAACTATCAGCTGGATTCAACACAGGGCAGGTATACAGGCTACGACTTCAAGCATAAAGCAATTCAATATCCAAGCAATAGTGAGAAACAATGGAACCAACTCAACACAGTCACAATATGAAGACAGCAAGAAAACTGCAGAGGTCAAGTCACGACTATCGTGACTCAACACAACTACAAGGAAATGAACCAGAGGAAGTCTCGATATAAAGCAACAGCAAGAAAAACATCTTTATTTCGAAGGTGCTACACCCCCGAAGCAATGATGTGAATGGATAGTTGCTCAAAAGTCAAATAGGCAAAACTTACATTTTTTTCAATAATACAGGGCTCAAGAATAAAAATTGAAAATCAATAAGGCATTTCCGTAGTTGGAAGACGTGGAAAACGTCATGAATAGCAGAAAATTGAGCCGGTACACCGGCGTAGTACAATATAAACACCAAAGAAATCTTTTAATTTCATAAAAGAAATTCACAAATTCTCTACAAAATTTAATTATCAAATAGATAATTAGAATACAGAAATCACAAAACAACAATATCTGATTATCGATACGACAATTAGAAAAAAACAAAATCAGCAAATCTAATTATCAACAAAGATAATTAGAAAACACAAGTCACAAATATCTAACTATCAAAAACGATAATCAGGAATTACCACAACGGTAATCAAATTTAAAATCAACAAATATTCAATTATCAAAACGATAATCAAATCTTAAATCACAAATATTTAATTATCACGGACGATAATTAAATCTCAAATATCTAATTATCACAAGCGATAATCAGAAACAACAAATATCTGATTATCAAAATCGATAATCAGAAATCACAAATCAACGAATATTTAATTATCACAATTGATAATCAAATCTCAAATCACAAATATTTAATTATCAAAAACGATAATTAAATCACAAATATCCAATTATCAAAAACGATAACCAGAAATCACAAATATCCGACTATCAAAAACGATAATCAGAAATCACAAACATCCGATTATCAAAAATGATAATCAGAAACCACAAATATCCGATTGTCAAAAACGATAATCAGAAATCACAAATATCCGATTAACGAGTCCGGAATTAACCGAAATAGCAAACGCACATGTCCCATAACCATGAGTTTTACTAAATCGTTTAATTCACTTCATCGTTTTCTTGAAAGTGCATAATTGTGTATTTTAAAAATATCATTTCACATTCTCAAACGGACAAGTCCGGAATTAAGCGAATCAGTCAAAGAAAGGGGTCATAGTACTCGATTTTTCTGAAACGTTTAAAACGCTTCCTCATTCTTTTGAAAGCGCAAACTGTAAAAATTTTGAAAACAATTTTGATTTATATTTTGAACAATTTTTAAAAATAACATTTTTTTTTTAAAACACGTGATTAAAACAGCAACATCAGTAGCAACTTCGACAAGGAAATTTCACTTCTCAAAATACCGTAAAAACGGACAACAAAATCAGCATTGCGGGATAACCGCTTGAAAATTCATTTTAAAATTAACGGCTACTAAAGTTAATACGTCAAAATCTCATCAAGATAATTGGCATCAAAATATAATGCCAATGAATTTTCATTCATCAACATGTCACAAGAATCTTCTCAAAGATAGAAAGGGGTATCATACCCTAAACTTGTATTCATAACAAGTCAATGACACACAAATTCACCAATGCACAAAAATTGATAAAACTTATCAATAGAAATCACGAAAATTGGTGAATCACAAATTCTAGAAATCATCACAAGAAATCCAGAAAACACAAATTCTAGAAATCTACATAAGAAATCCAGAAAACACGAATTCTAGAAATCTACACAAGAAATCCAGAAATCACGAATTCTAGAAATCTACACAAGAAATCCAGAAATCACAGAAAAAGGGAAAGAGGCCTATCACATGACGGTCCGAAGACCATGGGGAGCTACCCCATATGGGTGAGTCGGAATCACCCAGATGAGGTCTAGACTAATCAAAAATTAAAAAGGTATGTGTGAGTGGAATCACACAAGTGGTGTCTAGTCTAACCTCGCAAACAAAAAGAAAGTATGTGGGAGTGGAATCACATAGATGAGGTCTAGACTAAACAAAAATCAAAAAGGTATGTGTGAGTGGAATCACACAAAGGGTGTCTAGTCTAACCTCGTAAACAAAAAGAAAGTATGTGTGAGTGGAATCGCACAAATGGTGTCTAGGCTAACCAAAAAGCAAAAAGGTATGTGTGAGCGGAATCACACAAATGGTGTCTAGCCTAACCTCGCAAACAAAAAGGTATGCGTGAGCGGAATCACACAAATGGTGTCTGGGCTAACCAAAAAGCAAAAAGGTATGTGTGAGCGGAATCACACAAATGGTGTCTAGCCTAACCTCACAAACAAAAAGGTATGTGTGAGAGGAATCACACAAATGGTGTCTAGACTAACCTCGCGGTCAAAAAGATTTGTGTGAGTCGGAATCACACCAATGAGGTCTAGTCTACCCTTGCAAACAAAAAGACATCGCACAATTGCAAGTCTAAATCATAAAAATGATCGTCATGATCAACGAGAAGTGTCAATTACACTAAGTTAGTGAATATAAAAGTTTAGCTTCATGTCCCATAACCACTAGCTTAACTCAAATATTTACGATCAAACTATAGATCTTCACTAGAAAATTGTCACAAGAGTTTTCAATCGAAAAGTCCAAGAGTTAACTGACGAAGCAAACGCAAGCGTTTCATACCACTTGTTTTACTAAGCCGTTTAATTCGATTTCTCATCCGAGTGAAGTAAAGGCTTGTATATACTAGTAGATTGGAAAATGGTTTAAGTAAAGAGCTTTGTAATAAAATAGTTTTGAAATCGTTTGGAGAAAAGGGTTTTGATATTTACTACTAGTATAGAAAACCTTTATATTTTTAAAGTGACAAATCACAAAAATGGTTGTAGAAACAATCAATCACAACAATTCACATACAAAGATGCGAATAGAATCCAAAGAAATTGATACCGAATCCTTCAGAAAGTATGTTCACAAAAATCCCGAAGAAAATGTCATCAAAATTGCTAATTAATGATAGCAACAAATCGAGGAAATAATCAAGAATCGATTAAATTTGAAAACCAAATCAATTCACTAAAATTCACATTCGAAGACGTGAATAAAATCCAAAGAATTCGATTCCAAATCCATCAAAGTAGGAATACCCAAAAATTCTAGAAATAGAAGTTATCAAAGTCGACAAAGGTGATAACAACTAACCGGAAAAGAAGAATCGATTAACAATTGGAAAAACAAAGCAAAACGAGCATAAATGCATAAATGACTTCAACAAAAGTAAAATCAAGTCAATGTCGAAGTTAACAAGTAATGGCCACAGTTGAGTACAAAACGAATCAACATCATCAAAAACTCAACTTGAGTTCGAAAAGAAAATGGAGGCCGAAGCCAAAATACTTTCACGAAATCAAAATCAAATGCGCATGAATAAACGTTAGGAATTCATACCTAACAATCAAAGATAATCATTTTCAAAGATGAGAGATAAAACATTGACAATTAGTTGTAACACATGTTCCGTCTAAGTTATGTTTTATATTATGTCCATAAACCCCAGGCTCTGATACCAAGCTGTGACGCCCCACCTCTATACCCACGCTAGCCAAGAACACTACGGTGTAATGCTGTCAACTAGCGCGGAGAATAAGGCTGTTGAGGAGCGGCAATCAGTATTTAGGCCTTACACTAGTATTGGTTATCTCGATAGGTGTGGTATATATATTATTTCATTTTTCATCTCTGATTTATTTACTCCCATCGACATACCCCAATTCCAGTATAAAATGAACTACGATGGTTCATAATAGTTTAGGACGGTAAATATAATAATAACACAGATAATATAAATGCGGAAAGCCTCATATATACAACTGATGTCAGTTACAATACATTTGACATAGAACATATGATACAACTACAACTGTCAACCCAGGAAGTTATATATACAAGTACATTATCGACTAACATACATGAATACATATCAACCTATGCTATGACACGACAACTCCCAAAAGATATGAAAAGTCTTCATAGCTCAAACAGCTACCCAAAGCAAGATATCTACGACCTGAAATAACTCGGTTTGACCCGAGTATTAAATTCAAAATAAAATAATACACGGGTCAGTCTAATTCAAACTCAGTTATTAGTGGACAGAAGCAATAATAATTAAATAATGAATAGATGATGGTCACAATAAATCTCGTCTATCCGATCCTTAAATAAAGAAATCGGATAACGATAAATATAACATGTAACAGTGTTAAACAACAAATCAGCAAATTAAACCAAATCAGAATACAATTCAAAATATTGAATTGAATAAACAAAACAGTTCAAACCATTGAAATATCAATTAAAATATTAATTCGAGTAGGGCTGCAGTACACGCACGCTGCACTGCCTCGCCACTACAGCATATGGAATATGCAAAAGATCAATAAATCAAAACAAGATAGAATATCATAAAAGCCATACCGTGTGGCTACAGTTCACGCTTGTGTGCACTGCCTTGCCACTACAGTGATAATATACCCAAAAACTCAATTCCATGTGGCTGCAGTTCACGCTTGCATGCACTGCCTTGCCACTACAGTAATGATGTACACAACCGGGCGCAAGGTCAAACCCGAACTATCAGCTGGATTCAACACAGGGCAGGTATACAGGCTACGACTTCAAGCATAAAGCAGTTCAATATCCAAGCAACAATGAAAAACAATGGAACCAACTCAACACAGTCACAATATGAAGACAGCAAGAAAACTGCAGTGGTCAAGTCACGACTATCATGACTCAACACAACTACAAGGAAATGAACCAGAGGAAGTCTCGATATAAAGCAACAGCAAACTCAAAAAAAACAACACAAAAGTCCTCAAATTCTACACGACTGTAAGCATCAGTGCACAAGGGCAATGACCCGTACGTATACATGAACCAGCAGAAGCAATTGAAGTGCTACAGTGGAACAACAAGGTACAAAGATCACTGCAACATGAATACAAGTGCAGAACAAAACAGTGAAACAGCAGTATACAGGGAACTCAAGTCGGGACCAAGTACCATCGTATGTTATTGTGCGAACAAGTGCATAGAGGTACACAAGCTAAGCAAAGAAGGATAACCACAACTCAACAACATACGTTTAGCATGAAGGCATCAAGCACATGGGACCAGACCCAAATTGCAGTGTCACTAAAACATGGAAAATGGAGTACATATATACATGAAATCCAACAGCAAATGACCACTAAAAATGAAAACTATAAACTGGATCAGCATGTTTTTAACAAGTACTCAAGGGGTGCAGAATAGTGTAATTGCATAAAACAATGGTGAACTATGAAAACAAGCCAACTAAAGGTCTAGAGTTCCAGTGAACCAGACACATGACTATGCACAATGTCAAATGCAAAACTCAGACTCGACTTAGTGTACATATAATAAAGTCTAGGTGCTGTATAGAGAACAGTGAATCAGTGTGCAAGTATGGACAGAGCTCAAGCATAAGATATAGCAACACTTCAATGATCAAACTCAGGCCGAAACAGTAACCCCGAAGATACAGCCAAAAGAGATCAATGAATACAAAATGAGCTACATGAGCACTAGTGGTAAAAAATGCAAACTCAAAAGTGAACTGGTCGAATCAAAGCAGCTGCATATATAACAACCACACCAGCCTCAATAATGAAGAACAGATTTCGAATGCAGTGACACCACTTACTCAAGTGCACAATGCAAATGAACTCCACCAAGTACAAACATACAAACCAGAATGCACAAATACACATGACACTGAAACAAATGAACTCAAATTCAAGTGAAACGGTACAAAGCTTGACCAGAGATGCAGCTCCAAGTAAAAAAAACAAGTGAAGGTGGAGTACATCTATGTAGTGTTAGAGACTAAAGCCGCCAATGCACATGAATATACCAGGCATATACATGAATGACCAGTACGACCAAACAGAAGTGTGAAAATAATCAAGAAACAAATGTGGAAGCATGGAGCTACAGAATGAAACAAAACACCAAAACAAATGTACACAAAAATACATATGTGTACAACTCGACAAAGTGAAGCCACAGTTCAATTCATGTACAAGGAGAAACACTGTGAACACAGTGAAAAATTTCAAGGCAGCAAGCAATAAAATTACAAAAAATTCATGTATGCATATATATTAATACGCATACATATCTATATCAAAATCGAACTCAAATTATTTTCGCAAAATCAAGCTTTCAAGCCAAGTGCAAAAACACTGCAGTTTGAATCGAAGTCTGTTGAAGTCACCAGCAAATCAAACTAAAACTGTGCAACTAAAATAACAGTTTATACGAATTCGAACAAAGTCCAAGTAAACAAAATTGGAATAAGTCAGAAGTCAAACAATTTTATACGAACGAAATCACATAATTTTAAACCCTACAAACCTAAGTTTGAACTAGATGTGAGTAATTAAACTTACTCACTTTTGTCGAAGAACCCAAATCAGATTCGCAGCCCAAGAAGCAACAAGGAAGCAATCAATCGAAGCTACTCGCGATTAATCACTAATTCGATCAAATTAAAGTCGGCACAATGAAAAGCCCTTGTTTCGGAGCGAAGAGGAAAACGAGGCCGCGATTATTTTCGCTTGTTTTTGTTTTAGGGTTTTTGAATTGAAAAAGAAAATAAAAAGGGTGACGGGTTTGAAAATGGAAAATGAAACGAGAGAGAGGGGAACAGGTCTTTACCTTGAAAATAATCACAGCCCAAAGCAAAACATGGTCCACGATTTAATTTATAAAGCCCACTTAACATTTAATAAATTTTTCAAAAGAGTTTCAAACTGGTTTTAAAAATTCCAAACAGCAATTAGCTAGGAAAGGTAATCGTCCAAAGACGATAATTAATCGGTACGAAATACCGGGTTGTTGCAAGTTTGATCAAGTAAGTTAATTAATTTGTTAATTACTTAAGAATAGTCACTTGATAAATGATTAAGTATTATTACTTAATAAGTTTTGATAAGGCTAATTTCTTAAGATAAGTAATTGATATAATTTTAAAGGTAATTAAGATAAGTAAAATTACTGATTGGGAAATTATTTTAATGGGTAAATTACTTGGTAAAGTAATTAAAGGTTTATTATTTGGTGTAATAAATCAAAGAATTTATAAAGTAACTAAGAAGTAATTAAGAATAATTAATTACTGTATTTAAGTTGATTAAATTTAAGCAGTTAATCTAAGCATGAAGTAATTAATTAAGGTTCATTAATTGATATGATTAATGAGGATAATTAAGGATTAATTACTTGATTTAGAGTTAATTAATAAAGGTTGATTAATTAAGATGATGATTAATTAATTGGTGAATAATTAAGCAAGATTTATTGAGATGAAGGTAATTAATTTAATTAATTTTAAATTAATTAAGAGATTAAGTAATTAATTTAATTCACTTTAAATTAATTAGAGATAGAGATAGTTAATTTAATTCATTTTAAATTAATTATATTGTGGTATGAGTAAATCATTGCTTATGAATGAATGGATGACACTGATTGTCTTGAATGCTTTGTGATCTCAGTAATGAGATAAGTATAGTTGTGTGATATGCATGCTTGGTTGCATTGTGATGATTACATAGATTATCAATTGGAATGTTTGATATATGGATTATCTATTATGATATTGATAATGTAGATTACCTGTTATTTGATAATGTTGATTTTCAATTGTGATTTGTGAGTTATCTATCTGTGTGTGTATAGATACTGTATTGAATTGTTTTAAAAACTTTAAAACAACTTGGACCTAAAAGACACGTTTTGGATTTCGATGAGACCGGGATCGGGTTTCCATATTTGGATATCCGAAAACCACATCGATTCCAATTAACGTTAGGTCGTGAATCAAAGTGGAGCTTTGTGAAGACTCGAGGTGTAAGGACTATACGTCAGTATAACTCTGTGGGTGATTCCGTAATGAGTTGACAGAATTAGTTCTTATAGGTTCGAGATGGTGGTTTAGAGTGCAAGGGTTATTGTCGTTAACTCTGAGGGTGATTCAAAAATGAGTATAACAAGATAATGCCTTCAGTTTCGTTCGAACCCGGAACAAACTTGTATGGATTGAATGCTTTCAGAACATCGTCAGGTGGACGATGAGCATTCTAAGTGATGTGTTCACTAAAGGTAATCGTAGCCTCAAGCCTCATCAACCGGGAATGGCTAAAACAGGGGAGGTGCAGCAAAGCTTCGTGGGTAGCCCCCACTTGAGAGTAAGATTTACCCCTGTCTAGAGGTCCCTTTTATTTCGGCTGTGTGGGCGGTTGAATAGCTACATCCGCTGGGGTTGTCTTATTTGGAACTGTTCAGTAAGGAATGGATCCGGCTTTGTGTTGCAAGGGAGTTAGGGTGGCTCCTCGGTACGGTGATCTAGGCCACGTACTGTGACGGGAGGTACCCCACTAGCCCTGTCATTGTATGGAATCCAAAATCCAATAAGTGCCAACGATTTTGATTGTATTACCCACTTTTGTGGCTAGTAGCTGGAATTTAATCATGTAACAATTTTGGCTATTTCATATTTATTTGAAAACCCTAGACACTATTATAATATCACTGGATTTCCTATCAAATGTTTTGGTTAGCGTAAGGTAAAAACTTTTCCATGTTTATGTGTGGGAAGTCTTACGTGATACCTTTTCTTTCAAAAGGTTTTTAAAGTTAAGCAACTTTAACCGTTTACTCACACCAGACCCATGTCTGACCCGGAGTTTATTCTGTTTTTCTTAAACTCTTGGGTACTCAAATTTTTTCGAGTAGCCAAGGGATTCAGGTTAGGATTTTAGGTTGGCTTGACGAAATCTGGAAGAGCAAATGGAGCAGGAGGCTTCTGCGTTTAGCTATAGAGTATTTCTCTGTGTGTTCTCTGAGTTGTTGTATGGAGTTGTATAACTAGACAGGTGTTTATAACTGTCTAGTATGAGTTGATTAAGCTGTGTATCTATGATGTATATGATACTATGTAATGTATTATGTGATTAATATAATTTATTCGTTCCGCTGTTTTGATTCTGATGTTGTTTTCTTTCTTCTTCTCTATCTTTTCTCTTTTCTATCCCTTTCTTTCCTAAAGATGATGCGATTTTCTGGTGGTAGAAAGTCGGATCGTCTCATTTGGCATCAGAGCATTAGGTTGAGTGAATACCTAGGCTCTGTAGTGGTGTCTTTCTTGAGAGAGCGTATTTGTAATTTTTATATATAACTATATATATATATATATATATATATATTTCTACCTATCTGTTGGGTTACCTGTTCGGGTTTTCCAATATAAGTTATAAAGGTAGATGAGGTAGTGGTGTGTGTAACACGACTACCAATGGTTGGAGTTTGAATGTTTTAAGGTTGGAAGTGTATTTGTCGAGACTGTAGACCTAATACCGTCTTGAGTAATCTTTGTAGTTTGGTGTAAGAATTTCATTGATCTCTGAAGGAAACCTGTTAAGGTTCGGAGTTCATCTTTGAAGTGTAAGTTTGATTACGCTCGTGTGATCGGATTTTTGAGAATTTGGGTCTGTCGGTTGGGCAGAAATAAGTGATGGTATTTTGATGCCTCAGGAAGTAGTAGCTGCGTGATGAGATGCAGTGACTATGGATTGTCTCCTAAGATATTTTCTTTCGAAGAAAGTTTAAGGAAGTGTGTTTGCTTTGGGGTTGTAGCTGAGTTCAGCAGGATGTTTGTGTTTTGTTGGAAGTCCGAGTTTCTCAAAGAGCTTTGAATAAGAAGTCTTTGGCATCTGTGTTAGCGGTGTAGCTCGGGAGTGTTCTGTGTTTTAGCAGGAAGATCTTTTTGGCTTAGCATTTCCTGGAAGTGGAATTCAGAAGCAGCAGTGAGGATCTGTTTCTTAGATGGATTAGTTGGTCGAGGATAAACTGTTCGGATTAGTGGAGAGAGAACAGTATCTTGGATATTGGATTGGTTGATCGCAAAAGTGACTTGCGATGGTTTGGAGATTATCTAAGATAGTCTTTGCTTGGATTTGTGGCATCTCTGGAGGATGTAGGAGTTATGGAATTGTCGAAGATTTTCAGGATATATATATCTTCGGGAAAGTTGAAAATTTTCCCCACATTGGAGTTTAAGTTCTGAATCGACTTGTTAGGAGTGATACCGGTGATTCAGCTGGGTAGAAGGTTGTCTCCTAGGTTGATTGTTTGGTGAAGCAGCTCTGTATTTCTTGGAATTTCTGTTGAACCATATTTCCGAGTTGTGATGTTTGGTCGTTGCCTGTGTTCATTCGATGGGATTTTCATCTGCTCCAGATCAGAGTTGTGCAGCGGAAGCAAGGTGGCTGTTGTTCTTGAGTAGAAGCAACTGGGATTTTTAGTATTTTGGATTAGAGAGTTTCTTCTGAATTTATTTTTCAAAATCTGAGGCAAGTTGGCGAGTGATTCTGTTCTGTCTTTTCCGGATAGGAGAAGTTGTTTTCTTCTGTTGATAGTAAAGTTTGGTTTTGATTTTGGATTGATCTTGTGCGGATCAGTTTGTTGAGTTGATCCAGTTTGTTTGTAGAAGCATCAGCGAAGGTTGAGCTGATCAGAAAGGATCTGTAGGCAGCCCAGATCATCTGGTAAGTTTTGAGGTTAAGAAACGGATGAATTTGGAATTCGAAGTTGGAGACTTCGATGTTGTTGAGATTTTCTCTGGTAAAGGGAGCAATAAGTTTAGGAGATCTTCGAGGCATATTGGATTCTTCTGAGTTTTTGTAGAGATCAGTGTATTGGTCTGAAGAGTTGAATTGCCAGTTTGGAAGACTGGAATTCAAAATATTTCACTTGTCTCTGAGGGAGTACGTGTTTTGGTTCATCACAGGTTTTGAGACCAGTAGTTCTGTGAAGGTTTTTGTTGTTGAACAGTCTTGTCTGTGGTCTGGTATCTTGGGTAGATTATAGATCTAGCTAAGTAGGAACTCAGTAGCTTAGAAGTATAGCTAGTTTGGGTTTAGTAGAGCGAGTATCCCTGTGTCTGTACTGGGGAAACTCGAGACAATTTTAGGAAGTTTATCCGGATCTGTGTCCGGATAGCTGGTGTTATTTATTTGAATTGGTTGTTTGGATGAAATTGTTTGATTGATAGTGTATGGCTGTTATGTATGTTTGAATTGGTTAAAATAAAATAAAACTTTGGATTATCTTTGTTTTAAATTTCGAGGACGAAATTCTGTTAAGGGGGGAGGATTGTAATATCCCAGAATTTCCAGGAGTTTAAAATGTTGATAATCTCTTAATTTAATTATTTGAAATTGATAAAATTGTTATTTTCAAAGATAATTAACCAAGTAATATTTTAATTATGGTTATAAATTGGTATATTGTTTTCAAAATTTATAAGTGTGTTTAAAATGCATTTATATCTGTGTATTTAAATCTGTGTATTTTAAATTAATTTTAAAATAGGATATATTATTTGTAAATAATAATAATCTTATTTAAAAATAGATGTTTATATTTATTTAAATTTATTTTAGATTTGATTTTTAAATTTGACTTTGAATTGAAATATAAATTTGAATTTAAAGGATAAACATACATCTTAAAATAAAATGATAATATAGTTTGGTTTTAAATTTATATAGATAATGTTTTTAATCAAAAATAAGATTTGTTTATTTTGTTTTATTTCTTTTCATAAAAATTTATCTATAGAAATTTGATTTGTGTTTATTTAATAGAATAAATGCAAGGTTTTTGAAATAGCATTTTTTTAGATGTGTTTGAAATATTATATATAACTTTATTTAAATTATAATTGATTTTTATTTTATGTTCTTTTATAGATTGTATTTTATATAAATTAGCATACATTTATAAATGTAAAAAATGTATTTGTTTATTAGATATTTAATAGAAAAGCATTTTTTCAAATTTAGAAAACATGTTTGTTCATTAGGAAATAATTTAAAAAGTCTTTTAAATTTTCTTTTAAAATAAAAACAAACTATATTTGACATGTGTTAAGTTTTAAAACACCTTGTTAACAAGTGTAAAAACATTTGTGTAATTTAAAGACAAGTGTCACATTATTTGAATTTTCTTTTAATTTTAATAAAAGCTGAAATTAATTTATATAAACCACTTTCTTCATCTTCATTTTCTTTTTCAAATCTCAGTTCAAAATCATTTTCCTGTAATCACTCTTCAACCTCAAGAAAAAATCCTGTAATCTCCTCTAAATCAAAACAGACCTGTAGAACATTTTTTTCTAAAGCCTGTAAATCCTCAAAACCAAAATCTGAAACCATACTTGAAATTTTCCTCAAAAAAAATCATATCTTAGATTGTTTAAGCATTTAAGAGCCTGAAACCATTTTGTTTACAAATCAAAACATGTAAACATTCTTTCCAGATCAATGCTCAAACATGTAAATCATTTTCTCAAAACCTGGAAATACTTTCAAAACTGCAAGCTTGGAATCAAGTTGAACCATCCTCAACATGTTCCAGTTTATCAAGCACTCCAGTTTTAAAAATCAAAGCCATTTCAAAGATTCAAGTAATTCAGTTTTCTGGAATCAAAACAACAACAGCATGCAAAGTTTTCAAATTTTCAAAAGCTTCCCAGTTCTTTTTCCAAAGCCTTCTGCATTTTCTAAAAGGTGAGTAAACTTTAAAAAAAAAATTAGTAACAAATATGTGTTGCTTATGAATTACTGGGTTTGATGATTGATCTGTATGAATGCATATATGTGAGTTTCTGTGTGTGCTTATCTGTTGATTTTGAAAAACATCTCTGTTCCTATTTTTAAGCCTCTGTTCTTAAATCTGAAATCATGAACCACTTTAAATTTGATGCATTTACATATGGTTGAAGTAATTTTGTGATGTAAGTTTGAAAATGTGCTTGCATGATGTCTTTAAATTTCTGGAACATACTTATATGTATAAAGATGATGTGTATTGATCTTGCATGTCTGAAAATCAGACAAATGAAACTTCCCAAGCTTACAGGCATCAGATATGATCATAAATCCTTTCCCATTTCTATGATTTATTTTAGAAAATAGTTTCTAAATAAAAGATGTGAATTATAACAAGATTCAAATTTAAAAAAAAATTAAAGTTAAGCAAAGCAAAGTCTCTGGAAAATTTGATTTACAGATAAAATTTCAATTATATTAAAATTCAAACATCATGGTTTGTTGTTTCAGGATTTTAATTCAATACATTTTGAAAGTAAAGATTTTTAAAACAAAAATCAAAATCTTTAATATTGAATTGAATGTGAATTTTAGGGTTGTCTGAAACTTTGTTTTTGAGTGATTTCTGATGGCCTCATGGTCTGGGATGTTCGGGATCTTGGGTGGAGATAGGTGATCGTACGAGGAGTACGGCAAAAATAGTGGAGGAGTTGGATGTTCGCCGTAGCGTCGGCGATCGGATGATTTAGGTTTTAAACCTAATTTGGGTTGAGCTGGAAATATGGGGTCGCTGCGTCTTCATTACCACATCGAGCTTGGAGAAATTTTTAGGGAAGGAAGTGCGATGGGTCAGCAACCCATAGCCGGAGTTGTCGTGGATATCATTGATCGGAGGCGAGTGATTTGGGGTTTTCTGATGTTTGGGTTTGGGGTTCTGTTCGACAATGGATACTCGATTTTGAATCGGGGTAGGAGTTGTTGTTCTGTGGGTCGTAGGTGGATGTAGGGTGCTTGGATGACTCGGCGGTGGGTTCGACGTTGGCCAGAGGTGGCTCCGGCACCGGTGCAGGTGCACGTATGAGCTGTGGTGTTAGTGGGTCGTAGTTTTGTTTTGGGTTGTTTGATTTTCTCGAAGCAGGTCTCGGGATTTTAGGAAGATGGATCGTGAAAAATAGCGTGGTTTTTGGGGTCATTTGTGTTGCAGGGTGTAAACTGTTATGTTTTAACAGTTTAGTTTAAATTGAAACAGTATTTAAATTTTAAAGTCAAACTGTTTTAGAGAAGAAAAAGATGATGTACTTATACTTGAATTCAAGTATACATGGGTTGAACCCAAATTAATGTTCAACCAGATTTTTAGTTTAAAATAAGTAAGTTTAAACTTTAAATAGTTTTAGTTAAATTAAAATTCTTGCTTTAGAATTGAATTGTTTTATAAATGAATTTGGATGAAAGGTTTAATAGGTTTTATGATAAAAACCTTAATGTTATTTTCCAACTTATTTTGGAAATATAAAAAAGGGAAAATTATAAGGAAATGATTAATTAAATTAATTAGAGAATAATGATTTTATAATTAACAATTAAAGGTTAAGTAATTTATTAACTTGAATTAGGAATTGTTAATTATGATTAAAGGAAAGTAATTAATGATTACTTTATATTTAAAACTAATTAATGCCTTATGTTAAGTAAAGTTTTCCAAAGTTAATTTGAGATAATGTTTTATCTTAAATACTAATTAAGTATTAATGATTTGTAATTAATTAAGTTGATTAAGAATTTTAAGTTTAATTAATTTAATTAATTATTTTAGAGGGTTAATTAAGTAATTAATTAAGTAATTAATTAAGTATAATTAGTTAGCCAATAATTATGATGATTTAATTAATAACTAATGACTAATTAACTATTATCTAAGGTTAATTAATTGTAATTAAGGATTAATTAATTGATAATTATGGATTAATTAAATTTTAATTAAGGTTGTTAATTAATAATTAAATTTTATTAATTAATGATTAAGAAATAATTAATTAGTTAATTAAGGTTAATTAATTAATTATAAAAGTAATTAGTGATTAATTACTTTGTATTAAAGGATTGATTAATAATCAAGGTTTATTAATTAATAATTGAAAGTTAATTAATCTGTTAATTTAAGATTAATTGGTTAAAGAGTAATTAAGGAATGAATTACTCAATTTTGTTTTATAAGTTGAGTTTGACCGAGTAAGTTAATTAATTTGTTAATTAATTAAGAATAGTCACTTGATAAATGATTAAGTATTATTACTTAATAAGTTTTGATAAGGCTAATTTCTTAAGATAAGTAATTGATATAATTTCAGAGGTAATTAAGATAAGTAAAATTACTGATTGGGAAGTAATTTTAATGGGTAAATTACTTGGTAAAGTAATTAAAGGTTTATTATTTGGTGTAATAAATCAAAGAATTTATAAAGTAATTAAGAAGTAATTAAGAATAATTAATTACTGTATTTAAGTTGATTAAATTTAAGCAATTAATCTAAGCATGAAGTAATTAATTAAGGTTCATTAATTGATATGATTAATGACAATAATTAAGGATTAATTACTTGATTTAGAGTTAATTAATCAAGGTTGATTAATTAAGATGATGATTAATTAATTGGTGAATAATTAAGCAAGATTTATTGAGATGAAGGTAATTAATTTAATTAATTTTAAATTAATTAAGAGATTAAGTAATTAATTTAATTCACTTTAAATTAATTAGAGATAGAGATAGTTAATTTAATTCATTTTAAATTAATTATATTGTGGTATGAGTAAATCATTGCTTATGAATGAATGGATGACACTGATTGTCTTGAATGCTTTGTGATCTCAGTAATGAGATAAGTATGGTTGTGTGATATGCATGCTTGGTTGCATTGTGATGATTACATAGATTATCAATTGGAATGTTTGATATATGGATTATCTATTATGATATTGATAATGTAGATTACCTGTTATTTGATAATGTTGATTTTCAATTGTGATTTGTGAGTTATCTATCTGTGTGTGTATAGATACTGTATTGAATTGTTTTAAAAACTTTAAAACAACTTGGACCTAAAAGACACGCTTTGGATTTCGATGAGACCGGGATCGGGTTTCCATATTTGGATATCCGAAAACCACATCGATTCCAATTAACGTTAGGTCGTGAATCAAAGTGGAGCTTTGTGAAGACTCGAGGTGTAAGGACTATACGTCAGTATAACTCTGTGGGTGATTCCGTAATGAGTTGACAGAATTAGTTCTTATAGGTTCGAGATGGTGGTTTAGAGTGCAAGGGTTATTGTCGTTAACTCTGAGGGTGATTCAAAAATGAGTATAACAAGATAATGCCTTCAGTTTCGTTCGAACCCGGAACAAACTTGTATGGATTGAATGCTTTCAGAACATCGTCAGGTGGACGATGAGCATTCTAAGTGATGTGTTCACTAAAGGTAATCGTAGCCTCAAGCCTCATCAACCGGGAATGGCTAAAACAGGGGAGGTGCAGCAAAGCTTCGTGGGTAGCCCCCACTTGAGAGTAAGATTTACCCCTGTCTAGAGGTCCCTTTTATTTCGGCTGTGTGGGCGGTTGAATAGCTACATCCGCTGGGGTTGTCTTATTTGGAACTGTTCAGTAAGGAATGGATCCGGCTTTGTGTTGCAAGGGAGTTAGGGTGGCTCCTCGGTACGGTGATCTAGGCCACGTACTATGACGGGAGGTACCCCACTAGCCCTGTCATTGTATGGAATCCAAAATCCAATAAGTGCCAACGGTTTTGATTGTATTACCCACTTTTGTGGCTAGTAGCTGGAATTTAATCATATAACAATTTCGGCTATTTCATATTTATTTGAAAACCCTATACACTATTATAATATCACTGGATTTCCTATCAAATGTTTTGGTTAGCGTAAGGTAAAAACTTTTCCATGTTTATGTGTGGGAAGTCTTACGTGATACCTTTTCTTTCAAAAGGTTTTTAAAGTTAAGCAACTTTAACCTTTTACTCACACCAGAACCATGTCTGACCCGGAGTTTATTCTGTTTTTCTTAAACTTTGGGTACTCAAATTTTTACGAGTAGCCAAGGGATTCAGGTTAGGATTTTAGGTTGGCTTAACAAAATTTGGAGGAGCAAATGGAGCAGGAGGCTTCTGCGGTTAGCTATAGAGTATTCCGCTGCGTGTTCTCTGAGTTGTTGTATGGAGTTGTATAACTAGACAGGTGTTTATAACTGTCTAGTATGAGTTGGTTAAGCTGTGTATCTCTGATGTATATGATACTATGTAATGTATTATGTGATTAATATAATTTATTTGTTCCGCTATTTAGATTCTGATGTTGTTTTCTTTCTTCTTCTCTATCTTTTCTCTTTTCTATCCCTTTCTTTCTTAAAGATGATGCGATTTTCTGGTGGTAGAAAGTCGGGTCGTCTCAATGATCTTTTAGTACACATTTGAGTATCGCCTAGTGGTTATGGGACACTTGGGGCAACAATGGTTTGACTACTAATTGAAAGTATTTAACATTTAATATTTTAACTGAGTGGAATTTACAATCTCTTAGTATATGTTCGAGTATCACCAAGTGATTATGAGATATAAGGGAAACTCAAGTGTTTAACATTAGAAAGTATATAACACTTCAGATCAAAAATAATGTTTGAGATATCACACATCTAAGCATGTACGACAGTTCAGCTTGTCTTATTATGGCATACATCCACGTGTGATCGACAGGTATCGGCTCGTCTTTTGTTTGACTAGCTTTCATGCTCGTCTTTTGGTTAACTCGCTTTCATGCTCGTCTTTTGTTTTGATTCACTTTCATACTTTTATTTTGTTTTGACTCGCTTTCATGTTTGTTGTAACAACTATGTATTTTGTGATTATTTTAATTTTATATTTTAATTATTTTAACTTAAATTCCTGATAAAAAACTTTATTTTAATATTAAAATGGATAAATTTTGTTATTTTAAATATAAATTTTTATTTTTGTGTGAATTATAATTCCAAACCTGAATAAACGGAATATTTCCAAAAAGGTGGATTTTTGGTCAAAATGGTCAAACTTTGATTTTTAAATTTAAAATTTAAATATTTAAAATTTTATCTTTTATTATGAAAATAGATTTAATTTCAAGAATACTTGTAACGACCCGTATATTTTAGTGGTTTTATTTATTTAATTAATTGAATTTTTGTGAAATTTTAAATTATAAAATTTTGAAATAAAAATTTAATATTTGGAATACGTATATTTAAATATAGAAGATGGTAAATTTTAATCTGATTTTATGAAACTTTATTTCATCATGAAATTCTATTAAATTCAAGTCAGTAATAATGCTTGACAATAAAATATTTTCCAAACCTGAATATTTTTGGATAGAAAAATTCTAAATCATCTTTTGAGTGAGACATCATTTTTCGTTTTTCCAAATTTGGACTTCTTCAGCTCCGTCGATCTTATTTTTCTGCATTTTTGCCGCATTTTCCGTAAGTACAAATTTCAAATTTTTATAATTAAATCGTACCACTGATATCCGTATGCCGTTTTTATCGTCTCCTCGTGCTGATCTCTGTAGTATATTCACTTCTATGTTTCGGAGTCCGGTACGTGGTAAAATCAACATAACGATTTACCATAACGGTTCCGTATTTGAGCACTTTGTTTCCTTTGCCTGTTCAATTGACAAGCCGTGGATACCAATATTCTTTTACTATTAATAATTTCTGAATCGACACCTGACTTCACCATTCCTATTTGGTCTATATTTATTCTCTGTGTCCTTCCATCTTTCTTTTTTAGTCTGCCACTCTCTGAAAAAAAACAAGTGCTCACGTCTCTCATCTTCCTTCCCATATTCTTTTTTTCACCTACCCATCTACTTGAAACAGATGCACGCATTTTTCCTCCATCCCTCTTTTTGAATGCGCCAAGCAACATCTCATCCAAACCCATCACCGGTCAGCACACCCGAGACCTACCTCTTCCACCTAGGCACGCAACAGCTCACACCTACACAACCTCTGCCTTTGTCCAGCCCGCAACCCACGTTGCGCCACCCTCAGCACCCCATCTACTCGAGCAATCTGCCACAGCCCTTCTTTTCCACCTTCACCACGCCAAACCACCGACCACCGCTACATCTCGAGCACACAAACCCATGGAAGCAACCGAGCTTCACTCCACTTCGGCCACTTTTTCCTCCGCTGAGCCTTGTTGCCAAGATCTCACTATTGCGTGAGTGTTTGGATTTTTTTAATATATATGTTTGTTTATATTTGCATAGTATATTACTGTAGCCTCTTGTTGCAGCATATATGTGATAATGTTATATGAATTTGCTTATTATATTTTTTTTGTTGATATATTAGTACATATTTGAACTTATCTTTGATCTATAGGGATTTAAAATATATGATGTTATACGTTATATATATATATTACTGTATATGGCATATAGTTTACTTTTGTTTGTTGATATGTTAAGTTGTCACACATATTTTTCGTATAGTATATATGTAACCAATGAGTTACAAAAGATGTTTGTTCGCATATATAATAATTTGAAATATAAATATATTTGATTATGTACAGGTTATAATGGTTATTATGTATATTTATTCATATATGCACAGTTTACTGTCAGTTTGCATGTTTATACAAAGTTTTGTACAAAATACATTTTGTCGAAGTTTGTGATTTGTGTATGTACCTTTTTTTAACAGGCATTGTACATACATACATACATACATACATACATACATACATATATATATATAGACACTAGTATGCCTATTTTTGTGTATTCTAAGGTGAAAATATGGAAGTTGATTTGTATACATGTAGGTATGTTGCATTGAAATCTTATTATGCGTTGAAGGGTAAATGTAAATTTTAATCATTTATGAAAACATATTATTTTAATATGTGGGGTTTATTATATAAAGTGATAGTTTATAACTATATTGAAATAAAGCAGATTCATTTCAATTTTTTTTTGAAAAATATACCGTGATTTTTGTAGCATGCATATAAGCTTATTTTCGTATTAAGTATTGATTTTGAAATATATATTTGACATATATATAGATTTTGATTTTGTATGTGTTTTAAATTTATATTGGTTTTGAGAAAATATATAAACGATATGATATACATTTCGTTTGTTTAGACCAAGCTGATATTAATTTGTTTGATCGACTCCGATTATCAGCCTCATCCATCAAAATTCTGGCTCCAACTACTTTGCTTTGACATTTATGGTTTGGATTGGTCGATTTCGAATTCGTGATGTTTCCCTTGTGCTTGTCCTGTTCTCTCTCTAACCTCGAAAGGCGAGCAATCACTCACGATTAACGTTCTTTTATTTATTAAATTTGATTTCAATTGAAATGACATTTGAAATACACTGCTCTTAGTTATTTACATTGTTATATATATGATATCTGTTCACCTGTGACATCGGACACCATTATCTGTCAATTATATTAATATATGCCTGTTATATTATGTTCATATCTGTTATCACTCTACAAGTTCCCTGTTAGTATAGAAATCGCTATCGCTTGAAATGATCCATACCCGAACGGACTTTAGAATAGAAGAAAATTGTTATGGGTTGAAATGATAGACCCAAGCGATTTTCATTTGAACTGAATTTGGGATTGCGGGTTTGAAATGATAGAACCCGGGTTTCTTTTTAAATTGTGGATTGAAATGATATATATCTGTATCACTTGACCTAGGTTAGAAAATTTTAAACAGACCCCGTGGTATATTTTTAAATGATTTTTCTTCATATATGTATTTTTTTAAAGTATAAATTTTGATTTAAAAATATATTTTATGGTTTTGAGAAACCTAAATAATAAGATTTCAATTTGTGAATTTAAGTATGTAAATTCGAAGTAAATGTGATTTTGACTTTAAATTTTATTTTTAAAATGTACGTAAATAATGGAAATTAAATTTAAAGTTTGAAATGATATTTGAAGTAAAATTGTAAGTTTCATTAAATTTATAAATTAATTAATAGTGAATTTTGATTTAACAAATGAATTGAGTTTTAAATTGGATATTTAATTATAAAAAATTTGTTGTGATAAATCATATGTTAAATTATTTGAATGTGAAATTTTGAAGTCTAGAAATATGATTTATAAATTTAAATTTGCTAAAAATTTGAAGTGTTAATGTTTTGAAGTTATAATAAAATCTTGAATTTTATTAATAGCATTTCCAAAAATGCTATAGTTTTATGACAGCATTTTAAATGCTGTTGTTTTGAACTTAACTATGTTTGAAATAACTAAATATCTATTACGGCATTTTATAAATGCCGTTATTCTTGAACTAAACAATTTTGGAAACTATAAGTTACAATAGCACGTTATAAATGTTGTCGTTGTCATATTTTGACAATGTTTGAAATGTTATAGATTTTAACACGGTTTGAGTTATATTTTTAAGCGATGATGATCTAACTTTTGGAAATTGTTTTTTTGCAAAATTTAAAGAGTTTAAATATATTTTAATATTTAAATTTGAATTTTAAGGAATTTTAATTGAATTTGAATTTAAATAATGGTTTTTGAATGGAATTTTGAAATATGTTTTATTTATGATATTTGGAATAATAAATGAATGACTTATTTGACTTAAAAATGATATTTAAATTTAAATATTTGAATTTGAATTCAAATAATGATTTAATAACGAGGTTTTGAAAGGACATGATATTTTGATGATTGAAATGGTTTGGAAATGATTTGGTCTTTACTTTGATAAAGAATATGAATATGGAATGATATTTGATTTTGATCTATTCGATAAATGAATATTTAAAGTTTATATTAGTATGAAAGATATTTAGTTTACTTGTAATTCTGGTTATTTAAATGATATTGGATTTATGAAATGAATATTTCAAAACTAAGTAATAATGAATTTATTTTTGAGATATATGAAATTATAAAATTTAGTTTTGAAATGTGGGATATTAAAGCTTTGAAATATACTAAAGATGGAATAGTTTATTTTGTGGATTAAATCTTTATTTGAAATTCATAGGATTTGAAATGTTTTGTAAGGAAACTAAATTGAATGGAAACTGATGGTTTGAATTGAATTAAATTATAAATTTGAAATTTGGGTTTAATTGGATTAATTTGTAAAATGTATAGAATTAAAGGAATGTCCCATGATTTCAAATGTATGATTTCGAAATGTTATGATTTTCAAAGTGTAATCATTCCAAGTATTTTATTTTCGAAAGAGTTATAACTTTGAAAGTATTATGATCTTTGAAAGGTGATTATATGTTTGAAATGGTAATAATATTATAGATTTGAAATAAAAATGGTTTTGGCTTCGATGTATAAACTATTTTGAAAGGGATATAGTTTGGAAATGAAATAATTTGATTTTTTTCTTAAAGTATAAACTATTTTGAAATGACCACGGCGTTATAATAACGTTTGGTTGTTAAAGAGACCGGGATCGGAAGTTGTCATACTCTCTGCCAACTCCGAAAACCACTTTAACAACCATGTACGCGGTGGAGATTCCAGAATGAAGTAGGATGGTGGCGACGATCCTATTGACGTATGAACGTGAACCCAACTCCCGTGAGTTGGCATAAGGTGGCTAAAACATGAGCGATCGACGGGCCAAGTGAGGTCATTCCTCTGATCGGACACATTTCTTCGATACTATACTCTTACTTGTGGTTGATTTGATAGCCAACCTTCGATTTTAATTTGGAAGTGTGTTTCGAGGTGGGAGGTAGTGGCTGCTACACGTTACTACCAGCCCGGAAGCGTAATTAGTATATCTACCCTGGCATTGCCAAGTTGTGCCGTGTCACCTACCATATCGAGCATTTACTACGAGTTTGTTTTTCTCCCGTAGCCCATAGAGTATTTAGGGTATTCTCCCGATCTGGAGATATGATGATAATTGATGGACTACTGGGACTATTATGTGTTGGAGGCTATATGGGTAACCCTTAACGCTATTTTAAAGTAAGTTTATTTTACTGTAGACATTATTATAATAGCGAAATATTACTACATAGTTGATAGTTTAGCGGAACCTTAGAGGATGGTTATCCCAAACATCCTTTGAGTTATTTGTATTTCAGTTGTTATTTCACTTGAGTTGGATTTATTGTATAAGATTATTAATCCTGACTCGAGTGTTTTGTGTTTTTCTTTACACTCGGGTCAGACTGAGTGATTCAGCATTCAAGACTCACCTTTTGAGTTGGAGCTTTTCTTGAAGATCCAGCCATCTATGTCTTCTTTCTATATCCAGTGATCCCAATGATGTATTTTGATTATTACCTGATGTATCTTATTACTCTTCTGTTGTATTTTGTTTAACTCTGATGTATTTTAATTTTATATAGTAGCTTCATGAACTACTATCTCTTTTAATTCCGTTGCATTATTATTACTCTGTTTCTATGATCTGTGATTATTTATTTACTGTATATTCTAAGATTTGTCAAATTTTATCTACAACGCGGTATTTTAAGCAATTCAAGTGTGACATGTGTGGATGCGAATGGTTGAAAACATCGGGTCATTACATTTGGTATCAGAGCTTTTGGTAGCTCTAGGAAAAACTCAGCATATATGGTAAAATATATTTATAGAATCACTTCCATTCGAGTTTGAATCTCTTACTTTTTGACTCGGTTCCTTTGAATTTTGGAACGTTCCCTGTGGTTCTAAAATTCATTCGTGTCCCTCACTATTCGTCTTCTTTTGATTCTGGAGCATCCCATAACTCCACTTCGAATGATCTTTTATAGTGGGTCGGCGGTCTCGCCAATCTCCAATTTATTTGTAAAGGGGTGAAACACCTTTACAACAGCATCGATTCACCAGAGATTTTTATATCATCGGTTTAGATGCTAGTATCACTTATTATCCCGAATTCTATCTCTTGAGATCGAATGTTGATTTACCTATAAATCCACATCGATCTTATCCTTTAAGTCACGGTTGACCCGGTTAAGGTTGCCCGCGATTTATATAAGCTTATCCATTTCCTTATTCGGTTAGATAATCATCTTATCTTTTGTTCCAACTTATTCTCAAATTAAAATTTTCTTGATTGAATTAATCAAATTTGAATCTTTTTCCTTGCTTTGAAAATCTACTCATGTATAGTGTATTTGTAAATCTATATTTAAAATGTTTTGGATATTGTGTTGTTTGACTTGTTGATGTTGATTTGGGTTTTCGATTGATTCGTCCGATCAACGCTATCGATAGGATCTCCAAAACACTTGAAAAGAACAAAACGACACAATATAGTTTTCAAATTTTGTAAAGGAAATAGATTTTGTATAATTATATTGTATATGTATATAGGTATATATTTCTGAATTTTTTGGTAGTAAATTGAATTGGTTATTAGGAAATAATATTTGACTTTATATATAGCTTGTAAACCATCGTCTTTTGTCTCATATAGAAATAATTGAATTATTAAACATGATCATAAATTAATTTGGAAATTTAAATAAATTAAAAAGAACCGTGAATTTAATTTCCGGTGATTTCAAACTTTGGTTTTAAAGATTTAAAATGGATATTATTTAAAGTATTTTCGAATGGAGATTGTTTCAAAGAATTTTAAATGTTTAAATCAATGCTCTTCTATTTGTCGTTGGAAAATAATTTCGGTGATGCCAGCTGCATCATCGACGTTCATTTTCGGTTTCAAAGTGGAGAGACTATTCAATAGCCTGCTACACTTTTGTTTGAAAAAAAAATTTATTTTAATTTCTAATCATGACTTGATTTATAATATATATTGAAGATTTTAAATTTTATTTGATACATTATGTGTGTGTGTGTCTATATATATATTTGTTTTATCTCTATAGGGTTTGAAGTTAATGGGGAATTTAATTCTTAAATTTTATGTTAAGGGTGTTTCCAAATTTTAAATGAAATCAAAATCTGAATAAATATTAAACTTGAATAATTGAATTTGGAATTTTACTAGTATAATATTCAATTGCGTTCCAATATAACGTACCTTAATCATTCAGAAGTTAACTATGTAACTGAATAATGTACAGTATAAAATGATGTTAAAGGAAATTATAAATAAATTTGAGCAGCTATAATAAGTGTAAATATACATGATATATGTGATAAGATATATCAAGTGGAATAAATTTAATAATAATTTGGAATAAAAGAGAATTAAATTTGTTGAATAAAATATGAGTATAATAAATGACAATGCAAATTTATGATTTTAGAAAATTGTTAATTATAGATAACTGGGTAATAAGATAATCAATTTAGAAATGGTTAAGATTGATTTAACTTAAGTGAAATCAAATGGGACAAATAAAATTGATAAATAAATAAATATTGTTTTGGAAGGAACCTTTTATATCAAATATTAATAAGTTTAAATTAAATCAACTGAAATGAGATACTTTGAATTTAAAATAAATTATTGAATATTTATTGATTTAAATTGAAATTTATATGGTTTAATCAATTGTTTAATTCTATATTCCAAATCTATTTTCTTTCTGGTTGTTTTATTCTCCTACCTCGTTCCTTTTCGAGGTCGAAAAGTTTTGAGTGGGGGAGAGTGTAACGACCCGTAAATTTTAGTGGTTTTATTTATTTAATTAATTGAATTTTTGTGAAATTTTAAATTATAAAATTTTGAAATGAAAATTTAATATTTGGAATACGTATATTTAAATATAGAAGATGGTAAATTTTAATCTGATTTTATGAAAGTTTATTTCATTGTGAAATTCTATTAAATTCAAGTTAGTTAATAATGGTTGATAATAAAATATCTTCCAAACCTGAATAATTTTATATGGAAAAATTCTAAATCATCTTTTGAGTGAGACGTCATTTTTCGTTTTTCCAAATTTGGACTTCTTTAGCTCCGTCAATCTTATTTTTTTACGTTTTTGCTGCACTTTAGAAATTTTGAATTTTTATAATTAAATCATACCACTGATATCCATATGCCGTTTTTATCGTCTCTTCATCTGATCTCTGTAGTATATTTACTTCTATGTTTCGGAGTCCGGTACGCGGTAAAATCAACAAAACGATTTACCATAACGGTTCCGTATTTGAGCACTTTGTTTCCTTTGCCTGTTCAATTGACAAGCCGTGGATACCAATAGTCTTTACTATTAATAATTTTCTGAATCGACACCTAACTTTAGCCATTCCTATTTGGTCTATATTTATTCTCTGTGTCCTTCCATCTTTCTTTTTTAGTTTGCGACTCTCTGAAGAAAAAAAACAAGTGCTCGCATCTCTCATCTCCCTTTCCACATTCTTTTTTTTCACCTACTCATCTACTTGAAATAGATGCACACATTTTTCCTCCATACTTCTTTTCAAACGCGCCAAGCAACATCTCATCCAAACCCATTGCCGGCCAGCACACCCGAGATCTACCTCTTCCGCCTAGGAACGCAGTAGCTCACACCCACACAACCTCTGCCTTTGTCAAGCCCGCAACCCACATTGCTCCACCCTCAACGCCCCATCTACTTGAGCAATCTGCCACAGCCTTTCTTTTCCACCTTCTCCACGCCAAACAACCGGCCACCGTTGCCTCTCGAGCACACAAACCCATGGCAGCAACCGAGCTTCACTCCACTTCAGCCACTTTCTCCTCCGCCAAGCCTTGTTGCCAAGATCTCATTGTTGCGTGAGTGTTTGGATTTTTTTTATATATATGTTTGTTTATATTTGCATAGTAAATTACTGTAGCCTCTTGTTGCAACATATATGTGATAATGTTATATGTGTTTGCTTATTATATTTTATGTTGTTGTTGATATATTAGTACATATTTAAACTTATCTTTGATCTATTGGGATTTAAAATATACGATGTTATACGTTATATATATATTACTGTATATGTCATATAGTTTAATTTTGTTTATTTATATGTTAAGTTGTCACATATATTTTTCATATAGTATATATGTAACTGATGAGTTTATAAAAGATGTTTGTTCGCATATATAATAATTTGAAATATAAATATTTTCGGTTATGTAAAGGTTATAATGGTTACTATGTATATTTATTCATATATGCACAGTTTACTGTCAGTTTGCATGTTTATACAAAGTTTTGTACAAAATATATTTTGTCGAAGTTTGTGATTTGTGTCTGTACATTTTTTTTAATAGGCATTGTACACACACACACACACACCAGTATGCCTATTTTTGTGTATTCTAAGGTGAAAATATGGAAGTCAATTTGTATACATGTAGGTATGTTGCATTGAAATCTTATTATGTGTTGAAGGGTAAATGTAAATTTTAATCATTTATGAAAACATATTATTTTAATATGTGGTGTTTATTATATAAAGTGATAATTTATACCTATATTGAAATAAAGAAAATTAATTACGATTTTTTTATGAAAAATATACCGTGATTTTGTAGCCTGCATATAAGCTTATTTCTGTATTAAGTATTGATTTTGAAATATATATTTGACATATGTATAGATTTTGATTTTGTATGTGTTTTAAATTTATATTGGTTTTGAGAAAATATATAAACGATATGATATACATTTCGTTTGTTTACACCAGCTGATATTAATTTGTTTCATCGACTCCAATTATCAGACTCATCCATCAAAATTCTGGCTCCAACTACTTCGCTTTGACATTTATGGTTTGGATTGGTCGATTTCGAATTCGTGATGTTTCCCTTGTGCTTGTCATATTCTCTCTCTAACCTCGAAGGGTGAGCAATCACTCACGGTTAACGTTCTTTTATTTATTAAATTTGATATAAATTGAATCGACATTTGAAATACGTTGTTGTTAGTTATTTACACTGTTATATATATGCTATCTGTTCACCTGTGCATCTGACACCATTATCTGTTAATTATATTAATATATGCCTATTATATTATGTTCATATCTGTTATCACTCTGCAAGTTCCCTGTTAGCATAGAAATCACCATGGGTTGAAATGATACATACCCGAACGGACTTTAGAATAGGAGAAAATCGTTATGGGTTGAAATGATAGACCCAAGCGATTTTCATTTGAATTGAATTTGGGATTGCGGGTTTGAAATGATACAACCCGGGTTTTCTTTTTAAATTGCGGATTGAAATGATATATATCTGTATTACTTGACCTAAGTTAGAAAATTTTATACAGACCCCGTGGTATATTTTTAAATGGTTTTTCTTCATATATGTATTTTTTTAAAAGTATAAAGTTTGATTTAAAAATATGTGGTTTTGAGAAACCTAAATAATAAGATTTCAATTTGTGAATTTAAGCATGTAAATTTAAAGTAAATGTGATTTTGACTTTAAATTTTATTTTTAAAATGTAAATAAATAATGGAAATTAAATTTAAAGTTTGAAATGACATTTGAAGTAAAATGATAAGTTTTATTAATTTATAAATTAATTATTAGTGAATTTTGACTTAACAAATGAATTGAGTTTTAAATTGGATATTTAATTATAAAATTTATGTTGTGATAAATCATATATTAAATTATTTAAATGTAAAATTTTGAAGTCTAGAAATATGATTTATAAATTTAAATTTGCTAAAAATTTGAAGTGTTAATGTTTTGAAGTTATAATAAAATCTTGAATTTTATTAATAGCATTACCAAAAATGTTGTAGTTTTATGACAGCATTTTAAATGCTTTTGTTTTGAACTTAACTATGTTTGAAATAACTAAATATCTATTACGGCATTTTATAAATGCCGTTATTCTTGAACTAAACAATTTTGGAAACTATAAGTTACGATAGCACCTTATAAATGTTGTCGTTGTTATATTTTGACAATGTTTGAAATGTTATAGGTTTTAACACCATTTGCGTTATATTTTAAAGTGATGATGATTTAACTTTTGAAAATTGATTATTCGTGAAATTTAAGGAGTTTAAATATATTTTAATATTTAAATTTGAATTTTAAGGAATTTTAATTGAATTTGAATTTAAATAATGGTTTTTGAATGGAATTTTGAAATATGTTTTTTTATGATATTTGGAATAATAAATGAATGACTTATTTGACTTAAAAATGATATTTAAATTTAAATATTTGAATTTGAATTCAAATAATGATTTAATAATGAGGTTTTGAAAGGATATGATATTTTGATGATTGAAATGGTTTGGAAATGATTTGGTCTTTATTTTGGTAAAGAATATGAATATGGAATGATATTTGATTTTGATCTATTCGATAAATGAATATTTAAAGTTTATATTAGTATGAAAGATATTTAGTTTACTTGTAATTCTGGTTATTTAAATGATATTGGATTTATGAAATGAATATTTCAAAACTAAGTAATAATGAAGTTAAATTTGAGATATATGAAATTATAAAATTTAGTTTTCAAACGTGGGATAATAAATCTTTGAAATATACTAAAGATTGAATATTTTATTTTTGTGGATTAAATCTTTATTTGAAATTTATAAGATTTGAAATGTTTTGTAAGGAAACTGAATTGAATGGAAACTGATGGTTTGAATTGAATTAAATTATAAATTATAAATTTGGGTTTGATTGGATTAGTTTGTAAAATGTAAAGAATTAAAGGAATGTTCCATGATTTCAAATGTATAATTTCAAAATGTTATGATTTTCAAAGTGTAATGATTTCAAGTATTTTATTTTCGAAAGAGTTATAACTTTGAAAGTATTATGATCTTTGAAAGGTGATTATACGTTTGAAATGGAAATAATAGTATAGTTTTGAAATAAAAATGGATTTGGCTTCGAAGTATAAAATATTTTGAAAGGGATATAGTTTTGAAATGAAATGATTTGATTTTTTAAATATATAAACTATTTTGAAATGACCATGGCATTATAATAACGTTTGGTTGTTGAAGAGACCGGGATCGGAAGTTGTCACACTCTCTACCAACTCTGAAAACCACTTTAACAACCGTGTACGCGGTGGAGATTTCAGAATGAAGTAGGATGGTGGCGACGATCCTATTGAGGTATGAACATGGGCCCAACTCCCGTGAGTTAGCATAAGGTGGCTAAAACAAGAGCGATCGACGGGCCAAGTGAGGTCATTCCTCCGATTGGACACATTTCTTCGATACTGTACTCTTACTTGTGGTTGATTTGATGGCTATCCTTCGATTTTGATTTGGGAGTGTGTTTCGAGGTGGGCGGTAGTGGCTGCTACGCGTTACCACCAGCTCGGAAGCATAATTGGTATATCTACCCTGGCATTGCCTAGTTGTGCCGTGTCACCTACCATACCGAGCCTTTACTACGAGTTTTTTTTCTCCCGTAGCCCATGGAGTATTTAAGGTAGTCTCCCAATCTGGAGATATGCTGATACTGGATGGACTACTAGGAGTATTACGTGTTGGGGGCTATATGGGTAACCCTTCAACGCTATTTCAAAGTAAGTTTATTTCACCATAGACATTATTATAATAGCGAAATATTACTACATAGTAGATAGTTTAGAGGATCCTTAGAGGATGGTTATACCAAACTTCCTTTGAGTTATTTGTATTTCAGTTGTTATTTCACTTGAGTTGAATTTATTGATATAAGAATGTTAATCCTGACTCGAGTGTTTTGTGTTTTTCTTTAAGCTCGGGTCAGACTGAGTGATTCAGCATTCAAGACTCACCTTCGGAGTTGGAGCTTTTCTTGACGATCCAACCATCTATGTTTGCTTTCTGTATCCAGTGATGTATTTGATTTGTAACTGATGTATCTTATTACTCTTCTATTGTATTTTGTTTAACTCTGATGTATTTTATTTTTATATAGTAGCTTCATGAACAACTATCTCTTTTAATTCTGCTGCATTATTATTACTCTATGTCTGTGATATGTGATTATTTATTTACTGTATATTCTGTGTAACGAGACGGTTTTTGCCCGCTCGAAAATCGACATCCATACTTCAAATCGTATTCGAATGCCATAGATTCGACCGTTCAAATCCGATTCGCCGGAGCTTATAACAATCATTAAGTAAATAACACAGCGGAATAAAAGAATAATACATTGATATACAATACTGATACAACATCTGGTACAACAGAATGGTACAATGAATATCAATATACATCAGAGATATGATACAATAAAATAGCAGCGGAAAAGAAAACGATAGATAACATCTGGCATACGGAACAAATAACTCTAAAATAGTCTTCGAGGAAGAACTCCAAAAATAACTGCAACTCCATTTCCAAGAATCAATCCAGCAATAGCTCGAACTCCCAATAACGAATCACCTAGCGTAAGCAAGACTGGTGCGATCCAAATACTGAACTAACTCCATATAATCTACTAAACCTGACTATCTGAAAAAAAAACCCAACTCTAGACTGCTCGTGTAGAAAATAGTGAGCACCCAGAGTTTAGGAAAGAAACAATAAACTCCGGATCAGTCGTGGGACTGGTATGAGTAACAAAAACAGTTTATTTTTCTTTAAAATCAAAATAGAGGAATATTTTTAAAATCAATTCGCAATGCTTTTAAAAATGAGACTACCATAAGTCCTCCCGCACACACACACAATGCAAACGCAGAATCGGAGGAGATTTCTCCTTATGATAGTCAAAGATGCTTGATACGCATTAAAAAGACATTTGATATTATTATTAGTGCATAGTGTAGGAAAAATTCATTTCGAAAGTAGAATATAAATCTTAGCCAACATACGACCATTATCGTATGCCTACTATAGCTAACCATGTTCAATAGCAGGTTACCGCCACATTCCATGGCAGGTTATACAACTAATACTGTACAAGGTTCGTATTGTTTCTTTGGATTTCCAACGAATGATCAGGCCAAGGAACTTCCCATTGCCACATGAGAATGCCTCTGGATGGACATCCCCGAGAACCAAACCGGATCTCTACCAACACAAGGCCGGGTTACCCCTAACTGAGTAACAACTGACCGAATATGCCATCCCCCGGTCCTTTGGGACCTTTCACCGAGCGCTCGCAATCAATTCACACAATCATAAAGTGTTTTCAACATGAGTAAGTATCTGGGCTCCATACCATGATACCACCCTTTTCCAAAAGGAAATGCACATATCCTAAAGGGCGCTACCCCTCATAACCTTGCTGCTTCTTTCCTGTTTTGACCATTCCCGAGATGTGAGGCTCGACGAAGTCACGTCCACAAAAACATACTTTATACAAAAGCCATGCTTTGGGTCAACAAATGATCATAGAAATGATCACCAAGATAGACGATCAAACAAATGATCCTATCATAAATAATCAACACAATGATCATTTCACAGGAACACTGAGTATGTCACATTACCAAATTGGGAATATATCGCTGATAACCTTCAACTACATAACCTCTGAGCTCGTACGTCTCAGAGAAGGGTGTTAAGCTAAAAGAATAAATTCTCCGCCACCAACAGAAATATATTTGAAAGAAATCGGCTTTATATCTCAATTTGTAATGTCAGACATACAATCCATACAAGTCTGTTCTGGGTTCGAACAGAACCGAAGGCACTTACAAAGAAGTCCTTGCAATCCGGGTATTCACAATCCCGATCGGATTTCCCATCACTTAGGGAGTCTCTATACCGGCGCGACTCGGTGCAGAAACAATCGATAGGCCATCCTATCGCTTTTGCAAATACCCGGTCTTCATCACCGGTCTTCAAATGCTATCCATAGCGTCGAATCACATATTCGGAATGGGTTATACGACACAAAGGTCCTTTCCCGGCTAAACCGGATAGTGAGCACGATATTTCAAAAACAAATGGATAATGGGATTTCAATTAAGTCACAACTTATTACCCAAAACTTTTCTTCAAATGGCTTAACAAATTACCATTTTCAATCTTTAAACAAAAAGATTCATTTTCACAACCTTTAACGGTTTTAAACAATTTTCACATTTTAATCTTTTAAACAAAAGATTCATTCACAGATTTTCCAAATCAATTTTCATTTCAATTTGATTAACTCGTTAAATCTTTAAATCAAAGATTTAACTTATAGCCTTCAAGACAATTTCATTTCAATTTGATTTAAACAAATCATCAATTTAAATCTGTTAAAAATAAACAGATTTAATTCATAGCTTTCAAAAAGAATTCATTCATAACTTGGAAAATCATTTCCCTATTCAATCTTGAAATTCCCCTAATTAACTGGAATCTCAGTTCTTATCTAAAAGTGTTTATCATTTGAAAACAACAGTTTTCATTTTGGAAATCTGATTCATTTATACGAGTTGAAATCCTTGGGTTAAATTCAAATTCCCAAAACCATACCTTTAAAATGGTTTAATCCTTATATAACCAATATAACATCTTTAATCCCTAATTTCAAATCATAGGATTCAATTTCAAGTATTGAATTTAAATTTAAATCAAATTATTTAAATTCCAAAACTTAATCAAGTAATTTAAAAATAATAAATTTTATTTTGAAATTTCATTCTAAAAGCTTTTCACATTTATTCCGATTCCATTTCCAAAACATTTGAATTTAAAAATTCAAATTTAACTATTTCAAAAATCTGCGACTTAATCGATTTCCTCGTGAAATCCATATTTGTGTGTGTATGGTGTAGTCCAAGGGTTATACACAGTAGTGCAACAACATTCAATCATCACAGATCAAATACAACAATTTATTCGATAAGCGATATAAATTATAACGATTATCTTTCATACACAGATTCGCATATATATATAACACAGATAATAACTATGTCACAGATAATAAATTAAATCACAACACAAATCAGGATAATCATATACCAGGGATATCGTACAGTTTAACATCAAATAAAATCCTAGGATCCATAGGTAGGATCAATTCAATTATCTGATTAAGTTAATCAGATTTATTTCTATGAATAAATTTGCTGGTCATGGAAAATTAATAATCAATTAATTTCAAAACATTTAGTAAACTATCTTTTAATCAATCATTAATTTATCCTAAATTAATAATTTTATTCTTAATTAATTATTCTTAATTAATCATTAAATCTTAATTATTTAATTAATTTTCTCAATCATTAATTAATACTTTAATTATTAATTTATAAAACTTAATCATTCATTTAATAATCACCAATTGCTTGATTAATCAATTATTAATTCATAGTTAAATTACTTAATCACTTAACTACTAATCATTAAATAAATCAATTTTAAGTAGTTAATTATAAATTTATTAATCACTTGGGCATTGATTAATTCAAACCCTAATTACAATTATAAATGTGATTATTCTTAATTACTTTAAAAAAAAATCAATTAATTACTATTCAATTTAATTAACATTTTAAAGCTCCTCTTTAAACTTTGAAAATCAAATCATCATTGACAACAACTCTACTGTTAATTAAATTTTATACTTAAATGAATTGCTTAAAAATAATAATTAAGTGTTTAAAACACCGTTAAAGTATTAACAAAAATAATTAAGACATGTATTAAATTCATGAGCTAAAAAAAATTAAACCTTTATTAAGTTGCAGTGCTTAAACTTGCAGGAAAACAAGTTACTAAATTTTTTTTCTTTTTCAAGTTTCCTTCATAATTTAAATGATTCTAATTTCATTTTAAGATTCAAAAGTTCCATCTAAATTTTACTTAAAACTTTGAATTCAAACACTATTTAAATCCCGGTTCAAATTTTGAACTATTTTTTTTAAAAGACTGTTTACCTCCTGTTTAAAACAAATTTGAGCTAAATTAAACCTGAAACAATCAGGTTTACAAAAAAAACCTGAAATACTCCACTGTCTCAAGTGAACCCAAGATGCTTCGAGTCCTCCCTCCCCCTGCTTCGAGACTAAACATGAGAAATAAGCGAAGGAAACCCATAGCTTCCAAAACCCACATTCCAGTTCCACCGTGCACACGGTGCACGTGTCCCAACGCCACCGACCCTAGGCGATCGTTGCGGCGACGCTCCACGACCCCTCAAGCTCACTCGAACACGAAAACAAACCCAGTCTTCACGAAAACTCACTGGGACGAAATCGAGTGCAAAACAACACCTGGAACAAAAGTACATAACTTACCACAAAACCTGGCAGCGCCTCAATCTCGCCGCCTCGACCACCAGAGGACCCAAGACTCCGTCCACGACATCGTCTAACCCCCCGCTACCATCCTCCAAAGCCACGAGACACTCGGTCGAACGATGGCGACGAACCAACCCAAAATACCCGAGCTCACAAAACTAGGTTTAGAGAAAAAAAAAACCACGCTAGCCTCCTCCAACTCCAGACAAAAATCCGACCCCTCCGATCAATGAGATCACCCGCGGCGACCCAAAATGTAAAATACAGTCAAACCCAAACTGCTCTCAACCCACACTTCTAAAAATTTCGATTTTTGTTTTAAAATTCTTGTTTAAGTAAATAGATTCAATTTACATACCTGGATTCTTAAATTAAGAAATTTGTTTTTGAACTTATTTAAAGTTGTACTCATCTTTCTTGATTTCCAGAGACAATTTCATGCTGTTTCAACTTTAATAAATTTTTAACACCTAGCTTAAAATCAAACAAACATAACTTGTTAAGATACTAAGTTGTAATTTCCAATGGATCAAGCAGAAAAGGTTTCTTTGAGTTAATCCTAAGCTTGAAATTGAAACAGAGGTGTTCTACAGGTCTTTAATAGCATGCATTCAATCATACAAATATCTCTTCCATCTATATACTCATATCAAACATAAATCAAGCAATCAGTAAAAAAAAAAATACTTAAGCTTTTGAAAATGAAGTTACTCACCTTTCACATTTTCTTGCTTTTAAAAATGACAGAGTTTTTGGTAGTTTGAAAAGTTGAGGCTGTTGAACTTTTGCAAAGTTGCTAACTGGTTTCAGAGTTGATACTGGAAATCTTCTCTTCTTCCTTTAGATCTCTGGGTGTAACTGATTTAAGTTGTTTGTTTGTTTGAATCTTGTTTAAGTTTTGAGTGTCACTTGCTTTTGCTTTTTTTTTCTTTTCTCAGTTTTGAAGAATGAAACTGTAATGATACTTTGATGTGTATATGAAGTTAAAGTATACAGGGTAATACTTCTTTTAGTACAACCAAGCAGCGATATTTTTGTTTATACAATAAACATGGCTGAGATGCTTGCATTCCTTTTTCTCGGCTAATATCATGCTTTTGCTTATGTACTTGATATGTTTTGTTTGTACTTGTTTGCTTTTACTTTATGTTTCTATACTTAAACATATACTTGCTGTCCTACTTCCTATTTTCTGGTTTACAGCCTACATGCCTTTGCTTTGTTTTGTCCTTATTATTATTTTCTTTGTTCTATTCTTGCCTAATTTCTTACTTCTTGTTTCGGCTGATAATACTTGCTTTATATTTGTACTTTATTTTATCACTTTGTCTTCTTTTTGTTTATGCTTATATTTGTATTTGTTTGTATGTATACATTTGTTTCTATTTCTTATTTGACTTTATTTGGTACATGTTTTATAAGCTTGTACAGTTTGTTTATGTTTTACAAACTCTATAGGCTGCATATGTATGTTTTTATTTGTTTGTTATTTTTACTTTGTTTTGTTTACTTTGCTTATCTATTTGTTTGAATACTTTTATTTGCTCTTATTTTATTTTATTTTTTTCTTTGCATACTAAAACTTTTATATGTGTTTGTATTTACTTTGTTTTGTTTATGTTTATTTTATTTTGTCTACTTACTTTAAAATATAATTGAAATTCCATAACTTTGTTTTGTACATAGATGTTTTATATATTTATCATGAATTTTACTTTAATTAATTATTGTTTTACATTTCTCTTTGTACACATATATTTTATATAACTCAAATTATCATCATTTATCAATTTATTTATTTATTTCTATACTTGTGTCAAAAGTATATTATTTATTTTTCAAAAATCATTTATTTAAGAATTTATTAAAAATCCAATATATATACATATATATTCTCATATACACAAATTTTCAAACCCATATGACTTAATATATTTTCTATTTGAATCGGGAAACTCGCATCATTTATAATCAATTTTACAAATTTTAATTCAAAAATTCATTTAAATTATCAATTTAAATTCGTAAAAATCCGAGGTCGTTACAAACTTCCCCCCTTAAAAGGATTTCGTCCTCGAAATTCGCAGGCACGAAAACAACACAGAGATAGCTAGATAGAGAAATATCTTTTCAGATCAAACTGGATATCAGTTCTACATTTGGCTTACCCAATCAGAATATCAACAATAGATACAAGAAATTATAATAGAATTTCAAAATTTGATTTTAAACGAAATCGTTTTATCGATACTATTCAAATTTATCCTTCATATTCCATTAATCAATTTTAACTCAATTTAAAATTTCTAATTTATTTAAAATCTCCAATTTCAATTTTCAAATTCATATTCATTAAAGTTTAAATCGAAAAACTGATAAGAAACTGATGAGGATACGAAGTAAGAATTTCCTATAATGATTCATAGAGCATCACCGCATCGAAACTTCTTTTTCTGGAGCTGTCACGAAGCAATCAAAAGAATTTTGGAAACGAATCAAAAGAGATTGAGAAGAAAGTTGTTTCCACTGTTGTTACAGAGTTTTGACTAATTATAGTCGTATTTTCCTGTCCCCTATCTCGTTTTCTTCTTGCACTCATACTCACTATCAGTGAATAGTAAGAGAATTTACTGAGGCATTCAAACGGATATCTTAAGGATATACTCATTCTAGGATTTACTTCATCCTATCTCTAATGAGTTACTTAATGTGTTACACTCCTGAGCTAAAGTTCAACCCTTAGCTCTGATACCAAATGTAACGAGACGGTTTTTGCCCGCTCGAAAATCGACATCCATACTTCAAATCGTATTCGAATGCCATAGATTCGACCGTTCAAATCCGATTCGCCGGAGCTTATAACAATCATTAAGTAAATAACACAGCGGAATAAAAGAATAATACATTGATATACAATACTGATACAACATCTGGTACAACAGAATGGTACAATGAATATCAATATACATCAGAGATATGATACAATAAAATAGCAGCGGAAAAGAAAACGATAGATAACATCTGGCATACGGAACAAATAACTCTAAAATAGTCTTCGAGGAAGAACTCCAAAAATAACTGCAACTCCATTTCCAAGAATCAATCCAGCAATAGCTCGAACTCCCAATAACCAATCACCTAGCGTAAGCAAGACTGGTGCGATCCAAATACTGAACTAACTCCATATAATCTACTAAACCTGACTATCTGAAAAAAAAACCCAACTCTAGACTGCTCGTGTAGAAAATAGTGAGCACCCAGAGTTTAGGAAAGAAACAATAAACTCCGGATCAGTCGTGGGACTGGTATGAGTAACAAAAACAGTTTATTTTTCTTTAAAATCAAAATAGAGGAATATTTTTAAAATCAATTCGCAATGCTTTTAAAAATGAGACTACCATAAGTCCTCCCGCACACACACACAATGCAAACGCAGAATCGGAGGAGATTTCTCCTTATGATAGTCAAAGATGCTTGATACGCATTAAAAAGACATTTGATATTATTATTAGTGCATAGTGTAGGAAAAATTCATTTCGAAAGTAGAATATAAATTTTAGCCAACATACGACCATTATCGTATGCCTACTATAGCTAACCATGTTCAATAGCAGGTTACCGCCACATTCCATGGCAGGTTATACAACTAATACTGTACAAGGTTCGTATTGTTTCTTTGGATTTCCAACGAATGATCAGGCCAGAACTTCCCATTGCCACATGAGAATGCCTCTGGATGGACATCCCCGAGAACCAAACCGGATCTCTACCAACACAAGGCCGGGTTACCCCTAACTGAGTAACAACTGACCGAATATGCCATCCCCCGGTCCTTTGGGACCTTTCACCGAGCGCTTGCAATCAATTCACACAATCATAAAGTGTTTTCAACATGAGTAAGTATCTGGGCTCCATACCATGATACCACCCTTTTCCAAAAGGAAATGCACATATCCTAAAGGGCGCTACCCCTCATAACCTTGCTGCTTCTTTCCTGTTTTGACCATTCCCGATCTGTGAGGCTCGACGAAGTCACGTCCACAAAAACATACTTTATACAAAAGCCATGCTTTGGGTCAACAAATGATCATAGAAATGATCACCAAGATAGACGATCAAACAAATGATCCTATCATAAATAATCAACACAATGATCATTTCACAGCAACACTGAGTATGTCACATTACCAAATTGGGAATATATCGCTGATAACCTTCAACTACATAACCTCTGAGCTCGTACGTCTAAGAGAAGGGTGTTAAGCTAAAAGAATAAATTCTCCGCCACCAACAGAAATATATTTGAAAGAAATCGGCTTTATATCTCAATTTGTAATGTCAGACATACAATCCATACAAGTCTGTTCTGGGTTCGAACAGAACCGAAGGCACTTACAAAGAAGTCCTTGCAATCCGGGTATTCACAATCCCGATCGGATTTCCCATCACTTAGGGAGTCTCTATACCGGCGCGACTCGGTGCAGAAACAATCGATAGGTCATCCTATCGCTTTCGCAAATACCCGGTCTTCATCACCGGTCTTCAAATGCTATCCATAGCGTCGAATCACATATTCGGAATGGGTTATACGACACAAAGGTCCTTTCCCGGCTAAACCGGATAGTGAGCACGATATTTCAAAAACAAATGGATAATGGGATTTCAATTAAGTCACAACTTATTACCCAAAACTTTTCTTCAAATGGCTTAACAAATTACCATTTTCAATCTTTAAACAAAAAGATTCATTTTCACAACCTTTAACGGTTTTAAACAATTTTCACATTTTAATCTTTTAAACAAAAGATTCATTCACAGATTTTCCAAATCAATTTTCATTTCAATTTGATTAACTCGTTAAATCTTTAAATCAAAGATTTAACTTATAGCCTTCAAGACAATTTCATTTCAATTTGATTTAAACAAATCATCAATTTAAATCTGTTAAAAATAAACAGATTTAATTCATAGCTTTCAAAAAGAATTCATTCATAACTTGGAAAATCATTTCCCTATTCAATCTTGAAATTCCCCTAATTAACTGGAATCTCAGTTCTTATCTAAAAGTTTTTATCATTTGAAAACAACAGTTTTCATTTTGGAAATCTGATTCATTTATACGAGTTGAAATCCTTGGGTTAAATTCAAATTCCCAAAACCATACCTTTAAAATGGTTTAATCCTTATATAACCAATATAACATCTTTAATCCCTAATTTCAAATCATAGGATTCAATTTCAAGTATTGAATTTAAATTTAAATCAAATTATTTAAATTCCAAAACTTAATCAAGTAATTTAAAAATAATAAATTTTATTTTGAAATTTCATTCTAAAAGCTTTTCACATTTATTCCGATTCCATTTCCAAAACATTTGAATTTAAAAATTCAAATTTAACTATTTCAAAAATCTGCGACTTAATCGATTTCCTCGTGAAATCCATATTTGTGTGTGTATGGTGTAGTCCAGGGGTTATACACAGTAGTGCAACAACATTCAATCATCACAGATCAAATACAACAATTTATTCGATAAGCGATATAAATTATAACGATTATCTTTCATACACAGATTCGCATATATATATAACACAGATAATAACTATGTCACAGATAATAAATTACATCACAACACAAATCAGGATAATCATATACCAGGGATATCGTACAGTTTAACATCAAATAAAATCCTAGGATCCATAGGTAGGATCAATTCAATTATCTGATTAAGTTAATCAGATTTATTTCTATGAATAAATTTGCTGGTCATGGAAAATTAATAATCAATTAATTTCAAAACATTTAGTAAACTATCTTTTAATCAATCATTAATTTATCCTAAATTAATAATTTTATTCTTAATTAATTATTCTTAATTAATCATTAAATCTTAATTATTTAATTAATTTTCTCAATCATTAATTAATACTTTAATTATTAATTTATAAAACTTAATCATTCATTTAATAATCACCAATTGCTTGATTAATCAATTATTAATTCATAGTTAAATTACTTAATCACTTAACTACTAATCATTAAATAAATCAATTTTAAGTAGTTAATTATAAATTTATTAATCACTTGGGCATTGATTAATTCAAACCCTAATTACAATTATAAATGTGATTATTCTTAATTACTTTCAAAAAAAATCAATTAATTACTATTCAATTTAATTAACATTTTAAAGCTCCTCTTTAAACTTTGAAAATCAAATCATCATTGACAACAACTCTACTGTTAATTAAATTTTATACTTAAATGAATTGCTTAAAAATAATAATTAAGTGTTTAAAACACCGTTAAAGTATTAACAAAAATAATTAAGACATGTATTAAATTCATGAGCTAAAAAAAATTAAACCTTTATTAAGTTGCAGTGCTTAAACTTGCAGGAAAACAAGTTACTAATTTTTTTTTTCTTTTTCAAGTTCCTTCACAATTTAAATGATTCTAATTTCATTTTAAGATTCAAAAGTTCCATCTAAATTTTACTTAAAACTTTGAATTCAAACACTATTTAAATCCCGGTTCAAATTTTGAACTATTTTTTTTAAAAGACTGTTTACCTCCTGTTTAAAACAAATTTGAGCTAAATTAAACCTGAAACAATCAGGTTTACAAAAAAAACCTGAAATACTCCACTGTCTCAAGTGAACCCAAGATGCTTCGAGTCCTCCCTCCCCCTGCTTCGAGACTAAACATGAGAAATAAGCGAAGGAAACCCATAGCTTCCAAAACCCACATTCCAGTTCCACCGTGCACATGGTGCACGTGTCCCAACGCCACCGACCCCAGGCGATCGTTGCGGTGACGCTCCACGACCCCTCAAGCTCACTCGAACACGAAAACAAACCCAGTCTTCACGAAAACTCACTGGGACGAAATCGAGTGCAAAACAACACCTGGAACAAAAGTACAGAACTTACCACAAAACCTGGCAGCGCCTCAATCTCGCCGCCTCGACCACCAGAGGACCCAAGACTCCGTCCACGACATCGTCTAACCCCCCGCTACCATCCTCCAAAGCCACGAGACACTCGGTCGAACGATGGCGACGAACCAACCCAAAATACCCGAGCTCACAAAACTAGGTTTAGAGAAAAAAAAAACCACGCTAGCCTCCTCCAACTCCAGACAAAAATCTGACCCCTTCGATCAATGAGATCACCCACGGCGACCCAAAATGTAAAATACAGTCAAACCCAAACTGCTCTCGACCCACACTTCTAAAAATTTTGATTTTTGTTTTAAAAATCTTGTTTAAGTAAATAGATTCAATTTACATACCTGGATTCTTAAATTAAGAAATTTGTTTTTGAACTTATTTAAAGTTGTACTCATCTTTCTTGATTTCCAGAGACAATTTCATGTTGTTTCAACTTTAATAAATTTTTAACACCTAGCTTAAAATCAAACAAACATAACTTGTTAAGATACTAAGTTCTAATTTCCAATGGATCAAGCAAAAAAGGTTTCTTTGAGTTAATCCTAAGCTTGAAATTGAAACAGAGGTGTTCTACAGGTCGTTAACAGCATGCATTCAATCATACAAATATCTCTTCCATCTATATACTCATATCAAACATAAATCAAGCAATCAGTAAAAAAAAAAAATACTTAAGCTTTTGAAAATGAAGTTACTCACCTTTCGCATTTTCTTGCTTTTAAAAATGACAGAGTTTTTGGTAGTTTGAAAAGTTGAGGCTATTGAACTTTTGCAAAGTTGCTAACTGGTTTCAGAGTTGATACTGGAAATCTTCTCTTCTTCCTTTAGATCTCTGGGTGTAATTGATTTAAGTTGTTTGTTTGTTTGAATCTTGTTTAAGTTTTGAGTGTCACTTGCTTTTGCTTTTTTTTTTCTTTTCTCAGTTTTGAAGAATGAAACTGTAATGATACTTTGATGTGTATATGAAGTTAAAGTATACAGGGTAATACTTCTTTTAGTACAACCAAGCAGTGATCTTTTTGTTTATACAATAAACATGGCTGAGATGCTTGCATTCCTTTTTCTCGGCTAATATCATGCTTTTGCTTATGTACTTGATATGTTTTGTTTGTACTTGTTTGCTTTTACTTTATGTTTCTATACTTAAACATATACTTGCTGTCCTACTTCCTATTTTCTGGTTTACAGCCTACATACCTTTGCTTTGTTTTGTCCTTATTATTATTTTCTTTGTTCTATTCTTGCCTAATTTCTTACTTCTTGTTTCGGCTGATAATACTTGCTTTATATTTATACTTTATTTTATCACTTTGTCTTCTTTTTGTTTATGCTTATATTTGTATTTGTTTGTATGTATACATTTGTTTCTATTTCTTATTTGACTTTATTTGGTACATGTTTTATAAGCTTGTACAGTTTGTTTATGTTTTACAAACTCTATAGGCTGCATATGTATGTTTTTATTTGTTTGTTATTTTTACTTTGTTTTGTTTACTTTGCTTATCTATTTGTTTGAATACTTTTATTTGCTCTTATTTTATTTTATTTTTTTCTTTGCATACTAAAACTTTTATATGTGTTTGTATTTACTTTGTTTTGTTTATGTTTATTTTATTTTGTCTACTTACTTTAAAATATAATTGAAATTCCATAACTTTGTTTTGTACATAGATGTTTTATATATTTATCATGAATTTTACTTTAATTAATTATTGTTTTACATTTCTCTTTGTACACATATATTTTATATAACTCAAATTATCATCATTTATCAATTTATTTATTTATTTCTATACTTGTGTCTAAAGTATATTATTTATTTTTCAAAAATCATTTATTTAAGAATTTATTAAAAATCCAATATATATACATATATATTCTCATATACACAAATTTTCAAACCCATATTACTTAATATATTTTCTATTTGAATCGGGAAACTCGCATCATTTATAATCAATTTTACAAATTTTAATTCAAAAATTCATTTAAATTATCAATTTAAATTCATAAAAATCCGAGGTCGTTACATTCTGAGATTTGCCAAATTTTATTTACAATGCAGTATTTTGAGCAATTCAAGTCCGAAGGTGCGGACGCGAATGGTTGAAAATATCGGGTTGTTATAATACTGCTTTTCGTTTCGTTGAAATCGGATTAATAGTGTGAAAGTTATGCTTTTTACAATATTGTGTGTAAATTGTTTTATTTAACAAATTTGTTTATTTTAAATTTATATAAATAATAACTTTGTTTGTAAAATCATGTTCTAATTTGTGAACATGATGTGTTATGCATATACTTTATTTTTAAAACATTTTTTTAAAGTATATTTATAATGTTAAAATGTTGATTGTATATTGTTTTCAATCTTTAATTCTAGTTTCCATTAAATAAAGTATTTTCTTTATTTATTTCCTACTTTTCCTAAAACTATTTATTTATTCTTCATAATATCTATCTCTACCTTATTTTTCTTATTTATACATTCATTTAGTAATTAAATGGATAAGTATTTAGATCCCTATTTATTTCTCGGAAAGAATTTTCAAATATGTTTATACGTTATTGTTTTAAAAGGCATACCTTTAAATGTTTATTTTAATTAATATAAGTAATATTTTTGGTTGATATATCATGTTATGATTGTGTATATATATGTAACATTACATGTTATGTATATATTTACAACATTTGTCCGTTTTGTTTCATTTAATTTAGATATATACTTTGTAAATTAAGTAACATACAAAGATGTAAATAGCAATTAATTTATACGTTTCTTTAACCGTTTTCCTATTTATTTCTATAGTGTTTATATAAACGTATGTATTTATTGAATTATTTCTTTGGCGTATATTTTATTAAATAGATGGGAATCAAATCAAATTAAGGTACGTTGCCTATTTTTAATTAAAGGCATGCGTATGTTTTGATTTATTACCTCTTTATCTTTCCATTCATTAATTTCATACCATAACTCCTACATATTTGTTGTCGTTTATTCCTTAATCCCTAGCCGCCTATATCACTATATTCACGTGAAAAATCTCTTCCCATCTTCATTTTTGCAATGCAAGTTCAGATCTGAGAAAAAAAGTGCTAATGTCTTCTTCTTTTTCTACTTTTCTCTTCACTTTTCTTTTTGATTTTTCAATGTTTTGCCCATGCTCTTCTCTTGGCATGCTCGGCCATAGCCACCACCACCTCCTCCTCTTCACCATCCACCACATATCACCTCCTCCTCCTCTGACGAGCCAAGGCCATGCACTCCTTATGACAAAACTCCACCCAAAAAACAAAATTTCATGATGCTTTGAAAAGAACTCCACAACTGTAAACCTTGATTTTGAAAATCTTTGTGAAGTAATTTTAAAAAGGAAATCCACTGCAATATATTTATTTTGGAATGTAATGTTTGAAAAATACCTTAATTGTTTTTTAAGATATGTCTTTGGAGGTTGTATATACGTATTTTGAAAATTATATGTGTTTATGTAAACATTTTAGATTTCTCCTAAGAGGAAATTATGGGGACACAATATTCTTAAGTGGAGAGTCTGTATAACCCTAGATTTTGGGAAAAAGTTAATTTTAGTATACAATTGAGATTTAATTGCTTAAAAATGAAAATAATATATTATAATTGGATTGTGTATTAATTGACATATATCTTGATTTTGGAATATGTATATGATTGGTTATATATTGATTACATATACTATGGTAAATTAATTGAATGGACTAACAATTAGTTGAGCATTAATTGACATATATCCTAATTTTGAATTATGTCTATAATATGAATGTGCCTTGATTTCATGTGTTATGGAAAACTAACAAATACGGTTATAGGAATCAAATTCTATATTTAGAGTTTTTACTTGTGGGCCTAATATGTATATACATATTTAGTGTAAATATATACATATATGTTTATATTTTCTATATCTTAATTATGGAATTTTATTCAATTTTGAAATTTGAATATATATTTATTTACTGTATAAACATTTTAGGAAATTAATTGCTTGGGTATCAATTAATTTTACAATAATTTGAATTAGCGGAAGTTATCCGATTTTGACTCTAACTATTGGAAATAAAAGGGAAGGAATCGAAAATAAATTAAAAACATATATTTTTTTCTTCCTTCATCCTCTCACCATCCTCTTTACAATAGTATCACTACAAATATTTTCTAAAATTAAAACATGTTGCTCTTAACACCAAACAATACCACAAGCTATGAAGAAGTTTGAATTTTGTTGTTATAACTCCACTACCTCTTCCTATTCTCTTGTAACCGTGCATTTGAATCCAAACCAGACCCATACCCGAGCCATACCATGTCATGGCTGAACCATATTAATTCCCTAGGTCGAGCAATTGATTGTTAAAAGCATGGCCAAAGCAATTGTGTTTATTTTGCTTCTTATTTCAAAGATTGTTTCAACATATGTTGTATTCAATTTATATTTATATTTGTCTTGTTCTATAGGCTACTACAAGATCAATAGCTTGGCTCTCTTCCCACTTGAGTCTATAGTCATGTTATCGTGCCTTCTGGAATTCATTCGTGTTTTTTGTTTTGTGAACTCCAGCTTTAAAAGGTGAGTAATCACACCTGACATTTATACTCATATGATTGTGAATTGACAGCAAGTGAAAGTGTAGAAATTGTTACATCATGTTATACCTGCCTATGTTATAAATTATATGATGTTAATCCTGTTTATTTATCTGTCATATCATCTAATACTGATTTATGTTGTTATACTGTTTATTTTATTCTGTTCTCACACTGCAAGTTCCCTATAGAATAGAATCACTGTGGATTGAAATGATACATACCTGAACGGACTTTAGAATAGGAAAAATCATTACGGGCTGAAATGATAGGCCTGGGTGATTTTTATTTATTTGTATTTGTCTTGGGATTTCGGGTTTGAAATAATCAAAACCCGAAAATTTTACTTATTACGGATTTAAATGATAATTTCTATATCACTTGATTGAGGTGTGAAATATTATCCGGACCCGTGGTTGATTTCAAAATATGATATCTCATAAATTTCATGTATTGTAAATGAAAGAGAAAAATAATATGAACTTTGACTTATATTGGATTTAAAATGGTTAAGCAGTGATTTTCTAAAAGGTAAAATGGTATAAGTTAATAGATGGTTTGAGTTGTACTGTGAAAGTTTGATTTAACTTAATAATGGGAGTTTAAGAAAAAAATGGAATTATAATCTTAACTTGGTAATTTATATAATTAATGTATGAATTGGAAAAATATAAAGTAAAAGAAAATATCAAGTTATTTGTAAAATAAAGTTAAGCAACTTACAGTGTATTTTGAGTTTATGTAATTAGTTTAAAATGTTAAATAATTGAATGGTTTAAAAGTGTAATTTGAAATATAACTTGACTTGGAAATGTGAAGTTTTGTTTAAAAATAAAAGTTAAGTTAACAAAATAAAATGAAAATTTAATTTAATTTATGAAATGGTAAATTAAATTAATGTGTAAAGTAAATGAAAGTTGGGAAAATTGTATATTGACCTTAATAAGTGAAACATTGAGATTTTTGAATTAATGTTTAAAATTTTACTTTATGAAAATCATAAGCTAAAGGGTATTCAAATGAACATTTTTGAAGTGGAAAAATATGATTTTTTTTATAAGTTAAAATGGTTAAAAATTGAAGTTTAATTATTTCTGAATTTTATTATAACTCTGAAATTTATTTAGTAGCATTTCAAAAATGCTATAATTTCTGAAAATAAACTAAAACTGAAATATTACAACAGTTTTTAAATGTTGTATTTACTGAAGTAAATTGTTTTCAATTATAACTTACCGTAGAATTTTCTAAGTATTGCGAAAAGCTGACATTTCAATATTTGAAGTGTTTAACTGCATAAATGAACTTAGAAAATGCTAAATTTTTAGGAATTGAATTTTTGATTTGAAGGAATAATGACTTCATTTTTAATGGTTTAAATGAATGATTTTAATTTGGAATTATAAATCATTTTGAAATTTATAACCACGGGTGTACTTCTCTGTATGTCATTTGATTTTCTAGTGATTGTTTTGATGCACACCTTCAATTTGATAGTGTGACTAGAGGCGAGCGATTACTGCAGCTCTGCGCTACCCTAGTCACATTTACTCTGCTAGTTGCATGGTTACTTTAATATGGACATTTCTATGATAGCGCTTATTTCTGTTTAAATTGATGGTTTAACTGATCCTTAAAGGATGGGCGATCCCAAGCATCCTTTAAGTTATTGTGCATTGTTATTACAGTTCACTTGAGTTGGTTTACATTGTATAAGTATGTATGTCCCGACTCGAGTGTTTGTGTTTTACTTTACGCTCGGGTCAACCTAAGAATCACAGCTTTGGATTCACCTTCTGGAGCTAGAGTTTTGCTGGAGCTTATCCATCTATCTATCTATTCGCCTACTTCTTCTAGTGAGTTCCTATTCGGTATCTGTCTCGGTATTGTTGTTTATGTATCCTGACTTCTATTGTATCTATTTGACTATGAGATTTTGTATATGTTTTGAGAGTATGTATATAGTAGCTTCATGAACTACTATGGTATTTTATTTCCGCTGCAAGTATACTGATATTTCTGTGTCTGTGATTCTGTGAATGATTTTATTTGCTCCAAATTTTATTACAATCTGTTATTTTGAATTATTCAAATCCGACATGTGTGGATTATTGTCGATTTGAATGGTCCAAAATAGTGGGTCGTTACATTTGGTATCAGAGCTTTGGTTTTAGGCAAACCTTAGCCTCCGGAGCAAAAACTCATTAGAGATAGGGTAGAAATACCCTATAATGAGTGAAATCAATCTCAGAATCATTTCCTCGTGAGAGAACATTATTTCAAAGTATAAAATGATTTCAAATGATTTTAAAGGATTTTAAAGATTATATTGTATAAAATTTTCTTATTTTGAAATCAAGATTTTCTAAACTTCATCCCTTTTGTATCCACCTTGTTAGTAATCTCTTGGTTAGGATTCTTATCGATTAGGATTCCTTGAACTTTGGAACGCTCCCACTTGTTATGAAATCAAGTCTTGTCTTCCTTATTTTATCCTTTGATTTTGGAGCATTCCAAAACTCCATTTTTGAATGACCTCTATAAAGATCGGTGATTCTGCAAATCTTTGAATGATTTGTAAAGGGGTGAAACTCCTTTACAATTGGCATTGATTCACCGAAGATTTCTGTATCTCGGTTTACGATGCTATCTGCCTTCTCCTATACCTGGTATCTATCTCTGGCGATCGAATGTCGATTTGCCTTAGATTTCCGCATTTATTATATTCCTGAAGTCACGGTTGACCCGGTTAAGGTTGCCCGTGATTTATAAAGGCTTATCCATCTTCTATTTGGTAATTAAATTATCTCATCTTCTTTCGAGCTTATCTTTGAAGCATAATTCTATTTGATTAGGTTCCTCTAAATTTGAATCTCTGTTTGTTTTTTGAAATCCATCCTTCGATCATCCCTTGTAAAATTTTGTTGATCGTATTTTGAAATTGTGTATACATCGAAATTATTATTTTGATAAGGATGACCATATTTTGTATATAAAAGTGAAATGTTTTCAATAAGAATTACATACCTTTCAAAATGAAAATTTGAAGCTTTGAAAGGATTTGAAATTTTTGATACTATTTGGTTTATAAAATGATTTTAATAGAATGGTTTTGAAATTGAAATTTGAGTGATTGAACTCTGGCATTTTTAAATTGGTTTAAGGTTTTGAAAATATATAATAATATGAATTGAAAGTATTTTTCCGAATAAGAATTGTTTCAGATGATTTTAATGAGTTTCAAATGATTTTGAAGAAATTTCAAAAGAAGTTTCGAGAAAATAGAAGTCCAGAACCCACTTATTTCGCTGGAAAATCATTTCGGTGATGAGTGCATGCATCATCGACATTGATTTTCGAGTTTCAGAGTGGGGGAGATGCCACTCTAATAGTTTTGCTATGCGAGTGATTTTTTGAAACCATTTTGATTTCAAAATTCCAAAGGATGATTTGATTTTCGAAAGATATACGTATAGATATTTGAAATGATTTGAAGTGAGCCCGGTGTTCAGCCCTCGAGTTTCGAATTTGATTTAGTATAACTCTATTTGCAAAAACTGATTTGCTAATTTGTTGCTGATTTCCAACTCTTGGATTTGAAATTTGATTTCATCGACTATTTTGAAGGTTCGAACACTTCCAAATCGAGGTTTAATTTTCAAAGCTAAGAAATTTCGAAAAATATAAAATATTTGATAAAGTATATAAGTTTAGTTATGTATGTTTAAAGTATGAAGAGTATGACTGAAATGAATTTGAAACTTTTGTTAAGTAAATAATGTGCAAAAAGTAAATTGGATCTTTTGAATTGAAATAAATAGTTTAAAGGTTTTAAAGGGATAGTTATAAATTTGGAAACCATTTTTGTGTATAATTGATTTTGAGAAATATTTGGTTTTGAAAATAGATTGGAATGTAAAACCCAGTATTTATATGATGAATTTGGAAATGAATTTGTTTGACTATAATTATGTTAATATGGAAACTTGGGTTATTTTCTAAACCTATTATTTTGAGAAACTTTGAAACTGAAGATATTTAATTTGGAAGAAATGATTTGGTGAAATCATATATGATTTTGAAACTGAATTGATATTGAAATAGATTGAAATTTGAGAACCATATGTTACTAAATACTTGATTTGGAAGTTATCGAACTTATATAAAATGGATTTGTGTAAGTATGATGTTGATTTGAAAACTATTGATTTGAAAGGTACTCAATTTGGAAAGAGAAATCTTATATAATCGAAGTCTATATAAGTATGATTTGATATACTATTGATTTTGGAAAGGATTCGATTGGAAAACAGAATCTTATATATAATGGACTTTATATAAGTATGATATTTGAAAGTGATTTGAAAAGGTACTATATGATCTATATTTTCGAAGTAAAGATATGGAAAGTGCCTTCTGCTTGATATCCGCTCTGTGGCCACATTGTGGATTCATTCTATCAATATTATTCTATCTGATTTTTGGTTTTTCGGATGTAATACTCGAGTGCCCCACCATGGCGTAACCCATGGTTTTTTTTCGAACGCGACTGCATAGTGTAATTCGCCTGGCTGAGATGGCCTAGGAGTACAGATTGTTTTCTGGGGGATCCAGGCGTAATCATTGTGGATCCTGTGAACTATGTAGGTCGCATTAGTAGCGAAATTCGCCTGGTTGAGAAGGCCTAGGGGTACGAATTGTTTCCTGGGGGTCCTAGGCATATTCATTGTGTATCGTGCAGTCTACTAGTCATCATGGCGTAACTCATAGGGCTGAGAAAGCTTAAGGATATGGATTGTTTCGTGGGGGATCCAGGCGTAACCATTGTGTATCTACGAACCATGGTTATACAAAGGTTTTGGTTTGGTTGTTTTGTTTGGATTGTACTTTCCATATCTGTTTTTAAAAGTTTTTCCAGTATTTTCACTGAGTGTTGAAACAAGTCTACTAAGTACCAGGAGAATTCTAGCTTTGTGCCTGATCAACGCACTGCCAAAGTCTACGGGAACGAGGATAAACTTGTTAAGACATTGAGTTATAAAAGTATTTTGATAAAATATTATATAAAGGATATTTTGATCATTTATTTTACCCTTCCAAATAATTGAAATTTATATAGCTTTAAAATAAGGTTCATCCTTGTCTTTCAACCTATTTTCCCTTCTAGCCATTCCTACTTTCCACCTTGTTAAACTTACTATAACAACAGTTATCAGGTATAATTTTAATCTTCTTGCCATCTTGTCTTAATCCTATTTCATTCTATCTTTTTCTGCGTTTTCCGTAACTCGTTCCTTTTCGAGGACGAAAAGATTTGAGTGTGGGAGAGTGTAACAACCCTGTATTTTGAAATTATTTTCATTTTATATTTTAATTATTTTAACTGAAATTCCTGATAAAAAAAACTTTATTTTTATTTATTAAAATGGATAAATTTTGTTATTTTAAATATAATTTTTGATTTTTTTGTGAATTATAATTCCAAACCTGAATAAATGGAATATTTCCAAAAAGGTGGATTTTTGGTCAAAATTGTCATACTTTGACTTTTAAATTTAAATATTTAAAGTTTTGAAATTTTATCTTTTATTATGAAAATAGATTTAATTTCAAGAATATTGCTTTTCGTTTCGTTGAAATCGGATTAATAATGTGAAAGTTATGCTTTTTACAATATTGTGTGTAAATTGTTTTATTTAACAAATTTGTTTATTTTGAATTTATATAAATAATATCTTGTTTGTAAAATCATGTTCTAATTTGTGTAACATGATATGTTATGCATATATTTTATTTTTAAAACATTTTTTTAAAGTATAGTTATAATGTTCAAATGTTGATTGTATATTGTTTTCAATCTTTAATTCTAGTTTCCATTAAATAAAGTATTTTCTTTATTTATTTCCCACTTTTCCTAAAACTATTTATTTATTCTTCATAATAACTATCCCTACCTTATTTTTATTATTTATACATTTATTTAGTAATTAAATGGATAAGCATTCAGATCCCTATTTATTTCTTGGAAAGAAGTTTCAAATATATATATACGTTATTGTTTTAAAAGGCATACCTTTTAATGTTTGTTTTAATTAATATAAGTAATATTTTTGGTTGATATATCATGTTATAATTGTGTATATATATGTAAAATTACATGTTATGTATATATTTAAAACATTTGTCCGTTTTGTTTCATTTAATTTGGATATATACTTTGTAAATTAAGTAACATACAAAGATGTAAATAGCAATTAATTTATACGTTTCTATAACTGTTTTCTTATTTATTTCTATAGTGTTTATATAAATGGTATGTATTTATTGAATTATTTCTTTGGCATATATTTTATTAAATATATAGAAATCAAATCAAATTACGATACGTTACCTATTTTTAATTAAAGGCATGCGTACGTTTTGATTTATTACCTCTTTATCTTTCCATCCATTAATTTCATACAATAACTCCTACATATTTGTTGTCATTTATTCCTTAATCCTTAGCCGCCTATATAACTATATCTACGTGAAAAATCTCTTACCATCTTCATTTTGCAACGCAAGTTCAGATCCGAGAAAAAAAAAGTGGTAATGTCTTTTCTTTTTCTACTTTTCTCTTCACTTTTCTTATTGATTTTTCAATGTTTTGGCCATGCTCTTCTCTTCCCATGCTCGGCCATAGCCACCACCACCTCCTCCTCTTCACCATCCACCACCTATCACCTCCTCCTCCTCTGACCAGTCAAGGCCGTGCGCTTCTTATGACAAAACCCCACCAAAAAAAAATCGTGATGCTTTGAAAAGAACTCCACAATTGTAAATCTTGGTTTTGAAATTCTTTTATGAAGTAATTTTTTTTTAAAAAATCCACTGCAATATATTTATTTTGGAATGTAATGTTTGAAAAATACCTTAATTTTTTTTAAGATACTGCTTTGAAGGTATGATATACGTATTTTGAAAATTATATGTGTTTATGTAAACATTTAAGATTTCTCTTAAGAGGAAATTATGGGAACGCAATTTTCTTAAGCGGGGAGTCTGTATAACCCTAGATTTTGGGAAACATTTAATTTTAGTATATAATTGAGATTTAATTACTTAAAAATGAAAATAATATATTATAATTGGATTGTGTATTAATTGACATATATCTTGATTTTTGAATATGTATATGATTGGTTGTATATCGATTTCAAATACTATAGTAAATTAATTGAATAGACTGACAATTAGTTGAGCATTAATTGACATATATCCTAATTTTTGAATTATGTCTATAATATGAATGTGCCTTGATTTCATATGTTATGGAAAACTAACAAATACGGTTATAGGCATCAAATTCTATATTTAAATTTTTTACTTGTGGGCCTAATATGTATATACATATTTAGTGTAAATATATACATATATGTTTATATTTTCTATATCTTAATTATGGAATTTTATTCAAATTTTGAAATTTGAATATATATTTATTTACTATATAAAAATTTTGGGAAATTAATTGCTTGGGTATCAATTAATTTTACATTAATTAGAATTGGCGGAAGTTATCCGATTTTGACCCTAACTATTGGAAATAAAAGGGAAGGAATCAAAAATAAATTAAAAACATATATATATTTTTTCCTTCATCCTCTCACCATCCTCTTTACAATAGTATCACTATAAATATTTTCAAATCCCTAAAATTCTAAATTTAAACATGTTGCTCTCAACGCCAAACAATATCACTAGCTATGAAGAAGTTTGAATTTTGTTGTTGTAACTCCACTACCACTTCCTATTCTCTTGTAGTCCTGCATTTGAGTCCAAACCAGACCCATACCCGAGCCGTACCATGCCATAGCCAAACCATATTAATTCCCTAGGTCGAGAAATTGATTGTTGAAAGCATGGCCAAAGAAATTGTGTTCATTTTGCTTCTTATTTCAAAGATTGTTTCAATATATGTTGTATTGAATTTATATTTATATTTGTCTTTTTCTATTGGTTGCTACAAGATCAATAGCTTTGCTCTCATCCCACTTGAGTCTATAGTCATGTTATCGTGCCTTCTGGAATTCATTCGTGTTGTTTGTTTTGCAAACTCCAGCTTTAAAAGGTGAGTAATCACACCTAACATTTATACTTATGTGACTGTGAATTGATAGCAAGTGAAAGTGTAGAAATTATTACATCATGTTATACGTGTCCGTGTTATAAATTATATGATGTTAATCCTGTTTATTTATCTGTCATACCATCTGATACTGCTTTATGTTGTTATATTATTTATTTTATTCTGTTCTCACACTGCAAGTTCCCTGTAGAATAGAATCATTATGGGTTGAAATGATACATACCCGAACAGACTTTAGAATAGGAAAAATCTTTACGGGCTGAAATGATAGGCTTAGGTGATTTTTAGTTATTTGTATTTGTCTTGGGATTTCGGGTTTGAAATAATCAAAACCCGAAAATTTTACTGATTATGGATTTAAATGATAATTTCTGTATCACTTGATTGAGGTGTGAAATATTATCCGTAACTATGATTGATATCAAAATATGATATCTCGCAAATTTCATGTATTGTAAATGAAAGAGAAAAAAATGAACTTTGACTTATATTGGATTTAAAATGTTTAAGCAGTGATTTTATAAAAGGTAAAATGGTATAAATTAATATATGGTTTGAGTTGTAGAGTGAAAGTTTGATTTAACTTAATAATGGGAATTTAAGAAAAAAAATGGAATTATAAGCTTTACTTGGTAATTTATATAATTGATGTATGAATTGGATAAATATAAAGTAAAAGAAAATATCAAGTTATTTGTAAAATAAAGTTAAGCAACTTACAGTGTATTTTGAATTTATGTAATTAGTTTAAAATGTTAAATAAATGGATGGTTTAAAAGTGTAATTTGAAATATAACTTAACTTGGAAATGTGAAGTTTGGTTTAAAAATAAAAGTTAAGTTAAGAAAATAAAATGGAAATTTAATTTAATTTATGAAATGGTAAATTAAATTAATGTGTAAAGTAAATGAAAGTCGGGAAAATTGTACATTGACCTTAATAAGTGAAACACTGAGATTTTTGAGCAAATGTTTAAAATTTTACTTTATGAAAATCATAAGTTAAAGGGTATTCAAATGAACATTTTTGAAGTGGAAAAATATGATTTTTTTTATAAATTAAAATGGTTAAAAATTAAAGTTTAATTGTTTCTGAATTTTATTATAAATCTGAAAATTTATTTAGTAGCACTTCAAAAATGCTATCGTTTTCGAAAATAAACTAAAACTAAACTATTACAGCAGTTTTTAAATGTTGTCTTTACGGAAGTAAATTGTTTTCAATTATAACTTACCGTAGCATTTTCTAAGTGTTGCGAAAAGCTGAAATTTCAATATTTGAAGTGTTTAACTGCATAAATGAACTCAGAAAAGGCTAAATTTTTAGGAATTGAATTTTTGATTTGAAGGAATAATGACTTCACTTTTAATGGTTTAGATGAATGGTTTTAATTTGGAATTATAAATCATTTTGAAATTTATAACCACGGGTGTACTTCTCTGTATGTCGTTTGATTTCCTAGTGATTGTTTTAATGCACACCTTCAATTTGATAGTGTGACTAGAGGTGAGCGATTACTGCAGCTCTGTGCTACCCAGTCACATTTACTCTGCTAGCTGCATGGTTACTTTAATATGGACATTTCTATGATAGCGTTTATTTCTGTTTAAATTGATGGTTTAACTAATCCTTAAAGGATGGGCGATCCTAAGCATCCTTTAAGTTATTGTGCATTGCTATTACCGTTCACTTGAGTTGGTTTACATTGTATAAGTATGTATGTCCTGACTCGAGTGTTTGTGTTTTACTCTACGCTCGGGTCAGCCTCAGAATCACAGCTTTGGATTCACCTTTTGGAGCTAGAGTTTTGCTGGAGCTTATTTATCTATCTATTCGTCTACTTCTTCCAGTTAGTTCCTATTCGGTATCTGTCTCGGTATTGTTGTTTATGTATCCTGACTTCTATTGTATCTATTTTACTATGAGATTTTGTATTTTTTTTGAGAGTATGTATATAGTAGCTTCATGAACTACTATGTTATTTTATTTCCACTGCGAGTATTCTGATATTTCTGTGTCTGTGATTCTGTGAATGATTTTATTTGCTCCAAATTTTATTACAATCTATTATTTTGAATTATTCAAGTCTGACACATGTGGATTATTGTCGATTTGAATGGTCCAAAATAGTGGGTCGTTACATTTGTCTTTAGGTTTTGACTCGCTTTCATACCAGTCTTTTGGTTTTGACTCACTTTCATGCTTTTCTTTTGATTTTGACTCGCTTTTACGCTTTTATTTTAGTTTTTACTCCCTTTCATGCTTACCTTATGATTTTGACTTGCTTTCATGCTTATATTATGGTTTTGACTTGCTTTCATACTAGTTTGTGACTGTGATTTGTGAGGTATTTTCATTCATCATTTTTGAGATGATTGCTTGTAATATGCACGATATATTTTTATGGCAGGGTGAATTATCATGATTATGTCGTTTATTATCTGTGTGTTGGCATATTATATAGTCACAACTATATTATTTAAATTTACTTATGTTACACCTATAATTTCACATTTGTTGAATTAGAGATAATCTGACCCTTTTATAATTTATTAATACTTGAGTCAGACCGAGACTTTTCAGGGACTGGAACTTATTGACCTTGGTGTCGGGCTAGCTTATGGAGATAGATATATTTAAGATATGTATGTATGTATATGTATATGTTTATGTATATGTATATATATGTTACTAGGTCCTAGACATTTATGCATGTTGTATACTTGTATGAGTTGTTGACTTTTTTCTATCACATATATTTTCAAGACATGTTGTCTATATCATATTTGTATTATGCGAGTTTAATATTTCTATTTTGTAGACTCACATATCTGTGTATCTTCGTGTCTATATTATATATTCCGCCGTGTTCTGTGATTCTGTGCTCTTTGTGATATGTTATATATTGTTCTGTTTTTATTAGCCATCATGTTTGTTGTTTTGTGTCAATACCGTACATGTTATATATGATTCATAAGGGAAAATAAAACGGGTTGGTGCTAGCTCAAGGGAATACTTTTGGTTGGTTGCTCATATCCAGCCTTATTCTCCTTATTAGCAGACAATATTACTACGTAATATTCTTTGTTGGTATGGGTATACAAGTACATTAAATATATTCAAAATAAATATTTAGTCAATTTGAACGATGCGATTAATTAAATAAGTATAAAATAATTTAAAATAAAATATGATATTATTTTAATAAATAGATTGTATTTAATGCTATTTAATAGATTACATATGCACACTAAGATTCGAATATGGATTTCTTTAAAATGTAAACATTTTGCCCACTAACGAAATGGGCCAGACCCAACATTTATGTCAATAGATAATGGGGGTTTTCCCGTGTCTCTAATGTTCCAAAAAAGATGTTAGACCATCATCGACATTAAACTTGTTCGGTTTCCCTCTCTTTCTTCATTTTGCACTTAATGAACCACTCACACACCCAAGTAACCCCAAAATAGCCATGGAACTGGTTATAAAAATAACTATTTAAAATGGTGAGGCTTTATCCATTTTGATTAAAACAGTGAAGTTCTTTCGATGTTTTAATAAAAAGGGTGGAAGGACTTCACCATACTAATCAAAACGGCGAAGGCTTCATCGTTTTAAAAATATTACACCACTTCAACCACCACCCATCTTTCCCTTTTGTGACGCCCCACCTCTATACCCATGCTAGCCAAGCACACTATAAGGTAATGCCGTCAACTAACACGGAGAATAAGGCAGATTGGGAGCGACCATCTATAGCCTTGCTCTAACTATCTATTGAATACATCGACATAGACATAACAATAAGGTCGACATACCCAATGAATACTCAAAACAAAACCATAGGTGGTTGGATCTATCAGAACAGAATATAACAACTCAAATGTAATATACATCACAAAACAATAGATCATCATATAAACATATACTGATACATAACATAGTTTACAAAACAATACATGTCAAGTGGTATAGCAGACCACAATATACAGACGAGTCAATAGAATACATATCAGAGTTACAAATGAAAGGGACTACACAAAAAGCTATAACAAAAAGAAGCTAGCGAAGTAGTCCATTGCGGAAGCAAAATAGGCTAAGTCCAAAAGCACCTAACCTGAAACAACTCGGTCTGACCCGAGTATAAAATACACGGGTCAGTCTAGCTAACAAATCAGTTAGATAAACTGAACAACAATAAACCTGCAAGGTTACAATGACATAACAAATATCTCTAAAGGAGATAACACAATCATCTAACAAAAGATGAATCATATGATAACAAGCCTCATATCATCGGCAACATATAAAAACAAAGGATAAGAATATCCCAAAGCAAGCCAAAAGGCAATAACAAATGCCAATAAGGTATACAAGTTCCGCAAGGTAAACGCTACGCATCATGCGGCTCATAATGACCAACACCGAAGGGCGATACCAAGGGAATATACATATGAATGAAACATCATAAAATTTGCTCGAGCTCAGTACTGTACAAACAAGGATCCATGAGCCCGAAGACTCCAAACCCAATATCACTCGAGCGGCTCATAAAGACCTAACTCCGAAAGCGATACAATAGGGCAACCCAATATCACCCATGCGGCTCATAACGACCAACATAGAAAGCGATACTATAGGGCAACAAACCCGAAGGCACAAACCCGAAGGCACATACCCGAAGGCAACAAACCGTAGTGGTGAAGGTCAGAGACCCAGTACTGGACACCACTAACTGGCGGAATGTGTCACAACTCTCGAAAAGGAATCCGAAAAGTGTTAACGTATGTCCCATAACCACTCGTTCGCACTAAATGGTTTACTATCCGTCAGCCACTTTCACACTCAAAGCAGTACAAAGTTTACCTCATATTATCGATAAACCAAACCCGAAGGTCCAAACGATCAATCGAATAGGTCGGGGACTAATCGGGAAGATAAACGCACAGATTCATGGTCCGTGTTTTACCTAACCATTTAATCTTCCTTCCACTTCGCTCGAAGTGCGAAATTGTGTGTGTTTTAAATAGAATTTATAATCTGGAGAAACGAGCTTTTAAATGGGATTCGAGAGATTATTTTATAAAAACCCGTGAATGAAGTCAAAAAGGAATTATCAAGGTCAAATATGCATAAGCAACTAATTGGAATCAATATGCATCGATCAAATTTGGAAAATTAAACGAACAAGGCAATTTGAAAAAACAGCATATTCAGACGTCTGAAAGAAGGGATTCAGACGTTTGAATCTGAAAATTAATTTGTTTTTCAAAACAGAATTCAGACGTCTGAATCCAAACTTTCAGACGTCTGAAATAGGCAATATTTTGCCTATTTCCTTTTTGGTTGAAATTTAGGCAATTTAGACGTCTGGAAATATAATTTCAGACGTCTGAATCTGGGGATGAAAATGTTCCCCAGAACAATATTCCGACGTCTGAAATAAGGGTTTCAGACGTCTGAAACTCAATGTTCAGGCATTTCCTGAACCTGGGCCAACTATGGCCAAACAAATCGAAAGCAATCGGATGCATGTTGATTATGGGCTTACGTCAAACGACTACCCAACCTTAACGACACACCCAAACACTCCGAACAACATAAACATCAACCATATAAGGTTTACATAGATTTAGCTTCAAAAATCATAATTTGGCAATTTCACCGAATCAACCCAAATCAAAAGCAAAAGAACATATGAACAATTGTTAGGAATTCATGCCTAACATCAATGATATCAAAAGAAGTAGATGTGAGTTCAAAACTCACCTTATATCACAAAACAAAGAAGAAGGAGCTCAATATCAAGGAGAAGACCAACCAAACACTACTTCAACTCAACAAGTAATCTAAGAATAAAATACATATTTCCCAATTTAGGTTTAGGAATTTTTTCTGAAATTGAAGAGGAGAAGAGTTAGAGAAGATGAAGAGCTTACCTATTTCTTCTCTTTGATATTGGAGCAAGAAATCAAGTTTGTAAAGAAGAAACTAGGGCTAGCAATTTCTATTTCCTCTTCCCTTCCACCATTTCAGTTTTTGCTTGAGAAATGAAATGAAATGGAGATGAATGAAGAGAAGGGGCTAAGCTAGAGGGTTAAGTGGAGATTGGGCTGAACCCAAACTCAAGCCCAAGTAGAAAAAGTAGCCAAAATTTCACTTACTCCAAACATATCAAAGATTATACTCAAAAAGATCGCAAACGCCATTTTGGAACCAATGGAGGTAGTTTCGAGTTCCAATTTGGCCATTTGCAAAAAGTAGCATTTCGGACCTAAATCCGACTAGCGACGCTATATTTAAATAAAACATTTAAATATAAAATCGTTAAATATGCGGGTTGTTACACCTTTCCTCCTTCCTCTCTTATTTTTACTCGATTGGGAAAAATTAAACCCCCCTTTCAGCATTTTTTCCACCATACCAGCAAATCAAAGCAATAAAACACAAACTAAAACTTATTTTTGAGATCTACACATGTTAAATGTCTAGATTGCTCAAAAACGTTTCAAAAAAGTTCATGACTACAGAAAGTAGTGGCGGAGGCGATGATGTTGGTCGTCATGGAGAAGATAATTTGATTGTCTCGTATGGACATGAGCAAGGAATATAAGAGCTACTTGAGGCTGCCGAAAATGCCGACAACCAAGGTAGAGGCAAAGGAGGTCGTGGAGGTTGACTAGGTTATAGAGGCCATAGAGGTGGTCGAGCAAGCGGGAATCGTAGAGGAGTGGGGCAGGTTTCAGTTAGAGGTTCTGTGCTTAGCAGTCTTGAGGATTATAAGTTGAGTGCGGAGAAGGTTCTTACCGATTTTCGAGTACTTCCAAAAGGTGAAATGCAAGTCGGAACACAGGCTTACTTAGCTGTAAGTATATTTTTTCACGGTACTATTAAAGTAAATTATCATTTTACAATGTATATTTAAGAATTCATTTAACTTAAACAGTGACGGAATATTAATTCCCAAAGTTACTAGCTAATGCCTGAAATATTTTGACATGCATTCGGCAAATGTTCCTGGAGTTGTAGCATTTCTACATATGCTTAGATTTCATTTTTTTTTAGGTAATTCAATCATTCGTTTAATTAAAAGAATTTGGTCGATTTGTTTTAGGTTAGTTTAGCATGTTTTGTAATGTAAAATTTTAGTCATCAATATGTTATTAAAGGTGATGTCCAATTGGGTGCCACTATTACACTTCGACCGTATAAAACTACCATACATTTCATTTTCTATACGGTAAGTTAGGAATTACAGCGTTAGGCTTTTCTATGTTTACCAGCATTAGCATAGGAGTGGCTGGTTTTCTATCGATTCCATATAATGATAAGTGGCGTGATCCCTCACTTTATGTCACTTTTCTACATTTATAAACTTCACCGACCTCTTATCAGACCATCACTACTATCAGAGCTAACGCGATTACAACTGCCATAGATAGCAAACCGACAGTGTATTAACCAGAGAATGTTTTCTTGTTTGCTTAATTCTTTGTTCTATAAATTATGGAAAACTTGTTTTTCAGTACCTCGAGCAATAGTGTGCAGGTCGCTTATATTGAGGTCATTGTTGGTTTGGATTTTGATTACACGGTTATGTACCATTGGAGTATTCATATACTTGCATACCTATATAGATGTTTAGATGCACAGTGCACCTTTATTGATTTATAGATTTCATTGTTTAGTTTATGGGACTTGTTGCAGTACTGGTACTTTGAGTATTCCAAGAGCTTCTATTTTGTGACAGTTACCACAAATGCATCTGATTTCTTCCCTCTTTTATTATTTTGTTTTGTGACCAACAGGAGGACTAGGGACAATGAGTCCCTTCATGTGTATTCGGTTGCCCATAACTAGATTGACTTGAGGATGTAAAAAGGGTAATTGAGATGGCATCCATTTGATACTATCGACTTGATCAAACTTGAGTTCATGCAATTAACTAGTCAGCTAAACGTGCGGTGATTTCCTCTTGAATCGTATGCCGCAATGTTCAATTCTCATTGGTACATCGATGATAGGTGTCGGAGATAGTTTCATGACTTTAATGTCATTCCTGATGATCCACACCCTCATAAGTATTGATTTATGATCCAAATCAGCTTGTTGCTGCGAGAACGACAGATTAGTGGCCAGCAAATAGATTCGTTATTATCGATCTATTATACATTGATTTATAGTATAGATTTTACAATGCATTTGGTGATACTATTACTCATGCGGCGTCGATATATTTGGTAGGGCCAACTGCTCTACATCATAGGATAGCACCCATGGTTGTTGAGGATCTTACCCTTCTTAGTCAGGGGTATTTTTTACTAGATCATGTGTCTACGGCTAATCACTTTGGTTAGACCATTGAGTACTGACATCTTCTACAGCTAACCATTATGTTGACATGTATCACCGTCTTGCACATTACCATTATCTGCATCCCATCCAGATATCATATGGTGATCTATTCGACATGCAGATGGGACTTTGGCAAACTGGATATGTAGAGCACATATGTAGCATTGATTATTATGAGGATATAGTGTAGTGATGGGTAGAGTAGATGGCATACCTATAGGATGAGCTAGAGGTAGAGTGGAAGAGATTCGTTGACTTTATTCTATACTATGATCTGATATCTAGTAGAGACGATGACGACATGACACGTCGCTATCATGTTACTCCTCCATGTATGGATTGATGTTTATAGTTTAAGTACAAACCATGATTGAAGTTATATTCAATGTATTCGTTGTTTATGTACTGTGATTGATGACATTTTCTTTATTATTCATGCTTTTGGTTCTGAATCATGTTATATTCATCATTTATGCATTTTTATTCATGCTATATTTGGTGTTATTTATAGTTAATGCACTATGGCTAGTGTCATATTCGTTATTATTCATGCTTTACATTTTGATTCATGTTATATTTACCATCTATGAATTTTGGATATTGTTGTATGTGTATATTACTTTATGAGTATATTGAAATTTTGGTGTATATTATTTGGTGACTTGACTCATCAATATTATGGCTATGTTGTGCACCTTTTGTTAACGACTTGTCTTATCATCACTGCTGTTTTCATGTTTTTCTTGTATATATATGCTTTTCATTTTCTTGTGCAATCTGTTTAATGATTTATAGTCAGTATTACTATAGCAATTTTGGCAGATATCATTAATGTCTTATCTCATCACTACTGTATCCACGTTGTGCATCTTTTGTTCATGACTTGCCTTATCTTCACTATTATTACCACGTTGTTCTTATGTATATATGCTTTCCATTTTTCTACATGATTTATAGTCAGTATCACTTATCAGTATATTACTGCAGCAATTTTGGAAGATATCATTTAGCGACTTGTCTCATCACTACTGTAACCATGTTATGTACCTTTTAGCAACGACTTGTCTTATCATCACTACCATTGCCATGTTGTTCTTATGTATATATGCTTTTCATTTTTCTATGCATCATAGTATATAAATAGCATCTTCTTACCATTGAGTCATGCATATACTCTTCTTACAAATTTAGGTATAGCATATCAACATGGTAAACTACCATCCCATTTCTTTGCCTTTTTCATACTCATATGAAGGTCCTTTAAGTCATGAACTCCCTCTGTAATGACCCATAAATTAATCACTTTGAATTTGAATATTTAAATTTTTTTCAAATATTTAAATAATGGATTTTATAACTCAAAATAAACCTCTTTCAAATAATAGCAATGATAGTGAAATGGTTTTCAAAATCTATTTACAAAAATAATTAGTTCGAAGAAATATCGAAAATGTAGCCGGAAATCGTTTTTCGATTTTTCAACTTTTCATCGTCCAAAATTTGATGAAAATGTTGTAAACACTCTGGCATACATTTACATATTCATATATTAAATTATGTTTGTATGGTTAAATTATATGTGGTATATATTTACATACTTGCGTAAAAAGGAGTGAGATATGACTTTTTATTCAAAAATTTAAACAAAAATAAAAGGTAATGTCACATTTCATTACATCATTAGTACAAGGAAGTGTTAAAATAGTGGACAAAAGAGGGGTTTCGTGGCTTGTGTATGGAATTGGAAAGGGAGGAGGGCGGTGATGTTGTGGAGAAAATGAGTTGAGGGTATGTATGGAAAGGCATTTTAGTAATTCACATATTCCACATTTTATAAAAACAAATCTCGTATTTTTCCTTCTCATTTTTTTTCATTTCTTACTTTTCAAATTTTCCATCACTTTCCTTAAGATTTTTGAAAATAATAATGGCTTCCTAAGTTTCCAAATTTAAAAATCCATTCTTTTTCACTTCTTCCTTAAACAAAATCACTAAAGTTCATTTCTTTCTCCTCTACACCTCCTAACTAATCAAAATAAGACCCATATCTCCTTAAACCTACCATTTCCATGCCCACACTCATCTTTGTCGAACCATCTAGGCCCCTTTAAGCTCCAAAATTCCATCTTGTGCAAGTAGAATCCAAGTTCTAGTATCGGCTGAGAGTTCAGTTAAAGTTCATGCCATTTAAGTGAGTAAAACTGTCACCTTTATAAACTAAAGTTACAGGCTATTATTGTTTATAATAATGGTTGCTAGTTACTTGTTTATATGTATTGTAAAGAGATGATAGTTGGCTTGGTTTCCACTTTAAAAAAGACCACATCTTGGTAATTCGTAAGGGACTTAAAATTAGTCGGAAAAAGTTGAAGTAAATAACATAAGTAATGCTCTCTACATGTTTTATAATTGTTACTTGCCTTTATATTTATGCTCATACTTATATTATATGATGCTTGGATGAATAAGTGATACATGAAAGTGTTTACGGAAGTGTCTGTATAATGATTATTGCTATATCGGCACTTTGAAAATTATTACCTCTTATGGAAATCTTTCCTTTGACCTTCTGTTTGGGTTTTACAAAGTTAATTAACCATTTTAATAATGATATTTAAAATTAATTAATCATTTTAAATAATGATTATTAATGTTAATTAACTCTTTAATTAGTGATGTTTCATGATTAATTAATCATTTTATTAATGATAGTTTAAGATTAATTAATCACTTTAATATGATGTTTTAAAGGTAATTAATCATTTTAACTATTGATGTTTAAGGTCAACTAATCATTTAGGTAATGATATATTAAAGTTAATTAACCATTTATTAATGATAGTTTAAGATTTATTAATCATTTTAATAATGATATTAAAATTAATTGATCATTTTAAATAATGATCACTAAGGTTAATTAATAATTTAAATAGCGATGTCTTAAAGTTAATTAATCATTTTACTAATGATGATTTAAGATTAATTAACAACTTTAATAATGATGTTTTAAAATTAATTAATCATTTTAATAATGATGTTTTAAAATCAACTAATCATTTTAATAATGATGTCTTAAGGTTAGTTAATCATTTTAATAACGAAGTTTTAAAGTTAATTAATCACTTCACTAGTGTAAGATGTTAAAGTAATTAAGCATTGTTTAAAGTTAATTAATTATTTCAAAATAATTATATTGAAGAAATTAATTAAAAAAAAATTAATCATGTTTTAAAATTAATTAATCATTTTGATAATGTTATTTAAGGTTATTATCTGCAATGTTAAATCCTGGCACAAGTCTGGTTTTAAAAGTTAAAAAGTTGATTCGATTACGCAAAGGATAAGAAATTTAATTTTTGTAAACGATATCGCTTATATGGAAAGGATATAGTCATACTCTAACACTAAACATCGTGGTATGGAAATTCATCCCTATCTCGGAAGTTAAAAATGTCGTCAAGGCAATGCATAGTGGCAACACTACCTTCATTTGCTCGAATTCATTTTCAACCGAGAAATAGTACACGTTTGAAATCGAAGAGTAGTGGTAAGAATATGAGATTCAATTTTCATATACGATCATTTTAATTCCCAATAGTTGGTTTATTGACTATCGATTCAACTTTCATTTTGTGTATTGTCAATTTAAGACGATTTGGTTCTCATTCGAGCATTAATATCCTTTGTCAAAAGTGACTAAAACTAAAGAGCGAGTGGATGTTACGCTATATGGGGTTACTCCCATTAGGGAATTATCACATCTACTTAAGATTGGTTTTGGTTATATGTTAAGATGTAAAATACACGGATTCTTGGTAAGGTTGGCGATGTTCGGCTTGTACATTTCTGAGAGAATCACGAAGAAAATGACCGTCTCAGGTATACTGCCTGGATGTATACTTTTAGTAAGTAGGGCACACCCTCCTAGTCATTGTTAGAAATTTCCCTTTCCTTCCCTTTGATTCAAAACCTTTGAATTTAATTCTTTCTTAATTATATCGGGAAGTGTATTGCACATTTCACGATGTTTAATTATTTATACCCATAAGTTATGGTTGGAAGTTGTTATTGTGAGGGGAAACCCATTCCGCATTTGGCAGCATGGTCTCACATATTATAGTTTATTTCCATCCTTTGGTTAGAGGCTTACTCATACCAGACTTATTGTCTTACCCGAGTTGTTTTTTTCCTAAACTCTTGAGTACTCAATTAATTTTTAGTAGTCCGAGAGTAGTAGGTTACTTTGGGCTCTTTTGAAGATGATGGACAAGAAGGAGGCACCTTATCTTTTTAGTTATCTATTTCCATTATTAATGATGTGAGTATTTTGGATTTGCAATTGTAAAGGCAGGGTATGTAACTACCTAGGCTGATAGTAGTAGTACTTTTGTGTAACTCTGATAACTCCATGTTAAGGAGTAATCATATGTACTATATTATTGTTGCATTATATTTAACCATTCCATTATGAGATTTTATGTTCTATTTTGTTCTGTTCTTTATTTTACCCCATGATAACTTGTCTTTCGGATGCTTCCACAATGGAACATAAACACCGCGAATGTGTTAAGTGTTGTTCTCAGGGGTCAGAAAGGTGGGTCGTCAAAATTGGTATCAGAGCTACGGTTGAGCGAACACCTTAGCCTGATTGGGGTATAACTCATTAGAGATTGAGTAAGTGATGCCCTAGAATGAGTAAATATTGAGAGAGCATATCTGTAATTTTTATAATAATAATATATATCCTCTAAAGTCTCGTTTTAGATCTTTTGGTGTTGTCTCTTTAAACCATATTAATCCCATTCATGTATTCCAAAGATACCTGTTATTTTTTCAGGTAATAGAAGATGGATACAAGAAGAGGAGGAAGGAGAGGATCTGAAACTAGCACGGCTACCAACGACAGTGTATCTAGAAATGCTACTGTGCCAACTGTAGATCTGGTGGAGGATGTGGTACCGCAAGTTCAGCCCCCTATGAACTTCGTGATTTTGTGCAAGAATTACACCACTTTGGAGGGAAATCGTTCTATGGGACTCAAGGTATTCTTGGAGTGCAGACATGGCTTTATTCATGCAAATGGATATTTAGAGATCTTCAATTAGTTGATGTAGAGAAGCGGCTGCTGGGATCGCGACAACTTCAGAAGTCGGCGATGGATTAGTGGTATTCAATGATAGCTAATACTCTAGAGGAGGAGTTTTCTTGAGCTCAGTTTAAGGAAGCCTTTAAGGCATTGTTTACTCTAGAAGCCGGAAGGACTCAGTTGTTTAGGAGTTTCTTGGATTTAAAGTACAATGATATGGCAGTGGTGCAGTATGAACATAATTTAATTATTTATCCCGTTTTGGACTTGGATTGATAGACACACCACTCAAAAAGAATGAAATGTATGTGAATGGGATGCGACCAGAGTTCCAACGAGAAATTACTAATTATCTTATAGGTACATTCACCAACCTTATCAATATGGCCTTGAGGTTTGAAGCTCTAGATATTAAAAAAGGAGTCTAAAAGAGAGTAGCACCAGCAATTAGTGCCAAGCCATTACCTATTAGAGGAAAATCGAATTTCAAGCGCAAGGGAAAAAAGTAATGGTCAGGAAAGAAACCTAGAGATGGGGCTCCAGTATAGAAGAAGAAGCATAACTAGACCAACATTCTTTATTATAGTGCAATAAAATGGACCGTTTTGCAAATTAGTGCCTGGACACCTCTAGTGGACTAATCTGTTTCAATTGTCATAAGCAAGGACACATGAAGAATGAGTTCCCTTTTCCGAAGAAGGGGTCACAAAGACAGGATTGCTATAGAGGATATACCATTCACTTCTTCAGTAATAAGGAGAAGTAGGTGTTGCAAGGTACATTATCCATCTATGATATTCCTATTAGAGTGTTAATCGATACGGGTGCTTCCCGTAGTTTTATTTGAGTTGATCTCGTTGATAAACTTAACCTTAAACCATCCTTTTGAGTAATTCTCTTTGTGTTTCAAACCCTATTGGGGGTCCGATAATCTTGGCACTATGTGTCTAAATGTGCCTATTTCTTATCGAAATCATCCATTTCTCTCTGATTTGTTTGTTTTGGGTTCATTGGTTTTGGAGTGTTATTGGGAATGGATTGATTATCTAAGTTTAATGTTGTCTTGGATTGTGGTAGAAGGAAGGTCTTGGTAAAGGATAAGGTAGGAAGAAGGATTGATATGTACTGTGAAGAGCCTAACGAGTTGATGAGTAGTTTTCTATATTCGCTCGAAGTAGCTATGGAGGAGCTTAGTAATATACCGTTTGTTTTGGATTTTAGGGATATTTTTGATGAAGTGCAAGGTTTACCTCCTCACCGTGAAGTGGAGTTCCATATTGATTTGATTTCAAGAATCAGACCTATTGTACAACCCCCTCGAAGGTTGGCTTCGAAAGAGAAGAGGGAGTTGGAAAGCTAGACATTGGACTTGTTGTAAAAGGGATTGATCAGACATGGTGCCTCTAGTTAGGGATCGCCAGACATCTTTGTTACAAAAGTGGGCGGTTCTTTGAGGTTATGTGTAGACCATGGACAGTTGAATAAAAGGACTACCAAGAATATATACCCTGTACCAAGGATCGATGACATGTTTGATTAGCTTCGTAGTGCTCAAATATTTTTTCAATTGGATCTTGCCACCAGTTTTCACCAATTAAGGGCAGTAGAGGAGAGTGTGCCCTTAACACTTTTTAGGATCCAGATAGTTTCTACAAGTGATTAGTCATGCTGTTTGGGCTAACTAATGCACCCGCTTACTTCTTGGACTTAATGAATTGAGTATTACAAGGCGCTCTTAATAAATTTATTCTTGTCTCTATTGATGACATTCTTGTTATTTCAAAAATGAAGGAGGAGCACAAGTATCATCTCAATGTTGTACTCAATAGCTTAAGAAACCATGTGTTGAAGGCTGAGTTTTCTAAGTGTCATTTTTGGAAATTTGAAATTAGGTATTTGGGGCATGTTGTTTCGAGAGAAAACATATTAGTAGACCCGACTAAAGTTATTGTTGTTCAAGACTAGAAGAAGCCAAAAGTGCGACAGAAGTTCGAAGTTTCTTGGGATTGGCTGGGTTTACCGAAGGTTCATCAAAGATTTATCGAAGATTGCTTCTCAACTGACAAAGTTAACAAAGAAAGATGTTAGGTTCGTGTGGATGCCTAAGTGTGATCTAGCATTCAATGAATTAAAGTAAAAGTTGACTAGCGCACCTGTTTTGACTATTCTAGATGGGAGTGGAGGTTTAACAGTGTATGTGAATGCTTGTAGTACTGTTTTGGGAGCAGTTTTGATGCAGCATTGGAAATTTATTGCCTATGCTAGTCGACAACTGAAGCCACATGAAAAAAATTATGTTATGAAGCTTTTAGTTGTTGTCTTCGCACTTATGATGTGGAGGCATTATCTTCTGGGTGAAAGTCGAGTTATACATGGACCACAAATCCTTAATATCTCTTTATCCATAAAGACTTGAATTTAAGGCAGCAGAGATGGCTAGAGTTTCTCGCTTCTAATGATTTGGAGATTCTTTATACCCTTGGAAAATCAAATGTTGTCGCGGATGCATTGAGTAGAGATGTAGCAATGGTTGCTAACTTGGAAGTCAAGCTGGTATTGATGGATTAGATTGCAGCTAATCAAGAAGAAGACCCTATTTTGGCTTGACTTAAGAAAGATTTAGAAGATATTATTCTATTTTGAGATTGATTCCTGGAGCGTATTGAGAATGAACGGGCGTATCTGTGTTCAGAATGTTAATGGACTTAAAAGAGAAGTGTTAGCTGAATGTCACCGTTTAAGGTTATCTTTCCATCGAGGAGTGACCAAGATGTTCAAAGATATGAAGATGGTACTCTGATGGAAAGGGATGAAGCGAGATGTTCCAATCCTTGTGAGTCAGTGTGCAAACTACTAGTAGATTAAGAGTGACCAGCAGAAGTCGGTTGGACTGCTTCAGCCACTTGAGATCCCAAAGTGGAAGTGGGAGCAGATCTCCATGGACTTTGTTGATGGACTTCCTAGGTCAAGAAGAGGGAATGAAGACATTTGGGTTATAGTCGAACGACTGACCAAGTTATTCCGGTTAAGCCAACTTGGAATGCTACAAGTCAGGCGAGTTTGTATGTAAAGCAGATTTTGAGGCTTCATGGTATTCCTTATAGTATTGGAAGTGACCAGGATACAATATTCACTAGCAGATTATAGAAGGGATTGGAAACTGTCTTAGGGATCGAGTTGAGTTTGAGTATAGCTTTCCACCCTAAGACGGATGGGTAGACGGAGAGATTGAACGGGATCTTGAAAGATTTGTTGCAAGCATGTTTTCTCAACTTTGAATGTTCTTGGGAAGATCATTTACCCTTGGTCGAATTCACTTACAACAACAGTTATCAAGCAAGTATTGGCACGGCCCCTTTCGAAGCTCTTTATGGTCATCCATGTCGTTCTCCTTCATGTTGGTTGAGTCTGAGGATAGAATTGTTCTTGAGCACCAGATGATCTTAGATGCCAGTAAGAAGGTTGCCGATATCGAAAGGAAGATGAAGGAGGCGCGGGATCGACAAAAGTGTTATGCGGATCGAAGGTACAGGGATCTTGAGTTCCCAGTTGGAGATTCTACGTTTGTGAAGGTCTCTCCATTGAGAATTGTTATGCAGTTTGGTAAATCAAGGAAGCTAATCCCTTGATATATTGGCTTTTTTCCCATACTTGACCAGATTGGTAGACTTGCATATAGAGTGATTTTCCAGATAAACCATCGGATGTGCACAACGTATTTCATGTATCTCATTTACGTAGTTATGTACATGACCCTTCAATGATTGTGGAACCAGCGCAACAAGTTGATTTGGAAATTCTGTCTAACCTAACCATTCTTAGGCAGCCTATTTGTCTCATCGCTTGAGATATAAAGTGATTGAGGTTAAGGGAATGAAGCTTGTTAAGGCTTAGTGGAGTGGAGATGATAGGGATTGCACTCGAAAACCGAGGATTATATTGGGATTCTTACCCCAAGTTGTTGTCATAGTTGTTTATTCTTTGTTGTATCTTTGTAATGTACTCACAGGTTGTAGCGAAGTCACTTTCCTTCTTCCTATTTAATTGAATGATATCATTTGAGTTTCTTTTGGTATCTTTTTTGTGTATGATTAATTTCTAGGACGAAATTTCTCTTAAAAGGGGAGAGTGAATGACCCATAATTTAATCATTTTGAATTTGAATATTTAAAATATTTTTAAATATTTAAATAATGGGTTTTATAACCCAAAATAAACCACTTTCAAATAATAACCAATGATAGTGAAATGGTTTTCAAAATTTATTTACACAAATAATTAGTTCGAAGAAAAATTGAAAATATGAATGGAAATAATTTTTCAAATTTTTGACCTTTCATCATCTACAAGTTGTCGAAAACATTATGAACACTCCAGTATACATTTACACATCCATATACTAAATAATATATGTATGGTTAAATTATATATGGTATATATTTATATACTTAAGTAAAAAGGTGTGAGATGTGAATTTTTATTCAAAAATTTAAACAAAAATAAAGTAAGAAGTAATGTCACATTTCATTACATCATTAGTACAAGGAAGTGTTAAACATGATGGAAAAATGAGGTTTCATGGCTTGCATGTGGAATTAGTAAGTGAGGAGGATGATGATGATGTGGAGCAAAATGAGTGGAGGGTATGTAATGATGGGTATTTTAGTAATTCGCATATTCTACTTTTTTTTAAAATAAATCTCTTATTTTTCTTTGTCTTTTTGTTTCATTTCTTACTTTTCAAAAACTCCATCACCTTCTTAAGCTTTTAAAAAGTTTTTAATGGCTTCCTAAGTTTTCAAATTTAAAAATCCATTCTTTTTCACTTCTTCCTTAAACAAAATCATTAAAGTTCATTTCTTTCTCCTCTACACCTCCTAACTAACCAAAACAAGACCCATATCTCCTCAAATGAAACATGGTCGAGCCTATCTTCATCTAGGTTGAACTATCTAGGCCCCTTTAGGGCTCCAAAATTCCATCTTATGCAAGTAGAATCCAAGTTCTAGCGTCGGTTAAGAGTTCGGCTGAAGTTCATGATGTTTAAATACGTAAAATCTCACCTTTATAAACTAAAGTAATTGGCTTTGTTATTATTATAGTAGTGATTGCTAGTTATTTGTTTATATGTATTGTAAAATGATGATGGATGACTTGGTTTCTTTTTTAAAAGGATGACATCTTGGTAACTCGTAAGTGACTTGAAATCAGTCGAAAAAAGATTAAATAATATAAGTGATGCTCTATACATGCTGTATAGTTGTTACTTACCTTTGTATTTATGCTCATACTTATCTGATGTGATGCTTGGATGAATAAGTGACATATGAAAGTGTTTATGGAAGTGTCTGTATAGCAACTATCGCTATATCGCACTTTGAAAATTATTACCTCTTTTGGAAATCATATGGTTTGATTTTGTGCTTGGGTTTTACAGAGCTGATTAATCATTTTAATAAAGATATCTAAAATTAATTAATAATTTTAAATATTGATGATTAACATTAATTAATTATTCAATTAATAATGTTTTAAGATTAACTAATCATTCTACTCTTGATAATTTAAGATTAATTAATTACTTTAATACTGATGTTTTAAAGGTAATTAATCATTTTAACTAATGATATTTAAGTTTAATTAATCATTTAGATAATGATGTATTAAAGTTAGTAATCATTTTATTTTATTAATGATATTTTAAGATTAATTAATCATTTTAATAATGATATTTAAAATTAATTAATCATTTTAAATAATGATGATTAAGGTTAATTAATTATTTAAATAATGATGTATTAAAATAAATTAATCATTTTATAAATGTTGGTTTAAGATTAATTAATAACTTTAGTAATGATGTTTTAAAATTGATTAATCTTTTTAATAATGAAGTTTTAAGGTTAATTAATCATTTTAATAATGATGCTTAGAGTTAATTAATCACTTTAACAAGGTAAAGATGCTAAAGAAATTAATCATTGATTAAAGTTGATAAATTGTTTTAAGATAATGATATTGAAGAAATTAATCATGTTTTAAAATTAATTAATCATTTTGATAATATTTTTATATTTAATATCCACAATGTGAAATCCTAGCACAAGTCCAGTTTTAAAAGTTAAAATGTTGGACTCACTTATGGAAAGGATAAGAAATTTAATTTTCGTAAATGATATCTCTTATATGGAAAGGATTTAGTCATACTCATAACACTAAACGTCGAGGTATGGAGACTCGTTCCTATCTTGAATGTTAAAAATGTCATCAAGACAATACCTAGAGGTAACAGTACCTTCACTTGCCTAACTTCCTTTTCAACCAAGTAATAGTACATGTTTGGAATCGAAGAATAGTGGTAAGAATATGAGATTTAATTTCCATATAAAATCATTTTAAATATTCCTGATAATTAATTTATAGAATATCGATTTAGCTTTCTTTCTATGTATCATCAATTTAAGATGGTTAGTTTCTTCTTTTTAACATTGATACCCTTTGCTGGAAATGACTAAAACCCAAGTACGTGTGGACGTCAAGCTATATGGGGTTGCTTTGATTAGGGTATTATCACATCTACTTTAGAATGGTTTCAGTTATTTGAACACTAAGGTGTGAAATACTCGAATTATTGGTAAGGTTGGTGAGGTCGGCTTATACATTTCTAAGAGAGTCACGGAGAAAATGACCATATTCAGTATATTTTCTAGAGGTATACTTTCGATAAGGGGTTGCACCCACCGAGTCATTATTGGTAATTTCCATTTCCTCCCCTTTGATTCAAAACCTTTGAATTTAATTCTTTTTTAATTACATCAGGAAGTGTCTTGCACACTTTGCAGTATTTAATTATTTATTCCCTTTACTAGTGGTTGGATGTTGTTATTGTAAGGTGAAATCCATCACGCATTGGACATAGTGGTCTCATATATTTTTCTTTATTTCCACCTTTCGTTTAGAGACATACTCATACCAGGCTTATTGCCTGACTCGAGTTGTTTGTTTTCCCTAAACCCTCGGGTACTCAATTACTTTTGAGTAATCCGAGAGTAGCAGGTTACTTTGGGCTCTTTTGAAGGTGATGGATAAGCAGGAGGCTCCTTATATATTTAGTTATCTATTTCCACTATTATGTTAATTATGTGTGTATTTTGGATCAGCAAGTATAAAGGTAGGGTATATAACTGCCCAGGCTGATAGTAATTGTACTTTTGTGTAACTTTGATAACTCCATGTTAAGGAGCAACCTTGTGTAATATATTACTGTTGCATTATATTTAACCGTTCCGTCACGAGATTTGCTATTCTATTATGTTTTATTCTTTATTTTACCTCGTGAACAACTCATCTTTCCGATGCTTGGGCAATGGCACACAAACACTGCGGCTATGTTAAGTGTTATTCTTGGAGGGTCAGAAAGGTGGGTCATCACACCCTCCAAATCCTTCTTCTCCTCGACCACCTACGGAGTGGTATGTGGAAATGAAGGAAAGGAACTATAAGACCAAAGGGAGCATGAAGGAGAGAGAACAAGAGCATCGGTTAAGAGAAGAGAGAGGAAGTCCAAGAGATTAGCATAGAATCCAGCGTAGAAGCAAGCAAAAAGGCAAGAACTCTATAATCAATGGACTGAAAGAGAACAGGAGGTTGACACTCCTTCGATCTTCTGTATTTGTGGAGTTATGGTTACGTATTCCATCGTAAGAAACGGAAACAACATTTGACAGTATACCATAGATGCTCTAACTTTCCAATTGGTTGTGGGTTATGGGAATGGATTGATGATCCATTCCCTTATCGAGCCGTAGAATATGCCACCGAACTTGAAAAGGAAATAGATGCGCTTTGCAATAGGCTAAGCTTATTGCAATTTCAGGTTGGTCGTGGACAAAACTGATATCTAAAATCTTGCCTTATTGATGTATCCTAATGTCTGTCTTTGTTTATCCACTTATGGTTATGTGTGGTATGTTTATGTTTATGTGCATGCTAATGTATGTTTATGTATGTTTAAGTATGAATCTATTTGATATAATTGTCTACTACAACAAAATTACAGTACAAGTATAATCCATAAAATACATAGAATAAATACAACATATAGAAATTACATAAAACAATGACTAGAAACACATAAAATACACAAAGCAAATATAACACAGAGAAATACATGGAATAATAACACAGAAACACATAAAATACATAGAGCAAATAAAAAACATAGAAATATATAGAATAATAACAAAGAAACATATAAAATACACAGAACAGATACAACATATAGAAATATATGGAACAATGACATAGAAACATATAAAATACATAAAACAAATACAACACATAGAAATAAATTAAACAATGATAGTTAAACACATAAAATACATAGAACAAATATAACACATAGAAAAATCATTCAATCTATCTAACATAACCCACAGATCATATGCGGCATCAAGAACGAATGTTATCTAATGATCCATAAAATATAGAGAGTTATGTTTAACTACTCATCTCAAACATGTCTTCTTGTTCCAGTTTAGCTATAATTTTCTAGTACCTTTGACATGCTCTAGTAAATATAACATAAGTTCTTCTAGTATCCAAGTTTCATCCTCTTAACATTTGCCATTTGAAATCCTATGAACTTCGCATACCGACCTTTGCATTATAAATAATAATTTCATGGTCTGTGTGACTTGCAACAACAAATTCAGAACGTCCACCTATCAATCATCCATGTTTATAATAGAAAGAAAATTGTCCTGTATGATTACTGTAGCCATATTATTCTTTCAGTGACCACTCGTCATACACTGTAGACATGCTATGCAGTCCGTATTCATTCAATGGCATGTCCCATTGTACGCTGTAGCCATGCTATGCAATCTATAGCCACTCAATGGCTTGTCCGATCGTACAACCATGCTATGCAATCCATAGCCACCCAATGGCTTATCCTATCATACACTATAGCCATGTTGTACAATCCATAGTTGCTCAATGGCTTGTCTCATCGTACGTTGTAGCCATGCTGTGCAATTCGTAGCCACTCAATGGCTTGTCCCATCATAACTGTAGCCATAATATAAAATCTATAGCCATTCAATGGCTTATACCATCGTACACTCTAGTCATGTTGTGCATTCTGTAGCCACTTGATGGCTTGTCCTATGATACATTATATCCATGTCGTGCAATCTATAGCCACTCAATGGCTTATCCCATCATACATTATAGCCATGTCATGCAATCTGCAGCCACCCAATGGCATACACTATAGCCATGTTGTGCAATCTATAGCCACTTAATGGCTTGTCTCATTGTACATTGTAGCCGTGTTGTATAATTTGTAGCCACCCAATGGCTTGTACATTTACACTATAGCCATGTTGTGAAATATGTAGCTACCCAGTGGCTTGTACCATCATATACTGTAGCTATATTGTGTAGTCCATACCCACCTAATGGTTTGTCCCATTATACACCGTATCCATGTTATGCAATCCATAGCCTCTCAATGGCTTGTTACCTCCATGTATATAAACTCTAATTCTGAACTACTTAGAATACAACTACAGAGATATAAGTAAACCAAGAATCAAATTACTAAGTAATATGAACAAAAATGGATCCACGTTATTACTACTACAACCAAAATAAGAAACAAAGGTTCGATGAGGTAGAAGAGATGGACAACCAAACCGTCAAGTTCGAAATACAATAGATTGCACAAAGATATTCTTATTTTTTTGAAGGATCTACCTACAACCATCATGATAGTATGCCTGGACGAATTAACCATCGTTATAAGAGAGACTATAAAGATGGATATGAAAGGCTGATTGTAAAACCCTTATTTTAAGTTAAATATTTTTCAGGATATTTAATTGGATGGATTAAATAGAATAATGTAAATGCTTAAGGAGATTGAGATTTGAAACTTAATAAGGTTGTGCCATACTTAATTAATTAATTAAGAATGTTAAATTTTACACATAGGAGAATATATGAGAGGGGAATTTAGGAAATAGACCTATCCTTAGACTTAAACCATCTCCCTCATATATCATTCTCACTTTACTTATTTACAAAACAATCTAAGAAAAACCTAGAGGCCGGCCATTCTAAAGGGAAGAAGATCATGAAATCAAAGAGATTAACAAGCTAAAGCTTAAGGAAGCACGATGCTAATCAAATCTCAACTCCAATATCGATTTTAAAGGTGAATAGTACAAGATCCATCTCTTTTGTTTATCGTAAATTCGATCATGGATCGTACCAGGGTTATTATTGTTCGTTTTCCAAAGTATGGTTGTTTGATCATTTTTTGGATAGAATAATGGTTATTGGAATTTTTATCGAATTATTTAAATGGGTTTAGAGGGTAAAACCATAGATTTTAATCACTAAATGCTATGATTTTTTGATATGTTCTGTGAAACATTATTTTAGAGATGGGTTTATAATTTCATAATTTTCAAAGTTATATAGGTTATTTTATGAATTTCCTAAAATGAAAATAGTATCATTTCGGATTTTAATTATTAAAAATAATTAAATATGGTTTTTGACTTCGAAATTTTTATATGATAACGAGAAAGATATTCTAGAGTTTTTATGAGTTTTTGGGATTTTTCCAAAGTGATTTCAATTTATTATGAATTTATTATGCTAGATAAGTGTATAAAACGATAATTAATTAAAGTTATTAATTAATTATTTTAAATATGTTTGGGAACTTGAAAATTTAGTATGGCAGTAATTTCTAAAAAGGATTAGTCAAAAAATTGCTTTCTTCAATAGAAATTGGATAGGAAATAAGATTAGGTGAAAAGTTTTTGCTTAAAGTAGTAACAAAATAGTTTTCTTAAGAATTATGATAATGCCATACCACCATACATCATAGAGCCTAAATATGAGGCCAGACCATTGAATATCGATGTCAATGAAGAAGGAACCATGTGATAGTTACCTAAGTATCTATGGAGTGATTCCTTCGACATCGAAGTGGACAACAACAGCAATAGGTGATTGGTGACATGGTATCTTCATGGTTCATCTAAGCATTTTAAAAGCTTAATGTCAACGTCGACGACGTCTCATGTCTTCATCACTACTTTCAACGATGTTGCACCTAATTACTTTGATTGTTTTCTAGACTAAGGCAGTGATGCCTCTTTTACAAACTTCGACTCTTTATATAAACCGGCATAATAGCTGAAGTAACTTAACCATAAAAGTTTATAACATCGTCGAGGGTCTTAGGGTTGATGTGCATCAAGGTTGTAATGACCCAAAATTTAATCACTATTTAAATGAATATTTAATCATATTTATAAATAATAAATAAATGAATTTTTATTTACAAATAAACCTATTTTAAATAATAACTAATGATGATAAAATTGTTTTCAAATTTTGTTTACCAATTATATAGTACATAGAAAATAGAAAATGTGATCGAAACTCATTTTTCAAAATTTAAATTTTTCATTGGTTTAAAGTTATCGAAAATGTTAAAACACTATTGTCAACACATAAATATACACCACAAACTATTTTGTCATGAAAACATATCCATGTACATATATTTTTACTTAAGCATATGTATATATGTACATAAGTGAGATTTTTATTATAAAATGGTATATAATTTAATATATAAAAATACCTCTTTCTACACAAAGTACATAGAATTATGGCTTGAATTGTTGCAAAGTAAGGGGGTATAGGATGGACGGAAATCATGGGATGGAGAGGAAGTGCATGCATATGCATACATATTTAATTCAAGCACTTATACCTTTTTTTAAATATTTTCCTAAGCCTATAAGTACCCCTTCCATTTCATAATTCTCACTTTACAACTTCTCGTTTTCATTTCAAATTACCTAAAACTTGAGAAAGTTTTCATGGCTTCCTACATATTTTCTATGTTATAAAAAATCTCACATTTTCCACCTTAAATTCCTTCTATAACTTGTTTAAAACCCTTATTTTTTCATTTCTTCACTTCATATTCAAATACAAGCACCATCAACCACCTAACCCTACATGGTCGAGCCCAATAGTGCATGATCGAGTCCAAATTGTGCAAGGCCGAGCACATTTTGGGTGTGTAGGCATTCAAAGTCTTCATTTTTGCAATGATCTAGGGTGTGTTCGAGTTCTAGTTGAAGTTTGGTTTGAATTAGTAAACTACGGTGAGTAAAAATCTCATTTTTGGAAAAGAAATCAGTTTGACTATAATGAACTATATGTTGTAAAAATATATTGCTTGGTCCGTTGAATTATCATGTTGTTTGGATGCTATATGATTACAAGTTGGTGGCTTGGCATAAAATTGTAGTTTGGATGATATGTTGAGATGTTTGGATATGTATATGTGATGTTTGGCTTGTGATATGATGATAGTATGATTGTGAAACAAAAATTAAGTGTATGTGATTTAATTGTTGGATCTCAAGATTTTGATTCATGACAAGGAGCTCGAGACAGAAAGTGGATTATCAAATATTCAACAAAATAGAGTTTAAGTTTGGTATAGTTTTAGTATTCATTTGTTAAAATCTTTCCACAAGTTGAAACCTGCATATTCTTAAAAAAAACAGACATAGTCGACTAAACCGCTATATTTTGTCGATTAAACAGTGTTTTAATTTATTTTTTAAATCTACGTGACTTAGTCGACTAAATGCCATAGTTAGTCGACTAAATACTGCCATTTTCGAACTATTAATTTTCTATTCAACTCAGTCGACTAAATGAATATATTCATCGACAAACATGTTCAAATTGCCATACTTTCAAATCTTCTGAAGAGATACTTCTTCTTCCTGAAGAGGAATCTCTTCCAGGAAGAGTCGCAACCTTTTTCATTCATCAGAACTTCGTCAACTGTTGTAACTCTTCATCCACTATAAATATACGTTTCATTCAAGATCAACATACTCAACATTCTACCCTCTACTCTTTTGAATATTCAGTTGTTTAAAATTTGAAATCAAGTTTATATTTCTCATTCTCTAAATAAATTTATACTTCCTTTATCTTCATGAGCATACAAATATATGTATCATACTTGAGGAAAAGATTATAGGAAGGGTGTACTTCATTTGACAGGTCTGTGTTGTAGCAAGAACATGCAAAGTCAAGAAAACATTTCATTTGTATCAAAGCCCTATTCGGTTACTCAGGCAATAAAATCATATTCGGTTGCTCAGGTAGTCAAAGTCCTGTCCGGTTGCTCCGGTGGTGTAAACCTATTCCTCAGTGTTAAGTGAGGGTTGCCAGTTTAAATCCAGAAGGAGTCTGGGACTCGACGTAAAATGGGAGTTCGAGCCAGTATAAAAATCTCTGGCTTCATTTATTTTACTACAATATTTACTTACTTTATATTCCACACAAGTAGTATAGATAATATCCATATTATACGATCCTACAGTCACTTTCATTAATGGTTGTAAAGTTAGCAACTTTACAATTCGCAAAGGACTTGAGATCCGATTTGAAAAGAAAATACTTGTTTTCTAGTTTTGGATTTGAAAATTGTTTTTTGAGTTTGTACCTTTGTTTATTTTCGAAACCTTTCATTTAGTTTTCAAAAATGTCATAGCAAGAGTTAAAGTGAGATTTTCACCAAGAAACCAATTCTAGCTAACTATGTTCATAATGATAGTCCCTATGGATGCGTTTCGGGAAAATTTTCTGATTTCAATCTTTAAAGTGTTTTTCTTTTGACATTATTTTTTAAAACTCTTTTTAATCTCATTAAGTAAGTAAAAAGGTTAACTTTTACTATTTAATAATTTATTTATTTAATTATAAATTAAGGATAATTATTAATTATCAAGTAATTAGGTTAAGTAATTAGAATTTAAGAATTTATTGACGAAGTTAATTATTTTTAACTAAAGTAGTTTTAAGTAAGGATTAATTAAGATAAAAGGTAATTAAATTTTTACTTAATCAAGTCTGACTATTTTAATTAAGTATTAAATTAGAGTTAATTATATAATTAATTATTATTTAATTAAAGGTTAATTATTCACTTAATTATTACTTGACAAGGGTTTAATTACCAATGAATGTTTATTTAATTAAAGTTTAATGAATGTTTAATTATCAATTAATTTTTAATTTATTAAGGTTTAATTATTGATTAATTAAGACTTAACCAAGATTAATTGGGATTTAATTTTCAGTTAAACTAATTAGGAGTTAAATAAGCTAAATTAGGGTTTAATTTTTTTATTTAAGTTAGATTTATTAAGGTTTAATTAAGTTTTTAACTTATGGTTTAATTGAGGTTTATTCATGTTAAAATTTCTTTTAAAATCTACCGGTTATTTATTTTAAACTAGTTTTCTTATCTAAGTGAATTTTTTAAACCGAATGATCTCTTGTATAAGCCTTAAGTAACCCTTTATGACTAGGAAACCAAGTGACATCTATTGGTAGAACAAAACACCATTCTGCTATTATAAATAGTAGGATATTTACTTGTATAATAGATTGATTGGTTATGATCAAATGATCTCCCTTACTTACTACGTTGCTTATGTAAATATCCATGTTAACTTGTTAAGTAAAACCAAATTAAAAGATCCTATGTGGACTCTAAGCCTCTGATGGATTTTTTGAAGTTAAATGTTTCGTTTTTCTTTTCGATAATGATTTAAAATTTATTTCATTTTGGATAAGACATTTCATGGATAATATAGAAATGGTTATAGTTAAGATATTTAAAAAATGAATGGGTTTATCACAAGGAACTTTTTGGGTAAGTTTTTATTAAAGAAGTTGTTCAAATATGAAAGGTTTAAAAAGGAATTTTATGAATGGTTTTGGCATTTCATAAGGAAGTTTTAGAAAGGTTTTGAATATTCATAAAAGAAGTTTTTGAAAAGGGTTTGGATGTTTATAAAAGAAGTTTATAAAAGGTTTGGTTATTTATAAAGGAGTTAGAAGAGTTTTAAATATTCATAAAAGGGTTTTATAAATGAATTTGGAAGTTTGGAAAGTATTTTGAAATAGATTTGGATTTCAAGTAAAAGACATTTCATGAATGGAATAGATTTGATTAAAAGGGATTTACTGAAAACCATTTAAAAAGAATTTGAGATCTGGGTCTCTCTAAACTGACCTTTTAAAAATTATGGTATGGAACATCTGTTCCACACTTAATATTGAGGGAATAGTGTTTAGGGATGTCATTATCTCCAATTTAAACAACATTTGTTAACCCTTTTTAATCCGATTTAAAAGTAAGAAGTTATTCGCAAATGGTTTGTGAATATACTTATGTTAGAGAGATAAGTATATGAATGTATTAGAAAAACATTTTGAAAAGAGATTTAATAAATAAAGATTTGTTTTGTGGCTTAGTGGTTGCTATAGATAAATAATCTCAATTGGAATAGGCTGGTGTTGTTTATTTGATATTTAAATAACCGACTATCAATCTGGACCTGTTTAGACTTAAAAGGTATGTCAGGTATATTCGAGTTCCTTGATGCGGACTCGATTGCTTGGTTCATACTTCCAAAAGAACAGGAATTGGGTTAGTTGGAAATTATCGCTTAGTTTTGGAGATACTGGTCTTCGAATTTATCTGAACCACTCCAAACTAATAACGAACGATGTTAAATCATATTGAAGTATGATGTGGAGTTATACTATTCTTCCTTAGGTTGATCCCAAAATGGAAAATAGTAATGGGGAATAATTGTTTGATCCCGGAACAACTTGCATGGATGGATGTTGGCATTGTACCTCTACCTCGAGGACAGGTTAGAATTCGAAGATGGTCTGCTAAAAGGAAGAAAATAAAGATGTGACCTCTCATGCCTCATAAACTAGGATATAGAAAAAACTGTGTATGCAGCAGAGCTGTGGGTCAGCTACTATTAGGAGTCGCCATCCCATTCCAGATTGTCCATATTCGAGTTTTTTTGCATGCAAACACCATGGTAGTACATGGCCTCGGTGTTAAAAAGGGATAAGGTAATCCAGTTCATCGTGTTAAAGAGGTAGCCAGCTATGTGTAGCAGGGTATAAGAAGTTCTTGTCAGACTCTGGTGCATTTTCTAAGGGTGTATCATGGGAAGGTAGTCCCTTACCTTGCCAAAGTATGGAATCCATCTCTAATACATGCCTTTACGGTTTTGATTTTAGAGCTTAATATGCTAGAATTTAGTATATAAAAATTTCAGCTATTTTGGATATGTATTTGTTCTCCAGACATTATTAGTATATCAATGGATTATATATATAAATGTTTTGGTTACCGTAAGGTAAAAACCTATTCGTATTTATGTGCGATGTGGTCAAACGAGATACCTTTGATTTCAAAAGAGTTTTAAAGTAATAATTAAGTTGTTTGAGTTTACTCACACCGGACTCATGTCTGACCCGGAGTTTATTTTCTTTTCCTAAACTCATAGGTGCTTAAATTGAATGGGCAGCCAAGTAGTTCAGGTTTTTCCGCAGATCCACTAGAAGGAGCTCTGAGCATGTGGCTTCATCGATGGCTAGTTATTTTTCTTGTTTTTGCTGTATTATATGTATATCATATTCAGTTAGGTAGGGACATACTGTTATAACTATCCTACGGTAGAGTTTATATTAGTATGGATCCGATGTAACATTTTTGAAATGGCTTTGTAATATATTATGTTGAGTAATATATTGTTCTGTTGCATTGTGATATTTTGTGTTGTTTCATTTCTTATCTTCTATCTTTTCTTTCTTTCAACCATAATGATCTGTTTTCTGGCACTTGAATGCTCGGTACGCGAAATGGTGGACGTATTAGTGTCGATTTTCGAGGGTCGAAAATGTCGATCATTACATTTTGGCATCATAGCCTAGGTTAAGCAAACACCTAGGATTTTGCGGGGAAACCCATTAAGAGATAAGTTAATGGAATGCTTTATTGTGAGTTCGAGTGCATTATATATGTGAGTGCGTATTTGTTAGTGATATAAAAATATTTTATATTGTGTTGGTTTATCAATTGAGTGGCTTAAGAACTCTGGTTGAGAAATGAGATGCCATGGTGTCGATAAAGGTTTCCTAAACACTTGAACAAGCCAAATCGACAAAATATTGTTTTAAATATGTAAATGAAACAATTTTACTTAGTGTTACATTTTATATGTAAAGAAAAAGTTTTCAATGTTGATAGAATTGTTTGGTGAATGGGAGATAAGGGATGATGATATCTATTTATTATCATTTGGAAACGATACCTTTTCTAGTATGAACAAGATCTGGATGGGTAATTTAAAGGTACCTTACTAATTTGGTAGTGAGAATGGATATGTAAGAAAGGAGAGAACAGGGAAAGAAATCGAAGAAGTTAACCGCAAAGGATGAAAATACGTTCACGGTAGAAGTGCCGAGAAATCGAAGGCCGAAAATTTTAGATTGTTAAAGAAAAGAATAAAGAAGGAAGAAGATGAACAGAAAATAATAGCATCTTACATCGCAGCGGATTAAATATAATAACAAATAATTACTTTTACAAAGAAAGTTTGTAACGACCCGAAAATTTTAAATAAATAATTGGTTAATTTAATTTGGAACTTTGTAATTTAATTTGGTATGAAATAATTTTTTTGACTTACAATGAAATGTAATGTTAGAAATTTTAGGTAGCAATTGTAAATAAAAATTTACAATGTAAAATGAAGTTCCAATTAAATGAAATAGTGTACAAATGTTGCACTTAGTTATAAAATATAAAATAGGTAAAAATTAATGAATGTATTAAATTGGTAAAGGTCAAAATTTATTGCATTGAATAAATTCAGAATTTAATTTCATTTAAGGCAATTAAATGTTATCTCAATGTAAAAATTAGATAAATTCTAAAATTTATGCTAATTCCATTCAGAGTATGACAATTGGTGAAATATTTGGCTAGTAAGCATATATTATAAGTTACCTGTTAAATCAGTAGATGGAACTTGAATTTGAAACAAATGTTAATAAAATAAATAAAAGTTACATTAATGTGAGAAGTGTGAATGAAAATTCAATAAAAACAATGCGAAATTAAATTTAATGATTTATAAACTTGCAAAAATTTCCAATTATAGAAAATAATGTAAAATGTATGTTTGACTATTAATTGGACACAAGTAAATAAATCGATTGAGAAACTAAAGGAAAGTAGTAAATTGATTTATGTAATAAACATTGTAACGGTAATTGGAAAAAACTTAAGGAATTGTGTTAATGCAAGTATTTTATTTATTAATGAGGTAATACCGTGTTAATGACAATTTTATTAAATTTGTGTATATGTGGAATATTAACCGGTGTCGTCAAGTAATAAACATATAAATGCAAGAAAAGGAAAATTGATAACAATCTTTATATGTTATTTATTTTATTTAGTATGTTAAATATAGGTTGAAATTGAATCTAATCCGTTAAACTGGAAACTTATTAAAATAAATTGGATTCAATTCATAATTAAGGGGTTATTTTAAGAAATTGAAATAAATTCTATAATGGTTAAGTTAAGATACTTTAAATTGAGATGGGAATTGGTTTAAAGTAAATTAATAAGCAAATCAAGATGATGAAACTTATGAATTATAGAATTTGAATTTTTGATAGTAAGTTATTTTATTTAATAATTGGATTTATTGCAAATGAATGAAATCAAATATTTAATTTTACGTTAATTTAAAATTTTAAGTTGAAATTGGGAAATATTTTTAGGTAATAATTTTTAATCCAATGGTAAACCCTTGTATTTGAAATTTATGAATGGAATAATTAGGGGTTAATTCAATTTAATGGAAATTTTGGAAATTTATCTATAATTTAGAATTTTATGAAATTGAAGATTTATATTTAATAAATTAACATTTAAAAATTTGTTGAATCATTTTAAATGTTTGAGAATTATAAAGTGATTAAAATTGCAAATTTCAAAATTTAAATTTTGAAATTTGATTTAACTAATTTATTTTAAATTTATTTAATTAATATAAAAATAGCCATTTTGGCCACCGACTCGTATTTCGACGAAACTAGTTTCATCGGATCCGTATCGGTAAATTATTGTAGGGTTTCAAGTTTCATAGCGATCGGACTTGTCTTTTGATCTTACGAACGCGAAACGCCTTGAAATCGATTTAATTGAAATCAATTGAAATCAATTTGAAAATATTGATTTCAGCATAACTTTTTCATATGATGGAATTTGGAAGTGAAACTTTTTCCATCGCGTTTAAAATATTTTAAAACACCTATTTTGATATATGGGTTTACCCAATTTCGTTCCGGGGTCAGAACGGGCTTTTTGGGCCGCGGTAGCACGTATATTTATCAACCCGATCCATCTATTTTTAAACTTTATCTATAAATACCCTACTAAACCCTAGCCTTTGCCTATTCTCATTTGTCTACGCGTAAGTTTCATCAGCTCCTCCTCTTCCTCAATGGATGCAAACCCTACATCCAATTACAATTCAAAATCAAAAGTCAAAAATTCAAAATCCTCAGAAAATTGTGGAAAAAATATATATCGAAGATTTCATCATCATGAATCTACGCATAGCTTCTGTTTTTGAAATTGGTGCTCGAGTCAATCTGAAATTGTGGTCAAAGCTTATTGTCTCGAAACCCTAAATTCAAATTTGGGGGTTTTTGATTTAAGCTACAATCAAGAAATCTGTTTCTGGGTATTGGTGAGATAGGCTCGTGGAGTAGTTTGGTGGTGGTAGGAGGTCGCAAAATGGACGGAGGAGCAGGGAAATCTCGGTTTAGGGTTTCGAAACCCCTAAATGGCGCGACGGTGGTGTGCATCGGTGGACGGCGTGGGGGCTAGGGTAGGTGCGGCCGGAGCAGGGGAGTTCGATGGTGGTGGTAGCGTGGTGAACGGAGGCCGAAACAGGGGTGGAAGGATGGTCAAAGGTCGGTCAACATGGCTGAGATGGGTTCCTCACGTACGCGTTTTCGTTCATGTCTGGAGCACATGAAATATGTGGTGACGTGTCAAGTGTGTTGGGTGAAGTAATTGTGTTCCATTCTTTTATTTTTATTTTTATGATTTCAATCGCAATTATTGCTATAACTCTCGCATACGAACTCCGTTTTACGCACGGTTTTTTTTTAGGATCGTATTGAAATTCCGGACTTGATAACACTGGTATGAACAAATTCTGAGACAGTCAAATTTTTGGGTTTAAATTGAATTTAAATTCAAAAGGTGAGTGTTTTAACCCACTCACAACTTTTAAAAGTTCTTATGTTTGTTAAATTTATTTATGATATGAGTAAAATTTATTTACAGCTGTTTGGCACATATTTAATCATCATTTCAGTTAGATTGCATTCATTTAAATTAAATGGTTATTTAATTTTATTGCATATTAACTGCCAGTTAAATTTATATTTATTTTGCATATAAACTGCCAGTTTACAGTTATTAAATTTATTTTTTAATATAAACTGATGATTGATACCAGTTATTTATCACCTGATGTATTGTTTGAATTTGGATGATGATTGTGATAAATGGATGTATGATTTTGTTGGATGAATGGATGTTTATTTATATTAACTGCAAGATGTTATGCATTTCATTTCATTTGGGATTGCGGTTTGAAATTATATATAACCGTAAAATTTTATTTTAATTATGGATTGAAATGATAAATATTCGTATCACTTGACGATAGGATAGAAAATTTTATATAGACACCGCGGTATATATATATAAATATTTTAAAATGATTTCTATGGTTTGGAGAGGATACGGTTTAAAAAATATTAATTTTTGATCTTATATAAAATCTTATTTTATATATACACATATAGTTAAATTTTTGAATTAAGCTATGTATGAAATTGTTAAACAAAAGTAAATAAGTTGAATAATGGAGTTGATAATTTATATTATATGATTAAGTACAGGTATAAGATATTTTATATATATAGAGTTTTAAATGGTTCAAATCAATTAAGATTGGAAGATAAATTGGAAATTTATTTGGAGTTGAGCTTATTTAAAAATTTAACTCCACAAGTTGGTGTAAACTTATTAAACTTGGAAATTTTAAAGGTATGATATTTATAACTGGATTTTTTTTTCAAGATAAATTAAATGAATATTTCTAATATAAATAAATTGAAGGAAATATTTAATTGTTAGAGATTTGAATTTATTTTATGGATTTATTTTGTGAATATTTCAAAACTAAATAATAGGACAATAAATTGTTGAAGAGAATTTCCAACCTTAGTTTTGAAATTATTAAATACTCAAAGTTTGAATATATTGAAATCGTAGTGTTTTATTGAAACTGAAAGTGAATTTAAAATTTATGGATTTAGACTAAATTTTAAATGGATAAAATTTGTAAAGTCGTGGAAATTATTTTATTTTATAAAGTAAATTTTAAACTCAAACTATTTTATTCTATATACTGTTTGAATATCCAAACCATTCAAGTTTTAGAAGTTATGGTTTTAAAGCCATGAATTTCGAAGTATTATGCTTTGAAAGTTATAATTCAAATGTTTGGTTTCCAGATATTATAAATTTTAAAGCAGTATGATTTTGGAAAAGATATATGTGAAATAAAATGATATTATACTGATTTGGGTTTATAAATGATATCAAATTTATTTGGTTTTTAAAACGAAAAATGGTATCGTATTTATATGGTTTTGAAATGAATATTATATTCTGTTTTTTTAAGTATAAATTGTTTTGAAAAGACCACGGTGTTATAATAACGGCTGGTTGTTGAAGAGACCGAGATCGGAAGTTGTCATACTCTCTGCCAACTCCGAAAACCACTTTAACAACCATGTACACAGTGGAGATTCCAGAATGAAGTATGTTGGTGGCGGCGTTTCCTGTAAGGTAAATACGTGGACCCAACTCCCATGAGTTGGCATAAGGTGGCTAAAACAGGAGCGTTCGACGGGTTAATAAGGTAGCACCTTTGATCGGACACTTCCATTCGATACTATACTCTGACTTTGGATTGATTCGGTGGCCACCTTCACTTTTGATTTCTTTGATTTGGGGGAGTTTGTCCGAGGTGGGCGGTAGCTGCGGCTACGCGTTACCACCGACCCGGAAGCGTAATTGGTATATCTACCCTGGCATTGCCTAGTTGTGCCATGTCACCTACCCTATCGCACCTTGTACGAGTTTCTATTTGTGTCGTACCTATGGAGTGTCTTCTCGTAGTCTCTCGATCAGGAGATATGCAGGCACCGTATAGACTATTGACATTATTTGTGTTAAGGGCTATATGGGTAACCTCTTAACGCTATTTAAAAGTAAGTTTATTTTACAATTAGACACTATTATAATAGCGAAATATACTATATAGTAAATAGTTTAACGGATCCTTAAGAGATGTGAATCCCGAGCATCTTTTGAGTTACTGCACTCATATTTATTCCTGTTGATTTAACTTACATAAGATCTTTTAGTTCTGACTCGAGTGTATTGTCTTTTCAATTTGCTCGGGTCAGTCCGAGCGTTTCAGGATTTCGAAGACCTTAGCTCTGGAGGACGAAGACGAAGTTTTATATTATTATTATTATTATTAGTCCACCATACTCTTACTGTTCGGCTGCATTGTTATTGGTATGTGTAACTCTGATAAATGTTGTAAGTATAATCGAATGTTTTGTAAAACAGCTTTATAAACTGTATATTGATTATTATATATTATCCTTCCTCTGTGAGATTCTATTTTGTTTTATTTCTTTCTTGTTTTTCTTATTTACCTCATAACAATCCGCCCTTTTGTATGGTTTTAATTGTCACGTGTGTCGATTTAAAGCGTGCGAAAAGGCGGGACGTTACAGTTGGTATCAGAGCTTTGGTTTAGCGATAAACCTTAGCTTTGTGGGGTTTGACTCTTTATTAATAGGGTGGTAATACCCTATGGGAGTCGCTGAGCATATATATATATGAGAGATCGTATTTGTTAGTATTATAATAAAGGTTTTAATATTGTGTTAATTTGTTCCGTTTTGTATTTATAAATTCTGGTTGGTGCATGGGACGCTGTGACATCAATAGGGATTTCTAAACACTTAATAGGACAGACCGACATAATATTTGTTTTTAATATAGACGAATGAAATAATTTTGCCTATTATATTTTCTCTATATAAAATAATTTTTTTTTAAAATAAGATATATATTTGGTTGCTATATATTGGTGGATAGGTAATGAAAATATAAATAATAGTTGAAATAAAGTGAAAATAAAATAAATGAAAATTGGAAATTTAGAACTTAAGTTCCGGGATTTTGAACTTTCTTGCGAATAGTTTGGAATATAGTAATAATATTTTTAGAAGTATTTTCTGATATAAATATTCAATATAAATTGAAAGAATGTGTTTTAAAAAGGAATTTCGAAAAGCAAAATTTCCATACTACCCTCTTTGTCGCTGGAAAATAATTTCGGTGATGAGTGCACGCATCATCGACATTCATTTTTGAATGTCGAAGTGGGAAGGCCACTGTAGTATGTTACTGCAGAGTTGTTTTGATGAACAAATATAAATTTTAAATTGTTTAAATATAATTTAAGATGTATAAATTTGTAAGTGTATATCTATCTATTATTTTCAAATAAATTGAAATTTAACCCGATATTCAATTCTTAAGTTTCCGATTTATTAATAGTTTCCATTATTGTAGTGAAATGGGATGTAACCGATTAGTAATTAGAGTCTTTAATTTAAATAAGGAATTTAACGCCTGGTTATAAATAAAATTAAAAGAAAGTAAAATGGAAATTTTATATAACGAATATATAATTATCGAACCATTAATTAATTAAAGGAAATAAGATAAACTTGTATAACTTCAATTACATCCTTATAAACATATATATAACTTACCGAATATTAAAAGTTGAAATGTTAATAAGAATTGTGATAGATATTATACAAGTAATAAACTCAAGATAATGGAAGTATTCAATTAATTCTATAATAAATAAGAATTGGACATTGTAATTGTCATAAACTTAAGTTATAATGGAAATATTTCTATAATAAATTGTGATAGGAAGTAATTATTGTAAGAAGTCAATTAAAGACTTAAGTGTAATTGAGATGATACTAAAAAAAATAAAAAAATATGAAAAGTAGGTATTGTAATCAAGTAATCATAAACTTAAGTAAATAGATTAAATTTACTTCTGTATAAAATAAGAAGAAAAAGAAGAAAAAATGACGAGGATTAAAAACTTAAGTTAATAAATTTACTTGCTACTTTGATTTTATATGGTAATAGAAATAAATGAATGTAATGCAATGAATGGAAATAAAAAAGACAAACCATTATATAAATAAAAAGGAAATCAAACAATAAATGCTATGAAATGGAATTAATAAGAATAAACTTGATTTATTGTTTGAAATTGTTGTTTGCTTGGTTTATGGTTGTTTGGGTGAGGATACGTTAAGATTGTTTGGATGTATAAATAATCTATTAGTTTCATCTAAGACTGTTGAGTAATTGATGCGCTTAGTAGTTTATTTTTCATTCTATACAATTTGAAGTTTTGAACCCGAACAACTATTTGTTTTGTTGATATGAATGAATGTTTGTTTTGTGTAAAAATTTATGTGATGATTGTATGCCTTGTTGTTAGTAGTTGTTGGATTGTATTGATTCGTTTGTTTGTGGTTGAATCGACCTTTAATATTTCATTTTATGGTTGTTAACCTTTTTAGATTATATAAGTGAAATACAGGTTGTGGAAGCAATTGCTAATGCTTTTGGTTCGATAAAAATAAGCGTTAAATTTCCCGACAAATAGGTACGTTTTTCGGATTACGGTTTTATAGCGCTATTTTATATTTTTCCCGGATTGGGATATATATTATTTTGGTAAATATATGTTATATATTGTTATATTTGATATTATATTTTCTCTCGAGCCTCTCCGTACAAAGGAGACTCTGCCAAAATTTTCCGTAAATTTTTTTGACTTATTCTGAAAATGTTTTCCAAATTTTATTAATTTGAGTATAAAAGGTTTAATGGTTATATATTTGTATATTTTATTTAAAATAATTAATTTTGTAAATTTAGTTGTTTATAAACTTAATATTTGAGTAAGATATATTGATTCCTAATTCTTCTTTTCCCTTCTTTTCCTTTTCGGGGACGAAAAGTTTTGAGTAGGGGAGAGTGTAACGACCCGGAAATTTTCAGTAAATAATTGGTTAATTTAATTTGGAACTTTGTAATTTAATTTGGTATGAAATAAAATTTTTGTTTTACAATGAAATGTAATGTTAGAAATTTTAGGTAGCAATTGTAAATAAAAATTTACAATGTAAAATGAAGTTGCAATTAAATGAAATAGTGTACAAATGTTTCACTTAGTTATAAAATATAAAATAGGTAAAAATTAATGAATGTATTAAATTGGTAAAGGTCAAAATTTATTGCATTAAATAAATTCAGAATTTAATTTCATTCAAGGCAATTAAATGTTATCTCAGTGTAAAAATTAGATAAATTCTGAAATTTATTAACTCCATTCAGAGTAAGACAATTTGTGAAATATTTGGCTGGTAAGCATATATTATAAGTTACCTGTTAAATCAGTAGATGGAACTTGAATTTGAAATAAATGTTAATAAAATAAATAAAAGTTACATTAATGTGAGAAGTGTGAATGAAAATTCAATAGAAACAATGCGAAATTAAATTTAATGATTTATAAACTAGCAAAAATTTCCGATTATAGAAAATAATCTAAAATGTATGTTTGACTATTAATTGGACACAAGTAAATAAATGGATTGAGAAACTAAAGGAAAGTAGTAAATTGATTTATGTAATAAAACATTGTAACAATAATTGGAAAAAACTTAAGGAATTGTGTTAATGCAAGTATTTGATTTATTAATGAGGTAATACCGTGTTAATGACAATTTTATTAAATTGGTGTATATATGGAATATTAACCAGTGTCGTCAAGTAATAAACATATAAATGCAAGAAAAGGAAAATTGGTAACAATCTACATATGTTATTTATTTTATTTAGTATGTTAAATAAAGGTTGAAATTGAATCTAATCCGTTAAATTGGAAACTTATTAAATAAATAGGATTCAATTTATAATTAAGGGGTTATTTTAAGAAATTGAAATAAATTCTATAATGGTTAAGTTAAGTTACTTTAAATTGAGATGGGAATTGGTTTAAAGTAAATTAATAAGCAAATCAAGATGATGAAACTTATGAATTATAGAATTTGAATTTTTGATAGTAAGTTATTTTATTTAGTAATTGGATTTATTGCAAATGAATGAAATCAAATATTTAATTTTACGTTAATTTAAAATTTTAAGTTGAAATTGGGAAATATTTTTAGGTAATAATTTTTAATCCAATGGTAAACCCTTGTATTTGAAATTTATGAATGGAATAATTAGGGGTTAATTCAATTTAATGGAAATTTTGGAAATTTATCTATAATTTTGAATTTTATGAAATTGAAGATTTATATTTAATAAATTGACATTTAAAAATGTGTTAAATCATTTTAAATGTTTGAGAATTATAAAGTGATTAAGATTGCGAATTTCAGAATTTGAAATTTGAAATTTGATTTAACTAATTTATTTTAAATTTATTTAATTAATATAAAAATAGCCATTTTGGCCACTGACTCGGATTTCGACTAAACCAGTTTCATCGGAGCCGTATCGGTAAATTATTATAGGGTTTCAAGTTTCGTAGCGATCGGACTTGTCGTTTGATCGTACGAACGCGAAACGCCTTGAAATCGATTTAATTGAAATCAATTGAAATCAATTTGAAAATATTGATTTCAGCATAACTTGTTCATACGATGGAATTTGGAAGTGAAACTTTTTCCATCGGGTTTAAAATATTTTAAAACACCTATTTTTATATATGGGTTTACCCAATTTCGTTCCAGGGTTAGAACGGGCTTTTTGGGCCATGTTAGCGGTAGCATGTATATCTGTCAACCCGATCCATCTATTTTTCAACTTTATCTATAAATACCCTACTAAACCCTAGCCTCTGCCTATTCTCATTTGTCTACGCGTAAATTTCATCAGCTCCTCCTCTTCCTCAATGGATGCAAACCCTACATCCAATTACAATTCAAAATCAAAAGTCAAAAATTCAAAATCCTTAGAAAATTCTGGAAAAAATATATATTGAAGGTTTCATCATCACGAATCTACGCGTAGCTTATGTTTTTGAAATTGGTGCTCAAGTCAATCTGAAATCGTGGTCAAAGCTTATTGTCTCGAAACCTTAAATTCAAATTTGGGGGTTTTTGATTTAAGCTACAATCAAGAAATCTGTTTTTGGGTATTGGTGAGATGGGCTCGTGGAGTAGTTTGGTGGTGGTAGGAGGTCGCGAAATGGACGGAGGAGCCGGGAAATCCCAGTTTAGGGTTTCGAAACCCCTAAATGGTGCGACGGGGGCGTGCATCGGTAGACGGTGTGGGGCTACGGTAAGTCCGGCCGGAGCAGGGGAGTTCGATGGTGGTGGTAACGTGGTGAACGGCGGCCGAAATAGGGGTAGAAGGATGGTCAACGTGGCTGAGATGGGTTCCTCACGTACGTGTTTTCGTTCATGTCTGGAGCGCATGAAATATGTGGTGACGTGTCAAGTGTGTTGGGTGAGGTAATTGTGTTCCATTCTTTTATTTTTATTTTTATGATTTCAATCGCAATTATTGCTATAACTCTCGCATATGAACTCCGTTTTATGCGTGGTTTTTTTTGTTAGGATCGTATTGAAATTCCGGACTTGATGACGCTGGTTTGGACAAATTCTGAGACGGTCAAATTTTTGGGTTTAAATTGAATTTAAATTCAATTTAAATTCAAAAAGTGACTGTTTTAACCCACTCACAACTTTTAAAAGTTCTTATGTTTGTTAAATTTATTTATGATATGAGTGAAATTTATTTACAGCTGTTTGGCACATATTTAATCATCATTTCAGTTAGATTGCATTCATTTAAATTAAATGGTTATTTAATTTTATTGCATATTAACTGCCAGTTAAATTTCTATTTATTTTGCATATAAACTGCAAATTTACAGTTATTAAATTTATTTTTTTAATATAAACTGATAATTGATACCAGTTATTTATCACCTGATGTATTGTTTGAATTTGGATGATGATTGTGATAAATGGATGTATGATTTTGATGGATGAATGGATGTTTATTTATATTAACTGCAAGATGTTATGCATTTCATTTCATTCGGGATTGCGGTTTGAAATGACATATAACCGTAAAATTTTATTTTAATTACGGATTGAAATGATAAATATTCGTATCACTTGACCATAGGATAGAAAATTTTATACAGGCACCGTGGTCTATATATAAAAATATTTTAAAATGATTTCTATGGTTTGGATAGGATACGGTTTAATAAATATTATTTTTTGATCTTATATAAAATCTTATTTTATATATACACATATAATTTAAATTTTGAATTAAGCTATGTATGAAATTGTTAAACAAAAGTAAATAAGTTGAATAATGGAATTGATAATTTATATTATATGATTAAGTACAGGTATAAGATATTTTATATATAAAGAGTTTTAAATGGTTCAAATCAATTATGATTGGAAGATAAATTGGAAATTTATTTAGAGTTGAGCTTATTTAAAAATTTAACTCCACAAGTTGGTGTAAACTTATTAAACTTGGAAATTTTAAAGGTATGATATTTATAACTGGATTTTTTTTCAAGATAAATTAAATGAATATTTCTAGTATAAATAAATTGAAGGAAATATTTAATTGTAAGAGATTTGAATTTATTTTATGGATTTATTTTGTGAATATTTCAAAACTAAATAATAGGACAATAAATTGTTGAACAGAATTTCCAACCTTAGTTTTGAAATTGTTAAATACTCAAAGTTTGAATATATTGAAATCGAAGTGTTTTATTGAAACTGAAAGTGAATTTAAAATTTATGGATTTAGACTAAAATTTAAATGGATAAAATTTGTAAAGTCTCAGAAATTATTTTATTTTATAAAGTAAATTTTAAACTCAAACAATTTTATTATATATACTGTTTGAATATCCAAACCATTCAAGTTTTAGAAGTTATGGTTTTAAAGCCATGAATTTCGATGTATTATGTTTTGAAAGTTATAATTCAAATGTTTGGTTTTCAGATATTATAAATTTTAATGCAGTATGATTTTGGAAAAGATATATGTGAAATAAAAATGATTATATACTGATTTGGGTTTATAAATGATATCAAATTTATTTGGTTTTTAAAACGAAAAATGGTATCGTATTTATATGGTTTTGAAATGAATATTATATTCTGTTTTTTCTAAAGTATAATGTAACGACCCTGAATTTTTAACAATTCAAATTGAAAATATTTAATTAATTTTAAATATGTGAATGATGGTTTGAATTGAATTCCCAATATAACTATGAATTTGGCGATTAAATTTTAAAGATTTAATCTATTGAAAGTTGAATAAAATTTGAATTTGACTTTGGAGTTTGAAAATTGAATATTAAATTTGTATTTAAAAATTCAAACTAATGACTTAGAAAAAATAATTTGGATTTAAGAATTATTATTTATGTAAATTAATAAATAGATGGATAATTTTAAATTGCATTTTTCTTTAACTTAAATAAAATGGAATAAATTTTATCAATACAAAATACAAGTATAAAAAATCTAATTGTAAAACATATTAATATAAATTTATGTTTGATAGTTGAACTTCAAACAAATATATATCTAAGAAGCTTACTAAAGAAAAAAAAATATTTTCGACCGTAACGATTCCGAATTTTAATTTATTTTTATTTGATGACTGATTTAATTCTTGATTTAAAATTGTTGAGATTCATTGGTTAATCGATTTGAGTTTTTCCAAATTCAAATAAATTATGTTGTTTATTTATAAAGAGATAGTTTCTTTTATAAATTGTTTTGAGTTAATATCTAGATAATGAAGGAATGACAATTATAAATTGTGCCTAATAGCTGTTGGGATTTTAAACGGTTGAATTCCTCTAAAAAAAATTGAGTTATAATTCTTTAATAATTTGATTAAGGAATTAGGTGGGCGTTACAATTTTCTTAGCCCATGGTTTTGCTTAGTGTTGTAATATTATCTAAGGCTATACTCGATTCCCTCTCTATTTTCATTCATAACCCTAAATCTTAAACACACGAAAGAAAAAAAATGACGACTTCGTCTTTCTTCTTCGTCCCTCTTTTCAAAATTAGGGCTCGTAAAAAAAAATCAAAGGCTCGATCTTCTTCCTGCTCATCTTCAAAGCTACGGCTTCGGCTTCGTTCCAAAAAAAAATTAGGGCTTGTCAAATTCGAAGGCGCCGATGATTTCTTGCCATGGATCGATGATGCCTTCACCTTGCTCGCGGCTCCTTCAATCGGAGCGCTTCATACAAAGGTGAGTGATTTTATCTTCGTAACATTGTTGTTATAGTAAATGGTTTCCGAAAGGAAATGTTTTGTATAGTATTGGGATTTATATATCTATCTTAAATTCGAATCCTTATACTAGTGATTTTGGGTTGTCGTAACAATGTTTTACGCAACATTCGTTTTGACTCAAATAAATGTGTTTAAAAGAACGCTTTTCTTAAAGAATGAAATATATACTTGATTATGATTTAAGTATATTGAATATTTTCCAAGTGTTGAAAATAAATGGATTTGTGAATTACTTATTATTAAGTAAGTATGGAAATGTTTTTCCAATATGAAGTGAATATTTTGAGATTTTATCTTTTAAAGATAAACTGATAATGAATATTAGAAATCGATTTGAAAATCGTATATTCATAGATATTTTGGAAATGTAAATTCACTATGGAATTTATAAAAGAAAGGGAAATTCGTTAAAAATAAATATTGATTTATTTTGGAAATGTGGAAATAAATTTACGGATTTGGAACATAAGTTTAAAATAAATCGGTAAGGATTTATTTGATTGATTTAAATGAACCATTTTAAGTTTAAAATGGATAAATATTTGGAAATGTTTCCGTTTAAGAAATTGATTTGAAATTTGTTTTCAAAGATTGAAAGGTGAAAAATGATTTGAAATTTGTTTTCAAATGGTTGAAGTGTGAAAAATATATCTTGTAAAGATATTTTTGGGGAATTGTGAACAGTTAGTTCAACTTGGAAATTTTCAAAATGATTGAATCTTGAGTTAAATTGAGTTTAACTTCGACACCCAAAGACAATATAAGTTGAGCTTTGAAATTTGGATGGTTGATTTGGATTGTATGTCTAACATTGTGAATTGATGACATAGCAATTGATCTCTATTAAATATATATCTGTTTGGTGGCGGAGAATTTATTCTCTTAGCTTAACACCCTTCTCTGAGACGTACGAGCTCAGAGGTTATATATCGGTAGACATCAATTATGTGTTGAGAGTTGACGATGTAACGTGTAATCCAAATCGAGTGTGAAGTCGATAATAAATTGAATTATGAATGTGAATTGGGTTTAAGATAACCTTAAAATTCCAAATCGACTTAGAGGAAAATTTTAAATTGGTAATGAGATGCAAAACTCATGAATCCTCTATTTGTTATGGGTATGAGATATTGAGGTTTTCGGAACTTATATATGAGAATGTAGTGAATTCGAAAACCATCAGTTTAGAAAGAAATTGTTATGGAAACCTTATGTAAGTTTACATAGGTATGATATGTACGAAATGTGAAGTACTACATATATATGATATTATGTTTTTCTAAACTGAGGATATGGAAAAGTACCTTCCATTTAAAATTTGAGAAGGTATTGGAACTCGATATGAGTGTCCAATTGAAAATCGTAGCTACGTAGAATTCCATTAGTTGGATTGACCATTTGAATTCCATTAGTTGGATTGACCATTTGTCCATTAGTTGGATTGGCCATTTGATTTCCATTAGTTGGAATGGCCATTTGAATTCCATTAGTTGGAGTGACTAGCGTAATTTGAGGAGCGAGATGCCTACAGTTACAAGCGATTCCACTGGGATAGTGGCGCAACCGCCGAGTAAACTGCAATCTAGATGCCAAAGCGAAATTCGAGGGGCGAGATGCCTACGGTCACAAGCGATTCTACTGGGATAGTAGCGTAACCGCCGTGTGGACCGCGATCTATGGCAACAACCATGGCGGAATTCAAGAGAGATGAGAAATCTACGGTTACAAGCGTTTCTACTGGGATAGTAGCGTAACCGCCGGGTAACTGTGATCCATGGGGGAACGTGCTTTCCATATCCATTTTTAAAAGAATTTTTAAAATTATTTTCACTGGGAATTGAAGCAAGTATATTTAGTACTTGGAGACTTTTAGTCCTGCGCCTGGCCAGCGTATGACTAATGTCTGTAAGAACGACGATAGACTTGTTAAATTTCGAGTTAGCAGGTATTTTCAAACTTTAAATAGCAAAATCAATAGTCTGAAATTTAAATTACATAATTCCAACCTAATAAACTAAGGAAGAGGATTTTTGAAATATTTTGAAAGTCCACAGCTTTGGAAAAGATATAATATGCAAATCTCTAACATGAAGAATTTCAAGTTTAAATTTGAGTTTTTAAGTTGAAAATTTTGGTAAAAGACTTTTGCGTCTTGATTGTAGAAATCAATGAACAAAGGAGATAATGAACAAAGCTAGTGAGATAAAATAAATGGAATGAATTCTATATTTATTTTTAATAAGTTTCGAGCTTAGTAAAATTGTGTAGGGTATAAATATCGGTGAGATTTTAACAATCATTTTTCCTAACTTATAATTTTGGGACGAAATTCTTTTAAGGAGGGAAGATTGTAACGACCCTGAATTTTTAATAATTCAAATTGAAAATATTTAATTAATTTTAAATATGTGAATGATGGTTTGAATTGAATTCCCAATATAACCATGAATTTGGCGATTAAATTTTAAAGATTTAATCTATTGAAAGTTGAATAAAATTTGAATTTGACTTTGGAGTTTGAAAATTGAATATTAAATTTGTATTTAAAAATTCGAACTAATGACTTAGAAAAAATAATTTGGATTTAAGAATTATTATTTATGTAAATTAATAAATTGATGGATAATTTTAAATGGCATTTTTCTTTAACTTAAATAAAATGGAATAAATTTTATCAATACAAAATACAAGTATAAAAAATCTAATTGTAAAACATATTAATATAAATTTATGTTTGATAGTTGAACTTCAAAAAAAAAAAAATCTAAGAAGCTTACTAAAGAAAAAAAAATATTTTCGACTGTAACGATTCCGGATTTTAATTTATTTTCATTTGATAACTGATTTAATTCTTGATTTAAAATTGTTGAGATTCATTGGTTAATCGATTTGAGTTTTTCCAAATTCAAATAAATTATGTTGTTTATTTATAAAGAGATAGTTTCTTTTATAAATTGTTTTGAGTTAATATCTAGATAATGAAGGAATGACAATAATAAATTGTGCCTAATTGCTGTTGGGATTTTAAACGGTTGAATTCCTCTAAAAAAATTGAGTTATAATTCTTTAATAATTTGATTAAGGAATTAGGTGGGCTTTACAATTTTCTTAGCCCATGGTTTTGCTTAGTGTTGTAATATTATCTAAGGCTATACTCGATTCCCTCTCTATTTTCATTCATAACCCTAAATCTTAAACACACGAAAGAAAAAAAATGGCGACTTCGTCTTTCTTCTTCGTCCCTCTTTTCAAAATTTGGGCTCGTAAAAAAAAAATCAAAGGCTCGATCTTCTTCCTGCTCATCTTCAAAGCTAGGGCTTCGACTTCGTTCCAAAAAAAAAATTAGGGCTTGTCAAATTCGAAGGCGCCGATGATTTCTTGCCGTGGATCGATGATGCCTTCACCTTGCTCGCAGCTCCTTCAATCGGAGCGCTTCATACAAAGGTGAGTGATTTTATATCACTCACATCTAAATCAAATTTTGATGATTTTTGTCTTGTTCTAATTCGTGAATTTTTCGTTGCTTAATTTCTGGGCTATCATTGCTTCAAATTTTTGATGATTTTGTCTATACTGGGCTTCGGCCATTTTTGATTTCGTAAATTTGTGATGAAAAGAATAAGTATTGGACTTGTTGACTTTTGCCATGCTATTCACGGTCTCTGGTCCTTGTTCGATTTATACTTGCCCTGGTCACCACGAATTTGCATCGCTTTGACTTCGACATACCTTAATTTACACTGCAGTTATCTTGGTTCAAAACTGATAATTGCTCCTGGCACTATATTTTGTTCGTTACTGTGTTGCCTTATCTTTAGTACACATGCTATTAACACTTGTTGCCTTATTGATAAACACGGCTGTGACTTTGGTCACACTGATGTCTCTGAACCTGTTTGCAACTGCTGGCACTATTGTTGTCTTCACTGGCATACTTGTTATTCATGTATTTATGTGTTTTTCTCCATTTTGCATATTGTGCATTTGTTCCATTTATTTCGAGACAGTCTCTGTAGTGTTAGCTTTACTTGCATTGTTTAAGTACATCTGCACTTCATGTATGTTGATATTGCATTCCTTTAAAAATTTCAATGTCCCTGTTTTCATGGGTATATGTTGTAACTGTTATTACTTTGAGACAGTTTGCATTTGTGTCAGCTGTGGTTGGACGTGCACTTGAGTCTGCATTGTGTATGCAGTGTTACTATACTCATGTGATAGCATTTTGGTCATTTCTAGTTGGACTTGTACACCTCTAGTTTCACTGCATAGCTTTGCATTTTGGTGAGTTGAGTATTTTAATTTATATCCAATTCCATATGCATTGATCTGAAGTGCTGTAACATTCAGTTTTCACTTGAGTGGAATGTGTAGTTTCAATCTCTATTTCAAATATGCTTGTGTTTATATACGTGATAGCATGTTGATTGGTGTGTTAGTGAGTAACATTTTCTATTAAAAACTTACTTATAAAATTTTTATTTGATTGATGACTGGGATAAGTATGGTTTATGTATGCATAACTAGTTGCATGTTGATTTGTATGCCTGAGTGTATAGTTTTAAAATGCATTGCTGTGAATATATAAAGAATGTTTGAATGTATATATATATTGTGTTGTGCATTGGTTCTACCTGTACCCAGTTCCAGGAGCAAGAATTCTTGATTAAAATTTCATTTTCTCTTAAACAAGTCTATGTTAGGATTTAAGATTCAGATAATATCTGACTGTTGATATTAAAGAAGCTTCAAAAAATTTATTTAAAGTTAAATAACTTGTATTTTTGCCCTGGAAACAAAAACAATATAAATGCTTAAATTTTTTAGAAAAAAAATTCAACACTGTAATTCTTTTATTTAAGATTATAAATTGAATACTGATTCAAAAATAGAAATTTTAGATTCAATGTTGACTTCGATTTTTATCGACATTTTTGCACCTAGCTACTTGACTTGATTATTGCAGTTTGAATTGAACTGCATTTCCCTATCGTCTTCGACATCCTTGGGCATTTGATTACTTGCGGCCTCGACTTTGTTAAACATTGCATACACATTTTGATGCATGTGCACTTGTTTCAATTTCATTTGCATTGTACATGCTGTGTTGTCTGGTCTCCATTGTACACTGGTAGTTCCATTGAGCTTTGAGCATGTGAGAACTTCATGTTAGCATTGATATGGTGTAGTCTGACCATGTGGTCTTCACTGTAGTGTTGCTGTGTCAATTTGCAAATCAGGTTACGTTTGAGGCCTGGTTCATTCACTTGTAAACTGTCTTTGTACGTTTTGATAGTTTGGTTCTGCATATTTAGGTTGGAACATTGATTCATCACTTGTTTTTTTTTTGTGTCATTGAGATTGGCATTTGTGCGTCAGGGACTTGTGTTTACAGCTGTTTGGGCATTGTCTCCATGTAATTCATGTAGTCACTGTGCATTCATTTTTGTCATATGGCTTCACTTGAGAAATTGTGTTGCATTAAGCATGTAGTCTTCATTTAGGTGTATTCTGCACTTGCATTGGTTTTGGGTCCCTGACTCTTTGCTCATTAGCTGGTTCACTGTTCTATGTGTTTCCTTCATGCTACATTGCTATTTGGTAGCACTTGAGTCTGCAGCTACACAGTATTGATTTTAATTGATATTTCTTTTGCTTTTGATCTATTGATCCTTTGCGTATTTCATATGCCGTATTGGCGAGGCAGTGCACGCGTGCATGTACTGCAGCCAATCGGTTTTGATGTTTTTAAGTGACATTTCAATTATTTGAATTGATTTGGTTATAATTTGATGATTTTGTTGTTAATTGCCGTTTAGGCAATTTTGATGTTTTTCTAAATTATCTCCATTGATAATCCCTTCATCCATCTTCGTTGATAATTTGAATCTACTGATTTGTTGTTTTAACACTGTTAAGTGTTATGTTTACCGTTATTCGATTTCTTTGTTAAAAGGGTCGGATAGGTGAATTTATCTGTGACTGTCATCTAATTGCTATTTAATTATTATTGCTTCTGTGCACTAATAACTGAGTTTGAATTAGACTGACCCGTGTATTATTTTCTTTTGAATGTAATACTCGGGTCAGATCGAGTATTTTGCAGCTTGAAGATTATCAAGCAGCGAAGTTAGAGAGAGGGGGAAAATGCTTCACTTTAGCTTTTCGGAGATTTTTGTACTTAGAGAAATATTCCGCTGTAAAAAAAAAATTTAATGCATTGTATAAACTCTGATATTTGAATAAAAGAAAGAAATTCATTTATGTGAAATATTATTATTATTCTGTGATTCTGTGGCTGATTCTGTTTAAACTCTATAAACTAAATAACAATCCGTCATTTTGAACGTTTCAAGTTGGTTTAATTACCGGCTGGAAGCGGTCAGAACGAGGGATCGTTACATATAAATTGTTTTGAAAAGACTGCGGTGTTATAATAACGGTTGGTTGTTGAAGAGACCGGGATCAGAAGTTGTCATACTCTCTGCTAACTCCGAAAACCACTTTAACAACCGTGTACGCAGTGGAGATTACAGAATGAAGTAGATTGGTGGCGGCGTTTCCTGTAAGGTAAATACATGGACCCAACTCCCGTGAGTTGGCATAAGATGGCTAAAACAGGAGCTATCGACGGGTTAATAAGGTAGCACCTTTGATCGGACACTTCCCTTCGATACTATACTCTGACTTTGGATTGATTCGGTGGCCACCTTCACTTTTGATTTCTTTGATTTGGGGGAGTTTGTCTGGGGTGGGCGGTAGCTGCGGCTACGCGTTACCACCGACCCGGAAGCGTAATTGGTATATCTACCCTAGCATTGCCTAGTTGTGCCATGTCACCTACCCTATCGCGCCTTGTATGAGTTTCTATGTGTGTCATACCTATGGAGTGTCTTCTCGTAGTCTCCCGATCAGGAGATATGCAGGCATTGTATAGACTATTGGCATTATTTGTGTTAAGGGCTATATAGGTAACCCCTTAACGCTATTTAAAAGTAAGTTTATTTTACAGTTAGACACTATTATAATAGCGAAATATACTATATAGTAAATAGTTTAATGGATCCTTAAGAGATGTGAATCCCGAGCATCTTTTGAGTTACTACACTCATATTTATTCCTGTTGATTTAACTTACACAAGATCTTTTACTTCTGACTCGAGTGTTTTGTCTTTTCAATTCGCTTGGGTCAGTCCGAGCATTTTAGGATTTCGAAGGCCTTAGCTCTGGAGGATGAAGATGGAGTTTTATATTATTATTATTATTAGTCCACCATACTCTTACTGTTCGGCGGCATTGTTATTGGTATATGTAACTCTGATAAATGTTGTAAGGATAATCAAATGTTTTGTAAAACAGCTTTATAAACTGTATATTGATTATTATATATTATTCTTTCGCTGTGAGATTCTATTTTTTTTATTTCTTTCTTGTTATTCTTATTTACCCCATAACAATCCGCCCTTTTGTATGGTTTGAATTGGCACGTGTGTCGATTTAAAGCGTGCGAAAAGGCGGGACGTTACAAAGTTATAATTGTTAGATTACATACATTTCATCAGAGTTACATCCATTTACAAATAGACTAGACAGTTATAACAACTTGAACCAATCTTCTATTTATAATAAATTTAATACACAGCGGTGAACTCCATACGTTCCTGCCATCCAGCTCGCCTCCTGATATCCAGCACGCTCTGGCCTGAAAATTTGTAATGCTCGGTCTGACCCGTGCATTACATCAAAGTAACACCCGGGTCGGGCTGGAAACCGGTCACGGCCTGTCTTTCTATCACCAGAAAAACGCATCATGATTTAAGAAAGAAAGGGATAGAAGAAGAAAAGGTAAGGGAGAAGAAACTCAACAACATCAGACACTCACAGCGGAGCGATTGAAATATAATATATCACATGAAATATTACATAGTATCGTATACATCAGAGTTACACAACCTATACAACACATATTAGACAGTTATAAACATCTGTCTATCAACAACTCAAGAACATCAATACAACATAGACATAACACTAACACAACGGAACCATAATATATCTACACGCTGAAGCCTCCTGCTCCAAATCTCCTCCAGAATTCGTCAAAGCTAACCTGAATCCCTCGACTACTCATACAAAATATGAGTACCCAAGAGTTTAATAAAATAGAAAATAAACACTTGGGTCAGACATGGGTCAGGTGTGAGTAAACGGTTTAAAGTTGCTTAACTTTAAAAATCCTTTGAAAAGAAAAGGTATCACGTAAGACTTCCCATACATAAACATGGAAAAGTTTTTACCTTACGCTAAGCAAAAACATTTGACAGGAAATCCAGTTATATTATAATAGTGTCTAGGGTTTTCAAGTAAATAGAAAATAGCCTAAATTGTTACATCTATTAAATTCCATGTACTAGCCACAAAAGTGGGCAATACAAATCAAAACCGTAGGGTCTCGTAGGAAGAATGGGTTTCCATCAATGGCAGGGCTACTGGGGTACCACCCGTCACAGTACGGGGCCTAGATCGCTATACCGAGGATCCACCTAAATCCCATGCAACACAAGGCCGGAACCGTCCCTTACTGGACAGTCCCGAACAAGACAACCCCGTAGTTGGCTGCAATGCAACTGCCCACACAGCCGAATAAAAAGGGACTTCTAGACAGGGGGAAATCTCGTCCATAGCCCTTACACTCTGAATCTCCATCTCGAATCTGAAAGTACTATCCTCATTAACTCATCTTACAATCACCCTCAGAGTTAACGACGATGAATAATTCTTACACCTCGAGTCTTCACTTGAACTCCACATTGATTCACGACCTAACGTTTAATTTGGATCGATGTGGTTTTCGGATATCCAAATCTAGAAACCTGATCCCGGTCTCACCGAATCCAAAACGCCATTTTAATGTCCAAGTTGTTTAAGGGTTTAAACAATTAAACTTATATTCAGAATAACATAATCAGATAGATGATTTACAATATCACAGATAGATAATTCATATCAAACAATCATCTCACAAAGCAGGCACATATCACATATCAGAGATATTACATCCAAATCATCCAATATCATTCAATCATCCAATATCAATTAATCATCCATAAGCAAGTTTGATTAACTCTTAATCAATTTAATTAACCTCTAATTGTAATCACTTGGATTACCTTAATCCTGCTTACTATCATTAATTAATTACAAATTAATTAACTAATCATCTCTTAATGATCTTCCTTAATTAATCTCCCTTGATTAATTATCCTTAATTACATTAATTAATTATCCTTTAATTCATTACACAAATTAATTATCCTTAACCATTTACAGTAATTGACCTATAATTACTTTATTAATTAATAACTATAATTAATTACATTAATCCTTGATTAATTACATTAATTAATTACACTTTAATCGCTTATTTTTTATTAATTAATATTAATTAATCAACTCTTAATTACATCATTAATTATATTGTATAATGATCCCTAATTACATTTTAATTAATTACTAACTATTCTATTTAAATTAATTACATTAAGTAATTAATCTTTAATTAAATCACATTTATTAATCACTCTTGATTAATTACATCCAGTAATTAACTGTCCTTAATTACTTCATCAAATAAATTAATTACTCCTTAATTAATTATCTTAACAAGTAATTAATCACATTACTAATTATCCTTAACCCTTTAATTAATTACTCTCAAATTAATTAACTTTAAAATTAATTATATTAATTAATCCTTTAATTTATAACATCAAGTGATTACCCTTAATCACTTCCATTTAATTACTTCCATAAGTAATTTCCCATTAATTACTTCCATAAGTAATTATACACTAATTACTTCATAGGTAATTTCTCTTTTCTTAATTACATTAAGTAATTATTTATTAATTACTTCACCAATTAATTACTCTTAATTAATTCATAAGTAATTATCTTTAATTAATTAGACTAATTAATTAACCTAAATATAATTACATTAATTAATTAACCAATTAATAAATCATTTAATCCCTGATTAATTCATTAACCATCCACTAATTACTTCATCAAGTAATTATTCTTAATTACATTTAAGTAATTAACCTTAATTTAATTTATTAATTAATTACCTTTAATTAATTTCAATCTAGCTAATTAAGGATAAACTTTGCATTATACTCAAATTATTTACTTCATTAAACCAATTTAGAAATCAATTATATATTCGAAATATAATTTTACTTTAAAATAATTCAAACCCTTAATTTTTAATATATTTAAAATCTTTGAAAATTGTTTTCAAACATGTTTAATTAAACTAAACAATTATTTATCTTTGAAATAATTATCATATCCTTTAAACTTATCTATTTAAAATATATTTGAAATCTAAATAAACATTACTTTATAATTACTTTGAATGTAACTTTATAACTTGAAACATTCTTATTCAAAACTTGTTTGAATTTCTTAAAAACCTTGATCTAATAAATTAAATTGAAAACACTTTTAGAGTTTAAAATTCAAAATTAATTTAGTTAATTACTTCTAAAGTCAACAACCTTGAACATTTTAAAATTGAAAATATATTCAATTATACACTCTTGAAAACTTAATTTCCTTATTCAAAATTGCTTTTACTTAACCCAGAACAACACAACAGAAAGAAAACACGAGTCGAATCCTCAATAAACCCGTGCCTGCCTCGAGAGAAAAAAATCACCAGAAACTCGAGTACATTCCTAAGTAAAACACGATACCCACGAACAACAACAACCATCCCTTGCTTCGAGAAAAACATGCAAATGAATCGAGTTCGACCCGAGTCAATTTGCTTCTTCCCCAACCTTCCTTCAACACCTGATGCCCAACGTGCACGGTGCACGTGCACGGCAAGTTCATCAACTCTGACACCTCGCCAAGGTCACTCTCAAGTCATCGATCAACTCAACGTCACACACGACCACCCAGTCTCACTAGTTCTACCACCAATCGAAATTTCGATGATTGATTCGAAAACTGAAACCAAGCACAGTCATCAAATCCCATGCCACCGTCCATCACGTCGGCTGGAACCCATGGCTCTCCTTCTAGAGCTACTTCGCGACACCACGTCGCTATCGCGACTCTCACGATCGAGACCGAAGCTCCATTTTTGCTGAGATCACGTCGACTTCAACTCAGTCAAAAACGACAGTCGAAAACCATACTTCATCGATCACAGCTCACCACAACCTTTAGTAACTTCCACCAATATTTTTCTAATGATCAACATCACTAAAGCTACCATCAAACGAAAAAATCACTGAATCTATATACGCCGATCAATTGGAATCTGAGATATTCCCAAACTCCTTCATTCAAGCATATCTCAATTTATATCACCTTAAAAATCATGATTCGAATCCTAAAATTCACCATTTAGTTTAACATATCAGATTCTGAAATCAAAATCTGAAATTACTATGATTGATTTTTAACTATTTTTAGCTTTTCACGGTATTTAATAATTTTATGTGAAAATTACTAAATATAAAATCTTAAAACTATTTTTAAAATTAATACCACACAGAAATGATCATTCTCCATTCATAAAGCAAAGCCTAAAACTAAATGAATGAAGTGAAATGATATTTTCCTTAGGGAAAAGTTTAACCTGTACACAACAGAGTCTTATACTTATATCAAATTACAGACATTTTCACAGGCATATCATAAATACATACAATGCATCAATATTCATACATGTAAATAATTAACACTGGATTACCATAAGATTTTCATCCATGCATCTAAGTTTTGATCTCAGATTTAAACTGTTTTTAAATTAAAAAAAGAAATTTACTCACCTAAATGAAGGACAGAGAACTGATTTTTGAAGAAAACTTTGAGAACTTGAGTGCCTAGCTTCCTTTGATTAATATGCTTGAATGACTGGAGGATGTTTTGTTATTGAATCTTGATGATGACTTAGATTGGGAACTGAGATGAAACAGCTTTGATACTTCTCAGGTTTGCAAAAGAACGGACTTTGAAAATCTCTGTTTTTAAGAATGCATGCAAGTTTATTTTCTCGGTTTTGAAATGCAGACGCTCAAATTTGAACAAAAATGCAAGCCTTTGAATTGAAAATGCTTTGCATGTTTTGTTCTCAGATTTGGAAAAATGTACATGCTCAAAATTTAAAAGATGCAGGCTTTGATTTGTATTTAGTTTGAGGAGGAAATTTTCAGATTTGAACATGATTTTGGTTTGCTTTTGAAGATGAGATTTCAAGGAAATGATTTTCTTTGGTTTCTGGTTTGAGGAGTTTGATTATAGATTTGATTTTCAGTTTTGATTCAGCTGAAGCTTTTACCTTAGCTTTTGAAAAAAATGAAGAGTAGAAAAAATGAGGGAATGAAGAAAACATGTTTTATAAGTATAAATGGTTTATTTAAAAGAAATAAAAGAAAATCAAAAATTAAAAGGACACTTGTCATTAAAATAGTTTATTATTTAACACTTGTCTCTTATACCACTTAATATATTAACATTTGTCTTATAAGTAATTTTATTTTATTTTTTATTTAATTTAAAAGTAAATAAAACCCTTTTCTTTATTTATTAAGTACTTATTTATATATAAATTGTTTTAAAGAAACAAAACTAATTATATTTTTAAATAAAAGTTTATACATATATTTTAAAATCCAAAACAATTTAAAATATCTCTTTGAATTTCGAAACTTTAAATTCAAATTCAAACCAAAGTCAAAAGTCAAATTTTAAAATCAAGTTATATATAAATATAACTATACAAATTCAAATTGAAATAATAATTCTATTTTTATTAAAAACCTATTTATTATTTATATAAAACAATACATTATATTTATTATTTGAAGATAACACATTTATCAATTTTAAATAATTTATAAATGAGATTATAAAGTACTTATTTCTTATCTTACTAAAATGACTTAATGTTTTATTTGTAAATTGTATTCTAAACTTTCATATATAATTACAAATCATATTTATCAAGTAATATTAAAAAGAAAATAACCTAAACCCTTTATTTAAATTTAAACTTAAGCTAAGATAAAATTTAAACAATTAATATTAATCTTAAGTATTTAAAACCATATTATTATTTATTAACTAATTTTGAAAAGCTTAATATTAATTTAAATCAAAATTTCTAAATTACTAAAAATATATTAGAATTTTAAAACAAGATTTTATTTGTTAAATTTAAAACAAAGCTTATCTATTTACAATATATACAAATATATATACATTGTAGATGGAAAACATTTTATTAGCTTTTAAAAGATAAAATTCACCAATTAAATATTTATTAAAAGAAGGTTATTAAATAAATTTAAATCTTATTAACAAAAATTATCAAATCAATTTAATTTTTAATACAGATTATTAAACTGATATTGCCCAAAATTCCGGGTCATCACATTCCTCCCCCTTAAAAGAATTTCGTCCCCGAAATTTAAAAGCAAAGGTAATTTAATAATCTCATTAAGATTTTAATTTTAAACCACAAACATATATTATCAACCATATGCTAATAACCACAGCAACCAAATCACTCGATCAAACAATCTAACCATCCAGACAAAATTCTGGTTAGTACTTCCTAGAGTTTCCCAGATAAAAATACTGGGATACTCGCTCTACAGAATCCAAACAATCTATACTACGAAGCTACAGAGTTTAACTCATCTAGATCTAAAGGGTATCAGACCACAGATAAGTCTGACTTAACTAACAAATCCTCCTGAACTGCTGGTTCCACAACCAGAGATCGATTATACACGTATTCCCTCAGAGATACATGAAACACATCGAATCCCAGTTATCCAAACTGGCAATTCAACTCCTGAAAACCAAGTCACTTATCCTTACAAGAATACAGAAAAGATCCAAAACACCTCGGAGCAAACTTCCCAGACTTACCCAATCTTATAGCTCCCTTATATCCGAGAAAAACTTATCCAAAATCAGATCTCTGACTTTGGAATCCAAATTCCTCCGTCTCTTGTCCACAAAACTCTTCAGACAATCGTGTTTTGTCTTCATCCTTCGTGATCACCTCAACCTTTGATGATGCCTCTAAAAACAAACTAGACCAAAAACAACCCATCAAAATGATCCTCTCACGATCAAGATCAAGAACACCAACTCTACTCTACAAACATCAGAAGAAAACCAACTTCTCTTATCTGGAAAAGACAAATAGATGCACTTCTAAACAGCTTCCGCTGCACACTCTGATCTGGAGTAGATAAGAATGCTGATGATGAACACGAGCACAGACTAGACGACACATTCCAGAAATATGGTTCAACGGATCCATAAAGAAAACTCGAAAGTTCCACCAAAACCCGAGCTGCTTCACCAACTCTATCTCTAGGAACCATCCTTCAACTAAGCTGGACCACCGATATTACTCCTGGAATCCTAGTCGATAAGAAAACTCAATCTTTAAATGCTAAGGCAAACCTTAACTTTCCTGAAGACATCCGAAAAAATCTCCAACAATCCAAGAGAACACTCAAACTATCGCAAGTCTCTTTTGCGATCAATCCCAGATAAATATCCAAAGAAAACTGTTCTCTCTAAACCAATCAGAACGGCTAATGCTTATCTAACCAATCCATCGAAGAAATGGATCCACTCTGCTGCTTTTGGACTTCACCTCCAGAAAACTGCTAAGCCAAAAGACCTTCCTGTCGACACATAGAACACTCCGAGCTGCATTGCTGACATAGATGCCAAAGACTTCCTAATCCAAAGCTCTTCGAGATGGCAGACAACCTCTCAAGAAACTCTGGCTCCAAACCAAGTATCAACATCTCGATCTCCGTAAGGGTGACGATGAGATCATGCCGAAACGAAGCAACTTATAGGCCTTAGTCTCATATTCCAAAACAGCCGACCTCCTTGCTAGAGATCCAGATAACTTCTATACAGACGAGTCTTCCTTACGGCAGGTAAAGACTGCTCCTCAACCACTTCTAAAACTGCTTCAAGAGAAAATATCTTCGGAAATACACATGGATACTACATCTCACCACGAAGCCGTCAAGATACCATCACTTGCTTCTACACTTCCGACAGATCCAGACTTTATAAAATCCGCTCATCAGAGCGCAACAAAACTTATACTTCAAAGATGGACTCCGAATCTTTTTTAAAAAGATTTCCTTTGGAGATCATAGAAATCCTTACTCCAAGCTGCAAAGCTCACTCGAGATGGTATTAGGTCTACAGTTTCGCCAAATATACTTCCAACCTCAACATATGGACCTCTTCCATTAGTGGTAGTCGTGTTACATACACACCACTACTCCATTTACCTTAGAACTTACGTTAGGAAACCCGAACAGGTAACCCAACAAATTAGGTAGAATAGATATATATAGTTATACATAAAAATTACAATTACGCTCTCTCAAGAAAGACACCACTCCAGAGCCTAGGTATTCGCTCAAACTATGCTCTGATACCAACTGTCACGACCCGTCTTTCTATCACCAGAAAAAAGCATCATGATTTAAGAAAGAAAGGGATAGAAGAAGAAAAGATAAGGGAGAAGAAACTCAACAACATCAGATACTCACAGTGGAACGATTGAAATATAATATATCACATAAAATATTACATTGTATCATATACATCAGAGTTACACAACCTATACAACACATATTAGACAGCTATAAACGTCTGTCTATCAACAACACAAGTACATCAATACAATATAGACATAACACTAACACAGCGGAACCATAATATATCTACACGTTGAAGCCTCCTGCTCCAAATCTCCTCCAAAATTCGTCAAAGCTAACCTGAATCCCTCGACTACTCATACATAATATGAGTACCCAAGAGTTTAACAAAACAAAAAATAAACACTTGGGTTAGACATGGGTCTGGTGTGAGTAAACGGTTTAAAGTTGCTTAACTTTAAAAATCCTTTGAAAAGAAAGAGTATCACGTAAGACTTTCCACACATAAACATGGAAAAGTTTTTACCTTACGCTAAGCAAAAACATTTGATAGGAAATCCAATTATATTATAATAGTGTCTAGGGTTTTCAAGTAAATAGAAAATAGCCGAAATTGTTACATCTATTAAATTCCATGTACTGGCCACAAAAGTGGGTAATACAAATCAAAACCGTAGGGTCTCGTAGGAAGAATGGTTTTCCATCAATGGCAGGGCTACTGGGGTACCACCCGTCACAGTACGGGGCCTAGATCACTGTACCGAGGATCCACCTAAATCCCCTGTAACACAAGGCCGGAACCGTCCCTTACTGGACAATCCCGAACAAGACAACCCCGTAGTTGGCTGCAACCCAACTGCCCACACAGCCGAATAAAAAGGGACTTCTAGACAAGGGAAAATCTCGTCCTGCTTGGGCATGACCCACTTAGCCTTGTTGCACCTTCCCTGTTTTAGCCATTCCCGGTTGATGAGGCTTGAGGCTGCGATTACCTTTATAGAACACATCTATCTTAGAATGCTCATCGTCCACCTGACGATATTCTGAAAGCATTCAATCTATACAAGTTCGTTCCGGGTTCGAACGAAACCGAAGGCACTATCTCGTTACACTCATTTGGAATCACCCTCGGAGTTAACGACTATAGCCCTTGCACTCTGAATCTCCATCTCAAATCTAAAAGTACTATCCTCGTTAACTCATCTTACAATCACCCTCAGAGTTTATAACGATGAATAGTTCTTACACCTCGAGTCTTCACTTGAACTCTACATTGATTCACGACCTAACGTTTAATTCGGATCGATGTGGTTTTCGGATATCCAAATCTAGAAACCTGATCCCGGTCTCACCGAATCCAAAACGCCATTTTAATGTCCAAGTTGTTTAAGGGTTTAAACAATTAAACTTATATTCAGAATAACATAATCAGATAGATGATTTACAATATCACAGATAGATAATTCATATCAACCAATCATCTCACAAAGCAGCACATATCACATACCAGAGATATTACATCCAAATCATCCAATATCATTCAATCATCCAATATCAATCAATCATCCATAAGCAGGTTTGATTAACTCTTAATCAATTTAATTAACCTCTAATTGTAATCACTTGGATTACCTTAATCCTGCTTACTATCATTAATTAATTACAAATTAATTAACTAATCATCTCTTAATGATCTTCCTTAATTAATCTCCCTTGAATAATTATCCTTAATTACATTAATTAATTATCCTTTAATTCATTGCACAAATTAATTATCCTTAACCATTTACAGTAATTGACCTTTAATTACTTCATTAATTAATTAACTATAATTAATTACATTAATCCTTAATTAATTACATTAATTAATTACGCTTTAATCACTTATTTTTGATTAATTAATCTTAATTAATCAACTCTTAATTACGTCATTAATTATATTAATTAATGATCTCTAATTACATTTTAATTAATTATTAATTATTCTATTTAAATTAATTTCATTAAGTAATTAATCTTTAATCAAATCATATTTATTAATCACTCTTGATTAATTACATCCAGTAATTAACTATCCTTAATTACTTCATCAAATAAATTAATTACTCCTTAATTAATTATCTTAACAAGTAATTAATCACATTACTAATTATCCTTAACCCTTTAATTAATTAATTACTCTATAATTAATTAACTTTCAAATTAATTATATTAATTAATCCTTTAATTAATAACATCAAGTGATTACCCTCATTCACTTCCATTTAATTACTTCCATAAGTAATTTCCCATTAATTACTTCCATTAGTAATTATACACTAATTACTTCATAGGTAATTTATCTTTTCTCGATTACATTAAGTAATTATCTATTAATTACTTCACTAATTAATTACTCTTAATTAATTCATAAGTAATTATATTTAATTAATTAGACTAATTAATTAACCTAAAATTAATTACATTAATTAATTAACCAATTAATAAATCATTTAATCCCTAATTAATTCATTAACCATCCACTAAGTACTTCATCAAGTAATTATTCTTAATTACATTTAAGAAATTAACCTTAATTTAATTTATTAATTAATTATTTTTAATTAATTTCAATCTAGCTAATAAAGAATAAACTTTGCATTATACTCAAATTATTTACTTTATTAAACCAATTTAGAAATCAATTATATATTCGAAATATAATTTTACTTTAAAACAATTCTAACCCTTAATTTTTAATATATTTAAAATCTTTGAAAATTGTTTTCAAACATGTTTAATTAAATTAAACAATTATTTATCTTTGAAATAATTATCATATCCTTTAAACTTATCTATTTAAAATATATTTGAAATCTAATTAAACATTACTGTAACGCCCCACTCCGAGAGCCTCGTTAACAAAGAGTATTACATAGATAATACTGTCGGCTAACGCGGACAATAGAGTATAATGGAAGCGAGCATGTGTAATCTTACCTTATCTATTCACTAAATACGTCGAAAAGTAGAATCACATTAAAATTCGACCTATTCAATAATATTTAAAGCAAAACTACAATGGCTATAGGATCTATCAGAAGAAAATATAACAACTCAAATGTTATATACATCACAGAACAGTAAATCATCATACACCCATATACTGATACATTTCAGAGTATACAAAATAATACAAGTCAAGTGGTATAGCAAACCACAATATACAGACGAGTTCCAGATGAATACATATCAGAGTTACTACAAAATGGGACTACAATTACTTTATAATTACTTTGAATGTAACTTTATAACTTGAAACATTCTTATTCAAAACTTGTTTGAATTTCTTAAAAACTTTGATCTAATAAATTATATTGAAAACACTTTTAGAGTTTAAAATTCAAAATTAATTTATTTAATTACTTCTAAAGCCATCAACCTTGAACATTTTAAAATTGAAAATATATTCAATTAAACACTCTTGAAAACTTGATTTCCTTATTCAAAATTGCTTTTACTTAACCCAGAACAACACAACAGGAAGAAAACACGAGTTGAATCCTCAATAAACCCGTGCCTGCCTTGAGAAAAAAAAATCACCAGAAACTCGAGTACATTCCTAAGTAAAACACGATACCCACGAACATAAACAACAACCATCCCTTGCTTTGAGAAAAACACGCAAATGAATCGAGTTCGACCTGAGTCAATTTGCTTCTTCCCCAACCTTCCTTCAACACCTGATGCCCAACGTACACGGTGCACGTGCACGGCAAGTTCATCAACTCCGACACCTCGCCAAGGTCACTCTCAAGTCATCGATCAACTCAACGTCGCACACGACCACCCAGTCTCACTAGTTCTCCCACCAATCGAAATTTCGATGATTGATTCAAAAACTAAAACCAAGCACAATCATCAAATCCCCTGCCGTCGTCCATCACGTCGACTGGAACCCACGGCTCTCCTTCTAGAGCTACTTCGTGCCACCACGTCGCTATCGCGACCCTCGCGAACGAGACCGAAGCTGCATTTTTGTTGAGATCACGTCGACTTCAACTCAATCAAAAACGACAGTCGAAAACCCTACTTCGTCGATCACAGCTCACCACAACCTTTGGTAACTTCCACCAATATTTTTCTAATGATCAACATCACTAAAGCTACCATCAAACCAAAAATCACTGAATCTATATACGCCGATCAATTGGAATCTGAGATATTCCCAAACTCCTTCATTCAAGCATATCTCGATTTATATCACCTTAAAAATCATGATTCGAATCCTAAAATTCACCATTTAGTTTAACATATCAGATTCTGAAATCAAAATCTGAAATTACTATGATTGATTTTAACCATTTCTAGCTTTTCACTGTGTTTAACATTTTTATGTGAAAATTACTAAATATAAAATCTTAAAACTATTTTTAAAATTAATACCACACAGAAATGATCATTCTCCATTCATAAATCAAAGCCTAAAACTAAATGAATGAAGTGAAATTTTCCTTAGGGGAAAGTTTAACCTGTACACAACAGAGGCTTATACTTATATCAAATTACAGACATTTTCACAGGCATATCATAAATACATACAATGCATCCATATTCATACATGTAAACAATTAACACTGCATTACCATAAGATTTTCATCCATGCATTTAAGTTTTGATCTCAGATTTAAACTGTTTTTAATTTAAAAAAAGAATTTTACTCACCTAAATGAAGGACAGAGAAATGATTTTTGAAGAAAATTTTGAAAACTTGAATGCCTAGCTTCCTTGATTAATATGCTTGAATGACTAGAGGATGTTTGGTTATTGAATCTTGATGATGACTTAGATTTGGAACTGAGATGAAACAGCTTTGATACTTCTTAGGTATGCAAAAGAACAGATTTTGAAAATCTCTATCTTTAAGAATGCATGCAAGTTTATTTTTTCAGTTTTGAAATGCAGATGCTCATATTTGAACAAAAATGCAAGCCTTTGAATTAAAAATGCTTTGCATGTTTTGTTCTCAGATTTGGAAAAATATAGACGCTCAGAATTTAAAACATGAAGGCTTTGATTTGTATTTAGTTAGAGGAGGAAATTTCAGATTTGAACATAATTTTGGTTCGCTTTTGAAGATGAGATTTCAGGGAAATGATTTTCTTTGGTTTCTGGCTTGAGGAGTTTGATTATAGATTTGATTTTCAGTTTTGATTCAGCTGAAACTTTTATCTAAGCTTTTGAAAAAATGAAGATTAGAAAAAATGAGGGAATGAAGAAAACATGTTTTATAAGTATAAATGGTTTATTTAAAAGAAATAAAAGAAAATCAAAAATTAAAAGGACATTTGTCATTAAAATAGTTTATAATTTAACACTTGTCTCTTATACCACTTAATATATCAACATATGTCTTATAAGTAATTTTATTTGTTTTTTTATTTAATTTAAAAGTAAATAAAACCCTTTTCTTTATTTATTAAGTACTTATTTATATATAAATTTTTTAAAGAAACAAAACTAATTATATTTATAAATAAAAGTTTATACATATATTTTAAAATCCAAAACAATTTAAAATATCTATCTTTGAATTTCAAAACTTTAAATTCAAATTCAAACCAAAGTCAAAAGTCAAATTTTAAAATCAAGTTATATATAAATATAACTACACAAATTCAAATTGAAATAATAATTCTATTTTTATTAAAAATCTATTCATTATTTATGTAAAACAATACATTATATTTATTATTTTAAGATAACACATTTATCAATTTTAAATAATTTATAAAAGTGATTATAAATTACTTATTTCTTATCTTACTAAAATGACTTAATGTTTTATTTGTAAATTGTATTCTAAAATTTCATATATAATTACAAATCAAATTTATCAAGTAATATTAAAAAGAAAATAACCTAAACCCTTTATTTAAATTTAAACTTAAGCTAAGATAAAATTTAAACAATTAATATTTATCTTAAGTATTTAAAACCATATAGTTATTTATTAACTAACTTTGAAAAGATTAATATTAATTTAAATCAAAATTTCAAAATTACTAAAAATACATTAGAATTTTAAAACAATATTTTATTTGTTAAATTTAAAACAAAGCTTATCTATTTACAATATATACAAATATATATACATTATAGATAGAAAACATTTTGTTAGCTTTTAAAAGATAAAATTCACCAATTGAATATGTATTAAAAGAAGGTTATTAAATCTTATTAACAAAAATTATCAAATAAATTTAATTTTTAATAGAGATTATTTAATTGATATTGCCCAAAATTCCGGTTCATCACAAAACCAGCGTGAGTAAACCCATCTAACATGAAAAACTAATGCATAAAACTTATTTAAAATTCGGGGTAACTGGTACCTTACTATGAATTCTTTTCGTGTTAAAGCCAATCACTTATTTAACAAACAATCACTTAGTACCCTTACTTAGTTTCAATGGTCCAGTTTACTTAAATTATTCTGTTCTAGCGTATTGATTGCACATATCAAATCTATAAAAAATTATTGTAGATTTCAAATCGAAGTGGTTCCGGGTATTTTCTAATACCCGACCCCAGTCTTTTCGAAGACAATATCATCTTAAACTATTTAAGTTTTAACCATATAACTTATTCAGGATTTTGTATTCACACAGCAATTCTTTTCAGATAGATAACCCACAATATCACATTTAAACCCAAATATCTTAAATTACAAGGCATCGCAAATCACATATCAGAGATATCAAATAATCTAAGTCATTCAATATATCTTAATCATCTACAAGCAAGATAAATTAATTGTACCATTTCAAATTAATTTAATTACTTTTAAATCCTTCTTACTTACCATTAATTAATTACAACCCATTAATTAATTAATCATCCTTTAATTTTCCATCTAAATTAATTATCTATAATTACTTCCACTAATTAATTACACTTCTTTAATTACATTAAGTAATTATACTTAATTAAATCATAAGTGATCATCTTTAGTTATTCTCATTAATTTATTAACTCTAATTAATTTCATTGATCCTTAATTAATTACAGTAATTAATTATTCTATAATCACTTACATTGATTAATTATCCTTTAATTAATCTTATTCATTTATTTAACTAATCTGTTAATTAATTACCTTAAGTAATTAATCCTTAATTACTTCCATTAAGTAATTAGTCTTTTAACTCCTTTCATTAATCAAGACCTCAATTAATTATTTAAATCTTTATTTAATTAAGTGCTTGAAATTATTATATACCAAAAATCATTTATTAATTAAAGTTATTACCACATACTTAAATCACTCCTTAATCTTATCATTAAATTTATTTGAAATCATTTAGGAGCTAATTACATAATTAATCTAATGTATAATTATATAAACCGAACAATTTTTAAACAGAATTTAAAGTTTTAAACTTGTTTAACTTGAAAACTTTAATTTAATATACTTGTAATGTGGATCCGAAGGTCTGCATTCTTACGTCCACTGTATCAAATGCCGCATAATCGAATGCCAGAAAACCGAATTGTTAGGGTCAAAAAGAAGAGGTAGAAGAAAAAGATAGAAGAAGTAAGAAAACAGAACGGAAACAATATCAGAACCTCACAGTCGCAGCGGAACAACATATAATATATAAATGAATTACTTTAAAACAAAGAACTATATCAATTATTACATTACATCACATTACATTATCAGAGTTTACAACAACAAACGGCGGAAAAGAAATACTGTATACTAGTCAATACGCCATGCCATCCAGCTTGCTTCCAGGTCTCTATAGCAACTCTCGAATTCCAGAATATCCTGATAACCTGACTCTAGACTGCCCATGTGGAAATTGGTGGGCACCCAGAGTTTAGGAAGGGAAACAATAAACTCCAGGTCGGTCATGGGACTAGTGTGAGAACTAAAACAGTTATTTATCTTTAAAAACAAACGACAGGATAATTTTAAAGTCAATTCGCAATGTTTTTTGAAAAATGAAACTACCATAAGGCCTCCCGCACACGCACACACAATGCAAACGCAGAATCGAAGGAGATTTCTCCTTATGATAGTCAAAGATGCTTACTATGCAGAATCATTTGATTTTTATTATTATTAGTGCATAGTGTAGAAAACATTTCGAAAGTATAATATAAATCTTAGCCAACATAGACATTTCGAACTATGCCTACTATAGCTACCATCCAAACAGTGGGGCGCCACCATAAATGAATGGTAGGTTCTAAAACTAAAACCGTACAAGATGCGTATTGTTTTATTTGGATTTCTAACAAATGGTCAGGATAAGGAACTTCCTACTGTCAATGGGATCGCCTCTGGAGGGACGTCCCGAGAACCTAACGTTACGGTTAGATCTCTGCCAACACAAGGTCGGGCTACCTCTGTAACTAGGTAACTACTACACGAATATGTCATCCCCCGGTCCCTTTGGACCTTTATCCGAGCGCTCGATAACCAACATCACACAGTAATAAATATAGTGTGTCAAAATGAGTAAGTATCTGGGCTCCATACCATGATACTACCCTTTCCAGAAGGAAATGACATACCCTAAAGGGTGCGACCCTCATAACCTTGCCGCATGTTCCTGTTTTGACCATTTCCGAGGAGTGAGGTCCGACGAAGTCTCGTCCATAAAGCTAAGCACAAAGCAATGCTTTGATCAACAAATGATCAATGAATGATCAACACACAGCAGCACTAAGCATGTCACATTACCAAATTGGGAGTATATCGCTGATAACCTTCAACTACATAACCTCAAAGGGTGTTGAGCTAAGAGAATAAATTCTCCGCCACCAACGGAAATATATTTGAAAGAAATCTGCTTTATATCTCAAAATGTAATGTCAGACACGTAACCATACAAGTCTGTTCTGGGTTCGAACAGAACCGAAGGCACTTCAAAAGAAGCCCTTGCAATCCGGGTATTCACAATCCCGATCGAATTTCCTATCACAAAGGAAATCTCCATACCGTAGCTAACGGTGCAGAGATAATCGATAGGTCATCCTATCGTTTTCACAAATACCCGGTCTTCAACATCGGTCTTCAATGCTATCCATTACGTCGTATCACTATTCAGAATGGGTAATCCGAATAACGAGCGCAATAATTTAAAAATAAGTGTAGCATTCAATTTCAACCAATTCACAACAAATACCTATTTAAAGGTCAATATTGATAGTCGATTATTTAACTATCAATCAATATTCACAACATCACCTGATTTCAAATAATTTCCCAAATTATTTATTTTCAAAAATATCTTTACAAGATATATTTTCCACACTTCAACCATTTGAAAACAAATTTCAAATCATTTTTCACCTTTCAATCTTTGAAAACAAATTTCAAATCAATTTCCTTAAACGGAAAACACTTCCAAATATTTATCCATTTTCAATTTAAAATGGTTCATTTAAATCAATCAAATAAATCCTTACCGATTTATTTTAAACTTACATTCCAAATCCGTAAATTTATTTCCACACTTCAAAATAAATCAATGTTTGTTTTTAAACAAACTTCCCTTTCTTTTATAAATTCCATAGTGAATTTAACTTTCCAAAATATCTATGAATATACAATTTCCAAATCGATTTCTAATATTCATTCTCAATTTATCTTTAAAAGATAAAATCTCATAACATTCACTTCATATTGGAAAACCTTTCCATACTTATTTAATAATAAGTAATTCACAAATCTTTTTATTTTCAATATTTTGAAAACATTCAATATGCTTAAATCACAATTTAAGTATAAATTTTATTCTTTAAGGAAAACTTCTCTTAAACACATTTATTTGAGTCAAAACGAATGTTGCGTAAAACATCATTACGACAACCCAAAATCACTAGTATAGGGATTCGAAATTAAGATAGATATATAAACCCCAATACTATTCAAAACTTTTCCTTTCGGAAATCATTTACTATAACAACAGTGTTATAGTCCACCATTTCCTTCTATTTCTCGAAAACGTCTATTTCAACAATGAATGTTGAAATCTATGGTTTCGATACTTAGTACATTTTAAAACATCTTTAAGTCGTTTTAATTCTATTTAAAATATCACTTTTCCAAAATATTTCTTTGATATATTATTCACTGTCCAAAATCATGAATATACTTCATTTACCAAATTAAATTTCTACATATTTTATTTAAAGGATTATCCACTGTCCCAAAATCGTGGATATATTTCCTTTAATAAGCTATAATAATTAAACTTATTAAAATAAGTCGATTTCGGATTTATAAAACAACGTTTATAAATTCCACTTATATTTTATAACAACTTTAACTTATTAAATCACTTTATTAACAAATTCTATCCATATCCCATTTACATGCCAAAATCCAATTTTATAAGTTAATTACTTATAAATCTTTTATTTTACAAAGTCAATTCATTTTATAATTCACAATTTATAAATCTATAGATTTCATCCACTTATGAAATCCATTTATACTTCATTTTAATACTTATAAAAACTCGTTTTATAATTCCAATATTTTAATTTATAAATATTAATTTTATAAATCTTTTATATAAATCATTTATAATAATTCAAAAATCCCAATTTAAACCATTTTATAAATTAATCAACTACTTATTTCAAAAAAATCACATTTCAGTTATATTTCACAAAAATCATAATGTTTATAACATAAAAATTTCAACGTTTATTTAAAATGAATCAATTCCAAAATTAAATTTTTATTATAAATTCTCAACTTAAATTTTCAAAAATCAAATTTTATTTATTTTCGGCATCTAACGATACCAAAAATATATTCGGCTAAAATTTAGCCTTTAACGATCTCAATCACAAAGATAATCACGCAGATTATAAATAGATCAACACACAATATTGAAACCAATTCAATCATTTGAGGAATCCAGTTGGATCCCTCCAACCTGTTTCCCTGCATCCACAGATGTTAGCACAATACCAATTCCACTTCGAGGTGAAATATCGCGGTATATGGGATTTATAAAATACTATCTGCTATTATTCGGCGCAATAGGGTCTCATCCGCTATATAGTGTGGGAAAATCAACTCCAAGTACATATATAATACCAATTCCATACAAGTTGGAATTATCGCGGTATATGTTTTTAATAAATAACATCCGCTTAATATACGGCGTATAGGGTCTATTTCAATACAACAGATAACAATTTATCATCCAATCACACAATCAAGAAATTTTAAATCTAACTATTTAAAATTTAAATCGAAACAAATTCGATTGAGTGAGAAGTTCTCACCTTGAGTTTCCGATAATAGTTGTTGCGTTTTGTTTCGAATAAAATTAAACGTGCGTTTAATTTTACCCGAAATTATCACTAGCTCCAAAAGACTCCAAACCAGCTCCATTGCGTAGTGCTTGACAAAACGATTGCAACGCAACTCGTTACATAATTTTTCGACCTCGTATGAACAAGATATAGCATTACAAAGTTTACACAATTTTAAATATAATTAATTTACATTTTTATTTTAATATTTTATACCCTTAATCTCGGCCGTTAGATCACGTTCCTCACATCAAGGCCGTCGCACGCATCTTTCTCCTTCCTCCCTCCAGTTTTCTTCACGCGACATCAACCCATCACGCCACCTTTGCTTCGCGAATTATCGCCACCACTACCGACCACTACACGATGATCAGGGACAATCGTTTGGAAGCTCTTGCTCGCGCCCACCTCCACCATGAACCACGTGGCACTCGGTGGCTTCACCGCCTCGTGAATCGTGCACGATTTTCGGTCATTTGAACTTGATTTGCCACTGATTCGCTGCTCCAAATTCGATCGTACCCGTTGGATAGAGAGATATCGATGCTCTCTACGTTTTTCTAGTTGGAAGTTTTTTGTATAGGATGACGGATTGGAAGGAAAACGAGGAGGAAGGAGGAGAATTTCTGGCCGTGTATTGTATTAGTGGCGGCTAGGGTTTTGCTCTGGTTAGGGTTTGCAAAATTAAGAGAGTGAAGGTCCTTTTATAGAAAATCAACGAAAAACACTATTCACTCCAAAATTTCCGATCTCCAAATCTCGTGCAGTGACTAGCGTTTCTAAGGTTTAACCCGCGTTCCGGACACAATGGAATATGTTTCAGAAGCTAATTTGGTCATATGTGTGAGTTACATAAATAAACGATCAAAATTAAATTAAATCGATTAAACAAATTTCTATGCGTTTTGGCTTGCCTCGAACAAACCGTAAATCCGATTAACACGAAATTTGAAACCATACAATAATATAACATTATGGATCCGATGAAACTAGTTTCGTTGAAATCCGAGAATGTTTGAAAAATGACTATTTTTAGTCGTCAATTAAATATTAAAATATTCAATTTTTTACAAATTAACTTTTAATTCGATTTTAAAAGTTCACAAACATCGTTCTAACTCCAATATGATTTAATATAACTTTATTAATCATTTTTAATCACATTAAACCCAATTCCCAATTATTTCTGTAATTTCAAATATTAATTATCAATTTAATTATCCAATTAAATCTAAATATTCGAAATGTAATTCATTCGACCTACAAACCTTACTTGTTGATATTTAAAATCAATTAAATATACGAATTTCAAATGACAGAAATTCTGGGTCGTTACAATACTTTTACAACTTGAACCTGTTTAAACATTTCGCTCTACTCGAACATCTCATATCCCTTTAAAACTGGTTAATATAAACTTGAAAACTCCCTTTGAAAACTTGTTTAAAATTTTCCTTTGCTTCTAAATCTGAAATTCATATTTCGCTTTAAACTTGAACAAGATTCCTTTAAAAATTTAAGACCTGGTAACATACACAGCTAAAAAAACCCGAGCAAAAACACTAAACCCCCTGGGTCACTCGCGGGCAACTCACGCGAACACACTTACTTCAAGACACACCCGAGCATCAACCCCCTTCTACCCCGATGCCAAACAACACAGCACCACATCTGAGACGCTGGAAAATTGGTGCGTGTGTATGAACTAACGATGAAGCTCCGACCCCGCTTGCCACCGCCGACGAGTCGCCTACGATCTTACCCTCCAATTCCGACCACCGGATCGAACGATCGAATACGGAAACAAAATCGATCTTGACGAACCCAAAATATGGAACCCATCCCATCAGAAAAACCACCTCCCAACATCTCCTCCGATCACCTGACACCACTTGATCACGTATAGTGCTTTGTCATCCTACCCTCCAGCTTGTTCCCCCATACCGCACTTCCCGGTCGCCAACCCGACGTTGCGAACGAACGAAACCCCACCTCAACACAAGGCAAGCTTGAGACCCTATAACGCCACCGTCTCACCGCCACGTTGAACTAAAAAATCTGAGACCATTTTTCCAATACTCCTTGGCTTTCACGCTACCTCCAGCAACAATCACGACTTCCACTTTTGCTTCGATCGCCAGAAATCACCCAAATCATGATCTACGTTCCACCCAAAATTCCCAAATCATAGTTCACCTAAAAATCTTTATAATACCATTAAAATTCATGATATTAAAAGACTAAACAGACTATATAGGTGAAACTAAAAATCATGGAAATCGGATTTCTGGGTTGTTTGGTTTTCTACTGTAATTTCCGCTTCCCAATTAAACTACCAGCTAAATATGCTTTAAAGTATTTTTAAAATTAATATTTTGTTAATAAAAACACATTTTCTATGATCGTCCCAATCTATAAAAGTTTATATAAAGAGAAATTGGATTTAGAGAAAGTTTGGTCTATAGAAAACTTAAACAGAAACAGGCATATTCCAAAACTCAGACATCCACACAAAACTCTATACTTATATACAGGAAAACATATACATATATTCATGCAAAGCATTTCACACATTACAACTATGATTTATCATTTGCATGTGATCAGAATTGGTTTTTAAAAAAAAATGTCTACTCACCTGCATATGCTTTGAACAGAGGATAGGCTTTATTTTTGTGATCTGGAATCTAAAAGCTTTTGATCTGATCTCCTAATATGATTTGTTGATCTTGAATTTGCTTATGTGAAAGTTGAGCTAGATCTACTGCTTGCTTGATTTTTTTTAGCTCAGTTTGAAAGAAACTATGCTTCAGGTTTTATTGTTTGGTCTGGATATCTTTTTTACTGAGTTGATATGCTTGCTTTGATTTAGTTTTGAATTTGATTTTCAACTGAAACTTAAATTTTATTTTCTAGTTTTAGTTTCTTTCCAGGTCTTAGTTTTGTGAAAGAAAAATGAGAAGGAGTTTTAGAGCAAAGCATATGTATAATCTTGTTTTAATTATATTTATTTTTTTGAAATAAAAGACAAAAGACACTTGTATTATTTGCAAGCTAATTTACTTACAACTGTTGATATATGATCTAGTTATCTTACACTTGTTAATCTCATGTGTTAATTTTCTTACACATGTCTTGGTATAAAATCTTTGTATTAGAATATTTACACATGTTACTACATGTAGTTTAAGTTTATACTATATTTTGTATTTATATATATATATATATATATATATATATATATATATATATATTATTTTTCTTAATATTTTCAAATTAACATATGTTATAATATTATATCCATATATTTCCTTTAATGCATTTTCTCTTTACTATATTTTCTTAGGTAACCTTAAAGAAAATGATATAAAACTTTAATTATAAACAAATTAATGACCAAACATCTACACATATTAGGTTTAAATTTATTTAAGATATTACCTTGAATTTCAAATCCAAGTATTATTTAAAATCTACTCATATGTGTGTGTGTATATACGCATATTATAACACTTTATTATTTGTTTTAAAAGAATAATTTGCCAATTTTAAATAATTATATTAGGAGATTATCAAATAAATATTTATTCGGATATAAATATTTATTATCAGATTTATTTGTTCATCTTATAAATCATTGTTTAATAAATTAAATTCTGTTAATTTCTAATTAACAGATATTTGAAAATCTAGGTTATCACATTCCTCCTCCCTTTGAATCTTTTCGTCCCCGAAAAGGAACGAAACCGGAATCGTAAAATTATCCTTTAAACATTTTTAACTATAAACTCTTTTTTATCAAAAACTTAAAAATACTTTAAAATCTACATAATACTTATCAAAATAGCTTTATAAAAAAAATACTTTTTATAACTCGACATCTCAACCAATCCATCCTTGTTCTCATAGAAATTCAGTCATACGTTCATCAGGCGTAGGACTAAAATCTATAAGTACTTAGCAGACTCGTTTTAAACACTCAGTGAAAATACTTGGAAAACATTTTCAAAAACTTTGTGAAAATATAGAGAACATTTTTGAAAATAGAGGAAACATCTTTGGTGAGAATGCTCTAGAAATCATCAACCCCTCCATGGTCCCAGTTAACCCGATGGTTACGTTGCCATCCCACAAAATCCATAGATAACTGTAGGCACTCCGCGCCCCACGATTACGCCATGGAACCCGCCATAGATCGCAGTTACATCCCGAATTACGTTGCCATCACGGCAAAAGTCCATGTAACTGTAGACATCAGCGCCCTTGATTTTTGCAGCCAAATGAAACTTCACCACTCCCATATAGGTCGCAGACTACATCAGTCAAGTCCCAATGTAGCCTTAGGCTGATTTTCGCTGCCAAATGAAACTTCACCACTCCTATATAGGTCGCAGACTACATCAGTCAAGTCCCAATGTAGCCTTAGGCTCTCACGGCCTCTCGACTTTTGCTATGTCACCTAGATCGCAGTCTATCAATGTTACATTGCCATCATGGCAAAATCGAATGTAGACTGTTGGCTCTCACGACACACACGACTTCCGCTACGGTCTACAATAGATCGTAGTGACATCGAGTTACACTATCATCACAGCATAATTCAATGTCTCTGTAGGCATCAGCGCCCTCGACTTTCGCTACCCACTACACATAATCCTTAGGAACTTCAGTTTGTCCGGAATTTCTCCCAGGATTCAATTTAGAGCCTCCCCTTAGGGCTCAAGGCAAACCCACCCCGTGGATCTCCTAATGAATTTCATTCTAATGGGAGCGCAGAGCCAATCTCAAAACACTTTATACTATACACTTATAGTATCCTTCAAATCATACCCTTTATGATTTACGTCAAAATCTTCTTTACACAAAATTGATATCTCAAATCGATAATTCCAAACTTGGCTTTCCAAATTTTCGAAATTGATTTTTCCCAAAAATCAAAAGCCTTTCCAAAATTCATAGGTTCCAAAATCTTTTCCAGAAATCATTCTCATAAATCATTTATATATATGTAGATATATATATCCTTGAAAATTCTTGGATCACTTCATACTCATATAAATTCTCTTTTTATATTTCAAATATTTTTTAGAAATCTATTCTTCTGGCTATAGATTCAACATGGGGAGTTTATCATATATAACAAATATATATAACTTTATTTATACCAAATCAAATATTGAAATTTGATTTCCCTTATAAATTTATTCACCATAATACTTACTTTCCAAAAAGCAAATTTCAATAATAGAGATATTCAACTTCTACTTTAATCATTAAAAAAATTCTCAACATATATCTTTCCTTTCAAAACCATTTCTCATTCTTTCAAAATTTCAATATCTATTTCATTTAAGCAATACGATGTGCATATACTATCCGTACGCAATATCAAATCTAATCGCTCACTCGATCATATAATCTCATTTCCAAACTAGTATCGTCCACCTGACTTCCTAGTGCGGACTCGGATTTGGTTTCTTGATCAGAAACCATCATTCTCCTTGCATAGTCACAACTATGATAGATAATTTTCAAAATCAATCAAAAATCCATATCCAGGATTCGTCGTCGAAAATCGAGTGAAAAATCCTAACTCGGATCGACACACTATCTCGAAATTCTGTGCTCGAATCTGGATCAAATCACTATGCGAATAGAATAATATACGTACATCCTACGTATTTATCTTCATTGATTATTAGATAAATCAATTCTCTTTTCTATTCACCTTCATTTTAATTCTATTCACTCATCCACAATTTCTCCCAATTTCCATTTGGGTTAACACCTCAATTCTTGTCTCAATTGTTAATTAATCATAAACAGTTTGTACTCTGACCAACTTGTATTAAGAAAATAGCTTGAAATTTTTTTAAATAGATAAGTAGTTGTAAATAGTTATTAGTTGCAAAATAGCAGTAAAATAGTTAAGTATTTTTAAAATAGTTGTAAAGTAGTTAAATAATTGTAAAATAGTTGGATAGTTGCAAAATAGTTGTAAAATAGTAATTAGTTTGTAAGTAGTTGTAAAATATTGATTAGTTTATAAAACAGATGTAAAGTAGTAATTAGTTTTCAAAATAATTGTAAAATAAGTATAAGATAGTTTGGGGTTTAAAAAGAAAGGTTATATAGTAAATAGCTAGGAAAATAGATTTAAAACGGTTTAAATTAAAACAATTTATTTGAAAAAAATGGTTCAAAGCCAAACTGTTCAATTCCCAATCTCCATTTCCTATCAATTTCCAATATCCACTTCTATTTAAATTGATTCAATTTCAATTCAATTTAAAATTAACTTTAATTTCTATCCTAAATTCAAATCAACTCCCATTTGAAATTCAAAATTCAACTTCACTTCAATTTAATTCAATTCAAATTTTGCATTTGAATTTTATGCTTATCCATCTTCAACCACAATTCTAATTAATTCAAATCAAATTCAATTTGAACCAATTCTATTCAAATCTCAACTTAAAACCATCTCGAATTTCATAAATTCGAGTTAAATTTTTAAATGTTGATTTAATCCTTTAAATCAAACAAACCTTTATTTTTAAATTAACAACTTAAAAAATTTTAAACCATTTAATTCTGAGTCCAAATTTCAAAATTCCATTTTAAATTACCTTTACTTAACTTATTTTAAAATTCAAATAAGAGTTCAAACTTTTTAAGTGATTTAACCTTCAGAATCTGTTAGCACCAAAATTGGTCACTAACACCCTTAAGAAAGATTATGTAGAGAGATTAATGAAGAAAGTAAATGTAAACGGAGAACAGAATGCTAAAATAAATGCATAAATTAAGAACACCGGATTTATAGTGGTTTTGGCATAATTGCCTACATCCACTTTGAGGTTAATCTTTATTGCTTTACTTATCAACTGGTTACAATACAATCCGTGCACCAACTATTTGGTTGCAGTTGTTAAGCAAAGAAGAAAATCTTGAATGAGCCTTGAATGCGGCAGAGTCTCCCCGGTGTTCTCCAAAAAAGGTCCCTTTCACTGTGCCCCTACCTCTCTATTTATAGACGAAGATGGGTTAGACTTCCTTGATGGGCCTAGTAGCTTGATATCTCGGCCCAAAGTGAGCGGCTTCGGTGTGCCGAACCACTAGTGCCGATCGGCAAATGTCGAATGCTTCCTTAATGCTGAACGAGGCGATGTGTTGAGGAAGAGTGCAAGCCAAACAAGAACCGATGCCAGTCGAGGGGAGATGCCGAACGAGGCTGGAATGTCGAACGGGGCATTGTATGCCTAATGACATGTTAAAGCCGAATGTCATATGAATGCCGAACGAGGTGATGTGTTGAGTGAAGAGTGCAAGCCGAACGAGAACTGATGCCGGTCGAGGGGAGATGCCGAACGAGGATGGAATGCCAAACGGGGCATTGTATGCCGAACGACATGCTAACGCCGAATGTCATACGAATGCCGAACGAGCTTCATGCCGGTCGAGATTGAATGCCGGATGACTCTGCCATGTCGAATGGGGCTTTGTGCCGATCAAGGCTGGTATGCCGATTGTGGTTGGAATGTCGAACGACCATGCTAAATGCCGAACGGCCCTCAATGTCGAACGGGGTCTGGATGCCGAGCAGTGTGGAATGCCGAACGACCATGCTAAATGCCGAACGGCCCTCAATGCCGAACAGGGCCTGGATGTCGAGCAGTGTGGAATGCCGAACGACCATGTTGTGCCGAACGGTCCTCAATGCCGAACGAGGATAGATGTCGAATGGCCAGGTCATGCCGAACGGGGATAGACGCCGAGTGACCATGCTCTGCCGAACGATGTGGATTGCTGAACGGCCTAGTTGTGCCAAGCAAGGCTTCCCCATCAAGTCTCTGTCTACCCGGTTAAGCCACTGGGTAACACTTGCCTCCAAAAGTGTATCAAGTGGATGAACATGATGCACTTTGAATCACGAGTCCTCCGTGTTATGCTTCAAACACTGGTGTTGTGCTCTCGAAAGTGTCTTCTCCTGAATGTCGCTCGAGGTAGTGCATACCGAATGACATGCTAAAGCCGAACAATAAACGAATGTCGAACGTTATTGATGATGCCGAACGAGGAATGTGCTTTGACCGGTTCAACTGGTCATTGTCCTTTCGACTTCCTTTCTTCCCCCTATAAAGGTTGGTACTTCACTTCTCTCTTTTTTCTTTTTTACTTTTACCTCAACCCTGCAAGAACACATAACTTACCACCTTCAAACCTCATTCACTTCTCCATAGCCCTGCCATTGATGGAATCCAAAATCCAATAAGTGCCAACGGTTTTGATTGTATTACCCACATTTGTGGCTAATAGCTGGAATTTAATAAATGTAACAATTTCGGCTATTTCATATTTACTTGAAAACCCTAGGCCTATTATAATATCACTGGATTTCCTATTAAATGTTTTGGTTAGCGTAAGGTAAAAACTTTTCCATGTTTATGTGTGGGAAGTCTTACGTGATACCTTTCTTTTCAAAGTTAAGCAACTTTAACCTGTTACTCACACCAGACCCATGTCTGACCCAGAGTTTATCTTCTGTTTTCTTAAACTCTTGGATACTCAAATTTTTACGAGTATCCAAGGGATTCAGGTTAGCTTTTGACGAATTATGGAGGAGCAAATGGAGCAGGAGGCTTCTGCGTGATAGATATATAGTTCCGCTATGTGTTCTCTGTGTTGGTATCTTTTGTTGAGTTTTATTGAGTTGTATAACTAGACAGGTGTTTATAACTGTCTAGTATGAGATGTAAATTCTATGTAACTCTGATTAGTGTTGTATACTATGTATACGTTATTAATATAATTTTATTCATTCCGCTGTTGAGATTCTGATGTTGTTTCTTCTTTCTTCTCTTTCTTTTCTCTTTCCTATCCTTTTCTTTCTTCATGATGATACGACTTTTCTGTGGAGAAAAAGTTCGGTCGTCACAAATCAGATAAAGAAATCAACAGCAGCAAGATTGTATTCAACATGCAGAAAGAAAATTCAAGAGCCTGGAAACAAATATAGTCTCTATACTCTGCATTTCTAGGTGAGTAAATGGATTTTAAAAACAGTTTTAAATCCTGGATTTCAACTTGTTCTTGTGAATGAATATCATGATATTATCTGAAATACTTGAATTAAATTGGATGCATGTTTGAATAATGAATATTTGAATGTCTGTGTTGTTAAAATTGTCTCTGTGTGATAATAACTAACATCAATTTCTTAATAAATTCAATAATTCAATTTTGAATTCAAATTAGCTTGTGATTTGCAAAGGAAAGATGTTTGAAATCATGTAATAACACTATTAAAAATCATTATAGGTAATTACATTGGATATTGCCTGGAAATTTTTAAATTTACCGTAAAATCTTAGTTTTGGTCAAAAATTAATCAATTCAATTTTAAGATTGAATTACATAATTGAATTCGTGATGCAAAACCATGAATTTTAATGGTTAAATCATGATTTTTAGTTTGGTAATTGGTGTGAATTCTCGGGTTGTCTGTTTTGGACAAATCGGCCAAATAACGGCGATCGACGGCGAATTCGACGTCGAGGTTGAGCTTGAAGGTAGAGGGGGTGACGAAGATCATGGGAAAAATGCTTTGGGAATTTATTGTTGATTGAGATGGCTGAGAATCGATGGGGTAGGGTTTAACACCGTAAGATTGACGTCGAAGTTCAATTAGGTTTCACGGCGACGAGAAGCAACCGGAGTTGATCGCATGACGTTCTGAGGATGCTGGAAGTCGTGACATAGCTACGGAGAGGATGGCGTGGTGTCTCGAGTGTTGGATCGTCGGCGGCGATCAATTTCCCGATGATATGTGGTTCAGGCAATTTTGGGTTAGGAGTTGATTTTTGAATCTCGATCGAATCATGGTTTCTGGGTTTTGCGCATTGTTGTCGAGGTCGAGAGTGACTTGTCGAAGCCATGACGGTGATCGATGATGGACGAAGTGACGGTGCATGATGCACGCGTGCAAAAATGTATCAGGAGAAGAAGGGTTTGGAAGGGTAGCTTTTTCGCTCGGGTTTCTTTCAGGCATATTCGAGTTTTACTCGAAGCAGGAGAAGGGAGTAGGGAAACTCGGGTTTTCATTCGAGCATTTAGAGGTTTTGCTCGAAGCAGTATAGGGTCTTAGTAGTTTAAGGCTTAAGGATTTAACAGCAAATGTTAAGAAACATTTCAAACAACGAAATTTTTTTTTGTAAATGATTCAATTTTTAAACACAGGTAAACAAGTTTTACTATTATGAAAATAAATTGCTTTCAAAGAAATTTGATTTTGGAATGTTTATTAAGTTTTAAACAAAAGTATAACAAGTTTTTACTTATAAAACTAATTTGTTTCAAAGTTAAGCTTTAGATAAGTTTATATATATTGAAATATAAAGTTTGTAAAATAAAATAAGTGGATTTTCAAAAATGAGGTTTATATTAAATTTTATTAAATAACTTTGAGAAGTTTTAAAGATTTAAAAGTTTATTTTGAATGTTTAAATTATTTAAAATTATAATTGATTTCTAAGATGTTATATTTTAAATAAAGATTAATGATTAAGATTTAGTAATCAATTATAATAAAGATTTATCTTGAGTAATTAAGAGTTTGGTTAATTAAAGATAAACAAATGTATGAAGATAATTAAGATAATTAAATTATTATTAATAATCAAAGAGTTATTGGTTAATATAAATAATTTAATTAAGATAATGATTTTCTTAATTAAGGATCTTTTTAATATATAAGAAGTTAAAGAATTATTTAATTAAACTTAAATGATTAGTTAAATAATTGATTAAGAAATTATTTAGTGATTAATTAAAGATAATCACTTATGATTTAAATTGATTAAGTGTATTTACTTGGTAAAGTAATTAATTACTGGAGGTAATTAAGTAAAGAGAAATTTTTTTAGAGGTTAATTACTTTATGGAAATAATTAAGTAGAAGTGATTAAGGGTTAATCACTTAGTAATTGATTAAAAGAATTAATTAATAGAATTAATTGAAGGTTTAAATTAATTAATTAAAGAATAATTAATTAATAATTAAGAGTAATTAATAGAGTGATTAATTACTTGTTAAAATAATTAATTAGGAAGGATTTGATTAATGGAAGTGAGTATTAATTAAATAATTAATTAGTAATTAATAATTAAAGGATAATTAATCTATAATTAAGTTTTGATTACCAAATGTAATTAAAAAGTAATTAATCAAGTGTGATTAATTAAAAAGTGATTAATCAGGTGTGATTAATTAAAAAGGATAATTAAGAGATAATTACTTAAGGTAATTAAATAATAATTAATCAAGGATGATTAATTTAAAGGGTAATTAAGAGATAATTACTTAGTAAAATTAAGAAGTAATTAATCAAGATGATTAATTAAAATTGTAATTAAGCAATAATTACTTAAAGTAATTAAGAGATAATTAATCAAGGGAGATTAATTAAAGTGGATAATTAAGTGATGTTTAGTTAATTAATTTGTAATTAATTAATGAATAAGTAAGTTGGATTGATGATAATCCAAGTGATTTAGTAAGGAATTAAATTAAGAATTAATTCAATTAATTAAGAGTAGTCTAAACTTGTTTATGGATGATTAATGATTGGATGATAAATATCATTGGGTGAGTTAATGATATTGGATGTCATTAGTGATATGTAGTGATTTGAATGTGATATATCTGAGATGTGATATATATTTGCTGCTTTGTGATATGTGTGGATGAATTTGATAATATTGGATTATCTATCTGTATGTTATGAATCATCCATTTATATAAGTGATATTCTGAATATCTACTGTTTAAACCCTTAAGTACAACTTGGACATTAAAATGGCGTTTTGGATTCGATGAGACCGGATCAGGTTTTATATCTGAAAACCACATCGATCCAAATTAACGTTAGGTCGTAAATCCAAGTAAAGTAAAGTGAAGACTCGAAGTGTAAGAACTATATATCGTTATAACTCCGAGGGTGATTCCAGAATGAGTATAACGAAGGTAGTACTTTCTGTTTCGAGATAAAGATTCAGAGTGCAAGGGCTATTGTCGTTAACTCTGAGGGTGATTCCAAAATGAGTGTAACGAGATAGTGCCTTCGGTTCCGTTCAAACCCGTAATGGACTTGTATGGATTGAATGCTTTTAGAACATCGTTAGGTGGACGATGAGCGTTCTAAGATAGATGTGTCCTATAAAGGTAATCGCAGCCTCAAGCCCCATCAACCGATAATGGCTAAAACAGAGGAGGTGCAGCAAGGTTAAGTGGGTCATGCCCAAGTAGGATGAGATTTACCCCTGTCTAGATGTCCCTTTTTATTCGGCTGTGTGGGCAGTTGGATCTGCAGCCAACTACGGGGTGTTCTTGTTCGGGACTATTCAGTAAGGAATGTTTCCAGCCTTGTGTTGCAGGGGAGTTAGGGTGGCTCCTCGGTACGGTGGTCTAGGCCACGTACTGTGACGGGCGGTACCCTAGTAGCCCTGCCATTGATGGAAACCCATTCTTCCTACGAGACCCTACGGTTTTGATTTGTATTACCCACTTTTGTGGCTAGTAGCTGGAATTTAAAAGATGTAACAATTTCGGCTATTTCTTATTTACTTGAAAACCCTAGACACTATTACAATATCACTGGATTACCTATCAACTGTTTTGGTTAGCGTAAGGTAAAAACTTTTCGATGTTTATGTGTGGGAAGTCTTACATGATACCTTTCTTTTCAAAGGATTTTCTAAAGTTAAGCAATTTTAAAATGTTTACTCACACCAGACCCCTGTCTGACCCAAGTGTTTATTTTCTAGTTTATTAAACTCTTGGGTACTCATATTATGTATGAGTAGTCAAGTGATTCAGGTTATCCTTGACTAATTCTGGAGGAGCTTTGGAGCAGGCGGCTTCAGTGTGTAGATATATAGATAGAGTTTCCACAGTGATGTTATTAAATATGGATGTTCTTGTATTGTACATTAGACAGAAATGTTATAACTGTCTAAATTAAGATGTATAGTTGTGTACTCTGATGTATATGATGCTATTTATATGTCATATATTATATTTCATTCGTTCCGCTGTGAGACTCTGATGTGTTGTTGTTCTTTCTTCTCTTTCTTTTCTTCTTCTATCCCTTTCTTTCTTAAATAGTGATGCGTCTTTTTGGTGATAGAAAGGCGGGTCGCTACAGTTGGTATCAAAGCGCTAGGTTAAGTGAATACCTAGGCTTTGGAGTGACTTCTTTCTTGAGAGAGCATACTTGTAATTTTTTATATATGGATATATTTAAAAATCTACCTAATCTATTGGGTTATCTGTTTGGGTTTTCCAACAAAGGTTATAAAGGTAGATAAGGTAGGAGTGTGAGTAACACGACTACCACTAATGGAAGAGGCTCATATGTTGTGGTTGGAGGTGTATATGTCGAGATTGTAGACCTAATACCGTCTCGAATAAGCTTTGTAGATTGGTGAAAGGATTTCATTGATCCCAGAGAAAGTCTTTTCAAGGATTGGAGTATATTCTTGAAGTGTGAGGTTGATTTTCTCTCGAGTGAGCGAGAATTCTAAGAGTTGAATCTATCAGCTAAGAAGAATCAGTTGATGGTATCTTGGTGGCTTCAGGAAAGAATAGCTGTGTGATGGGATGCAGTACCCATAGATGGTTCTGAAGATGTTCCTTTTGGAGCAAGATTTATATGGTATCGAAGTAAAGTGATGCCTACTGCAAGGAAGATTCGAATATATAGGAATCTTTTGGATCTCAAGTAAGGGAGTCTTAAGGTCGATGAGTTACCTCATTTCGGACATGGTCTCATTGTTTTCCTTAAGAAGAACAAGTGGTTGGTGTTTGGTTTGGAGCTCGAGTTTCTTAAGAAGATGTCTACCCGTTTCAAGGATCTTTTAGTGGAATTGGGTGATAGTTTTTCAAGAAGCTTTTAGTTAAGGAAGATCTTTTGGCTTAGCAGTATCATTGAAGTGAAGTTTGGAAGCAGCAGCATGGACCCGTTTCCTCGATGGTTCAGAAAACATTAGGATTCTACTATCGGAAGACCAGGCAGATAGTGAAGGCTTATCCATTTCTTCGGGAAGCTCAGCAGAGCAGGATATTTGTTGGAAGTGATCTATCATTTTTTTTGATAAATAAGCCATTCTGGAAAGATTGACCTTGATTAGGAAAGCTGTTCTAGTTGGTGAAGATAGTTTCTTTGAAATCTGTACTGAGTAAGATCGCGAAAGTGACTTGCGATTAGTCTGGGAAAATCTTTGAGTATTCTTCGGTGTGATATTTGAGGAACCTCATGTGGAGGTAAAAGCTATTAAAGTAGTCAGAGATTTTCCAGTTGATTTTGAGGAAAACAGAAGTTACCCGAATCGGAGATTGAGTTTCCTTACCGACTTGGATTCTAGGGGAAATACCGATGGTTCAAGCATGTAGAGGGATGACTCTTAGAGCGAGTAGAGTTTGGTGAAGCAGCTCAGATTTCTTTGGAGAGGGATTGATCACATCTAGTTTTCTAGTTAAGATTATGCTAGATGTTTTGACCAAGTGGAATGGGTTACTAAGATTTTTAAGGACCTAATGAACAGTGTATGGAGAAAGTTTGTGCTCGAGTTCTTCGATAGCATTCTCATCTACTCCAGATCAGAGTTGTGCAGCGGAAGCGAGATAACAGTTATTCTAGAATGGGAGCAACCAGGAGTTATAGTTTTCTTGGATTAGAGGACTTCTATAGGAAATTCAAGTATGAAGGAATTTTCAGGATTTGAAGGCAAGGTTGTCAAGTGCAACTGTTTAGCTATTCCAGATAAGAGAAGTAGGTCTGAAGTCCACTAATGCTTGTGGAGTAGAGATGTGCTTTGGATTTCGGCGAATATTTGAGAGAATCATTTTGTTGAGTAGGATTTGCAAATTGGTTTGATTTTGGTCCAGTTTGTTTCATGAAGCAATCAGCAAGGGTTAAGCTTATCGGGAAAGATGGAGGTGACTCAGGAGCATCAGAAGAGTTATGCAGTTAAGAATTGAGGAGATTTGGAATGTGAAGTTGGAATTTGGATATTGTTTTAGTTTTATCCGATCAAAGGAGATATAAGATTTGGTAAAACTGGAGAGCTAGCTCCGGAGGTATTTTGAGGTTTTTCTGTGTTCTCTAGAGATTAGATTTTGATCTACAGGATTGAATTGCCAGTTCGGATAGCTGGAATTCATTGTATTTCACGTATCTCTGAGGAATACGTGTATGATTCATCACGAGTGATAGAATCAACAATTCAGAAGGATCTGGTAGTTGGGCTGGTTTTGAGTTTAGTCTGATATCTTGTTCAGATTTGTAGATCCAGATGAGAGGTAGTTTTGGGTTATAGTAGTATTGTTACTTAAGATTCTATAGAGTGAGTATTCCAGAATAGGTACCTGGAAACTCTTGATAATATTAGGAAGTTCTATCCAGAATTTTGTCTGGATAATTAAAATTGTTTGTTTGAATTGGTTGCTATGATAGCTGTTTGAAGTTAAAACTTTTGTTGGGTTATTAAATTATCTTTGCTTTTAAATTTCGAGGACAAAATTCTTTTAAGGGGGAAGGAATGTGACGACCCGAATTTTGAGCAATATCAATTTAATAATCTTTGTTAATAATTAAATTGATTGGATAATTTTATATCATAAATTGACAAGTTAAAATTCTTTTAAAGGTTAATAATAATAATTTGATAATATCTATTAACATTTTTCTTAACAGCATAAAATTGGCAAGTTTAATTCTTTTGGAAACTAATAATATTTTAATTTGGAAATATTTATTCTAGCTATTTAAAATTGGTAAGATTTATTTTTCAAAAGCTAATCAAAATATCTTCTATTTATAATGTATATATATAGGTATATATTATATATAGGAAGTCTTTAATGTAATAAAAGCTATATATTCAAATTTTAATGTATATGAATATATATATATATATATATATTGTGGTTTGGATTTGTGTTTCAAAATTTAATATAGTAATTATCAAAACTAATGTTAAAATATTTTCCATTTGAAATGCATATATTTGCATATATATTAGAAATGGAATAAAAAAAATTATTTTGAATTTAATAAAGTGTTTTCAAACTTTAGTATATATAGTTTGTAATTTTGAAATTTTAATTTGACTTAATACTTTTAAAAGTGATATTTAATATTTAAATTTGTTATAATAAAGATAATTTCTTATTTAATATAGATATATATATATATATATTTTAAAAACTTGAGTTTTAAATAAGATTTAAATTTAAAAGTTCAATTGTTTTTAATATTCTTTCCTTTTAAAATTTTAACATAAGATAAATTTGGTTTAGGAATTTTATATATATAATTAAAATAAATTTCTCAAGCTTATAAACATATGATGCATTTAATTTGATAAAAGTATAAGTTATTTATAAATAAATGTTTACATGAATTCACATGTATATTTACTAAAATCTAAAGCTTATTTATATAAAATAAATACACATTATATTCATGTGAATATTACATAATTACTTATACATAATTTAAATAAATTATAAATAAGAAAAGTAATACTTGTAAATCATTAATAAAGCATTAAAATACTTTACATATATATACATATTAAATACTTATACATACAAGGCTTAAGTAAGTTAAAAAAAATAGTGATAACACTTGTAAGTATATTAATTGGGGCTAGAGACATTTGTAAACATATAGGCTTAAGTGTAAGTTAATTAAAACATAAAAGGGACAAATGTCATTTCTCTTGAAAATTTAATTTAAAATTAAAATTGTAAAATATGAAGAAGAGATTTACTTTTAATCTTCAGCTAAAATTCTTTCTTCTTTCCAACCAAAATGAATACAAAACAAAGATCAAAAAGAAAGAAGTAAAAGCTGGAATATCTGAAAATAAGAAGAAGAAATAAGATCTGAAACCAGAAAATCAAATATCAAAGAGGATAAGCTGGAAATTTAAATCAGAGGCAAGAAGATTTATCAACAGTTCAAGTTCTTAAATCAAAGGCAAGGGAAATTACAACATAAATCTTCAGATTTTCAAAAATAACTTGGGAATCAGATAAATAAATCAACAGCATCAAGATTGTATTCAACAAGTAGAAAGAAAATTCATGAGCCTGGAAACAAATATAGTCTCTATCCTCTACATTTCTAGGTGAGTAAATGAATTTTAAAAATAGTTTTAAATCCTGGATTTCAACTTGTTCTTGTGAATGAATATCATGATGTTATCTGAAATACTTGAATTAAATTGGATGCATGTTTGAATAATGAATATTTGAATGTCTGTGTTGTTAAAATAGTCTCTGTGTGATAATAACTGACATCAATTTCTTAATAAATTCAATAATTCAATTTTGAATTCAAATTAGCTTGTGATTTGCAAAGGAAAGATGTTTGAAATCATGTAATAACACTATTAAAAATCATTACGGGTAATTACATTGGATATTGCCTGGAAAATTTTTAATTTACCGTAAAATCTTAGTTTTGGTCAAAAATTAATCAGTTCAATTTTAAGATTGAATTACATAATTGAATTCGTGATGCAAAACCATGAATTTTAATGGTTAAATCATGATTTTTAGTTTGGTAATTGGTGTGAATTCTTGGGTTGTCTGTTTTGGACAAATTGGCCAAATTACGGCGATCGACGGCGAATTCGACGTCGAGGTTGAGCTTGAAGGTAGAGGGGGTGACGAAGATCATGGGAAAAATGCTTTGGGAATTTATTGTTGATTGAGATGGCTGAGAATCGATGGGGCAGGCTTTAACACCATGAGATTGACGTCGAAGTTCAATTAGGTTTCACGGCGATGAGAAGCAACCGGAGTTGATCGCATGACGTTCTGGGGATGCTGGAAGTCATGACGTAGCTACGGAGAGGATGGCGTGGTGTCTCGAGTGTTGGATTGTCGGCAGCGATTGATTTCCCGATGATATGTGGTTCAGGCAGTTTTGGGTTAGGAGTCGATTTTTGATTCTCGATCGAATCATGGTTTCTGGGTTTCGCGCATTGTTGTCGAGGTCGAGAGTGACTTGTCGAAGCCACGACGGTGATCGATGATGGACGAAGTGAAGGTGCATGATGCACGCGTGCAAAAATGTATCAGGAGAAGAAGGGTTTGTAAGGGTAGCTTTTTCGCTCGGGTTTCTTTCAGGCATATTCGAGTTTTACTCGAAGCAGGAGAAGGGAGTGGGGAAACTCGGGTTTTCATTCGAGCATTTAGAGGTTTTGCTCGAAACAGTATAGGGTCTTAGTAGTTTAAGGCTTAAGGATTTAACAGCAAATGTTAAGAAAAATTTTAAACAAAGAATTGATTTTTGTAAATGATTCAATTTTTAAACACAGTTAAACAAGTTTTACTATTATGAAAATAAATTGCTTTCAAAGAAATTTGATTTTGGAATGTTTATTAAGTTTTAAACAAAAGTATAACAAGCTTTTACTTATAAAACTAATTTGTTTCAAAGTTAAGCTTTAGATAAGTTTATATATATTGAAATATAAAGTTTGTAAAATAAAATAAGTGGATTTTCAAAAATGAGGTTTGTATTAAATTTTATTAAATAACTTTGAGAAGTTTTAAAGATTTAAAAGTTTATTTTGAATGTTTAAATTGTTTAAAATTATAATTGATTTCTAAGATGTTATAATTTAAATAAAGATTAATGATTAAGATTTAGTAATCAATTATAATAAAGATTTATCTTGAATAATTAAGAGTTTGGTTAATTAAAGATAAACAAATGTATGAAAATAATTAAGATAATTCAATTATTATTAATAATCAAAGAGTTATTGGTTAATATAAATAATTTAATTAAGATAATGATTTTCTTAATTAAGGATCTTTTTAATATATAAGAAGTTAAAGAATTATTTAATTAAACTTAAATGATTAGTTAAATAATTGATTAGGAAATTAATTAGTGATTAATTAAAGATAATCACTTATGATTTATCTAAACTTAAACTCTTGACTGCCCGTGTGGAAATTGGTGGGCACCCGGAGTTTAGGAAGGAAAACAATAAACTCCTAGTCAGTCATGTGACTAGTGTGAGAACTCAAAACAGTTTATTTGTCTTTAAAATCAAAATAGAGGAATATTTTTAAAGTCAATTCGCAATGCTTTTAAAAATGAGACTACCATAAGGCCTCCTACGCGCACACACAATGCAAACGCAGAATCGGAGGAGATTTCTCCTTATGATAGTCAAAGATGCTTGATACGCATTAAAAAGAACATTTGATATTATTTCTAGTGCATAGTGTAGGAAAAATTCATTTCGAAAATAAAGATATAAATCTTAGCCAACATACGACCATTATCGAATGCCTACTATAGCTACTATGTTTAATAGCAGGTTACCGCCATATTCCATAGCACGTTATACAACTAAAACCGTACAAGGATCGTATTGTTTCTTTGGATTTCCAACAAATGGTCAGGCCAAGGAACTTCCCATTGCCACATGAGAACGCCTCTGGAAGGACGTCTCCAAGAACCTAACCGGATCTCTGCCAACACAAGGCCGGGTTACCCCTAACTGGGTAACAACTGACACGAGTATGCCATCCCCCGGTCCTTTGGGACCTTTAACCGAGCGCTCGTAACCAACATCACACAATCATAAATAAAGTGTTTCAATATGAGTAAGTATCTGGGCTCCATACCATGATACCACCCTTTTCCACAAGGAAATGCACATACCCTAAAGGGAGCTACTCCTCATAACCTTGCTGCATCTTTCCTGTTTTGACCATTCCGGGGTGTGAGGTTCGACGAAGTCTCGTCCACAAAGCCACGCTTTATACAAAACCTGTGCTTTGGGTCAACAAATGATCATAGAAATGATCACAAAGATAAGTGATCAAACAAATGATCATATCACAAATGATCAAACAATGATCATTTCACAGCAACACTCAGCATGTCACATTACCAAATTGGGAATATATCACTAATAACCTTCAACTACACAACCTCTGAGCTCGTACGTCTCAGAGAAGGGTGTTAAGCTAAGAGAATAAATTCTCCGCCACCAACAGAAATATATTTTAAAGAAATCAGTTTTATATCTCAATTGTAATGTCAGACATACAATCCATACAAGTCTGTTCCGGGCTCGAACAGAATCGAAGGCACTTACAAAGAAGTCCTTGCAATCCGGATATTCACTAATCATGTTCGGACTTCCCATCACATATGGAGTCTCTATACCGGGGACCAGTCGATGCAAAGACATTCGACGAGTTGTCCTTTCGCTTTCAAAAATATCCGGTCTTCAACACCGGTCATCAAGGCTATCCATTACATTGTATCACTATTCGGAATGGGTAATCCGAATAACGAGCGCAATAATTTAAAAACAAGTGTGGCATTCAATTCAAGCAAATCACAACAAATACCTATTCAATGGTAAATATTGATAGTCGGTTATTGAACTATCAATGGATATGCACAACATCACCAGATTCCAAATAATTTTCCAAATTATTTATTTCCCAAAAATATCTTTACAAGATATATAATTTTCACACTTCAACCATTTGGAAACAATTTTCAAATCACTTTTCACATTTACCACTTTTGAAAACAAATTTCAAACATTTTCCTTACGTGGAAAATACTTTCATTTCAACATGGTTCATTTAAACCCATTAAATAAATCCTTAACGATTTACTTTATATTTACGTTCCAAATTCGTAAATTAATTCCCACACATCAAAAAATTAAATCAACATTTATTTTTAAACAAATTCCCCTTTTCATTTATAAATTCCATAACGAATTTATATTCCCAAAATATCTATGAATATACGATTTCAATTATTCATTTTCAATTTATCTTCAAAAGGATAAATTCTCAAAACATTTTAGTTCGCATTGGAAAAAACATTTCCATACTTACTTATTGATAAGTAATTCACAAATATATTTATTTTCAACATTTGGAAAATATTCAATATACTTAAATCGAAATTAAGCATATATTTCATTCTTTAAGGAAATCATTCTCTTAAACATATTTATTTGGGTCAAAATGAATGTTGCGTAAAACATCGTTACGTCAACCCAAAATCACTAGTATAGGGATTCAAAATTAAAATAGATATATAAATCCCAATACTATGCAAAACATTTCCTTTCGAAAATCATTTACTATAACAACAGTGTTATAGTCCACCATTTCCTTCTATTTCTCGAAAACCTCTATTTCAACAATGAATGTTGAAATCTATGATTTCGAATCTCAACACATTTTAAAAACATCATTAGATCGTTTTAATTTTATTTAAAACATCACATCCAAAACATTTTCTTTAACATATTATTCACTATTCAAAAACGTGAATATACTACGTTAACCAATTTCATCATTTCTATACATTTTATTTTAAAGGATTATTCACTGTCTAAAACGTGAATATAACTCCTTAAATAAGTTATAACAATTTACTTATTAAAATAAGTCGTTTGCGGATTTATAAAACAACGTTTATAAATTCCATTTCTATTTATTTTATAACAACTTCCTTTCATAATTTCCTTTATTTATCTATTCAATTTCATATCTCAATGATATACTAAAAGTTCATATTATAAGTTAAATACTTATAATTTATTTGTTTGCGAAAACGTTCTCTTAAACTTCCCAAATTTATAAATCTTATAACTTATAAGATTCATTTATTTATCCAAAATCTATTCCTTTAATAACCTTACAAATTTTATAAACCTACTGCTTATAAAATTCCATTTATAACTTCACCGTTTATAATTCTATAAATTTCATTCATTTACGAAATTCATTTACAATTCATTCTAACACTTGTAAAAACTCGTTTTATAATTCCAATACTTTAACTTATAAAATATTAATTTTATAAATCTTTTATATAAATCATTTTATATTATTCTTTTTAAACGTCTTTAAACTCCTTTACAATTTCATCATTTTGATTTATATAATTCGGCACTGCTTGGTTTTCGAGGCCACCTCGGCGCCATTTGACTGCGGTCATAGAATTTTGAGTATCCCTCTTGAATTGTAAACTTGATTTCTGACTTGAGCTATTCGAGTCAGTTGACATTTTGTTGCATTTAGGCCCACTGCCTGGTCCTCATTTTTTGTTGACACCACCTCGTATTCTGTTAATTGCTACCACAGTTCGAATTTGTTGCATTGGAAATTATTGTGACTTCGGCTTGTACCTTAACTTACTTGTAGCCATTAACTGTTTGACCTCGGCTTTGACTTTAATATGTGAAACTGCTTCTGACTTTTGTAGTTCCATATTTTTATGATTTTGTGCCTGCATATATAGGGTCTTGTATCACTTGTTGGTCTTTGGTACAACATGCTACTTGGTTACTGTGACATATAAGTTGAACTGATGCCACTGTAAATTATCTTCTTTGAGTTTTAAAATTTTGACATGCTTGAGTTTGAAAGTTCAAAAAAAAAACTGTGAGTAACACTTTTAAATAACTTAAGTTGTTAAAATCTGTTGCATGCTAATATTTGGATGCTCAATATATTTGTGTGGATATTTGTATATATTCTTTTCTCTGGGCATTTGGGTGATGAAATTACTGCATATTGTATACCCTGTTAAAAATCTAAAGTTTCAAATTCAAACTGCTTTTCAAAAAAAATCAAACAGTTGCAAGTAAAACTGCTCTGTCTTCACTTTAAGGTAATTAACTTTATATTGTAAACATAAATGTTAACTATCAGTAGCCTGTTAATAAGTATGCTTTGAATTCTTGGTTAGTAATGATTCTTCTGTGTGTGTATATATACATAAGTACTGTTATGAACCTGTTGTGCACTTCATATAGTGTAGCCACCTGATCATATATGTTAACTGTGTATGCATGTATTGTTGAAATTGCACACATATCCCATAGCTTGTTACTTTGATTTGCACTGCCCACCTGTAGCACTGCTTTATGTCAAACTTGATGATCCCTTTGTAGTCTGTTTCCAGTCAGCACCTCACTGCCTTCATGTCTTTCATGTTGCATATTCTCTAAGCGCACTTGTGCTTGTTTGTGCAATTTGCCACTATTTCATATATGACATTGTTTGCATTTATATTACCTCTAACCTTTTGGGCATGCAAACATTTTTCATGTTGTCCCTCACAGTTCCATGTTACATCCTCTGTTGCCTTGTACATGCTGAGTTGTCACTCTGGTTTGTTTTATGTTAACAGTACTATGAACTTGTTTTATGTGTTGTGGTGCCATATTTTTGGTGCTCTCACCTTCTTTCATCTGTTTTCATGTAGTTTGTATCCCTGCCTTTGCGCACTGGGTCATTCGAGCCTTCATGCTTCGTGTACTTGTGGTGGCTGCGTTATTGTTGCAGTTGCCCTTGTGCACTAATACTGGATGCACTATTTAATTTGGGAACTTTTGTGTTGTTTTGAGTTCGTTGTTGCAGTCCTACCTTGTATTTACAGTGCCTTATTGTCACTGTCTTGATTGGGTTTCTTGATGCGTTGATCTTAGCTTGCTTCTGATTTTACCGAATTTTGATAGTCTCGACTAATTTGCTTCGAGATAGTTTTTGTTGCGTTGTGATCTTGTGGTGGCTGCGTTATTGTTGCAGTTGCCCTTGTGTCCAAGTAATGGCCGTAGTTTCATTTTTTTATGAAAATTTTGCACTTGTTGAAATGTGCAGTAATAAGTTGTTTGGAACTTGTTTTCTTGAGTTTACTTGGGTATATGCAAAACAATTGCATTTCGACCCTGCCATGTTGCACGGGTTTTGGTGTTGCAGCCGCGTTGAGTCGCTGACTTGACCTTTTGCATTTGGTTGAAGTTAATTTGGGCCTATTTAATCGCAGTCTACATTTCTGATAGTGGATTTGCACTTAAATTTCTAGCCCGTTATACTTAGTTTTATTTGCAGTTGCGTTGAGTCACAATAGCACTGACTTGACCTCTGTAGCTTCGATTTCTGTTAGTATTCACTGTTGTGATGATTTCTATTTCATTACGGTAGTGGCAAGGCAGTGCACGCAAGCGTGAACTGCAGCCACACAGAGTTAACATTTTAAATGTGGCGAGGCCGTATACGCGTGTGTGTACTGCAGCCCTACCAAATCTAATGTTTTAAATGATGTTTTCTTTTTGATGAAAATTATTTTATGTTGCCAATTCAATATATTTTGAATCAATTTTGATGATTTTGTTGTTAATTTTCGTTTAGGCAAATTTTGATTGTTTTCTAAATTATCTTCATCAATAATCCCTTCATCTATTCTCATTGATAATTTGAATCTACTGAGTTATTGTTTAACACTGTTAAGTGTTATATTTACCGTTATCCGATTACTTGTTAAAGGATCGGATAGGTAAATTTATATTTGACTGTCGTCTAATTGTTGTTTGATTATATTGCCTCTATGCACTAATAACTGAGTTTGAATTAGACTGACCTGTGTATTATTTTCTTTTGAATATAATACTCGGGTCAGACCCAGTATTTTACAGCTTGAAGATTTTCGGGCAGCGAAGTTAGAGAGAGAGTTGGGGTAACGCTTCACTTTAGCTTTTCAGGGATTTATTTTTGTACTTAAAGATATATTCCGCTGTATAAAATTAAATGCATTGTACAAACTCTGATATATGTAAGAAAAAAATTCATTTATGTGAAATATTATAATATTGTTGTGATTCTGTGGCTGATTCTGTTTAAACTCTATAAACTGAATAACAATCCGTCATTTTGAACGTCTCAAGTTGGTTTAATTACCGACTGGGGGCGGTCAGAACGGTGGGGCGGTACAAAAGTGGTATCAAAGGTTTGGTTTATACAAAGCTCAGTTTGTGATTTTTAATATGAATAGTTACTAGGATCACTTTAAAGAAAAATGTTTTTCAAATTTAAAAGAAGTATGAAATTGTTTTCTTTGAAAAATAAAAGGTATTTTGAAAATTCAAATTTTTTCGGAAATTCCCCTCTCTAAATTTAGGTTTGCGATAGTTTCTCTTCGGTAAAGTCTCCTTAGATTCGAGTTTCGATCATTTGAAAAATCCATTATCGAATTGCAGAGATTTATGAAAAATAAAATAAAAGTTAAGTGAATTAATGAATCGGTTTGAATAGAACATTTTGAATATCTCCAAAATAATAATTGTGAAATAAAATGATATGTTAATTTAGTATAGCCAAGAGGATCATTAAACTATAACTTGGGAATTTGATTCTGAATTCTTTTGAAAAATTGATTTCAAATATTTTTGAAGAATGATTTAGTAAATAAATGGATTATAAGTATTTAACTTATAATATGTACTTTTGGTATATAATTGAGTTATATAAATTGAATTGAATAAACGAAGTATACTCACGATTTTGGACAGCGAATAAAATATTAAAGGATATGTCTTGGGAAAATGATTGAATAGTCCAACCTCTACTAATAAGGATTTCAAATATTGATAGGAAACTTTGAAAACATCTTGTTAATTATAATGGCGAAAACCGAAGCACAAAAAGCAGCACGCCGTGAACAAAGAGCAATTGCCCGTAGAGAAGCAGAAGCGGCACGTGCGGAGATTGAAAGGAGATTCAGTGAAAGGCAAGCACCTGGTCCATATGACGAGGTTATTTGTTATCGATGTCATAAAAAGGGACATTATGCCATTAAGTGCCGAGAGAGGAGAAAGAAAAGGAATGTGGATGTCCGATTCGCTCGTCTTGAGATTGTGTGTTTTAAATGTCGGGGGAAAGGGCATTTTCTTAGTCATTGCCCTAAAGTGAAAAGGAAAAAGTGCATACTCGATTTACCCGTCGATAAATTGACAATCTGCTACCATTGTCGTCAGACTGGACATATAGCCAGAAACTGCACCGAAAGACAGCATGGAAAGCAAGCTATTGCCCGACCAGCTAGAGCGAAAAGTGTTAAGGTGATAGATAAAGATGGAAACATCTCATATTTTTGCAGTAACTGTGGGGATTGAGGACATGTAGATTTTGAATGTGTTAATTCTCCTTTAACACAACCTGAAATAGTGCAATCCGAAGATGAAAGTTTGGCGAAGATGCGTACTACCGGACAAGAAGTCGATAGTCCTTAATAATTCTGAATCTTAAACCAATCAATATATTTTGTAATACTATCTTTTGTAATCTACGTCTTTTAAAAGTATTAAGCTATGTAAAATTTTGTACTGAAGGAAATATTTTAATGAAATAGCATCTTGGGAAGGAAGTTTATTTGTTGACTTAACTGTAGGAATCAAACTAATTTGAATGTAAAGCTTATATTTCAAGTTTAAAAACTAATGCCCAAAATAGTTAATGTGGAAATATAAATTTAATGGAACTAAGTCGATGAATGACTTACTAAAGAACAAATTGATTATATTTGGGAATAGGAAACGAATGCAAAGTTTAAATAGAATTTAAATTTCAAATTTGAAGTTGTCAACATGATAATCCATAATTGGTTTAATAAATTCAGTCATGAATTTGAATTTAAACGTGCGGAAAATTAAGTTAAGTGAAAAACTTAATATTGAAAAGTTTGAAATTGGTTTAAAACTAATATTGTGAAAAGTATGAGGAATTCAAACTATGAATTAAGATGAAATTGAAAACGTTAATAGTTTTAAAAGATGTTTTAAAATGCATTAACTATCGAATTCATAGATTTCAACATTCATTGTTCAAATAGGCGTTTTCGAGAAATAAGGAAATGGTGGACTATAACACTGTTGTTACAGTAAATGATTTCCGGAAGGAAATGTTGTTTATAGTATTGAGATTTATATATCTATCTTAAAATTCGAATCCCTATACTAGTGATTTTTGAGTTGTCGTAACGATGTTTTACGTAATATTCGTATTCACTCAAGTAAATGTGTTTAAAAGAACGCTTTCCTTAAAGAATGGAATATATACTTGATTTTGATTTAGGTATATTGAATATATTTCAAGTGTTGAAAATGAATGGATTTGTTAGTTACTTATTATTAAATAAGTATGGAAATGTTTTCCAATATGAAATGAAAGGTTTGAAATTTTATCTTTTAAAGATAAATTGAGAAATGAATATTTGAAATTTGTTTCAAATGGTTAAGTGTGGAAAATTATATATATCTTGTAAAGATATTGATGGGAAATTTGAACGATTAGTTCAACTTGAATTTTTTTCAAAAAGATTGAATCTTGAGTTAAATTGAGTTTAACTTCGACACCAAAAACAATATAAGTTGAACTTTGAATTTCGGATAGTCGATTTGGATTGTATGTCTAGCATTGTGAATTGATGACATAGCAATTGATCTCTATTAAATATATATCTGTTGGTGGAGGAGAATTTATTCTTTTAGCTTAACACCCTTCTCTGAGACATACGAGCTCAGAGGTTATATATCGATAGACATCAATTATGTGTTGAGAATTGACGATGTAACGTGAAATCCAAATCGAATGTGAAGTCGATAATGAATTGGATTATGAATGTGAATTGGGTTTGAGATAACCTTAAATTTTCAAATCGATTTAGAGGGAAATTATAAACGAGATGGAAAATTTTGGAATCCTCTATTTGTTATGAATGTGAATTGAGTTTTCGTAACTTATATATGTGAATGTAATAATTCGAAAACTATCAGTTTGGAAAGTCATTATTATGAAAATCCTATGCAAGTTTACATAGGTATGATATGTACGAAATGTGAAATGAAGTACTATATGTATATGACATATGTTTTCTAAACTGAGGATATGGAAATGTACCTTCCATTTATAATTTGTGAAGGTGATTGGAACTCGGTGTGAGTGTCCATTGGAAATCGTAGCTACGTAGAATTTCCATTAGTGGAATGTCCATTGGGACTGGAATCCCCCACGATGAATCATCGTGTTGGGATTATGTGAATTGATGATGGCGTAATTCGTGGGGCGTGATGCCTACAGTTACAAGCGATTCCACTGGGATAGTGGCGCAACCGCCGCGTAAACTGCGATCTAGAGGCCGAAGCGTAATTTGAGGGGCGAGATGCCTACGGTCACGAGCGATTCTACTGGGATAGTAGCGTAACCGCCGTGTGAACCGCGATCTATGGCAACAACCATGGCGAAATTCAAGAGAGATGTGAAATCTACAGTTACAAGCGATTCTACTGGGATAGTAGAGTAACCGCCGGGTAAACTGTGATCCATGGGGGAACGTGCTTTCCATATCCATTTTTAAAAGAATTTTTAAAAAGTATTTTCACTGGGAGTTGAAGCAAGTATATTTAGTACTTGGAGATTTTTAGTCCTGCGCCTGGCCAGCGTATGCCTAATGTCTGTGAGAACGACGATAGACTTGTTAAACTTCGAGTTAGCAAGTATTTTCAAACTTTGAATAGCAAATCAATAGTCTGAAATTAGAATTACATAATTCCAACCTAATTGAATTAAAGAAGAAGATCTTTAAAATATCTTGAAAGTCCACAGCTTTTGAAAAAGATATAATATGCAAATCTCAAGCATGAAAATTTTCAAGTTTAAAAATCTGAGTTTTGTAAGTCGAAAATTTTGGTAAAAGACTTTTGTGTCTTGATTATAAAAATCAATGAACAAAGCTAGTGAGATAAAATAAATGGAATGAATCCTATATTTATTTATTTTAACAAGATTCGAACTTGGTAAAAATTGTGTAGGGTATAAATATCGGTGAGATTTAAACAATCGTTTTTCCTAACTTATAATTTCGGGACGAAATTCTTTTAAGGGGGAAGATTGTAACAAACCTGAATTTTGAACAATTTAAAAATGAAAATATTTAATTAATTTTAAATATTTGAATGATGGTTTAGTTTGAATTCCTAATATAACTATGAATTGGCGATTAAATTTTAGAATTTAATTTATTTAAAGTTGAATAGAATTTAAATTTGACTTTGGAGTTAAATTGAATATTGAATTTGTATTTTAAATTCAAACTAATGACTTAGAAAAAATAAATTGGATACAAGAATTATTATTTATGTAAATTTATAAATGGATGGTTAGTTTTAAATAACATTTTTCTTTTCTTTAAAATAAAAAGGAATAAAATTTTAATCAATATAAAATAAATAAATAAATACACTTAGTTAAAATTTTAACAACAAAATTAAACAAAACAAAGTAAAGAAAATAATTATACAAAACAAATTGAATTTAAAAATGAAAAAAATATAATAATATATATTAAAAAAAAAAAGAGTACATTGCCTTACTTTCATCAGCTACAAACACGCCTAAAATTTTGCCTTAACTCACGCCGTTACACACGCCGTGACTCACGCACCCTTCACTTCAAAGTATACCGATACCCCCTTTTACCTTTCTCATTCAAAACCCTAAACAAATCAAACCGAAGAAATAAAAAAATGGCGTCACTCCCTCTTCGTCTTCGATCCAAATTAGGGTTTCAGTTCAATTCGCTCGCGTGCTCTTCACATCGACAAAGGTGAGTGATTCCCTCACTCACATCTAATTTCATTCTTTAGTCATTCGTGTTTTTTTTGATGTTGATGATTTTTTTTTTATCCGGTTCGTCTTCTTGTTTTACACGGCTGTAATGATTTTTAGTTGCTGTGATGAAGTTTCCTTGGTTCTTTTGTTCGAATTTCTGGAAATTGATTTTGTGTTGGCTTCGGCCTCCTTTTGACTTGCGAGTTCAATTTGGGTTTTAATGAGGGTTGCCGCTGCTATATCCCTTGCCGTACTTTTATGTTCGAGTTTTTGATTCGAAATGAGAATCGATTTTGGGTTGGACAATATTGAGTTCGTTCGTGACCACCACGATTTTGATTCTTGTCGACTTTGGTCACTTGAATTGTTCGAACTTGCTTTAATGACTTCGGCATGCCTTAATTTGAACTGCAATTATCTTGGTTCAAAACTGATAATTGCTCCTGTTCATAATCTTAAACAAATGATTTATGATTTCAATGATTGATTCAATTCGTTCTTTATGTCTACTTGATTGCTTGGGTGTTTCGGCACTGCTTGGTTTTCGAGGCCACCTCGGCTCCATTTGACTGCGGTCATAGAATTTTGAGTATCCCTCTTGAATTGTAAACTTGATTTCTGACTTGAGCTATTCGAGTCAGTTGACATTTTGTTGCATTTAGGCCCACTGCCTGGTCCTCATTTTATGTTGACACCGCCTCGTATTCTGTTAATTGCTACCACGGTTCGAATTTGTTGCATTGGAAATTATTGTGACTTCGGCTTGTACCTTAACTTACTTGTAGCCATTAACTGTTTGACCTCGGCTTTGACTTTAATATGTGAAACTACTTCTGACTTTTGTAGTTCCATATTTTTATAATTTTGTGCCTGCATATGTAGGGTCGTGTATCACTTGTTGGTCTTTGGTACGACATGCTACTTGGTTACTGTGACATATAAGTTGAACTGATGCCACTATAAATTATCTTCTTTGGGTTTTAAAATTTTGACATGCTTGAGTTTGAAAGTTAAAAGAAAAAAACTGTGAATAACACTTTTAAATAACTTAAGTTGTTAAAATCTGTTGAGTGCTAATATTTGGATGCTCAATATATTTGTGTGGATATTTGTATATATTCTTTTCTCTGGGCATTTGGGTGATGAAATTACTGCATATTGTATACCCTGTTAAAAATCTAAAGTTTCAAATTCAAACTGCTTTTCAAAAAAATCAAACAGTTGCAAGTAAAACTGCTCTGTCTTCGCTTTAAGGTAATTAACTTTATATTGTAAACATAAATGTTAACTATCAGTTGCCTGTAAATAAGTATGCTTCGAATGCTTGGTTAGTAATGATTCTTCTTTGTGTATATATACATAAGTACTGTTATGAACCTGTTGTGCACTTCATATAGTGTAGCCACCTGATCATATATGTTAACTGTGTATGCATGTATTGTTGAAATTGCACACATATCCCATAGCTTGTTACTTTGATTTGCACTGCCCACCTGTAGCACTGCTTTATGTCAAACTTGATGATGCCTTTGTAGTCTGTTTCCAGTCAGCACCTCACTGCCTTCATGTCTTTCATGTTGCATATTCTCTGAGCGCACTTGTGCTTGTTTGTGCAATTTGCCACTGTTTCATATATGACATTGTTTGCATTTATATTGCCTCTGACCTTTTGGGCATGCAAACATTTTTCATGTTGTCCCTCACAGTTCCATGTTGCATCCTCTGTTGCCTTGTACATGCTGAGTTGTCACTCTGGTTTGTTTTATGTTAACAGTACTTTGAACTTGTTTTGTGTGTTGTGGTGCCATATTTTTGGTGCTCTCACCTTCTTTCAGCTGTTTTCATGTAGTTTGTATCCCTGCCTTTGCGCACTGGGTCATTCGAGCCTTCGTGCTTCGTGTACTTGTGGTGGCTGCGTTATTGTTGCAGTTGCCCTTGTGCACTAATACTGGATGCCCTATTTAATTTGGAAACTTTTGTGTTGTTTTGAGTTCGTTGTTGCAGTCCTACCTTGTATTTACAATGCCTTATTGTCACTGCCTTGATTGGGTTTCTTGATGCGTTGATCTTAGCTTGCTTCTGATTTTACTGAATTTTGATAGTCTCGACTAATTTGCTTCGAGACAGTTTTTGTTGCATTGTGATCTTGTGGTGGCTGCGTTATTGTTGCAGTTGTCCTTGTGTCCAAGTAGTGGCCGCAGTTTCATTTTTTTATGAAAATTTTGCACTTGTTGAAATGTGGAGTAATAAGTTGTTTGGAACTTGTTTTCTTAAGTTTACTTGGGTATATGCAAAACAATTGCATTTCGACCCTTCCATGTTGCACGGGTTTTGGTGTTGCAACCGCGTTGAGTCACTGACTTGACCTTTTGCATTTGGTTGAAGTTGATTTGGGCCTATTTAATCGCAGTCTACATTTCTGATAGTGGATTTGCACTTAAATTTCTAGCCCGTTATACTTAGTTTTATTTGCAGTTGCGTTGAGTCACGATAGCACTGACTTGACCTCTGCAGCTTCGATTTCTGTTAGTATTCACTGTTGTGATGATTTCTATTTCATTACGGTAGTGGCAAGGCAGTGCACGCAAGCGTGAACTGCAGCCACACAGAGTTAACATTTTAAATGTGGCGAGGCCGTATACGCGTGTGTGTACTGCAGCCCTACCAAATCTAATGTTTTAAATGATGTTTTCTTTTTGATGAAAATTATTTTATGTTGCCAATTCAATATATTTTGAATCGATTTTGATGATTTTTTTGTTAATTGTCGTTTAGGCAAATTTTGATTGTTTTCTAAATTATCTTCATCAATAATCCCTTCATCTATCCTCATTGATAATTTGAATCTACTGAGTTATTGTTTAACACTGTTAAGTGTTATATTTACCGTTATCCGATTACTTGTTAAAGGATCGGATAGGTAAATTTATATTTTACTGTCGTCTAATTGTTGTTTGATTATTATTGCCTCTATGCACTAATAACCGAGTTTGAATTAGACTGACCTGTGTATTATTTTCTTTTGAATATAATACTCGGGTCAGACCCAGTATTTTACAGCTTGAAGATTTTCGGGCAGCGAAGTTAGAGAGGGAGTTGGGGTAACGCTTCACTTTAGCTTTTCAGGGATTTATTTTTGTACTTAAAGATATATTCCGCTGTATAAAATTAAATGCATTGTACAAACTCTGATATATGTAAGAAAAAAATTCATTTATGTGAAATATTATAATATTGTTGTGATTCTGTGGCTGATTCTGTTTAAACTCTATAAACTGAATAACAATCCGTCATTTTGAACGTCTCAAGTTGGTTTGATTACCGACTGGGGGCGGTCAGAACGGCGGGTCGTTACACGCGACATCGCGAGCTCCTGCTTTCAGCGACGAAACCCCCCTTTCCTTCCTCAAAGTCGCGACCCACCGAGGAGCCGTCGCCATCCCCTAGGTTGCCGCCGTACCAGCCTCGAGCGCGCGCGCCCTCATTTTTATTTTTTTTATTTTTTTTTATACTCGGCTACCACCATTTTTTTTCCCTCGATCGATTTGCAGTTGATTTTGATTTGAACGAAACAGAAGGGGGAGAGGAATATTTAAAATTGAATGAAGTATGCTCGGCATGATTTTTCTTCGTGATACTAGGCGTGATTTTAGACGTGATAAATGGAATCTACAGTAATTTGAGTTGATAAAAGGCAGCTGATGTTTGACTAAATAAAATATTAATTTCAAATTGAATTCAACTTAAATTTCAATGCGTTTACTTACCGTGTGCTCACATATCAACTCCGATAAATACGAAATTTGAAATCCGGTAATAATTCGATATTACGGACCCAATGGAACTGGTTTCGTCGATTTCCGAGACTGCGCCTCGAACGGCTATTTTTAAATATCGATTCAACGATAGAAATTTCAAAACCGAACGATTCACTTTCAAATTAAATTCTGAAGCTTCTATTATCTTCAGTATTATCAATACGAATTTTACAAGCCTTTAAAATATTTTTAATCGGCTTAAAATTGAAGAATCAAATTTTTATTCAACTTCAATAGAGTAAATTTATAATTTAATCGCCAAATTCATTCTGATAATTTGAAATTCAAGTCAAACCATCATTCAAACATTTAAATTTAATTAAATATTTTCAAATTAAATTGTTCAAAATTCTGGGTCGTTACAATCTTCCCCCCTTAAAAGAATTTCGTCCTGAAATTACAAGTTAAGAAGAACGATCCTTAACCTGTTCACTATTTTTCACAATCCAAATAGTTTTATCAACTTGCTAACCTAAATCTTTTTACTAGAGATTCATTATCATTTCAACTAGCTTTCCAACTTCAATTATAGGTTTCAAACAATATTGTTCTCCTAACAATTCAAATTTAAATTTAAATTCAAATTTCAAACTTCCAAATTTTCTCAAAATTTTTCTAACACTCGAAATTTTCGAAAAATTTCGCCAGCGTCTCCTTTGCGCGGCTAGCTCGGTACGACTACAAAATGGCGCTACGGCCCCTCAGAATCAAAAAGAAAAGAGAAAGCCAAGTGGCTGGAGAAGAAAATCACCAAATTCCATACTGAAATTGAAATACGTACCTTTTTGTCGAGCAATTAAATTCTATCTTCGAAATCAAAATCTCAATTTCATTTCTTTTAATACACCTGTATATCCTGCTAGCCATAATATCCAATTCCAACATTCAAACCATTTTGCCAATTCCATTACAAAATTTTTAACATATGCTTCTTATACATTTTTACTTCACTATTGAAGTTACATATCCATTTTCATTCAATTTTACATTTCAATTTTATTCGAATTCAATTCACAATTTAAATTTCATTCGAATTCAATTCTCAATTCTAAATATTGTATTCTAACGATTAACTTTCATTTGCTAATTCATATTACTACTTTAAATTAGTTTCATTCACTGATTCATTTCAATTAGTACATTCACTTATTCATTTTAAATTTCAATTTCCATATTCAATTCATCTCGAATTTACTTAATTACTAACAAAGGGAATTTCAATTTATTTCTTTTACTTACTTGAATTTATATACAAATTCAAATTTAGCTCACGACAAATCTTTAATTTAACCAATTCAAATTCCAATTAATTAGTCCAAGAATTTATCAAGTTAGTTTACTTGAATTCAATCCATTTTATTTTATTTTCACCAAGTTTTGATTTTTATTCAATTGGATCAAATCAAATCTCATTTCATCATTCAATTCTAATTCATTTATTTACAATTTATTTTACAAATCCCAATTGTATATGAATTCATTTCCTTATATTTTTTTATATTTATAAATTTCATTTGTTAAATGAATTTATCTCTAATCATTGGTTATACATTTTATTTCTTATTTAATTTCATATAATAATGATAATAATTTAATATTATTACTTCCTAACAATCATGCAACCATATACTATAATAATTCATAGAAAATCATTTCTTTTCTATACAAAAATAGTTTTGGGCAAAATTATCTTATTTACCCGATTCAAAAACAATATCGTGCCGGTTTATCTTGTTTAGGAGTTTAGAAATTCCTATCAACACAGTTAACTGGACTGCACCAACCAGAATCTATAAACAATCATCCGATAAATCAACACAATACAAAACAAATTTTATATTCACTAACAAATACGCGCTCATATCTATTATTACACTCAAACTCATTCTAGAGTACTACTGACTCTATCTCTAATGAGTAATACCCAACAGAGCCATGGTTGATGAATAGAAATACGAATTCTCATTGTTTAAGAAAAAGAAAAAAAGGTAGAAGAAGAGAGAAAAAGATAGAAAATAGAACGGAACAGAAAACAGCAGAACAATATCAGAATCTCACAATCGAAGCGGAACAACATATAATAGATAAATGATTAAACTTTAAACAAAGAACTATATCACTTATTACATTACATCACATTACATTACATTATATCATCATCAGAGTGTACAACAACAAACAACAACAAACAGCGGAAAAAAATACTATATACTAGTAATACGCCATGCCATCCATCTTGCCTCCAGCAACTCCTGAATTCTAGAATATCCTGATAAACCTAACTCTTGACTGCCCGTGTGGAAATTGGTGGGCACCCAGAGTTTAGGAAGGAAAACAATAAACTTCGAGTCAGTCATGTGACTGGTGTGAGAACTCAAAACAGTTTATTTATCTTTAAAATCAAAATAGAGGAATATTTTTAAAGTCAATTCGCAATGCTTTTAAAAATGAGACTACCATAAGGCCTCCCGCACACACACACAATGCAAACGCAGAATCGGAGGAGATTTCTCCTTATGATAGTCAAAGATGCTTGATACGCATTAAAAAGAACATTTGATATTATTTCTAGTGCATAGTGTAGGAAAAATTCATTTCGAAAATAAAGATATAAATCTTAGCCAACATACGACCATTATCGTATGCCTACTACAGCTACTATGTGCAATAGTAGGTTATCGCTACATTCCATAGCAGGTTATACAACTAAAACCGTACAAGGATCGTATTGTTTCTTTGGATTTCCAACAAATGGTCAGGACAAGGAACTTCCTATTGCCACATGAGAACGCCTCTGGAAGGACGTTCCCAAGAACCTAACCGGATCTCTGCCAACACAAGGCCGGGTTACCCCTAACTGGGTAACAACTGACACGAGTATGCCATCACCCGGTCCTTTGGGACCTTTAACCGAGCGCTCGTAACCAACATCACACAATCATAAATAAAGTGTTTCAACATGAGTAAGTATCTGGGCTCCATACCATGATACCACCCTTTTCCAGAAGGAAATGCACATACCCTAAAGGGAGCTATCCCTCATAACATTACTGCATCTTTCCTGTTTTGACCATTCCGGGGTGTGAGGTTCGACGAAGTCTCGTCCACAAAGCCACGCTTAATACAAAAGCTGTGCTTTGGGTCAACAAATGATCATAGAAATGATCACAAAGATAAGTGATCAAACAAATGATCATATCACAAATGATCAAACAATGATCATTTCATAGCAACACTCAGCATGTCACATTACCAAATTGGGAATATATCGCTAATAACCTTCAACTACATAACCTCTGAGCTCGTACGTCTCAGAGAAGGGTGTTAAGCTAAGAGAATAAATTCTCCGCCACCAACAGAAATATATTTGAAAGAAATCAGCTTTATATCTCAATTGTAATGTCAGACATACAATCCATACAAGTCTGTTCCGGGCTCGAACAGAATCGAAGGCACTTACAAAGAAGTCCTTGCAATCCGGATATTCACTAATCACGTTCGGACTTCCCATCACATATGGAGTCTCTATACCGGGGACCAGTCGATGCAAAGACATTCGACGAGTTGTCCTTTCGCTTTCAAAAATATCCGGTCTTCAACACCGGTCATCAAGGCTATCCATTACATCATATCACTATTCGGAATGGGTAATCCGAATAACGAGCGCAATAATTTAAAAACAAGTGTGGCATTCAATTTCAAGCAAATCACAACAAATACCTATTCAAAGGTAAATATTGATAGTCGGTTATTGAACTATCAATGGATATGCACAACATCACCAGATTCTAAATAATTTTCTAAATTATTTATTTCCCAAAAATATCTTTACAAGATATATAATTTTCACACTTCAACCATTTGGAAACAATTTTCAAATCACTTTTCACATTTACCACTTTTGAAAACAAATTTCAAACATTTTCCTTACGTGGAAAATACTTTCATTTCAACATGGTTCATTTAAACCCATTAAATAAATCCTTAACGATTTACTTTATATTTACGTTCCAAATTCGTAAATTAATTCCCATACTTCAAAAAAATAAATCAACATTTATTTTTAAACAAATTCCCCTTTTCATTTATAAATTCCATAACGAATTTATATTCCCAAAATATCTATGAATATACGATTTCAATTATTCATTTTCAATTTATCTTCAAAAGGATAAATTCTCAAAACGTTTTAGTTCGCATTGGAAAAAACATTTCCATACTTACTTATTGATAAGTAATTCACAAATATATTTATTTTCAACATTTGGAAAATATTCAATATACTTAAATCGAAATTAAGCATATATTTCATTCTTTAAGGAAATCATTCTCTTAAACATATTTATTTGGGTCAAAACGAATGTTGCGTAAAACATCGTTACGTCAACCCAAAATCACTAGTATAGGGATTCAAAATTAAAATAGATATATAAATCCCAATACTATGCAAAACATTTCCTTTCAGAAATCATTTACTATAACAACAGTGTTATAGTCCACCATTTCCTTCTATTTCTCGAAAACGTCTATTTCAACAATGAATGTTGAAATCTATGATTTCGAATCTCAACATATTTTAAAAACATCATTAGATCGTTTTAATTTTATTTAAAACATCACATCCAAAACATTTTCTTTAACATATTATTCACTATTCAAAAACGTGAATATACTACGTTAACCAATTTCATCATTTCTATACATTTTATTTTAAAGGGTTATTCACTGTCTAAAACGTGAATATAACTCCTTAAATAAGTTATAACAATTTACTTATTAAAATATGTCGTTTGCGGATTTATAAAACAACGTTTATAAATTCCATTTCTATTTATTTTATAACAACTTCCTTTTATAATTTCCTTTATTTATCTATTCAATTTCATATCTCAACGATATACTAAAAGTTCATATTATAAGTTAAATACTTGTAATTTATTTGTTTGCGAAAACGTTCTTTTAAACTTCCCAAATTTATAAATCTTATAACTTATAAGATTCATTTATTTATCCAAAATCTATTCCTTTAATAACCTTACAAATTTTATAAACCTACTGCTTATAAAATTCCATTTATAACTTCACCGTTTATAATTCTATAAATTTCATTCATTTACGAAATTCATTTACAATTCATTCTAACACTTATAAAAACTCGTTTTATAATTCCAATACTTTAACTTATAAAATATTAATTTTATAAATCTTTTATATAAATCATTTTATATTATTCTTTTTAAACGTCTTTAAACTCCTTTATAATTTCATCATTTTGATTTATAAAATAATCAAATTTCATAAATCCTATTTTTAAACTTTTTATAATAAATTCGAAATCCCAATTTAAACTATTTTATAAAATCATTAATCCCATATTTTCAAAAATCAACTTTTAACTGTATTTCTCAAAAATCAAAAATTTTATAACATTAAAATTTTAATGTTTATTTATTTAATATGAATCAATTCCAAAAATATTTTATAAACGTATACTTTCAAAAATCACTTTAGAAATCTCTTAAAATCAAAATCGTTATTTTTAAACTTCAAAATTGGATCCAATGATGCAACACATCAAATAGTCAATCACGACTTTCAAACATCATATGTCGATATGATAATCAATCAAATATCACAATATATGTAAATAAATAAATACGATTGAGGAATCCAGTTGGATCCCTCCAACCTGTTTCCTTGCATCCACAGACATTAGCACAATACCAATCCCGTTTCAAGACGGGATATCACAGTATATGGGATTTATAAAATATTATCCACTTAATAGGCAGCGCAATAGGGTCTCATCCGCTATATAATGCGGGAAATCAACAACTCCAATATATACATATGCCAATATATATATATATATACATACATATATATATATATTGTTATACATATAGATATATACTACTATATCTAATATCACAACCAAATAGCAATCAATCAATAACTGCAAATCCAACTTATAAATTTTTGAGTGAGAAGTTCTCACCTTTGCTTTTTATTTGCAATCCATTTCCTTGACTCGATTTTCTTGATTTATACCTTGTATAAATATTTACACAATTTATTAATATTCGAACAGATCGAATAATAAATTTTCGTTTGATAATTTTGATTCATCGGTGATTTTCTTTTTAAATCAATTTCTTTCAAATAATTATAAAAAATTAAGTTTTAATCTAAATTCCCTTTAAATAAATCATTTTATCCAATAAATTAAATTCCTATTAGGTAAATTAAATTAGCCAATGATTTTATTAATATTCAAATTAAACCAATTAATCCATTCTTCGTTTTGATAGTTTAAATTAACAATTTCTCTTTTCAAATTTTTTTTTTATTTAATTATAATTTAAAATCTAGAACTAAATTTCCTTTTTATAATTTTATGTAATCTAATTATTTAATTAAAACCAAAACTTTTCCTTTTAAAAATACATTTTATTTAGACTACAAATACCTATACTTAAAAATAATAACAGTTTATATTATCATTTAAAATTCCTATTTTTAAACCTTGTATAAACAATTCATACAATTTATAAATATTCGAACAATCGAATAATCAACTTCATTTAAAATCTGACTTAACTAAAAATTAGTTTTAAACTAATTCTTTTCTTTAAAAATCTAGTCTTTATAAACTCTATATTGTATTTAAAAATTTCTATACTTTCAAAATCTTATATATATACATATGTTTACTGTAAAAACTTTTCTGTATGTATATATATATCAAAAAATATCTTACTGCATTTAAAAGTAAATCAATCTGTATATCTACATAATTAATAAAATTAACCAAATACTTTACTGCAACCCCTTTTTTTTTCTTTTTCGAATACTATAAATTTTAAATTTGAAAGAGCAAATCGACAATACCTCAACGAACCCAGATCCATCCCTGTTCGAGCCTCCCGATCACTCCACTGCGAGCATCACCACTCGACCCCGCCTCACAGTTGCCATCCCCTAAGAAGCTCGAACCCCAGTCGATCGCGAGTCGCCACTCCTTCACGTGAACACCCACGCGAACGCCTCTGCCTGATGCCGCCGCCCTAGAAACGCGACATCGCGAGCTCCTGCTTTCAGCGACGAAACCCCCATTTCCTTCCTCAAAGTCGCGACCCACCGAGGAGCCGCCGCCATCCCCTAAGTCGCCGCCGTGCCATCCTCGAGTGCGTGCGCCCTCTTTTTTATTTTATTCTTATTTTTTTTATAATCGGCTGCGGCCATTTTTTTCCCTCGATCGATTTGCTGTTGATTTTGATTTGAACGAAACAGAAGGGGGAGAGGAATATTTAAAATTGAATGAAGTATGCTCGGCATGATTTTTCTTCGTGATACTAGACGTGATTTTAGGCGTGATAAATGGAAGCTACAGTAATTTGAGTTGATAAAAGGCAGCTGATGTTTGACTAAATAAAATATTAATTTCAAATTGAATTCAACTTAAATTTCAATGCGTTTACTTACCGTGTGCTCACATATCAACTCCGATAAATACGAAATTTGAAATCCGGTAATAATTCGATATTACGGACCCAATGGAACTGGTTTCGTCGAATTCCGAGACTGTGCCTCGGACGGCTATTTTTAAATATCGATTCAATGATAGAAATTTCAAAACCGAACGATTCACTTTCAAATTAAATTCTGAAGCTTCTATTATCTTCAGTATTATCAATACGAATTTTACAAGCCTTTCAAATATTTTTAATCAGCATAAAATTGAAGAATCAAATTTTTATTCAACTTCAATAGAGTAAATTTATAATTTAATCGCCAAATTCATTCTGATAATTTGAAATTCAAGTCAAACCATCATTCAGACATTTAAATTTAATTAAATATTTTCAAATTAAATTGTTCAAAATTCTGGGTCGTTACAACAAATAGTTTGTTCGGGCTTAGACACTTTTAAATTGCGTAGAATGAAAAATAAACTATTAAGTATACCATTTACTCAACAGTCTTAGATAAAGCTGAATAGATTATTCATACATCGAAACAATTTTAAAGTATCCTTGCCCAAACAACCCATAAACCAAAATAAACAATAGATTCTAACATTATTTAAGTTTATTCTTATTAATTTCTTTTCACAAGATTTATTGTTCATTTTTTGTCATTCATTCAGTGATTACTTTCTTTAATTTTACATTTATTTCTTACAAAATTTTATTCCCATTCATTCATTCAATGTTTATTTCATTTATTACTTACAAAAATTCATTTTCATTTATTCATATAAGGTCAATTTCTTTTTATTGCATTATATTTATTCATTCATTACTTAATTTCATTTATTTACCTTATGTTATACATAGCTTCAAACATTAACTTAAGTTTATAGTCTTTCACTTGCAGTATTCATCTTCCTACTTATTTTTATATTAAATAACTTCAACATTTACTTAAGTTTATAATTCATTTATTTATAGCATTCATGTTTAATTCCATTGCTTAGCATATCAATTCGTTTACTTAAGTTTATAGTTACTTACTACAATATCTACTTTCTATCGCATTTTATTATAGTAACATGCCAATTATAACTCAAGTTTATAACAACTACAGCATCAAATTCTTATTTATTAAAAAACTTTATTGAATACTTTCATTATTGCAAGTTTTACTTGTATAATGTCCTATTCGTTCTCTTATTAAACATTACAACTTTTAATATTTGGTAAGTTATGTATATGCTTTTTAAGTATACAATTGAAAATTGTGTAAGTTTATCTCATTTCTTTTAATAAATTTAATGTTCTATAATCATATCCTTTGTTTTATAAGTTATAAATTTCAACTTTCTTGTAATTTCATTTATAACCTAGCGTCTCTTATTTCATTTAGAGGTTCCAACTATTAATTAATTACATTCCATTTTACTACAATAATTGAAACTATTAAATAACAAAAACTTAAGAACTAAATACCGAGTTCCATTTCAAATCATAAAAATAATAATAGATAAATGCATATACTTACAACTTATATATCCAATTATATTTAAATAATTTAAAATTTATATTTGTTTATCAAAATAAATCTGTAGTAAAACTACTACAGTGGCCTTCTCACTTAGAAACTCAAAAATGAATGTCGATGATGCGTGCACTCATCACCGAAATTATTTTCCAACGACATAGAACGGAGTACATAACTTATTTTATTCCAAAGTTTCTTTAAAACAATTCTTTCAAATTATATTGAAATATTTATATTAGAAAATACTTCTAACTAATATTATTATTATATTCCAAAATCATTTGAAAGAAAATTTCAAAGACCCCGGGACTTAGGTTCTAAATCTTCAATTTCATTTATTTTATTTTAAATCTTATTTCCAACCAATATTCATAAATTTCAGTACCTAAAAACCAACATATTACAACCAAATATATCCCTTATAAAATATATTATGTTATACATAAAATATACAATAGGAAAAATTATTTCATTTACCTATATTTCAAAACAAATATTGTGTCGGTCTGTCCTATTAAGTGTTTAGAAATCCCTATCGATGTCATAGCATTCTATGCACCAACCCGAATTTATAAATACAAAACGGAACAGATTAACACAATATCAAAACCCTTTTATAACACTAAAAAATACGCTCTCTCATGTATATACACTCAGCAACTCATCATAGGGTATTATTACCCTATTAATGAAGAGTCAGACTGTAACGACCCGGAATTTTGGACAATATAAATTTAATAATTTGGATTTAAATTTATATTGAATTGATAATTTTGTTAATAGATTTGATATTTATTTAAATAATCTTCTTTATTTAATTATTTAATTTGTGAAATTATTTTAGATAAGTTAATAAATTTCTTTCTATTTAATAATGTATATGTATTTATGTATATATTTTAAATAGACAATTTGTTTAGTTAAATTTGTATAGCATATTTTTAATATGTTTTGAAAATAGAAATTTTGATTTATTTTTAATTTAAGCTTTTCAAAATATTTTAATTAAATAACTATATGATTTTAAATATGAGACAAATGTTTTATTTAGTTTAAAATTCATTTTAATTCAAGTTTGTATATTAAAAAAAAAATGTTACAAAAATATTTGTGTTGTTCTTTTTAAATTATTTATTGATAATTTAGATTTGTCAATTTAATTTGAAGTTTAAAATACAATTTAAAATGTGAACATGTATTCTATATGTTAATGTAACCTCTTTTATAAATTCCTTTTAATTTGTTTTAAAAGTTCTTTTCAAAATGAATTACCTGTATATTGTTATAATGCTTTGCTTTTCTTAGAGATTATTTATATTCTTAACTATGTGTATGAACTAATTAACAAGGGTTAATACTTTATTAACTTTAATTAAAATGCTAATTATTTAAAAAGACATGTGTATGTATATTAAGGATTTAAGTTAACAAGTGTCTCTATGTTTACATGTGTCATTATTTCAATATTTCATTTTCTTTTTCTTTATTTTCTGAAAATACATTCATATGAATTAGTTTCTTCATTTCATATGCATTTGTTTCATTCCTTAATAAAAGAAAATCAGAAACTCTTCAAACATAAAAATCTCATTCTCAAACCACATACAAAAATGCATTTCTTAAACCTGATAACATAGGCATGCAACTCCTCTATTTCAAAACAAATCTGCATTTCTTTGCATATGAAAACAAAGGGATCTGCATTCATCAAATCTTCATCAAGAAAACCTGCATCAAACAATCAAACTCCTCAAACTCAAAATATTATCTCCATGTTCTTGCATCTGAAATCAAAAGCCCTACATGTCTAAACAAATCTGCATGCATCAACATGAAAGCAAACACCTGCATTTGATCTGAGAACATATAAGGCTACTGCAAATTCAAATTTGCATCTGCAAATTAAAACAAAAACCTGCATGCATCATTATGAAGCATGCATGTTAAATCAATGAAGCTCTGCTCAATCTTCATCAAAGTAGAGCCTGCATGTAGAACCTTGGGAAAACAGCATCTGAAATTATCAAGCTAGCATCATTTTTAAAGGCAGAAGGTCTGCATTCATGTTTTCAAGATAATTTGGATATGAAACAAGCATACAAGCCTGCATATCAAAACTCTGGACCCTGCAATTTATTTTGCTCTGCAAATTGAATCAATGCCCTGAAATTGATTGTGCTCTACAATTTTACAAAATAGTGAGTAACTTTTCTTTTAAAAACTTAAGGTTACAGTTTATTGCATGCTAAAATAAATAAATGATCATGTGTTATATACTTACTGTCTGATACATGCATGCTTAAATTGCTTATGTCCTGTTTTGTTCCTAGTTCAGGTTATTAATTAAGTTCTATATCTTAAATTTGTCTGTGTTAAATTTTGAGAATTTAACTATGAATGGTAGACCAGTTTCATAGTTTACATTCTAGGATTTTATTAAGGTAAAATTCAAATTTAACTTACTGGAAAGAAAATACAGAGCATAGGAAAAAAAAAATGACAGTTATAGTGCTGTTAAAAAAATTACAGTATCAAGATGTATGTATTTCCATTTTTGGTCAAGTTCAATTAAAACTAGCATTTGTTTGGGTTGAAATTATTTCTGGTGATAGTATAGTTATCATTGATAATGATAAAATTACTGATTTTTTTTTTATTTATTAAAATTCAATAAAAATATTGTAAATTGGGTTTTAGGTAGTAGAACCCTAGTTGTATTGAGTTTAAGGGAGTTGGGTGCTGTGGCTTCTTGAATGAATCGAGTTCTATGATTTTGTGGGTATTGGTAGATGGTGTAGTGATGGAGCTACCACCGGAGTTTGGATGTTGATGGTGGTCGAGAAGTGGAGATATTGGTGGTGACAGGTTAGGCAGTGGATGGAAATGTTGGTTTCAGGTTTGTTTAGTTGAGGTCCAAGTGTTTCAGGTTTGACTCTAACTTGAATTGAAATTCAAGTTGAAATTGTGGGGAATCTGGGAGATCTTAAGTTGAAGTGTGGTCTCTGATATATAGGAGATGGTCGGAGAAGATAGTCAGAGGGGACTGGAGTGGGGAAGTGGATGCACAGGTGTATGTGCATGTTGATGATGAGGTAGTGTGATGTTGTTGGTTGCAGAGATTTTAGCTCGGGTAGGTCTCGGGTTAATTGGGAAAAAACTCGGAGTAGCAGGGTAATTGACTCGAAGTCAAATAGGGGTCTGTGTGTTTTGGGTTTCAGGTCTTAGTAACAGAACCTGTTATGTTTCCAGAATTTAAAAGTAAAGTTTTAAATTTAAATATGGAGATTGAACTTAGAAATAAAACTGAATCTAAAAATGAATTCAGATTGTTTGAATTCTTATTTTTGTAATAATGTAAATGCATAAATTCAAATTTGGTTTAAAATAAAAAAAAAAAAGGAAGAGAGGGGAAACAGGAACTGTTTCCAGATTTTTAAAATTTGAATTAAGGTGCAAACTAAAATTTTGGCTTAGGTTTATAAACTGAATTTGAATATGAATTTAAATAAGTTTAAATTCTATTCTTTTGAGATTATTTTAATTCTGGAAAATTTTAAAGTTTAAGTTTTTTTTTATTTAAACAGAAAACTGTTTCTGTCTCATATGTAAAGATTAAGTTAAATTTGAAAGTGAAGATTTAAGATGAGTTTAAGTTGAATTTGAATATGAATTCAAATTTGGATGGTCAGAGATTTGAAGTCAATTATTGTTTTTATATTTAAATTTGATTTTCAAATCTCAAGTATAATGCATTGTGATTTGCATTTGGAATGGAAGGTTAAGTATTTAAATTTAGGAATTTAAAATGAATTCAAATTTTAGTTTTTAAATCTGGATTTAAAATTTAGATTTCAGTTTTTAAATTAAAGATTTAAATTTAAATTGTTTTCAAATGATTTGCATTTGAATTAAAGGTATAAATTATAGAAAGAGTTTAAAGAGTTAAAGCTAGAATAAGTTTGAAAGTTGAATTTCAAATGTTAAAGTAATTTTTAAATTTGTTTGGATTTGATTGAATTGAAATTTAAATTTCTTTTCAACTTATTAACAAAGTATATGTTTCTTGTAAACATGTAAGATTAAGTTTTATTGTTTTAAAAATCTTATTTAAAACAAATTTGAGTTTTAAAGTTTAAAGAAATGTTAAAAGTAAATTTAAAAACATTTTGTTTTTAAATACTTAATTTAAATAAGGAATATTTATCTAAAGGATAAATGAAACTTAATGATTTTATTCATTAATTATTAAGGTAATTAAGATGAATATTAATTATTTAATTAATTAAAAATGTGGATGTTTAATCAAATAATTAATGATTTTTAATTTGATTTGAGATTAATTAATTAAGTTTAATTAATCTATTAATTAAGGATGGTTAATTAAATTTTAATTTATAATTAAGATTTATTTAATCAAGGGATTAATGATAATTTAGATTTTAATTAACACTTAGTTAATTAATAATTAGAGATTAATTAAATAGTAATTAAATATTAATTACTTAATAACTAATGATGATTAATATAAGTTAATCTCTTAATTAAGTAATTAAGAAATGTTAATGAGGTCATTAACTTAAGATATTAACAATTAATTAATGTGATTAATTTTTGATAATTAATTAGATTAATTAATTATTAATCAATTATTTAGGTTTAATTACGTAAAGAAAGTAATTAGTGAATTAATTACTTAATGTAATTAATTAAGGTTAATGTGATTTGTTTAGATTAATTAATAAAGTTTAATTGGTTTAAACAATTGTGGATTGTTTGATAATTACTTTATGTAATTTAGGAATTTGTAATTACTTAAGGAAGTAATTAATAATTACAGGATGTAATTAAAGATATTTGATATAGAAGTAATTTGGATTTGAATTACTTTGAAATTAATTAAGGGAATTAATTTAGATAATTAATTAAGAATAATTAATTATTGGGTTGAGTAATTAATGTATTTAATTACTGAATGGTTATTAATCAAGGGTGATTAATATATATGTATGGTTTAATATTAGATTAATTACTTATGTAATTAATTAATTGTAGATAGAAATCATTAATGAATTAATTAATGATGTGATTTGGAATGGATTAATTAAATCAATACTTAATGAATGTTTAATGTAATTAATTATTAATCAACTAAGTAATTAACTTGTGTAATCAACTTATAAGCTAATTACTTATTGTAATTAGAGATAGTTAATCAGTAATGATTAATTGAAAGAATATTGAGATGATGATTTATAAATTGATTTATAATCAATGGATGGTTTAGTTAAGCAAGATTTGGATGATTAATTTAATTCATTTTAAATTAATTAGAGATTGAGTAATTAATTTAATTCATTTTAAATTAATTATTGAAGGTGTGATCATTTGATCATTGCTTATGTTTGATGATTGGTATTGGTTGACTGGTCTGGTTTGTAATCTCAGATAGGAGATGAGTAGTGTATGTGATATGGATGCATTGGTTGCTCTTGGATGATAATTTGGATTATCTAATTTGATATGATTATCTGTTGGTAATGATAAGGTTGATTATCTGTTATGTTGAGAATTATCTATCTGTGTATATTTAGATAATGAATTAGATTGTTTTAAACTTAAAACAACTTGGCCTTAAAAGACACGCTTTGGATTTCGATGAGACCGGGATCGGGTTTCCATATTTGGATATCCGAAAACCACATCGATTCCAAATAACGTTAGGTCGTTAATCCAAGTGGAGCGAGTGAAGACTCGAGGTGTAAGGGCTATACGTCAGTATAACTCTGTGGGTGATTCCGTAATGAGTTGACGGAATAGTACTTATAGATTCGAGATGGTGAATCAGAGTGCAAGGGTTATTGTCGTTAACTCTGAGGGTGATTCCAATACGAGTGTAACGAGATAATGCCTTCGGTTTCGTTCGAACCCGGAACGAACTTGTATGGATTGAATGCTTTCAGAACATCGTCAGGTGGACGATGAGCATTCTAAGAGATGTGTTCTCTAAAGGTAATCGTAGCCTCAAGCCTCATCAACCGGGAATGGCTAAAACAGGGGAGGTGCAGCAAGGCTTCGTGGGTAGCCCCCACTGGAGAGCAAGATTTACCCCTGTCTAGAGGTCCCTTTTATTTCGCCTGTGTGGGCAGTTGGACGTACGCCAACTGCGGGGTTGTCTTGTTCGGAACTATTCAGTAAGGAATGGGTCCGGCTTTGTGTTGCAGGGGAGTTAGGGTGGCTCCTCGGTACGGTGATCTAGGCCACGTACTGTGACGGGCGGTACCCCAGTAGCCCTGCCATTGATGGAATCCAAAATCCAATAAGTGCCGTACGTATTAGTTGTGCCCAACTATGTTGGAATGTGAGATGTAAGCATTTCAGCTATTTCTGTATTTTACTTGAAAACCCTAGACACTATTATAATATCATCGGATTTCCTATCAAATGTTTTGGTTAGCGTAAGGTAAAAACTTTTCCATGTTTATGTGTGGGAAGTCTTACGTGATACCTTTCTTTTAAAGGATTTTTAAAAGTTAAGCAACTTTAACCTGTTACTCACACCAGACCCATGTCTGACCCGGAGTTATTTCTGTTTTTCTTTAACTCTTGGGTACTCAAATTTTTACGAGTAGCCAAGGGAATTCAGGTTAGGATTCAGGATTGGCTTTGACGATTTGTGGAGGAGCATATGGAGCAGGAGGCTTCTGCGTATAGTTATATAATTCCGCTGTGTTTGGTATCTCTGAGTGTTGTGTTTGATTTGAGTTGTATAACTAGACAGGTGTCTATAACTGTCTAGTATGTGTTGTATATGTCTGTGTACTCTGATATTTGATGTATACTATGTAATATTTTGTTATAAATATAATTTATTCGTTCCGCTGTTGAGATTCTTGTGTTGTTTCTTCCTTCTCTTCTTTCTATTCTCTTTTCTATCCCTTTCTTTCTTAATTCATGATGCGATTTTCCGGGAGTGGAAAGTCGGGTCCTGACACAGACCCCACAAAGCTAAAGGTTTATCGCCAAACCAAAGCTCTGATACCAACTGTAACATCCCGCCTTTTTGTATGTTTTAGGCAGCCACACATGCCGACTCAAACCATACAGAAGGGCGGATTGTTATGGGGGTGAATAAGAAAAAGCAGAGAAAGAAAAAAAAATAAACAGAATCTCGCAGCAGAATGACAAAATATAATAATCAAATAACAGTTCATGAAGCCGTTTTACAAAAACATTTGACTATACTTATACAACACAGGTCAGAGTTACACGTATGAGAGAATAATAAATAATGCAGCGGAATACATGATGCAGTGAAATAATATAATACATAATGTTGAATCACTAATTTTTGATTCATGACAAAGCAAGAAAAGGAGAATTCATGACAAAAAGAAAATGGACTATGGCTATATCATCAAAGACTTTTCATCTATGCTTTCACTATCTGGTATGTATGATTGAGTCTTAGAATTATGTTAAAATCTATCCTCAAGTAGTCCGCACTTCATTTGTCACATCAAAAATCAAAACAGAAGCATACTTATAAAAATGTCACAGCCAGTCGACTGACCAAACCCAACCAGTCGACTGACTGTGTACATATATGAGATGCACTATTTATTTTTTAAATATATTGCATAGCCAGTCGACTGACCAAGAACGACCAGTCGACTTACCTGAGACAAACTGCCATATTTTCGAAAAGACATCTTCTTCTCCGAAAGGATACAACCCTTCTCTGAACAGAAATAGTTGCTTCTTTTCGTCAGAACCCTTCACCAATGGCAGTAACTCTTCAACTACTATATATAGATACTCCCAAACACTTCATACTTACCGATTTTCATTCTAACTATCTAATACTCTTCTTGTGCTATAATCTTTGCATTCAAACAGCGAACATACTTTCTACTGCTTTGAATCTACAAATAACTTTCTTAATCTTTGATTCTTAGCATTACCTTCTCTTCATATCTTCACATACATTTCATATATATTTGAGGATTTGATTATAGGAGGCCTGTACTATCAGAGACAAATTAGTGTTATCAAGAACACATAGTGTCGGATATTCTATATATTAGTGAAGTCCTCTTCTGCTGCTGAGGAGAAAATCATGCTCTACTGCTCAGGTGTCTGTTCTGCTGCTCAGACTGTGTATACCTGTTCCTCCGGGTTAAGTGAGGATTGTTGTTAGTTAAATTCCAGAAGGAGTCTGGGACTGGACGTAGGACGGTGCTCCGAACCAGTATGAAATCTCTGGTGTCATTTTACTATACTACTTTTATATTCCGCACTATTTATACTCTGTGTTACTTTTATCCATATTATACGGTCCTATACACTTACATTTGGTATCAGAGCAAGGCATCTTATAACCGTCACAAAGTTATCTGATATCTTGCTAATATGGAAAATAACACCAGCTCTACCACTAACACTGTCACTAACACTAGTTTTATTGAAGGTCAATCCACTACTCGACCTCCATTTTTTAATGGCTTGAATTATAAATATTGGTCTACTCGTATGAGAATTTATATGCAGTATAATAGTTTTGAATCATGGAATATCACACAGAATGAATACACTCTTCCTACTGGAGAATACTCCACTTGGTCAAACACACAAAAATTATATGCTACTGCCAATGCTAAAGCTATGAACTTGTTATTTTGTGCTCTAAATAGAAATGAATTTAATCGTGTTAGCATGTGTCAAACTGCTTATGAAATATGGAGAACGCTTAAAATCACTCATGAAGGAACTAACAAAGTCAAAAAAAGCAAAATCTCCATGCTCAAAAATCAGTTTCAAAACTTTAGAATGAAACAAGATGAATCTATCAATGATATGTACTCTAGATTTCAAGATATCTATCATTCACTATTAGGATTAGGAGAAAAGTACACTGATTCTGATATTGTATCCAAAATCCTAAACTCTTTAATGGATGAATGGGAAAGAAAAGTCTTGGCTATTGAAGAAGCTAATGACCTCTCTACCATAAAACCTGAAGAGTTAATAGGAAATCTAATGTCCTATGAAGTGAATTTGCAGGCAAAACGAGTACAAGCACAAGACAAAAACATAGCTTTTCATGCTGAAGAAGAAAAAGATGAAGATTCGGATGAAGAAGATCTAGCATTTATTGCCAAAAATTTCAAAAAGTTCTTGAAATTCCAAAAAAATAACAAAAATAATGGAAAAAGAAATTTTCCAAACAAACCATCACCCTCAGTTCTAGAATGTTTCAATTGTCATAAGAAAGGTCATATTCAAAAGGAATGCCCAGAATTAAAGAAAAAATATTTCAACAAAGGCAGAAAAGACAAGAAAAAGAAAGCATTCTCGGTAACATGGGATGATTCAGACACTTCTTCATAAGAGAACAGTAGTGACACTGAAAACGAGCAAGCAAATATCTGCTTCATGGCTATTGAAAACGAGGTTAATGATTTTACTTTTGATGATATGATTGAAATAAATTCAGAACTAGTTGATACTTTGAAAAATATCAAAAGAAAATATAAGAAGTCCCGTGAACATCAGAACAAAGTAAAATTCGAAAGAGATATGCTTAAGGATGAGAAAAAAATACTAGAGGAAGAACTTGAAAAATTACAAGAATCATTCTCTAATATCAATTCTCAACTCACTCTTTTGAGTCAAGAAATTGAAACTAAAAAAGAGAAGAATGACGCTCTTGTTTCTGAAAATCATAAACTAAAAACAAAAGTAAAATTGATAGAATTGGATAATACTAGTCTCAAAACTAAGTTAGAAAGCATCACCAAAAATGTTTCGAACTTTAATAAAGGAAGAGAAACTTTATCAAAAATTATTGATAACTCTCAAACTGTTTCAAGTAAGAAAGGATTAGGATATGTTAAGAAAACAACAACTCTACCTAAAAAGAAAATTAGGAAAAATGATAATCCTATTACAGTTCAGACAAAAAGGAATTTTTACTCAAAAAGCTTAAAAGTTTGGGTTCCTAAAACAAATAACAGTTTGATTAGGAAGAAATATATAAACACCTTTTTAGAAACTATTAATAATAATAAAGATTATATTTTTAAATAGGATACTGAGCCCTCTTGGGTTTGGTTTCCTAAGATTTAACTCTTAGGACCCTATTAAAAAAAGTGGGTACCAATACTATATTATATTTTTTGTAGGTCCCACTCAAGAAAAAGGAAAATGGATACTCGACAGTGGTTGCTCAAAACATATGACAGGAGATAAAGATATGCTATCAAATATTATTTACTCAGATGGAGGCTCCTTCACATTTGGAGACAACTCCAAATGATATATCATCGGCAAAGGCGATGTGAGCAACAATGGTATTTCAAATTTACCTCTTATTTCAAATGTTTTACTTGTCAAAAATTTAAAACATAATTTACTTAGTATCAGCCAATTGTGTGACAAAGGATTCAAAATCACTTTTTATAAAAACAAATGTTGTATTTTCGATCAAAATCAAAATCTTATCTTTGAAGGAAATAGTGACAGAAATATCTATGTTCTAAATATGAAAATAAATCATAATTCAGATATGTGTTTAATAGCCAAAGAAAATGATCCTTGGTTATAGCATAAAAGATTCTGTCATATTAACTTCAAAACTATAAACAAGTTATCTAAAAATGATTTAGTGAAAGGTCTACCAAAAATGAATTTTAAAATTGATCATTCTTGTGATGCATGTCAGTTAGGAAAGTTAACTAAGTCATCTTTTAATTCTAAAAAGGTCATCTCAACTTTACAACCACTTGAATTACTACATATGGATTTATTTGGACCAACACAAGTACAATCCATTAATCATAGTAGATATGTGTTTGTTATTGTTGATGATTTTTCAAAATATACTTGGACTATTTTTATGAAAAATAAAAGTGATACCTTTGATAATTTTAAAAATTTTGTTAAAAGAATTCAAAATTTTAAAAATTTGAAAATCAAAAACATAAGAAGTGATCATGGAGGTGAATTCGAAAACGAACCCTTTGAACATTTCTGTAAGAAAAAAGGGATATTCCATAATTTTTCATTCCCTAGAACTCCACAACAAAATGGGGTTGTAGAACGTAAAAATAGAACCTTACAAGAATGTGCAAGGACTTTGTTAAATGGAAGTACGTTACCAAAACATTTCTGGGCTGAAGCAGTTGTAACAGCTTGTTATGTTTTGAATCGTGTTTCTATTCGACCACTAAATACTCCTTGTGAACTTCTTAATGGACGAAAACCAAATATTTCTTACTTTGAAGTTTTTGGTTCAAAATGTTTTGTTTTTAACACAAAATATCAGCTTGGTAAATTTGATTCAAAATCCGATGAAGGAATCTTTCTAGGATATTCGGATCGAAGCAAAGCTTATCGAATTTATAATAAAAGAAAAAATATTATTGAAGAAACACTTCATGTATCTTTCGATGAGAATTTTAAATCAATCCAAAGAATAAGAGATGATGAAGATTTCCCTGATAATACCACAAATACAGAAATTTCAAATTTTGAAAATAATGAAAACATTATTCACAATGACAATGAATTAAGATCTCCACCTAGATTATTAAAAGATCATCTGTCTGATAATGTTATTGGAGAACTCAACTCGTCTGTTATAACAAGAAGTCAATTAAATGAAATAGGTCTTGTAGCCTTCCTTTCTCATATTGAACCTAAAAATATTAAAGAAGCATCTACTGATGAAAATTGGTTAATCGCTATGCAAGAAGAACTAAACCAATTCGAAAGAAATGACGTTTGGGATTTAGTTCCACGGTCTAGTGATCAATCAGTTATTGGTACAAAATGGGCTTTTAAAAATAAAGCAGATGAACAAGGAAATATTACTAGAAATAAAGCTAGATTAGTTGCTCAAGGCTATAATCAAGAAAAAGGAATTGACTATGAAGAAATGTTTGCTCTAGTCGCTAGACTAGAAGCAATACGAATCTTACTAGCATTTGCATGTTTTCATAACTTTAAATTATATCAAATGGATGTCAAAAGTGCTTTTTTAAATGGTTTTATAAAAGAAAATGTTTATGTTGAACAACCTCCATTATTCATACACGAACAATTTCCTAACCATGTCTATAAGCTTAAAAAGGCTATATACGGTTTGAAACAAGCACCCCGTGCTTGGTTCGATCGTCTTAAAAGTTACTTAACAGATTCTGGTTTTGAAATTGGAAAGGTTGATCAAACTCTTTTTATTAAAAGAAATAAGCAGGATATTTTAATTATCCAAATATATGTTGATGATATTATCTTTGGTTCAACAAATGATAGACCGTGTCAAGAATTTTCTAGAATAATGTCTAATGAATTTGAAATGTCACATATGGGTGAGTTAAGTTATTTTCTTGGCTTACAAATAAAACAACTAGAAAATGGTTTTTTCATTAATCAAGAAAAAATTTGTAACAATCTAATTAATCGTTTGGTATGGAAAAAACTTCTACCAAACCAACTCCTATGAGTACAACCATACATCTTGATAAAGAAGAAAATGGCAAAAGTATCGACCAAAAATTATATCGAAGTATGATTGGATCATTACTATATTTAACAGCTAGTAGACCTGACATAATGATGAGTGTTTGTTTGTGTGCATGATTTCAAGCAGATCCCAAAGAATCACATTTACGAGCAGTGAAATGCATACTACAGTATCTTAATAAAACCAAGGATTTTGGACTATTCTATCCAAAGGAATGTCCTTTTGAATTAGTATCATATAGTGATGCTGATTTTGGAGGAAGCCGGACAGATAGAAAAAGTACAAGTGGGACTTGTCATTTCATTGGACGATCTCTTGTATCTTGGTTTAGTAAGAAACAAAACTGTGTTTCATTATCGACATGTGAAGCAGAATATATTTCTGCAGCTTTGGCATGTGCTCAAGTTATCTATATGCAACAAACACTACAAGATTTTGGTTTCAATTTATCTAAGTCAGCTATTTACTGTGATAATTCTAGCGCTATTAATTTATCAAAAAATCCTGTTAATCACTCACGAACAAAACACATTGACATTCGTCATCATTTTCTTCGTGATAATATTGAAAAGGATTTGATAAATCTAGAATTTGTTTCCTCTGATAAACAATTGGAAGATATATTTACAAAACCTTTAAATGAAAACACTTTTATTAATTTAAGAAGAGAACTTGGTATTATCTCTTTTAAAAATTTATAAATTTTATATACACTTTCTATATTGGTAGCTTCTCATAACACATCTTTACAATATATATATATATAAATATATATATATATAACTCTCACTCAAATTTTATCATAATAAAAAACAAAAAAAATATGACTCAAGAGAGACTTGAACCCATGACCTCTCCTTTATTGTGTTTCAAATGCTTCTTACCATTTGAGCTATAATTGTTTCTTGTTTCATCTAGAAGATTGATTTTAATTATTCTAAAAAAATTCGCTCAAAAACAAAATAACATAGCCACTGGAGCTCGAACTTGGGTCTCCTAGCTGGTAGTTCAATATCTTACCAGTTGTGCTATGAATGTTTTCCTGCTAAGTCATATGTTTCATTCATTCTTAACCATTTATCCTTCGAATAATTCTCATCCACTATATTTTATCTATGGCTATTAGCTATTGATTGTTTATAACCTCACATTCACAGCTCAAATTCAATTATAAATTTGCTGTACTCTCATCTTTTTTCAATCATTCTTACAAAAAAAATTAAGCAAATTTTAATCTTAAAGTTCCTCTTTGTTATCAATGGCCTCTCACGACTCTTATGATTCCTCAAACTCCAAATTGTCCTTTTCTACTCCGACATCCTCTAGCTCTACTCCATCCTTGCCAACACCTACCCCTGTACATGAACCAGGTCGATATCACACTGGATTCTCTCCAAAACCTAAGAAGTCTCGAAAATCATTGTTTGTTTCTCCAAAAACAAAAGAAAAAATTGATCAAATCCATCATTATCAAAAGTAGCAAATTAATCTACAAAGAGAAATGTATTATGAACAACGGATGAATTCTAGTCGCCTTAGCTTTATAGAATCAATCGCCCTTAAATTTTGTGGAAAATCATTTAAGCATGACGTTGTACAACCTTCAACATCTCGTCAGTCAAATTCATCCGGCTGGAATAAATGGGAATGAACTCCACCTCAACCTCCGGCATCTCCAAACTCATAGGAACGTCAAAATTATTGATCTCCTTTGCAACCTTATGTTGAGAATACCAAGGTTGAACCACAAGAATCCTCTCCAAAAACCCCTAAATAATCATGTTTTTGCTCTATTGTTCTATGTTTACTTGGATTTTCCTTTTGTATGTTTTTGTTTTTCAATACTGTTTGAATAAACAATTTTTTAAGCTTCACTGCATTCTTTATCTACAGTCAGTCAACTGATATTTCAAACCAGTCGACTGTTTACAGGGTGAACAAACTCTCGGGATATCAACCAGTCGACTGGTTCATATGGGTCAGTCGACTGACTGTAGAGTAACAAACTCTCGGGTTACCAACCAGTCGACTGACCCACCCCGACCAGTCGACTGGCTGTACAAAAAGACTTCAATTCTGTCTTCTTCTTCTTTTTCATCCTCTATTCACTTTACCCTCTTCGTTTTTACTGCCTCCAAAACCCTAGCCCCCATTTTCCTTTCAGAAATTTCTCAAAAATCTTCAAATTAATGGCCCCTCCTAAATCTAAACGCTCAAAACAAGGCTCCTCATCCTTTGTTGACGCTCATGTTACTCAGTGGCTATATGATGCAACTGCAATTGAATGGTAGGAGGAGACGAAGAACTCTAGGATTTTTGAAGGCTCTTTTATGGTTTATTCTGATTTTGGTGCCTACTCTCTTCAAGAATTGATGTGAAGATGTGGCTTAGATCACTCCTTGACTACAATGCAAACCGCCACAATATCAATCATCTTATGGTAAAACTCTTCTTCTCCAATTTAAATCTTGGTCACCAACAACCATCAAATCCAAATAATTGTGTGTGGAGTTTGGTATGTCGACAACAAGTCTTCTTTTCCCTTGGTAGAATGGCACATATACTCCAATCTTCTAATGAAGGAATAGATTTAAATGATGTAGAATGCAATCCAAGGAAAAGAGATAGAATAAGTCACATGTTCATGGGTGACGACATGATTGAATTGCGTTCTAAACTCCTTCGTCCTAAAGCAACAATTTTACACAAGATGCTTATGCGCTCTATTTTGCCCCGAACCGGATCATATGAACTAATTTATCCGGAAAATTTCAAAGCACTTTATGCCAATTGGGGAAATATACGAGTTAATTGGTTGCGTCATATAATGGATGAATTTCTCACCTTTAACCATGGGAATACGCATGTTATATATTTTGGAGAATAAATTATGCGGCTACTTCTAGATGCGGGTGTTCGTCAACCGGATTCCGAATTGTCAACTGTCGGAATGATAAATATACGGACCATAAGCCTTATGAAGCTACCTACACGACCGCCACCTTTTACTTCATTTGAAGATTGGAAGCATCAACAGGCTCAACAACAACAATCTGGAGGTCCTACAATTCAAGAACCGGTCGCGCAACAAGAAGAAGGCGATATTCGTTTAGCTACTTCCTCTAGCACCCATGAATCCATCGAAATTCTCTCCCACAATCAACTTATTTTGGATTGTAGACTCAAGAAAATGGATAAGAAACTCGATAAAATCAAAGGTTTCTTTTCTACATTATGGGATGCATTATCTTGTTCTTCCTCAACTGCTGCCACATCTATTGCTTAAGGAAAACGCCCCGCACCTCGACTTACATGGTCAACATCCGAAGAGCATACTAGTAGTGACACTAGTGGCACAGGTAGTGGTGCTCAAGGGGCTTCTAGACCAGGAAAGGAGCCCGCACTAGAGGAAGAATACAATTGGGATCTTGATGAGTAGATCTTTTGGTGAGTGAGTTGGGTATGAATTATTTGCTTATCTAAAAACTTTATTGTCAATTTAAACATATTGAATCTTGCAACTTATTTATCTATTGAGACTTGTAATGAATGGTCTCTCTTTGATATTTATTTCTGCACTTTACATTTATATTTTGTTTGCTGTCTCTCCTTTTTGTCGATGACAAAGAGGGAGAAGAATTGTCCTAATCATTTATGCAGGTACAAGAAGCATCATATATTCAGGGGGAGTATTTTATATTCGTTCTCTGGGATTCTTTAATATATATACAGGTTTTTCATCAATCAAAAAGGGGGAGAAAGTTGAATCACTAGTTTTTGATTCATGACAAAGCAAGAAAAGGAGAATTCACGACAAAAAGAAAACGGACTATGGCTATATCATCAAAGACTTTTCATCTATGCTTTCACTATCTAGTATGCATGATTAAATCTTAGAATTATGTTAAAATCTATCCTCAAGTAGTCCGCACTTCATATGTCACATCAAAAATCAAAACAGAAGCATACTTATAAAAATGTCATAGCCAGTCGACTGACCAAACCCAACCAGTCGACTGACTGTGTACATATACGAGATGCACTGTTTATTTTTTAAATATATTGCATAGCCAGTCGACGGACCAAGAACGACCAGTCGACTGACCTGAGACCAACTGCCATATTTTCGAAAAGACATCTTCTTCTCCGAAAGGATGCAACCCTTCTCTTAACGGAAATAGTTGCTTCTTTTCGACAGAACCCTTCACCAATGGCAGTAACTCTTCAACTACTATATATAGATACTCCCAAACACTTCATACTTACCGATTTTCATTCTAACTATCTAATACTCTTCTTGTGCCATAATCTTTGCATTCAAACAGCGAACATACTTTCTACTGCTTTGAATCTACAAATAACTTTCTTAATCTTTGATTCTTAGCATTACCTGCTCTTCATATCTTCACATACATTTCATATATACTTGATGATTTGATTATAGAAGGCTTGTACTATCAGAGACAAATTAGTGTTATCAAGAACACATAGTGTCAGATATGCTTTATATTAGTGAAGTCCTCTTCTGCTGCTGAGGCGAAAATCCTGTTCTGCTACTCAGGTGTCTGTTCTGCTGCTTAGACTGTGTATACCTGTTCCTTCGGGTTAAGTGAGGATTGTTGTTAATTAAATTCCAGAAGGAGTCTGGGACTGGACGTAGGACGGTGCTCCGAACCAGTATAAAATCTCTGTTGTCATTTTACTATACTACTTTTATATTCCGCACTATTTATACTCTGTGTTACTTTTATCCATATTATACGGTCCTATATACTTACAAATAATAGAAATACAATCTTCGTCTTCGTCCTCTAGAAGTAAGGTCTTCAACCCTGAAATGCTCAGGCTGACCCGAGCGAATTGAAAGGACAAAACACTCGAGTCAAAACTAAAAGATCTTATGTAATTAAATCGACGGTAAATAATATGAGTGGAACGGCGTCAGAGATGTTTATGAGATTTGACATCTCCTATCCAGTGTCTAACGTGAGTGCAGTAACTTAAGAGATGCTCGGGATTCACATCTCCTAAGGATCCATTAAACTATCTACTATGTAGTAATATACGCTATTATAATAATGTCTAAAGTAAAATAAACTTACTTAAAAATAGCGTTAAAGCTTTATATTTTCCACCTTAACACATACATAGTCCCAGTAGTCTATCCAGTATCATAGTCCCTCCTGATCGGAAAGCCGATAGAGGATACTCCATAGGCTATGGCACAAAACCAAAATCGTACAAGGCGCGCTAGGGTAGGTGACACGGCACAACTAGGCAATGTCGGGGTATATATTCCAATTGCACTTTCGGACCGGTGGCAACGCATAGCAGCTACTACCGCCCACCTCGAGCCACACTCCCAAAAATCAAAGGTGCATCCAATCAATCACAAAGTAATAGAATAGTATCGAAGAAGTGTGTCTGATAAGAGAAGCGACCTCATTAGCCCGTCGATTGCTCTTGTTTTAGTCACCTTATGCCAACTCACGGGAGTCGGGTCGACGTATATACCTCAATAGGACGTCGCCACGATCCTACTTCATTCTGAAATCTCCACCGCATACACGGTTGTTAAAGTGGTTTTCGGAGTTGGCAGAGAGTATGATAACTTCTGATCCCGGTCTCTTTAACAACCAAACGTTATTATAACACCGCGGTCATTTAAAAATAATTTATACTCTATAACCAAAATATCGTTGCCTTTTAAAAACCATATCAATACGATATCATTTCCATTTCAAAACCAAATACATATAATTTCCATTTTAAATATATCCTTTTTCCAAAAATCATAGCATTTTCAAGGTTATAACACTTTCGAAACCAAACACTTAAAAATATAACATTTTCAAAACATAATACTTTGAAATTCATAGCTTCGAAACCATAACTTTCACCACTTAAATAGTTTAGATATTCAAATAGTATATATAATAAAAATAGTTTTAAATTTAAAATTACTTTATAAAATAAAATAATTTTCTCAACTTCACAAATTGATTCAAATCAACTTGAATCCAAATTCAATTTATATCAAATCCCAATTCATAAATTTCAGCTCAATTCAGTTTCAATAAACCGTTTCAATTTATACCGATTTCAAATACAGATTTGAACCTCAAATAAACCATTTCAATTTTCATATTTTTCAAAGCTTTAAATATTCCACCGTTTCGAAACTAAATTTGATAACTTCATATATACCTTGATTTAACTTCATTATTGTTCAGTTTTGAATATTTACATAACAAATCCAATATCTTTTAAATAAACACCAAATTCCAAATCACAGAAAGTTCATTCGATTAATTTAAACTTGAAATATTCATCTTTAATCATCTTACACAAAATCAAGTTATAAAAATCACACCTTTTACAATTTCAAATTTAATAAATTTCAAGTCAAACTTATTTGAGTTTAATTCTTAAATAAATTCAATTTCAAATAAATTTCAAATTTATCTTCCAACCTTAATTTATTTAAATCATTATAAACTCTATATTAAAATATAATTTAAATACTTAACCAAATTATCTTCTATAAAATCAAACTTTATTATTGAACTTATTCTACATTAAAACAAATTTACACATAGCATTAAATTAAGACTGAAATAACATTTATATAATATCTAAAATCAATATTTATATAAAACCATATATTTCTTTACAAAACCATACAAATCATTTCAAAAATATTTTTATATGTAGACCGCGGTGTCATGTATATAATTTTCTATCCTATGGTCAAGTGATACGATATTTATCATTTCAATCCGCCATTTAATATTTTACTGTTGTATATCATTTCAAACCGCAATCCCGATTTAATAATAATCCATAACAAACTTGCAGTTTATAACAATATAAACTAAACATCCATTCAACCAATATTAACAATCAACATCCAAAACAATCCATAAATATCCATATAGAAACTGATAATAAATAACAGGTATTTAACTGGCAGTTTATATGTAATAATAGATTAAATAACAATTTAATTCAAATAAATTCAATTTAACTGAGATGTTGATTTAAAAATATACCAAACAATCATAAATAAATTCCTAATCACATTATGAGTTAAACTTAAAAAACATAAGAAATTTTAGAAGTTGTGAATGGGTTAAACACTCACCTTTGAATTTAAATTGAATTTAAATTCAGAATGAGCCCAAAATTTGAATGGCCTCAGAATTCATCCAAACCCATGCCAAAATGTTTGTAATTTCGATATGATCCCAGCAAAACAAACCGTGTGTGAATCCGAGCTCGTATGAAAAAGTTATGAAAATTAGAAAATTGAAAAATTCTTGTCCTGGGTGGACTTCAGGTTCAACTTCGGTCCGCCGCCTCAAATCCCCGGTGCTCCCTCTGAGTTTTTTCCAAAACGACTCGGAGAGACCTGAGTCATTTTCTTCCTGACCAGAAGTTGCTACAGATTTTTTGCCTCTGAAGCCCGAAGCTCGACCCGAAGTTGCTACAGATCCACAAATTTTATTTTTTTGAAATTGAAATTAAATTTTGGAATTTGGGAATTAAGTTTTGTCTGCCATTGGAGTAAGGAGTTGACAAGGTGATGTACGTACATACAAATGAAAATAAGGAGTGGCTAGGGTTTATGAAGGATTATTTATAAGCGAAGCTAAAAATAGAATGAACGGACAAGATTTGATTGAACGATAAACGACCTGTAACATCCCACCCTTTTAGACGATTTAAATCGACAATAAACCACACATGTCAACTAAAATCATTCAAAAGGTAAGACTGTTAATGGGGTAAATAAGAAAATAATAGAAAAGAAGGAAAGATAAAACACAGAATCTCACAGCGGAATGACAAAATATAAAAATCAAATAAACAGTTCATGAAGTTGTTTTACAAATAACATTTGGTTACACCTTTACAATACAAATCAGAGTTATACATACAGTACAAATAAATAAATAATGCAGCGGAACACATGATGTAGTGGAATAATTAATAATAAATAATAGACTCGTCTCCGTCTTCATCCTCCAAAATATAATGGTCTTCAATACACGAAAAAAAACTCAGACTGACCCGAGCGTAATAAAAAGACAAAACACTCGAGTCAGGACTAAAAGATCTTATGTAAGTCAAATCAAAATAAGTAGAATAGAAATATTACTATAATGGATTCAGAGATATATAACAGGAATTTCATCTCCTACCAAGTGTACAATGTGGATTTAATTATTTAAAAGATTTCAAACGATTCAAAAATACCAATCTTAATCATTTTAATTAAAATAGATCCGAATTTTAAATTTAAAACTTAAATCTTTCAAATAATTCAATTCTAATAAATAATCCAAATTAAAGAAATTACACGGTTATAAGTCATTTCAACCAGTATCCAAATCAAAATTTCCAAATCAATGGAAACCGCTCGAGTTATCATTTCAATCCATAGTGGTAACAAAGATATATACATAAATAAACATCCAATCATCCAAAATGATAACCAATAACATCCATCACAATCCAACATCCAAATCAGCCAATAAATCACAACAATCAGTTGATTATCATTATCAGGTGTATAACTTGCAATTTATATTCATTATTAAATAAATAGCAAATTCAATTCAATATAAATTCAAATTTAACTTAAATGACAATCTAATAATACCAAAGCAATTAATAAATTTCTAATCACATTATAAATTTAATTTAACTAGCATAAGATAATCTAGTATTCGTGAGTGGGTCAAAACACTCACCTTTGATATTTAGAACGCAAAAATCCAAACAAAGATGTCTTTTCCAATAGTCTCCAAACTCAGCCAAACCTATTTTATGTTATTAGGAATTCCAATACGAGTCCAAGGGAAGAAACTACGCATGTATCAAAGCTCGTATGAGGAAGATATTCAGGTTATAAGGATATAAAATAAAATAAAAATACATACATATTTAATTCTTAAAATAAGAAACTTTAATAACTCATGTTTTCAAATTTGATGTACCCAAAACAAAAGCAAGAAGTGGAAAGCCAAAACCATTAAGGCTAATTCCCATTGTTCCATTTTTTTGAAGGCTTCTTGCAAAAGAAGGCAAGGCGATGAGAAAAGGTACGGATATGGTTAAGGAAGAAATGGATGCTCACACTTTTTTATTCTTTTCTTTCTCTAAACATAGCTTCAGTAAAATGAATTGGCAGTAATTAAGTAGAGGTATAAAGCTATGTTGACATTGAGACTTTGAGGGAAACAAATAGAGGTCTGATGTTTGAAAAATAAGAAATTTCTAGGGGAAAGAATGATATATGATATAAAACAAAAGAAGAAAGGGAAGTGACAAATGAAATATGTATGGAAGGGACAAATAAAACAAAACTGTATGATCTAAGTAGATGCTTTGGGAAATAAATAAACAAAACGGAAGAATAAGAAAGGATATAAATTCACGTTTCAATTACATCAAAGAATTGCAATAAAACCAAATGTGGAAATGGTGGAAGGTGTATTGAATAATAAGGAAATGAAGGGACCACTTAGGATCTAGTTAATTGCATGATCCACTCAATTAAATATATTATCACTGAATATACCCTTTTTCATACTCGTTTACACATAATTAACATATAGTAAATAAATTTGAATACAATAACCAGTGTAACGTTACAAAAAAATAAAAGATGATCTAGAACTCAAATTCAAGTTTTTTTTTCTTTCAAAATAATGTTTTTCTCATAGGGGAATTGCACAACCTAAAAAGTCAATTAAATTTAAACTTCAAGATTAGTGTTAAAATCACTTATATACAGCTTCAAATGTATACTTAATGACTGTAAAATATTGTTTTAAAAATTCATTTTTTTCTTCTTTATATAGAATTATTTTTACCTTAAAAATGAAAATGTTCGTTTTATTTTCATTAAAATGTTCTTTTTATTTTTTTACAATAATGTATGTTTCTTTCATTAAATCCATAAATTAATATTAATGTTTCTTTTTTTTTAAAACTGAAAGATCCCAAATCGACATAATTGTAATTAATTTCAAAATTACACCTATAACGGATTATAACAAACGTACATTTCTTTCAGTAAACGCCATTAATTTCAAATAAATTCTCTTTCCCTTTTATTAGAAGATTCCAAGTCAAATTAACGGCAATAAATTCATTAATTAATTTAAATTCCAACATATACTTATTTTTTTTTTAATCTTATTATTCAATCAATTATCATATTATATATATACTTAACGTTGGTTTACCATTTCATTACCTCAATCTTCTATATTTATTATTTTAGTTCATATTAACTGTAGTAGGTAATTAGATTAACTGCAATTGATTTTCACTTTAATTTCAATGGATTAAATAAATAGGTGATGAATGACAAATGTTACCTTTTACTTACTTAATCGCATTTACAAGATTATTATAAACAACAAATGCTATGACTACTTACACAATCCTGATTATACTCAATTTTCCATTAATTTCATATAATTTCCCCTTTTGTATAACATTTAATTCATTTCCTTATTTCAACTTATCATCAAATAACGTTACAATTATTTTAATCACTAACATACAATTGCCTTAATTCAATTAATTACCCATTCAATATTTAAACGATAAATTAATGAGAAAATGGTTAATACAATCGTTTATAATAATAATTCATACCCCTTATCTTATTCTTTACGACCAAGGGTTATAATTTGCTTATCCAAAAAGGTTTTATATTCAATATTAACCTATTTCAATTAACTACATACAAGTTCACCATCTACATCATTTAATTTATTTCATTATTTACAATCATACCCAAGTCAACCTACAATGTATTTCAATTAGTTTGAAATTACTTTAAATATTTATCAGTAGCGTTCAGACAACACCACTGATTTCATATTCAATATTAGCCAATTCTAATTGATTACATATAATTTCAACGTTCAATGTATTTCCTTATTTTTAGTTATAACTAATTATAACCTTAAAGTCACTTCAATTAATTGGAAATTAGATTAAAATAGTTAGCAATTACCTTATATTAACATTACTAACATTACATTCTAGTTATTATTCTCCTTGTAACATCAATTTTTTTTAGTTTTATTTCAATATAAAATTATAAAATATTATTTAATTAATATTTTAATAATCGAAAATTATGGGTCGTTACACTCTCCCCTACCCAAAACTTTTCGTCCTCGAAAAGGGAAAAGGAGGAAATTAGGAAAAGGAGAAAATAAGGAATCATTATATTTTATTCAAAGTATTCAATTTATAAACAATTAATTTTCATAACTAATTAATTTAAATAGAATATACAATTAATTACAAGTAATTCTTCATATTCAAGTCTACCAAAGTTTGAAAATATTTCACTTTTCACAAAATTTCTAAGTCTAAAATTTACGAAAAATTTCGGCAGAGTCTCCTTTGTACGGAGAGGTCGCGAAGAAATAGTAATATCTATAATCATCATATATATAACATATTAAAAAAATAAACATCCCAAACCATGGGAAACTACATAATATTGCTAGAAACCTGTAATCCAAAAATATACCTATTAGTCGGGAAAAGAACGCTTAATTTATGAAACCAAAAGCAGTAGCTATTATTTCCATAAATTTGTACTTCACTTGTAAAATCCAAAGAAGTTAATAATACGTGAAAAGAGATATATTTAAGTTGCTTCAATTAATAACAAAAAAATAACACAATATAATAATAGTCACATGCAAACAAACAACATGACCATCATATGTAACAAAGGAATCAATCATATGTCCATAGCAACCAAACTGATGATTTGTTTAGGTTCAGACATTTTTAGTCGTACAAGATGATAAATAGACTATTAAGTGTACCCTATGCTCAATAGCCTTAGATAAATACTTGATATATTATCTATACATCCTTATAGAGTTAGAAGTATCCTTTCCTATCATCTTAAAAGACAAAATAACCAATAATTTCAACACAATATTTAAGTTTACTCAATTGGTTTCTTTTTTTTTACATCATTACTATTCTTTTTTTCTCATATAACGTCCTTTTCTTTTTCTTACATGCACATATATAAATTATTTCACGATATTAACTTACATGCATAACATTTCTTGTTCATCAAAATTCTTATTTAGAAATAATTTCATTGAACGCTTCCATTACTTAAGTTTTACCTGTATAATATTCTATTACATATTCTATTAACATTTCAACTTATTAAACATTTTTGGTAAATATATGTGTTTTAAGAATGTAATTGAGTGTTATACAAGTTTATTTTATTCATGTTAGTTAACAAAATATTCAATGATTACATATTCTAAATTTTTATATCTTTTGATTTACAAGTTACAAATTTCTAATTTCTTATATATTTTATTCGTAAAATTCCATTCTTATTTATTTAATTAATTATTATTTATATAAAGGCCAATCACTTACATAATTTTTTTTCCATTAAAGATTTAATCCATTAATGAATTATTTCACAAAATATTACTTAAGCTTCTACAGCCTTACTTAATTTTATACCTTAATTTAGTTATAGAATAAAAATTTAAGTTTTTGGTGTTCGCCCTTGAAGAGAAAAGAAATACTTCAATATATCTAAAAATTCAATTAAAACATTTAACCTCATTCACTTAGTAGGAATATAAGATAAATTTAAAACATCTTTATAGCATTATGCAAGGACTTTCCCAAAGTTTAAACAATGTTAGAAATTTGTATCAAAAATTTATATTAAAACATTATGATAAGATTTTAAAAATAAAGTTCCTTAAATCTGATAATTTGTTAGACTCAATATTCCAAAATAAGTATAAACTCTAGATTATTAAAGTGAAACTAATAGCATACTCAAATCTTGCACTAAATATCTAAATAAAAGAATAAATTTTCATAGATTCATGATTAATTTTACACACTTGGTTTAAAATGAATATTCAAATCATGGGAAAAACATTTATCATGGTTTAATACAAAATTCAAATAGTAACTAAACCTATAAATTTACTACTAGTACTTCGAAATCAAGTAATTATTTAAAACCATACTTCCAAAATTGAGATTCTAATTTATTTTCCAAGTATATTTAAAACTTTGCAAATCATTTTTTCCATTTATATAATATATCTTCAAATTATACATTCAAAGAAACTTATAAAAAAAATTACAAAAAAAAAAAATTCATTTGAAAACTTCATTTGCAAATCAATCATCTTTAATGTTTTAATACTTTACAAAAAAATTCTATAAATTTTCTTGCTTCATTTATTAATACCATTTCAGTAATTTTAAATAACATCTTTTTAAATATATGTAAATTATTTGAAAACAATTACTTACATCATTACTTATATTTAAAAAGAAGCTATTGAAAACCTTAAATCCATTATGTTTAAATTTTATTAGTTTTAAATCTCAAAATACTTTTAAACATCATTAATAAATCAATAATCATTAACTTTAAAATGTTTTATTTAATTAATAACTTCTGACAATATTTAGAACACTAATAATTTACTACTAAACCATGTTGTACATAAATAAACAATATTTAAACATTTAAAGTATTTAGAAAGGAAAAATGATCAAAATATCTTTTATATAATACTTTATCAAAATACTTTTATAACTCGATGTTTTAACAGGTTTATCCTTGTTCTTGCAGACTCTAGCCATGCGTTGATCAGACGCATGGCTAGAATTCTCCAAGTACTTAGCAGACCTGCTTCAACACCTAATGAAAATACTTAAAATCATTGAAAATAGATATGGAAAGTAAATTCCCCCATGGATTGCAGTTACGCAATGGTTATGCCGCTATCCCAGCGGAATCAATTGTAGTTGTAGGCATCTCACCCCTCGATTTACGCTACCCAATAATATCAAATGAATATAATAAGTGACCCATCAAAGGGATCCGATAATGACCCACCAAAGGGATCCAATAATGACCCACCAAAGGGATCCGATAAATGACCCACCAAAGGGGTCCGATGGAAGGTACTTCCCATATCATTTATTTCAAAATATATCATACCATATATAGTCACCATTCAGAATCATAGCTTCAAATATCGCACTTATATAAATTCCATCATATATAAGATTTCATTTTCAGATAGAGTATTTTCCAAAATCAATAGTCTCAAATATATCAAATCATTCTTATATAAATTCCGTTATATATAAGATTTATCTATTCAGATCAAAAACCTTCCAAAATCAACATTTTTAAAAATCACCTTATACTTATATAAAGTCTGTCTTATGCAAAAATAAAAAAATTTGCAAATCGATTACGCTTCATGAAGATCCATATGGAATTGAATATTTTTGCTTTGCAAAAGGTTTTGAATTTAGAATAGTTCTTTTTTATATATATACAATTATTTTGTGAAATAGTTTGGTATATAAAATGGTTGTGGAAAATAGTTTGTAAATAAAATAGTTTGTAAAATAGTTTGAAAATAAAATAGTTTGTAAAATAGTCTGTATAAGAAAAATTAAAGAAAATAGTTTGTATAAGGAAAATAAAAGAAAGTAGTTTGAAAAATGGTTTTAAATTAATAGTAGTTTTTCATAAAAGAAAATCCCAATTTAAATTACAAAGATATTCAACCCAACAACTTTCAATTTCAATGCCAAAGCATATCAATAATATTAGAACATAAGATGTACACATGTCATCATTTCGCAACATTACATTCGATCGTTCGCTTGATCACACAAGTTCGCTTTCGAACTAGTATTGTCCATTCAACTTCCCTAATGCGGACTTCGATATGGTTTCTTGACTAGAAACCATCATTCTCCTTGCATAGCCATATACTATGATAGAGAACTCTAGAATCAAACCAAAAATTCATATCAATATTCACCATCAAGAATCGAATGAAAAATTCTAATGCGAAATGGTGTAATTCACCTCAAACTTACGTACTCAAATCCGGATCAAATTAATTATGTGAATAAAATAATATACGCACAACTTACGTATTTATTTCAATTTGATTCATCACAATTATACTTCAACTAAATTCATTATTAATCTCATTGATTAATGAAAGTATCATTTCATGCTTTAATATTTGTTTCACATAATTTCTCCATTTAACATATAACATTAATTTATTCATTCTCATAATATTGCTTATATTTCTCTTCAATTTAAATTACATTCATTCCACATGTAATATTTCTCATTTAATATTACATTTATTACCAAATCATTTCATAAGGAATTTTCTTAAGTTTATAACCAAATTATGAAAACATAACTCCTTTTTATAAGACATTGTTCAGGTTTAAAGTTATCACAACTTTATTTATAACCATTTATTATAACATCCATTTATTTCATTACAATTTACAAGTCATGGTTTTATTTATAATCAATTCATATTAAATTCATACTAATTCAGAAGGTTTGATTATCCAAAATATCTAAATATTTTGTTTTTCAATAGTTGAACTACGGTCAAAAACAACAAAATTCACAACAACAATAATTAGCCAATGCTTTTAAACTGATAAAACGCAACTAATCAACAATAAATGATAATAACTAAATATTACCATTTCATAAATCAAACACATTACAAATAACTATATTAGTTATAAAAATTTAATCCTCTGCATATTATATAATATTAGGAAAAAAATTCATTTCAAAACTTATATAAAACACTTTTATAAAACTAACAAAAACACGCTCTCATATATACACTTAGACAACTCATTCTAGGGTATTGCTACCCTATCTCTAATGAGTTAACCCCAACAGGCTAAGGTATGTCTAAACCAAAGCTCTGATACCAACTGTAACGTCCCACCCTTTTGGACGATTAAATCGACAATAAACCACACATGTCAACTAAAATCATTCAAAAGGTAAGACTGTTAATGGGGTAAATAAGAAAATAATAGAAAAGAAGGAAAGATAAAACACAGAATCTCGCAGCGGAATGACAAAATATAAAAATCAAATAAACAGTTCATGAAGCTGTTTTACAAATAACATTTGATTACACCTTTATAATACAAATCAGAGTTATACATACAGTAGAAATAAATAAATAATGCAGCGGAACACATGATGTAGTGGAATAATTAATAATAAATAGTAGACTCGTCTCGGTCTTCATCCTCCAAAATATAATGGTCTTCAATACACTAAAAAAACTCAGAATGACCCGAGCGTAATAAAAAGACAAAACACTCGAGTCAGGACTAAAAGATCTTATGTAAGTCAAATCAAAATAAGTAGAATAGAAATATTACTATAATGGATTCAGAGATGTATAACAGGAATTTCATCTCCTATCAAGTGTACAATGTGGATTTAATTATTTAAAAAGATTTCAAATGATTCAAAAATACCAATCTTAATCATTTTAATTAAAATAGATCCGAATTTTAAATTTAAAACTTAAATCTTTCAAATAATTCAATTCTAATAAATAATCCAAATTAAAGAAATTACATGGTTATATGTCATTTCAACCAGTATCCAAATCAAAATTTCCAAATTAATGGAAACCGCTCGAGTTATCATTTCAATCCATAGTGGTAACAAAGATATATACATAAATAAACATCCAATCATCCAAAATGACAACCAATAACATCCATCACAATCCAACATCCAAATCAGCCAATAAATCACAACAATCAGTTGATTATCATTATCAGGTGTATAACTTGCAATTTATATTCATTATTAAATAAATGGCAAATTCAATTCAATATAAATTCAAATTTAACTTAAATGACAATCTAATAATACCAAAGCAATTAATAAATTTCTAATCACATTATAAATTTAATTTAACTAGCATAAGATAATCTAGTATTCGTGAGTGGGTCAAAACACTCACCTTTGATATTTAGAACACAAAAATCCAAACAAAGATGCCTTTTCCAATAGTCTCCAAACTCAGCCAAACCTATTTTATGTTATTAGGAATTCCAATACGAGTCCAAGGGAAGAAACTACGCATGTATCAAAGCTCGTATGAGGAAGATATTCAGGTTATAAGGATATAAAATAAAATAAAAATACATACATATTTAATTCTTAAAATAAGAAACTTTAATAACTCACGTTTTCAAATTTGATGTACCCAAAACAAAGGCAAGAAGTGGAAAGCCAAAACAATTAAGGCTAATTCTCATTGTTCAATTTTTTTGAAGGCTTCTTGCAAAAGAAGGCAAGGCGATGAGGAAAGGCACGGATGTGGTTAAGGAAGAAATGGATGCTCGCACTTTATTATTCTTTTCTTTCTCTAAACATAGCTTCAGTAAAATGAATTGGCAGCAATTAAGTAGAGGTATAATGCTATGTTGACATTGAGACTTTGAGGGAAACAAATAGTGGTCTGATGTTTGAAAAATAAGAAATTTCTGGGGGAAAGAATGATATATGATATAAAACAAAAGAAGAAAGGGAAGTGACAAATGAAATATGTATGGAAGGGACAAATAAAACAAAACTGTATGATCTAAGTAGATGCTTTGGGAAATAAATAAACAAAACGGAAGAATAAGAAAGGATATAAATTCACGTTTCAATTACATCAAAGAATTGCAATAAAACCAAATGTGGAAATGGTGGCAGGTGTATTGAATAATAAGGAAATGAAGGGACCACTTAGGATCTAGTTAATTGCATGATCCACTCAATTAAATATATTATCACTGAATATACCCTTTTTCACACTCGTTTACACATAATTAACATATAGTAAATAAATTTGAATACAATAACCAGTGTAAGGTTACAAAAAAATAAAAGATGATCTAGAACTCAAATTCGAGTTTTTTTTTCTTTCAAAATAATGTTTTTCTCATAGGGGAATTGCACAACCTAAAAAGTCAATGAAATTTAAACTTCAAGATTAGTGTTAAAATCACTTATATATAGCTTCAAATGTATACTTAATTACTGTAAAATATTGTTTTAAAAATTCATTTTTTTCTTCTTTATATAGAATTATTTTTACCTTAAAAATGAAAATGTTCGTTTTATTTTCATTAAAATGTTCTTTTTATTTTTTTACAATAATGTATGTTTCTTTCGTTAAATCCAAAAATTAATATTAACGTTTCTTTTTTTTAAAACTGAAAGATCCCAAATCGACATAATTGTAATTAATTTCAAAATTACACTTATAACGGATTATAACAAACGTACATTTCTTTCATTAAACGCCATTAATTTCAAATAAATTCTCTTTATTAGAAGATTCCAAGTCAAATTAACGGCAATAAATTCATTAATTAATTTAAATTCCAACATATACTTATTTTGTTTTTTTTTTTAATCTTATTATTCAATCAATTATCATATTATATATATACTTAACGTTGGTTTACCATTTCATTACCTCAATCTTCTATATTTATCACTTTAGTTCATATTAACTGTAGTAGGTAATTAGATTAACTGCAATTGATTTTCACTTTAATTTCAATGGATTAAATAAATAGGTGATGAATGACCAATGTTACCTTTTACTTACTTAATCGGATTTACAAGATTATTATTAACAACAAATGCTATGACTACTTACACAATCCTGATTATACTCAATTTTCCATTAATTTCATATAATTTCCCCTTTTATATAACATTTAATTCATTTCCTTATTTCAACTTATCATCAAATAACGTTACAATTATTTTAATCACTAACATACAATTCCAACATTAAACCCAACATTCAATTGCCTTAATTCAATTAATTACCCATTCAATATTTAAACGATAAATTAATGAGAAAATAGTTAATACAATCGTTTATAATAATAATTCATACCCCTTATCTTATTCTTTACGACCAAGGGTTATAATTTGCTTACCCAAAAAGGTTTTATATTCAATATTAACCTATTTCAATTAACTACATACAAGTTCACCATCTACATCATTTAATTTATTTCATTATTTACAATCATAACCAAGTCAACCTACAATGTATTTCAATTAGTTTGAAATTACTTTAAATATTTATCAGTAGCGTTAAGACAACACCACTAATTTCATATTCAATATTAGCCAATTCTAATTGATTACATATAATTTTAACGTTCAATGTATTTCCTTATTTTTAGTTATAACTAATTATAACCTTAAAGTCACTTCAATTAATTGGAAATTAGATTAAAATAGTTAGCAATTACCATATATTAACATTACTAACATTACATTCTAGTTATTCTTCTCCTTGTAACATCAATTTTTTTTTAGTTTTATTTCAGTATAAAATTATAAAACATTATTTAATTAATATTTTAATAATCGAAAATTATGGGTCGTTACACGACCCCAAAAGCCCGTTCTGCCTCCGAAACGAAAATGGGTCAATCTATATATCAAAATAGATGTTTTTAAATATTTTAAAATCAATGGAATAGGTTTACAGCACTAATTCCATTGTATGAAGAATTTATGTTAAAATCCTGTTATTTCAAAGTGATTTATGTTGATTTCAATTAAATTGATTTATAGACGTTTCAAGTCCATACGATCAAACGATAAGTCTGATCGTTACGAAACTTGAAATCCTACAATAATTCACCGTTACGGGTCCGATGAAACTGGTTTCGTCGAAATCCGAGTCAATGGCCAAAATGGCAATTTTCAGTCAATGAAATAAATAAATATTAAATTAAATTAAATCACTTTTCATTCAAATTTTAAAATTTATAATTTTTATCATCTTCGATTACACTAGTAATTTATAATCCTTTATAATAAATTTCTATATCAATTTAAAGTTAATTTATTAACCAATTACAATATCAAATTTCAATTTCAGTAAATTCATTCATTATCAATTGAAATTCCAACAAATCCATTTGTTTGATTTTAAATCTTGTTATTCAGTCAATTACTATCTTATGAGTATGATTACCTTTGGTTTATTTTTATTACATTCATATTTCACATTTTATCCTAATTTCAATTAACATAGTATTTAATTTCATTTACTTACCATTAATCCATTTGTTATATATTGAATTCCAATTGATAAAATACAAATAAATTGATTTCTTCCAATTCTAATCTTTTTATTAAGTTTATTATTACTCTATAACCTAGCTAATATTTGCTTGCCTTTCATTACATTCATATATTCAAATTTACATGTAATGACCCAGAATTTCTGTCAATTAAAATTTGTATATTTAATTAATTTTAAATATTAAATAAGTGAAATTTGTAAGTCGAATAAATTTTATTTCGAATAATTGGATTTAATTGGATAATTAAATCGATAACTTAATATTGGGAATTACAGAAATAATTAAAAATTGGGTTAAGTATGATTAAAATTGATTTGTAAAATTTTATTTTATCATATAGAAGTTATAATGATGTTATAGGTCTTTTAAAATTGAATTAAGAGTTAATTTGTGAAAATTTAATATTTTGATATTTAATTGACGAGTTAAAATAGCTATTTTTCAAACAGTCTCGGATTTTGATGAAACCAGTTTCATCGGATCCATAATGTGATATTATTGTAAGGTTTCAAATTTCGTGTCAATCGGGTTTATCGTTTGTTCGGGGCAAGCTAAAACGCCTAGAAATTTGATTAATCGATTTAATTTAAAATTGATCGTTTATTTCCATAATTCGCACAGATGATCGAATTAGCCTCCAAAACACGTTCCATTGTGTTTGGAACGCGGTGTAAACCTTAGAAACGTTAGCCGGCACGCTTCGTTTGGAGTTCGGAAAATCCGGGGTGAATAGTGTTTTGGAATATTTTCTATAAAAGCCCCTTTACTCTTCACTTTTGCAAAATTTCTAAAGCCCTAGGGTTTCAAAAACGTTACAGGCCGCCACCATCAATCAATGGCCGAAACTCTACCACCTTCCCACTCGTTTATCTCTAAATCCATCGACCATTATCAAAAACTTTCCAAAGCAAACTTGTAGAGCATCGCGTAAGCTATAAATCCAACGGTGGATTTGAGTAATCATCGTCGTTTGAAGTCGAATTTGGGCCGCGTTCTCTTGTCGTTCGCGCGCGTCGTTCGAGGAGAGGGTGGCGCCGAGCTTGGTGCTGCTGTAGCCGAGTGTAGAGTACGTGATGGCGAACGTAATGAAGGTGGTTGATCAGAGGATAGGCGAACAGAGGAGGCTCGAAATTTTGATTCATAATGGCGGCCGTGGGTTCCTTTTCTCGAGCGCGTTACTGGGTAAGGGAGAAGTAGGGGGGAGCGGCCGAGATTTGCTAGGGCTTGAGATCAGCGGCTGAGATTTGCTAGGTTTAAAATTGTAAAGGAAATTGTAAATAAATTATAATTTAAATCGTGTAATATTTAAAATGTTGTATCTTTTTCATACGAGGTCGAAAACGCACGAAACCAGTTGCGTTGGAACCGTATTGTCGAATACTACGCTATGGAATAGGATTGGAGTCGTTTGGAGTTAGTGAGAATTTCGGGTAAAATTAAACGCGTGTTTAATTTTATTCGAAATAAAAGCTGAAAACGAAATTGAAACTCAAGCTGGGAACTTCTCACTCAATCGAATCGGTTTCGATTTTAATTTTAAATAGTTAGATTTAAAATTCTTGATTGTATGTTTGAATGATGATTGTTATCTATTGATTATTAAAATAGACATTATACGCCGTTAGTAAGCGGAGGTTATCTATTAAAAACATATACCGCGAATATTTCACAGTACAGTGAAATTGGTATTATATATGTACTTGGAGTTGATTTCCTGCATTATATAGCGGATGAGACCCTATTACGCCGTATAATAGCGGATAATATTTTAAATCCTATATACCGTGATATTTCATTTGGAAACGGAATTGGTATTGTGCTAATGTCTGTGGATGCAGAGAAACAGGTTGGAGGGATCCAACTGAATTCCTCAACAGTATTGTTTGATTATAGATATTTTGATATTTGTTGATTATCATATACAGATATATGATGTCGTCGTTGTCGTGATTGACTATTTGGTGTGTAGCATCATTGGGCCAATTTTGGAATTTTAAAAGGATTTTTAAAGTGATTTTTGAAAGTATACGTTTTATAAAATATTTTTGGAATTGATGCATTTTAAATAAATAAACGTTATAATTTTAATGTTATAAAAATTATGATTTTTGAGAAATATAGTTGAAAGTTGATTTTTGAAAATATGGGGTTAATGATTTTATAAAATAGTTTAAATTGGGATTTTTTTTGAATTTATTGTAAAAAGTTTAAATATAAGATTTATAAAATTTGATTATTTTATAAATCAAAATAATGAAATTATAAAGGAGTTTAAAGACGTTTTAAAATAATAATATAAATTGATTTATATAAAAGATTTATAAAATTGATATTTATAAATTAAAATATTGGAATTATAAAACGAGTTTTTTATAAATGTTAGGATGAAGTGTAAATGGATTTCATAAGTGAATGAAATTATAGAATTATAAATGATGAAGTTATAAATGGAATTTTATAAGCAGTAGATTTATAAAATTTGTAAAGTTATTAAAAGAATAGATTTGGGTAAATAAATGAATCTTATAAGTTATAAGATTTATAATTTGGGAAGTCTTAAAAAGAACGATTTTGTAAACAAATAAATTATAAGCATTTAACTTAAAATATGGACTTTTAGTATATCATTGAGTTATAAATTGAAATAGGTTAATAAATGAGATTTATAAATTGAAGTTGTTATAAAATAAATAGAATTAGAATTTATAAACATTGTTTTATAAATCCAAATCAATTGAATTTGATAAAGTAAATGTAGAAATTATTAAAGGAATTATATCCACGATTTTTGGACAATGGATAATCCTTCCATAAAAAATGTAAAGAAATGATGAAATTGGTTAACGAAGTATATTCACGTTTTTGGATAGTGAATAATATGTTAAAGAAAATGTTTTGGAGGTGATATTTTAAATAGAATTAAAACGATCTAATGATATTTTAAAATGTGTTAAGGTTCGAAACCATAGATTTCAACATTCATCTTTGAAATAGACGTTTTCGAGAAATAGAAGGAAATGGTGGACTATAACACTGTTGTTATAGTAAATGATTTCCGGGAGGAAATGTTTTATATAGTATTAGGATTTATATATCTATCTTAACTTCGAATCCCTATACTAATGATTTTGAGTTGTCGTAACGATGTTTTACGCAACATTCGTTTTGACTCAAATAAATGTTTAAAAGAACACTTTCCTTAAGAATAAAATATATACTTAATTGTGATTTAAGTATATTGAGTATTTTCCAAGTGTTGAAAATAAATAGATTTGTGGACTACTTATTATTATAAGTATGGAAATGCTTTTCCAATATGAAATGAAACGTTTTTGAGAATTTATCTTTGTAAAGATAAATTGGAAATGAATATTTGAAAACTATTGAAAACCGTATATCGGTAGATATTTTGAAATATAAATTCACTATGGAATTTATCAAAGAAAAGGGGATTTTATTTAAAAATAAATATTGATTTATTTTTGGAGTATTGAAATTATATATCTTGTAAAGATATTTTTTTTGGAAAATTAATAATTTGAAAAATTATTTGGAATCTGGTGATGTTGTGCATATCCATTGATAGTTCAATAACCGACTATCAATATTTACCTTTGGATGGGTATTTGTTGTGATTTGCTTGAATTTGAATGCCACACTTATTTTTGAATAAGCGCTCACTATTCGGTTAGCCGGGAAAGGACCTTGGGGTCGTATATCCCATTCCGAATATGTGATACGTCGTTATGGGTTGCATTTGAAGACCGGTGTTGAAGACCGGATATTTTTGAAAGCGGAAGGATTACCGTCGATTGTCTCTGCACAGAAAGGCCCCGGTATAGAGATTCCATATGTGATGGGAAGTCCGGACGTGATTAGTGAATATCCGGATTGCAAGGACTTCTTTGGAAATACCTTCAGTTCTGTTCGATCCCGGAACAGACATGTATGGATTGTATGTCTGACATTACAAATTGAGATATAAAGTTGATTTCTTTCAAATACATATCTGTTGGTGGTGGAGAATTTATTCTCTTAGCATTAACACCCTTCTCTGAGACGTACGAGCTCAGAGGTTATGTAGTTGAAGGTTATTAGTAATATACTCCCAATTTGGTAGTGTGATATGCTAAGTGTTGTTGAGCATTTGTTGAATCGAAGCATGGCTTTGTATAAAGCGTAGCTTTATGGACGAGACTGCGTCGGACCTCACACCCCGGAAATGGTCAAAACAGGAAGGATGCAACAAGGTTATCGGGGGTAGCGCCCTTTAGTGTATGTCATTCCTTCTGGATAGAGGTGGTATCATGGTATGGAGCCCAGATACTTAACCTATGTTGTTGCTGCACATTTATTGCTTTGTGGTTGTTGGAAATCGAGGATCCTCGGATATAGATCGGTTACGATCGGGGGATGACATATTTGTGTCAGTAGTTACCCAGTTTGAAGGGTAACCCAGCCTTGTGTTGGCAGAGATCCGGTTAGGTTCTCGAGACGTCATTCTAGAGGCGTTTCCATGTGGCAATGGGAAGTTCCTTGGCCTGACCATTTGTTGGAAATCTAAAGAAACAATAAGAACCTTGTACGGTTTTAGTTGTAGAACCTGCCATCTAATATGGTAGCTATAGCAGGCATAATATAATGGTACTTATGCTGGCTAAGATTTATATTCTACTTTCGAAATGTTTTCTACACTATGCACTAGTAATAATATCAAAAATGATTTGATTTTGCGTAGTAAGCATCTTTGACTAACATAAGAAGAAATCTCCTCCAAGTCTGCGTTTGTATTGTGTGTGTGGTAGGAGGCCTTATGGTAGTCTCATTTTTAAAAGCATTGCGAATTGACTTCAAAAATTATCCTGTTGTTTGTTTTTAAAGATAAACTATTTTAAAGTTCTCACACCAGTCCCATGACTGACTTGGAGTTTATTGTTTCCTTCCTAAACTCTGGGTGCCCACCAATTTCCACATGGGCAGTCTAGAGTTAAGGTTATCAGGATATTCTGGAATTCAAGAGTTGTTGGAGGCAAGCTGGATGGCATGGCGTATTCATTAGTATATAGTATTTCTTTTCCGCTGTTTGTTGTTGTTTGTTGTTGTAAACTCTGATTATGTAATGTAATGTGATGTAATGTAATAACTGATATAGTTCTTTGTTTGAAGATTATTCATTTATTTATTATATGTTGTTCCGCTGCGATTGTGAGATTCTGATATTGTTCTGTTGTTTCTTTCTGTTATGTCCTATCCTTTTCTCTCTTCTTCTATCTTTTTCTTTTTCTTAAACCCTAAGAATTCGGTTTTCCGGCATTCGATTGGTTGACAGTTGATACATTGGACGTATTGATGTCGACGTTCGGGCGTCGAAGATCCGTGTCCTTACATCTGCTATCAGAGCATATGGTTAAGCGACAACCATGGCTCTGTTGGGAATTACTCATTAGAGATAGAGTCAGTAGTACTCTAGAATGAGTTGAGTGTAATAATAGCTATGAGAGCGTATTTGTTACTGAATATAAAATTATTTTATATTGTGATGATTGGTTTGTTGAGTGGTATATGGATTCTGGTTAATACGAGTAATTAATGTTGTTGATAGGGATCCCTAAACACTTGTACAGAACAATTCGACACGATATTGTTTTAAATTGGGTAAATGAAATAATTTTACCCAAAATTATATTTTATATATAAAGGAATAATTTTTTGAGAATTATTAAAGTGTATATAAGTTGATTGTTGGTTGATTAAAAAAAATGTAAGAATATATATAAGTAAATTAAAAGATGTTTGAATAATCTAAATAAAAACAATTGTAAAAGAATAATTGTATAAGTAAAAAGAATTATAAGAATTGAATTATAATTAAAGTGATTTACAATTGTGAAATAAACTTATATATATAAGAAGTGAAACTATATGAATATATTTATGAATATGAGTTGTAAATAAAAATGAGTTTGAATAAGCGATGAAATTTGACTTTGGTAAAGGTTAAATAAAATTTACTTTAGAATTGGAATCTGAATTGATTTATAAGTGGGAATTTAAGTTAAGTAAAACCAAATAATGTTTAAATGGAATATAACTTAAGAGATGTTGAATGAAGTTGATTTTGGTATCGAAGTAAATTAATAAAGTTAAGTGATAAATGAGAACTTGAGTTATGTAATGAAATTCAACTTTTGTGGTTAAATGAATTAGCAATTGAATTAATAAATGGATTGAAAGTTAATCAATTAAATGTAAATAATTGATATGAAATAATGAATGTAAGTGTTAATTCATTAAAATCTAATGTTATTGGAAGTTGAATAATTGAATGAAAAACAATTTAATTAAACCAATTGAAAGTAAAGGTGTTAAACCAAATTGAATGTAATGTAAAGCAAAGGAATTTGGTTGTAATTAATATACATTGGTTGTTATATGATTGTTAGTTGATTGTATATAATTCATTAAGTGTTAATGAAATTGAGTTAATGAAACTGAAAGCTAAAATAATTGAAATCCAATTGGAAGTTAAGTGTATCTTAAATAAAATTGAATTTGATTTAGAAGTGAACCAACTTGAATATGAATTAGTGAATATAAACTAATTGAAAATGAATGTTAGTAAAAACATCCACTGTTAACAAATCAAATGTGATTAAATTGAAAACCCATTTCATTGAATATTAATGAGAATATGAATGAATATTTATTGGTTATGGATGTTAGTTGAATGCGAGTTGGTTGATGATTGAATATATTGCTTTTACTGCATTTGCTATGTTGGCATATATAGTTATTATGTTGCTATATGTTGTATATCGATATTATTGTCTATATACATGTTTCTCGTCTGTTTGTTGAGTGTTTAGTAGGTGCGGATCGCGTTTGCTTCGCATTTGGAGCTCGCTTTCGTGCTATATTAGCCGTATATGCTCGCTAATAATATATAAGATACATATCTCGAATTAAATATCGTACTTTTACACTTTTTCCCCTACGGGATGCCTCATCACTTGATGAGATGTATATTTGTGATATATATACTTTCATTTTTTTCGGATCGAGCCGCGCAAAGGAGACTATGGCGAATTTTTCTGAAAATTTAAGGCGTTAGAAAAATTTTAAGAAAATTGAATTTTTTTATGAAAACTATAATTTTGATTTGGAGTTGAAAGTTAAATAATATAGTTGTTTTTGAAAAGATAACTAAGTATGATTTGAAAACTTAGTAAAGTCATTATAAGAAGTTTAACTATGGATTTTGGGAAAATTAATGGATTCTGTAACTTTTTCTTACTTGGTAATTTCGAGGACGAAATTCTTTTAAGGGGGGAAGTTTGTAACGACCCAGAATTTCTGTCAGTTAAAATTTGTATATTTAATTGATTTTAAATATTAAATAAGTGAAATTTGTAAGTCGAATAAACTTTATTTCGAATAATTGGATTTAATTGGATAATTAAATCGATAATTTAATATTGGAAATTACAGAAATAATTGAAAATTGGATTAAGTATGATTAAAATTGATTTGTAAAATTTTATTTTATCATATAGAAGTTATAATGATGTTATAGAACTTTTAAAATCTAATTAAGAGTTAATTTGTGAAAATTTAATATTTTAATATTTAATTGACGAGTTAAAATAGCCATTTTTCAAACAGTCTCGGATTTCGACGAAACAAGCTTCATTGGATCCGTAATGTGATATTATTGTAAGGTTTCAAATTTCGTATCAATCGGATTTATCTTTTGTCCGAGGCAAGCTAAAACGCCTTGAAATTTGATTAATCGATTTAATTTAAAATTGATCATTTATTTCCATAACTCGCACAGATGATCGAATTAGCCTCCGAAACACGTTCTATTGTGTTCGGAACGCGGGGTAAACCTTAGAAACGTCAGCCGGCACGCTTCGTTTGGAGTTCGAAAAATGTGGGATGAATAGTGTTTTGGAATATTTTCTATAAAAGCCCCTTTACTCTTCACTTTTGCAAAATTTCTAAAGCCCTAGGGTTTCAAAAACGTTACAGGCTGCCACCATCAATCAATGGCCGAAACTCTACCACCTTCCCCCTCGTTTATCTCTAAATCCATCGACCATTATCAAAAACTTTCTAAAGCAAACTTGTAGAGCATCGCGTAAGCTATAAATCCAACGGTGGATTTGAGTAATCATCGTCGTTTGAATTCGAATTTGGGCCCGATCTCTGGCCGTTCGTGCACGTCGTTCGAGGAGTAGGTGGTGCCGAGCTTAGTGCTGCTGTAGCCGAGTGTAGAGTAGGTGATGGCGAACGTAATGATGGTGGTTGATCAGAGGATAGGCGAACGGAGGAGGCTCGAAAATTTGATTCATAATGGTGGCCATGGGTTCCTTTTCTCGAGCGTGTTACTGGGTAGGGGAGAAGAACGGGGGAGCGTCCGGGATTTGCTAGGGCTTGAGATCAGCGGCTGAGATTTGCTAGGTTTAAAATTATAAAGGAAATTGTAAATAAATTATAATTTAAAGCGTGTAATATTTAAAATGTTGTATCTTTTTAATACGAGGTCGAAAACGTACAAAACCAGTTGCGTTGGAACCGTATTGTCGAATACTACGCTATGCAACTGGATTGGAGTCGTTTGGAGTTAGTGAGAATTTCGGGTAAAATTAAACGCGTGTTTAATTTTATTCGAAATAAAAGCTGAAAACGAAATTGAAACTCAAGGTGAGAACTTCTCACTCAATCGAATCGGTTTCGATTTTAATTTTAAATAGTTAGATTTAAAATTCTTGATTGTATGTTTGAATGATGATTGTTATCTATTGATTGTTAAAATAGACATTATATGCCGTTAGTAAGCGGAGGTTATTTATTAAAAACATATACCGCGAATATTTCACAGTACAGTGAAATTGGTATTATATATGTACTTGGAGTTGATTTTCCGCATTATATAGCGGACGAGACCCTATTGCGCCGTATAATAGCGGATAATATTTTAAATCCTATATACCGCGATATTTCGTTTGGAAACGGAATTGGTATTGTGCTAATGTCTGTGGATGCAGGGAAACAGGTTGGAGGGATCCAACTGGATTCCTCAACAGTATTGTTTGATTATAGATATTTTGATATTTGTTGATTATATATACAGATATATGACATCGTTGTTGTCGTGATTGACGATTTGGTGTGTAGCATCATTGGGCCAATTATGGAATTTTAAAAGGATTTTTAAAGTGATTTTTGAAAGTATACGTTTTATAAAATATTTTTGGAATTGATTCATTTTAAATAAATAAACGTTATAATTTTAATGTTATAAAAATTATGATTTTTGAGAAATATAGTTAAAAGTTGATTTTTGAAAATATGGGGTTAATGATTTTATAAAATAGTTTAAATTGGGATTTTTTTGAATTTATTGTAAAAAGTTTAAATATAGGATTTATAAAATTTGATTATTTTATAAATCAAAATGATGAAATTATAAAGGAGTTTAAAGACGTTTTAAAATAATAATATAAATTGATTTATATAAAAGATTTATAAAATTGATATTTATAAATTAAAATATTAGAATTATAAAACGAGTTTTTTATAAATGTTAGGATGAAGTGTAGATGGATTTCATAAGTGAATGAAATTATAGAATTATAAATGGTGAAGTTATAAATGGAATTTTATAAGCAGTAGATTTATAAAATTTGTAAAGTTATTAAAAGAATAGATTTGGGTAAATAAATGAATCTTATAAGTTATAAGATTTATAATTTGGGAAGTCTTAAAAAGAACGATTTTGTAAACAAATAAATTGTAAGCATTTAACTTAAAATATGGACTTTTAGTATATCATTGAGTTATAAATTGAAATAGGTTAATAAAGGAGATTTATAAATTAAAGTTGTTACAAAATAAATAGAATTAGAATTTATAAACATTGTTTTATAAATCCAAATCAATTGAATTTGATAAATTAAATGTAGAAATTATTAAAGGAGTTATATCCACGATTTTGGGATAATGGATAATCCTTCAAAATAAAATGTAAAGAAATGATGAAATTGGTTAACGAAGTATATTCACGTTTTTGGATAGTGAATAATATGTTAAAGAAAATGTTTTGGAGGTGATATTTTAAATAGAATTAAAACGATCTAACGATGTTTTAAAATGTGTTAAGGTTCGAAACTATAGATTTCAACATTCATTGTTGAAATAGACGTTTTCGAGAAATAGAAGGAAATTGTGGACTATAACACTGTTGTTATAGTAAATGATTTCCGGAAGGAAATGTTTTATATAGTATTGAGATTTATGTATCTATCTTAACTTCGAATCCCTATACTAATGATTTTGAGTTGTCGTAACGATGTTTTACGCAACATTCGTTTTGACTCAAATAAATGTGTTTAAAAGAACACTTTCCTTAAAGAATAAAATATATACTTAACTGTGATTTAAGTATATTGATTATTTTCCAAGTGTTGAAAATAAATAGATTTGTGGACTACTTATTATTAATAAGTATGGAAATGCTTTTCCAATGTGAAATGAAACGTTTTTGAGAATTTATCTTTGTAAAGATAAATTGGAAATGAATATTTGAAAACTATTGAAAACCGTATATCAGTAGATATTTTGAAATATAAATTCACTATGGAATTTATCAAAGAAAAGGGGATTTTGTTTAAAAATAAATATTGATTTACTTTTGAAGTATTGAAATTGTATATCTTGTAAAGAAATATTTTTTTGGAAAATTAATACTTTGAAAAATTATTTGGAATCTGGTGATGTTGTGCATATCCATTGATAGTTCAATAATCGACTATCAATATTTACCTTTGGATGGATATTTTTTGTGATTTGCTTGAATTTGAATGCCACACTTATTTTTGAATAAGCGCTCACTTTTCGGGTTAACCGGGAAAGGACCTTGGGGTCGTATAACCCATTCCAAATATGTGATACGTCGTTATGGATTGCATTTGAAGACCGGTGTTGAAGATCGGATATTTTTGAAAACGGAAGGATTACCGTCGAATGTCTCTGCACCGAATGGCCCCGGTATAGAGATTCCATATGTGATGGGATGTCCGGACGTGATTAGTGAATATCCGGATTGCAAGGACTTCTTTGGGAGGCCTTCGGTTCTGTTCGATCCCGGAACAGACTTGTATGGATTATATGTCTGACATTACAAATTGAGATATAAAGCTGATTTCTTTCAAATACATATCTGTTGGTGGCAGAGAATTTATTCTCTTAGCATTAACACCCTTCTCTGAGACGTACGAGCTCAGAGGTTATGTAGTTGAAGGTTATTAGTAATATACTCCCAATTTGGTAGTGTGATATGCTAAGTGCTGTTGAGCATTTGTTGAATTGAAGCATGGCTTTGTATAAAGCGTAGCTTTGTGGACGAGACTGCGTCGGACCTCACACCCCGGAAATGGTCAAAACAGGAAGGATGCAGCAAGGTTATCGGGAGTAGCGCCCTTTAATGTATGTCATTCCTTCTGGATAGAGGTGGTATCATGGTATGGAGCCCAGATACTTAACATATGTTGTTGCATCAAATTTATTGCTTTGTGGTTGTTGGAAATCGAGGATCCTTAGATATAGATCAGTTACGATCGGGGGATGACATATTCATGTCAGTAGTTACCCAGTTTGAAGGGTAACCGGCCTTGTGTTGGCAGAGATCCGGTTAGGTTCTCGGGACGTCATTCCAGAGGCGTTTCCATGTGGCAATGGGAAGTTCCTTGGCCTGACCATTTGTTGGAAATCCAAAGAAACAATACGAACATTGTACGGTTTTGGTTGTAGAACCTGCCATCTAATATGGTAGCTATAGCAGGCATAATATAATCGTACCCATGCTGGCTAAGATTTATATTCTACTTTCGAAATGTTTTCTACACTATGCACTAATAATAATATCAAAAATGATTTGATTTTGCGTAGTAAGCATCTTTGACTAACATAAGAAGAAATCTCCTCCAAGTCTGCGTTTGCATTGTGTGTGTGGTGGGAGGTCTTATGGTAGTCTCACTTTTAAAAGCATTGCGAATTGACTTCAAAAATTATCCTGTTGTTTGTTTTTAAAGATAAACTATTTTAAAGTTCTCACACCAGTCCCATGACTGACTTGGAGTTTATTGTTTCCTTCCTAAACTCTGGGTGCCCACCAATTTCCACACGGGCAGTCTAGAGTTAAGGTTATCAGGATATTCTGGAATTCGGGAGTTGCTGGAGGCAAGCTGGATGGCATGGCGTATTCATTAGTATATAGTATTTCTTTTCCGTTGTTTGTTGTTGTTCGTTGTTGTAAACTCTGATTATGTAATGTAATGTGATGTATGTAATAACTGATATAGTTCTTTGTTTGAAGATTATTCATTTATTTATTATATGTTGTTCCGCTGCGATTGTGAGATTCTGATATTGTTCTTTTGTTTCTTTCTGTTCTGTCCTATCCTTTTCTCTCTTCTTCTCTCTTTTTCTTTTTCTTAAACCCTAAGAATTTGGTTTTCCGGCATTCGATTGGTTGACAGTTGATACAGTGGACGTATTGATATCGACGTTCGGGCGTCGAAGATCTGTGTCCTTACATTACATCTTTCCTATGTATTCACCATTATTTCCAATTATATTAAATTTGTCAAATATAAATATATTTATTATAAATAAAAATCTCAATTAATCTATTCAACTACGTTTCATTCCTTTATTTTATCTATGAATAAAAAATGAATTTCTATTTATGTCATTACATTCACACTTTACAATTACAGTCCTATCTTGCATTAATGAACATTTACTTACATTTAAATGTAGTTGATTTTCTACTTCGAATTTAGCAGCCTAAATAAAAAGGTAACTTGTATAAATGTTATCACTCTCTTTATATTACACTCAAGTTTATATTTTCACTAATTATCAAAATTGCTTACGTAATGTTGAATTCATTCAATTACCATTAATTCTACAAATTCGTTCATTCATACATTTATTTATTTATATTGAATTTTATACCCAAATGTAACAGTTACAACTAAATTAATAGACCAATTAAACAGTAACTTACAGTCGTTACTATAACCTTTAATTTACATTTATGAATTCATTATTTCCACAAAAATGTTACAATTCCTTACTTAACTCAAATTTTATTCAATGGTCATTTATTTCATACTATTTCATTTTATCAAACCAATGTTTACATTGGTTTTCTTATATAAATTCTATAACCAAGCATAACAATTTACATTATTTTATCATTGGAATTCCATTTCAATTGTTAATAATTAGTTTTAATTACCATTGCTACATTTCATTTTAGCACTCATTTCAATATTAAATTACAAAGTTTTTTTTCTTTCCATATTAAATTACCAAAACTTATAAATTTAATAAATTAAATAGTCGAAAATTTACGGGTCGTTACAAAGGATGTTTAAAGTAAGGATTAATTAAGGTAAAAGGTAATTAAATTTTTACTTCATTAAGTTTATTTATTTTAATTAATTATTAAACTAGAGTTAATTATTTAATTAATTATTATTTAATTAAAGGTTAATTATTCACTTAATTATAACTTGATTTATGTTTAATTACAAATGAATGTTTAATTAATGTTTGATTATTTAATTAATTTTTAATTTATTAAAGGTTAATTATTGATTAATTAAGACTTAACCAAGCTTAATTAGGATTTAGTTTTTAGTTAAAGTAATTAAGAGTTAAATAAGCTAAATTGGGGTTTAATTATGATTTAATTTTTATTTAATTTCGATTTATTAAGGTTTAATTAAGATTTTAACTTATGATTTAATTGATGTTTATTCAATTTAAAAGTTCTTTAAAACAATATCAGTTATTTATTTTAAACTAGTTTTCTTATCTAGGTGAATTGTTTTTAAACAGAAGAATCTCTTATCTAAGCCTTAAGTAACCCTTTATGACTAGGAAACCAAATGACATCTATTGGTACAACAAAATATCTATAACGCCCCACCTCTATACCCACGCTAGCCAAGGACACTACGGGGTAATGCCGTCAACTAGCGCGGAGAATAAGGCAATTGAGGAGCGACCATCCGTGTAATTGCTTTGTGCGAGCACCGATATGCCGGATAAAATATAAGAAAGTCCGACATACCGACACAAACTCAAAGCTACTACAAAAAGGCTATAATATCTTCGGAAACAAACATAGAAATAAACATAACACAAATCAGTCACAGATATCCATATCACAAAGGCGGAAAAAGATATGAATATAACACATGAAAGTGTACATCAAAGTAAAGGTCAAACAAGATCCATAATATCACAAAAGAATAGCTACAAGTGCTAGACAAAAGAATATGGATGCATCAATGAGTCTATATCTCAAATGTATACAACAATAACTACTAATCTAAGTAGTTAGCCAAAAGTCAGGGTGATAATCCTAGATGTGAAGTCAAGCAGAAGCACCTGTAACATCTCGGTCTGACCCGAGTATTATTTAATAAGAAAATAATAAACGGATCAGTCTAGCTATGAATATCAGATGAAATGATATAGAATAAGAGATATGACAAAAACATATGATAACCATAAAGTCATACTTTGATAAGTATGTAATTGAAAATCAACTAGGGATTAATCAATATCACAATAATCTTCTCAAAGATCAAAAGAAATGTCATACTCTTTATTTTTATTCACCAAACCATAAATATTGACAATAATATCAATGCCAATCACAAAAGTTAATGACACACAAATTCACCAACGCACAAATATTGATAAAACATATCAATGTAAATCACGAAAATTGGTGAAACACAAATTCTAGAAATCATCAATAGAAGTCCAAAAATCACAAAAAGGGGGAGGCCTATCACAAAACGAGAGCTTGAAAACTCACCAACACGTGTATCACAAAATGGAACGCTATTCCATGGTTGCTAACCATTAATTTTGAGCCGAAGCTCCACAAAACGGCCAGAAGACCATGGGTCGCTACCCCACAAGACTGAGCTGAAACTCCACAGAAACGGGGTTTAGTCTCCCTCGTAGACAAAGAGACATCACACATTTGCTAGTCTAAATCACAAAAATGATCATCAACGATCATCAGGAAGTGTCAGTTACAGTAAGCTAGTAAATATATAAGCTTAGCCTCATGTCCCATAACCACTAGCTTAACTTAAATATTTACGAACAAATTGTAAGTTTCTACTAGAAAATTGTCACAAGAGATTCAATCGAACGAGTCCAAGAATTAACCAACGAAGTAAACGCAAGTGTTTCATACTACTTGTTTTACTAAGTAGTTTAATTAGATTTCTCATATGAGTGAGGTAAAGGTTTGTATATACTAGTAGATTGGAAAACGGTTTAAGAAACGAGCTTTGTAATAAAATAGTGTTGAAATCGTTTTGATGAAAGAGTTTTGATATTTACTACTAGTATTGAAACCTTTATACTTTAAAGTGTCAAATCACAAAAATGATTGTAGAAACAATAAATCACAAAAATTCACATTTGAAGACGTGAATAATGTCCAAAGAATTCTGTTCCAAATCCATCAAAATGGAAATACCCTTGCGACTTAACAGCCACGACTTACGACCTAGCATAAGTTAACACAAGAAATCAGCGGCTCAACAAATAGCATACGGCCTAAGATAGTACGACATAACCAGCCGAGCGACTTAAGAGCAGGTGCGACTTATACATGGCGTGACCTAAGTTGGTTGCAAGATATAGTAGATGCGACCTAAACCAGAAGGCCAAGCGACCTAGTGGTTGCGACCTATGTGCAGGCCGACTTAACAAGCCGAGCGACCTAAGGAGTTTGGGCATAAGGATGCAAGCGACCTAAGATGAACGTGCGACTTAACAGAAAGAGGGCGGCCAACAAGGGGCGACCTAGGTGGTGCGAGTTATACCAGGAGCGAACTAGCACGGCGCGACCTAGCATGGCGCGACCAAATCAATGTCGAGTGACTTAAGGAACTCGCGGCTTAAGGAGGCGAGCGGCCTAAGGATGGTGCGACCTATATGCACGCGTGACTTAATGGGCCGAGTGACCTAACACGAGCGACCTAACTGCAGGCCGAGGAAAATGGTGCAGGCCGAACGGCCTAAGGAGCAAAAGTGCCAAACTCTCTCAATTTGCAACCGAACGAGCACGAACGCTAGGGGATTACGCCCATTGGCTACTCGGTCCTATTGGATCCTCGATGCATCACCAAAAACGTGTTCAATCATCAAAGTTAGGATTTTTAAAGACTTAAACCCAAAACACTAAAAATTGGGATTTTCACCAATTTAATCCAAACTAAGAGCAAATACATATGAAAACGTGTTAGGAATTCATACCCAAAATCAAAGATAGTTATAGACAAAGATGTGAGATAAAAATCTCACCTTTACACAAAATCAATGAAGAAGAAGCTTTAAAGCAAAGGAAGAATCAATGGCTTCTCTTTGAATTTGGAGTTAGATGTTGGATTTGCAAATGAACTAGAGCTTGGAGTTTTAATTTCCCTTTCCTTCCTCCATTTTTGATGAAGCTTGAGTGTTAGGAAATGAAAGTGAAGTTATGAAGGGAAGGGGTTTGAGTTAGAATTAATAGTTTAGATTAATGGGCTAAACCAAACCCAAAGCCCAAAGTGAAAAAGTGGCAAAATTCCACTAACTCCAAACATATCAAAGTTTATACTCAAAAAGATCGCAAACGGCGTTTTGGACCCAATGGAAGTGGTCCGGAGTCCTAATTCGACCGTATGCAAAAAGTAACTTTTCGGACTAAAATCCGACTAACGATAAAATATTTAAATAAAATATTTAAATATTCAATCGTAAAATATGCGGGCTGTTACAGACTCCCCTCCTTAAAGAAATTGTGTCCTCGTAATCTTAAGAAATAAGTGAAACAAAAAGTAACAACCATAAAAGCATATCAACACAAAAGAAGAAATTTGGAATAAGAAATTCACCTCGAAGATCACGGGAAAGTAAGTCCGGATGTGTTCGCTCGATGAACTCTCTAGATTGCCAAGAGCAATCCTTAGGATTTGAGGACCATTGAACTTTAACAAGCGGAACATCTTTATTTCGAAGGCGTTTGACCTCCGAAGCAATAATACGAATAGGATGTTGCTCATAAGTTAAATTAGGCGATACTTCAATTTCTTCCACAACACTGGGCTCAAGAATAGAATCGGAATCTCGAAGACATTTTCGTAATTGAGAAATGTGAAACATGTCATGAATAGCAGAAAAGTGAGCCGGTAATGAAAGGAGATAAGCCACGGAACCAATACGTTCGGTGATAGGGAATGGCCCAATATATCGAGGCGCTAATTTTCCCGATCGACTGAAACGTACAACACCCTTCATTGGCGAAACTCGAATAAACACAAGATCTCCCACAGAAAATTCTAATTTCCTTCTCCGGTTATCGGCATAGGATTTTTGTCTACTCTGGGCTTCTTTCATCTTATGACGAATAAGGTCAACCTTCTCTGTGGAATCACGAATAAAATCTGGACCTAAAACTAGCTTCTCACCGGCCTTAAGCCAACAAGGAGATCGGCATGGTCTTCCATAGAGTGCCTCGAAAGGTGTCATACCAATACTAGATTGGAAGCTATTATTATAGGAAAACTCAACAAGAGAAATATGATCTTCCCAACTTCCACCGAAATCAAGAACTCATGCACAAAGAAGATCTTCAAGAGTTTGATTCACACGCTCGGTTTGTCCATCGGACTGAGGATGATAAGCGGTGCTAAAATTAAGCTTCGTTCCCAAAGATTTTTGAAGACTCTTCCGAAATCCACTAGTAAACAATGGATCACGATCACTAACAATAAAAGAAGGAACTCCATGCAATTTTACAATTTCTTTGATAAAAAGCTTGACCAAAAAAGGTACGGTTCGATTGGACCGAACGGGAATAAAATGGGCAGATTTAGTAAGTCTATCGACTATCACCCATAAGCTATCATGACCCGAACGAGAACGGGGAAGCCGTCTATAAAATCCATGGAAATTTGGTCCCACTTCCAAATTGGAATTTCTAAAGGTTGCAATAACCCACCGGGCCTTCGATGTACGGCCTTGACAAGTTGGCAAGTCATGCAACACTTAACAAAGTTAGCAATATCAGATTTCATTCCCTCCCAATAATAAACTCGCTTCATATCCATGTACATTTTACTGCACCGGGATGAATGGTAAATTTAGAACGATGAGAATCTTCTAAAATGTCTTTACGACGATCACCAATATTTGGCACGATAAGTCTATCAAATTTTCGAATGCCGCCACGAGAATCAATATCAAAGTCTTTCAAACCTTCAATATCAATTTTATCCCTAAAATTTTGGCCAAGAAGAGCCAATTTGGGATCTAGCTTTTGAGCTTCAAGAATGCGGTCTATAAGAGAAGGATGAGCCTCAAGGCTACATAAAACAAGAGATGAACATAAATCGGAAACATGATCTCGAATCTCACAAGTGGATAAAACTCCGAGATCATTCCATTCGGATATCATCATAGAAACAACTGCTTGTTGCTTGCGACTAAGTGCATCGACAACACGAATATCAAGATTATAAGGTGCAAGGAACTTGAGCCAACGTTGTTGACGCAGATTAAGTTCCTTTTGGGAAAATAGATACTTCAAAGATTTATGATCGGTATAGAGAACAAATTTCTCTCCCAAAAGATAATGACGCCAAATACGAAGGGCGAAAACAATAGCCGCGAGCTCTAAATCATGAGTGGCATATCTAGTCTCAGCTGGCTTCAATTGCCTAGAAGCATAAGCAATAACACGTTCTCTTTGCATAAGAACGGCACCCAAACCAACGCGACTAGCATCGGTATAAACAATAAAATCTTGATTCTCCTCGGGAATAACAAGAATAGGAGCATCGGAAAGGAGTTCTTTTAATTTCTGGAAAGAAGCTTCACATTCATTCGACCAAAAGTATTTAACTCCCTTCTTTGTCAAACTAGTAAGAGGCACGGAAATTTTTGAAAAGTCTTTTATAAAACGACGGTAATAACCCGCCAATCCAAGGAAGCTACGGATCTCCGTCACACTCTCTGGTCTCTTCCAATTTTGAATCGCTTCAATCTTTGAAGGATCCACGGAAATTCCGGATTCGGAAATAATATGACCGAGAAACTTCACACGAGATTGCCAAAAGTGACATTTAGAAAATTTTGCTTTTAATTGATTACTCCTAAGAGTTTCCAACACAATCTGAAGATGCTTTTAATGCTCCTCCTCGGTTTTTAAATACAAAGAATATCATCAATAAAGTTGAGAACAAACTGATCGAGGAAGTTTTTGAAAACTCTATTCATAAGGTCAATGAAATAAGACAGAGCATTTGTTAAACCAAATGGCATAACAAGCCATTCATAAGATCCATAACGAGTACGGAACGATGTCAAAGGAATGTTATCCTCTGCAATACGAAGCTAATGAAAACCGGTAGCTAAGTCTAATTGTGAAAAGACTCTAGCACCACTAAGTTGATCGAATAGATCATCAATCCGAGGTAAAGGATATTTATTATTGATAGTAAGATCGTTAAGCTTGCGGTAGTCAATGCAAGGCCTAAGTGTACCATCGGATTTCTTCACAAAAATAGCCGAAGCTCCCCAAGGAGAGGAACTAGAGCGAATAAATTGCTTCGTCTCCAATTCAGATAATTGTTTGCGCATCTCCTCATTTTCCTTAATGGACATGCGATAAGGAGGACAAGTGATAGGTTGAGCTCCAGGGATGAGATTAATTTTGAACTCAATTGCTCGCGTAGGTGGTAATCCTAAAACGGGCTCAAATATGTCGGAAAATTCACGAACAACGTGAATAAGAGAAATAATATCTTCCTCGTCATCATGAGGATTTAAAGAATACAAAGATGCAACCAAGCTGGAATCCGAATCTTTAAGGTTAATAGAAATATGCTTAACAGATTGAGAATGTCGAAAATGAATAGTCCGCTCAGGACACAGGATTTGGGCTTCATAGCGGTTAAGCCAATCCATTCCCAAAATCATTCCAAAGCCTAAGTAGCGCATAACATGCAAATCGGCTCGGAAAGAAAAATCACACAAAATAATCTCGAAATCCTTACAAAAAAAACTAAGTGTTGTGGATCCACCAACCGGATTCGCAATTCTCAAAGAAGTCATTAAACAAAAAACATCCAAAGAAAAAGTATCAACAAGTTCTTTTGATATAAAAGAATGGGACGCACCCATATCAAAAAGAACTCGAATAGGATGATCACGAAATAAAATAATACCATCAAGGATATAATGAGAAATACCTTGACCACGAGATGTGTTGCCAGGGGCTTGAGCAACATTAAGCTTTCCCTCCTTCTTGCCTTGAAGTTTGGGACAAGAAGATAAATAATGATCCAGGCTTTTGCAATAGCGACAAGCACGGGGCTTTGAACACTTATTCGCATAATGGTCCTTAGAACCACAGTTGTAGCATTGCCCACTACAAGAGGTAGAAGTCTTTGCCACCGAAGTTGCTTGCTTCCGTTTCTTATTGGGATAAGGGCTTTTGAACTTATTAGGCCTTTTCTTGTTGTTAAAGTTTGGTTTGGCACCCATAACCTCAACATCACTCTCCCTATCTACCTCTTCAAGTCGAAGAGCGATATCAATGAGATGATCAAAAGAAACTTCTAATTTTAGAAGTAATGGCTTCTTGAGATTTTTATTCAAGCCATAGACAAATCTTTGGTTCTTCTTCAATGGGGTGTTTATGTATTTGACCCCGTATTTAGAAAGTGACTCGAAGGATGCGACATAATCTGCCACAGAAGATTCACCTTGAACAAGGTCAATGAAACGACGAGCCAATATTACTTTCTCAGCTTTTGGCACAAACTTTAATTCAAATCGTTCCCGGAATTTCTCCCAAGTAAGATCTGCTTCAACTATTTCAGAAATAAGAAGCTCATACCAATCTAAAGCTCTTTCTCGGAGCATACTAGAGGCCACCTGAACACGGTGAAGATCAATAAGATTCATGCAAGAAAAGATTCGATCGCACGTTCTCAGCCAAGCTTGGACTTCAATAATAGTTTCAGAACCTTTGAATGGCTTCCCACCCAAATTGGTATAATCATTGCACAAACGTGCAAATCCAGATTTAGGGTGAGTAGACTCCGGATTAGATCCGGCTGCTTGAGCATTCTTCACGAGATCAAGAAGCTGCTGGGCAGACATAAATACTCCATCTTGGGGAGTAGCAGTAGATTGACTGGCGCTGAGACGGCCAGGTCTAACCATTTCTCTTCCTTAAGAAAGAAAGAAAGAAAGAAGAAGGAAAAGGTTATTCACCAAAATAATATCAAGAAATCTTGATAGAAAAAACAAGGAATCATAAAGAAAATAGGATGAATCGGTACGAACACTCGAATTAAATCCTAAAGCACGACTCCTAAGAAGGACTTAGGACGATGATCCTTGCTAGATTATTCTACATTGTTTCGAAGTTTGGCTCTGATACCAAGCTGTGACGCCCCACCTCTATACCCACGCTAGGCAAGGACACTACGGGGTAATGCCGTCAACTAGCGCGGAGAATAAGGTTGTTGATGAGCGACCATCCGTGTAATTGCTTTGTACGAGCACCGATATGCCGGATAAAATATAAGAAAGTCTGACATACCGACACAAACTCAAAGCTACTACACAGAGGCTATAATATCTTCGAAAACAAACATAGAAATAAACATAACACAAATCAGTCACAGATATCCATATCACAATGGCGGAAAAAGATATGAATATAACACATGAAAGTGTACATCAGAGTAGTGGTCAAACAAGATCCACAATATCACAAAAGAATAGCTACAAGTGCTAGACAAAAGAATATGGATACATCAATGAGTCTATATCTCAAATGTATACAACAAAAACTACTAATCTAAGTAGTTATCCCAAAGTCAGGGTGATAATCCTAGATGTGAAGTCAAGCAGAAGCACCTGTAACATCACGGTCTGACCCGAGTATTATTTAATAAGAAAATAATAAATGGATCAGTCTAGCTATAAATATCAGATGAAATGATATAGAATAAGAGATATGACAAAAACATATGATAACCATAAAGCCATACTGTGATAAGTATGCAATTGAAAATCAACTAGGGATTAATCAATATCACAAGAATCTTCTCAAAGATCAAAAGAAATGTCATACTCTTTATTTTTATTCACCAAACCATAAATATTGACAATAATATCAATGCCAATCACAAAAGTTAATGACACACAAATTCACCAATGCACAAATATTGATAAAACATATCAATGTAAATCATGAAAATTGGTGAAACACAAAATCTAGAAATCATCAATAGAAGTGCATAAATCACAAAAAGGGGGAGGCCTATCACGAAATGGGAGCTTGAAAACTCACCAACACGTGTATCACAAAATGAAACGCTATTCCATGGTTGCTAACCATTAATTTTGAGCCGAAGCCCCACAAAACGGCCCGAAGACCATGGGTCGCTACCCTATAAGATTGAGCCGAAGCTCCACAGAAACGGGGTTTAGTCTCCCTCGTAGACAAAGAGACATCGCACATTTGCTAGTCTAAATCACAAAAATGAACATCAACGATCTTCAGGAAGTTTCAATTATAGTAAGCTAGTAAATATATAAGCTGAGCCTCATGTCCCATAACCACTAGCTTAACTTAAATATTTACGAACAAATTGTAAGTTTCCACTAGAAAATTGTCACAAGAATTCAATCGAACGAGTCCAAGAATTAACCAATGAAGTAAACGCAAGCGTTTCATACCACTTTTTTTACTAAGTAGTTTCATTAGATTTCTCATACGAGTGAGGTAAAGGTTTGTATATACTAGTAGATTGGAAAACGGTTTAAGAAACGAGCTTTGTAATAAAATAGTGTTGAAATCATTTTGATGAAAGAGTTTTGATATTTACTACTAGTATTGAAACCTTTATATTTTAAAGTGACAAATCACAAAAATGATTGTAGAAACAATAAATCACAAAAATTCACATTCGAAGACGTGAATAATGTCCAAAGAATTCGATTCCAAATCCATCAAAATGGAAATACCCTTGCGACTTAACTGCCACGACTTACGACCTAGCATAAGTCAACACAAGAAATCAGCGGCTCAACAAATATCATACGGCCTAAGATAGTGCGACATAACCGGCCGAGCGACTTAAGAGAAGGTGCGACTTATACATGGCGCGACCTAAGTTGGTTGCAAGATGTAGCAGGTGCGACCTAAATCAAAAGGCCAAGCGACCTAGTGGTTGCGACCTATGTGCGGGCCGACTTAACAAGCCGAGCGACCTAAGGAGTTGGGGCGTAAGGATGTAAGCGACCTAAGATGAACGTGCGACTTAACAGAAAGCGTGCGGCCAACAAGAGGCGACCTGGGTGGTGCGAGTTATACCAGGAGCGACCTAGCACGGCGCGACCTAGCATGGCGCGACCAAATCAATGCTGAGCAACTTAAGGAACTCGCGGCTTAAGGAGGCGAGCGGCCTAAGGATGGTGTGACCTATATGCACGCGCGACTTAATGGGCCGCGCGACCTAACACGAGCGACCTAACTGCAGGCCGAGGGAAAATGGTGCAGGCCGAACGACCTAAGGAGCAAAAGTGCCAAACTCTCTCAATTTGCAACCGGACGAGCACGAACGCTAGGGGATTACGCTCATCGGCTACCCGGTCCTATTGGCTCCTCAATGTATCACCAATAACATGTTCAATCATCAAAGTTAGGATTTTTAAAGACTTAAACCCAAAACACTAAAAATTGGGATTTTCACCAATTTAATCCAAACCAAGAGCAAATGCATATGAAAAAGTGTTAGGAATTCATACCCAGCAATCAAAGATAGTTATAGACAAAGATGTGAGATAAAAATCTCACCTTTACACAAAATCAATGAAGAAGAAGCTTGAAAGCAAAGGAAGAATCAATGGCTTCTCTTTGAATTTGGAGTTAGATGTTGGATTTGCAAATGAACTAGAGCTTGGAGTTTAAATTTCCCATTCCTTCCTCCATTTTTGATGAAGCTTGAGTGTTAGGAAATGAAAGTGAAGTTATGAAGGTAAGGGGGTTGAGTTAGAATTAATAATTTAGAATAATGGGCTAAACCAAACCCAAAGCCCAAAGTGAAAAAGTGGCAAAATTCCGCTAACTCCAAACATATCAAAGTTTATACTCAAAAAAATCGCAAACGGTGTTTTGGACCCAATGGAAGTGGTCCGGAGTCCTAATTCGACCATATGCAAAAAGTAATTTTTCGGACTAAAATCCGACTAACGATAAAATATTTAAATAAAATATTTAAATATTCAATCATAAAATATGTGGGTTGTTACAATATCATTCTACTATATAGTGGGACATTTACCCGTATAATAGATTGATTAATTATGATTGAATGATCCCCTTTGCTTACTGCTTGCTCATATAAATATCCATATTAACTTATTAAGTAAAACCAAATTAAAGATCCCATGTGGTCTCTAAACCTCCGATGGATTTTGTGAAGTTAAATGTTTCATTTTCCTTTTCGATACTGATTTCAAAGTTGTTCCATTTTGGCGAAGACATATCAAGGATGATTTAGCAACAATTTTAGTTAAGATATTTAAGTAATGGATTAGTTTGTCAAAAGAAACTTTTTGGATAAGGTTTTATTGAAGAAGTTGTTTAAATATGAAAGGTTTATAAAGGAATTTTATGAATGATTTTGGGATTTTGTAAGGAAGTTTTAGAAAGGTTTTGAATATTCATAAATAAGTTTTTGAAAAGGGTTTGGATGTTTATAAAAGAAGTTTTTGAAAGGCTTGGTTATTTTTGAAGGAGTTAGAAGGGTTTTGAATATTTATAAAAGGGTATTATAATGAATTTGGGAGTTTGGAAAGTATTTTGAAATGGATCTGGATTTCAAGTAAAAGATATTTCATGAATGGAATAGATTTGATTAGAAGGGATTTATCAATAATCGTTTATAAAGAATTTGAGATCTGGGTTTCTCTAAACAGACCTTTTAAAAATAGTGGTATGAAACATACATTACACACTTAATACAGAGGGAATAGTTTTAGGGATGTTCTTATCTCCAATTTAAACAACATTTTTTGACCCTTTTTAACCTGATTTGGAAGTAAGAAGTTATTCACAAATGTTTTATGAATATATTTTTATAAGAGAGAAAAGTATATAAATATTTTAGACAAACATCTTGAAAAGAGATTTGTTAAATAAAAATTTGTTCTAAGGCTTAGTGGTTGCTATGGATAAATTAATCTTAGATGGAATTGGTATTGTTGTTTATTTGATAGTTAAATAATCGAGTATCGATCTGGACCTGTTTTGACTCAGGACGTATGTCGGGTATATTCGAGTTCTCTGGTGAGGACTCAATTGCTTGGTGCATACTTCCAAAATAACCAAAATTGAGTTAGCCGGAAATTATCGCTTAGTTTTGGGGACACCGATCTTCGAATTTATCCAAACCACTCCAAACTAACAATGAACGATGTTAAATCATATTGAAGTATGCTATGGGTTATACTATTCTTCCAGATGGTGATTCCAAATTGGAAGATATTAATGTGGAATGTTTGTTCAATCTCGAAAAAACTTGCATGGATGAATGCACACACTGTATCTCTACTTGGGAGGCAGTGTTAGAATTCGAAGATGGTTTTCTAAAAGGAAGAAGGTAAACACGTGACCTCACGAGCCTCACAAATCGAGAAATAGCAAAAACAGGTATGCAGTAGAGCTATGTGGGCAGCTACCGTTAAGAACCGCCATCCCAATCTAGATTTTCCATATTCGAGTTGTTTTGCATGCAAACACTGTGGTGGTATAAGGCCTCGGTGTCAAAAAGGGATAAGCTAATCTAGTTCGCCATGTTAAAGGGGCAGCAAGCTCTATCTAACAGGAGTGAAAAAAGTTCTTGTCAGAATCCGTTGCATTTTCTAAGGGTGTACCATCAGAAGGTAGTCCCTTACCTTGCCATAGTATGGAATCTATCTCCAATACGTACCTTTACGATTTTGATTTTAGGGCCTAGTGTGCTGGAATTTAATATGGCAACAATTTCAGCTATTTTGGATATGTAATTGTACTCTAGACATTGTTAGAATATCACTGGATTTTATATATAAATGTTTTGGTTATCGTAAGATAAAAACTCGTCCGTGTTTATGTGCGGTGTGGTCTTATGAGATACCTTTGATTTCAAAAGAGTTTTAAAGTAATAATTAAGTTGTTTGAGTTTACTCACACCAGATCCATGTATGAACTAGAACTTATTTTCTCTTCCTCAACTCTTAGGTACTCAAATTTGAATGGGCAACCAAGTAGTCCAAATTTTTCCCCAAATCCACTAGGAGGAGCTTGGAACAAGTGGCTTCATCGATAGCCAATAATTTTTCTTGTTTTCCCTATATTATATGTATATTGTATTCAGTTAGTTAGGGACCGACTGTATAACTGTCCTAGGGTAGAATTTTTATTTGTATGACTCTGGTGTAAAATTTTTGAAATGACTTTGTAATATATTATGTTGAGTAATATATATTGTTTTTTTGCGTTATGAGAGTCTATGTTGTTGCATTTCTTCTCTTCAATCTTTTCTTTCTTTCAACGCTAATGATCTTTTTTTGACACTTGAATGCTCGGCATGCAATAAAGTGGACATGTTAGTGTCAGTTTTTTAGGGTCGAAAATCCTGGTCGTTATAAAAGTCGACGACCTTATGTTTTAGTGTCGATACATCTTGGTCATGACATCGCACTTCATTTTTTCAGCGACGAACAGGCTTGCTTTTATCAAAACAGTTTTAGAGGGGCGAAGAGGCCTACGTTTTAGAAGGTCAATAACCCTATGTCTTTGGTAGTACCCATATAACTTGCATAAGTTTTAAGTTTTGTTTAGTAGGTGGATAGCCTGTAGTTTATGAAGGTCGACAACATCATCTTCGATATTGTCTTAAAATTGCATATACTATGACTAAAGGTGAAGAGCCTTAGACCTCTATATCGACATTGTTAATGCCATTGACATAATCTATGCTAAATTATTAAAGGGCAAAGAGCCTTAGTTTCTACTTCGACGTTGTCATTAGGTATACCAATGCCATTTTAAATTGTACACTTCGACATTATCATTAGGGATACCAATTTAGATGAACTTCGACATTGAACTAAATTTAAGTTAGTAAACGGTGGCAAGCCATATGTTTTTTACTTCGACTTTGAACCTTGGGGATACCATTTTTTATTTTTAATAAGTTCGACATGAAACAATGGGGGATACCAATGCATGTCACTTTGAAATGTTACAATTTTAAAGGGAAATAACCTAATTGGGGATACTAATGGACATAGGTTAAACATGTGGGTAACGTGAATTAAATTATAAATGATGTGTTCATAGTAATCCTAGAAAACTATGGGATGTGCGATGGATAGTCCACATCATATTTGAGATGGATAGTCTCTACGAGGATAATATAGGGTTCATAGTAATCCTAGAAAATTTACAATATGTGTAATGGATAGTCCATATCATTTTAAGTTAGATGCAATGTGTATGATGGATAGTCCATATAATTTTAAATAATTAAACCACGTGTGGTGGGTAGGCAATGTGGTAATGGATGGGCAATCCAAGTAATAATTAAATGTGTGACGGATAGTCCAGATCATTTTAAGTTAATATGTTTGACGGGTAGTCCATATAATTTTAAACAATTAAACCACATATGATGAGTAGTAATGCGGTAGGAGATGGAAAATCCAAGTAATAATTACATGTGAGATAGATAGTACACATCTGAATATGCTTATATGTGAGATGGATAGTCCTCATAATTATAAGATGGGTAGTCAGATCAAAATAAGATGGGTAGTCTGTTTAAACTGTAACGGGTAGTTATTTGAAATTATAATGGATAATCTAATGAATTGGAATGGATAATCCAATATATGTTACATGCTTATAAATGTTGTTTTCTATGTTCTAACCATTATGGTTGTAGGAACATAGTATATGGTTAACATATTTTGGTTAAGATATTAATGAGGGAAAAACCTATTCCATTCGGTGGCGTGGTCTCATTAGATATCTATTTTGTTTCGAGATGGTAGGTTATCATTCACACCAGATTGTTGTCTGACCCAAATTTTTTTTTTCCCTCTTAAACTCTTGGGTACTCATTTAAGTAGGTCGGGAATAAAGGATTTCAATTTTCCAGTTAGACGAATAAGCTTCCGGAGATGAACACGAGGCAATCTAGCTATTATGAGCTTTTCCTATTTCTCTATGTAGTTTTTGTCTATTTGGATGTAATGGAAAAGTTGTATATTTCCCAAGTATTTGACTCTGACCAACCAATGGGGCATCTTCATATATCGCTCTTAGAGTATGTTGTAATAATTACATTTTCTTTGAATGTGGGGTTACGAATGGGATTATGTAATGAACATGAAATATCATTTGGGAAATTGAATATGAAAATTTGTTATTCACTGTATTGAAAATTTTTCATGTTCATGTGCTTTTGATTATTGATATGATTAACATGGCCGCATTTGTCGATGAGAATTAATACTATGGATGACTGCAGCATCCGTAGCAGTTAGTTTTGGGCCTCGGAATAGGGGATATTACAAGTTGGTATCATAGCATAGGTTTATGATTAAAAGAATTTAAAACCTGAAGATTTTTTGACAATATATTCCTAATAAATCAAACAATACGATTGGGGTATAGGATAACGCTATAATAACAAACTTGTATTAGCTATATATAAGTATGCATTCCATCTCCATTCTTCCCTCTCTCTTAGACTGTTATTTTGTATCTTATTAAGGCTCGTATATAGATTTATAAGAAAAAAGATATGGAAGTAGGAAATGGAAGAGTGAATCCTGTTGGCATGAGCACAACAACCAATGGAAATGCTCAGCCCAACACCAGGAGGAAACAGGGTCGATAGGAAAATGCTAACTAAAATGCAAATGCCAATGTAGGTGTTATGACCCCATCCGTGGATATGGGGACTGTGTATCAGTTTTTCGTTAATATGATGCAAGATGGAATAGCTACAGAAGTAGCTGGAGGAAATGTTGTTAATGCGGGAGGAGTCATCCGCAGTGCCAATTGGTAATAACTATGCTAAGCTGAGTCGAGATTATGCTAGTCTGGCTGGGAAGCCTTTTCTAGGGACTGAGGATGCAATAAAAGTGGAGAATTGGTTGTTACATTATGAAAGGATTTTTGTTGATTTGGGATTAAATAATGAGCAGAAAAGAAGATTAGCTTCTAGACATTTGCAAAGAGCTGCTTTGTTCTAGTGGAATGGGGTAACCATAGAGGTACCAAAAGAGGAATTGACTTGGGAAGAATTTCTAAGAAGATTCGAGGAAATGTTTTTGTCTGAAGTAGCTAAGTTAGCCTTGCTCGGGAAGTTCATGGAGTTGGAGTAGGAGGAAATGTCAATGTTGGAGTACTCTTCTGAATTTGATGAGCAGTTATAGATATTCCACTATTGACACTGTTATTAACAGGAACTAGAAGTTTATCCAGGGGTTGAGACCGGAGATTACGAGGGAAACTATGAAACATCTCATAGATCCATCAAATGTAGTGTTAGAGATAGCTGTTAGGAATGAAGAAATGCTTTCGAGGTCGATGAAGAACTAGACGTCTCAAAATAAGAAAAGGAAATTCTCTAAGAAGAAGGGAGATTAGAAAAGTGGGGCTGCCAAAAAGGGAAAAACTGATATAGTTTGTTACAAGTGTGACAAGAAGGGCCACTATACTAACGTGTGTCATTCTAGTGATGGCATGGTGGTTGTAAGGAAGCAGAATGTGAAGTGCTTTGATTGCGACCAAGTGGGGCGTTATAAGAACAATTGTCCAGAAGTGGCCAAGACTAACAAAGGAAAGGTGTTTGCTTTGGAACCATCTACATCACGACCAATAGCAACTAAGAAAGGAAAGTCTGTGATGGAAGGTATGCTTTTGATTCATAGCATACCAGTGAGGGTACTATTTGATATTGATGCATCGCATTCATTTATATCTCAGTGTTTGGTAGATAAGTTTTGCTTAGAGCCATCATACCTTATTACTTTCTTAAGGATAGTTAATCCAATAGGAGGGTATGCAAGTCTAGGGTTGAGATATGATCATCTAGAGTTTGAATTGCTAGGTTATACTTCTGCCTGCAATTTTTGTGTATTTGATTTCACGGTTTTGGGATTATTTTGCATATAGATTGGTTGAGCATAATGCTAGGATATTTTGCTACAATAGGAAAATATCATTGATACACCCTGATAGTAACGACCGAATAGTATACTCAGTTGAGAATACGAGTCTAGAAATTTTTGCTTTATTAGGTGTCACAGAAATGGAAAACGAATTAAGTCGGATTTTAATTATAAGAGAATTTGCAGATGTTTTTGAGCCAGTTACAGGACTACCACCGAAATGAGCTATTGAGTTTCGAATAGATCTTTTACTAGGAGCTAAACCTGTAAGTAGACCACCCAGTAGGGTGGCACCTACCGATATGAAAAAATTAAAGGTGTAGCTAGTGGACTTAGAAGGAAGGAATTTTATTAGACCAAGCATTTCGCCTTGGGCAGCGACCGTGGTGTTCATAAAGAAACTGGATAGGTCATTAAGATTGTGTATTGATTATCGTAAGCTGAACACAAGGACGATAAAGAATAGGTATACTTGGTCGAGATTTGATGATCTGTTTGATCAGCTGAGTGGAGCCAAAATATTTTTCCAATTGGATTTGGCCCATCAGTTGAGAGTGACGGAGGACAATATTCCTTTGATGACGTTTCAAACTAGGTATTTTTGTACGAGTGGTTAGTGATGCCATTTGGATTGACTAATGCATCTACTTTCTTTATGGACTTAATGAACCGGATATTCCAAGAGCACTTGGATAGATTTGTGTTAGTGTTCATTGACGATGTTTTGATATATCATAAGGATGAAAAAGATTATGAGATTCATCTTAGAATAGTGCTTGAGACGTTGAGGCAGCATCAACTGAAAGTGAAGTTTTCGAAGTGTCCTTTTTGGAAGAAAGATGTGAAGTTTCTAGATCATGTAGTTTTAGAGAAAGGGTTGTTAGTCGATCCAACCAAGATTGAAGCTGTTAACTGTTTGAAAAGACCCAAGACAGTGACCGAGATAAGAAGTTTTCTTGGATTAGCTGGCTATTAGAGGAGATTTGTGAAGAATTCTCATGGATAGCAGTGCCTTTGACAAAGATAACCAGAAAGAATGTGAAGTTTAATTGGTCAAATAAATGTGGGGAAGCATTCCTTGAGTTAAAGCATTTGTTGACCAATGCATCTGTGTTAGTAGTTCCAGATGGAAATCAAAATTTGGTGGTGTATACAGATGCATGTGGAACAGGATTAGGAGTTGTACTGGTGTAAAAGGGTAAAGTGATTGCCTACGCTTCTCGGCAACTTAGACCCATTAAGCTAGACATTCGACTCATGATTTAGAGTTGGCGGCGATGATTTTAGAATTGAAAATGTAGAGAGACGCTGCCTCTTACGAGAATGATTCGAGTTGTATGCGTATCATAAGTCTTTGAAGTATTTATTCTCTCAAAAAAATTTGAATATGAGACAATAAAGATGGTGGAGTTTTTAGCAGCTTATGATTTCAATATTGAGTATACACTAGGGAAAGGAAATAAAGTTGCAGATGAATTTAGCAAGAAACATCAGAATGTGGTCTTAGCTATGTTGGCAGAATGGAAGGATCTGGAGGCATTGAATACTTGTAGTGTGCAGTTAAGATCGATTGCTAGTTCTAGACATAGTACATCCATGTTATCTTGCTTGGAAGTTCGACCAATGTTGATCGAAAGGATTGCTACTATGCACGAAGATAATCCATTATTAGCCAAGAAGATTAGAAAATTAGAGAGTTGAACTGAGATCGATGATCTAAAAGATTTTAGTATGGACCAAAGAGGATGGTTAAGGAAGAAAGGATGATTATCTGTTCTAGATGTTGGAAACCTAAGAAGGGAAGTTCGTAAGGAGTGCCATTGATCGAAGTTTATGATTCATCCTATGGGAACCAAGATGTATCAGGATATGAAGAGAAGTTTCTTCTAGGAAGGTATGAAAAGGAATGTAGGTTTATAGGCGAAGCAATATGCAAATTTCCAGCAAGTGAAAGCCAAACATCGAAAGCCAAGTGGATTGCTTTAGCCTTTGGATATACCGGTTTGGAAATGAGATTCGATATCCATGGATTTTATTGACGGGTCCAAGGTCGAACAGGGGAAATGAAAGTATATGGGTTGTGGTAGATAGATTGACTAAGAGTTCTCATTTCATTCCTGTTAAGTCAATAAGGATGGTTCCTGTATTGACTAAGTTGTTTATGAAGAACATAGTTAGACTGTATGGGATTCCTAGTATTATAGTCAGTGATAGAGATGCCTTATTCACTAATGAATTCCGGAAGAGTCCGTTGATTCATGGGTTTTGATTCATGACACAAGCTTCAAAGATCATGCGACGAACTACAAAGAGAATATTATACAAAGGCGACAAAAAGAGAATAAAAGTATATTGTGCACTACAAAGGAGACAAGACTACAATCCAGAGATTAGTATTAATATTTTATTATATTGAGTCTTAGAATATTGTTAAAATCATTCCTCAAGTAGTCACACAAACATACAAATAGTTGTATATTGTTTTATACTTGAAAAAAATATGATCTGTGCACATAACATCAGGTCGGTCGACCGACCAGAATTTTCGGCTGACCGAACCTGTTGTTGGTGCACAGATATGCTCTGTTTTCTGCACAATTTTAAACTCAGCTGACTGGCCAGAATTTTCAGTCAACCGACCTGGAAATAACGGCAATTTTTCTGAAGAGTTGCGATCATTCGTGAAGAGGAATCGCCTTCAATCCAAGAGATATGGTCACAACCTTTGATTGAAACTCTTCATGAAAGATTGTAACTATTCTACAACTATATAAACATGTTTAATTCATTCCTACAATCACCAATTCTTGTTTATAATTCTGAAATCTATTCTCTATTTATTTCTACAAATAAAAGCATTCATTCTCATTCAATATCGCTAGAATCTTGTAATTAATTTATATACTTCGATTCTACGAGATTATCCTCCTTCTAAATCTTCACACACACTACATATTCTTGAGGATTTGATTATAGGAAAATTGTACTATCAAAAGACAATCTGTGTTATTCAGAACACACTCGTCAACAAATTATTTGTATTAAGTTGAAGTCCTCTTTGGCTGTTGAGGCGGAAAAATTCCTGTTCGGCTGCTCAGGTTTGGTATACCTATTCCTCCAGGTTAAGTGAGGGCTTTAGTCTAAATCTAGAGGATATTCTGGGACTGGACGTAGAACGGGAAGTTCGAACCAGTATAAAAATTCCTGGCGTGCTTACTTTAATTCTTACTTTACTGCTATTATCAGTTTCCGCATTTATATATTATATTACACGATCCTTAGTACTGCATGTACACTTTCATTTGGTATCGGAGCAAGGTTATCCTATAACCGTCACAAAGTTATTTGATATTTATTTCTAGTAATATGGCAACGACACAAACTAACGATGTTGGCACTAACACTAATACTAGTTTCACAGAGGGTCAATCAACTTCACGGCCTCCACTTTTTAATGGTATAAATTATAATTATTGGTCAACTAGAATGAGAATCTATATGCAATCTAGTGGTTTTGATATCTGGAATGTTATACAAAGAGAGTACACAACTCCTACTGGAGAATACTCAACTTGGAGTAACACACAAAAACTAGATGCTACATCAAATGCAAAGGCTATGAATATTTTAATTTGTGCGTTAGATAGAAATGAATTCAATAGAGCTAGCATATGCACTTCTGGTTATGAAATATGGAGAACACTTAAAGTAACACATGAAGGAACGAACAAAGTTAAATTAAGCAAAATTTCTATGTTGAAAAATCAATTTCAAAATTTCAAAATGAGGCCAAATGAATCTATAAATGATATGTACTCTAGATTCCAGGATATTTATCATGCTCTACTATCATTAGAACAAACATTTACTGATTTTGATGTTGTCACAAAAATCTTAAATTCTTTAACTGACGAATGGGAAAGAACAGTCCTAGCCATTGAAGAAGCAAGTGATTTGTCAACATTAAAACCAGAAGAATTGATAGGTAATTTAATGTCCTACAAAGTAAATTTACAGGCAAAGAGAAATGTAGCACAAAAAAAGAAGAATGTTGCATTTCAAGTAGAAAAAGATGATTCCGACTCAGAGAATAAAGGTATGGCAATGATTGCTAAAAATTTCAAAAAATTTGTGAAATTCAAAAGAAATAAATTCATGGGAAACAAAAATAATTCCAACAACAATATCAACAGTAGCAAACCATCATCTTCAGCAATGGAATGTTATGAATGTCACAAGAAAGGTCACGTGAAGAAGGATTGTCCAGAACGTAAAAAGAGCAATTTTAAGAAGGACAGAACCAAATGAAGAGATTTTTCAGTCAATTGGGACGACACAGACTCATCATCCTCATCAGAAAGTGAAAGTGACAATGAAAATGAGCAAGCAAATGTATGCTTCATGGCTTCATCAGACGATGTAAGTGATCTTAGTTTTGAAGATTTAATTGAAATTAATTCTGAATTAGTAGACTTAGCAAAGCAACTTAAGAATAAAAATAAAGATTTACAAAGAAAATTAGATAGGACAGTCTTAGAAGTAGATATGCTGAAAGAAGAGAAGAAAATATTAGAATAAGAACTTGAAATTTCTCAACAATCAAATTCTAACTTATCTTCTCAAATTTCTTCAACAGCTGAAGAACTAGAAATTCAGAAAAATAAAAATGATGTTTTATTTTTTGAAAATAATAGCTTACATTCTAAAATTAAAGATTTAGATTTAGAAAATTTTAGTCTAAAGATAAAATTTGATGACATCTCTAAAAATGTCTCGAATTTCAATAAAGGAAGAGAAAATCTTTCCAAAATACTAGAAAATTCTCAATCCACTAACAATAAATCTGGACTAGGATTTAAGAAACAAAATAATTTTGCTAAAAGTAGGATTAATAATAATATTAAAAAGGATATTAAGAAAACAGTTTGTTCAAACACTAAAACCATTAAGATATGGATTCCAAAATCAAATAATGTTTTGATAAGAAATAAACATATCAACATGGAAACTGTTCATAATAACAAAAACTATGTTTATAAAGGAAATTCTGAACCCGTATGGGTTTGGCTTCCTAAGATCTAACTCTTAGGACCCTAAAAAGAAATGGGTGCCAACTTTTTTTATAAATTTTTGCAGGTACCACATAAAAGGAGAGGAAAATGGATTTTAGATAGCGGTTGCTCAAAGCATATGACTGGAAACAAAGAAATGTTGTCAAATATTATCTACTCAAATGGAGGATCAGTCACTTTTGGTGATAACTCTAAAGGATATATCATCGGAAAAGGCGATGTCAGCAGCAACGGTACCACTAATTTACCTCTCATTACCGATGTTTTATTAGTCAAAAATTTAAAACATAATTTATTGAGTATTAGTCAGTTATGTGATAAAGGTTTTAATATAACATTTTCAGAAAATAAATGTAATATTTTCGATAAAAATCATAACACTATTTTTGAAGGAATAAGAGATAAAAACATTTATATTTTAAATATGAACATTAAAAATGATTCAAATTTATGTTTAATAGCTAAGGAAAATGATTCATGTCTTTTGCACAAAAGATTTTGTCACATCAATTTTAATACCATCAACAAATTAGCTAAAAATAAATTAGTTAAAGGATTACCTGACATGAAATTCAAAACAGATATATTTTGTGATGCATGTAAATTAGGAAAATTAACAAATCTTCTTTTAAATCAAAAAAGGTAATTTCTACAGAACAACCACTTGAACTTTTACACATGGATCTTTTTGGTCCAACTCAAGTTCAGTCTATTAATCATAATATATATGTGCTTGTTATTGTAGATGATTTTTCTAGACACACTTGGATTTTCTTTTTAAAAAATAAAAGTGATACTTTTTATAATTTTAAAGTGTTTGTTAAAGGAATACAAAATATTAAAAGTTTGAAAATTAAAAATATCAGAAGTGATCATGGAGGAGAATTTGAAAATGAAGTTTTTGAACAATTTTGTAACAAGAAAGGTATTAACCATAATTTCTAATTTCCTAGGAACACCGAAAATTGTGTTTGGATGTCGGTATGTGGTACGGAAATTTTCCTTTCACTAGATAGAATAAATCATATTTTGAACGCTCGACCGGGTGGAATATCGTTACATGATGTGGATTGCAATATAATGAGATGCGACCAAATAAGCCATCTCTTTTTTGAAGATGATGCTATAGATTTTAGACAAACATCATCTCTTCGACCAAAAGCTAGACTTTTTCATCGTTTCATGATGAAATCCATTGTTCCAAGAGGCGGATCCTACCACTTAGTGTATCCTGAAAATTTTAAAGCTTTATATGCTATATGTGGGAATATACAAGTCAGTTGGGCACAATTACTTATGGATGAGTTTCTCTCATTTAATCAAGGCAAGATGCTTCATATTTATTATGGAGAATATATAATGAGATTAATCAACAACTCAGTCTCACATGCTCCAGAATACGAAACTACCAAAGTTCATCATTTTGATTCAAGGACCATTAAATTAATGAAGTTGCCGGATACTCCACCAAGATTCATAAAATTTGATCAATGGCGTGTTACTTCTAGAGATCAACTATGCTATAGCCATTCCACACCACATTCAACCACTCATTCTACGGAACGCTTAATTCGCCAGTCCACAATTCAAAGACCAACACCCGGACTTGGTACGGAAGCTGCTATTGATCTTCTGGCTCAAAATCAATTAGTTTTAGATGCCCGTCTACGGAAAATAGACGGAAGATTCAAGAAAATCAAAGGCTTCTTTTTAATCTTTGGGATGCGTTATCATGCACTTCTGAAGCTGGTGCCTCTCATCTTGCTCCTGGAAAAAGACCATCACCTAATTTTTCTTGGTCAACTTTGAAAAATACAAGTTCGGGTACATCAGGGACTCATACTTCTCATACTCAGCGTCGTGGTAAAGAACAAGCTCCTCTTGATGAAAATATTCATCCAGAATTTTGGGATACCAACGATTTCTATTCTGTTTTTATTGTGAACAATATTTCTATTTTATGTTGTGTTAAGTAATGTATCATTAACATTTTATTTGTTTTCAGTATGTAAGTTTAACTCTATGTTCCTAAATTTGATACATGATTTCATATTTTTTTTACATTTTATGCATCATAAGTATTCCTTTTTGTCGATGACAAAGGGGGAGAAATATATGGAAGCTAACAAGTTTTTGCAGAAAAGTCGCCATATATTCAGGGGGAGAATTATAATATGTATATGGGGAGAATTACAATATATACTACTTCGTCACATAATGTGACGCCCCACCTCTATACCCACGCTAGCCAACGACACTACGGGGTAATGCCGTCAACTAGCGCGGAGAATAAGGCTGTTGAGGAGCGACCATCCGTGTAATTGCTTTGTGCGAGTACTGATATGCCAGATAAAATATAAAATGCATTTCATCTCAAGAGGAAATCCGACATACCGACACAAACTCAAAGCTACTACACAGTGGCTATATATAATCTTCGGAAACAAATATAGAAATAAACATAACATAAATCAGTCACAGGTAATTCATATCACTAAGGCGGAAACAGATATGAATATAACACATGAAAGTGTAAATCAGAGTAGTGGTCAAATAAGATCCACAACATCACAAAGGAATAGATACAAGTGCTAGACAAAAATATGTATACATCAAGGAGTCTATATCTCAATTGTATACAACAAAAACTACTAAACTAAAGTAGTTAGCCCAAAGATCAGATGATGGTCCGATAAGGAGTCAAGCAGAAGCACCTGTAAAATCTCAGTCTGACCCGAGTATTATTTAAGAAGAAAATAATAAACGGGTCGGTCTAACTATAATTATCAGATAAAATGATATAGAATATGAGATATGACAAAACGTATGATAACCATAAAGCCATACTGTGATAAGTATGTAATTGAAAATCAATCCAGGGATCAACCAATATCACAAGAATCTTCACAAAGATTAAAAAGAATGTCATATTCTTAATTTAAATCACCAAGCCACGAATAACGACGTACAAATCAATGCCAATTTGTAAAAGTTGGTGAAAACATAAATTCCAGAAATCAACCATTTGAAATCCATAAATCAATTAATTCGAAGCAACGACGTCCTACAGCGCAACGTCCGATGATTTAGAAACACAATAAACAGGAACAACGACGTTGTACAGCGTAACGTCCGGTGAACCAAACAAAAAAAACGGAACAACAGCGTCGTACAGCGTAACGTCCGATGAACCAAAGCACAATGAAAAGGAACAACGACGTCGTACAGCGTAACGTCCGATGAACCAAAGCACAATGAAAAGGAACAACGACGTCGTACAGCATAACGTCCGATGAACCAAAGCATAATAAAAAGAAACAACGACGTCGTACAGCGTAAAGTCCGATGAACCAAAGCACAATAAAAAGGAACAACGACGTCGTACAGCGTAACGTCCGATGAACCAAAACACAATAAAAAGGAACAACGACGTCGTACAGCGTAACGTCCGATGAACCAAAACACAATAAAACGGAACAACGACGTCGTACAGCGTAACGTCCGATGAACCAAAACACAATAAAAAGGAACAACGACGTCGTACAGCGTAACGTCCGATGAACCAAAACACAATAAAACGGAACAACGACGTCGTACAACGTAACTTCCGATGAACCGAATCAAAGAGACATCGCGCATTGCTAGTCTAAACCATAAAATGATCATCTTCGATCATCAAGAAGTGTCAATTACAATAAGCTAGTAAATATATGAGTTTAGCATCATGTCCCATAACCACTAGCTTAACTTAAATATTTGCGAACAAATTGTAGATCTCCATTAGAAAATTGTCACAAGAGAAAATTGTCACAAGAGATTCAATCGAACAAGTCCAAGAATTAACCGACGAAGTAAACGCAAGCGTTTCATACCACATGTTTTACTAAGTCGTTTAATTAGATTTCTCATACGAGTGAGGTAAAGGTTTGTATATACTAATAGGTTGGAAAACGGTTTTATAAACGAGTTTGATGTTGAAAATAGAGTTTAAATAATCTTTGATAAAGAGTTTGAATATTTACTACTAGTACAGAAACCTTTGTATTTTAAGGTGACAAACCATAAAAATGATTGTAGAAACAATCAATCATTAAAATCCACATACGAAGACGTGAATCAAATCCAAATAAACCGATAAAGAATCCATCGAAATAGATATTCAAAAATCCCTAAAAAGGAGTCATCAAAGTCATAATAAATGATAACAACAAATAGGATCATCACGAATCGATTTAAATTGGAAATTCAATCCAAAAAGGCAAAGTGGGCTGAAACAACAAATTCAGTTGACTAAACAGATAATTCAGTTGACTAAACAGCAAATTCAGTTGACTAAACAGAGATTTTCAGTTGACTGAATTCTGCCTGGAAACTTTCTGTTTCCAGGTTCAGTCGACTAAACAGAGAATTCAGTCGACTGAATCATGCCTGGAAACTTTCTGTTTCTAGGTTCAGTCGACTAAACAGAGAATTCAGTCGACTAAACCATGCTTGGGCTGTTTTTCAGCCTATCCAAATGAAGAGCAAACTCTTCCAAAATGCAACCGGACGAACTTTGGCTCTAAGGTTTATGCCAATAGGCAACCCGGCCCTATATGCTCCTCGATGCATCACCAAAACATGATCAAAACATCAAAGTTAGGATTTTAAAGATTTGAACCCAAAACACTAAAAATTTGAATGTTCACCAATTCAACCCAAACCAAAAGCAAATGCATATGAATAAGTGTTAGGAATTCATACCTAACAACCAAAGATAACTATGGTCATAGATGTGAGATAAAAATCTCACCTTTGAACCCAAAAACAATGAATGAGAAGCTTGAAGACAAGGGAAGATCAACCACACTTCAATCTCAACACAAGAAGCTTGGATCTAAGCTTAAAAGAGAAACATTTCTCAAATTAGGTTTAGGAATTTTCTGAAATCAAAGAGAGAATGAGTTGGAGAAGAAGGAGATGATACTTACCAATGCTTCTCTTTGAATTTGGAGGTAGAACTTGATTTGCAAATGGAAACTAGGGCTTAGGATTTTAATTCTTTTTCTTTTCCCCCATTATTCTCTTTAGAACTGAAAAGATAAGGAAGAGGGAATGCATGAAGAGAAGTGGTTCAATTTGGGGTATTAAGTTGGCTAGTGGGCTGAACCCAAACCCAAACCCAAAGTGAAAAGGTAGCAAAATTCGACGTACTCCAAACATATCGAAGTTTATACTCAAAAAGATCGCAAATGAAATTTTGAACTCAATGGAAGTGGTCTTGAGTCTCAATTCGACCATTTGCAGAACGTAGCTTTTTGGACTAAAATCCGACGAACGATGAAATATTTAAATAAAATATTTAAATATACAATCGATAAATATGCGGGTTGTTACACATAAGTATTGTCATCAATCAAAAAAGGGGAGAATGTTGATTCATGGGTTTTGATTCATGACACAAGCTTCAAAGATCATGCAACGAACTACAAAGAGAATACTATACAAAGGCGACAAAAAGAGAATAAAAGTATATTGTGCACTACAAAGGAGACAAGACTACAATCCAGAGATTAGTATTAATATTTTATTATATTGAGTCTTAGAATATTATTAAAATCATACCTCAAGTAGTCACACAAAAATACAAATAGTTGTATATTGTTTTATACTTGAAAAAAATATGATCTGTGCACATAACATCAGGTCGGTCGACCGGCCAGAATTTTCGGCTGACCGAACCTGTTGTTAGTGCATAGATATGCTCTGCTTTCTACATGATTTTAAACTCATCTGACCGGCCAGAATTTTCAGTCAACCGACCTGGAAATAACGGCTATTTTTCTGAAGAGTTGCGATCATTCGTGAAGAGGAATCACCTTCAATCCAAGAGATATGGTCACAACCTTTGATTGAAACTCTTCATGAAAGATTATAACTATTCTACAACTATATAAACATGTTTAATTCATTCCTACAATCACCAATTCTTGTTTATAATTCTGAAATCTGTTCTCTATTTATTTCTACAAATAAAAGCATTCATTCTCATTCAATATCGCTAGAATCTTGTAATTAATTTATATACTTCGATTCTATGAGATTATCCTCCTTCTAAATCTTCACACACACTACATATTCTTGAGGATTTGATTATAGGAAAATTGTACTATCAAAAGACAATCTGTTTTATTCAGAACACACTCGTCAACAAATTATTTGTATTAAGTTGAAGTCTTCTTCGGTTGTTGAGGCGGAAAAATTCCTGTTCGGCTACTCAGGTGTGGTATACCTATTCCTCCGGGTTAAGTGAGGGTTTTAGTCTAAATCCAGAGGATATTCTGGGACTGGACGTAGAACGGGAAGCTCGAACCAGTATATAAATTCCTGGTGTGCTTACTTTAATTCTTACTTTACTGCTATTATCAGTTTCCGCATTTATATATTATATTACACGATCCTTAGTACTGCACGTACACTTTCAGAGTCTACAGGTAGTACTAGGTACTAAGCTTAAGATTAGTACCACTTATCGCCCATAGATGGATAGAAAGACAGAAAGAGTCAATAAGTTACTTGAAGATTTGTTGAGAGCTTGTGTACTAGATTTTGGTGGATTGCAGGAAGACCATTTGCACTTGGTTGAGTTTTTCTATAATAATAGTTATCATACTAGTATAGGAATGGCGCCCTTTGAAGCTTTGAATGGAAGGCCATGCAAATCACCAGCATGTTGGTTAAAGACTAAAGACAGATTGGTCCTTGGTTCAGATGTGGTAAGAGAAGCCAAAGAGCAGATTGAGTTAATCCGAGGTAGGATGCGAGATGCTCAGTCTAGGTAGAAAAGTTACGTAGATAAAAGGAATAAAGATTTAGAGTTCCCAGCTAGAGATCATGTTTTCATTAAGATATTACTAATGAAGGGTATGGTACGATTTGGAAAGTTAGAAAAACTGGCACCGAGATATGTTGGACCGTTCCCTATTATAAAGTGGATCGAAAAAATCGTGTACCAGTTAGAGTTACTGAGTAGTTTGGCAGGTGTTCATAATGTATTTCATGTGTCATCTTAGGAAGCATGTGCATGATCCAGAGACTGCTATTGCTCTGACTACATTAGAAGATTTAGTAGTAGAACCAGATCTTTGTGAGACAAACAGTTCGAGTTGTAGCGAGAGATGAGAAGAGATTAAGGAACAAGACAGTCAAAGGGTATGTTCAATATTTGTTGTGTATAGACTTAGTAGCTAGTAGTATATACTAGCATTCTTTGCATGTTTGATATGCTTGTTTTGTAGTCCTTAGTAGCTAATAGGATAGGTTAAATAGAATAATGTAAATGATTAAGGACAATGAGATTTGAACATTTAATAAGGTTGCGCCATACTAAATTAATAAATTAATTTAAGGTTGTTTAAATCTTAATCTTCAAATTCTTTGATTTTTAAATATGTTGTGTAAAACATTATTTTAGAGATGGTTTTTAATTTTATAATTTTCCAAGTTATATAGGTTACTATATGAATTTCCTAAGAAATAAATAATATCACAGGTTTTAATTATTTAAAATAATTAAATATGGTTTTTGAGTCTAAACTTCTTGCATGATAAAGAGAAAGATATTCTCTAAATATTGTGGATTTCTGATGTTTTTCCCAAGTGATTTCAATTTACTATGAATTTACTATGCTAGATAAGCATTTAAAAGGATAATTAATTAAAGATATTAATTGCTTATTTTAAATATGTTTGGAATTTGAAATTTTAGTGTGGCAATAATTTCGGAAAAGAATTCGTAAAGAAATTGCTTTATCCAATAGAAATTGGACAAGAAATAAGATTTGGTAAAAAGTTTTTGCTTAAAGTAGTAATAAAACAGTTTTCTTAAGAACTACGATAATGTCATGCCACCATACATCATCGAGCCTAACGATGAGGCCACATCATTGAGTGTCGACATCGATGAAGGAGGAACCACATAATAGTTACCTAAGCATCTATGGAGTGATTCCGTCGGCATCGAAGTGGAAAACGGTAACAACAGTTGATTGATGGCGTGGTGTCTTCGTGATTCATTTAAGCGGTTTAAAAGCTCGATGTTGACGTCGACGACGTCGCATGTCTTCATCACTATTTTCAATGGTGTCGCACCTAATCACTTTGATTGTTTTCTAGACTAAGGCGGTAATGCCGCTTTTACGGACTTTAACTCTGTATGAAGCAGCATAATAGCCGAAGTAACTTAAGTATAAAAGTTTTATAATGTTGTTGAGGGGTTTGGGATCGATGTGCATCAAGGCCGACGACCTTATGTTTTAGTGTCAATACCTCTTGGCCATGATGTCGCGCTTCATCTTTCTAACGAAGAAGAGGATTACTTTAATTAAAATAGTTTTAAAGGGGGGAGAGGCCTATGTTTTAGAAGGTCGATGACCCTATGTCTTCAGTAGTCAGCTATATAACTTATAAAGGTTTTATATTTTTTTAGTAGCTGGATAGCCTATAGTTTATGAAGGTCAACAACATCATCTTTGACATTGTATTAAAATGGCTTATGTGTTATGATTAAATGCAGAGAGTCTTAGACCTCTATCTCGACATTGTTACTGCCATTGACATAGATCTACACTAAATTATTAAAGGGTGGAGAACCTAGGTTTCTAGTTCGACATCATCACTGGGGATACCAATGCCATTTTAAATTGTACGCTTCAATATCATTGGGGACACCAATGTAGATGAACTTTGACATTGATTTAAATTTAAGTTGGTAAATGGTGGTGAGCTATATGTTTTTGACTTTGACTTTGAACCTTGGGGATACCATTGTTTATTTTAATAAGTTTGACATGAAAGAATTGGGGATACCAAGGTATGCTAATTTGAAATGTTATAATTTTAAGAGAAAATAACCTATTTGGGGATACCAATGGACATATGTTAAATATATGGGTAACATGAATTAAATTGTAAACGATGAGTTCATAATCATCCTAGAAAAACTATGGGACGTGAGATGGACAGTCCACCTCATATCGAAGATGGTAGTCTCTATGAGGATAATGAAGGGTCCATAATCATCCTAGGAAAACTATGGGATGTGTGTTGGATAGTCCATATTATTTTAAGTTAAATGGAATATGTGTGATGGATAGTCCATATAATTTTAAATAATTACCACATGTGATGGGTAGTCAACATGTAGGGAATGGGTAATCCAAGTAATAATTACATATGTGATAGATGGTCCACATTATTTTTAGTTAAATACAATATGTGTAATGGATAGTCCATATAATTTAAATAATTAAACCACATGTGATGGGTAGTCAATATGGTGGGGGATGGGTAATCCAAGTAATAATTACATGTTAGATGCATAGTCCATATAATTCTGAATATGCTTATATGTGAGATAGGTAGTCAGATTAAAATAAGATGGGTAATCGGTTTAAATTATGACGGGTAGTCAGTTTAAATTAAGATGGATAATTTAATGAATTAGGATGGGTAATCCAATATACATTGCATGATTATAAATGCTATTTTCTACATTCTAACCATTGTGATTGCAGGAGCACAGTATATGGTTAATGTATTTTGGTCAAGATACTAGTGAGAAGAAAACCCGTTTCATACAAGGGCGTGGTCTCACTGGATATCTATTTCGCTTTGAGATGGTAGGTTATCTTTCACATCAGACTGTTGTCTGACAAGAAGTTTTGTCTTTCCCCTTAAAATCTCGGATGCTCATTTGAGTAGGTCAGGGTAAGAGATTTCAGGTTTTCAATTAGATGAATAAGCTTCTAGAGACGTGTAGGAGGCAATCTAGCTATTAAGGGGCTTTATCTATTTCCACTATGTATTTTTGTTTGGTCTATATAGATGGAAAAGTTGTATAATTGCCAATTATTTGACTTTGATCAACCAATGGGACATCTTCATATGTCGCTCTTAGAGTATGTTGTAATAATTATATTTTATCCGAACGTGGATTACGAATGGGTTTATGTAATGAATATGAAATATCATTTGTGAAATGAAATATGAAAATTAGTTATTAAATTGGGTTGAATTTTTTTCATATTCATGTACTTATGATTATTGATATGATTGATATAGTCGCATTTTGTCATCGAGAATTAATAACTATGGATGACTACGACATTCGTAGTTGTTAGTTTTGGGCCTCGAAATGGGGGATGTTACACTGTTGAAGGACTACTTCATTAATAGTCTAACCTGCAATATTACGATGTTCCATCGTCAATTTTGCATGATGTGGCAACCCACCTTTTTGACCCTTAAAAGTTGACACTGATACATCCACGATATTCACACGCCGAACATCTGAGTGATAGAAAGACATATTGTTGGGTGAAAGAAAAGAAGAGACATAATAGAATCTCACATCGTGATGAGTAATATTTAATATACAATAGATCTTTACAAATGGAAATTTTTATAGAAATACAATAATCATAGTAAACAAACATATCATCATCTTAGACAGTTATAATAGCCTGTCCTCGCAAATGCTAATAGAAATAAACAAGAAATATAGCAGAAATAAAAATGCGTGAATACGTCTTGGAAGCATCTAGCTCGTCTCCTGAAGATCCAAAGCATCCATAACTAAATATGAAAAAGTACTAAGATTTGACCCCGGTCTTATAAGAAAATAACACCTGGATTAGTTTGGTAAACCAGCATGAGAAACTCAAATCATATGGATATTTATATTTATAAAACCTTTCAAAACTAAAGGTATCTCCTAAGATGATGCCGCATATAAACATGGACGGGTTTTTTTCTTACGATAATCAAACCATTTTTTAGAAAATCCAGTGATAGTATAATAATCTCTAGGGTTTAAAATAAATATATAACATATCTCGAATGGTTACCCATAATTACATTCAATGGCACTAGGTTCCATAACTAAAACCGTAAGGCACATATTGGAGATTGGATTCCATACAATAACATGGCATCGAGTACCATCTACCACAACACATGTCTAGATAAAATATACCGAGGTAGCAAATCTTGCAACCCCTATAAATTGCCTCTCGAACATGATATAGTCGGATTACATCATCCCAGTAGTACCAGCTATCAAAATACATTTCAGATGTTGGCTCCACCCTTTTGCCATGTGCAGCATACCAAATCCATAAATATTGATTTACATCCGAGGAATGATGCTCCTAATGGTAATGAAACACATATCTGTGCAACATCCCCTGATATTAGTCATTATAGGGTTGTGAGGCTTGTGAGACCACGATTACCTTTTTCCTCTTAGCAAATCCCCCTTGGAATGCTAAGACTTCCCTCCAGGCACAATGCAATGCCAACATTTATATACAAGTTGTTCGAAATATGAACAAACCGACATACTACATCCATTTGGAATCTCCCTCAGGATTAGCAACAAGTAGTCCTTGCACTTCAAAGAGTCTTCGATTCTATCTTCTTCAAGGTGTTTTCCGTTCGAATGCTTATGCTGGTTCAAAGTGGTTTTCGGATAACTTATCCGATCTTGGTCTCTCCGAACCAATAATCTATAGCTTTCGATTGACTTAATTTTGATTCTTTTAGAAGTAAGCAGACAATATAAAGTCCCAAGGGGATGTCTAATATACCCCTTAAAGCTAAAGATGTTTCACAAGAAGGAGTTCTCCCAAGGGAATCTCAAACTGTATGAACACGTGAAGCTTCCATATACTTTCTAGGTCAAAACCGGCCAAGATTTGACAGTCGATTATTTAACTATTAAATAAAACAAACAATAAAATCAGAGATTTAATTTCATATGGAAACCAAGCATTATTAAGCACATAAGCAACCACTAAGCCTCATTAATTAGTCCTTTTAATAATTGAAACCACTTTGCAAATACTCGTATTAAAATATCTTTTACAAAAGATATATTCACAACCCCTTTCTACTGCTTTCAATACTTAAAAAATATTCATAGACTTATCTCATTGGCATAAATATATTAACAAATCACTATACGATTCAATATTTAGAAAGCGTATTCATATACTTATCTTAAAATTATAGGTACATTCGCAAAATCTTAAGAAAGATTTTATTTCCAAAAACATACTTAATTAGGTTAAATAAATGTCATTTGAAAACATTGATAACAACAAACCCAAAACACTTTTGGTGTAGGTAAATGGATTGTATAGAAATCAAGCCAAATATATTTACCACCACTTTTTGATTTCAAACTTGTGTTATCCCTCGATCATCAATGAAGTCAAATGACTTAGCATACTATCCTTGCCTTGACGTACATTCTTAAAGTCTTCTAGATAGAGATAAGTTTTCACACCTCGAAATTTGATGTTAAGTATGAAAAGAATACTTTCCATACCACCATAATTTATAAAGGGCATTATGGAAATTGAATCTACTACAATTGTCACGTTTTCAATATTTTGACTTACTTTGTCCCTCGCCCAGAAACAAAGTGTAACAACCTTTGTTGGAGATTACCGCTAATATTAAATTATAATGATAATTATAATTTAATATTGGATTTATTGATTAATTGGAAGTAAATTGTGAATTATATTGTTTATTTGATATAAACAATATTGTATGAATTAATCTTGGGTGTATAAAATTAATTAAGAACATGAGGTTTATTTCAATTTAAAATGGTTGAAATAAATTTAAATGGAAGAAAATAAATTTAACTACTTTATTTTGATGATTGGATTGATAATAATCATTGTTCGTATTTAATTGGGAGTAATAAAAGAATATTGGCAATTAATCCCAATTTTCTCCGTTCATTGTAAAATAAATGGGAGAAATAAAAGAAGAAATATTTTTATTGTGAATAAAAATGATAAACATATGTGGAAATAAAGTTATTACTTTATTTCATGAATTTTTGAGTGGAGTTGTGCAACTACATTCAATTAACATGTAAAATTTGGTGATATTGTAATTTATTACCAAAATTGCTTTTTCTTTGTTAATAATACAAAGGAAAATGGTTATTAATTAAATAATTACAATAAATATTTTAGTAATGGTGTTTTTATGTTTTAGGGATGTTAAAATAATTATTTACACTTTATTGGATGGGACATATATTTTATTTAACAAGTATATGTCAAAATTTGCATTATTTCTTTAGATTGTGCAAATTTGTTAAAAATACGAGTTTATTGTTAAAATAACCTTAAAATTTGATAAAATAGGATGTTTTATCATTTTAATAAATTCTAGACGTTGCAACGATCGCAACGCAACAAAACATTAAAAATTGAGAAAGTTATGAATAAAAACATTGTATAAATGTAAATTGATCGGCTTCATTATTTTGGCTAAGTAATTAATTTTGGGCTAATGGGTTGAATCCGAACCCAAACCCACTTAAGAAGCATCTGAGAAAGGAGAAGTACGTACAGACACTTCGTACTCCTTCTTCTCATCTTCTCAAAAATAGAGAAAGCTTCTGGAAATAGAAAGAATGGACTCCACGCTAATTTCTTGTTAATGTCCTATTTAAATTCACAAAATCTAGAGTTTCTCTTGTTAAAAGCATAAACCAAGGTAATCTCCTACCTCGGTAATCTCTAATTCATGAGAAATCTCTGGTTCAGTTACTGTAAGTTTGGTTTTGATGTTTTCCCTTCTTGCATGCTTCTATTTCAGCTTCTACAGGTTCTCTAGGCTCAAATCTTCGCTGAAAGGCTTCATCTTGTAAGGAAATTTAGCATCTTTTGCCTTATTACAGTGAGTTAAAGCTTATGCAAACTGAAATGGCCACTCTATAAAAAAACTGAAGTTATAATGGTTGGTTTACATATAAAATTTTGCTCTTAATATATGTTATGTCTTACTGAAAATGGTGCAATTTTGTTTGCCCATATCTTGTTCGTCCGGCATCGGATTGCCATCAAACTTTTTTTCAATTTGTAGTGCATTTGTTAAAGTTCATTTTTGCAAAATATCATCGAGTTTTGAGTCCGTTTGGACCTCCTTATTTGCTGTCAAAGTTGCAAAACCGAGAGGGTATTTGCACAGAAAATAATAATAATAGTGCTATATTGGCTGAATAGTATTTCTAGCATAACTTTTGCGTTTCAATTCGAAATTTTGAAATTTTAGATGTTATGAAATCCTTGTAAAATATTCCACAGCTTTTCTGTTTTCAGTTTTGAATGATTTTGGGGAATACATAATGAAAAACTGACTTTTTTATCGCTAGCCTGTGTTGATAGCCAGTGCACATAAATTTTTCTAAGTAGTATTTCGCTCATAACTTATGCGTTGCTGATCGGAATATCGAAAATTTTGAAGTTATGGAAACCTTAGGATGTAGGCTACAACTTTCATGTTTTTATTTTTGTAGGATTTTGAAGTTTACATGGTGAAAAATTAACGTTTTTACTGCTGGCATGTCATTGACAGCCACAATATTTATATATTTGTCCGATTTCGACGATTTCATTTGCATTCTTTTGCAAAAAAAATTTACATGAAATTTGATGCTAATATTTGATCATTTTGTCCAGCAATGGTGTAACAACCCGCATATTTATCGAGTTTGTATTTAAATATTTTATTTAAATATTAACTCGTTAATCGGATTTTGGTCCGAAAAGTTACTTTTTGCAAACGGTCAAATTAGGACTCGAAACCACTTCCATTGAGTTCGAAATGCCGTTTACAACTTTTTTAAGTATAAACATCGATAGGTTTGGAGTTAGTGAAATTTCACTAACTTTTCCCGCTTTGGACTTTGGGTTAGTTTAGCCTATTAAGCCCAAGTTCCAACCCTCTTCTCCTCACTCTTCATAAATTTCCTAACTAATCAAGCTTTGGCATTAATGGTGGAGGGAATGGGAAATTAAAATTCCAAAACTCAAATTCAATTGCAATTCATCTTTCTACTCCAAATTCAAGAAGAAGACATTGGATTCAAGCTTCTTGTGCTTAGATAGAAGAAGGATTGATTCTTGCTTGCTTAAAACTTCATTTTCATTGATATTTGGTGCAAAGGTGAGATTTTTATCTCACAAATCTAGTCTATAACTATATTGGACTGTTGGGAATGATTCCCTATCACTTTTGCATGCACATTTGCATTTGGTTTGGATTGGATTGGCGAAAAACTCCGAAAACACGAAATTGGCCAAAACTGTTTAACTGTTTAGATTAGCAGGTGCTTCTGCTTGACTTCTTCCCAGGGATTCATCACTCTGACTTTTGGCTAACTGTTTAGATTAGCAGTTTTTGTTGTATACACTTGAGATATAGACTCATAGTTGTATTCTTTTGTATAGCACGTGTTGCTATTCTTTTGTATTATCGTGGATCTTATGGACCACTACTCTGATGTACACTTTATGTGTTAGTTATATGTTCATATCTTCTTCCGCCTTTGTGATATGGATATCTGTGACCGATTTGTGTTATGATTATTTCTATGTTTGTTTTCGAAGATTATTTATAGTCACCGTGTGATAAGTAATTACATGGATGGTCGCTCCTCAACAGCCTTATTCTCCATGCTAGTTGACAGCACTACTCCGTAGTGTTCTTGGCTAGTATGGGTATAGAGGTGGGGCGTCACAGCTAGCTATAAGAAATTAAGGAGCTGAGCGACCTATAAGAAGCAGAGACCTAAGAAGAAACGAGGCCCAACGATCTAGGGGTTAGGTCATGCGAGTTAAGAAGGTCAGCGACCTAACAAAGACACGCGACCTAATAAAGAAACGCGACCTAAAGGCACGCGACCTAGCGACTTAAGAGGCGAGCGACCTAAGTGTTACGGCCTAAGAGTCGAACGACCTAGCGTGGAAGCGGCCTAAAAGCCAAACGACCTAACGACCTAAGGCCATACGACCTAGCGACCTAAAGCCATACGACCTAACGACCTAAGGTCACACGACCTAGTGCAACACGCGACCTAAAAGGTACGCGACCTAATACGGCCGAGTGGTTTAAGGTCGGAGACGACCTACGACTTATAAAGGTAGACGGTTGAGCGAGCTAATGAAGTCCAGAGTCGAGCGACCTAGCGGCACGGTGTGTTGAGCGACCTAACGAGGTCAATGTTGAGCGACCTAACAAGGTCCAGAGAAGGGCGACTTAAAAGAGGCGCGACCTAAAAGAGGCGCGACCTAAAGGAGCGCGACTTAATGGGTTATATGACCCAACGACCTAAGCCACTAACTCGCGAGCGACCTAAGTCCTAGGTCGTGAGCGACCTAACTGCGAGTGAGCAAAAATGGCCAGAGTCAAAGCAGAGCGACCTAACGACCATACGACCTACGACCTAAGGTCCTGAGCGACCTACGACCTAAGGTCCAGAGCGACCTAACTCCGAAAACACGAAATTGGCCAGAACGACCTAAATGCAGAAATTTCACCAAAACACCAAAAATCGGAGTTTTTCGCCAATCCAATCCAAACCAAATGCAAATGTGCATGCAAAAGTGATAGGGAATCATTCCCAACAGTCCAATATAGTTATAGACTAGATTTGTGAGATAAAAATCTCACCTTTGCACCAAATATCAATGAAAATGAAGTTTTAAGCAAGCAAGAATCAATCCTTCTTCTATCTAAGCACAAGAAGCTTGAATCCAATGTCTTCTTCTTGAATTTGGAGTAGAAAGATGAATTGCAATTGAATTTGAGTTTTGGAATTTTAATTTCCCATTCCCTCCACCATTAATTCCAAAGCTTGATTAGTTAGGAAATTTATGAAGAGTGAGGAGAAGAGGGTTGGAACTTGGGCTTAATAGGCTAAACTAACCCAAAGTCCAAAGCGGGAAAAGTTAGTGAAATTTCACTAACTCCAAACCTATCGATGTTTATACTTAAAAAAGTTGTAAACGGCATTTCGAACTCAATGGAAGTGGTTTCGAGTCCTAATTTGACCGTTTGCAAAAAGTAACTTTTCGGACCAAAATCCGATTAACGAGTTAATATTTAAATAAAATATTTAAATACAAACTCGATAAATATGCGGGTTGTTACAAATGGACTAATCAAGTTATGAAAAGATTTTAATTTAAATTAATTTAAATTCAATTTAAATTTGAATATCGGTTTAGGCTGATTAAATTGCAAATTGATGTTTTCTTGAGTTTTAAAAATCCGAATAAATTCCAAAATATCTTCTAACATCGTGGTTGGAGTAATAAATGTTTTTATGCATTTTTAAACAATTATTCTATTTATAAGGCTTTTAAAAATATTAAAATCCTTTTTAATGATGTGTTTTCTCTCAAAATCTTTTAGATAAATTTCTAAATTTTTTTTATAACCACGTTTTCTCAAGTAAAATATTTTATAATTAATTTTATTTATTTTAATTAATTTGATGCTTTTTCGGACGTATGAGGAAGTAAATTAAATGGTTTAGTTAAATTACGAGGTATGGGACTTGTGAATTTACTTTATCGGTTAATTTCGAACATGTATGATCGAAACAACTTTTGGGAATTGTTTGAATTCCTCTTTGATGACAACCACTTCGTGGTATATTTTTGATGTATTTAAATCCTAATTGGGGCTTTATTCCATATCAATTTATTTGGTTGATATATATATAGTCCGAGAACTCCTAAATAGGAGTATATTCGATGATGGGCTATATTGATGGAGATGCTCTTGCCAATGATATAAGGCAAATATTTCGATGGAATTTGATGATGATTGATGGCTTTATGGTATTTCTTACTTATTGATGAGATGAGACAAGTTTGGCATTTCACACCATTCGCCAATGACATAAGGCGATTCTTATGATGATTTGGATGATTTTCATAGTGTGGCATCGACCAGCGGCTAGAAAACCGCTAAGTGAGCACATGCGGTATGGGACGTATGTTACCACTTTCCGGGTTACTATCCGAGAGTTTCTGACACATTCTAGAAGGACTACTGGTACTTTGAGTCCCGATCGGATCAAGCAATGTTTGGCTCGATCACTGTGATGGCGGGGGCTCAGCGGACACCGATTGGAGTGAAGACTCCAATCACTATGATGGCGGGTGTTCGGGATGGATATAGACGACGTTATAGACCGGAACAATTCAATGTGAGGACTCCGGTCAGTAGATGGGTATGGTACCATAATGATGGTAGTACTGGTCAGTAGCACGTACAGCATTGCTTCGGCATGTGGGATCTGGCCAATCCGAGGTTTCTTTTGACGATTCATGATGATTTCGATTTTACCACCTTTTTATGTGTTTTCTACAGCTTTATAGATGTGAGAAAGTCATATATGATTTCTTGGTGGATTTTGGTGATTTTGAATTTATGAATTGATACTTGGGATTTTATATGATTTTGGAAGGTTGATTATTTCATGAATGATTGTTAGGAGTTTTCCCTTATACGCTACTCAGTCATTCTCTTATGTTAAACCTAAGTATATATATATATATATATATATATATAGATGCAAACCACCTGTAGTGACATGTAGAAGTTATATGTTATCTACTCTAGTAGCTCATATTTGCTTATGTTTCCCTTTAGGCTATAAAATTCCCTTTTACCTTATCGTATTTCTTTTCTAACGATAAGATTCAGTTTGCCTGACCCGTGTGTTTATCACTCGGGTCAGACCGAGTTGTAGGTTAGGTCGGATATCTATCTATTGTGCTTGGACCCATTTTTCTTTTTGAGGGGCTCATGACTATGGACTTGGCTACATCTTTTGTGTTGTGTCTTTTGTGTCAGCTTATTGTACATATTCTTTTATGGGGACGGAGATGTATGTATATTGTATGGTTACGCGCCACTATGATGTAGGGTATTACATTTGATGTTTGGCTTGCATTAGTATATGTATATGTGGCTGCTGTTCTGTGATGTGATTGTTATATTTATTGCATTTTGTTTCTGAATAGATCCTATAGCCGTGTAGTATCGTATTAGTTGAACATTGAGTATGTCGATCACTTGAGATACACGAAAAAAAATATGGTAAAAATCGACGTACTTAGTCTTTAGCTAATGCATTACAATTCGGTCACGCTTAACCAGCCATATTCTCTGCATTAATAGACGGAATTACTCGTTAATTCTTTTTACTAACGTGGGTCTCGGGGTGGGGTGTCACACAAAACCAGGTAAGTCGAAGCATTTGTTGCTCCTAGCCTTGCCTAGACTCTCTGATTCTAGATCTCATAGACAGAGGATCAATCCACTCATCGACTTTTAGTGCCAATTATAGGACTACTAAATTTACATAAGTTACCAAATTCATATACGGAAATAACACTTCATATACATAACATCAATCTATGATTTCATACTTAAACTAGCCATTGGTTAATAATAAAGCTATTCAAGTTAGGACGTTATTACCCCTCGAACCTTGACTCGACAACATTCTTACTTTCAGGATAGGTAGAGGTTTACCTACCTCGAAGTCTAATATCAAGATAAGACTTCATAAACTCTGTATACTATTTATAATAAAAAAATGTTGTAAATAAACTCCTTTCCATAAGAGTATCACGTACTTTATTACACCAATTAATATTTTAAGTTACACATATACATTTCAAATCTCCTTTAAAACAATTAAAACAAAGTTTAAAACTTCTATTTAAATCATAATTTAAAATCATCGCTTTTAAAAGAGAACAAGACTTTGAAAACTAAAGTGATTTCCTTTAAATAAACCACTTATTTAAATATCTCAAAATTAATTTTTTTTAAATCTAAAATTTCTTTTAACGTACTTATAAATTTTTTATAAAACACATTCAAAAAGTATTTACAAAATATTTATAATAGATAATCTCATTTTACTTTACTAAGTTCATATATTTCCAAAGTGCATCCATTACGACGATCGCTATATGGACCATAACTTTTAAAACTTGTTTTGTAAATCAAATAGGCTTTAAACCCCATTTCTGTTACATTTTATACTATTATAGTATAGAATACATTTTACTTCAAAATTTTATAAATTTGAAGTCAGTTTAAAATCCATATCTTTTCAAACTTGAAAAAAGGCTTAGTGACTATTATGGTAATTAAACAAGCTACCATTTATTTCTAAGTGCAGTTTCCCAGTTATAACACTAATATTTACATAAACAAACATATATGTAAATAAAATTAAAAACGCGAGAAATCCCGCTAGATCCCTCTACAAAATCAAATCTTTCGAAGTGTTCCCGTAGCGACCTATCCGCTACGAAACACTTCGACTTCAATTTCTTTGCTTTTATCTCTCGCAACACAATGGTTATTTATGTCACCCACTTCCAAGCAAGAATCAAACAACATCAAATAGTATATGTACATAAAAGTACACAACATAAGCAATATTAATTATTTAACAACAAGTCATTATTTTTCGAATAATTCAGAGTAAGATATCTCACTTTTAGGCTCGCCAAAACTCCTCCAAAAAGCTACCACTTCATACTACCGCTACACAATTACCCATTATCTTACTTTGCTTTAGAAATCTCCTCCCCAAGCCCCTATATGCTCATGTCTAGGGCCCTGAGACCCTCTTGCTCTAGGCCATGAATGGTATGGTGGTTTTGGGTTTGATGTTTGTTGTTTTGTTATGTTGAGAATGTTATCTATATTTCTAGAGGCTTGTTTAAGTATTTAAAGGAGGAAAGAAGTAATTTTGAAGTGATTTCTCTTTGGAAATTTTAGTGCAAGAATAAGGAAGAAGACATGAAGAAAAGAGGGAGAAAAAAATGAAAATGAAAATGGAAAAAGAGATGAAGTGAGGAGGTTATGTTATAGAGAATTGGAAGTGTAGTGAAGAAGCTAAAGGAAGTGTAAAGGAGAACCTAAAGGAAGTGTAAAGGAGAAGCTTTTAGTTAACCAATTTAATTAATAACATATGCTTTCTTATTTGTATATATGTGTATAAATATGTACACTTGTGTGCACAACAAGTTCAACAACTTTTGTTCAACTAAAAGTCGAAAATCTAAAAAATGAATTTCGAACACATTTTTAGTCTTTCATCGAACTATTTATTTTTGTAAACATATATTCAAAATGAGTTCATTATCATTATTTATTAATTAAAAGAGTGTTATTTTGGTTATTAAAATCATTAATTGAATACTTCAAATTAATTAAATATCTACAAAGCGTTAAAATTTTGGATCGTTACACATGAGCGGGGTTATTTTCAGTAGAATTTATTTTAAACTCCATGAAAACAACCCCTATTTTACATACAGGTTAAATGGAGCACTTGAAGTAGGAATTATACCGCGTATCAAAATCTCGGTTGCTTTATGAATGTTGAGCAACGAAACGGCTGGTGATCAATTAGGTGAATATTTCAGTATTGGATCATTAGCAGTGATGGTGTCCATGAAGGAACTCTGTAAAACAGTGATTGCGCAGTTCAGTGATGAACACTTATGTATATCGGGTCTGAACGATGTTGCTAGGTTGCTATCTAGATGAGAGGCTAGAAGTTTTCCTTATATGCTTGGTAATTTGATTGCATGTATTTGGCAAGGAAAGACTGTCCGACCGGTTGAAAAAGAATGTTCAACGGGCATAAAAAAAGTGCCATCGTTGATTTTAGAAGCCGCAGCATTTGATGATTTAAGAATTTGGCACGCATTTTTTGGAGTACCATGTTCATTAAATGATATCAACGTTTTAAAGCAATCATACTTGTTTTTCGAACTGGATAACGGACTACCAACGGACGTCGAATACAAAGTTGGCAATGTCATGTATTGAATGGGATACTATCTTATAGATGGAATATATCCAAAGTGGAGAACATTAATGCAAGGGTATAGGATTCCAAGCAACAACTAAGTATTTAACAGAGAAATTGGCGAGCTACAGAAAGGACATCGAATGTACATTCGATGTTTTGCAAGTAAGGTTTTAGATTTTACGAAACCCTATCGATTTCATGATGCAAGGGTTTTTTATGAGATTGTATATAGGGATAAAATTCATAACATGATTGTGGAGGCTGAAAGAGGTAGGTACAAGAACCAGAAAAGTAATTATCCATACATGTTTTAAGGTTCAAATACTAGACCTCAGAGAAACATTAACTCGATGAAGGAATATGTTTCGACAATGAAGCATATTGAAGACTAAGTAGCACATTTTGAACTACGTAACCAATTGGTTAACCACTTATGGACGTGTAACAACCCGTGATTGCGACTACCAAATAATAAATTAAAAGTGGGATTTTAATTTAATTGGAGCTATTAATGAAATTTTTTTATGTGGCTAATTTGTTCAAAAGTTGGTCATTTTGAATAAATTAATATTTTGGGCTTAAGTGTAAAATGGAGAATTTAATGGAAATTAATTAGGGTAAATGGAAATTTATAATATTGCAAAATTTTATATATGTAAAATAGTGCAATATTTGAATTGGGAATTTAATTTACAATTTAATTACAAAACGGTGATTTTTGGGCAATTTTGACTAAAAGTGTTTTGGAATAATTAGGGGTTAAATTGTAAGTTGGCAAATATTGTGATGTAAAATTTTATAACTATAGCTAAATTATTTTGGTAACATATTTTAAAATTTTATGGGTAAATAATGTGTAGTTTGTACTTAGAGAAATTAGCTAACTTGAGATATAGAACATATTCCAAGTCCTAATGGGTACTAGGCCCACTAACCCACTTCCATTAGCCTATAAACCATCTTCTACTCATTTGTTTCATCCAACATCTCATTCTATAAACCCTTAAACCCTAGAGCAAAACACTAAATAATGTCCTCCAAACCTAGAGCAAAGCTTCATTAATCTTCATCAAAGTTAAAGGGGTTTTAATCTAATCATTGGAAGGTAATAGCAATCATAAAACCCACCTCTAATCCATTGTTTAATTTCTGAAATTATTTTGTAATCCTCTTTTTTGTACATTTTGATTGTAGAAGCTCTTTGATCTTCTTCTCATTGCTTGGGAAAGAGGTAATAAATGCTAGCTGAAATTAAAATTAGTATATTGCTGTTAGTAAATTAGGCATATCTCATTCATATTAAATCAGAATTAGGATTTTCTTAATGTTATGGAAAGCTTATTTTATAGTCTATAACTTCTATGTTTTGTGCTTTGCACAATTTTAAGGTTTGAATGGTCGAAATCATGTTTGTTTGTTGCTGACCTGACAATAAACTACAGGGTTGATAAAATAAAAACCTGAAATTGTTTTGGCCATAAGTTACTCGTTTCTTATCCAAATCTAATAATTTTGGATGTTCTGGAAAGCATAGATATAGGGATAAAAGTTTCATGTTTTGAGTTTCATGAAATTTCGAAGTTAATTTGGTCAAAACCGTGCATTCTTACTACTATCCCGGGAGCAAAACGACAGTGATATAGAATTTAGATCTGAGAATTGTTTTAGTCATAGAATTTTCATCCCTGATCGGAATTTGACGATCTTAGTCATTCCAGAAAGCTTAGAAACTAAACTACAACTTTTATTTTATTCATTTTGCCAGAATTTGAGGTTTACTATGCCAAAATTGTGGTTTTTCGTCTCTGGTATGTTAGTGCATAGCTACAGGCCTTGAGTCTCTTTTCTTCCGTTTTTTTAGCGTACAACCCCGACTTTGCGACGCCACCCCGGGCTCGTCCTATGTTGGAATGTCCCATTATTGGTCTCGTTGGAAAGATGAGGTCAAGATATTCGACCCTGAAAAGTTTGGTTTAGATCTGAGTGCGCTAAATACTTCATTTTTATTGCCGAAGTAGCACCCAGAAACTGTTTTACAACAGTGATCATTTTCATTTATCGTCGGACCAACTTTGAGACGTTGCCATTTCTTCGTTTCAAGTCGGAACTGAACAATTCTTATTGCATATCAAAGTAGGAGTACTTTAATATGCTCTTGCAAATTTTCATCAAGGTCTGCGTTCATATGACCCTTCGACCATGTCGTCGAATTTGGGCCTTTGCACTGTTTGAAACAGCAAAGTTTTATGATTTTTGTCCGACTTTGAGATGACGTAGTTTCTTCCTTTCAAGTCAGAACTGCCCGATTCTTTTTGCAGTTTGGAGCAGGGATGTTGGTCTACATGCTTGCATGTTTTCATGCAATTTGGACTCTGTTTACAGGTTCAAATATGTCATCGAACTAGTGACTTCGACTTGTTTTCAGTGATTTTATACTTAGTATAATTTCGACTATTTTTCTGAGATTTTCCGATTTCTTTGAGATTTGTCTCTAGACTTCGTGCACGGATTTTATAAATCATTTTAAAGTGATTTTCCATCAAACTAGCTTTTGAAACTATTATTTGGTATTATTTAAATATTAAATTAATTACTCCATAATAGAAGAATTTCAAAGGCTATTTCTAAAGAGATTTTCAAACGATTAAAAATCCGCTTTCTCCAACTATTTTCTAAGTAAAATATACACTCTTCTGCACTTCGAGCGAAGTGGAAAGGTGATTAAATGGTTAGGTAAAACACAGACCATGAATCCGCACGTTTATCTTTCTGATTAATCCCCGACTTATTCGATTGATCGTTTTGGCCCTTTGGCCTAGTTTACCGATGGCATGAGGTGAACTTTTTACTGCTTTGAGTGTGGAAGCTTACGATTGGTTAGTAAACTGTTTAGTGTGAATGTTGGGGTATGGGACTCACGTTACTACTTTACGGGTTCCTTGCTAAGAGTTCGTGACACATTCCTACCGTTAGTGGTAAACGAGTAATGGGCCTACGAGCCTTTACCACTACGGCATGTTTCCTGAGTGATACCTTTGGGATAGTGTCTTCGGACTGTGTCCCTTGGGTTTATTGCCTTTGGGATAGTGTCTTCGGATAGTCTCCTTCAGGCTCACCGCCTTCTTGATAGTGTCTTCAGACTGTCTCCTTTAGGTGTTGCTCCTTAGCTAAAGTGATGGGTGTGTCACTGGGGTATATTTCCTGTGTGATTGAGTACAGTACTAGCGCGCTAATGTTTTCCTGTTTGATTTATATTCCATCGTGTACCGCCATTCAGTGATGGTTTTATGCAACCACACGATATAAGCGCGACTACCTTGTGGAACTTGTTTTATGCCTACACTGACACTTGTGCTTATGTTATGCCGATGATATGAGGCTTGTTATACATCTCTACTTAGACGTTTGTTTCTTCTCTATGTGAGATATTTTGGTCTTTATTACCATGATATATGTTTCTCTTTTGGAGGTTATTATGTTATATGTTGCCTCATTACCTTATCATGATTATTGTTCAGTTTATCTAACTGATTTGTTTAGCTAGCCCGACCCGAGTATTTTATGCTCGGGTCAGACTGAGTTGTTTCAGGTTAGGTCGCTTTGGACTTAGCTTGCTTTGGTGCTTCCGCTTTGGATATATCCACTATACTATAGATAGCTTTACTTTTTATCCATCCTTTATAATACTCTAATATTATGACTATCTTGTATATATTCTTTTGACTCACGGATGTGTGAGTAGTGGCTTTGAACCCACTTTTATATTTGGATATGTACTTGATGTTGTATTGTTCTGAGACTATTTGCTTATTATCTGATGTTGTTCTGTGATGATGTTCATTTTGCTATTATGCTTTGTTCTGATAGATCTTTTAGCCATTGTAGTTTTGCTTTAAGTATTTATTGAATATGTCGAACCACATGAGATGAACAAAAAAAAATAGATTCCACTTTTCGACGTGTTCGGTAGATAGTTAAATTAAGATTACACATGGTCGCTTCCATTATACTCTATTGTCCGCATTAGCAGATGATATTATCCATATAATACTCTTTATTAATAAGGCTCTCGGAGTGGGGCGTTACAGTTTGGTTCAGAGCAGGGTTCAGAACTAAGTATAATAAATACAGAATAGTAACACTTAGTACAATACATCCTAGTATGATTCAAATATTACAAAGCCCTTTCCTCATGACATTGGATAGATAAGTTAGGAATATGTTTAGGAATACATTTATGTTCTGTAGTATTCTACTCTGAATTATCTATCTTTGAATCATGCTTAACTCGTATCTTATCTTAACTTTCAATACGTCTGGAAGAGGTAGGACCCGTCGTTCTGCGGATGCTAGACAATCCGGTGACCCACATCCGGGAGGCATTTTTATGACTACCGATAAGATTATGGAGCTTGTTCAGAACTCTCAGCCTCCTACTCCAGTTTCTGATGTACCGCGCAAGTCTGCCTTTGCACGCCTTTGCAGTGATTTCTCACATCTCGAGGGCAAGCCGTTCAATGGCTCCGAGTCTGTTCTTGAGGTCCAGGCATGGATCCGCGTGTGCGAGCGCATCTTTTCTCGCATGACTCTTCCTGATCATGATGGAGTTCTTATAGATTCCAGTATGCTTCAGAACTGCGCTTTGGATTGGTATGAGCTTCTCATTGCCAAGGTTGATGAGACCACTCTTACTTGGGCTCAGTTCCATGAGCGTTTTGAGCTCAAATTTGTTCCGGAATTTGAGAAGATCTCTCTTGCTCGTCGCTTTATTGATCTTAAGCAAGGGAAATCCACTGTTTCAAATTATGTTTCTTCTTTCGAGGCCCTGTCCAAGTACGACCTCGAGTTCATTAGCACACCACATAAAAAGAATCTCAAATTTGTTGAGGGTCTGAAGAAGTACCTCAAGAAGCAACTGATGCTTCAACTCAAGCTTTCATTTGAAGAGCTTGTAGATTCGGCGCTTCACCTTGAAGCAGTCGAGAGGGAGAAGGATAGTAATGATGATGTTGAGGTGCCCAAGCACCCCAACAAGAAGAGGTTTTTCCACAAGCCTAATTCTTCCTCTTCCCAAAAGAAGAAGAAGAAGAAGTTCATCAGTTCTGGTTCTGGTTCTCAGCCTCAGTCTCAGCCTAGTGGAACACCTTCCATTCGGTAGTGTTTCAACTGTGGATCTACCGATCATATGGTTAGAGAGTGTGCCAAACCTCTTATCTGTCGCTATTGTGAGAAGGAGGGTCATCTTATTTCCGCTTGTCCTACTGCACCTCCTAGATCTGGCAAGCTTAATGCTGCCAAGGCTTCTGCATCTTCATCTCAGCCTCGAGAACGCATCCTTCCGTTCTCGAAGGTTCTATTTTATTTCATGATCAGTCTATTAGAGTTCTCTTTGATACGGGTGCTTCTCACTCATTCGTATCAAAGGAACTTGTTGATATATGTCTTTGGATGTTTCTTGTTTGGTTTCTTCTCTAAGGATTGTGAATCCCATTGGCGGATCCACGACCCTTAGCCTGCTTTGTGAGAATGTTGATATTGATCTTTGTGGCTTTTCTTTTCGTGTGAATCTGCACATTATGGCTTATTTGGGTTTCGACATGATTCTAGGTATGGATTGGCTCCTTCGGTACGATGCCAAGATTATTTGTTCTGAGCGGGTACTATTTCTTAGTCACCCTGACTCTTCCGCTCAGTTAGCTCTTGTTCTTCGAGGTGTAGATATCTCCAAAGCTTCTCTATGTGCTCTTGATTCACGAGATGATGATTATGATATATCTCGTATTCCTATTGTTCGGGATTACCTCGATATTTTTGAGCCAGTTTCGAGTTTACTACCTAAGCGGGCTATTGAGTTTCGTATTGATCTCATTCCCGGTTCTCATCCAGTTAGTCGTCCTCCCACGAGGATGTCTACAAAGGAGAATGAGGAACTCAAGAAGCAATTAGTAGAACTCGAAGCAAAGCATTTTATTCAGTCCAGTTCTTCACCGTGGGGTGCCGCGGTGGTCTTCATGAAGAAGTCTGATGGTTCTCTTAGGCTTTGCATTGATTACCGCAAGCTTAATGAGGTGACCATCAAGAATAATTATCCATTACCACAGATAGACGATATGTTTGATCAGTTAAGTGGTGCAAAGTTCTTTTCTTAGCTTGACCATGCCACAGGATTTCATTAGCTTCGAGTTACGGATGATAGTGTGCCACTTACAGCTTTCCGCACTCGCTATGGTTCATTTGAGTGGTTAGTCATGCCGTTCGGTTTGACGAACACCCCTGCATTCTTTGTCGATCTCATGAATCGAGTATTCCGGGAATATCTCGATAAGTTTGTTCTTGTATTCATTGTTGACATTCTGATATATTCTAGATCCAAGACAGAGCATACCCAGCACCTGAGGATTGTCTTGGATATACTTCGTCAGCATCAGCTTAAGGCCAAGTTCTCCAAATGCCACTTTTGGGCGAGAAAGGTCAAGTTCTTAAGCCACGTAGTATCTTCTAAAGGCATATCTATCGATCCCGCCAAGATCAAAGCTATTTAGAACTGGAAGCGGTCTGAGAACGTGCATGAGATTTGCAGCTTCCTAGGACTGACAGGTTATTACCGTCGGTTCGTAAAGGATTTCTCACGTGTTGTTCTTCCGCTTACGAGCCTGACTCGTAAGGGTGTTCGTTATGTCTGGTCAGACAAGTGTGAAGCTTCTTTTCAGCGATTGAAGGAACTTCTCACTCATGCTCCTATTCTAGTGGTCCCCGAGGGAAACCATGATCTTGTTGTCCACACCAGCGTTTGTGGTAGCGGGCTCGGTGCCGTGCTAATGCAGAAGGATCGGGTGGTTGCTTATGCTTCTAGGGAACTGCGTCCGAATGAGGTTCGCTATCCAACTCATGATCTTGAGTTGGCTGCTATTGTCTTCGCCTTGAAGACATGGCGCCATTATTTACTGGGCGAACGCTTCATTCTATACACCGATCACAAATCCCTGAAGTATCTCTTCAGTCAGAAAGATCTCAATATGAGACAGCAACGGTGGCTTGAGTTCCTTGCCTCATATGACTTTGATATTCAGAATACCCCTAGCAAGGGTAATCATGTGGCAGATGCGCTTAGTCGCAAGCATTCGGCTGTAGTTTATATAATGATAGCCGAATGGGATATTCTCGAGACATTATCTATGTGTGATATTCGGGATCGAGCTCCGTCTTCTGATTCACCGATATTATTATTCAGTCTGAAGGCTCGACCTAGTTTACTGGATCGCATTGCCCATGCTCAACGGCAGGATCCAGACTTGTTGCATTTCATCCATCTTCTTGAGTCGGTATCCAGTGATGAGGCATCACTGGATTATTCTATTGATTCCCATCGGTGTCTTCGCAGGAAGAACCGTATTATTGTGCCCTCTGATTTATCGCTTAGATGTGACATCGTAGACGATTGTCATCGCACTAAGTACACTATCCATCCCGGTTTGAGTAATATGTATGCCAATATGTGTCGCTTATATTATTGGGAAGGTTTGAAGCGAGATGTTGCAAGTTATGTGAGCAGTTGCATGACTTGTCAACAGATCAAGGCCAAGCATCAGCGTCCTTCCGGTATTCTTCAGCCTCTGGAGATTCCATTATGGAAATGGGATCAAATATCTATGGATTTCGTTGACGGTCTACCTCGATCGGGGTCGGGCCATACGTCTATTTGGGTCATAGTTGATCGCTTGACCAAAACAGCTCATTTTATTTCGATTAAGTTCACTCGGAATGCACCTCAGTTGGCCAAGCTCTATGTGAAGGAAGTCGTTCGACTTCATGGCATTCCCAGTTCTATTGTTTGTGATCGTGACATGATTTTCACTAGTCACTTTTGGAAGTGTCTACAGTCAGCTTTGGGCACAAAGTTGAACTTTTCTACTGCTTATCACCCTCAGACTGATGGCTAGACTGAGAAGGTGAATCGTGTTTTGGAGGATCTCCTTAGCTGTTGTATTCTTGATTTTGGAGGCAGTTGGGAGGACCACTTACCACTTGTGGAGTTTTCCTACAATAACAGCTTTCAGTCTAGTATTGGCATGGCTTCTTTCGAGACTCTTTATGGAAGGCCATGTCGCTCTCCTTCGTGTTGGTTAGAATCTGGCGAGAAGCTTATTCTTGGTCCAGATTCGATTCGGGAATCTTCTGAGAAGATTATTCTTATTCGTCAGAGAATAAAAGAGGCGCAGAACCGTCAGAAATCCTACTCGAACAACCGTAGGAGGCCTCTTGAGTTCTCCATTGGTGATCTTGTATTCATTCGGATATCTCCTATAAAGGGGATTGTGCGTTTCAGCTCCACAAGGAAATTGGCTCCTCGCTATGTCGAACCATTTCCTATTACAGAACGCAACGGTCCCGTTGCTTATTGTATAGCTCTGCCTACTCATTTTTCTAGAATGCATGATGTATTCCACGTTTCTCAGCTTCGCAAATGTGTTCGCGACCCTGATTTTGTTACTGATCCGCTTATTGCGCCGGATTTAGAGATTTCTCCCGATTTATCTATTGAGCAGTAACCTCTTCGCGTGCTTGATTCGGAGGTTAGACGCCTTCGAAACAAAGAGGTACCACTCGTGCAGATTCAATGGTCGTCTAATCCTAAGGACTGCACTTGGGAGACCAGAGAGTTTATCGAGCGTACTTATCCTGGTTTTCTATCTTCATATGTTGTTGGTGAGTATTTATACTTCACCTTCGTTTGATTTATTTTGAGGATTAGATGTTATAGATAAATTCCATGATAGGGAATTGCGAGGATGCAATTTTCTTAAGAGGGAGTTTGTAACAACCCGTGATTGCGATTACCAAATAATAAATTAGAATTAGGATTTTAATTTAATTGGAGCTATTAATGAATTTTTTTCATGTGGCTAATTTGTTCAAAAGTTAGTCATTTTGAATAAATTAATATTTTGGGCTTAAGTGTAAAATGGAGAATTTAATGGAAATTAATTAGGGTGAATGGAAATTTATAATATTGCAAAATTTTATATGTGTAAAATAGTGCAATATTTGAATTGGGAATTTAATTTACAATTTGATTGCAAAACGGTGATTTTTGGGCAATTTTGACTAAAAGGTGTTTTGGAATAATTAGGGATTAAATTGTAAGTTGGCAAATATTGTGATGTAAAATTTTATAACTATAGCTAAATTATTTTGGTAACGTATTTTAAAATTTTATGGGTAAATAATGTGTAGTTTGTACTTAGAGAAATTAGCTAACTTGAGATATAGAACATATTCCAAGTCCTAATGGTTATTAGGACCACTAACCCACTTCCATTAGCCTATAAACCATCTTATACCCATTTGTTTCAGCCAATATCTCATTCCATAAACCCTAGAGCAAAATACTAAATAATTACCTCCAAAGCTATAGCAAAGCTTCATTAATCTTCATCAAAGTCAAAGGGGTTTTAATCTAATCATTGGAAGGTGATAGCAATCACAAAACCCACCTTTAATCCATTGTTTAATTTATGAAATTATTTTGTAATCCTATTTTTTTGTACATTTTGATTGTAGAAGCTCTTTGATCTTCTTCTCATTGCTTGGGAAAGAGGTAATAAATGCTAGCTGAAATTAAAATTAGTATATTGCTGTTAGTAAATTACGCATATCTCATTCATCTTAAATCGGAATTAGGATTTTCTTGATGTTATGGAAAGCCTATTTTGTATTCTATAACTTCTATGTTTTGAGCTTTGCATAATTTTGAGGTTTGAATGGTCGAAATCACGTTTGTTTGTTACTGACCTGACAATAAACTACAGGGTTGATAAAATAAAAACCTGAAATTGTTTTGGCCATAAGTTACTCGTTTCTTATCCAAATCTAATAATTTTGGATGTTATGGAAAGCATAGATATAGGGATAAAAGTTTCATGTTTTGAGTTTCATGAAATTTCGAAGTTAATTTGGTCAAAACCGTGCATTCTTACTACTATCCCGGGAGCAAAACGACAGTGATATAGAATTTAGATCTGAGAATTGTTTTAGTCATAGAATTTTCATCCCTGATCGGAATTTGACGATCTTGGTCATTCCAGAAAGCTTAGAAACTAAGCTACAACTTTTATTTTATTCATTTTGCCAGAATTTGAGGTTTACTATGCCAAAATTGTGGTTTTTCGTCTCTGGTATGTTAGTGCATAGCTACAGGCCTTGAGTCTCTTTTCTTCCGTTTTTTTCAGCGCAGAACCCCGACTTTGCGACGCCATCCCGGGCTCGTCCGATGTTGGAATGTCCCATTATTGGTCTCGTTGGAAAGATGAGGTCGAGATATTCAACCTTGCAAAGGTTGGTTTAGATCTGGGTGCGTTAGATACTTCGTTTTTATTGCCGAAGTAGCACCCAGAAACTGTTTTACAACAGTGATCATTTTCAGTTATCGTCGGACCAACTTTGAGACGTTGCCCTTTCTTTGTTTCAAGTCGGAACTGAATAGTTCTTATTGCATATCAAAGTAGGAGTATTGTAATATGCTCTTGCAAATTTTCATCAAGATCTGCGTTCATATGACCCTTCGACCATGTCGTCGAATTTGGGCCTTTGCACTGTTTTGACACAGCAGAGTTTTATGATTTTTGTCCGACTTTGAGATGACGTAGTTTCTTCCTTTCAAGTCAGAACTGCCCGATTCTTTTTGCAGTTTGGAGCAGGGATGTTGGTCTACATGCTTGCATGTTTTCATGCAATTTGGACTCTGTTTACAGGTTCAAATATGTCATCGAACTAGTGACTTCGACTTGTTTTCAGTGATTTTATACTTAGTATAATTTCGACTATTTTTCTGAGATTTTTTGATTTCTTTGAGATTTGTCTCTAGAATTTGTGCACGGATTTTATAAATCATTTTAAAGTGATTTTCCATCAAATTATCTTTTGAAACTACTATTTGGTATTATTTTAAATATTAAATTAATTACTCCATAATAGGAGAATTTCAAAGGCTATTTCTAAAGAGGTTTTCAAACGATTAAAAATCCGCTTTCTCCAACTATTTTCTAAGTAAAATATACACTCTTCTGCACTTCGAGCAAAGTGGAAAGGTGATTAAATGGTTAGGTAAAACACAGACCATGAATCCGTGCGTTTATCTTTCCGATTAATCCCCGACCTATTCGATTGATCGTTTTGGCCTTTTGGCCTAGTTTACCGATGACAAGAGGTGAACTTTTTACTGCTTTGAGTATGGAAGATAACGATTGGTTGGTAAACCGTATAGTGCGAACGTTGGGGTATGGGACTCACGTTACTACTTTACGGGTTCCTTGCTAAGAGTTCGTGACACATTCCTACCGTTAGTGGTAAACGAGTACTGGGCCTACGAGCCTTTACCACTATGGTGTGTTTCCTGAGCGATACCTTTGGGATAGTGTCTTTGGACTGTCTCCCTTGGGTTTATTGCCTTTGAGATAGTGTCTTTGGACTGTCTCCTTCTGGCTCACCACCTTCTGGATAGTGTCTTCGAACTGTCTCCTTTAGGAGTTGCCCCTTAGCTAAAGTGATGGGTGTGTCACTAGGGTATATTTCTTGTGTGATTGAGTACAGTACTAGCGCGCTAATGTTTTCCTGTGTGATTTATATTCCCTCGTGTAGCGCCATTCGGTGATGGTTTTATGCAACCACATGATATAAGCACGACTACCTTGTGGAACTTGTTTTATGCCTACACTGGCACTTGTGCTTATGTTATGCCGATGATATGAGGCTTGTTATACATCTCTACTTATAAGTTTGTTTCTTCTCTATGTGAGAGATTTTGGTCTTTATTACCATGATATATGTTTCTCTTTTGGAGGTTATTATGTTATATGTTGCCTCATTATCTTATCATGATTATTGTTCAGTTTATCTAACTGATTTGTTTAGCTAGCCTGACCCGAGTATTTTATGCTCGAGTCAGACCGAGTTGTTTCTGGTTAGGTCGCTTTGGACTTAGCTTGCTTCGGTACTTTCGCTTTGGATATATCCGCTATACTATAGATAGCTTTACTTGTTATCCATCCTTTATGATACTCTGATATTATGACTATCTTGTGTATATTCTTTTGACTCACGGATGTGTGAGTAGTGGCTTTGAACCCACTTTTATATTTGGATCTGTACTTGATGTTGTATTGTGCTGAGACTATTTGCTTATTATATGATGTTATTCTGTGATGATGTTCATTTTGCTATTATGCTTTGTTCTGATAGATCTTTTAGCCATTGTAATTTTTCTTAAGTATTTATTGAATATGTCGAACCACATGAGATGAACAAAAAAAATAGATTCCACTTTTCGACGTGTTCAGTAGATAGTTAAAGTAAGATTACACATGGTCGCTTCCATTATACTCTATTGTCCGCATTAGCAGACGGTATTATCCATATAATACTCTTTGTTAATGGGACTCTCGGCGTGGGGGGTTACAGGACGCATAGCAGGAGGAATGTTATGACTACATAGTCATAAATATCTAAGTAGATTGTAGCATATTTACTAAGATATTTATTGAAGTCGTTTTTTGAAGTCATTGTGAAGTAGTTTACTTAAGTTTTGTTAAGTTGTTTGCTAAGTTGTTTCGTTAAATTTTCTTGACTTGTTTTGTTTACTACGTTGTGAAGAATGTATGTTGAGGTTTTTATAAAGTTATTTGCGAACTTGTTTCCTAAGTTGATATATGAAATTGGTTTATCAAATAGAGCTTTATAAAATATTTTCTTCTTAATAATGGAAAAATGTTGTCAAACAATTTTACTTGGTTAGAAATAAAAATCATACAATAAGATTATAACTCAATCTAAACATTTTAACCACATAAATACATAACTAACACAACAACACCAAACAACTACAACTACGTAGCCATCTCTAGATGTAGCACTTCCACTTCCGCTCTCTCTTATAAGATTTGAGTTGTTCGGTTACTAGCTTTTGTTGTAGAGGAGAAATCTTGTAAAATATAAGTCATAAGTTTAATCCAGTTCTTCTCTCTCATCAAAGCTTCCGTTCATGCTTGGGATTGTTGCTTAAATTCTCAATCTTGCATAACAATTTGCTGAAACTCCGAACCCGATTGCATCTTTTGTGATGTAAACCTTTCTCTACTCTCTCTTATTTCACTATTAAATTTTTGCTGAATTTCGAAGAATATCAAAAAAATTGCATTTCACTGCTTCAATTGAATTGTTTTGTTTCTAAAATGGGGATGACCGTCAGCATTTCCAAATAACAGCGATCTTTCTTGAGAATTAGGATCACTCCTTCGACTGGAATCAAATTAATTCATTCTTCTGGTCTTCTTTTACTGTGTAAACATGAAGTTGTTTAGGTTCTTCCATTTTGGTAGAGAGAAGAGAAGATCAAAGCATTCTTGAAACCTGAATGGATGGCCATACTGCTTATGGTAAGCCTTGGGCACATCTTCTACCTGTTTAAAAAACCAAAAGTGTATAAATAAATTGTACAATTTGAAAACTATACAACAAAATTAAAACCAAACTTCCGATGTCATAAGGGAAAGCACCGATTCATTATCTGTTCTCAAGTCTGGTGAGTATTGGCAAGTATTTTTGAAAAGCAGGGTTCATTACCCGATAACCTCCTCTTAAAGAAGCCCAAGTCCTCTTCATTACCTCTAGAGCATTATAGAAGTCTACAATCTTTTGCCAAAAAATTTGCCTTTCATGTTATTACCCATGATACAATCATTTAAAATTATTATCCAAGATTTAGCATGCGATACTGTTCGACGACGGAAATTCTATCGGTTTAGAAAACCATCGAACGAATTTAAATTAAAAATAACCGCAAGCGCACGGTGTACGAATGTAGCACGCGGCGAATACGGGTCGATTCGCAGGGAATTGATGATTTTAAAAATCTATTCAATCAAATTAAACCAATCTTGAAGAGAATGTTAAACTAGAAAATAAGAAAAACAAGCAAAAGAAAATTGATAAAAATATGAGTGTTAAGACAATTTAGAGGCAATTTCCACTCTCTAGATCACATAAATCAACAAAATGAAGTTATGATCTCTCTTTTCTTTTCATTAGTGTAATTAGTTGATGTGTTTATCATAAGTATGATATATTTGTGCTATTAATTAGCCCAATATAAATCATCAAACTATAACACAACCACTAATACACATTTAACTCTCATGAAATATGACAACAAAGTTGAAATAAAAATCTATTTTAAGCATAGCCTATTAACTATTGTTTAGAAATATAGGCTATCAAATTTCAGTTTCAACATTCACTTCTTTGCCATAATCATATTTAGATGAAGAGGCAATTTGTGTTAGGTTTGTTTAAGCATAGCTATTTGTTATGAACAACATAGACTATCAAATTCAAAGCTAAACAACATCATTAAACCACTTCAATCATTCTCATTAAGCACAAAAAGAGAGCATAAACATCAAATTAAGTTGAAGCTACATGATTAAAGAGCTTCACTATCCCTAAATTGAAGGGGTTTAGCCTCTCATATTTGTTATCATATGAACAAATGTAGCTTGCAACATGAGAGAAAAGAAAAGGAAAAGAGAGCAAAGTGAAATGGAAAACTATTCTAATTGCATAAAGGAAAATCTACACTACTTGCATAAAAGGAAATGAACATGTAATTAAAAAGAAACAACAATTAACATTGCATAAAAGAAAAGAAAATTACATGAAATAAAATGGCTAAGTAGTCATGGAAAGAAAGAGAGCTTTGATTTATTTTCTAAACTAAAACTAACTAACTAAGAGGAAGATGACTACATGAAACATAAGGGGTACTTATACAAGTTAGAAACCCTAATTCATATTTTTGGGGAGTACCCAAAATGCCCCTTAGGAAGTGTGGAGGCCAAGTAATCATTAACATGTCTTAATCCCCCATTAAGTGTACATGAAGCCATTAACTCCAAAAGTATATGCATTAGCCTTTAATTTGTACATTAAGGTAGGTGGGTAGGTGGGGTCCTCCATGTTCTTCACTTTGAATTATTTCCATCTTCATTCCTTTGTGTTAATTTTATGCATGCATATCTTCATGAAACCACTTCTATTTGAGATCAAATTCCTACAAAAATATATGCAAATTATCAATTAATTTTTCTCAAAGAAATATATGCACACAAATGACCGTTTTGCCCATATATGAAGATGAATATGTGACAATTTGGAATAATTTTGAATTTTTGGTTTAAACAAGTTAAAATACCCGATATGATCATTTATTTAATTCAAATAGATTAAATATGGTGGTAAAAATATGCACATTTACGTGCACATCAAATACCCCCACACTTATCTTTTTATTCGTCCTCGAATAAAGAAAAACTAAGATAAATCCGTTTTCATAGGGAGCACGATTGCATTGAGCGTATGCAACAGCCGTTAAACCTTTGGGTGTCCTCAGTAGGACGAGTGTTGTCTCGTGAGGGTTTTCAGTGGATACTACCCACAAAATCCAGATGCAGGATGAAAATATTTACAAAATGCAAGATTTATTTACAAAGAGATGAATGCAAATTTTTGAAAATATTTACAAATGAAGGATTTATTTTTAAATTGACACAAATAAGTTAAATATAGGTTTTGGTTATTATCTTAAAATTTAAGTCATTTACTCATCAAAATTTCCAATAAAAATCAAGTTATCATAACAAATAGACTATAGTTTAACTCGTTGTTTTGGTTGATAACAAAGTGTAATTATAAAATGAATCCTTAGTTGATTATCAAAGTTTATCAAAGTGGTATTTTCATTTCTTTTCAATAACAAATCAAATCAAATAAGTAAAAATAATGCTAGGATTTCAATTGCTTCTCTCATTATTTGCAAGAAAAATTACACACCTAGCTTAGGTAAACTGAGGCCAGATATACCACCCATGCACTGCCTTTCGGGCTTATGTGAGGGGAGTACAGAGCATGGCGAGTGCACACACTTTCATGCATACACTATCGACCGTAGGTGGTTTTTATTAAGTCTTTTTTTTACATGTGTTCCATACATCATAACCGTGAGGACTTTTAAATGAGTATGAAAGCACATAATCAAAAATTCCAAGTAATCACCCCTGTATAACCGTGAGGACTTTTAAATGAGAGTGAATACTTGAATGTTATTATTTTTTATTTTTTTATTTTTTTGAGAGGGAGTTTTGCAAAATCATCTTAGCATCATTTAACTTAGAAGACAAAAAAAATGTTATATCCTTTACTTTAAATCAACCACTTTTTAAAACAAAGATTTTCATTTAGGATATACTTCGTAATTAACACGTATGAATCTTCCTATATACTAGTTAAACCATTATTATTTGTAATCAAATTTCATTTTTATTTTTGTTTAGACAAATAAATTTCCAAAAATTTCAATTTAATAAACCAAATCCATATATTTACCTTATGGTGTTTCTTTTAAAAATAAATCAAAAGAAAATTTGTTTTTGGGATTTCTTTTAATTTTTTTTTTGTTTTTTTTTTTGATTTTAAAGCAAAAATAAACCATGAAAAAAAAATGTAGATGAATCTCCCCCCACACTTGATTTTGACTGTGTCCCCACAGTCAACCCAAGTGGAAGGAGAAAATAAAATAAAATAAAAATCTTATATTTACATGAAAGATTATTATTTACAAGAGATGAGAAAGTATACAGTCAAAAAGTAAATGAAACGGTCTTCTAAAGACCGATTCATTTGTCTCGTCAAATGTGTGAGACACAGCTTAAGCTCGAAAAACCAAATCATCAAAGATTTCAAAGTTGAATCTTGATTTGAAAAAACGAATGTTGTTTTGAAAATTGTACGAGTTGTTTTGTTTTCGATGATTTTTGGGGTTGATAAAAGAATTGATTGAAGTTCAAGTTTATTTTCACTAATTTGAAATTCAAGCTTATCATTGAAAACATTTTCAGAGTTATTGATTTCAAAATCAAAATGGTGATTTTCATCTTCCCCGTTGGAACTCGTCATCCAAAAGTCCAAAAAATTCGTGTTCGTTAAATTCATCTCCCTTTATTAGGTTATCAACAACTTCATCGCATATATCCATTTCAAAATCCAAAGTTGTTGTATTCAAATTTTCAGCAAAAGGAAGATCGAAATTTAAATCGAGTTTCTCACCCTCAAAAGAATTGAAATCCAACTCAATTACCGTGTTTTCAACAACTTCATTAAAATTGTTATTTTCAGTTTCAGAAGTTGTTGTTTGAAAATCATGAATTGTAGTAAAAGATGGATTATCACTTGACTCATCACACGTTGAGATTTGATTTTGTTGTTCACGTTGTTTCATATGAGTTTCAAACAACAAATCCGTGTGATCATCGTAAATTTCATTCATTTGTTCAACAAAATCTAATTTGTAGTTATTAAATTGAGAATTTTCGATTTGGATTTGTTGAGAACAAAAATTTTCACTCGTAACATGGTTAAGATTATTCCCATTGCCAAATTCGTTTGAAAAGCTGTTCCCATTTTCATATTGAGTTTGAAATTCATTTTGGAGTTCGAAATTAAATTGGCATGGGTTATAATCGTAATCGTTTGAATTTTGAATTGAATTCAAATTTTGAAATCCTTGACTCGAGTTATTACACAAATAAGAATTACATAAATCATTTATCTCTTGATTTTGTCGTGTCGAAAGTTCGAGTAAAGATGAAATCATTTCAATGCTATTTTCAAGAGTCGAAGGTTGGTCATTGTTTTGAAAATTTTGTTGTTTGATATTTGAATTATTTACACAATAGTTGTTGTTAAAATATCCATACGAATTTGGATTGAAATCATATAGATTATATTGATTTTCACAACTATTGTAAAATTCAAGTGAATATGGAAATTCTGACATTTTCAAGAATGTTTTTTTTTTTTGGTTTTTTTTTTATAAGCAAAAAAATATTTATAAAGAGAATTTATTTTTCAAAAGGGAAATCTATTTTTGTTTTGTTTTTATTTTTCAATTTTTTTTTTTAATTTTGGTTTTTCTAAAAAAAAATTTTGGACTTTTTTTTCTTTAAAATTTCAAAGAAAAAGATTTAAAAATTTCAAAGGAAAAGGAATATTTACAAATTTTTTTCGTTTTGGATTTTGAATTTTTTTGTTTTTAAATATGCATGAACTAATGCAACTAAATGCATGCAAGGGTTAATTACAAATGATTTATCCTAAGTTAACCCAAAATTGTATAATCACAAATTGTCTTAGATAAACAAGATAGTTCTCAGCCAGGTAACGGACAGGGGTTATCGGTGCACCACGAATCACCGTAGCAATGCAGCCGAAGGTTTAAGTACCTTCAGAGGAACAACTACTATAATATTTACGAATCACCGTAATATTTATAAATGGTTATTACTCTGCCGTAGCCTAGACACCAAGAAATTAAATTGTTCAAAGAAGACAAATTGTCAATATACAATTAAGTGTTATTGATTATGTCTAACTGTTATGCTAAACAAAATTTTAGAATAAAATGCAAAGCAGAAATTAAACGTGTATTAACAATGCAACTACGATGATTTTTTTTTGTTTTTTTTTTAAAAATACAAATGAAAGCAACCCACAATGCAATTCAAATAAAACTAGAAATGAAAGCAGAATTTTTTTTTTAGCAAGCAGAGCAATTTATTTTGGCTAGCGAAGGAAGCAATTTTCAACAAGCTAATCTTCCTTTATTTCCTGCTTTGGCAACCTGAAAATTAAAAACTAAGATATATACAATAAATTTTTTTTGGTTTTTTTTGAAGGAAACTTAAAAGTAGGGTTTTACTTAAAAATTAAAAAAATAAAAAAAAAATTGTTGTATATTTATCAAAGAAGAAAAAAAAACAAGTGAAAAACAAAACAAATGAAAATAAAATAAATGAAAACTCAAACAAGTGAAAACAAATGAAAAAGGAAAGTTTAAACAAAGTGAAACTTGAATATATTTTTTTGAAAGAGAGAAGGAATTATTTTAAAACACAACTTAGACAATTAAGCACTACAATTAACTAATCCAACAAAGGAACCAGCCCACAAGCCCGCAAACACTAGCTGCCCGATTTTTTTTTTTAATACTTCGAAGCCGGTCGCGAACTGTTGAACTACTCAAAACAAGTCATACCCAGATGTCGAAATCAATGCCAGAAGTCAAAATCAACCCTACGAATTCGAATTTAAGGGTTCGATTTGAGTGTGGGGTTTGCGGTGAGTGATGGAAACTCTCGGGTTTGTGGCGATAGATGCTACAGTTTGAGGAAATGATTGTGGTTGTTCAAGTTAAGAGGCGATGTCGGAATTGGGTTCGCGATTGACACAGTGGTGACGTTTGTTCAAGGAGAGGCTTGATGTTGGCTATTTGCAGTTGCAGAACGCTTTTGGTGATGAAGAATTGAGTGTGTTCGCACTTGGGATAGGATTTGGTTTTCGAAGCGACGGTTCAGGCGCCACGTCGACGATGGAATCGGGTTGTAGCGGGAGGCGATGGAGTTGCTTTTTGGAGGTGATTGTGGTGTTCAATTTTTGTAGGGATGGAGTTGTCGCCAGCAGCAGCTTCTATCGATTGTGGGGGGAAGTCGCGATGTCAATTATTGGACGAGGAGATTGGTTAGGCAACACGTGTGGTGGTAAGGATGTGATGACAGGGTGAAGTGTGAATGCACTGGTGGTTCGAGTTGGAAGTTCGTTCAGGTAATGGAATTGAAGTGGAATGTTCACGCAATGAAATTGAAATGGAGTATTTATTTTTTTTTATTTTTTTTTGGGTTTTGGTTGTTGTCGAGTGGATGTTCAGGTTGAGAAAGAAGATGACAGAGGAGTGTTTTGGTTGTAATCGTAAGCTTGAGCAGAAGTTGTATGTGTTAGTGGAAGGAATTAAGGTAAGTATGTCAGTAGCGGGATTGATGGTAGTGGGTGTGTTATGCGATAGAAGTTTGGATGGCAGGAGGGGAAGATCAGGGAGGTTTTAAAGGTATGTCAGAAGCTTGGGTAGCACAGTATTGAAAGGCATGGAAGGATAGGTGGAAGTGTTGACAAGTAAGTATGTATGGACAGGTTTGTATGTGGGTATGGCAATGAAGTTTGGATGGGGAGTATGGTAGGAAGATGTCTTGCTGTGATGAAGGGGAGTATGGCTGTTATGAAGTAGTATGTGATGTAATGGTTTATGGCAGAGTTGTGGTGACTGTGGCTTGTTTGGGTGATGAGAATGGGTGATATTGATGAGGTGTTTGTAGGAAATTGAGTGGTGGTTTTGCTGTGATGGCTGAAGTGTTGAAGTATTGAAGGTATGGAGGGGTTTAGGCAATAAAGTGAAGGGAGGCAGTGGAGGATATGCAGTGCAATATAGGGCAGTTCTGGTGGTATGGGAAATATGGCCAGTTTAGTTCGGGAATGTGACTGTAATGACTTTGCACAGGGTGGTGGCAGGAAGTATTGATGAGTTGAAATGGTAGTTTGTTGAACTGCACAGGGGATAAGAGGCTGGGTTGAATGAAGCAGAGGATGGTTGCAAATGTGAAACAGAGGGGATATGGTTTTGAGTGAACTGTTGTGTGATGGCAGGGATTTTGACAGTTTGGTTTTGAACAGTGAGCAGGCAGAAGGGGCTGTGCACAGTGATGAAGATATGCATAATTGTATGTTTTTTTAAACAATGTAAATAAAATGTAAATGAAAAATGCAAATGAAATAGATTTTGTTTAGAAATTTTGTATGCCTTTTTTTTTAGAAATGCAAAAGGGAAACTAGATCAATATGTACAAAAACAAATTCAAAACAAAAATAAAACAACAAACACACACAATTTTTTTTTTATTGCAAACACACACAAAATAAAATTACACAAAAATCAAACAAAGAAAAATAATCCGAAGAATAGAAATTTAAAATCAAAAAATTCCCCGCCAACGGCGCCAAAAACTTGTTTGTCGACGGAAATTCTATCGGTTTAGAAAACCGTCGAACAAATTTTGAATTTAAAATTACCGCAAGCGCACGGTGTACGAATGTAGCACGCGGCGAATACGGGTCGATCCGCAGGGAATTGATGATTTTAAAATTCTATTCAATCAAATTATACCAAAGTCGAAGAGGATTTGTTAACTAGAAATTATGAGGCTAACACTAGAAAATGTGATTCAAAAATTATTAGAATAAAGAACAATTTAGAGGCAAATCCACTCTTAAATTTTTGTAAATCAACAAACACATAATTTATGATCTCTAACTTTGATATTAAGTGAAATAATCATTGCATTTATCATAAGTATGTTTATGTTATTAGTTAACATAACTCAAACCATCAAACTATAATGCAACAATTATACCACTTACAATTCTCATGAAAAAGAAGCCAAAGCAAAAACTATTTTAAGTATGATCTATTTACTATTGTAACTAGTAACATAGATCATCAAATTTCATTTTTACTTTCATTTCATAATCAAAAATTAATTAGAAAATGTTGATGTAAATTGTGTTTATGTTGAGTAAGAATAGCTCATTTGCATAAGCAATATAAGCTATCAAACCCTCTTGTATAAACTTACATCAAAATTCACATTCATGAAGCATAAACAAAGAGATCATACATCATAAAAATGTTGAAATTACATAAAGTTAGAGAGCTTCATCACCCCTAAATTGAAGGGGTTTCGCTACTCATTTGTGGCATTGAATCAACACATGTAAGTTTCAACATTAAAAAGAAAAGAAAAATAGAAAATAAGTAAAGAAGGCAAAAGAGATTAGCTACTAACTACTTGCATAAATATAAATCTAAGCTATGAACATAAGGAGAAAGAGAGCATAGAAATAAACATTAACAATAAAACAAAGAAAAGCATGTAGAAAAGAGAGAAGAAAGAGGCTTGGAGGCCATTTTTATTTCATAGAGCATTGTGCTTACACTTGATTTCTTAATTTCCTAAGTAAAATGAAAGAGTAGAAGATAGTTTCATATACATAAGAGGGCTATATATACATGCATAAAACCCTAATTCTATTTTTAGGGGGCTACCTAAAATGCCCTTTAGGAAGTGTGGCCAACAAGTAACCATTAACCACTAATTAATCCATCATTTGTTTTGCATGAAGCTTTAACCTCCACTTAGTTGTCCATTAGCTCCAAATTGTACTTTTAGGTAAGTGGGTGGGGTCCTCCATGTTCATGGCTTGAATTATTTTCCTCTTCTTTCCTTTGTATTCATTTGTGCATGCATATATCTTCATATAAGCCTCTTCCATATGCATCCAAATTCCTATAAAAATTATCAAAAAATGTCCAAGTAAAAATTCTTATATTGACACATGCACAAAATGACCGTTTTGCCCCTGAATGAAGATGAAAATATGATGGTTGGAAATAATTGAATTTTGGTTTTAAACATGTTAAAATGCCCAAATATGATGATTATTTAAATAAAAAGAGATAAAATATGGATGTAAATATATGCACAATTACGTGCATATCAAATACCCCACACTTATCTTTTTATTCGTCCTCGAATAAAGAAAAACTAAGATAAATCCGTTTTCGTAGGGAGCACGATTGCATTGAGCGTATGCAACAAGCCGTTAAACCTTTGTGTGTCCCCAGTAGGACGAGTGTTGTCTCGTGAGGGTTTTCAGTGGATACTACCCACAAAATCCAGATGTAGGATGAAAATATTTACAAAATGCAAGATTTATTTACAAAGAGATGAATGCAAATTTTTGAAAATATTTACAAATGAAGGATTTATTTTTAAATTGACACAAATAAGTTAAATATAGGTTTTGGTTATTATCTTAAAATTTAAGTCATTTACTCATCAAAATTTCCAATAAAAATCAAGTTATCATAACAAATAGACTATAGTTTAACTCGTTGTTTCGGTTGATAACAAAGTGTAATTATAAAATGAATCCTTAGTTGATTATCAAAGTTTATCAAAGTGGTATTTTCATTTCTTTTCAATAACAAATCAAATCAAATAAGTAAAAATAATGCTAGGATTTCAATTGCTTGTTCTCCCATTATTTGCAAGAAAAATTACACACCTAGCTCAGGTAAACTGAGGCCAGATATACCACCCATGCACTGCCTTTCGGGCTTATGTGAGGGGAGTACAGAGCATGGCGAGTGCACACACTTTCATGCATACACTATCGACCGTAGGTGGTTTTTATTAAGTCTTTTTTTTTACATGTGTTCCATACATCATAACCGTGAGGACTTTTAAATGAGTATGAAAGCACATAATCAAAAATTCCAAGTAATCACCCCTGCATAACCGTGAGGACTTTTAAATGAGAGTGAATACTTGGATGTTATTATTTTTTATTTTTATATTTTTTTGAGAGGGAGTTTTGCAAAATCATCTTAGCATCATTTAACTTAGAAGACAAAAAAAATGTTATATCCTTTACATTAAATCAACCACTTTTTAAAACAAAGATTTTCATTTAGGATATACTTCGTAATTAACACGTATGAATCTTCCTATATACTAGTTAAACCATTATTATTTGTAATCAAATTTCATTTTTATTTTTGTTTAGACAAATAAATTTCCAAAAATTTCAATTTAATAAACCAAAGCCATATATTTATCTTATAGTGTTTCTTTTAAAAATAAATCAAATGAAAATTTGTTTTTGGGATTTTTTTTTATTTTTATTTATTTTTTTAAAAAAAAAGAAACAATAATTAACATTGCATAAAAGAAAAGAAAATTACATGAAATAAAATGGCTAAGTAGCCATGGAAAGAAAGAGAGCTTTGATTTATTTTCTAAACTAAAACTAACTAACTAAGAGGAAGATGGCTACATGAAACATAAGGGGTACTTATACAAGTTAGAAACCCTAATGCATATTTTTGGGGAGTACCCAAAATGCCCCTTAGGAAGTGTGGAGGCCAAGTAATCATTAACATGTCTTAATCCCCCATTAAGTGTACATGAAGCCATTAACTCCAAAAGCATGTGCATTAGCCTTTAATTTGTACATTAAGGTAGGTGGGTAGGTGGGGTCCTCCATGTTCTTCACTTTGAATTATTTCCATCTTCATTCCTTTGTATTAATTTTATGCATGCATATCTTCATGAAACCACTTCTATTTGAGATCAAATTCCTACAAAAATATATGAAAATTATCAATTAATTTTTCTCAGAGAAATATATGCACACAAATGACCGTTTTGCCCATATATGAAGATGAATATGTGACAATTTGGAATAATTTTGAATTTTTGGTTTAAACAAGTTAAAATACCTGATATGATCATTTATTTAATTCAAATAGATTAAATATGGTGGTAAAAATATGCACATTTACGTGCACATCAGATACGCATCATTATAGGGTAAACGTAACTTGCTTCTTTCTAGCATTATTTGCTCCTGCATCATCTTTAGCAGTTTCATCTTTAATGTTCCCTATTCCAGCGTCAAATCTAGCTGAAGTTGATCCCCTGCGAAGACCACCAAATATACCGCTTAAAAATTTCCACTTCAACGGCTTCATCATTGCCTTCTTTAGTATTTTCTACATCTGCATCTTTATCTTCTTCCTCTTTGGAACTACTACCAACATTATCATGGTAGGTGTGTTATGCATGTACAAAATTGCCTTGAAGATTCTGCATAGCATCTCAGTCGTGAGTCTCTAACAGTTGCACGCTAAGATGATGTTGTTGTTGGTGGTCACCTTGCATCGTCAATGGAAAATACGATAAATAATCTTCGTATGGGCCAACTTAGTGAGTGATATGGCAATGCTAGTAGTATGATTGAGGAGCAGTAGAATGGTAATCAGGTTATGGATGTTGAGGTAAGCTAGTGGGAACATAGGGAGGATAAAGTTGATTGTAGTGCATGATTGAATATGATGTATAGCCATACAAATGTTGTGGCAAAAGAGTTTTTTGTTGGAATGGAGGATGCACATTGGGAAAACTAGTAGAAGGGTATGATAGATCAACTGAATGATTTTGAGAAGTAGAGACATATTTTTTGCATACTGTTTTCTTGCTCGATTGTTTAGCCAAAGAAGACATTGTGTAGTAGAGGGAAAAGAAGTGAAGAAGTTTTGTTTTGGGGAAGGAAGAAGGGGTGTACTGTTATATATAGGGTATAAAATGACCGTTGTAAACTAGCTATTCGGAATTGAAACGTTGGAGGACAGTTCTCTATTCAATGAACTAGCCATGAAATCAAGCAAAACTAGCCACATCTAGCTATGTGGTGGCTCGTTTTTCAACTGAAAAAGTCATTGCTGGTTGTGCTCTAATCATGTTTTTTATTTACCATAAAGACCTTTTGCTTTGGCTGAATTAGATGACCTGCTAAAAATTTGTTTTCTAGTGGGATAAACTTTGGTTGTACCTTTTTGGATTTAAGAATATCGACCAGAGATGGAAGGTCATCATGAGATTTAATTATTTCTCCAACGATAGCTTCTGCCTACTTAGTCGTTGTTAAATCAAAGGAAACCTCCTCATACCCAGCCCGACCAAGATTCATTGGGGGAGAGTTTAGAGGGTCGTGTGATCAAAATGGGATTTACTAGAGGGCTGCAAACGGTTAGGAGTAGTTGGGAAGGTGGTTGGTTGTCGGTACTGCATCGGGGTAGATGGTGAAGAGGTGGTAGAAGGTGGAGGGATTAAATATGTGCTAACATCATTAGAATCGAAACTAAAATCAAAGGGAATGATCATACCTTGATGAGGGCAGTCGTACTCGCTCAAATGGCTTACATATGTTTCTAAGTCATCTCTAACCATATCAATATCGCCACATGATGTCGTGTAGGATATGATGAGCTGCTTACACTTCTCATGGCTACCACTTGCTTCTCGAGGAGGGTGGTGCCATGTCTTCACCTAGAAGGTCCTTGTGGTTGAGGTAAAACACTTTAGCTGTGTTGCCATGTAGTATATTTACTATAGCTTGTGTTTAAGTGCTTCCGGAGGCATCAGTCTCTTATGCTACCAGTACTATAAAGGAGTTCACTGCAGTTTTGGAATTACCGTTTATTCCACGTCGATAAGAAGCATCTTCAACGTAGCTCAGGTAGAGATGGGATTAGCATATAATCAATGTAAGGCAGTCGGTCATGCTTAAAAATGGATGAATGGTAGAGCATTGGATTAGACTTGGAGCATTTATGCTTACGACAAATATAGGTTGTTGAGAAAGATATAAAATATTTAGCTGGCATGCCAAGCTAGGCTTTGTAAGTGGGTGATGGGCCTAAAATGACATTGGTAATCAGTTGAGGATTGGTATTTTGGGTTGGAATAACAATTATTGAGCTTTGGATGCTTTGTAGATTTTGTGGATCGAGCTGCAGAATAGTACAATCATGGGAGGAGATATTGGATTGAAGAACAGGGTTGGGCTGTAGATGTGACATCCCGGAAATTTTGACAATAACAATTTAATAATTTATATCAAAATTTAATTGATTTGATCATATTGATAATAATAAATTTGAAATAAATTTAATAATCTTCTTTAAAATAAACATTTAAACTGATAATCTATTTTAAAGGCTGATAAATTATTTAATATTTGTAATGTATACATATCTGTATATATTATAACTAGATAAATCTTTGTTTTAAATTTAATATATATATATATAGGCCTGTTTTCTTATTCTAACATTTTTGATAAATTAAAATTGGATTCAAATTGATATTAAGCTACTAAATAAATAACCATATGATTTTAATACCCAAACTAAAAACTTAATTATTTAAAATTGATTTTTTTTTCTAAGTTTAAATTTAAATAAAAAGGTGTTTTGTTTTATTTTATATATATATAGTAATGTATTGAATAAGAAGACAAATTCTTTTGTGAATTCAATCATGAGTTATATTTAACTATATTGATGATATAATGGATTTTAATATAGATAGAAATTCCTATTTCAAAAGTTATTTGAATACATTAACATGAGAAGTAATGATTTGTAAATTAGAAATAACATCTTTCAAACATGTTTAAAATAAAACAAATCTTAAAATATATTAAACGCAAACATAAATTAAATGTAGAGCATTAAAATGGGTATAAATTCATAAACATCTATGATATTAGCATTAGTATGAAAATAAATTAGAACTCATTAAATTAAGTATATGATAGTTAAAGTTTTAAAATAAAAGAGTGATAAAAATAAACAATAGAACTAAAAGTACTTAAGTGAAAATTTATATCATTGATTAAAACAACTTTATATAAAAAGAATGCAAACCAGGCTTTGTATGTTATGTTGCCTGTGAAGATGCAAGGCTTAGAAACAAAGTATATAAGTACATGAAGTAAAACACAAACCTGACATTATAATATTTTTGCCTACAAAATAATATACAAGACAAGAGCAAGCTAATGAGTAAGACAAGTGGAAATAGGTAAGAAGCTTATATAGGAAGTCAGATTATCTGCATAATTGAGTTTCAATATGTACTAATTAAATAAAGAGTAAACAAAAAGTACTCAAAGCATTTAATGCTTTTCTCTCAGCCAACAACAGAAGTCAATTCGAATATGCCTAAAAATCTCTCAGCCTCCAAAATAAAAAGATCTTGCCTGATAAAACAATAAGTAAGAAAAGCATGTTCCAGTTGATGCCTCCCTGTACAACCTGTTTCTTTATATGTATGCAATACTTTTGTTCAACATAGCAAACCTGAACATAAGTAAGTTTTTTCTTTTTTTTACAACTTAAACATCATTTCTTCAACCTGGAAATTGTTACTGCATACATCTATAACTAAACAAAAGCAAGAAGATTAGAGGAAGAGCAAAACTGTTTACAGTGTTTAAAAAGTTCAAACAGTTTTCAAAACCAAGCTGTACTCTGTTCATCCTCTAAAAGCAAGGTGAGTAACACTTTTTAATACTCAAGTATAAATCTGGTTGCTTGATGAATGCCTAAAATAAGTTTGTATTTGTGTATGTATATTAGAAAATTCTTGTGTATTTATGGATGTGTGATGCATGTATATTTTGTAAATGCCTATAGAACATTTCTGTTCTAAATTTGGTATCCCAGTTTCAATTTAAAACCCTTTCCTCTTGATCCACTGATTGTTATCGCTTGTGATTCAAATAATATCTGTTTGCTCGATTTTAAAGTAAGTTTTAAAATTTGTGGTTAAGATAAAATAAGTTGCAAGTTGCTCTGGAAACAGGAACAACAGGGTAGTTTAAGTTTTTAGTAAAATTTCAAACACTGTAATTCATTTATTCATGAACATAAATTGAATACTAAAATAAAAAGATGATTTTTAAAACAAAAAGTATAATTTTTAGTAAAGGGGGTTAAGGTGAAATGCTGGTTTGAACTGCATATGAACTTTGGAGTTTCTTTGGCGATTCATGAATCTGGGGGTGATGAGTTTCGGCATGGTGATGGTGAGTTGATCAGAGATGATAAGGAAAATCATAGGTGATGATGAAATTCATCAGAGAGATTGTAGTTGTGATTTTTATTTCAGAACCCTAGTTTTGGTTTCAAGCAAGAAATCGATCATTTCTGTGGGGATAGTGGATCGAGTGTATCGAAACTGCGGGGGAAGTTAGCTTGGACGTGGACAAGTTCGTAGCCGGAGTTTCAGAACGCACGGTGGTGGAAATTTTGCGAGCGCGGTGTTGACAGTTTTGATGCAGAAACCTGATTCGCGTTTCCAGGTATTGAAGATTTTCGTTTCAGATTTGAGCTCGCACACTCGATTTTGCTTCGATGACTTCATCATCGTTTCGATGATCGGGAAGTGTTTCTGGAGTGTAGTTCGACATGGGGAGATCGCCGATGATGGCTAGTGGTGGCTAGCGGTGCCGTACACGTGCACGTGCACTGTGGTGCCTGGAAGGTTTTGTGAAGCAGGGGGTACTCGGGGTTTTCAGTATTTTGACTCGGGAATTTCTGCATGCGAACTCGAAGCATCATCGAGCTTGACTCGGAGTAGAGATAGGAGGGGAAACCTGGAAAGTAGTTACAGGGTATTAAACCTGTAAAGTTTAAATTCTTGAAACTGGGTTTTAAATGAAATCTGAATGTTTGACATAGGTATTTAAACAAAAGAAAAGTTTGGATTCAAAAGAAGTTTGAATCTCATTTTAAAATAAAATAAAATAAAGTTTAAAATTTTAAATTATTTGAAATAAAGGAAACTCAGTTTGGATTTGTTGCTCGAGTTTCACTCGAGTGATTCGAGTGTCGGACTCGAAGAAATGCGGGGTTTTGCTCGTAAAAATAATCGTTTAACTCGGGTATTTTTAGCTAAGTTTATTTCAGTTTTTAAAACCGGGCTTTTAAATGAAAAAAAAATGCGTAATTAAAACAAAGTTTAAACCAAGATAAGATTGGATTCAAAACGTAGTTTGAATCTCAGTCTTTAAACAAATAAAGATTTTTAAAGTTAAAATTTGTTTTAAACTAATTTGAATGATAAAGTGAATTTTTAAATTAGATTTGAATTTAATATGAAACCGTGTGTAAATTCCTTTAATCTACTAATTTAAGATAACTATTATTTTAGTTGTAAAATAAAAGAAGTTTGGAATTGTTAATATAAATTTGATTTCATTTTAAATCTAAATTTAAAATGAATTTTAAAGTAAATTTAAATTAAATTTATTAAATACCTTATTAATGATAAATGGATCATTAAATGGGAAAGGTTTAAAAACTTAAGAATTGTAATTATCAAATTGACTAAATGGGTAATGAATGACTTGAATTAATTAACTCCGAAATCAAGAGTTAATTTTATTTTAATAAGATGTAAGTTAAAGGTAAGTTAATTGGTAATTAGGAAATCATTGGTTTAATATTAAATTAATGATTAGTAATAAATTAATAAGTTAATAAAGAATTAATGAATGAGTTATTAAGACTAACTTAAAATCGTAGTTAATTACTTAGGAAAGTAATTAAAGAATTATAATTAGTTAATGAAGGTCATTAACTAAAAATTATTAAATAATCAGTTAATAGGATTATTCTTAATAATTAATTAAATTATTTATTTAAGATAAGCAATTGTGAATTGTTAAGTATAAATTACTTAACGGAAGTAATTAAGGAATTAATTACTCATTGTAATTAATTCGATTTAATATGAATTGTTTGAGTTAATTAATTAAGTTTAATTAATTTAAATAATCATTTGATGATGTGATAAGTATAATTACTTAGGGAAGTAATTAATGATAATTACTGGATGTAATTACCCAGGAATGATTTAATAGTGAAAGTAATTGGAAGATAATTACTTGGTAAAATTAATCAAAGGATTAATTAGAGATAATAAATTATGGAGTAATTTATTTATTTGATAAAGTAATTAAGGGTAGTTAATTACTGAATGGGATTAATCAAGGGTGATTAACAATTTGGTTTAATTGAAGATTAATTACATAATGTAATTAATTTAAATAGAAAATGTAAATTAGAATAGATTATTTGGAAATAATTAATAAATGAATTGATTTACTAATGCAATTAATTGAGTAATAATGTAATTAATGTTAGTAAATTCAAGGTTAATTTCTGTGTTTAGGTAAGGATAATTAATTTGTGAAAATAATTAAAGGATAATTACTTAAATACAATTAAAAGTAAATTAATCATGGATGATTAATTAAATTGAATAATTGAGTGATGATAAATTAATTTATTGATAATCGATTAATAGTGATATAAGCAATAAAATGGTTAAGTAATTAATTTAATTCACTTTAAATTAATTAGAGATGCAGGTGATTAATTTAATTCATTTTAAATTAATTATAGCTGATGTGATTGCTTATATATATTAATTGATGATATTGTTTACCCTGAATGGTTTGAGATCTCAATATGAGATTAATGATGCTATATATGCTTTGTTTTAAATATGATGATAATATGAATTATCTGTTATGATGATAATATGCATTATCTGTTTGAAGTGGTAATATTGATTATCTGTTTATGTTGATGTTGACTATCTATTATGATATTGTGATTTATCTATCTGTGTGTGAATTGAATTATTTTGAATTAAACTGTTAAGACTAAATAGACAACTTGGCCCTAAAAGACACGTTTTGGATTTCGATGAGACCGGGATCGGGTTTTCCATATTTGGAAGTCCGAAAACCACATCGATTCCAAATTAACGATAGGTCGTGAATCTGAAGTGAAGATGAAGATTCAGAATGCAAGGGTTATCGTCGTTAACTCTGAGGGTGATTCCAAAATGAGTGTAACGAGATAATGCCTTCGGTTTCGTTCGAACCCGGAATGAACTTGTATGATTGAATGCTTTCAACACATCGTCAGGTGGACGATGAGCATTCTAAGAAATATGTTCTCTAAAGGTAATCGTAGCCTCAAGCCTCATCAACCGGGAATGGCTAAAACAGGGGAGGTGCAGCAAGGTTAGGTGGGTCATGCCCAAGCAGGACAAGATTTTCCCCTGTCTAGATGTCCCTTTTTATTCGGCTGTGTGGACAGTTGTGAGCTCCAACTGTCGGGGTTGTCTTGTTCGGGACTGTTCAGTAAGGAATGGTTCCGGCCTTGTGTTGCAGGGGATGAAGGGAGTAATCCTCGGTACGGTGATCTAGGCCCCGTACTGTGACGGGCGGTACCCCAGTAGCCCTGCCATTGTATGGAATCCAATCTCCAATAAGTGCCGTACGTATTAGTTGTGCCCAACTATGTTGGAATGTGAGATGTAAGCATTTCAGCTATTTCTGTATTTTACTTGAAAACCCTAGACCTATTATAATATCACAAAAAATTCCTATCAAATGTTTTGGTTAGCGTAAGGTAAAAACTTACCCATGTTTATTTGTGGGGAGTCTTACGTGATACCTTTTATTTTCAAAAGGATTTTCAAAGTTAAACAACTTTAACCTGTTACTCATACCAGACTCATGTCTGACCCGGAGTTTATTTTTGTTTTTCATAAACTCTCGGGTACCCAAATTTTTACGGATAGCCAAGGGATTCAGGTTAGCTTTGACGAATTCTGGAGAAGCAATGGAGCAGGAGGCTTCAGCGTTGTAGATTATATAGTGTTCCGCTGTATTGTTATCTCTGAGTTGTTTATCTGTATTGTATATTGACTTGTATAACTAGACAGGTGTTTATAACTGTCTAGTATGTGTTGTATGATCTATAACTCTGATATATGAAAAATTTATGTAATAGTTATGTGATTAATATAATTTATTCGTTCCGCTGTGAGATTCTGATGATGTTGTTCTTTCTTCTCTATCTTTTCTATTTTCTCATCCCTTTCTTTCTTCATGATGATTCGTCTTTCTGGGCGTAGAAGGGCGGGTCGTCACAGTGGTATCAGAGCGCTAGGTTGAGTGAATACCTAGGCTCTAGAGCGATTTCTATCTTGAGAGAGCGTATTTGTAATTTTAATATATATAAATATATATATTTATTTCTACCTATTTGTTGGGTTACCTGTCCGGGTTATCCAATATAAGTTATAAAGGTAGATAGGGTAGTGGTGAGTGTATCACAACAACCAATGGTAGAGTTTGAATATTTGAGGTTGGAAGTATTTATCGAGACTGTAGGCCTATTACCGTCTCGAGTAAGCTTTGTAGTGATGAAGATTTTATTTATCTCTGAAGGAAACCTGTTAAGGTTCGGAGTTCATTTTTGAAGCGTAAAGTTTGGATGAGCTAGAGTTTGGTTGGACCGAAGTGAGTCATGATATCTTACCTCAGGATGTAGTAGCTGTGTGATGAGACACAGTGACTATGGAAGTCTCTGAAGATGTTTCTTTGGAATCAGTAAGGAGGTGTATTTGTTTCGGTGTGGGGGCTGAGTTCAGTATAATGTTTCTGTTGGTTTGAGGTCCGAGTTTCTCGAAGAGTTCTGGGTTAGAAATTTCTTGGCATTGGGGTGTTGGCAAGGAGGTTTTTAACATCTGCATTAGCAGTGGAGTTCAGAAACAGCAGAGTGATTCCATTTCTTCAATAAATTGGCTAATTAAGCATAGGCTGTTCTGTTTGGTAAAGAGAGAACAGTTTTTCTTTGGTATTGGGCTAGATTGAACGCAAAAGTGACTTGCGATTGTCTGAGTTTCTCTTGGGTTATCTGATTTTTTTCTGGATGTGAATTTTGTCCGTATCTAGAGATTGAGTTTGGTATCTTCTGGATTCCAGAGTGGTACCGATGGTTCAGCTTGGTAATAAGATGATTTTTGGAGATGAGTTTGGTGAAGCAGCTCGGATTTTAGAGGAACTTCTGAATTTCTTTTAAGGATCTGATAAACCATAGTTCTATGATGTGATGTCCAGTTTGTCCTCGAGATCATCATCAGCATTTTCATCTGCTCAGTCAGAGTTGCGCAGTGGAAGCATGGTGGCAGCTGGTTTAAAGTGGAAACAACTGGAATTTGCAGTGTTTTGGAATTAGAGAGCTTCTACTGAAAATTTTTAGGATCTGAGACTAGATTCGGAGCGCACCTGTTTTTATCTTTTCCAGATGGGAGAAGTAAGATCAGTTTTCAGATTTGAAATGGTGCTTGTGTTTTGAGTTGTGGTTGATCTTGGGAAGATCATTTGTTGAATTGTCTTTGGCTCAGTTTGTTTCTAAGAACATTAGTAAGTGTTGAGCTGATCAGGAAGGATGTAGGCAGCCCAGGATCGTCCGAAGAATTTTGTGGATAAGAGACGAAGAAATTTGGATTCCATAGTCAGAGATTTGATTCTGGATAAGTGTTTAGTTTCGGGATTGGATTGTCAGTTTTGGTAACTGGGAATTATTGTGTTTCATGAATCTCTGAGGGAGTACGTATAAGAGCTATCTTCGATTGTAGAGTCAGCAGTTCAAAGAGTTTTGGTTGTTGAGTCAGACTTATCTGTAGTCTGATATCCTGTTTGTTTTGTGGATCCAGATGAATAGAATCCCAGTAGCTTAGTAATATTGGTTGTTTGAATTTTGTAGAGAGAGTATCCCAATATTTATACTTGGGGAAACTCGGAAAAATTCTATTTAGAATTATATCTGGACAGTTAGATTTGTTTGATTGGATGAATTGGTTGCTTTGGTTGTTAGCATAAGATTGATATATGCTTGTGTTTTAAAATTTAATCTTTAATTAAATTATTAAATAACCTTCGTTTTAAATTTCGGGGACGAAATTCTTTTAAGGGGGGAGGAATGTGACATCCCGGAAATTTTGACAATAACAATTTAATAATTTATATCAAAATTTAATTGATTTGATCATATTGATAATAATAAATTTGAAATAAATTTAATAATCTTCTTTAAAATAAACATTTAAACTGATAATCTATTTTAAAGGCTGATAAATTATTTAATATTTGTAATGTATACATATCTGTATATATTATAACTAGATAAATCTTTGTTTTAAATTTAATATATATATATAGGCCTGTTTTCTTATTCTAACATTTTTGATAAATTAAAATTGGATTCAAATTGATATTAAGCTACTAAATAAATAACCATATGATTTTAATACCCAAACTAAAAACTTAATTATTTAAAATTGATTTTTTTTTCTAAGTTTAAATTTAAATAAAAAGGTGTTTTGTTTTATTTTATATATATATAGTAATGTATTGAATAAGAAGACAAATTCTTTTGTGAATTCAATCATGAGTTATATTTAACTATATTGATGATATAATGGATTTTAATATAGATAGAAATTCCTATTTCAAAAGTTATTTGAATACATTAACATGAGAAGTAATGATTTGTAAATTAGAAATAACATCTTTCAAACATGTTTAAAATAAAACAAATCTTAAAATATATTAAACACAAACATAAATTAAATGTAGAGCATTAAAATGGGTATAAATTCATAAACATCTATGATATTAGCATTAGTATGAAAATAAATTAGAACTCATTAAATTAAGTATATGATAGTTAAAGTTTTAAAATAAAAGAGTGATAAAAATAAACAATAGAACTAAAAGTACTTAAGTGAAAATTTATATCATTGATTAAAACAACTTTATATAAAAAGAATGCAAACCAGGCTTTGTATGTTATGTTGCCTGTGAAGATGCAAGGCTTAGAAACAAAGTATATAAGTACATGAAGTAAAACACAAACCTGACATTATAATATTTTTGCCTACAAAATAATATACAAGACAATAGCAAGCTAATGAGTAAGACAAGTGGAAATAGGTAAGAAGCTTATATAGGAAGTCAGATTATCTGCATAATTGAGTTTCAATATGTACTAATTAAATAAAGAGTAAACAAAAAGTACTCAAAGCATTTAATGCTTTTCTCTCAGCCAACAACAGAAGTCAATTCGAATATGCCTAAAAATCTCTCAGCCTCCAAAATAAAAAGATCTTGCCTGATAAAACAATAAGTAAGAAAAGCATGTTCCAGTTGATGCCTCCCTGTACAACCTGTTTCTTTATATGTATGCAATACTTTTGTTCAACATAGCAAACCTGAACATAAGTAAGTTTTTTCTTTTTTTTTACAACTTAAACATCATTTCTTCAACCTGGAAATTGTTACTGCATACATCTATAACTAAACAAAAGCAAGAAGATTAGAGGAAGAGCAAAACTGTTTACAGTGTTTAAAAAGTTCAAACAGTTTTCAAAACCAAGCTGTACTCTGTTCATCCTCTAAAAGCAAGGTGAGTAACACTTTTTAATACTCAAGTATAAATCTGGTTGCTTGATGAATGCCTAAAATAAGTTTGTATTTGTGTATGTATATTAGAAAATTCTTGTGTATTTATGGATGTGTGATGCATGTATATTTTGTAAATGCCTGTAGAACATTTCTGTTCTAAATTTGGTATCCCAGTTTCAATTTAAAACCCTTTCCTCTTGATCCACTGATTGTTATCGCTTGTGATTCAAATAATATCTGTTTGCTCGATTTTAAAGTAAGTTTTAAAATTTGTGGTTAAGATAAAATAAGTTGCAAGTTGCTCTGGAAACAGGAACAACAGGGTAGTTTAAGTTTTTAGTAAAATTTCAAACACTGTAATTCATTTATTCATGAACATAAATTGAATACTAAAATAAAAAGATGATTTTTAAAACAAAAAGTATAATTTTTAGTAAAGGGGGTTAAGGTGAAATGCTGGTTTGAACTGCATATGAACTTTGGAGTTTCTTTTGGCGATTCATGAATCTGGGGGTGATGAGTTTCGGCATGGTGATGGTGAGTTGATCAGAGATGATAAGGAAAATCATAGGTGATGATGAAATTCATCAGAGAGATTGTAGTTGTGATTTTTATTTCAGAACCCTAGTTTTGGTTTCAAGCAAGAAATCGATCATTTCTGTGGGGATAGTGGATCGAGTGTATCGAAACTGCGGGGGAAGTTAGCTTGGACGTGGACAAGGTCGTAGCCGGAGTTTCAGAACGCACGGTGGTGGAAATTTTGCGAGCGCGGTGTTGACAGTTTTGATGCAGAAACCTGATTCGCGTTTCCAGGTATTGAAGATTTTCGTTTCAGATTTGAGCTCGCACACTCGATTTTGCTTCGATGACTTCATCATCGTTTCGATGATCGGGAAGTGTTTCTGGAGTGTAGTTCGACATGGGGAGATCGCCGATGATGGCTAGTGGTGGCTAGCGGTGCCGTACACGTGCACGTGCACTGTGGTGCCTGGAAGGTTTTGTGAAGCAGGGGGTACTCGGGGTTTTCAGTATTTTGACTCGGGAATTTCTGCATGCGAACTCGAAGCATCATCGAGCTTGACTCGGAGTAGAGATAGGAGGGGAAACCTGGAAAGTAGTTACAGGGTATTAAACCTGTAAAGTTTAAATTCTTGAAACTGGGTTTTAAATGAAATCTGAATGTTTGACATAGGTATTTAAACAAAAGAAAAGTTTGGATTCAAAAGAAGTTTGAATCTCATTTTAAAATAAAATAAAATAAAGTTTAAAATTTTAAATTATTTGAAATAAAGGAAACTCAGTTTGGATTTGTTGCTCGAGTTTCACTCGAGTGATTCGAGTGTCGGACTCGAAGAAATGCGGGGTTTTGCTCGTAAAAATAATCGTTTAACTCGGGTATTTTTAGCTAAGTTTATTTCAGTTTTTAAAACCGGGCTTTTAAATGAAAAAAAAATGCGTAATTAAAACAAAGTTTAAACCAAGATAAGATTGGATTCAAAACGTAGTTTGAATCTCAGTCTTTAAACAAATAAAGATTTTTAAAGTTAAAATTTGTTTTAAACTAATTTGAATGATAAAGTGAATTTTTAAATTAGATTTGAATTTAATATGAAACCGTGTGTAAATTCCTTTAATCTACTAATTTAAGATAACTATTATTTTAGTTGTAAAATAAAAGAAGTTTGGAATTGTTAATATAAATTTGATTTCATTTTAAATCTAAATTTAAAATGAATTTTAAAGTAAATTTAAATTAAATTTATTAAATACCTTATTAATGATAAATGGATCATTAAATGGGAAAGGTTTAAAAACTTAAGAATTGTAATTATCAAATTGACTAAATGGGTAATGAATGACTTGAATTAATTAACTCCGAAATCAAGAGTTAATTTTATTTTAATAAGATGTAAGTTAAAGGTAAGTTAATTGGTAATTAGGAAATCATTGGTTTAATATTAAATTAATGATTAGTAATAAATTAATAAGTTAATAAAGAATTAATGAATGAGTTATTAAGACTAACTTAAAATCGTAGTTAATTACTTAGGAAAGTAATTAAAGAATTATAATTAGTTAATGAAGGTCATTAACTAAAAATTATTAAATAATCAGTTAATAGGATTATTCTTAATAATTAATTAAATTATTTATTTAAGATAAGCAATTGTGAATTGTTAAGTATAAATTACTTAACGGAAGTAATTAAGGAATTAATTACTCATTGTAATTAATTCGATTTAATATGAATTGTTTGAGTTAATTAATTAAGTTTAATTAATTTAAATAATCATTTGATGATGTGATAAGTATAATTACTTAGGGAAGTAATTAATGATAATTACTGGATGTAATTACCCAGGAATGATTTAATAGTGAAAGTAATTGGAAGATAATTACTTGGTAAAATTAATCAAAGGATTAATTAGAGATAATAAATTATGGAGTAATTTATTTATTTGATAAAGTAATTAAGGGTAGTTAATTACTGAATGGGATTAATCAAGGGTGATTAACAATTTGGTTTAATTGAAGATTAATTACTTAATGTAATTAATTTAAATAGAAAATGTAAATTAGAATAGATTATTTGGAAATAATTAATAAATGAATTGATTTACTAATGCAATTAATTGAGTAATAATGTAATTAATGTTAGTAAATTCAAGGTTAATTTCTGTGTTTAGGTAAGGATAATTAATTTGTGAAAATAATTAAAGGATAATTACTTAAATACAATTAAAAGTAAATTAATCATGGATGATTAATTAAATTGAATAATTGAGTGATGATAAATTAATTTATTGATAATCGATTAATAGTGATATAAGCAATAAAATGGTTAAGTAATTAATTTAATTCACTTTAAATTAATTAGAGATGCAGGTGATTAATTTAATTCATTTTAAATTAATTATAGCTGATGTGATTGCTTATATATATTGATTGATGATATTGTTTACCCTGAATGGTTTGAGATCTCAATATGAGATTAATGATGCTATATATGCTTTGTTTTAAATATGATGATAATATGAATTATCTGTTATGATGATAATATGCATTATCTGTTTGAAGTGGTAATATTGATTATCTGTTTATGTTGATGTTGACTATCTATTATGATATTGTGATTTATCTATCTGTGTGTGAATTGAATTATTTTGAATTAAACTGTTAAGACTAAATAGACAACTTGGCCCTAAAAGACACGTTTTGGATTTCGATGAGACCGGGATCGGGTTTTCCATATTTGGAAGTCCGAAAACCACATCGATTCCAAATTAACGATAGGTCGTGAATCTGAAGTGAAGATGAAGATTCAGAATGCAAGGGTTATCGTCGTTAACTCTGAGGGTGATTCCAAAATGAGTGTAACGAGATAATGCCTTCGGTTTCGTTCGAACCCGGAATGAACTTGTATGATTGAATGCTTTCAACACATCGTCAGGTGGACGATGAGCATTCTAAGAAATATGTTCTCTAAAGGTAATCGTAGCCTCAAGCCTCATCAACCGGGAATGGCTAAAACAGGGGAGGTGCAGCAAGGTTAGGTGGGTCATGCCCAAGCAGGACAAGATTTTCCCCTGTCTAGATGTCCCTTTTTATTCGGCTGTGTGGACAGTTGTGAGCTCCAACTGTCGGGGTTGTCTTGTTCGGGACTGTTCAGTAAGGAATGGTTCCGGCCTTGTGTTGCAGGGGATGAAGGGAGTAATCCTCGGTACGGTGATCTAGGCCCCGTACTGTGACGGGCGGTACCCCAGTAGCCCTGCCATTGTATGGAATCCAATCTCCAATAAGTGTCGTACGTATTAGTTGTGCCCAACTATGTTGGAATGTGAGATGTAAGCATTTCAGCTATTTCTGTATTTTACTTGAAAACCCTAGACCTATTATAATATCACAAAAAATTCCTATCAAATGTTTTGGTTAGCGTAAGGTAAAAACTTACCCATGTTTATTTGTGGGGAGTCTTACGTGATACCTTTTATTTTCAAAAGGATTTTCAAAGTTAAACAACTTTAACCTGTTACTCATACCAGACCCATGTCTGACCCGGAGTTTATTTTTGTTTTTCATAAACTCTCGGGTACCCAAATTTTTACGGGTAGCCAAGGGATTCAGGTTAGCTTTGACGAATTCTGGAGGAGCAATGGAGCAGGAGGCTTCAGCGTTGTAGATTATATAGTGTTCCGCTGTATTGTTATCTCTGAGTTGTTTATCTGTATTGTATATTGACTTGTATAACTAGACAGGTGTTTATAACTGTCTAGTATGTGTTGTATGATCTGTAACTCTGATATATGAAAAATTTATGTAATAGTTATGTGATTAATATAATTTATTCGTTCCGCTGTGAGATTCTGATGATGTTGTTCTTTCTTCTCTATCTTTTCTATTTTCTCATCCCTTTCTTTCTTCATGATGATTCGTCTTTCTGGGCGTAGAAGGGCGGGTCGTCACAGTAGAAGAGTAAAACAGTGGGAGTTGTTAATGGACTGAAGAATTGGTTCAGGCTACATTTCATTAATTTTATGGGTTGCTACCTAGACTGAACTAGAAACAGATCTATTTGTGACTAGGGTTGAATGACTAACAGTGCTTGTGATGTTATCTGAAGTAGAAACAGATCTATTTGTGACGTTATGGGCCACAACATTTGAGAGGCCAATGGAGCCACCTACGGTGGAAGAGGTCGCGGAGAGCTTCTTAGCCTATCACCGATGATTAAATGGTTGGTGAGCTTGTTGATGGCGCATATTAAGGGCGGAAACTTGATTTTGAGGGAGCATGTCATTCTTGGAGTGATCATTTTTTGCATTAGATAGCTCTTGTCAAACCGATGAGATTGAAAATCATTTTACGCCCCTAGACGTGGGTCATTAGTCTAGCGCTTGTGACACGAGGATAGCTTCATTGTTGTAGTTTACAAAAATTTCAACACATGATTTTTGTTGAGAGTGTCCAAGTTTTCAAAACTTTTCACAATTCAATGGCAAGTTTTCATACTTTATTTTTTGATAGCTGAAGTTGAATTCTACATGCCCTACAAACAAAAATGATGGAAGAGGGCTAAAGAGATCCACCTCCTCACAAACACAGGAAAGACTAGAGCGGTTAAGAAGTATGGCTTCTTCATCCGCTATAAGAAGTCGACCTACTTGAGAGATTAAGTCAAGCGAGGCATATTTGTTATAAAGGTGAGCCCATTCCAGATACATGGAGTAATCTAACGTTGAATTAAATCTGAAAGATCATTTGAAGACCTTAGTGAAAGCCCTCTCTTCTAAGGGTAAGACCTAACACCGAATTAAATCTGAAGGACCATTTGAAGACCTTAGTGAAAGCCTCCTCTTCTAAAGGTAAGACCTCAAAGAAGAGGAAGCAAATGTCAAAGGCTAGTAAAGGTGAGGGAATGGAGGAGAAAGGTGAATGTCGTTATTGCACCAAGAAGGGACTATAGAAAAGGAATTGTACAAATTATATGAATATGCAAAAGGAGAAAAAGGATTTTGATTTTTCTAAAGGTATTTCCATCATAGAAAATTGTCATTCTACAAATAACTTTTGATTGGGTTTTAGATATTGCAACTCATATCTATAATAATTTATAAGAACTTAGAAGAAGGAAGCTCGTCTCTAAAGGCTTCATAGAACTCTACATTGAAAATGGCTCTAGTGTAGCAACTATAGCAGTAAGAGAGTACCACAAAACTTTAGCTAATGGACATGTTTTCATTTTGAAAAATTGCTATTATGTACATAAATTTATTTGTGGAATCAATTCTATCCCCTACTTAGCGAATGGTGGGATGATGGTTATGGTATTTTTTTGAATGATACTACTATGAATATTTGTTATAGAAATGCAATTATTGGTTTTGGTATTATGAGTGATGATATATATTTTCTCTACTGCAAAAATGTGTTGACCTTTACAAATACTAATTCTCAAATTAGTGAAAATTACCTTTGGTATTGTAGATTAGGCTGTTTGAAAAACATTTAACCAAAGTAAAAATCTGAGGTTATCTCTCTTCATATGATTTAAAATCGTATGATTCTTGTGAATCATGTCTCAAAGGTAAAATAGCCAAGCTTCCATGATGCCCCCTACACCTCTGATGCCGAAACAAAGGATTCTCGCATTGTCTAGTACCCGGTCAGTGGATGGTCCCTCAAGGGAGAAAGCAAACAAACCAAAAAATTGTCATATCTTATGATGCATAGATAAAATATAGTACATAACACATATATAAAATAGGCGAGATGGTGGTATGATAAGATGAACACAAGCCAACCATCATAAGCGTGTAGCGTGGTTCATGAGATCATACATCACGAAACATATTGAGTCTACATATCTTGGTACATCAACGACAACATAGAATGAAAACAAACTCTAATATATATATATATATATATGTATGTATGTATATATATATATAACCGTCGATAGCTCCGCAATACTATTAAGGGTAGCTCCACATGATAATAAAATGAGAAAAACGCAATCATCCTGCTTATCCTCTGTACAGGTTTATGTGTTGTCGCCGCATCGACTCTTCGTTTACTTGTAAAGAATGCTTGGGAGATATAAGAAAACACAAATTTAAATAACCTTGGATCAGACAACAGTTTGGTATAAGTGATCTATAAGCATACAATAAAAGATACAAACTTAATATATTGTAAAGTAAAAACGGTATGGTATGAGAAGTCATACTTCGCCTGCTTATGCATCCAACTAGTTAGTACATATAAAATAGCATGCTAAACAACCATAAACATGTGTGTATTAATCTATCTCTGTACATGTGTAACACACCGAAAAATAAACGGTAATTAATTAAAAAGCATTATTAAATTATTATTATTATTAAAGCTCAAAAATGAAATTTGAGCAAACATTCGAATTTGGCTACGAAACTTGTACCGTATATTCGTAGCAATTTTCTGAGAAACTTTCATATATAAAGCTTTGCGATTGGAGTTCAAACGGAGAAGTTATCGATGTGTGAAGAATTCAGATCAAAAATTATTCGAAGTAGGAAAATTGAATTTTCAAAATTTTAGATGTTAGAAATGGCATGGTAGGTATTGGATAGTGGGGATAGGATGCAAAATTGGATGAATCATACTCCTATTCATAGAACTATGGAAATTATTGTGTGAAAACAAAGATTTTTGTTTTTGAAAACCTGCATACATATAGAACTACTAGTATACATATGTTATTTGCATCATATTTTCAAAATTGTTTTGAAGAATGCGTTCATATAGGGGGCATCGATTTAGTATTATTCAACATACATATCAAGTGTGTTGTGATACCGTTGACCCAAAGAAATGGACCAACACCCTTGTTAGAGTTTGAAATCACCAACCCTGTTCTGACAAAGCAATATCATATATCACAAATATAAAGAAAAAACGGTAAAAGAAAGTAGACAGAGAACTTTTATAGTGGATCGGCTGTTAATGAAGCCTATGTCCACTTTATAGTTTTATTATAGACTGATTGTTGTTACAATAGATGTTTGCTTATAATGCTTTTGACTATTCTTAGCTAGATTGAATCTCCACAGTTGGAATCCACTTTAGAATCACGGTGAATCCCTTTAGAGATTACTGTGAGGGAGATAGGGAGTGAAAAATGTTTTCAGCAGAGCTTCGGCAACCAATCCAGAGAAGATGTAGTTTATGTTGTACGTAGGATGGTATTTATATAGGTCGGAGAGCTTTTGGGCCAAGCCATTCCATCGTCAGCTTGCAGGTAGGTAGGAAACGACCTTGGGAAAGTTTGGCTCACAAAACGAGGCAAAGCCATGGGTTGCTGGTGACCCATGGTCTATGGGTCTGTAGCGACCCATAAATTTGGCCCATTTTGCGAGACAAGGTCTAGGCCTCCTTTCGTAGTATTCTTCGGTTGTCTTAGCCTCCTTGCCTAGTATTCTTTGGCTGGCTTGTTGGAAGGTTCACGGAGAGGCATGGGTCACTGATGGTCCAAGCACTTAGGATTTTTCTAGAGTTTGGATTTGGAGATGTTTTCGTAGTCTTTTATCGTAGTCGTTTCGTTCAGATAGTAGTTCACTAGTTGTTTGCACTCAACTGCTGATTGGGCTGTAAGAAGGTCGATCCCTTGGTTTAATCGATCTTGATCATTGTCTCAGTAATATAGCTTGGCTATCGTTCACTTCTTACCTTAGCCTCTCTGGTTAGGTTCTAAGCCATCCTAATGTTACGAGATTGTTTTGCTTTCTAGTGGGTCCTGCTGGATTAAAAACCAAGTTAACATTTGCCTCCCAGAATACATCCTCATTGGAAACAAGGCGTGCTTTGGAAGTTATCGATTATAGTATTTGTTTACTAGGTTCCAAATAATCGCATTAGAGTCTCGTGGACACATAGTAAGTTATGTTGTTGATCACCTAGTTTTGGTCCCGACTGCTACTACTTATCGTAACGAATCAAATTTCTCTCCATAGCTTCTTGGTGTACTTTGAAGTAATGGGTAAGATCGAGGCAACATGCAAATTTGGCTTTGGCTTTTCATCTATCTGTTGAATTTTCAGTGTGAATCATCGGAGTCCACCTCAAGATGTTGTTTTCAGCTTACTGACTTCTGATAGCCGTTTGTTTTTTTATTTCGATCCGAATTTCAATTCTTGGTATTGACGATGCAATCTTTGCTTCATAGTTTATGCAAGGGTTTAGGTCAGTAGGTGGTTGCATGATGTAGGCTTGGAGTTGCCCCATATAGTTTTAATTCGACCAACAGTGAAGCTAAGTTTGTCTCGAATGATTGTACGTCATTCTGGAGCGAGGTTTTGCTATTTGTCTTTAGCTTTTTCTTCTTAAGAATTTGGCTAAGTTCTCGTCGATGTTTTTGAGTTCCAATGCGGAAATTTATTCCAAAATTGGATACGGTTGATCATTCAATCATATCGCTCTTCCTATTTCTGTATTCCAGTTGATCGATAACAGGTAAGTTTGAAAGAGATAATTTTTAAAGGACGATACAAATTGTTTTTCAAATGCAAGTAAGCTAGCTACACTAGATTGTTTGTTCGCAGTATTCAGGATGCTAGACTCTTCTCATTAGATAACACACTGCATTTGCCCCGATAACGCTCAGGACCCGATTGGTCAACATACCCTGACATCCTTGGATTTCGGGCGTTGGTTACACGAGGGTATTATTTAAAGTAAAACATACCTAACAGGGTTGAATGCCAAGTTTTGTCATTGAAAATGATTTTTTGGTCATCGAATATTTAGTTTGGTGGATGGACTTCCACTCCTTCAGAAGCTGGGTCCTTCAAAACTTAGGTTTCGCTTATTATTCTTATCATATTGGGATGATTGGTTACTGTAAATTAGAAGGCACGGTTTCTCTTGTAGAGTTGTAGTTGGAGTTCGATCAGTCACAGTTTCAGCCTTTGGAAACTAGCGCATGATTTGTCCGAGTATGATTGTCCTTCCTTTGTGTTTTTCGAAATTCAATGCACACCAGCCTCTGTCTCTGGGGACTATTGGCTTAATTGCTCGATTCCAAGCAATGCTTTTTCTCGTTTTTTGCACTTCTTGTGCTCATGTGTCGCATACTTATTTACTGTAATTCTATACATGTAAGTAATACTTCTACAGTCATTTCAGCATATTCTATTTTATACCTTTGTTTAGAACTATGAAACGGCTTGGTCTTGCTAGTTCTATAGCTAATCCCTGCTTGTGCTCATTTGAGTTTGTTTCAACAAAGTGTTGGTGTAAATGCCTAAGTCCATAGGGCTGATTACTTTGACTACCGCACCAACATGTTTGGAAGACTAGGTCTCCTAAGCAATACATTCGATTACCCGGGTTTAATTGACACGATAGCTTCTACCTTTGGGAATTAGGGATTTTGTTGCTTGATCCCAAGATCTGAGTTCTGTAATGGTGTCGGCTTGTATTAGAAAGATGAATTTCTAGCATTCTTTGCTAGAGTAAATTCTTATGAGTCCGATGTTGAGATCCAAATCATGTGTTGGTTTCTATCTTCGAAAACTCATAAATGGATGACATAACTCTGTGGATTTTTCCCTGACGTTGTGAATCTTTAGATAGCATGAGATGCCAGAAGGTAGGGCTGAAGATTCAATCAAACTCTTGCTTCTATTTCTGAAAGCCGATGTATCGGTAGTTTCATTTTGGGATTTCTTCCTAGCATCACCAAACTTCGGTAATGGTATATTCATGCACGTTGGAACCAAATGATCTAGTTAGATCATAAGTAGGCCATCGATCCTTCTCGTCATCGCCAGACTATGCGCGACGGTTGATTTCTGAATGTTAAATCCTTCATTTCCTCTGTTAGCGATTTTGTTGCTAACCAATCTCGTGGTTATTCATAATAGAGCTTTGAAACATTTCATTCGATCAAGTATCTATGCTTCTATCCCTTCTTGAGGGACTTGCTATTTTGAATGCATGTATTCGAGCGATTGTGAGAGATGGAAATCTGTGGGGTGAATTGCTCAATTTCCCCCAGTCTGTCTTTCAATCTCATTCTGAGATTGAGGAAGTTGGGGAATTTTATTTCCGACCTTCCATGACTGCTCCCGCTTGTCCTTGGCCATGCATGCTCTTCTTGGTTGCTGAGGTTGTCAAGGAAGTTTTTCTCATATGTCAACTCCTGTATTTGAGAATTGATAACCTAGCTGCTTGGTTCCAAGCAACATTTCCTCAAGGCTTCCTATCTTACGGCTATGTCTAAATTCTTTCTAAGTTGAATTTAGAAAATTCGGTTATGCACCAACTTTCATCCCTAGAAATCAGCACACGGTCAATTCAATCCTGGGATTTCCTTTCGATGCTTCTTTTCTTATGCGGTGGCTAATTCCTATGATGAAATGTCAAACCATCCGACTGACCTATGAAAGGATATGTCTTCCGGTCATTTTTTCTATCCCTGGAAGCTAGTGCATCGATGGTTCACTGCGCTGAGTGTTTCTCATTAGCCGTATAGATTAAAGTTTTCCTGGCATTGCCGGGGAAATACCGGTACTTAGTGAGTAGAATGTTTCCTGAAGTTTCTGAGGCAACACCGGTATTATGAAATAGAAAGTTTCCTAGCATTGTCGGCGCAACACTGTACTTAGGAAATAGAAAATTTTCCCAATGTTGTCAGGGTAACAGCAGTACTTAAAAGTCAAAAGAAGGCCATGGCGTTGGCGAGGCAACACCGGCACTTAGAAGATTGGGATCGATTGTCCCGTCGATTCGGTGGTGCTCTTAATCTAGTTGGGTAATAGTTTCGGCCTTCGAAAACTAGCACTTCGATGGTTGGATATTAGAAGTTTTTTCTTAGTGCCGCCTTTCTTCGGGCAATGTTAAAGTCACGTTGGTGAGGGCTGAATCATTCATCTGATCCTGTAGAGTTGAGTAATTCCTTCTAACCAATGCCGTTTCTTTCTTAGCGTTGCTTAACTCCGGGATATGCCATTCTCTAAAAGGATGAGAGTCTCAGGCGTCTCTGTTACTTCGCTTTGCTTATAACTATCAAGTGCTCCTTTTGGCGGTACAGGGTCATTATTTACCCAATTCCATGGTTACTCTTGATTTTGTTTAAATTAAATTTAAAAATGTTATACATAAATTAGACTTCATAGGCCCAACAAAGATCCAATATGGTAAAAAAAATTGAAATTAACCCATAACTTCCGCTGTGGACTGGCCCAGTTCCAACAATCCTGACCCCCTCCTCATTTACAACCTACATGATAGATTCAAAAGGACATGATTCTAGAACAAGGCGGGAATAGTTGGTGAACAAGTCTTCTCATTCATGCTCTACGTTGACAAGGCGACTAGATATCCATGATAGTAGCCTTATTTGGTATATATGTTTTATTACATTTTAATATTCATTGTGGGTTCGTGTAGATAGCTCTCTATTATACTTATGTTTATTACATGTTACCAATACCAATGATCTATATCCTAATTGATTTCGGTTTTCTATTTAGACAAAAATTCAGATCCATTAAGGTGCGGGTTGTTACAACATGCTAGGGTGTCAAGATATTTGACTTGATAATACCTAATATCAGCAAAGACAACCATAGTATCCATCAACTAAACTCCTATCATACTCATAGTGATTTAATTATATTATGGATCCCTTAGCCTAATAGTAATACCACATATAGGAAATTACTAGTGACAAACTCAGTTGTGCCACTAGCAACCTCTTGTTTGTGAGCATCCTCCCTTGGTAAAGGTCAAATCAACCTTATTAATGACACAATTAGCCGTCCTCTAGCAACCTCTCACTGGTGTGTGTCCTTACTTGGCAAAAGGTCTCGCTAATGTAATCCAACTCTAAGGCCTACTCATAAAATTCTCTCCTTACATGAGTAATGATAATCATGTACATATGTTATTCCCTGTACAAGTCACCCCTAAATAAAACTTCCCTTCTAAAACAACATAAGACCCAAAGCAATCGAATCCCAACATCAATTATCGATCGGTACCGATCGATCATGGATCGGTACGGGTTGAGCACTTAGACAAATTTTGTCTCCAAATTCTTGTTAATTTAAGTGCCCGTTTTGCATATCGACTTCAGATTGCCTTCATGCATCCACATTAGTTTGGCCATCAATTGGCATTGAATAACTATCAATCAGTATCGATCTATGCCTTAACCAATTTTTAGTATGTTCGGTACCAAGACCAGTACCAATCCATGACTTTAAGAAATTTTCTCTTAGTTTTTCCCGCATTGATCCATCTATCGCCTCTTCGCCTTATTCTACATGTAGAATTTAGAACTGCATCGATTAGCTTGAAACTCCAAAGCCAATACATCATGTTGCTCTATCTCTTATGTAAAGGATTTTCCAATATATCATACTCTATATACTTTTAAGAGCCTTTCATCCATAGAATCAACATCCATCACCTCAAACCTCTTAAATCTTATGTTATCATCCATTCAAATATACATGTAATCCCAACATACAACAAAAAGCATCAAATCAAGTAGAATATTTCATTTGAGCATCTCAATAAACACTTAAACTTCACATATAAGCCTATAAAATTCTAACACATGTTTAAATCCACTTGAAACCATCAAAAAATCACTTGAAACTCATTTTTTAATCATCTCGCCAATGAAATAAGGGTTTTTTTAAAAAAGTGGATACAAAACATTTCTAAATCATATGTTACAATATATACGAGTAAGATAATATAAACCACTTACCAAACGACGATTAAATAACCAAAAAAACTTCAAATCACCGTCAATTAGTAGTTAACAACAAGAGTAACAAAAATCCCTCCTAAATATGTTGATATAATGATTTTAATCTATCGATTTCTCCTTAAATAGAAATGTTTTGAAGTGATTTGGATAAAGAAATATGAATCGAGGTTTAGGTATGTTTTTTGATCTTAAAGATCTAATAGTGGCTTCTCTAACCCTTAGTTATCCTAAAATCTTGAACGAGTGGTTGTCAAAATAGGTTTACATCCATTATCAATTCCCGTTGGACATAACATTAGATTTTATCATGGAGTGCATGGTACTATGATTTCATCATTTTCAAGTGCATAAAACAATGGGTGGTAATAAAATTTCATGCGATGGAAAATAGTGACGTGAACTCAAGCAAAAAACACTAAGAAAAACAAATGATAAGTTGTTTATTCAAATAAAAAATGTTGAAAATTATCGTACTTAAAATCACCATCATATTTCCCTTTATTTTTAATAAATCACGATTTTTTTAATTTGAATAAATGAAAATTTGAATCCAAAACTGTTTAATAGGGTAAATCTATAACAAAATATTTAGGGAAATTCTATTTGTACTTTGAAATATGTTTAGCTTCCCAAAAAAAATTAAAACAAAAATACCCCATGTTTTACTGAGTCCCCCCCCCCAATCTTCTCACTTTTGCCCCTTTCTCTTTTCACCCACCAAATTTACGTCCCTCTTTTACTTCACCAACCAATCAAAGCAGTAAAATCCCAAACCCTAAACCAAGCAAACCCAAGAAAGTCCAATTAAATCTTCAAAATTCTGGTAGAACTTGCATTTTGGAACATGCGGCAATGAGTAGCTCACGTTTGGGAAGGTCGGCAGCGACGGTACGATCAACTTTTTTTCTTCAATATGCTTTTTTTTGCTGAACAATTACCACGCAGTAAATATGCGTGGTAAGCATGCAAATTACGTAGTATACCTATGGGATTTGCAATCTTACCATGTAGATCTACTACGTGGTAATCTATACAACCATGCAGTGTATCTGCATGGTTGCACTGGAAGACCACATAGTGTATCTGCGTGGTAAACATTCAAAGCCAAAAAAATACCAATTGCTTTTTAAACCTATGCATCTTTATGTTCAATGTATCATTTTTAATGATATTGAATGGAATTTGTTTATAGGAATTCTTAAAATCAAATCCAAGATGATATGCATTATTATTAGGAATTTAACTACTTAAGCTTAACTACTTAGAAATGTAGACAGTTATCATCTTAAAAATTTCTAAAATAATGGTATGTTGTTAACATAAGCTTATAATGTACATAGATTACACAAACACGGTTGACATCTTTCGAAGAAAATGGAGAGTGGAAGAAAGATTAGCGAAGCAAAGAGAAGACGATGAACAATTGGTAGAAAGAGAGAGAAATGAAGAAGAGACTCATAAATGTGACGATGACGGTACTAGTGAGGGTGGCGGTGAGGGTATGGGTAGCGATGATGTTGAGGTGGTGTTGATGATGAGGGTGGCAGTGATGATGAGGAAGATAACAAACAAAGGAGATAGATGAGGAGAAAAGTGAAGATGATGCAGTGATAGATGAAGATGAAGAAGCAGAAGCAATAGAATACGGAGGTCCACAATATACTGATGTGATTGTAGACTTCGTAACTCACGTTGCATCGATTGTATGGAAGGGCGAGGTACAATAATTTAACTACTTGAAAGTTTTAATTTTTTCATAGAATAATAAACTAAAAGATGTTTATATTATTAGGAACGGACACCTTTTACAACTGTTAACCATGCACATAAGGTTGCTGAGTGGAAAATTCCAGAAAATACCACTGTTTTTAGAAATTTAATCGAATCGTCCGGACTTTGATTGTTCAGACTTGTTATAGAAATGTGAAAAAATATCTTATATCTTCTTTTGTAGAGCATTGGTATCCCAAGACCAATACTTTTCATATGCTGTTTGGTGAGATAACCATCACACTAGATGATGTAGCTTCTTTATTACATATCCCGGTAGAAGGCAGGCCTCTACAAAGTCTTACATATGATATGGAACAAGTAATCAGGGTTGTTTCCAAATATCTAGGAATTAGTAAATAAGAAGCTAGAATGGAAATGAATGAGAGAGTAGGGTACAAACTGAGTTTATCTGCGTTGTTTGAAAGATTCCAAGATGTTAGTGATGAATGAATCGTGATAACGATTGGACGTGATACCCATGCTTACCTTTTGTTCTTGCTTGGTAATATGTTGTTTGCCGATTAAAGCAAGTCGCATGTGCACATATGTCTATTGGACACATTGAAGATTTAAATGAAGTTAGTAGTTATTCATGAGGTTCAGCGGCACTTACATTTCTATACAGATAGCTTGGTTTAGCTAGTCGCATGGGTGTTAATTAGATTGCAGGTTATCTATGTTTATTAGAGATGTGGTTAATTGAGAAATTTCCATGCTTTCATCCTTCAACTAAGATTTACTATGAGAACCTACCACGTACTACTCGATGGGATCCATCTTTAGAGAATCAAATATACCAGTGAAAGATATTCGTATATTTCTTGATAATATTCAGATTATTCAGGTAATTACTACCTTCGTTAAGTATTAATAATATTCTTATTTATTACAAATATTTTCATAACGATAATTATTTTCTTGTAAAAATTTATTAGGTGATCATTGACCCATATGTATATGCACATGACTATCATCCATTTTCTGATGTTGCTTGGCATAACACATGCATACTTTGTCCCAATATTATGGAATTTGATTTATATACATCCTCATCTCACGACTATAATTTTCCAACTATAAAAAAATGCATTAATAAAAAAATAATGTAATAAAATATATTTACCAATAATTATTAAATTACCTGTATGGATTTCCGAATGTGAAACTTTTCCTTCTTTACATTGTTGACACTTTGTTCACTAAAAACATTATGCGATAAAAGGCTTTCTACTAGCTCAAACGAAGAAGGCATTCTTTTTGTTGATATATGAGTCATTTTCTTAGTTTCCCTTCTTTTAGTTTTCACCTCATTGTTTGGTGAACCAAGAATCGAAGTTTGAGGTTGCACAACTTCCCTCATTTTTTTATAAATTTGTAGTTGATGTGGTGTATCCCTTTTTTTAACATCATTCAACATAACTTTCATTTTTTCAACTACTCCTACGTCTTTCTTTCCACTTCGTTCAACTAGATGTAGTCTACTCCAATGATTATCAATTAACTCAAGGGGTATGGATGTTAATGGACCAAAACAAGCTAACTCATGTGCGCATGGAAGTCTACGAGTCTTTCGAATAACAGACCCACGTTTATCATCTCCAACGGATTTCATTCGAAGTAATTCTGAATGAAGTAAGTCAAGAGCCACTGTACTTACAACACCTCATGAATTTTTGAACTTCCTTATGTGAAAAATATGTTTCACTCTAGTTAAGCTTTGTTCGAACGGAACTTTTAATTCGATGAAGGATAACTCTAACAATGAATGCATTTTACTCCAACCTTGCTTGAAATTGCATTGACAAATAGCTAAGTGTTTTATTTTAATTTCAAATGAGCCGATTTGTCCCTATATGTAACAAACAAACTATTATAACAAAAGTGACAAACAATTTAATAATATTATTAAAATAGAAACAAAAGGGAAAATACCTATAAGATGTATAGTTTTCGGAATGCATATACTCATCGATCCGTAATTAAACAAATCTATCCTTATATGGATCTAACCATTGCTTTTGCACATATTTCAATAGCAAATTGTATTGGCCATACCTTTCATAAAACAAATGCAAGTTTTCATTATACATGTTACTATTTTTTGAGCAAATGAGTTCATTCCAATCACCTAAAAATGACTTCTTATCGTCAACATCCATTTCATTCATATTTTTCTTATTTTGCATAAAAGTGAAGATATTATTCTTGATATGCCACCTGCACAACATATGAGCGGAATTTGAAAAAACTTTCCTAATAGCATTAACCAATGCTAACTCTTGATTGCTTGCAAACACATTAAACATTTTCACCTCACAATCAACTGTAATAGATTTCAACCGTTCCAATGTCCAAATGTAATTTTCCTCACTTTCCGCCATTAAATAAGCAATGACAATACAAAATGTGTGATCTGTAGATATAACACCAACTATCTCTAGTTATGGCATCTTGTATCTATTAGTTTTGTATGTGTAATCCAATATAATGACTCGAGGAAAGGTTCTTAAAAAAATCCAAACTCGTCGGATGTGCCCAAAAAATACCTTTGATAATATCACTTCCATCTAAAGTTTTACGATGTCCTTCGAAGTATCTAAACTTTTTTTAATTTACTAAGCAAATATTGTATTTGAGAACGCCTCCTCGTTCAACTGAATTTTAAGCGTGAATTACATTATATATCATTTTGATGGTTGTACAATTGGAAGGATCATTTCTTTTAAGTGCATGTAAAATTTTTTTGGCTTTCACCATATTTCGATGCATCTTAATCACAAGTTTGATCTCTTCTTTGCTTAACCTATCCGCATACGAATGCCCCTCGTTATGCTTCAATTCGGAATTGTTATGCACATCATTTACTACAACCAAACGCCATTCATCCGAATAACCAAGTTTCATGCCTTTAAGCCTAAATGAGCAATTACATTTTTTGGTACCCATCAATCTATAATTTGTCAGTTCTTTAATTTTCTTTCTAAAATAAACACCACTACGCTCGCATGCAAACGTTATTCTTGGGTTTTTACTAGATACATCGGTATCTGATTTCAAAATAGGATTAAAAAACCAAGACGTTTGCCCGTGTTGTGAACCCGTTCAACCAATTTTTCACGTGATTGATATATATTTACATAAACAAAATATCGTATTACCAAATTGTGTACTACATTCAAAACAAAACAAAAACACTTACACCATATGCTGTAAACTCTTTGGTGTAGTCGAGTAAAGTTTCATTCCAAATTTCATTTTCATTCGACTGTGCCATAATCTGTAAAATAAAATAAAACCAATATGCAACACGCAGTGTCATTGCACGGTTGTTTAAGACAACCACGCAGTGCCAATACGTGATTGTGTTCAGAAACTACACGTTAGCTGTTTCGCACGATTTAAATGGACACACGTGCCAATTCAAACCATACGGAAGGGCGGATTGTTATGGGATAAATAAGAAAAATAGAGAAAGAAAAAAAAAACTAAACAGAATCTCACAGTGGAAGGATAAAATATAATAATCAAATATACAGTTCATGAAGCTGTTTTACAAAACCTTTGATTTTATTTATACAATACATATCAGAGTACACATACCATACGACAAAGCAGCGGAACAATATGAGTGTAGTGGAATATAATTAATATTAATAATAGAAATCTCCGTCTTCGACCTCTAGAGCTAAAGTCTTCGATCCTGAAACGCTCGGACTGACCCGAGCGAATTTGAAAAGACAAAACACTCGAGTCAGAACTAAAGGATCTTATGTGAGTTAAATTAACAGAAATAAATATGAGTACAGTAACTCAAGAGATGCTCGGGATTTACATCTCCTAAGGATCCGTTAAACTATTTACTATGTAGTATATTGCGCTATTATAATAGTGGCTAATTGTAAAATAAACTTACTTTTAAATAGCATTAAGGCTTTACATTTTCCACCTTAACACATTTATATATTCCCATAGTCTATACATTACCGTAATCTCCCCCGTATTGGGCGTCGTCAGAGGGCACTCCATAGGTATGGTACAAAACAAAATCGTATAAGGAACGCTAGGGTAGGCGACACGGCACAACTAGGCAATGCCAGGGTAGATATACCAATTACGCTTCCGGGCCGATGGAAACGCGCAGCGCGCAGCTGCCGCCCACCTCGGACAAACTCCCCACATCAAAGAAATCAAAAGTGAAGGTGGCCACCGAAAATCCAAAGTCTGAGTATAGTATCGAAGGGAAGTGTCCGATCAGAGGTGCTACCTCATTAACCCGTCGATCGCTCCTATTTTAGCCACCTTATGCCAACTCACGGGAGTTGGATCCTCGTATTTACCTTTAAAGGAAACGCCGCCATCAACCTACTTCATTCTGGAATCTCCACCGCGTACACGGTTGTTAAAGTGGTTTTCGGAGTTGGCAGAGAGTATGACAACTTCCGATCCCGGTCTCTTCAACAACCAATCGTTATTATAACACCGCGGTCTTTTCAAAATAGTTTATACTTTAAAACCAGAATAAAATATCCATTTTAAACCCATATAAATACGATATCATTTATATTTTTAAAACTCCAAATCAATACGATATCATTTATTTTCCAATATATATTCCTTCCAAAATCATAGGGTTTCCAAAGTAAAATATTTAGAAATCAAACTCTTGAACATAATATTTCCAAATTATACTACCTTGAAAAACATAGCTTTGAAACAAATTTCCATCTCTTAAATGGTTAAATATTAAACTACTTTTATAAAACAAAATAGCTTCTTTAGATTTCACAAATCAATTTCAAATATCGATTTACACTTCCAAATACCATTTCAATTCTTATGTTTCAAGGCTTTAAATATTTCACCATTTCAAAAAAACAACTCATTTGACAAATCCATATGTATCAAATTCAATTACTTCTTATTTAGACTTGAAATGTTTACTTAATGAATTCAATATAATTTAAGTAAAACCTTTAACTTCACATAACTGGATAATCTTTCAATTTATTAAACTTGATATATTCATTTAAATCACTCTACACAAAAATCAAGTTATAAAAATCATACCCTTTAAAAATTAATAACCTTTTTATTTAATTCCAAATTTTACTCAATATTCATCTTCCGACCTTGTTCTCATTTAAGTCAATAAAACTCCAGAACTTAAATTTTAAATAAATGCTTAATCATATTTGATCTTAAAAATCAAACTTTATTTTATACTTCAAAACAATTTATACAAAGCTTAAAACCGGAAATTACTATATATAAATAACCTTTATTAATAACCAAATCAAAAACCCATAAACCATATATATATAGCTTTGCAAAAACCATAGAAAAACATTTCAAAAAATAATAATTTTATATATATACCGCGGTGCCTGTATAAAATTTTCTACCCTATGGTCAAGTGATACGGATGTTATCATTTCAATCCGCAATTTAAAATAAAAATGCGGTTGTATATCATTTCAAACCGCAATCCCGAATGAATGAAATGCATGATAACTTGCAGTTTATACAATATAAAATATAGCATCCATTCATCCAAATATCAATCATCAACCATTATTTGCAATCATCATCCAATTTAAACAATCATCGATATAGAGCATATAAATTATACAGGTAATAAATAACAGGTATTAACTAACAGTTTATATTCAATAATAAATTTAATAACTGTTACTAGCAGTTTATATGTAAAAATAAATTCAAATTTAACTGTCAATTGATATGAAATAAAAATTTAATATAACTATGACTGGCAGTTAATATGCAAATAAATAAATTCTAACTGTCAAATTTATATGCAATAAATAAAATAAATTAACAGTTAAATTAAATAAATGCAATTTAACAGAGATAATGAATAAAACATGCCAAACAGTCATAAATAAATTTCTACTCATATCTAAAATTAATTTAACAGACATAAGAAGTTTTAGAAATTGTGAGTGGGTTAAAACACTCACCTTTTGAATTTAAATCGAATTTAAATTCAATTTAAACTCAAAAATTCGACGGTCTCCGAATTGGTCAAAACCAGCGTCAATAGATCTGGAATTTAATTACGATCCTAACAAAAAAAATCTCGCGTGAATCGGACTACGTATGAGAAAGTTATTCGAAAATTTCGATTGAAACAAAAATTAAATAAAACAAAATAAACAAATATACCCCATCACCATGCCACGTCACAGGCCACGTCCTTCTTCTCAAATTCGAGCACGCTACAGCACCAATCAAAAAAAACGGACAGTACCAACAGATTACGCTCTTCGAGAATTATGACATATAATTTTTCTGGAATTTTTAGAGGAGTTTGAATTTTTTTTATTATTATTATTTTGGACTGTAATTGGATCTAGAAATTTTGCAGCCATTGGAAGAGAAGAAGTCGAAGAAAAGAACACACAGAGAGAAATGAAGATAGATGGAGGCTAGGGTTTATACAGCCTATAAATAGACAAAGTGAAATAGGATAGGTGGGCACGAATCATAAACGCGCAAAACGGTTGTTGGCCCACCAGAATATTTTATATTAATTGGATACGTTACGGATTAGTAAATAAATTAATTTCTTCCTCAGACATTTACATTGAATTTTAAACGTATTTACAAATGTAAATTTAGATGCTTCATTTATAAGTTTCAATATAAATTCACAATTTCATTAAATTCCAAATTCATAGATAAGTTTCCATTTTCGACTAAATTTCTAAATTACCGTAATAATTATCTTAGATTTTTATTCATTCTCAATAGATTTAACTATTGTAAATTGACTAAGTTTTCATACTATAAAAATCCACATTTCTATGTATATATACGTATGAATTCCCTACTAAAATATTTTATTTATATTTCGTAATTACTTCCAATCCATTTTTTTTGGCATCGCACTGTTACTTAAATAAATAGCCTATACCAACACTAATTATCATTAATTTGAAAACGAGTTACCAAATTTTGGATTTTATTAATAATTATTATTTATTACTTCATTGTTTATTCAAATTTAGACAATTTAAGATGTTTCTTAAATGCTGAGTACATTATTAACTTCAGCGTAAAACTTCAATTTTATTTTATCTACAAATTATAAATTAACTTTGCAGAAATCCTTTAGTTGACCTTTCATTTAATTATCCTATCTATTGGTATCCCATAGATAGGAATTCCTAAAACATCTCTGAATTCCAACTTTAATTTCAATCACATAAAATGTTCTATTCAGTTTCCAATAAATTCAGTAAATTCAAATTATCATGTTCTAAATCCAAATGAATCCATATATCCTGCCTTCCATTCTTTTAATCTAATTAATTATCATATTCTGAATAAAGTTTACGTTATTTCCACCTACAAGCTACAAATAACAATGAATGTTGCATTTGATTTAGATTCTAAATAAATTGATGGGTAATAATTAATAATTCTCACTATTTCCCGATTTATTCCCATTCATGCTTAAATTACCACCAAACAATCATTAAATTTACCTATCTTTTATTCATTCCATAAAATCTATTTGCCCTGAGTTAGTTACTGCATTTATCAAATTCCAATTTCGCAATCACCTTAAATACATAAATTGGTATTGCATTAACATTTAAATTTATTAGCTTATGTCAACACTATTAACATTAATTGCAATGTATTACCAATTTTAGTCACTACCCTAACTACTAGCTCATATTAACCTACATTATTCCCAAGAATTTCATTGGTTTTTCTTATATTAAATTTATCAACCATATTAATTAAGGTTTTTTAAAAACAATTAATAAAATTCCCTTTAATATATACAACTTAGCAATCTATTAAGCATGGTATTATATTTCACGTAAATGTACATTTAATTACATTTATTACAATGTTATCCAAATAAATTGAATGATCTAAGTATATAACTCCTAATATCCACCCATCTTGCCTTAATCCCAAATAACATACAAATTAAACTACCCTTAATTTCAATTAACCATATCATTACTTTTTATATTCCAAACAGATAAATTAATAATAGGTTAATTGAATCAGATTTACAATCCAACTTTAATTATTTGCAAATTTTGTCAGTTTGGACCACTTTGTAAATTCAGAATCCTTTGACAACTTCCTACATTAATTTATTTTTAAATAATCCCAAAATTTTCAATATTAAAGTACAAATCCAATTTATCAAAAATTAAAAATTAAATTTCAAGGAATTTATTTATTTAGGTTTAGATCCCGTTATTCACTAAAATTGGTTGGTATTTATTTCATTCGCCACTTTAATTGTACGTAAATTTCTCATAAATACACCTAAAATTTCATTTAATTCCAACTGCTTCCTAATTTCCATTTCTACGTCTTAACACACTCTATATTAAACTTCTAGACATTGTATTACTTATCATATTAATGTAACCTTTATTTAGTGTATTAACATTTATTTCAATTCAAATTCTATCAACCAATTAAACATGTAACCTATTACTATTGCTTACAAATCAAAATATTGCACCCATTGTCATCTATTGAATGGAATTAGTCTTTATTTCAAAACTTATCTAAATTTACATTGAGACCATATTTAATCCTCTTCGATAATATTAATCCTCAATTTATTAAATGGAATCAATATATCTTACATAACATGTTTTACGCATAAATTTTTAATTAATATGATTTCAACTTATTCCCCATATTCTCAATAATTACCTAACATAAATCTACGCTTATTTTATTCTACGTTCACACTTCCGTTACTCTCAAATCAATAAGTAACGTTCATATAAATAAATGTTATGTCAGTTTCCTATTTATTGCGATATTTTTATTTATTTATTACTGCATAACTTTACTTATTTTCTTCCCATCACTTTAAAATTAATCGTTAAAGCAACGCTTATCAATACGCATCAAATTATTTACCAAATTAAAAGGTTTTGACTTTTTTAACAAATTAATTGACAGATTAATTAGGTAATGTATACGAATTGTTAAATGTACACTTAACTAATTAAATGCCTTACCTATATTCTCTATCTTCCCATTATATTCAAGTACAATACTTACACCAATTTTTATTGAAAAATTTATTCATATTACAAACAAAGGCTTAAATTACCATTGTTAAATTAGCGTTCAATATATATTTATCACCTTTTATTATTTCTACTAAATTTTTATTACAAAATTCTATTAAATAAATTAAATCGTCGAAATTTACGGGTCGTTACACTCTCCCTCACTCAAAACTTTTCGTCCCCGAAAAGGAAAAAGAAGGGAAAAGAAGGATTTAGAATCTACATATCTTATTCAAAACATTACCTTATAAACAATTAAATTTACAATATCTGTTACTTTCTTAAAATATACAAATTTACAGCATTATCTTTTTATACTTAAATTTATTAGAGTTTGGAGAACATTTCAAAATATTTCTAAGTCCAAAATTTAAATATCTAAGTAGTTCCAATCACTAATCATCCAAATTAATACAACAACCATCAATTTCCTCGAACATCATACATACAATTATAAAACAACCATCAAATCACACAATCAAATAGTTGTTTGGGTTCAAACTTGAAATTGTACGAAATGAAAAATAACTATCAAGTGCATCATTTACTCAACAGTCTTAGATGGAACAAAATAGATTATTTATTCATCCAACAACTTCAAATTTCCTTACCCAACCAACCATAAATCAAACAATAACAATTCAAACCAGCAACCAAACTAACTTATTATAAATTTCATGCTTTAGTTGTTTGATTTCCCTTTTTGTTTATATAGTGATTTTTTTCTCATTCACATTTACTTATCAAAGGTTTGCTCATTCATTTTTACTTATTACTTACAATTATTCAATTCCATTAACTCGGGTCATGCTGGTTCCTTATATTTTGTTATAATTATTCATTCATTTATAATAGCATGTCCTTATTTATTTACTTTAATTCCTTAAGTTTTATAATCATCTATCTATCATGCTTGCCTTTATTTATATTTACTTGGTAAAATTTCAATTATATCTTAAGTTATTGAATACAGCAAATTCATTGAATGCTTCATTACCTACTATTACTTGTACAAATTTCTACTACATTTCTTATTAAACATTTCAACTTTTTATATTTGGTAAGTTATATATGTTAAAGAAAATGCAAATGAACTTATACAAGTTTTATCTCATCTTTTAATTAAATTTAATGTTCAACAATATTACTCTTTATCTCATATGTTACAAATTTCAAATTTCCCTTTATAACTTTGCATTAAATCTCTTACCTAAATTAGAGGTTTCAATTTATTAATCACTTACCTTTTATTTCACTACAATAATTTAAACAATTAATTAATGGAAATTTAAGAATTAAATACCGGGTTAAATTTCAAATTATTGTTAAATATTAGATAAATATATTCTTCTAACTTATATATCTCTAATTTTATTTAAAACAATTAAAAATTTATATCTTTTTCGAAAATGAATCTGTAGTAAAACTACTACAGTGGCCTTTCCCCTTCGAAACTCAAAAATGAAAGTCGATGATGCGGCCGCCATCACCGAAATTATTTTCCAGCGACAGAGAGGAAAGTACAAAACTTATTTTCTCAAAAATCTTCTTTAAAACGATTCTTCCGAATTATGTTAAATATTTATATCAGAAAATACTTATAAACAAAATTATTAATATATTTCAAAATCATTCAAAAGAAAAACCCCGGACTTAAGTTCTAAATTTCCAAATTTCATTTATCTTATTTTTCAATCTTATTTCTATTATTATTTACACTTTATTGCCTAACAATCAATCTATTGCAGCCAAATATAAATATCAATTGAAATTTTTTATTTTATATATAAAAATATAATAGGCAAAAAAATTTCATTCACCTATATTAAAAACAAATATTATGTCGGTCTGTCCTATTAAGTGTTTAGAAATCCCTATTGATGTCATAGCGTCCCATGCACCAACCAGAATTTATAAATACGAAACAGAACAAATTAACACAATATTAAAATCTTTTTATAACACTAACAAATACGCTCTCTCATATATACACTCAGTGACTCCCATAGGGTATTACTACCCTATTAATAAAGAGTCAAACCCCACAAAGCCAAGATTTATCGCTAAACCAAAGCTCTGATACCAACTGTAACGTCCCGCCTTTTCGCACGATTTAAACGGACACACGTGCCAATTCAAACCGTATGGAAGAGCAGATTGTTATGGGATAAATAAGAAAAACAGAGAAAGAAAAAAAAACTAAACAGAATCTCACAGCGGAAGGATAAAATATAATAATCAAATATACAGTTCATGAAGCTGTTTTACAAAATCTTTGATTTAATTTATACAATACATATCAGAGTACACATACCATACGACAAAGCAGCGGAACAATATGAGTGTAGTGGAATATAATTAATATTAATAAAGAAATCTCTGTCTTCGTCCTCTAGAGCTAAAGTCTTCGATCCTGAAACGCTCGGACTGACCCGAGCGCATTTGAAAAGACAAAACACTCGAGTCAGAACTAAAGGATCTTATGTGAGTTAAATTAATAGAAATAAATATGAGTACAGTAACTCAAGAGATGCTCGGGATTTACATCTCCTAAGGATCCGTTAAACTATTTACTATGTAGTATATTGCGCTATTATAATAGTGGCTAATTGTAAAATAAACTTACTTTTAAATAGCGTTAAGGCTTTACATTTTCCACCTTAACACAATTATATATTCTCATAGTCTATACAGTACCGTAATCTCCCCCGTAATGGGCGTCGTCGGAGGGCACTCCATAGGTATGGTATAAAACAAAATCGTATAAGGCGCGCTAGGGTAGGTGACACGGCACAACTAGGCAATGCTAGGGTAGATATACCAATTACGCTTCCCGGCCGATGGAAACGCGCAGCGCGCAGCTGCCGCCCACCTCGGACAAACTCCCCACATCAAAGAAATCAAAAGTGAAGGTGGCCACCGAAAATCCAAAGTCTGAGTATAGTATCGAAGGGAAGTGTCCGATCAGAGGTGCTACCTCATTAACCCGTCGATCGCTCCTGTTTTAGCCACCTTATGCCAACTCACGGGAGTTGGGTACTCGTATATACCTTTAAAGGAAACGCCGCCATCAACCTACTTCATTCTGGAATCTCCACCGCGTACACGGTTGTTAAAGTGGTTTTCGGAGTTGGCAGAGAGTATGACAACTTCCGATCCCGGTCTCTTCAACAACCAATCGTTATTATAACACCGCGGTCTTTTCAAAATAGTTTATACTTTAAAACCAGAATAAAATATCCATTTTAAACCCATATAAATACGATATCATTTATATTTTTAAAACCCCAAATCAATACGATATCATTTATTTTCCAATATATATTCCTTCCAAAATCATAGGGTTTCCAAAGTAAAATATTTAGAAATCAAACTCTTGAACATAATATTTCCAAATTATACTACCTTGAAAAACATAGCTTTGAAACAAATTTCCATCTCTTAAATGGTTAAATATTAAACTACTTTTATAAAACAAAATAGCTTCTTTAGATTTCACAAATCAGTTTCAAATATCGATTTACACTTCCAAATACCATTTCAATTCTTATGTTTCAAGGCTTTAAATATTTCATCATTTCAAAAAAACAACTCATTTGACAAATCCATATGTATCAAATTCAATTACTTCTTATTTAGACTTGAAATGTTTACTTAATGAATTCAATATAATTTAAGTAAAACCTTTAACTTCACATAACTGGATAATCTTTCAATTTATTAAACTTGATATATTCATTTAAATCACTCTACACAAAAATCAAGTTATAAAAATCATACCCTTTAAAAATTAATAACCTTTTTATTTAATTCCAAATTTTACTCAATATTCATCTTCCGACCTTGTTCTCATTTAAGTCAATAAAACTCCAGAACTTAAATTTTAAATAAATGCTTAATCGTATTTGATCTTAAAAATCAAACTTTATTTTATACTTCAAAACAATTTATACAAAGCTTAAAACCGAAAATTAGTATATATAAATAACCTTTATTAATAACCAAATCAAAAACCCATAAACCATATATATATAGCTTTGCAAAAACCATAGAAAAACATTTCAAAAAATAATAATTTTATATATATACCGCAGTGCCTGTATAAAATTTTCTACCCTATGGTCAACTGATACGGATGTTATCATTTCAATCCGCAATTTAAAATAAAAATGCGGTTGTATATCATTTCAAACCGCAATCCCGAATGAATGAAATGCATGATAACTTGCAGTTTATACAATATAAAATATAGCATACATTCATCCAAATATCAATCATCAACCATTATTTGGAATCATCATCCAATTTAAACAATCATCGATATAGAGCATATAAATTATACAGGTAATAAATAACAGGTATTAACTAAGAGTTTATATTCAATAATAAATTTACTAGCAGTTTATATGTAAAAATAAATTCAAATTTAACTGTCAATTGATATGAAATAAAAATTTAACATAACTATGACTGGCAGTTAATATGCAAATAAATAAATTCTAACTGTCAAATTTATATGCAATAAATAAAATAAATTAACAGTTAAATTAAATAAATGCAATTAACAGAGATAATGAATAAAACATGCCAAACAGTCATAAATAAATTTCTACTCATATCTAAAATTAATTTAACAGACATAAGAAGTTTTAGAAATTGTGAGTGGGTTAAAACACTCACCTTTTGAATTTAAATCGAATTTAAATTCAATTTAAACTCAAAAATTCGACGGTCTCCGAATTGGTCCAAACCAGCATCAACAGATCTAGAATTTAATTACGATCCTAACAAAAAAAAATCTCACGTGAATCGGACTACGTATGAGAAAGTTATTCGAAAATTTCGATTGAAACAAAAATTAAATAAAACAAAATAAACAAATATACCCCATCACCATGCCACGTCACATGCCACGTCCTTCTTCTCAAATTCGAGCACGCTACAGCACCAATCAAAAAAACGGACAGTACCAACAGATTACGCTCTTCGAGAATTATGACATATAATTTTTCTGGAATTTTTAGAGGAGTTTGAAATATATTTTTTATTTATTTTGGACTGTAATTGGATCTAGAAATTTTGCAGCCATTGGAAGAGAAGAAGTTGAAGAAAAGAACACACAGAGAGAAATGAAGATAGATGGAGGCTAGGGTTTACACAGCCTATAAATAGACAAAGTGAAATAGGATAGGTGGGCACGAATCATAAACGCGCAAAACGGTTGTTGGCCCACCAGAATATTTTATATTAATTGGATACGTTACGGATTAGTAAATAAATTAATTTCTTCCTCAGACATTTACATTGAATTTTAAACGTATTTACAAATGTAAATTTAGATGCTTCATTTCTAAGTTTCAATATAAATTCACAATTTCATTAAATTCCAAATTCATAGATAAGTTTCCATTTTCAACTAAATTTCTAAATTACCGTAATAATTATCTTAGATTTTTATTCATTCTCAATAGATTTAACTATTGTAAATTGACTAAGTTTTCATACTATAAAAATCCACATTTCTATGTATATATACATATGAATTCCCTACTAAAATATTTTATTTATATTTCGCAATTACTTCCAATCCATTTTTTTTGGCATCGCACTGTTACTTAAATAAATAGCCTATACCAACACTAATTATCATTAATTTGAAAATGGGTTACCAAATTTTGGATTTTATTAATAATTATTATTTATTACTTCATTGTTTATTCAAATTTAGACAATTTAAGATGTTTCTTAAATGTTGAGTACATTATTAACTTCAGCGTAAAACTTCAATTTTATTTTATCTACAAATTATAAATTAACTTTGCAGAAATCCTTTAGTTGACCTTTCATTTAATTATCATATCTATTGGTATCCCATAGATGGGAATTCCTAAAACATCTCCGAATTCCAACTTTAATTTCAATCACATAAAATGTTCTATTCAGTTTCCAATAAATTCAATAAATTCAAATTATCATGTTCTAAATCCAAATGAATCCATATATCCTGCCTTCCATTCTTTTAATCTAACTAATTATCATATTCTGAATAAAGTTTACGTTATTTCCACCTATAAGCTACAAATAACAACGAATGTTGCATTTGATTTAGATTCTAAATAAATTGATGGGTAATAATTAATAATTCTCACTATTACCCGATTTATTCCCATTCATGCTTAAATTACCACCAAACAATCATTAAATTTACCTATCTTTTATTCATTCCATAAAATCTATTTGCCCTGAGTTAGTTACTGCATTTATAAAATTCCAATTTCGCAATCACCTTAAATACATAAATTGGTATTGCATTAACATTTAAATTTATTAGCTTATGTCAACACTATTAACATTAATTGCAATGTATTACCAATTTTAGTCACTACCCTAACTACTAACTCATATTAACCTACATTATTCCCAAGAATTTCATTGGTTTTTCTTATATTAAATTTATCAACCATATTAATTAAGGTTTTTTAAAAACAATTAATAAAATTTCCTTTAATATATACAACTTAGCAATCTATTAAGCATGATATTATATTTCACGTAAATGTACATTTAATTATATTTATTACAATGTTATCCAAATAAATTGAATGATCTAAGTATATAACTCCTAATATCCGCCCATCTTGCCTTAATCCCAAATAACATACAAACTAAACTACCCTTAATTTCAATTAACCATATCATTACTTTTTATATTCCAAACAAATAAATTAATAATAGGTTAATTGAATCAGATTTACAATCCAACTTTAATTATTTGCAAATTTTGTCAGTTTGGACCACTTGGTAAATTCAGAATCCTTTAACAACTTCCTACATTAATTTATTTTTGAATAATCCCAAAATTTTCAATATTAAAGTACAAATCCAATTTATCAAAAATTAAAACTTAAATTTCAAGGAATTTATTTATTTAGGTTTAGATCCCGTTATTCACTAAAATTGGTTGGTATTTATTTCATTCGCCTATTTAATTGTACGTAAATTTCTCATAAATACACCTAAAATTTCATTTAATTCCAACTGCTTCCTAATTTCCATTTCTACGTCTTAACACACTCTATATTAAACTTCTAGACATTGTATTACTTATCATATTAATGTAACCTTTATTTAGTGTATTAACATTTATTTCAATTCAAATTCTATCAACCAATTAAACATGTAACCTATTACTATTGCTTACAAATCAAAATATTGCACCCATTGTCATCTACTGAATGGAATTAGTCTTTATTTCAAAACTTATCTAAATTTACATTGAGACCATATTTAATCCTCTTCGATAATATTAATCCTCAATTTATTAAATGGAATCAATATATCTTACATAACATGTTTTACGCATAAATTTTTAATTAATATTATTTTAACTTATTCCCCATATTCTCAATAATTACCTAACATAAATCTACGCTTATTTTATTCTACGTTTACACTTCCGTTACTCTCAAATCAATAAGTAACGTTCATATAAATAAATGTTATGCCAGTTTCCTATTTATTGCGATATTTTTATTTATTTATTACTGCATAACTTTACTAATTTTCTTCCCATCACTTTAAAATTAATCGTTAAAGTAACGCTTATCAATACGCATCAAATTATTTACCAAATTAAAAGGTTTTGATTTTTTTAACAAATTAACTGACAGATTAATTAGGTAATGTATACGAATTGTTATTATACCCATAAATTTACACTTAACTAATTAAATGTCTTACCTATATTCTCTATCTTCCCATTATATTCAAGTACAATACTTACACCAATTTTTGTTGAAAAATTTATTCATATTACAAACAAAGGCTTAAATTACCATTGTTAAATTAGCGTTCAATATATATTTATCACCTTTATTATTTCTACTAAATTTTTATTACAAAATTCTATTAAATAAATTAAATCGTCGAAATTTACGGGTCGTTACATTAGCAATGCGTGGTCTCTTCACATAGCCACGTACTACCATGCGTGATTGTTTGAAACAACCTCGTATCAGCACTTCTGCGACGTCTATAATTAAAAAAAAAATTCAAAGATCTTAACGCTTACCGCATCTAGAAATTCTGCGTTATTCGTAAATTCATTGACGTCCATTGCTTTGATCCAATATTTTGGTAAACGTGAATTGGATTTTGATTAATGGTTTGATATTTTAGGGTTTTGGAAGAAAATTAAAAAATGAATGCGGGAAAAAACGAAGTGGATTGTAATTTGGACGAGGGTATTTTTGTCAATTTTTTTAAACTGGGCATATGCTGTGTTTAAATAGAATTTGCCGAATATTTCGAGGGGAGGTCAATGGGAGTTTAACAATGGGATTGTCAGAGCCCTAAAAAATAACCAGCGAGCGGAAGAAAGAAGTGAATGATGAACAGCAGCAACAGCGGAGGTGCAACGAGAAGCTCGATTAGGCTGTTCGACGCCCACTGCCACCTCCAAGATCGACGGATTCTCGCAGTTGCTTCTCATCTGATTCAATCCTCCCTGGAATCCGGCATTCTCCAATTTGCTGTCAATGGAGTCACCGAGGTATTATTGTCATCAATTTTTAACTTAAAATTGCTATATCGTAAAACAGAATCCGGTTTTAAATTTGCATTTGAAAAGCAGAAAGACTGGAATACCGTGAAGAAAATGGGAGAGGATTATCATTGTGTAATACCTAACTTTGGCATTCATCCTTGGTAGGCAAGAAAATTTTAATTTATTTCGTCTTTTATTTAGTATTTAGATGATGAAATAACTGAATCGAATAGGTATGTTAAAGAGAGATCAGAAGGATGGCTATCCTCGTTGAAGGATTACTTTGCATCAACACCTGCTGCAGCAGTAGGCGAGGTCAGTTCATTCCATATATCTATTTGTTTCCTCTCTTTTTATATTGAAATATTTGAGATATGAAATTGAATTCTATTAAATACCATAGGAATCTATTGTTATGAGGTGCTATTTAGTATTTAGGAACCATGGTTCAGATAAAATCCGGTCCTAAGGTTCACTGCAATTCATAAACACAGATTGTTTACTATTGTATTTTGATAAAGTGAGACTATTCTGGAAGACCCCCACCTCAACATGTGATGCATCGTGAGCCTAACAATCAGATGTAGGATAATGTGGAACAAAGGAGGATCTGCTATCTAGCTGAAACAATCTTTGGTATACCCATCATTTACACCTGTTAAATACATCTTAAAACCAGGCTAACTAATCAACAGCAAATGGAAAGACCTTGCGTACAAACGAACTTACAGAAGTGGGACTTTGCCTCAAAGTCGAAGAGGAAAGGAGTGATATGAAGAAGATAAACAGTGAGAGTAAATTAGAAGACAAATAGCTTTGTATATGAAGAGGAAAAGTAGTGGAGGTGGCCTGGAACAGAAGTTCGTCTATGAAGCGGAGAAGTGGTGTAAGTAAATTGGAAGTGAAAGCGACTCGTCTATGAAGAGGACAAGAGTAGAACTTGACTTAGACTTTGAGTTTGGTGCACTTTTGTTTGGCTTTATTTTGTTCTGACTTCTGTTTGCCAAATCTGAAAAAAATTGGAGCTTATTTGTGTTCCTCGAAAACCACCGCCCGCATCACCATTTAATATTTCTTGACCTACTATTGACCAAACTACTTGAGCATTGGGTCCAATATGAGTAGGGTCACTTAGCCAATAGCCATGCTTCATAACTTAAAAAACGGATGCCATGGAAGTACATACCACTCGGCCAAAGAAAGATAATGGAGAGTTGACCGAAGTGAGCACTAAATGCTTTGTGAGAGATCTCCTCCAAATCGCTGGATGACCATAGAAATCATGAGCATCAACATCTAGGTTCCAAATCCAAGTGGTAGCATCGGATATGTTAGATTTTGAGTGATGTCTCATTAAATGGTGGAGAAATGAGGCGGATAACTTGATTTGTGTGATTATGAAGTATGAATTCGTAAACATATCATTCCAAGCCAAAGAGATAAGACATAGCCACGACAGACAGGTGAGGATGATCTCTTCCCTTGTATTTCTAGCACAGGAGGAGGTAATGAAATGTTGTGAAGTAGGAATTTTGGGTTTCCAGATAAACGAGGAGGTGGCATTTGATATGACGGGTTGGATGTGGTCGCTAGAAGTGGATGATGTTTTAAGTGCGAAAGGAGGAAGATGATCATGAGTGTTGAGATTGGATTGATACAAGTGGCAGCCATTGATTTTCGGTTTGTATGATAATAATTTTCTATTCCAATGGCGAGATTTCTGACTAGTGTTAGGGAGGATGACCATAAGAGCCTGAGGATTGAGGAGAGACCTTGGCAGTCAAAATGGAGACAAAATTAGGTTGAGAAACGGATCGAGATTTATGGGGTGAGGGAAGTGGGTTGATATTAAGGTGGAGGTGTGAATCATTGCTGAATACTGACTCGAGTTGGACTTTGAATTGGTGTTTTGTAATAATGCTTAGGATGCTTTTGTGGATTATTTCTTGGTTGGTAATGTCTATGTCATCAGGTTCAAATCAGTCCCGTGTCATAAAGCTTATACATGACACACAGTGATTTTTAAGTATATATTATCATGATTTCATCATTTCACTAAAATTATCTATTTTTGGGTATGGCTACACAGAACTTTGTGTAAACCATTTGAAGCTCGGGTACATCCATGTCCCTCCTGCAAAAACGACAAGTCATGTGCTTCTTTTTATATTTACAAAATTATTGTTGAAAATAATGTTAAAACTTAAAACATTAAAACCGACGCTGTTATTTTATATCATTATTGACTTCAATATTTTGTGAATGTTGAATCTAAAGTACTTAAATTTGTACTCATATTTCCTAAATTTGTTGCTAATTGGAATATCTACAGTGCAAATATTTGCATCATAGAATATTTGTGGTGCAGAATATTTGCACTGCGAAATGCTAAGTTTTTTCTCGTTTAAAGTAAAAAAAATGTTAGAATAAAATAATAGAAAAAATATTAGTTAAGATAAAATTGAATGACTACTTATATTTGCAAAAAGATTACTAGTATTGCAAAATTGCAGTAAAAAAAGACCTAGCAAATGAAAACCATATGATAGGGATGTACCAACCAGTCTAACGAAAAAGTATGGATGCATATCAAATTTTTGCTAAATTGATGATGTATTATGAAACATAGAGAACAACAACTGTAATTTCTACGTATATGTTATCATTGTTCATCTCTGTATTAAAAGTCATGTATTTATGAGAATGTTTCATGAAACTTTCTGCATTGCATTCGAATTTTTGATGCATTTAGTGTGCTCACAGATTGGTCTTGATAAGGGCGTACAAGGAAAGAAAATTGAATTCACCGAACAGGTACGTGATTTCCTTCTTTCCTATTTTTTCCATGCGTGTTTATATTATTTGAGTCATTCATCACTTGTCCAGAGGGACGTATCATTAGTGTAACCTCAAAATTTTAAAACTGTGTGATATCTTCTTCCGTTTGGTGTTTCTTTTCTCTTCATTAAAACCATCTTTTTTCTTCTTCTCGCTTTCAGGTTGAAGTGTTCCGAGAACAACTCAAACTTGCAAAAGATTTGGAGAGACCAGTTTCCGTCCATTGTGTTCGTGCTTATGGAGACCTTATGGAAATATTACAGTAAGATTCACAATCCTGATTTTTTATTTTCAATTGCTTGTGTCGTGAAATGTGTCAAACTTTTTTAAATGGAGTTCAAATTTAATGGACAAAAAAACGTAAATCTGATGCTGCAATCCATATTGATTTTATCGACAAAGTAGATAAATTTTAATTGCAGAAGATATGCTGAATCCATTTATTAAATAGACAAAACATACGGTTGTCTTCAAAAGTTGATACAAATCATGATTTTGTGAATTGATCGAGAAGAAATGTTGTATCTGATCATCCATCCAAATTAGCACACTCTATATCTTTATTTCTCTGTAGAAGAGGATCTAGAAGAAAATAATTAGAACTTGTGCAATTTGATGATTATGACCTCTTATTTATAATATTGTGATATTTTCAGTTTGGCCATTCGACAAACTGTGCACATTCCTTCTATGAGAGTTAAACCTTTAAGTCTTAAATATTTGTTTCTTTATCTGTTCACATTAATTAGGCTTTACATTTAAATAATATAACACATTTTATTTTACATGTGGTTCCACATATTGAAATTTTCTAACAATCTTTCATTGGGTTGCATATGTAACCTTATAAATGTGTTTTAATTTTACGAGGTTTCAAATTTTGTTATTTAATAATATAAGATATAATTGAAACAATCCCTTTCATTATCTGTTTGAACAAAGGATCAAAACAACGTTCATTGCTAGTTTTGCAACTAAACTCATCAATGGTCGCTTGTACCAGTAAAATCAAATGATACATACATACATACATACATACATACATACATATATATATCAATCATGGATGCGTAACATGAAAAATACATGAAATTTGATCAGTATATGTCTGTTTTCAACCGGTCCTTCGCTTTAGTGAGATCAAATGGTTCAGTAATTCAACTAATTGAGTGCAAAGAAAAACTTTGTTGCTTCAGTTTTGATAAAAATAAATAAATATTGAAATGTCCATAATCGAAGTGTAGAGCAGTATCATATGACAACACTAAATACAAACTTTTTATGAACTAAAATATCCTTAAATTAAAAATTCACTCATTTGAGCAAAAAGGCTCATGAAAGACCGTGGGTGGTAATTCTTTTGTAAGTAGGCCTGCTAATGTGGAATTAGTCCTAATATGCTCTGTGCATTTCGGTTTCTTAATAAATACTATATTAGGCTTAATACACGTATGAGAATTCTTTTAGAATTTCTTAATTATTTTAAATGGGTGGTCATAACAAATGACATGCCATAGGCATAAACAAATATTATATTAAGCATAATAAATTGATAATGAAAGTTTCATGAATAAATTCCATAATAGATGTCATAAATTCACACCTTAATGCTATGTTACCCTGTATGCGGAACGAAAACGAGAACAGAAAACGTCACATACCGTAGAATGCAATACATTGGGGTTAGGCTTAACTGGAACACTTAGCAAGAACATAAAACACTTAGCCGGAACGCCGAATACTTTTGAAAATGCTATCTTTACATATAAATTTATATAATATTGTTATCCACTACAAATGAATGGACACAAAGTAAAATCTTTATTGTACCTTTAACGTTCATTCCCAACCAGTTATAAACTATAGCTTATATCAATTGAAGCTAAACAAAATTGCAAAATGCGTAAGTTCTAACATCATGTCTTAGCCTTTTCTCCTTTTTTAATACCTTTTTATACATTATAATTTATGCAGTTGAAAATTATAACAAAGTTACGTTTTTCCTTTATTTAGAACCCTCCTTATTGCATGAACCTTGAAGTTGGAATTGTTATCATACATTGATACAAGTACAACATTAGCTTCTTCAAACAAATTATCATTATCATCAATTTTTTTTTCCTTTTTCCAAATACCATATTTTAATGTATTAATTATTTTTGAAAAAAAATGTGCGGAGAAAGAAAACATTTGAAAGATAGTTATGTTAAAAAAAGGAATATATGAGTATAAATAGAGAGTTGATAATTGTATGTATGTTACTCTGCATTATTATGGTAATCGAGAGTTAAAATAAGGTAGAAAACAAAATTTTAGTCTTCTTAAGGCTGATATGATATCATTCTTCATTATTTGTTTACATTTTCAATATGAGATTATTATTATATGATGTTTTACCTTTTCAATAGGAAATTATTATTATTTCAGTATATTTAAAATCGTTAAACTGAACATTTTGAAACATAAACCAACATTTTGAAACATCGAAATTGAACGTTTCGAAATATTAAATTCAACGTTTCAGAACATCAAAATTAGCACATCAAATCGTGTGCGCATAGTGTTTTGAAACACTGGTGTATTGCGTTTTGGAACGCACGTACCAAAACGAAATACGACAACCGAAGTGTGAATTGTGGTAACACAGCTTTAATGCCATATTAAATATAATAAATGCCTGTCCTAATAAATGGCATGAACGTGTCATATTATTGGCTTGAAACCGAAATATTACCATAAATAATATCGATTACATAAACATGAATAATCATCATACCTCACGTTTCACAAGCATTTGTTACATAAACATGAATAATCATAACATACTTATATTTCATAGTAGATAAAAAGATCCATATATTAATCAACACCATAAATGCTTATTATATACAATTTGACTAATCTTTTCACAAAAGTTATAATGCTTTATAACTTATATTTTCTAATTTCAAAATTATAAAAATCAATTAAAAAAACAATACCGAAGAGTTAAATTAACATAGTGTATTGATATACAAAAATAGATCTTAGTACAATAGGAAAGAAGAAACGTTATTACTCTAATTCTTTCATTCCTTCTATTTTTGGTTTGTTAAGGTAATGTGAATTGATATGCAGTATCTTGGAGGCATAATTCCATATGCCACAAAAGTCTGCATTTCTAATTTTTAGATAGCTACACATGTACACTTTTTCAACAGGTTAGATGTATATAATATATATAGGGGTGTTGATCAATCTCTGAAAAACACGAGCACTTAAACCTAATGCGATGACATATTGTTAATTTTTATGGTAATTAGCAAAATGATCTTTTCTGGATCTTTTATACAGTAAACCGATAACTAGGTACTGATTGACATGCAGAGAAATTGGTCCATTCCCATCTGGTGTGATTCTGCATTCATATATGGGATCTGCAGAATTGGTCTCAGGATTTGCCAAACTTGGAGCCTACTTTTCCTTTTCTGGGTATCTTACATCAATGAAACCAACAAAATCAAAGAAAATGCTGAAAGCGGTAATGCTCAGTATACCCAAGATATCCAGACAACTTCACAGTTAAGGATTTAGTTGAGTTACAGCTGATTTCTGCAGGTGGCCACTGACAGAATATTACTGGAATCAGATGCACCTGATGGTTTGCCAAAAGTTAACACCGAACCTTTGCTAACTGTTCCTCTTGACAACTCTAGCTCTCAGGATGAACAAAAAGAAGAATTGAACCATCCAGCTAATATCCGTACTGTGAGTGCTTTTGTTATTTATTTTGCACGTTTCCTTTAGCTGCTAATCATGCTTTATCTTTGTTTACATTGAATTATGCATATATCGCAAACAACAAAAGCACTTTAGTTATGTGTGTAACAAACGCTTGTGTATGCATGATGGATTTTGGTTTTAGGAAAGTGTCTATGAACAATTTCAGGTGTTGAATTATGTGGCCACAATGCTTGAGATGCCCGAAGAGGAAGTTGCAGAGATGAGTTACCATAATGCTATCCGTGTGTTCACCTTTCCTGGCTCAAAACTTAGTGGTCTCGCTTGAAAAGCATATCTTTACTGTATAGCCATTGCACTTTTTCTGTATATGTATTTATATCTTTGTAATTCTGTTTATAACTTCAAATCATATGTGTGTGAGGGTAGTATGCAACGTGTTGTTTCTTGGATTTGGGATTTTGTATGTTTTCTTGTATGTAACACTATATGATAAAAGTTTATATTTGTTTTATAAGATAAAGGTGGAACTCTATGCACTAGGCTTCTTTGAATCTGGGCGTTCAGATTATCATGCCCGGGCTCCACTGATTATTTTATACAGATATACATAAAACATCACTGCGCCTATGAACATTCGTTGCTAAATTCATGAATGTTGGTTTAAATTAATGAACCAATAGTTATACTTGGTTTATTTATCATATGATTTTTCTTCCTCTTTTGAATTTGATATATCATATGATTTATGACAACTGAACTTACCTTTGTTAATTACTCAGTCAAGTTGTGAAAGTCAATGATTGAACTATCTTATATGTCATATGATTCTCTTGAAGTGACGTATAATTCAAAGCGTATGCATTTGACTTGAAATCATCGAAGAATAGTACTCTATAATTTAATCCCATCGCTAATAGAAAATTGAGTCGGATGTTATTCCATTTACCGTGTTTATCACACACGCAAAAATTCAAGTTATAAGCCTTAGACGTTAACTATTAATCTACCGTACATCAATTTTATGTTGGTTTTTTTGGCACTGTTTCTATTATAGCACATGATTTAATTTCATTACATGCAGTATGATTTGCTTTAAATTTTAATCTTGTTCTATAACGTTAAACTAATTGCACCAAGACTTGACTTGCTCTAAAAACGACGTCTCCTCACAAAGCAGAATAACTCGTTCTTGAGCTCTTTCTTTCTATGCAACAAAACGTAGCTTTCCTCCCACTATCATAGACACACAAATAAACTCAACTTGCCTACTTTTCAAATCTTCGGCCAAGTAATGAAAATGAAGCATATATATCACAAAAGCAAAGCATATATCTCCTACCAATTACCTAATGAAGAAACTTCAACGCAAGATGATTATTCTCATCATCATATCAATGATCATCCTTGGCTCCATTGCTTTCTTCTGCTCTCTAACCGCTGAATTCAAAAAATCAAAGGTAAGAGGATATATAATGAACCATTTTGTTATTATATATTTCTATATTTTCCTCAATATAACCGTTAAGCGTGTATATATCTGTAGGCTAAAGAAATAAAACTTGATGGCAGCGTATGTTACATGCATAGAAGCCCTGCTTTCGGTTTAGGAATAACAGCAATTGTGTGCCTTTCAATAGCACAAATTATAGGGACTAGCGTTGCAGCTGCCAACTTCTGCATGAAAGATGGTTACAGTTTAGGAAGAAGTAAAAGCTTATCCATCGTGCTATTGATTCTCACTTGGTATGTATATGTGTTTATTACAATTGTTTTTATGATACAAAATCATAAATAAAAGCCGACCATTGTTGGCGATATTGTAGGATAAGTTATGGAATGGCCGTGATCATATTAGGGACAGGGACAAGCATGAATGACAAACAGCATTATGGTAATGGATGGATGGACGGACAGTGTTACGTCGTTAAGGATGGTATGTTCATTGGATCGGGCGTGTTGGTTGTCGCAACACTTGCTTTTAGTGTTGGATTTGTATATACGATGTACAGAAATAGATAATGAAGAGATTAGCATTGAAAAGTAAACTTGAGCATGATAGAGGAAGAAGATATGAGAGAATGTGACATTACTTTAGCAAATAGTAGCATGGTCAACGAAGGATGGTGCTCGACCCGTTTTTAGATGATTAAACCTTTACCACACAAACATTTCTTCTTTTTCCTTCTAGTAATAGTGCTTTATTGTGCACAGTGAACTTACAAGGAAGAAATCATTGTTTATTTTATTCGTTTATTGACTTCCTAAAGTCAATTCAACGTTGAATTTCACCTCCAAACAACAAACTTACCCAACGACGGAAACTAATCTTTGTACAAGCACAACAAACCAATTAGTGTTTTCTGAGAACTCGACAAAGAAACCAATTCTCAACATTGGGTATTGATTGCATAAAGGGATCTCAAGTTCATTTAAAATCTTTAACAATTGGATATGTATACCAATAGCTAAATTGCATATTACTATAACAATAACAAGGTATGAATTAGGAAGATTTGAGCAAGCAACACATCTTAAAATTGTTGTAGATTATTGCTTAAAGAATGCGAAAATACAAAATACAAAATACAATGAGCTATTACTATTAGTTAAAGAAATTCATAACAGTGCTCCATTTGGTTTGGTCTGGTAGCGCTTGATTCGGTAGTATTTTGCTCTCCAAATTGTCAGTCATTACTTTTCATCCATTGAGTATTTATTAGTATAAAGTTATGTAATAGTTGGTCCGATAGGTTCTTGAAAATAGAATTGGTTTAGTTCGGCATTGTTTGGTCCAACTATGGTTCGCAAATTCGCTATTTGGTAGTTTCAATTACCAATCGAATTTCATGTTCGGTAGTCGAATCGCTTTGCCTACCAAACTGATCCAATCGTGGATGCCGAATCGTTTGCCAATCCCAATAAAACTTGTTTTTTTATTCTAATTTTCTTTAAGCTACAGTTTGATTCTCTTATCCCCTTGCCCTGTCGTTGTAATCAAGTGATGATTCTCCTATTGCGATACTTTTAGCTGTTTCTATGCTTTTTAATGTTTTTTGGTATCCGTCATGTCATAAGTAAGAATATCCACAACATTTGTCCCTTAAAGCATACTTTTATGAATACAAAGTGTGCTTTGATCCAACTAGACTTGCTATACTTGAATGATTCGATCCATGATTTAGTCTGTTTCAACAAGCTTTCGACTGACAATTTATCATACTCTCAAGGAGGACTGTGATCGTCCTTGAACACTGGAGTAATAATAGCTGGTAATTAATTGAAAGCAGAAATGTCTCGCAAGATTCCTCGAAGAGCTCCATTTGATTCATTGTCTTATTGGTTCAACACCAATTGGCTCGGTGCACTTTTACTAGGATGACTACTTAGATAATGTTATACCCAAAATTTCCAAATCTGATTATTAAAGGTCAACAATGCAAAGTTATCGAAAGTTGACAATGTAAGGTTATTGAATGTTGAGAGATGAGCCGATCACAAGTTAAAGAATGAAGCCATCGCATATTGAGGAATAGCGCTATTACATATTAAAGAATAAAGCCATCACATGTTGAAAAATGAAGCTATCACATGTTAAAAGATGAAGTTATCACGTATTGAGGAATAAACTGCAACAACCCGCACATTAATGTGCTTGAATTTCGACAAAATCGAAACCTAAGTTCATCAGAGCACAGATCGTTGGTTTTGGTAACCTGTAATAAACATAAGTATATCAGAGATCGACCAACCTAAACTTACAACGGAACGGAAAAATATAATAGAATATAAATACCGACCGAGACTACTACATCGAAATCCACGGTACTCCTTGGACATCCAATCGCCTTATCTGTATCGAGCATGAATAAGAAGACTTCTCCATCAACAGTTCCCGTCTTGCTCCAGTGACTTGTTTCTTTAAATCTATCATGTGGGTTGTAATGATGATGGGTCAGAACTACATTTAGTGACTGTAAAATTGCACACTTTATCCATAACATAAATTTTTACCAATTGATTTCCATTAAAATGTTGTCTATTATTTACAGCTAATCTTTTTAATTTTATATGCGCGTACGATATATCTACCCTAACCTTCTCCAAGGTGTACTATACATACATATATGCATGCATGCATGCATGCATATATACATACAAACATACATACATACATACATATATATATGCCTATGTACATATATACATCTTAACATTTCACTATCCGAAATCCTGGTCACTTAATACTTCTTAAATATGAAGCGGGCCCTTCGCATCGTCAATGCTAGTCTATCTGTTCTAGATACAGAGGCCGATAACTCATACATATGACTTTATAATATAATGTTTAATTTAGTTGTCGTACTACCACTGAAACTCGAAGACTCGTCTAAGATTAAATAGCCCATCTCCACTGAACTAATTTTTCACCTAACCATCTATCATGAGGTCTACGTGTACCTGTAACATCCCTCTTTTTTGTACGTTTTAAATCAACGATAAACCACACACGTCAGACTCAAACCATACAAAAGAGAGGATTTGTTATTGGGAGTGGAATCTTGCGAGACAAGAAAAAGGGAGAAAGAAATAAACAAACATAATCTTGCAGCGGAACGATAAAATATAATAATCAAATAAACAGTTCATGAAGCTGTTTTACAAAATATTCGATTATACTTATACAATACATATCAGAGTTACACATACCAGAGAATAATAAATAATGCAGCGGAACAATGATGCAGTGGAATAATATAATAAATAATAATACAATTTTCGTCTTCGTACTTCAGAAGGAAAGTCTTCAAATCATGAAATACTCAGGCTGACCCGAGTGAATTGAAAAGACAAAACACTCGAGTCAGAACTAAAAGATCTTATGTAAGTTAAATCAACGACAAAATATGAATGGAACGACGTCAGAGATGTTTACGGCGTCTGACATCTCCTATCCAGTGTCAAACGTGAGTACTGTAACTTAAGACATGCTCGGGATTCACATCTCCTAAGGATCCGTTAAACTATTTACTACGCAGTAATATTTTGCTATTATAATAATGTCTATAGTAAAGTAAACTTACTTTTTAATAGCGTTAAGGCTTTACATTTTCCACCTTAACACGTAATAGTCTCAGTAGTCCATCTAGTATCATGGTCCCTCCTGATCGGGAAGCCACTAGAGGATACCACACGGGCTACGGGAGAAAAGCAAACGCGTTCAAGGCGCGCTATGGTAGGTGACATGGCACAACTAGGCAATGTCAGGGTAGATGTACCAATTACGCTTTCGGGCCGGTGGTAACGCATAGCTGCAACTACCGCCCACCTCGAGCCACACCTCCAAATAAAAAAACAAAAGTGGCCACCGAATCAATCCAAAAGTCAAAGTATAATATCGAAGGGATGTGTCCGATCAAAGGTGCTACCTCATTACCCCATCAATCGCTCCTGTTTTAGCCACCATATGCCAACTCATGTGAGTCGGGTCCACGTATTTACCTCAAAGGAAACGCCGCCACCATCCTACTTCATTCTGGAATCTCCACCACGTACACGGTTGTTAAAGTGGTTTTCAGAGTTGGCAGAGAGTATGACAACTTTCGATCCTGGTCTCTTCAACAACCAAACGTTATTATAACACCGCGGTCATTTCAAAATAATTATATTTCAAAACCAAAATATATTATCCATTTCAAAACCATATAAATACAATATCATTTCCCTTTCAAAAACCAAATAAATATGATACCATTTTTATAAAACCCAAATCAATATAATATCATTTCTATTTCGAACATATCCTTTCCAAAATCATAACACTTTCAAAATTTTAATATTTCGAAACAAAACGCCTTAAATATAACCTTTCAAAACATAATACTTCGGATTTCATAGTTTCTAAACCGTAACTTCCAAAACTTAAATGGTTTGGATATTCAAACAATATATAAAATAAAATAATTTGAATTTAAAATCACTTTATAAAGTAAAATAGTTTCCTCGACTTCGCAATTTTATTCACCTTATATTAAATCTCAATTCATAACTTTCAACTTACTTTCAGTTTCAATAAACCATTTCAATTTCAATATATTTCAAACTTTGAGTATTAAACAATTTCAAAACTAAGGTTGATAATTACGATTCAACAATTCAATGTTCTATTATTTAGTTTTGAAATATTTGCATAATAAATTCATTATCATTTAAATAAAACTCAACTTACAAATGACTAAATATTTCCTTCAATTTATTTATACTTGAAATATTCGTTCATCTTGAACAAAAATCCAGTTATAAAAATCCTACCTTTTAAAATTTCAAGTTTAATAAATTTTACATCAACTTATGGAGTTTAATTCTTAAATAAGCTCAATTTCATATAAACTTTCAATTTACCTTCCAATCTTAATTTATTTAAATCATTCTAACCTCTATATTAAAGTATGATTTAAATACTTAACCATGTTTTATTTTAATAAAATCGAACTCCATTATTAAACTTATTATTATTAAACAAATTTATACATAGCTTAAATACATGAATTTAACTATATATAAAATAATTTTTTATATAATATAAAAAAATCAATATATATTAAACCATATAATTCTATCCAAAACCATAGAAATCATTTCCAAAATATTTATATATATAGACCGACGGTGTCTGTATATAAATTTTCTATCCTATGGCCAAGTGATACAGATATTTATCATTTCAATCCGTAATTTAAAATAAAAATACTGTTATATATTATTTCAAACCGCAATTTCGAATGAGATAAAATACATAACAACTTGCAGTTTATAATAGTATAAAATACAACATCCATTCATCAAATATCAATCATCAATCATTTATCACAATCATCATCCTACTCAATCAATATATAATCAGAAAATAAATAACAGGCATTTACTGGCAATTTATATTCAATAATAAATTAAATAACTATTTAACTGGCAGTTTATATGCAATAATAACTTAAATAACCATTTAATTCAATAAATTCAATTTAACTGAAATGATGAATAAAAATATGCCAAACAATCATAAATAAATTTCTAATCTCATCAAAAATTAATTTAACACACATATTTTTTTTTAGAAGTTGTGAGTGGGTTAAAACACACCTTTTGAATTTAAATTGAATTTAAATCTAATTTAAACCCAAAATTTGAACAGTCTCAGAATTTGTCCAAACACGTACCAAAATGTTCGGAATTTCAATACGATCCTAACAAAGAAAATCGTATAGAAATCGGACATCGTATGTGAAAGTTATTAACATAAGAACGTTAAAGTTTGAATTTAAATAAAATAAAATTAGAAAAAGGTTACCACTCACGCATGAACACGTCAGCCATCCCTTCCCATCTCTCGTTCAAAACTGGACACGGCCACGCCCTTCCAACCGAGGCGTTGACCACATGCAACCGCGACCAACGCGCCACCATTCGCCAAGGGACCACTGTCGCTGCCATCTCCGTGACGCCGCCCTCATCTATGCCGGGTCCGATCACCTGAGATGCCTCCCTACCGCCGTGACAAACCCGAGAATCCAAACCCTAATCACTAAATTCCGGTCGCTACAGGCGATTCTAGTACTGGCAACTATTACCACAAGACTCAGCATCATGACCTCCTCCAATCCCCGCTACCAATTTCAAGAATCATTGCCAGAATCGAAATCGCCCAAATCGACATCTTGGTTCTCGCGATTTGGGACTTTGACCGTGATTTGTCGTTGATTCGAGCATCAATTCCGAAAACGAACACTTGATGCAGATTCTTATTGTCGAGATATTCGATATATAATTTTTCTGAATTTTTTGAGGAGTTTGAAATTTTTGCTTTGAATTTGATTTGAAATTGCAATTGGAATTTTGGTTTAGTCTGCCATGGAATGAGAAGGAGCTATAGGAATTGTACGTACAGAATAATGATAAGGAGAAACAATTAGGGTTTATAATGAGGTATATATATGCAAGGCTGAAATTAGAATGGAAGGACACGATTGATATACGGTTGAACGATAAAATGGTCCGAAAAGCCCGTTCTGACTTCGGAACGAAATTGGGTCAACTCATATATCAAAATATACGTTTTAAACTATTTTAAACGCAATGGAACATGTTTCAGGTCCAAATTCCATCATATGAAGAAGTTATGCTAAAATCAAGTTATTTCAAATTGATTTCAATTGAATTGATTTCTAGGCATTTCGAGTCCGTACGATCAAACAACAAGCCCGATCGCTACGAAACTTGAAATCCTATAATAATTCACCGTTATGGATCCAATGAAACTAGTTTCGTCAAAATCCGAGTTAGTGGCCAAAATGGCTATTTTTCCATTAATTAATTAAATTAATAAATTAACTAATTAAATCAAATTTTCAATTTCAATTATTTAATTGACATATTTCATCATATTTGATTTCTTAAACCTTCACAATAATTTAGACAAGTTCAGACATCAATTTTAAGTTAATTAATTTACCCATCACCGTATTAAATTTCAATTTATTTAAATTCACTAATTATCAAATGAAATTCCAATAAATCCATTTATTTAGTTTTAAATCTTGTTATTCAATCCATTATCACCAAATAGATAAAATTAACATTGTTTCATGGTTTATTATATTATTATTCTCAAATTTCATCTTAATCTCCATTGACGTAACATTTAAATATTTAATTTCAATTAATTGCAATAAACCCATTACCATAATTTAAATTCAAATAAATAAATAAATATTGATTCCCATTAACTATCTATTATTTCCTTAGTAAATCCAATATTCCATTTATTCGCTTATATTCCATTTATAGTCAAGCATAACATATTTTCATTAGTTGACATTTCATTCAACCCATTAATTATTAACCTTAATTAGCATTGTTTACCTTGCATTCTCGTTATTATTCCATAAATATGATTCCAAATTTTATTTCTTTTGGTATTAGTTACACAATCATATGAAATTAACAATTTTCAAATTTATTTATTTATTTATTACAGATTTAATTACCAAAATCTTATTATAATAACAATATTTAATTATCGAAATTCGCGGGTCGTTACACACTCCCCCACTCAAAACTTTTCGTCCTCGAAAAGGAAAAAGGAGGGAAGAAAGAATTAAGTAAACAATATATCTTATTCAAAAATACTAACTTTATAAACAAGTAAATTTACAAAATTTATACCAATTTATAACCACTAAATATTTTTATACTCAAACTAATAAAGTTTGGAAAACATTTTTCAAAAATTTTCTAAGTCCAAAATTTACAGAAAATTTCGGCAGAGTCTTCTTTGTACGGAGATGCTCGGGAGAAAATATAATATCAAATATAACCATATACAACATATATTTTCCAAAATAATATATCCCAACATGGAAAAAATAATACAATAGCGCTATAAACCATAATCCGAAAAAACGTACCTATTTGTCGGGCAAATAACGCTTATTTATGAAACCAAAAGTAGTAGCAATTGCTTTCATAACCTGTATTTCACTTATATAATCTAAAAAGAGTTAATAATTATATAAATTAAATATTAATTTTGTTTCATCCACTAATCAAACAAAACAATTTCAAACACAACAATCACTTGCAATCACAACATACGACCATCATACGAAGTCAATAAAATCAATCACACACATATCCATAGCAAACAAAACAAATAGTTGTTTGGGTTCAAAAACTTTAAATCGTACAGAATGGAGAGTAAACTATTAAGTGCACCATTCACTCAACAGTCTTAGATGAAACTAAATATATTATTCATACATCCAAACAAATTTAAAGTATCCTTACCCAAACAACCATAAACCAAAACAAACAACACATCCAGACAATAAATTAAGTTCATTCTTATTAATTTCATTTCATACCATTTGTTGTTTGATTTCTTTTCTTTCATATAATGATTTATCTTTTTAATTTACATTTATTTCTCAATTTCATTCATTTATTACTTAATTTCGTTTATTCATTTATTTATAATACTTACCTTTCCATTAATTTAATTAGAAGCCTTTCAATTTTACTTAAGTTTATAACAACTACAACATGAAATTCTTATCTACAAAAGAAATTCATTGAAGACTTTCATTCATAAGTTTACTTGTACAATTTCCATTACATTTTCTTATTAAACATTACAACTTTTAACATTTGGTAAGTTATATATATGCTTTTAAGGATGTAATTGAAAGTTATACGAGTTTTTCTCATTTTTTTTAATAAATTTAATGTTCAATAATCATATCATTTGTTTATAGGTTACTAATTTCAACTTATGGAAATTTCATTTATAACCTAACATTTAATCTCTTGTTTTAATTAGAGGTTCCAATTATTAATTAGTTACAACCCATTTCACTACAATGATTAAAATTATTATTTAACTGAAACTTAAGAACTAAATACTGGGTTAAATTTCAAATGATTCTAAAACAATAGATAAATATATACTTACAACTTACATATCCAATTATATTTAAAACAATTTAAAATTTATATTTGTTTATCAAAATAAACTTGCAGCAAACTACTACAGTGGCCTTCCCACTTAGAAACTCGAAAATGAATGTCGATGATGCATGCACTCATCACCGAAATTATTTTCCAGTGACGAAGAGGGGAGTACGGAACTTAGTTCTTTCCAAAATTTATTTAAAATTAATTCTTTCAAATCTTATTGGAATATTATATCAGAAAATACTTATAAACAACATTATTATAATCCAAATTCCTTTGAAAGGAATTTTCAAAATCCCAGAATTTAAGTTCTAAAATTTTCGAATTTCATTTATTTTGTTAGGAATCTTATTTTCAACTAATATCTAAAATTTTCACTACCCAACAACCAATACATTGCAACCAAATATAATCTTTATAAAATTTATATTTTATATATAGAAAATAAAATAGGCAAAATTATTTCATTCACCTATATTCAAAATAAATCTTGTGTCGGTCTGTCCTATTAAGTGTTTAGAAATCCCTATTGATATCATAGCGTCCTATGCACCAACCAGAATTTATAAATACAAAATGGAACAAATTAACACAATGTTAAAACCTTTTATAATACTAACAAATACATTCTCTCATATATATATAACCTCAGTGACTCCTCATAGGGTATTACTACCCTATTAATAAAGAGTCAAACCCCACAAAGCTAAGGTTTATCGCTAAGCCAAAGCTCTGATACCAGATGTAACGTCCCGCCTTTTTGTAGGTTTTAAATCGACGATAAACCACACACGTCAGACGCAAACCATACAAAAGAGCGGATTATTATTGGGGTGAATAAGAAAAAGGGAGAAAGAAATAAACAAACAGAATCTTGCAGCGGAATGATAAAATATAATAATCAAATAAACAATTCATGAAGTTGTTTTACAAAATATTCGATTTTACTTATACAATACATATCAGAGTTACACATACCAGAGAATAATAAATAATGCAGCGGAACAATGATGCAGTGGAATAATATAATAAATAATAACAATACAATCTTCGTCTTCGTCCTCCAGAAGGAAAGTCGTCAAATCCTGAAATACTCAGGCTGACCCGAGCGAATTGAAAAGTCAAAACACTCGAGTCAGAACTAAAAGATCTTATGTAAGTTAAATCAACGGTAAAATATGAGTGGAACGGCGTCAGAGATGTTTACGGGATCTGACATCTCCTATCCAGTGTCAAACGTTAGTGCAGTAACTTAAGAGATACTCGAGATTCGCATCTCCTAAGGGTCCATTAAACTATTTACTATGTAGTAATATTTCGTTATTATAATAATGTCTATAGTAAAGTAAACTTACTTTTAAATAGCGTTAGGGCTGTACATTTTCTACCTTAACACATAATAGTCCCAGTAGTCCATCCAGTATCATGGTTCCTCCTGATCGGAAGCCACCAGAGGATACCACACGGGCTACGGGAGAAAACTAAACTCGTACAAGGCGCGCTATGGTAGGTGACATGGCACAACTAAGCAATGCCAGGGTAGATATACCAATTATGCTTTCGGGCCGGTGGTAACGCATAGCCGCAGCTACCGCCCACCTTGAGCCACACCCCCAAATAAAAAAAATCAAAAGTCGCCACCGAATTAATCCAAAAGTCAAAGTATAATATCGAAGGGATGTGTCCGATCAAAGGTGCTACCTCATTATCCCGTCAATCGCTCATGTTTTAGCCACCTTATGTCAACTCACGGGAGTCGGGTCCATGTATTTACCTCAAGGGAAGCGCCGCCACCATCCTACTTCATTCTGGAATCTCCACCACGTACACGGTTGTTAAAGTGGTTTTCAGAGTTGGCAGAGAGTATGGCAACTTCCGATCCTGGTCTCTTCAACAACCAAACGTTATTATAACACCGTGGTCATTTCAAAATGATTATACTTCAAAACCAAAATATACTATCCATTTCAAAACCATATAAATACGATATCATTTCCCTTTCAAAAACCAAATAAATATGATATCATTTTTATAAAACCCAAATCAATATAATATCATTTTTATTTCGAATATATCCTTTCCAAAATCATAACACTTTCAAAATTTTAATACTTTGAAACCAAACGCTTGAAATATAACCTTTTAAAACATAATACTTCGAATTTCATAGTTTCTAAACCGTAACTTCCAAAACTTAAATGGTTTGGATATTCAAACAATATATAAAATAAAATAGTTTGAATTTAAAATCACTTTATAAAGTAAAACAGTTTGCTCGACTTCACAATTTTATTCAATTTATATTAAATCTCAATTCATAACTTTCAACTCACTTTCAGTTTCAATAAACGATTTCAATTTCAATATATTTCAAACTTTGAGTATTAAACAAATTCAAAACTAAGGTTGATAATTACGATTCAGCAATTCAATGTTCTGTTATTTAGTTTTGAAATATTTGCATAATAAATCCATTATCATTTAAATAAAACTCAAATTACAAATAACTAAATATTTCCTTCAATTTATTTATAGTTGAAATATTCGTTTAATTCATCTTGAACAAAAATCCAGTTATAAAAATCCTACCTTTTAAAATTTCAAGTTTAATAAATTTTACATCAACTTATGGAGTTTAATTCTTAAATAAGCTCAATTTCAAATAAATTTCCAATTTACCTTCCAATCTTAATTTATTTAAATCATTATAACCTCTATATTAAAGTATGATTTAAATACTTAATCATATTTTATTTTAATAAAATCAAACTCAATTATTTAACTTATTATTATTATACAAATTTATACATAGCTTAAATACATGAATTTAACTATATATAAAATAATTTTTTATATAATATAAAAAAATCAATATTTATTAAACCATATAATTCTATCCAAAACCATAGAAATCATTTTCAAAATATTTATATATATAGATCGACGGTGTCTGTATATAAATTTTCTATCCGATGGTCAAGTGATACGGATATTTATCATTTCAATCCGTAATTTAAAATAAAAATACGGTTATATATCATTTCATGCCACAATCCCGAATGAAATAAAATGCATAACAACTTGCAGTTTATAACAACATAAAATACAACATCCATTCATCAGATATCAATCATCAACCATTTATCACAATCATCATCCAATTCAATCAATATATAATCAAAAAATAAATAACATGCATTTACTGGCAGTTTATATTCAATAATAAATTAATAACTATTTAACTGGCAGTTTATATGCAATAATAACTTAAATAACCATTTAATTCAATAAATTCAATTTAACTGAGATGATGAATAAAAATATGCCAAACAGTCATAAATAAATTTCTAATTTCATCAGAAATTAATTTAACACACACAAGAAATTTTAGAAGTTGTGAGTGAGTTAAAACACTCACCTTTTGAATTTAAATTGAATTTAAATCCAATTTAAACCCAAAATTTGAATAGTCTCAGAATTCACCCAAACCAGCGCCAAAATGTCTGGAATTTCAATACGATCCTAACAAAGAAAATCGCGTGTAAATCGGACATCGTAATTGGAAGTTATTAGCATAAGAACGTTAAAGTTTGAATTTAAATAAAATAAAATAAAAAAAGGTTACCACTCACGCACGAACACGTCAGCCTTCCCTTCCCATCTATCATTCGAATTTGGACATGGCCACGCCCATCCAACCGAGGCGTTGACCATGTGCTACCGCGACCTACGCGCCACCATTCGCCATGGGACCACCGCCGCTGCCAACTCTGTGACGCCGGCCCCATCTACGCCGGGTCCGATCACCTGAGACGCCCCTCCCCCCCTCGGCGCCATGACAAATCGAGAATCAAAACCCTAAACACTAAATTCCGGTCGCTACAGGCGATTCTAGTACTCGCGACTATTACCACAAGACTCAACATCACGACCTCCTCCAATCCCCGCTACCAATTTCAAGAATCATCACCAGAATCGAAATCGCCCAAATCGACATCTTGGTTCTCACGATTTGGGACTTTGACCGCGATTTGCCGTTGATTCGAGCATCAATTCCAAAAAAGAACAATTGACATAGATTCGTACTCTCAAGATAATCGATATATAATTTTTCTGAATTTTTTTGAGGATTTTAAAATTTTGGCTTTGAATTTAATTTGAAATTGCAATTGGAATTTTGGTTTTGTCGCCATGGAATGAGGAGGAGCTATAGGAATTGTACTACATAATAATGACAAGGAGGAACAATTAGGGTTTATAACGAGGTGTGTGTGTATATATATATATATACATGCAAGGCTGAAATTAGAATGGATGGACATGAACGATATACGGTTGAACGATAAAATGGCCCGAAAAGCCCGTTCTGACTCCGGAATAAAATTGGGTTAGCCCATATATCAAAATAGACGTTTTAAAATATTTTAAACGCAATGGAATAGGTTTCAGGTCCAAATTCCATCGTATGAAGAAATTATGCTAAAATCAAATTATTTCAAATTGATTTCAATTTAATTGATTTCTAGGCGTTTCGAGTTTGTACGATCAAGGACAAGCCCGATCGCTACGAAACTTGAAATCCTACAATAATTCACCGTTACAGATCCGATGAAACTGGTTTCATCGAAATCCGAGTTAGTGGCCAAAATGGCTATTTTTCCATTAATTAATTAAATTAACTAATAAAATCAAATTTTCAATTTCAATTATTTAATTGACAAATTTCATCATTTTTGATTTCTTAAACCTTCTCAATAATTTAGACAAGTTCAGACATCAATTTTAAGTTAATTAATTTACCCATTACCGTATTAAATTTCAATTTTAAATAAATTCACTGATTATCAAATGCAATTCCAATAAATCCATTTATTTGATTTTAAATCTTGTTATTCAATCCATTATCACCAAATAGATAAAATTAACATTGGTTCATGGTTTATTACATTATTATTCTCAAATTTCGTCTTAATCTCCATTAACATAACATTTAAATATTTAATTTCAATTAATTGCAATAAACCCAATTACCATAATTTAAGTTCAAATAAATAAATGAATCTTGATTCCCATTAACTATCTATTACTTCCTTGGTAAATCCAATATTCCATTTATTCACTTATGTTCCATTTATAGTCAAGTATAACATATTTTCATTAATTGGCATTTCATTCAACCCATTAATTATTAACCTTAACTAGCATTGTTTACCTTGCATTCTCGTTATTATTTCATAAATATGATTCCAAATTTTATTTCTTTCAGTATTAATTACACAATCATATTAAATTAACAAATTTCAAATTTATTTATTTATTTATTCCATATTTAATTACCAAAATCTTATTACAATAATAATTTTTAATTATCGAAATTCACGGGTCGTTACAGTATCCCTTACGGATTCTACACTAGAAGGAAGCAAAATCCATCAGGGCATAACCCAAGTCTTTGTTATTGCTCTCTTGGGATCTCTAGGCATCGAAGCCTATGTGATAGATCTACTACAAAATTCCAGTACAAACAACTTACATAGTCCGCCGACCCTCTATAGCTGACATCTCATTTAAACTAACATAAGTAAGTCAAGAAAAATGCCCATTTTCGATTACTTACTACTTCTTATTAGATATGAAGTAGACCTCATTTCCCAAATGGTAATAGGCCATTTAATACTTTAAATTTGAGATGAACCCTTGGTATTTCCCTTACCCATCTGCAACATATATCCCTTTCCCACAAGTTCTATGGTTGGAGATGTTCCACATTAGTAGTAAGTATACAGAACTACATGTAGCATCTAAGTGAAAGGCATACTTATACTGTGTAACTCTACTGACTTCGCGTCCCAACCTACTAAACCAAATTATTCATCCTAAGTTTAAGTATTGGGCTAAGCCCACTAATTTTATTTGTATAGTTAGTGCTATATAATTTACCATAATGAAAATTATACTGCCTTATAATATTTAATTACTACCTAACTTGTTTATTTACTATTTCTTTAAATATCACTTTGTTAGCAATAAATGATTATAATCTAACCGAACAATTTCTAATGGCATTTATTTATTCATTTTAATTTTACATATTATACCTCCCCTATCTTTCCATAATTATCCCATTAACCTTTTCAATCAGTCCCTTTAATCCATTTATATCATTTTTTTAAATTCCTATAACTCCCTATTTATTGCATATTTACTGCCCAATTAATTTTGGAGTTACAACCTTTTTTATTTACATTTCCTATTCCTATTATTTACTACCGATTTATTCTAACGTTCTAATTACATCTAATGTGAATACTGACATGTATTACGTTGTATTAATTATGTTTATTTTTTAAATGTTTAGTGTGGTTATACGTATTTATATATTTATTTTATGTTTCTAGTTATTAATCCCTAATTAGAATATTCTTTTCCATGTTTTAATTCATTAGAATTATCCTTCCAAAAAGGTTTTCAGTTATTACTTTCCATAAATTAAGCAAATTAAACTAAATAAGAGTTTTGCTTCATTTGAAATTACAAGGAATTATTTATTATTTTCTTATTGAAATACACGGTGTAAACTACGGAAAAATATCCATATTTACACACCACTTTCATTATTTTTGTATGTTCCCTATCAATTCAAATGCTGCATTTTTTATGTATTTAAGAAATTAATTAATTTATAGTGGTTACATGGATAATTTGCCAATACATCAAAACACAAAAATTCACATATCAATAAACTTAGGGCAAATAATTCAATTGTACATCTGAAATAAATTCTACATCATATCAACATTCAACTTTTAATAACTTGGATATTGACTTCCAGATGTGGGTGTAAATAACATCCTTATTCAATTTTCCTAAATTGCACAACATGCAGGAAATGTTTTTATGCGTTTAATTCGAGCCTACAACTTTTTAGATCTTTATTTAGGCATAATAATTAAATAAAAAACCAACAAAATAAATTTCAATGCTATAAATAAATTACATAATTTCCCACTCACCTTTTATAACTTTCCAAATCTCCCAAATCTAAATCCGATCTTTTGATTCAACTACATCTCCTTTTTAATCCATAGAAATATGTATAACAGAGAGTGTGTGTGTGTGTATAATTATAGATCCGAGAAGAGAATTAGGGTTAAGGAGAATATACATTTTATAATATTGAAATTTATGTTTTCATTGTGCAATGCTGATTCACTTCTTCCCTCCTTCCTTTTATTTTATGCTATTCTCCAATTTGTATAAGTAGAAATTATTTTATAGTTAGGAGGAATAGTGGAGAAGAGAAATGGCAAAGCTTCGCCGCTTTAATAAGAAACTATGAGAAGAGAAGTGAGGGGTTAGACCTGTATTTATAGACACTCGAATCAATTTATCCATTAGATTAAAATTATCAATCGGACCGTTGGCCAAGATTCAAACCCTAGCCGCCACGTTCTGATCGGTTGACCGCACTCCTATGATCGGTCGACCAGCCCATAGTCGGGGTCGATTGGTGTGGTCCTGAATTTAATTATTATTTATTACTATGTTTGCTATTTTAATTATTTTTGTTCTGAAAAATTTAAACCCCCGTGACTACTTCGTTTGAACTCCGATCGTGAAACTCTAAATATGAAAGTTGCTAGAGAAAAATCATGGATACAATAGTTCAAGTTTTGTAGCCAAATTTCGACGTTTCTCAAATTCTATTTTTGAAGACCTATTAGTTATTAATTTATTGACATAAATTTTTATCGGGTATTACATTCTTCTCATCTTAAAAGAATTTCATCTCCAAAATTACTTCAGTGATTAAATCATGGGGTATTGTCCACAACCATCCAAAACTATTCAACTAATTAGTGTATAATCAATTTTGCTACCAAACGTATACAAGTGTATGGTTTGTCATAACATAGATGATTCTAATGGGACCATTCTATACAAATGCATTCTTTAAAAAAATAGTTTTGAAAATATGATGCAAACAGCCTATATATAATGGCAGTTCTATATGTATGCAGGTTTTCAAAAAAAAATTCACACAACAATTTCCATACTCCTATAAATAGAATTGCGGTTCAACCAATTTTGCATCTAATTCCTACCATCCAAAAAATCTAATTCTTCGAATTTTCATTTCCTAAACATTCACTCCTATTCCCAAAAAGGAATTTAGGTGGATAATTTTACATTCTTACCACCATATTGGGTACCAATCCCGTTGCATGTTGGAAATTTACTTGTTGCCCTAGATTTTATCTGAACTTTCCATGTACAACAAACATAAGGCGACTTGTTTTCAAGCTCTAAAACGGAATTGAACCCCAAAATGGATTCTCGTACATCATTGATAAGGTATGAAAATAGGAGCTCTAAGGCTAAAACAGTTTTACCCTTGTTATCATCTGCGCTTATCCTAATGGCAGTCCATTAAATTCATATCTACTAACCTATCGCTCTTCTCTACACCTAGTATGTGGCATTTGAAGAGAAAAAATTCCCACAAAATTCTTTTCCACTTTTTCAATCAAATTTGCACATGGTTTGAAAAGTCAACTTCCAAAAACATTTAAACACCATTTTCTTTTAAAACATTTGGACAAAATCTTCCAAAAATTATTACTACGCTAAAATATATTTTTTCAATCGAACACAATTTTTCAAAACAATCACGTATTCCATTTTTAATAACTCAAAACACAATTCAGCATAATCGGAATTTAGTTGCGAATTAACATATGTTTAATCTTAGAATTTGCAATAAATCATGGACCTAAAAAACCTATTCTTTTAAAAAGATACAAACTATCCTATTTATAAATTTTAGCTTTCAAGAAACAAGAATAACGTCCCATGATTTTGCAACTACCTAGCCTATTCTTCGCTTGCTAAAATTTATTATTTATAAAATTTTAGAATTATATTTCATTTATTGTTAATTAAGTTTCTTTATGAGACTTTCATATTTTATAACGTTTCTTTTAAAATACACATGCAAGAGCAGTCTAAATATACAGAAATGGCTGTACAATTAATAAATAGGAACGCATCTCATAATATATCGTAGACATCTTTTATACAAGAGAAAACCAATGGTTACAACACAAACAACCCCCAAAAAAAGAACAAATCCTAGAAGGGATATGGTAACAACAACACTACTAGACCTAATACTAACTACATACTATGGGATGGTTTCGATCCTCTGCGGAAGCTCTAGCCATTGCCATGACCCCAGAATGGCCGTAGCACGACATCTATACAACTGATCTCATGGCTTTGGCGTCGCTGCTCAGCTCCAACCTTCCGGTGCTTGCCTGGACCCTTTAGATAGTGACAAGCTTCGGGATTTGGTATCCTCCAGTACCCTGTCCTTTCCGTGCCTCCTGCTACGGCTGGTGCCATTATCTCAGCTAGTGGCTCAGGGATCCCTATCTTGTTGTGGGAGGCTCGGTCGAATGGGTAGGGATCTTCTTATAGACCTTCTCTCTACGGGGGTTCCCTCTGTATTGCCTAAAGACACAAATGGAGGGGAAACAATATAGAATGCAGCTTCATGGAGTCCCAATTCTAGGACTCACAAAGTGACTCATGATAGCACGAGCCTATTGATAGCTTCACCACCCATGATGGCATAGGTGGCCTTCTGCATAAACGGATAAATCTAATTGAAGCACACCATCTTCGGAACAATGTTTTGTTGAATGATGCGAACAATGAGGCAGACTGTAAATTTTCTGACCTTCAAACTATGATATTTCCAGAAAAGATCCATTGTAGAATCACTTCATCGGTCGTCTCAACGTTCTCTAAGTCTTCTCCCTTTGTGGCTATCCTTGAAATCTCAATCAAATCACCGTCGGATATACCAATCTTAACACCCTTCACTTTCGACTTGAGATTACTAACATCCTCATAAAAATTGTACTCCAAAATAGGCATCAAATAACTGTATACAACATGGGTAGATTCCCACTGAAAATTGTTGTGGCGGAGGATCAGTGCTAATCTCGCTGTTGTGAACAATTCCTTGAGTCCAAAGGCAGCAAAATCTCCAAATTTTACCGGCTATCCCTGAAGAAAGGTGAAATTTGTTGAGGTCAAGTAAGTGGAAACTTTTTGGTCACTCCGGTCGAGCCAAGCGATCTCTTAAGGTGTGAGACCCGAATGACATAAGGAAGTACTGGTGGTTCAAGTTGGTGCAATGGACTGAGTATGGGTCAGGGAGGGGTGGTTGGAATCAGATTTGGAGAGGTAGAGTGGCTAGATTTGACACATGCAATGGTGTTTGGGGAAAGAACGACGGTTATGGTGGTTTTGCAAGAAAAGGAGGAGGCAGCTACGTCGCTTGCTGTGGGGAAGCTGGAGGCGATGGTGATTAGAGAGAGGCGAGGAGGTTCATGAGTTAGAGGAGGAAGGGGTAATAGAAATGGGGGGGGGGGGGGGTTAACCTAGACATGGCTATATGCCATATTCGAGGTTCGGGTTGTGCATTTTACCCGTTAACCGGTCAACCGCTAGGGGTCGACCAGTTGCCCAACTTTAGGCCCAGGTTGAACCTAGGCCCTATTCAAGCAAGGTTAATTAATAAAAGTTATAATAATAATCGTTTCACGTCGTCATATTTAATCCGACACGATTTGAACGGTCCTGAAAATTCTTATCCTCCACACGATGGTGCCCTAGTTTACCATCTTGCTCTTCGAACCTTTTTCCTCTTTTACATCGTAGTGCCCCTAATTTATACTGCTCGGCCATCAACTTCCAAAACCTAAAAATATTCCAGCTATTATTCTCCATGTTATTTTGATACGGGATTCTTCCAATTGCTGGTGGGCACTTTAACACTTCCTACTACATACCCTAACTAAATTAAAAGTCATTTTTATTTTATCCGTCTCTTGAGAATTTTGAAAGCTTTAAATTTTACTAAATAGGAAATATCGTTGAGCTAAACATACGCTCATTTTTCTATTTGTTTCGAAAACAAAAATCCCCCTTTTATCAAAAACCTTTTTAAACCAAGTGCAAACTTTTATATTACTATATATATGTTCTTAAAAAATTAAAAATTTACTTTACTTTTCAAAACAAATTCTTTCCAAATAGACCCTTTGGAAGAATCCTTTTAAAACCCATTTAAACATTTTAAGGCATTTCCATAATATTTTATCAAATTCTCTCACATAGAGTCCGACTCATAAATGAACTTTACTTCTTCTATTCCTCTTCGATAAAAATCCATTTTGTCATCTTAAGGTGTTTTATGAACATTCTTCGAGAAGTTGCCTTCGGATGTTAATGGCACACAGATTCTTATTTCCCCCTTGTATGGATAAAATGTGAATCTTCAATCATTAATCCATCAAAATCCACAATCACAAAGCAACCTAGTCTCAACAAAGAAGTCAAACACCATGCTGCTTCCAACATCTTCCATATGTTGTACTCATGCTCTTCTTAGTTATTGTCTTATGTACAACTAACACTTCATGGGGTAATCCGGCCAGGGTGTGTAATTTTGAAATCTATAAAACTTTTCCCAGCTTATAGTCACCTTGCCCATTCTTTCGGAATATGGTTGCAACTACACTGTATTTAAATTTTATAGAGCTTAGTGTATAAGATATATTTATAGGTATAAAAATTCAAATTTTTTCTCTTGGAATATCCTAATTCCAATGATCGACTAACCTAGGCTCTGATATCAAATGTAACAACCTGCACCTCAATGGGCAAGAATTTTGACAAAATCAAAACCTAAGTCCATCGGGGTATGGATCATTGGTTTTGATAACTTGTAATGAGCATAAGTATATTTGAGATTGATCAATCTAAACCCACGACGGAATAAAAATAACATAATAGAATATAAATACTGGCCGAGGATTCTACCTAGGAATCAACGGTATTCCTTGGACATCCAATCGCCTTGTCAGCACCGAGCATGAGTAAGAATGACTTCTCCATCAACAGTTCCCGTCTTGCTCCAGTGACCTATGCCTCTAAATCTATCCTATGGGTTGTACCGTGGGGGAGGGGGGGTTAGAACAACGTTCTGGTGATTGAAAAATTGCATAAATTATCCATGACCAAAATTATACCGATTGGTTTTCATTAAAAAGTTATGTCTACTATTTACGACTAACCCATTTAATTTTATATGCGTGTACAATATGTCTACCCTAGCCTTCTCCAAGGTATACTATACATATAGATGCCTATGTACATATATACTTCTAACATTTCACTACCCAAAACCCTAACCACTTAATACTTCTTGAATATGAAACGGGTCCTTCGGATTGTTAACGCTAATCTATCGGTTCTGGCTATAGAGACCGATGACTAATGTATACAGCTTTACAACATAATATATAATTTAGTCACCCTGTTACTTCCGCAATTCAAAGACTTATCTAAGGGTTAACTAGCGTACCTCCTTAAACTAATTTTTCGCCTAACCATTTATCATGAGGTCTAAGCATATCCCGTACAGATTCTACACTAGTAGAAAGCGAAATCCATCAGGGCATAACCTGAGCCATTACTACAAAAATCTTTTTGGGATCACTGGGCGTCCAGGCCTATATGCCATAACTACTACAAAATTCCAGTACAAACAACTGACATAGCCCACTGATCCTCCATAGCTGATATACTGTTTAGACTAACTTAAGTAAGTTAAGGAAAATGCCCCCTTTCAGTTGCTTACTAACGTTTTGTTGGATATGAACCAGATCTCGTTTCCCAAATGATACCGTGCTAGTTAATACTTCAAAACTGAGATGTCACCTCAGTATATTTCCCCATACCTATCTGCAATGTATATCTCTTTCCCACGGGTCCTATGTTTGGAGATATCCTACATCAGTAGTAAATGTACAAAACTGCTGGTGGCCTCTAAGTGAAGGGCAAACTTCTATTGTGTAACTCTACTGATCTCACATCACAACCTATTAAACCAAATTATTCATCCTTAGCTTAAGAATTGTGCTAAGCCCACTAATCTTGGTTTGTAAATTTATTGCTATATAATTTACCATAATTGACAATTATAATGCCTCATAATATTTAATTACAACCTATCATGTTTATATACTATTTCTATAAATATCTTTTTGTCCGTAATAAATAGTTATTATCTAAACGGACAATTTCTAATGACATATATTTATTCATTCTAATTTTATCTATTATACCCCCTTATCTCTCCATAATTACCCTACTAATCTTTTTATTCAGTCCTATAAACCCATTTTTATCCTCTCTTAATTCTTCCAACTTCCTATTTATTGCACGTTTTATTGCTCTAACAATTTTGGATTTACAATCTTTTCCATCTACATTTCCTATTCCTATAATTCATTACACGTTTTATTCTAATGTTCTAATTATATCTAACATAGATATCGGCATGTATTACGCTGTATTAATTATGTTTTCATTTTTAAATGTTAAGCACAGCTATATGTATTTATATATTTATTTTTATGCTTCTAGCCATCAATCCCTAACTAGAATATTCCTTTCCATGTTTTAATCCATTAGAATTATCCTTCCAAAAAGGTTTCTCGTTATAACTTTCCATAAATTAACCTAATGAGAGATTTGCTTCATCTTAAATTACAAGAAATTATTTATTCCCTTTTTATTGAAATAGACGGTGTAAACTAAGAAAAAATATCTGTACTTTAACATCTCTTTCCCTATTTGCGTATTTTTCTTGTTAATTCAACCGCTAAACTTTTTCTATGTATTGAAATTAGATAATTTATGTAGGTTACAAGAATAATATTTCCAATGAATTAAAATACAAAAATTCACATTCCTATAAAATTAGCCAAATCTAAATTATGATAACATCTTTACAACCAATTGTATATCTGAAATAAATTCTACATCTTATCAGTATTCAAGTTTAATAACTTGAAGACTTACTTCCAGATCTAGGTATTAATAAAATTCCTATTCAATTTCCTAAATTGCAGAATATGTAGGTAGCGTTTTTATGCGTTTACTTTGAGCCTAAAACTCTTTAGATATCTATTTAAGCATAATAATTAAATATAATTCCAATGAAATAAATTTCAATCTTATAAAGAAATTATATAATTTCCCACTCATCTTTTATAGCATTCCAAATCTCCTAAATCCAATCCTTTATTTCAACTTCATCTCCTTTTTAATCTAAAGAAATATGTATAATGGGGTATACATACTATTAGAACTACAGATCTAAGAAAAGATTTGGGGTTAAGGGTAATATAGATTTATAATACTGAAATTTACCATTTTATTATGCAACGCTGATTCACTTCTTCTCTTTTTCTTTTTGTTTTATGCTTTTCTCCAATTTGTATAAATATAAATTATATTATGTTCAGGAGGAATAACGGGGAAGAGAAAATGGAAAAGCTTCACTGCTTTAATTAATAACTATGAGAAGATGTAAGGGGTTAGGCCTATGTTTCAGACGCTTGAATCAATCATATCCATTGGATTAAAATTATAAACTCTAGGTCATTGGCCAAGATTCAAACCCTAGGTGCCATGTTCTGATTGGCTGACCACACCCCTTTGAGCGGTCGACTGGCCCATAGTGAGGGTCGACTAATGGCTTCCTGAATTTAGTTTTTATTTATTACTATGTTTGTTATTTTAATTATTTTCATTTCGAAAACCTTAAATTCCTGTAACTTCTTCGTTTGAACTCCGACCGTGAAAATCCAAGTATGAAAGTTGCTCAGAAAATTACTACGGGCGCAATGGTGCAAGTTTTATGGCCAAATTCTAACGTTCGCTCAAATTCCTTTTGTGGAGCCTTATTAATTATTAATTTTTTAACGTAAATTTTTATGAGGTGTTACATAAACTATTGCATATTGAAGAATAAAGCTATCACATGTTGAAGAATGAAGATATCGCACGTTGGAGGATGAAGTTATCACATATTAAGGAACAAAGCATTGCATGTTAAAGGATGAAGCTATCACATGTTGAAGAACGAAGTCATCACATATTGAGAGTTGAGTCATCGCATATTGAAGAATATAGCTATCACACATTAAAGAATGAAGCTATCCATTGAGTAGAATTTTAAACAATCTCGAAGGTTGGATCAAGGAATGATATTAGAAAAAGATTGGTTACTAATACCTTTGTTAAAAATGTAATATGAAGTAACAAAAGTACACAAATGTAAAGAGATAAGAGTTTTGAGTGGTTCGATAAAAGATGATCTACGTCCACCATAAGAAATTTCTTATTACTTCACTTTTTAAAATGACCTAGATTACAAGCGGTAATGGGTGCAATGTAAAATCCTTGAAAGCTCGTGTTGTTTAACCCCCAAAAGAATACCCGCCTTTGTTCATTTATAGTTGCTGAAGTTGATGCTCAAACGACTAAGATTGTGCTATTTGAGCCCGGTAATTGCTCTAGGTCGTCGATACAGGTACACAGTTGATGTGCATGCTAGCTAGGATACCAATTGGCTTGTATCATGCGGATGATGATAGCTTGCATGTAGTACAGTGGGCATGTTTGAAGTTTGGTAGACAGTGTGGGATCTGGGATTGGATGTAGTAGAGGTACTTGGGTGACTGCAAAGGGCATGAAGTGGTTGTTGTAAATTGGTGCTTTTTTCATATGAATTGCGCCAGTCTTTTCAGGGGAGAAGCACATGTGATGATTTTTTAAGAAGAGGCGGTCCGGCGCTTGTAGTTGTGGCCAAATGCTGCTAAAGGAACTTATGGGCATGGGCGGACGAGATTGAGGACAGACGAGGGAGCTGTCACATAGCTCACTGGGCCGGGGGACAAGATGATGGTAGAGGGGCCCTCTAAAGGAAACTTATGCTAACCTTTTCGTTTAGAACATGCAGTGGGAGATACTGGTTTGCCACGCTTATCAATGCAGATGAGGTGTTCCTTTTAAAAGCTTATTGGCCTAAGTCGATTGGTGGGAAAAGAAAGGTAGGCGAACTAGGTGCCAGTTGGGTGCAACACATAAGCCAGTCGCTGCTATTCGAGCCAGGCTAGCAAATGTGCTGAACCATTACGGTATGCAGGCCAGGATGGGTATGGCTCACTATTTAGGTCAGTTTGGTAATATGGGCTAGTCTAATTCACTATTGCGAGAAACTTAAGCAATAATTCCCCCTCAAGCCCAAGATCGTGCATGGGTGCAAACTTCTCATTTATGCATTCAATACTGTATTAAATGCTGTAAAATGTGTTGTCGGGTCATTGGCGAAAACCATCTGTTTTCCCAGGCACTATAGAGGCAAAACACTTTCAACGTGGTGATTTGACTAATGCATTGATGGTACGTAGGGGGTTTAAATTACTCTACGTGGTAGATCTAATAGCCTACATCATTTCCTTCTACCTATATATTCTCTTCTTTTCCGTTTTACTCTTTACCGCGTTTCTAAGGTTTTCTACCATTAACAGTCTCCGTAGCTTTCGTTTTCTATTGCAAATTCAATCTTATTTTTCAAGATTAACACACCATCAGTAAGTGGTTTATCGCAACTCTAGGCTATGCGTTTTACATACCATTTATTTTAGTATCATATTGTTTTGTTTTTTTAATATTTTTAAAAGGTTTAATTGAGTTTTAATGCCATCCTCTTCCTTTTTTGTATGTTGTTGTACTTCATTTTTGGGCTTTACTTACCATTATCATAGAAAATGCCGTATTGATGAACTTCTTTCGTGAACTCTCACTATATACGGCATTTGATGATCATCTTGTGTTGTCAACAGTCATCGTCTGACGTCAGATACTAAAAAGAACGCTCTAGGGACTTAGATGTCGATGCAGAACTGCTCCATTTGTGCTTAGAAATAGAAAGATTGTACATTGAGTATAGACCCATGAATGGATTTAGTTGGCCGACTAGTAGGGACTCAGGCCATACAGCTCGTCATAAGTTGGAGGTAGTTTAGTACTCGAGGTTGCTTGCTATTGATTATGAATGGATGAGGTTGCTTATACTAGTGGTCGACAACCTCTCCTGTTGGGGGAGTCCAAGATCCGAGAGGACCAAATCAACCTTGTCCATTCTTTGGTCACCTTAGGCTACGAAAATGTTCTTCGTCTCTACCCCCAAATTGGAGGTCGGGCCAACCAACCACTGACGGGAAACTTCTCCTGGTCGTTCATGCATATGAAAGCAGGGCCGACCTTTCCTCTCCATACTTGTTCCATAAGGTGTCTGAGCATGTATCAAATGGTGTTAGGGAAGCTTGCCCTAAATAGCTATAAGCTTTTGGTTAGGATCTTCATAATATGTCATGATTTGAATATTATAAAGCTTGATCTGAACCAAATAAAGTTGACTTCAAGCTCTCTTGATATGCCAAAGATGACTAAGCAGGTATCACTATCTCCAGGGCAATGAGGTACCTCCTATCTTTTTTGGTATTCCAAGTAAGGCACTGGCCTACAAGGACCAGTTCTTCTTTATCCCTACGACCACCAACCGAAACCTTACTACACGGGTGTTAAATGTTCTCGTCATATTTCCTTAACTTCTTTTAGGAATTTTTTGATGATGATTTTTTGTATCCAATTTTCCTTTTTTCGTTGTAGTGAACCCCATCAGGATCGGCACAGGTACCCATGTATACGAGGACTACATTTGTTGGATCAAGGCATCCGAGTACAATGCCAGAAACCTGGCCATGATTTTGAACGACGAGAACCTCCACCGGGTTGGATTGTTACGTCCGAGGTAGACCATGGGCTTAGGAGAGGTTGTAGTAAGAGCCCTTGTTATGCTATTAGCAAGGCCTTTGAGGTTGTGATTTGGAACCAATATTGGTAGTGACAGAGAATGATTATGATGATGACAATAAGGTCTATGTCAGACCCGGGGCAAGACAAAGCAGGAGATCATGGTGAGTAAGAACCTTATGACCCGGCCCTTTTGGAGGATGTCATGGTCTCCTGTTGTGATTCTATTATTAATTGGCCTTTTGAATATTCTAGTACACCAGAGACGCCCAAGGCAGAGAGGATGGACGATTCGGTCTAGAAGCCGATACGCCAACAAACGAGAGTTCATCCTCCAGGACACTCTCCACCCGTGGGCTTTTAACACTTGTAACCCACACTATGCCTACTAATATACAAAACGTTAAAGAGGCACCGTCTATTAGTATTGACATGGAGTCTCCCTACTTGCCTTTAGTTAAGAGGCAGAGGAGAGGGCGATCAATCTAATGAAGGTAGCTTAGTCTTTGCATCGCTATTTCCTTAGTTATCTTCTTACCTTTTTTAGCTTGTCCTTTATGTGCAATGGTCCATTTGAACCTGGGTGCTACTCCTAACTCCCTGGACATAGGGGAACTTAGTCGAGAACCACCATTTCACAACCCTGGACTGGAACTAGCCCTTAGCAGCAATTTCCAAACACCAGCGCCCTATAGTAGACGTCGATTGGCTCTCAACTACCATTTGGAAGGGGACATGCCTTTCATCTTCATGACCTGATACTGCAGGAGCAGGCCTTGGTTGATTTGGGTCATCAAGAGACTGAAGCAGAGGAGAGGAGGGGAGTGAAGAGGGCTCGAGTTACCAATTTAGAGGGATCCAGAAGTGGCCCTGCTTATACATTTTCTAAAGAGGTGGAGGTGGTTAGGCCCCTATGGGGAAGCTTAGTATGAGGTTGGTAGGTTTAACTATCCCGAGGATGGTCAAGGAGGATGATGGCCTATAGATGTCAGTGCATTCATTGGCTGATGTGGCCTCATCGGGCTTGACTAATTTACGTCGACCCAGGTCCTATTGGGAGATCCACTCCTTAGATGACATTTTGAGCGCCTAGCTATTGGATGCCTACTTGGTAAGAATCCTTATGCTCAATAGTTCTCCTTTTCTTTCCATCGCTTTTGTTCTTACCTGAGTTGTTTATTATGCAGGCCGAGGCACGAGCCCTTCGAATTCATATAGTTTTGATGGACCTAAAGAAGCCAATGGAGGAGGAAAGGCCACACATCAATGGGCAGAGTAGGCAAAGGAAGAGGTGAAGAAGAAAGCCCTAGATGATGAGGAGAAAGTTAGGGATTGCAAGGGAAGGGCCTTGGAGGTGGAGGGCACTCGACATGTGGTAGAGAGGGCTAGAGACGTACAATCAAGGGGCGGGTCGAGGAGGAGAGGAAGCTAGGGGAGGAGTTGTGACAACCCATAAATTTACGTAATTAAATAGTTAAATTAAAAGCGGTAAAATCATAATTTCACATCAAGGGTAAAATAGAATTTTTTTTATAGGAGGTAGAATTATGGTTCATGACCTATTCTATAGCGTTCAGAATGCTGTTTACAATAAAAAAATACATATAACTTTTCCAATTTGGTCGAATGGGTTAGAAATTAAAAGAAAAACCTAGTGACATTTTCATAATATATTGATTTCAAAATTTTAGGCTATACACATGTTATTTCATCCCATAAATAGAAAGCTAAATCCTATTATCTAATCCTACTTAAACCTAAACATCTTACCATTAATGTCCATCTTCTTCTTCACTAATCTCTACACAAAATCAATTTAAAATCTAATAAATAAAATCCAAATCAAATAAATCAATATATGAACCAATCACCATGAAGATAAATACACAAATAAATCAAAGCTACCAAGAAATTTGGCTCTTTCGACCTGAGGAATTTCTGGGCAATGAGATTCAACTTGCATCATAGAAGATGCATGACTAATCGTTGAGTGTTATTCATCCTGTTTGTGTATATATTAATAAGATATAGTAATTTATCTCTCATGATCTTAAACCAAATTATAAATGATGTAGTTAATAATTAAAAATTGATCTTTTAATATATATACACCTGGGTAGGATGCAGTATGCCATGGGTAAATGATTTAAAATAGTAAATTTTTATTGATTATATTTAAGCAATTAATCACTCCTTAATTTAAAAAGCTGCAAAATTCGAAAGTGTTCCAAATTAGACATATTATGGATCAGAATTATAGTTCTCGACAACATGAATCCATTAGTGTTTGTTCGTCGATCGGTTTAAGGATTTATAAGAAAACGCATCGGAAATTTTGACAAACATGGATTGTCCTTTCCAATCCAATGGTGAAATGACTATGATATGACAATTAGGGGGCATGGATACGTCGAGGAGTTCCAATTGGTTTTGACACTAGTCCTAATCATCTAAAATCATCATGGGATAGCGTAGATCAGAAGAGTTGTAATGCAGAGGTGGTTTTGGACGAGGCAACCGACGGTGGAATTTGCAGTGGTGTCGTACTTAGCTTAGTAAGTGGAGCTTATTGACATGGTCATATTGGAGGAACTTCTTCAGCGGTGGCACCAACGTCAATGAAATTTGGATAGGATAACATTTAAAGAACGAGACCGAGGAAAATGATGCACTATAGAATTTGAATAAAATAATATATTTTATTAATAACTTTATGTAAATAATTCCGAAAAATACCCTTAACTCCAAACGCTCATAACTCTTGCATAAAGACTTCATTTCATGCGCAGTTTGTAGCACTTGGACCCATCAAAATATGACATAATCTATTAATCCGACCCATTTACCCTATTTAGAAATAGGTTGAGTTAATCCATTTATATATGGGTAACCCATTTACCCATTTATTAAAAACTTAAATTTTAAAAATGTGAACTATTATATGCCATTTGTATATAATTATTGCATATATTTGTCTGTTAAACAGTCATTTAGAATGAAGAAGACACTAAGGGTATTTAAAATTAGTACTGTAATATTAGAATGTCAATTCATTTGTTTTTGTATTTTATTTTCAATTTGATTATGCTCTAATTCTAGTGTGCTTAGTTTAACCTTTTTTATTTTATTGGCCATTAAGGTACTTAAGTCGTGTTTCATATTATTTAGAAATGCATATCATATATGAGTATAACGTACATCTATTGAGTGTATATTACAATGTGTTGTTCTATTTCAACTTTTTTTGAAAGTGCAATTCATACAAGTGAAATTTAATGTTCAATTTTTTCAAGCAAAATACAATATGCTAAGGATGTACAACTTGCATTTTTATGTTTAAGCTTTGTGATGTTTTACTGCTGATTTAGTTCTAAAAGTGATGTAACACCTATAGAACGTATATAATTAAACGTAGGACATGAAAGCAAATACTATTCATTGAGTTTTGAATAGTGGCTATAATGTTAAATGCTATGATCAATTACTTCTTTGCATTTGTGCTGAGATATCACATTCATACCTTGATAAATTTTCTTACATGGTACATACACTAGCTACAGTTCACACTGATAAACAAGCAATGTCGATATACAAACTATTTAATAAGTCTGATTCTGAAATGTTAAAATCTGCCCTTTTAATATTGCAAGTTATAATCAACACATTTATTTATAAAATAATAAAAATAAATATAAAAAGTGGAAATAAAATCCACCCCTTACTTTCAAATCTTAACATCCAAAAAACCTACTCTCTAATAGGTTCACTAAACACCCATGTAATTTAAATCTTTAAATGGGTACCCGGTTATTAAATGGGTTAGATCAGATTGACCAGTATGCTAAATGGGTCAAAAATAATATATCATAAATGGGTTGGGTCGAAATAACCCTAATCCGTTTTGACCTGACCTAACTTGTTTGATGGGTCTCGCGGCACTAGGATTGTGGGAAGACGAGGAACGCTTTGGTGTGCTGTTTGCTATGTTTTGAATTACTTTATATTGGTATCTTCTTCTAATAGATTCGTTACAGGTGATTCCACTAAGGCATTTCAGCACATGTACAAGGAAATTGTTCATAGATTTTACTAGTAGCAACTGACGATGACAAGTTGGGGCTTGATTAGCTTCGTAAACGGTGGAGTGATGACGAGTTTTGAGCTTGATCCCAATAGCGCCGTAAACCATTAGGCGAATGACTAACATAGGCTTGACCTCAATATCTGATAGTTCGAGAGTTGAGTCCTCAACATACGATAGTCCGAGGATTCAGGCGATAGCCCGAGGAGCTAAATCCCCAACATATACGATTGTCTGAGTAGCTGTGTACTCAATATACAGTAGTTCGAGGATCTAGGTCTTCAACATATACAATAGTCCGAGAAGCCAAGTAGTTAATGTAAAAAAATTTGAGGAGCTAAGTTCTCAGTATTCATTTTGGCATCACATGGTTAGAGGAGCCAAGTTCTTGTATACAATTTAACGATAGCGGGTTGAGACTTTGAAGTCAATTATTGGCATGCGATTAGGCATATAATAGATTTTAGTGAGACCTTAACATATGATGTCACTATCATATTATATTATGTTTAACTAACTTTTTGGTGCAATTTAAGGTATGGTTTAAGAGCATGAGTATTCTTTTCCCAGTTTATTAGTGTTATACACTTATATGATATGTTTCGCTCAGTAGACATATATCTTACTCAATATATCATTTATTTCATTTTAGATATACTCTGATATATCGGTAGAGAGATCCTATGGTGACTTGGATGCATGATGGTATGATGGAGATACATACTTATTTATTAGCTATCTATTATTTTATTTCATTTATTCTTGAACATTATACGTTGTCCAGTATTAATAGAGATATGTAGTGATTGTCTTTTATTTGATATTATATTGTTTTGTTTGTTTGGTATTGTATTATTGATTACTATTATATTTAGTTCCTTCTGCTATGAGTTTCAGAAAGTATAGGATATCTATATTACTGTGTGATCTTGTTATGTTTTATATTTATTCCAAAACAATCTACCGTCTACGAGGTCCGCGATGTCAGCAGCTTTTTATTCTTAAATCAAGCATCATAAATGGTGAGTTGATGTAGGAGATCAGGCAGGCAAAAGTGGATCTGAGTCAAGCTGCAAGTAGGAGGACGAGATGAGGGAGAAGCTATTGTAACATGTGGACAACATAGCCCGAAAAGAGCTTAGGAGGGAGAAAAATGCCATGGATGAACAATGGGAGGGTGGGTTGACCAAGATGTTGAAGCTAATATTTTTGACTTACTATCATCTCCTATTGTCGGTCACTTTCCTTACCCTAAAGTAGTATACTGAGATCCACGATGCGGTTGCGTTAGAGATGGCAACGAATTGGATGGCTCTTTCTGCAATTTTGGCACTAAGCAGATTGCCTCCTTGATGGAAGGGCCAAGCGAGCCAACTACAGCCAATCCTCTTATGGGGGACAAGGAGTTGGTTTATGATGATAATAGTCTGATCATCGGGCATCTCTCGTCCCATGAGAGGTTGAGTCAATCCTTTTGTTTTTGTTGATAGACTTGTTGGGTCGTGGCCCCTTTTTTGTATATGAAAGTGTTGAATGTTATGAATCTTTTCTTTTTGTGATGAAATTTGTCTTTGTAGATTTGTTTCTGTTTGAATATTTTGCATCTACCTCATACCTTTTCTGTTAGTATTGTGCATGCAACCCTGTGCTTACTCTTTATTTTTTTCTAAACTAGGAGGTTCAGGTGTCCCAACATTAAGTAAACACATAGACTTAGTTTTTTATGCATAATATAATACAAAAGTTAGTATGTGGAAAACAAAGTGCATCAAAACCAAACAACTTATCTTTTACTGCGGTAACATGCCATATTTGTGTATAATGGGTGTGACCTGGTGTAGGGGCGTCCTTAGGCGATCATTCGATGCTTTTGTTGAGCTGCCATTGTTTCTCGTTTATGGATCGCCCATAGGCCTGGCTTGTTTGGTAAGATTGCTTTAGTTATGTAAGTCAATTGACATTATGGGTGACATGCAACATCATAGGTGAATAAGTCGGGACTACTGTGTGGGTGGTCTCACCATCGATTTGTTGATGCCTTTGGTGAGGAAGGAAGCGTTGAGTGGTTTGTGCATTCCTAATAACAGCACTATAGATGTTAGGTTTAGAGGTATGATGTGGGTAACTATGCGGCTATAGCACCCATGCCCCATCCTTATAATGGGCAGCATCATGAACAAACAAATTAGAACCACTGCATGGATGGTTTCGCCACCGGTTCATCGACACCTTTTGTAAGGAAGAAGTTAGTGGCTTGCGCATCCTTAGGAAGTAGCACTGCAATGTCAGGTTCGAAGTTACGACATGGGTAACTATGTCGCCATGGAACCAGTGCCCCATTTTACTAGAGGGATGGGTTGCATCATGGGAAAATGAATTGGGACTACTGCATGGGTGATCACGCCTTTAATCTGTCGATGCCTCCAGTAAGGAAGAAAGTATTGAGTGAAGTGTACGTCCTTATGGAGTGACACTACGAATCCCAGGTTTGGAAATACGATATGGATAATTGCACAGCCATGGAACCAGTGCCCTATCCAACTAGAGGGACATGCAACATCATGGATGAACAAATCGAAAACACTAAATGGGTGGTCTCACCATAGGTTCGTCGATACCTCCAATGAGGAAGAAAGCGTTAAGTGGCTTGTGCATCCTTATAGAGTAGCATTACAGATGCCAAGTTTGGAATTACACCGTGGGTAACTACACCGCCATAGCACCAGTGCCCTGCCCTATTGAAGGGACGGGCATTATCACGAGTGAATGAATTAGGATCACTACATGAATGGTCATGCCATTGGTTCATCGATGCCTCCAGTGAGGAAGGAAGCGTTGAGTCCTTGCACGTCCTCACGGAGAAGCACTACAGTTGCCAAGTTTGGAGTTATGGCAAAGATAACTGCACCTTATGGATCGAGTGCCCCATCTACCTGAAGGGATGGGTGACATAATGAGCGAATGAATTGGAGCCACCATATGGGTGTTCTCGCCATCGATTCGTCTACGCCTCTAGTAAGGAAGGAAGCATTGAGCGGCTTGTGCATCCTTATAGAGTAGTCTTAGGCATTTTCTAGTTATAGAGGTGGGATTATCTAGCCTGGTCTCTGTAGATAGTCGTGGCTGTAACGTCCCTGACAATGGTGGGGGCACGAATGGGTTGATTCTAGATGGTTAGCCCTATCATTACTTGGATTAAGAATGCTTAAAGGTGCCCTATTTTACATTCCAAACACAAAAGGAGTTAATACAACTTCTATTGCCTTGTAATTGCAATAACATTTCACAGTATTTTAATTGCAGCTCATATAACTTCACACAATATGCATGGAGAGATTCTGGATTCCATGTAAGGGACATAATGGTGCCATCAGGGTATGGATGCGGTACGACCTAATGATAAGTGCAACACCGATTACATACATATCTTCCCAGTTTTGCCCTAATACTCATTAGACCTGCTATTTAGTGTTAGCGAAGATGAAGTGCAGCACCAAATCTCTGAACTTGAACCAACGAGACTTTACCCTTGCATTATAATGCTTAGCTATTTATCTTTTATATGCTTCTATGCATAATTCCGCCTTCGTCCTTCTTTCTTCTATCCATTGAGTCGAAACTTGAGAAATTTTTCATTTCATTTGGGGTCATATGTGAGACACCTGAGATATGGTATGCAACCTTCGATGGGTAACATAGCTTCATACCTGTAGGGTAAGGAGAGTGCTTGTTTGATGTGCAGTTGATGGTGTGTTATAGCCAAAGTATGAGCGGTAGATCCTCAACTCAATTTCCTTTGGCTTTTCTAAAATGCTTCTTCAATGTTGCCTTGATTGTTTTTTTTACGACCTCAACAAGCCCATTTTCCTATCTATAGGAGACCGAGGAGAAGCACTTTTCTATCCCATTCCATTCAAAGAATCCTTGGAATGACCCGCTTTTAAACTGAGTGTCATTGTTGGTTATGGTCTTCTTTGGGAGTTTGAATCGGCACACGATGTTTTTAACCACAAAGTTGAGGATTTTAGGTTCGGTGACTCCAATGAAAGGCGCTGCCTCAACACATTTCATAAAGTGGTCAATCTATAACATGGTTTTATCCACCTTTGATGTTTAGGATCTTGCCAATTTAATATATCCCCTAAGCATCAAATGGCCAAGGAGATATCACAAGAGTTAGCAGATTTGGGGGATGGGCTCTCAAGATTTGGCGAACCGTTGACATTTGTCACACTTTCTAACATAATTCATCACATCGATGATCATGGTTAGCCAATAATAGCCTTGATGGACATCCTTATTTGCTAAGTTCTGTCCCTTAGTGTGGTCTCCACAGAAACCTTCATGCAGTTCCTTCAATATGTGGTCAATTTCCTCGCTTGTCATGCACCTTTGGAGTGGAGCTCAGTGCCCCCTTCGATAGATGTGACGACCCACATTTCGGAAGGTTTAAATTGACAATAATCCACACATGTCCAACTTAAACAATCCGAAACATAGATAATCTATAGGGTTAATTAAGAAAAATAAGGAAAGGAGAAGAAAAACAAACACAGAATCTCACAGCAGAACGATAAAATGTAATAATCAAATAAATAGTTCATGAAGCTGCTTATACTATACATTTGTTTATAATCTATACAACATTTATTAGAGCTATATATAAATCAAGGATAAATAAATAATGCAGTAGACAACATGATGTAGGAATAATAATAGCAACAATATACCAAATCTTCATCTTCATCCCCCAAAAACTGATCTCTAATGCACTGAAAAACTCAGGGTTGCTCCAAGCGTAATGAAAAGACAAAACATTGGAGTCAGGACTAAAAATCCTCATGTAATTCAAATCGATAACACGTATAACATGAGTGTAATAGCGCCAGAGATGTTTACGGGATTTCACATCTCCTATCCAGTGTCTAACGTGCGTGCAATAATTCAAGAGATGTTACGGGATTTTCCATCTCTTAAGGATCCATCAAAATATTTATATGTAGTAGAATAAGCTATATATATTATGCCTAATCAATATAATAAATTTCAAAATAACATTAACGCTTTACATTGATCACCCTTAATTCGTTTTTAAGCATTTTCGTACAGTTTGCACATAAAACACCAATAAACCATCGGTGGATAGGGATGCACCGTGATACGACAACACTAAACCAAAATCATAGGGATCTCGTATAGGGATAAAGACAAGGCACGTGAGGCAATGCCTAAGGTAGGACACTACCTGTTAACCCTTCTCGGCTGGTGGTAATGCATCATAGCCATAATCGCCCACCGCGCCCAACACTTCCAAAATCCAAGGGTGCACACTGATCAATCATAATGTAAATGATAGCAATACGAAGAAGTGTGTCCGCTCGGGGTAGCTAGCCCGCTTGATCGGTACGGCTCCTGTTTTAGTCATTTCAAATTGGCATAAGTGCCAGACAAATCCATCATCGTTCTCTTTCTTCAAATCCAACAACCGTATGCTAAATCCAACCATTTCATTATGGACCATCACTCCACATACACTGTTATTAAAGTGGTTCCAATATTGACAGAGAGTATGCAAATGAGAAGCCACGGTCTCTTTAATAACCAAACGTCGTTTTACACACCGGTTGGTACTTCTACATTTCAAAAACAGTTCGCATCTGATATCAAAATATCATATTTTTTTGAGAATCAAATTTGTTTTGAAATCATCATATTTACTCAAAATTTACCATTTTATTTCAAAATAATTTTTTCCTTAATATCCCAATTTCGCTTCCAAAATTGTTTCGAATTTCAATTTAGGTTATAACTTCATTTTAACCAAATTCATATTTAAATCCATGATTTGAATATAAAAAATTCCCACTCTGACTAGTTTGAATTTTTAGAAAAATAGTTTAAGTAGTTTTAAAATAGTTAAATGGTTAAAATAGTTTAATAGAAAATACTTTGAGTATTGAAAATGGCTTATATAGTAAAGTAGTTTGGAAAATCGAAATAATTTAAATATTTAAAAGAGTATAGATTTTAAACCGTTTTTACTAAAATAACTCATTTGAAAATAGTTTCAAAGTCAAACCGATTCAATTTCAAATTTCCCAATTCAAATCACTTTAAATTTCCATTTCCATTTAATCGATTCAATTTTGATTTCAAGTGTTTACTTCGATTCCAAATTAATTTCGCTTCCAATTCCAGATTATATTCGATTCCAATTCTAAAGTAATATCAAATAAATTTCAAATTTAAACCATTTCGATTTATATCAATTCCAAGTTCGATTTTGCAAATATCGATTCAAAACACTTCAATCAAATTTACCTTCAATACCCAAATTTTCAAATATAATTCAATTTCGAGCCCAGTTTCAAAATATTGTTTTATATCACTTTTACTTGGTATATTCAAAATTTAAAATAAAGTCCAATCTTTTAAATCAAATCAATTTCTAAAGTTTAAATCATATTTCGATTATAACTTAAAAATCTCAATTTCAATTATTTAAATCATTTCGTTTACCAAATTTAATTTTCAACATTTCGAGCTCAAGTTCAAAAATAATTTGATTTCAGTAAATTTGGTTTTCCTTTTCTTAAAATCAAATGATTTAAATAAATTTAAAATTAATTTTTTTTAAAATCATTTAATTTAAGCAATCCGCTGTCCGTATATAATTTTCTACCCTATGGACAAGTAAATAATTATTTTGATTTAATTTTAGGGATGCATATATATCATTTCAATCCAAAATAAATTCCATAGGTATATATCAATTCAACCTATTTCTTAATTTATTCGAAATAATTCAATTTATAATTTTTTATATTGTAAATAATATATAGGATGGTAGCAGGCTATATCAAAATAAATAAACATCCAAATCATTCAAAACATCAATCAATAGCGTCCATCATAATTAACATCCAAATCAGTCAATAAATTGCACCAATTAACCAATGATCATTAATCATGAATTTTATTAACAGTTTACTTCCCATTCAATTAACCGTTAATGTAAATTTCCATTAGTTAATTCGGATGTCCATTTAAATGTCAATTAAAATTATCAAACAACAATCAATAATTTAAATCACTTCAAAATTTTAAATTTAACTAACATAAAAATATTCTAGTATGTCGTGAGCGTTACAAAATACTCACATTCGTTTTCTGTTGTCGCCGAGGCGTTCTAGTTTAGAACTTAAACCGAACAACATTCGATTTTAGCCCATATTTCAACAGTCTCCAAATCCATCCAAACCAGTTTCATTGCGAAGCTCTCGTCATCATGATTGCATGCATAAAGTTTCATCCCAATCGGACCTCATATGAGAGAGATATACAATTTGTAAGTTATCGATAATTAACATTTAAATCAAATCACTTATATTTGAAATACGCTTATACCCTCTCTTTTATCTTCCCCCTTCCCGAAGCTTTCTAGTTCTTCCCTGTGCATGCATGATGAATACAACCCACATACGCATGCAACAAATACATCAATACAGAGAATTTGTTGATGAAATTTGAATCTGTCTTCGCCGATCGACTTCTCTTCGAAATCTCCATCCTCCTATGTCAAAATCTTTAAGCTCGCAACCCCCATATGTTTCGCGACCTAATGGGTCTCAGCAACTGTAGCCATGATCGTACCCTCCCAAATTTGATCGATCTTCACCAAATTCGGCTCCTAAATGCTATTTCGCACTACGAATCCAAATATGAATTCAAACAAGCTAATCGATGCTCACAAATTCTAGAAACCCAAATCCTAACTTGTACGGCCATTCGACTATCACTATCTGGTTGCCCAAGTCATCATCGACCCCCCAAATCGCCTACCAGATCGAAGCTCTCCATGAAATATGAATTTTAAAATTCGTTTGGGGTTTTTTGTTGAGTAATTTATGAGATGAAGATTTTTGAAGTTTTATTTTCCTTTTTTTCTCTATCTGTTGTGTGCTTTTAAAACAAAGAAGAGGGAAGTGTTCTGTAGAAGGAATAGGCACGATCACATCATAAGGTGGCTGGAAGAGATAGATAAGCGGCTAAAAAGAAAGGTTGACTTGAAAAATATATTAATAAAAATTTCAAAATATATCGATTTAAATAACTTAAAATTTGAAATCCCTATCGAGGAGTGCCACGAGGAGTTCATAATGTTAGACCCCTATTTCGAGCGCAATGGAACAAGTTTCAAAGCCTAATTTGATCGTATGTGGAAAATTGCTTTTTGAATCAAATTAAAATATTAAATTTACAATATTAATTTCAACCTGTTTCTATTCCGCACGACCAAACGGTAACTCTAAACTCTGTGAAATTTGAATTTGATAATAATGCACTATTACGGATCCAATGAAACTAGTTTCGTCGAAATCCAAGTCTATGTCCCGAAAGGTTACTTTTACTCGTTGATTAAAACAAGTTATTTTTAAAATCGAGCAAATCACCTTTAAATTCAGTTTTAGAAATTTTATTATCTTCCTTCTTATTAATATAAATTTAATAAGCCTTTAAAATAATTTTTATTTAACTTAAAACTTAAAATCTCATTATTTAACCAATTTAAATTATTAAATTCCACAATTAAATTACGCAATAAATCATTATGATTGAAACTCAAGTTATTAAATCTGTTAAATTAACTTTTAAATATTTAAAATCAATTTAATACTCCAATTTCAGTCAGCCAAAATCTTGGGTCGTTACAATAGAACTTTGCATTTTTGAGGGTATAATGGGTGCATGATAAAAAAGTTTCCAGGCCTCTTTTCTCTCAACGGTAGTTCGTCGCTTGTGAGCTATCTTAGCAATGAGGTCATCCAAGAGTCGGGCAAGTTATCAATCTCCATGATAGTTTCCCCTGGTTCAAAGCAAAGGGTTGCTCGCACCTCCATTGAGACCCCATGGATGCCTTCTTAGGTTCGCTTGCGGCCTTGGCTAGTTGATCGGTCTTGGTATTCCTCTCATGGAGGATCTGCTCTAGCTTGAAGTTTTTAAAGGTGATAATAATTTTCTTAGCCGCTTTGACACAAAGGGCCAATGTCTTACCCTTGACTTGAAAGTAATCTTCAATCTGGTTGACAATTAATAAAGAGTCATCATACACATGCACAAACTCTATTCATAGTCTTGAGCCATCATGAGACCCGCCAGGACAACTTCATTATTTGTAACCTTGAAGCTTAGGCAAATAGGGATGCAAAGTTCTTTACCATCAAGTGTGATTAAGACTATTCCTACCATCTTGCCTTTCTCGTTAAATGCACCAACAACATAGGGATTCCAAGAAGGTAAGTTGGTTGTGCCTCCTTGTCGCCGTTGTCCAGACCACAACAGTCTACTATGAAATTAACCATAGCTTGGCCTTTGATTGAGCTGCGATGGTGGAAGGTAATGTGAGGTTATTTTAGCTCTACAAACCACTTTAGTAGTCGGGTTGCTGCATCGGACCCCCTTAATGTTTGCTTCAGTGGTTGATCCATGAGAACTTTGATGGAGTTGGCTTGGAAATACAGTCGTAGATGTCGGGCTGCCATTAGCAGGCAGTAGGCCTGCTTTTTCAACCTAGAGTACCTTGTTTTAAGGCCCAGTAACCTCTTACTTAATAGTAATTGGTTCTTTGGACTTTTACTTTATTGTGAATCAAAGCAGCGCTGATCGCATTATCGGCTACTATGAGATATAAGTAGATTTCCTCCCTATCAATGGGATTTGAAAGCATGGGGAGTATAGCCAAATATCTCTTCAATTCTTCAAAAGCTTTCATGCAATCTTCATTCCACACAAATGAGTTGCCCTTATTATAAGGTTGAAGAAGGGTACACAATCATATATGGCTTCGAACACAAAGTGACTATGCGCTACGATCATTCCATTTAGACTTTGCACTTCTTTGACTATGCACAGTACTTACATTTCTTGAATTTCTAGAATTTTGTCGGGATTGGCTTCGATGTCTTAGTGCTTACCACAAAACCAAAGAGTATCCCAGAATGTATTTCAAAGGAACACTTCCTAGGGTTAAGCTTCATATTATACTTGCAGAGGTTCCTGACAGTCTTAGCTAGGTTCTTTACATGCCCCTTAGCACTGTCAGACTTAATTAACAATTCATCTATGTAGACTTCCATCAAACAACCAATATATTGAGAAAATATCTGGTTGACATGCTATTGATATTTAGTTCCTACACCACAAAGGTCGAATGGTATGTCTCAGTAATAGTAAAGTTCAACATTGGTGATAAAGGAGGTATGTTTATGATCTGGGACATGCATGGCAATTTTGGTTGTACCTGGAGTAGACATCTGTGAATGTGAGCAGCTAGTGGTCGTGGGTTGCATCCATGAGCTAGTCAATGCGAGGTAGAGGGAAACTATTTTTAGGGAAGGCTTTATTAAGATATGAGAAATTGATGCAAGTCCTCCATGCCACACTCGGTTTTTGGGCAAGCATAAGGTTGGCTACCTAGACTGAGTATGTTGCTTCGCGAATAAACACATTTTCTAATAGTTTCTCTATTTCCTCCTTGAGCGTCCTATACCACTTGGGGGTAAGAGACCATCTCTTTTGTTGGATAGGATGATCCGCTAGGTCAATGTTAAGGGCATTACATATAATTGAGAGATCTATGTTGGTCATATCGACGTGCCACCAAGTGAATACATCATTTTCCTCACTTTGAAAACAAATCAACTCATCCCTTGCTTCCAAACTTAGCTCTATGCATATTTGGATGACCTTGTTGGGGTCATTGCTGTCAATTGATGCTACTTCAAGTGGTGTAGCTGGCCATCCATCAGGGCTTGAATCTTCCATACAAGGATCGAGCGGGTCATCATTATCATCCCTCGTAATTTCTTCTTTATCATGCTAGTCTAACGCATATTTCATGTGTTCAATAACATCTTTAGTCGGGATGGATTTTTGCTCAGGCTGATGGGCCAGCACTAACCCCCAACTCTCTCGGATGATTCCTCTGGCATTGCGAGTGAAGGAGTACTGGTAATATCTCATGTTCCTGCATACTAGTGGGGGTTAAATTATGCAACGGTCGGTATTCTAAGTATTGGAGGATCATAGAATATTAATATTACTTTTATACGAGGTCGTACGATTCTATGATTTTGGAAAATGACTACGAGAGCCATTTTCCATCCTTAAAACTTTTATCTAACGATTTTGGCCTTGAAAATATTATATGGCCAATAATTTTTTAGAGGAGCTGAATTGGGGTCTAAAACTACTTCCACTAGATCGGGATGATGGTTTCTCTTTCCGTATAGTAGTCGTAGTAGTAAAACGAACAGAGATTTTGAAAGGTATTCTCAATCGTTTGGCAAAAGGCTCAAGGCGAGTGCAATCTTCGAATAATTCAATAGAAGCCTCTCGCCACCATGAGTATCTTAGGTGCCTGGTCTCCACGAATCCTATACTATAGGTAGCCAATTGCCTAGGATTTTTCTATATCAAGACATTAGGGAATACACCCGACCATTAGGAGTTATAGTTCTTTGAAATTTCGCTTGATATTAAACAGTTTAATGAGTAATTAGTGGATTAATGGGTAGGCCTAACATCCATTTTGGGATTAACATGATGTTTGAACCAAACATGGCCCAAACACCCAAATGAATGTACTAGAGAATAATGGTAAAGAAAGTAAAGTAAAATAGGAAAGAAAAGAACACATAAAGTTTTATAATGGTCGGCAAACTCTGGCCTACGTCTGCTTAATGATTTTATTGCTTATTTCTGACTTGAGGGTAGAAGTTCTTAAGACTCGGTACAACTTCCACACTTAGATTTTCAGAATTACAAAATTATAGAGTAGAGTAGATGTAGAGCCTCCCAAAAGATCTTGAAAAATAAGCTCTACTCCTCTATTTGTAGAGGTAGGAGCTAAAATCTCACTCAAAAATATTTCCAAACCGTATTTAGACTAGTTCTCCCAAAAGAGTAGGCGCCATATCAGCAGAAACTGCGAGTCAGTACTGATCCCAAGGTGGGGTTCGCTACCGTTCCCCAAATTTGTCATATTTGGTGTCTTTGACTATTTACCTCGAATTGTCTTGTGGTTACCTCTGAGATTCCATAGTTGTTTGAATCAATAATAACTTGTTTCAAAGCCTAAATTATGGAGTTGTAGAAGAGCAAATTTGTTGATTTAGGAGTTCGTGGAGATCGTTAGAGATTTGTATTGAAATAGTAGAACAACATTGGAAGCAGGATTAGAGCACCAAAGTAGGCCTACAAGAGGAAGATGGGCCTTACCTGGCCAAGGGTTAGGAGTCGGTACTGACTTCTATGGGGGAGTCGATACCGATCCCCAACTTATGGGGATCCGGTCTGCCGAAATTGTTTTTTTTATTTCATGTTTGCGCTATGATCTTGTTTATATCTTGTTTTAGGTTTAGTGTTCATCAGTTTGGGCGTCTTCCCTTAATAACTTCGACTTGACTTTTGGAGTTCATCCATATTCTACTTGGTTAAAAGGTGGGATAACATTTTTTCTCCGATGCATGCCTTGCGAATGGAAGGTGTGGTTTGTTCAAAAACAAATATGTTGTCAATCTTCGATAGTAGAGCTCTCTTGCTACTTCAATCATGGTGAATCATTTAGCTCTTTTGGATTTTCTAGTCAATCATGGGTCATTCCAAACCATTATAGCCTAAGAATCTAAGCTATGTCTAAGTGCAATTTATGCATTACAACAATTCCGATTTTATTTTGAGGCACTAATCGCATATCAAGACCATCCTGTGTTCATCCGAGATTTACATCATTATCTCTCTGACTTCGATTAGAGTTATTACATATCAAAATTCATTCTTTTTTCATTCAGGATTTTCCAATTCTATTGCGATTATAAGGCATTCAAATTCTTTTTATCAAAAGCAAGCTTATTTTCATTCTCGAGTTCGATCTCTCCAGATTGCTTTATATTTAGTTTAATGTGTGATCTCTCTAAACTGGTGATCAAATTTGTGACCATTCAGGGTCGACGGTTAAACCCGTAGCCATTTAAGGCCGATAATCAAATTTTTGTTCGTTCAAGACCGATAAAGCCATTTGAGGTGGGTGGTGGTCATTTGGGACCGATAGCAATTCAAAGCGGATGATGGTCCTTTAGGACTGAAAGAGCCGTTCGAGGCGGATGATGGTCATTCGAGACAAATAGCCATTCAATGCAAATGGCGGTCTTTCGGGACCAAGAGAGGCATTTAAGGCAGATGATGGTCGTTCGAGACCTATAACCGTTCAAGGTGGATGGTGGTCATTCGAGATTGATATTAAAATTCATAGCCGTTCTAGGCTGATGGTCATTTGAGGCCCTTTCCAAGCCCAATCCTCTCGCTCTCTGACGAGAGGGGACTTAATGATAAGCAAGTCCATCCGCTCACTCTCCTATAAGGGGACTTACATTTTGCACTCTAGTCCCATCTTTCTGAACGGGACTTAAAGCGATCAATGTGAATTTTTAGATTCAAGTGGGTTTTATAATCAAATGTTCATCTAACAAAATGAAAGTTCAAACATAAAAACACAAGGTCTAATATTTAGATTATTGCCTCTCTAGGCATTATAGTTGTTATCCCACCTTTTGCCAAGGCACTTTATAGGCGGATTTAATCCAAAAGAATTAACGATTATCAAGGGCAGTAGTCCGAAGCAATGATCGTGGGGTCCAAAAATCAAGTGTAGGCAATGATATGAAGCGACGATCAACCGAGACCAAGAGATAGACTCTTCAGAATATTCTAAGTATAGATTAGTACCCCCCCCTAGGCAGAGAGATGATCAACAGAGACCAAGAGATAGACTCTTCAGAATATTCTAAGTATGAATTCGTACCTCCCCTAGGCAAGGGATCAGTGCCTATCCCTTCCCCAAGGGGATCGATACATGTCCTCAATTTTTGTCCCAAAATGGGTGAGACCAGTATAAAGTGACAAGGAAGGCCCATGAGGCTACATTTCAAATCTCAAGTAATTTGGAGTTTTTGCTCAAGTTATGGGCAAATTATTTTGCCTAAGAAAGGGAATGGTATAAATGTGATTGGTATAAAAGGGGTTGGCATATTTTAGCCAGGAAAGTACAAATCAACGGAAAACAATCAATATCTCATAATCTATAAGTCCAACGCATTTGATATTTTATTAGAAAGATGCGGGGACCCTAGAGAGTCTACTATAGCGATGGCACTACAAAAGGATAAAGAAAGAGGGATCGGCCCTTTTCCTCCTTAGGGATCGGCTAGAATTAGGAGACAACTCACATTGCACCAAAGATCGAGCAATAACTCGAAATCTACTAATCCAATTGGCATGAAACTTGGAGGCTAAACATATAATGCCCCGCTATAACTTGCTATTTCTCATAGCAGGTTTCTACCACTATGATTTTTCAGTATAGCCCCAAATATAGCATTTCCACTTTAACCTCCGCTATATCCCGTTATTCCCGCTATATTCCACTATTTCCGCTATATCCCGTTATTCCCTCTATATTCCACTATTTCCGCTATATCTTCTTTAAAAGAAATGAATTGAAAAATGACATTTATACATTATAAAAATTATAAAATTAATTTATTTAATTGTATTTTTAATATATTTTCAGAAATAAAAATACTCGAATATTCTACTAAATTCAATTATGTCATATAATAGTTTTACGTTTATTTAAAGTATATTCGCACATGTTTTTATATATAAAAATTTATGTATTAATTATAATTCAATTGGATGTTAGTTTTTCATTTAATTACCATTTATATATTTGTATAAATATTAAGTACAAGTTTTATATGTTATTTTAAAGTCACCTGTTATATCCTCTTATATCCTCGCTGTATTCCCGCTATGACCTTTTGCACATTCGCCGCATTAAATCTACCAAGCACTTTAACTGCATAGATATATACACCATGGAGAAGCTCCCTCGGGTATCACACATCATTTGGAGGGATCGGCTCCATATCCCTCCAAAGGGATCAGCTGAAATTAGAATATATGCAGCACCACTTCACGGAAAACACGATATCTCACAAACCGTGAGTCAGAATGGCATGAAATTAAGAGGGAAAGTAGCTAACATTACGGGTAACCCCCCAAAGGGATTGTACCCCATTTAGATGCCAAAATAAGGATCAGAGACAATCTCTATTATAGGCCTCAATGGGTCGGAAAATTCTTGTGTGGTCTTGTCATGGCCTGGATGCTCTTTTGGCGAAATTTCAACCTGATCCGTGCACGTCTTCCCTTATGAATACAAAATGCACGACATCAAAAAATTAATCTTTTGGAGCTTCTTTACACTTCGTTTTATCTTCAACCTAGGCTACATTCTACTAATTTTATTCTTGGATTTCAGATTGTAACAAATTACAGTTAATAAAAAGGATTATTCTGAAGTGGACGTAGGTCGAAGTTAGCTGAACCACTATAAATCTTGTCTCTTTTTACTTGCTTTCACTTTTAATTTGTTTGTTCTTCGTATAATATTCCCTACATTAGACACTATCGGAGATCTATGACTAGATATTGGTGCTTTCATACAACTGAGTGTTGGTGGCCATTTTTTTGGCCAACATTTTGGTGCTTTCACTGAGAGAACTAGCTCCTACGGATTTTGAGTTTAGATTTGGAATCAATTAGAGAGATTGGATTTGGAGCAATGGAGAGACCATCAAATGGAAGAGAAAACCAAGAGAAGAGTCACCATGGAAAGAGTTAGGAGGCTTCTTCTAGAGATAGAGAAAATCAGACATCTATCTACATCACTTAAGATAAAATGGAAACAATGATGGACCCTATGTAGGAGCAGATGCTGAAAAGACAGAAGGAGATAATGTAGAATCTACTCCGACAAATCGGACAAGTTGGAGCCATAGGAACTGCAGGAATGCAAAAACAAGGAGTAGGAATGATAGGAACTACTCGATCTATGGATCAAAGAGTTGAGGTAGCAAGAGTTGTTGGAAATCAGAACCAGGAGTATGGAGACGAAGCTATTGGAAAATGAAATTGAACAGTGCAGTCGAAGGCAGTCCCCGACCATCTTAGAGGGGTCGGTCGCGATCCCTCTAGAAGGATCGACCTTGATCCCCAAAGGCATGGAGGCATGACCCTAGGTGTGGTCAATCGTGATGTTGGAGGAGCTTAGTGCAAATTGGAATTTGGATGCTCGTCCAGAGTAATACATTCCAGATTCCCTTATGGACTTGGGGAGAAGATTAGACGTGGTGATAGTAGTCTACCATTGGAAGGCAATGATAGGTTTATAGAGATAATTAAGTGAGCTATGCATGGAGGATTGGTGAATAGGGATCTGGAGGTTGTAAATAGAAGTTGTTTACTCCTGATCAGGAATACTAGGAGTCCACCAGAATTCAAATTACAAACAATGGAAGTTTATGACAGAAAGTCAGATCCAACTGTGCATATAATGAAGTATATACGACATATAGAAGTACAGGAGGCATTGAAAGAAGTCTTGGCACGATTCTTCCCCATGTACTTAACGGATATAGCAGCACTATGGTTCAGATAGTTGGAAAGCAATTCTATTAGCACATGGACGGAATTGGTCAAAAGATTTATAAAGCAGTTTGGGGCTCAAGTTACAAGACCTAAGAGTGTGATGACATTGACATCAATAAAGCGGTGGGCAATAGAATCACTCAAGAATTTCTTAATCAAGTTAAATGTGGTAGTTGTTTCAGTGGATCGACTAGATCCATCGATGGTTTTGATTGCGGCAGCGTCAAGAGTTGCAGATAATTTAGATTTTAAAATATCATTAATACAAGATCCATCGATGGAACTCGAGGAATTCTTCCATGAAGCAGAAAGGATTTTGCAACAAGAAGATGTGAAAGCTGATAGAGAGGCAACGTAAGTTAATATGGTACGGGGTGGAGAACCGCACGGTGAAAGCTTAGGAAAGGACAAGGGTAAATGAAACATAGACAATAGCTTCGATGGATCAAAGCGGTAGAGGAGAGAACCCAAATTCTCTTCTTACTCGAAATTGAATGAAACCCTAGAAAGTATATATCTAGATACTAAAGGACGCCTTCTATATCAAAGGTCGGTAAGGAAGGAACCCTCCAAATATGAACGGACATCAGGAAAGCGCTGCTATTTCATGAGCTAGATGGGAACAATACAAATAACTATAGGAATTTAAAGGATATCATTGAGGTACACATGAGGAATGGTCAGTTACAAAAATACGTAAGGACTCAGGCTACGGCAGTGGAATAGAAGCAGCTACCATTCACCTCGAATGAAAATGGCACTGGATCGAGGCATCATTATCAACTTGTCATCAATTGATTAGGGTGGCATGGAATAAGTAACAAACTCCACATTATGATGACTAAGTCATTTACACATGTACATGATCGAGGATGGTCCCTAGGCATGCCCTGGAATGACGATAAACATAGTGCTCGAGTTTTTGAAATTTGTTTTTCTCTTTCTTCCTATTTTCTTTGAACTCTCGTTTTTCTAGTTTATCTGAATACTGTTTTATTAGTTGTACATACTCTTATTTTATAGTTTGGCAAATGGACTTAGAAATGGTTAAATTTGGATCAATGTAATAGATAATACAAGTTGCGATTGTCGTCCTATCCGGAGAGACAGGATAACAATTGTAAGGTATGGGTCTTTTAGTATGGCGAACACAATGAAACAGACTCGTGCATCATGGGTTAAGTCCTCAACTGGGTATCGAGGCATAAGAATAAAACTTAATAGGTCGAATATGCCTGGCAAGGGGTAGGTCACTTTGCTCGAGTGCGATGGATCGACTTGCTCATGTCATTGAGTATGGATTGTGCTCGGCAAGGATCCGCAGAGATCAAGGGCGTCTGGTATGGACTATGCTTGGCAAGGGGCAGTTCGCATCGCTTGATCCCCATGGATTGGCCTACTCAGTTTGTTAAGTTCGGATTATGCTCGGCAACGATCCAGTGAGATTGATGATTCGGATTAGGATAACAAGCCATAGAGGACATGAATTTGGATATTGGTTTCAAATGGCAACGGATTTGGCTTTGGATGGATGCAGATTCCGTTAAAACTATCTGGAAATATTGTGGATTTGGAGTGGATTCTGGATTGGAAAATTCGTTCCATCATTGGATTATGGATTACAGATTTTTGATTTATGGAAATTGCAAGGCATTTTTTGGGGAGGGGCAAAGTGTTGCCTAACCTTTTGCCAAGGTAGTATATAGGTGGATTTAACCCAACAGACTTCACGATTATCAAGGCCAGTCATCCAAAGCAATGATTGTGAGGTCCAAAAATCAAGTGCAAACAACAATATGAAGCGACGATTAACCGAGACCAAGAGACAGTCTCTCAAAAATATTCTATGTACTAATTAGTACCTCTCCCAGACAGGGGATTGGTGCCTATCCCTTCCCCTAGGGGATCGATAAATATCCTCAAATTTTATCCCAAACCGGGTGTGACTGGTACAAAGTGACAAGGAAAGCCCCATGGGGATACATTTCAAATCTCAAGTCATTTCTTGTTTGTTTGCTCAAATTATGGGAAAATTACTTCACTTAAGAAAGGGATCAGTATAAAGGGATCGCTTTAAAAGGGATTATATAAAAAGGGATCGATATGAAAAAGATCGGTATAAAAGAGATTGTATAAAAAGGGATCGGTATAAAAGGAGTTGGCATATTTTTGCCAAGCAAGTACAACTCGATGGAAAAAATTCAATATCTCAAAGTCCATAACTACAATGCATATAAAATTTCGTAAGCAAGATGTGGGAATCCTAGGGAGCCTACCATAGGGATCACACCTTAAAAGGATGAAGAAAGAGGGATCATCCCTCTTCCCTCCATAGAGATCGACCACAGGAGACAACTCACATTGTAATAAAGATCGAGCAATAACTCGAGTTTTACAAATCCAATTGGCATGAAACTTGAAGGCTTAACATAATACAACATGGAGAAGCTCCCTTAGGGATTACACATCATTTGGAGGAGTTTAGATAGATCGACCCCTATCTTTCCAAAGGGATCGACTGAAATCAAAATACATCCAACATCATTTCATGGAAAACGCGATATCTTACAAACCATAAGTCAGAATGGCATGAAATTTGGACGAAAAGTAGCTAACATTATGTGAAACCCACCAAAGGGATCGCACCCCTTTTGGACACCTAAATAAAGATCAAGAACAATCTCTATTGTAGGCCCCAATGGGCCTGAAAATTCTTGCTTAGCTTCACCATAGCCTGTATGTTCTTTTGCTGAAATTTCAGCACGGTCTATGCACGTCTTCCCTTTTAAATATTATAAGCATGGCGTCAGAAAAGGGATCTTCTGTGGCTTCTTTCTGCTTTTCTTTATCTTCAACCTAGGCTACACTATAGATCTTATTCTTGGATTTCGAATTGTAGCTATAAACAAACTACAATATAATAAAAAGAATTATTCTGGAGTGAATGTATGCTAGAGTTAGCCGAACCACTATAAATCTTGTCTTTTTTTACTTGTTTTCATTTTTAATTTGTTTTTTCTTCATATTATATTCTCTATATTAGATACTATCAAAGATATGTGACTAGATTTTGGTGCTTTCATACAACTGAGTGTTGGTGGCTATTTTACTACCAATAATAGTCTAGCATCCAGCTCAGAGAATACCTAGGGGTCGTTCATGATCCCATACATGAGTGAATTTCTAAATGGTATTATTGCATATTTATTGAAAAAGGAAACTAGAGTGCGAGAACCAAACCTGATTCCCTACCATCCGATTAAGAGATGACCGGCCTTGCCCCTGATCTAGGGCTATTTCTATTTACTATGGCTGATGGTTGCTCCCGTTCCATTACTGTAGTTCGATTTCTAACATACTATTCTAACCAGTTACCCCAATCACGTTCCTCTATCAGATCTCACATATGCCTGCAGTCATTCATATTATGCTCATCCAGCTTATGGAATAGGCGGTATTTTCCTGACATTGTTTCATTATCTATAGGCTCTCTCCTTGTCAGCCTCTAATAGAGGATTTTTCCCATGTACTAGATAAATCCACTCTAGGGTCTCATTTAAATCAGTGTAAGAGGCAAATCTCGATTCTCACTTTTTTCGCTTTGATCTTTCAAAGCTATCGTCTACCTTTCACTTTCACTTTCCTTTATCCTTGCTAGATCTAGATGGTCCTCTACCATCCAATATATTAACCTCTTCTTGGTCAACTTCAACGTCCTACCATAGACACCTTTCAGCCTTATGATAAAATTCCACAAGATCCATCAGTGGATCTCGTTTCAAAGCCATTTTAAAATTAGTCTTCACGGCCATTCTTGAAACCACTACCATCAAAACCATTGAAGGATTGGGTTTATCTTCCGAAAAAATCTAAAGGTTCTCTCCAACCCTCTACTTCATGCTTGCCAACGTTATTAAATTCATGGGTCGTGAGATGTGGATAATAAACTGCTTCACAAATCTGTTCACCAACTCGGCCCATGCACTAATGGAACCATTTTCAAGCTGCCTAAACCGTTGTGCTGCCAAATTCGTAAGATATAAAGGGAAACACCATCCTATGACTTTCTCATAATCCCCCAACACCTCCACGTTCGAATATACTTCATTTGATGAACTGTAGGGTTTGATGTCTTGTCATATGTCTCTAATGTTATTAATATGAATTTCGACGGATTACTTGCATATCGGATGTTTGGAGTAAACGGACTTCTATTCCCATCTTCTATGCCTGATTAAGCAATTCACCCCACATAAATCATCCCACCATCTCTGCAAGCCTATTTTTGCCATCCAAAGGAGCTCTCAAGTTTGCATTTCCAGCCTTCCTACCAACTACATGAGGGAATTGCGGTACGTACTCCTCTGATCATGCTTCTACATTCCGATTCACGTTCAAACACCCCCTTCAACTCTAGGCAGTATATCATTTCTTTCTAGGGTAGGATGACCCATGCCTCTAAATCCTTGGAAGTTGGTATAGCCTCCTATCCGAGGATCGTTATCGATCCCTAAGTATGGCTTGAGGTTCACCTTGGGTTGTTCTGACTTGTTTCCACCTATCTATGCTCCAGCTTCTGGTCTATGATTCTGTGTTTCTACAATTCCATTCGTTCGTGCTTGTCCCATCCTTCTGAAGAAATTTTCCATCATTTCCTTCTAATAAGCCATCATCCTCTCATGCAGTCCAGTTATCATAGTTTCCATCTTATCCCTTGTTATGTAGATTGATGGGGGTGAGATCCTGAGGATGCCTCCTGGCCATCCTCTTGTTGATTTCCAGTAATCATAGCCTTCTTAGTTGATTGTCTAACCATCTTTAATATCCAAATTCTTAGATCAGTGAGTTCAAATGTCCCCCTTCCTGACTTGCCAAAATATTTGAACCAAAAATGGTCCAAACACAAAAATGAATGTAGCAGAGAATAAAGGTGAAGAAAGGAAAGTAAAACAGGAAAGAAAGAACACACAAAGTTTTGTAGTGATCCAGCAAAGTCTGGCCTACATCCACTTAATGATTTTATAACTTACTTTGACTTGTGGGTGGAAGTTCTTAGGACTCGATACAACTCCCACACTTATATTATTAGAATTACAAGAATATAGAGTAGTGGTAGAGCCCCCTAGAAGATCTTAAAAATAAGCCTTGCCCCTCTATTTATAGAGGTGAGAAGCTAAAATCTAGCTCAGAAATATCTCCAAGGCATTATATCAAATTTAAACCAGTTCTCCCAAAAGAATAGGCGCCATATCAGTAGAATTGGGAGTTGGTACTGATGCCTAGGTAGGGTTTGATGCTAATTCCCAAATTTGCCATATTTAGTGCCTTCGACTCTTCAGCTCGAATCATCTTGTGGTTATGTTCGAGATTCCATAGTTGTTTGCATCAATTATAACTTGTTTCGAAGCCCAAATGATGGAGTTGTAGAAGATCAAAGTTGTTGATTCAAGAGTTTGTCGAGATGATAGTGATTTGTATTGAAACAGCAGTACTACACTGGAAATAGGATAAGGGCACCAAGGCGGGACTATAGGAGGAAGATGGGCCCTACCCAACAAAGAGTTAGGAGTCGGTATCGATCCCCAACTTATGGGGATCCGGTCTCTCAAAGTTGTTTTTTTGATTTTGTGTTTGCACTATATCTTGTTTATATCGTTATTTTATGTTTAATGGTCACCTCTTCGGACGTCTTCCCTTAATAACTTCGACTTGACTTATGGAGTTCGTCCGTATTCTTCTTGGTCAAAAGGCGGGGTAACACATGAGGTTAAGGCTGATGGAAATTCTCTCCATCATTTCACATTATTCAAAAATAGAGAGAAATTCCCCATTAACTATCTTTTATCCAAAAAATTCCCCTAATCCCTACTTTACTTAGCCAAAACACATCATTAGAAGAAGATTAGTGAGATTAGCACGTTGAAATTGAGATTTGCCGTTGGAAATCATATTGGAGCTACTTTTCACCTTGGGATTCATGCATCTTTGGGCTTGGATTGGTTTGCTTTGGATTTGAGTGAGTGGTTTAAGCCCCTACTTACGAATTAGCCACTTTTTGATGTTTAATGATGTTTTAGATGATTTTCAAACCCTAAAACTTGTTCTAAACCTTCTTTAACAACATATATAAATTTCAAACATTTGTACGAGTTTTATAAGATTAGTTTTCTTATGGATCTCCTTGTTCTTACTACCTTTAGATTTTGGATTCAAATTAATGCATATGAATGTGTGTTTATTAGGGCATATTGTATGTTCTGATTGCTTGAATGTGTTATATTTATTTGGTTTAAAACACCGATTGAATGGCGGTTAAAATAGGAATATGTTAGGGATTGGTATCAATCGATCAGTATAATCCTAAATGTGATGTGATCGATACAGGGCAACAAGGAAGGCCCCGTAAGGCCACATTTAAAATTTCAAATCATTTGGGGTTCGTTTGTTTAAGTTATGACCGTTTAAAGATGGACCGATGTGATTTTTAGGTTATGGATCAGTATTAGGTTGCTTTAATGCTTGCTTCAAGCCAGGGCATGGATCATTCTGGGTTTTATAAGTGCTTGCTTCGGTCACTTATGCAAGTGCATGGGTTGCATAAAGGGATATATGGAAATTTCTAGTTGGTGGATGGGTAGTGCCTATGGATCGATGCCGATCCATAGGGTTACTTAGTTCATGATGGATGTTAGACTAAAGGAGTAGTGGAAGTTGAATTTTGGCTAAGTCAGGCATTGGTGCCCATGGATCGATGTCGATCCATGGACATCAGTCAGTGTTGATGTTGGACTGGTGTAGGGGCATGAAGGTATATGGCCTAGCGTGTGAAGTGTGAAATTGGGGTATGTATGGATCAGTAGTGATGGTTTGGGGTAGAGAAAAAGTGATGCTGTAACGACCTGTATTTTACATATCGGAGGATCATAAAATATTTTATATTTTATTCATATGAGGTCGTATAAGTCAAACTTTTTGGAAAGTGGCTTTTTGAGAACTTCTCTATATCTGTGATTTTTGCTAAATTTAAATGTGACTATTTTGATCTTGAAAATTTTGTTTGGATTATAAATTTTGATAGACACCGAGTTAGGGTCTCAAAACAATTCCATTGCTTTAGGATGAGTGGTCATAACAGAAAAACGGACTAACTGTTTGAAAGTTTTAGTGATTCAAATTTTGACCGTTATTAGCCTATATTATGGGTAGGTAACTAAGCGTGTGCTTAGAATCATCAACCCACCTCGAAAGTTATGCTCAGAGAAGGCTGAAGGAACATATTTAAGTTATTTCCTTCTTCCCTAAAATAGCTCTAAATCTTTATTAACCCTAATTTCATCAAAAATCCTACCTTTTCCTTACTAATCTTCGCCAAATAATCAATTAGAGAGGTGATTAACATCTAGGAGCTTGAGATTATCATTTGGCTAATTTTTGCTCCTCTTTCTTACTGTCCACTTTAGATCTAAAGGGAGAAATTGATATTTTATGTGTTTGGTGGATGGTTCTTGACCTCTCACTCTACTATGTACGTTTGTATAGTTAAAAGTGTCGTTTTTAGCATGATTTTGACTTAAATTGTTTTCTAAGTTTATTCACATTTTAATATATGTATATAGACGAAATTCAAAGGTTATAAAGTGCTTTAAAAGGTTTTGCAACCACTTTTGTTAGTATTCATTTGCTAGAGTAAAAGTTAGATTTAGATTAGGATGTACTTGATTATCATGTTCATATGTATTGCATGTATGAATAAATGCATATGTATGATACCCTATGTTTGTATGTTGTGCTTTGATATGATTTGCTAGTGCTTTTAGGTAATTAGAAAGAAGGTGCTCAAAGTGGAAAATCGAAGGTAAAGATTGTCAGTATTGGATGAAACTTAGAGGAAAGGCTTTGGAGCACAGGAAGAGTTTAGGATTCAAGTCGCATCAAAATTAGAGCTAAGTGCAGGAGTCGGTACCAAGAGGCCGTGTCAGTACCAAGAGCTCCTATTTAGTGAAAATCGTCACGGTTGGTGATAGTTCTTCAAGTCAAGGTTATGGGTAAAGAGTAAAGGTAGTGGAAGAATTTGGCTAAATATTGGACTTGGTACCAAGAGCTTTCAAGGGCATGAAACAAGAGCTCTTGGATAAGCACCAACAACTTTGGAGTTGATGCCGAGATCTTTTAAGTGCAGTGGACGTGGTCCAAGCACTTAGAATATGGAATACTAAAAGAAGAGGAAGAAAGTTGGCCAAAATTGGCTTACCTCTCGGTACCGAAAGGTCACTTTTGATACTATCGGGGTGGGACTTCCAAGAGAGGGAATGTAGGTTCTATAGGTCATAAAGGTGTTTGTTTGTTTGCTTGGGGTTTGATGGTGATGTAGTAGCACGATGATAGTTTCGAAACTTTAGTGATGGCAACTCAGGTAGATGGGGTTAGGTTCTGATGATGGCGATCGATGTGGATAGGAGTCATGAGAATGTTTGTCCACAAAGGGCGGTTCTAGGAAGGGTGACCCATGGGTAGAACGTGAGAATGGTTCTATACATATTTCTATGCTATTCCACTATGAAAAACCATGGAGCCTTGATAGTGTTTTCTTATTACAATTATGAGATAGTTATTTAAGTTTATTTTCATTTTGTATAAACTCGGTTACTTAGTTGTATAATCCTATATATATATCTGTGCTATGATATTTGGTTCATTTAGTTATTACAATCTCTCCTGTTTATATATGTGATGTATGTTACATTTTATCCCATGCGTTACGAGATATATGATAGATTCTATGATGTTCTATTTCATTTTTACCCTTGATGGTCGTCCTACATCGGCCGGGCATGTCGGCATCGCACTGTATAATTATATTGGGTATCGATAGTGTATGTCAGTCGTCAAATTTGGTATCAGATCTTAGATTACCCGATTAACCTAAGTTATTACCATGGTCCAATGGAGATAGGGAATGAGTAATCACCCTGGATTGGACCGAGAGTGTATATACACATGAGAGAGTGCATACTTGTTATATATTTTGATGTTCCAAACTATATGGTAATATATATAGTATATAAGTCGCATGCACATACGAGTACCATCAAAAATGTTTTCTTTTTTAAGAGACCAATCATTCTGGCTATAGATCAAGAATGAGTCGGAAAACAAGAAACATTGTGAGGAATACCATCTCCGCAGTTGAGGAAGGAATGGTTCAAGAGCTTCTAACCTTGACTTGCAAGCTATGCTTAATGCAATTATAGCAAACATGCAAAATGCTCAAGCAGCCGCTCTGAATGTTGTTATTGGTAGTGGAACTCTGGTGTAGGCGCCGAGGGCTAACTTTGACAAGTATGTAGATATTACTCCACCTTCCGAGGCTAACCATTTCTTAGAATGGAGTCGGCCATCGAAGTACAAGATTGATTAGACACTTGCGAGCATATCTTTGGTGACATGGAAGTAGATGATGCCATGAAAAGGAAGTTGACCTCTAGAAAACTTCAAAAGCAGGCCATGAACTGATAGAATGCCATTACTATTGCTACACCCGAGGATCAGTTCACTTGGGACCAGTTCAAGGCTAGATTTGAGGAGACATTAGTTTCAGCTGTGTAGAAGTCGGTGTTGCTCTGAAGATTTGTTGATTTAAAGTAAGAAGATATGTCTGTCTCCGAATAAATTATTGTGTTCGATGCTTTTTCGAAGTACGGGATGTCTTTCATCAACACTCCATTGAGGAATTATTATGGGTTTGGATAACTATCCAGGAAGAAGTTGGCATGTCATATCCATGAGTTATTTGAGAGATTTGTCAAGAAAGCTCTTCACCAGAAAAGTTTATGCCCCAAGTCCAAATCAGCTGTTATTGCCAAGGAAGAGTCGAAACTGCAACAAAGGGGTGGAGGGAAGAAGAAATGGAATGGAAAGAGGAAGCAGTCCCGAGGAAAGAATGCTCAAAAGAAGGGTAAATGGTAACCCGTCTATTTTGGTTATGGGGACAAGGCTCACTTGATCATAGACTGCAAAGCTGATGGGAAGAAGAAGTGTTACAACTGGGGCAAGTTCATATATATGAAGAAATGTTTTCCAAAATTAGTGCAACAAAAGTAGGTTGTGAACGCATATGCTTTGGATGTTGTTACGACCTCGTCGAGTGCTCTCTTGGCAAAATAGAAGGGGAAGAGCGTTGTTATTCAAGGTATGCTTTCCATTTATGATGTTCCTATATGTGTTTTATTTGATACCGGAGGTTTACATTCCTTTATATCTAGTGACCTATTAGATAGATTGGGATCGGATCCCTAAATAATTGGCCGACCTTTTATTGTGAGGAATCCTGTTGGAGGTTCCAATAGCCTGTATATGGTTTGTCATGGTTTGGTCCTATCGAGTCATGGATGCTCATTTCTTTATGATTGCTTTGTTTTGAATTTTGTTAGGTTTGGGATTATTTTGAGTATAAACTGGCTAAGGAACTATGCGGTGATAGAAGATTGTGAGAGGCTATTGGTGACGATTGGAGCCATGAAGGAGCAGATGGTAGTGATTGGCTGCTTAACGGAGGATGGGATTGTGGTTAGCTTTCTATATTCGCTTGAGGTTCCACAGGATGGGTTGTCATTTGTGCCTATTGTTAGAGCATATCTGAACATGTTTGAGGAGGTGATCAGATCATCGCCGCATCGAGAGATTGAGTTTTATATAGACTTTGGGAAAGATGCAAGGCCAATAGTTATGCTTTGAAGCATATGGCACCCAGAGTGAAAAAGGATTTGGAGGTGCAAGTAAATGACTTGTTGCAAAGAGGGTTCATTCGTAGGAGTATATCTGAGTGGGGTGCACCTGTAGTATTCGTTATTAAGGCAGACGGCTCTCGGAGGTTGTACGTAGATTACCGTGAACTAAATAAGGTGAAAAAGAATAACAAGTATCCACTCCTACATATCGATGACTTGTTTGATCAGTTGCATGGTGCAAAGGCATTCTACCAATTGGATTTTGTGACGGAATTTCACCAATTGAGGGTAGCGAAGGAGAGTGTGCCAGTCATCACATTTCAAAATTTCGTCAAGTTTCAATGAGTGGTTGGTTATGCCTTTCGAGTTAACCAATGCTTTGACGTACTTTGTTGATCTCATGAACTGTGTTTGTAGTGATAAGCTAAACAAGTTCGTGCTCATATTCGTGGATGATATTCTGATCTATTCTAGGATAAAGGTAGAACAAGAGACGCACTTGAGTTGTGCTTAAAGTGTTGAGGAAGCACAAGTTGAAAGCGAAGTTTTGAAATTCATTTCTGGAGAAGGGAGGTGACGTTCTTTGATCATGTTATCTCTCGGCTAGGCATCACAGTAGATCTTGCGAAGGTGGCAAAATTTCAGGATTGGAGCCAACCCAAAATGCTGCGATGTGAGGAGTTTTCTAGGATTGGCATGATATTATAGACGTTTTATCAAGAACTTCTCTAAGGTAGCAGCACTGCTGACCATTTTGACGAAGAAGAATCGGAATTTCGTTTGAGATGCGAAGTGTGAGCATGAGTTTGTGAGTCTGAAGGAGAGGTAGATGAGTGCACTAGTATTGACCATTCCGAGTAGGGATGAGGAGCTGACAGTATACATGGACGCCTATGGTACCGGATTAGGTGTGATATTTATGCCGAAGGGGAAAATTGTTGCCTACGCTAGTCGACAGCTGAAGTCGCACTAGAGGAAGTATGTGACTCATGATTTGGAGTTTGCAGCAATAGTGTTTTCTTTGAAGATTTGAAGACAATATTTATTAAGAAAAAGGTTCGAGCTATTCATGGACCACAAATTCTTGAAGTACCTTTTCTTCCAGATTGATCTCAACCTTCGCCAGCAGCGATTGTTGGAATTCTTAGCCTCTTACAACTTTGACATTTCCCATACGCCTTATGAGGGAAATGTGGTCATCGATGATTAAGTAGAGGACATGCCAGTTTGGGAGCGATTTTCTTGAAGTGAAGTAGTTAGAGTATATTGGTGTCTATGACTTCAGACCTCATTGCGAGTTAGAGCCAGAGATGTTGGCAAGTTTGACGATTAGACCTACTTTGATTGACCAGATCGGTATTAGTCGGAAGCGAGATGCTAGAATAGCGGAGTTTATGGCAAAAATAGAAGGAGGAGTAAAGACTGAAGACATAAAGCAATAGACCATGAAGGTTGGCTCTGAAAGAATGGGAGATTGTTTCTTTCATATGTTGTTGGATTGCGAGATGAGGTGCTATGATATTGCCACCATTCTAGGTTGACCATACATCCCAACGGTAATAAGATGTACCATGATATGAAGTAGATGTACCATGACATGAAGCACTTATTATTGGGAGCGGATGGAGATGGATGTCAGGACATTCATCTCCAGGTGTACGAATTGGCAGTCGGTGAAGACATAGCAAAAGAAGCCAAGTAGGGTTAACGTAATTGTTTGAAGTTCCTGAATGAAAGTGGGAGCAAGTATCGATGGATTTTATTAATGGACCGCCAAGGACTCGAGCAGGATACAACAATATTTGGGTCATAGTCGATCGATTAACTAAGAGTGGCAGATTTATACCCATCAAGTCAAGTAGAACGGTGGCCAATTTAGTCAAATTGTGTATGAAATGGGTTGTATGATTTCATAGTATGCCAAAAAGCATTGTAAGCGACCGGGACCCTTTGTTCGCTAATGGACTTTAGAAGAGCTTATAAGAGGCGCTGGGGACTGAGCTGCATCTCAGTACATCTTATCATCCAAAAATGGATGGCTAGACTAAAAGTGAATCGTGTATTGGAGTATCTCTCGTGAGCTTGCATTCTTGATTTCGAAGACTTGTAGGATGATCACTTGCATTTGGTAGAATTCGCAAACAACAATAGCCATCATTCTAGTATTGGTGTAGCACCATGCAAAGCATTGTATGGCCGACCATGTAATGGTCCTTCATGCTGGTGGGAAGCTATCAAGAAACCGATACTTAGGCCAGATATATGATTAGAGAAACCTCGAAGAAGATTGAATCGACAACAAATGAATGCTGCTTAGGATAAGAAGAAGAGCTATGATGATAGAAGACATGGAGATTTAGAGATCGCCGTCAGTGATATGGTGTTTGTGAAGATTTCTCCCTTGAATAGTGCTATTTTTTTTGATAGTAAGGGGAGTTGGCATGGAAATTCGTAGGTCCTTTTCCAATAGCTGAGGGGATTGGGAGCAAGCATATAAGGTCGACCTATCATAGAAGATGGTGGGTGTGCACAACGTATTCCATGTCTCTCATTTGTAGAAATTTATGGAAGACTAAGACGTGACAATTGCAGCAAATCAACTAATGATATGAAGATTGAACTAGAAGGTTTGAGACCATACATGTTGGTTCGTATTATCAGATGCGATACGAAAAAGCTTAGGAGAAAGACAGTGGAGCCATTAAAGGTTCAATGGGGCGAAAGTGAAGACGATTGCACATGGGAAACTGAAGAGAGCATGAGCGCCACATATCTGGAGCTCTTTGCATGGTAAGGCCTACCGTTAATCGTATTTACTTTCATCTTTGATATCATACAGCTTCGATTAATATCTCGTGTGCTAGGATATATTTATATATACTATTGGTTACATGACTGCTTGTTTGATATGTATGATGGCTGCATATGACTGTTAGGCATGCGGGGTAATTATGTTTGACTTGTTTGTGGATTTTGAGGGAGAAATTCATAAAGGAGGGAGAGTGTAATGACCCGTATTTTCATATCAAAGGATCATATTATTTTTTCTTCGTATGAGGGCGTATGACTCTAAAATTTTGAAAAGCGACTCTTAGGGACATTTTCCACATCTGTGATTTTTGTCGAATATCTATCTGACCATTTATGAGTTTAAAAATCTTTTTTGACTATAACTTTTGAAAGAAGCCGAGTTAGGGTCCCAAACCACTTTCATTGCTTCAGGATGATGGTTTTCTACTCCGTAGAGTGGTCTTAATAGAAAGCGGACTTATCATTTCAAAGTTATAGCCATTTTAAGTTTGGTTACTGCTGGCCTGTATTAGTAGGTGACTAACTATGCTCGTGCTTAGGTCGGTTAACCCACCTTGAAAATCGTGCTAACGGGAGGCTGTAGGAACTGATCTAAGTCATTTTCATCTTCCCCAAAATAGCTCTAAACCTCCATTAATCCTAATTTCATCAAAATGCCTGCCTTTTCCTTATAATCTTAGCTAAATAATCAATTAGAGAGGTGATTAGCATATAGGAGCTTGAGATTCTCATTTGGCTGATTTGCATTCCTCTTCCTTGCTGTCCACTTCAAATCTAAGGAGAGGAATTGAAATTTTAGGTATTGGGTGAGGGTTTCTTGACCTTTTACTTTGCTATGTACGTTTATATAGTTAAAATTGATGTCTTTAACATGATTTTGACCCTAAATTGTTTTCTAACATTAATCTTAATCACATTTTAACATATTTTTATGGCGGGAATTCAAAGGTTTTAAAGTAGTTTTAAATTATTTTGCAACTCTGTTGTTCATATTCATAAGCTAGAGTAAAAGTTAGATTTAGATCAGGATTTGCTCTATTGTCATGTTCTTATGTATTTCATGTATGAATGAATGCATATGCACGGGATCTAATTTCCGTTGGTTAAAAATGAAGCTGAGCAAGTGTAGTTAGTGTTGTCTCTAGGTATTGCCTTGATGAGATTTTTAACTTTCGAGATAGAAACGAGTTGCCAAATCTCAACGTTATTGCTAAGAATATGACTAAACCTTTCCATATAAGTGACATCAAATTGCAAATAATTAAATTCGTTATCCTCTCCGTAACCAAATCAAACTTTTTTAAAACCGAACTTGTGTTGGGATCCCACATTGCAAATATTAACTTTAAACAACATTATTAAAAATGATTAGTCAACTTTAATCAATGAATAATTACTTCAGATGCTTTATTTAAAATAATTAGTTAGCTTTAACCATTATCAATTACTTCAAATGTCTTTATTTAAAATAATTAATTAGCTTTAACCATGATTAATTACTTCAAACATCATTGTTTAAAATGATTAATTAACTTTAATTATCATTATTGAAGTGATTAATTAACTTTAAGACATCATTATTAAAATGATTAATTAACCTTAAAGCATCATTATTACAATGATGTCTTAATTATAAAACATCATTATTTAAATGATTAATTAATTTTATGATGATGTTATTAGAATGATTAATTAACCTTAAAACATCATTATTAAAATGATTAATTAATCTCAAAACATCATTAATAAAATATTTAATTAACTTTAATACGTCATTAATTAAATGATTAATTAACCTTACATATCATTAGTTAAAATGATTAAATAATTTTAAACACTATTAATGAATGATTAATTAACTTTAAACCCATTATTATTTAAATGAGATGACATTTTTAAAAGTGCCAATATAACTATAGTTGCTATATGGAACTTCCATAAACACTTTCATATGTCATTTTTTTCCAGCTAAGCATCACACAACAAACTATGGGGATACGTATACAAAGGCCAATAACATTCATAAAACATGAAGGGAGCATCACTATATCATTTACTTAACTTTTCGATTAATCTCAAGTCACTTATTAACTACCAAAGATGTCATCTTTTTAAAGCGGAAACCAAGCCACCAATCATAACTTTCTAGCACATATACAAGTAACTAGCAACTAATATTATTAACAATAACAAAGCCTACAACTTTGGTTTATAAAGGTGACATTTACTTACCAAAAATCAACCGATACGTTTGGACTTGTTTTTGAATGCTAAGAGAAGTAGAAGGGAAAAAAGAAGGACATTTACGTGGATTTTAATGGTTTAAGAGGGAAAAGAATGGATTTTTCTGACTTAAAAATAATTGGAAGCCATTGAAATGAAAGCGAGAGCTTGGAAAAAGAAGTAAAGTTTTTGAAAATAAGAGAATGAAATGAAAAGTGGGAATGGAAAAAAAGAAATTGTTTTTAGACATTGGAATATGCAAATTGCTTTTTTCCCCTTTGGTCCTTTACCCTCCACACTTTTATGCCACATCACCCTCCTACCTTGTTCATTCCACACGCCACCATCATGCCAACCCCTTTCATCCTTCATTCCATCACATCATCGCTTTTGTGACGTTAGGTTAACTTTTTCTTTTTTTAAATTTTTTGAAAATGAAAGGTCAAATCTTACAAAATTTGTTTAAGTATATTTTTAGGCCAAAATATAATCACATTACTTTATTAATAAACATATATTATTATATAAATGTGTATGAACATATACTCTAATGTACATAACGTTTTTCGACAACTTTTAAATGATGAAAATTCGAAAATTCGAAAAATGATTTTCCGGTCACATTTTTTATTTTTCTCCGAACTAACTATTTTTGTAAACTAAATTTTAAAATGATTTTACCATCATTAATTATTACTAAAAAGAGGTTGATTTGAGTTATAAAATCTATTATTTAATATATAAAAATGTATTAAATATTCAAATTCAAAGTTATTAAATTACGAGTTGTTACATCCTCCCCTCCTTACATGAAATTTCATCCCTAAAATTTATCATACATAACTAAAGATCTCAAAGGAAACCTAAATGATATCATTTAACAAACATGTAGGAAGAAAGTGACTTCACCACGATCGATGAGTACACTTAAAAGATACAACAATACACAAGCAACTATGACAACAACTTGGGATAAAAATCCCCAATATAGTCCTCGGTTTTCCAAGTACAATCTCTATCATCTTCACTCCACTGAACCTTAACAAAATTCACATTCTTCATCCTCAATCGCTTTATATCTCAAGTGATGATACAATTAAGCCACCAAAGAATGGTTAGGTTAGGTTGAATGTCCAAATCTACTTATTGTGTCGGTTCCACTATCGTTGAAGGGCCATGCACATATCTAGGTAAATGAAATATGTAAAATACATAGCATGCATCTGATAGTCTATCTGGTAACTTCACTCTATAAGCAAGTCTCCTATCTGCTCCAGGATGGGAAAAGGCCCAATAAAAAGAGTGGCTACTTTCCCTGATTTTCCAAACCTCACAACACTTCTCAACGGAGAGACTTCCATAAACACTCAATCTCCCACTGAGAACTCAAGATTCCATCACCTTCAACCCGCATAACACTTTTTCTGATCTTGGGCCTCCTTCATCTTCCTTATGATATTAGCTACCTTCTCACTAGCTTCTAAGATTATGTCGGGCCTAAGGATAATTCTATCACTGGACTCAACCGAACATGAAGGAAAGCGGCATAGACGACCATATAGAGTTTCGAAAAGGGCCATACCAATACTTTCCTGGTATTTGTTATTGTAAGTGAACTTGACCAAGGGTAAATGATCTTCTCAAGAACCTTTGAAGTCGAGAATGCATGCCCGCAACAAATCTTCCAAGATTCTGTTTACTCTCTCTGCTTGCTCATCAGTCTAGGGATGGTAAGTTATACTTAGACTTAGCTCGGTCCCAAAGGCAGTTTGCAGTCCCTTCCAGAGCTTACCAGTGAATACCGGGTCTCGGTCACTTATAATACTACAAGGAATACCATGGAGCCTCACAATCTCCTTCACATACAAACTCGCTAGACTTGAAGTAGTCCTAGTCCGCTTAAAATAAGCACTCTTGGTCAGTCGATCGACTATTACCCAAATACCTTCATTCCCTCTTCTTGACCTCGGAAGCCCATCAATAAAATCCATAGAGATCTGCATCCACTTCCACTTTAGTATTTCAAGTGGATATAGTCAGTCCATCTGACTTCTGCTAGTCATTACATATGATATGGAACAAGTAATTAGGGTTGTTTCCAAATATCTAGGAATTAGTAAATAAGATGCTAGAATGGAAATGAACGAGAGAGTAGGGTACAAACTGAGTCTATCTGTGTTGTTTGAATGATTCCAAGATGTTAGTGATGAATGAATCGCGATAACAATTAGACGCGATACTCATGCTTACCTTTTGTTCTTGCTTGGTAATATGTTGTTTGCCGATAAAAGCAAGTCACATGTGCACATATGTCTATTGGACACATTGAAGATTTGAATGAAGTTAGTAGTTATTCATGAGGTTCAACGGCACTTGCATTTCTATATAGATAGCTTAGTTTAGCTAGTCGCATGGGTGTTAATTAGATTGCAGGTTATCTATGTTTATTAAAGATGTGGTTAATTGAGCAATTTCCATGCTTTTATCCTTCAACTAAGATTTACTATGAGAACCTACCACGTACTGCTCGATGGGATCCATCTTTAGAGAATAAAAAATACCAGTGAAAGATATTCGTATATTTCTTGATAATATTCAGATTATTCAGGTAATTACTACCTTCGTTAAGTATTAATAATATTCTTATTTATTACAAATATTTTCACAACGATAATTATTTGCTTGTAAAAATTTATTAGGTGATCATTGACCCATATGTATATGCACATGACTATCATCCATTTTCTGATGTTGCTTGGCATAACACGTGCATACTTTGTCCCAATATTATGGAAGCGTATCATCCCAATAGGGTTTTGAGACAATTTGGGCGAGTGCTGAACATTCTTGGACCTCCTATTCCTCCGGTTAGTACCAACTCTCGTCGAGGCCATACGTCGACTACATATGGTCGTGTTTACTACTAGTTTTTAGAGAGTATATGGATGCATTGGTATAATCATGTTATTGTAGAAGGACATCGATCAATACCACTTAGTCAACATATTTGAGTTGCATGGATGATTATATGGAGGGCTTCAATTTCATAGTGCCGTTAGGGTGCAAAATCCAAATTTTCTAGCCGACAATATCATCCAAGGAGTACCGAGCTTTCATCCAACTTATCAACAACTATATACAGTAAAATATAATTTGAACCTTATAATATTTTGTAACATACAACTTCAAATTTTCTTAACTTCATTTTTGTTTGTTCATTATAGATTTTGATAGACGTGCATGGACTTTTGGAAGATGCTAGTGAAGCTAAAATTGGTAGTGCTAGAGTTGCTAGTATCCCCTACATTTATAGACCCAACTAGCTATATTTATGTATCGTGATTTGTGTATGGTATAATTTGGTACATCTATGTGTTTGGAAATATTTGTGTTTGTGTTTGTGTTTGTTATGATGTGAATGGTGGGAATGTTTGTTTTTAGTTTCTGTATGATATTGCTATGTTTGTGAAAATCCTGTAGTTTGTGATAATTCTACTCTTCATAATTCTATGGTTTGGAAACTCTATTTTACATATAATTGTCGTGCTGCTGTAAATATTGCTCTCTGGAATGATATTGTTGTTCCTGTGTATATTGTATTGTCGTGTCATATTTTTTATTCTTCAATTTTTTAACTACTACACAGTGGAACCACATGGTCACAGTCTGAAACCATGCAAATACAAAACGTGGGCTAAGAAGCTACCACGCATAACCACTGCCTGGCCTTTGTGATTAACCATGCATTGCTTCCTCGAGCTGGGAACCTAACCGCGTTCTAGCAATCTATGGTTGTCATAAATTTGGAAAAAATAATAATACTATTAAACTGAAACAAAATCAAATTACATACCACATATAAAGCAAAAACACAATCAAATTACATAACAAATATAAAAAACAAACACAGTCAAATTACATTTTCCAAATTACACTGTTTTCAAACAAATTCCAAATTACATTGTTTTCAAAAAAGTACCAAAAAATATTAATTCCATTGCGCATATTGAGTTCGTTCATCCCAAACTTGCTCCGGTCATTATATATATATATATATATGTATATATATTCCCAATTGCTTGTATCCGAATGGCGAGTTGTGAACCATTTTACATATATTGGTGGAACCAGATGTTTCGCTTCTAACTTAACCTACAATTGGAAAATAAATAAATTAGCGTACTTACAAATAAATAATTAAGTGGCAAAAATATAAATATACTTTTATAGTTATTTGCACAAAATGTTTATCAGTAACAAATGCTAGTGTTATTTCAGAACGTTGAATTAGAGGTGGTACTCTTCCTTTGATCGGTAATATAGTTAGCATTAACCTTTCACTTATGCTAAATACTACAATGTTATACTTTGTCTCAACAACATAACCTGTTTTCAGCATTGCATCCACTTGTCCCGAGGAGCAAATCCATCTCCTTCATGTTGTAGTTGCTTAAGTAATTTATTGCATCTACCACGTTCTATGAACACTTGCTCGTAAAGTTGTTGATTTTCATACAACTCCTCGTGTAAATCCCGAGGAACTTGAAGCCAATGTGACTCACCCATTCCAAGTAATGCGACAACATAATGAAATCCGAAATGTCGTCCGGACGAACATCAACAATACTTGTTACATATAGTTTGATCTCCAATGGAATTTGATTTATATACATCCTCATCTCACGACTACAATTTTCCAACTATAAAAAAAATGCATTAATAAAAAAATAATGTAATAAAATATATTTACCAATAATTATTAAATTACCTGTATGGATTTCCGAATGTGAAACTTTTCCTTCTTTACATTGTTGACACTTTGTTGACTAAAAACATTATGCGATAAAAGGCTTTCTACTAGCTCAAACGAAGAAGGCATTCTTTTTGTTGATGTATAAGCCATTTTCTTAGTTTCCTTTCTTTTAGTTTTCACCTTATTGTTTGGTGAACCAAGAATCGAAGTTTGAGGTTGCACAACTTCCCTCATTTTTTATAAATTGTAGTTGATGTGATGTATCCATTTTTTTTTAACATCATTCAACATAACTTTCATTTTTTCAACTACTCCTACATCTTTCTTTCCACTTCGTTCAACTAGATGTAGTCTACTCCAATGGTTATCAATCAACTCAAGTGGTATGGATGTTAATGGACCAAAACAAGCTAACTCATGTGCGCATGGAAGTCTACGAGTCTTTCGAATAACAGACCCACGTTCATCATCTCCAACGGATTTCATTCGAAGTAATTCTGAATGAAGTAAGTCAAGAGCAACTATACTTACAACACCTCATGAATTTTTGAACTTCCTTATGTGAAAAATATGTTTTACTCTAGTTAAGCTGTGTTCGAACGGAACTTTTAATTCGATGAAGGATAATTCTAACAATGAATGCATTTTACTCCAACCTTGCTTGAAATTGCATTGACAAATAGCTAAGTGTTTTTTTTTTTAAATTTTAAATGAGCCGATTTGTCCCTATATGTAACAAACAAACTATTATAACAAAAGTGACAAACAATTTAATAATATTATTAAAATAGAAACAAAAGGGAAAATACCTATAAGATGTATAGTTTTCGAAATGCATATACTCATCGATCCATAATTAAACAAATCTATCCTTATATGGATCTAACCATTGCTTTTGCACATATTTCAATAGCAAATTGTATTGGCCGTACCTTTCATAAAACAAATGCAAGTTTTCATTATACACGTTACTATTTTTTGAGCAAATGAGTTCATTCCAATCACCTAAAAATGACTTCTTATCGTCAACATTCATTTCATTCATATTTTTCTTATTTTGCATTAAAGTGAAGATATTATCCTTGATATGTCACTTGCACAACATATGAATGGAATTTGAAAAACTTTCCTAATAGCATTAACCAATGCTAACTCTTGATTGCTTGCAAAGACATTAAACATTTTCACCTCACAATCAACTGTAATAGATTTCAACCGTTCCAATGTCTAAATGTAATTTTCCTCACTTTCCGCCTTTAAATAAGCAATGACGATACAAAATGTGTGATCTGTAGATATAACACCAACTATCTCTAGTTATGGCATCTTGTATCTATTAGTTTTGTATGTGTAATCCAATATAATGACTCGAGGAAAGGTTCTTAAAAAATCCAAACTCGTCGGATGTGCCCAAAAAATACCTTTGATAATATCACTTCCATCTAAAGTTTTACGATGTCTTTCAAAGTATCTAAACTTTTTTAATTTACTAAGCAAATATTGTATTTGAGAACGCCTCCTCGTTCAACTGAATTTTGAGCGTGAATTACATTATATGTCGTTTTGATGGTTGTACAATTGGAAGGATCGTTTCTTTTAAGTGCATGTAATTTTTTTTGGCTTTTACCATATTTCGATGCATCTTAATCACAAGTTTGATCTCTTCTTTGCTTAACCTATCCGCATACGAATGCCCCTCGTTATGCTTCAATTCGGAATTGTTATGCACATCATTTGCTACAACCAAACGCCATTCATCCGAATAACCAAGTTTCATGCCTTTAAGCCTAAATGAGCAATTACATTTTTTGGTACCCATCAATCTATAATTTGTCAGTTCTTTAATTTTCTTTCTAAAATAAACACCACTACGCTCGCATGCAAACGTTATTCTTGTTTTTTTTACTAGATACATCGGTATCTGATTTCAAAATAGGGATTACAAAACCAAGACGTTTGCCCGTGTTGTGAACCCATTCAACCAATTTTTCACGTGATTGATATATATCTACATAAACAAAATATCGTATTACCAAATTGTGTACTACATTCAAAACAAAACAAAAACACTCATACCATATGTTGTAAACTCTTTAGTGTAGTCGATTAAAATTTCATTCCAAATTTCATTTTCATTCGACTGTGCCATAATCTGCAAAATAAAATAAAAAATATATGCAACACGCAGTGTCATTGCACGGTTGTTTAAGACAACCACGCAGTGCCAATACGTGACTGTGTTTAGAAACCACACATTAGCAATGCGTGGTCTCTTCACATAGCCACGCACTACCAATGCGTGATTGTTTGAAACAATCTCGTATCAGCACTTCTGCGACGTCTATAATTGAAAAAAAATATTCAAAGATCTGAATGGTTACCGCATCTGGAAACTCTGCTTTATTCGTAAATTCATCGAAGTCCATTACTTTGATCCAATATTTTGGTAAACGTAAATTGGATTTTGATAAATGGTTTGATATTTTAGGGTTTTGGAAGAAAATTAAAAAATGAATGCGGGAAAAAACGAAGTGGATTGTAAATTGGACGAGGGTATTTTTGTCAATTTTTTTTAACTGGGCATATGCCGTGTTTAAATAGAATTTGCCGAATATTTCGAGGGTGAGGTCAATGGGAGTTTAACAGTGGGACTGTCAGAGCCCTAAAAAATAACCAGCGAGCGGAAGAAAGAAGTGAATGATGAACAGCAGCAACAGCGGTGGTGCAACGAGAAGCGCAATTAGGCTGTTCGACGCCCACTGCCACCTCCAAGATCGCCGGATTCTCGCAGTTGCTCCTCATCTGATTCAATCCTCCCTGGAATCCGGCATTCTCCAATTTGCTGTCAATGGAGTCACCGAGGTATTATTGTCATCAATTTTTAACTTAAAATTGCTATATCGTAAAACAGAATCCGGTTTTAAATTTGCATTTGAAAAGCAGAAAGACTGGAATACCGTGAAGAAAATGGGAGAGGACTATCATTGTGTAATACCTAACTTTGGCATTCATCCTTGGTAGGCAAGAAAATTTTAATTTATTTCGTCTTTTATTTAGTATTTAGATGATGAATAACTGAATTGAATAGGTATGTTAAAGAGAGATCAGAAGGATGGCTATCTTTGTTGAAGGATTACTTTGCATCAACACCTGCTGCAGCAGTAGGTGAGGTCAGTTCATTCCAAATATCTATTTGTTTCCTCTCTTTTTATATTGAAATATTTGAGATATGAAATTGAATTCTATTAAATACGAGAACCATGGTTCAGATAAAATCCGGTCCTAAGGTTCACTGCAATTCATAAACACAGATTGTTTACTATTGTATTTTGATAAAGTGAGACTATTCTGGAGGACCCCCACCTCAACATGTGATGCATCGTGAGCCTAACAATAAGATGTAGGATAATGTGGAACAAAGGAGGATCTGCTATCTAGCTGAAACAATCTTTGGTATACCCATCATTTACACCTGTTAAATACATCTTAAAACCAGGCTAACTAATCAACAGCAAATGGAAAGACCTTGCGTACGAACGAACTTACAGAAGTGGGACTATGCCTCAAAGTCGAAGAGGAAAGGAGTGATATGAAGAAGATAAACAGTGAGCGTAAATTAGAAGACAAAGAGCTTTGTATATGAAGAGGAAAAGTAGCGGAGGTGGCCTGGAACAGAAGGAAGTTCGTCTATGAAGCGGAGAAGTGGTGTAAGTAAATTGGAAGCGAAAGCGACTCGTCTATGAAGAGGACAAGAGTAGAACTTGACTTAGACTTTGAGTTTGGTACACTTTTGTTTGGCTTTATTTTGTTCTGACTTCTGTTTGCCAAATCTGAAAAAAATTGGAGCTTATTTGTATTCCTCGGAAACCACCGCCCGCATCACCATTTAATATTTCTTGACCTACTATTGACCAAACTACTTGAGCATTGGGTCCAATATGAGTAGGGTCACTTAGCCAACAGCCATGCTTCATAACTTAAAAAACGGGTGCCATGGAAGTACATACCACTCGGCCAAAGAAAGATAATGGAGAGTTGACCGAAGTGAGCACTAAATACTTTGTGAGAGATCTCCTCCAAATCGCTGGTATGACCATAGAAATCATGAGCATCAACATCTAGGTTCCAGATCCAAGTGGTAGCATCGGATATGTTAGATTTTGAGTGATGCCTCATTAAATGGTGGAGAAATGAGACGGATAACTTGATTTGTGTGATTATGAAGTATGAATTCGTAAACATATCATTCCAAGCCAAAGAGATAAGACATAGCCCCGGCAGACAGGTGAGGATGATCTCTTCCCTTGTATTTCTAGCACAGGAGGAGGCAATGAAATGTTGTGAAGTAGGAATTTTGGGTTTCCTGATAAACGAGGAGGTGGCATTTGATATGACGGGTTGGATGTGGTCACTAGAAGTGGATGATGTTTTAAGTGCGAAAGGAGGAAGATGATCATGAGTGTTGAGATTGGATTGATACAAGTGGCAGCCATTGATTTTCGGTTTGTATGATAATAATTTTCTATTCCAATGGCGAGATTTCTGATTAGTGTTAGGGAGGATGACCATAAGAGCCTGAGGATTGAGGAGAGACCTTGGCAGTCAAAATGGAGACAAAATTAGGTTGAGAAACGGATCGAGATTTATGGGGTGAGGGAAGTGGGTTGATATTAAGGTGGAGGTGTGAATCATTGCTGAATACTGACTCGAGTTGGACTTTGAATTGGTGTTTTGTAATAATGCTTAGGATGCTTTTGTGGATTATTTCTTGGTTGGTAATGTCTATGTCATCAGGTTCAAATCAGTCCTGTGTCATAAAGCTTATACATAACACACAGTGATTTTTAAGTATATATTATCATGATTTCATCATTTCACTAAAATTATCCATTTTTGGGTATGGCTACACAGAACTTTGTGTAAACCATTTGAAGCTCGGGTACATCCATGTCCCTCCTGCAAAAACGACAAGTCATGTGCTTCTTTTTATATTTACAAAATTATTATTGAAAATAATGTTAAAACTTAAAACATTAAAACCGACGCTGTCATTTTATATCATTATTGACTTCAATATTTTGTGAATGTTGAATCTAAAGTACTTAAATTTGTACTCATATTTCCTAAATTTGTTGCTAATTGGAATATCTACAGTGCAAATATTTGCACTGCGAAATGCTAAGTTATTTCTCGTTTAAAGTAAGAAAAAATGTTAGAATAAAATAATAGAAAAAAAAATCAGTTAAGATAAAATTGAATGACTACTTATATTTGCAAAAAGATTACTAGTATTGCAAAATTGCAGTAAAAAAAGACCTAGCATGAAACCATATGATAGGGATGTGCCAACCAGTCTAACGAAAAAGTATGGATGCATACCAAATTTTTGCTAAATTGATGATGTATTATAAAACATAGAGAACAACAACAGTAATTTCTACGTATATGTTATCATCGTTCATCTCTCTATAAAAAGTCATGTATTTATGAGAATGTTTCATGAAACTTTCTGCATTGCATTCGAATTTTTGATGCATTTAGTGTGCTCACAGATTGGTCTTGATAAGGGCGTACAAGGAAAGAAAATTGAATTCACCGAACAGGTACTTGATTTCCTTCTTTCCTATTTTTTCCATGCGTGTTTATATTATTTCACGTTATGAGTCATTCATCGCTTGTCCAGAGGGACGTATCATTAGTGTAACCTCAAAATTTTAAAACTGTGTGATATCTTCTTCCGTTTGGTGTTTCTTTTCTCTTCATTAAAACCATCTTTTTTTTTCTTCCCGCTTTCAGGTTGAAGTGTTTCGAGAACAACTCAAACTTGCAAAAGATTTGGAGAGACCAGTTTCCATCCACTGTGTTCGTGCTTATGGAGACCTTATGGAAATATTACAGTAAGATTCACAATCCTGATTTTTTTTTTATTTTCAATTGCTTGTGTCGTGAAATGTGTCAAACTTTTTTAAATGGAGTTCAAATTTAATGGACAAAAAAAACGTAAATTTGATGCTGCAATCCATATTGATTTTATCGAGAAAGTAGATAAATTTTAATTGCAGAAGATATGCTGAATCCATTTATTAAATAGACAAAACATACGGTTGTCTTCAAAAGTTGATACAAATCATGATTTTGTGAATTGATCGAGAAGAAATGTTGTATCTGATCATCCATCCAAATTAGCACACTCTATATCTTTATTTCTCTGTAGAAGAGGATCTAGAAAAAAAAATAGAACTTGTGCAATTTGAGGATTATGACCTCTTATTTATAATATTGTGATATTTTCAGTTTGGCCATTCAACAAACTGTGCACATTCCTTCTATGAGAGTAAGACCTTTAAGTCTTAAATATTTGTTTCTTTATTTGTTCACATTAATTAGGCTTTACATTTAAATAATATAACACATTTTATTTTACATGTGGTTCCACATATTGAAATTTTCTAACAATCTTTCATTGGGTTGCATATGTAACCTTATAAATGTGTTTCAATTTTACGAGGTTTCAAATTTTGTTATTTAATAATATAAGATATAATTGAAACAATCCCTTTCATTATCTGTTTGAACAAAGGATCAAAACAACGTTCATTGCTAGTTTTGCAACTAAACTCATCAATGGTCGCTTGTACCAATAAAATCAAATGATATATATATATATATACATACATACATATATATATCGCTACAGTGATTGCTACAGTGGCTGCTACAGTAGGCGCCACGGCGTATTCCGTTTTGTACTGCTTTAGCGGCAACTTGGAGGATTTTGTCCCAAGGGTGCGCTAAATGAATGTTTAAGCAAGGAATTAGGAACCTAATTACCTCTTCTTTATCCAATATTTCAGAGTCTTCTAATTTTTTACTTAACATTCTGTAGTTTCTCTGTCTTAATAGTAGATTTTTACCAGTCATGGTAAAGATCCATATCAAAATCATATTCTGTGGATCTGTTTCTTTCTTCATGTTGTACTAACATATTCATCCATTCTTTATGAAATTGTTTTAGAAACCTTTGGCTCAAGGTTATGTTCTTATTTTTTGTCCGTGTAAGATAATGAAATATGTCTATTTCATTTATTACTTGGTATAGATTTAGTGAGGAATCAGTTAACTCTATTAATTCATTTGCATATTTGTCTTTAAATATGTTTGCAATGGTATATTGGTCTTTTTGACTTAAGTCCATATTTTTTAGAACAAAGAGTATTTTTGTGAGAAAATCTTCTTCTAGATGATTTTGTAGGAATTCCATTAGAAGGTTTGTAATTTTTACTGGTTTTTGAAAATATGAAGTGAGAAACAGACTTGGGTCTTAGAATACTTAGTGAAAGCAAACTTTTATGATGGTTTTTATTTATTATCTTCTCATCCTAATTACTTTCTCAAACTTAGATGTTTTTTCTTTTATAGCTAATTCGAATTCTTCATGTGACAAATCATCACCTTGTTACTCTAATAGTTACTTCCCCTAAAAAGGCCTAACGACGTCATGTCTAACGGCTAAGTGGGTACTTTACTACTTCAAACGAGCTTACGTCAGTTGGATTTGATTTCATTACGAATAAGAATAGATTTAAAATACAAAACATCTCATCATCATCAGTAAACATTTCAGGAAGATAGTAAATAATAACCATACCTTGGTCGCTTCACTGTTCTTCTTTGATCCAAGTCTTTAAGTGTTTAGCTCATATTTATAGGATTCGCCATTAAAAGAAAAGATAAAAACATGAGGATTTTATTGCTTACTTACTTAATACAAACGTTTGCAGCAAAGGATGTTATTTTCTTCCACACATACTGATGCCATATATATAGGCATAAGACTAAAATATAAACATACAGCTGTCAGTAGGAACTGACAGCTAATACAACATTCTCGAAAAAGGAAAGAAAACGTGGAGAAAAAGATTCTCCACTTACAATATTATACAATATTTTTTACCAAGCTATCACATCTTCTTTCTTCTTTATGTCACATCTTCTTTTTCTGCCTTTGTCTCTTTGTGCCGAAAGGTTTGTGAGGTTGGTATTATGTCATGTCATTAGGTCATCTTCGTCCTTTGTTTTACTGCTGCCTGATTCTTCCTTATCTTCACGTAACTTTTGTTGCAGCTTCCTGTATATGTTTATTGCATTTGGTCTGGGGTGAAATATATCAAAAGGTCTATATCCCGGGCCAAATTCTTCTATGGATGATGATATGTATATCTTTGTTACTGGAGACTCAGCATATAAAGTGAAACTTTGGTTATCAGTTCCGTCCCAGTTTAAGTTTTTTCCAATTATATAAGCTCTATATTTTTCGTAATGCTGTTGTTCGTTCATTCTGGGGCTAGATCTGTCTTGGAATTCTATAGGATCTTCCCATTCTGGACAATCAATGTCAAAGTTTTGTGCCTTTATCTTTATTATATGTCTCGCAGGATCTATTATGTCGTTGCCAAAATGTGGAGGAACAGTAGTTATATCAAGATGTAAATCTGTATCCAATACTTCAGTAAAATATTCTGTAGTAGAACCAAGAGGTTCTAGAAGTTCTGTGTGATTCCATCCTCCAATAAATATCTCTTTTATGAAGCCATAATTTAATAATGTTGTTGGATCCAAAGTACATTTGTTATGCATCAAATATTTGTATTGAGATAGCTTGAGACTTATAAGTGACATAGAAGCAATTATAGTGCACCTGCAATCTGTAGTATATTCTTGACAATCTGTAAATTGTTTTGTACAGGGAATATTTTGGTTTTTCAATATTTCCCATGTTAATTTGAATCCAGGTATTCTTTGTGTAGAAATTTTTGTCAGAAGAGAATAAATTTCTTTGTAAGTAGCATCATTTTGTTCTTTTGTGGCTTGGAGAAATTGGATTTCTCTATTAAAAGTTTCCGGAAAGGATATTACCGGTTTATTTGTTTGTATAGAAGCAATCTGGGGAATGTGGCCTAATTGGACCATTTTTCCTTTTTGGACCTCTTTTGTAATCGCCGCAAAAGATGTTTTGGGCGTTAGGCTTATTTCTGTTACATTTGTTGGCTCTTCCTTTATCTTTATTCCAGAGGATATAGCCTGAATTTGTTTTATGTTGTCTGAGACTATAAAATCCTTACCAAGGATTTTTTTTATAGCAATTCGTGCAGTCTCATATGTGTAAAAACCTTTGTAGTAGGGTCTTCCGTATTTGGGATTTTGTTCTAATTCCTTAAGTTTAGGAACCATCTCCTCTCAAGAGAGATATATGCCCGCACTAGGTCCGTTGAACAGACAATAGTGGGTGAATTTTTTTGTGGCCTCCGAATTTGTAAAAAGCTCAACAAGGGTATATAGAATGCTGAGTTTCTGTTTGTTGTCTTGAGGTGCTGTTGATAAATTCCATATGTTATCTAACACCATTTGTTGTTCGTCTGTGAGTCGAGCATTTGTGACAAATCTATTTTGTGCATATGTCTTTAGGAATTTCCTGCTATTTGTCGACTGGTTTGTGAGCGACATATCTGTATCTTCTTCTCTGTTAACAAAATCACATTCTTTTATAGAATCAATAAATAATCTTGATAATTTATCTAGTAGTATATTTGTATTTCCTTTAATGTGTTCTCATATGATTTTAGTACCACAATTTAAAATTGAGTTTTTAAATTTTAACCATCTATTGTTTATTATACTTTTTTCTTTCTTATTATTTGCATATCTTACTATAGATTCACAGTCTGTCCTTATTGTTATTTCCTTTTGTGAGATTATAAAAAGTCTAAATGATTCTAAGACATATATTATGGCTAAAATTTCATAATCTAAAGAAGTCATGTAGCCTTTTTCTTTATATGTTCCCGAAGTATATCTACATATTTTTTCAGTGGATTTAGGATCATTTTTGTTCTTTTTGCTTAATAGTATTCCTCCCCATTCTAAAGAGGAACCACCTGTCTCTATAATTAAATAGTATGTAGCCAATGGTAACATTAGAGGTTTTAGGTTTCTTGCTATTTCTTTAATTTTTTGGACTTGTTTTATGTCTTCACTGTTAAATTCCCTTTTTCCTTTAGGACTTGCTTTGTTATACAAAGGTCCAGTGTATTTGGATAATTTTTTTATAAAAGGTCTTGCATAATTTATAAGTCCAAGGAATGATTGTAATTGTTTTAAATTTTCTATTTTATCTGGAAATTCTAATATTTTTCTGGATATATGGGGCTGGAGTTCTATTTGTCATTTTCCTATTTTTACTCCTAGGAAGTCTATGGAATTTTTGAATAGTTCTATTTTCTTTTTAGAGATAATTAGCCCATGTGCTTCAAAGAGCTTAAATATTGTGTACAGGTGTGCTATATGTTCCTTTTTTGTTTTTGAAAAAACTAATATATCATCTATATATACACATGTAAATTTACTACAGTGTTTAAATATATCATCCATTTTTCGTTGGAATATTTGTGGCGCATTTTTTAGTCCAAATGACATTACCAGCCATTCATAATGTCCTTCTGAACAGGTGAAAGCTGTCCATGGTATAGAATCTGGGTGCATTTTGACTTGCCAAAATCCAGATTTTAAATCAAATTTAGAATACCAATAATTATTTTGTATTTTGTTAATTAATACGTCTTTGTCAGGAATACAATATCCATCTTCATTTGTATTATCATTAAGTCTGGTATAGTCCATGACCATCCTGCTTTGTCCTCTTTTTCTTTCAGATTCTTTTTGTACTATAAAAGCTGAGGTTCTATGTCTGGAATCTGACTTTCGTATAATTCCTAGTTTGTTTAAAATGTCTATGTGCATTTTAAATTCATCAATCATCCAATTATCATATTTGGGTGATCTGGTTTTAATAGTAATGTCTGGGTTAATTATGTCTAGTTTGCAGTAAATAGAATCTTTTTCCCAGTACTTTAGTGGTTTTTCTCCTATTATTTTTATTTTTTCAAGTCTGCTTATAATTTGGTTTATGTCATCAGTTGTTAAAAGGATATTGCTTATTTTGTTTGGTTGGATTAAATCTATTTCTATATCTTGCATGTCTTCATAGCAATATAATTGTTCTATTGTTAGTTCATTAGTGTCTATTTCATTTTGTTGGCACTGGCCTGCAATGTCACAAGTACATTCTTTTTGCTGTTTTTGGGTTGTATTTTGGGTTGTATTATTTGTACTATCTCCACCACGCTTCTCAGGTAGAAACTCTGATATGAGGGGTGTTAGTGTTGTCTTTTTGGCTATTTGTAAGTAATCTTTATTAAAGGAAAAACTTCCATTGTCGCTTAAGAGAAAGTCTAATCCGAGTATTAGATTTATATTTCCTAGATTTAATTTAGTAACCCATAATTGTTTTAGGTGGTAATGTGGTGACCAATTGTTGCAAGTAGTATGAAATCGTAGTTGTACGTTAGAGATTATATCTGTTATAATATTGAACGTTCCATCAAATTGGGTACTTTGTTTTGGTTTATTAGCTTTTGTAATCAAGTATTGGGGTATTAGTTCAGAGTTTATTGTTGAACTGGTTGCTCCTGTATCTATAAATGCTAGTAACTGAATTTCTAATCCTTTGATGTTTATTAAGGTTAATGTCCTAAGTTCTCTTAAACATTCAGGATTGCATATTAAGGGGATTTGTATTAATTCATCTGTACTAGTGAGATTATTTTCTTGTATAATATTTTTCCCTTTACTATATTTGTTTGTTTCTTCTAATATCTTTCTTAGTTCATCTATTTCTATTTCAAAATTGTTCATTCTGTCTTCTAAGGTTTTTATTCTATCTTCATTAATTTTGTTTTTATCAATATATTGTAATTTGTTTTGATTAGGAGTTTCTAAGTTAAAATGTGTTTTGGCGCATTTATAACATATTTCTGTGTTACATTTTATGCATTTAAATCTTTTGTCAAAGGCTGGATACCAAGGGCAAAAGTAGCATTTTGTAGTATCAGTTTCCATTTTCTATTTAAAATCATGTATACATTCTTCATAATTCATTAAATTTAGGAATTGTTCAAATGAGAATTCAGTCAGTTTTGTTTGTTCATTTGTTAGTTCTTCTATTAAAGAGTAGTTTGAATTAGAAGTATTTTCTTGTTCTTCTAATCCTTCTAATGACACTATAGAGTATATTGTAGAAGTTTCAGATACATCTGAGGCTACTTCAAGTAAATCTTCTTTGACTGAGTCAACTAGGTTTGATTCTCTAGTATATAAGTTATGTTTTTTAGGACATGTTGAAGATAAATGTCCTTTTTCATTACATGCGAAACATGTAATAGTACTTGCATATGTTTTTTTTGGATTGTATTTCCTAACATGTTTTTCTTTGTTTAAGTATGGTTTTCTTGCATTTGATCTTCTAAGGTAATATTTTTTGGTATACTGCTTCTTAGGCTTTTGCCTTTTAACAATAGGGTTTTTAGATCCATATTGTTGGGGGGTATATATTTGTGAGCAGAATCCATAATTCTTTTGTTTTAATTCTCTTTGGATTTGTATATATGTACATTTCTTCTTTAATTCAGAAATAATATGAGTTATTCTAATTCCTATGTTATCATATGTTTTAGGAATATTAGCGTATGTTTCATTCCAAGATAGAATCCATAATTCTTTTGTTTTAATTCTCTTTGGATTTGTATATATGTACATTTCTTCTTTAATTCAGAAATAATATGAGTTATTCTAATTCCTATGTTATCATATGTTTTAGGAATATTAGCGTATGTTTCATTCCAAGATTTATGTATTTCCTTTCCTAAATCACCAGGTAATTTAGAAAATAATCTATCTCCTATTTCTTTAGAATAATAATTACCAGAGGTTGTGGCATAATACAGGAATTCGTTTAAGAATTTTATTATGTGTTTCCAATCTAACAATTGTATTTGTTCTAAGTCTCTCATTGCTTCTTGTTGTCTAAGGGTAAGCCCAGTATTTACTTCCCTTCCTGTTATTATCCTATGTATTAAGTAGGCAAAGTTGTATATATTCCCTCCTTGTGCTACTAGGGACGCTACTTCATCTGGGAAATTACTTTTGTATGCTTCCCACATTCCTTTAGCTATATCTCCTAAATAGTTTTCTGCTATCCTAACCATTTCTTCACCAGTTGTTATATTTGTATGTTTGGCTGAATAGTCTCTAGCTATTGCAGCTGTCCATTGTTCTACATATGTGTCTAATAGTTGTGGATGACATTCTGTAACATTAAGTATTACAGAATTTTTTCCAAAAAATGTTTTTTCAGTAGGTATTCTTTTTCCTATAGTTCTTAAATCTTTATTTTCGTTATTATAGGGATTGACATTTATCCTAGGAGGGTGTCCTAGTGGATAATCCATTTTGTGAGGGGATTCTTTAGGATAAGTTACTGTAGAACTTTCTCCTTGTCCTTCCATTAATTCTACGTGATATGTATATTCACTGATTAATTCGTTATTAAGTTCTTCTGTATTTTGTTTGATTGAATCTTCCAAGAAGGTTTCTAACATGGTTATTGTTTTTATTCTAATATTATTTTCATCATCTATATAGACAAATGTATTGTTGTCTATTTGGTTGTTTGTTTTTAGTTGTTGTTCTAATTCGTATAGTTCAAATGGTTCAAGAACCATTCCTAATTCTTTAGGATATATTATTTTGTCCATTACAAATTCCTTTGGAGTTCAGAATTTGATTCATCATCTGTATCTATATCTTTTTGATTAGAGGGTCCATAATCCTTGAATCTTAAGGCTATAGAACCATTGGGGTTTGTATAAGTTACTACATCATTTGGTTTAAGTGTATCTCTATTTTCATTAGGATTTTGGATAGTCCATTCATGTCCTGCTAATATAGATGAGTCTATTTCCATTGGTTTTAAAAATCTGATACCAGTGGATGTTAATGTTTTTATTACTTCATCAAGTTTTATTTTTATTTTGGGAGTATACTTTGTCATACATTTTCCTAAAAATGTTATATCAAGTAGTATATTTTTACCATTAAAATTTTCAAATCCTTTAGTTTGAATGACTACTTTTATGTGTTTGTAAAAATCTTGTAATGTCATTGTAAAATTTGGTGATATGTAAACAATACCAATGTTATTGTTCATGTCTACTTCTATTGTCCCGAATATGGCTTTGTCTAAGTCTTGGTGTCTATCATCAATTAGTACTATTAATAATTTGGCTCCTATTTTTTGTCTGATTAATCCTCTAATTCCTATAACAATAAGTCCTAGATGGATTAATTTATAGTTTTGTGTTTTTAATTGTTTAATAGCTTCATTAGACATTAAGTTTATAATCTGTTGATTTCCATCACTCAAGGAAAGAATTTCCTCTCTATGATGTCTATACAATCCTGTATTTATGGTAAATATACCTGTTCTATATAGTTCTCTAGGGTTTAGAGTATTTAGTTGGTTATTTGAGAATATTTCTAAGTCATTATCTATATTTATTATTTCTTCTAGATGGGATTGTGTATTTACTGACCTTCTTAATATGTTGTCTACCCAGGTGTTTGTAGCTGGATTATTACTTTCTATAGGTCTGTCCATTAAGGTTCTGTATGGACCTGTAAAGGATCTCCTATTCATCATATGGTGTCTAATTTTTTGAAGGTTAAAAAGCTGAATTTTGTTTTTCTTCCCTTGTCTTGATCTATTGGACCGAGACTTAGGCCTGATATTTTTTCTGTTAATTGATTAATGTCATTATCTTTTTCTTGTGTGGTTTTATCTAAGTTATTTAATTTTCTATCCAGACTTGTAATTTGTTTATCCATTAAGTCTAGTCTGTCTTGTATTTGTGTTAACATTGCTATTATGGTATTAGCCATTAAGCATAAGACATTATCTGCTTTACTTGTAAAAATGTCTTTATTATAACCTGCTGTTAATGCTTCTGTTTGTTTTAGTGACATATTAACATATTCTTTAGCTTCAGAATAATGTTTATTATCATATCCCATATTAATTTAATTGTATGTACTTGATTTCTTGTAGCATTCCTTTTATGTTGTTTATTTGGGATTCAAAGTGACTTTTATTTATTTCAACTTGGCTTTTGATTTGCAATATTAAGTTTTTAGATTGTATCTCTATATCTTTAGGTTTATTTTCTTCAATCATTTGCTTTAAAGAGATTATGTCATGTTTGTTTGGAAAATTCTTGAGTTGTAGAGCTTTAAACTTTCTGGTTAGTTTTTGTAGAGTATTATCAAAGTTATCTATTTTTTGTAATCCTAACTTTAGATAATTTTGGTTATCTTGTATTTGTTGAAGCTTTTTATTTCTTGAAACCATGCTTTCTGAAATAAGTTCTACCAATTGATAGAATTTTTCATTATACCAATGTAAAGAGTCTCCTAGTTCAATAACCAAATCTGTTATTGAATTTAAATGGTGTGAGTCTGAATGCAACACATGTTTATAATTGTTGTTTATATGGCATACATGTTTTTGTTTATCTGTAGAAACAATTCTTTTTGGGGAATTTATTATTTTCAAATTTAAGTATTCAAATTTCTTATAGTCTGTTATTTCAAATGGTTTTAGTGTATGTCTGTTTTCAACCAGTCCTTCTTCGCTTTAGTGAGATCAAATTGTTCAGTAATTCAACTAATTGAGTGCAAAGAAAAACTTTGTTGCTTCAGTTTTGATAAAAATAAATAAATATTGAAATGTCCATAATCGAAGTGTAGAGCAGTATCATATGACAACGCTAAATACAAACTTTTTATGAACTAAAATATCCTTAAATTAAAAATTCACTCATTTGAGCAAAAAGGCTCATGAAAGACCGTGGGTGGTAATTCTTTTGTAAGTAGGCCTGCTAATGTGGAATTAGTCCTAATATGCTCTGTGCATTTCGGTTTCTTAATAAATACTATATTAGGCTTAATACACGTATGAGAATTCTTTTAGAATTTCTTAATTATTTTAAATGGGTGGTCATAACAAATGACATGCCATAGGCATAAACAAATATTATATTAAGCATAATAAATTGATAACGAAAGTTTCATGAATAAATTTCATAATAGATGTCATAAATTCACACCTTAATGCTATGTTACCCTGTATGCGGAACGAAAACGAGAACAGAAAACGTCACATACCGCAGAATGCAATACATTGGGGTTAGGCTTAACTGGAACACTTAGCAAGAACATAAAACACTTAGCCGGAACGCCAAATACTTTTGAAAATGCTATCTTTACGTATAAATTTATATAATATTGTTATCCACTACAAATGAATGGACACAAAGTAAAATCTTTATTGTACCATTAACGTTCATTCCCAACCAGTTATAAACTATAGCTTATATCAATTGAAGCTAAACAAAATTGCAAAATGCATAAGTTCTAACATCATGTCTTAGCCTTTTCTCCTTTTTTGATACCTTTTTATACATTATAATTTATGCAGTTGAAAATTATAACAAAGTTACGTTACGTTTTTCCTTTATCAAGAACCCTCCTTATTGCATGAACCTTGAAGTTGGAATTGTTATCATACATTGATACAAGTACAACATTAGCTTCTTCAAACAAATTATCATTATCATCAATATTTTTTTTCCTTTTCCAAATACCATATTTTAATGTATTAATTATTTTTGAAAAAAAAATGTGCGGAGAAAGAAAACATTTGAAAGATAGTTATGTTAAAAAAAGGAATATATGAGTATAAATAGAGAGTTGATAATTGTATGTATGTTACTCTGCATTATTATGGTAATCGAGAGTTAAAATAAGGTAGAAAACAAAATTTTAGTCTTCTTAAGGCTGATATGATATCATTCTTCATTATTTGTTTACATTTTCAACATGAAATTATTATCATTTGATGTTTTACCTTTTCAATAGGAAATTATTATTATTTCAGTATATTTAAAATGGTTAAACTAAACATTTTGAAACATAAACCAACATTTTGAAACATCGAAATTGAACGTTTCGAAATACTAAATTCAACGTTTCAGAACATCAAAATTAGCATATCAAATCGTGTGCGCATAGTGTTTTGAAACACCGGTGTATTGCGTTTTGGAACGCACATACCAAAACGAAATACGACAACCGAAGTGTGAATTGTGGTAACATAGCTTTAATGCCATATTAAATATAATAAATGCCTGTCCTAATAAATGGCATGAATGTGTCATATTATTGGCTTGAAACCGAAATATTACCATAAATAATATCGATTGCATAAACATGAATAATCATCATACCTCACATTTCACAAGCATTTGTTACATAAACATGAATAATCATAACACACTTATATTTCATAGTAGATAAAAAGATCCATATATTAATCAACACCATAAATGCTTATTATATACAATTTGACTAATCTTTTCACAAAAGTTATAATGCTTTATAACTTATATTTTCTAATTTCAAAATAATAAAAATCAATTAAAAAAACAACACCGAAGAGTTAAATTAACATAGTGTATTGATATACAAAAATAGATCTTAGTACAATAAGAAGAAACGTTATTACTCTAATTCTTTCATTCCTTTTTTTGGTTTGTTAAGGTAATGTGAATTGATATGCAGTATCTTGGAGGCCTAATTCCATATGCCACAAAAGTCTGCATTTCTAATTTTTAGATAGCTACACATGTACGCTTTTTCCACAGGTTAGATGTATAATATATATAGGGGTGTTGATCAATCTCTGAAAAACATGAGCACTTAAACCTAATGCGATGACATATTGTTAAGTTTTATGGTAATTAGCAAAATGATCTTTTCTGGATCTTTTATACAGTAAACCGATAACTAGGTACTGATTGACATGCAGAGAAATTGGTCCATTCCCATCTGGTGTGATTCTGCATTCATATATGGGATCTGCAGAATTGGTCTCAGGATTTGCCAAACTTGGAGCCTACTTTTCCTTTTCTGGGTATCTTACATCAATGAAACCAACAAAATCAAAGAAAATGCTGAAAGCGGTAATGCTCAGTATACCCAAGATATCCAGACAACTTCACAGTTAAGGATTTAGTTGAGTTACAGCTGATTTCTGCAGGTGGCCACTGACAGAATATTACTGGAATCAGATGCACCTGATGGTTTGCCAAAAGTTAACACAGAATCTTTGCTAACTGTTCCTCTTGACAACTCTAGCTCTCAGGATGAACAAAAAGAAGAATTGAACCATCCAGCTAATATCCGTACTGTGAGTGCTTTTGTTATTTATTTTGCACGTTTCCTTTAGCTGCTAATCATGCTTTATCTTTGTTTACATTGAATTATGCATATATCGCAAACAACAAAAGCACTTCAGTTATTTGTGTAACAAACGCTTGTGTATGCATGATGGATTTTGGTTTTAGGAAAGTGTTTATGAACAATTTCAGGTGTTGAATTATGTGGCCACAATGCTTGAGATGCCCGAAGAGGAAGTTGCAGAGATGAGTTACCATAATGCTATCCGTGTGTTCACCTTTCCTGGCTCAAAACTTAGTGGTCTCGCTTGAAAAGCATATCTTTACTGTATAGCCATTGCACTTTTTCTGTATATGTATTTATATCTTTGTAATTCTGTTTATAACTTCAAATCATATGTATGTGAGGGTAGTATGCAACGTGTTGTTTCTTGGATTTGGGATTTTGTATGTTTTCTTGTATGTAACACTATATGATAAAAGTTTATATTTATTTTATAAAGATAAAGGTGGAACTCTATGCACTAGGCTTCTTTGAATCTGGGCGTTCAGATTATCATGCCCGGGCTCCACTGATTATTTTATACAGATATACATAAAACATCACTGCGCCTATGAACATTCGTTGCTAAATTCATGAACGTTGGTTTAAATTAATGAACCAATAGTTATACTTGGTTTATTTATCATATGATTTTTCTTCCTCTTTTGAATTTGATATATCATATGATTTATGACAACTGAACTTACCTTTGTTAATTACTCAGTCAAGTTGTGAAAGTCAATGATTGAACTATCTTATATGTCATATGATTCTCTTGAAGTGACGTATAATTCAAAGCGTATGCATTTGACTTGAAATCATCGAAGAATACTACTCTATAATTTAATCCCATTGCTAATAGAAAATTGAGTCGGATGTTATTCCATTTACCGTGTTTATCACACACGCAAAAATTCAAGTTATAAGCCATAGACGTTAACTATTAATCTACCGTACATCAATTTTATGTTGGTTTTTTTGGCACTGTTTCTATTATAGCACATGATTTAATTTCATTACATGCAGTATGATTTGCTTCAAATTTTCATCTTGTTCTATAACGTTAAACTAACTGCACCAAGACTTGACTTGCTCTAAAAACGACGTCTCCTCACAAAGCAGAATAACTCGTTCTTGAGCTCTTTCTTTCTATGCAACAAAACTTAGCTTTCCTCCCACTATCATAGACACAAATAAACTCAACTTGCCTACTTTTCAATTCTTCCGCCAAGTAATGAAAATGAGGAAAAATAAAGCATATATATCACAAAAGCAAAGCATATATCTCCTACCAATTACCTAATGAAGAAACTTCAACGCAGGATGATTATTCTCATCATCATATCAATGATCATCCTTGGCTCCATTGCTTTCTTCTGCTCTCTAACCGCTGAATTCAAAAAATCAAAGGTAAGAGGATGTATAATGAACCATTTTGTTATTATATATTTCTATATTTTCCTCAATATAACCGTTAAGCATGTATATATCTGTAGGCTAAAGAAATAAAACTTGATGGCAGCATATGTTACATGCATAGAAGCCCTGCTTTCGGTTTAGGAATAACAGCAATTGTGTGCCTTTCAGTAGCACAAATTATAGGGACTAGCGTTGCAGCTGCCAACTTCTGCATGAAAGACGGTTACAGTTTAGGAAGAAGTAAAAGCTTATCCATCGTGCTATTGATTCTCACTTGGTATGTATATGTGTTTATTACAATTGTTTTTATGATACAAAATCATAAATAAAAGCTGACCATTGCTGGCGATATTGTAGGATAAGTTATGGAATGGCCGTGATCATATTAGGGACAGGGACAAGCATGAATGACAAACAGCATTATGGTAATGGATGGATGGACGGACAGTGTTACGTCGTTAAGGATGGTATGTTCATTGGATCGGGCGTGTTGGTTGTCGCAACACTTGCTTTTAGTGTTGGATTTGTATATACGATGTACAGAAGTAGATAATGAAGAGATTAGCATTGAAAAGTAAACTTGAGCATGATAGAGGAAGAAGATATGAGAGAATGTGACATTACTCTAGCAAATAGTAGCATGGTCAACGAAGGATGGTGCTCGACTCGTTTTTAGATGATTAAACCTTTACCACACAAACATTTATTCTTTTTCCTTTTAGTAATAGTGCTTTATTGTGCACAGTGAACTTATAAGGAAGAAATCATTGTTTATTTTATTCGTTCAACATTGAATTTCACCTCCAAACATCAAACTTACCCAACGACGGAAACTAATCTTTGTACAAGCACAACAAACCAATTAGTGTTTTCTGAGAACTCGACAAAGAAACCAATTCTCAACATTGGGTATTGATTGCATAAAGGGATCTCAAGTTCATTTAAAATCTTTAACAATTGGATATGTATAGCAATAGCTAAATTGCATATTACTATAACAATAACATGGTTTGAATTAGGAAGATTTGAGCAAGCAACACATCTTAAAATTGTTGTAGATTATTGCTTAAAGAATGCGAAAATACAAAATACAATGAGCTATTGCTATTAGTTAAAGAAATTCATAACAGTGCTCCTTTTGGTTTGGTCTGGTAGCGCTTGATTCGGTAGTATTTTGCTCTTCAAATTGTAAGTCATTACTTTTCATCCATTGAGTATTTATCAGTATAAAGGTTATGTAATAGTTGGTCCGATAGGTCCTTAAAAATAGAGTTGGTTTAGTTCGACATTGTTTGGTCCAACTATGGTTTGCCGAACCAAATTCGCTATTTGGTAGTTTCAATTACCAAATCGAATTTCATGTTCGGTAGTCGAATCGCTTTGCCTACCAAACTGATCCAATCGTGGATGCTGAATCGTTTGCCAATCCCAATAAACTTGTATTTTTATTTTAATTTTCTTTAAGCTACGGTTTGATTCTCTTATCTCCTTGCCCTATCATTGTAATCAAGTGATGATTCTCCTATTGCGATACTTTTAGCTGTTTCTAAGTTTTTTAATATTTTTTCGTATCCGTCATGTCATAAGTGAGAATATCCATAACATTTGCCCCCTAAAACATACTTTTATGAATACAAAGTGTGCTTTGATCCAACTAGACTTGCTATACTTAAATGATTCGATCCATGATTCAGTCTGTTTCAGCAAGCTTTCGACTGACAATTTATCGTACTCTCAAGGAGGACTTTGATCGTCCTTGAACACTAGAGTAACTATAGCTGGTAATTAATTGAAAGCAGAAATGTCTCGCAAGATTCCTCGAAGAGCTCCATTTGATTCATTGTCTTATTGGTTCAACACCAATTGGTTCGATGCACTTTTACCAGGATGACTACTTAGATAATGTTATACCCAAAATTTCCAAATTTGATTATTAAGGTCAACAATGCAAAGCTATCGAAAGTTGACAATGTAAGGTTATTGAATGTTGAGAGATGAGCCTATCACAAGTTAAAGAATGAAGTCATCACATATTGAGAAATAGCGCTATCACATATTAAAGAATAAAGCTATCACATGTTGAAAAACGAAGCTATCACGTGTTAAAAGATGAAGTTATCACGTATTGAGGAATAAACTGCAACAACCCGCACGTTAATGTGCTTGAATTTCGACAAAATCGAAACCCAAGTTCATCAAAGCACGGATCGTTGGTTTTGGTAACCTGTAATAAACATAAGTATATCAGAGATCGACCAACCTAAACTTACAGCGGAACGGAAAAATATAATAGAACATAAATACTGACCGAGACTACTACCTCGAAATCCACGGTATTCCTTGGACATCCAATCGCCTTATCTGTACCGAGCATGAATAAGAAGACTTCTCCATCAACAGTTCCCGTCTTGCTCCAGTGACTTGTCCCTTTAAATCTATCACGTGGGTTGTAATGATGAGGGGTCAGAACTACATTTTAGTGACTGTAAAATTGCACACTTTATCCATAACACAAATTTATACCAATTGGTTTCCATTTAAATGTTGTCTATTATTTACAGCTAATCTTTTTAATTTTATATGCGCGAACGATATATCTACCCTAACCTTCTCCAAGGTATACTATACATACATACATGCATGCATGCATGCATGCATGCATGCATACATACATACATATATATGCCTATGTACGTATATATACATCTTAACATTTCACTATCCGAAATCCTGGTCAATTAATACTTCTTAAATATGAAGCGGGCCCTTCGTATCGTCAATGCTAGTCTATCTGTTCTAGATACAGAGGCCGATAACTCATATATATGACTTTATAATATAATATTTAATTTAGTTGTCGTACTACCACCGAAACTCGAAGACTCGTCTAAGATTAAATAGCCCACCTCCACTGAACTAATTTTTCACCTAACCATCTATCATGAGGTCTACGTGTATCTGTAACGTCCCGCCTTTTTGTACGTTTTAAATCAACGGTAAACCACACACGTCGGACTAAAACCATACAAAAGAACGGATTTGTTATTGGGGTGAATAAGAAAAAGGGAGAAAGAAATAAATAAATAGAATCTTGCAGCGGAACGATAAAATATAATAATCAAATAAACAGTTCATGAAGCTGTTTTACAAAATATTCGATTTTACTTATACAATACGTATCAGAGTTACACATAACAGAGAATAATAAATAATGCAGTGGAACAATGATGCAGTGGAATAATATAATAAATAATAATAATACAATCTTCGTCTTCGTCCTCCAGAAGGAAAGTCTTCAAATCCTGAAATACTCAGGCTGACCCGAGCGAATTGAAAAGACAAAATACTCGAGTCAGAACTAAAAGATCTTATGTAAGTTAAATCAACGGTAAAATATGAGTAGAACGGCGTCAGAGATGTTTACGGGATCTGACATCTCCTATCCAGTGTCAAACGTGAGTGCAGTAACTTAAGAAATGCTCGGGATTCACACCTCCTAAGGATCCGTTAAACTATTTACTATGTACTAATATTTCGCTATTATAATAATGTCTATAGTAAAGTAAACTTACTTTTTAAAAGCGTTAAGGTTTTACATTTTCCACCTTAACACGTAATAGTCCCAGTAGTCCATCCAGTATCATGGTTCCTCCTGATCGGGAAGCCACCAGAGGATACCACACGGGCTACGGGAGGAAAAAAACTCGTATAAGGTGTGCTATGGTAGGTGACATGGCACAACTAGGCAATGCCAGAGTAGATATACCAATTACGCTTCCGGGCCGGTGGTAATGCATAGCCGCAACTACCGCCCATCTCGAGCCACACCTCCAAATAAAAAAATCAAAAGTGGCCACCGAATCAATCCAAAAGTCAAATTATAATATCGAAGTGATGTGTCCGATCAAAGGTGCTACCTCATTAGCCCGTCAATCGCTCCTGTTTTAGCCACCTTATACCAACTAATGGGAGTCGGGTCCACGTATTTACCTCAAAGGAAACGCCACCGCCATCCTACTTCATTCTGGAATCTCCACCGCGTACACGGTTGTTAAAGTGGTTTTCGGAGTTGGCAGAGAGTATGACAACTTTCGATCCCGGTCTCTTCAACAACCAAACGTTATTATAACGCCGCGGTCATTTCAAAATAATTATATTTCAAAACCAAAATATATTATCCATTTCAAAACCATATAAATACAATATCATTTCCCTTTCAAAAACCAAATAAATATCATTTTTATAAAACCCAAATCAATATAATATCATTTCTATTTTGAATATATCCTTTCCAAAATCATAACACTTTCAAAATTTTAATATTTCGAAACCAAACGCTTGAAATATAACCTTTCAAAACATAATACTTCGAATTTCATAGTTTCTAAACCGTAACTTCCAAAACTTAAATGGTTTGGATATTCAAACAGTATATAAAATAAAATAGTTTGAATTTAAAATCACTTTATAAAGTAAAATAGTTTCCTCGACTTCACATTTTTATTCACGTTATATTAAATCTCAATTCATAACTTTCAACTCACTTTCAGTTTCAATAAACCATTTCAATATATTTCAAACTTTGAGTATTAAACAATTTCAAAACTAAGGTTGATAATTACGATTCAACAATTCAATGTTCTATTATTTAGTTTTGAAATATTTGCATAATAAATCCATTATCATTTAAATAAAACTCAAATTACAAATAACTAAATATTTCCTTCAATTTATTTATACTTGAAATATTCGTTTAATTCATCTTGAACAAAAATCTAGTTATAAAAATATTACCTTTTAAAATTTCAAGTTTAATAAATTTTACATCAACTTATGGAGTTTAATTCTTAAATAAGCTCAATTTCAAATAAATTTCCAATTTACCTTCCAATCTTAATTTATTTAAATCATTATAACCTCTATATTAAAGTATGATTTAAATACTTAACCATATTTTATTTTAATAAAATCAAACTCCATTACTAAACCTAGTATTATTAAACAAATTTATACATAGCTTAAATACATGAATTTAACTATATATAAAATATTTTTTTATATAATATCAAAAAAATTTAATATTTATTAAACCGTATAATTCTATCCAAAACCATAGAAATCATTTTCAAAATATTTATATATATAGACCGACGGTGTCTGTATATAAATTTTCTATCCGATGATCAAGTGATACGGATATTTATCATTTCAATCCGTAATTTAAAATAAAAATATGGTTATATATCATTTCATACCGCAATCCCGAATGAAATAAAATGCATAACAACTTGTAGTTTATAACAATATAAAGTACAACATCCATTCATCAAATATCAATCATCAACCATTTATCACAAGCATCATCCAATTCAATCAATATATAATCATAAAATAAATAACATGCATTTACTGGCAGTTTATATTCAATAATAAATTAAATAACTATTTAACTGGCAGTTTATATGCAATAATAACTTAAATAACCATTTAATTCAATAAATTCAATTTAACCGAAATGATGAATAAGAATATGCCAAACAGTCATAAATAAATTTCTAATCTCATGAAAAACTAATTTAACACACATAAGAAATTTTAGAAGTTGTGAGTGGATTAAAACACTCACCTTTTGAATTTAAATTGAATTTAAATCCAATTTAAACCTAAAATTTGAAAAGTTTCAGAATTCGTCCAAACCTGCACCTAAATGTCCGGAATTTCAATACGATCCTAACAAAGAAAATCGCACAGAAATCGGACATCATATGTGAAAGTTATTAACATAAGAACGTTAAAGTTTGAATTTAAATAAAATAAAATTAAAAAAAGGTTACCACTCATGCACGAACACGTCAGCCATCCCTTCCCATCTCTCGTTCGAAACTGGACATGGCCACGCCCTTCCAACCGAGGCGTTGACCACGTGCTACCGCGACCTACGTGCCACCATTCGCCAAGGGACCACCGCCGCTGCCATCTCTGTGACGCCGGCCCCATCTACGCCGGGTCCGATCACCTGAGACGCCCCCTTCCTCACCCCCCGCCGCCATGACAAACTCGAGAATCCAAACCCTAAACACTAAATTCCGGTCGCTGCAGGCGATTCCAGTACTAGCGACTATTACCACAAGACTCACCATCACGACCTCCTCCAATCCCCGCTACCAATTTCAAGAATCATCGCCAGAATCGAAATCGCCCAAATCGACATCTTGGTTCTCGCGATTTGGGACTTTGACCGCGATTTTCCGTTGATTCGAGCATCAATTTCAAAAACGAACACTTGACACAGATTCATATTGTCAAGCTATCCGATATATAATTTTTATGAATTTTTTTGAGGAGTTTGAAATTTTGGCTTTGAATTTAATTTGAAATTGCAATTGGAATTTTGGTTTTGTCTGCCATGGAATAAGGAGGAGCTATAGGAATTGTACGTACATAATAATGACAAGGAGGAACAATTAGGGTTTATAACGAGGTGTGTGTGTGTGTGTATATATATATATATGTGTGTGTGTGTGTGTGTGTGTGTGCCCGTGTGTGCAAGGCTGAAATTAGAATGGATGGACATGAATGATATACGGTTGAACGATAAAATGGCCCGAAAAGCCCGTTCTGACTCTGGAATAAAATTGGGTCAATCCATATATCAAAATATATGTTTTTAAATATTTTAAACGCAATGGAACAGGTTTCAGGTCCAAATTCCATCGTATGAAGAAATTATGCTAAAATCAAATTATTTCAAATTGATTTCAATTGATTTCAGTTTAATTAATTTCTAGGCGTTTCGAGTTTGTACGATCAAACGACAAGCCCGATCGCTACGAAACTTGAAATCCTACAATAATTCATCGTTACAGGTCTGATGAAACTGGTTTCATCGAAATCCGAGTTAGTAGCCAAAATGGCTATTTTTCCATTAATTAATTAAATTAACTAATTAAATCAAATTTTCAATTTCAATTATTTAATTAACAAATTTCATCATTTTTGATTTCTTAAACCTTTTCAATAATTTAGACAAGTTCATACATCAATTTTAAGTTAATTAATTTACCCATTACCGTATTAAATTTCAATTTTAAATAAATTCACTAATTATCAAATGAAATTCCAATAAATCCATTTATTTGATTTTAAATCTTGTTATTCAATCCATTATCACCAAATAGATAAAATTAAAATTGGTTCATGGTTTATTGCATTATTATTCTCAAATTTCGTCTTAATCTCCATTAACGTAACATTTAAATATTTAATTTCAATTAATTGCAACAAACCCAATTACCATAATTCAAATTCAAATAAATAAATAAATCTTGATTTCCATTAACTATCTATTATTTCCTTCGTAAATCCAATATTCCATTTATTCGCTTATGTTCCATTTATAGTCAAGTATAACATATTTTCATTAATTGGCATTTCATTCAACCCATTAATTATTAACCTTAATTAGCATTGTTTACCTTGCATTCCCGTTATTATTCCATAAATATGATTCCAAATTTTATTTCTTTCAGTATTAATTACACAATCATATTAAATTAACAAATGTCAAATTTATTTATTTATTTATTCCATATTTAATTACCAAAATCTTATTACAATAACAATTTTTAATTATCGAAATTCGCGGGTCGTTACAGTATCCCTTACGGATTCTACACTAGAAGGAAGCAAAATCAGGGCATAACCCAAGTCTTTGCTATCGCTCGCTTGGGATCTCTAGGCGTCGAAGCCTATGTGATAGATCTACTACAAAATTCTAGTACAAACAACTTACATAGTCCGCCGACCCTCCATAGCTGATATCCCATTTAAGCTAACCTAAGTAAGTCAAGAAAAATGCCCATTTTCGATTACTTACTACTTCTTATTGGATATAAAGCGGACCTCATTTCCCGAATGGTACTAGGCCATTTAATACTTCAAATCTGAGATGAACCCTTGGTATTTCCCTTACCTATCTGCAACATAGATCCCTTTCGCACAAGTTCTATGGTTGGAGATGTTCCACATTAGTAGTAAGTGTACACAACTACAAGTAGCATCTAAGTGAAGGGCATACTTCTACTGTGTAACTCTACTGACTTCGCATCCCAACCTACTAAACCAAATTATTCATCCTAAGTTTAAGTATTGGGCTAAGCCCACTAATTTTATTTGTATAGTTAGTGCTATATAATTTACCATAATGACAATTATACTGCCTTATAATATTTAATTACTACCTAACATGTTTATTTACTATTTCTTTAAATATCACTTTGTCCGCAATAAACGATTATAATCTAACTGAACAATTTCTAATAGCATTTATTTATTCATTTTAATTTTACATATTATACCTCCCCTATCTTTCCATAATTATCCCATTAACCTTTTCAATCAGTCCCATTAATCCATTTATATCATTTTTTTAAATTCCTATAACTCCCTATTTATTGCATATTTACTGCCCAATTAATTTTGGAGTTACAACCTTTTCTATTTACATTTCCTATTCCTATTATTTACTACCGATTTATTCTAACGTTCTAATTACATCTAATGTGAATACTGACATGTATTACGTTGTATTAATTATGTTTATTTTTTAAATGTTTAGTGCGGTTATACGTATTTATATATTTATTTTATGTTTCTAGTTATTAATCCCTAATTAGAATATTCTTTTCCATGTTTTAATTCATTAGAATTAGCCTTCCAAAAAGGTTTTCCATTATTACTTTCCATAAATTAAGCAAATTAAACTAAATAAGAGATTTGCTTCATTTGAAATTACAAGGAATTATTTATTTTTTTCTTATTGAAATATCCGGTGTAAACTACGGAAACATATCCATATTTACACATCACTTTCATTATTTTTATATGTTCCCTATCAATTCAAATGCTGCATTTTTTTATGTATTTTAGAAATTAATTAATTTATAGTGGTTACATGGATAATTTGCCAATACATCAAAAAACAAAAATTCACATATCAATAAACTTAGGGCAAATAACTCAATTGTAGATCTGAAATAAATTCTATATCTTATCAATATTCAACTTTTAATAACTTTGAGATTGACTTCCAGATGTGGGTGTAAATAACATCCTTATTCAATTTTCCTAAATTGCACAACATGCAGGCAATGTTTTTATGCGTTTAATTCGAGCCTACAACTTTTTAGATCTTTATTTAGGCATAATAATTAAATAAAAAACCAACAAAATAAATTCCAATGTAATAAATAAATTACATAATTTCCCACTCACCTTTTATAACTTTCCAAATCTCCCAAATCTAAATCCAATCTTTTGATTCAACTACATCTCCTTTTTAATCCATAGAAATATGTATAACAGTGTGTGTGTGTGTGTGTGTGTGTGTGTAATTACAGATCCGAGAAGATAATTGGGGTTAAGGAGAATATACATTTTATAATATTGAATTTACATTTTCATTGTGCAATGCTGATTCACTTCTTCCCTCCTTCCTTTTATTTTATGCTATTCTCCAATTTGTATAAATAGAAATTATTTTATAGTTAGGAGGAATAATGGAGAAGAGAAAATGGCAAAGCTTTGCCGCTTTAATAAGAAAAAATGAGAAGAGAAGTGAGGGGTTAGACCTATATTTATAGATGCTCGAATCAATTTATCCATTAGATTAAAATTTTCAGTCGGATCGTGGGCCAAGGTTCAAACCCTAGCCGCCACGTTCTTATCGATTGACCGCACTCCTATGATCGGTCGACCAGCCCATAGTTGGGGTCCATCGGTGTGGTCCTGAATTTAATTATTATTTATTACTATGTTTTCTATTTTAGTTATTTTGTTCCGAAGACTTTAAACCCCCGTGACTTCTTCTTTTGAACTCCGATCGTGAAACTCTAAATATGAAAGTTGCTAGAAAAAAAATCATGGATACAATAGTTCAAGTTTTGTAGCCAAATTTCGACATTTCTCAAATTCTATTTTTGAAGCCCTATTAATTATTAATTTATTGACATAAATTTTTATCGGGTATTACATTCTTCTCATCTTAAAAGAATTTTATCTCCAAAATTACTCCAGTGATTAAATCATGGGGTATTGTGCACAACCATCCTAAACTATTCAACCAATTAGTGTATAATCAATTTTGCTGCCAAACGTGTACAAGTGCATGGTTTATCATAACATAGATGATTCTAATGGGACCATTCTATACAAATGCATTATTTAAAAAAATAGTTTTGAAAATATGATGCAAACAACCTATATATAATGGCAGTTCTATATGTATGCAGGTTTTCAAAAAAAAATTCACACAACAATTTCCATACTCCTATAAATAGAAGCGCGGTTCAACCAATTTTGCATCCAATTCCTACCATCCAAAAAATCTAATTCGTCGAATTTTCATTTCCTAAACATTCACTCCTATTCCCAAAAAGGAATTTAGGTGGATAATTTTACATTCTTACCACCATATTGGGTACCAATCCCGTTGCATGTTGGAAATTTACTCGTTGCCCCAGATTTTATTTGAATTTTCCATGTACAACAAACATAAGGTGACTTGTTTTCAAGCTCTAAAACGGAATTGAATCCCAAAATGGATTCTCGTACATCGTTGATAAGGTATGAAAATAGGAACTCCAAGGCTAAAACAGTTTTACCCTTGTTATCATCTGTGCTTATCCTAACGGCAGTCCATTAAATTCATATCTACTAACCTATCGCTCTTCTCTACACCTAGTATGTGGCCTTTGAAGAGAAAAAATTCCCATAAAAATCTTTTCCACTTTTTCAATCAAATTTGCACATGGTTTGAAAAGTCAACTTCCAAAAACATTTAAACACCATTTTCTTTTAAATCATTTGGACAAAATCTTCCCGAAAATTATTACTACGCTAAAATATAAAAATTATTATTTATTCCAATCGAACACAATTTTTCAAAACAATCACCTTTTCCATTTTTAATAACTCAAAACACAATTCAACATAATCAGAATTTAGTTACGAATTAACATATGTTTAATCTTAGAATTTGCAATAAATCATGGACCTAAAAATCCTATTCTTTTAAAAAGATACACACTATCCTATTTATAAATTTTAGCTTTTAAGAAACAAGAATAGCGACCCATGATTTTGCAACTACCTAGCCTATCCTTCGCTTGCTAAAATTTATTATTTATAAAATTTCATAATTATATTTCAATTACTGTTAATTAAGTTTCTTTATGAGATTTTCATATTTATAACGTTTCTTTTAAAATACACATGCAAGAGCAGTCTAAATATCCAGAAATGAATGTACAATTAATAAATAGGAATGCATCTCATAATATATCGTAGACATCTTTTATACAAGAGAAAACCAATGGTTACAACACAAACAACCCCAAAAAAAGAACAAATCGTAGAAGGGATATGGTAACAACAGCACTACTAGACCTAATACTAACTACATACTATGGGATGGTTTCGATCCTCTGCGGAAGCTCTAGCCATTGCCATGACCCCAGAATGGCCGTAGCACGACATCTGTACAACTGATCTCATGGATTTGGCGTCGCTGCTTAGCTCAAATCTCCCGGTGCTTGCCTAGACCCTTTGGATAGTGAAAAGCTTCGGGATTTGGTATCCTCTAGTACCTTTTCCTTTCCGTGCCTCCCTCTACGGCTGCTCTTCTACGGCTAGTGCCATTATCTCAGCTAGTGGCTTAGGGATCCCTATCTTCTTATGGAAGGCTCTGTCGAATGGGGTAGGGATCTTCTTCTAGACCTTCTCTCTACGGGGGTTCACTCTGTATTGCCTAAAGACACAAATGAAGAGGAAACAATATAGAATGCAGCTTCATGGAGTTCCAATTCTAGGACTCACAAAGTGGCTCATGATAACACCAGCCTATTGATAGCTTCACCACCCATGATGGCATAGATGGCCTTCTGCATAAACGGATAAATCTAATTGAAGCACACCGTCTTCGGAACAATGTTTTGTTGAACGATCCGAACAATGAGGCAGACTGTAGGCCGTAAATTGTCTGACCTTCAAACTATGATATTTCCAGAAATGATCCATTGTAGAATCTCTTCATCGGTCGTCTCAACATTCTCTAAGTCTTCTCCCTCTGTGGCTATCCTTAAAATCTCAATCAAATCACCGTCGGACATACCAATCTTAACACCCTTCACTTTCGACTTGAGATTACTAACATCCTCATCAAAATTGTACTCCAAAATAGGCATCAAATAACTGTATACAACATGGGTAGATTCCCACTCAAAAGTGTTATGGTGGAGGATCGGTGCTAATCTCGCTGTTGTGAACAATTCCTTGAGTCCAAAGGCAGCGAAATCTCCAAATTTTACCGGCTATCCCTGAAGAAAGGTGAAATTTGTTGAGGTCAAGTAAGTGGAAACTTTTTGGTCGCTCCGGTCGAGCCAAGCGTTCTCTTAAGGTGTGAGACCCTAATGACATAAGGAAGTACTGGGTTCAAGATGGTGGAATCAGATTTGGAGAGGTAGAGGGGCTAGATTTGACACATGCAATGGTGTTTGGGGGAACAACGACGGTTATGGTGGTGTTGCAAGAAAAGGAGGAGGCAGCTACGTCGCTTGCTGTGGGGAGGCGGGAGGCGATGTGATTAGAAAGAGGCGAAGAGGTCGTGAGTTAGAGGAGGAGGGGGTAATAGAAATGGGTGGGAGGGCTAACCTAGACACAGCTATACATATTCGAGGTTCGGGTTGTGCATTTTACCCGTTAACCGGTCAACCGATAGGGGTCGACCAGTTGCCCAATTGTAGGCCCAGGTTGAACCTAGACCCTATTCAAGTAGGGTTAATTAAGAAAAGTTATAATAATAATCGTTTCGCGTCGTCGTATTTAATGTGACACGATTTGAACGGTCCCGAAAATTCTTATCCTCTACACGATGTGCCCTTGTTTACCATCTAGCTCTTCGAACCTTTTTCCTCTTTTACATCATAGTGCCCCTAATTTATACAGCTTTGGCCATCAACTTCCAAAACCTAAAAATATTCCAGCTATTATTCTCCATGTTATTTTGATATGAGATTCTTCCAATTTTTGCTGGTGGGCACTTTAACACTTCCTACTACATACCCCAACTAAATTAAAAGTCATTTTTATTTTATCCGTCTCTTGAGAATTTTAAAAGCTTTAAATTTTACTAAATAGGAAATATCGTTGAGTTAAACATACACTCATTTTTCTATTTGTTTCGAAAACAAAATCCCCCTTTTATCAAAAACTTTTTAAACCATGTTCGAAATTTTATATTACTATATATATATGTTATTAAAAATTTAAAAATTTACTTTACTTTTCAAAACAATTTTTTTCCAAATAGACCCTTTGGAAGAATCCTTTTAAAACCCCATTTAAACATTTTAAGGCATTTCCATAATATTTTATCAAATTCTCTCACATAGAGTCCAACTCATAAATGAACTTTACTTCTTCTATTCCTCTTCGATAAAAATCCATTTTTTCATCTTGAGGTGTTTGATGAACATTCTCCGAGAAGTTGCCTTCGGATGTTGGTGGCATACAGATTCTTATTTCCCACTTGTATGGATAAAATGTGCATCGTCAATCATTAATCCATCAAAATCCACAATCACAAAGCAACCTAGTCTCAACAAAGAAGTCAACATCTTCCATATGTTGTACTCATGCTCTTCTTAGTTAATGTCTTATGTACAACCAACACTTCATGGGGTAATCCGGCCAGGGTGTGTAATTTAGAAATCTATAAAAAAATTCCCAGTTTATAGTCACCTTGCCCATTCTTTCGGAATATGGTTGCAACTACACTGTATTTAAATTTTATAGAGCTCAGTGTATAAGATATATTTATAGGTATAAAAATAAAATATTTTCTCTTGGAATATCCTAATTCCAATGATCGACTAATGTAGGCTCTGATATCAAATGTAACAACCTGCACCTCAATGGGCGAGAATTTTGACAAAATCAAAACCTAAGTCCATCGGGGTATGGATCATTGGTTTTGATAACTTGTAATAAGCATAAGTATATTTGAGATTGATCAATCTAAACTCACGGTGGATGTAACGACCCGTATTTTTATGAATTGAAATATCGTAGGACAATTGTCATTAGGGCGTATGGAAGTTAGCTTAGGTCGTGTGGAAGTTAGCTCGTGTGAGCGACTTAAGATGGAACGAGTTAGTGGGTTGGACCGACTCATAGGGGTGACCGACCTAAGAGGTGAGCGAGTTAAGGTGTGGACCGACCTAAGGAATTGACCGAGTTAAGAGAATTGACCGACTTACGGAGCATGGACGACTTAGTGGAGTGAGCGACTCATAAGGGTGACCGAGTCAAGGAGTTTGCGACCTAAGAGTTAGTAGCTTGCGGCTTAGAGATAGGTCGGTCGAAGTGAGTTACCGACCTAAGGAGAGTAGGTCGTTCGAGCCACTGAGGGAATAGCTTAGGGATTGGTTAGGTCGGCCATAAGGCTATATAGTTAGATCGTTGACTCGGAACTAGTTAGGTCGGCCATGCTGTTGAGTCGCATGAAGCATGAGTCGTTAGGTCAGGCAAGAGTGTGGAGTGATAGGTCGTGTGTTTTAGGTCGTTACCGACTTATGTTGAGTCGCGTGCGTGCATGGGTAGGTTGTGGATGTGCATGTACTTTAGGTCATAGGTCGGAGTAGTCGAGTCGTTAGGGGCTTGAGTCGTGAGTCGGCTTGTGGATAGGTCGGTGACGACTCATGGGGGGGCGGCCGACTTATGGTATTTTCTTCCTATAAATAGAGGGCTTTGGTTCACTTTTTGGCACCGGATTTTGAAGCGACGAAGTGCTGCCATTTTGAGAGCTCGACTACAACACTTCTTCACTTCTTTTCTCCACTCTAATCTAGTGATTCCTTCCATCTAAATTGAAGATCAAATCGAAGATCCAAGAGCCAAAGTTGAAGATCTCCATCCATCAAAGAGAGATTTCATCGTTTGAAGCGGAGCTTTGGAGGATCAAGCTTGATTCTTTGCTGTCCAGATCTGGAGTTGGTTGTTTTTGAGGTGTTTAGGTGATTCGGTGAGTGGTAGTTATCTCTCACACGGACCCAAGGGAGTATATTGGATCGGTGGTTTGTTTATGTGTTAAAAATAGTGATTTCGTGCATTTTCTTAAGTCTGCATGTATATCTATGGTTAATGATGATTCAACACCTATTTTACTATATGTTCACTTATGCAAGTTTGTTCATCAAGTTGTAGAGATATTGTTCATGATTCATGCTTGTTAGATTGCATGTTAGATTTGGGCTCTTTATTTACGAAATTGCCATTATTGTTATAACTGCTTATTTATATCTTGTTTGAATGATTGATTACTTGGATTAATGTTTGATTTGATTGATTAGTTGATTGATAACTTGATTTGGACAAATTGGTCGAAGATGATTCAAAAGCTAAGTGGAAAGGCTCTTGAATAAGGAAAGCTGCTTGTGGCATATGAAGCGGATGTTGAAGCTCATATGGATAGATTTGATGATGATGTTGAGATGGGACTTTGCCATGATGCGATGAGGCAAACCATGATGTTGAAATGGGACTTTGCTATGATGCGATGAAACAAAGCATGATGTGAGAAAGCCTTGGTTTAATGCAGACGGGATCATCCCAAGCATGTTGATAACTCGGTGATGTGGTCCGGGTTTGTGGATAATGGTTAGCTCGAGAGGCGCTTGAGCTAGTATGGGAATAGTCGTCGAGGAGGATGAATAGGAGGCTGAGATTTCATCGTTGTTGAAGGTTCTAGCATGCTTAAAGCAAGAGTGCGTTGGGACGGGTCACGATGACGTTCCAAGCACGGGTCACGATGACGTGCTAGTACTCTGGGCAGATGCGATAGTCCTAGGCATGGGTCACGACGACGTGCGGAGTTATGTCTAGAACCGGGGTTGCCATTAGCCCTTGACGGACGGCTGAAAGAAGGTGCCGGTCATTCAATTAACGGTGATATCAAAGCAATGATAACAGTGATAGCCAGAGTCATGGATGTTTGGTTGCACCATCATTCGATCTCAAGAGCGATGCTTTCTGGGTGCTTATCTGATTTTGGTTTAGGCCTTGGGGGTTTGTACTTGAAAAACATCGACCTTGACTCGAGTGTTAATTGCTTTACTTAAATTGTCTGCTTTGCTATGTTTGTTTATGCTTAGAGGGTCTGGGGGCTATCACTGTAGAATGAGGTGGAGTGGGATGGTTGAGTTCCTATTCCTTTTTACCCTTTATGCTCTTTTGGTATGTTTGATAGTTGATTTACTGCTCACTAAGACTGTTGTCTGACTCAAGGTTTTATGTTCAACTCTTATTACCTTGGGCTGTTCATCCATGTTGGGATGGGCAGACTAGGTAGCAGGTGACAGGTGCTGTTCTTGGCTACCAACGCTGTTGATGACAAAGTCGAGCTGGAGGCTTTTGCATATTGTTTTCTTACTATATGTACTGGATGTTCCTCTGTTTATTTGATACTCTGAGTGTTATGTAGTGAGGCTTGATGTATTGACTACTCAGATGTTGTATAAAACTATTATGAGTTTATATGATGAGACTTCTGTTCTATAGAGCTTCACTATGTATATTTTCTATTGTATTTTATCCATGCGCTGTGAGAAATACGATAGAGTCTGCTGTTTTTATCTTACCCTGACTATTGTCCATGGCTGCCTGGCACCTTTCAGCGCACTATCTCCTTGTTTTGGTGCGGGAGTCATGGGCGGTCGTCACATTTGGTATCAGAGCTTTGGTTAATCGATTTTAGCCAACGCTCGCTGACGTAACTACGTAAGAGAGACGTAATTGTATTTTGATGGATGATTACTATATATAATATAGTAGTTTAGAAGGATTTGAACTCCTTATGTAGTTGTTTCTCAAGGTGTTCTAAATCATTCCTTTTTATAGATATTAAGGATGAGTCGAAGTGAGAGACAAGCTGCTAGGGAAAGCCGTGCCGTTGGGGGAGCTACTGACTATGCTGCAATGTTCGAAGCTATGATGACTTCGATCATGAGAAGGATACCAACTTCAGGACCATCAGTAAATGTTGGAGTTCAAGTTCAAGCTCCAAAACCAGTAGATTTTGCTAAGCTGTACAAGGACTATACTGCTCTTGGAGGAAAGGTTTTCTTGGGAACAGAATCAACCATAGAAATCCAGAGATGGATAGATGCTTGTAGAAGGATCTTTGCTGATTTGGGAATTGAGGATGCAACTAAGAGGAAGCTTGCATCAAGACAGCTTCAGGGAAGGGCTTCTGATTGGTGGAACTCTATCACCATTGATACTTCAGAGGAAGAGATCACTTGGGAGCAATTCCAAACTAGATTTGAAGCTAAGTTCATTTCTACAGCTCAGAAGTCTGTTTTGTTTAAGAAGTTTGTGGAACTCAAGCAAGGTGGAAGATCAGTTCTTGAGTATGTTTCTGAATTTGAAGCTTTGTCCAAGTATGCCAGATCGTATATTGAGTCTTCATATCAGAAGAACGAAAAGTTTGTGACAGGCTTGGATAGTTATCTTGGGAGGCAGTTGGTGGATCATCTGGACGATCCGTTTGAGAAGCTTGTGGAGAAAGCTCTCAGGCACGAGAGTTTGTTTCCTAAGGAAGGGTTTGTTGTTGCTGTGACCAAGGAAGAGTCCAAACCATAGCAGGGTGGAAACAAGAAGAGGAAGCAGCAACAGCAGAAGTGTAAGGATGGCCAGAAGAAGCCAAAAGGTGAAGTGACCTGCTACAATTGTCGGTAGAAGGGCCATTTCTCTAGGGATTGCAAGAATCCAAAGGTGTAGTTGAAATGCCACAACTGTGATAAGCTGGGGCATATCAGGAAGGACTGTCCAGAACCGAGGAAAGATAAGCAGATTGTGCAAGCTTATGCTTTGGGGGTTGTTCCATCATCTTCGAAAGCTCCTACCGCGGAAGAGAATGGGAAGAGTGTGGTGGTTCAAGGTACTCTTTCCATTTGTGGTGTTCCAGTTAGAGTGTTATTTGATACTGGGGCGTCACATTCCTTTGTTTGTAATAAGATGGTAGACCGGTTGGGTTTGGAACCAGATATTGTTGATAGGCCATTGGTTGTGACTAATCCAATTGGGGGTTCGTCATGTTTGTGTATGATATGCCGTGGTCTGGTTGTGTCGAGTCATGATTGCTCTTTTGTTTGTGATTGCTTTGTTCTGAACTTTGCGGGGTTCGGAATTATTTTGGGTATGGACTGGCTTAGGAAGTATGCGGCAAAGGTTGATTGTGAGAAACTGGAGGTGACAGTCGGGAATATGGAAGGGCGAAAGGTTGTGATACGATGTAAGCATGAAGAAGGCGTCTTCATGAGCTTCATGTATTCGCTGGTTGTTCCACGGGATGGACTGTCATCGATGCCGGTTGTGAATGGATTTGAGGACGTCTTTGATGAGGTCAAAGGGTTACCGCCGCATAGGGAGATCGAGTTTCGTATCGATCTAGTTGAGGGAGCCTGACCTGTTGTGATGCCTCTTAGGCGGATGGCGCCTAGAGAACAGCAAGAGTTGAAGGTGCAGGTTGATGACCTTTTTCGAAAAGGATTCATTCGGCGTAGTGTGTCCGAATGGGGTGCACCAGTTGTGTTCGCAACCAAAGCGGATGGATCGTTGAGGTTGTGTGTCGATTATCGTGAGCTGAATAAAGTGGCTAAGAAGAACAAGTATCCATTGCTGAGAATAGATGACTTGTTTGACCAGCTTCACGAAGCTAAGGTGTTTTCTCAGATGGATTTGGCAACGGGATTTCACCAGTTAAGAGTGGCGAAGGATAGTGTGCCGAAGACTGCTTTCAGGACACCATCCGGTTTCTATGAGTGGCTGGTAATGCCATTTGGATTGACCAATGCACCAGCATATTTTGTGGATCTTATGAATAGAGTATTCAGAGATCAGTTGAACAAGTTTGTACTTGTGTTCGTGGATGATATTCTGATTTATTCCAAAACTGAAGGAGAGCACAAGACGCACTTGCGTATTGTTTTGGAAATCTTGCGGAAACATCAGCTGAAGGCTAAGTTTTCGAAGTTTCACTTCTGGAAGAGTGAAGTGAGGTTCTTAGGCCATGTTATCTCTGGAAAAGGAATAGCGGTTGATCCCGCTAAGGTGGCAGCAATCCAGGATTGGGTTAGACCTAAGAATGCATCTGACGTGAGAAGTTTTCTTGGATTAGCAGGATATTATCGTCGATTTATCAAAGACTTTTCCAAGATAGCTACACCGTTAACATGATTGACGAAAAAGAACCAAGTGTTCAGATGGGATGATAAGTGTGAGCAAGCTTTCAGAATCCTGAAAGAGCGACTGACAAGTGCTCCTGTTTTGACTATTCCAAGTGGGAATGATGAGATGGTGGTTTACACCGATGCATGTGGTACTGGACTTGGAGCAGTGCTAATGCAAAAAAGATAAAGTTGTTGCGTATGCAAGTCGACAACTGAAGCCGCATGAAAGAAATTATCCGACTCATGATTTGGAGTTAGCGGCGATTGTATTTGCTTTGAAGATGTGGAGACACTATCTATTGGGAGTTCGATTTGAGTTGTTTACAGATCATAAGTCGTTGAAGTATCTGTTCTCCCAAAAGGATTTGAATCTTCGATAGCAACGATGGCTAGAGTTTTTAGCATCATATGATTTTGGTATAGCCTATACTCCGGGAAAAGGTAACGCAGTGGCAGATGCGTTAAGTCGAAGACATGCAGGATTGGGAGCCATGTTTTCAAAATGGAAGAGCCTTCAGTATTTAGCTGGATTTGATTTCAGGCCCAGATGTGAATTGGAACCTGAGATGTTGGCAAACTTATCAATAAGACCTATTCTTGTGGAAAGAATTGGCGAGAGCCAAAAGAGAGACGATAAGCTTGTCAAGATTATCCACGATTTGGAATCTGGATTGAATCCAGAAAAGGATAAGGGATTTGAAGTCGATCGAGAGGGTTGGCTTCGGAAACAAGGACGACTGGTTGTTCCCGATGAAATGAGAGATGAAGTTCTTAAGGAAAGTCACCACTCGAAGTTGACAATTCATCCAGGTGTAAATAAGATGTATCGGGATATGAAGAGAACCTATTACTGGGAAGGTATGAAGAAGGATGTTGGAAATTTTATTTCCAAGTGTATGAACTGCCAGTTGGTAAAAGCCGAGCAGAAGAAGCCCAGTGGATTGCTTCAGCTATTAGAGGTTCCTACATGGAAGTGGGAGCAGATATCGATGGACTTTATCGATGGTCTACCTAGAACCAGGGCAGGAAATGAAGGGATTTGGGTCATTGTAGATCGTTTGACTAAGAGTGCAAGATTCATTCCTGTTCGATCAACTAGGACTGCATCGAAGTTGGCTGAGCTTTATGTTAAGTGGATAGTTCGATTCCATGGTATTCCGAAGAGTATAGTGAGCGATCGAGATCCATTGTTCACTAGTGGATTTTGGAAGAGCTTCCAGGAAGTTTTGGGAACCAAGTTGTGTTTGAGTACAGCTTATCACCCTCAAACAGATGGTCAGACCGAGAGAGTCAACCGAGTTTTGGAAGATCTCCTCAGAGCATGTGTTTTGGACTTCGGAGGATCATGGGAAGATTATCTTCATTTGGTGGAATTTTCATATAATAACAGTTATCAGTCAAGTATTGATATGGCACCGTATGAAGCATTGTATGGAAGACCGTGTAACTCTCCGGCATGTTGGTTGGAAACTGGAGAAAAGTTGATACTTGGGCCATAAATGATTCGACAGACTACGGATTGTATAGAGATCATTCGGCGACGAATAAAGGCAGCCCAAGATCGTCAGAAAAGTTATGCCGATAAGCGTCGTAAGGATTTGGAATTCGACATAGGTGATATGGTTTTTGTGAAGATTTCTCCATTGAAGAATGTTATTCGATTCGGGAAGAAAGGGAAATTGACTCCGAGATTTGTTGGACCATTCCCGATCATCGAGAGAATTGGAAAGCTCGCCTATAAATTGGAGTTACCAGAAAAGATGGCGGGTGTGCACAATGTTTTTCATGTATCATATCTACGGAAGTATGTGCACGACCCAAGTACAGTGGTTTCGGTTGATAGCTGTGAAGATTTAGAAGTTGATCCAGTTATTAGAAGACCTCGTAAGCCACTTCGTGTTGTGGGAACCGACACGAAACAGCTTAGGAGGAAGGTAGTCAAGTTGCTCAAGGTACAATGGAGTGATGATGTTAACGACTGTACATGGGAGGAGGAAGAGAGGATGAAGGCAGCTCATCCTGAACTCTTCGAGGTATGGCCCTAAGGTGTCGTGACGTCTCATGAACTTGTAACTTGTTCTAGTCTTAGTATTCTACATGCTAGGCTAGAATTGGATGCATGGTTTGTTGATTGCTATGGATGGTAGGCATGCAGAATAGTTTTGATTGCTCTTGTTTGTTTGGAATTTCGGGGACGAAATTCCTAAGGGGGAGAGAATGTAACGACCCGTATTTTTATGGATCGAAATATCGTAGGACAATTGTCATTAGGTCGTGTGGAAGTTAGCTTAGGTCGTGTGGAAGTTAGCTCGTGTGAGCGACTTAAGATGGGACGAGTTAGTGGGTGGACCGACTCATAGGGGTGACCGACCTAAGAGGTGAGCGAGTTAAGGTGTGGACCGACCTAAGGAATTGACCGAGTTAAGAGAATTGACCGACTTAAGGAGCATGGACGACTTAGTGGAGTGAGCGACTCATAGGGGTGACCGAGTCAAGGAGTTTGCGACCTAAGAGTTAGTAGCTTGCGGCTTAGAGATAGGTCGGTCGAAGCGAGTTACCGACCTAAGGAGAGTAGGTCGTTCGAGCGACTCATGGAATAGCTTAGGGATTGGTTAGGTCGGCCATAAGGCTATATAGTTAGATCGTTGACTCGGAACTAATTAGGTCGGCCATGCTGTTGAGTCGCATGAAGCATGAGTCGTTAGGTCGGGCAAGAGTGTGGAGTGATAGGTCGTGTGTTTTAGGTCGTTACCGACTTATGTTGAGTCGCGTGCGTGCATGGGTAGGTTGTGGATGTGCATGTACTTTAGGTCGTAGGTCGGAGTAGTCGAGTCGTTGAGTCGTTAGGGGCTTGAGTCGTGAGTCGGCTTGTGGATAGGTCGGTGACGACTCATGGGGGGGCGGCCGAGTTATGGTATTTTCTGCCTATAAATAGAGGGCTTTGGTTCACTTTTTGGCACCGGATTTTGAAGCGACGAAGTGCTGCCATTTTGAGAGCTCGACTACAACACTTCTTCACTTCTTTTCTCCACTCTAATCTAGTGATTCCTTCCATCTAAATTGAAGATCAAATCGAAGATCCAAGAGCCAAAGTTGAAGATCTCCATCCATCAAAGAGAGATTTCATCGTTTGAAGCGGAGCTTTGGAGGATCAAGCTTGATTCTTTGCTGTCCAGATCTGGAGTTGGTTGTTTTTGAGGTGTTTAGATGATTCGGTGAGTGGTAGTTATCTCTCACACGGACCCAAGGGAGTATATTGGATCGGTGGTTTGTTTATGTGTTAAAGATAGTGATTTCGTGCATTTTCTTAAGTCTGCATGTAGATCTATGGTTAATGATGATTCAACACCTATTTTACTATATGTTCACTTATGCAAGTTTGTTCATCAAGTTGTAGAGATATTGTTCATGATTCATGCTTGTTAGATTGCATGTTAGATTTGGGCTCTTTATTTATGAAATTGCCATTATTGTTATAACTGCTTATTTAGATCTTGTTTGAATGGTTGATTACTTGGATTAATGTTTGATTTGATTAATTAGTTGATTGATAACTTGATTTGGACAAGTTGGTCGAATATGATTCAAAAGCTAAGTGGAAAGGCTCTTGAATAAGGAAAGCTGCTTGTGGCATATGAAGCGGATGTTGAAGCTCATATGGATAGATTTGATGATGATGTTGAGATGGGACTTTGCCATGATGCGATGAGGCAAACCATGATGTTGAAATGGGACTTTGCTATGATGCGATGAAACAAAGCATGATGTGAGAAAGCCTTGGTTTAATCCAGACGGGATCATCCCAAGCATGTTGATAACTCGGTGATGTGGTCCGGGTTTGTGGATAATGGTTAGCTCGAGAGGCGCTTGAGCTAGTATGGGAATAGTCGTCGAGGAGGATGACTAGGAGGCTGAGATTTCATCGTTGTTGAAGGTTCTAGCATGCTCAAAGCAAGAGTACGTTGGGACGGGTCACGATGACGTTCCAAGCATGGGTCACGATGACGTGCTAGTACTCTGGGCAGATGCGATAGTCCTAGGCACGGGTCACGACGACGTGCAGAGTTATGTCTAGAACCGGGGTTGCCATTAGCCCTTGACGGACGACTGAAAGAAGGTGCCGGTCATTCAATTAACGGTGATATCAAAGCAATGATAACAGTGATAGCCAGAGTCATGGATGTTTGGTTGCACCATCATTCGATCTCAAGAGCGATGCTTTCTGGGTGCTTATCTGATCTTGGTTTAGGCCTTGGGGGTTTGTACTTGAAAAACATCGACCTTGACTCGAGTGATAATTGCTTTACTTAAATTGTCTGCTTTGCTATGTTTGTTTATGCTTAGAGGGTCTGGGGGCTATCACTGTAGAATGAGGTGGAGTGGGATGGTTGAGTTCCTATTCCTTTTTACCCTTTATGCTCTTTTGGTATGTTTGATAGTTGATTTAATGCTCACTAAGACTATTGTCTGACTCAAGGTTTTATGTTCAACTCTTATTACCTTGGGCTGTTCATCCATGTTGGGATGGGCAGACTAGGTAGCAGGTGACAGGTGCTGTTCTTGGCTACCAACGTTGTTGATGACGAAGACGAGCTGGAGGCTTTTGCATATTGTTTTCTTACTATATGTACTGGATGTTCCGCTGTTTGTTTGATACTCTTAGTGTTATGTAGTGAGGCTTGATGTATTGACTACTCAGATTTGTATAAAACTATTATGAGTTTATATGATGAGACTTCTGTTCTATAGAGCTTCACTATGTATATTTTCTATTATATTTTATCCATGCGCTGTGAGAAATACGATAGAGTCTGCTGTTTTTATCTTACCCTGACTATTGTCCATGGCTGCCTGGCACCTTTCAGCGCATTATCTCCTTGTTTTGGTGCGGGAGTCATGGGCGGTCGTCACAGTGGAATAAAAATAATATAATAGAACATAAATACTGGCCGAGGATTCTACCTAGGAATCAATGGTATTCCTTGAACATCCAATCGCTTTGTCAGCACCGAGCATGAGTAAGAATGACTTCTCCATCAACAGTTCCCGTCTTGCTCCAGTGACCTATGCCTCTAAATCTATCCTGTGGGTTGTACCATGGAGAGGGGGGGGGGGGGGGGGGGGGTTAGAACAACGTTCTGGTGATTGAAAAATTACATAATTTACCCATAACATAAACTTATACGGATTGGTTTTCATTAAAAAGTTATGTCTACTATCTACGACTAACCCATTTAATTTTATATGCGTGTACAATATATCTACCCTAGCCTTCTCCAAGGTATACTATACATATAGACGCCTATGTACATACATACTTCTAACATTTCACTACCGAAAACCCTAACCACTTAATACTTCTTGAATATGAAACGGGTCCTTCGGATCGTTAACGCTAATCTATCGGTTCTGGCTATAGAGACCGATGACTAATGTATATAGCTTTACAACATAATATATAATTTAGTCACCCTGTTACTTCAGCAACTCAAAGACTTATCAAGGGTTAACTAGCGTACCTCCACTAAACTAATTTTTCGCCTAACCATTTATCATGAGGTCTACGCATATCCCGTACAGATTCTACACTAGTAGGAAGAGATATCCATTAGGGCATAACCTGAGCCATTGCTACAACTCGTTTTGGGATCACTGGGCGTCCAGGACTATATGCCAGAACCACTACAAAATTCCAGTACAAAAAACTGACATAGCCCACTGATCCTCCATAGCTGATATACCGTTTAGACTAGCTTAAGTAAGTTAAGGAAAATGCCCCCTTTCAGTTCTTACTAACGTTTTGTTGGATATGAACCAGATCTCGTTTCCCAAATGATACCGTGCTACTTAATACTTCAAATCTGAGATGTCACCTCAGTATATTTCCCCATACCTATCTGCGATGTATATCTCTTTCCAATGGGTCCTATGTTTGGAGATATCCTACATCAGTAGTAAATGTATAAAAATGTTGGTGGCCTCTAAGTGAAGGGAAAACTTCTATTGTGTAACTCTACTGATCTCACATCACAACCTATTAAACCAAATTATTCATCCTTAGCTTAAGAATTATGCTAAGCCCACTAATCTTGGTTTGTAAAGTTATTGCTATATAATTTACCATAATTGACAATTATAATGCCTCATAATATTTAATTACAACCTAACATGTGTATATACTATTTCTATAAATACCACCTTGTCCGTAATAAATAGTTATTATCTAAACGTACAATTTCTAGTGACATATATTTATTCATTCTAATTTTATCTATTATACCCCCTTATCTCTCCATAATTACCCTACTAATCTTTTTATTCAGTCCTATTAACCCATTTTTATCCTCTCTTAAATTCTTCTAACTTCCTATTTATTGCACATTTTATTGCTCTAACAATTTTGGAGTTACAATCTTTTCCATCTACATTTCCTATTCCTATTATTTATTACACGGTTTATTCTAATGTTCTAATTATATCTAACATAGATATCGACATGTATTACGCTGTATTAATTATGTTTTTATTTTTAAATGTTAAGCAAAGTTATACGTATTTATATATTTATTTTTATGCTTCTAGCTATCAATCCCTAACTAGAATATTCCTTTCCATGTTTTAATCCATTAGAATTATCCTTCAAAAAAGGTTTCTCGTTATAACTTTCCATAAATTGACCTAATGAGAGATTTGCTTCGTTTGAAATTACAAGAAATTATTTATTCCATTTTTATTGAAATAGACGGTGTAAACTAAGAAAAAATATCTGTACTTTAACATCTCTTTCCCTATTTGCGTATATTTCTTGTTAATTCAACCGCTAAACTTTTTCTATGTATTGAAATTAGATAATTTATGTAGGTTACAAGAATAATATTTCCAATAAATTAAAACACAAAAATTCACATTCCTATCAAATTAGCCAAATCTAAATTATAATAACATCTTTACAACCCAATTGTATATCTGAAATAAATTCTACATCTTATCAATATTCAAGTTTAATAACTTGAAGACTGACTTCCAGATCTAGGTATTAATAAAATTTCTATTCAATTTCCTAAATTGCAGAATATGTAGGTAGCGTTTTTATGCGTTTACTTTGAGCCTAAAACTCTTTAGATAACTATTTAAGCATAATAATTAAATATAATTCCAATGAAATAAATTTCAATCTTATAAAGAAATTATATAATTTCCCACTCACCTTTTATAGCATTCCAAATCTCCTAAATCCAATCCTTTATTTCAAATTCATCTCCTTTTTAATCTAAAGAAATATGTATAATGAGGTATACATACTATTAGAATTACAGATCTAAGAAAAGATTTGGGGTTAAGGGTAACATAGATTTATAATATTGAAATTTACCATTTTATTATGCAATGCTGATTCACTTCTTCTCTTTTTCTTTTTGTTTTATGCTTTTCTCCAATTTGTATAAATATAAATTATATTACGTTCATGAGGAATAATAGGGAAGAGAAAATGGAAAAGCTTCACTGCTTTAATTAGAAACTATGAGAAGAGGTAAGGGGTTAGGCTTATATTTACAGACGCTTGAATCAATCATATCCGTTGGATTAAAATTATAAAATCTAGGTGATTGGCCAAGATTCAAACCCTAGGTGCCATGTTCTGACTGGCTGACCGCACCCCTATGAGCGGTCGACTGGCCCATAGTGAGGGTTGACTAATGGCTTCCTGAATTTAGTTATTATTTATTACTATGTTTGTTATTTTAATTATTTTCATTTCGAAAACCTTAAATTCCCGTAACTTCTTCGTTTGAACTCCGACCGTGAAAATCCAAGTATGAAAGTTGCTTAGAAAATTACTACGGACGCAATGGTGCAAGTTTTATGGCCAAATTCTAACATTCGCTCAAATTCCTTTTGTGGAGCCTTATTAATTATTGATTTTGCAATAAATTTTTATGAGGTGTTACATAAACTATTGCATATTGAAGAATAAAGCTATCATATGTTGAACAACGAAGATATCGCACGTTGGAAGATGAATTTATCACATATTAAGGAACAAAGCATTGCATGTTAAAGGATGAAGCTATCACATGTTGAAGAACGAAGCCATCGCATGTTGAGAGTTGAATCATCACATATTGAAGAATATAGCTATCACATATTGAAGAATGAAGCTATCCATTGAGTAGAATTTTGAACAACCTCGAAGGTGTGATCAAGGACTGATATTAGAAAAAGATTAGTTACTAATACCTTTGTTAAAAATGTAAAATGAAGTAACAAAAGTGCATAAATGTAAAGAGATAAGAGTTTTGAGTGGTTCGATAAAAGATGATCAATGTCCACCATGAGAAATTTCTTATTGCTTTACTTTTTTAAAATGACCTAGATTACAAGCGGTAATGGGTGGAATGTAAAATTGAAAGCTCGTGTTGTTTAACCCCCAAAAGAATACCCGCCTTTGTTCATTTATAGTTGCTGAAGTTGATGCTTAAACGACTGAGATTGTGCTATTTGAGCCCGGTAATTTCTCTAGGCCATCGATACAGGTACACAGTTGATGTGCATGCTAGCTAGGATGCCAATTGGCTTGTATCATGTGGATAATGATAGCTTGCATGTAGTACAGTGGGCATGTTTGAAGTTTGGTAGACAGTGTGGGATCTAGGATTGGATGCAATAGAGGTACTTGGGTGATTGCAAAGGGCATGAAGTGATTGTTGTATATTGGTGCTTTTTTCATATGAATTGGGCCAGTCTTTTCAGAGGAGAAGCACATGTGATGATTTTTTAAGCAGAGGCGGTCGGGCGCTTGTAGTTATGGCCAAATGCTGCTAAAGGAACTTATGGGCATGGGCGGACGAGATTGAGGACAGACGAGGGAGCTGTCACATAGCTCACTGGGCCGGGGGACAAGAAGATGGTAGAGGGGCCCTCTAAAGGAAACTTATGCTAACCTTGTCGTTTAGAACATGCAGTGGGAGATACTGGTTTTCCGCGCTTATCAATGCGGACGAGGTGTTCCTTTTAAAAGCTTATTGGCCTAGGTCGATTGGTGGGAAAAGAAAGGTAGGCAAACTAGGTGCCAGTTGGGTGAAACACATAAGCCAGTCGTTGATATTCGAGCCAGGCTAGCAAATGTGCCGAACCATTACGGTATGCAGGCCAGGATGGGTATGGCTCACTATTTAGGTCGATTGGGTAATATGGGCTAGTCTAATTAACTATTGCGAGAAACTTAAGAAACAATTCCCCCTCAAACCTAAGATCGTGCATGGGTGCAAACTTCTCATTTATGCATTCAATACTGTATTAAATGCTGTAAAATGTGTTGTCGGGTCATTGGCGAAAACCATCTGCTTTCCCAGGCACCATAGAGGCAAAACACTTTCAACGTGGTGATTTGACTAATGCATTGATGGTGCATAAGGGGTTTAAATTACTCTACGTGGTAGATCTAACAGCCTACATCATTTCCTTCGACCTATATATTCTCTTCTTCTTTTCCATTTTACTCTTTATTGCGTTTCTAAGCTTTTCTACCATTAACGGTCTCCGTAGCTTTCATTTTCTATTGCAAATTCAATCTTATTTTTCAAGATTAACACACCATCAGTAAGTGGTTTATCGCAACTCTAGGCTATGCCTTTTACATACCATTTATTTTAGTATCATATTGTTTTTGTTTTTTAACCTTTTTAAAAGGTTTAATTGAGTTTTAATGCCATCCTCTTCCTTTTTTGTATGTTGTTGTACTTCATTTTGGGATTTACTTACCATTATCATAGAAAATGCTGTATTGATGAACTTCTTTCATGAACTCTCACTATATACGGCATTTAATGATCATCTTGTTTTGTCAACGGTCATCGTCTGACGTCAGATACTAAAAAGAACACTCTAGGGACTTAGGTGTCGATAGTGCAGAACTGCCCCCATTTGTGCTTAGAAATAGAAAGATTGTACATTGAGTATAGACCCATGAATGGATTTAGCTGGCCGACTAGTAGGGACTCAGGCCATACAACTCGTCATAGGTTAAAACAAAGGTGTACTTGCCAGGTGATGGTTGATTGCCTACCCTAGTAGTGGGAAACAACCTTTCCATTGAGCCTAAATAAATAATAAGTTGGAGGTAGTTTAGTACTCGAGGTTGCTTGCTATTGATTACAAATGGCTGAGGTTGCTTATACTAGCGGTCGACAACCTCTCCTGTTGGGGGATTCCAAGATCCGAGAGGACCAAATCAACCTTGTCCATTCTTTGGTCGCCTTAGGCTACGAAAATGTTGTTCGTCTCTACCCCCAGATCGGAGGTTGGGCCAACCAACCACTGACAGGCAACTTCTCCTGGTCGTTCATGCATATGAAAGCAGGGCCGACCTTTCCTCTCCATACTTGTTCCATAAAGTGTCTGAGCATGCATCAAATGGTGTTAGGGAAGCTTGCCCCAAATAGCTATAAGCTTTTGGTTAGGATCTTCGTAGTATGTCATGATTTGAATATTATAAGCTTGATCTGACCCAAATCAAGTTGACTTCAAGCTCTCTTGATAAGCCAAAGATGACTAGGCAGGTTTCACTATCTCCAGGGCAATGAGGTACCTCCTATCTTTTTTGGTATTCCAAGTAAGGCACTGGCCTACAAGGACCAGTTCTTCTTTATCCCTACGACCACCAACCGAAACCTTACTACACGAGTGTTAAATGTTCTCGTTATATTTCCTTAACTTCTTTTAGGAATTTTTTGATGATGATTTTTTGTAACAAATTTTCCTTTTTCTGTTGTAGTGAACCCCATCGGGATCGGCACAGGTACCCATGTATACGAGGACTACATTTGTTGGATCAAGGCATCCGAGTACACTGCCAGAAACCTGGCCATGATTTTGAATGACGAGAACCTCCACCGAGCTGGATTGTTACGTCCGAAGTAGACCATGGGCCTAGGAGAGGTTGTAGTAAGATCCCCCGTAATGCTATTAGCAAGGCCTTTGAGGTTGTGATCTGGAATCAATATTGGTAGCGACGGGGAATGATTCTGATGATGACAATAAGGTCTATGTCAAACCCGGGGTAAGACAAAACATGAGATCATGGTGAGTAAGAACCTTACGACCCGGCCCTTTTGGAGGATGTCATGATCTCCTATTGTGATTCTATTATTAATTGGCCTTCTGAATATTCTAGTACACCAGAGACGCCCAAGGCAGAGAGGATGGACGATTCGGTCTAGAAGCCGATACGCCAACAAGCGAGAGTTCATCCTCTAGGACACTCTCCACCCGTGGGCTTTTAACACATGTAACCCACACTATGCCTACTAATATACAAAACGTCAAAGAGGCACCGTCTATTAGTATTGACATGGAGTCTCCCTACTTGCCTTTAGTTAGGAGGCAGAGGAGAGGGGGGTCAATCTAATCGGGGTAGCTTAGTCTTTGCATCGCTATTTCCTTAGTTATCTTCTTACCTTTTTTAGCTTGTCCTTTATGTGCAGTGGTCCATTTGAACCTGGGTGCTACTCTTAACTCCCTGGCCATAGGGGAACTTAGTCGAGAACCACCATTTCACAACCCTGCACTGGACTAGCCCTTAGCAGCAATTTCCAAACACCAGCGCCCTATAATAGGACGTCGATTGGCTCTCAACTACCATTTGGAAGGGGACATGCCTTTCCTCTTCATGACCTGATACTGTAGGAGAAGGCCTTGGTTGATTTGGGTTATCAAGAGGCTGAAGTAAAGGAGAGGAGGGGGGTGAAGAGGGCTCGAGTTACCAATTTAGAGGGATCCAGAAGTGGCCCTGCTTATACATTTTCTAAAGAGGTGGAGGTGGTTAGGTCCCTATCGGGACGCTTAGTATGAAGTGGTAGGTTTAACTATCCCGAGGATGGTCGAGGAGGATGATGGCCTATAGATGTCAGTGCATTCATTGGCTGATGTGGCCTCATCGGGCTTGACCAATTTACGTCGGCCCAGGTCCGATTGGGAGATCCACTCCTTAGATGACATTTTGAGTGCCTAGCTATTGGATGCCTACTTGGTAAGAATCCTTATGCTCAATAGTTCTCCTTTTCATTCCATCGCTTTTGTTCTTACCTGAGTTGTTTATTATGCAGGCCGAGGCACGAGACCTCCGAATTCATATTGTTTTGATGGACCTAAAGAAGCCAATAGAGGAGGAAAGGCCGCACATCAATGGGCAGAGTAGGAAAAGGAAGAGATAAAGAAGAAATCCCTAGATGATGAGGAGAAAGTTAGGGATTGCAAGGGAAGGGCCTTGGAGGTGGAGGGCACTCGACATGTGGTAGAGAGGGCTAGGGACGTACAGTCAAGGAGCGGGTCGAGGAGGAGAGGAAGCTAGGGGAGGAGTTGTGACAACCCATAAATTTACGTAATTAAATAGTTAAATTAAAAGCGTTAAAATCATAATTTCACATCAAGGGAAAAAAGATTTTTTTTATAGGAGGTAGAATTATGGTTCATGACCTATTCTATAGCATTCAGAATGTTGTTTACAATCAAAAAAAATATATAACTTTTCCAATTTGGTCGAATGGGTTAGAAATTAAAAGAAAACCCTAGTGACATTTTCATAATATATTGATTTCAAAATTTTAGGCTTTACACATGTTATTTCAGCCCATAAATAGAAAGCTAAATCCTATTATCTAATCCTACTTAAACCTAAACATATTACCATTAATGTCCATCTTCTTCTTCACTAATCTCTATACAAAATCAATTTAAAATCTAATAAATAAAATTCGAATCATATAAATCAATATATGAACCAATCACGATGAAGATAAATACACAAATAAATCAAAGCTACCAAGAAATTTGGCTCTTTCAACCTGAGGAATTTCTGGACAATGAGATTCACCTTGCATCATAGAAGATGCATGACTAATCGTTGAGTGTTATTCATCCCATTTGTGTACATATTAATAAGATATAGTAATTTATCTCTTATGATCTTAAACCAAATTATAAATGATGTAGTTAATAATTAAAAATTGATCTTTTAATATATATACACCTGGGTAGGATGTAGTATTCCATGGGTAAATGATTTAAAAAAGTAAATTTTTATTGATTATATTTAAGAAATTAATCACTCCTTAATTTAAAAAGTTGCAAAATTCGAAAGTGGTCCAAATTAGACATATTATGGATCAAAATTATAGTTCTCGACAACATGAATCCATTAGTGTTTGTTCGTCGATTGGTTTATGGATTTACAAGAAAACGCATCGGAAATTTTGATAAACATGGATTGTCCTTTCCAATCCAATGGTGAAATGACTATGATATGACAATCAGAGGGCATGGATACGTCGAGGAGTTCCAATTGGTTTTGACACTAGTCCTAATCATCTAAAATCATCATGGGATAGCATAGATCAGAAGAGTTGTAATATAGAGGTGGTTTTGGACGAGGCAACCGGCGGTGGAATTTGCAGTGGCGTCATACTTAGCTTAGTAAGTGGAGCTTATTGACATGGTCAGATTGGAGGAACTTCTTCAGCGGTGGCACCAACGTCAATGAAATTTGGACAGGATAAAATATAAAGAACGAGACCGAGGAAAATGATGCACTATAGAATTTGAATAAAATAATATATTTTATTAATAACTTAATGTAAATAATTTCGAAAAATACCCTTAACTCCAAACGCTCATAACTCTTGCATAAAGACTTCATTTCATGCGCAGTTCGTAGCACTTGGACCCATCAAAATATGACATAATCTATTAACCCAACCCATTTACCCTATTTAGAAATAGGTTGGGTAAATCCATTTATAAATGGGTAACCCATTTATTAGAAACTTAAATTTTAAAAATGTGAACTATTATATTCCATTTGTATATAATTATTGCATATATTTGTCTGTTAAACAGTCTTTTAGAATGAAGAAGACATTAAAGGTATTTAAAACTAGTACTGTAATATCAGAATGTCAATTCATTTGTTTTTGTATTTTATTTTCAATTTTATTATGCTCTAATTCTAATGTGCTTAGTTTAACCTTTTTTATTTTATTGGCCATTAGGGTACTTAAGTCGTGTTTCATATTATTTAGAAATGCATATCTTATATGAGTATAACGTACATCTATTGAGTGTATAGTACAATGTGTTGTTCTATTTCAACTTTTTTTGAAAGAAGTGAAATTTAATGTTCAATTTTTTCAAGCAAAATAAAATATGCTAAGGATGTAAAACTTGCATTTTCATGTTTATGCTTTGTGATGTTTTACTGCTATTTAGTTCTAAAAGTGATGTAACACCTATAAATATCACATTAAACGTAGGACATGAAAGCATATACTATTCATTGAGTTTTGAATAGTGGCTACAATGTTAAATGCTATGATAAATTACTTCTTTGCATTTGTGCTGAGATATCACATTCATACCTTGATAAATTTTCTTACATGGTACATACACTAGCTACAGTTCACACCGATAAACAAGCAATGCCGATATACAAACTATTTAATAAGTCTGATTCTGAAATGTTAAAATCTGCCCTTTTAATATCCAAGTTATAATCAATCAATTTATTTATAAAATAATAAAAATAAATATAAAAAGTGGAAATAAAATCCACCCCTTACTTTCAAGTCTTAACATCCAAAAAAATCTACTCTCTAATAGGTTCACAGAACACCCATGTAATTTAAATCTTTAAATGGGTTAAATGGGTACCCGGTTATTAAATGGGTTGGATCAGATTGACCAGTATGCTAAATGGGTCAAAAATAATATATCGTAAATGGGTTGGGTTGAAATAACCCCAATCCATTTTGACCTGACCTAACTTGTTTGATGGGTCTCGCGGCACTAGGATTGTGGGAAGACGAGGAACGATTTGGTATGCTGTTTGCTATGTTTTGAATTACTTTAGATTGGCATGTTATTCTAATAGATTCATTACAGGTGATTCCACTAAGGCATTTCAGTACATGTACAAGGAAATTGTTCATAGATTTTACTAGTAGCAACTGACGATGACAAGTTAGGGCTTGATGAGCTTCGTAAACGGTGGAGTAATGACGAGTTTTGAGCTTGATCCCAATAGTGCCGTAAACCATTGGGCGAATGACTAACGTAGGCTTGACGTCAACATATGATAGTTCGAGGTGTTGAGTCCACAACATACGATAGTCCGAGGATTCAGGCGATAGCCCGAGGAGCTAAATCCCCAACATATACGATTGTCCGAGTAGCTGTGTACTCAATATACAGTAGTTCGAGGAGCTAAGTCTTCAACGTATACAATACTTCGAGAAGCCAAGTACTTAATGTAAAAAAATTTAGGAGCTAAGTTCTCAGTATTCATTTTGGCATCACATGGCTAGAGGAGCCAAGTTCTTGTATACAATTTAATGATAGTGGGTTGAGACTTTGGAGTCAATTATTAGCATGCGATTAGGCATATAATAGATTTTAGTGAGACCTTAACATATGATGTCACCATCATATTATATTATGTTTAACTAACTTTTTTGGTGCAATTTAAGGTATGGTTTAAGAGCATAAGTATTCTTTTCCTAGTTTATTAGTGTTATACACTTATATGATATGTTTCGCTCAGTAGACATATGTCTTACTCAATATATCATTTATTTCATTTTAGATATACTCTGATATATCGGTAGAGAGATCCTATGGTGACTTGGATGCATGATAGTATGATGGAGATACATACTTATTTATTAGCTATCTATTATTTTATTTCATTTATCCTTGAACCTAATACCGTGTCCAGTATTAGTAGAGATATGTTGTGATTGTCTTTTATTTGATATTATATTGTTTTGTTTGTTTGGTATTGTATTATGATTACTATTATATTTAGTTCCTTCTGCTATGAGTTTCAAAAAGTATAGGATATATATATATTACTTTGTGATCTTGTTATGTTTTATATTTATTCCAAAACAATCTACCGTCTACGAGGTCCACAATGTCAGCGGCTTTTTATTCTTAAATCAAGCATCATAAATGGTGAGTTAATTTGGGAGATCAGGTAGGCAAAAGCGGATCTGAATGCAAGCTGCAAGTAGGAGGATGAGATGAGGGAGAAGTTATCGTAACATGTGGACAATATAGCCCGAAAAGAGCTTAAGAGGGAGAAAAATGCCATGGATGAACAATGGGAGGGTGGGTTGACCAAGATGTTGAAGCTTATCTTTTTGACTAACTATCATCTCCTATTGTCGGTCACTTTCCTTACCCCAAAGTAGTATACTGAGATCCATGATGCGGTTGCGTTAGAGATGGCAACGACTTGGATGGCTCTTTCAGCAATTTTGGCACTGAGCAGATTGCCTCCTTGATGGAAGGGCCAAGCGAGCCAACTACAGCCGATCCTCTTTTGGGGGACAAGGAGTTGGTTTATGATGACAATAGTCCGATCATCGGGCATCTCTCCTCCCATGAGAGGTTGAGTCAATCCTTTTGTTTTTGTTGTTAGACTTGTTGGGTCGTGGCCCCTTTTTTGTATATGAAAGTGTTGAATGTTATGAATCTTTTCTTTTTGTGATGAAATTTGTCTTTGTAGATTTGTTTCTGTTTGAATATTTTGCATCTACGTCGTACCTGTTCTGTTAGTATTGTGCATGCAACCCTGTGCTCACTCTTTATTTTTTTTCTAAACTAGGCGATTCAGGTGTCCCAACATTAAGTAAAAGTTAGTATGAGGAAAACAAAGTGCATCGAAACCAAACAACTTATCTTTTACTGCGGTAACATGCCATATTTGTGTATAATGGGCGTGACCTGGTGTAGGGGCATTATTAGGCGATCGTTCGATGCTTTTGTTGAGCTGCTATTGTTTCTCATTTATGGATCGCCAATGGGCCTAGCTTATTTGGTAAGATTGCTTTAGTTATCTAAGTCAATTGGCATTATGGGTGACATGCAACATCATGCGTGAATAAGTCGGGACTACTATGTGGGTGGTCTCACCATTGATTTGTTGATGACTGTAACAACCCGCTATTTTGGACCATTCAAATCGACAATAAAACCATACATATCCGACTTGAATAACTCAAAATACCGAATTGTTAATTAAAATTTGGCAAACTTAAAATATACAATAAATAAATCAATCAAAGATCACAGAGTAATATAATGCAGCGGAATAGATAAAGAATAGTAGTTCACGAAGCTACTATATACATCAAAGTTAGAAATAAAATACAACCGAATAGTTCAAATGCAGTGAAGTCTCCAATGCAACAGATGACTTCTCAGAACCAATCAACTGGAAAGGCTTGAATCTGAATCGATAGTTGGATATCCAAATGAAACTTCGAACTCCAAAGGTGAGTCTCTAATGTTGTATCACTCAATCTGACCCGAGCGTAAAGCAAAACACAAAACATTCGAGTCAGGATTAACATTCTTATATCAATAAATCCAACTCAAGTGAAATATCAACTGAAATACAAATAACTTAAAGGATGTTTGGGATAACCATCCTCTAAGGGTCCATGGAACTATCTACAAGGTAGAAATATGCACTATAACACCGTGGTCATTTCATCTTAATTTATACTTCAAAACCAAATATCATTTTCACTTCAAATATCTCTATATTTCACAAAATAGTATTTATATATATTAAATAATTTATACAATAAAGTATTTTCAATTCCCTCAACTTAACAAATCGTTTCAACATCAACCCGACCTTCCCATTTAAATTAAATTCAATCTCAATTTATCAATTTAAATTCAACTCAATTCCTAAAATAAACACTTCAATTTATCGATCTCAAATTCGGATTTGTAATCACAAAAATACCCTTTATATTTCAATATATTTCAAAACTTTAAGCATTCAACGTTTCAACTAAATTTTTATTCAATTTAGTTTTCTGAATAATAAATTCAAATTTGGTTCAACCTAAATTTCACTTTAATTCAATTTAGTTGATAAATAACAAATTCAACTACGTTAATTTCAAATACAGATCCGAATCTCAACATAAACCATTTAAATTCCAATATAGTTCAAGGCTTTAATATTTAAATGTTCTATATAACAGTTTCATATAGATCTCGATTTAACCTCATTATTATTATTTAGTCTTGAAATACTCCCTTATTAGATTCAATATCATTTAAGTAACCTTAAATTACATTTTACTCAATATTTTCTTTAATTTTATTAAACGTGAAATATTCATTAAATCACTTAAATCAAAAATCTAGTTACAAAATCATACCTTTAAATTTTCCATTCAATAATATCAAATTGATTTAATTACATAAATCCTTATTTAAATATCATTTTTAATAAACCCAAATTTATCTCCCAATCTTAATTGTTCAACTTTTTACAACGGTAAATTTTGAAATATAAATCTTAAATAATACTCAAACATATTATATGGATTAAATCAATCTCAATAATATTATTATTAAATCTATATATAAAATTTCCATTTATATATATAATATTTTAAGAACCAATATTTATTAAATCCCATATATTTCTTTTCAACTGTAGAAATTTATTTTCAAAATATTTATATGGACCATCGGTGTCTGTATATATTTCCTATCATATAGTCAAGTGCTGCGGATATTTATCATTTCAACCCGTACACTAATATACACGGGTGGATATCATTTCAACCCGTAATCCCAAATTCAATTAAATGAAAATCGCTTGGGTTTATCATTTCAACCCATAACGATTTTCTCCTATTCTAAAGTCCATTCGGGATGTATCATTTCAACCCATAATGATTTCTATACTAACAGGGAACTTGCAGAGTGATAACAGATATGAAAATAATAATAACAACAGGCATATATCATCAAAATAAATATAAACAATAGGATATGGTGTCATATCCCATAAGTGAACAGTTATAGATAATAGCATATATAACAATTTAAATAACTATAGCCTCATATTTCAATTGTCGTTTCAATTGAAATCAAATTTAATAAATAAAAGAACGTTAATCGTGAGTGATTGCTCACCTTTCAAGGTTAGAGAGATAGACAATGAAGTTGAGTTATGAAACCCAAGCACGAATCTCAAAGCAAAGTAAGATCGGAATCGACGATCAAAGCTGGTAAAAGAAATCGATGGGAACGGGTCAAATTAGCTCGATAAAAATTTAGGCGAGATGTATTTTTATATTATTATCCTCCTTAAACCCAAAATTCAAATTAAAGTATATATACATTTTATATAAGTATTAAATTAAATATATTTATTGAAATCAAACATATAAAAAAAATCAAAACCAAATTCACTCTTTCTTATAGTATATACGTTATATTTGAAACATCAATATCTGAAACTAAATGTACATAACCAAATTAACATCCAAAGATATACATAACAGTAAATAATGTAAGTTTAAAGAAATCTAATAGTTTAACCAAATGCAGTCTTCCTTTACAAATAATATACTGTAATCATCATCATCATCATCATTATTATTTTTTTACCAAAATAAAAATATGCTAACACAATGCTAGTAGAAAAATGGAGAAAGGATGCTTATGCTTACCAATATTGACATGCAAACCTACAATTTATATGTACAATAAAGTGTGTACAAACAAACCTTAATATGGGCTGCTATATACATGTTTAAAAAAATGTTATACATATATTGTTACACATATTCACAGCAGCCGTTATACCTAACTTGTATACATATTATATTTTAAACAACACCTGATAATAGATGAAGCTAAAATAAAAATAATATATATATATGTGTGTGTGTATATATATATTATAACTAATACAAACCTATAAAGCTCTGAAATGTATACTAGTATATCTATACAACCAACCTAATATGAAAATATGTACCCATGCAAATATCTAAAGTTTTTAGAAACAATACTTAGGCTTATATATATAAAATAGAATAAAATGATAACTTACGCACAAAAAAAAACAATACTTAATGAGACAAACGCACAAGTTGAATTACCTTTCAAGATATCATATATATATATATATGTTAAAAGTTTTCTGCAAGGCAAAATGAGTGACAAGGTGAGATACGGCTGCGTGTAAGAGTGTGAAAGAAGAGAGAGGGTGGAGAAAGAAAAACCGAGGAGAAGAAAGTGACAATAGATCCTTGCTTTACAAAAAAAAGTTTATAAAGGTGAAATAAAATGAGCCGTAAAAGAATTAATGAATACAAAAAAAACGTATAATTCAAAACGGTGTGGGCCTCAGGTAAATATTCATTCACATCTTTTTTTGACATATATAAAACGTATGAAAAGCTTTAAAATGAAACGGCTATATATTAATTATTATTATAAAACGTTTTAAAGTGACTAGGGAAATAAATATATGGAAGTTGATAAAGGAGAATGAAGAGACCCAAAATTGGAATGACAAATAATAATTTTGAATTGATGGAAAAAAAGTAACAGCTGGCATAACCCAAAGTTATAAAGGCAGAGGAAAACGCTTTGCACAATTTAAGTTGAGCTTTCAATTTTTTTTGAATGTTTTATAACTTTCTAGCTGTAGTGAAGAAAATTGAATTTTAAAGGCAAAAATTAAAGTGACCGTTCCAATTAAATGAATATAAAACGTATGCATGTTTTGTACATTCATACTTTCAAAATGGTATGAGGTGGCAACGGTCGAATTTCAGTGAAAGATGAAATAAAGTGAGAAATGAAATAAATACGAATGAACCGCATTTTTTCAAAACGAAACGTATGCAACAAATCAGCAAATAAATAGAAACGTGTAGGGAGATGAGTGAAATAAATAGAAAATGTTAAAATATAAATAAATATAACATACATGAAAAGGACAGCAGGACGATTTAGAAATTAATAAATGAGAAACGTATATCCCTATAGGTTTTAGTTTAAAAAAGGACAGAAAATTTTATCAAAAGTTATAAAGAGTTAAAAGCATTGAAACGTGGTTTCCGCTGAAATTTATTTTATTCCCGACTGAGATGAGAGAGAAAGGAAAAGATTTCAAACAAATGAATATATTCCAAATGAATGCAATATAAACGGTCATGGTGTGGTTCATCAGAAAATTTAAGGCAATTTATAATTGTGTGAGCTGTACGTTGATTTAAGGAAAAAAAGAAGAAGCAATTAATGGCTTAATTTAATAGTACGTTTCAAATTTGAAAAGAAAAGAGAAGTAAGGGTTGAAATTTTGATTTCAATTAAATGATCGCGTGAATGAGCAAATAGTAATTAGCAAATAGCAGAAAGAGATAATGGAATATATGGTAGAAAAGGAATAAATGAAATGTGAACGGATAGAATGCAAATTCAAACGCCAGAGAATTAAATATAAGGTGGAAAGGTGTGGCAACGCTCACCCATAGATTTAGCTAAAAGCTTTAAAAGAAATTTAATATGGCATGAGTTGTACGGTTTCAAATTTGAAAAGTAGATAAATCTAAGTCACAAATTTCAGCACCGATGACGAACATTTTTATTATTTCCATCGCATATCGGATCTCAAAATACAGAAATAAATATACTGTAGTGATCAGTACAACGAGACGATCAAAATGTATATAGATATTGGTGGTACGATTGAATTATAAAAATTCGAATTTCCACTAGTAGAAAAAATGCAGTAAAAACGCAGAAAATAAGATCGACGGAGCTATAGAAGTCCAAATTTAGGAAAATGAAAAATGACGTCTCAGTCAGAAAATGATTTAGAATTTTTCTATGTAAAAATATTTTGGTCTTGAAAATAAATTTATTTTCACCAATTATTAACTGATTTGAATTTAATAGAATTATATAATAAATAAACCTTCATATAATTAATTGAAAATTTGCCATTTGCTATATTTAATTATACCTAAACCAAATATTAAAACTTTATTTCTAATTGTTATTATTAAAATTTCTCAAAATCCAAATTAAATACGTTATAAAACCAATTAAAAATTAATAAAATTTTATGGGTCGTTACACTCTCCCCTACTCAAAATTTTTCGTCCCCGAAAAGGAAGGAGGTATGAGAATAGAACAACCAGAAATAAAGGTAGATTGAAAGTCAGGGGTAAGTAATTAATTTAAAACTATTTAAATTTTTCTTGAAATATTCATTTGAAAACTTCATTTGAAAACTTCATTTGCGATTCAGTTATCTTTAATACTTTAAAATTTTCAAAACTCATTGGAATTTAATATGTTTAACTAACACCTTTATACATATATGAAAGCTATTTGAAAACAATTATTTGCATCATTAGTTATATTTACAAATAAGCTATTGAAAACATTAAATCCATAATTCATAAATTTATAAATTTGTCTTTAGATACTTTTCAAACATTATTAATAAATCATTCACTTTAAACATGTTTTATTTAATTAATAACTTCAAAAATATTTATAACACTAAAATTTTCTATTAAACAATGCAGTATACAAATAAGCAATATTTAAAAGATTATATTCAAAAAGGAAAGAAGGTAGTTTCGGAAAAACAGAATCAAGGTAAACAACTAAACCTGAGAAGATAAGGTAGATTTAAAGAATAGAATCAGGCACGAATCACAAATTTCAAACCATAAGAGTTTCAATTTCAAATATTAACACAAAATTTCTTTATTGAAAAATACCTTTATAACAAAATACCTTTATATCGAAATAAATCCTTCTTTCATAAATATTTTTATAACTCGATGTTTCAACAAGTTTATCCTCGTTCTTGCAGACTCTGGTCATGCGTTGATCAGACGCAAAGCTAGAATTCTTCAAGTACTTAGTAGACTTGTTTCAACACCCAGTGAAAATACTTGAAAAACCTTTAAAACAGATATGGAAAGTACAATCCAAACAAAACAACCAAACCAAAACCTTTGTCCAACCATGGTTCGCAGATACACAATGGTTACGCTTGGATCCCCCAGGAAACAATCCGTATCCGTAAGCTTTCTCAGCCCTGTGAGTTACGCCATGATGACTAGTAGGGTGCAGGATGCACAATGGTTATGCCTGGGTCCCCCAGGAAACAATCCGTACCCCTAGGCCGTCTCAGCCAGGCAGTTTCGCTACTGATCGCGACCTACACAGATTGCAGGATACACAATGGTTACGCCTGTATCCCCCAGGAAACAATCCGTACCCCTAGGCCAGACTCAACCAGGCAATTTCGCTATGTAGTCACGAGAGAAAAAAAACCATGGGTTACACCACGGTGGGAACACTCGAGTATCACATCCGAAAAACCAAAAATCAGAGAGAATAATATCGATAGAATGAATCCACCATGTGGCCACAAAGCGGATATCAAGCAAAAGGCACTTTCCATATCATTGCTTCGAAAATATATATCATATAGTACCTTTTCAAATACCTTCAAATATCATACTTATATAAAGTCCATTATATATAGGATTCTTTTTTTCAAATCGAATACTTTCCAAATCAGTAGTATATCAAATCATACTTATATAGACTTCGATTATATGAAATTCTCTTTCCAAATTGAGTACCTTTCAAATCAATAGATTTCAAATCAACTTCACACTTATACAAATCCATTTTATATAAGTTCAACCACTCCCAAATCAAGTGCTTAATAATATAAGGTTCTCAATTTCAAATCATTTCAATATCAATTCAGTTTCAAAATCATATATGATTTCACCAAATTTTCTTCCAAATTAAATATCTAAATTTCAAAGTTCCCAAAATAATAGGTTTAGAAAATTATCCCAGTTTCCAAATTAAAATAATTCAAGTCAAACAAATTCATTTCCAAAATCACCATATAAGTACTGGTTTTTAATTTCAATTTAATTTCAAAACCAAATATTTTCTCAAAATCAATTATACTCAAAATGGTTTCTGAATTTATAATTATCCCTTTAAAACTTTTAAACTATCTATTTCTATTTGAAATATCCAATTTACCTTTCTGAAAACCATTATTCAAAACTATTTTTTTTCAAAACGTTTCAAAACTAAATTTATATTCTTTATCAAACAATTTATACTCTTCGAAATTTCTTAGCTTTGAAAATTTATTCTCGATTTGGAAGTGTTCGAACATTCAAAATAGTTAGGGAAATCAAATTTCCAAATTCAAGAGTTGAAAATCAACATAAATCAATAAATCAATTTCAATAGATAGGATTATACTAAATCAAATCCGAAACTCGAGGACTGAACACCGGTCTCACTTTAAATTGTTTCAAATATATACATATATCTTTCGAAAATATCAAATTATACTTCGGAATTTGAAATCAAAACGGTTTTACAAAATCACTCGCATAGCGAAGCTATTAAAGAGGCCTCTCCCCCACTCTGAAACTCGAAAATCAATGTCGATGATGCGTGCACTCATCACCGAATTCCAACGACATAAGTGAGTTTTGGACTTCTATTTTCTTGAAAACTTCTTTGAAATTTCTTCAAAATTGTTGGAATTCATTTGAACTCATTTGAAACATTTCTTATTCGAAAAATACTTTTAAATCCTATTATCTTTATATATTTTCCAAAATCTTAAAACCAATTTCAAAATACCGGAATTCAATTCTCGAATTTCAAATTTAACCCTTCAGTTATAAATCATTTTTATATAAATCAATTTCTTATAAATTTCCAAAATTTTAAATCCTTTCAAAACTTTTATATATAGAATAACATTTCTTATTTGTTTTATATATAGGTATATAATCCTTATCGAAAACATTTTTACTTTTATACATAGAATAAAATCATAGTTATCAAAATAATAATTTCGGTATAAACAATTTCAAAAATACAACATACCCGATTTTTCAAAGGGTGATCCAAGAATGGATTTCACAACAAATATAGAGATTTAAATTAGAGGAACTCTAATCAATAGAATCTTGATTCGAAGATAGACTCGATCGAAGATGAGATAATTAAATTACAAAATAGAAGATGGATGTACTTCTACAAATCGCGGCGACCTTAATCAGGTCAACCGTGACCTTAGGAATATAATCGATGCGGAATTACAAAACAAATCGACAATAGATCGCCAGAGATAGAATTCAGCATATCAAGATATCGCAGCATCGTAAACCGAGGATACAAAAATCTTCGGTGAATCAATGCCGATTGTAAAGGAGTTTTCACCCCCTTTATAAAACATTCAGTGGAGTTATGGGATACTCCAGAATCAAACGAATATAAATAGATAGAGACAAGAATGAATTTCGGAACCGAGGGACATTCCAAAATTCAAAGGAAATCGAGTCAGAAAGGAAGAGATTCAACTCGAACGAAAGTGATTCTGTAAATAAATTTACCATATATGCTAAGTTTTGCCTAGAGCCAAAGCTCTGATACCAACTGTAACGACCCGCTATTTTGGACCATTCAAATCGACAATAAAACCATACATATCCGACTTGAATAATTCAAAATACCGAATTGTTAATTAAAATTTGGCAAAACTTAAAATATACAATAAATAAATCAATCAAAGATCACAGAGTAATATAATGCAGCAGAATAAATAAAGAATAGTAGTTCATGAAGCTACTATATACATCAGAGTTAGAAATAAAATACAACCGAATAGTTCAAATGCAGTGAAGTCTCCAATGCAACAGATGACTTCTCAGAACTAATCAACTGGAAAGGCTGGAATCTGAATCGATAGTTGGATCTCCAAATGAAACTCCGAACTCCAAAGGTGAGTCTCTAATGTTGTATCACTCAGTCTGACCCGAGCGTAAAGCAAAACACAAAACACTCGAGTCAGGATTAACATTCTTATATCAATAAATCCAACTCAAGTGAAATATCAACTGAAATACAAATAACTTAAAGGATGTATGGGATAACCATCCTCTAAGGGTCCATGAAACTATCTACAAGGTAGAAATATGCACTATAACACCGTGGTTATTTCATCTTAATTTATACTTCAAAACCAAATATCATTTTCACTTCAAATATCTCTATATTTCACAAAATAGTATTTATATATATTAAATAATTTATACAATAAAGTATTTTCAATTCCCTCAACTTAACAAATCGTTTCAACATCAACCCGACCTTCCCATTTAAATTAAATTCAATCTCAATTTATCAATTTAAATTCAACTCAATTCCTAAAATAAACACTTCAATTTATCGATCTCAAATTCAGATTTGTAATCACAAAAATACCCTTTATATTTCAATATATTTCAAAACTTTAAGCATTTAACGTTTCAACTAAATTTTTATTCAATTTAGTTTTCTGAATAATAAATTCGAATTTGGTTCAACCTAAATTTCACTTTAATTCAATTTAGTTGCTAAATAATAAATTCAACTACGTTGATTTCAAATACAGATCCGAATCTCAACATAAACCATTTAAATTCCAATATAGTTCAAGGCTTTAATATTTAATTGCTCTATATAACAGTTTCATATAGATCTCGATTTAACCTCATTATTATTTAGTCTTGAAATACTCCCTTATTAGATTCAATATCATTTAAGTAACCTTAAATTACATTTTACTAAATATTTTCTTTAATTTTATTAAACGTGAAATATTCATTAAATCACTTAAATAAAAAATCTAGTTACAAAATCATACCTTTAAATTTTCCATTCAATAATCTCAAATTGATTTAATTAAATAAATCCTTATTTAAATACCATTTTTAATAAACCCAAATTTATCTCCCAATCTCAATTATTCAACTTTTTACAACGGTAAATTTTGAAATATAGATCTTAAATAATACTCAAACATATTATATGGATTAAATCAATCTCAATAATATTACTATTAAATCTATATATAAAATTTCCATTTATATATATAATATTTTAAGAACCAATATTTATTAAATCCCATATATTTATTTTCAACTGTAGAAATTTATTTTCAAAATATTTATATGGACCATCGGTGTCTGCATATATTTCCTATCATATAGTCAAGTGCTGCGGATATTTATCATTTCAACCCGTACACTAAATATATACGGGTGGATATCATTTCAACCCGTAATCCCAAATTCAATTAAATGAAAATCGCTTGGATTTATCATTTCAACCCATAACGATTTTCTCCTATTCTAAAGTCCGTTCGGGTATGTATCATTTCAACCCACAATGATTTCTATACTAACAGGGAACTTGCAGAGTGATAACAGATATGAAAATAATAATAACAACAGGCATATATCATCAAAATAAATATAAACAATAGGATATGGTGTCATATCCTATAAGTGAACAGTTATAGATAATAACATATATAACAATTTAAATAACTACAGCCTCATATTTCAATTGTCGTTTCAATTGAAATCAAATTTAATAAATAAAAGAACGTTAATCGTGAGTGATTACTCACCTTTCGAGGTTAGAGGGATAGACAATGAAGTTGAGTTACGAAACCCAAGCATGAATCTCAAAGCAAAGTAAGATCGGCACGAATCGACGATCAAAGCTGGTAAAAGAAATCGATGGGAACGGGTCAAATTAGCTCGATAAAAATTTAGGCGAGATGTATTTTTATATTATTATCCTCCTTAAACCCAAAATTAAAATTAAAGTATATATACATTTTATATAAGTCTTAAATTAAATATATTTATTGAAATCAAACATATAAAAAAAAATCAAAACCAAATTCACTCTATCTTATAGTACATGTGTTATATTTGAAACATCAATATCTGAAACTAAATGTAAATAACCAAATTAACATCCAAAGATATACATAACAGTAAATAATGTAAGTTTAAAGAAATCTAATAGTTTAACCAAATGCAGACTTCCTTTACAAATAATATACTGTAATCATCATCATCATCATTATTATTTTTTACCAAAATAAAAATATGCTAACACAATGCTAGTAGAAAAATGGAGAAAGGATGCTTATGCTTACCAATATTGACATGCAAACCTACATTTTATATGTACAATAAAGTGTGTACAAAGAAACCTTTATATGGGCTGCTATATACATGTTAAAAAAAATGTTATACATATATTGTTACACATATTCAGAGTAGCCGTTATACCTAACTTGTATACATATTATATTTTAAACAACACTTGATAATAGATGAAGCTAAAATAAAAATAATATATATGTGTGTGTATATATATTATAAGTAATACAAACCTATAAAGCTCTGAAATGTATACTAGTATATCTATACAACCAACCCAATATGAAAATATGTACCCATGCAAATATCTAAAGTTTTTAGAAACAATACTTAGGCTTATATATATATATATAATAAAATGAAACGATAACTTACGCACACAAAAAAAAAACAATACTTAATGAGACAAACGCACAAGTTGTATTACCTTTCAAGATATCATATATATATGTTAAAAGTTTTCTGCAAGGCAAAATGAGTGACAAGGTGAGATACGGCTGCGTGTAAGAGTGTGAAAGAAGAGAGAGGGTGGAGAAAGAAAAACCGAGGAGAAGAAAGTGACAGTAGATCCTTGCTTTACAAAAAAAAGCTTATAAAGGTGAAATAAAATGAGCCGTAAAAGAATTAATGAATAAAAAAAACGTATAATTCAAAACGGTGTGGGCCTCAGGTAAATATCCATTCACATCTTTTTTTGACATATATAAAACGTATGAAAAGCTTTAAAATGAAACAGCTATATATTAATTATTATTACAAAACGTTTTAAAGTGACCAGGGAAATAAATATATGGAAGTTTATAAAGGAGAATGAAGAGACCCAAAAATGGAATGAAAAATAATAATTTTGAATTGATAGAAAAAAAGTAACAGCTGGCATAACCCAAAGTTATAAAGGCAGAGGAAAACGCTTTGCACAATTTAAGGTGAGTTTTCAAATTTTTTTGAATGTTTTATAACTTTTCAGCTGTAGTGAAGAAAATGGAATTTTAAAGGCAAAAATTAAAGTGACAGTTCCAAGTAAATGAATATAAAACGTATGCATGTTTTGTACATTCATACTTCCAAAATGGTATGACATGGCAATGGTCGAATTTCAGTAAAAGATGAAATAAATGTGAGAAATGAAATAAATAGGAATGAACCGCATTTTTCCAAAATGAAACGTATGCAACAAATCAGCAAATAAATAGAAACGTGTAGGGAGATGAGTGAAATAAATAGAAAGTGTTAAAATATAAATAAATATAACATACATGAAAAGGACAACAGGATGATTTAGAAATTAATAAATGAGAAACGTATATCCCTATACGTTTTTCTTTCAAAAAGGACAGAAAATTTTATCAAAAGTTATAAAGAGTTAAAAGCATTGAAACGTGGTTTCCGCTGAAATTTATTTTATTCCCAACTGAGATGAGAGAGAAAGGGAAAGATTTCAAACAAATGAATATATTCCAAATGAATGTAATATAAACGGTCATGGTGTGGTTCATAAGAAAATTTAATGCAATTTATAATTGTGTGAGCTGTACGTTGATTTAAGGAAAAAAATAAAAGCAATTAATGGCTTGATTTAATAGTAAGTTTCAAATTTGAAAAGAAAAGAGAAGTAAGGGTTGAAATTTTGATTTCAATTAAATGATCGCGTGAATGAGCAAATAGCAATTAGCAAATAGCAGAAAGAGATAATGAAATATATGGTAGAAAAGGAATAAATGAAATGTGAACGGATAGAATGCAAATTGAAACGCCAGAGAATTAAATATAAGGTGGAAAGGTGTGGCAACGCTCACCCATAGATTTAGCTAAAACCTTTAAAAGAAATTAAATATGGTATGAGTTGTACGGTTTCAAATTTGAAAAGTTGATAAATCCAAGTCACAAATTTCAGCACCGACGACGCACTTTTTTTTGTTTCCGTCGCGTATCGGATCTCAAAATACAGAAATAAATATACCGTAGTGATCAGTACAACGAGACGATCAAAATGGTATATAGATATTGGTGGTATGATTGAATTATAAAAATTCGAATTTTCACTAGCAGAAAAAATGCAGTAAAAACGCAGTAAGATCGACGGAGCTATAGAAGTCCAAATTTGGAAAACAAAAAATGACGTCTCAGTCAGAAGATGATTTAGAATTTTTCTATATAAAAATATTCAGGTCTTGAAAATAAATTTATTTTCATCAAATATTAACTGATTTGAATTTAATAGAATTATATAATAAATAAACCTTCATATAATTAATTGAAAATTTACCATTTGCTATATTCAATTATACGTAAACCAAATATTAAAACTTTATTTCAAAATATTATTATTAGAATTTATCAAAATACAAATTAAATACGTTATAAAACCAATTAAAAATTAATAAAATTGTATGGGTCGTTACAATGCCTTTGGTGAGGAAGGAAGCGTTGAGTGGTTTGTGCATCCCTATATAACTACACTACAGATGTTAGGTTTAGAGGTATGATGTGCGTAACTGTGCGGCTATAGCACCCATGCCCTATCCTTATAATGGGCAGCATCATGAACAAACGAATTAGAACCACTGCATGGATGGTCTCGCCACCGGTTCATCGACACCTTTGTAAGGAAGAAGTTAGTGGCTTGCGCATCCTTAGGAAGTAGCACTGCAATGTCAGGTTCGAAGTTACAATGTGGGTAACTATATCTCCATTGAACCAGTGCCCCATCTTACTAGAGGGATGGGTACCATCATAGGAAAATGAATTGGGACTACTGCATGGGCGATCTCGCCTTTAATCTGTCGATGCCTCCAGTAAGGAAGAAAGTATTGAGTGAGTTGTGCGTCCTTATAGAGTGACACTACGAATCCCAGGTTTGGAAATACGATATGGATAATTGCACAGCCATGGCACCAATGCCCTATCCAACTAGAGGGACATGCAAAATCATGGATGAACAAATCAGAAACACTGAATGGGTGGTCTCACCATAGGTTAGTCGATACATCCAATGAGGAAGAAAGCGTTAAGTGGCTTGTGCATCCTTATAGAGTAGCATTACAGATGCCAAGTTTGGAATTACACCGTGGGTAACTACACTGCCATAGCAACAGTGCCCTTTCCTATTGAAGGGACGGGCATTATCACGAGTGAAAGAATTAGGATCACTACATGGATGGTCATGCCATTGGTTCGTCGGTGCCTCTAGCGAGGAAGGAAGCGTTGAATCCTTGCACATCCTCACGGAGGAGCACTACGGTTTCCAAGTCTGGAGTTGTGGCAACGATAACTGCACCTTATGGATCGAGTGCCCCATCTAACTTAAGGGATGGGTGACATAATGAGCGAATGAATTGGAGCCACCACATGGGTGTTCTCGCCATCGATTCGTCTACGCCTCTAGTAAAGAAGGAAGAATTGAGTGGCTTGCGCATCCTTATAGAGTAGTCTTAGGCATTTTCTAGTTATAGAGGTGGGATTATCTAGCCTGGTCTCTCTAGATAGTTGTGGCTGTAACGTCCCTGACAATGGTGGGGCACGAATGGGTTGATTCTAGATGGTTAGCCCTATCATTACTTGGATTAAGAATGCATAAAGGTACCCTATTTTACATTCCAAACACAAAAGGAGTTAATACAACTTCTATTGCCTTGTAATTGCAATAACATTTCACAGTATTTTAATTGCAGCTCATATAACTTCACACATAATATGCTTGGAGACATTCTGGATTCCATGTAAGGGACACAATGGTGACATCAGGGTATGAATGCGGTACGACCTACTGATAAGTGCAATACTGATTACATACATGTCTTCCCAGTTTTTCCCTAATACTCATTAGACCTGCTATTTAGTGTTAGCGAAGATGAAGTGCAACACCAAATCTCCGAACTTGAACCAACGAGACTTTACCCTTGCATTATAATGCTAGGCTATTTATCTTTTATATGCTTCTATGCATAATTCCGCCTTCGTCCTTCTTTCTTCTATCCATTGAGTCGAAACTTGAGAAAATTTTCATTTCATTTGGGGTCATATGTGAGACACCTGAGATATGGTATGTCGACTTTGATGTGTAACATAGCTTCATACCTGCAGGGTAAGGAGAGTGCTTGGTTGATGTGCAGTTGATGGTGTGTTATAGCCAAAGTATGAGCGGTAGATCCTCAACTCAATTTCCTTTGGCTTTTCTAAGATGCTTCTTCAATGTTGCCCTGATTGTTTTGTTTACGACCTCAACAATCCCATTTTCCTATCTGTAGGAGACTGAGGAGAAGCACTTTTCTATCCCATTCCATTCAAAGAATCCTTGGAATGACCCGCTTTTAAACTGAGTTTCATTGTTGGTTATGGTCTTCTTTGGGAGTTCGAATCGGCACACGATGTTTTTAACCAAAAAGTTGACGATTTTAGGTTCGGTGACTCCAATGAAAGGCGCTGCCTCAACACATTTCATAAAGTGGTCAATCTATAACATGGTTTTATCCACCTTTGATGTTTAGGATCTTGCCAATTAAATATATCCCCCAAGCATCAAATGGCCAGGGAGATATCACAAGAGTTAACAGATTTGGGGGATGGGCTCTCAAGATTTGGCGAACCGTTGACATCGGTCACACTTTCTAACATAATTCATCACATCGATGATCATGGTTAGCCAATAATAGCCTTGATGGACATCCTTCTTTTTTAAGCTCTGTCCCTTAGTGTGGTCTCCATAGAAACCTTCATGCAGTTCCTCCAATATATGGTCAATTTCCTCGCTTGTCATGCACCTTTGGAGTGGAGCTAAGTGCCCCCTTCGATAGATGTGACGACCCACATTTCAGAAGGTTTAAATTGACAATAATCCACACATGTCCAACTTAAAAAATTTGAAACATAAATAATCTACAGGGTTAATTAAGAAAAATATGGAAAGGAGAAGAAAAACAAACACAGAATCTCGCAGCGGAACGATAAAATGTAATAATCAAATAAATAGTTCACGAAGCTGCTTATACTATACATTTGTTTATAATCTATACAACATTTATCAGAGCTATATATAAATCAAGGATAAATAAATAATGCAGCAGACAACATAATGCAGGAATAATAATAGTAACAATATACCAAATCTTCATCTTCATCCTCCAAAAAATGATCTCTAATGCACTGAAAAACTCAGGGCTGATCCAAGCGTAATGAAAAGACAAAACATTGGAGTCGGGACTAAAAATCCTTATGTAAGTCAAATCGATAACACGTATAACATGAGTGTAATAGCGTCAGAGATGTTTATGGGATTTCACATCTCTTATCCAGTGTATAACGTGCGTGCAATAATTCAAGAGTTGTTACGGTATTTTCCATCTCTTAAGGATCCATCAAAATATTTATATGTAGTAGAATAAGCTATATATATTATGTCTAATCAATAGAATAAATTTCAAAATAACATTAAGGCTTCACATTGATCACCCTTAATTCGTTTTGAAGCATTTTCGTGTAGTTTGCACATAAAACACCAGTAAACCATCGGTGGATAGGGATGCACCGTGATACGACAACACTAAACCAAAATCATAGGGATCTCGTATAGGGATAAAGACAAGGCACGTGAGGCAATGCCCAAGGTAGGACACTATCAGTTTACCCTTCTCGGTTGGTGGCAACGCATCATAGCCAAATCGCCAACCATGCCCAACACTTCCAAAATCCAAGGGTGCACACCGATCAATCACAATGCAAATGATAGCAATACGAAGAAGTGTGTCCGCTCGGGGTAGCTAGCCCGCTTGACCGGTGCGGCTCCTGTTTTAGTCATTTCAAATTGGCATAAGGGCCAGACAAATCCATCATCGCTTTCTTTCTTCAAATCCAGCAAACGTATGCTAAATCCAACCATTTCATTATGGACCATCACTCCACATACACTGTTATTAAAGTGGTTCTAATATTGACAGAGAGTATGCAAATGAGAAGCCACGGTCTCTGTAGCAACCAAATGTCGTTTTACACACCGGTTGGTACTTCTGCATTTCAAAAACAGTTCGCATCTGATATCAAAATATCATATTCGTTTCAGAATCAAATTTGTTTTGAAATCATCATATTTACTCAAAATTTACCATTTCATTTCAAAATCATTTTTGCCTTAATATCCCAATTTCGCTTCCAAAATTGTTTCGAATTTCAATTTAGGTTATAACTTCATTTTAGCCCAATTCATATTTAAATCCATGATTTAAATATAAACGATTCCCACTCTGAATAGTTTGAATTTTTAGAAAATAGTTTAAATAGTTTTATAATAGTTAAATGGTTAAAACAGTTTAATAGAAAATACTTTGAGTATTGAAAATGGCTTATATAGTAAAATAGTTTGGAAAATTGAAATAATTTGAATATTTAAAAGAGTATAGATTTTAAACCGTTTTTACTAAAATAACTCATTTGAAAATAATTTCAAGTCAAACTTATTCAATTTCAAATTTCCTAATTCAAATCACTTTAAATTTCCATTTCAATTTAATCGATTCAATTTCGATTTCAAGTCGAATTTTACTTCGATTCCAAATTAATTTCGCTTCCAATTCTAGATTATATTCGATTCCAATTCTAAACTAATATCAACTCAATTTCAAATTTAAACCATTTCAATTTATATCAATTCCAAGTTCGATTTTACAAATATCGATTCAAAACACTTCAATCAAATTTACCTTCAATACCCAAATTTTCAAATATAATTCAATTCCGAGCCCAGTTTCAAAATATTGTTTTATATCACTTTTATTAGTATATTCAAAATTTAAAATAAAGTCCAATCTTTTAAATCAAATCAATTTCTAAAATTTAAATCATATTTCGATTATAACATAAAATCTCAATTTCGATTATTTAAAACATTTCGTCTACCAAATTTAATTTTCAACATTTCGAGCTCAAGTTCAAAAATAATTTGATTTCAATAAATTTGATTTTCCTTTTCTTAAAATCAAATCATTTAAATAAATTTCAAATTAATTTTTTTTTAAATCATTTAATTTAAGCAATCCGCTGTCTGTATATATTTTTCTAACCTATGGACAAGTAAATAATTATTTCGATTTAATTTTAGGGATGCATATGTATCATTTCAATTCAAAATAAATGCCATAGGTATATATCAATTCAACCTATTTCTTAATTTATTCGAAATAATTCAATTTATAATTTTTTATATTGTAAATAATATATAGGATGGTAGCAGGCTATATCAAAATAAATAAACATCCAAATCATTCAAAACATCAATTAATATCATCCATCATAATTAACATCCAAATCAGTCAATAAATTGCATCAACTAAATTATCATTAATCATGAATTTTATTAACAGTTTACTTCCCATTCAATTTAACCGTCAATGTAAATTTCCATCAGTTAATTCAGATGTCCATTTAAATGTCAATTAAAATTATCAAACAACAATTAATAATTTAAATCGCTTCAAAATTTTAAATTTAACTGACATAAAAATATTATAGTATGTCATGAGCGTTACAAAATAATCACATACATTTTCTGTTGTCGCCGAGGCGTTCTAGTTTAGAACTTAAGCCGAACAACATTCGATTTTAGCCCACATTTCAATAGTCTCCAAATCCATCCAAACCAGTTTCATTGTAAAGCTCTCGTCACCATGATTGCATGCAAAAAGTTTCGTCCCAATAGGACCTCATATGAGAGAGATATACAATTTGTAAGTAATCGATAATTAACATTTAAATCAAATCACTTATATTTGAATTATGCTTATACCCTCTCTTTTATCTTCCCCCTTCCCGAAGCATTCTATTTCTTCCCTGTGCATGCATGATGAATACAACCCACATACGCGTGCAACAAATACACTGATACAGAGAATTTGTTGATGAAATTCGAATCTGCCTTCGTCGATCGACTTCTCTTCGAAATCTCCATCCTCCTATGTCAAAATCTTCAAGCTCGCAACCCCCATATGTTTCGCGACGACCTATTGGGCTCAGCAACTGTAGCCATGGTCGTACCCCCCTCCAAATTTGATCGATCTTCACCAAATTCGGCTCCTAAATGCTATTTTGCACTACGAATCCAAATATGAATTCAAACAAGCCAATCAATGCTCACAAATTCTAGAAATCCAAATCCTAACTCGTATGACCATTCGACTATCACTGTCCGGTTGCCCAAGTCATCGTCGACCCCCCAAATTGCCTACCAGATCGAAGCTCTCCGTGAAATATGAATTTTAAAATTCGTTTGGGGTTTTTTGTTAAGTAACTTATGAGATGAATATTTTTGAAGTTTTGTTTTCTTTTTTTTCTCTATCTGCTGTGTGCTTTTAAAAAAAAGAAGAGGGAAGTGTTCTGTAGAAGGAATAGGCACGATCACATCATAAGGTGGCTGGAAGAGATAGATAAGAGGCTAAAAAGAAAGGTTGACTTGAAAAAAATATTAATAAAATTTTCAAAATATCTCGATTTAAATAACTTAAAATTTTAAATCCCTATCGAGGATTTCATAATGTTAGACCCCTATTCCGAATGCAATGGAATAAGTTTCAAAGCCTGATTTGATCGTATGTGGAAGACAACTTTTTGAATCGAACTAAAATATTAAATTTTCAATATTAATTTCAACCTGTTTCTATTCCGCACGACCAAACGGTAACTCTGTGAAATTTGAAATCCGATAATAATGCACTATTACGGATCCAATGAAACTAGTTTCGTCGAAATTCAAGTCTATGTCCCGAAAGGTTATTTTTACCCGTTGATTAAAATAGGTTATTTTTATAATCGAGCAAATCACCTTTAAATTCAGTTTTAGAAATTTTGTTATCTTCCTTCTTATTAATATAAATTTAATAAGCCTTTAAAATAATTTTTATCTATCTTAAAACTTAAAATCCCATTATTTAATCGATTTAAATTATTAAATTCCACAATTAAATTACGCAATAAATCATTATGATTGAAACTCAAGTTATTAAATCTATTAAATTAACTTTTAAATATTTAAAATCAATTTAATACTCCAAATTTCAATCAGCCAAAATGTTGGGTCGTTACAATAGAACTTTGCATTTTTGAGGGTATAATGGGGTGCATGGTACAAAAGTTTCCAGGCCTCTTTTCTCTCAATGGTAGTTCGCCGCTTGTGAGCTATCTTAGCAATGAGGTCATCCAAGAGTCGGGGCAAGTTATCAACTCCATGATAGTTTCCCCTAGTTCAAAGCAAGGGGTGGCTCGCACCTCCATTGAGACCCCATGGATGCCTCCTTAGGTTCGCTTGCGGCCTTGGCTAGTTGATCGGTCTTGGTATTCCTCTCATGGAGGATCTGCTCTAGCTTGAAGTTTTTAAAGGTGATAATAATTTTCTTAGCCTCTTTGACATAAAGGGCCAATGTCTTATCCTTGACTTGAAAGTAATATACAATCTGGTTGACAATTAATAAAGAGTCATCATACACATGCACAAACTCTATTCATAGTCTTGAGCCATCATGAGACCTGCCAGGACAACTTCATTATTTGTAACCTTGAAGCTTAGGCAAATAGTGATGCAAAGTTCTTTGCCATCAAGTGTGATTAATACCATTCCTACCATCTTTCCTTTCTCGTTAAATGCACCGTCAACATAGGGCTTCTAAGAAGGTAAGTTGGTTGTTGCCTCCTTGTCGCTGTTGTCCAGACCAGAACAGTCTACTATGAAATTAACCATAGCTTGGCCTTTGATTGAGCTGCGATGGTGGAAGGTAATGTGAGGTTATTTTGGCTCTGCAAACCACTTTGGTAGTCAGGTTGCTGCATCGGACCAGCTTAATGTTTGCTTCAGTGGTTGATCCATGAGAACTTTGATGGAGTAGGCTTGGAAATACAGTCGTAGATGTCGGGCTGCCATTAGCAGGCAGTAGGCCTGCTTTTTCAACCTAGAGTACCTTGTTTTAGGGCCCGGTAACCTCTTACTTAATAGTAATTGGTTCTTTGGACTTTTATTTTATTGTGAATCAAGGCGGCGCTGATCGCATTATGAGCTACTATGAGATATAAGTAGAAGTCCTCCCTATCAATAGGATTTGAAAGCATGTGGAGTATAGCCAAGTGTCTCTTCAATTCTTCAAAAGCTTTCATGCAATCTTCATTCCACCTAAATGAGTTGCCCTTATTATAAGGTTGAAGAAGGGTACACAATCATATATGGCTTCGAACACAAAGTGACTATGCGCTACGATCATTCCATTTAGACTTTGCACTTCTTTGACTATGCAGGGTACTTGCATTTCCTGAATTTCTAGAATTTTGTCAGGATTGGCTTTGATGTCTTAGTGCTTACCACAAAACCAAAGAGCATCCCAGATTGTACTTCAAAGGAACACTTCCTAGGGTTAAGCTTCATATTATACTTGCAGAGGTTCCAGACAGTCTTAGCTAGGTTCTTTACATGCCCCTTAGCACTATCAGACTTAACTAACAATTCATCTATGTAGACTTCCATCAAACAACTAATATATTGAGAAAATATCTGTTAGACATGCTATTGATATTTAGTCCTACACTGCAAAGGCCGAATGGTATGTCTCAATAATAGTAAAGTTCAACATTGGTGATAAAGGAGGTATGTTTATGATCCGAGACATGCATGGCAATTTTGGTTGTACCTGGAGTAGACATCTATGAATGTGAGCAGCTAGTGGTCGTGGGTTGCATCCATGAGCTAGTCAATGAGAGGTAGAGGGAAACTGCTTTTAGGGAAGGCTTTATTAAGATATGAGAAATTGATGCAAGTCCTCCATGCCACACTCGGTTTTTGAGCAAGCAGGGGTTGGCTACCTAGACTGAGTATGTTACTTCGCGAATAAACCCATTTTCTAATAGTTTCTGTATTTCCTCCTTGAGCGCCCTATACCACTTGGGGATAAGAGACCATCTCTTTTGTTGGATAGGATGATCCGCTAGATCAATGTCAAGGGCATGACATATAATTGAGATATCTATGCCGGTCATATCGACATGCCACCAAGTGAATACATCATTTTCCTCACTTTAAAAACAAATCAACTCATCCCTTGCTTTCGAACTTAGCTCTATGCCTATTTGGATAACCTTGTTGGCGTCATTGCTGTCAATTGATGCTACTTCAAGTGGTATAGCTGGCCATCCATCAGGGCTTGAATCTTCCATATAAGGGTCGAGCGGGTCGTCATTATCATCCCTCATAATTTCTTCTTTATCATACTAGTCTAACGCATATTTCATGTGTTCAATAACATCTTTAGTCGGGATAGATTTTTGCTCTGGCTGATAGGCCAGCACTAACCCCCAACTCTCTCGGATGAGTCCTCTAGCATTGCGAGTGAAGGATTACTGGTATATCTCATGTTCCTGCATACTAGTGGGGGTAAAATTATGTAACGATCGGTATTCTAAGCAATGGAGGACCATAGAATATTAATATTACTTTTATACGAGGTCGTACGATTCTATGATTTTAGAAAATGACTACTAGAGCCATTTCCATCCTTAAAACTTTTATCTAACGATTTTGGCCTTAAAAATATAATATGGCCAATAATTTTTTTATAGGATCTGAATTGGGGTCTAAAACTACTTCCACTAGATCAGGATGATAGTTTCTCTTTTCGTAGAGTAGTCATAGTAGGAAAACAAACTAACCATTAGGAGTTATAGTTCTTTGAAATTTCACTTGATATTAAACAGTTTAATGAGTAATTAATGGATTAATGGGTAGGCCTAACATCCATTTTGGGATTAACATGATGTTTGAACCAAAATTGGCCCAAACACCCAAATGAATGTGCTAGAGAATAAAGGTAAAGAAAGTAAAGTAAAATAGGAAAGAAAAGAACACATAAAGTTTTATAATGGTCGGCAAACTCTGGCCTACGTCTGCTTAATGATTTTATTGCTTATTTCTGACTTGAGGGTAGAAGTTCTTAAGACTCGGTACAACTTCTACATCTAGATTTTCAAAATTACAAAAATATAGAGTATAGTAGAGGTAGAGCCTCCTAAAAGATCTTGAAACATAAGCTCTACTCCTCTATTTGCCGAGGGAGGAGCTAAAATCTCACTCGAAAATATCTCCAAACCATATTTAGACTAGTTCTCCCAAAAGAGTAGGCGCCATATCAGCAGAAACTGCGAGTCGGTACTGATCCCAAGGTGGGGTACGCTACCGTTCCCCAAATTCGTCATATTTGGTGTCTTTGACTATTCACCTCGAATTGTCTTGTTGTTACCTCTGAGATTCCATAGTTGTTTGCATCAATAATAACTTGTTTCAGAGCCCAAATTATGGAGTTGTAGAAGAGCAAATTTGTTGATTTAGGAGTTCGTAGAGATTGATAGAGATTTGTATTGAAATAGTGGAACAACATTGGAAGCAGGATTAGAGCACCAAAGTGGGCCTACAAGAGTAAGATGGGCCTCACCTGGCCAAGGGTTAGGAGTCGATATGACTTCTATGGGGGAGTCGATACCGATCCCCAACTTATGGGGATCCGGTCTGCCGAAATTGTTATTTTTGATTTCATGTTTGCGCTATGACCTTGTTTATATCTTGTTTTAGGTTTAGTGTTCATCAGTTTGGGCGTCTTCCCTTAATAACTTCGACTTGACTTTTGGAGTTCATCCATATTCTGCCTGGTCAAAAGGTGGGATAACATTTTTCCTCCAATGCATGCCTTGCGAATGGAAGGTGTGTTTTGTTCAAAAACAAATGTGTTGTCCATCTTCGACGGTAGAGCTCTCTTGCTACTTCAATCGTGGTGAATCATTTAGCTCTTTCGGATTTTCTAGTCAGTCATGGGTCATTCCAATCCATTACGGCCTAAGACTCTAAGCTATGTCTAAGTGCAATTTATGCATTACAACAATTTCGATTTTATTTTTAGGCATTACATCGCATATCAAGACCATCCCGTGTTCATCCGAGATTTACATCATTATCTCTCTGACTTCGATCAGAGTTATTACATATCAAAATTCATCCTGTTTACATTCAAGATTTTCCAATTCTATTACGATGATAAGGCATTCAAATTCTTTTTATCAAAAGCAAGCTTATTTTCATTCTCGAGTTCGATCTCTCCAGATTGCTTTATATTTAGTTTAATATGTGATCTCTCTAGACTGGTGATCAAATTTGTGACCATTCAGGGTCGACGGTTAAACCCGTAGCCATTCAAGGTCGATAATCAAATTTTTGGTCGTTCGAGACCGATAAAGCCATTTGAGGTGGGTGGTGGTCATTTGGGACCAATAGCAATTCAAAGTGGATGATGGTCCTTTAGGACCGAAAGAGCCGTTCGAGGCGGATGATGGTCATTCGAGACAAATAGCCATTCAATGCGGATGGCGGTCTTTCGGGACCAAGAGAGGCATTTAAGGCAGATGATGGTCGTTCGAGACTGATAACCGTTCAAGGTGGATGGTGGTCATTCGAGATTGATATTAAAATTCATAGCCGTTCTAGGCCGATGGTCATTTGAGGACCTTTCCAAGCCCAATCCTCTCGCTCTCTGATGAGGGGACTTAATGATAAGCAAGTCCATCCGCTCACTCTCCGATAAGGGGACTTAATTTTTGCATTCTAGTCCCGTCTTTCTGAATGGGACTTAAAGCGATCAATGTGAGTTTTTAGGTTCAAGTGGGTTTTATAATCAAATGTTCATCTAACAAAATGAAAGTTCAAACATAAAAACACAAAGTCTAATATTTAGATTATTGCCTCTCTAGGCATTATAGTTGTTATCCCACCTCTTGCCAAGGCACTTTATAAGCGGATTTAATTCAAAAGACTTAACGATTATCAAGGGCAGTAGTCCGAAGCAATGATCATGGGGTCCAAAAATCATGTGTAAACAATGATATGAAGCGACGATCAACCGAGACCAAGAGATAGACTCTTCAGAATATTCTAAGTATAGATTAGTACCTCCCCTAAGCAGAGAGATGATCAACAGAGAACAAGAGATAGACTCTTCATAATATTCTAAGTATGGATTAGTACCTCGCCTAGGCAAGGGATCAGTGCCTATCCCTTCCCCAAGGGGATCGATACATATCCTCAATTTTTGTCCCAAAATGGGTGAGACCAGTATAAAGTGACAAGGAAGGCCCATGAGGCTACATTTCAAATCTCAAGTAATTTGGAGTTTTTGCTCAAGTTATGGGCAAATTATTTTGCCTAAGAAAGGGAACGGTATAAATGGGATTGGTATAAAAGGGGTTGGCATATTTCAGCCAGACAAGTACAAATCAACAGAAAACAATCAATATCTCATAATCCATAAGTCCAACACATATGATATTTTATTAGCAAGATACAGGGACCCTAGAGAGCCTACAATAGGGATGGCACTACAAATGGATGAAGAAAGAGGGATCAGCCCTTTCCCTCCATAGGGATCGGCTAGCATTAGGAGACAACTCACATTGCACCAAAGATCAAGCAATAACTCGAAATCTACAAATCCAATTGGCATGAAACTTGGAGGCTAAACATATAATGCCCCGCTATAACTTGCTATTTCTCATGGCAGATTTATACCACTATGATTTTTTAGTATAGCCCCAAATATAGCATTTCCACTTTAACCTACGCTATATCCCGTTATTCCCGCTATATTCCACTATTTCCGCTATATCCCGTTATTCCCGCTATATTCCACTGTTTCCGCTATATCTTCTTTAAAAGAAATGAATTGAAAAATGACTTTTATATATTATAAAAATTATGAAATTAATTTATTTATTTGAATTTTTAATATATTTTTAGAAATAAAAATACTCTAATATTCTACTAAATTCAATTATGTCATATAATAGTTTTACGTTTATTTACAGTATATTCGCACATATTTTTATCTAAAAAAATTTATGTATTAATTATAATTCAATTGGATGTTAATTTTTCATTTAATTACTATTTATATATTTGTAGAAGTATTAAGTATGAGTTTTATATGTTATTTTAAAGTCATCTGTTATATCCTCTTATATCCTCGCTGTATTCCCGCTATGACCTTTTGCACATTCGCCGCATTAAATCTACTAAGCGCTTTAACTGCATAGACATATACACCATGGAGAAGCTCCCTCGAGTATCAAACATCATTTGGAGGGATCGGCTCCATATCCATCCAAAGGGATCAGCTAAAATAAGAATATATACAGCACCACTTCACGGAAAACATGATATCTCACAAACCGTAAGTCGGAATGGCATGAAATCAAGAGGGAAAGTAGCTAACATTATAGGGAACCCCCCAAAGGGATTGTACCCCATTTAGATGCAAAATAAGGATCAGAGAAAATCTCTATTATGGGCCTCAATGGGCCGAAAAATTCTTGTGTGGCCTTGCCATGGCCTGGATGTTCTTTTGGCGAAATTTCAACCTGATCCGTGCATATCTTCCCCTATGAATATAAAATGCATGGCATCGAAAAATTGATCTTTTAGAGCTTCTTTATACTTCGTTTTATCTTCAACCTAGTCTACATTCTACCAATTTTATTCTTGGATTTCAGATTGTAACAAACTACAGTATAATAAAAAGGATTATTCTGAAGTGGACGTAGGTCGAAGTTAGCCGAACCACTATAAATCTTGTCTCTTTTTACTTGATTTCATTTTTAATTTGTTTGTTCTTCGTATAATATTCCCTACATTAGACACTATCAGAGATCTATGACTGGATATTGGTGCTTTCATACAACTGAGTGTTGGTAGCCATTTTTTTGCCAACATTTTGGTGCTTTCACTGAGAGAACTAGCCCCTGCGGATTTTGAGTTTAGATTTTGAATCAATTAGAGAGATTGGATTTGGAGAAATGGAGAGACCATCAAATGGAAGAGCAAATCAAGAGAAGAGTCACCATGGAAAGAGTTAGGAGGCTTCTTATAGAGATAGAGAAAATAATACATCTATCTACATCACTAGATAAAATGGAAACAATGATGGACCCTATGCAGGAGCAGATGCTGAAAAGACAGAAAGAGATAATGCAGAATCTATTTCGACAAATCGAACAAGATGGAGCCATAGGAGCTGCATGAATGCAAAAACAAGGAGTAGGAACAATAGGAACTACTCGATCTATGGATCAAAGAGTTGAGGTAGCAAGAGTCGTTGGAAATCAGAACCAGAAGTATGGAGACAGAGCTATTGGAAAATGAAATTGAACAGTGCAGTCGAAGGCATTCCTCGACCATCTTAGAGGGGTCGGCCGCGATCCCTCTATAAGGATCGACCTTGATCCCCAAAGGAACGGAGGCATGACCCCAGGTGTGGTCAATCATGATGCGGGAGGAGCTTAGTTTAAATCGGAATTTGGATACTCGTCCAGAGTAATACATTCCAGATTCCCTTATGGGCTCGAGGAGAAGATTAGACGTGGTGATAGTAGACTACCACTGGAAGACAATGACAGGTTTATAGAGATGATTAAGTGAGCTATGCATGGAGGATTGGTGAGTAGGGATCTGAAGTTTGTAAATAGAAGTTGTTTACTCCTGATCAGGAATACTAGGAGTCCACCAGAATTCAAATTACCAACATTGGAAGTTTATGACAGAAAGTCGGATCCAACTGTGCATATAATGAAGCATATACGACATATAGAAGTACTGGAGGCATTGGAAGAAGTCTTGGCACGATTCTTCCCCACGTACTTAACGGATACAGCAACATTATGGCTCAGACAGTTGGAAAGCAATTGTATTAGCACATGTATGGAATTGGTCAAAAGATTTATAAAGCAGTTTGGGGCTCAAGTTACAAGACTGAGAGTGTGATGACATTGACATCAATAAAGCGGTGGGCAATAGAATCACTCAAGAATTTCTTAATCAAGTTAAATGTGGTAGTTATTTCGGTGGATCGACTAGATCCATCGATGGTTTTGATGGCGGCAGTGTCAAGAGTTGCAGATAATTTAGATTTTAAAATATCATTGATACGGGATCCACCGATGGAACTCGAGGAATTCTTCCATGAAGCAGAAAGGATTTTGCAACAAGAAGATATGAAAGCTGATAGAGAGGCAATGTAAGTTAATATGGTACGGGGTGGAGAACCGCACAGTGAAAGCATAGGAAGGGACAAGGGTAAATGAAACATGGACAATAGCTTTGATGGATCAAAGCAGTAGAGGGGAGAACCCAAATTCTCTTCTTACTCGAAATTGAATGAAACCCTAGAACGTATATATCTAGATACTAAAGGACGCCTTCCGTATCAAAGGCCGGTAAGGAAGGAACCCTTCAAATGTGAACGGACATCAGGAAAGTGCTGCTATTTCATGAGCTAGATGGGAACAATACAAATGACTATAGGCATTTGAAGGATATCATTGAGGAACACATGAGGAATGGTCAGTTACAAAAATACGTAAGGACTCAGGCTGCGCAGTGGAATAGAAGCAGCTACCATCCACCTCGAATGAAAACGGCACTAGATCGAGGCATCATTATCAACTTGTCATCAATTGATTAGGTTGGCATGGAATAAGTAACAAACTCCATAGTATGATGACTAAGTCATTTACACATGTACAGGATCGAGGATGGTCCCTAGGCATGCCCTGAAATGATGATCAACATAGTGCACGAGTTTTTGAAATTTGTTTTTCTCTTTCTTCTTATTTTCTTCGAACTCTTGTTTTTCTAGTTTATTTGAACACTGTTTTATTAGTTGTACATACTCTTATTTTATATTTTGGCAAATGGACTTAGAAATAGTTAAATTTGGATCAATGTAATAGATAATACAAGTTGCAATTGTCGTCCTATCCGAAGAGACAGGATAACAATGTAAGTTACAGGTCTTTTTGTATGGCGAACACAATGAAACGGACTCGTGCATCATGGGTTAAGTCCTCAACTGGGTATCGAGGCATAAGAATAAAACTTAATAGGTCGAATATGCCTGGAAAGGGGTAGGTCACTTTGCTCAAGTGCGATGGATCGACTTGCTCAGGTCATTGAGCATGGATTGTGCTCGGCAAGGATCCAGAGAGATCAAGGGCGTCTAGTATGGACTATGCTTGGCAAGGGGTAGTTCGCATTGCTTGATCCCTATGGATTGGCCTACTCAGTTCGTTAAGTTCGGATTGTGCTCGGCAACGATCCAGTGAGATTGAGGATTTGGATTAGGATAACAAGCCATAGAGGACATGAATTTGGATATTGGTTTCAAATGGCAATGGATTTGGCTTTGGATGGTGCAGATTCCGTTAAAACTATCTGGAAATATTGCGGATTTGGAGTGGATTCTGGATTGGAAAATTCGTTCCATCAATGGATTATGGATTACGGATTTTTGATTTATGGAAATTACAAGGCATGTTTTGGGGAAGGGCAAAGTGTTACCTAACCTTTTGCCAAGGTAGTATACATGTGGATTTAACCCAACAGACTTCACGATTATCAGGGCCAGTCACCCAAAGCGATGATTGTGAGGTCCAAAAATCAAGTGCAAACAACAATATGAAGCAACGATCAACCGAGACCAAGAGACAGACTCTTAAAATTATTCTATGTACTGATTAGTACCTCTCCTAGACATGGGATTGGTGTCTATCCATTCCCTAGGGGATCGATAAATATCCTCAAATTTTATCCCAAACTGGGTGTGACTGGTACAAAGTGACAAGGAAAGCCCTATGGGGATACATTTCAAATCTCAAGTCGTTTGTTGTTTTTTTGCTCAAATTATGGAAAAATCACTTCACTTAAGAAAGGGATCAGTATAAAGGGATCGGTTTAAAAGGGATTATATAAAAAGGGATCGATATGAAAAAGAGATTGTATAAAAAGGGATCGGTATAAAAGGAGTTGGCATATTTTAGCCAAGTAAGTACAACTCAATGGAAAAAATTCAATATCTCAAAGTCCATAAGTACAATGCATATAAAATTTCGTAAGCAAGATGTGGGAATCCTAGGGAGCCTACCATAGGGATCACACCTCAAAAGGATGAAGAAAGAGGGATCAGCCCTCTTCCCTCCATAGAGATCGACTATAGGAGACAACTCACATTGTATTAAAGATCGAGCAATAACTTGAGTTTTACAAATCCAATTGGCATGAAACTTGAAGGCTAAACATAATACAACACAGAGAAGCTCCCTTAGGGATTACACATCATTTGGAGGAGTTTAGATAGATCGACCCCTATCTTTCCAAAGCGATCGACTGAAATCAAAATACATCCAACATCATTTCATGGAAAACGCGATATCTCACAAACCATAAGTCAGAATGGCACGAAATTTAGAGGAAAAGTAGCTAACATTATGTGAAACCCCCAAAGGGATCGCACCCCATTTTGACACCAAAATAAAGATCAAACGATCTCTATTGTAGGCCCCAATGGGCCTGAAAATTCTTGCTTAGCTTCATCATAGCCTGGATGTTCTTCTGTTGAAATTTCAGCACGATCTATGCACGTCTTCCCTTTTAAATATTATAGGCATGGCGTCAGAAAAGGGATCTTCTGTGGCTTCTTTCTGCTTCTCTTTGTCTTCAACCTAGGCTACACTATCGATTTTATTCTTGGATTTCAGATTGTAGCTATAAACAAACTGCAGTATAATAAAAAGGATTATTCTGGAGTGAATATATGCTAGAGTTAGCCGAACCACTATAAATCTTGTATTTTTTACTTGCTTTCATTTTTAATTTTTTTTTCTTCATATTATATTCTCTATATTAGATACTATCAAAGATATGTGACTAGATTTTGGTGCTTTCATACAACTGAGTGTTGGTGGCCATTTTACCACTAATAACAGTCTAGCATCCAGCTCAGAGCATACCTAGGGGTCGTTCATGATCCCATACATGAGTGAGTTTCTAAATGGTATTATTGCATGATTTATTGAAAAAGGAAACTAGAGTGCGAGAACCAAACCTGATTCCCTACCATCCGATTACGAGATGACCGGCCTTGCCCCTAATCTAGGGCTATTTCTATTTACTACGGCTGATGGCTGCTCCCATTCCATCACTGTAGTTTGATTTCTAACATACTATTCTAACCAGTTACCCCAATCACGTTCCTCTATCAGATCTCACATATGCCTGCAGTCATTCATATTGCGCTCAACCAACTTATGGAATAGGCGGTATTTTCCTGACATTGTTTCATTATCTATAGGCTCTCTCCTTGTCAGCCTCTAATAGAGGATTTTTACCTTGTACTAGATAAATCCGCTCTAGGGTGTCATTTAAATCAGTGTAAGAGGCAAATCTCGATTCTCAGTTTTTTCGCTTTGATCTTTCAAAGCTATCGTCTACCTTTCACTTTCACTTTCCTTTATTCTTGCTAGATCTAGATGGTCCTCCACCATCCAATATATTAACCTCTTCTTGGTCAGCTTCAGCGTCCTACCACAGACACCTTTCAGCCTTATGATAAAATTCCACAAGATCCATCAGTGGATCTCGTTTCAAAGCCATTTTAGAATTAGTCTTCGCGGCCATTCTTGAAACCACTACCATCAAAATCATTAAAGGATTGGGTTTATCTTCCGCAAAAATCTTGAGGTTCTCTCCAACCCTCTGCTTCATGCTTGCCAACGTTATTAAATTCATGGGTCGTGAGATATGGATAATAAACTGCTTCATAAATCTATTCACCAACTCGGCCCATGCACTATTGGAACCATTTTCAAGCTGCCTAAACCATTGTGCTGCCAAATTCGTAAGATATAAAGGGAAACACCATCCTATGACTTTCTCATAATCCCCCAACACCTCCACGTGTCCAGTGTACCTCATTTGATGAACTATAGGGTTTGATGTCCTATCATATGTCTCCAATGTTATTAATATGAATTCCGACGGATTACTTGCATATCAGATGTTTGGAGTAAACAGACTTCTATTCACATCTTCTATGCCTGATTAAGCAATTCACCCCTCATAAATCATCCCACCATCTCTGCAGGCCTATTTTTGCCATCCAAAGGAACTCTCAAGTTTGCATTTCCAGCCTTCCCACCAACTACATGAGGTAATTGAGGTACATACTCCTCTGATCATGCTTCTACATTCTGATTCACGTTCAAACACCCCCTTCAACTCCAGGTAGTATATCATTTCTTTCTAGGGTAGGATGACCCGTGCCTCTAATTCCTTGGAAGTTGGTATAGCCTCCTATACGAGGATCATTATCGATCCCTAAGTATGGCTTGAGGTTCACCTTGGGTTGTTCTGACCTGTTTCCACCTATCTATGCTCCAGCTTCTGGTGTATGATTCTGTGTTTCTACAATTCCATTCGTTCGTGCTTGTCCCATCTTTCTGAAGAAATTTCCATCATTTCCTTCTAATAAGTCATCATCCTCTCATGAAGTCCAGTTATCATAGTTTCCATCTTATCCCTTGTTATGTAGATTTATGAGGGTGAGATCCTGAGGGCGCCTCCTAGCCGTCCTCTTGTTGATTTCCAGTAATCATAGCCTTCTTAGTTGATTGTCTAACCATCTTTAATATCCAAATTCTTAGATCAGTGAGTTCAAATGTCCCCCTTCCTAACTGGCCAAAATATTTGAACCAAAAATGGTCCAAACACAAAAATGAATGTAGCAGAGAATAAAGGTGAAGAAAGGAAAGTAAAACAGGAAAGAAAGAACACACAAAATTTTATAGTGATTCAGCAAAGTCGGGCCTACATCCACTTAATGATTTTATAGCTTACTTTGACTTATGGGTGGAAGTTCTTAGGACTCGATACAACTCCCACACTTAGATTATTAGAATCACAAGAATATAGAGTAGTGGTAGAGCCCCCTAGAACATCCTAAAAATAAGCCCTGCCCCTCTATTTATAGAGGCGAGGAGCTAAAATCTAGCTCATAAATATATCCAAGGCATTATATCAAATTTAAACCAGTTCTCCCAAAAGAATAGGCTCCATATCAGTAGAAATTGGGAGTTGGTACTGATGCCTAGGTGGGGTTTGATGCTAATTCCCAAATTTTCCATATTTGGTGCCTTCGACTCTTCAGCTCGAATCATCTTGTGGTTATGTTTGAGATTCCATAGTTGTTTGCATCAATTATAACTTGTTTCGAAGCCCAAATGATGGGGTTGTAGAAGAACAAAGTTTTTGATTCAAGAGTTTGTCGGGATGATAGTGATTTGTATTAAAACAGCAGTACTACACTGGAAATAGGATAAGGGAACCAAGGCGGGACTATAGGAGGAAGATGGGCCCCACCTGACAATGAGTTAGGAGTCGGTATCGACCCCGATAAGGGAGTCGGTATCGATCCCCAACTAATGGGGATCCGGTCTCTCAAAGTTGTTTTGTTGATTTTGTGTTTGCACTATGATCTTGTTTATATCTTTATTTTAAGTTTTATGGTCATCTCTTCGGACGTCTTCCCTTAATAACTTCGACTTGACTTGTGGAGTTCGTTCGAATTCTTCTTGGTCAAAAAACGGGGTAACACATGAGGTTAAGGCTGATGGGAATTCTCTTCATCATTTCACATTATTCAAAAATAGAGAGAAATTCCCCATTAACTATCTTTTGTCCAAAAATTGCCCTAATCCCTACTTTACTTAGCCAAAACCCATCATTAAAAGAAGATTAGTGAGATTAGCACGTTGAAATTGAGATATGCCGTTGGAAATCATATTGGAGCTACTTTTCACCTTGGGATTCATGCATCTTTGGGCTTGGATTGGTTTGCTTTGGATTTAAGTGAGTGTTTTAAGCCCCTACTTACGAATTAGCCACTTTTCGATGTTTAATGATGTTTTAGATGATTTTCAAACCCTAAAACTTGCTTTAAACCTTCTTTAATAACATATATAAATTTCAAACATTTGTACGAGTTTTATAAGATTAGTTTTCTTATGGATCTCCTTGTTCTTACTACCTCTAGATTTTGGATTCAAATTAATGCATATGAATGTGTGTTTATTAAGGCATATTGTATGTTCTGATTGCTTGAATGTGTTATATTTATTTGGTTTAAAACACCGATTGAATGGCGGTTAAAATAGGAATATGTTAGGGATTGGTATCAATCGATCAGTATAGGCCTAAATGTGAAGTGATCGATACAGGGCAACAAGGAAGGCCGCCCAAGGCCACGTTTAAAATTTCAAATCATTTGGGGTTTGTTTGTTTAAGTTATGACCGTTTAAAGATGGACCAATGTGATTTTTAGGTTATGGATCAGTATTAGGTTGCTTCAATGCTTGCTTCAAGACAGGGCATGGATCATTCTGGGTTTTATAAGTGCTTGATTTGGTCACTTATGGAAGTGCATGGGTTGCATAAAGGGATAGATGGAAATTTCTAGGTGGTGGATGGGTAATGCCTATGGATCGATGCCGATCCATAGGGTTACTCAGTTCATGATGGATGTTAGACTAAAGGAGTAGTGGAAGTTGAATTTTGGCTAATTCAGGGATTGGTGCCCATGGATCGATGCCGATCCATGGACATCAGTCAGTGTTGATGTTGGACTGGTGTCGGGGCATGAAGGTATATGGCCTAGCATGTGAAGTGTGAAATTGGGGTATGCATGGATCAGTAGTGATGGTTTGGGGTAGAGAAAACGTGATGCTGTAACGACCTGTATTTTACATATCGGAGGATCATAAAATATTTTCTATTTTATTCATATGAGGTTGTATAAGTCAATTTTTTTGGAAAGTGACTTTTTGAGAACTTCTCTATATCTGTGATTTTTGCTAAATTTAAATGTGACTATTTTGATCTTGAAAATTTTGTTTGGATTATAACTTTTGATAGACACCGAGTTAGGGTCTCAAAACAATTCCATTGCTTTAGGATGAGTGGTCATAATAGAAAAACAGACTAACTATTTGAAAGTTTTAGTAATTTCAAGTTTTGGCCGTTATTAGCCTATATTAGTGGGTAAGTAACTAAGCCTGTGCTTAGAATCATCAACCCACCTTGAAAGTTATGCTCAGAGAAGGCTGAAGGAACAGATTTAAGTTATTTCCTTCTTCCCTAAAATAGCTCTAAATCTTTATTAACCCTAATTCAATCAAAAATCCTACCTTTTCCTTACTAATCTTCGCCAAATAATCAATTAGAGGGGTGATTAGCATTTAGGAGCTTGAGATTGTCATTTGGCTAATTTTTGCTCCTCTTTCTTACTGTCCACTTTAGATCTAAAGGGAGGAATTGATATTTTATGTGTTTGGTGGGTGGTTCTTGACCTCTCACTCTACTATGCACGTTTGTATAGTTAAAAGTGTCGTTTTAGCTTGATTTTGACTTAAATCGTTTTCTAAGTTTATTCACATTTTAATATATGTATATAGCCGGATTTCAAAGGTTATAAAGTGCTTTTAAAAGGTTTTGCAACCACTTTTGTTCGTATTCATTTGCTAGAGTAAAAGTTAGATTTAGATTAGGATTTGCTTAATTATCATGTTCATATGTATTGCATGTATGAATAAATGCATATGTATGATACCCTATGTTTGTATGTTGTTCTTTGATATGATTTGCTAGTGCTTTTAGGTAATTAGAAAATAGGTGCTCAAAGTGGAAAATCGAAGGTAAAGATTGTCGGAATTAGATGAAACTTAGAGGAAAGGCTCTGGAGCACAGGGAGAGTTTAGGATTCAAGTCGCATCAAAATTAGAGCTAAGTGTAGGAGTTGGTACCAAGAGGTCGTGTTAGTACCAAGAGCTCCTATTTAGTGAAAATCGTTACGGTTGGTGATAGTTCTTCAAGTCAAGGTTATGGGTAAGGAGTAAAGGTAGTGCAAGAATTTGGCTAAATATTGGACTTGGTACCAAGAGCTTTCAAGGGCATGAAACAAGAGCTTTTGGATAAGCACTAACAATTTTGGAGTTGATGCCGAGATCTTTTAAGTGGAGTGGACGTGGTCCAAGCACTTAGAAGATGGAATACTAAAAGAAGAGGAAGAAAGTTGGCCAAAATTGGCTTACCACTCGTTACCGGTAGGTCGGGTCGGTACCGAAAGGTCACTTTTGATACTATTGGGGTGGGACTTCCAAGAGAGGGAATATAGGTTCTATAGGTCATAAAGGTGTTTGTTTGTTCGCTTGGGGTTTGATGGTGATGTAGTAGCACGATGACAGTTTCGAAACTTTAGTGATGGCAACTCGGGTGGATGGGGTTAGGTTCCGATGATGGCGATCGATGTGGACAGGAATCATGAGAATGTTTGTCCATAAAGGGCGGTTCCAAGAAGGGTGACCCATGGATAGAACGTGACATATTTCTATGCTATTCCACTATGAAAAACCGTGGAGCCTTGATAGTGTTTGCTTATTACAATTATGAGATTGTTACTTAAGTTTATTTCCATTTTGTATAAACTCAGTTACTTTGTTGTATAATCCTATATATATGTGCTATGATATTTGGTTCATTTAGTTATTACAATCTCTCCTGTTTATCTATGTGATGTATGTTACATTTTATTCCATGCATTACGAGATATATGATAGATTCTATGATGTTCTATTTCATTTTTACCCTTGATGGTCGTCCTACATCGGCCGGGCATGTCGGCATCGCACTGTATGATTATATTGGGTACCGATAGTGTATGTCGGTCGTCAAATTTGGTATCAGAGCTTAGATTACCTGATTAACCTAAGTTATTACCATGGTCCAGTGGAGATAGGGAATGAGTTATCACCCTAGATTGGACCAAGAGTGTGTATACACATGAGAGAGTGCATACTTGTTATATATTTTGATGTTCAAAACTATATGGTAATATAATTGTAACGATCCTGAATTTTTATTTAATTTAAATTAATAATTAAATGAAATTTTGAATAAAAATTTATAAAATTAATTATAAATAGTGATGTGAGTTTCCCCGAGTTCAAATATATTCTATATAAATCATTTAAAATTTTGAATATTGTATATATATATGTATATATGTGAATATATATATATATATATGTATGTATGTATATTTGGGTATATATGAGTCAATTTGAAATTATAAAATCTTGTGTATATATATATATTTTGATTTGAATTTAAATCTTAGATGAATGGTTTAATAAATATTGGAGTTATAAAATAAATTAAGAAATATATATATATATATATATATATATATATAGTAACTCATAAATAAATTTTAACAACATGTTAAAATAGAAGTTATTCATACTATAAACGAAGTAAATACAAACAAATATAAAAGTTTAGTATGCAAAGAAAAAAATATAAAATAAAATAAAAGTAAATGAAAGTATTCAAACAAAAGAAATAACATACAAAGAAGAAACCACATATTTATAAAATTATGTAAAATATAAAACAAAAGAGAGAAATAAAATAAAATATACGTTGTAAATTTAATACGTATGTTAGAAATATGATTAGAAGATAAATTATAAAACAAAAACAATAAGTATAAAACAAAACTAAAGCAAAGTAAATATCTATGTGCAAATAAAATGAAGAAGCAAGACAAGTATGCAGCTTGCAAAAGAAAGAAATCAAATAGAATACAAAGCATGTTATAAAGCTAACTAAATAAACATATGTAAGGCAAGTATAAACAAAATAAAGTATAAACAAAAGTGCACTGGTACAAACATGAACAAAGCAAAGACTGCACATTTATATTTTAAAAGAAAAAGCATGAAGACAATAAACATATATTTAATTTATGCAAAGTATATCTCCAGCCACCAATCAGTAAAGGGAAGTGAAATAAATATGCAAGGCTGTAAGCTAAAGAAAAGAAAGTACAGGTAGGTAGGGGATGAAGTAAGGCAAAAAGCAATATGTATACAAGTAGGTTAAAGCAAGATATCAGAGAGTTATCTTCAGCCTCCAAATAAAGATATTCCTGTCCAACTTTTTGAAAAAAAGAAGAAAAGAATAGGTAGGCTAAGTTGAAAAATCTGTATACACTTTTGAATGCAAGGACAGCAAGTATATGTTTAAGTAAGAACATAATGAACAAAGCATTATAATATCACCCTGTTGTACTAACTACACCTGTAGCTTCATATATATACACCTATTCCTTCTAGTTCAGCAAGAAAAAGAATAAAAAACTGAAGTAACATCACTCAAACTCAAACAAACTCCCATTTAAAACAAGCAACTTCACCCATGCTGTATTGTACAAACCAGATATCACCTTGTACAAAGGGATATCAATTGGTAGTTCTTTCCATACTTCAAACAAAATTCATTTCAGTTCGTTCCCAAGACTAAGCAAATCAGAGAAATATAGCAAGCATTTTCATTTTTTCAAACTTAAACAACTTCTCAACAAAATAAACAAGAAGATCAAGCTAGCAGTTTTCAGCCTGTTCAAAAAGATGCAGCTCTGTTTAATTTCTTTTGCCAGGTGAGTAACATCACCTTTCTAATCTAAAAATGAATATGGTTACATTTTCTATGATAATTATTTTTGTGATATATATGTATGTTTCTCTGCATATATGGATGGATGTTATACACTTGTTGAAATCTCTGGAACAAAATCTCTGGAACAAACTGTTCCAGTTTTCAAGTTGAAGTTGATTCAAAGTTTATTCTTATTATTATTTCCTGATAACTTTTAAAATTTCAAACATGATAAGTTGAAACTTAAACACCATCTAGATTTTGAAAACAAGTTTAAGTAGTTTAGTTTGAAAATTTCCTGTAAGTAAGAAAAATACAGTTGAAGCTTAAATAATGGGATAAATCAAATGTCGTGTTATATTGATTCTGGTATATGCCTCGAATCATCTTTGAAAAGTATGATTTTTAAAATAAAAATCCAAATTTTAAATGTTGAATTGCATGTAAGTTTTGGAATTTTCTGGAAAATACATTTTTGGCGATTTCTAATGATCGTGGCGACTGGAGGGGCTGAGCCTTCTTCTGGTGATGGAGGAGCCATCGGAGGGTCGAAGAAAAATGGGGGAAGGTGGCCCGGTTGGTCGTGGTGGCGGCAGTGTGGGGATATGTTTTGTAAACCTAATTTTTTCCCACGTGAGAAATTTGTGCACCGCTGTCTCGGGGAAGCACCGAGTGCCTCGGGGTTCTGGGGGATGGAAGGGATCGAGTTGACGCGTCGAAGGCCGGAGTTGTAGGCTGGTCAGTGGTCGGGGGTCGGAGAACATGGCGTTGCCAGGTTTTGGGGGGTTTTTGTTTTCGCGTGTTCCAGGTTTCGGCCTGATGCTCATTTTCGATTCGAAGGGAGGATGGAGGTTCTGATGGTCGGAGATTTGTACGAGGGAGATCGTCGACTTGTTCGACGTAGTGGCGGTGCCGGAAGATCGCCAGCGGCGAAGTGCACGTGCACGAGCACTGTGTGTTCTGGGTATTTGGTTGCCTGGGAAGAACTAGAGTTTTTCTTGCGTCAAACTCGAGTGGATCAGGTCATTTACTCGAAGCATTAACAGGGGAGGCCTCGGGTCAATGAGTTGTTTCAGGGTTTATAACCTGACAGAGTTCTGTTTTTTTAAAAAAAAATTTAAATGAAATTTAAATTTAAAGCAGAATGTAAAACAGGGGTTTTGAATTCAAAATTTAACTTTGTAATTCAAATGAACTTTTGAATCCAAGGTTTAGAAAAAAAAATGAATTTGGTTTTTAAATCAAGAAATAAAAATCAAGTTTTTAAAAGCAAGTTAAAACCAAAGTTTTTAAATCAAAGTTAAATTATTGGATTCAAAGTTCTTCTATGAATTCAAATCTGAAATTTCAAATCAGTTTTTAAATCTGTATGTTTAAAACAAGTTTAAATTAATTTTTTTTTAGGTAATTAGTTCCAAACAAATGTTTAAATTTGATTTTGATAAAATTCTTCTATTTAAGGATTTTAAATGAAAGGTTAAATAAATTGTTTTAAATTAAAATTTTCCAGTTAAAATGCAATGTAATTTAAAAAGCTAAAATTTTTATCTAAGAATTAAGTAGTTTAATTTAAAGGCTTTTCTTATATAAGTAATAAAATGTTCTTTTTCATTTCTCTTAAAAAAAAGTGTATAAATTTATATTTAAATTTGGCTAATGTTAAATGGTAAATCATTTTGAATCTTGAATTCAAAATGGAATTCAAATTTAAATTCAAAAAGAGTAATGCTTTTAAAATACACTTTAATATTCCTTTAAATCATTATTAAAGGAATAAATTATCTCAGAAATAATTAAAGGGTGAAAATGATTTAACTTAATTAAATAATGATTAATCAAGGAGTCTAAGCATAATTACTCGATGTAATTAAATTGTGACTCATTAAAATAAGTGATTTGGGATGAGCACTTATTGTAGCCAGTTAAGGATAATTAATTGAATGATAGTTAATTAAAGATGTACTAATTAATGAGTTATAATTAATTGAAGATTAATTTGGTATTGTAAGTAGTTAATTAATCAAATGATTAAGATAAAATTTCATTTAATGTAATTAAAATGTTGATTTATCCATAAAGATAATTAATTACTTAAAAATTATTATTTAATAAAATTAATAAAGGTTAAATAATTTTGTAATTTACCTAAGGTTAATCTAATTAATTTATTAATTAAGGATAATTAATTAAAGTGTTTGATAAATTAATTTATATCAAATTATTTATAATTAATTTATAAATCAGGATTAGATAATTAATTTATAAGTAATTAATTTACTAGGAAATAAATTGAATTGATTAGGATTAAGAGAATAGTTAATCCTGCTTATAAATGTTTATTGAATGATGGACCTTACTTATGAATGATTGAATTAAATGAGTTGCCTTGAATTGATTATCCTATCTGATTTGTGATATTTTGTTCTATAGATTGAGCTGTGTGTATTTATTTACATTTGTATATTATCTGTGAATCTGTGTATGGTCGATAAGCGTTATAGTTTATATCGCTTATCAACTATATTTTTGTGTTTTAATCTGTGATGATTGAAATGATGTTGCACTATTGTGTTAAACCCCTGGACCACACCATACACACACAAATATGGATTTTACGAGGAAATCGATTAAGTCACAGATTTTGAAATGATTTATAAAGAATTGAATATTCGAATTCAAACGTTTTGGAAATGGAATCGGACTAAATGTGAAAAGAAATTGAAAAGGGAATTTCAAAGATGGAAATTTATTTTGAATAACAGGATTAAGTGTTGGAATTTAAATACTTTAAATTAAATTTGAATTCAATATTCAAATTGAATTCTGTATTTTGAAACTAGGGATTAATGATATTATACTAGTCATTATGAGTTAAATCATTTTTTTAAAAAAAGTATTATTTTTGGGAATTTGAATTTAACCCAAGGATTTCAACTCGTATAAATGAATCAGATTTCCAAAATGAAAACTGTTGTTTTCAAGGGATAAACACTTTTAGATAAGAACTGAAATTCCAGTAAATTAGGGGATTCAAGATTGAATAGAGAAATGATTTTCCTAAGTTATGAATGAATTCTTTTTTGAAAGCTATGAATTAAATCTGTTTATTTTTAACAGATTTAAATTGATGATTTGTTTAAATCAAATTGAAATGAAATTGTTTTGAAGGCTATAAGTTAAATCTTTGATTTAGAGATTTAACGAGTTAATCAAATTGAAATGAAAATTGATTTGGAAAATCTGTGAATGAATCTTTTGTTTAAAAGATTAAAATGTGAAAATTGTTTAAACCGTTAAAGGTTGTGAAAATGAATCTTTTTGTTTAAAGATTGAAAATGGTAATTTGTTAAGCCATTTAAAAGAAAGTTTTGAATTATTAAGTTGTGACTTAATTGAAATCCCAATATCCATATGTTTTTGAACTATTTCGCTCACTATTCGGTTTAGCCGGGAAAGGACCTTTGTGTCGTATAACCCATTCCGAATATGTGATTCGACGTTATGGATAGCATTTGAAGACCGGTGATGAAGACCGGGTATTTGCGAAAGCGATAGGATGACCTATCGATTGTCTCTGCACTGGGTAGCTCCCGGTATAGAAACTCCCTAAGTGATGGGAAATCCGATCGGGATTGTGAATATCCGGATTGCAAGGACTTCTTTGTAAGTGCCTTCGGTTCTGTTCGAGCCCGGAACAGACTTGTATGGATAGTATGTCTGACATTACAAATTGAGATATAAAGCCGATTTCTTTCAAATATATTTCTGTTGGTGGCGGAGAATTTATTCTCTTAGCTTAACACCCTTCTCTGAGACGTACGAGCTCAGAGGTTATATAGTTGAAGGTTATCAGCGATATATTCCCAATTTTGGTAATGTGACATACTGAGTGTTGCTGTGAAATGATCATTGTGTTGATTATTTGTGATAGGATCATTTGTTTGATCGTCTATCCTGGTGATCATTTCTATGATCATTTGTTGACCCAAAGCATGGCTTTTGTATAAAGTATGATTTTGTGGACGTGACTTCGTAGAGCCTCACATCTCGGGAATGGTCAAAACAGGAAAGATGCGGCAAGGTTATGAGGGGTAGCGCCCTTTAGGATATGTGCATTTCCTTCTGGAAAAGGGTGGTATCATGGTATGGAGCCCAGATACTAACTCATGTTGAAAACACTTTGTTATGATTGTGTGAATTGATTAGAGAGCTCTCGGATAAAGGTCCCAAAGGACCGGGGGATGGCATATTCGGTCAGTTGTTACTCAGTTAGGGGTAACCCGGCCTTGTGTTGGTAGAGATCCGGTTTGGTTCTCGGGGATGTCCATCCAGAGGCATTCTCATGTGGCAATGGGAAGTTCCTTGGCCTGATCATTCGTTGGAAATCCAATTCCCAATATGAAACTTGTACGGTATTAGTTGTAGGACCTGCCATTCACTTATGGTGGTCACCACTATTTGGATGGTAGCTATAGTAGGCATACGATAATGGTCGTATGTTGGCTAAGATTTATATTCTACTTTCGAAATGAATTTTTCCTACACTATGCACTAGTAATAATATCAAATGTTATTTTAAATGCGTATCAAGCATCTTTGACTATCATAAGGAGAAATCTCCTCCGATTCTGCGTTTGCATTGTGTGTGTGTGCGGGAGGCCTTATGGTAGTCTCATTTTTAAAAGCATTGCGAATTGAATTTAAAAATATTCCTCTATTTTGATTTTAAAGTTAAGTAAACTGTTTTGAGTTCTCACACCAGTCACATGACTGACTCGAAGTTTATTGTTTTCCTTCCTAAACTCTGGGTGCTCATTATTTTCTACACGAGCAGTCTAGAGTTGGGTTTTTCAGATAGTTAGATATAGTGGATTATCTGGAGTTAGTTCAGTCTTTGGATCGCACCAGTCTTGCCTAGCTTGGTGCATGTTTTAAGGGGAGTTCGAGCTATTGCTGGATTGATTCTTGGAAATGGAGTTGCAGTTCTGGAGTTCTTCCTTGAAGACTATCTTAGAGTTATTTGTTCCACTGCTAGGTGTTATCTAGTTTTCTTTTCCGCTGCTATTTATTGTATCATATCTCTGATGTATATTGATATATATTGGATCATCTGTTGTATCAGATATTGTATCAAAGCTGTATATCAATGTATTATTCTTTTATTCCGCTGTGTTATTTACTTAATGTTGTTATAAGCTCCGGCGAATCGAAATTTGAACGGTCGAATCTATGACATTCGAGTACGATTTGAAGTATGGATGTCGATTTTCGAGCGGGCAAAATACGATTCGTTACATTTGGTATCAGAGCTAAGGGTTTAAACTTTAGCTCAGGAGTGTAACACATTAAGTAGCTCATTAGAGATAGGGTGAAGTATCCCTAGAATGAGTAATCCCTAAGATATCTGTTTGAACGCCTCAGTAAATTCTCTTACTATCTACTGATAGTAAGTATGAGTGCAAGAAGAAAACGAGATAGGGGACAGGGAAATACGACTATAAATGGTCAATGCTCTGTAACAACAGTGGAAACATCTTTCTTATCAATTTTCTTTGATTCGTTTCCAAATTCTTTGGCTTGCTTCATACCAGCTCTAGGAAGAAGTTCCGGTGCGATGATGACTCTACGAATCGTTGTAGAAATTTTTACTTCATATTTCATCAGTTTCTTTTCAGTTTTTGGATTTAAACTTTAATGAATTTGAAATTGGAAATTTTAAATGAATTAGAAATTTTAAATTGAGTTAAATTGATTAATAAAATATGAAGGATAAATTGAATTGTATAGATAAAATGATTTTGATTAAAACCAAATTTGAAATTCTATTATAATTTCTTGTATCTATTGTTGATATTCTGATTTGGTGAGCCAAATGCAGAACTGATATCTAGTTTGATCTGAAAAGATATTTCTTCTATCTTTCGTCTATCTCTGTATTGTTTTCGTGTCTGCGAATTTCGAGGACGAAATTCTTTTAAGGGGGGAAGTCTGTAACGATCCTGAATTTTTATTTAATTTAAATTAATAATTAAATGAAATTTTGAATAAAAATTTATAAAATTAATTATAAATAGTGATGTGAGTTTCCCCGAGTTCAAATATATTCTATATAAATCATTTAAAATTTTGAATATTGTATATATATATGTATATATGTGAATATATATATATATATGTATGTATGTATATTTGGGTATATATGAGTCAATTTGAAATTATAAAATCTTGTGTATATATATATATTTTGATTTGAATTTAAATCTTAGATGAATGGTTTAATAAATATTGGAGTTATAAAATAAATTAAGAAAAATATATATATATATATAGTAACTCATAAATAAATTTTAACAACATGTTAAAATAGAAGTTATTCATACTATAAACGAAGTAAATACAAACAAATATAAAAGTTTAGTATGCAAAGAAAAAAATATAAAATAAAATAAAAGTAAATGAAAGTATTCAAACAAAAGAAATAACATACAAAGAAGAAACCACATATTTATAAAATTATGTAAAATATAAAACAAAAGAGAGAAATAAAATAAAATATACGTTGTAAATTTAATACGTATGTTAGAAATATGATTAGAAGATAAATTATAAAACAAAAACAATAAGTATAAAACAAAACTAAAGCAAAGTAAATATCTATGTGCAAATAAAATGAAGAAGCAAGACAAGTATGCAGCTTGCAAAAGAAAGAAATCAAATAGAATACAAAGCATGTTATAAAGCTAACTAAATAAACATATGTAAGGCAAGTATAAACAAAATAAAGTATAAACAAAAGTGCACTGGTACAAACATGAACAAAGCAAAGACTGCACATTTATATTTTAAAAGAAAAAGCATGAAGACAATAAACATATATTTAATTTATGCAAAGTATATCTCCAGCCACCAATCAGTAAAGGGAAGTGAAATAAATATGCAAGGCTGTAAGCTAAAGAAAAGAAAGTACAGGTAGGTAGGGGATGAAGTAAGGCAAAAAGCAATATGTATACAAGTAGGTTAAAGCAAGATATCAGAGAGTTATCTTCAGCCTCCAAATAAAGATATTCCTGTCCAACTTTTTGAAAAAAAGAAGAAAAGAATAGGTAGGCTAAGTTGAAAAATCTGTATACACTTTTGAATGCAAGGACAGCAAGTATATGTTTAAGTAAGAACATAATGAACAAAGCATTATAATATCACCCTGTTGTACTAACTACACCTGTAGCTTCATATATATACACCTATTCCTTCTAGTTCAGCAAGAAAAAGAATAAAAAAACTGAAGTAACATCACTCAAACTCAAACAAACTCCCATTTAAAACAAGCAACTTCACCCATGCTGTATTGTACAAACCAGATATCACCTTGTACAAAGGGATATCAATTGGTAGTTCTTTCCATACTTCAAACAAAATTCATTTCAGTTCGTTCCCAAGACTAAGCAAATCAGAGAAATATAGCAAGCATTTTCATTTTTTCAAACTTAAACAACTTCTCAACAAAATAAACAAGAAGATCAAGCTAGCAGTTTTCAGCCTGTTCAAAAAGATGCAGCTCTGTTTAATTTCTTTTGCCAGGTGAGTAACATCACCTTTCTAATCTAAAAATGAATATGGTTACATTTTCTATGATAATTATTTTTGTGATATATATGTATGTTTCTCTGCATATATGGATGGATGTTATACACTTGTTGAAATCTCTGGAACAAAATCTCTGGAACAAACTGTTCCAGTTTTCAAGTTGAAGTTGATTCAAAGTTTATTCTTATTATTATTTCCTGATAACTTTTAAAATTTCAAACATGATACATTGAAACTTAAACACCATCTAGATTTTGAAAACAAGTTTAAGTAGTTTAGTTTGAAAATTTCCTGTAAGTAAGAAAAATACAGTTGAAGCTTAAATAATGGGATAAATCAAATGTCGTGTTATATTGATTCTGGTATATGCCTCGAATCATCTTTGAAAAGTATGATTTTTAAAATAAAAATCCAAATTTTAAATGTTGAATTGCATGTAAGTTTTGGAATTTTCTGGAAAATACATTTTTGGCGATTTCTAATGATCGTGGCGACTGGAGGGGCTGAGCCTTCTTCTGGTGATGGAGGAGCCATCGGAGGGTCGAAGAAAAATGGGGGAAGGTGGCCCGGTTGGTCGTGGTGGCGGCGGTGTGGGGATATGTTTTGTAAACCTAATTTTTTCCCACGTGAGAAATTTGTGCACCGCTGTCTCGGGGAAGCACCGAGTGCCTCGGGGTTCTGGGGGATGGAAGGGATCGAGTTGACGCGTCGAAGGCCGGAGTTGTAGGCTGGTCAGTGGTCAGGGGTCGGAGAACATGGCGTTGCCAGGTTTTGGGGGGTTTTTGTTTTCGCGTGTTCCAGGTTTCGGCCTGGTGCTCATTTTCGATTCGAAGGGAGGATGGAGGTTCTGATGGTCGGAGATTTGTACGAGGGAGATCGTCGACTTGTTCGACGTAGTGGCGGTGCCGGAAGATCGCCAGCGGCGAAGTGCACGTGCACGAGCACTGTGTGTTCTGGGTATTTGGTTGCCTGGGAAGAACTAGAGTTTTTCTTGCGTCAAACTCGAGTGGATCAGGTCATTTACTCGAAGCATTAACAGGGGAGGCCTCGGGTCAATGAGTTGTTTCAGGGTTTATAACCTGACAGAGTTCTGTTTTTTTTAAAAAAAATTTAAATGAAATTTAAATTTAAAGAAGAATGTAAAACAGGGGTTTTGAATTCAAAATTTAACTTTGTAATTCAAATGAACTTTTGAATCCAAGGTTTAGAAAAAAAAAAATGAATTTGGTTTTTAAATCAAGAAATAAAAATCAAGTTTTTAAAAGCAAGTTAAAACCAAAGTTTTTAAATCAAAGTTAAATTATTGGATTCAAAGTTCTTCTATGAATTCAAATCTGAAATTTCAAATCAGTTTTTAAATCTGTATGTTTAAAACAAGTTTAAATTAATTTTTTTTTTAGGTAATTAGTTCCAAACAAATGTTTAAATTTGATTTTGATAAAATTCTTCTATTTAAGGATTTTAAATGAAAGGTTAAATAAATTGTTTTAAATTAAAATTTTCCAGTTAAAATGCAATGTAATTTAAAAAGCTAAAATTTTTATCTAAGAATTAAGTAGTTTAATTTAAAGGCTTTTCTTATATAAGTAATAAAATGTTCTTTTTCATTTCTCTTAAAAAAAAAGTGTATAAATTTATATTTAAATTTGGCTAATGTTAAATGGTAAATCATTTTGAATCTTGAATTCAAAATGGAATTCAAATTTAAATTCAAAAAGAGTAATGCTTTTAAAATACACTTTAATATTCCTTTAAATCATTATTAAAGGAATAAATTATCTCAGAAATAATTAAAGGGTGAAAATGATTTAACTTAATTAAATAATGATTAATCAAGGAGTCTAAGCATAATTACTCGATGTAATTAAATTGTGACTCATTAAAATAAGTGATTTGGGATGAGCACTTATTGTAGCCAGTTAAGGATAATTAATTGAATGATAGTTAATTAAAGATGTACTAATTAATGAGTTATAATTAATTGAAGATTAATTTGGTATTGTAAGTAGTTAATTAATCAAATGATTAAGATAAAATTTCATTTAATGTAATTAAAATGTTGATTTATCCATAAAGATAATTAATTACTTAAAAATTATTATTTAATAAAATTAATAAAGGTTAAATAATTTTGTAATTTACCTAAGGTTAATCTAATTAATTTATTAATTAAGGATAATTAATTAAAGTGTTTGATAAATTAATTTATATCAAATTATTTGTAATTAATTTATAAATCAGGATTAGATAATTAATTTATAAGTAATTAATTTACTAGGAAATAAATTGAATTGATTAGGATTAAGAGAATAGTTAATCCTGCTTATAAATGTTTATTGAATGATGGACCTTACTTATGAATGATTGAATTAAATGAGTTGCCTTGAATTGATTATCCTATCTGATTTGTGATATTTTGTTCTATAGATTGAGCTGTGTGTATTTATTTACATTTGTATATTATCTGTGAATCTGTGTATGGTCGATAAGCGTTATAGTTTATATCGCTTATCAACTATATTTTTGTGTTTTAATCTGTGATGATTGAAATGATGTTGCACTATTGTGTTAAACCCCTGGACCACACCATACACACACAAATATGGATTTTACGAGGAAATCGATTAAGTCACAGATTTTGAAATGATTTATAAAGAATTGAATATTCGAATTCAAACGTTTTGGAAATGGAATCGGACTAAATGTGAAAAGAAATTGAAAAGGGAATTTCAAAGATGGAAATTTATTTTGAATAACAGGATTAAGTGTTGGAATTTAAATACTTTAAATTAAATTTGAATTCAATATTCAAATTGAATTCTGTATTTTGAAACTAGGGATTAATGATATTATACTAGTCATTATGAGTTAAATCATTTTTTTTAAAAAAGTATTATTTTTGGGAATTTGAATTTAACCCAAGGATTTCAACTCGTATAAATGAATCAGATTTCTAAAATGAAAACTGTTGTTTTCAAGGGATAAACACTTTTAGATAAGAACTGAAATTCCAGTAAATTAGGGGAATTTCAAGATTGAATAGAGAAATGATTTTCCTAAGTTATGAATGAATTCTTTTTTGAAAGCTATGAATTAAATCTGTTTATTTTTAACAGATTTAAATTGATGATTTGTTTAGATCAAATTGAAATGAAATTGTTTTGAAGGCTATAAGTTAAATCTTTGATTTAGAGATTTAACGAGTTAATCAAATTGAAATGAAAATTGATTTGGAAAATCTGTGAATGAATCTTTTGTTTAAAAGATTAAAATGTGAAAATTGTTTAAACCGTTAAAGGTTGTGAAAATGAATCTTTTTGTTTAAAGATTGAAAATGGTAATTTGTTAAGCCATTTAAAAGAAAGTTTTGAATTATTAAGTTGTGACTTAATTGAAATCCCAATATCCATATGTTTTTGAACTATTTCGCTCACTATTCGGTTTAGCCGGGAAAGGACCTTTGTGTCGTATAACCCATTCCGAATATGTGATTCGACGTTATGGATAGCATTTGAAGACCGGTGATGAAGACCGGGTATTTGCGAAAGCGATAGGATGACCTATCGATTGTCTCTGCACTGGGTAGCTCCCGGTATAGAAACTCCCTAAGTGATGGGAAATCCGATCGGGATTGTGAATATCCGGATTGCAAGGACTTCTTTGTAAGTGCCTTCGGTTCTGTTCGAGCCCGGAACAGACTTGTATGGATAGTATGTCTGACATTACAAATTGAGATATAAAGCCGATTTCTTTCAAATATATTTCTGTTGGTGGCGGAGAATTTATTCTCTTAGCTTAACACCCTTCTCTGAGACGTACGAGCTCAGAGGTTATATAGTTGAAGGTTATCAGCGATATATTCCCAATTTTGGTAATGTGACATACTGAGTGTTGCTGTGAAATGATCATTGTGTTGATTATTTGTGATAGGATCATTTGTTTGATCGTCTATCCTGGTGATCATTTCTATGATCATTTGTTGACCCAAAGCATGGCTTTTGTATAAAGTATGATTTTGTGGACGTGACTTCGTAGAGCCTCACATCTCGGGAATGGTCAAAACAGGAAAGATGCGGCAAGGTTATGAGGGGTAGCGCCCTTTAGGATATGTGCATTTCCTTCTGGAAAAGGGTGGTATCATGGTATGGAGCCCAGATACTAACTCATGTTGAAAACACTTTGTTATGATTGTGTGAATTGATTAGAGAGCTCTCGGATAAAGGTCCCAAAGGACCGGGGGATGGCATATTCGGTCAGTTGTTACTCAGTTAGGGGTAACCCGGCCTTGTGTTGGTAGAGATCCGGTTTGGTTCTCGGGGATGTCCATCCAGAGGCATTCTCATGTGGCAATGGGAAGTTCCTTGGCCTGATCATTCGTTGGAAATCCAATTCCCAATATGAAACTTGTACGGTATTAGTTGTAGGACCTGCCATTCACTTATGGTGGTCACCACTATTTGGATGGTAGCTATAGTAGGCATACGATAATGGTCGTATGTTGGCTAAGATTTATATTCTACTTTCGAAATGAATTTTTCCTACACTATGCACTAGTAATAATATCAAATGTTATTTTAAATGCGTATCAAGCATCTTTGACTATCATAAGGAGAAATCTCCTCCGATTCTGCGTTTGCATTGTGTGTGTGTGCGGGAGGCCTTATGGTAGTCTCATTTTTAAAAGCATTGCGAATTGAATTTAAAAATATTCCTCTATTTTGATTTTAAAGTTAAGTAAACTGTTTTGAGTTCTCACACCAGTCACATGACTGACTCGAAGTTTATTGTTTTCCTTCCTAAACTCTGGGTGCTCATTATTTTCTACACGAGCAGTCTAGAGTTGGGTTTTTCAGATAGTTAGATATAGTGGATTATCTGGAGTTAGTTCAGTCTTTGGATCGCACCAGTCTTGCCTAGCTTGGTGCATGTTTTAAGGGGAGTTCGAGCTATTGCTGGATTGATTCTTGGAAATGGAGTTGCAGTTCTGGAGTTCTTCCTTGAAGACTATCTTAGAGTTATTTGTTCCACTGCTAGGTGTTATCTAGTTTTCTTTTCCGCTGCTATTTATTGTATCATATCTCTGATGTATATTGATATATATTGGATCATCTGTTGTATCAGATATTGTATCAAAGCTGTATATCAATGTATTATTCTTTTATTCCGCTGTGTTATTTACTTAATGTTGTTATAAGCTCCGGCGAATCGAAATTTGAACGGTCGAATCTATGACATTCGAGTACGATTTGAAGTATGGATGTCGATTTTCGAGCGGGCAAAATACGATTCGTTACAATAATAGTATATAAGTCGCATGCACATACGAGTACCATCAAAAATGTTTTCTTTTTAAGAGACCGATTATTCTGGCTATAGATCAAGAATGAGTCGGCAAATAAGAAACATTGTAAGGAATACCATCTCCGCAGTTGAGGAAGGAATGGGTTCAGGAGCTGCTAACCTTGACTTGCAAGCTATGCTTAATGTAATTATAGCACACACGCTGCAAAATGCTCAAGCGACCGCTTTAAATGTTGTTATTGGTAGTGGAACTCTGGTGTAGGAGCCGAGGACTAACTTTGACAAGTATGTAGCTATTACTCCACCTTCCGAGGCTAACCATTTCTTAGAATGGAGTTGGCCATCGAAGTGCAAGATTGATTAGACACTTGCGAGCATATCTTTGGTGACATGGAAGTAGACGATGCCATGAAAAGGAAGATAACCTCTAGAAAACTTCAAAAGCAGGCCATAAACTGATGGAATGCCATTACTATTGCTACACCTGAGGATCAGTTCACTTGGGACCAGTTCAAGGCTAGATTTGAGGAGACATTAGTTTCAGCTGTGTAGAAGTCGGTGTTGCTCAGAGGATTTGTTGATTTAAAGTAAGAAGATATGTCTGTCTCCGAATATATTATTGTGTTCGATGCTTTTTCGAAGTACGGGTTGTCTTTCATCAACACTCCATTGAGGAATTATTATGGGTTTGGATAACTATCCAAGAAGAAGTTGGCATGTCATATCCATGAGTTATTTGAGAGATTTTTCAAGAAAGCTCTTCATCAGGAAAGTTCATGCTCCAAGTCCAAATCAACTGTTATCACAAAGGAAGAGTCGAAACTGCAACAAAGGGGTGGAGGGAAGAATAAATGGAATGGAAAGAGGAAGCAGTCCTGAGGAAAGAATGCTCAAAAGAAGGGTAAATGGTAACCCGTCTGTTTTGGTTTTGGGGACAAGGCTCACTTGATCATAGACTGCAAAGCTGATGGGAAGAAGAAGTGTTACAATTGGGGCAAGTTCAGATATATGAAGAATTTTTTTCCAAAATTAGTGCAACAAAAGTAGGTTGTGAATGCATATGCTTTGGATGTTGTTATGACCTCGTCGAGTGCTCTCTTGGCAAAAGAGAAGGGGAAGAGCGTGGTTATTCAAGGTATGCTTTCCATTTATGATGTTCCTATACGTGTTTTATTCGATACCGGAGGTTCACATTCCTTTATATATAGTGACCTATTAGATAGATTGGGATCGGATCTCGAAATAATTGGCCAACCTTTTATTGTAAGGAATCCTGTTGAAGGTTCCAATAGCCTGTATATGGTTTGTCATGGTTTGGTCCTATCGAGTCATGGATTCTCGTTTCTTTGTGATTGCTTTGTTTTGAATTTTGTTAGGTTTGGGATTATCTTGAGGATAAACTGGCTAAGGAACTATGCGGTGATAAAAGATTGTGAGAGGCTATTGGTGACGATTGGAGCCATGGAGGAGAAGATGGTAGTGATTGGCTGCTTAACGGAGGATGGGAGTATGGTTAGCTTTCTTTATTCGCTTGAGGTTCCACAGGATGGGTTGTCATCTGTGCCTATTGTTAGAGCATATCTGAACATGTTTGAAGAGGTGATCAGATCATCGCCGCATCGAGAGATTGAGTTTTTTTATAGACATAGGGAAAGATGCAAGGCCAATAGTTATGCTTTGAAGCATATGGCACCCAGAGTGAAAAAGGATTTGGAGGTGCAAGTAAATGACTTGTTGAAAAGAGGGTTCATTCGTAGGAGTATATCTGAGTGGGGTGCACCTGTAGTATTTGTTATTAAGGAAGATGGCTCTCGGAGGTTGTACGTAGATTACCGTGAACTAAATAACGTGAAATAGAATAACAAGTATCTACTCCTACATATGGATGACTTGTTTGATCAGTTCCATGGTGCAAAGGCATTCTACCAATTGGATTTGGTGATGGGATTTCACCAGTTGAGGGTAGCGAAGGAGAGTGTGCCAGTCATCACATTTCGAAATGTCGTCAAGTTTCAATGAGTGGTTGGTTATGCCTTTCGAGTTAACCAATGCTTTGACATACTTTGTTGATCTCATGAATTGTGTTTGTAGTGATAAGCTAAACAAGTTCGTGCTCATATTCGTGGATGATATTCTGATCTATTCTAGGATAAAGGTAGAATAAGAGACGCACTTGAGTTGTGCTTGAAGTGTTGAGGAAGCACAAGTTGAAAGCGAAGTTTTGAAATTCATTTCTGGAGAAGAGAGGTGAGGTTCTTTGATCGTGTTATCTCTCCGCTAGGCATCACAGTAGATCTTGCGAAGGTGGCAAAATTTCAGGACTGGAGCCAACTCAAAATGCTGCGGATGTAAGGAGTTTTCTAGGATTGGCACGTTTTATCAAGAACTTCTCGAAGGTAGCAACACTGCTGACCATTTTGACGAAGAAGAATCGGAATTTTGTTTGAGATGCGAAGTGTGAGCATGAGTTTGTGAGTCTGAAGGAGAGGTAGACGAGTACACTAGTATTGACCATTCCGAGTAGGGATGAGGAGCTGACAGTATACATGGACGCCTATGGTACCAGATTAGGTGTGATATTTATGCCGAAGGGAAAAATTGTTGCCTACGCTAGTCGACAGCTGAAGTCGCACTAGAGGAAGTATCTGATTCATGATTTGGAGTTTGCAGTAATAGTGTTTGCTTTGAAGATTTGAAGGTATTACTTATTAAGAAAAAGGTTCGAGCTATTCACGGACCACAAATTCTTGAAGTACCTTTTCTTCCAGAAGGATCTCAACCTTCGCCAGCAGCGATTGTTGGAATTCTTAGCCTCATACGACTTTGACATTTCCCATACGCCCTATAAGGGAAATGTGGTCATCGATGATTAAGTAGAAGAAATTCCAGTTTGGGAGCGATTTTCTTGGAGTGAAGTAGTTAGAGTATATTGGTATCTATGACTTCAGACCTTATTGCGAGTTAGAGCCAGAGATGTTGGCAAGTTTGACGATTAGACCTACTTTGAATTACCAGATCGGTATTAGTCGGAAGCGAGATGCTAGAGTAGAGGAGTTTGTGGCAAAAAGAGAAGGAGGAGTAAAGACTGAAGACATAAAGCAATAGACCATGAAGGTTGGCTCTGAAAGAATGGGAGATTGTTTCTTTCGGATGTTGTTGGATTGCGAGATGAGGTGCCATGATATTGCCACCATTCTAGGTTGACCATACATCCCAACGGTAATAAAATGTACCATGATATAAAGTAGATGTACCATGACATGAAGCACTTATCATTGGGAGCGGATGGAGATGGATGTCAGGACATTCATCTCCAGGTGTCCGAATTGGCAGTCGGTGAAAACATAGCAAAAGAAGCCAAGTAGGGTTATTGTAACTGTTTGAAGTTCCCGAATGAAAGTGGGAGCAAGTATCGATGGATTTTATTAATGGACCACCAAGGACTCGAGCAGGATACAACATCATTTGGGTCATAGTCGATCGATTAACTAAGAGTGGTAGATTTATACCCATCAAGTCAAGTAGAACGACAGCCAATTTAGTCAAATTGTGTATGAAATGGGTTGTACGATTTCATAGTGTGCCAAAAAGCATTGTAAGCGACCGGGACCCTTTGTTCGCTAATGGACTTTAGAAGAGCTTATAAGAGGCGCTAGGGACTGAGCTGCATCTTAGTACATCTTATCATCCAAAAATGGATGGGTAGACTAAGAGTGAATCGTATATTGGAGTATCTCTCGTGAGCTTGCATTCTTGATTTCGAATACTTGTAGGATGATCACTTGCATTTGGTAGAATTCGCAAACAACAATAGCCATCAGTCTAGTATTGGTGTAGCACCATGCAAAACATTGTATGGCCGACCATGTAATGGTCCTTCATGCTGGTGGGAAGCTATCAAGAAACCGATACCTTAGGCCAGATATATGATTAGAGAAACCTCGAAGAAGATTGAATCATTCGACAACAAATGAAAGCTGATTAGGATAAGAGAGCTATGCTGATAGGAGACATGGAGATTTCGAGATCGCCGTCAGTGATATGGTGTTTGTGAAGATTTCTCCCTTGAATAGTGCTATTTTTTTCGATAGTAAGGGGAGTTGGCATGGAGATTCGTAGGTCCTTTTCCAATAGCAAAGAGGATTGGGAGCAAGCATATAAGGTCGACCTATCATAGAAGATGGTGGGTGTGCACAACGTCTTCCATGTCTCTCATTTGTAGAAATTTGTGGAAGACTAAGACGTGACGATTGCAGCAAATCAACTAATGATATGAAGATTGAACTAGAAGGTTTGAGACCATACATGTTGGTTCATATTATCAGATGCGATACGAAAAAGCTTAGGAGAAAGACAGTGGAGCCATTAAAGGTCCAATGGGGCGAAAGTGAAGACGATTGCACGTGGGAAACTGAAGAGAGCATGAGCGCCACATATCTGGAGCTCTTTACATGGTAAGGCCTACCGTTAATCGTATTTACTTTCATCTTTGATACCATATAGCTTCGATTAATATCTCGTGTGCTAGGATATATTTATATATAATATTGGTTGCATGACTGCTTGTTTGATATGTATGATGGCTGCATATGACTGTTAGGCATGCGGGGTAATTATGTTTGACTTGTTCGTGGATTTTAAGAGAGAAATTCATAAAGGAGGGAGAGTGTAATGACCCGTATTTTCGTATCGAAGGATCATAATTTTTTTTTCTCATATAAAGGCGTATGACTTTAAAATTTTGGAAAGCGACTCTTAGGGACATTTTCCACATCTGTGATTTTTGCCGAATATCTATCTGACCATTTATGAGTTTAAAAATCTTTTTGGACTATAACTTTTGAAAGAAGCCGAGTTAGGGTCTCAAACCACTTTCATTTCTTCAGGATGATGGTTTTCTACTCCGTAGAGTGGTCTTAATGGAAAGCGGGCTTATCATTTCAAAGTTATAGCCATTTTAAGTTTGGTTACTGCTGGCCTGTATTAGTAGGTGACTAACTAAGCTCGTGCTTAGGTCGGTTAACCCACCTTGAAAATCGTGCTAACGGGAGGATGTAGGAACTGATCTAAGTCATTTTCATCTTCCCCAAAATAGCTCTAAACCTCCATTAATCCTAATTTCATCAAAATGCCTGCCTTTTCCTTATAATCTTAGCTAAATAATCAATTAGAGAGGTGATTAGCATATAGGAGGTTGAGATTCTCATTTGGCTGATTTGCATTCCTCTTCCTTGCTGTCGACTTCAAATCTAAGGAGAGGAATTGAAAATTTAGGTATTGGGTGAGGGTTTCTTGACCATTTACTTTGCTATGTATGTTTATATAGTTAAAATTGATGTCTTTAACATGATTTTGACCCTAAATTTTTTTCTAACATTAATCACATTTTAACATATTTTTATGGCAGGAATTCAAAGGTTTTAAAGTAGTTTTAAATTATTTTGCAACTCTGTTGTTCATATTCATAAGCTAGAGTAAAAGTTAGATTTAGATCGGGATTTGCTCTATTGTCATGTTCTTATGTATTTCATGTATGAATGAATGCATATGCATGAGATATAATTTCCTTTGGTTGAAAATGAAGCTGAGCAGGTGAAGTTAGTGTTGTCTCTAGGCATTGCCTTGATGAGATTTTTAACTTTCGAGATAGAAACGAGTTGCCAAACCTCAACGTTATTGTTAAGAATATGACTAAACCTTTCCATATAAGTGACATCAAATTGCGAATAATTAAATTCGTTATCCTTTCCGTAACCAAATCAAACTTTTTTAAAACTGAACTTGTGTTGGGGTCCCACATTGCAAATATTAACTTTAAACAACATTATTAAAAATGATTAGTCAGCTTTAATAAATGAATAATTACTTCAGATGCTTTATTTAAAATAATTAGTTAGCTTTAACCATTATCAATTACTTCAAATGTCTTTATTTAAAATAATTAATTAGCTTTAACCATGATTAATTACTTCAAACATCATTGTTTAAAATGATTAATTAACTTTAATTATCATTATTGAAGTGATTAATTAACTTTAAGACATCATTATTAAAATGATTAATTAACCTTAAAGCGTCATTATTAAAATGATTAATTAATTATAAAACATCATTATTTAAATGATTAATTAATTTTATGACGATGTTATTAATATGATTAATTAACCTTAAAACATCATTATTAAAATGATTAATTAATCTCAAAACATCATTAATAAAATGTTTAATTAACTTTAATACGTCATTAGTTAAATGATTAATTAACCTTACATATCATTAGTTTAAATGATTAAATAATTTTAAACACTATTAATAAATGATTAATTAACTTTAAACCCCATTATTATTTAAATGAGATGACATTTTTAAAAGTGCCAATATAGCTATAGTTGCTACATGGAACTTCCATAAACACTTTCATATGTCATTTTTTTCCAACTAAGCATCACACAACAAACTATGAGCATACGTATACAAAGGCCAATAACATTCATAAAACATGGAGGGAGCATCATTATATCATTTACTTAACTTTTCGACTAATCTCAAGTCACTTATTAACCACCAAAGATGTCATCTTTTTAAAGCGGAAACCAAGCTACCAATCATCACTTTCTAGCATATATACAAGTAACTAGCAACTAATATTATTAACAATAACAAAACTACAACTTTGGTTTATAAAGGTGATATTTACTTACCAAAAATCAACCGATACGTTTGGACTTGTTTTTGAATGCTAAGAGAAGTAGAAGGGAAAAAAGAAGGACATTTACGTGGATTTTAATGGTTTAAGAGGGAAAAGAATGGATTTTTCTAACTTAAAAATAATTTGGAAGCCATTGAAATGAAAGCGAGAGCTTGGAAAAAGAAGTAAAGTTTTTGAAAATAAGAGAATGAAATGAAAAAAGAGAATGGAAAAAAAGAAATTATTTTTAGACATTGGAATATGCAAATTGCTTTTTTGCCCTTTGGTCCTTTACCCTCCACACTTTTATGCCACATCACCCTCCTATCTTGTTCATTCCACACACCACCATCATGCCAACCCCTTTCATCCTTCATTCCATCACATCATCGCTTTTGTGACGTTAGGTTAACTTTTTCATTTTTTTTTTAATTTTTGAAAAAGAAAGGTCAAATCTTACAGAATTTGTTTAAGTATATTTTTAGGCCAAAATATAATTAGATTATTTTATTAATAAACATATATTATTATATAAATGTTTATGAACATATACTCTAATGTACACAACGTTTTTCGACAACTTTTAAATGATGAAAATTCGAAAATTCGAAAAATGATTTTCCGGTACATTTTTTATTTTTCTCCGAACTAACTATTTTTGTAAACTAAATTTTAAAATGATTTTACCATCATTAATTATTACTAAAAAGAGATTGATTTGAGTTATAAAATCTATTATTTAATATATAAAAATGTATTAAATATTCAAATTCAAAGTTATTAAATTACGAGTTGTTACATCCTCCCCTCCTTACATGAAATTTCATCCCTAAAATTTATCATACATAACTAAAGTTCTCGAAGGAAGCCTAAATGATATCATTTAACAAACATGTAGGAAGAAAGTGACTTCACCACGATCGATGATTACACTTAAAAGATACAACAATACACAAACAACTATGACAACAACTTGGGATAAAAATCCCCAATATAGTCCTCGGTTTTCCAAGTACAATCTCTATTATCTTCACTCCACTGAACCTTAACAAAATTCACATTCTTCATCCTCAATCGCTTTATATCTCGAGTGATGATACAATTAAGCCACCAAAGAATGGTTAGGTTAGGTTGAACGTCCAAATCTACTTATTGTGTCGGTTCCACTATCGTTGAAGGGCCATGCACATACATACTAAATGAAATATGTAAAAAACATTGCATACATCTGATAGTCTATCTGGTAACTTCACTCTATAAGAAAGTCTCCTATCTGCTCCAGGATGGGAAAAGGGCCAATAAAAAGAGTGGCTACTTTCCCTGATTTTCCAAACCTCACAACACTTCTCAACGGAGAGACTTCCACAAACACTCAATCTCCCACTGAGAACTCAAGATTCCATCACCTTCAACCCGCATAACACTTTTTTCGATCATGGGCCTCCTTCATCTTCCTTCTGATATTAGCTACCTTCTCACTAGCTTCTAAGATTATGTCGGGCCTAAGGATAATTCTATCACTAGACTCAACCCAACACGAAGGAGAACGGCACGAACGACCATATAGAGTTTCGAAAAGGGCCATACTAATACCTTCTCGGTAGTTGTTATTGTAAGTGAACTTGACCAAGGGTAAATGATCTTCTCAAGAACCTCTGAAGTCGAGAATGCATGCCCGTAACAAATCTTCCAAGATTCTTTTTACTCTCTCTGCTTGCCCATCTGTCTAGGGATGGTAAGTTATACTTAGACTCAGCTCGGTCCCAAAGCAGTTTACAGTCCCTTCCAGAGCCTACCAGTGAATACCGGGTCTCGGTCACTTATAATACTAAAGGAATACCATGGAGCCTCACAATCTCCTTCACATACAAACTCACTAGACTTGAAGTAGTCCTAGTCCGCTTAAAATGAGCACTCTTGGTCAGTCGATCGACTATTACCCAAATACCTTCATTCCCTCTTCTTGACCTCGGAAGCCCATTAATAAAATCCATAGAGATCTGCTTCCACTTCCACTTTAGGATTTCAAGTGGCTATAGTCAGTCCATCTGACTTCTGCTAGTCAACCTTAATCTGCTGGCAATTTGCACACTGACTTAGAAAGATCGAAACATCTCGCTTCATCCCCTTCCACTAGAATACCCTCTTTATATATTTAAACATTTTTGTTGCTCCTGAATGGAAAGATAACTTTGAATGGTGGCATTCGACTAACACTTCTCTTCTAAGTCCATTGACATTCAAAACACATATACGCCTGTTCATCAATATGTCCAGGGGATCAATTTCAAAACTAAAAACAATACCTTCTTGAACATCCTTCTTAAGTTGAGCCAAAAAGGCATCTTCTTCTTGCCTAGATGAAATCCTCTCCTTCAATACTGTCTTAACTTGTAAGTTTGCAACCATCACTACATTTCTACTCAACGTACAACATTTTCCTTACCAGGGGTGTAAAGAATCTCCAGATCATAAGAAGCGAGAAACTCCAGCCATATGCTACCTCAAATTCAAATCTTCCTGGGTAAAGAGATATTTAAAGCATTTGTGGTCCATGCATAACTTGAACTTTTCCTCCAGAAGATAATGCCTCCACATCTTCGGTGCGAAGACAATAGCCAAAAGCTCCAAATCGTGCGTAGCATAATTTTTCTCATGTGGATTTATTTTTCGAATCACATAGCCAATAACCTTCCCACTCTGCATCAGAACTGCTCCGAAACCAATACCACAAGCATCTGTATACATGGTTAAACCTCCATTCCCATCTGGAATAGTCAAAACAGGAGCGCTAGTCAACTTCTCAGTCAATTCATTGAATGCTTGATCACACTTAGGCGTCCACATGAACGTAGCATCTTTTTTGGTTAACTTCTTCGGATGAGAAGTAGCCTTCGTGAATTCTTTGATGAACCTTTTGTAAAAACCAACCAATCCCAAGAAACTTCTAACTTTCATCACTTTCGGGCTTCTTCCAGTCTTGAACTGCAATAACTTTAGCTGGGTCAACTGATATGCTTTCTCTCAAGACAACACGCCACAAAAACTTAATTTCAGATTTCCAGAAATGGCACTTAGCAAACTTAGCCATCAACATATAGCTTCTTAAAGATATTGAGTATGAATCGAAGATGGTACTTATTCTCCTCTATTTTTGAATAAGAATGTGATCTATAAAGACAAGAACAAATTTGTTAAGTACATCTCGAAATACTCGATTTATCAAGTTTACAAAGTAAGTGGGTGCATTAATCAACCCAAATGGTACAACTAACCACTCGTAGAAACTATCTAGAGTCCTAAAAGCTGTTAAGAGCATACTCTCCTCTTCTACCCTTAGTTGGTGGAAATCTGTGGCACCAATTAAGAAAATATTCGAGTGTTGTGGAGCTGATCAAACATGTCATTAATCCTTGGTAAAGGTTTTTTATTCTTGACGGTCTTTTTAATCAATTCCCGGTAGTCTAAACATAACCTTATATAACCGTCCACTTTTGCGACAAAGGCGACTATTGATCCCAAAATCGAGGTGCTGCATCTTATCAATCCCTTTAGCAACAAGTCAAATGTCTATCCTTCTAACTCCCTCTTTACTTTTGAAGCCAACTTTCAAGGTGGTTGTACAATAGGTCTAGTTCCTGAAATCAAATCAATGCGAAAATTCACTTCATGGAGGGGAGGTAAATCTTGCAATTCATAAAAAATATCAATAAAATCTTAAACAACCGGTATCTCCCTAAGCTCCTCTTTAGCTACTTCAAGTGAACAAAGAAAACCACTAACTAACTTGTTAGGCTCTTCACGACAAATATTGATGCTTCTTCCAACCGCATCCTTTATTGTGACCCCTCTCCTACTACAATCCGACACAGCCTTAAACTTAGATAACCAATTCATTCCCAACAACATTCCAAAACCCATGAACCCAAGAACAAACCAATCAATGAGAAAGAGATGATTTCGATAAGAAATAGACACATTTAAGCACATAACATCAAGATTTGTCGGACCCCCAATAATGTTCGACACATAAAGGGGATTACTCAAAAGGATGGGTTTAAGGTTAAGTTTATAAATAAGATCGACTGAAATAAAACTATAGAAAGCACCCGTATCAAATAATATTCTTATGGAATGTCATAAATGGATAATATACCTTGCAACACCTGCTTCCCCTTTTGTCTTGAAGAAGAGGATGGTATCTTCTCAACAAACAAAGCCTATCCTTGTGATCCCTTCTTTGGAAAAGGGCACTCATTATTCATATGTCCTTTCTTATGACAATTATAGCAAATTGGATTGCTAGGGGGATCGGTGCATTGATTTGCAAAGTGACCCATCTTGTTGCAATTGAAACAACAAAAATTGGCTAGGTTGGACTGCTTCTTCTATGCTGGAGCTTTACCCCTGGGGTTCTTTCCTGATCATTTCTTCTTTCCCTTGCACTTTAAATTCATCTTGCCTCCAGTTGATATCACTGATAAATGCTTGGCAATAATTGCTGGCACACTCCCTACTAGACTCCTTATTAATATCAAGAACTTCAAACCTCAAAGCCATGCTGATAAGATTGGTGAACGTACCTGTAAGATGGTTGATCATTTCTCTGTGGAACTCTGGTCGCATCACATTCACGAACATTTCATTCTTTTTGAGTAATGTGTCTATCAATCCAAGTCTTAAGCGGGACAACGCATTAAACTTATGCTCATACTACGCCACAGTCATATCACCTTGCTTCAAATCCAAGAAACACCTAAACAACCAAGTCCTTTCGGCTTCTAGGATAAACTGCGCTTCAAAAACTTCCTTAGACTATTTCCAAAAAATCCTCCTACGGAGTATTAGCCATTATAGAATCCCACCAGTCCATTGCCGACTTTAGAAGTTGTCACAAAGCCAACAGCTGTTACTCCGCATCTTCCAAATGAAGATCTCCAAATATTCTTTCACAAGATCTAAGCCATGTCTACACTCCAAGAATACCTTTAGTTCCATAGAATAGTTTCCCACCCAAAGTGGTAAAATTCTTACATAGTGTTGCAATGTTCATAGGGAGTTGAACTTGCGCCACCACTTCTTCTACTAGACCTACAGCTGGCACAATAGCATTCCTAGGTGCCTTGCCGTTGGTAGCCGTGCTCGCTCAAGATCCTCCTCTTCCTTCTCTTCTTTTATTCATCTTCTATTGACTAAACAAATAACAAGTATCTTTAGAATACAAGAATGTGATCAAAATACTTTAAGGGAAATAAAACCAAAGGACCTAGGACGAGACCTTAGAGGGAATATATTATTATTATTATAAAAATTACAAATATTCTCTCCCAAGATTAACTCACTCTAGTGCATCACTTATCCCATCTCTAGTGAGTTATACCCAAATCAGACTAAGGTGTTTGCTTAACCAAAGCTCTGATACCAACTATGACGACCCACCTTTCTAACCTTTGAGTACGATACTTAATACATCCTTCGTATTCTTATGCCATTACCCAAGCATTCGAAAGATGAGTTGTCGAGGGATAAAATAAAAGAACAGAACATAAAAATCTCATAACAGAATGGTTAAATATAATATAACAACAATATAGTACATAAGGTTACTCTTTAATATGGAGTACTCAGAGTTACACAAAAGTACTATCATCAGCCTAGGCAGTTATAACCTTGCCTTTGCACTCGCTGGTACAAAATACACATACATAATAGACATAAAAGAAAAAATAAATAGGTAGATAGATATAGAGCCTCCTTCTTACCCATCATCTTCAAAAGAGCCCAAAGAAACCTGCTACTCTCGAACAACTCAAATATAATTAAGTACCCGAGAGTTTAGGAAAAATAAACAAATTGGGTCAGTCAATGAGTCTGGTATGTGTAAAATTTAAACAAAGGTGGAAATAAACAACAATATGAGACCATGTCGCCAAATGTTGAACGGGTTTCCCCTTATGACAACATCCAACTACAAGTGATGGGAACAATTTAGATACATATCCAGTCTTGCAAGAATTGGCCTAAACTAGATCAAAATCCAAACTTAGAGAATGGGCACAAATAATTGAATATCGACAAGAGCTCCCAACACTTCCCACTGCAATTTAGAAAAAATTCAAAGTTTTGAATCAAAGGCAAGGAAAAGGGAAATTTTCCAACAAGGACTAGGAGGGTGCACCCCCTTTACCAAAAGTATACCTCTAGAATATACTTGAGAACTACGATGGCTCTCGGAAACCTCCCAGCCGGAAGTCGCTAACCTTTAACGGGAATCCGAATATTTTACATCTTAGTGCGCATATAACCAAAATCAATCTAGAGTAGATGTGGTAATACCCTAATGGAAGTAACCTCGCGTAGCTTGGTTCTCACGTGTGCCTTGGTTTTAGTCATTTTCGACAAAGGATATCAATGCTCAAATGAGTAACAAATCATCTTTAAAACGACGATACATAAAGAATAAAGCTACATCGATAGTCAATAAATCAACTACCAAGAATAATAAAAATGATCGTATATGGAAATTAAATCTCCTGCCCTTACCACTGCTTATCGATTTCAAACTTGCACTATCCCTCAGTAAAATGAAGCTGGAAAAATGAAGGTAGTGCCACTTTGAGGCATTGCCTTGATGATATTTTTAACATTCGAGATAGAGACGAGTTTCCATACCTTGACGTTTAGTGACAGAAATATGACTAAATCTTTTCCATATAAGCGATATTAGAGTACAAAAAATTAAATTTCATATCCTTTCAATAACTGAATCAATTTTTTTAACTTTTAAAACTAAACTTCTACTAGGATTTCACATTACTCATATTAAATTTAAACAACACTATCAAATAAACAATTTTAATCAGTGATTAATTACTGTAAACGTCTTTATTTAAAATAATTAATTTTCTTTAATCATGATTAATTACTCCAAACATTTTTATTTAAAATAATTAATTAGCTTTATCCATGATTAGTTTAAATATCATTATTTAAAATGATTAATTAATTTTATCATCGTTATTGAAGGGATTAATTAACTTTAAGACATCATTATTGAAGTATTAACTAACTTTAAAGTATCATTATTAAAATGATTAACTAATTTTAAAACATCATCATAAAAATAATTAATTAACCTTAAAACATCATTATTAAAGTGATTAATTAATCTTAAAACATTATTAGTAAAACGTTTAATTAACTTTAATACATCATTACTTAAATGATCAATTAACTTTAAAACATCATTAGTTAAAATGATTAGTTAATTTTAAACATCATTAATAACTGATTAATTAACTTTAAACCTATCATTATTTAAATAATTAATTAGTCTTAATCTTCACTATTGAAAATGATTAATTAATTTTAAATATCGTTATTCAAATTATTAATTAACTTTAATCACATCATCATTTGAATAATTAATTAACATTGTAAAAACCTAAGCGCAAGATTAAACCAAAAGATTTCAAAAGAGGTGCCATTTTTCAAGGTGCCGATATAGCATTAGTCGTTATACGAACACTTGCATAAATACTTTCATATGTCATTTTTTCCAACCAAGCATCACATAACATAACTATGGGCATATGTATACAAAGGCCAATAACATTCATAAAACAGGGAGAAAGCATCAATTATATCATTTACTTAAACTTTTCGACTAATCTCAAGTCACTTACTAACTACTAAAGATGTGATCCTTTTAAAGCGGAAACCAAGCCAACAATCATCACTTTCTAACACATATAAAATAAGTAACTAGCAACCACTATTATTAACAATAACAAGGATTAAAACTTTGGGTTATAAAGGTGAGATTTAGTCACCAAAAAGCAACTGAATCAAGCCAAACTACCATCACACCTTGAATCGACACTCGAACTTGGTTTTTCTTTGTAAAAGTTTGAATTTTTAGAGCCTAAAAGGGCAAGTTGGGTTCGGCCATGGCCAGTATGGGCTCGGCCACGTTTTTGAGAGGGACTTTTGGACTTGTTTTTGAATGCTAAGAGAAGTAGAGGGGAAAAGAAGGGGGTTTAAGTAGATTTTAATGATTTAAGTGGGAGAAGAATGGATTTTTCTAACATAGACATATTTTAGAAGCCATTGAAATGAAAACGAGAGATTGGAATAATAAGTGAAATTTTTGAAAATAAGAGAATGAAATGAAAAGTGAGAATGAGAAAAAAGCAAATGTTTTTATACAAAATGAAATATGAAAATTACCATTTTTGTCCTTTGGTCCATTACCCTCCACACTTTTGTGCCACTTCGCAACCCAACACCACTTCGCAACCCATCAACATCACCAGCAATGAACTAGAAAGAAAGAGCATTACATTCCCCAACTACTTCGAAGTGTTGCTCTTCGACGATGTCAAAAGAAGTTACACCACACTTTAGTCTTCACCGACAATCACTTCGCATAACACATCGAAGACGTCGCGTTTCCATATATAATCGGCGTCGACAGCGAATGTTGTCGATATCTAGAGAGACCTTGATACTGCTTTATAGTAATCCTAGTCGAAGTCATCACCAACTCATAAGAGGACTTCGATCCTCATGAATGATACTGTCGGCGTCATAATCCATTACAGCGCATATCTACACTGAAGAAACAAAGAAGAGGCTTAGCACATCATAATCGCCGAAGACGTTGCTGACTCCATTGCCAAAGCCAATGATGAAGGCCACCAAATCAAATGGGATAATGATCAATACCAAATTCCATTGAAGCCGAAGTGCAATGACATTGTACTTCGCCAATGTTGATGTTGCACTTTATAAACATGATAAGAAAGCCACATACCAAAAAATACTATCAATCGATGCCATATTTCATGGTTATCAATTTTATGAGACGTCTATGATGGTGTATGGTGAAGGCCATGTGAAGGAAGGAGGAATAAAATCCTTTACAAGGATTAATTCAAGAGGATCTAGTGGAATTTCCTTTATAAAGCTTCACAAGCCTTTATATTTCACTACATGTTACATGACATTAAAAGTCTCACATCGCTGATTTACACAAGTCGACCTCATTCCAACCACTGTATATACAGACGTACTCTTTCATAGAAAGAGGCTTTTAACTTCTTTCCCTTGTTTAGCATAAACCATTCTTAGGCTAGAACTTATCTAAGCTCTCTTATGAGCTTAAAAACTACTGTAATGTTAAATGGTCATCGAAGAATGATGACATATGACATTTGCATATAAGGACTTGAACAACTGCATATTCGCATATTTGTACATATTCGTGATTGAATAAAAAGACTTGCATGCTTAACAATGGATTTGTCTATTTTGCCCAATTACTTATCGAACTTTTTTATTCTTCTTTTTAAATTTATGGATTATAATTTAAATGGATTTGTAAAATATTACAAAATGAAGAGGTATAATTGGAACTTCTTCGAATATGTCATTTTATACAATTAAGTGGGTGTTGACGAATTTTATCACTAACATTCGATGCTAGAAAGAGGGCTCGAACCTCTGAATGTTCGAAAAAATGACCAAAATATCCTAAAAAGATTTTGAATTTCATGTTTTAAAATTTTAAATTCAAATTCATTCTTGATTTAAATTCTGGAGACTAATCACTACTAATGTTTAAACATTTGAACGTAAACAGCTTCGAATACATTCGACGACAGTTTCATTTTGATTTATGCAAAGGCATGAGCTCGTCACGTGATATAATCATGAATATACCACTTCGTCCATCCCAGTCCACTTTCAATTGCAATTCATTCAAAGTGAAATCAAAATAGATCTGGGTGAATCAGAAGTCGATTCGAATAACTTCGGAGCGGATCTGTACTTCGTCTTGCTTGTTAGAATTCAAACTTAGAAAATTCTCAGATCTAAACAGTGATGGACTTATAGACGACAATAGCAACTTCGATGAACGCTAATGAGGGAAGTCGAAGAGAGACTTCGATTACCGTCGAAGAAGAACGAAGTCGAAGTATGACTTCGATTACCGTCAATAAATGAAGTCGAAGCATGACTTTGAACGTCTTCAGTAAGCGATATCCGATGCCATGACTATCAAAGTGGTCAAAGTTATGACTGTCGAAGAGGTGGAGTTCTATGATTGACGAAGTGGTTAAGGTTTTATTATTGACGAAGAGTTCCAGCGATATCATTGAAGAGATTCAGCTTTTAAAATATCAGTTTCCGATGTATGAAATTCCAGTTTTGAGAACGTATGTGCTTTTAAATATGTAAAGCTCTGAAATACAAACATGGGATATACACAACTTCTCATATACAGGTTTTATGTAAAGGCTTCTTATATATGATCTTGGGATATATAAGCAGTTAGTACATGCAATTTTCCACGACATGTAATTTTTGAGCATATGCATGAAATGTTAAAGATTTTGGTCCTGTGTGAACAGGGTTGCAGATATGTATAATTTCAAATGCAAGTGGTTCTGAATATACATACACTCGAGTTGTTTGACTTCATAATATTTTTGGTTTCAATGGATATAATAATTTTTTTTAATATTAAGCAAGTTTAGATATCATATTTAATCACTACTAGAACTACATTGTATTCCAATGCTTAATTTTCAACGACCTCCAACGACTCGTTGCATTTTGACGTAACCGTCTGAAGCCGTTAAAAATACGCCGTTTGCGGCCGTTGGAAGCCGTTGAAAAATTTCCTTGCATATTTTCCAGAGAACCGATCTTCAGCTAATTATCATCTTTCCTAACACAATTTCCCCCCAATTCCCCCATTCCACCAACTCCAACCTGCTACCGCCGGCCCAAACACCATCCCAACCACCTCCGACACCATCTAGAAGCTGCTCCAGTCCATCTCCGCCCTTCTAGCTCTTCGAATCGGTAATTTTGCTAAACCTAATATTTAGTTTTTTTTTTTGATTTAGGGTTTAATTCGAATTTTGATTGATTCCTACTTGTTAGTGTATGCATATTACATCATGTTATCCCCTAATTGCAACTATTATACCATAACGAACAAGTTATTATAACCGATTGAAAATTTTGTAATTTAGGATATTGCATTAGTTTATGTTGATTTGGTTAGTATATTAAACGTATGTGCGTGATAGAGTTTATTGCATTTGGAAGCCGTTAGAACAGATATTGCATTTGTACGAACACGAGTTTTGTATTTGTGCGAACACGCGAATTGATTTAGTGTACAAATGAATTTGTAATAAATGAATTTTGTGTACAAATTTTGTGTATAAATGAATTTAGTTCTTATGTAATAGAACGGTAAAATATAAACCAATATTAATTAAACGAGTTATATATTTAAATTTAATATAAACAAATATTTAAATTCTTAAATATATTTGGCCCCGTCTGACAAGTATATTCTGGGAATTGCCTTGTTGGAAAAATCTCTTAATCCGTCATAACATTGACGTGATGCATAACGGAAAAAACGTATTTGATAATCTATTTTATACAGTTTTGAATGTGAAGGGCAAGATTAAGGACGATTTGAAATCTGGACGTGATATAGAGGAAATATGCAATCGTCCTGAGCTTCATATGAAGTCCAATAACAGTAAAAAACCCAAAGCATGCTACGAACTAGACATCAACCAAGTTAAAGTACTGTTAAAATGGGTGTAAGGATTACGATTTCCCGATGGAATTTCCTCTAATCTTCGTAGATGTGTCGACTATAAAAATGGAAGACCGAGTGGAACATGTGGTTCTGAACATTTCTAAGCGGGCGTATATGAGCAGGATGAGCGACTGCTGGCCTAAGCGGAGCAAGATCCCCGATGATGTGAAAGAGACCATCTGGCAAGATTTTCTAGTAAGTTTATACCGCTTTACAAAATGATTAATTAAATACAAATAAATAATTAGTAATATTTTCTCATTGTACATGGCGCAGTAGATTTGCAAGAGTCTGACATCAACTTAGTTCAGCGACACTGGAACTCAAAGATCGCTAAGAACTATAGGGAGAAGATGTCAGAGATTAAAAGAGTGGGGAAGAAACCAAAGTGGATGAGCGCGGCTGTATGGGATAAGTGGGTTGACTGGTGGAACTCTGAGGAGTCCAAGGTAAATCTATAATGAATCTCAGTAAAAAATTTAACGTTTAATAAATAATTATTCATTGTAAATTTGCAGGAGAAGTCACAAAGAAACTTAGCAAACAGGAGCATGAATCTAGTAACTCATCGTGGAGGCTCCAAATCTTTCCAGCATCACCGCGAAGATTTGGTAAATTTATTTATTATCACATTTGTATATTGATCAGTTCAGTAATTAGTTATGTGGAGTTAAATTATCTAAATTATCAATTGCAGGAACGAGCTTATGGACATTCCATTGGCTTAGTGGACTTATTTGCTCATACTTACGCATCTAGGCAAGTAGACGAGTCTGAAAAAACCATATATCAATGGGGTGATCAGGATAGGGCGACTGAGGCATATGTATGCATTTTTAATTTCTAATACTTACATCGATAAGTTTATTAATTACTAGCTATATAAAATAAAAATTACATTCTACTATTTCTGAAATTGTTTTTTTTCATTATAGTCAAGACTACAGGAGGCACAGGCTTATGCGCTTCAGCAGTCTGGTCGTGATGAGTTGACACAGGAGGAGCAAGATAACATATTTGACGCTGTTATGGATCCGACGCAGCGGAGTAGACGTTATGGCTTCGGGAACGTATCGGTAATTAATCCTTTTATATATGTACAACAAATTAGCGTTTAGATATATAGTGTTTTAATATTTTATATGCTGAGACAACCCTTTTGCTATTATTTCTATTTGCAGGCTCGACAAGCTCAAAAGGCCCAAGACAAAGAAGAAATTAAGGAGCTTAGAGCTATGATTGAGCAACTACAGGAGGAGAATCGTCTACGAGCTGTACAGATAGAGCAGCTGAATCAAAAGCTTGTGGAGTATGTGCAGAATCATGGTACCTTTCCTCTGTCGTCTGGTGCTTCCGGAGGCGACGACGAAGATGCTTGAGGAGGTATGTTTTTTAGTGTTTGTGTTTGAACGATGTATATATTGACTTGGAGATGGTTATTATGTGTTTTAATGTTGTATATATTGGTACGGAGTGGGTGAGAACGATATTTTGATGGTATGTACGTGGTTTGTTGATATGTTTTGATGGTATTTACGTTGATGGTACGGTTTATGATGTTTGAATGGTTTGGTTTGTTTATATTGGTGTTTAATTGATTTATGTGTGTTGTTTATATTGATATTGATATATATATGTGTGGAATGGATTGGAAATTTAATGGAATTGTATTGGATATGAAATGGATTGAAAATGATGTGGTTGGAAGGTGAATAGGCTTGTTGTTGTACAGCAAAATAAATCCAGATTTCCAACGGTTTCCAACGGCCTATTGAACATTTTTTTCGAACGACTTGTAACGGTTTCCAACGGCAACAAATCATTGGCGGCCGTTGGAAATTCCGTTGGAAAATGGCCGTTGAATCCGTTGGAAACCGTTAGAAAGCGTTGATTCTATTCCAACGGCTTTCAACGGCCGCCAACGGCTCTGAGCCATTGGAATAGCCGTTTAATCTTGTACTGAATGTGTGTGTGTATTCAATTTCAAATATACGTAAGTTTCATACGAGTCAACCCTCGAATATATGAAGATTCTAGAAGAACATATATGATGCATATGCTTCAAATAATGTTTAGCTTTAAGTTTTAATTTAGACAAGTGTAAGTTTTGAAAGCTACAAGGCAGCAGGTTTTTGAAAAATGAAGATTTCAAAAGGGGGCGATTTCACATGTTTATAGTTTAATATATCAAAGTCCTGAAAGCATGTAAATTCATGTATGTCAGTTTCAAATGTGTATAAAGCCCAGGGTATATTGGAATTCAAATAGAAACATAAAGGTTTTCAAGATACGTTTCAGTTTCAAGTATGTGATGTAGAAGTATTTGTTTATGCGGGTTCTAAGTTTTGAACATATAAAGGTTTCAAAAGCTTTTTAAGTAAGAATCTCAAGTGCTAACCTGATTTTGAATATTTGGATTAATTTTGAGCATCGAAATGCCAAGTAGTCCTAAATTTCGGATATACTGAATCTTAAATAAAAAAATGTTTCATAACACGTTACTCTCAATAAACAATAGTTTCCGAGTACATAAAATTTCTTATAAACATGAATTTCAAATGGATATATATGTGAGTTTTCAAAGGGTATATATAAAGTTGGATATGCCTAAGCAAAGTGTGGGTAATTTATGATCAAGTTTCAAATGGACACAAACTTTTACGGGGAAGATATGTGCAAGATTCCAGGCTTAGGGGAGGCTCTAAGCTATAAAATCATCGGTAGTGTTAGTACAAGATGGTTAATGATAAATGATAGCAGTCAAATAAAATGGATTTATGTCACAAGTAACATATGACTTCAACCATAATAGATGGCATCAAGCTTCAAGAGATTTAGACTACAAGCACCATTGTTCAAGTGTTTAAGTGATTCGACTTTGATACGAGAGGTCGTGTTGTATATAAAGTACCATTTCAAAAAAAAAATATTCCATCTTCTATCTCAAAACTTGATTTATATGATGATGTAATTCTTTTGTTATAAACTATTATTTCAAAAGAATGAATCTTTACAGAAAAGCATGACCTTGTCTATAAAGTCTATAAAACCTGAAAAGGTGCAATTTTTATGAAGCTATAATAATATTCATCTTGCCATGTAATTTTATTCGAAGAATTTCGCCACACATACCTTTGAAAAAATATTTTTCATGAATCAAAAGAGCTATTGCTAGTTACTCCATATGTCTATTTATTTCGAATAGGAACTTGCAAAATCCTTAAAAAAAAAATATATTATCGAGAGTTGCGAAAGTTTTCAGAACTATCATGATCTATTTTCCAAGCTCTAATTAGAAGAGTCTATTCTCAATTAAAAGACTATTGATTCATGTATCATGATCATTTAGTCCCTTATTCGAGATTTATGTTTCTATTATGAGATTATAAGTTTTACAGAAACTTACCGTGAATTTCAAATCTTAGGAATATAATCTCTTATCTAGACTATAAAAATGTCCTAAGCAACTTCTAAAGAATGGAGAAATATCTATCAAGAATCATGGTCATGAACAATCAATAAGGAACAAATCCATCAAACCGGAATTTATTGAAAAAAGAGAAATTTAGGAAAAAGATTCTTATATGGATTATCTAAGTCGAGTAGAGTAAAACAAAAGGCAAGAAATCGCTAACATGACGATTGTGACATCGAGATAGAACAAGGAAGAAACCCAAAAATTTAGAAGTGAAATCACAATCAAATGTTGTATTCTCAAGCTGCAAAATTCAAATTAGATCTACGAAATTCATCCGAAATGCGATAATGAGGTTACAAAGCAGAAAAAGATTTCTTGGATCATATTTATAACTTTCTTCGAATTCTAAAGCACTTGTGATTTTGATTCATAGTTGGATAAAATTATTCTACATGGATTAACTTCAAGACCGTATGGCTTCGACATGACTATAATTCCCATTGAATCCTAGAAGTATTCGTGATCCCTAGCTCAATATGAATTCAACATGAGATCAATGTAAAGTATTTAGAATAATTATGGGATTTTCATCTGCAAGAACAAGACTGTCGTATACTAACGAAATCATAAGTGCGGTAAAAAGGAAATCTGCCCTTAAAAAACACGATCTTACTAAAGGATTAAGAGGTTAAAAAGAACTCTTGGATTCGATCAATGGATTAGAACGGCCAAGTAAATGGCTGAACATCAATGGAGGATATCCAATTATCACAAATCTAAAATGAGAAGAAGATCATTTTGAAGGGAGATTTAGTACTCCAAAATTTATGACAAATCTGAGAATCAAGAGGATGGACCATGCGTGCCAAATTGGAAAGGATCCCCAATTGTACACAATGTAATCCCTTTTGGGACCAATAAACTATGACGATTGGATGACAATGTTGTAGCGAGATCATGGACGGTCGAACCTTTATAGCCATATTTCTTAATATTGGACAAATAAGGGAAAAATTTATCATCCCGGTCATGGTAAGGAGTAGGACAATCCTAAAGTAAAAGACTGACCATTAGGGGATTGACCGCAAGAGGTCCTGGTCATCAAAGGCCGCAGTCATCAAAGGCTTGACCGCAAGAGGTCCTAGACATCAAAGGCCATAAGCCTTTAGCACCGTCGTCAAAGGCCTCACTAAAGCACCTCCTAGAGAGAGGTCGGTAAGCCTTTAGTGCCTGCCATTATATATTCTCACTAGAGCACCGGATAAGCCTTTAGCACCTATCATCAAAGGCGCTCGCTAAAGCATCTCTTAGAGGATGGTTAGGTAAGCCTATAGTGCCATCATTAAAGGCCTCACTAAAGCATCGAGAAAGCCTTTAACCCCTGCCTATATGGCATGGTTAAAGCACCTCCTAGATGGAGCAAGAATCAAGCTTTTAGTGTCGTCATCGAAGGCCTCACTAAAGCATCGAAATCTTCAAAAAGAGCCAAGTAGTACTCCCAAATCAATCAAAATCAAGAGCTACGTAGTGCTTCCAAGTCAGTCAAAATCAAAGCCAAATAGAGCTCCCAAGCCGATTAAAATCCAAGCCAAGTAGTGCTTCAAATGAAATCAAGTTTTATAAAGGAAGTTAATCAGATATGAATTTCTAGTCTTCTGTCATTGGTTGACTTGGATCTCTAGTCTTTTTATATTATTACTAAATATGGATTCCTGGACTTCCTATGTTATTATCAGATACGGATTTCTAGATTTCTATTATTATCGTCGAAGAGGGAATTTTCTGGTCTTCTTTTATTATTTCCAGATAATGATTTCTAGACTTCTTTTATTATTTCCAAGCATGGATTTCTGGATTCTAGAGACTTCTAGTCTACTTCTTTTATTGTTTCCAGATGAAGATTTCTGGTTTTCTGTTATTATTATTATCAAACAAATTTCTGATCTTCAATTATATCAGATGGATTTCTTATCTTCCGTAATTATCAGGTGAATTTCTGATCTTCTATTGTTATTGCCAAATTTTATTTTTTGGTCTTCTATTATTATTACTGGATTAGGGTTTCTAGTTTTCTTCTATTATTTCCAGATATGGATTTATGGTCTTATATAATTTATACCAAACATGAGTTTTTAGTCTTCTATCACTATTTCCAAATATGAATTTCTGGTTTTCTATTATCATATGCAGATAAGGGTTTCTAGATCCTAATTATTATTGCCAGATGAATATTTTCTGGACTTCTATTATTATTGCCAAAAGATGAATTTCACGTCTTCCACTATAATCAGATTGACTCATGGTATACCATTATTACAAAATGATTTTCTGGACTTTTATTTAGGATATTTTGTCTTATGCCCAAAATGAATTATTTGTCTGCCTTCCTACAATATTATCAGATAATTTTCCAATTTAACTATTCAAGAAATTAAGTTCACCATATATTCTCCTAAGCTTATATTTCGAAAAGGAGTAGTATTCAATAATACATTGAAAATAATCCAGAGTCATGCAAAGGAATACGAGAAATTCCCCAACTACATGTTGATTCATAACTTGATAAAATCCAAAGAGGATAATTGAAATTTAAATATTGAGTTATAATGAATTTTGTTGTTTGTTTTGTACATGAAAACAAGGTTACAAGGAAAGTTTCACGAAGACTTGGAAATGCAAAAGAATTCTTGGTTTTACCCTAAAGAGTAAAATGCTTTTCTCACACAAGGTGGGGGTCTAAATGTTATGCATATAATTTCATAATTATAAATAGTGTCATAAGTAATAACGCTACAAAGGAATTGGCGCCACTAAGCTATGTGTCAAGGAGTAATTTTGCACTTCTTCACTTCGATGACAACATATCTCTTCGAGGCTGGAAATGTGCATCTTTGATGATGTACCGCACGACCCCTGACTGCTTCGACACGATCATTCTTTAATGAAATATTACACCACTCCTTACCAACATCATATTCAGAGGACTCCGTAGATGTATGTAGTAAACTATAGACATGACATCATCACTTATAATAGGGATCGGCTCTTCAATCACATCAACCATGACTGATAATATCGAAGACGTATAGTTGACGAAGAACCTATAGATCAGAGTCAAAGAGATAAAAGATCACACTCCATCAAATGACAATATACACCAACACTTCGCTACCCATCAGCATCACCGGCCATTGACTAGAAAGAAAGAGCATTATATTCCGCAGCTACCCCGAAAGTGTTGCTTTTCAATGATGTTAGAAGGATACAATGTTACACCACATTTTAGTCATCATCGGAAATCACTTTGTATATTGGCTCTATATAGCACATCACAGACGTCGCTTTTCCATACATAAGCGATGTTAATAGCGAATGCTGTCGATATTCAAAGAGACCTTGATACTGCTTTCTAGCAATCATAGCGAATGTCATTACCAACTCATAAGTGGACTTCAATCCTAATGAATGATACCGCAGCGTCATAATCCGTAAATGTTACATATTTACACTGAAGAAACAAAAAAAAGGTTTAACACATCATAATCATCGAAGATGTTGATGCTCCATTCCCGAAGCCAATGATGAAGGCCATCAAAGCAAATGGGATGATAATCAATGCCATATTCCATTGAAGCCAAAGTGCAGCGACATTGCACTTCGTCAACATTAATGTTGCACTTTATCAACATGATAAGAAAGCTACATACCTAAAGCTATCGATCGAGGCCATATTTCATGATTATCACCTTTATGCAACATTTATGATGGAAGATACGAAGATCATGCAAAGAAAGGAGGAATGAGATCATTTGTACGGTTTAATTCAAGAGAATCTAGTGCATTTTTCTTCATAAAACTTCATAAGCTTTCATATTTTATTACATGTCCTATAGCACTAAAAGTCTCATCTCATCGATTTTCACAAGTTGACCTCCTTCCAGCTGATATATATATATATATATATATATATATATATATATATATATGTACTCCATCATGGAAAGAGCTCTTTAACTTCTTCCTCTTTCTTAGCATAAATCATTCTTAAGCTTGAACTTTTCTAAGCTCTCTTATGAGCTTGAGAATTATTGTAAATGAAGAAAGAGGACATATGACATTTGCATATAAGGATTTGAACAATTTCATATTTGTATATTTGTATCTATTCGTGATCGAATAAAAGGACTTGCATATTTAACTATGGACTTGCCTATTTTGTCCAATGACATATGAACTTGCATATTCTTCCTTTTCAAATTTATGGATTATAATTTGAGTAGTTTGTAAATTATTACAAAACCAAGGGGCATGATTGAAACTTTTTCGAATATGCCACTTTGTACAATCATCTAGGTACTAATGAATTTTATCATTAACAGGCGCGTAGTGCTCTTTAGCCGCTATGCTATTTCAGTTACGTGCTATTAAACAGTATATCCTCTTTAAGTCCTATTATTTTTCGCTACACCTTCTAAATCAAGGCTTTTTAGCACTCTTTTTAGCAACATTAATATACAAAGATTGATTGAATGGTTTTCTTTTAAATTAAATCAACAAAGTTAGGTTAAAGACCTAATTTTGAGGCATAAGTGCCAATATAACTTAGAAATATATTGCAGTGTCCAAATTTAGTCTACATAAATCATGATATTCTTTAATTTTGCTATATAAGATTAAAAATATTTTCTTCCTACCCAAATGGTGTGAGAACAAGAATATATTAACTTGAAATATTTGGTATTTTTTATATAATGAAACTTTTTGCACCTCCGCTATTTTCCGCTATATCCCTACTATAACATTTTGCACCTTCACTGTTATAGAACCGCTAAGCGCTTTAACTGCATAGCTCTTAAAGGATTATACTAGATATCAGTTCTACGTGAAACACTGTAGCTACACAAAGGATGAGTTGGATGAAGCTATCTCGTATTATATATGGATTTCTATGTTGTTCCGCTGTGCAACATTGTGGAGCCTTGAAAGTGTTTGCTTATTACTATTATGAGAGTTATTTAAGTTAATTTTTGTTTTGTATAAATTTTATTACTTTGCTGTATAATTTTGTGGATCTGCACTCTGATATTTAGTTCACTCAGTTACTATTGTCTTTCATGTTTATATCTGTGATATATATTATATTTTATTTCATGCATTGTGAGATATACGTCGTGTTATGTGATGTTTTATTTCATTTTTACCCTTGGTGGTCATCCTACATCGACCGGTGTAAAATCTTGTACCCTAGTTGGCCTGAATTTCTATTGAATCGAAAACCCATACCCACCAAAATACGGATCGTTAGTTTGGTATAATGCTAATAAACAGAAGAATGCATAACACGACACTAACAATATAATCCATGGTGTAATAAGAAAATATAATAAGTCACATATATACCGACCAAGATTTGACACTTTCAAAGTCAAGTGTCCTTGTTAGCATTGAACTCGCCAAACACCAGTTCATGTCTTTAATCTATCCTGTGCCTTGTAATGAGGAGGTCGAGGTCAGAACAACTTTCTAATGAATGGTAAAATTATACATTTTGTACATAATACTAGTTTATGTCGACTATGTTCTATCTCATGTTTTTTCTGTTTATATTTTTAATTTGTCATCTCGATTCCACAACCATGTATGATTCATTCGTATCTACCCTCTATAGAATCATAATTATGTGTATGTGTATGTATACACATATCCCATGGTCCCCAATTAAACCTAGATACCATCCCTGCAAGTATCTCTCTATTAGCACCTCATTAGGATCCCTTGCTTTTGTCGTATCATGGTCTCATCACTGTATATATTGAGGGACTCCCGAAGTGCCTAGTGATGGCTTTTCATACGTTTTGTCGTAATTTATCTCACTCTGGGGATGTACTACTTCATCTGCTTCCTATTATGAACTCGGCTCCATGGACCACCTCAATCATTTTGAAATAGACTAAACTTCTATTGGGGTTATTCCTTCACCTATTCGTAAGCGTATACTCCCCATGGGTTTTATGGTTGGACGTGTCTCACATCAGTGTAATGTTAAACAACTCCTGCCGGCCCCTTATGGTGTGCAAACTTCTGTTATGTAATAACAATGACCTCGCATTCCAACCTACTCTAATGGTCATGTGTCATATCATTTCTATAACAATACTTTAATTATAATAGTTCACACCCACCATAAATGCATACTGTAACAACCCTAGATTTTTGTATATTATTTAAATTGGACTTTCTTTTATTTGTAAATTATTTTAAATTTGTTTTATTTAAAACATTTCATTTTTAAATATAAGTGATGATTTTAAGTGATTTATAGTCAAATTAGTATAATTTGAATATTTTACGGTAAAGTGAATTTCTGGTCAAACTGCTCAAACTTTGATTTTTAAACTTCAAATTTAAATTATTTTAAATCCTAAATTTTATCTTTTATTATGAAAATAGATGTAATAACATGAATACTACTTTTCGTTTCGTTGAAAACGGATTTAAAATGTGAATGTTATGTAATTTTCAATATTGAGTGTAATTTGATTTATTTTGCAATTTCGTTTATTTTAAACTATATAAATTACATTTTATTTATCATATTTTATTTCAATAGTGTTATTATGTTATTTTATGTATATTTTTGTCTTTTATTATTTTTAAAGTGATAATATAATTTTTCTAAAGTTTATTTCAATTTATTAAGGCTAGTTTCCATTTTCTGCTATTTTCTTCATTGAATTATATTTAATTAAAATTTATTTATTTATTTTTGTGAATTTATTTTTATTTTTTGTTATTATCTTTATTTCTAAATATTTTTCAAGTACATAAAATTTTTCCAAAGTTCATTGCATTTATTTTTCATATTTTCAAGATTAGTTTGCAATTTTTGCTGTTTTATTAATTAAATTATATATAATTAATATTTATTTATTTTGTTTGCTTATTTAATTTATTTCTGAGTTTATTTTATCTTTATCTATCAGTATTTCATACGTATTTAAAATTACAAAAAGAATTAGAGAAATATGAAGAGTTTAAAACCTTTCGGTTACCTTTGACTTTTCACCTCCCTGCCTTTTCATTTTTCAACCTCCACTTACATTCAATTGCGGCTGACCGTATCTCATTGCTCCAGCCGTATACCATCTTCATTTTCACGTGAGAATATATTTTCTCAACTCCAAAAAAACTTCGGCCTCCATTCCTGAACAAAGCATGGCAAAGTTCTTCTCATTTTTCACTTATTTTTCTTGTTTTCCTCATCTCTTTGCACTTGTCTTCACTTTTTTTAGCTCAGCCCTTGCCCCACCACCACCATAGCCACCTCCTCCACCACCACATCAGGTTGTCCTCCCCCTCCAACCCTCTGCGCAAGCCTAGCCATGTACCCCATGATGACCAGATCCAACAAAAATGCACAAAACTCCTAATTATGCCTAGTCGAGCACCATCCATCTTCCACCACCTTCAACTCCTCTTTGGCCGGCCATACACCACCACCACCATCTTTTCCTGACCTGAAACCCACTGCCATGTCATCCCTACCCCACCTGAAGATATGACCGTGACTTGTATTGCGTTGGCCGAGCCTTAGTTTACTTGAAAATCTTGTTGTTTATGCCTTATAGCTTGTAGTTCATGCACATATACTTTGCTCCATCACTTTCCCATGCTAGGCCGACCTCTCATGGACCCAAACCAGATCCTAACACGCACTTTGGCCATGCAAACCTGACCTAAGATGTAGCATAGAAGGTGGGAAGCAAGTGCAAAGACTTTGGATTTGTTTTATGCATTAATTCTTAACATTGTTTTAGTATATGTTGGTTTGAAAACTTATGTTATATATACTTGTTTTGTTTGAATGTATCCAAGGATATTAATCTTTAGCTCTCCACTCTCAAATCATTATCGTGCTTTCGTGCCTCTGTAAATCTTTGTTGTGTGTATTTGGTTGTCACCACCAGCTTATACAAGCGAGTAATTCTCACCAGACGATTTGTACTTATATAACTAGTAAACTGGCCCCTTTTGAATATGTAAAATGCATTACCATATCACACCTGCTATATTATGATTATATGATGTTCACCCATGCTTAAACACCTATTATATCATATGTTACAGTTATGTTATGCTGTTCTGTTATTTATATCAGTTTATCACACTGCAAGTTCCCTTTAGATTATAATCACTATGGGATGAAATGATACATACCCGAACGGACTTTAAAATAAGGGAAAATCGTTATGGGCTGAAATGATAGGCCTGAGAGATTTTCAATCTATTTCATTTACTTGGGACTGCGGGTTTGAAATGATAAAACCCGAATTTTCTTTGTAAATTACGGGTTGAAATGATATATTACCCGTATCACTTTACCTAGCGTAGAAAATTATATATAGGCCCGTAGTTAAAATATGTTTTTCTAAAATTTTTAAAATATTTTAGAAATATAATTATTATAATATTTTGATTTAAAATTAATTAACAATAACTTTTGTAAAGTATTATTGATTTTTGGAAATTTATAAGTTAAATAAATTATGGAAAAGTTAGAAAATCTGAATGTAAGTTATTTTGGAAATTTTGGTTTAATTATAATTGGAAATTAAATTAAATATGAAATTATGATAAATTTATGATAATTTGAATTCAAAATGAATTTAAAATGATATTATAATATATTAATGATTTTTGAGTAAAGTTAAAAAGTGAAAGGGATGATTATTTAAGTTGAAATTTTGAAATATAATCAAATGGGAATTTGTGAATTTGGCTTAAAAGTGAATTTTAAGTTATGCGAATAAAATTGAAATTAAGTTATATTTTGAAATTTTAAACTTAAGTGTTAAGTTGAAATTTAATTCAATGAATTTAAAATTGAATGTTGAAATTTAATAAGTGAATTATTATTAAATCTTGATTTTTGAATGGAAATTTAACTTTATAAAATCATGAAGTTAAGGAAAATTAAATGATGTTTATAAATGTGAAAATGTATGATTTTATAAGAAAAAAATGTTTTAAATAAAATTATAATTGGTTGTGAAATTATATTGAATATTTGAAGTTAATTGACTGCATTTTTGAAGTGCTATTAATTGCAATGTAAATGATATTACAGTATTTGTAAATGCTGTAGTTGATGATAATGAACTAAAAAGCTAAATTAAATTAAAGGCTATTATAGCAATCTTTTTAAGTGCTATAGTTGTTGAATTTAACTAAGTTATTTGAAATTTAAGTAAACCCTATTACAGCACTTTTAAAATGTTGTCTTTTGTTAAATTGAACCGTTTTAAATGTAACTTTCCGTAGCATTTTCTAAATGCTACGAAAAGTGAATTTTCACTGTTTTGATAAACTTAAGTGAATAAATGAACTTTGGAAGTTGAAAATTTTGGAAATTTAATAATTTAATTATTAAATATAATAACTTCATTTTAATGATTTAAAATGATTTTTGAAATATAAACTGTTTTGAAATGTGAATTGAAATGGAATTTTAAATTGAATAAAATGAATAATGATTTGAAACGAAGTTTGTAAAGATATGATATTTTAATATATTAAAATGATTTGAAACGAAGTTTTGGAAGATATGATATTTCGACATTAAATGATTTAAAAAAATAAAGTTTTGAAAGATATGATATTTCGATATTAAAATGAAAGAAATTCTGAAAGATATGATAATTTGGAAATGAAGCTTTGAAAGGTTATGATATTTTAATATATTAAAATGATTTGAAAGGAAGTTTTGAAAGGATAGGATAATTTAATATATTGAAATGGTTAGAAATGACTTAATATTTATTTTGATAAATATTTGAATTTGGAAGATGTGGTATGATGATATATTGAAATGGTTTGGAATGATTTAATCTTTATTTTGATAAAGATTTGGATTGAAATGATATTTTATTTTGAAGTGTAAAATATTGTTTTAAAGTTATAACTACGGGTTATAATAACGATTGGTTGGCAAAGAGACCGGGATCAGATATGGGCATACTCTCTGTCGATACCGAAAACCACTTTGACTAACCGTGTACGCGGTGGAGATTCCAGAATGAAGTAGGATGGTGGCGACGATCTTGAGGTATATTACGTGGACCCAACTCCCGTGAGTTGGCATAAGGTGGCTAAAACAGGAGCGGAGATGGCATGATATTGGATGGACTACTGGGACTATTATGTGTGAAGGGTGATATGGGTAGCCCGGAACGCTATTTAAAAGTAACTTTATTTTACTATAGACATTATTATAATAGCGAAATATTACTACATAGTAAATAGTTTAACGGATCCTTAGAGGATGGGCGGTTCCAGGCATCCTTTAAGTTACTTATACCTTATTACAGTGCACTTGAGTTGGTTTACATTATATAAGTATTATTGTCCTGACACGAGTGTTTGTATTTTTGTTTACGCTCGGGTCAGCCTGAGTTATTCACAGATTTGGATTCCACTTTCTGGAGATTGGAATCGCTGGAGATTATCTGCTTATTTAGTTTTATCTATTCCAGTTCTGCTTATCTTGTGGTATCCTCTGACAGACACCCGGAGTGGAGATGGCATGATATTGGATGGACTACAGGGACTATTATGTGTGAAGGGTGATATGGGTAGCCCGGAACGCTATTTAAAAGTAACTTTATTTTACTGTAGACATTATTATAATAGCGAAATATTAGTACATAGTAAATAGTTTAACGGATCCTTAGAGGATGGGCGGTTCCAGGCATCCTTTAAGTTACTTATACCTTATTACAGTGCACTTGAGTTGGTTTACATTATATAAGTATTATTGTCCTGACTCGAGTGTTTGTATTTTTGTTTACGCTCGGGTCAGCCTGAGTTATTCACAGATTTGGATTCCACTTTCTGGAGATTGGAATCGCTGGAGATTATCTGCTTATCTAGTTTTATCTATTCCAGTTCTGTTCTTCTATCCAGCTTGTACTTGGTTATCATCTTGAGACTTCTGCTGTACTTTATTTATTCTGTTGTATCTTATTTAACTCTGATATATTTATATAGTAGCTTCATGAGCTACTATTTCTTTTACTTCCGCTGTACTATTATTACTCTGTGTCTATGATCTGTGATTATTATTTATTGTATATTCTGAGTTTGCCAAATTTTATTTACAACGCGGTATTTTGAGCAGTTCAAGTCCGACATGTGTGGATGCGAATGGTTGAAAATACCAGGTCGTTACAGCTGGTATTAGAGCTTTGGTATTGAGGAAACACTTAGAATATACGGTAAATGTATTTACAGAATCACTTTCATTCGATTTTAAATCTCTTCCTTTTTGGCTCGATCCCTTTGAATTTTGGAACGTTCCCTGCGGTTCCAAAATCCATTCATGTCCCTCACTATTCGTCTTACTTTGATTCTGGATTATCCCATAACTCCACTTCGAATGAGCTTTATAGTGAATCGGCGGTCCCGCCAATCTCAATAATTCATTTGTAAAGGGGAAAACTCCTTTACAATTAGCATCGATTCACCAGAGATATATATATCCTTGGTTTAGATGCTAATATCCTTTGTTATTTCAAACTCCATCTATTAAGATCGAACGTAGATTTACCCTAGAAAATCCACGTCGATCTTATTCTTTAAGTCACGGTTGACCCCTAAGGTTGCCCGTGAGTTATTTAAGATTATCCATCTCCCTATTTTGTTATTTAATCATCTTGTCTTTTGTTTCCAAAATATCTCCAAACATTTTGAGCTATACTTGTAAATCTATGTTTTGTTTTATATGTTGTGTTGTTTGAGTTGTTGATGTTGATTTGGTTTTCCGATCGATTCGTCTGATCAACGCTATCGATAGGATTTCTAAAACACTTGACAGAACAAACTGACACAATATTATTTTAAATTTGTTAATGAAATAAATTTTGATATATAAGTAAATTTATGGAACTTAATAAATTGATTATTTGAAATGATAATGCTTGATTTATCATTTATAGTTCTATAAATAAATTTATAAATAGCTGTTATAAATTGATTTGGGAACTGAAATGAATTTAAATCAAGAATTTGAGAATTTAATTTCCGATGCTTTCAAACCTTGTGTTTTCAAGTTTTAAAAGGATATATCATTTAAAGTATTTTCGAATAAGAAATTTATTTCCAAAGAATTTTAGAGTTTAAAGAAATTAGTGCTCTTCTCTTTGTCGCTGGAAAATAATTTCGGTGATGACCGCGACATCATCGACATTCATTTTCGAGTTTTGAAGTGAAGAGACCGTTCTGTAGTCTTGCTACAGCTTTGTTTTGGGAAATCTAATTGATTTGAATTTTTAAAATATGATTTGATTTATGTTATATATATATATATATGATTTAAATTTGATTTGACATATTATGTACATATATTTATTTATCTCTAAATGGTTTGAAGGGAATCAGAAATTTTATTCTTAAACTTTATCTTAAAGAATCATTTCAATTATAAAAGAAAATCAAAATTTTAGATAAATGATTCAAACTTGAGATGAGGGAATTAGAAAGTTTTATTTATATAATACTCAATTGCATTTAGATATACTTACCCAAATTATACAAAAGTTAACAATGTAATTGGATAATATACAATATAAAAAGGATTTTATAAATAAAATTTGAATGGTTAAAATAAATGTTATGAACTTAAATTTTAATTATAAAATGTTAGTAAATAGAATAAAAGGTTGATTGAATAATTTACAATATAAAATGATGTTAATGGAACTAACAATAAATTAAAGCAGTTATAATAAGAGTAAGTATAATGGGCATAGATGATAAAATATATTGAGAGGAATAAATTTAACTTTAAGTAGGAATAAAGAAGAATTAAATTTATTAAATACATTATGAGTATAATGAATGATTATTTTTCAAATCCATGATCTTAGAAATTATTAAATTAAGATGATTAGAAGATAAGATAATAAAATTTGAGATAGTTAAGATTTATTTAACTTGTGTAAAACAAAAAATTTTGATTACCTATTTAAGTTGAAATTTCCTTGGTTTCTAACTTATTATCTTATTTTGTTTTTCAAACTATCTTTTGGCTGTCATTATTTTCCTTATCTTGCTTCAGGCTGGTGTAGGCATTTTCCTATAATTTTTTCTCCTTAGAAATCTTTCTATAATCTCCACCTTGTTAGACTTACCTATAACAACAGTTATCAAGTATAATCTCAATCTTCTTGTTACCTTGTCTTAATCCTATTTCATCTCTATCTTTTTCTGTGCTTTCCCGTACCTCATTCCTTTTCGGGGACGAAAAGTTTTGAGTGAGGGAGAGCGTAACAACCCTAGATTTTTGTGTATTATTTAAATTGGACTTTCTTTTATTTTTAAATTATTTTAAATTTGTTTTATTTCAAACATTTCATTTTAAATCCTAAATTTTATCTTTTATAATGAAAATAGATGTAATAACATGAATATTACTTTTTGTTTCGTTGAAAACAGATTTAAAATGCGAATGTTATGTAATTTTCAATATTGAGTGTAATTTGATTTATTTGGCAATTTTGCTTATTTTAAACTATATAAATTACATTTTCTTCGTCATATTTTATTTCAATAGTGTTAATATGTTATTTTATGTATATTTTTATCTTTTATTATTTTTAAAGTGATAATATAATTTTTATAAAGTTTATTTGAATTTATTTCAATTTATTAAGGCTAGTTTCAATTTTTCTGTTATTTTCTTCATTAAATTATATTTAATTAAAATTTATTTATTTATTTTTGTGAATTCATTTTTATCCTTTGTTATTATCTTTATTCCTAAATATTTTTCAAGTACATAAATTTTTTCCAAAGTTCATTGCATTTATTTTTCATATTTTCAAGACTAGTTTGCAATTTTTGATGTTTTATTAATTAAATTATATATAATTAATATTTATTTATTTTGTTTAATTATTTAATTTATTTTGGAGTTTACTTTATCTTTGTCTATCAGTATTTTATATGTATTTAAAATTACAAAAAGAATTAGAGAAATATGAAGAGTCTAAAACCTTTTGTTTACCTTTGACTTTTCACCTCCCTGCCTTTTCATTTTTCAACCTCCACTTACATTCAGTTGTGGCTGACCGTATCTCATTTCTCCAGCCGTATACCATCTTCATTTTCACGTGAGAATATAGTTTCTCAACTCCAAAAAAACTTCGGCCTCCATTCCTGAACAAAGCATGGCAAAGTTCTTCTCCTTTTTCACTTATTTTTCTTGTTTTCCTTATCTCTTTGCATTTGTCTTCACTTTTTTAGCTCAGCCCTTGCCCCACCACCACCATAGCCACCTCCCCCACCACCACATCAGATTGTCCTCCCCTTCCAGCCCTCTACCCAAGCCTAGCCATGTACCCCATGATGACCAGATCCAACAAAAATGCACAAAACTCCACCTAATTATGCCTAGTCGAGCACCATCCATCTTCCACCACCTTCAACTCCTCTTTGGCCGGCCATACACCACCACCACCAACTTTTCCTGACCTGAAACCCACTGCCATGTCATCCCTACCCCACCTGAAGATATGACCGTGACTTTTATTGCTTTGGCCGAGCCTTAGTTTGCTTGAAAATCTTGTTGTTTATGCCTTATAGCTTGTAGTTCATGCACATATACTTTGCTCCATCACTTTTCCATGCTAGGCCGACCTCTCATGGACCCAAACCAGATCCTAACACACACTTTGGCCATGCAAACCTGACCTAGGATGTAGCATAGAAGGTAGGAAGCAAGTGCAAAGACTTTGGATTTGTTTTATGCATTAATTCTTAACATTGTTTTAGTATATGTTGGTTTGAAAACTTATGTTATATATACTTGTTTTGTTTGAATGTATCCAAGGCTATTAATCTTTGTCTCTCCACTCTCAAATCATTTTCGTGCTTTCGTGCCTCTGGAAATCTTTGTTGTGTGTATTTGGTTGTCATGTCCAGCTTATACAAGTGAGTAATTCTCACCAGACGATTTGTACTTATATAACTAGTAAACTGACCCCTTTTGAATCTGTAAAATGCATTACCATATCACACCTGCTATATTATGATTATATGATGTTCACCCATTCTTAAACACCTGTTATATCTTATGTTACTGTTATATTATACTGTTCTGTTATTTATATCAGTTTATCACACTGCAAGTTCCCTTTAGATTAGAATCACTATGGGATGAAATGATACATACCCGAACGGACTTTAGAATAAGGGAAAATCATTATGGGCTGAAATGATAGGCCTGAGCGATTTTCAATCTATTTCATTTACTTGGGACTGCGGGTTTGAAATGATAAAACTCGGATTTTCTTTGTAAATTACGGGTTGAAATGATATATTACCCGTATCACTTTACCTAGCGTAGAAAATTATATACAGGCCCGTAGTTAAAATATGTTTTTCTAAAATCTTTAAAATATTTTAGAAATATAATTATTATAATATTTTGATTTAAAATTAATTAAAAATAACTTTTGTAAAGTATTATTGATTTTTGGAAATTTATAAGTTAAATAAATTATGGAAAAGTTAGAAAATCTGAATGTAAGTTATTTTGGAAATTTTGGTTTAATTATAACTAGAAATTAAGTTAAATATGAAATTATGATAAATTTATGATAATTTGAATTTAAAATGAATTTAAAATGATTTTATAATATATTAATGATTTTTGAGTAAAGTTAAAAAGTGAAAGGGATGATTATTTAAGTTGAAATTTTGAAATATAATCAAATGGGAATTTGTGAATTTAGCTTAAAAGTGAATTTTAAGTTATGCGAATAAAATTGAAATTAAGTTATATTTTGAAATTTTAAACTTAAGTGTTAAATTGAAATTTAATTCAATGAATTTAAAATTGAATGTTGGAATTTAATAAGTGAATTATTATTAAATCTTGATTTTTGAATGGAAATTTAACTTTATAAAATCATGAAGTTAAGGAAAATTAAATGATGTTTATAAATGTGAAAATGTATGATTTTATAAGAAAAAAAATGTTTTAAATAAAATTATAATTGGTTGTGAAATTATATTGAATATTTGAAGTTAATTAACTGCATTTTTGAAATGCTATTAATTGCAATGTAAATGATATTACAGTATTTGTAAATGCTGTAGTTGATGATAATGAACTAAAAGCTAAATTAAATTAAAGGCTATATAGCAATCTTTTTAAGTGCTATAATTGTTGAATTTAACTAAGTTATTTAAAATTTAAGTAAACCCTATTACAGCATTTTTAAAATGCTGTCTTTTGTTAAATTGAACCGTTTTGAATGTAACTTTCCGTAGCGTTTTCTAAATGCTGCGAAAAGTGAATTTTCACTGTTTTGATAGACTTAAGTGAATAAATGAACTTTCGAAGTTGAAAATTTTGAAAATTTAATAATTTATTTATGAAATATAATAACTTCATTTTAATGGTTTAAAATGATTTTTGAAATATAAACTGTTTTGAAATGTGAATTGAAATGGTATTTTAAATTGAATAAAATGAATAATGATTTGAAAGGAAGTTTGTAAAGATATGATATTTTAATATATTAAAATGATTTGAAACGAAGTTTTGGAAGATATGATATTTTGAAATTAAATGATTTGGAGAAAAAAAAGTTTTGAAAGATATGATATTTCGATATTAAAATGATTTGAAAAGAAATTCTGAAAGATATGATAATTTGGAACTGAAGCTTTGAAAGGTTATGATATTTTAATATATTAAAATGATTTGAAAGGAAGTTTTGAAAGGATAGGATAATTTAATATATTGAAATGGTTAGAAATGACTTAATATTTATTTTGATAAATATTTGAATTTGGAAGATATGGTATAATGATATATTGAAATGGTTTGGAATGATTTAATCTTTATTTTGATAAAGATTTGGATTGAAATGCTATTTTATTTTGAAGTATAAAATATTGTTTTAAAGTTATAACTACGGGTTATAATAACGATTGGTTGGCAAAGAGACTGAGATCGGATATGGGCATACTCTCTGTCGATACCGAAAACCACTTTGACTAACCGTGTACGCGGTGGAGATTCCAGAATGAAGTAGGATGGTGGCGACGATCTTGATGTATATTACATGGACCCACCTCCCGTGAGTTGGTATAAGGTGGCTAAAACAGGAGCGATCTCGGGCCAAGTGAGGTCATTCCTCCCATCGGACACATTCCTTCGATACTATACTCTTACTGGTGATTGATTAGACGGCCATCCTCCGATTTTGATATGGGAGTGTGTTCCGAGGTGGGCGTATGTGGCTGTTACGTTACCACCAACCCGTGTGCGTAATTGGTGTATCTACCCTAGCATTGCCTTGTGTGCCGTGTCACCTACCATACCGAGCCATTACTACGAGTTTGGTTTTCTCCCGTAGCCCATGTGGTATCCTCTGACAGTCACCCGGAGTGGAGATGGCATGATATTGGATGGACTACTGGGACTATTATGTGTGAAGGGTGATATGGGTAGCCCGGAACGCTATTTAAAAGTAACTTTATTTTACTGTAGACATTATTATAATAGCGAAATATTACTACATAGTAAATAGTTTAACGGATCCTTAGAAGATGTGCGGTTTCGGGCATCCTTTAAGTTACTTGTACCTTATTACAGTTCACTTGAGTTAGTTTACATTATATAAGTATTATTGTCCTGACTCGAGTGTTTGTATTTTTGTTTACGCTCGGGTCAGCCTGAGTTATTCACAGATTTGGATTCCACTTTCTGGAGATTGGAATCGCTGGAGATTATCTGCTTATCTAGTTTTATCTATTCCAGTTCTGTTATTCTATCCAGCTTGTACTTGGTTATCATCTTGAGACTTCTGCTGTACTTTATTTATTCTGTTGTATCTTATTTAACTCTGATATATTTATATAGTAGCTTCATGAGCTACTATTTCTTTTACTTCCGCTGTACTATTATTACTCTGTGTCTATGATCTGTGATTATTATTTATTGTATATTCTGAGTTTGCCAAATTTATTTACAACGCGGTATTTTGAGCAGTTCAAGTCCGACATGTGTGGATGCGAATGGTTGAAAATACCAGGTCGTTACACATATTAAAGGCAACTTATATATCTCAATATATATATATATATATATATATATATATATATATATATATATTCATACTTTCTTAATTATCATGCCTCTTCAATTTACTATTGACCCTAGGTTTTTATTTCTTTAAGCGTTTATTCTTTTCTATAAATTTATTTACCACTTACTCCTATCAAGTTCATATTATCGTTGCCTTATCTTTTTATCCGTTTTCCATTTCCTATTTCTGTTCTCATATTATCTTTTTATTTCTTCTTGCCCATCTCTTTTATTTTTCTTTCATTTACTTCCAAATTTCATTGGTATTTCACATCTCAACTACTCAAGTTAATTTTTATTTCATTTATATCTTACCATTTAACTTTTGGGTTTATTGAATTTTAATGCATTGGAACTACGTTTCTATTATAAAAATGTCAAAAGTGTAAATTTCTATATCTTGTCTAAAGGAGAGATTTGTGTGGTGTTTGTAATTATAAGGAAGTATCTTTTCTTTTTATTATTCAAGATAGATGGTACAAAATACAATTATATCCTTATTTTGTATGTCTCTTTTTTAGGTGATTCCTTATCCTTTCAAACATCGCACTTTTATTTATTAAATTTGATAATACACAAAAATCTACTAGCCACGTACTAAATTTCCAACGAATTAAAATATCACTTAAACCCCTAAATTCTTAATTGTGTTCCTTTTATTTTATTTTATTTTCTACATTCAAATATCAATTTTCTATTATCTATTTCATAACAAGCTACTGGAGTAACATATGTACGCAATTCCATAATCCTTTTTATTAGATTCATTATGCATAAATAATAAACTCTAACTAATCACTATGCCCTTGCAAATTTAAATCTGATCATTACGCACTTATAGATTTCTATCTAACTGTTACACACTTACAGATTTAAATATAATCATTACGCACTTTAATTGTATAATTACACATTTACAGATTTAGATCTAATCATTACGCATTTACATATTTATATCTAAATCTATTTTAAGTAGGCATAATTAAAATAGATTATAATGAAATAAGCCTAATTTACAAAACATGTATTTTTTCCACTCACCTTTTCAAGCGTTCCTAAAACTTCAGATCTAATCCATGTTATATACATTTCCACTTTTGACTCCCTATTGGATACCCATATAACATATACATACAGATCTATTAGAATTTAGATTAGAAAGGAGAGATTTAGGTTAATTATAATTTTAAATCTAGATTTACAGTTTACCTTGGTTGTAGCGGCTTGATTTGAACCTATTCTATATTTCTATCATCTTCTGCAATCCTCCAGCAGTGTGTATACACAAAGTAACGACCTAGAACTATTTCTAAGGATTTAAAATTATGGATGAGAAGAGAAAATGACAGAGCTTCCATGCCCATTAAAATATTATGAGTTGGTAGTGAAGGCCTAGGTCTATATTTGTAAGAGTTCAAATCAATGCTAAACGCTGGATTATACCGATTTAAAGCCGGACCGTTAAGGCCACTTTAAAATTCACCATCTACACAATCTCAGCTAACGTAGGCACGTCCATTCTAAGCTAACAAATCAATTAGTGGGAAACCAAATTTATAACAAATCGTGCACAATTGCTTAGTGTGTCACCACATATGTGATACGTATGTAGAGTGATTCTATTCGGCGCCTTCTAAATGCATCCTTTAAATGTAGTTTTGAAGATATGGTGCAAACACCCTAAATATACTGCAAATCTGTTTGTATGAGACTTTTTTGGAAAATTAAAAATCATTTTTCATCCAAAATTTTCCACACTTCTACGAATAGAAGTGTACTTCAACCAATTTTTCATCTAACTTTTACCGTCCAAATTCCTAGCACACCGTTGCTAACATCCAAATTTGAAAAATCAATTTTTCTAGACTTATTCTTTTTATGCCAGGAAAGTGATTAAATGGAAATTCCATATTTCCATTCTTTCTCTTGTATACCCTATGTAACGACCTAAAAATCTTAACGAATTTTATAACATAATTAACTAAATTTCTTGAAATTAGAATAATAAAATTTTAAAATAAAAATTTGATATTTGTAATGCGTCAACTTAAATATAGCAAATGGTCAAATTTAATTGAAAAATATGGAAGTTAATTTATTTATGAATTTCAAAATATAAATTCAATCAGTTTATGTGTTAAAAATTTAAAATTTTCGAAAATTGAATATTTTTATATAATAAAAATGTAAATCAATTTCTGAGTGAGACGTTGTAATTCGTTTCGTCAAATTTGGACTACTATCACTCCGTTTATCTTATTTTCGGCGTTATAATAGCATTTTCGGTAACGAAAAATCAAATTTTTATAACTTGATCGTATCGCTAATATCAGTATACCATTATGTTCATCTTGTCATGCCGATCTCCACAGTATAATGTTTTCTCTATTTTGAGGTTCAATATGCGACAGAAACGATATAATAGTTCGTCATATCGGTACCGTAGGGGTGACTTTTTATTTTCCCTTTACCTTTCAAAGTTCAGCTTATCAATCCAAGCAATAATAAATTTCTTTAAATTTTCACCTTAGTCAAAGGGTTGACCGTTGAAATTACTTTCATTTTGTATGAATTTACTCAAACTTTTCATTTTGCCCCACTACTCATTAGAAGGTATGCTCATATTTCGTTTCAGCTTCTTCCTTCCTGTAGCTCCTCTTCTCTTCCTCTTTCGTTTTCTTTTGTCATGCTCCTTCTTTAATTCCCAAAGATAATCCAAATTACCCATGCAACCTCCCCCTTCACCCATCCACGTCACTGTGTGAAACACCAAGCACCAAACCCTGAAACCCAAAGCGACCACCGCCCGCACCTCAACCCTGACCGAGCTGCACCTCCACCGCGCCACCACCACTACACGTTGCCCGAAACTGAGAGCAGCCTCACCCAGTCACCATCACCCCATCACCTGAGTTTTTCTTCTCGATCGAACACTAACCACCGCTGTGCCCATTGCTCTCACCCGAAGCCTGACCGAATTCTTCCTTCATGACCGAAGCAACCCCAACCTCAACCAAAACTCGATGCAAAACCCACCCACAACCTACTCTGTCAAATAATTACTGTGCACGGTCCTTTTAGATCTTGTTATATATATATATATATATATATGTTATTGTTTGAAACATATATGTTCACATTGTTGTTCTCAAGCATGCATGCATGCATGCATATATATATTTGCAGTGGGTTTTCGTTTGTGCTTGCCTGAAGTAGTGTGATATATATAGTATCTTGTATATACACTGCATATACAAACGATGACGAGAGAACATATTTTCGGTGTTTACACATGTATAGCATGGCCGAGAGTAGATATATATTGATATATAATATGTCTATAGTTGGCATCCGTGTATTGCTTTAAACTTCACCTATTGACCTTATCTTAGTCACCATCAAGCCCTTATAGTCTACTGATTTGTGCATATATACTTGGATAGTATATATATTAAGATATTTCATTTGTGCCATGCACTTACATATTTGGCAGAGATAACAAGTTTATGTATGTAGGGACAACTGATATATATGTATTGTATGCACACGTGTTGCTCGATGAAATGCACATAGATGTATTCTGTACCCATATTGTTACAAAAGCTATATGTGCTCAAATTTGGACATATGCAGCTTATGTATTAAACGTATATAATTGTCGGAAAATTTATGTGACATATATATTTGTTCTGTCAAAAATTTTTAAAAAACAAATGTGTATATATATTATGTATGTATAGTTTTGACCATGTGTTATATCATTCTTTCAAAGTGTCTACAAATTATATATGTTGTATATATTGCACCTTTACACTCTGGCGAAAATTGCACGTGTTGTACATAATGGTTCTTTCAATAAAATTAACAAACAAATGTACGCATATATTACATATGCATATTTTATTTGTTTTCACTAGATTTCTTGTGCCAAAAATCTATTCTTGCCTGTCGCACCAAATTGACTTATTGTGCCTGATTCATGCCAATGTCCATTGTTTTGCTCTTTGTCGTAGTTGTTTCCATCGTTCTCCAGCCAACAAAGGTGAGCAATCGCTCATAATTAATGTTCTTATGCTTATTAAATTGATTTCATAGGAAATGACAATTTAAATGTGCTGTTACATTTGAATTATAGATTATTAACTATTAATATGACATGCTGTTATACTGACACAAATTGACACCAGTATATGTTAACTAATTATTTATTTAAACTGTTATTGATCACCTATGCTACAATTTTTATGTTATGTTATTGTTATTTTTTGTTTTCACTCTGCAAGTTTCCTTAGTTCTAGAAATAACAATGGTTTGAAATGGTACATATCCGAACGGACTTTAGAATATGAGAAAAATCGTTATGGGTGAAATGATAAACCCAAGCGATTTTCATTTATTATTGAAATTTTGGGATCATGGGTTTAATGACGTAAGCCAGTAAATTTAAACTATTATGGATTGAAATAACAATTATCCGTATCGTTTGACATAGGATAGAAAATTATATACGAACACTGTCATATTTTTAAAAATGATTTCCAAATATTTTGAAAGAAAATATGTGAGTATTGGATTTAAATATAATAAGTATTCTGCCTTATTAGCATAAAATTTTAAATTTTAAAAATTTGATTTTGAAACATAAAGACGTATGAGTGTAGTTAAAAGATAGTTTATAAAATTTTACCTATAGTTTTATTTCTAAGAATTATAAAATAAGATTTTAAATAGATAAGTGAAAGGTTAATTTATTTTAAATTGTATAAAATAAGTTTTGCTTAATATATAATATTTCGAAAAGGGTTTATTTAAACTACATTTTTAAACGAATTTTTACTTTAAAGAAATTAAGAAGGTTGGAAGGGTAAATTTGAGTTTACTTGATTTATAAATGAATCTATCTAAGGATTTATTCAAAATTTAATGATTTTTGGAAACGAATTATAATTTGCTTTAAATAAAGGTGGTTAAATGGAAAAAAATTATTGAATATTTTATTTTGATTTAAATTTGTTTTCGAGATTCTATTTAAATATTTATAAAGTAATTATAAATAACCAGGGTGTGAAATTAGGTTTGCTTTTTTAAGAGAACGAGATCAGATATTGTCATACTCTGTGCCAATATCGAAAACCACTTAACAGCTGTGTACGGGGTGGAGATTCCAAAAATGAAGTAGGATGGTTTGGCGAACGATTCTGTTTGTGGTATTTACGTGACCCTGACTCTCATGAGTTAGCTTAGATGTGACTAAAACAAGAGCTATACCTGGGCCAAGTGAGGACATACCTCTGATTGGACACATTTCTTCGAAACCATCCTATTACTTTGTGATTTGATTGGTGCGCACCTTTGATTATAGGAATGTTGTGCGAGGTGGGCGGTAGTAGCTGCTATGCGTTACCACCAGCCCGTTTCTGCAAAACGGTAGAACCCTACCCTGGTGTTGCCTCGAGTGTCGTGTTCACATGCCCTATCGTGCCTTCTACGAGTTTGTTTTATACCATACCTATGGAGTGCCCTCTAGGCAAACCACCGCTTTAGTGGAGCCTACGGTACTATATAGACTATGTGAATATATAAAATGTGTTAAGGGGGATATGGGTAATGCCTTAACGCTATTTTAATACTTTACTTCACTATAGACATTATGTATGTAGCGTATTGTACTATGTATATAGATAGTTTATCAGATCCTTAGAGGGAAGAATCCCAACATCCTTTAAGTTATTTTGCGTTTATTTGACATTTCGCTCGAGTTTGATTTATCGACGTAAGAATGTTAAACCTGAATCGAGTGTTTCGTGTTTTGCTTTACGCTCGGGTCAGCCTGAGTGTCCTAGCTTTTGAGACTCATCTTTTGGAGCTTGGAGTTCGCTTGGAGTTCTATCTGTCATCTATTTCAGCTTTCAGTTTATTTCTGTTATTTCTATTTGAACGTTTCAGACTTGTCACTTGCTTTTGCACTAGAGGCTTCTGTGTATTGGAATTCCTGATGAACTCTGTTTGAACTATGTTTTCTATAGTAGCAGCATGAATTGCGATCTATTTATTCCACTTCTTTTTGTTGTAAAACTCTGTGTCTGTGACTCTATGATTGATTTATTTACTGTATATGCTAAGTTATGCCAAATATATATATATATATATATATATATATATATTAGCAATCTGTTGTTGGGCAATTCAAGTCTGACATGTGCGTATATTATTGTCGATTTGAATGGTTCAAAATAGCCGATCGTTACAGCCAACTTCCCACTGTACTTGGAACATTCTTTTTCCCAAATATCTTCTGGCAACTTTTCCAAGTATAATTTGCATAGTTAATATTTATCTTAAAGTTTTAAACTAGGTTTATTTCAAAATCAACCTTTTGTTACTTACAAGATATGGGGAAAGTGATTCTCTAGCTATAACAGCTTTCTCCCCAGTTTCTATCCGTATTTTATTTTACTGCCACTTCTACTGCATAGTAAAATCTGTACTAACCAATTCGTCGACTACTCCTCCATGTCAAGTACGTGGCATTTTCAAAATTTTAAATTTCCATTTTTATCAATATCATTTTATATTATTTTTTAAAATATCAATAAAAATTCAAGGCTTTAATTTTTTTTCACAAAGGTGTTTTATTTTTAAAAACCAAGAATTTTGAACCAAAATTCCCAAAAGTGTACATATTATATATTTTTCTCAAAATAATTTATGCTACATCTCATGAAATTAGATTTTAGTTTACTGCCTGACACCCATAGTGGATTTCACCTATTTACGAGGTAGATTTTTAGTTTCAAAACTTTTCTTTTATTTATAATAGCAACCAGCACACAATTTCAATTATAAATTTCAGCTTTTAAGGTACAGTGACATTGACCATGACTCCTTAACATTCCTTCTTTGTTCTCCGCTTGTTGAAATTTATTTTCCAAATTTTTTTCCAAGATTTATAATCTTATTTTATTTATGATTTATTGGTAGTGCAATAAATTTTCTTAATTTATGTCTTAACGTTTAGCCTCTGCTATTTTCTTTTCTTTTGCATTAGTTGACTGTCATTTCTGAAATTTCCTTATCTTATTATTTTCCAATAACTTTTGTCTACCAACATTCTCTAAGTGTATTTGCTATCTCATTACCCTTTATTTCCATTTACTTTTTAACCTAATTTTTTTATTGGTATTCTCAAATCTTGTTATTTATTTCCTTTATCTTTAACCCTCCATACAAGCATTCTTAACACTCATAGAAGCATACTTTAATACTATTTATCATTCCTGTACAGGTTCTTCTTATGACTTGCACACATGTCTAACAATATTCCTAGATACTTACCAATATATTTTACACTCTATGGGGATTCCTTTTTACTACTCCATGAGTAATCATTGTTATTTCCTTCATAGCCTTACCCTTTACCCCATCTTACTTAGGCACTCCTTCCTATCTACTCCATATTTAATATTTTGGGTTTGGTCTTTGCTATTATTTTTTTGAAAAATTAAAAGCTTTAAAAATTCTGAAATCCTTAATTCCTAAAACCTTTTCTTTAAAAGTGTCACTTAGAAACCTTTTATTAAATTCAAAAAAAAAATTGGCGCCTTATCTTTTAAAACCTTTTAGGATTTTTGAATTCAGCTTATTCATTAAATTTAGAGAAAATGTTAGCAAACCAAATTTTAAAAAGTTGTTTTCTTTCTTTCAATCAAATTTTATTCTTAAAAATTGAAATTTTTAGCTCAAACTATTTATTAATTTTTCCTTTTAAATAACTTATTTGTTACACCAAACCATTTCATTCAAAATATACTTACAGTGTTTTAATACATCATTTTATAATTTTTAACAACAAAATTGGTGTAGACAAGAACAACTCACATTCCAATGCTTTCTTACCACTCATACTATCTCCACTTTCAATGTTTGACGGAATCTCTAATATAATGTAAGGGAGACTTTTTTTAAAATGATACTTACAATAAATGCATATTACAATGAAAAATGTCAATTTCCTTTGTTTTTCCGTTAATTTTCCTACGTTGCTTCTAGTTAGACTACTAACATTATCTTTAATATATTTTGCTAACATTATTTCTAGTTACTAACATTATTTTATTTTAATTCCCAATATTATTTTTATATTTTACAATGCTATTACTATCAACTTTCCTCTGTCCAAACTGCACTAATTCCAATGATTTTTCTCCCAATTAATTGTCTTCTTAGTTGAACCATTAGAATGTATTTGCATACAACTTTGTTTTAGGGTTCTAAATATTCTTTTCCATGCTATTTACCTTATTCCAAACTTGTACCACTTCCTATTGTCCACCTATAAAAAAATTGCTTAAAAATTCTCGTGCATAGAAAAATTCACAAGCAATATTTTCAAAAGAAAATAGCTTTCCACAAAATTTTCTTTACTGCAATTTTAGATTTTAACAAATTTAAATTTCTATTTGAACTTTATATTTACACTTTTTTTCTATACAAAGAACTAGCGAGCCATATGCTCTATAATTTTTTCAAATGTATTGCTTTTGTAAAACCATTTTATAGAAACTTTTCAATTTAACTATTTTTTTTTTCAAAATATAATATTTACTAACCTTTTTTTTCAAATATGTTAATTATATATTTTTCTCAACTTTAAAAATTATTGTCTATTGGATTGGACTTGGAGTGGAATTCATACTATTTCCCTAAGATCATCTTTCCTTCAATTTACCAACTTGTTCCTTTTGCAAGATTGAAATCCAATTATCAATTAGAAGGACCATTTCAAACCCTTTTTCAAGAACTATCCAATCTTCCATTATCTATAACACTTGGATTCGTATTTTTCCCTTATCTGGACCTATTGTACGTCATCAATCGACAATCAACCGGGGATCTAAAATCATTGGGCTATTAAGGCCCGACTAGGGAGTCGTGTACCATCCAACTTCATGGACTTTCCATATGCAACTACTTTGTAGTTGATATTCTATGGATTTACAGTATATTTTATTTATATTTATAGGCAAAATACAAATATGTTCACTCAACATTTCCTGGATTATTTTCAAGATTGACTAACCTTAGCTCTAATACCAAATGTAACAACCCGCACCCTAGTGGGCTTGAATTTCCACTGAATCAAAAATCCAAGTCCAAAAAAATACGGATTATTGGTTTGGTATCCTACAAATAAAATAAAAGAATGCATATCAGAGCACTAATGATATAACTCATAGTGGAATAACAAAATATAATAAGTCAGTACTGACCAAGGTTTGACACTTCCAAAGTCAAGTGTCCTAGTCAGCACCGAATATTCTAAACAATAATACATGTCCTTCAGTCTATCCTCCGGGTTATAATAAGGAGGGGGGTCAAAAAACGTTTTGATGACTGGTATGATTATACATTTTGTACATAACACTAGACGCCAATTATTTTCTATCTCATGTTATGCCTATTCGCATTTTTAATTAGTCGTCTCGGCTCCATGTATGATCCCTTCCCATCCACCCTTTATAGAATCATGACTATGTATATATAAATATATATCCCATAGTCCCTGATTAAACCTAGATACTATCCTCGATATTATCTCTCTATTAGCACTCTATCAGGATCCTTTGCTCTTATGTTATCATGCTCTCATTGCTATGCATATCGAGGAACTGCCATAGTGCCTAAAGATGGCTTTTCATACATTTTTTCGTACTCTATCTCGCTTAAGGCTTTACTAATTTGTTTGCTTCCTATCGTGGACTCGGCTCCATGGACCACCCAACCATTTTGAAGGAACTTTTTTGTGGGTTAACTAATCTTTCCCTAATAGACAACAAGCAAACAACTGTGGTGGTGCATGACCCAACATGGTCCACCCTGGTAGGCAAATGAAAACCAGCTAGGTGTAACCCTATACTTGCCATTGACCACTAAGGATTGATGATGTTCTCGACCTATGAAAGCCCTAGCTATGAACTTGGTCCAACCATTTGCTGCATAGTATCCTGTAATGACTCTAAATTTTAGTATCATTATTTAGTAACATTTAATTAGGTAAATTAAATGAAATAATATAAAATGGTTAAGGGATTCAGATTTGTGATTAGTAAGGGTAGTCATGCCATGTTAATGAATGAATAAGTAAATTGAAATAGAATAAAATGTTAGGAAATAGACATGGGCAATAGGAGTAAGTATTATTCATATACCCTAAACCCTTAAGCCATATTCTGTATGTTCATTTCTATATTCACAAAACTAAAACCAAAGTAAGAGGCCGACCATCATTAAGGGAAAAACAAGAGAAGATAAAGTTAGGATCAAGAGGAAAGTTTAAGCAACAAAATCAAAGATCAAATCTCAACATCTTAATCTCAAAGCTAAGGTGAATAATGACCACATCTCATGTTTTCTTATTAATCTCGATTTTAGGATGAAATCTGAATTATTTTGCAAAATTATTTGCCATATTTTAATTGTTGATGTATATGCCTAATGACGACCTTGCGATCTTAAATTTAGATCAGAAATGATATTTTAGAGTTTGGTTTCAAATTTTTTAATTCTCTATGTTAACGTGGATTTTGTATTAATTTTATAGTAAGGAAAATGGATATTTGGGTCTAAAGTAATTTACGGCTAAATTATATATGTTTTGGGTCTGAAATTTATATATGTTAAAAAACATATTAAAATGATTTATTGGAATTTTTGTAGAATTTTCCTAAGTGTTTTAAGAGATATATAAAATTACTTAAGGTATGGGACTTAAATGTTTTATATATTTATAAAAGGAGAAGGGGTAATTTGTAAATAAATTAAATCGTTTATTTCTGAAATATTGGCAGACTTTTTAGAGAAGAAATTAGTAACCAATTATGTTTTGACGAACAAGGCAACCTAGTCGAAAAGAATTACTTAAAAAGGTTAAAAATCAGTTTGAACATGCTTTTTACATGTTTCACCACTTTCAGCACTTAGCTTTTGACCCATTACTTCTGCCTCATTCTCAGTGGAAACTAGTGCGCATGGTATCAATACTTCATATGTAGTGAATTGGATGAAGGCGAAAGGTGTCGATTTAGTTAAAATGTTTTAAAGAAATGGTTGTGCCTTTTGTTTTTGGAAAATTCTTTCATCTGGGTCGAAACCCTTTGGTACTGCCTTTATCCTTTTGATGCAGCGTGTTCAAAAGGTCCCATTGTTTTAAAAACCAAGTCGCTTCTCCAGTGCTTTCGAAAGGGATGGTTTCGACACCATCACTTATTTTACTTAGGATATAGCTTTCGAAAGTGCTGCTTTTGACTCTGTTCTTTTATGAACCTTTTGAGATTTTTAAAGATAAACCAAAAGGTTTCGAATGACGTAGTTTTGAATGGTTTCGAAAGGTTTCCACATGTTCGAGCTGAACCCAAATTCTTTCGAAAGGTTTGATGTTTGCAAATAATTTTAATGCTTTCGAAATGTCTAAATCAAGGTTTCAAAGGAGTGGTTCGCCAATAGTTTTAAAAAGTTTAAAAGGAAGGTTTCTAACATTTTCAAAAGGTAATATTAAGTGTTTAAAGATAGGATGTCTAAGGTTTTATTGCTTTCGAAGGAGATGTTTTTCAATGATTGTGAAAGGTTGATTATGAATGGTTTCGAAAGGTATGTTTTAGCCTTTGGGCCTAAGGTTTCACTTGTATCAAAAGGGGAACTTTCAATGGGTTTTAAATGGGTACTTTCAAAGGTTTAAATGTTTTCATCAACAAAGTTTTGTGTAAAATATATATAACATGGCAATTTGATCTGAGTAAAGCATATAGTATATTTTACTTGTTTAAAGTATGATTTGAAGATTTAAATCAGTTTGAGAGTAAATGTTTTCAAGAAAAATTTTATGGGTAGATAACCCTAAGTTAAATGACTCTGATATTAGAATACCATATGGAACTGGTATAGTGTCGCGCCCTATACATTAGCTATTAGCCCCTAGCTAATTTTATCCAAAATTTCATGTGTAGGGCATCATCATAGATAAGACTAAAATGATGTTACACACAGAAAGGAATATATATGTATTGAGATAGGTTATTGGTGAGCCTGCAAAACAACTAGGATCAGTTGAACCTGAAGAAGTAAGTTAGGGACAGACCGTCCAAAAGAGAAGTATCCAACATAAGTTAGATTATTTGTTTATTTTTTCTAGTAGGCCCAAGTCAGCCAAAGGTTAGTAGTTAGCCAAACAAAACTATATTGTTCGTACAGATTGTTCATTTGTTACCTGATTTATACGATTTCACGATATTAATATTATTGCTTTAACTAGTTTTGGTTGCAGATTAAGATTTGCAAAAGATATGTTTTAAAAGGATACCAGTGAGGGAAAACCCGTTCCGCTAAGCGACTTGGTCTCACGTAATATCAAGTAACCGAGACATATAGTATTATTCATGTAAGGCTTTATGTTTGACTCAAAATTTATGTTTTTCCCTCAAACTCTCGGGTGCTCAAAATTGATTTGAGCAGGCTGAGGGTTGAGAATTTTTAGGTTTTAGTAGGTGGATGAATAAAAGATTCCAAAGATGAGCAAGAGGCTAAAGTTAGATATTTAGGAATTGTTTTATTTTCTTTATTCCGTTGTGTTATAAAAGTCAGTTATGACTGTTTAGTACTCTGGTCATCCAAGAGGGCATCTTTATAGTCGCCCTTGGCATATTGTGTAATAATTATATTTGATCTGAACCTGGAAAACGATTGGGATTACGTAATGGAATATGAAACTGTTTTGTGAAATGTAATCAGATTTTTTTTTGAAATCTATGATTTTGTTTCACGACCTGAAATCCAGCGTTCGAAAATCGACATCAAATACCTCACTTGTATTCGACTACCGGAGATTCAAATGTCGAACTTCAGTTCGGATAGAGCTTATAACAACATTAGATGAAGATAAACAATGGAAACAAAAGATGATTTCATTAATTAACACCACAGATACAACATCAAATACAATATATAACCACCATCATAAGAGATTCATTTATATATGATACAACAACAAACGATAACACCAAAATGGAACCACAGAGTCTTCAAAAAGAAAGAGCGAGAATCCCAACCAAGCACCTTCTTCCAACTTCAAAGCTTCCAAAATCCGATAACTTCCAAATCAAAAGACTTCAAAGATCCAAGTCTACTATCCAAGCTAGCTCCAAAACATAGATAACCTGCTTCTAGGCTGCCCATGTGGAAATTATGGGCACCCAGAGTTTAGGAAGGGAACAATAAACACCGGGTCAGTCATGGGACTGGTATGAGTAAACAAAACAGTTATTTGTATAAAACAGTTTATAAAACAAATTCGTTCATGCTTTTGGAAAACGAAACTCCCATAAGACCTCCCGCCACACACACAATGCAATCGCACAATTGGAGGAGATTTCTTCTTATGATAGTCAAATATGCTTGATACGAGAAAATTCATTTGATATTATTAATAGTGCATAGTGTAGAAAACTTTTCGAAAGTATAATATCAATCTTAGCGAGCATACCACATTTCGTCGTATGCCTTCTATAGCTACCATGTTTTATGGCAGGTTATCGCCACACTGCATGGTAGGTCATACAACTAAAACCGTACGGGGCTCGTATTGTTTCTTTGGATTTCCAACAAATGGTCAGGCTAAGGAACTTCCTATGCCACATGGGTACGTCTCTGGAGGGACGTCCCGAGAACATACCCAGATCTTTGCCAACACAAGGCCGAATTACCTCTGTAACTAGGTAACTACTACTCGAGTATGCCATCCCTCGATCGTTTGTGATCTTTATCCGAGGGCCCTTAACCACAAAGCAACAACCACAAAGTAATAAATTTGCTGCAACCACGTAGGTTAAATATCTGGGCTCCATACCATGATATCACCTTTTTATAGAAGGAAATAGACATATCCTAAAGGACGTGACCCTCATAACCTTGTCGCATCTTTCTTGTTTCGACCATTTTCGGGTGAAAGGTCCGACGAGGTCTCCTCCACAAAGCTACGCTTTACACAAAAGCCATGCTTTGATCAACAAATGATCAGCAACACATAACAACACTCAGCATGCCACATTACCAAATTGGGAGTATATCACTGATAACTATCAACTACATAACCTCTGAGCTCGCACGTCTCAGAGAAGAGTGTTAAGCTAAGAGAATAAATTTTCCGCCACCAAACAGAAATGTATTTGATAGAGATCAGCTTTATATCTCAAAGTGTAATGTTAGACACACAACCATACAAGTCTGTTCCGGGTTTGAACAGAACTGAAGGCACTTTCGAAGAAGCCCTTGCAATCCGGGCATGTACAATCCCGATCGGACCCCCATCACATATGGAGATCTCTATACTAGAGCAACTCAGTGTAGAGTCATTCGACATGTTATCCTATCATTCTCGAAGACACCCGGTCTTCACCACCGTCTTCAAATGCTATCCATTTCGTCGTATCACTATTCGAAATGGGTTATATGACACAAAGGTCCTCTCTTGGCTAAACCGAATAGTGAGCGCTTAATTTTAAAAACATGTGGATATATCATTCACAAAGATTCACAGGTTCGATGTGGGTTTCGGATAACCAACTGAAATCCGACTCCCTATTGCATCGAAATTCAATTGTCGTTTTACGGGCGAATGGGTTTTCACATTCACACAGGAAACAAATCATAGATATCACAGCTCAGCACAACGCAATTCATATCACATGGTATCACAATCACATATCAGAGATATCAATAAATATATAGCATTCAACAAAAATCAATCATCTGAAATTAAGATGGAATGATCGTGTGATTATAATTAATTAATCACATAATTAATTACATTAATTATCCTTAATTAATGATTATTTATTCTAAATTTTAAATTAATTAATCCTTAATTATTAATTAATTAAATCTTAAATTATTAATTAATTAAAACTTAATTATTAATTAATTAAAACTTAATTATTAAATAATTAAAACTTAATTATTAAATAATCAAAACTAAGTATTAATTAATTAAAACTTAATTATTAATTAATTAAATCTTAATTACCTTCATTAATTAATTATTCCTTAATTAATTACTTTAATTAATTAATCTTTAATTATGAAACAATTAGCTTTAATTAATTATTAATTACCCTTTAATTAATTATTCTTTAATTATTAAGTAATTATTAATCATTTAATTAATCATTCACTTATTATAAAAATCTTTGCTTAATAAACTTTATAACTAATTATCATAAACACATCAATTCAAAAGATTAAGGTTAATAAAAATAACATTTCATCTTAATTAAAATAATTAATTTCACAAAATTAAATAAATTAAACTCGATTACTTTTAAAGATATTTTTCTTAAAACTTTTATCAATCCAATAGTTAAATTAAAACCATTATTTAAAACATGGATTAAAAATGTTTAGAAATTTAAATTTTTGTTTAAAGTCAAGAAAATTGCTTTTATATCAAACCCTGAGACTCACTTGAGTCTACCCCGAGCCAGGACATCGTTCACTTCGAGTTTCTTCCCAATCAACCCGAGTCATTTTTCAAACCTAAATTTGTTGTTTAAGTTTTTATGAAACCCGATACGCACACCAACTACTCGAGCCAAGAATTGAGTCAGTAATGCAATTACCCGAAGGTAACTTTGAGTAAAATCTTTCGTTCCCATCTTAACCCACTAATACATACTAGAGGTTCGTGGACGTGTACCGATCGACGGCGAAGCTCTGGCCTGCAAGACCACCGTCGGCACACCAACGATGATCCACTACTTCAATTCCGACCACCCAGAATTCATTTGGAACCCACAATCAAAGTCGAGCTACTCAAGTTAAAAACTGGAAACAACTATCGCCTGGAAACTTCCTCAAAACCCACGATGCCGATCACCAGAACCTCTACAATTACGGCCTCACCCCTTCCAGCCATCAACGCAGCCTTTCCCTCAGGTCCGAAGCATTCCGATGCCCTAGAGACGATGCATCAACCACTATTCTAACCTTGACCAAAAACTAGGGTTAAACCCCAAATCCTTGCCTACCCATCGCCACAGTGAAGTATAAATTTATTGGACAATTTTCTGATGATCTCCGAGTCTTCCTCCACCTTTAGGAGAAACCCCGACCATTCTCATTACATTGATAATCGGCAATGGCCAAAACCCCAAATTCGTTCATTTTTTCCTTTCTCAGTAAATACTTGTTTAAAATTATGATTTTACTTTCAAAAATCATTGTTTTCTAAAACATTTCAATTGATATAATTGAAATCAAATATCGTGATGATTAAATTTCCAATTAGTTTTAAGTTTGCCCGTAATTTCAATTTTTTAGAGAATGCTTTAAGTTGATTTACTTAAATCTATTTTTAGAACTTAAATCATGTTTAAATAAACCACTTTTGTTTAGATCTTATAACCTGAAATGCATCAGAAGAAAGGAAATTGGTTTTTGAACAAGCCTGATGCCTATAAACCTAGAGCAGATATGAATATTTTTGTTCTCTAGACATGCATAGTCTAATCATGCATATATTCAAATATTTATACACATGCAAATCAATTTTTATCTTCACTTCAGGCATGAATTCAACATTATTCAAAAATTCAGATCTCACCAGGGTTTACTCAATTGTTAGAAGAAGAAATAGAGATGCTTTAATCCTGGGAGTTTATTTATTTTGAAAATTTGGAAACTCGTTTGATTTCTTAGAAAACTGGATTCTTGAGTTTGAAATTCTGGTGTTGATCTTGAAACTGAAATCTGAAGCTAGTTGTTGTTTGTTTTTACAGATTTTTTTGAGTTTTGAACCTTGGTTTTCAGATTTGTGATGAAATACAGAGGTTGATTTTCCAGGTTTAAAATATTTTGTATCTGTTCACTTGCTTTTCCTTTTTTTTCTGGTTTGTTTGATTCTTTGATAAATTATTTTTTTCTTTGTGGTTTGTAAAATTTGATTAGATAAAAGAAGTGAGAAGAAGAAAGTATTGTGTTTATATGATCTTGCTACTCATTTTTATTTTTATTTTCAAAAATAAAAACAAGATATTGACACTTGTTAATTTTAATGGTAAAACCCATTACACTTGTAAATCTACATTCTTAAAACTTTAACACTTGTTAATTGATATGCTAAAAGCTTAACACTTGTCCTAGGCATGCATAAATAATTTTTATAAAATTTTTAATTTATATTTCCTATTTATAAAATACATTTCCTATTTGTTATTACATACAAATTTAAAGGAGAAATGTTTTAAATCAATTCCATATTAAATAATTTACATATTAATTATTTTAAATGAAAATTATTTTTCCAAGACACTTATATAATTTTTAAAAAAAAATTCAACTTCAAATTCAAATTTGAATTACAATCCATTTATATATGTATAAATCAATACTGATTCTATATGTCTTGAAAAATTTCAAATTAATTTCCAGAAATTCAAATAAATTACTAATTTTAAATTGATAAAATTTTGGGGTTGTTACATTTTGTTTCACATTCATGTTCTTCTGATACTACGAATACCATTTACATTACCGTATTTGATCATGGGATGTTAATACTATGGATGACTGCAACATATGTAGCGCCCAGCTTCGGGCCTCCAAATAGGGGATGTTACATATCTGATCCCGCTCACCATCCTATTTTGATTTTCTGGTACAATCAGGGAATTCCCTCATTAAGTACATATTTGAAGCAGACTAAACTTTCTATTGGGGGTATTCCTTCATATATATGTAGGCTTATACTCTCCAAGGGTCCTATGGTTGGACATGTCTCACATCATTGATATTACACAACTGCTGGTGGCCCCTTACAATGGATAAACTTCTATTGTGTAACACCACTGACCTTGCGTTCCATCCTATTCAAGTGGTCGTTTATCATATGGTTTCTTGTATTATACTTTAATTATAATAGTCCAAAGTGAAACGGCCCACAAATCCGTACCCCTTGAGTCAACACAATTCTACATCAATCAACTCAAGTGGCATAGAAATACAAACCATTTGGGTTAAATAAGAATAGGTAGAAGAAGAGAAAACAAAAAACAACAACAGAATCTAAACAACGCAGCGGAAAAATTATAATAGATAATAAATGATCTTTACTCAAATATCAAATATATCTGTTTATATATATTACATCATCAGAGTACATCAATCACAGTTCAACATCAATAACATACAACTGGATACACAACTACTCTACACAGCGGAATATATATATATATATATATATATATATAACAAGTGCGAAAGTACGTATCGTCATCCAGCTCGTCTCCTGAGCTCCACAACATCAAATCCTGTATCCTATAATACTCGGTCTGACCCGAGCATTACAGTTAAATAACACCCGAGTCAGTCTAGAATACCAGCGTGAGAAATCACACTCAATTGATTATTAAAGTTTCAAAAATCCTTTGAAAACAAAATCATCTTGTAAGACCACGCCACAAATAAACATGTCGGGTTTTTACCTTACGATAGCTAAAACAATTTTTATAGAAATCCTCTGATATTATAATAGAGTCTATATACAAATACTTATAAAATAGCCGAAATTGTTACATTCATTAAATTCCAGCTACTAGCCACAGAGTGGGTAATACAAGAAAAACTCGTACAAGGCTCGTAGGGAGAATGGATTTCCAACTAATGACTAGGCACTGGGGTACCACTTGTCACAGTACGTGGCCTAGATCACAGTACCGAGGAGTACGCCTGCTCCCCTGCAACACAAGACCGGGACTACCTCTTGATGGATAATCCCGAGTGAGATCACCCCGCGGTTGGGATCAGCAACCGCCCACTAAGCCGAAATAAAAAGAAACATCTAGGCAGGGATGACCTCACCCTGCTTGGGTGCTACCCACCTAGCCTTACTACATAACCCCTGATTTTCAGTCATTCCCATTTGATGAGGCTGGAGGCTAAGCGTTACCGTTTTAGAACAATATCCCTTAGAATGCCCATCGTCCACCTGACGATGTTCAGAAAGCATTCATCCATACAAGTCCGTCCCAGGTTCGAACGGAACCGAAGGCACTATTCCTACTACATCCATTTTGGAAATACCCTCAAGATTAGTAGCGACTAGCCCTTGCACTTCACTGCTCCAACTTCAAATCCAAAATCGTTTTCCACGAAACGTACAAACCAGATCGAAGTGGTTTTCGAGAAATAAATCTCGATCCTGGTCTCTTCGAAATGATCAACGCATTTGTCCAATATTGATAGTCGGTGATTTAACTATCAATTAACATTCACACATCCATCACACAATAAATAATTTCCCAAATTATTAATTTATCTTAAAAATATCTTCACAAGATATATTTCCATTTTCAAAACCCTTTTGAACCAGTTTCCAACCATTCTTTCTTTTTAAGAATAAACTTTCCCAAATATTTTCTATCTCCACTGAAATTACCAAGCACCAAACTAGATTTTTGAAATAATTTAAAACACTTTACTTTGAAATATACTTCAAAATATTTAAAGTAAACCTACTTCAATAATTTTTTAAAAATACACACTATATGAATATTTGGAAATAAAATTACTTAATAAAATATAAAACTAGATTTTCACTTTTAAAAACAAAATACTAAGTCACTCTTTAAATAATTACTGCTATAATATATAAAAAGAAAATACTTACTTTAGAATTTAAATATTTAGAAATAATAAATTTTTCAAAACAGATCTTTTAAAACAATTTTAAAACTTTTAACTTATATTTAAAAATTTACTTGAAAACGTACTTGATTATTCAGGGCGAATTTCCAATCTCAATCACTTAAATCAATTTTCCAAATTTGTTTCCAATTTACTCCATTTGAAATAAATATCTTTACTTTCTTAATTCATTTCAAAGTTCGTTAATTATGACTTTATTATTTTTATTATTATTTTCCCTTTGATTTTTAAAACTTTTAACTGAAATATACGAATTTCAGCTTTTCCCAATTTCTTCTTTATCCTTTCAATAATTTAAATCTTAAATAAATGTTTTGTTCTTTTAAATAATACCACTGAAGATTAAAATTCATTAACTCTCAGTTAATTCAAATTTTCCTTTCCATACTCAAGATTTATTTATTAGAATTTTAAAGTCACTTTATTTCTTTTCTAAATTCATTCTTAAATCTATTCTATAATTATTTTACTTACAATTCACTTCTTTTATTTTCTTTCCAAATTCAATTTATATATTTTTGGTAATTCATTATACCCAAATATATCCAATCAAACCATAACATTCAATATTCCAATATAATTCATCATAGAATATCAAATGATCACATCAGAGAATATTAAATAATTTAAATAAATGTTGAGGGATCCAGTTGGATCCCTCCAACTTGTTTTCCCTGCATGCACAGACATTAGCACAACATGGATACCAGTTCCAAGATATACTATATACTATCATATATAATATAACACACCAATCCAATCATTCAGTCAATTATTTAAATTTAACCATTTAAATTTTAATTAAAAATTCAACCGAGTGAGATTAACTCACCTTATTCCGTTTGCAACCCATTTCCAAACCAGCTTGTTTTCTTTCAGATTTCGACCTTGAATAACAATTTATATGATTTTATTAATATTCGAACTAATTGAACAATTTATTTTCTTTTAATAAATTTAATTTACTAATTATTTAGTTTAAACTAAAAATTCCCTTTAAAAATCTATTTAGTAGCTAAATTAATTAAAATAAGTTGGGTAAACAATTTTTTTTCACCAAACCCATTATTAAAAATAAACCTAGCAAATTAAATAGGTATGTGTGTATTTATGAACACTTCCTTTACTGTATATACACATATGTATATAAGATATTTATATTTATTTTACTTCTGTGAAAAAAAACAAAACATGATTTGTTTCTTTACTGTGAAAGCCCTTTTTTTTAATACCTTAGCTTACTGTAATAACTTTCCTGTATATATTATATAAATTAAATAAACTTAGGGATGACTTAAAACAAAGCATACTCATTGTCTCTATTTTATTTTGTTTTCTGTCTATAAATACATATGATTATAAATTCAGTTTAAAAAAATAAAATAAAAATTGAGAAGAGCAAATCGAATATACCTCTGTCGAACCCAGTTCCATCCTTGTTCGTGCTGCCGAACACTCCACTGCGAGCATCCCCACGTGACGCCGCCTTCACAGTACGCATCGACCATCGTCGTGCAAACGACCCTAAGCACGCGTTCGCGGAAGATGCGACAACATCACCAGCGACCCCTTGATATAGACCCTCGATTGCAAACGAGCTCGATCGCGACTAGCCTGGCCTTGAATCGAAACGACGCTAAACCCTAAGCTTCACGAGTGCCGCGCTCGTGCTCACCCGATTCCTGTCGCGCCTCCTCCCCAACGCTCGCATGATTCATGGTGACTTCGGTCGCTCTCTCTCTTTCTTTTTTCTTAAGTTGATTTCATCTCATTAATTTCAATGCATACAATTCATTTAATCAACTCATCCTATTTAACTTTCTTACGTTAAATTTCCATTCTCATATTGGGATTTACATTTAGTAATTATAAATTCAAATATATTTTCTTCACTTTCATTCACTTAAGTTAAAGTTTAATTTCCAGATTAAAATTTCCAATTTCTTCTTATTAATATCAACTTTACTTTATAAGTTCAATAGTTGATCCATTTATTCATTCACAAATTCATTTTCAACCTATAAATTTTATTTCCAAACATTAATTATTTTAGTCCATTTGAACCTATTCTGCACCTTATTTTACACTTTTAAATCAAGAATCATCCAATATTGAATTTTATTTCATTTGCATACCATATAAATCCTTCAGTTATTTACAAATTTTAAATCTCAAAACTTTGTTTTATTTAGTCCAACCTGACTACTATTTTTTTTTATTCCACATAATTTAACACAATTTAAATTTAACTTCCAATATCCAATTTCCACTTTATTTACTTAAAAAGTTGAATTTTATTTCAACAAATTCCTATTTTACAAGTTAACAAACTTTTTATATGCCATAAACATTCTTAGTTAAAATTCCAAAGTTTAAACAATCTTTCAATATTTAAAAATTCCCTTTGAAATCTTCTATATCCAAAATTCCTTGCATTTCTAAAAATCAAATTCATCCATTGCAAACAATTCCAATTCAAAACAATTTGGTAGCAATTTCTCTCTTGGAAACTCGAAAATAAACATCGATGATGCTGTAGTCATCACCGAAATTACTTTCCAGCTACCGAAAGAGTTCAATGCTTTTATCTCTTTTAAAACCCTTCAAATATTTTTAAATTCCAAATCTCTATCTAGATTTAAAATCCGATTCAAAAATATTTCTCAATATATATTACCTTCTCACTTTTGAGAAACATTTCCAAATTCAAAGGAATTTAAATTCCAAATCCTTTAAATTTATATTCAAACTTTACTTTGAAATTTTATCTTATTTTAATTATTAATCACACTATAATTCACATTTAGTTTATCTTTACAAATTTCATTTGTATACAATTTGGTTTCTTAATTTTTAATTATGGTTTCAATTCCTTAATCAATTATAATCACATTTACAAATTTCATTAATTTATTAATTTATCCCTTAATCTTGGTTATTATTTCAATTCTTATTCAATTATCATACAATGATAATAATTTAATATTACCACTTTCCAACAACCAAACATCCTTATATAACTATAATAATTTATGAAAATTATTTTATTTATATACAAAATAATTTTGAGTAAAATTATTTCATTTACCCTATTTAAAATAATACTGTGTCGGTTTATCTTGTTTAAGAGTTTAGAAATCCCTATCGATGACATGGCGTCCCATATATCAACCAAAATCCATAAACACTCAACCGATAAATCAACGCAATATAAAAACAATTTTATATTCACTAACAAATACGCGCTCATATCTATTAATATTCTCAAACTCATTCTAGAGTACTATAGACTCTATCTTATGAGTAATTCCCACCAGAGCCAAGGTTATCACCAACCTAAGCTCTGATACCAAGTGAAACGACCTGCAAATCCGTACCCCTTGAGTCAACACAATTCTACATCAATCAACTCAAGTGGCACAAAAATATGAACCATTTGGGTTAAAGAAGAAGAGGTAGAAGAAGAGAAAACAGAAAACAACAACAGAATCTAATCAACGCAGCGGAATAAAATATAATAGATAATAAATGATCTTTGCTCAAATATCAAATATATCTATTTATATATATTATATCATCAGAGTACATCAATCACAGTTCAACATCAATAACATACAACTGGATACACAGCTATTCTACACAGCGGAATATAAATATAAAACAAGTACGAAAGTACGTATCGTCATGCAGCTCGTTCCCTGACTAAGATTTATTATCAATTACATTTAATTAAATCTTAATAGCTCCTTAATTAATTCATTAATTGATTACTAATCATTAATTAAAAATTAAACCTTATTTAATCAATGATTCTTAATTACCAATTGATTTACCTTAAATTAATTAACTTATACCTTATTTAAATAAATTTAAACTCTTAATTACTAAGTTAATTAATTCAAGGTAAATCAAAGAATCATTAATTAAATAAGGTTTAATTTTTAATTAATGATTAGTTATCAATTAATGAATTAATTAAGGATTTATTAATGAGTTATTAAGATTAAATTAAATGTAATTGATAATAAATCTTAGTTAATTACTTTTCATTTATTTAAAATTTAAGATTCAATTTATTGAAAAGAATAAAGAAGAAATTAGGAATAACCTGAAATTGGTATATTTCAGTTAAAAGATTATTAAACAAACGGAAAATAACAACAATAATAATAAAGTCCATAATTAATGAATTTAAAAATGATCTGAGAAAGTAAAGAAATTTATTTCAAATGGAAAAAATTGGAAATCAATTTGGAAAATTGATTTAAGTGATTGAGATTTGAAATTCTCCTTGAATAACCAAGTACGTTTTCAAAGTAAATTTTTAAATATAAATTAAAAGTATAAAGTTGTTTTAAAAAGAAAGTTTTGGAAAATTTATTATTTCTAATATTTAAATTATAAAGTAAGCATTTCCTTTTAATCTATTATGGTAGTAATAATTTAAAGAGTGACTTAGTATTTTGCTTTAAAAGTAAAAATCTAGTTTTTAGATTTTATTAAGTAACCGTATTTTCAAATATTCATATAGTATGTATTTTAACAAATTATTGAAGTAATTTAACTTAAATGTTTTAAAGCCTATTTCAAAGTAAAGTGTTTTGAATTATTTTAAAAACTTAGTTTTGTGCTTGGTGATTTCAGTGGAGATAGAAAATATTTGGGAAATTGTATTCTGAAAAGAAGAATTTGGGAAATTATTTATTGTTGGATGGTTGTTTGTGAATATTAATTGATAGTTAAATAACCGACTATCAATATTGGTCAAATGCGCTGATCGTTTCGAAGAGACCGGGATCGAGATTTATTTCTCGAAAACCACTTCGATCCGGTTTGTACGTTTCGTGGAAAACGAGTTTGGATTCGAAGATGGAGCAGTGAAGTGCAAGGCTAGTCGCTACTAATCCTGAGGATATTTCCGAAATGATGTAGTAGGAATAGTGCCTTTGGTTCCGTTCGAACCCGGGACGGACTTGTATGGATGAATGCTTTCGGAACATCGTCAGGTGGACGATGGGCATTCTAAGGGATATGTTCTAAAAAGGTAATGCTTATCCTTAAGCCTCATCAACCGGGAATGACTGAAAATTAGGGGTTATGCACAAGGCTAGGTGGGTAGCACCCAAGCAGGGCGAGGTCATCCCTGTCTAGGTGTCCCTTTTATTTCGGCTTAGTGGGCGGTTGCTGATCCCAACCGCGGGGTGATCTCACTCGGGATTATCCAGTAAGGGGTAGTCCCGGTCTTGTGTTGCAGGGGAGCGGGCGTACTCCTCGGTACTATGATCTAGGCGACATACTGTGATAGGTGGTACCCCAGTGCCTAGTCATTAGTTGGAAAATCCATTCTCCCTATGAGCCTTGTACGAGTTTTGTTTGTATTACCCACTCTGTGGCTAGTAGCTGGAATTTAATGAATGTAACAATTTCGGCTATTTTATAAGTATTTGTATATAGACCCTATTATAATATCAGAGGATTTCTATAAAAATCATTTTAGCTATCGTAAGGTAAAAACCCGACATGTTTATTTATAACGTGGTCTTACGAGATGCTTCTGTTTTCAAAGGATTTTGAAACTTTAATAATCAATTGGGTGTGATTTTCTCACGATGGTATTCCAGACAGACTCGGGTGTTATTTAACTGTAATGCTCGGGTCAAATCGAGTATTATAGGATACAGGATATGATGCCGTGGAGCTCAGGAGACGGGCTGGATGACGATACGTACTTCCGTACTTGTTTTATATGTATTCCACTGTGTAGAGTAGCTGTGTATCCAGTTGTATGTTATTGATGTTGAGCTGTGATTGATGTACTCTGATGATGTAATATATATACAGAGATAATTTATTTTTGAGTAAATATTATTCATTATCTATTATATTTTATTCCGCTGCGATGGTTAGATTCTGTAGTTGTTTTCTATTTTCTTCTTCTACCTCTTCTTCTTTAACCTAAATGGTTCGTATTTCTATATAACTTGAGTTGATTTAGGTAGAATATTGTTGACTCAAGGGGTACAGATTTGCGGGCTGTTACAGTTGTTCAAAATCGATTGAATATTCCGATTTTAAATGCTCGAAAATTCCGGGTCGTCACATTCCTCCCCCCTTAAAAGAATTTCGTCCCCGAAATTACTAAGTAGGAAGAATGGTCCAATACCCGTTTATTATTTTTCCCTAAAACCAAACAGTTTCTAACAATTCAACATTTAGCTCAACTTCCAATTATTTAATTCAATACATATTTACAGAACATAAAATGGTTTCAAAGAAAATAAAATAAATAAATATACATATGTAAATAATTTTATCCTAGTAATTATTTTAAAAGAAGTGGGTTTGATGATTAAACTATTTTAATTAACCTATTTAATTTTTGGGTTACTAAAGATAATTTGTCAAAGAAAATTTTTAGTTTAAATTTTTTAAATTAAATTATAATTTAAAATAAATAAGTAAATGTTAGTTAATTATTAGATTATTCAAGTGTTAATTAACTATATAATGTCATACAAGGTCTAAAATTGAGAAACAAGCCGGAATGAAAATGAATGGAAATAGACTGCAATCAAATGCAGAAGTGAGTTAATCTCACTCAGTTGAATTTAAATTTAAATTTAAATGATAAAATTTAAATAATTGTTTGAATGGTTGAATTGATTGATGTGCTATAGTATGGTATATTTTGGGATTAGTATTCTATATTGTGCTAATGTCTGTGGATGTAGGGAAAACAGGTTGGAGGGATCCAACTGGACCCCTCAACATTTATTTAAATTATTTAATATTCTCTGTTGTGATTATTTGATATTCTATGATGAGTTATATTGGAATATTGAATGTTATGGTTTGATATGATATATTCGGGTATAATGAATTACCAAAAATATATAAATTGGATTGTTGGAAAGAAATTGAAAGGGAGTAAATTTGTAAGCGAAATAATTATAGAAAATTTGAATAAATTAAGAATGAATTGGAAAAAAAATGGAAGTGATGTTAATACTAATATATAACTTCGAGTATGGAAAGAAAAGAATTTGAATAAACAGTAATTAATGAATTTTAAAATCAAGTGATATTATTTTAAAGGAATAAAGAATTATTTTAAAATTCAAAGTTAAATTTATTTAAAGGATTATGAAGCAATTTGAGAAACCAAAAATTGGTATTCTCAGTTACAAATATTTTAAATCATAATTAAGAAATAAAATATGAAATTAATGGATTTTGAAATAAAGGGGAGTAAATTTGAAATCAATTTGAAAATTGATTCAAGTGTTTTATGTTGTTTCTCTGGATAGCCAAGTACGTTTTCAAAGTAAATTTTTAAATATAAGATAAAAGTTTAATGTTGTTTTAAAAAGCATGTTTAGAAAATTTATTATTTCTAAATGTCTAAATTCTAAGGTAAATATTTTTCAAGTCTATTATCGTAGTAATTATTTAAGGTAACTTGGTATTTTGTTTAAAAAGAGAAATTTAGTTCTATATTCTATGAAGTAACTTTATTTTAATTATTTCTAAAGTATATACATTATTAATAAAATATTAAAGTAGTTTGTAATTTAAATGTTTTAAAGTATATTTTATAATAAAGAGTTTTAAATTATTTTTAAAATCTAAAGTTTTGTGATTGGTGATTCCGGTGGAAATAGAAAATACTTGGAATTTATTCTGAGAAAGGAAGATAGTTTTGAGAACTGTTTTCAAAAGGGTTTGAAAAGCGAATATATATCTTGAGAAGATATTTTTGAGGTTAATAAATAATTTTAAAAATTATTTATGGTTGGACGGTTGTTTATGAATATTAATTGATAGTTAAATCACCGACTATCAATAATGGGCAAATGCGTTGATCGTTTCAAAAAGACCGGGATCGAGATTTATGTCTCGAAAACCACTTCGATCCGGTTTGTACGTTTCGTGGGAAACGAGTTTGGATTCGAAGATGAAGCAGTGAAGTGCAAGGGCTAGTCGCTACTAATCCTGAGGATATTTCCAAAATGGATGTAGTAGGAATAGTGCCTTCGGTTCCGTTCGAACCCGGGACGGACTTGTATGGATGAATGCTTTCGGAACATCGTCAGGTGGACGATGGGCATTCTAAGGGATATATTCTAAAAAGGTAACGCTTAGCCTCAAGCCTCATCAACCGGGAATGACTGAAAATCAGGGGTTATGCAGCAAGGCTAGGTGGGTAGCATCCAAGCAGGGTGAGGTCATCCCTGTCTAGATGTCCCTTTTATTTCGGCTTAGTGGGCGGTTGCTGATCCGAACCGCGGGGTGATCTCACTCGAGATTATCCAGTAAGTGGTAGTCCCGGTCTTGTGTTGCAGGGGAGCGAGTGTACTCCTCGGTACTGTGATCTAGGCCACGTACTGTGACAGGTGGTACCTAGTGCCTAGTCACTAGTTGGAAATTCATTCTCCCTACGAGCCTTGTACGAGTTTTGTTTGTATTACCCACTCTGTGGCTAGTAGCTGGAATTTAATGAATGTAACATTTCGTCTATTTTATAAGTATTTGTATATAAACCCTATTATAATATCAGAGGATTTCTATAGGAAATGTTTTAGCTATCGTAAGGTAAAAACTCGACATGTTTATTTGTGGCGTGGTCTTACGAGATGCTTTTGTTTTCAAAAGATTTTTGAAACTTCAATAACCAATTGAGTGTGATTTTCTCACGCTGGTATTCCAGACTGACTCGGGTATTATTTAACTGTAATGCTCGGGTCAGACCGAGTATTATAGGATACAGGATATGATGCTGTGGAGCTCAGGAGACGAGCTGGATGACGATACGTACTTCCGTACTTGTTTTATATGTATTCCACTGTATAGAGTAGCTATGTATCCAGTTGTATGTTATTGATGTTGAGCTGTGATTGATGTACTTTGATGATGTAATATATATACAGAGATAATTGATTTTTGAGTAAAGATTATTTATTATCGATTATATTTTATTCCGCTGCGATGGTTAGATTCTGTAGTTGTTTTCTAATTTCTTCTTCTACCTCTTCTTCTTTAACCCAAATGGTTCGTATTTCTATAAAACTTGAGTTGATTTAGGTAGAATAGTGTTGACTCAGGTATGGATTTGCGGGCTGTTACAGTTGGTATCCCCCTTGAGTCGACGCTATTCTACAACAATCAACTCAAGATGTCCAGAAATACGAACCATTTGGGTTAAAGAAGAAGAGGTAGAAGAAGAAAATAGAAAACATTATCAGAATCTAACCATCGCAGCGGAATAAAATATAATAGATAACAAATAATCTTTACTCAAAAATCAAATATCTCTGTTGTATATTATATCATCATAGTACATCAACCACATCTCAACATCAATAACATACAACTGGATACACAGCTACTCAACACAGCGGAACATATATATAAAACAAGTATGAAAGTACGTATCATCATCCAACTCGTCTCCTGAGCTAAAAAGCATCAAATCCTGTATCCTATAATACTCGGTCTGACCCGAGCATTACAGTTAAATAACACCCGAGTCAGTCTGGATTACCAGCGTGAGAAAATCACACTCAAATTGATTATTAAAGTTCCAAAAATCCTTTGAAAACAAAAGCATCTCGTAAAACCACGCCACAAATAAACATGTCGGGTTTTGACCTTACGATAGCTAAAACATTTTTTATTAAAATCCCCTGATATTATAATAGTGTCCATAGAAAGTAAAATGGAATCTAGCTGAAATGCTTGCATCTCATGTTTCAGCAATAGTTGGGCACAATCAAAACCGTACGGGCACGTAGGGAAAATGAATTTCCAACTAATGGCTACGCACTGGGGTACCACCTGTCACAGTACCTGGTCTAGATCAGCGTACCGAGGAGCCACCCTAACTCCCCTTCAACACAAGACCGAAACCATCCCTTACTGGACAGTCCCGAGCAAGATCACCCCGAGGTTGGGATCGACAACCGCCCACTAAGCCGAAATAAAAAGGGACATCTAGACAGGGATGACCTCACCCTCAAGTGGGGGCTACCCACGAAGCCTTGCTGCATAACCCCTGATTTTCAGCCATTTTCGGTTGTTGAGGCTCGAGGCTAAATGTTACCTTTTTAGAACATATCCCTTAGAATTCCCACCGTCCACCCGACGATGTTCCAAAAGCATTCATCCATACAAGTCCGTCCCGGGTTCGAACGAAACCGAAGGCACTATTCCTACTACGTCCATTTTGGAAATATCCTCAGGATTAGTAGGGACTAGCCCTTGCACTTCACTGCTCCATCTCCGCATCCAAACTCGTTTCTCACGGAAACGTACAAACCAGATCGAAGTGGTTTTCGACAAATAAATCTCGATCCTGGTCTCTTCGAAACGATCAACGCATTTGTCCAATATTGATAATCGGTGATTTAACTATCAATTAATATTCACAAACAACCATCCAACAATAAATCATTTTTCAATTTATTTATTAACCTCAAAAATATCTTCACAAGATATATTTCTATTTTCAACCCTTTTGAAAACAGCTTCAAACCATCATTCTTTTCAAAATAAACTACCCAAATATTTTCTATCTCCACTGAAATCACCAAGCACAAAACTAGATTTTTAAAATAATTTAAAACGCTTTACTTTGAAATGTACTTAAAAAACATTTAAGTTAAAAATTACTTCACTAATTTATTAAAAATACATACTATATGAATTTTTGAAAATAAGGTTACTTAATAAAATGTAAAACTAGATTTTCACTGTTAAAACAAATGCTAAGTCACTCTTTAAATAATTACTGCAATAATAGATTAAAAGGAAATACTTTCTTTAGAATTTAAATATTATAAATAATAAATTTTCCAAAACTTGCTTTTTAAAACAACTTTAAAACTTTTAACTTGTATTTAAAAATTTACTTTGAAAACGTACTTCGCTATTCAGGGAGAAATTTCCAATCTCAATCACTTAAATCAATTTTCCAAATTGATCCCCAATTTATTCCATTTGAAATAAATTACTTTACTTTCTCAGTTCATTTCAAAATTCATTAATTATGGACTTTATTATTACTATTTTCCGATTGATTTTAAATCTTTTATCTGAAATATACCAATTTCAAGTTATTCCCAATTTCTTCTTTATTCTTTCCAAAATTAGAATCTTAAAATTTAAATAAATGTTTTGTTCTTTTAAATTAATAATACTGAAGTTTAAAATTCATTAATCTTCTGATTATTCTAAATTTCCCTTTCTATACTCAAGATTTATTTATTAGAATTTCAAAGTCACTTTATTTGCTTTCCAATTCATTCTTAAATTTATTCAAATTTCTATAATTATTTTACTTACAAATTCACTTCTTTTATTTTCTTTCCAAAGTCCAATTTATATATTTTGGTAATTCATTATACCCAATTATATCCTATCAAATCATAGCATTCAATATTCCAATATAATTCATCATAGAATAACAAATAATCACAACAGAGGGTATTAAATAATTTAAATAAATGTTGAGGGATCCAGTTGGATCCCTCCAACCTGTTTTCCCTGCATCCACAGACGTTAGCACAACATAAATATCTCCGCTATATAATGCGGAAAATGAATCATTTTAAGGTGTAGTTTATACTACTATACATGATATAACACACCAAAGCCAATCAATCAATCAATTATATAAATTTTACCAATTAAATTTAAATTATTGATTCAGCTGAGTGACATTAACTCACCTTTTACTTTAATTTGCATTCCATTCCCATTCAGTTCCATTCCAACATTTTTCTCGATTTTAGACCTTGTATAGACATTATGCAGTTTATTAATATTTGGACTAATCGATCAATTAGTTTCCGTTTAAGAATTTTAATACACGCCAATAAATTTATTTTCAACTAATGATTTTATTTTAAACAAATAATTAAAATTTTAAACTTATTTCCTTTTACAGATTATTCTAGCAACCAAACAATTAAATAAATTTATTTCTCCAAAATACACTATTTTTATTAAAATTTATAGATTCAAAAATCTAGCTTTTACAAAATTCCTCGGCATTTAAAATCCTTATATGCTTTAAAACCATGTCTATAAATATTCTTCTTTTAATCAATACGTATATTTTAAATTAGAATAGGGGTGTGTAAATATATTTCTGATAAAATTAACTAAACCAATTTCATAAACTTTGTTAAATAAATTACAGCATTAAATTCCTTTACTGTAAAACCTCTTCTCTAATAATCATATATATAATTTAGTAAATCAAAAACATAAATTTATACCTATATTTCTTTCCTGTTATCGTTTCAACTAAAAATGGATTTAAGTTGATCTCTTAAATAACAATTTAAATCGACACATCACCTGAAAGGATCGAACGAGCTCTGGCCGATCACCTCACTAGAAAAAATCGCGTTCACCGTGCCCTTCATGACTTCACGCGTTCGAGCAACGAGGCGCCCTCTCTACTGCCCTCGAGTTCAACTGCCCTCAAGCTATCGAGCACGAAATTCCCTTCAAGCTGAACTGAATGCTCGCGTCCCCAATTGAATCGCACGCAGGCGATCTATGCTCCGAGCCTATCTCGAGTGCAATCTCTTCTGAACGCCCCGCGCAAGGTTGAAGTTGCCTCCACGCGCGCGAGTTCGTGATGATGTCAGGTACTTCGAAGGAGCTCGGTCCTAGGGTATTTAGTCGAAATTAATTCGATTCTCTCCTCTCTTCCCCCCTTTTTTTAGCGATGTTGAAAAATGAACACGGCCATTGAAATCGATTCGAGGGAGAGAGGGTTTGAGCCATGAATTTTAATTTGAGATGAGGATGGGTTGAAGCATACTAGAGATACCAATTTAAAAGCTTCAGAGAGAAGACGACGACGTTTTGAAAAGTGGAGACAGCGTGCCAATAATATCAGGCGACGGTGCCTTGAGAAAAGAAAAGCTGAATCGAAAAAAAAGTGATGTAGATATAAATTACAGCTGATGTTGACCTAATATAAATTTAAATTTAAATTGAATTTGATATAGATTTCAATGCGTTTACATGTCGTACACTCACACAACAACTCCAAACGCTACGAAATTTGAAATCCGATAATAATTCAATATTATGGACCCATTGGAACAGGATTCATCGAATTTCGAGACTGTGCCTTGGAAGGCTATTTTCAAATTCAATTTAAACGATAAAATTTCAAAACCGAACAAATCAGTGTTAAATTCAATTTTACAACTTTTATTATCCTCAGTATTATTAATATAAATTTTATAACCCTTCAAATTATTTTCAACAGACTTAGAACTCCAGATTTAGCATTTTACCGAACTTCAAATTATTTAATTTAATAATTTAATCATCAAATAAATTTTGATATTTGAATTCAAGTTAAAAATTAAACTTTAAATGTTTAAAATTAATTTAAATATTCCAATTTTAAATGCTTAAAAATTCCGGGTCGTCACATTCCTCCCCCCTTAAAAGAATTTCGTCCTCGAAATTACTAAGTAGGAAGAATGTCCAATACCCGTTTACCTTTCCCAAAACCAAATAGTTCAACATCCTACCCAACTATCTTTTATAAAGACCCATTTCCATTTTTTACTAACTTCCCAATCTTCCCCATAATTTGCAAACAATACTATTTGCTCAATTATTCAAGTTTTCAATTTAAAACCAAATTTTGAATTATCGAAATTTTCTCAAAATTTTTCTAACTCTTTAAATTTTCGAATTTTTTTGCTAGCGTCTCCTTTGCGCGGCTAGCTCGGTACAACTACAAAAGGCCTCTACGGGCTCCTAAATTCCAAAAGAAAACAAAAAGCCAAGTGGCTAGATCCAAAAACCCAATCAAATTTCATACCAAAATTTAAATACATACCTTTTTGTCAAGCAATTCAAATTTATCTTCTGAAATCAAAACCAATTCTCTTTTCATTTATCTTGTAAATCATTTTATTAAATTTTCTTGAGTTCAATCTTATTTTATTTTAATCCAATTCCATACAACTTCAATTCATATTTAATCCACTTACAATTTTAAGTTGAATTTCTATTTACATCTCAAGCTTCATTTCCAAACTCAATTATCCATTCACAATTTTTGATTTGATTTTCCTTTATTATGATTTAAAATATTTTTAAATTCCAAATCTCTCTAGATTTCAAATCCGATTCAAAAATATTTCTCTTAGATATATTATTTTTCCCAACCTTTGGGAATCATTTCCAAATTCAAAGGAACTTAAATTCCCAAATTTTCGAATTCCAAACTCTTTAAATTTAGATTCAAACATTACTTTGGAATTTTATTTTATTTTAATTATTAATCACACTATAATTTTCATTTATCGTTTACATTTACAAATTTCATTTATATACGAATTTGTTCTAGTTTTTAATTATGATTTCAAGATTTTATTCAATTATAATTCACATTTACGTATCCCATTTATTTTATTAATTTATTCCTTAATCTTTGGTTATTATTTCAATTTATTATTCAATTATCATACAATGATGATAATTTAATATTATCACTTTCTAACAACCAAGCATCCATATACAACTATAATAATTTACGATAAATTATTTCCTTTATATACAAAATAATTTCGGGTAAAATTATTTCATTTACCCTATTTAAAACAATACTGTGTCGGTTTACCTTGTTTAAGAGTTTAGAAATCCCTATCGATGACATAACGTCCCATATATCGACGGAGTCCATAAACACTCAATCGATAAATCAACACAATATAAAACAATTTTATATTCACTAACAAATACGCGCTCATATCTATTAATACACTCTAACTTATTCTAGAGTACTATGAACTCTATTAAATGAGTATTCACCCACCCGAGCCAAGGTTGTCGCCAACCTACGCTCTGATACCAAGTGCAACGACCCGCAAATTCGTACCCCTTGAGTCGACGCTATTCTACAACAATCAACTCAAGATGTCTAGAAATACGAACCATTTGGGTTAAAGAAGAAGAGGTAGAAGAAGAAAATAGAAAACAATATCAGAATCTAACCATCGCAGCGGAATAAAATATAATATATAATAAATAATCTTTACTCAAAAATCAAATATCTCTGTTTATATATTATATCATCAGAGTACATCAATCATAGCTCAACATCAATAACATACAACTGGATACACAACTACTCAACACAGCGGAACATATATATAAAACAAGTACGAAAGTACGTATCGTCATCCAGCTCTTCTCCTGAGCTCCACAGCATCAAATCCTGTATCCTATAATACTCGGTCTGACCCAAACATTACAGTTAAATAACACCCGAGTCAGTCTGGATTACCAGCGTGAGAAAATCACACTCAAATTGATTATTAAAGTTTCAAAAATCCTTTGAAAACAAAAGCATCTCGTAAAACCACGCCACAAATAAACATGTCGGGTTTTTACCTTACGATAGCTAAAACATTTTTTATTAAAATCCCCTGATATTATAATAGTGTCGATAGAAAGTAAAATAGAATCTAGCTGAAATGCTTGCATCTCACGTTTCAGCAATAGTTGGGTACAATCAAAACCGTACGGGCGCGTAGGGAAAATAGATTTCCAACTAATAGCTACGCACTGGGGTACCACCTGTCACAGTACCTGGTCTAGATCAACGTACCGAAGAGCCACCCTAACTCCCCTGCAACACAAGACCGGAACCATCCCTTACTGAACAGTCTCGAGCACGATCACCCCGCAGTTGGGATCAGCAACCGCCCACTAAGCCGAAATAAAAAGGCACATCTAGACAGGGATGACCTCACCCTCAAGTGGGGGCTACCCACGAAGCCTTGCTGCATAACCCTTGATTTTCAGCCATTCCCGGTTGTTGAGGCTCGAGGCTAAGCATTACCTTTTTAGAACATATCCCTTAGAATGCCCATCGTCCACCTGACGATGTTCCGAAAGCATTCATCCATACAAGTCCGTCCCGGGTTCGAACGGAACCGAAGGCACTATTCCTACTACATCCATTTTGGAAATAACCTCAGGATTAGTAGCGACTAGCCCTTGCACTTCGCTGCTCCATCTCCGCATCCAAACTCGTTTCCCACGAAAACGTACAAACCGGATCGAAGTGGTTTTCGAGAAATAAATCTCGATCCTGGTCTCTTCGAAACGATCAACGCATTTGTCCAATATTGATAGTCGGTGATTTAACTATCAATTAATATTCACAAACAACCATCCAACAATATATAATTTTCCAATTTATTTATTAACCTCAAAAATTATCTTCGCACGATATATTTCTATTTTCAACCCTTTTGAAAACAGTTTCAAACCATCATTCTTTTCAGAATAAACTTCCCAAATATTTTCTATCTCCATTGAAATCATCAAGCACAAAACTAGATTTTTAAATAATTTAAAAAGCTTTACTTTGAAATGTACTTAAAAAACATTTAAATTAAAAACTACTTCAATAATTTATTAAAAATACATACTATATGAATTTTTGAAAATAAGGTTACTTAATAAAATATAAAACTAGATTTTCACTGTTAAAACAAATACTAAGTCACTCTTTAAATAATTGTTGCTATAATAGATTAAAAGGAAATACTTTCTTTAGAATTTAAATATTAGAAATGATAAATTTTCGTAAACTTGCTTTTTAAAACAACTTTAAAACTTTTAACTTAGATTTAAAAATTTACTTTGAAAACTGTTATCCCAACTTTTGGCAAAGTTAAGATATCCAAAATTTACCGAGAATCAATGATTATTATTCTTGAGTATCAACTATGTACTGCAGGATAACCATGGATATCGACGAATTTTGTCCGAGTCCAGATTGAGCTACAATTGATAGGACAGGACCAGAAAGATCATAGAAGCCAGTGGTTCAAATTTCAAGTCAATCCGAGTTCGTATGCTCAAGTTATGATGGATTCAATTTGAGGGAAACAAACCTTGCTAGGTTCGAATCGATAGGATACCCCCTAGTACGAATCGATGGACTTCGCATCCATCAGTTCGACTCCATCTACCTCGAATCCATCATCCTTGCATTAGTTCGAACCCAAGAGGTGTTGCCGTGCCTCGAATCCATCAAGCAAGCCCCCAGATAGCCATGCTTCGAATCCATCCGCGCCTGCCCTGTTCGAACCCAACATGATGAAATCCTTCGAACCCATCATGATGGCCTACCTTCGAATTCATCCACATGTCTCAACTCGACTCCATATAGTTCTCATCCATCAACACCTCGCTCCATGAAAACCCACCAGGTTCGAATCCATCGAGAGTTGGTTACTTCGAACCGATCTTGTTCGAATCGATCGAGTTCGAACCCATTGGGGTACCTCAGTTCGAATCGTCGCGTTCGAATCCAGGAAACATTCACTCGCTCGTATCCACCAAGTAAACTAACTTGGATGACATGTCACTCCACGATGTGAAGTCGGCGAGATCCACGGAGACGAAGCGTTCAACCCGGAGAGAAGGCCAGATCGACTCGAAGGACGCGCGCCACCTCATCACAAAACCGCGTGCGCTGATGGAGTCGAGGGGAGTGGGTTCGAAGGGATCGATTCGACCCAAACAGCCAAACGAAAATCTCCACTTCGAATCGATCATATCTCTCAATACCTTGATCCAAATGCCATGAAATTTTTATAGGAGTTTGCCTACGTGTTGAAGAATGTCCACACCAAGTTTCATCACGATTGGACAATTTCTTGATCGATTCGAACCAAGGGTCGAATCGATCCCAATGTGGGCCCGGATCTCCAAGTTTCGACCGTGTGGGACCCCTCACGGCCTGAAGCAGTCTACCGAACTTTTAGGAGAAATATCAGGCTCCTAGGCCTATAAATAGAGCCCCAGGTCATTCAGAAAAGGGATCTCTATCTTACTGGATCTGGATTCTGAAGCGCCAAGACTCTACTAGATTCTACTTTGCACTCCACAACTACCGTTGTACTCGAATTTCAGAGCTATAATCCATTGTAATCCACAGTAATCAACTGTAATCAGAGAAGAACATCAATAAAAGTGAAAACCTTTGAAGTGGACGTAGGCCGGAGACAGCCGAACCACTATAAATTGGGTGTTCTTGTTCATAATTTCTGTTTTGCTGCGTGTTGCTTGCTTAGACCTGTGATTTGTGTTTGGATATTGCTGATTTATATTCATACACTGGTGCTTTCACAACACTTGGGGTTTGTGACCAATTTTGGCGCAAACACTTTGGTGCTTTCACTGAGAAGAACCAGCACCCGCTACATCAGATTCAGAATTCAGATTTAAGAGTTTGAAGAATTCCGATTCAGCGACAATGACTCGACAAACAAGACAAATAGTTGATCGATGCCAACAAGGAGGAAGCCAAGAAGCATCCTCAGGAGCAGGAGAAGGACAAGCTTCCGTCTACATCACTAGAGACGAGATGGAGGCTATGGCTAATTCGATACGCGAAAGCATGATGAAGACCCAACAGGAGATGCTGCAGAATTTCCTCGAACAAATGAGGGCGGCGAATATGCAAAACCTTGGACCAACTACAACAACTGCAAGTGCGGGACAAGGAATCAGGATTACAGAAGCTAACGAAGGACAGGTTCAAGATCAGAACGCAGGAACTAAAGGTGACCGACAAGGACTTGGGGGCAGACCCTCAGGGTCTGATACTGGAGGGCCAATAGACGGAGCTCAACAAGCTGGAGCCAATGCTTATGCTAACGAGCCACCAGAAGAATACGTGCCAGAATTCCCTTCAAGGCTCGGGGTGCAGGATAGGAACTTGACAAGGTGCCAACCCCTAGACGGAGACGAGAGAATGATTGGCCTAATGCGACGAATCATGAGAGGAGGATTGCCTAGTGGAGGGTTGGAAGAAGTCAGTCGGAGTCCTTTCACTCCAAACATCCAAAATGCAAGGAACCCTACAAAATTGAAGCTACCAATGCTAGAATCTTATGACGGGAGGTCAGACCCGACCATGCATATTACCAGATATATTAGGCACATGGAAGTGCTGGAGGCATCCGAGGAAGTGATGGCACGATGCTTCCCTCTATATTTGTCAGATTTGGCCGCACTTTGGTTCAGACAACTGAAGACTGGATCAATCGGGACATGGGGCGAGCTTGTAGATTGCTTCATGAGACAGCTTAGTGTCCACGTGACGCGACCCAAGAGTGTGATGACTTTAGCCTCGATAAAGCAAAGGACCGGAGAGTCCATAAAAGATTTTCTGCTAAGATTCAATGTTACGGTGACTTCTGTAGATCGCCCGGATCCATCAATGTTTTTAATGGCGACGGTGGCAGGAGTCGCGGAAGGCACCAAATTTAAAGATTCTCTGACTAAAGATCCACCGCAAGATCTTGGAGAGTTCTTTCATAAAGATGAAAAGTTCATCCAATTAGAAGAATCACGAGCCGAGGAGAAGGAAATAAATGCCACGCAAAGCGTAGGAACCTCCAGAGAACAGTCCGGAGCGGACAAGGGAAAGAGGAAACAGGATGACAGATATGATGGTCCTGACAAACAGAAGAGATTCCGAGAACCAAGATTCAGGCAATACACAGATCTGACTGCAGGCCTAGAAAGAATTTACACTGAAACTCGGGGGCAACTCCCCTATCGAAAGCCACCTATAAGGATCCCACTGAGCGGGAGCGCAGGACTGGAAAATACTGCCTATTCCATAAGCTGGATGGGCACACCACAGATGAATGCCGCCACCTAAAGGATGAGGTGGAAGAACATGCCAGGGGTGGTAGATTGCCGCAATTTGTCAGAGAACGGACAGCGGCGGTAAGGCCTGAACAACTACCGCCTCCACCTAACAGGAACGATCCTGGATCGGGATCACGACTCGTCATCCACTGATTAAAGATGGCAAGGGCCAAGTCCAGGATTTGGACTTTGGTCGAATAATTCTATTTAGATTTGTTTTCAGAGTAAACGGTTATTCCACTTACACATGTACGGGAACCGGAGAGATCCCTAGGCATGCTCTGAGATGGTGATAAACCGATATGCCCAGAGAGGTAATGTTTAGCTTTTTTTGATGTTTGAGATTGAACATCTAGAACTCGAATTTTAATAAATAAATTAGAATCTCTTGCAATGAACCTGTTGACCAGAGAGTCAGAAGATGAACGTTAAATACCAATATAAAAATGATCGCTTTACGACCCTACCCGGAGAGGCGGGGTTCGGAGTGCAAGAAGTGAGTTGCTTCGCCGGAGAGCGACAGGATCAACTCACTTAAGCGCTGTTTCCCCTTCACCGGAGAGTGACAGGATGGGATCCAGCAAGAGCCCGGAGAGGCTATAATCGATCTCGAACGACCAGGACATCGCTTAATGTTCAGATACACTGAACCGGAGTGCAAGAAGTGAGTTGCTTCGCCGGAGAGCGACAGGATCAACTCACTTAAGCGCTGTTTCCCCTTCACCGGAGAGTGACAGGATGGGATCCAGCAAGAGCCTGGAGAGGCTATGATCGGTCCAGAACGACCATGACATCGCTATACGTCCTAACCAGGACCAGAGTGCAAGGGATAGAAGGCAACGTCAGAGTGCAACAGGATCTTTCTATTCCATCACTAAGTCTAGAATGGACTTAGTAAGGGTTCAGAGTAGCCATTAATAGTTCGGAGAGACTACGGAACTTCATTCTCAACTTCTACGGAAAGAATGAATGCTGATTCGGCTTCGAACAGCCATGAACTTGATTGATAATACTGCAGTTATGAATGAAATGTGAATTTACTACATTCGATTTAAGACCGTTCAAAATATACATTTTACCAAAAGGCATGTTTTGGGGGCAAAGTGTTATCCCAACTTTTGGCAAAGTTAAGATATCCAAAATTTACTGAGAATCAATGATTATTATTCTTGAGTATCAACTATGTACTGCAGGATAACCATGGATATCGATGAATTTTGTCCGAGTCCAGATTGAGCTACAATTGATAGGACATGACCAGAAAGATCATAGAAGCCAGTGGTTCAAATTTCAAGTCAATCCGAGTTCGTATGCTCAAGTTATGATGGATTCAATTTGAGGGAAACAAACCTTGCTCGGTTCGAATCGATAGGATACCCCCTAGTTCGAATCGATGGACTTCGCATCCATCAGTTCGACTCCATCTACCTCGAATCCATCATCCTTGCATTAGTTCGAACCCAAGAGGTGTAGCCGTGACTCGAATCCATCAAGCAAGCCCCCAGATAGCCATGCTTCGAATCCATCCGCGCCTGCCCTGTTCGAACCCAACATGATGAAATCCTTCGAACCCATCACGATGGCCTACCTTCGAATCCATCCACATGTCTCAACTCGACTCCATATAGTTCGCATCCATCAACACCTCGCTCCATGCAAACCCACCAGGTTCGAATCCATCGAGAGTTGGTTACTTCGAACCGATCTTGTTCGAATCGATCGAGTTCGAACCCATTGGGGTACCTCAGTTCGAATCGGTTGCGTTTGAATCCAGGAAACATTCACTCGCTCGTATCCACCGAGTAAACTAACTTGGATGACATGTCACTCCACGATGCGAAGTCGGCGAGATCCACGGATACGAAGCATTCAACCCGGAGAGAAGGCCGGATCGACTCGAAGGACGCGCGCCACCTCATCACAAAACCGCGTGCGCTGATGGATTCAAAGGGAGTGGGTTCGAAGGGATCGATTCGACCCAAACAGCCAAACGGAAATCTCCACTTCGAATCGATCATATCTCTCAATACCTTGATCCAAATGCCATGAAATTTTACAGGAGTTTTCCTACGTGTTGAAGAATGTCCACACCAAGTTTCATCATGATTGGACAATTTCTTGATCGATTCGAACCAAGGGTCGAATCGATCCCAATGTGGGCCCGGATCTCCAAGTTTCGGCCGTGTGGGACCCCTCACGGGCCTGAAGCGGTCTACCGGACTTTTAGGAGAAATATCAGCCTCCTACGCCTACAAATAGAGCCCCAGGTCATTCAGAAAAGGGATCTCTATCTTACTGGATCTGGATTCTGAAGCGCCAAGACTCTACTAGATTCTACTTTGCACTCCACAACTACCGTTGTACTCGAATTTCAGAGCTATAATCCATTGTAATCCGCAGTAATCAACTGTAATCAGAGAAGAACATCAATAAAAGTGAAAACCTTTGAAGTGGATGGAGGCCGGAGACAGCCAAACCACTATAAGTTGGGTGTTCTTGTTCATAATTTCTGTTTTGCTGCGTGTTGCTTGCTTAGACCTGTGATTTGTGTTTGGATATTGCTGATTTATATTCATACACTGGTGCTTTCACAACACTTGGGGTTTGTGACCAATTTTGACGCAAACAAAAACGTACTTCGCTATTCAGGGAGAAATTTCCAATCTCAATCACTTAAATCAATTTTCCAAATTGATTCCCAATTTATTCCATTTCAAATATTTTTTTTTACTTTCTCAGTTCATTTCAAAATTCATTAATTATGGACTTTATTATTATTATTTTCCGATTGATTTTAAATCTTTTATCCGAAATATACCAATTTCAGGTTATTCCCAATTTCTTCTTTATTCTTTCCAAAATTCGAATCTTAAAATTTAAATAAATGTTTTGTTCTTTTAAAATAATAATACTGAAGTTTAAAATTCATCAATCTTCTGAGTTTTCTAAATTTCTCTTTCTATACTCAAGATTTATTTATTAGAATTTCAAAGTCACTTTATTTCCTTTCCAATTCATTCTTAAATTTATTCAAATTTCTATAATTATTTTACTTACAAATTCACTTCTTTTATTTTCTTTCCAATGTCCAATTTATATATTTTGGTAATTCATTATACCCAATTATATCCAATCAAACCATAGCATTCAATATTCCAATATAATTCATCATAGGATATCAAATAATCACAACAGAGGGTATTAAATAATTTAAATAAATGTTGAGGGATCCAGTTGGATCCCTCCAACCTGTTTTCCCTGCATCCACAGACGTTAGCACAACATAAATATCTCCGCTATATAATGCGGGAAATCAATCATTTCAAGGTGTAGTTTATACTACTATACATGATATAACATACCAAAGCCAATCAATCAATCAATTATTTAAATTTTACCAATTAAGTTTAAATTATTGATTCAGCTGAGTGAGATTGACTCACCTTTTACTTTAATTTACCGTCCATTCCCATTCACTTCCATTCCAGCATTTTTCTCGATTTTAGACCTTGTATAGACATTATGCAGTTTATTAATATTTGGACTAATCGATCAATTAGTTTCCGTTTAAGAATTTTAATTCAAGCTAATAAATTTTATTTTCAACTAATGATTTTATTTTAAACAAATAATTACAAATTTAAAATTATTTCCTTTTATAGATTATTCTAGCAACCAAACAATTAAATAAATTTATTTCTCCAAAATACACTATTTTTATTAAAATTTATAGATTCAAAAATCTAGCTTTTACAAAATTCCTCGGCATTTAAAATCCTTATATGCTTTAAAACCATGTCTATAAATATTCTTCTTTTAATCAATATGTATATTTTAAATTAGAATAGGGGTGTGTAAATATATTTCTAATAAAATTAACTAAACCAATTTCATAAACTTTGTTAAATAAATTACAGCATCAAATTCCTTTACTGTAAAACCTCTCCTCTAATAATCATATATATATTTTACTAAATCAAAAACATAAATTTACACCTATATTCCTTTCCTGCTATCGTTTCAACTAAAAATGGATTTAAGTTGATCTCCTAAATAACAATTTAAATCGGCACATCACCTGAAAGGATCGAACGAGCTGTGGCCGATCACCTCACTCGAAAAAATCACGTCCACCGTGTCCTTCATGACATCACGCGTTCGAGTAACGAGGCACCCTCTCTACTGCCCTCGAGTTCAACTGCCCTCAAGCTGTCGAGCACGAAATTCCCTTCAAGCTAAACTAAATGCTCGCGTCCCAATTGAATCGCACGCAGGCGATCTATGCTCTGAGCCTATCTCGAGTGCAATATCTTCTGAACGCCCCGTGCAAGGTTGAAGTCGCCTCCACGCGCGCGAGTTTGCGATGATGTCACAGTACTTTGAAGGAGCTCGGTCCTAGGGTATTTAGTCGAAATTAATTCGATTCTCTCCTCTTTTCCCTTTTTTTAGCGATGTTGAAAAATGAACACGGCCATTGAAATCGATTCGAGAGAGAGAGGGTTTGAGCCGTGAATTTTAATTTGAGATGAGGATGGGTTGAAGTATACTGGAGATACCAATTTAAAAGCTTCAGAGGGAAGACGACGATGTTTTGAAAAGTGGAGACAGCGTGCCAACAATATCAGGCGACGGTGCCTTGAGAAAAGAAAAGCTGAAACGAAAAAAAAGTGATGTAGATATAAATTACAGCTGATGTTGACCTAATATAAATGTAAATTTAAATTGAATTCGATATAGATTTCAATGCATTTACAAGTCATACGCTCACACAACAACTCCAAACGCTACGAAATTTGAAATCTGATAATAATTCAATATTACGGACCCAATGGAACAGGTTTCGTCGAATTCCGTGACTGTGCCTCGGAAGGCTATTTTTAAATTCAATTTAGATGATAAAATTTCAAAACCGAACAACTCAGTGTTAAATTCAATTTTACAACTTTTATTATCCTCAGTGTTATCAATATAAATTTTATAAGCCTCCAAATTATTTTCAACAGGCTTAGAACCCCAGATTTAGCATTTTACCAAACTTCAAATTATTTAATTTAATAATTTAATCATCAAATAAATTGTGATATTTGAATTCAAGTTAAAAATTAAACTTTAAATGTTTAAAATTAATTTAAATATTCCAATTTTAAATGCTTAAAAATTCCGGAACGTCGCAGTCCGCAAAAATGGTAAACGCAAATTCGAGGCTATATATATATATATCAATATACATACATCCATACATACATACATACATACATACATACATACATACATACATATATATATATATATATTCATTCATATTGTATTAATTATCATGCCTCTTCAATTTGTTATTGACCTTAGGTCTTTATTATGTTATGTGTTTCTTCTTTTCTTTAAATTTATTTACCACTTACTCTTAGAAGTTCATATTATTGTTGCCCTTCCTTTTTTTTATCCATTTTCCATTTTCTATTTCTATTTTCATATTATCTTTTTATTTCTTCTTTCGTATGTCTTTCATTTTCATTTCATTTACTTCCTAATTTTATTGGTATTTTGCATCTTAACTGTTCAAAGTAATTTTTATTACATTTATATTTTACCATTTAACTTTTGGGGTTCATTGCATTTTAATGCATTGGAACTATGTTTCTATTCTAAAAATGTCAACACCGTAAATTTCTATGCCTTATCTAAATGAGGGATTTGTTTGGTGTTTGTAATTGTAAGGAACTATCTCATCTTTTTATTATTTAAAATAGATGGTACAAATACAGTAAATATCCTTATTTTGTACATTTCTTTCTTTTCAGGTATATTCCTTATCATTTCGAATATTGCACTTTTATTTATGTAAACTTGATAATACATAGGATTCTACTAGACACATCCCAAACTCCAACGAATTAAAATATCACTAAACCCCCAAAATCTTAATAGAGTTCCCTTTATTTTACGTACTTTTCTACATTCAAATTCCAATTGATTATTATCTATTTCATAATAAGTTACTGGAGTAACATATGTTGGCATGTTTTCCGATCTTATTAAATTCCTACTATAATCAATTCCATAATCCTTTTCATTAGATCTACTTCATTCAATTCATTAAATGTAAACAATAAATTCTTAACTAATCATTACACACTTATAAATTTAAATCTAATCATTATACACTTACATATTTATATCTAATCATTACGCACTTACATTTTAACTCTAATCATTAAGCATATATAGAATCAAATCTAGTCATTACGCATTTACAAATTTAAATCTAGTCTTGACGCATTTATAGGTTTGTATCTAAATCGATTGAAAATAGGCACAACTGAAGTAGATTTCACGAAATAAATCTAATTTTATTACAAAACATGTAACTTTTTTACTCATCTTTCCAAGCATTCTCATATCTCCAGATCTAATCCTGTTATATGTATTTCCACTTCTAACTTCCTATTTGGATTCCTGTATAACATATACATCTAGATTTATTTGAATTTGGATTAGAAAGGAGAGATTTATGGTGGTTATAACTTTAAAACTAGATTTATAGTTTACCTTGGTTGTAGCGACTTGATCTGAGCCTGAATTCTCTATCTCTATCATCTTCTACAATCCTCCAATGGTGTATATGTGCAAACTAACAACCTAGACCTATTTCTATTTAGATTTGTGGAGGAGTAGAGAAAATGACAAAGCTTCTGTAGCCATTAGTAAATTATGAATTGGAAGTGAAGGCATACGTCTATATTTGTAGGGGCTCAAATCAATGCTAACCAATGAATTAAACTGATTTAAATCTAGACCTCTAAGGCCACTTCAAAATTCATTTTTCGCAAAATCATGGGTCGATTGCCTATTGCTATAGGTTGACAGGTAATGGTCGACTTAGGCAATCCTAAGGTCGACCTGAGTAGTGTAAAATCGACTAATATTTGACATTGTTAGATTTGGTTAGTTACCTTTTGCTTATATTTGATTATCATTATCAATATCATATTTTGTTTACTTACTATTTAAGCTATTATTAAGTTTAACTTCTTTTAATTAGAATTAGTTAAATATTGATTATTTGCTTAATTACATATATAATTGTTTCTGATTCCAAATATTCAAACATCAATTACTTTTTCGTCTGAACTTCAATCGATCATGATTATATATGAAAATCCATCACAAAATCAACATGAATCCAGTGGGTGAATGTTTCATGACCAAATTCCGAGGTTTACAAAAATTACATTTTTCATTGTTAATTATTTATTGATCAATTTTTACTGAAATTAATTATCGTAAAAATCATGAGGTGTTACAGCCAGACACATCAACAATGCACTGTATAGTTATATTAGGTGCCAGAGGCATAAGAGAATCATCATAGATGCTTTGCGCTAATTGGATGGTTGCTTGCTTGCTTTGTGATGTGGTGAGGTTTGGCTCAAGTTTTGGGTGTGCGGTCACTCAAACTCATGACAAGATAAATACTTAGCTAAATATGGATAAGTATAGGGGCCAGTACCGAACCCTAGAGTTCGATGACGATTTTTGATGATGACGACCCATGATTCGATGATGACTCTATAAGGGAAGAGACAGCTTTGATGATGGATTGATTACTTTGAGATCAGAGTTAACGACTACGAGTTAGATTCAGGGAACTACTGGCGGAAGGTTATAGGACATATAATGGTATTCTATAATTGATGATGACAATAGATAATCATCCCTACAGAGATGAATTTATGATGGGAGTCCTAAGATCAGTTCCAAGATGTGCTTTGCTATGGATGACATGTGCAAAGGGATTATTAACACTCGGGAGTTCGAGAGGTACTCATGAGAAGGGGTATACTATAGACGTGATAGTTCTTGAAGCATGATGGCTCCTTATTATAGATATGAGATTTATTTACCTTAGATTGATATGATGCTTAATCTAGTTCCTGGTCGACTAAGTGGTATGGATTCAAGCACCGAGGAACTAGGTTGCAGGCTACCGTAATGGATAGTATGATCTTGACTATGATGGGTCAGCGATTGATCTTATATCCAACGCACTAAGTGAGTGAATGTGAGGTTGGATGATGGATTTTAAGCTTTTTTTATTACCTATCAACTTAGGGATGTCTCATGTAGCCGACATTATTGATGTAGTTGTCTAAACACCCTTTAGTACTTTGATGTGCAATACACCCATGATGACTTTGATGTAGAGTAGCATATATCTTATATATGTGCTAACTTTATGGATGCAGGGACATGTCAGGTATGATCCTTCGAACCATTTATCCTATAATAGGGGTATATTAGTATTTGGAATTTTATTACCACTCATACCAGATTGTTGTCTGATTCGGAGTTTTATGCTTCACTTCTTATTACTTTAGGTACTCTTAAATAAGTAGATTGGGAATATCAGGTCTAGTGAGCATATAGAGCTGGCTAGGTGGCAAGTAGGAGGCTATACTCTCGTATTACTACACTTACTTATTTTCTATTCTGCTGCACAACATTATGGAGCTTACTAGTGCCTTTCTTACTTAGAGATAATTATTTATGAGCTATTATTTAACGTATAACTCTATTGCTTATGTTGTATACTTTATGGATTTGTGCACTCTGATTCTATGATTCATTCAGTTATTTACTACCTCGCATGTTTTATATCTAAGATATTTACTATTATATTTTATTCGATGCGCTGTGAGATAAACGATAGGTTCCATGATTGATTTACCTTATTTACAACCTTGATTGTCGTCTTGCATTGATCGAGCACCGCTACAACATAGTATACAAGTATATTAAGTGCGGGTAGTGTAGGGTGGTCGTCACAACTTGTTCATTCTAAGTGGCTAAAAGATCTTTTGTCTCGCTTGGTTATCTAGGGAAGATTATTCCCATTGGCCATGCTAGCTTGGCTAGGGGCAGCAATCAATGTAGATTCTTTGCCTTTAAGACTTCGGGTGGCCCTAGCTTGAATGGAAGCAATAAGGGGATCGTGCATTCTCTTTGATGTGTCACCATTGAGTGTCTCCTTCTTTCCGTAACATTAGTATTCCCTTTTTTCTTGATGTAAGGAGATGCTATGACAATATCTCGTGGCTTGGTGATTGCCTTGGACACATTTTATTCCTTCTTTAGTTGGGAACTTCATTGTAAGACATTGGTAAACCACTATTGCATCCATGTCCGCTAATGCCGGCTTGTCTATTAGAATGTTATCCGTGGATGGAAAGTCTACACAACAAATTGAACTTGGATCTTGGACACCAAAGATTCCTCACCAAATGTGACTATATAAGAGGTAATCCCTAGTGGTACTATGCCAACATCTCTGGACCCATAGATGGGTAGTGCACAAGGAGCGAGGCAATGGTCAGGAAGTTTCATTTTGTCGAAATTATCATTAAATGTCACATTAATGGAGCTGTCCCAATCAATGAAGACGCAATGGACCTTGGAGATGGCCACACTAACTGAGATGACAATAGCATCATGATGAGGGGAAACATTTTCGATAGTCAAAGAAATGTTGGTGGCGTCTTCCTTAACCCGAAGGACCTTTAGGGCCTGGAGATCTATTGATAAATATGATCGAAGTGATGATTACTTCTATGGAAAGCATAAGCCCCTCAACTGAATCTGGCCACATGTAGTCCACCACAAATTGGAAAAGTCTTGGTATTGACTACGGCCATGTTGTTGTCATATGCCCACTAGGTTAGGATAGATGGATTTTGTCAGGCATTATGCCGTTCTACTTGTTGTTCTACATACTAAACCAATACTCCTTTGGATCAACGCTCTATCTCATCTTTGATGTGTTAACACTCATTGGTCGAGTGGCCATTGAATAGGTGGAACTCATAGTATTTACCATTGCCTCCAGGTTTCTCCCTCCGCCCTCCGCCCTCCGCCTTGACAGGTAGGAAGGGAGCTAATGAAATGGGATGCGGTAACATGCTTCAAGATATTAGTTTCCATTTCATGTTTAGGGTTACATAATTATTGTACCTGGGCTAGAAGCATATACCGTCCTCAGCATGCTTTTTCCTACTTTCTCATCCACCAATCTTATGATAGTTGTCTTCTCTTTGACCTTGTTTCTCTAGAAGTTTTGTTTATCACCATTGGAAAATTCAGTCTCCTCCAATCTCATATGGCCATTCTCCCATTGTAGAAAGTCGGTCAAGGACAACCCGGGTTGCTTTTGTAGTTCCTTCTATATGACAGACCGATGCTTCACCTTGAGCAAAGGGTAACTACTAAGCTATTCTTGTCCTTGCCCCTCGCCCATGTTGACTCCTTGTCGAATCAGTTAACATATGTACGGAGGGACTTGGTTGGACCCAGCCTTATATTTGCTAGCTCGCTTTCCATCATGATTATTACGTTTGATGCGAAGAAGCGAGCATTGAAGTCAGAACACAATTGGCCTAGGAGTGGACACTGTTGGCTTGTAAATGATAGAACCAGTGGGACGCCATCCCGGTTAGGGTGGAAGGAAACAAGAGACATTTTTCATGGCTAGAGATCTTACAGACTCTGGTCATTGAGTTAAATGTAGTGATATGATCGGATGAGTTAGTGCTCCCATCATACTTATCCATGGAAGGCAAGACAAATTTATGGTGGACGTAAGTGTTTAGGGTTTCTTTAAAGAATAGGTCTCCACTCTCGCCATCTTACAACCCCATGCCACCGATGTTCCTTCCTTAAATCCTATGCATTTGCTGGTGCAAGGCATCCATCTCTTTTCAATGACCAGATTCTTCACATCGTAGATGGCTTGGGCCCTTTAATGTGGAAAAGCTCCTTTTGACCTATTTTTTATTAGGGACCTGTAATGGTAATACAACAAAGGAGAATGATGATGCCTTATTGGGGTATGGGACCTGCTCATAACAACTCGTGGTGGTCAGGGTGGATAAGGGAGCCGTTCCCAGAACCTATGCTGTGGCACCTTCCGTTGGGGCCAGGAGTAGACCGATGGTTCTCTAGGTCCTGAAGCTTTAGCTTGCCTTCCTCTACTAAGGCATTCGAAACGTAGGTCAAGGTCGTCGTCCATCGTTCGAAGGCGATTGAAACTGGGCCATCTTTCAATCAAGGGGGATCGATGGTGTACTATCGGTTTTAGTTCTAGGACTACATGGATGTCTTCTTACACTTGAGCATGTGAATGTGTCTATGGTGAACTTGAGAATCCCCAATCGGGATTTGCAACACTAGCCTTTTCAAGGCATCAGTGGTGCTTATGAGTTGTTATTGACATAGGGAGCAGGTTAGGGAGTCTATTAAGCCTTTGGAGGGAGTGATATGACAAAGTTAACTGTCCTCTAAGCTTTCAGCCTTGTCTTTGGACCCTGCACTTCGTGGGCCAAGGTGCCCATGTCTGTCAATTACCGTGACACACTACATAATGTATCATTGCCGAGCAACTGAAACAGGGCAAGAAGCACTAGCGATGGTATTACCATTGGTTCTATGATCAATGGAGTTGTTACCTTGAGGCTCAGGAGATGGGTCCATGGTAACATACTAGATAAGTTTCTTTTTGGAAAGAAAAGGTGATGAAAGTTGAGAGCTTTAGGGAGAGGCCTCCTTTTAGTGCAAAAGTATTGACTAGAATTTCAGCCAACACCGAAAGTGCGATTAAGGTGCGATATCAATAAAAGGTTGGTTACCGATACTTGTGTTAAAAATGTAAAATAAAGAGACGATACTATACAAAAGTAAAGGGAGAAGATTTAGAGTGGATTGATCAAGACGATCTACGTCCATCATAAGAAATTTCTTATTGCTTCAATTTTATTACAATAACTTAGATTAAAGAGATAATGACTATAATGTAAAATCCTTGAAAGATCATGTTGTTCATCTCCAATAACAGTGCCTTCCTTATTCCACTAATAGTTGCTGAGGTTGATGCTTGAACGGGTGGGATTGGGGTGGTTAAGCCCGATTATTACTCTAAGCCATCGATAGAGGTACACGATTGATGCACATGCAAGCTTGGATACTAGTTGGCTTGCATGATGTGGATGATGACACCTGGCAAGCTGTATGGTAGTCATGCTTGAAGTATGGAAGATGTTGCAGGATCAGGGAGTGGCTGCGGTAGAGGTACTTGGGTGGCAATTAAGGACATGAAGTAGTTCTTATATAGTGGAGCTTTTGTCAGGTGAACTACGCGTCAATGCTAGTTTTTTCAAGGGAGAAGAACATATGAAGATTCTTTAAGCAACGGTTGTCGTGTGCTTGTAATTATGGTCAAATGCTATTAAAGGAGCTTATGGGCTTGGCAGATGAGATTGAGGATGGATGAGGGGACTACCCGGTGGTTCACTGGGTGGGCGGACATGCCGATAGGAAAGAGGCCCTCCAGAGAAACATTTATGCAAGCCTTGTATTTCAGTACATGTAGGGGGAGTTACTAGTTCGACGCCTTCACCGATGTGGATGGAGTTTTCCTTGTGAGAGCTTTGTTGGCCTAGGTCGGTCGATGGCAAGGCAAGGAGGGAAAACTAGGCGTCAAGTGGGTGCACCGCATAGGCCACTCGTTGTTATCCAAGCCGGCTAATCAATGTGCTGGACCATTGTAGTATATGGGCCGAGATGGGCATAGTTGAGTATTTAGGTCAGTTGGGTAATGCGGAAGGTTTGATTCAGTATTGAGAGAAATTTGAGCAACATTATTTCATATTGAAAGGTGAAGTTATCACATATTGGGGAGTATAGCTATCGCATGTTTAGAGATGAAGTTATGCACATTGAAAATAATGCTATCGCATGTTGGAAGACGAAGCTATCATCAATGCAAAGGAGCTATCATAAATACAAAAAAGAAATGCTACTAAATTGTAGAAAAATATTAAAGAAATTAAGAAATTAAGGATGTTATAAAAAGATGTATTTATTAGAGTATATCAATGGTTCCACATTAAAAAAAATCAATTCAAAGATATGTGAAAAACGAAGATATGGGTGACATTCAACACAAAAGAGTAGAAATAAATCATGTAAGAAGGTATTCAATTAATATGAAAAAGGTCTATGTGTAAAGCTTCATGGCACTCCTATACAACCATGCCACCTTTATTAATACCCTTGTTAAGATAATGATATGTGTAAACTACTCTAATCCCAGGATTATGATATATGACACCATCAAGACCATTTATCTTTCCATGTCATCATCTATGTCAACTTCAGTCAACCAAAACAAGCAGGCTATGCCCCTTTCCAACTACTATAAATAGAAACCTACCTCTATATAAGAAGAGCTTCTCTCCTCTATCTTTTTCTTAGCAGGAATCATTTTTTGAGATTTGACCTTTCTAAGCTCTCTTAAGAACTTGGGAACTCCTTTATGACCAATATAGAAGAAAATGACTTGAACTTTTGAGCATAAGGAACTATAAAATAGGAAATTGCATATTGGCCTTGTTGTTGACATTTTGAACCATGAATAAGGAGACGACTTGAACTATTTACATATTGATTATTGGATAAAGAATATTACATATGCAATAAAATTTCATACTATTAGAATATGACTTGAACTTTGAACATTTTGGATAATTCGTATTTTAATTATAGGCGTATTTGGAATTATTTTAATAATATACAATTTTTAAATATTTCGATGTTAAATAAATAATTGGTTTAACATTTTGGTGCTTCTACTAAGTGTTGAACTTAGGGATATTTTGAAAAATGACAAAATGTCCTTGATTTCAAATTTTTTAATTTTTTTAAAATAATTAAAAAATAGAAAATATTTTTGCAAGTATGATGGTTAAATAATTTTTCGAATCTGATCACTTTAGGAAGTTATAAAATTTTCAACATTTTGCATTTATAAAAAATAATATCATATTAGTGCTATCATAGGTTTAGAGATGCCATGAAATTTTGTCAGTTTGCAATAACAGTCGACTTGCGATAGTTCCCCTTCCTTATTTTTTCAACCGTTGGTTGCTTCTATCTCTCTAATTCTCAAGTTGCGATAATAATCAATCTGCAATAGTTCCTCTTCCTCATTTTCTCAACTCTCGACAGCTTCTTTCTCTTTGATTCTCAACTAGCGATAACAATCAACCCACAATTGTTCTTCCTCCTCATTTTTTCAACCATCGATAGTTTCTATATCCCCAATTCTCAACTAGCGATAATAATTAACTTGCAATGGTTCTTCTGTAATGACCCATATTTTACATATCAAAGGATCATAAAATATTATTCTTAAATTAATATGAGGTTGCATGACTTTATAACTTTGAGAAATGCCTATTAGTGATATTTCTTACATTTAGAATTTTTCCAGATGATTTTACCGCTGGAAAATTGTTTTGGCTATAACTTTTGTTAGGAGCAAAATTAGTATTCGAGACTACTTCCTTTGGAAAGATCTAATGGTTTCCTCTTTCATAGAGTGTAATAATAGCGATTTGGATTTTCTAGCTAGGAGATATGGTTGAAAATTGGCAGTTTTTAGAGCAGCTTAGGGGTAATTGGTGAGTTTCTCAGGGAAGGGGGTGGAGGGAGGAGGGGGCAAGCCCACTAACATTTTCTAGGTTTGGATGCTATTTGAAGTTGAATCATTCATCCCCAAATCACTTTTAACACTTCCTAAATAGATCTAAGCCTCCATTAACTCTTCCTCTCCCCCAAACCTTCTCCTTTCTCCTCCAAAACAAGTATAAATCATATACTAAGGGTAGATTAGTAAGGGAATTTATTAGAGATCTTTCAATCTATATTTTTGGAAAGATAATATTTCATCTTTGCTGTTGATTCTTGAATTCGGCTCGATTTAGGTACAAATCTCCACTTATTGGATGTTTGGTGAGTAACTTATCATCTATTACCTTACTACATACGTATCAATATGTTTTGATATGTGTTAAACTCATTTTTAAAGTAAAATTAATTTTTTAAATTATTTCTATGTCAAACCTATAGGAAAACGAATATAGGGATATTTAAAATGCTTTAATCATATTGTTTAGGAAAATAGTTGCCTTTATAGGAGATAGGCTAGATTATGGATGTATTTACATAATGAATTGCGATGGTTTGATGTGTGTATGAATGTTTGGCTATTGGCTATGAAGTGTATACATGTTATGTTTGTGTGAATCTTGTATGATTGAAATGCTCATCAAATCGAACTGAGGCATGAACCATGAAGACAGACTTTGATGGATTGGCTCTAAAGAGTTTGGAGTCATATCGTTGCATAGGTAATTCATGAGGGTTGAAGCGCTAAATGTAGTATTGGAATTGCGTGATGCTAAAGTGCTGAGAGAGCTATAGTTTTCAGTTCGATAGGGATTGGTCTAGTATGGAATAGTTCATTGGGGCTTGCGTCGGTATTAGATAGCTCTATGATTGACTTAGGAAGAGAAGGCTTTGGCTCGGCACATAGGGGTCCAATGGTGGAAGACTGGATAGGAATTCCTGTCTGGTAGGTGGTTGGCTAGGTTATAGGAGAATGACGAACCAAATTTCTTGTTCAGTATGCTTTTTGTTTGAAGGAATCGCGATCTGGTCGGTGGGGTACTGAGTAGGAGCATCCATTCGGTGTTGTTTCTATTTGTGGGAAATATGGTTCTAGGCCGAACAAAGGGGGTTGAACTGATCATGATGTAATGCTTTTGGGGTGTAGACTTCGGGGTGAGACTTGTGCTTGCTTGGTAGTCTTGTGAGTTGGTTCGGGTTAAGGATGGGTGACCTTAGGATGGCTCTAGATGATCTTGGGATAGCAACCAAGGAAGTACGATGACTTTGACGACTCGATGTGGCAAGTGACTGTCATCTGGTTTTTTACAAAAGGACAAATTATGCATGATAGGTAGACCATGAGGCTGTGATGCTTGGAAGTAGGACATGGTAGTCTCTATGTACCCATATTTTGGACGTCTGCTTGTATCCAATCCTTAGCCATTTGTGTGGGCAAGATTTGAGCATTTATGGAGCAGTTTTAGTATCGGCGCATGTGTTAAGGGATCGATGTATAACGCTATATTTGTGATTCTAGTTAATGGGACATGGTAATCTATGTGTACCCATATTTTGGACGTATGTGTGTGTCCAGTCCTTAGCCATCTATGAGGGTAATGAGTTGAGCATCTGAGAGAGTTATCGTATATCTGAAGTGTTTAAGTGAGAGATACGAGGCTATGTGACGAATGATATGTTTACTATGTGCTTGGTATGTTGTGTGATACCTCATACCTCATATTATCCACTTGTGATTGTGCTTTAGCATATCAATATTTATGTACTAACTCTTTGGATGCAGGGACAGGTGAAGTAATGTCCTTCATACCTTATGCCCTACTTACTATATACGATTTTTGTAGTATTTTAAGATAATATATCGCTCACACTAGACTATTGTCTAACCCAAGGTTTTATGCTTTGCTTCTTATTATCTCGAGTACTCCTAGAGGGTAGATTAGGGATAACTGGGTCTCGATAGCATGGAGTTGTATGTAGTATGAGCAGGAGACTATGCTTTCGTATATCTATACTTGAAGCTCACTATTGATGCCAAAGATGGCACGAACAGCCAAATATCATATGAAAGCAACAACTCTCATAAAATGAAGGTAAAAGCAGAAAAGAAGACATGGTTTTGATGGTGGTTTGGAAAATTCTCTTTCTTACGTCCACTTTAATCTTTGTTATTAGTCATTTTCTTTCCGACTTACAATGAATTTAATCACATCCAACCATAATCTAGTGGATCTCAGATTTATAATGGAGTTTCTAGAGTATACTCGAGAAAAGTGATAAGAGCGAAGAAGATGTAGAGTGTCAAATCCCGACCTTTTTGTTGTAGGGCTGGTATTTATAGAGAAACTAGCCAGTAGACTTAGAAGCCTATGCAGGATAAAGTCTAAATGTAAGCCTAAGTGTATAGGTGGGAATACCCTGATCCAATCTCTAACAAAAACCTCTCAGTGTCGAGTGGTTCACTTTAGTTGAAACTTCTTATGTTCACTTTCTTAGTTCTTCTATCTTTTATTCAATGTGTTTCTAACTCTTTCTCATAAAAATCAAACTCTTTTTGATGATATGCATCACTTTTCTTTTCCTTCTTTCTTTTCCTTCTTCTTATAAATCCTTACCATTGCTTATCAATTCTCTAAGAAAAGCACTTAAACATAATCACTTGAGATTGTACTTGAGGTGTATGAAGCTTGGAGGATCAATAGAGCGACCAAAAGCTCTTAGTATCTAAAGGTTCAGCTCGTTCCTAAGAGGTCCATTTTGCCTCCTTAATTTCTTGAATCCAATCTTCTGGAAAAAGCATTTTACCATGATTGCCTGAAGAAGCACTTGGATTATAGGGAAACCGAGGAGGTCTCAAGTGAAAGAAAAACCTCTTGGTACATGGTGGTCCACTTAGCTTAATTTTTTCTTAAAATTTTTAAGTATAATTCTTTTGTTCATCTAAGCATATTTTCAAGTCTATGAATCATTTCATGCTCATATTGACCTTCTATGTCCAGTTTTAATCGGTTGGCAAAAAAGCAGTTTAACACTTGCCCTCCAAAGTATGACTTATGACTGAAAAGCATGCTTTGCTTAAGAACAAGTTATAGTGGTAGTCAGTCTTTAATAGTTGAGCTCTCCGGCCATCCATTGATCTCGATCTCGGTGAATTGTTTGGTTCTTTCATATTCTCCAAAAAACCAAAGATCGTTCTGAACTATCATAGCTAAGGATTCCGGTCATTGCTTAGGTGTTAGTAATGAAGCATAATCAGTCCATTTTCATCTAGAGTTATCATATCATATATTAGAATCGTCCCATGTTCGTCTAGGATTTATCAATTCTACTCTAATCATAAGGTGTTCAAATCCTAAGGTCAAGTCAAGTCTATTCTAGGGTCTACTAGTCTCTCCGGATCACTTAACATACATAATAGGGTTCCATCTAGTCTAGGGTCTCATCCAATCATGGGTGCAATCTCTCCGGATCATTCTTCATGTAATATGGGATTGGATCTCCCCAGATCATTTGTCATCCAATCATGGATTTTATCTCTCCGGATCTCTTATCATCAAACCATTGATTCGATCTCTTTGGACCATTCATCATGTAATCTGGGGTTCGTTCTCTCCAAATCCTTATTGAGCCCAATCCACTTGTTCTTCGACAAGGCGACTCAATGATAAGCAAGTCCATCTGCTTACTCTCTTATGAGAGGACTTACCTTTGATCTCTCTAGATCTTTGTTAAGCCCAATTCACTCGCTTTCTGGCAAGGGGACTGAACGATAATCAAGTCCATCCACTTAGTCTCCAATAAGGGGATTTGCTTCTTGCATTCACTGCCCCATCTCTTTGGATGGGCCTACCAAATTCATTATCAGTCATCACATTCGAGTGGTTTATAAAATCCTAATCAATTTCAAGGGGTCATCAATCTCCATTGGGGTTTCCTAATCGGTGTTGATCATCACTCATAAAGCCTAATTCAAGACATCTAGCAAACATCAAAACATCTAATCCTATCAAGGATCATCTTCAGACATCTAACTCAAAGTATGCTTAGGATTGATCAAGATCCTGTACACTCTTAAGTGGTATGATAGTGATTTAGCATCATTTTTTTAAAATAAAAGGAAATATAAGGGAATCGAACCAGACTCTAGATCATCCTGATCATGGGTTATCATCTAGTGGATGTCTCTAATCCATAACTTCATTCTACCCCCGCCCATGTTCCTATGGTGAACTTCTGGTTCAAGCTCCTGCTATTTTGCATTTGCATTTTGATTTGCTTCTTTGACTCCAACATCGCCCATTCCAAGCATTAGAGCTCATACTAGATCCAAATAGACCATGCCTTCGAGTAACTTTCTCTTGGTAATAAGAGACCAATCATTCTTATTATAGCTTGCATGAATGAGCTGGTTCACAAGGAATGCTACTAGGTACTCCATTTCTAGAGTTGAGGAGTGGGCGAGATCAGGCTCTGCTAACCTCAACTTGTGGAACACATTCACTGAGATGGTGTAAAAAATGGTTTAGAATGCCCAAGTTGCTCCTACTGTGGCTGTTGGTGGTGGTGACCCAGTGCAAGCCCCAACAGGTGACTGTGAAATTGAGCAACGATTTCTCTACTCTATGTGGTAAACTGTTTCTTGGAATTGAATCAGCCATCGAAGTGCAGGATTGCTTGGACACCTATGTATGCATCTTTGAGGATTTGGAGTTAGAGGATGCGATGAAGAGGAAGCTGGCCTCTAGACAGCTTTAAGGAAGAACTGCGGTGTGGTGGAATGTCATCAAGGTTATTACTCCTGAGGATCAAATTACCGGGGATCGGATCAAGGCAAGATTTAAAGAGAAGTATGTATCGACTGCTATAACATCCGCCTTTATTGTATGCTTTAAATCGACAATAAACCACACACGTCAGACTCAAACTACACAGAAGGGAGGATTGTTATTGGGGTAAATAAGAAAAGCAGAGAAAGAAAGAAAACAAAACAAAATCTCGCAGCGGAATGACAAAAGGTAATAATCAAATAATAGTTCATGAAGCGGTTTTACAAAACATTTGATTATACTTGCACAAAACATATCAGAGTTACACACACCAGAGAAAAATAAATAATGCAGCGAAATAATGTGATGCATTGGAATAATATAATAAATAATAATACAATCTTCGTCTTCGTCCTCCAGAAATGAAGTTTTCAAACCCTGAAATGCTTAGGCTGACCCGAGCGAATTGGAAAGACAAAACACTCGAGTCAGAACTAAAAGATCTTATGTAAGTTAAATCAAGTGTAAATAATATGAGTGGAACGGCGTCAGAGATGTTTATGGGATTCGACATCTCCTATCCAGTGTCTAACGTGAGTGCAGTAACTTAAGAGATGCTCGGGATTCTCATCTCCTAAAGATCCGTTAAACTATTTACTATGTAGTAATATTTCGCTATTATAATAGTGTCTAATAGTAAAATAAGCTTACTTTTACATAGCGTTAAGGGGTTACCCATATAGCCCTTATCACGTAATAGTGCCAATAGTATATACAATACCGTAATACCTCCCGATCAGGAGGCTGCCAGAGGATATTCCATAGGTACGACACAAATAAAACTCATACAAGTCGCGCTAGGGTAGGTGACACGGTACACAAGGCAATGCCAGGGTAGATATACCAATTGCTATCCGGACCGGTGGTGACGCAAAGCGCACATCTACCGCCCACCTCGAGCCACCCCCCTAAAATCAAAAATCAAAAGTGGCTACCAAATCAATCTCAAAGTCAGAATATAATGGAATGGTATTGAAGGAGTGTGTCCGATAAGAGAAGCTACCTCACTGGCTCGGAGTCGCTCCTGTTTTAGCCATCTTATGCTAACTCATGGGAGTCGGATCCATGTATATACCTCAAAATAACACCACTACCATCCTACTTCATTATGGAATCTCCACCACATATATGGTTGTTAAAGTGGTTTTCGAAGTTGGCAGAGAGTATGACAACTTCCGATCCCGGTCTCTTTAACTAGCAGACGTTATTATAACACTGCGGTCATTTCAAAATAATTTATACTTCAAAACCAAAATAAAATATCCATTTCAAAACCGTATATATACGATATCATTTCCATTTTTAAAACCAAATCAATATGATATCATTTTAATAAAACCCAAATCAATATAATATCATTTTTATTTCAAATATATCCCTTTTTCGAAATCATAGCACTTTCAAAGTTATAACATTTCGACATTAAAACACTTAAATATAACACTTTCAAATTATAATACCTTGAAACTCATAACTTTGAAACATAATTTTCCACCACTTAAATGGTTTAAATATTTAAATACCTTATATAAATAAATAGCTTCTTCAATTTCATAAATCAAATCCAACACAACTCAAACTTCTACATTTTATATTTAACCAAATCCCAAATCATAAATTTCAATTCAATTCAGTTTCCAAATAAATTATTCCAAATTATATTGATTTCACAACCAATCGATCCATAAAATAAACCCTTTCAAATTTAGTATATTTCAAGCCTTAAGTATTCAACAATTTCAAAACTAACCTTGATAAATACAATTCAACAATTCAATTTTCTATTATTTAGTTTTGAAATATTTTACTTAATAAATCCATTATAATTTAAATATAACCCAAATTTCAAATAACTGAATATTTCCTTAAATTTAATTATACTCAAAATATTCATTTAAATCACTCTAAACCAAAGTCAAGTTATAAGAATCATACCCTTTAAAGCCTCAATTTTATTTAAATTTCAAATCAAATTTATTCGAGTATAATTCTTAAATAATTTAATTCAAACAATTTCATATTTACCTTCCAACGTTAATTTTATTTGAGTCATTATAACTATATACAATATAACTTAAACGGTACTTAACCATTTTATATAAAACAATCGATCTTTATTATTTGTCTTATTTTATATTTCCAAATGAATTTACACATAGCTAAAAATCGATAATAGAACAACATTTATATAACCTATATATTCTTTACAAAACCATAGTAATCATTTTAAAATATTTTTATATATGGACCGTAGTGTTTGTATATAATTTTCTACCCTATGGTCAAGTGATACGAATATTTGTCATTTCAATCCGTAATTTAAAACATAAATACAGTTATATATCATTTCAAATCGCAATTCCGAATGAAACAAAATCCATAACAACTTGTAGTTTATAACAATATAAAATACAACATCCATTCATCTAATTCAATCAATAACATTGATATAGAATAGATAATAAATAGAAATTTACTGGCAGTTTATATTCAATAATGAATTAAATAACAATTTAACTGGCAGTTTATATGCAATAATCGATTAAATAACAATTTATTCAACAAATTCAATTTAACTGGGATGATGATTAAAAATATGCCAAACGGTCATAAATAAATTTCTAATCACATCAGAAATTAATTTAATAAACATAAGAACTTTTAGAAATTGTGAGTGGGTAAAAACACTCACCTTTTGAATTTAAATTGAATTTAAATCCTATTTAAACCCAAAATTTAAGCAGTCTCGAAAGCTATCCAAACATAGGACAAAATGTCCGGAGTTTCAATACAATCTTAATAAAAGAAACCGCACGTGAATCAGACATCGTACGTGAAAGTTATACAATTTTGAACGTTCTAAACTTAAATTTAAATAAGAATAGAAAGAAACGAACCAGTGAGTTCAAGCCACGTCACTGCGCCTCCCTACAGTCAAACACGTGAACCCTATGCAGCAACTATCATACGCAGCCTCCAACCTAAGCACGCCGCCGCCTGCCTAATGTCGATCATGCGTCGCCAAGGATACAGCCAATGCCACCATCGCGCGAGCGTCACGCTCCACCCGTGACCACCCAACGACGCTCCCTTGACGACGATCGACGCCGCAACGAGCAGCCGCCGCCACTAATTTTCTAACCATAATCCAAAATTGACGACGATCCAGCCGTCAAATCATAGAACGAATACCACCGATACACTCCGCTTACGATCTCTACAAAACCTCTAAGTCAATTCGACGATCCGACAACGTTCATCAACGCGCGATGAACGACCGTGAGTATTCCATCAATTTCCGGCCACATCGAAACTCAAATTGAAAAACGTATCATATATCTGACTTGTGCTCGTCGAGAGCTTCAAATCCATATATAATTCGATGTAGTTTGTGGAGTTTGAAATTTTGATTTGAATTTGATATTGAAATTGGACCGTGAAATTCAGGGTTTCTCTGCCATTGAGAAAGAGTAGTAGAAATTTCTGTACGTATAGAAATGAGAAATAGAAAAGCTTCTAGGGTTTATAACGAGATATATATAGGAAAAGCTGAAAAATAGGGGAACGAATACGATTGGTATTTACCGTTACACGATAAATGGCCCGAAAAGCCCGTTCTGACTCCGGAACGAAATTGGGTTAACACACATATCAAAATAGATGTTTTAAAATATTTTAAACGCAATGGAATAGGTTTCACGTCCAAATTCCATCATATGAAGAAGTTATGCTAAAATCAAGTTAATTCAAATAGATTTCAATTGAGTTCAATTAAATTGATTTTTAGGCGTTTCGAGCCCGTGCGATCAAACGACAAGTCCGATCGTTACGAAACTTGAAATCCTACAATTATTTACCGTTATGGATCTGATGAAACTAGTTTCGTCGAAATCCGAGTCAGTGGCCAAAATGGCTATTTGCCTATTAATTAATTAAATTAGTATTAAATTTAACTAAATCGCCTTTTCAATTCAAATTTAAAAATTCATATATTTCATCATTTTTTATTTCTTAAACGATTACAATAATTTAAACAAACTTAGATATCAATTCAAAATTAATCGATTTACCCATTACCGTAATTAAATTTCAATTTTTATAGATTCATTAATTTTCAATTGAAATTCCAATAAATCATTTATTTGATTTTAAATTCTATATTGAATAAATTATTATCAAATGGATGAAATTTCCAATTGGCTCATGATCCATTACATTAATATTCTCAGATTTCATCTAAATTCCTATTAACGTAATAATTAAATATTAAGTTTTATTTAATTAAAGTTTATCCATTTGTTAAGTTTTAAATTAATAAATCTTTATTTCCATTCATTTAATTCAACAAATTGTCCTATTATGAATATCATTAACATTATTTCCAAATATTACCTTAATTAACATTAACGTAATATTTTATTTAGATTTATTGCAATTGATTCCAATTCAATTTCAATTTCTTTCAATATTTGATTACTAAAACCCTATTAAGCTAACAAATTTAGTTATCAAAATTTATGGGTCCTTACACTCTCCCTCACTCAAAACTTTTCGTCCCCGAAAAGGAAAGGAGGGGAAAAGAAGGTATTAAGTAGTCAGTATATCTTATTCAAACTATTAAATTTATAAACAAATATTTTTATGAAATTAATTAACTTAAATAAAATATACCAATTTATAACCATCAAATCTTTTACACTTAAATTAATAAAGTTTGAAAAACATTTTTCAAAAATTTTCTAAGTCCAAAATTTACGGAAAATTTCAGCAGAGTCTCCTTTGTACGGGGAGGATAGGGAGAAGGTATAATGTCAAATATAACAATATATATCACAATATCTTAAAATAATATATCCTACAACGGGAAAACAATATAATAGCGCTATGAAACCGTAATCCGAAAACATACATATTTGTCGGGCAAACAATGCTTATATTATGAAACCAAATGCAGTGGCAATTGCTTTCATAACCTGTATTTCACTTATTAATCCAAAAGGAGTTAATAATTATATAGAATGAAATATAAAATTTGTTTCACCCACTAGCAAACAAATCAATGTCAAACAACAACAATCACTTGCAATCACATCGTATAACCATCATGAAGTCAATAAAATCAACCACCCATATATCCATAGCAAACAAAACAAATAGTTTTTTAGGTTCAAAATTTTAAATCGTACAGAATGGAGAGTAAACTATTAAGTGCACCATTTACTCAACAGTCTTAGATGAAACTAAATAGATTATTCATACATCCAAACAAATTTAAAGAATCCTTGCCCAAACAACCATAAATCAAAACAAACAACAAATTCAAACAATAGATCAAGTTCATTTTTTTTTAAATTTCATTTTATAACATTTGTTGTTTGATTTCCTTTTCATTTATATAATGATTTTTCTTTTTAATTTACACTTTATTTCTTACAGACTTTCATTTCCATCCGTTAATTCAGTGTTTATTTCACTTACTTGCACTTATACTTACATAAAATTTGTTTTTTTATTCATTTCATATAAGTTTCCTTTTTATTGCCTTACATTCATTCATTTCTTAACTTCATTTTCTTTTATTTATTACTTAATTCCATTTATTCATTTATTTATAATACTTACCTTTCAATTTATTTAATTAGTAGCCTTTCAATTATACTTAAGTTTATAACAACTACAACATCTAATTCTTATTTAATAAAGAATTTCATTGAATACTTTCATTATTTCAAATCTCACTTGTAAAATTTCCCATTACATTTTCTTATTAAACATCGCAACTTTTAAATCTTTTGGTAAGTTATATATATATGCTTTTTAAGAATGCAATTGAAAATTATACAAGTTTATCTTATCTCTCATAATAAATTAAACGTTCAATAATCGTATCTTTGGTTTTTAGGTTACATATTTCAACTTTCGTTTTATTTTATTTATAATTTAGCCTTAAATCTCTTATTTCCTTTAGAGGTTTCCACTATTGATTACTTAGATTCCATTTCACTAAAATAGTTGAAACTATTCATTAACGGAAACTTAAGAACTAAATACCGGGTTATATTTCAAATCATATAAATAATAGATAGATGCATATACTTATAACATATATCCAATTTCATTTTAAAAAATTTGAAATTTATATTTGTTTATCAAAATAAATCTGTAGTAAAATTACTACGGTGGCCTTCCCACTCAGAAACTCGAAAATGAATGTCGATGATGCGTGCACTCATCACCGAAATTATTTTCCAGCGACAGAGAGGGGAGTATAGAACCTATTTCTTCTCAGAATTTCTTTAAAGCAATTCTTTCAAATCATATTGAAATATTTATATAAAAATATACTTCTAATAATATTATTACTATATTCCAAAATCATTCGAAAGAATTTTTCAAAGCCCCGGAACTTAAGTTCTAAATTTTCAGTTTATTCTTACTTATTTTACTTCTCAAATTTTATTTCCAACCTATAATAAATTTTGCTACCTAACAACCATTATATTACCACCAAATATATATCATTTATAAAATTTTATTTTATATATAGAAAATATAATAGGCAAAATCATTTCCTTCACCTGTATTCAAAACAAATATTGTGTCAGTCTATCATATTAGGTGTTTAGAAATCCCTATTGATGTCATAGTGTCCCATGCACCAACCAGAATTTATAAATACAAAATGGAACGAATTAACACAATATTAAAACATTTTATAACACTAGCAAATACGCTCTCTCATACACACACAAATTCAGTGACTCGTCATAGGATAGTACTACACTATTAATAAAGAGTCAAACCCCACAAAGCTAAGTTCTATCGCTAAACCAAAGATCTGATACCAGATGTAACATCCGCCTTTATTGTGTGCTTTAAATCGACAGTAAACCACATATGTCAGACTCAAACCATACAGAAGGGCGGATTGTTATTAGGGTAAATAAGAAAAGCAGAGAAAGAAAGAAAACAAAGTAGAATCTCGCAGCGGAATAACAAAATATAATAATCAAATAACAGTTCATGAAGTTGTTTTACAAAACATTTGATTATACTAATACAACACATATCAGAGTTACACATACCAAGGAAAAATAAATAGTGCAGCGGAATAATGTGATGCAGTGGAACAATATAATAAATAATAATACAATCTTCATCTTCGTCCTCCAGATATAAAGTCTTCAAACCCTGAAATTCTCAGGCTGACCCGAGCAAATTGAAAAGACAAAACACTCGATTCAGAACTAAAAGATCTTATGTAAGTTAAATCAATTGTAAATAATATGAGTGGAACGGCGTCAGAGATGTTTACGGGATTCGACATCTCCTATCCAGTGTCTAACGTGAGTGAAGTAACTTAAGAGATGCTCGGGATTCACATATCCTAAGGAACCGTTAAACTATTTACTATGTAGTAATATTTCGCTATTATAATAGTGTCGAATAGTAAAATAAACTTACTTTTAAATAGCGTTAAGGGGTTACCCATATAACCCTTAACACGAAATAGTGCCAATAATCTATACAATACCGTAATACCTCCTGATCGGGAGGCTACCAGAGGATACTCCATAGGTACGACACAAATCAAACTCATACCAGGCGCGCTAGGGCAGGTGACACGTCACACAAGGCAATGCCAGGGTAGATATACCAATTACTATCCGGACTGGTGGTGATGCATAGCGCACAACTACCGCCCACCTCGAGCCACACCCCCAAAATCAAAAATCAAATGTGGCCACCGAATCAATCTCAAAGTCAGAATATAATGGAATGATGTCGAAGGAGAGTGTCCGATAAGAGGAGCTACCTTACTGACTCGGAATCGCTCCTGTTTTAGCCACCTTATGCCAACTCACAGGACTCAGGTCCACGTATATGCCTCAAAAGAACGCCGCCGCCATCCTACTTCATTCTGGAATCTCCACCGCGTACACGATTGTTAAAGTGGTTTTCAGAGTTGGCAGAGAGTATGACAACTTCCTATCCCGGTCTCTTTAACTACCAAACGTTATTATAACACCATGGTCATTTCAAAATAATTTATACATCAAAACCAGAATAAAATATCCATTTCAAAACCATATAAATACGATATCATTTCCATTTTTAAAACCAAATCAATATGATATCATTTTAATAAAACCCAAATCAATATAATATCATTTTTATTTCAAATATATCCCTTTTTCGAAATCATAGCACTTTCAAAGTTATAAAATTTCGACATTAAAACACTTAAATATAACACTTTCAAATTATAATACCTTAAAACTCATAACTTTGAAACATAATTTTCCACCACTCAAATGGTTTAAATATTTAAATACTTTACATAAATAAATAGCTTCTTCAATTTCACAAATCAAATCCAACACAACTCGAACTTCTACATTTTATGTTTAACCAAATCCCAAATCATAAATTTCAATTCAATTCAGTTTCCAAATAAACTATTCCAAATTATATTGATTTCACAACCGATTGATCCACAAAATAAACCCTTTCAAATTTGGTATATTTCAAGCCTTAAGTATTCAACAATTTTAAAACTAAAGTTTGATAATTACAATTCAGCAATTCAATTTTCTATTATTTAGTGTTGAAATATTTTACTTAATAAATCCATTATAATTTAAATATAACCCAAATTTCAAATAACTGAATATTTGCTTAAAATTAATTATACTTGAAATATTCGTTTAAATCACTCTAAACCAAAATCAAGTTATAAGAATCATACCCTTTAAAGCCTCAATTTTATTTAAATTTCAAATCAAATTTACTCGAGTATAATTCTTAAATAATTTAATTCAAACCAATTTCATATTTATCTTCCAACCTTAATTTTATTTGTGAGTTATTATAACTATATACAATATAACTTAAACAGGTACTTAACCATATTATATAAAACAATCAAACTTAATTATTTGTCTTATTTTATATTTCCAAACAATTTTACACATTACTAAAAATCAATAATAAAATAACATTTATATAACATCTGAAATCAATATTTATATAACCCATATATTTCTTTACAATACGATAGTAATCATTTCAAAATATTTTTATATATGGACTGCGGTGTATGTATATAATTTTCTATCCTATGGTCAAGTGATACAGATATTTATCATTACAATCCGTAATTGAAAACATAAATATAGTTATATATCATTTCAAACCGCAATCCCGAATGGAACAAAATCCATAACAACTTAAAGTTTATAACAATATAAAATACAACATCCATTCAATCATCAAACATTTATCACAATCATCATCCAATTCAATCAATAACATCAATATAGAATAGATAATAAATAACAGATATTTACTTACAGTTTATATTCAATAATGAATTAAATAACAATTTAACTGGCAGTTTATATGCAATAGTCGATTAAATAACAATTTAATTCAATAAATTCAATTTAATTGGGATGATGGTTAAAAATATGCCAAACATTCATAAATAAATTTCTAATCACATCAGAAATTAATTTAAGAAATATAAGAATTTTTAGAAGTTGTGAGTGGGTTAAAACACTCACCTTTTGAATTTAAATTGAATCTAAATCAAATTTAAACCCAAAATTTGAACAGTCTCAAAATCCTTCCAAACTAGCGTCGAAATGTCCTGAATTTCAATACGATCATAAAAAAGAAACCATATGTGAATCAGACATCGCAAGTGAAAGTTATACAATTTTGAACGTTCTAAACGTAAATTTAAATAAAAAAAGAAAGAAACGAACCAGTGAGGCCAAGCCATGTCACCGCGTCTCCCTGCAGTCAAACACGCAAACTCTACGCAGCAACTCTCATACACGGCCTCCAACCTAAGCACGCTGTCGCCTGCCTAACGTCGATCGTGCGCCGCCAAGGCTATGGCCTAAGCCACCATCGCGCGAGCGTCACGCTCCACCTACGACCACCCAGCGACGCTCCCCTGACGACGATCGACGCCGTAACGAGCAGCCGCCACCCCTAATTTTCTAACCCTAATCCAAAATTAATGATGATCCAGCCGTCGATTCACAGAACGAACACCACCGATGCACTCCGCTTAACGATCTCTACAAAACCCCTAAGTCAATTCAACAATCCGATAACGTTCATCGACGCGCAATGAACGACCGTGAGTATTCCATTGATTTCTGGCCACATTGAAACTCAAATTGAAAAATGAATCATATATCTGACTTGCGCTCTTCGAGAGCTTCAAATCCATTTATAATTCTATATAGTTTGTGGAGTTTTAAATATTTATGTGAATTTGATATTGAAATTGGACTATGAAATTCAGGGTTTGTCTGCCATTGAGAAAGAGGAGCAACAAAAATTTCTGTACGTACAGAAATGAGAAATAGAAAAGCTGCTAGGGTTTATAACGAGATATATATAGGAAAAGCTGAAAAATAGGGGAACGAATACTATTGGTTTGGACCGTTGAACGATAAATGGCCCGAAAAGCCCGTTCTGACTCCGGAACGAAAGTGGGTTAACCTATATGTCAAAATAGATGTTTTAAAATATTTTAAACACAATGGAATAGGTTTCATGTCCAAATTCGATCGTATGAAGAAGTTATGCTAAAATCAAGTTATTTCAAATTGATTTCGATTGATTTCAAATTAAATTAATTTCTAGGCGTTTCGAGCCCGTACGATCAAACGACAAGTCCGATCGTTACGAAACTTGAAATCCTACAACAATTTACCGTTACGAATCTGATGAAACTAGTTTCGTCGAAATCCGAGTCAGTGGCCAAAATGGATATTTTCCTATTAATTAATTAAATTAATATTAAATTTGATTAAATCGCTTTATCAATTCAAATTTAAAAATTCACAGATTTCATCATTTTTGATTTCTTAAATGATTAAAATAATTTAAACAAACTTAGATATCAATTCAAAGTTAATCGATTTATCCATTACCGTAATTAAATTTCAATTTTTACAGATTCATTAATTTTCAATTGAAATTCCAATAATCATTTATTTTATTTTAAATTCTGTATTCAATAAATTATTATCAAATGGATGAAATTTCCAATTGGTTCATGATACATTACATTAATATTCTCAGATTTTATCTAAATTCCTATTAACATAATAATTAAATATTAAATTCCATTTAATTACAATTTATACATTTGTTAAGTTTTAAATTAATAAATCTTTATTTCCATTCCTTTAATTCAAAAAATTGTCTTATTATGAATAACATTAACATTATTTCCAAATATTACCTTAATTAACATTAACGTAATATTTTATTTAGATTTATTGCAATTGATTCCAATTCAATTTCTGTTTCTTTCAATATTTGATTACCAAAACTCCATTAAGCTAACAAATTTAATTATCAAAATTTACGGGTCGTTACAACTGCTTAGAATTTGGTGCTCTTTCGAAAGTTTGCTAAGTTGAGGCGGGGGATATGTCTGTAGTGGAGTACGTAGCCAAGTTTGACACACAGTGTTTATGTACGGCCTATCTTTTATCGATACTCCACTCAAGAAGAATGAGAAGTTCATTATGTGCTTGGATGATTATCTCAAACATAAGCTAGTAGGGTGTATTGATGAGCCATTTGAGAGGTTGGTGGCGAAGGCTCTTCGACATGAGAGTCTATATCCTAAGCCTAAGTTGGTTGTTACTCCCAAGGATGAGCCAAAGGTGCAAGTTGGTGAGGGAGGCAAGAGAAAGTGGGACATCAGCAAGAAGTAGTCTTAGAAGGATGGTTAGAAGAAACGCAAGTTGGAGCCTACGTGCTATAAATATGAGCAGAAGGTCCATCTTAGAAAAGATTGCAAGAACGATGAGAAAGAATGTACTACAACAAGTTGGGGTATATTAAGAAAGATTGTTCAGAACTACTGAGAAATGAGAAGGTTGTCTTTGCTTACACTTTGAACGCTCTTTCGAATTTGCCGACTGCTCCATCGACGAAGGAGAAAGGGAATAGCATCATTATAAAGGGTATGCTTTCTATTTTTGATATGCCTATACGTGTTTAATTCAATACAGGGGCTTCACATTCCTTTGCCTAGTGATTTAGTTGATAGATTGGGATTGAAACCCATAATTGTTGATAGACCCTTGATTGTGACAAGCCTGTTGGAGGCTCTAGTAGCCTTTGCATGGGTTATCTAGGCTTAGCCTTATCTCATGGATGTTTATTTGCTTGTGATTACTTTATTTCGGGTTTTGTGGGGTTCTGTATTATTTTGGGGATAGATTGACTGTAGAAGTACGGTGTAATGGTGGATTGTGAGAGGGAGTTAGTGACGATAAGGATGGATGATGGGCATAGGTTGGAGATAGACTGCCTACTTGATGATAAGATGATGGTTAGCTTTCTATACCCGCTCGAGGTCTCATACGACGAATTGTCATCTATGCTGATTGCGAGTTATTTTTCGGACATATTTGAGGACGTGGCTGGATTACCACCACATAAGGGGATAGAGTTCCGTATAGATTTGGTGAAAGATGTCAGACTGATGGTTATTCCTTTGAGGTGTATGGCACCTAGGAAGTAAAAGGAGTTAGAGGAGCAAGTGAATGACCTATTGAGATGAGGTTTATACGTAGGAGCATATCTGAGTGGGGGCGCACCTGTAGTATTCGTTAACAAGGCAGATAGCTCTCTTAGATTATGTGTAGATTATTGTGAGCTTAAAAAGCTGATGGGGAAAAACAAGTATCCACTTCATCATATTGATGACTTGTTTGAGCAGCTCCATTGTGCTAAGGTGTTCTCTCGGTTTGACCTTGCGATGGGGTTTCATCAATTACAAGGGGAAAAGGAGAGTTTGCTGATTATAATGTTTCATATGCCATCTGGATTCTATGAGTGGTTGGTTATGCCATCCGGGCTAACCAATGTGCCAACATACTTTGATCTTATGAACCGTGTTTCTAGGGACCAGCTACATAAGTTTGTACTTGTATTCATGGATGATATCCTTTTTTATTCGAGCATGAATGAAGAACACAAGGAGCATTTAAGGATTGTGGTTGAGGTGTTGAAGAAGCATCGATTGAAGACGAAGTTTTCGAAGTGTCACTTTTAGAGGAGGGAAGTACAATTTTTAGGTCACATTAATTCTGAGCATGGTATTATTATAGATCCCGGGATGTTGATAGCAGTACAAGATTGGAATCAATAAAGGACTGTAACAGACATGAGAAGTTTCCTTGGACTAGCAGGATAATATAGATGCTTTATCCAGGACTTCTTTAAGGTGGCAACGCCGTAAACCAACTTAACGAAGAAGAATCAAACTTTGCTTAGGACGCGAGGTGCGAGCATGCATTAATGAGTCTGGAGGAGGGGTTGATAAGCACATTAGTATTAGTCATGCTAAGAAGGAATAAGGAGCCGACAGTATATACAAATGCCTGTGGTATTGCACTTGGTGCAATGTTGATGCAGAGGGGAAAGGTTGTCATCTACGCTAGTCGACATTTGAAACCACCCAAGTGGTAGTATCTGACTCACGATTTAGAGTTGTGGAGATTGTATTCCCTTTGAAGATATAAAGGCATTACTTGCTTAGGGAGGGGTCCAAGTGGTATATGGATCACAAGTCATTGAAGTATCTATTCTCTACGAAGGACCTTAACCTTTGACAACAACGATGGTTAGTGTTCCTAGCCTCCCATGACATTGAAATTTCCTATACGTAAGGGAAATGAAAATGTTTATGTTTGAGTAAGAGACATGCTAGCTTGGAAGCCATGTTCCTAGAGTGGAAGCAGTTGGAGTTTTATCGTTGGCTTTGATTTTAGACCTCGATGTGAGCTAGACTCGGAAGTGCTGGCTAGTCTGACGATCAAACCTACCTTGATTGAGTGGATCAGTACTAGTTAGAGGCAAGATGCTAGACTAGCAAAGATCATTACAAGGATAGAGGAAGGCATAGAATCTAAGGAGATAAAGTAGTATAGGATCGATCGCAATATATGGCTCCGTAAGGATAGGAGATTATTTGTTGTTGATGTTTATGAGTTAAGGGCTGAGGTGCTATGCGAATGCCATCATTCGAGATTGACTATACATCTTAGTAATAAAATGTAACGCAATATGAGGTGGACTTATTATTGGGAAGGGTTGATGAAGGATGTTTGGGATATTTAGCTCGAAGTGCATGAACTGTCAGTTGGTAAAGGCAGAGTAGAAGAAGCCAAGTGGTTTGCTACAACCTCTTCTCGACTTGAAATGGGAATAAGTTTCGATGGAATTCATCGAGGATTGCTTAGGACTAGAGGAGGTATGATAGTATTTGAGTCATAGTCGATAGATTGACTAAGAGTGCCTGATTCATACCCATCAAGTCTAGTAGAATGGCATCCAAATTGGTCGAGTTGTATGTGAAATTGGTTGTGCAATTTCATGGTATGCCGAAGAGTATCGTGAGCAACCATGACCCTTTGTTCACTAGTAAGGTTTTTGAAGAGCTTACAAGTGACATTGGGATGGAAATGCATCTTAGCACAGGTTACCCTTGAAAAACTGATGGGTAGACCGAGAGGGTAAACAATATCTTGGAGGATCTTTTGAGAGCTGCATTCTCAATTTCGATGGCTCGTGGGACGATCACTTGCACTTAGTAGAGTTTGCATACAACAACAATTATCAGTCCAACATCGGTATGGCACCATTTGAGTTGTTATAGGGCCAACCATGAAATGCTCCTTTATGTTGGTGGGAAGTGGACGAGAAACTGATACTTAGGCCAGATATGATTAGAGAGACTTCAGAGAAGATCGAGATCGTTCCGTAATGAATGAAAATTGGTCAGGATAGGCTGAAGAGCTACGCTGATAGAAGGAGACGTGATTTTGAGTTCTCTATCTACGATTTGGTATTCATCAAGATCTCTCCGCTGAAGAACATTGTTTGATTCGGTACTAAAGGGAAGTTTCTACTGAGATTCATTGTTTTTTTTCCAATACTTGAGAGGATTGGGAACTTGGCTTACATAGTCGACTTACCTCAGAAGATGGCGGGCGTGCGCAACATATTTCATGTTTCTCACTTATAAAAGTTTGTGCATGGCTCAGGCATAATAGTTCAACTATATCAACTTGATGATATCGAGATTGAACTAGAAGCATTGAGATCTCGTATGCCTATTTGTATAGTCGAACGTGGTACGAAGCAGCTTGAGAGGAAGATGGTAGAGTCGGTGAAGGTTCAATGTAGTGAGAGTGAGGGTGATTGTGCTTGGGAGACCAAGGAGAGCATGATGATCGCTTATTTATAGCTCTTTACATGGTGAGACTTTCTATAAATTGCATTTACATTAACTATCGATATCATATAGGATAGTTTAGTATCCTGCAAGCTAGGGTAGGAGTAGATATCATTGATTTTATGTGCATATTTGATGTTTATTATGTTTTCTCACGGATGATGGGCATGCGAGGTAGCTGTGTTTGTTTTTACCATAATGTGTTGGGGATTTTAAGGGAGAAATCCTAAAGGTGGAGAGTGTAATGGCTGCATTTTACATAACGAAGGATTGTAAAATATTATTTTTAAATTCATATAAGGTCGTATGACTCTATAACTTTGGGATATATCCATTAGTAACATTTCCTACATTTTGAATTTTTCTAGATGATTTTACCCTTGGAAACTTGTATTGGCTATAACTATTGTTATGAGATGAATTAGCATCCAAGACTACTTCTATTGGAAAGATACGATGTATTCCCTTTCCGTGGAGTCGTTATAACAGTAGTTTGGACTTTCTAGATAGGAGATATAGCCGTTTGAAGATTGACAGTTTTTAGACCAATTTAGTGGGTAATTAGTGAAACTGGGGGAGGGGGCTACAAAATTTTATTTTAGGCTGAACCATCATCCCTAAATCGCTTTTACCACTTTCTAAATAGATCTAGCCTCCATTAATCCTTCCTCTACCCAAAATCTTCTCTTTTCTCCTTAAAAAAAGTCTAACTCATAGATTATGGGTATATTAGAATAGGAGTTCGTTAGAGATCTTTAAATCAATAATTTTTGGGATGGAAAATTTTCATCTTTTCTTTGATTCTCGAATTTTCCTTGATTTACGTGCAAATCTTCTCTTTTTGAGTGTTTGGTGAGTGATTTATCATCTTTCCCTACTATATATATACCTATAGGTTTTACTATGTTTTAAACTCATTTTTAAAGTAAAATTACTATTTTAAATCTATATTCCATGTCAAACATGTAGCAAAATGAAGTTTGGGATATTTCAAGTGCTTTAACGATATTGTTTTGGAATATAGTTTCCATTTTATATGATAGGCTAGATTATGGATATATTTACATGATGAATTGTTATGGGTTGATATGTGTTTGGATGTTGAGGTGAACTATATGCATGTTGCATTTGTGTGAATGCTCATATGGTTGAAATGCTCATTGAAGTAGAGGTAGGAACCATAGAGATGGACTTTGACAGATTGGCTCTAGGGTGTTTAGAGTCATATTGTTGCATAGGCGATGCATGTGGGTCGATGTGTTAAGTATAGAAATGAAATCGGCACAATGTTAAAGTGCTGATGGAGCTACAGGTATTGGTTCGGTAGGGTTTGGTCCGGTATAAGGTAGCTTGATGGGGCTTGGTCTCATGTTGGACAGCTCTATAATTAACTTCAGGAAGAGAAGGCATTGGCTCGGCCTGTGGCGGTATGGCGGTGGAACATCGGACATCAATTCCTATCCAGCAGATGGTTAGCTCGGCTATAGGAGAGTGCCGAATCAAAGTTCACATTCAGTATGGTTTCTATTTTGTGGAAGCACGTCCGGTTGGTGGGGTACCAAGAGGAGTATTTATTCAGTGTTATATCTATTTGTGGGAAGTAAGGCTCCAGGTCAAACAAAGGGAGGCCAAACCAATCATGAAGTTAGGCATTTTGGGTATATAATTTGGGACAAGACTTAGGATTGCTTGTTTGTCTGGGGAGTTGGTTCGAGGTAAGGATGAATGACCCAAGAGGGCTCTAGATGACTTTGGAATGGCAGTCAAGGAAATACGATGACTTTGGTGACTTGATATAGCGAGTGACTATCACATCTGATGTAAGACCGAAAGAACGAGTTCTACGTGATAGCATGTAGAGTAGAACATGAGGCTGTGATGCTTTAAAGTATGACATGGTAGTCTTTGTTTAACCATGGCAATCTATGTGTACCCATATTTTTGACATCTGCGCGTGAATAGTCCTTAGCTATCTATGTGGGCAAGAGTTGAGCATCTATGGGGAAGCTCTACTATCGATACGTATGCTAAGGGATTGATAGATAACTCTGTGATTACGATGCTCATTAACGGAACAGGGAATTCTGTGTCTACCAAGGGTAGTTTGTGTGTACGCATATTTTGGACGTCTGCATATGTCCAGTCCCAAGCCATCTGTGTGGAAATGAGTTGAGAATTCGATAGAGCTTTCGTATATTTGAAGCACTTGAGTAAGAGATGTATGGTTGTATGATGGACGCTATGTTTACTATGTGCTTAGTATGCTGTGCGATACCCCATACCCCCATATTTTCCACTTATGATTGTAACGATCCGTAAATTTTAACGGTTTTAATAACGTAATTAAATTGAATTTTTTTGAAATTTTAAATAATTGAATTTGTAAATAAAAATTTGATATTTGGAATATATATACATAAACATAGCAAATGGTAAATTTTTATCGGATATTATGGAAGTTTATTTTGTTGCTAAATTTTGTTTAAGTTTAAATCAGTTAAATTTGATTGTAATAAAAAATATTTCTCAAATTTGAATATTTTTATATAATAAAAATGTAAATCATTTTCTGAGTGAGATGTCATAATTCGTTTCATCAAATTTGGACTTTTACAGCCCTGTTTATCTTATTTTCGACGAATTTGCAACAATTTAGCCACGAATGTCGACTTTTGATGGGATGATCGTATCCTTGATATCAATGCACTGCTCTATTTGTCTCGTCGTGCTGATCTCCACACTATATTTATTTCTATACTTTGAGGTCCCGTACGTGATGGAAACGATAAAACTGTGCATCGTATCTGTAACGACCCGCCGTTCTGACCGCCCCCAGTCGGTAATTAAACCAACTTGAAACGTTCAAAATGACGGATTGCTATTCAGTTTATAGAGTTTAAACAGAATCAGCCACAGAAACACAGAATAATTATATTCCACATACTGAATTTTTGTTACATATATCAGAGTTTATACAATGAATTTAAATTTATACAGCGGAATATTTCTTTAAGTACAAAAATAAATCCCTGAAAAGATAAAGTGAAGCGTTATCCCTAACTCTCTCTCTACCTTCGCTGCCCGAAAATCTTCAAGCTGTAAAATACTGGGTCTGACCCGAGTATTACATTCAAAAGAAAATAATACACGGGTCAGTCTAATTCAAACTCAGTTATTAGTGCATAGAGGCAATAATAATCAAATAGCAATTAGACGACAGTCAAAATAATTCTCGTCTATCCGACCCTTTTAACAAAGAAATCGGATAAGGAGAATATAACACTTAACAGTGTTAAACAAAAATAAGCAAATTTAAATTATCAAAACAGATAGATAGGAGGATTATTAATGAAGATAATTTAGAAAACAACAGAATTGCCAAAACGACAATTAACAACAAAATCATCAATTTAAATCAAAACAATTTAAACAATTGAAATATCATTTAAAACATCTATATCGATTGGCTGCAGTGCACGCACGCGTGCACTGCCTCGCCAATACAGTGTGGAAATACACAAAAGCTCAATGAAAACTCATAGACGAACATATGGTCAAACCCAAGAAAAATCGGGTTCAACTCAGATGAAATTCCAATAAAATCGCAACGCGAGCACGAGGTCAAACCCGAGCGTTTGAGCTGGATTCAACACAAGTACAAAATCAGACAGCAAACTACATGTTGAACAATATGCAGCAGTGACCAAAGTCAAAGCAAAATCAGGTCAAATAGAGGCTACAAGTAGTGAACTGAACAAAGCAAGGCTACAGAGCTCGATCTTATGCAAAGTCGACATACACAACATAAATATACATTGAAGTAACTCAAACTCAAGTCAAGCCACCCAAATGAAAACATGAACCACGACAATATGTTAAAACCAGACTCGAGCACAAACATAACATGCTCCAAATGAACACATGAATTGCAGCCCAACTAACAGACTGAACCACAAAGAGGCAACAAGAATGACCAGAAACAGTGCAACAGGTCAAGGATGAGTATCAAACCGAAACAACGAAAGTGCAAGAGGTCAAGTCAGTGACTCAACGCAACTGCAACAATCAAGGGCAAACTGCAACAAAAATGCAACCACCTCAAGATCACGAGACTGCAACAAAAGAACTCAGATGCAAAACTTCAACAAATCAAAACAGAATCAAAGCACATGAGAATTGACTATGTGCAATACAAATAAAATTACAGCCACCACAAGTATGTAAGGGCAACTGCAAATATACAACTTCCATATTGGGTCAAGCAAGTGCAACATAGTGACAAGCTACCCAGGTTTCGAAATACAATCATGTACAACACGACTGCAAGATGTATGTAAATATAAGGCATGAAACCACAGTGCAACAGATCAAGAAAAGAAATGTCAGGTGCAAGACCAGATAACAATGGAGCATGAATGCTACTGAAACCAAAATGGCCAGAGCCGAAGTCAAACATTCAAAGGGTACAAGAAAAATGACCAAGTACAAAGTGCACCAAAGGGAACACAATGCAAAGGAATGCAATCAAGTGAGCAGCAGTTATGTCGATGCAACTCACAGCAGTTTTAAAATCATAGTAGAGTGTACAAAAATCAAGTCCAGACCACAAAAATATTCAAGGGTAAACTGCAACGAGACTACAGCCACCACCTGAATACAAGGGCACAACATACATAAAAATGAATAATGCAAGCAAGGCACATAGGTCACAGGTTGGCAACAATTGATTTGCATGCAACCTGAACCAGCAGTTTTAAAATACAACAAAGGCTCGAATGACCAAGGGTAACAAAGTATACCACAACACAAATGCAATAAGAGGCAGAATGGTACAAGTGCAAGCCCAATTGAATCGAACATCATATGTACCAATATAACCAGAACTCATAGCCATGGTATTCAGAAAATAAAAAAATGCTACAGAGAACAAAATGACCAGAGGCAGTAACAAGAATGGCCAAAGTCAAGTATGCTACAGGTTATGAAATGACCAATTTGCAAACATAAGTTGCCAAACTAAAATACAACTATGTTTTCTAAACTTTATGTAAAAGTATGTACGAACATAAATGCTCGATTGTATCTGCATATTGAACATGCAAACAAAAGTGTAGTGGGACTACAAAATAGGAGGAGGGTGAGGGCACCAGGAGTATGGCACCACAACACAAAAGCCAATGAACATCATCGATTTGAATGACAAATACACCAAACAGTAATAGTGAAATCCAAAAATTGAAACAACAAGTGGTACAAGGGTAAACAGCAATGAAAAATGCAGCCACCACAAGTATACAAATGAAAACGACTTAATGCAGCCACTAACCCAAATGCAACAGATGAAAAACCAAAAAGCATTCGAGTTCGAGCTAAATAGTGTACTGTAATACCATCAAAGAAGGCAGAAGCATTAAACAACATGACACTACACACAATTCAACTCAGGATCAAGGAATATAAAATTAACAAAATCAAATGGCAGTAGTAAGTTCATCTACGAAGGCCACAGTCAACAGAAACGAGCCGTGGCGACCAGAAAATCAAGACCGCAGTCAAAGCAAGGTCGAAATCAAAAAATTAAATTTCCAGAAATTCGAACAAATGAACCAAGAAAACTTCATCACAGCAAACTAATTTTAACAAATCAAAAGGACCGAAGTCAACAAGGAGTCAATGCTTTCAAAACCGTGAGGATCAATAAATCAAGCAATCCAAAAATCGCGAATTTAAACAAGCAAGCAAGCATGAAAAACGCTTGAATTAGATGTGAGTTACTAAAAGACTCACCTTTGTCGAACGAGGAGCACGCGAGCGAAGCAAAACGATCGAGAAATCAGAGGCGGCGACTTCACTGAAAGGCCCTAATTTTGGTTCGAAGAGGAAGACGAGGCCGCCATTGTTGTTTCTTTTTCGTTCGTTTATTTTTTTTTCCGTATGATTTGAAGAGATGGAGAAAAGGGACGAGGTACTTAAAAATAGAACGAAACATACTTTACACGATTTTGTTCGTGATTTTAGGCGTAGGTTAGGGCATATGTAACGGCGTAAATTCAGGATGCTGGTGAAAAAAAATATCTTTTTTTTTTTTCATCTTATATTTTGAATTCAATTTGTTTTTCTCAACATCAATTTTTTTATCAACGCGTTTATACGTCGTATACTCACATATCAACTCAGAACGCCACGAAAATTTAAATCTGGTAATAATACAATATTCGGGACCCAACAGAACTGGTTTCGTCAAATTCCGAGACTGTGCCTCGGAAGGCTATTCTTAAATTCAATTTAAACGATAACATTTCAAAATTGAACAAATCACTTTCAAATTCAATTCTGAAGCTTCTATTATCCTCAGTATTATCAGTTTGAATTTTCTAAGCTTTTAAATTATTTTTAATCAGCTTAAAATTGAAGATTCAAAATTTTATTCAATTTTTAATAGATTAAATTCTAAAAATTAATCGCCAATTCATAGTTATATTGGGAATTCAAACTAAACCATCATTCAAATATTTAAAATTAATTAAATATTTTCAATTTAAATTATTCAAAATTCAGGGTTGTTACAATCTTCCCCCCTTAAAAGAATTTCGTCCCGAAATTATAAGTTAGGAAAAAAATGATTGTTAAAATCTCAGCGATATTTATACCCTACACAATTTTACCAAGTTCGAATCTTATTAAAATAAATAAATATAGGATTCATTCCATTTATTTTATCTCCCTAGCTTTGTTCATTATTTTCTAAAATCAAGACGTAAAAGTCTTTTACCCAAAATTTTCGACTTACAAAACTCAAATTTAAACTTGAAACTCTTCATGCTAAAGATTTGCATATTATATCTATATTTTTTTTCAAAGCTGTGGACTTTCAAGATATTTTAAAGATCTTCTTCTTTAATTCAATTAGGTTGGAATTATGTAATTCTAATTTCAGACTATTGATTTGCTATCTAAAGTTTTTAAAATACTTGCTAACTCGAAGTTTAACAAGTCCATCGTCGTTCTCACAAACATTAGGCATACGCTAGCCATGCGCAGGACTAAAAATCTCCAAGTACTAAATATACTTGCTTCAACTCCCAGTGAAAATACTTTTAAAAATTCTTTTAAAAATGGATATGGAAAGCACGTTCCCCCATGGATCACAGTTTACCCGACGGTTACGCTACTATCCCAGTAGAATCGCTTGTAACCGTAGATTTCTCATCTCTCTTGAATTTCGCCATGGTTGTTGACATAGATCGCGGTTCACACGGCGGTTTCACTACTATCCCAGTAGAATCGCTTGTGACCGTAGGCATCTCGCCCCTCAAATTACGCTTTGGCCTCTAGATCGCAGTTTATGCGGCGGTTGCGCTACTATCCCAGTAGAATCGCTTGTAACTGTAGGCATCACGCCCCACGAATTACGCTAGCATACATCATCAATTCACATGATCCCAACACGATGATCCATCGTGGGGGATTCCAGTCCCAATGGACATTCCACTAATGGAAATTCTACGTAGCTACGATGTAACGACCCGCTATTTTTGACCATTCAAATCGACACTAAAACCATACATGTCCGACTTGAATAATTCAAAATACCGAATTGTTAATTTAATTTGGCAAACTTAAAATATACAGTAAATAAATCAAACACAGATCACAGACACAGAGTAATATAATGCAGCGGAATAGAAAAAATAGTAGTTCATGAAGCTACTATATACATCAGAGTTTAAAATGAATACATCAGAATCTCTTGAATACAGAAAAGTCTTCAGTACGAGCCGATGACTTCTCTGAACCAGTCAACTAGAAAACTGAAAGCTGAAACGATAGTTGGATCTCCAAATGAAGCTCCAATCTCCAAAGGTGAGTCTCTAATGCTGTATTACTCAGTCTGACCCGAGCGTAAAGAAAAACACAAAACACTCGAGTCAGGATTAACATTCTTATATCAATAAATTCAACTCAAATGAAATATCAACTGAAATACAATATAACTTAAAGGATGTTTGGGATGTCCATCCTCTAAGGGTCCATAGAACTATCTACAGGGTAGAAATATACATTATTACACCGTGGTCATTCACTTAATTTATACTTCAAACCTAAATATCCATTTCACTTCCAATGATTATATTCCCAAAATAGTATTTGTATAATTTATATGCTGTATACAGTAAAGCACTTTCAAATTCCAAATCGTTCACATCAACCCGATCTTCCCATTCCAATTATAGTAAATCTCATTTTATCAATTTAAATTTTTCCTAAAATAACCACTTAAATTTTATAATTCCCAAATTTGGATTTAATATCCCAATTACCCCTTTTATTTCAATATGTTCCATACTTTAAGTATTCAACATTTCAACTAAATTTTTCCCAATCTAGTTTAAAAATTTCCAATTTAGTTCATCCTCAATTTATATCCAATTCAATTCATTATCTAAATAACAAATTTAACTATCTTGGTTCCAAATACATATCCAAATCTCTAAACCATTTAATTACAATATAGTTCATAGCTCAAATATAACAATTTAAAATTTAACAGTTTCATATAGATTCTCGATTTTTACATCACTATTATTTCGTCTTGAACCCTCCCTTATTTGATTCAATATCATTTTAGTGACCTTAAATTTCATTTTACTCAATATTTCTTAATTTTATTTAACCGTGAAATATCTCATTCGATAAATCTCAAATTTGATTTAAATAAATAAATCCTTATCTAAAAACCATTTTAAAAAAACCCAAAAATTTATCTCCCAATCTTAATTGTTCAATATTATTGCAAAAACTATTCGAGATAAAATTTACATAAATATTTATCATAATTTATGTATTTAATCAAATCTTGACTAAACTAGATATAATTAACTCTATATTTATCATTACCCTTTAAATATGTATTTAAGAATTTACATTTAATAAGACCATATATTTCTTATCATATGGTCAAGTGTTACGGATATTATCATTTCAATCCGTACACTAAATGTATACGGGTGGATAGCATTTCAACCCGTAACCCCAAATTTGATTAAATGGAAACCGCTTGGGTCTATCATTTCAACCCATTTCAATTCAAAAGCAAACATAACAAAGGGAACTTGCAGTGTGATGACAGGGATGGTGTCAAAGTAAATAAACAAACAGTAACAACAATCAATAATAATTCAATAAATAAATCAAATAACCCCGAAATAATCGTATTAATTCGCATTGTTACTTGTATAATTATTTCTAGAATCTACACTATCATTTCATGTAGATTAAAGATTATTACATTACAGTTTTTCACTTGTCGTTCCTTTTTAAATTTCAGTTTAAAGCTACAACAATTAATCCAAACTACGTTCAAATATTTAGAGTATAATTTATCAATTTCTACGACAATTAATGGGTCAAATCTACTAATCAAGTTCACATATGGCGGGGTCAGGTTTTAATAAATCCAGGTCCGTCATATATAATACGTTAAATTTGTAAACTATACTACCCCAACTTAAACTAGCAAACTAGTTATCATTTAACAATAATAATTAACATCCAATTTAAACAACAATCAATCAGAAAATCAATTATCAACCAATCTGTATTATTATCACATAAATAATTAACCGATAATGGTGTCAGGTGTCATAGGTGAACAGATACAGGTAATAGCAGTCATAACAGTAAAAACAACTAACAGCAGCATATTTCAATTGTCGTTTCAATTGAAATCAAATTTAATAAATAAAAGAATGTTAATCGTGAGTGATTGCTCACCTTTCGAGGCTAAAAAAAGATCGACAACAGAGCAAGCTATGAATTTTGGTCACGCTCTAGAAAATCGAACAAATCCAAACAAAATCGCAAAGCGAAGTAAGAATGAAAGTGGATCTTGACGTGCAAAGCTGAAAGATAGAGTTTGATGGAAACTAATCAGAATCGTATTGATATAATCGGAAAAGAAAATATAAGTTATAAATTATTCCCTAAAACGAATTTTCCTTTAAAACATATATTTAAATAAGAGGGATATATGTATTATACTTATTCCAAATCAAAATAAATTTAAACATAAATTAAATTAATACGCTTTGTAAAACATCAGTGTATATACTCTATTTAAACAACAGACCGATGAACCAAAGATAACTAAATTTCTATAATATAAATACAGACACTTTGTATAAATTCAAACCCTTATGCAAAAAAATATGTACTACTTTACCAATATCATAAATTATCATGTTATGTTTTGAAATGTTACCAACTGTACACAACTGTAAATGACAAAACCAATATATATAACACATAGACAAAGCTTTATATGTATATATACTATACGTAAACCTATTTATATAAACCGACTTATATACGTATAAACTAACATAGATTTAAATATATCATATACACATATAAAAATTAATAAATATACATATACTTTTATCATTGACCGTAAGAGAAAAAAACAGAGATTTTTAACTTCATATACTTACAGTACTTTATTCCATGTGTATAATCAAACAGTCTTGCTTTATATAATATAATATATGCTTATAGATGTATATATAGCTTACCTTGTAAACATTTAAACATAGACTCAAAGAATTATTATATTATGTATACATATAGCTTACAAATCAATATTCGTAACTTATAATATACCTTGTAACCTATTACTGTAAATATGTATGCTATAAACATACTTATTTTATTAAAATAAATGTTAGTCAGAGAATCAATATGGGTTTGTCCCTTCATATCAGTATACCAATATAAAAGTACCCTAGTCTACTGCAATATTAAAATTGAAATCCTTAACATAAAATATGTGTAAACAGATGTATAAAACATGCAATCGAATACATAAAATACAAATGCAGACCTAAATTGTATCAACTTATCTAATCTAACCTTTTTAAACAAACTACATTCATCAACTAACTGAATGCATCATATATTATAAACGGAAAAAAAATCAAAATATAGATACAAGTTAAATATGTACATATATAATACTAACTTGCATCATCTACCGGCTATACAAGAAAAGGAGGGGAGGCGGAGGAGGAAGGAGTGGTTTCACGTGAAAAGTGGGGGTGCAGACATAAGTGGAGAGGTAAGAAGAATAGAGAGGAGAGAAGAAAGGCTGATTGTGGAGAGAAAAATGAATAGGAAGGGTATAAATTTGATTGAAATGGAAACGTACAGGAAATTAGAAAGGAAATAAATGAATGGAATAAAACGTATAGGAATTTAGAGAGGAAATAAATAATTGAAATAAAACGTATAGGAAATTAGAAAGGAAATAAATGAATGCGGAAAGAACGTATAGAATTTTATATGTTTCAAAATCAACGATACAATTAAAGCAATTTTATTATTTGGCAGGTTATAAGTTTTATATTTATTTATTTCCTAGATCTCAATTCATTGCCTATTATATTAAGAAGATTTATTATTATTATCAAACGTTCAAAAAGTTATCACCCCAAAATACAGAGATGACATAACAACACCTAGAAGCATAGATTTAGGAAATATTATTAAAGAAATAAATTTGATTGGATGGCACACTTTGAATTTTGAAACGGAAGGGAATTTTGAACGAAACAAAATGAATGCACTATCAACAGTCACTCTATGATATAGCTAGAATTTTAAAGCAATTAATTTTGATGTTTGTACATCACGTCATCAGTTTGAAAAGGCAAGGATAAAGGGGAAAAAGAATGGGCAAAGAAATGTAAGCAAACGGAAAATTATAAAGGCAAAAGATGAAACAGCTAGTCTTGTTTCGTTTTTTTTCAATGGCGAGAGAAACATGAAGATGAATTTAGGCAAGCATATATATTAAAAGCAGAGAGGATGGAGAGGTAATAAAACTTCAATAGGAAGAAAATATATAGCTTAAATTTATTCTGTAACCGAAATCATAAAAAAAAAGGAAACGAATATGTATAAAATAGGAGAAAGAATAAGGTAATATCAACTGTCAAATTCCCTGGATTTGAGCTGAGCAATTTGTTATTATTTTTGTCCAGCACGTTTCAAAGTTTTAATTGTAAAAGAAACGGAAATTGCCCATTGATTCATCAACGTGATTTAATCAAAATAAAAGGAAATGAAGAGTAACTGTCAAGCGTTTTGATTTGGTGAATATTTACAGCAATTAAATAGTAAAGAAAATAAATGAGCCAATATAAAGTCAAAGAAGGTCACGAATAAATTTATTGAATACATTGAAAATAGAAACGGCAAGGTAAGCTGAATTCAAGGAATGGGGAAATCTATCCAAAGATTGAAAAATTTACTAAAGAAAATAATAATTTGAACGGTAGGAAAAAAAATGATAGCTACCCACTGATTTAGACCAATTAAGGCGATTAATAGCTTGAATGGATATCACGTTCAAATTTTGAAACGGGAGAAATAAAGTCAAAATTAAAGGTACCGTTACCTCGAACAATTTATTTTAATAGAATGTGTCAGTGCATGCAGTAGAGCACACTACTATTCAATATGTACTTTTCTTCTTTATTAGTAGGTTTATCACGTAAAAAGTGAGAATTTGAAATTATTTACAAATATGAAATATTTATTAACAGGGAGTTTGATTTTTTTATTAGTATAATGATATATACGTATAGGAACTTTATGCGTTAGTTATTAAGACATATACATTTAGGCATGTCAGTTATACTATACTATATTATAATTTATTATATTATCTTATATGTATGTTTGATTTTAATAAATGTAAGTTTGATTTTTTTTTATATATATGTTTGAAACGCATGTTTATTAAATTTATTATATTTGGATTTAGAATGAAAAATTTTGTTTCAAAATATTATTATTTAAAATTTCTCAAAAATCTAATTAAGTACGCTAAATAAAACCATTAAAAATTAACAAAACTTTATGGGTCGTTACACTCTCCCCCACTCAAAACTTTTCGTCCCCGAAAAGGAAGAAGGGAGGAGAATAGAAATGACTAGAAAGATAAATAGATTGAAAGACAAGGATTAACAATTTATTTAACTATATACATTTTATTTGAAATATTTATTTGAAAACTTCATTTGAAATTAAATTTTCTTTAATACTTAAAAAAGTATATTCAAAACCCATTGGAATTAAATATGTTAAGTAACACTTAACAAATATATGAAATTATTTGAAAACAATCTATTTACATAGTTAGTTATATTTGCACAGAAGCTATTGAAAACATTAAATCTATAATTCATAAGTCTGTAAATTTATCTCGAAATACTTTTCAAATATTATCAATAAATTAAGAATCATTCTTTAAATATGTTGTATTTACTTAATAACTTCTAAAATATTTACAATATTTAAAACCTTCTATTAAACTAAGAAGTATATAAATAACAATATTTTAAAGATTATATTCAAAAAGGAAAGGAAGTTAGTTTCAGGAAACAGAATATAGGTGAGTAAATAAGCTGATCAGATAAGATAGCTTCAAAAGAATAGTATCGGGCATGAATAATAAATCTAGAACCATAACAAAATTTTATTTATTTATTTATTTTTTTCAAAATTAATATAGAATTTTCTTGTTGAAAATATTTTTGTATAAAATACTTTTATAACTCGATGTTTCAACAAGTTTATCCTCGTTCTTGCAGACTCTGGCCATGCGTTGATCAGGCGCAAAGCTAGAATTCTTCAAGTACTAAGTAGACTTGTTTCAACACCCAGTGAAAATACTTGGAGAAACCTTTTAAAACAACAGATATGGAAAGTACGATCCAAACAAAACAATCAAACCTAAAACCTTTGTCCGATCATGGTTCGCAGATACACAATGGTTACGCCTGGTTCCCCCAGGAAACAATCCATATCCGTAAGCTTTCACAGCCCTGCGAGTTACGCCATGATGACTAGTAGAGTGCAGGATACACAATGGTTACGCCTGGATCCCCCAGGAAACAATCCGTACCCCTAGGCAAGACTCAGCCAGGCACTTGCGCTACTATTCGCGACCTACACAGATTGCAGGATACACAATGGTTACGCCTGGTTCCCCCAGGAAACAATCCATACCCCTAGGCAAGACTCAGCCAGGCAATTTCGCTGTGCATTCACGAGAGAAAAAGAAACCATGGGTTACCCACGGTGGGAATACTCGAGTATTACATCCGGAAAACCGAAAATCAGAGAGAATAATATCGATAGAATGAATCCACGCTGTGGCCACAAAGCGGATATCAAGCAGAAGGCACTTTCCATATCCTTACTTGGAAAATATATATTATATAGTACCTTTCAAATCACTTTCAAATATTGTACTTATATATAGTCCATATGTATAGGATTCTATTCTTCCTAAATCGAATACTTTCCAAATCAATAGTACATCAAATCATACTTATATAGACTTCGATTATATAAATTCTCTTTCCAAATTGAGTACCTTTCAAATCAATAGATTTCAAATCAACTTCATACTTATACAAATCCGTTTTATATAAGTTCGACCACTCCCAAATCAAGTGCTTAATAATGTAAGGTTCTCAATTTCAAATCATTTCAATATCAATTCAGTTTCAAAATCATATATGATTTTACCAAATTTTCTTCCAATTTAGATCTCTTAATTTCAAAGTTCCCAAATAAAAGGTTTATTAAATAATCCCAGTTTCCTGATTCAAGTCAAACAAATTTATTTCCAACATTACCATATAAGTACTGGTTTTTTAATTTCAATTTAATTTCAAAACCAAATATTTTCTCAAAATCAATTATACTCAAAAACGGTTTCCAATTTATAAGTATCCCTTTAAAACCTTTAAACTATTTATTTCTACTTGAAATATCCAATTTACTTTTTTTTTTTTTTTTGAAACTATTCTTTAAAACTAAATTTTTTTTCAATACATTTCAAAACTAAATTCCATATTAGTATAATTCAAAATAGTCATATTCATTTACTTAACAAAAGGTTTCAAACTTAAACATACAAAACTCAACTTATACGCTTTATCAAATATTTTATACCTTTCGAAATTTCTTAGCCTTTTAAACTTTTTAACCTTGATTTGGAAGTGCTTGAACTTTCAAAATAGTCGGTGAAATCAAACTTCAAATCCAAAGTTGAAAATCAATTTTTATACACAGGGTTATTCTAATCAAATCAAAACTCGAGGATCAGACACCGGTATATTTTAAATTATTTCAAATATATACATATATCTAAATATCAAATTATACTTCGGAATTTGAAATCAAACGGTTTTCCAAAATCACTCGCATAGCGAAGCTATTAAAGTGGCCTCTCCCCCACTTTGAAACTCAAAAATCAATATCGATGATGCGTGCACTCATCACCGAAATTATTCCCCAGCGACATAAGTGAGTTCTGGACTTCTATTTTCTTGAAAACTCCTTTGAAATTTCTTCAAAATTATTGGAATTCATTTGAACTCATTTAAAACATTTCTTATTCGTAAAAATACTTTTAAATCGTATTATTTTTATATAATTTCCAAAATTTTAAAACCAATTTCAAAATACCGGAATTCAATTCTCGAATTTCAAATTTAACACTTCAGTTATAAATCGTTTTTATATAATCAATTTCTTATAATTTTTCAAAATTTCAAAATCCTTTCAAAACCTTTTTATATAGAATAACATTTCTTATTTGATTTATCCTTATCGAAAACATTTTCACTTTTATATAAAGAATAAAATCATAGTTATCAAAATAATAATTTTGATATATAAAACAATTTCAAAAATGCAAACATACCCGATTTTCAAAGGATAATTTTAAGAATGGATTTCAAAACAAAGATGGAGGTTTAAATTAGAGGAACTCTAATCAATAGAATCCCGATACGAAGATAGACTCAACGAAGTTGAGAAAATCAAAATACAAAATAGAAGATGGATATACCTCTATAAATCTCGAGCGACCTTAACCGGGTCAACCGTGACTTCAGGAATATAATTGATGCGGAATTCTAAAGCAAATCGACATTTGATTGCCATAGATAGAATTCGGCATATAGATATAGCAGCATCATAAACCGAGGATACAGAAATCTTCGGTGAATCAATGCCAATTGCAAAGGAGTTTTCATCCCCCTTTACAATCATTTAGGGGAGTTATTGGATACTCCAGAATCAAAAGAATATGAATAGAGAGAGACAAGAATGAATTTTGGAACCGAGGGACATTCCAAAATTCAAAGGAAATCGAGTTAAAAGGAAGAGATTCAACTCGAACGAAAGTGATTCTGTAAATAAATTTACCATATATGCTAAGTTTTGCCTAGAACCAAAGCTCTGATACCAACTGTAACGACCCGCTATTTTTGACCATTCAAATCGACACTAAAACCATACATGTCCGACTTGAATAATTCAAAATACCGAATTGTTAATTTAATTTGGCAAACTTAAAATATACAGTAAATAAATCAAACACAGATCACAGACACAGAGTAATATAATGCAGCGGAATAGAAAAAATAGTAGTTCATGAAGCTACTATATACATCAGAGTTTAAAATGAATACATCAGAATCTCTTGAATACAGAAAAGTCTTCAGTACGAGCCGATGACTTCTCTGAACCAGTCAACTAGAAAACTGAAAGCTGAAACGATAGTTGGATCTCCAAATGAAGCTCCAATCTCCAAAGGTGAGTCTCTAATGCTGTATTACTCAGTCTGACCCGAGCGTAAAGCAAAACACAAAACACTCGAGTCAGGATTAACATTCTTATATCAATAAATTCAACTCAAATGAAATATCAACTGAAATACAATATAACTTAAAGGATGTTTGGGATGTCCATCCTCTAAGGGTCCATAGAACTATCTACAGGGTAGAAATATACATTATTACACCATGGTCATTCACTTAATTTATACTTCAAACCTAAATATCCATTTCACTTCCAATGATTATATTCCCAAAATAGTATTTGTATAATTTATATGCTGTATACAGTAAAGCACTTTCAAATTCCAAATCGTTCACATCAACCCGACCTTCCCATTCCAATTATAGTAAATCTCATTTTATCAATTTAAATTTTTCCTAAAATAACCACTTAAATTTTATAATTCCCAAATTTGGATTTAATATCCCAATTACCCCTTTTATTTCAATATGTTCCATACTTTAAGTATTCAACATTTCAACTAAATTTTTCCCAATCTAGTTTAAAAATTTCCAATTTAGTTCATCCTCAATTTATATCCAATTCAATTCATTATCTAAATAACAAATTTAACTATCTTGGTTCCAAATACATATCCAAATCTCTAAACCATTTAATTACAATATAGTTCATAGCTCAAATATAACAATTTAAAATTTAACAGTTTCATATAGATTCTCGATTTTTACATCACTATTATTTCGTCTTGAACCCTCCCTTATTTGATTCAATATCATTTTAGTGACCTTAAATTTCATTTTACTCAATATTTCTTAATTTTATTTAACCGTGAAATATCTCATTCGATAAATCTCAAATTTGATTTAAATAAATAAATCCTTATCTAAAAACCATTTTAAAAAAACCCAAAAATTTATCTCCCAATCTTAATTGTTCAATATTATTGCAAAAACTATTCGAGATAAAATTTACATAAATATTTATCATAATTTATGTATTTAATCAAATCTTGACTAAACTAGATATAATTAACTCTATATTTATCATTACCCTTTAAATATGTATTTAAGAATTTACATTTAATAAGACCATATATTTCTTATCATATGGTCAAGTGTTACGGATATTATCATTTCAATCCGTACACTAAATGTATACGGGTGGATAGCATTTCAACCCGTAACCCCAAATTTGATTAAATGGAAACCGCTTGGGTCTATCATTTCAACCCATTTCAATTCAAAAGCAAACATAACAAAGGGAACTTGCAGTGTGATGACAGGGATGGTGTCAAAGTAAATAAACAAATAGTAACAACAATCAATAACAATTCAATAAATAAATCAAATAACCCCGAAATAATCGTATTAATTCGCATTGTTACTTGTATAATTATTTCTAGAATCTACACTATCATTTCATGTAGATTAAAGATTATTACATTACAGTTTTTCACTTGTCGTTCCTTTTTAAATTTCAGTTTAAAGCTACAACAATTAATCCAAACTACGTTCAAATATTTAGAGTATAATTTATCAATTTCTACGACAATTAATGGGTCAAATCTACTAATCAAGTTCACATATGGCGGGGTCAGGTTTTAATAAATCCAGGTCCGTCATATATAATCCGTTAAATTTGTAAACTATACTACCCCAACTTAAACTAGCAAACTAGTTATCATTTAACAATAATAATTAACATCCAATTTAAACAACAATCAATCAGAAAATCAATTATCAACCAATCTGTATTATTATCACATAAATAATTAACCGATAATGGTGTCAGGTGTCATAGGTGAACAGATACAGGTAATAGCAGTCATAACAGTAAAAACAACTAACAGCAGCATATTTCAATTGTCGTTTCAATTGAAATCAAATTTAATAAATAAAAGAATGTTAATCGTGAGTGATTGCTCACCTTTCGAGGCTAAAAAAAGATCGACAACAGAGCAAGCTATGAATTTTGGTCACGCTCTAGAAAATCGAACAAATCCAAACAAAATCGCAAAGCGAAGTAAGAATGAAAGTGGATCTTGACGTGCAAAGCTGAAAGATAGAGTTTGATGGAAACGAATCAGAATCGTATTGATATAATCGGAAAAGAAAATATAAGTTATAAATTATTCCCTAAAACGAATTTTCCTTTAAAACATATATTTAAATAAGAGGGATATATGTATTATACTTATTCCAAATCAAAATAAATTTAAACATAAATTAAATTAATACGCTTTGTAAAACATCAGTGTATATACTCTATTTAAACAACAGACCGATGAACCAAAGATAACTAAATTTCTATAATATAAATACAGACACTTTGTATAAATTCAAACCCTTATGCAAAAAAATATGTACTACTTTACCAATATCATAAATTATCATGTTATGTTTTGAAATGTTACCAACTGTACACAACTGTAAATGACAAAACCAATATATATAACACATAGACAAAGCTTTATATGTATATATACTATACGTAAACCTATTTATATAAACCGACTTATATACGTATAAACTAACATAGATTTAAATATATCATATACACATATAAAAATTAATAAATATACATATACTTTTATCATTGACCGTAAGAGAAAAAAACAGAGATTTTTAACTTCATATACTTACAGTACTTTATTCCATGTGTATAATCAAACAGTCTTGCTTTATATAATATAATATATGCTTATAGATATATATATAGCTTACCTTGTAAACATTTAAACATAGACTCAAAGAATTATTATACTATGTATACATATAGCTTACAAATCAATATTCGTAACTTATAATATACCTTGTAACCTATTACTGTAAATATGTATGCTATAAACATACTTATTTTATTAAAATAAATGTTAGTCAGAGAATCAATATGGGTTTGTCCCTTCATATCAGTATACCAATATAAAAGTACCCTAGTCTACTGCAATATTAAAATTGAAATCCTTAACATAAAATATGTGTAAACAGATGTATAAAACATGCAATCGAATACATAAAATACAAATGCAGACCTAAATTGTATCAACTTATCTAATCTAACCTTTTTAAACAAACTACATTCATCAACTAACTGAATGCATCATATATTATAAACGGAAAAAAAATCAAAATATAGATACAAGTTAAATATGTACATATATAATACTAACTTGCATCATCTACCGGCTATACAAGAAAAGGAGGGGAGGCGGAGGAGGAAGGAGTGGTTTCACGTGAAAAGTGGGGGTGCAGACATAAGTGGAGAGGTAAGAAGAATAGAGAGGAGAGAAGAAAGGCTGATTGTGGAGAGAAAAATGAATAGGAAGGGTATAAATTTGATTGAAATGGAAACGTACAGGAAATTAGAAAGGAAATAAATGAATGGAATAAAACGTATAGGAATTTAGAGAGGAAATAAATAATTGAAATAAAACGTATAGGAAATTAGAAAGGAAATAAATGAATGCGTAAAGAACGTATAGAATTTTATATGTTTCAAAATCAACGATACAATTAAAGCAATTTTATTATTTGGCAGGTTATAAGTTTTATATTTATTTATTTCCTAGATCTCAATTCATTGCCTATTATATTAAGAAGATTTATTATTATTATCAAACGTTCAAAAAGTTATCACCCCAAAATACAGAGATGACATAACAACACCTAGAAGCATAGATTTAGGAAATATTATTAAAGCAATAAATTTGATTGGATGGCACACTTTGAATTTTGAAACGGAAGGGAATTTTGAACGAAACAAAATGAATGCACTATCAACAGTCACCCTATGATATAGCTAGAATTTTAAAGCAATTAATTTTGATGTTTGTACATCACGTCATCAGTTTGAAAAGGCAAGGATAAAGGGGAAAAAGAATGGGCAAAGAAATGTAAGCAAACGGAAAATTATAAAGGCAAAAGATGAAACAGCTAGTCTTGTTTTGTTTTTTTTTCAATGGCGAGAGAAACATGAAGATGAATTTAGGCAAGCATATATATTAAAAGCAGAGAGGATGGAGAGGTAATAAAACTTCAATAGGAAGAAAATATATAGCTTAAATTTATTCTGTAACCGAAATCATAAAAAAAAAGGAAACAGATATGTATAAAATAGGAGAAAGAATAAGGTAATATCAACTGTCAAATTCCCTGGATTTGAGCTGAGTAATTTGTTATTATTTTTGTCCAGCACGTTTCAAAGTTTTAATTGTAAAAGAAACGGAAATTGCCCATTGATTCATCAACGTGATTTAATCAAAATAAAAGAAAATGAAGAGTAACTGTCAAACGTTTTGATTTGGTGAATATTTACAGCAATTAAATAGTAAAGAAAATAAATGAGCCAATATAAAGTCAAAGAAGGTCACGAATAAATTTATTGAATACATTGAAAATAGAAACGGCAAGGTAAGATGAATTCAAGGAATGGGGAAATCTATCCAAAGATTGAAAAATTTACTAAAGAAAATAATAATTTGAACAGTAGGAAAAAAATGATAGCTACCCACTGATTTAGACCAATTAAGGCGATTAATAGCTTGAATGGATATCACGTTCAAATTTTGAAACGGGAGAAATAAAGTCAAAATTAAAGGTACCGTTACCTCGAACAATTTATTTTAATAGAATGTGTCAGTGCATGCAGTAGAGCACACTACTATTCAATATGTACTTTTCTTCTTTATTAGTAGGTTTATCACGTAAAAAGTGAGAATTTGAAATTATTTACAAATATGAAATATTTATTAATAGGGAGTTTTATTTTTTTATTAGTATAATGATATATACGTATAGGAACTTTATGCGTTAGTTATTAAGACATATACATTTAGGCATGTCAGTTATACTATACTATATTATAATTTATTATATTATCTTATATGTATGTTTGATTTTAATAAATGTAAGTTTGATTTTTTTTTTATATATATGTTTGAAACGCATGTGTATTAAATTTATTATATTTGGATTTAGAATGAAAAATTTTGTTTCAAAATATTATTATTTAAAATTTCTCAAAAATCTAATTAAGTACGCTAAATAAAACCATTAAAAATTAACAAAACTTTACGGGTCGTTACATACGATTTTCAAATGGACACTCACTCCGAGTTCCAATCAAATTCACAAATTATAAATGGAAGGTACATTTCCATATCCTCAGTTTAGAAAACATATGTCATATACATATAGTACTTCATTTCACATTTCGTACATATCATACCTATGTAAACTTACATAGGATTTTCATAATAATGACTTGCTGATGGTTTTCGAATTATTACATTCACATATATAAATTACGAAAACCACAATATCCCAAACTATAACAAATAGAGGATTCCAAAATTTTCCATCTCGTTTAAAATTTTCCTCTAAATCGATTTGAAAATTTAAGGTTATCTCAAACCCAATTCACATTCATAATCCAATTCATTATCGACTTCACATTCGATTTGGATTCCACGTTACATCGTCAATTCTCAACACATAATTGATGTCTACCGATATATAACCTCTAAGCTCGTGCGTCTCAGAGAAGGGTGTTAAGCTAAAAGAATAAATTCTCCGCCACCACAGATATATATTTAATAGAGATCAATTGCTATGTCATCAATTCACCATGTTAGACATACAATCCCAATCGTCTATCCGAAATTCAAAGCTTAACTTATATTGTTTTTGGTGTCGAAGTTAAACTCAATTTAACTCATAATTCAATCTTTTTGAAAAAAAATTCAAGTTGAACTAATTGTTCAAATTTCCCAAAAAATATCCTTACAAGATATATATAATTTTCCACACTTAACATTTGAAACAAATTTCAAATATTCATTTTTCAATTTATCTTTAAAAGATAGAATTTCAAACTTTCCATTTCATATTGGAAAACATTTCCATACTTATTTAATAATAAGTAATTCACAAATCCATTCATTTACAACACTTGAAAAATATTTAATATACTTAAATCATAATCAAGTATATATTCCATTCTTTAAGGAAAGCGTTCTTTTAAACACATTTATTTGAGTCAAAACGAATGTTACGTAAAACATCGTTACGACAACTCAAAATCACTAGTATAGCGATTCGAATTTAAGATAGATATATAAATCCCAATACTATATAAAACATTTCCTTTCGGAAACCATTTACTATAACAAAAGTGTTATAGTCCACCATTTCTTTATTTCTCGAAAACGTCTATTTCAACAATGAATGTTGAAATCTACGTATTCGATAGTTAATATATTTTAAAACATCTTTAAAACCATTAACTTTTTCTTTTAAATTTCACTTCTCCAAATCATACCTGTTTCTTCAATAATATATTCACTGTCCAAAATCGTGAATATACTTATTTATTCAATTCAGTATTTCTACACTTTTGTCAAAAGATTATCCATTGTCCAAAATCGTGGATAAAATTCCCAACCAACATTTACTATCACAATATTTAGCTTAAAGGATAATTCGCTGTCCAAAATCACGAATATATCACCTTTAATAACTTCTATGTTTCATTTATCAAATTCAATTGGTTTCGAATTTATAAATAATCTTTACAAATTCCATTTCTATTTATAAAACTTCGATTTATAAATCTCCTTTATTAATTCAATTCAATTTAGATAACTCAGTTATATACCCAAAGTCCATATTATAAGTTAAATACTTATAGTCCATTTATTTACTAAATCGTTCTTCACAACATTTGAAATCAATTTTTCAAAAGAATTCAGAATCAAATTCCCAAGTTATAGTTTAATGATCCTCTTGGTTATACTAAATTGACATGTCATTTTATCTCCCAATTATTACTTTGGAGAGATTTAAAACATTTAATTTAAACCAATTCATTAATTCACTTCACTTATATTTTATTTTTTTCATAAATCTCAGCAAATCGATAATGGGTTTTTCCGAAGAGAAACTATCGCAAACCTAAATTTAGAGAGGGGAATTTCCGAAAAAGATTTGAATTTTCAAAATACCTTTTGTTTAAGAAAAACAATTTTATACTTCATTAGATTTGAAAACGTTTTCTTTAAAGTGATTCTAGTAACTATTCATATGAAACATCATAAACTGAGCTTTGTATAAACCCAAGCTCTGATACCACTTTTGTAACGACCCGCCGTTCTGACCGCCCCCAGTCGGTAATTAAACCAACTTGAAACGTTCAAAATGACGGATTGTTATTCAGTTTATAGAGTTTAAACAGAATCAGCCACAGAAACACAGAATAATTATACTCCACATACTGAATTTTTCTTACATATATCAGAGTTTATACAATGAATTTAAATTTATACAGCGGAATATTTCTGCAAGTACAAAAATAAATCCCTGAAAAGCTAAAGTGAAGCGTTATCCCCAACTCTCTCTCTAACATCGCTGCCCGAAAATCTTCAAGCTGTAAAATACTGGGTTTGACCCGAGTATTACATTCAAAAGAAAATAATACACGGGTCAGTCTAATTCAAACTCAGTTATTAGTGCATAGATGCAATAATAATCAAATAGCAATTAGACGACAGTCAAAATAATTCTCGTCTATCCGACCCTTTTAACAAAGAAATCGGATAACGAGAATATAACACTTAACAGTGTTAAACAAAAATAAGCAAATTTAAATTATCAATATAGATAGATAGGAGGATTATTAATGAAGATAATTTAGAAAACAACAGAATTGCCAAAACGACAATTAACAACAAAATCATCAATTTAAATCAAAACAATTGAAATATCATTTAAAACATCTATATCGATTGGCTGCAGTGCACGCACGCGTGCACTGCCTCGCCAATACAGTGTGGAAATACACAAAAGCTCTATGAAAACTCATAGACGAACATATGGTCAAACCCAAGAAAAAGTCGGGTTCAACTCAGATGAAATTCCAATAAAATCGCAACGCGAGCACGAGGTCAAACCCGAGCGTTTGAGCTGGATTCAACACAAGTACAAAATCAGACAGCAAACTACATGTTGAACAATATGCAGCAGTGACCAAAGTCAAAGCAAAATCAGGTCGAATAGAGGCTACAAGTAGTGAACTGAACAAAGCAAGGCTACAGAGCTCGAGCTTATGCAAAGTGGACATACACAACATAAATATACATTGAAGTAACTCAAACTCAAGTCAACCCACCCAAATGAAAACATGAAACATGACAATATGTTAAAACCAGACTCGAGCACAAACATAACATGCTCCAAATGAACACATGAATTGCAGCCCAACTAACAGACTGAACCACAAAGAGGCAACAAGAATGACCAGAAACAGTGCAACAGGTCAAGGATGAGTATCAAACTGAAACAACGAAAGTGCAAGAGGTCAAGTCAGTGACTCAATGCAATTGCAACAATCAAGGGCAAACTGCAACAAAAATGCAACCACCTCAAGATCACGAGACTGCAACAAAAGAACTCAGATGCAAAACTTCAACAAATCAAAACAGCATCAAAGCACATGAGAATTGACTATGTGCAATACAAATAAAATTACAGCCACCACAAGTATGCAAGGGCAACTGCAAATATACAACTTCCATATTGGGTCAAGCAAGTGCAACATAGTGACAAGCTACCCAGGTTTCAAAATACAATCATGTACAACACGACTGCAAGATGTATGTAAATATAAGGCATGAAACCACAGTGCAACAGATCAAGAAAAGAAATGTCAGGTGCAAGACCAGATAACAATGGAGCATGAATGCTACTGAAACCAAAATGGCCAGAGCCGAAGTCAAACATTCAAAGGGTACAAGAAAAATGACCAAGTACAAAGTGCACCAAAGGGAACACAATGCAAAGGAATGCAATCAAGTGAGCAGCAGTTATGTCAATGCAACTCACAGCAGTTTTAAAATCATAGTAGAGTGTACAAAAATCAAGTCCAGACCACAAAAATATTCAAGGGGAAACTGCAACGAGACTACAGCCACCACCTGAATACAAGGGCACAACATACATAAAAATGAATAATGCAAGCAAGGCACAAAGGTCACAGGTTGGCAACAATTGATTTGCATGCAACCTGAACCAGCAGTTTTAAAATACAACAAAGGCTCGAATGACCAAGGGTAACAAAGTATACCACAACACAAATGCAATAAGAGGCAGAATGGTACAAGTGCAAGCCCAATTGAATCGAACATCATATGTACCAATATAACCAGAACTCATAGCCATGGTATTCAGAAAATAAAAAAATGCTACAGAGAACAAAATGACCAGAGGCAGTAACAAGAATGGCCAAAGTCAAGTATGCTACAGGTTATGAAATGACCAATTTGCAAACATAAGTTGCCAAACTAAAATACAACTATGTTTTCTAAACTTTATGTAAAAGTATGTACGAACATAAATGCTCGATTGTATCTGCATATTGAACATGCAAACAAAAGTGTAGTGGGACTACAAAATAGGAGGAGGGTGAGGGCACCAGGAGTATGGCACCACAACACAAAAGCCAATGAACATCATCGATTCGAATGACAAATACACCAAACAGTAATAGTGAAATCCAAAAATTGAAACAGCAAGTGGTACACAGGTAAACTGCAATGAAAAATGCAGCCACCACAAGTATACAAATGAAAATGACTTAATGCAGCCACTAAACCAAATGCAACAGATGACAAACCAAAAAGCATTCGAGTTCGAGCTAAACAGTGTACTGTAATACTATCAGAGAAGGCAAAAGCATTAAACAACATGACACTACACACAATTCAACTCAGGATCAAGGAATATAAAATTAACAAAATCAAATGGCAGTAGTAAGTTCATCTACGAAGGCCACAATCAACAGAAACGAGCCGTGGCGACCAGAAAATCAAGACCGCGGCCAAAGCAAGGTCGAAATCACAAAATTAAATTTCCAGAAATTCGAACAAATGAACCAAGAAAACTTCATCACAGCAAACTAATTTTAACAAATCAAAAGGACCGAAGTCAACAAGGAGTCAATGCTTTCAAAACCGTGAGGATCAATAAATCAAGCAATCCAAAAATCGCGAATTTAAACAAGCAAGCAATCATGAAAAACGCTTGAATTAGATGTGAGTTACTAAAAGACTCACCTTTGTCGAACGAGGAGCACGCGAGCGAAGCAAAACGATCGAGAAATCAGAGGCGGCGACTTCACTGAAAGGCCCTAATTTTGGTTCGAAGAGGAAGACGAGGCCGCCATTGTTGTTTCTTTTTTGTCCGTTTATTATTTTTTCCGTATGATTTGAAGAGATGGAGAAAAGGGACGAGGTACTTAAAAATAGAACGAAACATACTTTACATGATTTCGTTCGTGATTTTAGGCGTAGGTTAAGGCATATGTAACGGCGTAAATTCAGGATGCTGGTGAAAAAAAATATCTTATTATTTTATTATATATTATTATTATTTTTTTCATTTTATATTTTGAATTCAATTTGTTTTTCTCAACATCAATTTTTTTTATCAACGCGTTTATGCGTCGTATACTCACATATCAACTCAGAACGCCACGAAAATTTAAATCTGGTAATAATACAATATTCCGAACCCAACGGAACTGGTTTCGTCAAATTCCGAGACTGTGCCTCGGAAGGCTATTCTTAAATTAAATTTAAACGATAACATTTCAAAACTGAACAAATCACTTTCAAATTCAATTCTGAAGCTTCTATTATCTTCAGTATTATCAGTGTGAATTTTCTAAGCTTTTAAATTATTTTTAATCAGCTTAAAATTGAAGATTTAAAATTTTATTCAATTTTTAATAGATTAAATTCTAAAGTTTAATCGGCAATTCATAGTTATATTGGGAATTCAAACTAAACCATCATTCAAATATTTAAAATTAATTAAATATTTTCAATTTAAATTGTTCAAAATTCAGGGTTGTTACAGTATCGGTATCGAAATTGTGACCTTTTGATTTTTTCTTACTTTCAAACTTTGAACTGTGCAGCCCAAGCAAACAATTAATTGCATTAATAATTTTCACCTGAATCAAAGGGTTGGACCATTGAAATTACTTATATGTATATATATATATATTCATTTAGCTTTACATTTGTGTCATTGCTCATTCAATCGCTGTTCATTCCAAAAGAAAAAAAGGCATGACTGAATTCCTTCTTTTCTTCTCCTTCGTATTTTTCATTTTCCCTTCGAATTACTGTCGAGCCATCAATCAGATCGGCCTTCTTCTCCTACAAAAACATGTACGTATAGAATTTGCATATGATTTTTTCTGAAGGCAGTTGCTTCCTCCTTGTTCCTTACACCAGATCGTCACTTCGACCTCCCTCCATATGGAAATTCGGGCTGACAACCCCCTGCCCCTCGTCATCCTCTCTCTCTCTCTCTCCTACAACCTCCTCTCATATTTCCACCATTCATCCCTGACCGGACTCCCTTCCTGACCTCCTCCTTGAACCGGACAACCCGCCTGTAACCGCATAACCCACCACCCTACCCTCATCCCTGATTCATATCGTAGCTTTCCGTGTTATCTATTTTCTCTAGCCTTGAAAGGTGAGCAACCACTCACGATTAACATTCGTATATTTATTAAATTTGATTCCACTTGAAACGACAAATGAAGTATGCTGTTGTTAGTTATTTAATTCCTATATAAAATATGCTATTATCTGTAATTGTTCACCTGTGATATATGACACTATCATGTTGTGTATATTTTATTTAGTTTATCATTGGTGATATATTCTTGTTATTGATATGTTATATTTTATCATATTTATTCTTACTTTACAAATTTGCTGTTAATTTAGAATTCCCTATGGGTTGAAATAATACATACCTAAATGATTTTGTAGAACAGGGGAAAATTGTTATAGGTTGAAATGATAAACCCAAGAGATTTTCATTTATTTTGAATTTCGGGATTGCGGGTTGAAATGATATATAACCGTTGATACTTAAATTGCGGATTGAAATGATAAATATCCATATCACATGACCATAGAATAGAAAATTATATACGAACACCATTGGTCTATATTTTGAAAATGATTTCTAAAGTTTTGAAAGGAAATATACAGACTTTAATAAATATTGATTTTAAAAAAATAATATGTATAAATGTTATTTTTTATATATGTCTAAATTTAGATTTTTAAAATAATATTTTTTGGAGATTTTAAAATTATAAGTTAGTTTTGAAATTTTAAATTTTAAGATTTTACTAATAATTTTACTATTTTAAAATATATAAAGTAAGTTTTAATATAAAATAAATTTAATAATAAGATTTAATTTAATAAAATTTAATTTAAATTAGTATATAAAATGTTTAAGTATTTATTTAAATTTATATTAATATTTTTCAAAATAGATTTTTATAACTTTAATAATAAAGGTTGAAAAGATAAATTAAATTTGATTTGGTTAATAATTGAATTTAAATTAGAATTGATCTGGACTTATTGATTTTGAGGTTTAAAGATATGAAATTTAAATTTGGTAACTTTGACAAAAAAGCGATTTAATTGATATTCTCAACTTTAAGTAAAACTGAGATTGAATATTTAATATTGATTTAAATTTATAAATTGTTATTGAAATGATTAGGTAGATATTTTACAATTTGGAAAAAAAATTAAAAGTTAAATGTTGAAATATAAATGAAACATATATTGAGATGTTTGAATATTTAAATTTTGAATCTTATTGGAATTGAAATGATAGTTCAAACCCGGATTTGAAATCGATACAAATTGAAATGGTTTATTGAAAATTTGAAATTGAATCTTTGACTTTAAATTAAAATGGTCAAACTAGGATTGATTTAAATTGGATTTTGGGATATTAGATGATTTGAATTGATTTGCAAAATTGGAGAAAACTAATTTTATTATATAAAGTATTTTAATATATATAAACTATTTTAATTTATAACTATTTCAATATACGTACTATATTTCAATATCTAAACTATTTAAGTCAAAAGTGTTATGGTTTCAAATGTGTTATGATTTCAAAAGTGTTATGATTCCAAAAAGTGTAATGATTTCAAAACTTTTATGATTACGGAAGTGTTATGATTTCAAAAATGCTATGATTTCAAAACCGTTATAATTTCAAAAGTGTTATAATTTATGAAGTGTTACAATTTTGGAAATGAATATTATTTAAAGTAAGTAATGATATCGAATTATATATGGTTTTGAAATGCATATAATATTTTTGATATGAAGTATGAACTATTTGAAATGAAATGACCATGGTATGGAATAAGCGTTTGGTTGTTAAAGAGACCGGGATCAGATATTGTCATACTCTTTGCCAATATCAAAAACCACTTTAACAACTGTGTACGTGGTGGAGATTCCAAAATGAAGTAGGATGGTTTGGTGATGGTTCTATATGGTATTTACGTGGCCCTGACTCCCGTGTGTCAGCTTGATGCGGCTAAAACAGGAGCCATGATGGGCCAAGCGAGGTCATTCCTCCTATCGGAAACATTTCATCAATACCATTCTATTGCTTTTGTGATTTGATTGGGTGCACCTTTGATTTAGGAGTGTGTCATGAGGTGGGCGGTAGTAGCTACTATGTGTTACGACCAATCCAGATCTGGAAACAGTATATCTACCCTGGCATTTCCTCAAGTGCCTTGTCGCGTGCCCTATCACACCTTCTACGAATTTGGTTTGTACCACACCTATGGAGTGCCCTCTGATAGCCCACCAGTTTATGGAGGAATTACGGTACTGTATAAACTATGGGAATATATAAAAATGTGTTAAGGGGGACATGGGTAAAGCCTTAATGCTATTTTAATACTTTTCCTTTACTATAGACATATTATAATAGCGTATATTACTACATAGTAGATAGTTCCATGGATCCTTAGTGGATGGAAATCCCAAACATCCTTTAAGTTAATTGTATTTCAGTTGATATTTCACTTGAGTTGAATTTATTAATATAAGAATGTTGATCATGACTCGACTGTTTTGTGTTTTTCTTTAAGCTCGGGGCAAACTGAGTGTCACAGCATTTGGGACTCGCCTTTAAAGATTGGAGCTTTGCTTGAAGATTTGTCTTATCCATTCAGCTTTTCCAATTGGTTTGTTCAGAAATGTCATCTATTTGTATTCTGGACTTCATTGTATTTGAGATATTCTATTGTATTTTATTTCAAACTCTGATGTTTATATAGTAGCTTCATGAACTATTATTTATCTATTCTGCTGATTATTGTTGTAATACTCTGTGTTTGTGATTTTGTCATTGATTTATTTGCTATATATGCTGAGTTTTGCCAAATATAAATTAACAATATGATATTTTGAGCAATTCAAGTCCGATATGTGTGGATGCTTATGGTTTGAAAAGGCAGGTCTTTATAGTTTGTATTAGAGCTCTAGTTTTAGGCAAACTTAGCATATAGAGTAAATTAATTACATGATCACTTTCATTCGAGCTTAAATCTCTTCCTCCCCGATTTGGATTTCCTTTGAATTTTGAAACTTTGCCCTTCATTCTGAAATCCATCTTTGTCTTCCCTATTCATGTTCTTCTTAATATTGGAGCATCCTATAACTCCATTTTTGTTCCGACAATCTTAGTATAATTTGTAAAGGAGTGAACTCCTTTACAACAAGCGTCGATTCATTGGAGTTTTCTACATCTTCAGTTTAGATGCTATTATTTCTTACAAAGCCCGAACCGCCTCTAGTAGACGATCAGAGTAATTCTCTCGTAATCTTGATTCCACTCTGATAATCAGAGATTACCCTAATATTGGGTAAAGTCACTTCTCTTCCCTTCAAGCAGGAAATTGAAATTCTGCATTGATCTTATTCTTGGAAATCTCCGACCCGGTTAAGGTCACCCACGATTAATATAAGTCTATCCACCTTTTCTCCTTCTAATTTAATTACCTTACTTATCCTTTCGATTCTATCGTCTTAGTTAGAATTCTCTTTGATTAGAGTTCCTCTTAATTTGAATCATTGTCCTTGTTCTAGAATCCATTCTTGAAGCATCCTGTGAGGGAGTGTATTTTTAATTAATATAAAAATATTTTATATTGTGTTGTTTGAGTTGTTAAGTTTGAATTTTGGGTTTCGGTCGATTCGTCTAGCTAACACTATCGATTGTAATTCCAAAACACTTGAACAAAGCAAACTGACACGATATTACTTTCGAAATCGATAAATGAAATGATTTTATGTATGATTATATTTTATATAAGTTTAATTTTCTGAAATTGGATAGTTAAATGAATTGGTTGATAGAAATGATAATATTTGATTGTCATTTATTGTCTTGTAAACCATTGACTGTTGCAACATGATATAAATAAATGAAATTATAAAAACATGGTTTATACATTGATTCAGAATTGAAATGAATTTAAATTAAGAATTTGAGAATTTAAATTTTTGATGTTTTCAAATTTGGTCTTCAAAGTTTTGAATTATATTAGTTGAAAGTATTTTCGAACTTAAATTGTTTCTAAGGAATTTTAAAAAAAGTAAGCTAGTGCTCTTCTTTTTGTCGCTAGAAAATAATTTTCGATGATGACTGTGGCATCATCGACGTTCATTTTTTAGTCTCAAAGTGGAGAGATCGCGTAGCAGCCTTGCTACACTTTTTTTTGGAAAGGAATTTGTTTGAATTTCTAGAATATGATTTGATTCACAAAATATATGTGTGTATATTTATTTCAAAATGGTGGAAAGTGAAATCAGAAATTTAATTCTTAAATTCTATGTTAAGTTAGGGTTTCAATTATTGACGTAAATACAAAAATATGGAATATTTGAAGTGTTTAAAATTAAATTGGAATTTAAAACACCTAGAAACAGTTGAAATAGGATAAAATTCATTTGTATAATACTTGGTTGCTTTCTAATATATAATTTACCTAAAATATTCAAAAAGTTAAATGTTAGGTGAGTATAAAATTAAAGGCTATACAAGTGGAAACGTAAGTAATAAATTGTTCAAACTAAAATCTGGCTTAATATAAATGTTGAAAATAAAAGGAAAATTTGTATAGTATTTGATTACGATCAGAACCTTAATATAACTTAGCTAGAAATAGTTGAATGTTAATAGAAATCACAACTGAATAGTATATAATATTAATGCAAGTAATAAGATGTTTAAATGATATCCTGTTAAGGGAATTTACCGATAATAAATTGAATAATAAAAAGAAAATTTATTTGCTGAATATTATATGGTTATAATATGTTTATTACACTTAATATATGTTGAAAAATATGTTAAGAGAAATAAATTTAAAAAATAAAGGAGAATGCTACTTAAGGAAACAAATACAGACTTAAGAATAGAAAACTTGAAAGTTTATGGAAACAACTTAGCTAAAGATAAATGGATAAAATAAACGAATTAATTTAAAAATGAATTTGTTTGAAAGAAATGTTGATAAAATGAAAGAAAATCAATTTTAAATTGAATGAATATTTATTAGTTGAAAATGGATTAAATAAAATTGTTGAATATTAATTAAATTGAAATCTATATGGTTTTGAATAGTTGAAGTTGAATGTCGAGGCGGAATTAACTATGGTTGATCGAATAGGTTTAATAGATGAGTAAAATAAAACAAATTTTGTTGTGAAATTTTTTGTAACAAATGTTCATAAATGGGAGACATATCAATTGGATAAAATTATATGGAAATGAGACCAATCAAAATTTATTGTGTTCACATATGATTGGTTAAATAAATGATTTTGAATCAACTAATTGAATATAAACCAATCCTAAAATAAATGTAGTTTATATGGTTTTAAATTAATTGTCGTATTTGGTATTTCAATCTATTTTTCTTTTTGGTTGTTTCCATTCTCCTACCTTGTTTCTTTTTAGGGACGAAAAGTTTTGAGTGGGGGAGAGTGTAATGATCCGTAAATTTTAACGGTTTTAATAACGTAATTAAATTGATTTCTGTGAAGTTTTAACTTATTAAATTTATAGATAAAAATTTGATATTCGGAATACGTCTATATAAACATAGTAAATGGTAAATTTTCATCAGATATTATGGAAGTTTAATTTGTTGTGTAATTTTATTTAAAGTTAAATCAACTAAATTAGATGATAATAAAATATTTCTCAAACCTGAATACTTTTATATAATAAAAATATAATTAATTTTCTAAGTGAGACATCATAATTCATTTCATCAAATTTGGACTTTTACAGCCCCGTTTATCTTATTTTCGACGAATTTGCAACAGTTTGGCAGCGAATATCGACTTTTGATGGGTTGATCGTATCGCTGATATCTGTGTACTGTTCTGTTCATCTCGTCGCGCTGATCTCCATAGTATATTTATTTCTGTATTTCAAGGCCTGATACAGATGGAAACGATAAAACTATGCGTCGTATCGGTACCGAAATTGTGACCTTCTGATTTTTTCTTACTTTCAAAATTTGAACCGTGTAGCCTAAGAAAAAATTAATTGCTTTAATAATGTTCACCTGAATCAAAGGGTTGGACCATTGGAATTACTTTATATATATATATATATATATTCATTTAGGCTTTACATTTGCGTCATTGCTCATTCAATCGCTGTTCATTCCAAAAGAGAAAAGGTACAATTGAATTCCTTCTCTTCTTCTCCTTCGTATTTTTCATTTTCCCTTCAAATTGCTGCCGAGCCATCAATTGGATAGGCCTTCTCCTCCTACAAAAACACGTATACATAGAATTTGCATATGATTTTTTTGGAGGCAGCTGCTTTCTCCTTGTTCCTTACACCCGATCGTCTCTTCGATCTCCCTTCACATGGAAATTTGGCCTGACAACCCACTGCCCCTCGTCATCCTCTTTCTCTCCTACAACCTCCTCTCATACTTCCACCATTCATCCCTGAACAGACTCCCTTCGTGACCTCCTCCTTTAAATGCAAAACCCACCCATAGCCGCCATTGCTCTGCCCCTTCCTCAAACCCCACTAGCAGCTAGCAGCCTCGTCCCGAGCTTTGCACGGCTGCACAGCCTTGTAACTTTGGCCGTGCTATACAAATTCATTCATGCATATATATATATATATATGTATATATATTGGTCAGTGTATAAATATAAATGCCCTAGAATATTTCATATATGTCGGTGTATGTATGTTGAATATATGTAGGATATATCTGGTTGGAGTTTATATATTGCATATAATATAAAATGTTTTGCCTGTAGTATTGTTATACGTGTAATAGTATATGTATTAGTATACATAAGTTTTGGCTTTAAGAAATGATTTGCGTATAGTATACATAAATATTTATTTATGATTGTATAAATAATGATTTTAAATTATATCATATAAGGGTCTTTGATTTTTAAAGCATATATAAATACTGACGTGTTTATATAAGTATATAATATCTATTGATATTTGGATTTTAATATATATATATATATATATATATCTTATTTTAAATATATGAAAAAAAATTGGTTTTAGAGAAAAATTAAATACAACGTATATTTTTCTCAACTTATATCAAGCTGATTCTGATTTATTTCATCGATTTCTTATTATCAGCATTGTTCATCGAATCCACATTCACCTTGCTTCGCTTTGAGATTTGTCGTTTGGATTGATCGATTGTCTAGATCGGGATTCATATCGTAGCTTGCCTTATTATCTATTTTCTGTAGCCTCGAAAGGTGAGCAACCACTCATGATTAACATTCTTATATTTATTAAATTTGATTCCACTTGAAACGACAACTGAAATATGTCGTTGCTAGTTATTTAATTGCTATACATGATATGTTATTATTTGTAACTGTTTACTTGTGATATATGACACCATATCCTGTTGTGTATATTTTATTTAGTTAATCAAGATGATATATGCCTGTTATTGATATGTTATATTTTATCATATTTGTTCTCACTCTAAAAGTTCCCTATTAATTTAGAACTCCCTATGGGTTGAAATGATACATACCTGAATGATTTTGTAGAATAGGGGAAAATCGTTATGGGTTGAAATGATAAACCCTAAAGATTTTCATTCATTTTGAATTTTGAGATTGCAGGTTGAAATGATTTATACCCATAGAAATTTAAATTGTGGATTGAAATGATAAATATCTATATCACATGACCATAGAATAGAAAATTATATGGACACCGCTGGTCTATATTTTGAAAATGATTTCTAAAGTTTTAATAAATATTGATTTTCAAAATATAATATGTATAAATGTTATTTTTTATATATTTCTAAATTTAGATTTTTAAAGTAATATGTCTTGGATATTTTAAAGTTATAAGTTAGTTTTGAATTTTAAATTTAAATATTTTACTTATAATTTTACAATTCTAAAATGTGTATAAAGTAAGATTTAATATAAAATAAATTTAACGATAAGACTTAGTATAATAAAAATTAGTTTAAATTAGTATATGAAATGTTTAAGTATTTATTTAAATTTATATTAATATTTTTAAAAATAGATTTTTATAACTTTAATAATAAAGGTTGGAAAGATAAATTAAATTTTACTTGAAATTTTATTTGGTTAATAATTGAATTTAGATTAGAATTGACCTAGAATTATTGACTTTGAGGTTTAAAGATATGGAATTTAAAATTGGTAACTTGATTTGATAAAAAAAGTGATTTAATTCATATTCTCAACTTTAAATAAAATTGAGACTGAATATTTAATATTGATTTAAATTTATAAGTTGAGATTTTTATAAATTGTTATTGAAATGATTAAGTAAATATTTTCCAATTTAAAAAAAAAGTTCAATATTGAAATATAAATGAAACTTATACTAAAATGTTTGAGTATTTAAATTTTGAATCTTATTGGAATTAAAATGATAGTTCAGACCCAGATTTGAAATCCATACAAATTGAAATGATTTATTAAAAGTTTAGAATTGAATCTTTGACTTTAAATTGAAATTTTCAAACTGGGATCGATTTAAATTGGATTTTGGAATATTAGATGATTTGAATTGATTTGCGAAATCGAAGAAAACTAATTTTATTATATAAAGTATTTTAGTATATATAAACTATTTTAATTTATAACTATTTCGATCCACACACACACACACACTATATTTCAATATCTAAACTGTTTAAATCATAAGTATTATGATTTCAAAAGTGTTATGATTTCAAAAGTGTTATGATTCCATAAATTTAACGGTTTTAATAACGTATTTAAATTGAATTTTTGTGAAATTTTAAATAATTGAATTTGTAAATAAAAATTATATATTTGGAATACGTCTATATAAACATAGCAAATAGTAAATTTTCATCAGACATTATGGAAGTTTAATTTGTTGTGTAAATTCATTTAAAGTTAAATCAACAAAATTAGATGATAATAAAATATTTCTCAAAGCTGAATATTTTTATATATTAAAAATGCAATTCATTTTCTAAACGAGACATCATAATTCGTTTCATCAAATTTTGGACTTTTACATCCCCATTTATCTTATTTTCGACGAATTTGCAACAGTTTTGTAGCGAATATCGACTTTTGATGGGTTGATCATATCGTCGATATCTGTGTGCTGTTTTGTTTGTCTCGTCATGTTGATTTCAACGGTATATTTATTTTTGTATTTTTAAGTCTGGTACGTGATGGAAACGAAAAAACTATGCGTCGTATCGGTATCGAAATTGTAACCTTTGATTTTTTTTTCTTACTTTCAAAATTTGAACCGTGTAGCCTAGGAAAAAAAATAATCGCTTTAATAATTTTCACCTGAATCAAAGGGCTGGACCATTGGAATTACTTTATATACATACATATATGCATGCATGCATGCATGCATGCATGCATGCATACATACATACATATATATTCATTCAGGCTTTACATTTGCATCATTGCTCATTCAATCGCTATTCATTCCAAAAGAGAAAAGGTACAATCGAATTCCTTCTCTTCTTCTCCTTTGTATTTTTCACTTTCCCTTCAAATTGCTAATGAGCCATCAATCAGATAGGCCTTCTGCTCCTAAAAAAACACGTATATATAGAATTTGCATATGATTTTTTTGAAGCCAGCTCCTTCCTCCTTGTTCCTTACCCCAGATCATCACTTCGACCTCCCTCCACATGGAAATTCGGCCTGACAACCCACTGCCCCTCACTCTCTCTCTCTCCTACAACCTCCTCTCATACTTCCACCATTCATCCCTGATCGGACTCCCTTCCTGACCTCCTCCTTGAACTGCACAACCCACCCATAGCCGTCATTGCTCCACCCCTTCCTCAAACCCCACGTGCACCATCAGCAGCTAGCAGCCTCGTCCCGAGCTTTGCACGGTTGTACATCCCTGTAGCTTTGGCCTTGCTATCTAAAATTTATTCCTGCATATATATATATGTATGTGTGTGTATATATATATATATTGGTCAGTGTATATATATAAATGCCCTAGAAAATTTTATATATGTCAGTGCATGTATATTGAATATATGTAGGATATATCTGGTTGGAGTTTATATATTGCATATAATATAAAATGTTTTGCCTGTAGTATTGTTATACGTACAATAGTATATGTACTAGTATACATGAGTTTTGGCTTTAAGAAATGACTTGCGTATAGTATACATAAATATATATTTATGGTTGCATAAATAATGATTTTAAATTATATCATATAAGGGTCTTATTTGATTTTTAAAGTATATATATAAATATTGACTTGTTTATATAAGTATATAGTATCTATTTATATTTGGATTTTAATATATATATATATCTTATTTTAAATATATGAAAAAAAATTGGTTTTAGAGAACAATTAAATATAACGTATATTTTGCTAAATTTATATCAAGCTAATTCTGATTTATTTCATCGAATCCATATTCACCTTGTTTCGCTTTGAAATTTGTCGTTTGGATTGGTCGATTGCCTAGATCGTGATTCAAATCGTAGCTTGCCATGTTATCAATTTTCTCTAGCCTCGAAAGGTGAGCAACCACTCACGATTAACAATCTTATATTTATTAAATTTTATTCCACTTGAAACGACAGTTGAAATATGATTTTGCTAGTTATTCACTTGCTATATATGATATGCTATTGTCTGTAATTGTTTACCGGTGATATATGACACCATATCCTGTTGTGTATATTTTATTTAGTTTATCACTGATGATATATGCCTGTTATTGATATACTATATTTTATCATATTTGTTCTTACTCTACAAGTTCATTATTAATTTAGAATTCCCTATGGGTTGAAATGATACATACCTAAATGATTTTGTAGAATAAAAGAAAATCGTTATGGGTTGAAATGATAAACCCAAGAGATTTTCATTGATTTTGAATTTTGAGATTACGGGTTGAAATGATTTATACCCGTAGATGTTTAAATTGCGGATTGAAATGATAAATATGCGTATCACTTGACCATAGAATAGAAAATTATATACGGACACCGTTGATCTATATTTTGAAAATGATTTCTAAAGTTTTAATAAATATTTATTTTCAAAATATAATATATATATATATATATGTTATTTTTTATATATGTCTAAATTTAGATTTTTAAAATAATATGTTTTAAAGCTATAAGTTAGTTTTGAAATTTTAATATTTTACTTAAAATTTAACAATTTTAAAATGTATATAAAGTAAGTTTTAATATAAAATAAATTTAATGATAAGATTTAATTTAATAAAATTTAATTTAAATTAGTATATAATATGTTTAAGTATTTATTTAAATTTATATTAATATTTTTAAAAATAGATTTGTATAACCTTAATAATGAGGGTTGGAAAGATAAATTAAATTTGATTTGAAATTTTATTTGGTTAATAATTGAATTTAAATTAGAATTGATTTAAACTTATTGAGTTTGAGGTTTGAAGATATGAAATTTAAAATTGGTAACTTGATTTGACAAAAAAAGTGATTTAATTAATATTCTCAACTTGAAATAAAATTGAGATTGAATATTTAATATTGATTTAAATTTATAAATTGGGATTTTTATAAATTGTTATTGAAATGATTAAGTGAATATTTTCCAATTTGAAAAAAAAATTAAAAGTTAAATGTTGAAATATAAACGAAACTTATGCTGAAATGTTTTTATATTTAAATTTTAAATCTTATTGGAATTGAAATGATAGTTCAGACCCGAATTTGAAATCGATACAAATTGTAATGGTTTATTGAAAATTTGAAATTGAGTCTTTGACTTTAAATTGAAATGATCAAACTGGGATCGACTTAAATTGGATTTTGGAATCTCAGATGATTTGAATTGATTTGCAAAATCGAAGAAATCTAATTTTATTATATAAAGTATTTTAATATATATAAACTATTTTAATTTATAACTATTTTGATACACACACACACACACACACACTATATTTCAATATCTAAACAGTTTAAGTCAAAAGTGTTATGATTTCAAAAGTGTTATGATTCCAAAAAGTGTTATGATTTCAAAACTGTTATGATTATGGAAGTGTTATGATTTCGAAAGTGCGATGATTTCAAAAGCGTTATGATTTCGAAAGTGTTATAATTTATAAAGTGTTACGATTCTAGAAATGAATATTATTTAAAATAAATAATGATATCGAATTATATATGGTTTTGAAATGCATATAATATTTTTGATATGAAGTATGAACTATTTGAAATGAAATGACCATAGTGTAAAATAAGCGTTAGGTTGTTAAAGAGATCGAGATCGGATATTGTCACACTCTCTGCCAATACCGAAAACCACTTTAACAACTGTGTATGTGGTGGAGATTCCATAATGAAGTAAGATGGTTTGGTGACGGTTCTATGTGGTATTTACGTAGCCCTTACTCCTGTAAGTTAGCTTGATGCGGCTAAAATTGGAGCCATGCTGGGCCAAGTGAGGTCATTCCTCCTATTGCTTTTCTGATTTGATTGTGTGCACCTTTGATTTGGGAGTGTGTCACGAGTTGGGCGGTAGTAGCTGATATGCGTTACCACTAGTCCGGATCCACAAATGGTATATCTACCCTAGCATTTGCTTAAGTGCCTTGTTGCATGCACTATCGCGCCTTCTTCGGGTTTGGTTTGTACCATACCTATGGAGTGCATTCTAATAGCTCTCTAGTTTACGGTGGAATTACGGTACTGTATAGACTATGAGAATATATAATAATGTATTAAGGGGGATATGGGTAATGCCTTAACGCTATTTTAATACATTTACTTTATTATAGGCATATTATAATATGGTATATTACTACATAGTAGATAGTTCCACGGATCCTTAGAGGATGGAAATTCGAAACATCCTTTAAGTTACATGTATTTCAGTTGACATTTCACTTGAGTTGAGTTTATTAATATAAGAATGTTATTCCTGACTTGAATGTTTTGTGTTTTGATTTACGCACGGGTCAGGCCGAGTGTCATAGCATTTGAGACTCGCCTTTGAAGATTGGAGCTTTTCTTGAAGATCTTTCTTATCTATTCAGCTTTTCCAGTTGGTTTGTTCAGAAATGTCATCTGTTTGTATTCTGGACTTCATTGTATTTGAGATATTCTATTGTATTTTATTTCAAACTCTGATGTTTATATAGTAGCTTCATGAACTACTATTTATCTATTCTGCTACTTATTGTTGTAATACTCTATGTCTGTGATTCTATGACTAGTTTATTTACTGTATATGCTGAGTTTCGCCAAATATAAATTAACAATCTGATATTTTGGGCAATTCAAGTCCGAATGTATGGATGCGAATGGTTCGAAAAGGCAGGCCATTACAATGGTAGTAGTTTAGCATATTTGTTCTTACGTGCAACCCTTTGGATGCAGTGATAGGTTGTATATGGTCCTTCATAACATATGCCCCTACTTACTGTATATGGTTTTTATAGTATTTTGAGATGATATATCGCTCACACCAGACTGTTTTCTGATTCGAGGTTTTATGCTTTGCTGCTTATTATCTTGGGTTCTCTTAAATGAGTGGATTAGGAATAACAGGTCTAGATAGTGCATGGAGCTGTGCGAAGTATGAGTAGGAGGCCACACTTTCTATATCTATACTTTGAGCCTATTGTCACTAATATTCCACCGTGCTGTATTGTGGAGCAATGTCAATATTCGTATTTTGAGATACAATTATAGAGTTCATTTTGGGGATTTGGATTTACAAACTCTTTATTTTATTTTTTGTGTAGTCTATGAATCTAATGCACTTTGATGTTTTATTTATGGTTCATTTGATTATATCACTGTCTCGCCTATGTTACATCTATGTTATTATATTTTATATCTTTTATACACTGTGAGATGTTATGAAGATTCTGTGTTTGGATTTGTCTCTACTTTATAGTCTTGGCTATCATCTTGTATTGACTGGGTACATGCACAGCGCATTATACATGTATATTGGGTATTGGAGGTGTAGAGCGGTAATCAAATCTTCCATTCCATTTTCTCAACTAATGATAACTCAACTTACGATAGTAATCAAAATGCGACAGTTATTCCTTCACAATTTCTGAACTATCAATAGCAAATGACGAAGTCAACATTCAGTGTCTACCGTTAACTTGTAATTTGCTATAGTTTGCACATAATCAATAGCATGTTTATGGGATTATCGTTGATTTTTTAGTCTCCCGGAAAGTATAAATTATTTTAACAAAAAAAAAATCATCGTAGATAAATTATCCGTCGATACCGATTATTAGCGATTAGCGATGAGTTAAATGCTAAGAAATTATTGGCAGAAAGTGCAATCATCATCAAACCTAAGGCCCACCGTTTATCGTTCAACCAAAGCCTTGAATTACCGCAAAAAGTGAAAACCATTTGGGTTTTCATCAGAAAGAGCATAGTTGATCGAAGCTTGAATCCATAGAGTTTACTACAAGATAAAATCGACAACCGCCATCAAAAGTAAGCTAATCTCCCCTCTACCTTGTGGAACCATCACGGGGTTTTAACTGATGATGATGGTGCAAAAAAATTTCAAAACAAAGCCATTTTTCAAATTATTGAATGAAATTTAGAACAACTGATGATCAATTAGGAGAATACATCACCATGGGTTGACTACAATCATCAAGGAGAGGAAATCCATGAATTAATTTGAAGAAGAAAGCGATGGATTTGAAGTTGCAAATTGACAGCCAAGATTGACTACACCTTTGATGAAAATCCAAGTAGGGGTAGCCTTTGAATAAATTGGTGTCATTGGAAAGGTCTTAGAAAGTATGAACAACAGGGAAGACCGTTCACTCATATTTATTTGTATGTGAGAGAAATTGCTAATTAATGTTCGAAAAATCGAATAATGATCAATTTTGAAATTGAAAATTTTGAATGTTTAAAAATTCAGTACAATCAAACATGAAATAAAGTGTAAAATAAAGCTAGGAAAAGAAAATATAAACTTCAAAAAATATGTTAAAAATGAAGTTGATTCATCCTTAAAAAAAAGACATCTCAATAAAACAATATCAATATAAGGTGGTGTTAAAACAGTGGACTACAGATCGACTGTGACTAATTCAAAATACTCCTGGACCAGCCTCGATGCTCTACAGGAGAACGTCGTGTCAATACTTTAAGATCAAGGACCCACCACATGTGCTATAGGATCTAGGTATTCGTCATCTATCCAAACTATACATATACACTATATCTATCGACTATGATATCAAGGCCATACACACAATAATCACATTTCATCGTTTCCGTACAGGTCTTATATGCTACCCAATCGTCCAAATTTATATATACTCCTTTATGCTTTGTCCCTATCAATTACATTCCCAATTGAGTCCATTGTATTTAACAATCACTCTAAAAACCAAATGTTCGACAATAATACATCTACCATACCCTAACTTATATATCCAATAGCAGCCAAATAACCATAGAAGTGTCAAGGTAATGCTCAGGGATTGCTATGCAAAACATTCAAAGCGACGTACTTTGGTTCTATGACTTTTAGAAAAACGAAAAGTTAGAAAATAGAAAACGAAACTATAAGTACTTCTTAAATGGATTTTAGGAGGGAAATCTTAAAATGTATTTTAATTCAAATTCAAATTATGAGTTAGGCCCAACTCAATCCAAACCCAAAACTGAAAAATTAAGACGTTGATATCTCGTTCATATGCTATCCAATTCAGGCAAATGAATACTCTCTCTCTCCCTTGACCAAAAAAATGAGAGCCACAAAAAGATTTGACTCTCATCTGCTAATTCAACCAATTGTAAAATTATTATTTTGCCCTTCCAATAAAATTTACCAAAATACTCTTCAATTCACTTCTAAATTTATTTATTTCTATTATTATTATTATTATTTAAATTTAGTATTAATTTTTTGAGGTATTACATTCTACCCCTCTAAAGAATTTCATCCTCGAAATTCCAAAAGAACGAAAAAATAAAATAAATGCTCACTCCTCTTTCACACACCTATATCGCCCTTATCATCCATGCACATGCTCAATCATTCAAATAAAGCTACCATTCATCCAAACATTCATCCATACATCAATCAAACCAATCATCCATAAAACGTATACGAAGTTATGAAATTTAAAATCATCAGTGTACGTGTATCTATCTACATATACACATAGTGGTGCTTGTGTGCTTTAAGAAACATAACCAACAATACAACTTCAGGAAATGTATGCGGATAACATATGACATTATATATGCAAATATCTAACATTTGGTCTCACCTATATGAATGAGATGATATGAGATATAAAGCATGATACAAGCATTCTAAGATGATTATATAAACTCTATATGTATGAACAACCAATAAAACTAACATGTCATATGGTGAACATATATATATATGTGTGTGTGTGTGTATAATAGTTAATCAGGAACTCAAGTATACAAACGTATAAAGAAAAAACAAATCCATGACATAGATAAAATAAAAATGAGTCCAAACGATCATTAAGCCAAACCTAGATATTAACTAAATTAACAACTAACTGAATGGAAATCTCTTTGAAAAGAAATCGAATTGAAAAGATTAGACACTCCTTCACTTTCCAATCATCCCTATACAAATCTTTCTCTTCACTAAATCTAATAAGATCTACTACTGGCATGACTTATCCCAAAATACTGATCTTAATCATACACATATATATACAACCTCTAGAACCCTTACTTCCATCACAAATAATCAACGTCACAATTTTATAACAAGTGGTAGCCTTAGCACAAACATTCCCAAACCAATTTATAACATCTCATACCATTCTTAAATGCATACGTTTGAATTCTAAGTCATCTAGTAGTAGTTTCTACAATTCATCTTCCGGATTACTATGATAAGCAAGGTTTTAAATATTGGATTTCGGTCACGTTTCGTCTTAGAATTTTTACACAAGTTATCTCGTATCGAGAGAGATCTCGGACGAGATAAGTACATATCGGGTATACATCTCGGATTGACATCTCAGGTCTTATAATGCATCTTTGGAATATCTCGGATGTACTTATGTGTCTAAAATTGATGTGTCAAAAATTTATTTAACGGTTATAACTTTCTTAGTAAAAATAAAAATGGTAACATACTTGATTTAAATGGAAAAAGGAATATTTTTAGAAGATTAGTAGCTTGATTAACTTAATTGATTTGGTAATGATTGAATAATATCCTTTTATTTGAACATAATAAAGAAGCGAAAGCTTTTGCTATGACTCATTAAGATAAAAAGTAAAAAAAATATTCAAGAAGTTGGTAAATTATAATTGGATTGAGTAGTTTCTTTCAATCAATATGAAAATAAAAAATATTATGCAAAATAAGAAATATGTATAATTTCGGGTGAGATCTCGGATTGAGATTTCGATCCATATTTCGGGTGAGATTTGAATATCTCGGACGAGATGAGTGTCGAGGGAGATATGGAGGAGATTTGATATCTCGTCTCGTTTAAGTGTGAAAAGGTGATCTCGGAGGAGATCTCAGGCGATATATAGGAGATTTTAAATCATGATGATAAGGCAACTCAAATATGGATGGTGCCTTACCCAAATAAATCAAAAAGACTTAAACTATCATAATATTTCTTCTTCCATCTACGGATATTAAAAGTAAGCGATATCTTAACCTAATGAACATGTAATGTCCCGCCTTTTTATAGGTTTTAAATCGACGATAAACCACACACATCAGACTCAAACAATACAAAAGGGCGAATCGTTATTGGGGTGAATCAGAAAAAGGAAGAAAGAAAGAAAAACAAAACAGAATCTTGCAGTGGAATGACAAAATATAATAATCAAATACAGTTCATGAAGCTGTTTACAAACATTTGATTATACTAATACAATGTAAAATTAGAGTTACACATACCAGAGAATAATAATTACAATGCAGCGGGATAGTATGAATGCAGTGGAATAATATAATAGATAATAGTAATACAATCTTTGTCTTCGTCCTCCAGAAATAAAGTCTTCGAATCCTGAAATGCTCAGACTGACCCGAGCGAATTGAAAAGACAAAACACTTGAGTCGGAACTAAATGATCTTATGTGAGTTAAATCAAAAGAAATAGATATGAGTGGAACAACGTTAGAAATGTTTACGGGTTTTTGACATCTCCTATCCAGTATACACGTGAGTGCAGCAACTTAAGAGATGCTCGGGATTCACATCTCCTAAGGATCCGTTAAACTATTTTCTATGTAGTAATATTTCGCTATTATAATAGCGTCTAATAGTCAAATAAACTTACTTTTAAATATCGTTAAGGGGCTACCCATATAGCCCTTAACACGTAATAATGCCAATAGTCTATAAAATACCGTAATACCTCCTGATCGGGAGGCTACCAGAGGATACTCCATAGGAACGACACAAATCAAACTCGTACAAGGCGCGCTAGGGTAGGTGACATGCACATAAGGCAATGCCAGGGTAGATATACCAATTACTATCTAAACTGGTGGTGATGCATAACATGCTGCTACCATGTAACGACCCGTAAATTTTAACTGGTTTTTTATAACATAATTAACTGAATTTTGTGAAATTTTAAATAATAAAATTTTGAAATATAAATTTAATATTTGGAATAGTCTAATTAAATATAAAAGATGGTAAATTTTCATCTGATTTTATGAAAGTTTATTCTATTGTGAAATTCTATTAAATTCAAGTCAGTTAATAATTGTTGATAATGAAATATTTTCCAAATCTGAATATTTTTACATAGAAAAATTCAGAATCATCTTATGACCGAGATGCCATTTTTTGTTTTTCCAAATTCGGACTTCTTTAGCTTCGTCGATCTTATTTTTCTGCGTTTTTGCTACATTTTCCACTAGTAGAGAATTCGAATTTTTATAATTCAATTGTACCACTGATATCCGTACACCATTTTGATTGTCTTATCGTGCTAATCTCTACGGTATATTCAACTCTGTGTTTTGACATTCGATTCGCTGCAGAATCGGTGAAACAATTTGTAGTATCGGTGCGGTTCCGAACATTTCAAATTTCTTTTGACTGTTCAATTTTCACCGTATCGACCCAACAACCATCAGCTATTTGAAATAAATATTTCCTAAATTTGCGTCCACACCTTTCTCTATTCCCAACAACCAGTTGCTTTATTTAATTCTCTGAATTTACTTTTACAATTGCCTATATTTTTATTTGCTCTTCCTCTCCTACTTTATTTCTCCAGATCCATTTTTCTCTTCTCCACTGTTAGCCAACCTCTATTTCAAAGAGATAAAAGAATGGAAAGTGGAAATGTTACTTTGAAACAAAATATGTATTTGTCTTCCCTGTAGCATTCATGTCTTGCTTTTCACGTGAAGTGTCCATGCCTGTTAAAAATGCTATGCATCCTTCACCTTGTTTCACCTCGGCTTGAGCAGATAAATCATCACTCCTTCTTCATCCATTCTCCCTTCATTTTGCCGAACCTCCCCTCCTCTCTCTCTCTCCCTATCCAAACTTCAACAAACCGGCCACCGCAAGCCTCCACCACAGCCAGTGACGCCGCCGCTCACGCCAACGATCCCTCGCCGCTGCCTTTTGCACCTCAGATCTGCACCCATTCATTTTCCTCTGCCACGAAGACAAACCCGAGCCAAGATACATCTTCGTCTACACTCATTTCGTCGCTCATTCCTCCCACCACAGCCCGACTCTCCCACGCATCCAAACTTCCTCGCTAGCCAGCTTCGCGACAACCTTTCACCTCAACCTCGACAACCATCACCTAAGCCTCAACAGCCCAAGACTGGCGCTGACGTCCACTGACCACCCCTGGCGTGCATGGCCTCCCATCAGCCAAAGCCTCCGCATAGCCTTCGAACCCATTTGCAGACTGCTTCACCTCGAGTTTGATCATCCTCCCCTTTTTTAATATATAGGTAATATGGGTATGTTATTTTGGTTTCTTTGATTTTTATATATATCTAGAATATAATATTATATAGTCGGTACACTTGTGTGCTTAGTTATATAAAGATTTTGTATACAGTTTTATATTGTATACAGTAAGATGTATTGTATATAAAGGAATTTTGCACTTATGTATTGAGAGCATGACCTCCTTCTTTTGCAGTTCTAGGTGTACCATGTTTCACCATTTCACGTTTACCTTATTTTATTGTACTATATTTTATATTTGATATATTAACTTTAACTTATAAGCTATGTTTGTAAAAGTATATAGATTATACAATCTGCATTTATCTTAGCATATGATGTGTATTGGTTTACAAAAGTTTTGTTTAAAAGGATATATACTTTTGACTAGTTATATATATACACACGTTGTCCCTTTGGCGTTTGTTAAATATGAACTATAATATATATATATATATATGTTTGAATTGCTTGCAGTTTTCTGATTGAGATTCCATATATATATATATATATATGTTTTATATTAAAGCATGTTGTATATATATATATATAGTTTGTTTTGAAAAAAATATACATATTTGGGTTTTGCGTCAGTCTGTTTGGTGATTAGCGTATGTTTATATATGTTAAGTTATTGAAAAACCGGTTTATGCAAATAAGAAAGTTTTATTTTATATAAGTGTTTTAAGTGTAAACAATGATTTATATATATATATATATATATATATAATTTTTATTTTTATATTCACCACAAATTTGATATTGATTTCATGGAAAAATAATAGTATATATTCTGTCTGTATCTAGACGATTCTGATTTGCTCTCATCAATTCAAACTATCAGCTTTGATCGTCAAATCGTATCCATCTAGCTTTGCTTTGGATTTCGTGCTTAGATTCGCAACCTATCTCAGTCTTGTTCATCTCTAACCTTAAAAGGTGAGCAATTACTCACGATTTACGTTCTTATATTCATTAAATTTGATTTCAATTGAAACGACAATTGAAATAAGCTCCTGTTTGTTATTTACATTGTTATAAATATGTTATTACCTGTATCTGTTCACTTGTGACATCTGACACTATTATATGTTATTTATATTGATGATACATGTCTGTTATATTATTATCATATCTGTTATCACTCTGCAAGTTTCCTATTAGTATAGAATTCACCATGGGTTGAAATGATACATACCCCAATGGACTTTAGAATAGGAGAAAATCGTTATGGGTTGAAATGATTAACCCAAGCGATTTTCATTTGAATTGAATTTAGGATTGCGGGTTGAAATGATATATATATATATATTCCCGTATATATTTAAATTATGGATTGAAATGATAAATATCTGTATCACTTGTCCATATGATAGAAAATTATATACAGACACCGTTGGTCTACATATAAATATGTTGAAAATGATTACTATGGTTTTGGAAGGAAATATATGGTTTTATATAAATATTGATTTTAGATATTATATAAATATTATTTATATATAGTTAAATTCCAGATTTTGAGCTATGCATAAATTTATTTTAATATAAAATAAGATTAATAATAAAGTTTGATTTTATTAAAATATAAAGGGTTAGGTATTTATTTAAATTATATTTTAATATAATGTTATAATGATTTAATAAATTAAGGTTTAGAAGATAGATTTGAAATTGTACTTAATTAAGAAATATATTAACTAGTAATCTATTTAGAACTTATCGAATTTGAGATTTTTAAAGGATATAAAATTTTATAACTTGGTTTTGGTTAAGGTGATTTAAATGAATATTTCAAGTTTAAATAAGTTGAAGGAAATATTTAGTTTATTTGTAATTTGGGGTTTTATTTAAATAATATTGGATTTATTAAGTGAATATTTCAAAACTAAATAATGATAAAGTTAAATTAAGATACATATGAAATTATCAAATTTAGTTTTGAGATTGTGAAATATTTAAAGCTTTGGAATATATCAAAATTTAAATGGTTTATCTGTGGTTCAAATCTGTATTTGAAATCGATATAATGGTCAATTGTGAGCTGAATTGAATTGAAATTGATGATTTGAGATTTGACTAAATTTGAAATTTTGGGTTTGGTGTTGATTTGGAATTGATTTGTGAAATTTGATGAAGCTAATTTATTTTATAAAGTATTTTAAATTATATTTAAAACTATTTATATATGTTACTTTATAAATTGATTTCATATAAACTATTTTAATATAAATTATTTTTAATATAAACTATTTTAAATTATGACTATTTTTATATAAATTATTTTAAATTATAAACTATTTTATTATATATACTATTATTTATATTTAAACAATTAAGTGGGAAGTGTTATGATTCCAAAGCATTATGATTTCTAAACTTTTATTTCCAAAGTAATATGATTTCCAAAGTGTTTGATTTAGAAAGTGTTATAACTTTGAAGAACTAAGATTTTGTAAATAGACATATTCGATATGGATATATTTAAAATGGAAATGGTATCGTATTTGGTTTTGAAATGGAAATGATATCGTATTAATATGGTTTTGAAATGGAAATGATATTTTGGTTTGGAAATATAAACTATTTTGAAAGTTATTAAATGACCAATCGGTGTAATAATTACGTAGTTATTGAAGAGACCGGGATCGGTTAGGGACATACTCTCTGTCTAAACCCAAAACCACTTTAATAACTATTATAGGCGGAATGTGATCCAGAACGAAGTGGTTGGAATGATGTACGTTGATGACTGAAGAAAGAGAACGATAATGGATAACTTTGACACTTGTATCAAATTGAAAATGGCTAAAACAGGAGCCATGCCGGGCCAATGAGGTTAGCCACCTCTAAGCGAACACACTTTTTCATAAACTTCTCATACTTGTTTTTTATTAGTGTGCACCCTTGAATTGGGAGTGCTGTTTCGTGGTGTTGCGATCGTTACGGCGATGCGTTCTCACCAGTCCGGATCAGGCAAACGGTAGTTTCACTACCTTGGGTATTGCCTCATGTGCCTTGTCATACTCATATCACTATGCACGACCACTACGATTTGTTTTGTGTTATACCTATGGAGTACTCCCTGATAGCCCACTAGTTTACGATGGAGTTTACAGTGCTGTATAGACTATGACGCTCATATAAAATGTGTTATGGGGGATAATGGTAACGCCTTAACATTATTTTTATACTTTATATTACTGATAGGCATTATCTACTTAGCGTACATATAAATTGTTAACGGATCCTTAAAGGATGGTTATCACAAACATCTTTTGAGTTACTTGTATTTCAGTTGTTATTTCACTTGAGTTGGATTTACTGATATAAGAATGTTAATCGTAACTCGAGTGTTTTGTGTTTTGCTTTACGCTCGGGTCAGACTGAGTGTACCAGTATTCGAGACTCGTCTTTGGAGTTGGAGCTTCGCTTAGAGATCCAGCTATCTATCCAGCTTTCAGATATTCTGTTGATTCTAGTAATGTATTCTGATTCTTGTATTTGACTATTGTATTCGAGACTTCTGTTGTAACTTATTTAACTCCGTTATATATATGGTAGCTTCATGAACTACTATTCATTTTGTTTCCGCTGCGTATTGTTATAGTACTCTGTGTCTGTGATTCTGTGATTATTTATTACTGTATATGCTGAGTTTTGCTAAATATAAATGTACAATCTGGAATTTGAGCAATTCAATTTTGGCATGTTTGGATGCGAATGGTTGAAAATATCGGGTCGTTACATTTGGTATCAGAGCTTTGGCTCTAGGCAAAACTTAGCATGTATGGTAAATTTAATTACGGAATCACTTTCGTTTAAGCTTTAATTCTTTCCTCTTTGATTTGAATTTCCTTTGAATTTCGAAACGTCCCTCGGTTCTAAAATCCATCATTGCCACTCCCTATTCGTATTCTGGAGTATCCCATATCTCCACTTCGAATGATCTTTATAATGAATCGATTGTCTCGCCAATCTTCGAATGATTTGTAAATGGGAGGCACTCCTTTACAATAGGCATCGATTTACCAGAGATTTTTGTATCCTCGGTTTACAATGCTATTATCTTTTTCCATACCCGAATTTTATCTCTTGTGATCTGATGCCGATTTGCCTCGAAATTCTGCATCAATCTTAATATTGAAGTCACGGTTGACCCGGATTAGGTTGTTCGCGATTTATATAAACTTATCCATCTTCCTATTTTGTTATTTAATCATCTTATCTTTTGTTTCCAACTTATCTTCAAATCAGAATTCTCTTTGATTTGTGTCAATCAAATTTGAATCTCTATCCTTGCTTTGAACGCTATCGATAGGAATTCCAAAACACTTGAACAGAGCAAACTGACATAGTATTATTTTCAAATTTGGTTAATAAAATAATTTTTTGTATGATTATATTATATATATATAAGTATAATTTTCTGAAATTGAATTGTTAAATGAATTGGTTGTTAAAATGATAATATTTGATTTTCATTTATTGTTTTGTAAACTCCTGATTTTCCAACATATAAATAGAGGCAAGCTATAAAATATGGCTTATAAATTGATTTAGAGTTTGAAATGAATTTAAATAAAGAATTTGAGAATTAATTTTCGGTGTTTTCGAACTTTGGGTTTAAATTTTAAAATGCATATTATATAAAGTAAATTTGAATAGAAATCATTTCTAAAGATTTTTAAATGATTAAATCAATATTCTCCTCTTTTGTCGTTGGAAAATAATTTCAGTGATGGCGGCCACATCATCGACATTCATTTTCGAGTTTCGAAGTAGAGAGACCATTCAGTAGCTTTGCCACTCTTTTGTTTGGAAAATAAATTTGATTTGAACTTCTTAAGAACGACTTGATTTATAATATATATTATATATATAAGTATATGATTATAGATTTGATTTGATATATATATAGTATATGTATATTTATCTATAAAATGGTTTGAAGTTAATTGGAAATTTAATCCCTGAAACTATGTTAAAGGATGATTTTAAATAAAGCCAAAAATTTTGAATAAATATTTAAACATGAATTTTTTTTAAATAAGGAAATTTTACTTGTATAATACTCAATTGCATTCTAAAATATAACTTACCTAAATTACTCAGAAGTTTACCTTGTAATTGAATAATATACAATGTAAAATGATGTTAAAGGATTTTATAGATAAAATTTGAGCAGTCATAATAAATGTTATACATTTAAAATTTTAATTATAAAAGATGTTAATAGATATAAGTAGAATAATAAGTTGATTGAATAGTAAACGAGAAAAATTAAATAAAATTTTGTTTTAAAGAAATCTTTTGTATCAAATATTAATAAATTGAAATAAAATCAACCTAATAAATTATCTTGAACTTAAAGTCAATTCTTGAATATAAAATTAATTTAAATTGAAATTTATATGGTTTGAACTAATTGTTTTATTTTGTTTTCAATCTATTTTCTTTCTGGTTGTTTCTATTCTCCTACCTCCTTCCTTTTCAGGGACAAAAGCTTGAATGGGGAGAATGTAACGACCCGTAAATTTTAACTAGTTTTTTATAACGTAATTAACTGAATTTTATGAAATTTTAAATAACAAAATTTTGAAATATAAATTTAATATTTGTAATACGTCTAATTAAATATAAAAGATGGTAAATTTTCATCTGATTTTATGAAAGTTTATTTTATTGTGAAATTCTATTAAATTCAAGTCAGTTAATAATTGTTGATAATAAAATATTTTCCAAACCTGAATATTTTTACGTAGAAAAATTCTTAATCATCTTCTAACCGAGACGTCATTTTTCGTTTTTTCAACTTCGGACTTCTTTAACTCCGTCGATTTTATTTTTCTACGTTTTTGCTGCATTTTCCGCTAGTAGAAAATTCGAATTTTTATAATTCAATTGTACCACTAATATCCATATACTGTTTTGATTGTCTCGTCATGCTGTTCTCTACGGTATATTCAAATCTGTGTTTTGAAGTTCGGTTCGCTGTGGAATCGATGAAACAATTTGCAGTATCGGTGCGGTTTCGAACATTTCAAATTTCTTTTGACCATTCAATTTTCATCGTATCAATCCAACAGCCATTAGCTATTTAAAATAAATATTTCCTAAATTTGCATCCACACCTTTCTCTATTCCAAACAACCAGTATCCGTTGCTTTATTTAATTCTCTAAATTTACTTTTACAATTCCCTATACTTTTATTTGCTCTTCCTCTCCTACTTCCTTTTTCCAGATCCATTTTTCTCTTCTCCTCTGTTAGCAACCTCTATTTCAAAGAAAGAAAAAGAATGAAAAGTGGAAATGTTACTTTAAAACAAAATATGTATTTGTCTTCCCTATAGCATGCATGTCTTGCTTTTCACGTGAAGTGTCCATGCCTGTTGAAAATGCTATGCATCCTTTACCTTGTTTCACCTCGGCTTGAGCAAATACATCACCACTCCTTCTTTGCCCATTCTCTTTTCATTTTGCCAACCCTCCCCTCCTCTCTCTCTCTCCCTATCCACTTCAACAAACCGGCCACCGCAAGCCTCCACCACAGCTAGTGACGCCGCCGCTCACGCCAGTGATCTCTCGCCGCTGTCTTTTGCACCTCAGATCTGCACCCATTCATTTTCCTCCACCACGAATACAAACCCGAGCCGAGCTACATCTCCGCTTGCGCTCATTTCGCCGCTCATTCCTCCCACCACAGCCCGACTCTCCCACGCATCCAAACTTCCTCGCTAGCCAGCTTAATGACAACCTTTCACCTCAACCTCGGCAACCATCACCTCGGCCTCAATAGCCCAAGCCTGGCGTCGACGTCCACCGACCACCCCTGGCACGCACGACCTCCCATCAGCTAAAGCCTCCGTCGTTTCCCCCTCTGCATAGCCTTCAAACCCATTTGCAAACCGCTTCACCTCGAGTTTGGTCATCCTCCCCTTTTTTATATATAGGTAATATGGGTATGTTATTTTGATTTCTTTGATTTTTATATATATCTACAGTATAATATTATATGATTAGTACACTTGTGTGCTTAGTTATATACAGGTTTTGCATACGGTTTTATATTTTATACAGTAAGATGTATAATATATAAAGGAATTTTGCTCTTATGTATTGAGACCACGGCCTCCTTCTTTTGCAGTTCAAGGTGTACCATGTTTCACTATTTCACGTTTACCTTATTTTATTGTACTGTATTTTATATTTGATATATTAACTTTAACTTATAAGCTCTGTTTGTAAAAGTATACGGATTATACAATCTGCATTTGTCTTAGTGTATGACATGTATTACTTTACAAAAGTTTTGATTAAAAGGATATATATTTTTGTCTAGTTATATATATACACGCTGTCCCTTTGGGTTTGTTAAATATAAAACTATATATATATATATATATATTTCTGTTTGAATTTCTTTTAGTTTTCTGATTGAGATTCCATATATATATATATTTACATTAAAGCGTGTTTATGTATATATATAGTTCGTTTTGAAAAAATATATACATATTTGGGTTTTGCGTCAGTCTATTTGGTGATTAGCGTATGTTTATATATGTTAAGTTATAGAAAACCTGTTTATGTAAATAATAAATTTTTATTTTATATAAGTGTTTTAAGTATAAACAATGATTTTTAGTTATATATATATATATATTTATTTATATTCACCTCAAATTTGATATTAATTTCATGGAAAAATAATAGTATATATTCTGTCTCTATCTAGACGATTTTGGTTCTCTCTCATTAATTCAAACTATCAACTTTGATCATCATATTGTATCCATCTAGCTTTGCTTTGGATTTCGTGCTTAGATTCGCAACTCATCTCAGTCTCTTTCATCTCTAACATCGAAAGGTGAGAAATCACTCACGATTTACGTTATTATGTTCATTAAATTTGATTTCAATTGAAACGACAATTGAAATATACTGCTGTTATTTATTTACATTGTTATAAATATTTTATTACCTGTATCGCTCACCTATGACATCTGACACCATTATCTGTTATTTATATTGATGATATATGCCTGTTATATTATTATCATACTTGTTATCACTCTGAAAGTTCCCTATTAGTATAGAATTCACTATGGGTTGAAATGATACATACCCGAACAGACTTTAGAATAGGATAAAATCGTTATGGGTTGAAATGATTAACCCAAGCGATTTTCATTTGAATTGAATTTGGGATTGCGGGTTGAAAGGATATATATATACACGTATATATTTAAATTATGGATTGAAATGATAAATATCTGTATCACTTGATCATAGGATATATATACACACACACACCGTTGGTCTATATATAAATATATAGAAAATGATTACTATGATTTTGGAAGGAAATATATGGTTTTACATAAATATTGATTTTAGATATTATATAAATGTTATTTATATATAGTTAAATTCCTTATTTTAAGCTATGCATAAATTTATTTTAATATAAAATAATCTTAATAATAAAGTTTGATTTTATTAAAATATAACAGGGTTAGGTATTTATTTAAATTATATTTTAATATAATGTTATAATGACTTAATAAACTAAGGTTGAGAAGATAGATTTGAAATTGATTTGAAATTGTATTTAATTAAGAAATATATTAACTAGAAATCGATTTGGAACTTATCGAATTTGAGATTTTTAAAGGATATAAAATTTTATAACTTGATTTTGGTTAAGGTGATTTAAATGAATATTTCAAGTTTAAATAAGTTGAAGGAAATATTTAGTTTATTTTTAATTTGGGGTTTTATTTAAATAATATTGGATTTATTAAGTGAATATTTCAAAACTAAATAATGATAAAGTTAAATTAAGATTTACATGAAGTTATCAAATTTAGTTTTGAGATTGTGAAATATTTAATGCTTTGGAATATATCAAAATTTAAATGATTTATTTGTGGTTCAAATCTGTATTTGAAATCGATATAACAGTCTTTTGTGAACTAAGTTGAATTGAAATTGATGATTTGATATTTGACTAAATTTGAATTTTAGGATTGGTGTTGATTTGGAATTGATTTGTGAAATTTGATGAAGCTAATTTATTTTATAAAGTATTTTAAATTATATCCAAAACTATTTATATATGTTACTTTATAAATTGATTTCATATAAACTATTTTAATATAAATTATTTCTAATATAAACTATTTTAAATTATGACCATTTTTATATAAACTATTTTAAATTATAAACTATTTTATTATATATAATATTATTTATATTTAAACAGTTAAGTGGGAAGTGTTATGATTCCAAATCATTATGGTTTCTAAATTTTTATCTCCAAAGTATTATGATTTCCAAAATGTTTGATTTAGAAAGTGTTATAACTTTGTAGTACTAAGGTTTTGTAAATGGATAGATTCGAGATGGATATATTTAAAATGGAAATGATATCGTATTTGGTTTTGAAATGGAAATGATATCGTATTAATATGGTTTTGAAATGGAAATGATATTTTGGTTTGGAAATATAAACTATTTTGAAAGTTTATCAAATGACCAATCGGTGTGATAATTACGTACTTATTGAAGAGACCGGGATCGATTAGTGACATACTCTCTGTCTAAACCGAAAACCACTATAATAACTATTATACACGGAGTGTGATCCGGAAAGAAGTGGTTGGAATGATGTACGTTGATGACTGAAGAAAGAGAACGATAATGGATGACCTTGACACTTGTGTCAAATTGGAAATGACTAAAACATGAGCCGTGTCGGGCCAATGAGGTTAGCCACCTTTAAGCGAACACACTTCTTCATAAACTACTCATCACTTGTTTTTGATTGGTGCGCACCCTTGAATTGGAAGTGTTGTTTCGTGGTGTTGTGATCGTTGCGGCGATGCGTTCTCACCAGTCCGGATCAGGCAAACGGTAGTTTCACTACCTTGGATATTGCCTCATGTGCCTTGTCATACTCGTATCCCTATGCGTGATCGCTATGATTTGTTTTGTGTTGTACCTATGAAGTACTCCCTGATAGCCCACTAGTTTACGGGGGAGATTACAGTGCTGTATAGACTATGATGTTTATATAAAATGTGTTAAGGGGGATAATGGTAATGCCTTAACGCTATTTTTATACTTTATATTACTGATAGGCATTGTCTACTTAGCGTACATGTAAATAGTTAACGGATCCTTAGAGGATGGTTGTCCCAAACATCTTTTGAGTTACTTGTATTTCAGTTGTTATTTCACTTGAGTTGGATTTATTGATATAAGAATGTTAATCCTGACTCGAGTGTTTTGTGTTTTGCTTTATGCTCGGGTCAGACTGAGTGTACCAGTATTCGAGACTCACATTTGAAGTTGGAGCTTCGCTTCGAGATCCCGCTATCTTTCCAGCTTTCAGATATTCAGTTGATTCCAGTGATGTATTCTGATTCTTGTATTTGACTATGTATTCGAGACTTCTATTGTAACTTATTTAACTCCCTTATATATATAGTAGCTTCGTGAACTACTATTCATATTGTTTCCGCTGCATATTATTATATTACTCTGTGTCTGTGATTCTGTGATTATTTATTTACTCTATATGATGAGTTTTGCCAAATATAAACTTACAATCTGATATTTTGAGCAATTCAATTCCGGCATGTTTGGATGCGAATGGTTGAAATATCGGGTCGTTAATTTCAATGCAGCGGGATAGTATGAATGCAGTGGAATAGTATAATAGATAATAGTAATACAATCTTTGTCTTCGTCCTCTAGAAATAAAGTCTTCGAATCCTGATATGCTCAGACTGACCCGAGCGAATTGAAAAGACAAAACACTCGAGTCAGAACTAAATGATCTTATATGAGTTAAATCAACAGAAATAGATATGAGTGGAATGGCGTAAGAGATGTTTACGGGTTTTTGACATCTCCTATCTAGTATACACGTGAGTGCAGTAACTTAAGAGATGCTCGGGATTCACATCTCCAAAGGATCCGTTAAACTATTTACTATGTAGTAATATTTTTCTATTATAATAGTGTTTAATAGAAAAATAAACTTACTTTTAAATAGCGTTAAGGGGTTACCTATATAGCCCTTAACACATAATAGTGCGAATAGTCTATACAATACCATAATACCTCCAGATCGGGAGGCTACCAGAGGATACTCCATAGGTACGACACAAATCAAACTCGTACAAGGCGTGCTAGGGTAGGTGACACGGCACACAAGGCAATGCCAGGGTAGATATACCAACTACTATCTGAACTGGTGGTGACGCAACGTGTGCAACTACCGCCTACCTCGAGCCACACCCCCAAAATCAAAAATCAAAAGTGGCCACCGAATCAATCTCAAAGTCAGAATCTAATGGAATGGTATCGAAGGAGTGTGTCCGATAAGAGGAGCTACCTCACTGGCCCAGAATCGCTCCTGTTTTACCCAACTTATGCCAACTCACGGGAGTCGGGTCCACGTAGCTGCCACCATCCTACTTCATTTTGTAATCTGAACCGCGTACATGGTTGTCAAAGTGGTTTTCGGTATCGATAGAGAGTATGCCCATATCCGATCCCGATCTCTTTGCCAACCAATCGTTATTATAACACCGTGGTCATTTCAAAATAATTTATACTTCAAAACCAGAATATAATATCCATTTCAAAACCAAATAAGATATCATTTCTATTTCAAATATATTCATTTTCCAAAATCATAGCATTTTCAAAGTTATACCACTTCGAAGTCAAACCACCTGAAATATAACACTTTCAGATCATAATTCTTTGAAACTCAACTCTGAAACATAACTTTCACCATTTAAATGGTTAAAATATTAAAATACTTTATATAATCAACTAGCTTCTTCAATTTCACAAATCAATTCCAAAACAACTCGAATTTATAAATTTTAAATTTAACCATATCCCAAATCATAAATTTCAATACGATTCGGTTTCCCCAAATAAACTATTCCAATCTATATCATTTTCAAATCAGATTTGATTCACAGAATTTACCATTTCAAATTCAATATGTTTCAAACTTTAAGTATTCAACTATTTCAAAACTAAGTTTGGTAATTACAATTCAACAATTCAGTGTTCTATTATTTAGTTTTGAAATATTTTACATAATAAATCCATTATCATTTAAATAAACTCAAATTACAAATAACTGAATATTTCCTTCAATTCATTTATAGTTGAAATATTCATTTAATTCACCTTAAACCAAAATCAAGTTATAAAAATCATACCTTTTAAATTTAAATTTTTATAAATTTCACACCAAATTTATTTGAGTTTAATTCTTAAATAAATTCGATTTCAAATAAATTTCAAATTTATCTTGGAACCTTAGATTTATTTAGATCATTATAAACTCAATATTAAAATATAATTTAAATACTTAACTATATTATCACAATAAATTCAAACTTATTATTAAGCTTATTCTACAGCAGAACAAGTTTATACATAGCTTAAAATCCAAGATAAAATAACATTTATATAACATCTAAAATTAATATTTATCCAAAATATTTCGTTACAAAATCATATAAATCATTTCAAAATATTTTCATATATATAGACCACGGTGTCTATATATAATTTATATCCTATGGTTAAGTGATACAGATATTTATCATTTCAATTCGCAATCTAAAATATAATTACGATTATATATCATTTCAAACCGAAATCCCGAATGAAATAAAAATCCATAACAACTTGCAGTTTATAACAGTATAAAGTACAACATCCATATATCCAATATCAATCACCAAACATTTATCACAATCATCATCCAATTCAATCAGTAATATCAATATTGAATAGATAATAAACAAACAGGTATTAGCTGGCAGTTAATATTCAAAAATGAATTAATAACTATTTTATCCAAATAAATTCAAATAAACGGAGATGATGATTCAAAATATGCCAAACAGTCATAAATAAATTTCTAATCACATTGTAAATCATTTTAACAAATATAAGAAATTTAGAAGCTGTGAGTGGGTTAAAACACTCACCTTTTGAATTTAAATTGAATTAAATACAATTTAAACCCAAAGTTCAAACAGTTACAGAATCCGTCCACACCAGCATCAAAAAGTCCAAAATTTCAATATGATCCCAGCGGAACAAACCGTGCGCAAATCTGAGCATGTATGTAAAAGATATTAAGACTAGAACATTTGAAAAATTAAAGTAAAATTAAAACAAATAATAGTGAAACATTACCACGTCGCTACCCTGAAACCCTAGCACCGTACAGTGATATGCATGCGCCTCCCACGATCTCAGCTACTACCACAAATCCCGACGTCGTGCCACCTACAAATATAATCGACCAAATCTGAGAGCGCCACCATCAATGGAACCTCCGACCGACCAACCTCCAGCTTCGCGTTAGAGCTCCCCCTCACCCCCTTGGTTCCACACCGCCGCACCTTTGAGAATTGATTTAGGCGATTTCTGGTGTCAATAGCATGAACCAACCGCATGGATTAAAAGCACTCGGCCTCCTCTACCAGCCCGTACTCCTCGAGACCAATAGTTGAAAATCCACCGTTGATCGAGCTGTAGCCGATGAACAGTTGGGAATTTTTCAATGATTACTGATCAACGAATTACAGATCTGAGATGCGCTCGTCGAGAGCTTCAGATCGATATAAAATTTAATATTATTTGAGGAGTTTGAATTTTTATTGTTGGATTTGAATTGGAATTGAATTGGAACATTTAGGGTTTTCAGCCATTGAGTAAGAGGAGCAACAGAAGTTTCTGTACGTACCAAAGCATCCATGTAAGGGAGAGGCTTATCTGGGTTGATCTCAATCAAAGCCTTAGCATACACTAATTTCTCACGCGCAACAGTATTTGTATCAAAACATTTCAACTTACCAATGTTACAAGCTAGACAATTCAAACCGAGTAATGGTCGAAGAGTAGAGGGAATTTGCGAAAAGTAAACCCAAACAGGGACAGATAGAACTTGCTCATGGGCACTAGCCATAGTCGGAGACCAAGGAGGAATAAAGGTTGCCCATCAAAGAAGGAAGGCTCGACCTCAAAAACACGACGGCGATCCTCAGGAGAGGAAAATTTGAGGAAAAACATGGAATCAACCAGCTTGACACTCAAATCACCACGTAGCTTCCAGGCCCCACGGCAAACCGAAGCTGCATCACGCAGGCGGTGATTAGGGTCCAAAAAGAAACCAACTAGATAATCAGACCAATAATCCATTCCAGCTTGCAGAACTATAGGGGGAGGGATCATCACCCCATTTTCCTCAAAAATATCAAACACAATCGGTTTGCAGTTACCCGCATTACTCGAAAGAGAAGAGAAAAGAGAGGACCAAGTGTTGGTGCCAGCCAGGGATGCGTGATCAAGTAATGAAGATCCGGACCGCTGCACAACAAGGGGCATACCAGGAACATTGCAGATGGAGCATCCAGAACACAAATTGCTGTGAGGGGAAGCACTTTGTCACAGGCGTTTGCACAAACATTATCAGTGCATCGATCAGAGCTTGTTGCAACAGTTGTAGCCTTAGCACAACCAATCTGACCAGCACCCGAACCAGAAATATCAAAGACACCAACCACTTCACACTCGTTGTTGTCATCATGAATTAAACTCGAATCGCCCAAAACGCATTTCAAAATCTCAGATAAACCCAAACCAACATCGCCGACACTGAGAGAGAAGGGAACCATAGTCGAATGCATAACTCCATCCTCAGGATGCAAAATAGCAGCCGGGATGTTAATCGATTCATTATGACAAGAGCCAGGGCAAGTAGCTGGACTATGGGAAGGAGGAGTAACCGCAGGTAGAGAAGGGAAGTCAATGTTCGAATGAAGTTGAGGTAAAGGTCGATTGGGCGTAGAAGGCAGGTCGTTGAAAATGCGGCCAGATCTAGTGGAAGAAAGAGAAGCGGATGGAGCTGAGGGGAGAGGAAGCAATGGAGGAGCGACCGGCATGAGGAAGGAGCAGGGAGGAGGGCGAGGGGGAAGCAGAGGCGAGAACAGAGAAAGATAGGAAGTAATTAAAGACGAACAGACACACGAGAAAACTTATCTCGCATGAGGGTCGCCATTAATGAGTTTTTTCAATTCATTCTTTTGAAAGTTGAAATATTATTTTAAAACCAAATACATTAATTTCGATAATAATAATTTAATATGAATGATATATATATAAATTCATATTTTAACATTTTAGAAATTCTAGGATCATGATTGAAAGGTTATGAAAAATTTTGATGAATTTTTCTATTCAATTATTATTTCTAATAAATCATAAACAGATTTTCCAAAATAATATTAATTATTAAAAATAATAACTTTATTGAAAAATTCCTCAATTTTTGTATATGTTTCTGAAATGATATAATATTTTTTTACAATATAAAATTGAATTTTTAATGTAATAATTATTTTATATATAACAAACAATTTAAAAATTCAATAAATGTTAATTTAAAAAAATAAGTATATGTATGATAATTAATTTTCAAATTTGTAAATTCATATTATATATAAATAAGTGCACTAAAAATTATAAATCATATATATATATATATATATATATATGTTACCTGGTGATTTGACCATGCAACTAAGTACTCAGCATTCAGGGTGTTCGGCATTCAGGATGTTCGGCTTCGCTTTGTTCGGCATGATTCCATACTGCTCGGCATTCAGGGTGTTCGGCATGATTCCATACTGCTCGGCATTCAGGGTGTTCGGCATTCAGGATGTTCGGCTTCGCTTTGTTCGGCATGATTCCAAACTGCTCGGCATTCAGGGTGTTTGGCATTCAGGTTGTTCGGCATTCAGGATGTTCGGCATTCAGGGTGTTCGGCATAATTCCATTCTGCTCGGCATTCAGGGTGTTCGGCATTCAGGGTGTTCGGCTTCGCTTTGTTCGGCATGATTCCATACTGCTCGGCATTCAGGGTGTTCGGCATACAAGATGTTCGGCTTTGCTTTGTTCGACATGATTCCATACTGCTCGGCATTCAGGGTGTTCGGCATTCAAGATGTTCGGCACCACTTCGTTCGACATGAGATTGTCGTTCGGCATTCAGGGCGTTCGGCATCACTTCGTTCGGCATGAGAATGTCGTTCGGCATTCAGGGTGTTCGGCATCACTTTGTTCGGCATGAGAATATCGTTCGGCATCCATGCCTTGCTCGGCATTTTTTCCGTTCGGCCTCTCTGGATCGGCACACAAAGATCACTCTATATGGGCCAAGCTACTTAGCTACCTGGCCTACCAGGGAAGTCCAACCCATTCTCGCCTATAAATAGAGAGGCAGGGGCACAGTGAAATGGACCTCCTTTTGAGAACACCCGAGAGACTCTCCCGCATTCACGATTAATTCAAGACTTATCTTTTCTTCTTAGCAATTGTATTCAATATAATTGGTATACGGATTGTATCTGTAATCGATTATCGAGAAAAGCAATAAAGATTAACCTCAAAGTGGACGTCGGCAATTACGCCGAAGCACTATAAATCTGGTATTCGTATTTTCTACATTTAAATCTTCATATTATCCTCTGTTTAACTTACTTTCTTCATTAATCTCTCTACACAAACTCTCTTAAGGGTGTTCGTGACCCATTTTGGTGCTAACATTTTGGTGCTTTCACCGAGAATCGACTTCTCAGGACGATAGGATCTACTTTGTAGCTACTGGATTGAAAAATCCCCCGAAGGAGATCCAAATCATTCAAAAGACGTCTGTTGATTCTACTCAGAGTTACAACCAACAACTCTACCATGGGGAGACCACAAACTAGATCGGCCTCTCACAACGCAGATTTCCACGAAACTGCTGGTGTACAACAAATAAGACCTAGCAGCCAACCAGCAATTCAAGACGCAGGAACCTCCACCCAAAACCAAGCGGAGGTATTTTCCCGACAGAGTTCAACGACTTGATAAGAGAACTCAGGGAAAGTAGAAGGCAACTTGCTGAGCAGATCCAAGCCAATACTAATCTCATGACTCAGCTTGCCTGGTAGCAGCATCAGAATGCTGGAAGTAGTCCTGCTTCTTATTCTGAATCTAATAGCTCGACCTCAGCTGATGAACCTCCTAGGCGTAGACGCCTTAGGGATGAAGCTGCACAAGCAGATGCTACCGATCGATTCGTCGAAGATCGGGCACGTGATGAGACCGGACATCCGGATCATCAAGACCCAAATCAAGCGGGACATCAACCCGCACGGTCCCGTGGAATGGAACCCAACCTCCCACCCTCTATACAAACTCTGGATTTATCAGCCATGGTCAGGTAGTTGATCAGAGAGAACCAAGGCTTGACCAATGAAGATTGGGGAGTGTTCAGGAGTCATACTCCATTCATAGATGTTATCCTATAGGCAGAGTACCCCAAGAAATTCAATATGCCAACTATCCCAGCCTATAAAGGGAAGACTGACCCTAGGCAACATGTGATGAGGTACGAATGGATGATGGATTCGGCAAGGGCAAATGACGCAACCAAGTGTAGGTGTTTCCTAATCACTCTGTCCGGAATCGCCACTATGTGGTTTACTCGACTTCCTCCGCGATCTATATCCAGCTTCGACGAGTTGGCAATGAAATTTGTCGAACAATTCAGAATACATGCTACCCGTCCAAAGGATATGATGTCCTTATCAAGCGTAATCCAAGCTCCGGGAGAGTCTTTGAAAGCATACTTACAGAGGTTTCATGTTGTCGCCACCGAAGTTAGCAATCCTAACGACCATGCAATTTTGATGGCGGTAATGCGAGGTGTAGATCCAGATTTAGAGTTTGGAGATTGGTTGGCGGAAAAGCCCACGACTACATTAGAACGATTCTATTCCAAAGCCCATCAGTTCATATGGAAGGAAGAGGCTCGATGGACGAGACGAGATAAGGCACCAGGGCCTGTTCAGGAGACTGTGAAAAGTTACATCACCGTGAAGCAGTCCGACGATAGTTTGGAAAAAGTTCAAGTCAACGTCCATAACAAGCCTGAGCAGTCCAAAGGATCCAGAGGTGGGAATCTCGGAAAGAAAAGAGAAGCAGGGAAATGGAAGTCAAGGATTTCGACCTATAATGAATACACGCCGCTGAATACTTCTCTTGAAAACATTTATCTATCTACCTGTAACACCTTGGAATACAGAAAGCAGCACCCAAAAGAGTCCACTGAAGAACAGAAACGGACAGGGAAGTATTGTCGCTTCCATGAGACCCATGGGCACAATACTGAGGAGTGTAGACATCTCCATGACGCCATAGATAAGTTGATCAGACAGAAAAAACTATAGGAATTTGTCAAAAACCCGCAAGATGGAAGGTAAGCAACGTCAGACCCAGGGCGTGGGCTGGCTCCACGCCAACCAGAACAACCTGCTCGGACTGTGGGTAGACTGATCATAAACACTATTGTCGGAGGACCTCATCATGCAAACAATAATTGGCAGGAGACGGAACGATATGCTACCACCTTGAGACATGTGGATTATGAATGTTGTTCGAATATGGAAGATGGAACCCCTGCAAAGCAATAACGCATGATGACTGACGATATAGTATTTAGGAGTTGAGACGCGAACAAGGTGGAGGCTCCTACTATCGACCCGATGGTTATATCTGCAACAATCGAGCCAGCTTACGTGAAAAGAATCTTGATTGATTGTGGAAGCTCTATCAACATCATTTTCAAGAAGGCTTATGGCCAAATGAAGATGGAAACGAAAGATTTGAAACCATGCAAAGCCTGTATCCACATCTTTAACGGTGCTGCAGCCGACGGGATGGGGTATATAGAACTGCCAGTTGAACAGGGGGAAGCTGAGAATAGGAGAGTGCAAGTCCTACGTTCATAGTAATGGATATCGACTCTCCATACAATGTCTTTTTGGGTCGTCCAGCCTTGGCAGAATTTAGGGCTGCTTTGGCTCCACAGTGTTTGACATTAAAATTTCCGACGAACAAAGGAGTCGGTGTTGTACATGGCGATCAGGCGACCGGTCGCGCATGTTATGTGGAGGAACTGAGAGAAGCTCAGCAGAGAGAGAAGGTAAAGGTTGTAGACAGCTCCGTCCGCATCCTAAAGATTGATGATTGACAAGTAATGCCCGAGCCCTGGCTTGGGCAGCATTCTCGGATCCTTAGAGACATAGATCCGAGAGATGATGATGGGGAACCCAGGGAAACAAATGCAGCACTGGTTGAGCTGAAGATCGACATTCCAGTTAGCTGGGATGACCCATCATGAGTTCTTAAGATTGGATCACAACTCGACCCCTCAGTGGCCGAGGATCTTGCTGATTTCCTCCGGGCGAGTCTAGACATTTTCGCTTGGACACACTGATATGTGTGGGATTTCTCCAACAATTGCAAGTCATATGTTGAACATAGACCCGAAACACGTTCCCGTAAAACAGTAAAGGAGAGGTATCGACCCAGAGAGGTCTGTAGTTCTCAAAGAGGAGGTGGACAAACTCAAAGCCAATGGGTTTGTCCTCGACACCCTCTACCTTGAATGGGTATCTAACCCAGTGCTAGTGAAGAAAGCAAATGGAAAGTGGAGAACTTGTGTTGATTACTCCGGTCTGAATAAAGCATGACCGAAGGATAGTTTCCCTTTACCTAGAATCGACCAGCTCGTCGACTCTACCGCCGGACACGAATTATTGTCATTTATGGATGCGTATTCAGGATACAATCAGATCCCAATGCACATTCCAGACCAAGAGCACACCGGTTTTGTCACAAATATGGAGCTATATTGCTATGTAGTAATGCCCTTTGGATTGAAAAACGCGGGGCCAACGTATCAGCGCCTAGTGAATTGAATGTTTGAGGACCAGATTGGTAGAACGATGGAAGTCTATGTAGATGACATGCTCGTGAAGTCACGGCAGTCAAACGACCACATCCGAGACTTAGCGAAATATTTGATATACTCAAACAATACGGTATGAAGATCAATCTCTAGAAGTGCTCTTTTGGCGTGGCATTAGGGAAGTTCTTGGGTTTCATTATTAATGCACATGGAATTGAAGCTAACCCGAAAAAGATTCAGGCTATTCGGGACATACAAGTGCCCAGAACTATAAAGCAAGTACAAAGCTTGAACGGAAAGGTGGCAGCGCTGAGTCGATTCCTATCCAGAGCTACAGACAAGTGTATTCCTTTCTTCGACATGATAAAGAAAGGAAAAAGAAATTTTGAGTAGACATCCGACTGTGAGGATGCATTCCGAGCTCTGGTAAGACATTTGGAGAGTTCCCTAGTGCTTTCGAAACCAATAGACCATGAATTGTTGTATGTGTGCTTAGCAGTATCCCAACATGCTATCAGTATGCTTTGGTTCGTGAAGAGGACCGAGTTCAAAAACCAGTTTACTATGTTAGTAAACGTCGTACGGGGGCAGAAAGAAACAATCCCAAGATCGATAAATTAGCCTATTGCTTGGTGATTGCATCACGCAAGCTTCGCCCATACTTCCAGGCACACTCGATCAGTGTTTACACCGACCAACCCCTGCGACAGGTACTCCAACGACCGAAAACTTTCAGAAGGATGTTAAAATGGAATATCAAGTTGAGTCAGTTCGATATTACCTACTTGCCGCGAAGGTCCATACAAGGGCAAGCACTAGCGGATTTCATCGCTGAATTCACCATGATAGACGAATCAGACGGCCGCAATGTCATACCTCACGTCCGATGGAAGATGTACACCGATGGGGAATCTAACGATCGTTGTTCGGGGGTTGGCATAGTTCTGGTAACTCCTGAAAACCAATCAGTTTGCTATGCTTTGAAGCTCGAATTCACAAAAACAAATAACGAGGTCGAGTATGAAGCATTGATTGCCGGCTTAAGACTCGTCAAAGAACTAGGAATAAGATCGGTTGAAATTTTTTACGACTCGCAACTGGTGGTGTATCATCTACGTGGAGACTACTAAGCAAGGGGGCAGAGACTTGCCCCGTATTTGGTCCAAGTTCAGGAGCTGCTCGCGAATCTCGAGTATTATGATATTTCACAGGTTCCGCGTGAACAAAACAAAGCAGCTGATTCATTGGCAAAGTTTGCAAGCACTGGCAATGCGCAACAGATGGGATTGTTTCCCGTTGAATCCTTACATGTTCCGAGCATAAATATAATGGAGGTAGATTTCATGTTAGAGATAGAAATCAATGAGTCATGGATGACCCCATTCAAGCAGTAACTGTTACACGGGGTCGTGCCCGAAAGAAGGAGCGAAAGACGACAAGTCATTGATAAGGCTTCTCGTTATGTAATGCAGGACGGAATAATGTATCTGAGGGGATTCTCGACCCTATTACTCCGGTGCATAGCCCATGATGAGATAAAACAAGTCCTGAAGGAGGTCCATGAAGGTGAATGTGGCGACCATACCGGATGTAACAACCCGCATATTTAAGGATTTAATATTTAAATATAGTGTCGTTAGTCGGATTTTTGGTCCGAAATGTTACTTTTTGCAAATGGCAGAATTAGGACTCGAAACCACTTCCATTGAGTCCAAAATGGCGTTTGCGATCTTTTTGAGTATAATCTTTGATATGCTTGGAGTTTGTGAAATTTTGCCCCTTTTTCTACTTGGGCTTGAGTTTGAGTTCAGCCCCAATCTCCTCTTAACCCTCTATCTCACTAACTCTTCATCCATTCATCCTCATTTCATTCCTTTAGCTTAAGAAAACTGAAAATGGGGGAAAGAAAGAAGAATTGGAAACTCCAAGCCCTAGTTCCATTTGCAAACTCCAAATTCTTGCTTGAAATTCAAAGAGAAGGATAGATTGAAGATTGTAGAGTTGAAGTGAAGAGTGGTTAACCTCCTTCTTGTGTTTGTGCTCTCATCTTTGTTTGTGTGCAAAAAGGTGAGTTTTGAACTCACATCTGATTCTCTTGATTTCATTGATGTTGGGTATGAATTCCTAACACCTTGTTCATATGCACTTGCTTTTGGTTTGGATTGAATTGGTGAATATCCAAATTTTTAGTGTTTGGGTTCAATTCTTTAAAGATCCTAACTTTGATATTTGATCATGTTTTTGGAGGTGTATAAAAGAGCCAATAGTGTTGGGTTGTCGTATGGCATAAACCTATAGCATCCATCGCTCGTTCGTTTGCAATTCATTTGGATTTTTGCCTTTATGGGGTTTGGCTGATTTTTGCCTACAGGGGGATTTCAGACGTCTGAACTCTAATTTCAGACGTCTGGTTTCAAATTCAGACGTCTGCTTTGGAAATTCAGACATCTGGAATTGGTCCCTGGAAGACGCAAAAAGGCAGAGACAAAATCCAGACGTCTGGAAATCCATTCAGACGTCTGGTAGTGGTTCAGACATCTGGAAGGTAATTTCAGACGTCTGAAATGCGCAATTTTGCCTATTTTGGCTAATTTTGAGTTAATTTCCAACTTTTATCGATTCGTGTTGATTCCAATTAGTTGTTATTGCATATTTGACTTTGATGACTTGTTTGTGACTTCATTCACGGGTTTTATAAATAATCTCTCTAAATCGTATTAAAAGCTCGCTTCTCCAATTTATAAATTCTATTTAAACGCGCACACACACACACAATTTTGCACTTCGAGCGAAGTGGAAGGGTGATTAAATGGTTGGGCAAAACACAGACCATGAATCTGTGCGTTTATCTTTCCGATTAATCCCCGACCTATTCAATTGATCGTTTTGACCTTCGGGTTTGGTTTATCGATGATATGAGGTAAACTTTGTACTGCTTTGAGTGTGAAAGTGACTGACGGATAGTAACCCGTTTAGTGCAAACGAGTGGTTATGGGACGCACTTTAACACTTTTCGGATTCCTTTTCGAGAGTTGTGACACATTCCGCCAGTTAGTGGTGTCCAGTACTGGGTCTTTGACCTTCACCACTATGGTTTGTTGCCTTCGGGTATGTTGCCTTCGGGTTTGTGCCTTTGGGTTTGTTGCCCTTTAGTATCGCTTCCGATGTTGGTCGTTATGAGCCGCATGGGTGATATTGGGTTTTCCTTTAGTATCGCTTCCGATGTTGGTCGTTATGAGTCGCATGGGTGATATTAGGTTTGGAGTCTTCGGGCTCATGGATCCTTGTTTATACAGTACTGAGTTCGAGCAATTTTATGATGTTTCATTGATATGTATATTCCCTTGGTATCGCTCTTCGATGTTGGTCTTTTTGAGCCGCATGAAGTATAGCGATTACCTTGTGGAACTTGTATACCTTATGGGTATTTGTTATTTGCCTTTTGGCTTGATTTGGGATAATTGTATCCTTTGTTTATCTATGTCGCCGATGATATGAGGCTTGTTCTATATGATTCATCTTTTGTTGATGATTGTGGTATCTCTTTTAGAGATATTTGTTATACTTTGTAACCTTGCAGGTTTATTGTTGTTCAGTTTATCTAACTGATTTGTTTAGCTAGACTGACCCGTGTATTTTATACTCGGGTCAGACGGAGATGTTTCAGGTTAGGTACTTTGGACTTAGCCTATTTTGCTTCCACATGGACTACTTCGCTAGCTTCTTTTTGTCATAGCTTTTGTGTAGTCCTATTATGTTGAAACTCTGATATTTATTCTTATGGATTTGTCTGTATATTGTGGTTGGCTATACCACTTGACATGTATTATTTTGTATACTCTGCTATGTATCGGTATATATGTATATGATGGTTTACTGTTCTGTGATGTTTCCTATGTTTGAGTTGTTATATTCTGTTCTGATAGATCCTCCAGCCACCTATGGTTTTGTTTTAAGTATTCATTGGATATGTCGATCGGTTTGGTGGGATTATTGTTGACGTATTTAATAGATAGTTAAAGCAAGACTATAGATGGTCGCTCCTATCCAGCCTTATTCTCCATGTTAGCAGACAGTATTATCTATTAATACTCTTTGCTAGTGTGGGTATGGAGGTGGGGCGTCACAACTTGGTATCAAAGCTGAGTTCAGAACAAAGTATGTTAAACACAGAATAGAAGCACATATTACGATACATCAAAGTGTATAAGTGATACAAATCTTTGAATCATCATGTCTCTTTATTCCTTCTATTCCATCAAGGTTATATAGAATTTGGAAATACGTAGGAATGCATTTTATTCCGTAGTATTCCATATTGTAATATCTACCTTGTGAATAATCTCGTTCTTATCTTACTTTCAGCATACGGCTGGAAGAGGCAGGGGACGACGTTCGGATGCTGGGCAATCCAGCGGCACACATCCGGATGGCGTTTATATGTCTGCCGATCTGTTTATGGAGTTGTTTAGGAGCACTCAGCCTCCAGTTCCTCCTCGAGTGTCTCCACCTCGCAAGTCTGCCTTTGCACGTCAGTGCAGTGATTTTTCTCATCTTGGAGGAAAGCCGTTTAAAGGCTCTGAATCCGTTCTTGAAGTCCAAGCTTGGTTTCGCACATGCGAGCATATCTTCTCTCGTATGGATCTTTCTGACCATGATAGAGTTCTTGTAACTTCTAGCTTATTACAAGAGCGTGCCCTTGATTGGTATGAGCTTCTTATAGCCGAAATTGATGAGTCTACTCTTTCTTGGACTCAGTTTCGGGAGCGATTTGAACTCAAGTTCGTTCCTGAGTCTGAAAAAGTTTTATTGACCCGTCGCTTCCTTGAGTTGAAGCAAGGGAAGTCTTCTGTTTCTGAGTATGTTGCATCATTCGAGGCTTTATCTAAGTATGGTCTTGAATTCATTAGCACTTATTATAAGAAGAATTTGAAGTTTGTCTCTGGTCTTAAGAAGTATCTTAAAAGTCTTTGTTGCTCCAGCTTAAGCTTTCTTTTGAAGAGTTAGTAGATTCGGCACTTCATCTCGAAGCTGTCGAGAAGGAGTGTGATAGTGGTGAGGATGTTGAGGTTTCTAAGAACCCCAACAAGAAGCAGTTTCCGTTTCAGAAGAGGTCTTTTCCTTCTAAGAAGAAGAAGACTGGTGGTTCTAGCTCTCAGACTTAGCCTTCTGGAACACCTTTTATTCGGAAGTGTTTTAATTGTGGCTCTCCGGATCATATTATTCGAGCTTGTCCTAAGCCTCTCTTCTGCCGCTATTGCAGGAAGGAAGGTCATCATGTTACAGCTTGCCCTACTGTTCCTGGTGGTGCCAAGTCTGGCAAGCTTAGTGCTGCCAAGGCTTCTGAAGGTCCTTCTCAACCCAAAGGTATATCTCCATCTATTTTGGAAGGTTCTGTTTTATTTCATGACCATAGTATTCGAGTTCTTTTCGATACGGGTGCTTCACATTCTTTCGTATCGAAGAAGCTCGTCGATTATTTATCTTTGGATGTTTCTTGTATGGTTACTTCTTTAAGGATTGCGAATCCTATTGGGGGATCCACGACCCTTAGCTTGCTTTGTGATGATGTTGAGATTGTTTTATGTGGTTTTTCTTTTCGTGCAAATCTACACGTTACCTCTTGTTTGGGATTTGATATGATTTTAGGTATGGACTGGCTAGTGAGATATGATGCCAGGATTATTTGTTCGGAGAGAATTATATATCTTCGACATCCAGATTCGCCTACTCAGCTATCTCTTGTTCTTTGGGATGTGGATAATTCCGAGATGGCTTTATATTCTCTTGACTCGCGAGATGATGATGATATATCTCGTATTCCTATTGCTTGTGACTTTCCTGATGTTTTTGAGCCTGTATCGGGTTTGCCACCCAAGCGGGAAATTGAGTTCCGCATTGATCTCATTCCAGGTGCGCAGCCAGTTAGTCGCCTTCCTACGAGGATGTCTACAAAGGAAAATGAGGAACTCAAGAAGTAGCTTTTAGAGCTTGAGTCCAAGCAGTTGATTCAATCCAGTTTTTCCCCATGGGGATCCGCGGTCATCTTCCTGAAGAAATCTGATGGAACTCTTAGGCTTTGCATTGACTATCGCAAGCTTAACGAGTTAACCATCAGAAATAGGTACCCATTGCCTAGGATCGATGATATGTTCGATCTATTGAGTGATGCTAAGGTCTTTTCTCAACTCGACCTTGCCACAGGTTTTCATCAATTACGAGTCGCGGAGGATAGCATACCTCTTACAGCTTTTCGCACTCGATATGGTTCTTTTGAGTGGCTCGTTATGCCGTTCGGTTTGACGAACGCTCCTGCTTTCTTTGTAGATCTAATGAATCGAGTATTCCGAGAATATCTCGACAAGTTCGTCCTTGTATTCATTGATGATATCCTTATTTATTCTAAGTCTGAAGCCGAGCATGCTAATCACTTGAGTATTGTCTTGAGTTAGCCGCCATCATCTTCGCCTTGAAGATTTGCCGACACTACTTATTATGCGAGCACTTCATTCTCTATACCGATCATAAATCCTTGAAGTATTTGTTTACTCAGAAGGAACTCAATATTAGACAACAACGTTTGCTCGAGTTTCTTGCCTCCTATGACTTTGATATCGAGTATACCCCTGGTAAGGGAAGTCGTGTTGTAGATGCGCTTAGTCGCAAACATTCGGCTGTTGTTTCTATGATGCTTGCCGAATGGGATGTTCTTGCGACTCTATCTTTTTGTGAAATTCGTGATCGAGGTTCATCTTCTGATTCTCCTATTCTATTATTTAGTTTGGGAGCTCGATCTATTTTATTGGATCGTATTGCTGATGCTCAGCGGCGTGATCCTGATTTGTTGCATCTTATTCAGCTTTGTGAGTCTGCATCTTGTGATGAGGCATTGCAAGATTTCAGCGTTGATTCTCGTGGGTGTCTTCGTAAGAAGAACCATCTTTTTGTGCCTTCTGATTTTGCACTTAGGCATGACATTCTTGATGACTGTCACCGTTCTAAGTATACTATTCATCCTGGCGGTAGCAAGATGTATGCCGATATGCGTCGCCTTTATTATTGAGAAGGCATGAAGCGCGATGTGGCGTGCATAACTTGTCAGCGTATAAAGGCCGAACATCAGCGTCCTTCGGGTCTTCTTCAGCCTCTTGAGATTTCATTGTGGAAATGGGACCAGATCTCTATGGATTTCATTGACGGCCTACCTCGCTCGAGATCAGGCCATTCTAGCATTTGGGTTATTGTTGATCGCCTCACTAAGTCTGCTCATTTTGTCCCTATTAAGTCTAATAGGACTGCTTCACATTTGGCTAAGTTATATGTCAAGGAAATTGTGAGACTTCACGGTGTTCCTAGTTCTATTGTGAGTGACCGTGATGCTTTATTCACGAGTCATTTTTGGAAGAGTCTTCAGCAAGCTTTAGGGACAAATCTTAATTTTAGTACAGCTTATCATCCGCAGCTTGACGGACAGACTGAACGGGTGAATCGTATCTTGTAAGATCTTCTTCGTATTTGTATTTTTGATTTTGGTGGAAGTTGGGAGGATCACCTACCTCTTGTAGAATTCTCCTACAACAATAGTTTTCAATCTAGTATCGGTATGGCTCCTTTCGAAGCCTTATACGGAAGGCCATGTCGATCACCTTCATGTTGGTTGGAATCTGGGGAGAAGCTTATTCTTGGCCCGGATTTTGTTCGTCATTCTTCCGAGAAGATTGATCTTATTCGGTTGAGAATGGAAGAGGCACAAAGTCGCCAGAAATCCTACGCGGATAGCCATAGGAAACCTCTCGAGTTCTCGATCGATGATCTTGTTTTTATTCGTGTTTCTCCTTTGAAAGGGGTTATGCGCTTCAGTACTACTGGGAAATTGGCTCCCCGTTATATAGGACCATTTTCTATTACTGAACGTATTGGCCCTGTGGCTTATAGAGTTTCACTTCCAGCTCATTTATCTGGTATTCATGATGTGTTTCACATCTCTCAACTTCGGAAGTGTCTTCGAGAGTCGAATTCTGTTATTGCTTCTCCGGATTTGCAAGAGCTTGAGATCTCACCGGACTTATCTATTGTACAGCAGCCTATTCGCGTACTTGACACGGAGGTGCGACACCTTCGAAACAAGGACGTGCCGCTCGTTAAAGTTCAATGGTCCGCTAATCCCAATGATTGTACTTGGGAAATAAGAGAATTTATTGAGCAATCTTATCCGGGTTTTCTTTCTTCGCTTTGAAATGGTGAGTATGCCTTTTCATCTCAAGCTTATTTTCTTTACTTTTGGATGTTGTATTTTTGTAGTTGTTACAAATATCGTCTCTAGGAATTGCGAGGACGCAATTTTGTAAGGAGGGGAGATCTGTAACAACCCGCATATTTAACGATTTAATATTTAAATGTTTTATTTAAATATAGTGTCGTTAGTCGGATTTTTGGTCCGAAATATTACTTTTTGAAAATGGCCGAATTAGGACTCGAAACCACTTCCATTGAGTCCAAAATGGCATTTGCGATCTTTTTCTTTTTGAGTATAATCTTTGATATGTTTGGAGTTTGTGAAATTTTGCCCCTTTTCTACTTGGGCTTGAGTTTGGGTTCAGCCCCAATCTCCTCTTAACCCTCTAGCTCACTAACTCTTCATCCATTCATCCTCATTTCATTCCTTTAGCTTAAGAAAACTGAAAATGGGGGAAAGAAAGAAGAATTAGAAACCCTAAACCCTAGTTCCATTTGCAAACTCCAAATTCTTGCTTGAAATTCAAAGAGAAGGATAGATTGAAGATTGTAGAGTTGAAGTGAAGAGTGGTTAACCTCCTTCTTGTGTTTGTGCTCTCATCTTCATTTGTGTGCAAAAAGGTGAGTTTTGAACTCACATCTACTTCTCTTGATTTCATTGATGTTGGGTATGAATTCCTAACACCTTGTTCATATGCACTTGCTTTTGGTTTGGATTGAATTGGTGAATATCCTAATTTTTAGTGTTTGGGTTCAATTCTTTAAAGATCCTAACTTTGATATTTGATCATGTTTTTGGAGGTGTATAAAAGAGCGAATAGTGCTGGGTTGTCGTATGGCATAAACCCATAGCATCCATCGCTCGTTCGTTTGCAATTCATTTGGATTTTTGCCTTTATGGGGTTTGGCTGATTTTTGCCTACAGGTGGATTTAAGACGTCTGAACTCTAATTTCAGACGTTTGATTTGGAAATTCAGACGTCTGGAATTGGTCCCTGGAAGACGCAAAAAGGAAGAGACAAAATCCAGACGTCTGGAAATCCATTCAAACGTCTGGTAGTGGTTCAGACGTCTAGAAGGTAATTTCAGACGTCTGAAATGCGCAGTTTTGCCTATTTTGGCTAATTTTGAGTTAATTTCCAACTTTTATCATTTCGTGTTGATTCCAATTAGTAGTTATTGCATATTTGACTTTGATGACTTTTTTTGACTTCATTCACACGTTTTATAAATAATCTCTCTAAATTGTATTAAAAGCTTGCTTCTCCAATTTATAAATTCTATTTAAACGCACGCGCACACACACAATTTTGCACTTCGAGCGAAGTGGAAGGGTGATTAAATGGTTGGGCAAAACACGGACCATGAATCTGTGCGTTTATCCTTCCGATTAATCCCCGACCTATTCAATTGATCGTTTTGACCTTCGGGTTTGGTTTATCGATGATATGAGGTAAACTTTGTACTGCTTTGAGTGTGAAAGTGACTGGCGGATAGTAAACCGTTTAGTGCGAACGAGTGGTTATGGGATGCATGTTAACACTTTTCGGATTCCTTTTCGAGAGTTGTGACACATTCCGCCAGTTAGTGGTGTCCAGTACTGGGTCTTTGACCTTCACCACTACGGTTTGTTGCCTTCGGGTATGTTGCCTTCGGGTTTGTGCCTTCGGGTTTGTTGCCCTTTAGTATCGCTTCCGATGTTGGTCGCTATGAGCCGCATGAGTGATATTGGGTTTCCCTTTAGTATCACTTCCGATGTTGGTCGTTATGAGCCGCATGGGTGATATTGGGTTTGGAGTCTTCGGGCTCATGGATCCTTGTTTATACAGTACTGAGCTCGAGCAATTTTATGATGTTTCATTGATATGTGTATTCCCTTGGTATCGCCCTTCGGTGTTGGTCTTTTTGAGCCGCATGAAGTATAGCGATTACCTTGTGGAACTTGTATACCTTATGGGTATTTGTTATTTGCCTTTTGGCTTGATTTGGGATAATTGTATCCTTTGTTTATCTATGTCGCCGATGATATGAGGCTTGTTCTATATGATTTATCTTTTGTTGATGATTGTGGTATCTCTTTTAGAGATATTTGTTATACTTTGTAACCTTGCAGGTTTATTATTGTTCAGTTTGTCTAACTGATTTGTTTAGCTAGACTGACCCGTGTATTTTATACTCGGGTCAGACCGAGATGTTTCAGGTTAGGTACTTTGGACTTAGCCTATTTTGCTTCCGCATGGACTACTTCGCTAGCTTCTTTTTGTCATAGCTTTTGTGTAGTCCTATTATGTTGAAACTCTTATATTTATTCTTCTGGATTTGTCTGTATATTGTGGTTGGCTATACCACTTGACATGTATTATTTTATATACTCTGCTTTGTATCGGTATATATGTATATGATGGTTTACTGTTCTGTGATGTTTTCTACGTTTGAGTTGTTATATTCTGTTCTGATAGATCCTCCAGCCACCTATGGTTTTGTTTTAAGTATTCATTGGATATGTCGATCGGTTTGGTGTGATTATTGTCGACGTATTTAATAGATAGTTAAAGCAAGACTATAGATGGTCGCTCCTATCCAGCCTTATTCTCCGTGTTAGCAGACAGTATTATCTATTAATACTCTTTGCTAGAGTGGGTATAGAGGTGGGACGTCACACCGGGGGGCAGACGTTAGCAAAGAAAATCCTCCACTATGGATACTATTGGTCAACTGTAAATCGAGATGCAGAAGACTATGTAAGAAGATGTGACAAATGCCAAAATATGCGAAAATCCCAAGAGCTCCGCCGACGGAACTCACACAAATGGTTAGTCCTTGGCCATTTTCAATGTGGGGGATTGATATAGTCGGTTCCTTACCCCTATCCAAAGGTGGTGCAAAATACGCGATTGTTGCGGTCGATTACTTTACCAAGTGGGCAGAAGCAGAGCCTTTTCCCACTAACACCACCAAGAAAGTCATTAATTTTGTGGTACGAAATATCATATGCCGCTTTGGCCTGCCAGAACTATCGTTACAGACAATGGAACTCAGTTTGAAACCAATGAGTTCAGGGAAATTTGCCAAAAATATGGTATTGAGAAAAAGTTTTCAACAGTTGCTCATCCGAAATCTAATGGACAAGTGGAGGCTGTAAACAAGATAATCAAATCCATATTGAAAAAACGTTTGGAAAAGGCTAGAGGCAAGTGGGTGGATGAGCTGCCAACAACACTTTGGGCTTACAGAACCACCCACAAGTCCGCGACTGGCCACACTCCGTTCGCATTAGCATATAGCATGGAAGCTGTCATAACCATGGAACTTGAAGTCCCATCACATTGGGTAACTTATTATGACCCTGAGTCAAACTTAAGATCTCTTGTTGGAATCTTTGGACTTCGTTGATGAAAAACGCGAAGAAGCTAATTTAAGAGCAGCCAGGTACAGGCACCGAGTTGCTCGATACTATAATGAAAAAGTCCGATCGAGAATCTTTGGAGTAGGTGATCTCGTTTTGAAATGAGTTCTCCCAGTTCCATCACACATAAGCCCTGCATGGGAATGTCCATAGGTCATTGAACGGAAGCTTGAAGAAGGAACTTTCAAGCTAGCGACCGTCGATGGTGCGCCACTTCCCCGAGCATGGAATAGTGAATATTTGCGGCACTACTACACTTAGTTCATTTCTATCATAATTTAGTTGCATTTATTCCCAGCAAGTTTTTATTCTTAGTTTACGGCATGTAAAAAGACTATTTAGCTTATTTTCATTAATAAAGGCTTGAAGCCATTTCCTTTTCCCATGAATTGTCGATGTTTCTGTGTATGATAACACTGTAACAAATGACTAAGAGATACATTACTTTGTATAACGTACGAACGAATATAAACGACTCAAGATCTCCAAGTCCCCGGAGTGCGGATTGGAGTACTCTAAGTCCCCAGAGTACGGACTCAAGTATAAACGACTCAAAATCTCCAAGTCCCTGGAGTGCGGACTGGAGTACTCTAAGTCCCCATAGTACGGACACGAGTATAAACGACTCAAAATCTCCAAGTCCCCGGAGTGCGGACTGCAGTACTCTAAGTCCCCAGAGTGCGGACTCGAGTATAAACGACTCAAAATCTCCAAGTCCCCGGAGTGCGGACTGGAGTAATCTAAGTCCCTAGAGTGTGGACTCGAGTATAAACGACTTAAATCCAAGTCCCTGTAGTGCGGACTGGAGTACTCTAAGTCCCCAAAGTGCGGACTCGAGTATAAACGACTCAAAATCTCCAAGTCTCCGAAGTGCAGACTGGAGTACTCTAAGTCCCCAAAGTGCGGACTCGAGTATAAAGGACTCAAAATCTTCAAGTCCCCGGAGTACGGATTGGAGTAATCTAAGTCTCCAAAGTGCGGACTCGAGTATAAATGACTCAAAATCTCTAAGTCCCCGGAGTGCGGACTGGAGTACTTTAAGTCCCCAAAGTGTGGACTCGAGTATAAACGACTCAAAAACTCCAAGTCCCCACAATGCGGACTGGAGTAATCTAAGTCCCCAGAGTGCGAACTCGAGTATAAACGACTCAAAATCTCCAAGTCCCCGGAGTGTGGACTGAAGTACTCTAAGTCGGAGTACTCTAAGTCCCCAAAGTGCGGACTCGAGTATATACGACTCAAAATCTCCAAGTTCTCGGAGTGTGGACTGGAGTACTCTAAGTCCCCAGAATGCGGACTTGAGTATAAATGACTCAAAATCTCCAAGTCTCTGGAGTGCGGACTGGAGTAATCTAAGTCCCTAGAGTGTGGACTCGAGTATAAACGACTCAAAATCTCCAAGTCTCCAAAGTGGACTGCGGACTGGAGAACTTTAAGTCCCCAGAGTGCGGACTCGAGTATAAACGACTCAAAATGTCCAAGTCCCCAGAGTGTGGACTAGAGTACTCTAAGTCCCCAGAGTGCGGACTCGAGTATAAACGACTCAAAATCTTCAAGTCCCCAAAGTGCGGACTGGAGTACTCTAAGTCCCCAGAGTGCGGACTCGAGTATATACGACTCAAAATCCCCAAGGCCCCGGAGTGCGGACTAGAGTACTCTAAGACCCCAGAGTGCGAACACGAGTATAAACGACTCAAAATCTCCAAGTCCCCAGATTGCGGACTGGAGTACTCTAAGTCCCCATAGTGCGGAATCGAGTATAAACGACTCAAAATATCTAAGTCCCCGGAGTGCGGACTGGAGTACTCAAAGTCTATAGAGTGCGGACTCGAGTATAAACGACTCAAAATCTCCAAGTCCCCGGAGTGCGGACTGGAATACTCTAAGTCCCCAGAGTGCGGACTCGAGTATAAACGACTCAAAATCTCCAATTCCCCAGAGTGTGGACTGGAGTACTCTAAATCCCCAAAGTGCGGACTCGAGTATAAACGACTCAAAATCTCCAAGTCCCCAGACTGCGGACTAGAGTACTCTAAGTCCCCAGTGTGCGGGCTCGACTATAAACGACTCAAAATCTCCAAGTCCCCAGAGTGCGGACTGGAGTACTCTAAGTCCCCAGAGTGCGGACTCGAGTATAAAGGACTCAAAATCTCCAAGTCCCTGGAGTGCGGACTGGAGTACTCTAAGTCCCCAGATTGCGGATTCGAGTATAAACGACTCAAAATATCCAAGACCCCGGAGTGCGGACTGGACTCTGTCCCCAGAGTCCAGACTCGAGTATAAACGACTCAAAATCTCCAAGTCCCCGGAGTGCGGACTGGAGTACTCTAAGTCCCCAGAGTGCGGACTCGAGTATAAATGACTAAAAATATCCAAGTCCTCGGAGTGCGGACTGGAGTACTCTAAGTCCCCAGATTGCGGACTCGAGTATAAACGACTCAAAATCTCCAAGTCCCCGAGTGCGAACTGGAGTACTCTAATTCCCCAAAGTGCGGACTCGAGTATAAAAGACTCAAAATCTCCAAGTCCCTGGAGTGCAGACTCGAGTACTCTAAGTCCCCAGAGTGTGGACTCGAGTATAAACGACTCAAAATCTCCAAGTCCCCGGAGTGCGGACTGGAGTACTCTAAGTCTCCAGAGTGCATACTCGAGTATAAACGACTCAAAATCTCCAAGTCCCCGGAGTGCGAACTGGAGTACTCTAAGTCTCCAGAGTGCAGACTCGAGTATAAACGACTCAAAATCTCGAAGTCCCCGTAGTGCGGACTGGAGTACTCTAAGTGCCTAGAGTGCGGACTCGAGTATAAACGACTCAAATCTCCAAGTCTCCGGAGTGCGAATTGGAGTACTCTAAGTCCCCAAAGTGCGGACTCGAGTATAAATGACTCAAATCTCCAAGTCCCCGGAGTGCGGACTGGAGTGCTCTAAGTCTCCATAGTGCGGACTCGAGTATAAACGACTCATAATCTCCATGTCCCCGGAGTGCGTACTGGAGTACTCTAAGTCCCCAGAGTGCAGAATCGAGAATAAACGACTCAAAATCTCCAAGTCTCCAGAGTGCGGACTGGATCTAAGTCCCCAGAGTGCAGACTCGAGTATAAACGACTCAAAATTCCAAGTCCCCGGAATGTGGACTGGAGTACCCTAAGTCCCCAGAGTGCGGACTCAAGTATAAAAGACTCAAAATCTCCAAGTCCCTAGAGTGCGGACTGGAGTACTTTAAGTCCCCAGAGTGCGGACTCGGGTATAAACGACCCAAAATCTCCAAGTCCCCAGAGTGCAGACTGGAGTACTCTAAGTCCCCAGAGTGCGGACTCGAGTATAAACGACTTAAAACCTCCGAGTCCTTGGTGTGCGGACCGGAGTACTCTAACCCCAGAGTGCAGATTCGAGTATAAACGATTCAAAACCTCTAAGTCCCCAGAGTACAGACTGGAGTACTCTAAATCCCCAGAGTGCGGACTCGAGTATAAACGATTCGAAACCTCCGAGTCCTCGGAGTGTGGACTGGAGTACTTTAAGTCCCCAAAGTGCGGATTCGAGTATAAATGATTTAAGTGTCCAAGTCCCCTGAAGGCGGACTGGATATAAATGACTTGAAGTCATCGAGTCCTTGGCGTACAGATTGGAAAATGTTCTAAGTCCCCAGAGTGTGGGATAAAAGAATGGGCAAATACCAAATAAGTTGTCATCTTATTTGAAGATGAATCGAGAAGTTCACGTAACTCGCAGTAGCTCGGGTTTTGACCACGGTTATACCGAAAAACCAAACAACAACAGTCCTCTGAGAGGAAAAAGAACTAAGTTTTATTCATCACAAGTAATTTTAATTACATGAACTACAAAAACAAAAATATTTACATAATCTAAACTAGCTCTTGTTGAACGAGAGCGAAGGCTACTTCTTCGACTTTTTGCCCGACGACTTCTCCCCGGTACGTTTACCCTTGATAGCTTTCTTTGATGGGAGAGTGACAGCTGAAGAAGTATGAGGAACATCCATGGGTTTGGACCCGCATGGGAGAATGACCTTCAACGGCTTGTTCAAAGGATTGTCTGGGTCCACAGCTTGAGGTTAGACCTTGATCTTGATCGTCTTTTCCTTCTCTTTATCAAGCTGCTCCTTCATGCTCATTTCGGATGTATGTTCAGAGACGCCTATAATTTCAACTTCGTAACTCCCATCGATGGGAGAGGAAGTCTCAGATTTGTCCTTGTCAAGCGCTCCGATTGCCTGAGCATCGGGACCGAGAGCCTCTCCTGCACGGGTGGATTCACTCGTTTTTCCCCAACCTCCTTGACGACATCGCTCCTTGGAGTAGGCTCAAGATCAGAACGGCCTGCATAAAATCACGCAAAGGAAGTATTAGAATGTGATGGCTTCTAATGAAAAACGAAAACTCTTAGAATGTTAAAGCAAAAGAGTTGCTGACCAGGTTCCGGCTGGCTCTCAGCCGTCAGGGGGGTCTCACCCTTTAAAATAGGGGACAAAACATGAACACCAAGGTCAGGGTCCTCCTGGTTATAGCCGATGTGCTGTTCAAAAGGATCGAGTATCAGCCGATCGACCGGTTGGGTAGGCACACGAGCTGGAGACTCAATCTCGGATGGATCGGCGATAACTTCTTTCCCTTTTGTTGAGGGGGAGCCTTTGCAATAAATGGCTTTAGCCGCTGACAGGTCTGAAGGCTCATTACCCTTAAGGAATTCTTTTATCAAGGCCCCCTCATCAACCTCCTTGATATCGTGTTCAGCCTTCTTGATTTCAATTAGAGTCTTCCATGCCTCGGCCAAGGATTCGAGATAGCCCTCGCCCACAAAAGTTAACTCTCGGTGCACGAGAACGCGGGCATTGTATTAGACAATAAGCGGGTCGAACATGGTTTTGATTTCTTCTCTACCTTCTTCCTTGGCCGCCTCAAGACGGGAGTCGATTTCCGTAGATGCTATTTTTTTGCCCTCTTCGCGGGCTTCATTCTTCAACGCCTCAACTTTAGAATGCTCGCCCTCAAGTTTCGCCTTTAGGAGTCGCGTTGCAACGATCTCGTCGCAATACCGTTGCGACTCTTCTTAGGTAGCAATCTTCTCTTCTTGCTCTTTGCGGAGTGCTTCTCAAGTTCCTTAACTCGGAGACAAAATGCATCCCTCTCTTTTTGCACCGAGTCTTTTTCCAAAGACAAAGATCCACAGCGTTATATCGCCTCGTTGAGTTCTTTTTTGTGAGTCGATTCCAGACGAGTTACGGCTTCGGCGGTATCCTTGGCGCTCTGCTGGAAGGCCTCAAGTTGAGATTTATAAGACGCAATCTCTTCATCCTGAGCTTTGATAATGTCTTTGTCATGAATAGCCTCAAGCTTCAGGCAATCAATCTCATGTTGGCGTTCTATGGAGACTTCAGACACTTTCCCTGCAAGATGAACGAACGCGTCATGTTGAACATAGACGTCGTTGGTGCAGGCGATAGCGCTCTGCTTGACATTTCCAGGAATATGATGGATCGCCAGGAGAAACTTCAGACCATCAAAGCAGATTTTTGGGAATTTAACTTTAAGCTCAGCCAGTTTCTCCAATACTGATGGATCTGTTGCAAGAACAGGAGCAGACGACTTTGAAAGTTCAGCTCTCCTATGAGGATCCCGGGACTGTCGGATGGAAGAGAAATCGGAGTGTTGATCACGGGGAACATCAGATTGCGACCCCTTATGGCCGTACTTATCTTTGCTTTACCCCGAGTGAGAAAGGGGATGTTGGTAGTATTTGGGCTGATAATACGTTTTCTTCCGATATGATGAGTCCTGGGAATGATAATCCCTATCGCCATTGTCATCTCTGTCACGAAGTTTTTCGAAACCTGAGTCCTATCCAGAGTGATGGAAGATAGATGACCTGCGGAGACGATCGATTCCGTGTGTACGCCCCATGTCACCTGCACAGAATTTAAAAAAACAAAGAATTAGCAAAGAGTAGTGTGATGATGGAAATTTAAGTACAAGGTGAAGTGCATGTGTTTGTGTGTGTCTTAGTGTTTCCCTCCGACGGAACAGTTTCTTTACTAATGGGAGTTTTTTCTCCCTGAGTTTGGGCTTAAACGTCTGCATCGCCTCTGATGGGCGAGTGAAGTTTAAGCGCCTCAGGATCATCGAAATCATAATTAAGTAAATCGTCAGGTACCGAGATGTTCGAGAGGCCCTTTAAAGAACTTTCTAAACGTTGTGAGGAAGCCTCTTTCTCTGTTGGAATAAGAATAACTTTAGAAGTTGCACCAAATTTTCCCCCCTTATCTTGTACGTTAGTTTCTTTTTCCTCTTCGAAGGGGAGGATGACTTTTCGATATCATGCACTTCAACTAGTGGGTCCTGAGTAGGACCAACGTTCTCATCTTGTGCTTCGGGTGTTTCATTTTCTTTGATTTCTCCTTCTCCCAGTGCGCCAGGAGCGTTGCGTGCTGAAGGCTCAGCTTGTTTTTTCCCTTTACCAGAGGTGGGCCTGGGTATGGAAACGCCTTGAGGAAGGCTTATCCGATGACCATCTGCCAACATTCCAAACCTCGAAAGTGACTCATTTGAAATGAGAGTTTGAATGTCCCGTTCGTCGGCAGGAAGGGCTCTAATAGTTTCGTCGGCTTCATAATATCCACGGCCGTCAAGACGTGGATTGATACCTGAAAAGATGGAAAAAAGAGTTAGAAGAGGCACGGCTTTGGCCAAGCATGAATATCGATCCAGAGAAAAGACTTACTTCCTTCCACCCATCTCCTTGCGAAACCAGGAGGGCAACGCACATAAAACCATTCCTGTTTGTACAGGGCGAACTTGTTGCATGCCCCAGTTAAGATTTGGCATTTGTGGTGCGGCTCGAGAAACATGAAAGAGGGGATATCTCTCCGCTTCTTGATCATATATATATATATATATATATATATATATATCTGATGTCACCCGGGGTTGGAAGCCTAGAGAGGACAGTCATGAAGAGGATGTAGGTACCGTAGATGAAGGCATGACCGTTCGGGTGCAATTGTGACGGGGCAATGTCGATGTATTGCAGCACGTCCCGAAGAAATAAGTTGAACGGTGGCACACTGCCGACCCAGCACATAAACTTATTACAAGCTTTATATCCAACTAGGGGCAGGTGTGGATGATCGTGCCCCAATGGAACTAATACGTCGTCAAAGGGGATTCCGTGAACGGAGCATATCCGATGGAATGCACTTTCATTGATCTTGGAAGCCTGTGAATCGACCGGGTTGTCCAAGAAAATTGATGCCTCCAGGGCGTCGGGAGCTAAGTTATGAGCAGGGGAAGTCGACGGGTTCAAAATATCTACGACTCCTTGTTTAGAAGACAGCCCAGGTCTATCTGAGATCGTGGCGGAGCTAGATTTCTTAGACATCTTTGGTAGAAATTGAATCTAGTAGAGTACCTGTTTGAACTATACTTGAAAAACAATCGACGTTAGACTTAACAACACAAGTATTCCCCCCGTATGGTGTGTGGACTAGTGTGATAATTCAAGAAAAAGCGCTGAGAAATTGAAAGTCACGGAGTTAATGGTATAAAGTTGAGCCTCGAATCGTCGCCTTCGAAGACCGTCATTGCTGGCCGTCTCCAAAAACATACCCTATGGTGTTTACAATTTCGGACTCAAACATTGGCACTAAATGTTAGAGGAAATTATCCATTTTTGTCGGTTTAGGTTCAGGCTTGTGACTACTGAAACTAGGAAGTTATCAGTCCAGATTAGTTCGATATGCTAGTTTACTTAGGTCCTTGTCCTTGTTTTTTTCATAAGATTAGGCAAGGTAAATGTTGATCGGCCTAAGTATCGCTCGGCCAAACTATTGGTTAGCCTAATTATCGTTCGGCCTAAACCTTAGTCGGCCTAATTATCGTTCGGCCTAAACCTTGATTGGCCTAAGTATCATTCAGCCAAACTAATGGTCGGCCTAACTTTCGTCCGGCATTCATGACCGTTCGGCCTACACGCTGTTCGGTCGAAATACCGTTCGGCATCTTATCCAGCTCGTACTTCCTCCCTATTTTTCCATCCACTGCTGGGCATGTGGAGAATCATGCCGAGCCGAGGTTACGACGAGCCCCAACACTCGGCACTTCGCCCTTAACAACGGTTTTATCTTTCTCCTCCATCCATACCGAACGACGTAGTCAAGTCGTTTAGCAAATCATGTCGGGCCAAGTTGTTCGGCATTCTAGCCAATTTCTGTTCCTCCTCTACTCTTCCCTCCAATCTTGTTCGGAATGAGAGAACCATAGCACCATAATACATCTTCCATCAACACCCTCATGAACTTGCCTTTGACCACTTCCCCTTTTCTCTACGTCATCTAGCCCTAGAACATGCCCTAATCGCAGTTCGACCCTTTCATCCACGAAATACCTATTGGCCACGGTTCTAAGTTACAAGTTTAAGCCTTGTATTAAAACTTTTAGTCAGGGAAAGAAGTTAAATGGAAGGGGTCGATACCTAGCAAATAGATTAAAGCTCGGGAGAATTGTAGAATTAAGGGAACGACTTTGATTAATTCCAAGTGACTTGGGAAAAGGGTAATGCAGGGTATGAAGTTCGAGGAAAGAAGGGTAGTCAAATTCTTGGAGTTTGACGAGATTCGTGAATACAGTCTACGGAGGTAAAAAGTGAAAAGAGAAGAAGAAGGAAAATGCTGACTTTTATATGAGAAGAGTGGGAGTCAATAAGACTATGACCGGTAGAACCGATCAGAGCTGCATCGTTCGGCATCGGCATACAAAGCCGTTCGGCGTACATGGAGCATTCGGCTTCGGCTATACTGTTTGGCACACATCACTTCATCTGGAAATCACGGGAAGTCACCATTGAGGAAACTAAACCACGGCTCGAAACAAAGCACAGTGGTTACGTGATTCAAAGCGCACCATGTTCGACCACGTGATGAACTTCGGGGGGGGGGGGGGGGGGGGGGGGGGGCAAGTGTTATCTGGAGATTTGACCAAGAAACTAAGTACTCGGCATTCAGGGTGTTCGGCATTCAAGGTGTTCGGCATTCAGGATGTTCGGCTTCGCTTTGTTCGGCATGATTCCATACTGCTCGGCATTCAGGGTGTTCGGCATTCAGGATGTTCGGCTTCGCATTGTTCGGCATGGTTCCATACTGTTCGGCATTCAGGATGTTCGGCTTCGCTTTGTTCGGCATGGTTCCATACTACTCGACATTCAGGGTGTTCGGCATTCTGGGTGTTCGGCATTCAGGATGTTCGGCATTCAGGGTGTTCGGCATGATTCCATACTTCTCGGCATTCGGGGTGTTCGGCATTCAGGATGTTCGGCTTCGTTTTGTTCGGCATGATTCCATACTGCTCGGCATTCAGGGTGTTCGGCATACAGGATTTTAGGCTTCGCTTTGTTCGGCATGATTCCATACTGTTCGGCATTCAGGGTGTTCGGCATTCAAGGTGTTCGGCACCACTTCGTTCGGCATGAGAATGTCGTTCGGCATTCAGGGTGTTCGGCATCACTTCGTTCGGCATGAGAATGTCGTTCGGCATTCAGGGTGTTCGGCATCACTTCGTTCGGCATGAGAATATCATTCGGCATCCATGCCTTGCTCGGCATTTTTGCCGTTCGGCCTCTCTGGATCGGCACACAGAGATCACTCTATTTGGGCCAAGCTACATAGCTATCTGGCCCACTAGGGAAGTCCAACCCATCCTCGCCTATAAATAGAGAGACGGGGGCACAGTGAAATGGACCTCCTTTCGAGAACACCGGGGAGACTCTGCCGCATTCAAGATTCATTCAAGACTTATCTTTTCTGCTTAGCAGTTGTATTCAATATAATTGGTACACAGATTGTATCTGTAATCGATTATCGTGAAAAGCAATAAAGATTAACCTCAAAGTGGATGTAGGAAATTACGCCGAACCACTATAAATATGTTGTTCGTATTTTCTGCATTTAAATCTACATATTATCCTCCGTTTAGCTTACTTTCTTCATTAATCTCTCTATACAAACTCTCTTAAGGGTGTTAGTGATACATTTTGGTGCTAACAATATATATGCATATATACTATTATAAGAGAGAAATATACACTAATACACACACACACACACACACACATATATATATATATATATGAATTTATTAATAAATATATGTAAAACAATTATTAATGAAAAAGATTGATTTTTTACAGTAAACAACATTTGTCTGTATATAAATCAAATAGTATAATAAACAAATTATGCATATAATCAAACTGATTTGTGACAACCGCAACTACTTACAAAATCTCACCTAATTAAACATATAGTGTAATATATTTAAATAGATATGAAACTTCTCATTATAGGTTCATAGAATATAATTTAATTATTGTAATATGAATTAAAATAACCAATTTAATGATGCCTTTGAATCCACATTGACGCAATGACTTCCCTTCCTTTTTCTTTTCTTGATTCATCAGAATGCAAGTCCGGAACCACCGACCTGTAATACCAACGTACAAGGTAATGGCGGCCAAAAAGGTTAGTAATTATTTTTAGAGACACATATAAACATACATACATATTTATGGGATTGTATTAGGGAGAAACGAGGAAAATCTTTTTATCCATTCTCACTTTATCTCAACCCATTATCTCCAAGACAATTTCCTATGTTTTAGCCATCCCTAGACCTTCCCAAAACCGAAATTTTGCAGCCCTAATGATGGTCCTTAAACTCATCTAAGCCCAAGCCAAAATACTATGCAATTAAATCTAATTGTATATCGATCGATATTGTATAGCGATCGATATTGTATATCGATCGATATATTTATAACTATTATAAATATATATAACATTATTTATTTCTTAAATCATACTCAAATTTTCTAACTTATATTTCATAAATATTAATTAATTTAATTAATTTATAACAATTGTAAACTAATTAAATCCTTTGGTCTTATGGGAATTCATCATTTCGACTGTGTAACTCTTGGGTATAAATTTGGTCAACGATTAACATCGAACTATTCTAATGTTAACATTGACACGTCACTTAGCAGGTGGTATGACATTATGGCCAAATTTATCGCTTACCCATTTCCAGTAAAATTCAATTTTAGTTTAATAAGCGTTACCCGGCTGCGACATTTGTTTACACCAATTCTTTTCGTCAAAACTATATCACTTTAGACTTATGGAATTTGGTAATGGTCAAAAAATTCCAACCTCATCCACATTCAACTTATAGTCTAAATACAATGTCCTTGGTTCAATAATAACAATTATTATTAACTGAAATGCTCTGGCCAGAGACTTTGACTTTGAGTTGACTTTAATTGACTGTGATACTAACTGCATATAATTGAGGAGACGAATCCTCTATTAAATAGTGCTTTACTTCCAATACTTCCACTCAAACCAACTATAATCGCTCGATGGATGTCATGCCATGATTTGGCTATAATCAAAGCAGAGCTTTCATATTGAAGATCCACGGTATTCTCAAGCCAAGAGAACTATGTAAATCAGTCACATCGATATTTTCTGTTTGACATTAGTTATATTAACCAACAAAAAACTATCGAGTGAGTCATTTTATAGTTATCCAATAACTATTAGTATGTAACCTTATGTGCCCCCAACAGTCATGAGTAATACACTGTCCAACATTTGAAGAGCATTATGTACTCCAGTCTCAATAGACACATCGATATCCATTCTAGATGCTTCTTGACTAGAGATATTTAAAATGGTATATTTGTTTCATTGTGATAAATTACTCACGGTTACAACACTTTGTAACTACTATCAAAAAATATACCATTTATGTTTTTTTATTAAATATACCTTTAGTTAAGTTAATTAATAAATATAATAACATTATATCAAGTATATAATAGGAAGAAAATACCTTTTATTTCTAACAAGATTGGTCAACGAGTTAGAAATATGTAACAAATTACATAATTACCCCTAGCGCATACCCTTAACTATATCAATCTCCCACTTGCACTTGAGGTCAATTATGGAATCCAATTCCAACTTCTCCAATCAGTTTTCTCAAAACCAATTAAGTCAGTCCCTTAGGGAATGGGTATGTTGTTATGTTTTAATTATCTACTTTGTCGATTAACTCTCTCTAACATTGATACATTGCTTTTATCATGTGGAACGATTCGAATTATGTCTTTCGACTTCTAGTGAGCTTAAAGTTCTATCATGACCAATTTCATAACATTGTTATCTTATAACAATATTATGAGACTCTCAACATTTGGAATCACCTTTGGCTCAATTATAAATTTGTGCATTTATATCTATATACATTGGTTTATTGCAGCGCTATTCGAGTTAATATTCTCAACATTCTGTTGAATCAACAACAACCACTTTTATTTTGAAACCTTTTCAAATTAAAGATTTTAACTTGAGTTTTATCATTGACAAGTAATACTTAGTATCAATTATAAAAGTTTGTGTCCAAATGTTCCATGATAATGAATTCTTTGATCTATAAACAATTCTCTAGTATTTCATCAATATGCGAGAACACCTCAAACAACCATTTAGTGATATCAATTTGGATTTTATATTTTCTCCATGTATCAAATACGTAAACAAAACACAATATCATACACAATATAACCTGTATAATAATTCTTATTGCTAACTGGTATGAAACGCACGTACATGCATCTAATAGTTGAAGATATTTAATTTTTATTTAATAAAAAAATAATGAACGGATATGTGCTATAAATGCAAAACTTTTGGTTGTCATAACACTTTTATTTGAAACAATTTTGTCAATGACATTGGCGGCCAATTAATAGCAAAATTCTATTGATGGGTGGTTGAAAAGGGGATGGTGGTTGAGTTTGCAAACCGATGGTAAGATTTTTTTTTTGACCGATGAGTGTACTTTTGAAATTTTAAAAGGATACCATGAAAATTTATTTATTGAATTCTCTTAATTAATAATAGAGATATTAGCATTACTATACTTTAGAACTTGGTAAAATAATCATTCGCTTGTTTCGATAAACGATTAGCAAGCGTCAACATTGAACACATTTTGTACGTATAGCCGTAGAATTGCACTATTTGTCACTTTAAACCGCATAATCTTTGTTAACATATAAAATGATTGACTTGTACTACTAACATTGGATTCATGATTTAATTTAAACTGTGAATCTCTCATGTTATATGAAAATACCTTGTGCATAGTTGATTATCTGAGTTACGTAGGCCTACTTGTATATGAGAAATCAAATCAACGAATGTTAGAAATTATCTTTCGACTATTCTTTAAACTTCTTCATATAATGATGCTAACTCCAGGTCATTTTTTGCTTCAATAGCTATACTGGTGGTAAGATAAATACCACCCAAGAAAGCTAAAGTATTTCAACTGTATTCATACTTGATATGAGTGGAACAAATATAACCAAACTCACAACATAAACACGCTTGACACCAGGCACCAGCTTGAGCGGCAACATGGAAAGATTACTTGTGCTCTCTTGACAAATGCCCACGGGTTCAAAATAAGGACTTAATGTATCATTTTCCATAAGATTATAAGTTGAAATTGTATTAATGATTACTACTATTATTATCACGAGAGCATAGGAGCGAAGGTATATTTGGTATATCAAAAAGACATAGTTTAAGGTTATACAATGAATTCTCGTTATTAGTAGTAAAGATGCATAAGGAATCCAACTTACATGTTTTCCTTTTAATAGTGTGCTCTTGTATATTATTTTGGAACAATCCCTGTATCTTTTATACTCGCCATAAATCAACGTGTTGTTTACTTATAGTTTAGAAAATCAATGTACCTTTTAACGTTCGTTCTTATGAACACACGCTTCCTCTGCACTTTGATTGAAAATCAAACTATTAGATATTTCTATCAATATATTTATTCAATCTTGATGCTAATAAAATGATACATTCATATCATCTCTTGGATCTAATCCAAAGACTCACAAACCCATCTCTCCCACCGACTTCGAGGCATTTTTGGTTAATATGTGTAAACGGCTTACTCTAAATCATTATTTAAAATTTTCTGTTTCAATACATAAGTATTAAACAGTAAGTCTTATCAAGCGATAATTTTGTGAGTAAATCTGAATTAACTTGAGCATGTTGAATACAAAATCTGTTATGCTAATTTCAACAATTGAAACTTATGGTATTATTCTTATCAACATTGCTTGTTTAATTCCAAACACATTAGTTTTTCCAATAAAGACACAATCTCGGCCGATGGATCACATCTCTTTGGTTACGACTACTAAAATCATATTTTGATAGCGTACTTGGAATTCTTTCAGATCTGTGCGTCATACCATACAGAATCAACAATCTTAATGGTTTTATTGAACAACCGACGGTAATGTATATCTTCGACAATAATAAGAAACTCATAGTTTCTGTTCGATGTATGAGAATACTTATTAAACATTCTAATGCTATGTTTTCATTTGGGTTAGTTAATTTCACTTCATCTCATATAATCAGTTCTATCTATGGATCAGATCCAATTCTATTTAACTACCAAAGATTTTTCAAAGAAATCCCTTCACAATGAAGTTGATATATCTTGAAACAACAATTGTTTGTTAGTGCAAATATAATAGGGATTCATAAACTTCATGAGCCCTTTTATTTGTAAAATTGATTTTGGTTTACAAAAATTATGTTCAAAACATAAATATCTCATTTGATGACAGACCTTTCCAAAAACTTTTGGAGATTCATACAAGATCCCTCACGAACAATTATTACGTGCAATCTTTCGACTCGCACAGCCTGCCAACTCCTTGGCCTAGGATATGTTGGTATTTCTTACAAATCCTTATCTTGTATGATTTTGTAAATTGTTGTTCATATGAAACAATATCAACCTTGTGTACTAATCTTAAGTACATGACCTTATAGAAATAAATTAACTCAACTTCACTCACAATTTATCGTAAATTTCCAACAATTTCTGATTACTCTTTATCGATGCATCATTATGTATCACATGTAGGAGTGATTTTTAGATTGAATCTATATTGAATTTTAGGTACATTTAGAACTCTTTCCAATATACTCACTTATTCGACCAAATCAAATCATTTTATTCTATTGCATGTTATTTTATTTACTTTTCCTTTGTATTTTATGATTTTATCATAAACTTACTACATGTGTATCTAATACACATGTTCATGTTGGTAATAAATCATCGATGAATGTAACAAAGTATGTGGAACCCTTTTGGTATTAATAGACTTGTGATCGGATACAACAATATGTATTAACTTAAAGAGTTCATCAACTCTTATGATGCTCCAATGAATGGGTGCATAGCCATTGATTGCTTGAGATATAATTAATGTGCATCATATGATTCATAATCATATAGTAAATTATTTCTCAAAACTACGGCTTAGTCTATAATTCCAAACAACTGTAAGTAATATTAGATACATATGTATTTTATTACATCACTTTTACTATGAAAACAAATTCCATAATATCGTTCTATTTCATAATGAATATTCATAATAATCATATTGATATATGTTTATATCTATCTTTTAGTCAATACCAAAAAGAAACATTATTTCACAAATAATGTTCGATACATTTTACGAAAATAATTTTCGTAATTTGATGCAATCATTAGTTGCTATATGGCATGCTCCCACTATTTCCTCCATTACTATAATAGCGTACTAAATTTGGAGGTCCACTATTCACTTAATATTATTTACTTATTTCATATGCTGCAACTAGTTACGGAAGAAGTTCTTTGATCAAATATCTTAAACTCAAAGAAATAAATGTTATAGAAAACAATTTTCCATATGAAAATACATTTCGAAATAAAAATCATATTTCATATTCTAATATTAATATCAATTATTATTATAATTCTTGTTTCCAATGTTTCTCTATGAAGAAAAAGTGGCTATTCATTATGTTCATTCCAACTTTACCATAAATTACATCTATTCTTATATATTCGTTTTTCTTTCAAATGGTCAAACTATTCAAAAAAAACTTTACTACAATATCATAAGAAACCTTTTACAAAACCATATTCGATTATTCTTAACATTTAAGACATCAAATATGTTGCACCTTATGTAAACCGATTAGAATGACATTTCAACGATCGAGTTCTTAGATGTATCTCGTAGTTTATGGTCTTGTGTTACATTAACACAATATAATCCTTTTGAAATCATTCAAGTTGAATACATGATCTTAAGATACTTTTTATTGGCTTAATTTGAATGAACTAACTTCATCGAAATATGGTACCCCACAAACTATGACTGTTTATCACATATCATATATATGTGGAAGTGTATGGATCAAATATCCATAGTCTTGAATTGTATTTAGAGTTCAAAAACTCATAAAACGCAATACACGGTCTAAACCAAATAAACATATAAGTGACCAACTTACGAATGTATTAAATAGTTGAAATTGGCCCCTTTCATGGGCATAGAAACATTATATAACATGCAATTAGAATTATCTGTAAGTATATATTATATTTCTACTTATCAATCTTTCAATTCAGTTTGTTTATATATGTTAGTTGGCAAACTTTTTATCAATCGTATTAAATGCATAAATTTATCATTATAGATAATTATAACATTATATAACATATGCTTTTACAATATTAGAAAGGTTAAATGTTACCATTTCATTTTTCTAATAAGGCTCCCACTAGTCTTTTACATTTCTCTAAACCCTAAGATGAAACATAGAAGTCTTACAACTTCACTAGTGGGTGTTAGGATTCGTTTGTTTTGGTATTCTGACCTTGAGTTTGCTCAACAAATCATAGCCCCACAAACGATGGATAACTCCTTATGGTAGTATCATATATAACTCCTAACCCATTTTTTCTTATTCTAATCTCATTTCGACCTTGAGTTTGTTCAACAAATCGAAAGAGATTATTCACTCATACCTACCATATCGTGACGGCCTACGAATAGTGTATGTACCTTGAGTTTGCTCAACAAATACATCTAGTTATCTTACCTCATCTGTTCAATATATTAATAATACTGTAACGGCCCAGAGAATTTTTGATCCCAAAAATCGACACTGATACGTCCACTGTATAGAGTGCCAAGCAATCGAGCGTCGAAAATCCCAGAATGTTAGGGTTAAGAAGAAAAAGAGGTAGAAGAAGAAAAAGGAAAAAAAACAACAGCACAGAATCTCACAATTGCAGCGGAACAAAAATATAATATGAAATAACAGCATTTATACAAAGAATAGTTGTAACTGTCTATATATATACAAGACATCAGAGTACATCCATCAACAATTACATCAGGACAGTTATGACAACTTGTCACTAAATACTGACTATACAGTATACTACACAGCGGAATATAATCAATACGTATCTGTCATCTATCTCGCCTCCTAAGCTCCAAACGTCATAACCTGAAAATCTGTAATACTCGATCTGACCCAAGCATTACAATAAAGTAACACCCGAGTTAGTCTAGAAATCAGCGTGAGTAAAACCATTTAATTTGAAATACTAAAGTTGTGAAAACGTCTCACATTTTATATTCAACTATTCATTTCAGGTTATTCCATATCACAGAATAACTGGAAACATCATACTTGAGGAGTAATCCAATGTATTTAATCCAATTTTAAACTATTCATAGACTAGGTTAACTAATCACATAAATCATTAATTTACTTTAAAAAAGAATTAATTAATTATTTTTGAATCATGTTTAATTATCATTAAACTAATTACAAACCATTTTATTTTATTTTGATTAAATATCTGGAATTAACTAATAATTAACAAGTATAATTAACTTAAGACTTTCAATAAATTGAAGGTTTACATCATTTTATTTTACAATTATTAACTAATTAAAACTATTAATTTGTTTTATTAAACCTTAGTAATTAATAAATAATTAACATATATATAATTACATTAACTTAATTAATTTTAAGTTTTAAATTATTTTATTTATCCTAGCCATTACTAATCCTAAGCTTTAAGTTAACTTAAGGTTTTAAATTACTTAATTTATATAATCATAAACTAATTACTTTGAACCCATTTTCTTTTCATTTTCTTTCTTCCAAAAATCCAATACTTTTACTTTTTGATATCTTAAAATATCCAAAATATATTTAGCACAACAATAGCACTCAATAGCTTCAATTTTCAATATAATCTATCATAGGTTATCAAATAAATCACAATCACATAATATGAAAATAAATTTCAATATTTTCGAGGAACCCATTTGGATCCCTCCAACCTGTTTTTCTACATCCACAGATGTTAGCACAATATAAAAATAACAATCCCACTTCGAGGGGGATATCGTAGTATATAGGGTCATCCGCTATTATGCATGGCGCATAGTGTCTCATCTGCTATATAATGCGGGAATATCAATCACTCCAACATATATATATATTCTACTCTATATATAATATCACATCCAAACTGATGATAAATTATCAATTCAAGCAATCAACCAATAATTTGAATTTAACTATTTAAATTAGCAGATAATCCAATTTGAGTGAGATTAACTCACCTTTCATTTTAGTTTTGCAATCCGACCCCACCCGGCTATTTCCTTCATGATTTTGGACCTTGTACAAACATTATACGGTTTATTAATATTTTTAAATAATCGAACAATTAATTACCATTTAAAAGTTTAATTAACTAACAATTTAATTTAAACTGATAATTCCCCCTTATTAAAACCTTTTGTAACTATAATAAATTAAATAAGTTTATTAATCAAATTAATCGCTATAATACATTATTTAAAATAACTAATGGATTTAAAAATGTGTATATGTATTTTAATTTATTTTTCATTTCCAAACTGCATATAAAAATAACAGGTAAATAGGCAGAAGGAAGAAGTTGCAAAAAAATTTAGTCTCAAGGACAACAAGTTTACTTTTTAGTCTGAAGGACGCTTTTTAGTGTAAACTGAAAATGATAGTTACAACTATCATTCTGTGATTTACACTAAAAAGTGTCCTTCAGCCTAAAAAACAAACTTCTTGTCCCTGAAACTAAATTTTTCTCTAACTTTTTCCTTGAGCCTAAAAACCCGTAAAAATAATCTATATGGGCTAAAAAATCTAACTTTTATACAAATTTTTACATTCCAAAATCTTATGTATATATACATATTTTCTGTTTTAAACCTTATATGCATGTCTTTAAAATAGAGTTGACCTTACTGTTCGATTTTCTTCCTAGTATAAATATATACATAAATGTGATTTAATAAAATAAAATAAGATAAAATAAAAAAATATCTTACTATAATAAAATTTTCTTTCTGCTAACGATTTCAAACTAGAAATAAATTTAAATAAATTTCCTAACTAACAATAAAATCGACATATTACCTTACTCGCGAAAACTGCAGTCATCGACAACTCACCGTAAACCCCATACTGCTTCAGACCTCCCCGACAATGCCTCTGGCCAACACCTTCGCACTTCGCCCAAGCAATCATGCCCACGTCGCTGCCTTCCATCACATCAAAATCCACATCAGGCCTCGATGTGAACCACCACGATGTCGTAGTGCCCATCGCGAGCCTCTCCTGACATCGCGTAGCCCAGCCCCGATCGAGAATCCACACGGGACACAATCCAATCGCGCTACCCTCAAGCTCGGATGCGATCCAAAGCATAGAAGCCATCGCCATCGCTTGACTCTCCCCGGTGCCGCCTATTTCCCCGTGAGATCATGACTTCGATCGCGTGCCATTGATCATTTTTTTAAGGATAAGATCGATTTCGTATGTATTTTTTTGATTGTTGAGAAAAAGAAGAGAAAGAAAGGGTAGACATGATTTTAGATGTGAAAGGGTATGCATGGTTTTATTCTGAAACGAGATTTCAGTATATTTTTTTTCGTGACTTCCATCAGAAGGAAAAAGGAGGAAAGAGATGTGATTTGAAGGAATGGAGGGAAACGTGTTGTTTTGTGGCTACAGTGATAGAAAAGAAATGAAAAGGTTTGATGTGAATGGAATTACAGCTGAAAGTTAACAAGAATATAAAATATGTATTTTTAAATTTAGATTCAAAGTGTCATGCTAACGCAACTAAAAACCTTGACCTCCTATCGAGGCATGCCGCCAAGCGTTTATTTCGAACGCACTGGAACAGGTTTCGAGTCCTAATTCGATTGTATAGAGAAGATAGCTTTTTGGACCCAGATACTATAATGAATTTCAATATAGATTTTGTGATATCCCGGAAATTTTGACAATAACAATTTAATAATTTATGTCAAAATTTAATTGATTTGATCATATTGTTAATAATAAATTTGAATTTAATTAATAATCTTCTTTAAAATAAATATTTAAACTGATAATCTATTTTTATAGGTAAATAAATTGTTTTATATTTTTAATGTATACATATCTGTATATATTATAACTAGATAAATCTTCGTTTTAAATTTAATATATATAGGCCTGTTTTCTTATTCTAACATTTTTGATAAATTAAAAATTGGATTCAATTTGATATTAAGCTACTAAATAAATAATCATATGATTTTAATACCCAAGCTAAAAACTTAATTATTTAAAATTGATTTTTAGTTTAAGTTTAAATTTAAATAGAAAGGTTTGTTTTGTTTTTATGCAGCTAATAAAATAAGTAATATATTAGGTAAGAAGACAAATGCTTTTATGAATTATTTTAATTTAATCAAGAGTTAAATTTAAACAATATTAATGATGTAATGTTTTACAAATGGATTTCTAATATAAATAAAAATTATTATCTTAAATTTTATAGGAAAGCTATGATTGTAAATTTGAAATAGCATCTTTCAAACATGTTTAAAATAAAACAAGTCTTTAATATATTGAACTTAAGTATAAATCCAATGTATGATATTAGCATAAGTATGAAAATAAATTAATAATCACCAAATTAAGTAATTGATAGTTAAAGTTTAAAAATAGAAGAGAAAATAAAATAAGCATAGAACTTAATACATAAGTTAAAATTCATAACTAATAACCAAAACAACTTCACATTTTGTACCTAAAGTATAAAACAAGTCAGACAAAATATGTATATAACCTGTAACAGCCCAAATTTTTAACAAGTATTTTTCACTTGTATTTTTAAAACTTTGGGGTTTATTATATAAATATCTAAATTTTAAAGCGATTGTAAAAAAAACAATTGACCAAATTTTTAATTAAATAATAAGATCTCTGAAATTTTGACGTGGTTAAGAATTAACTTTAATTGAAAATTTGGGTTTTTTATCAAAGATGGTAAATAACTTAATTTCTAGCAAAATCAAGTTATGATTAAGAAATAAGATTTGAAAAAAATTTAGTGTATAAATAAACTATTTAATTACGCGTTTAAAATGCGTGTTATTGATGGAATATTTTAACGTATATTTACTACATAAGAGAACGCGTAAATCTAAAAAGCGTCACTTTTATTATGAAACTGGACGCGTGTTTTGCATCGGTTTTTCACGCATCTAAATTTATTACCTTGGATATAAATAATCAAATAAATCAGTATACATGCATTTTAAGTGGGAAAGGAATAAATTTTCTTTCCGTTGACTTCACATATTTAATAAATAAAACCCATTGATTTTTCAATAAAGTTCAAATCAAATATTCTTTTCCGTTTCTTTACTCTAAGAATCAACACTTTTCTTTGTTCAATTTTATAAACGTTCGCCAATTTTCTATTTTTCTGGACTGTTAAAACAACACAATAATTTTTGCCTTAGCTATAAAATGGATTATCTACCTTTTAAAGTTAAGTAATATTTTGAATAATACATTTCTTTGTCAATGGTAAATAGATCAGAAGAAAAAAAATGTAAACAAATTTTATTCCATTTAAGTAGTAAATTTTAAATTTTTATAGTGTATAAATGAACTGGGTAATTACGCGTTTAAAGGGCGTGTAAATTTAGGGAATAAATACCGTATATATATAAGAAAACGTATAGAATTTTAATCCGTTATTTCGGTATATTTTGGGCATAAAATATTATGGCTATGGTACACATTCTTAAAAATATGACCTTAGTGTAAATGAGTAAATTTATCAGTGGCATGTGTTTTTAGAGGGAAGGAATATTCTAGCGTTCAAATCAAGTATGTTGCCTCTAAATTCAACGCATTGCTTTAAAAATTTGATTTCCAAAGATTTTTTTTCCATTCAACAAAATTTATTTCTTGCATTTTTCAAAACACAATTTTCTCCTAAATCTCAGTCATGCGCAGTATCCATTCTCCTATCTGCTTGCCTACTTCATATGAGTTTTTTCTCTTTACCCATATTTCTTACGTTTATTTTTCTCTTTCCAGTAAAATTTACTTCCCAATTTATATATATTTTAATTTGATCAAATCATTTCCAAAATGCTAAATAATAAATGAAAGTTTCACTTTGTTTAAGGATAACTCTAATTGGAATTTTAATAAAAAAAAATTTGATTATATACTTGCTTTAAAAATTTGTAATATTTGGTCCATTTGGATAATAAATCGCCTTTTAATGGTAATAAGAATCAGAGAGAGATGTAACCAAAGTTTTATCTTTTTAATTTAGTAATAAATGTTAAGAATTTATAGCATATTAATAAACTGATAATTTTGCATTTTAGAGGGTACGATATTTGATGGTATAAATAACGTATATAGGAAAACGTATTAATAATAAAAATCAACGCATTCAATTTGCTTTAAATTTGGTATAAATCTTTGTCTAGTAAAACTTTGCCGTTTCTTTATAAATCAATGCTGATTATAAAAATTTCAAATCCACGTACAACTTCATTTGGTTAATAGGTATATAATCTGTGATTTCCTTTTACCATTCTCAGCAATAAATTCTTGCTGTTTCTCCACCCCAGTCACATTTACTTCTTATTTAAAGCAAGAGCAAATATTTCCTAGATATTTTGTTTTTCCTCTTCCTAAATTCGTGCACGTAAGAATGCATTTACAAAATAAAACGCTTGCCACTGGAAACGTTTGCAATCAATGAAAGAAATTTATTTCCTCACCTGTAGAACGAGATTTCTGAAAAATCAAAGGAAACCCATGCAGCTTCCTTCTTTTACACGTTCAAATCAAAATTTTATCTTTGCCAAAAATTTATCAACGCATTCAATATCTGTTTAAATTTGTCATAAAAATCTTTGCCAAATAAAAACTTTACCGTTTCTTCTCTTTAATCAACGTAATTATTTCCAAAAAAAAATTAAGGAGAAAAGAAACGTGTACAAATGTGCCTAATATTCCTGTCTGTTTCTTTGTGTAAATCCAACCCACCGTGCAAGTTAATCTAAATTTATTTCCTTCCTATATTGTTCACCTTAATTCACGCACCCCCCTGCCTATATATAATAAGCCCATACAATTATTCATACGCATAGCATCAGCTCTTCAACCTTCTTTTTCTTGCTTGCAAGCTCCTTCAGGTAATGGAAGTTTACTCTCTTTCTTCTTCCTTTTATTTATTTATTTATTTATTTATTTATTTTGCTTTTCTCTCGTATGTTCATCTGATCAATCTAAATACGCGGCTGCTCCACCACATGTCCTTGCCACATCTCTTTTTCCCCCTCGGATCTATTTTGCCATGTATATCAGATTTTTTGTAGGAAGTCAAGCTTAGTATCCTTCTTTGCATTCTATAGAAAAATGCATGCGTCCCTGTAGTTGTGGCCATGGGACCTTCATGCGTGAGTCATATTAGCAAAGCAAGTGTGAAATAGAAAAAAAAACCTGGAAATGTTTCGCAATATATTTGTTGTGTGTGAAGCAATCACACCGTTTTGTAATTATCATTAGAGCATCCATTCAAGCTTATGTAGGCTAGGACCGTGACACTTAAATTCAGCTTAGACCAATCATATTTGTCTCCAGACTAGTAAAATATAACTCAGTTTGCTTTAGATATTATATTAGACAATAGGTGAAGGTTGTTTTGTTTGAGTGATTAGATTTCATTTCAGTGAAGAGAGGATCAATTGATATTTGAGTGTGTCTAGGTATATATTACAAACGCGTGGGTGGGTCTGTAGGTGAAAAAGAGAAAGTGGAAGTATGCATGCATGGGCCTGGACGTAAGTGGGTAGGTGTACATGCTTTCGGGTTAAGATAGTAGCAGTCGTGCCACACAAAAAAAACACAAAAGGAAAAGGAAAAAAAAATAGAAGTTAGTACGTGAGATTGAAAAGGGAAAGGATGAATGAGTGCTTGAGAAATTTGAATGAACGCCACCTATTAGTTAAAATCAAGTCGGGTGTGGGGAGTAGTCGAGCAAAGTTGGTCCATTTATCTTTTTATAATCCCGTCTCAATTTCGTTTATTTAAATTTTTCTTTGACCGTAAATTTAAGTCGCGCGTTTGGTTTTATTTGGATCTTGTTCTAGATTTGAATAAAGACGTTGCATCCGCGGAAATCTAATCGTGCCGTTTGTACGTTTCTTTATTAAGTGATACAATCGTTTGAATCAAATTTTCTGCAGCTCTAAGGTGAGTATTTCTCACCAGACAAACATACCTATATATCCGTGATTTATCACAAGTGTATTTGTAAATTATTTATTAAATTTTATCTTCCTGTGATATAACGTATGTTGTTAAAACCCATTTTAAATTGACACCTCATCAGTTGTTTATCTATTGTAATATTATTGCAGTTATACTATGTAATGCTTATTTACTGATTAAATCATCACTGTAAGTTCCCTATAAATTTGAGATCGTTATAGGCTGAAATAATAGGCCTGAACGATAATCATTTGTTTATTTATTTAACTGTTTAATTATTTATTACTTAACTTGGGATTGCGTGTTTGAAATGATAGAACCCGGGGTTTTGTAACTTGCGGATTGAAATGATATATATCCGTATCACTTGACCTAGGATAGAAAACTATATACAGACCCGTGGTTTATATAATATTTTAAGAAATGTTTTAAAAATATTTTAAATATAAAGTTTATGATATTCTGGCTTAAATGGATTTAAAGGATTTTATGAAATTTATAATGATTTTTGAACGGGTCAAAATGTTAAATAAATGGAAGTTTAAGTAAAATTTTGGAATATAACTTATTCTGAATTTTTGTTAAAAGTGAGATTTTAGTTAAGTAAAATAATTGATAATAAGTTATATTTGGGAATTTAAAATTCAATTGTTAAGTTAATAATTTATTACAACACTTAAATGTTATCCTTTGTAAATGAACTGTTTTAACTTATAGACTTTAGGTAGCATTTCATAAGTGATACGGAAACTGAATTTTGATTGTTTTAAATAAAAGTTATGGAAATAATCTTTGGGAAAAGGTTGAAAATTTTGAAATTTAAAATGTAATTTATAAAATTAAGGAATTGACTTTAAATAGTTTTAATGGAAGGATTTAACTTTTAAATGTGAGTTGAAAGGCAATAAATTCCTAAATTAATTAAATAGATTCAAATGGTATTTTTATAGAATGGCTGATGTTTAAATAAATGATGTTTAAAAGGATATTTCAATTTGAAAAGTATAAATACCATTTTTAAAAGTTGTAACCACGGGTTATAATAACGTTTGATTGTTAAAGAGACCGGGATCGGATATCTGGCATACTCTCTGTTGATACCGAAAACCACTTTAATAACCGTGTACGCGGTGGAGATTCCAGAATGAAGTAGGATGGCGGTGACGTTTCCTTTAAGGTAAATACGTGGACCCGACTCCCATGAGTTGGCATAAGGTGGCTAAAACATGAGCGATTGACAGATTAATGAGGTAGCACCTCTAATCGGACGCACATCTTCGTATGCCATCCTATTACTTTTGTGATTGTTTGGTGCGCACCTTTGATTTGGGAGTGTTGTTCGAGGTGGGCGGTAGCTGCGCGCTACGCGTTTCCATCGGTCCGGATGCGTAATTGGTATATCTACCCTGGCATTGCCTAGTTGTGCCGTGTCACCTACCATAGCGAGCCTTATACGATTTTGGTTTTGTTCCATACCTATGGAGTGCCCTCTGATGACGCCCATTCCGGGGGAGATTACGGTACTGTATAGACTGTGGGAATATATTATGTGTTAAGGTGGAAAATGTAAAGCCTTAACGCTATTTAAAAGTAAGTTTATTTTACTAATAGACACTATTATAATAGCAAATATTACTACATAGTAAATAGTTTAACGGATCCTCAGAGGATGGGCGGTCCCAAGCATCCTTTAAGTTACTTGCTCTATATTACAGTACACTTGAATTAGCTTACACTATATAAGTATGTATGTCCTGACTCGAGTGTTTATGTTTTATTTTACGCTCGGGTCAGCCTGAGTTGCAGTTCAGTCATCATCCCGGAGCTAGGACTTCTGTAGATCCTTTCAAGCTGCTGGCTTCTTTCTGTCCGTTATCTTATTTATGAAATCAAGACTTTGGGATTTTTGGATTTTCTATTTGATGATTTAAACTATATTTGGGATGAAAGACTATGTAATTTGTATTTGTTGAGACTATTTGTAGTGGCTTCATGAACCACTAAGTATTTTAAATTCCGCTGCGAGTTTTCTGATATCCGTGTCTGTGATTCTTTTATTTATTTACTGCATATTCTGAGTTTTGCCAAATTTATTTTTACAACGCAGTATTTTGAGCAATTCAAGTCCGACATGTGCAGATGCGAATGGTTGAAAATATCGGGTCGTTACATTTGGATCAGAGCTTTGGCTCTAGGCAAAACTTAGAATGTATGGTAAATTTGATCTACAGAATCACTTTCATTCGAGCTTGAATCTCTTCCTTTTGATTCGATTTCCTTTGAATTTTGGAACGTTCCCTGCGGTTCCAAAGTTCATTCGTGTCCCTCACTATTCATCTTCTTTCGATTACTGAAGTATCCCATAACTCCATTTCGGATGATCTTTATAGTGAATTGGCGGTCTCGCCAATATTCTAATAAAGGGGTGAAACTCCTTTACAATTAGCATTGATTCATCAGAAATTTATATTTAACCTCAATTTAGATGCTAGTATCTTTGGTTATTCCGAACTCTATCTCTTCGGATCGAATGGTAAATCTACATTCGATCTGACTCTTTAAGTCACGGTTGACCAGGTTAAGGTTGCCCGCGATTTATATAAACTTATCTAGTTCCTTGTTCTGTTATTTAATCATCGGATCTTCTGATTCCAATTTATCTTTAAATCAAAATTCTCTTTGATTTGAATCCATCAAATTTGAATCTCTATCCTTGTTTGAAAAATTTATTCCTATAATTGGGAAAAATCTAATATTATGTATAACTATAATTTTCAGAATTTTATAATTAATTTAACTAGTTGTCAAGAGATAACAGTTTTGATTTTATTTATGGTTTTATAGACCATGTGTTTTGTCTAATATAAATAATTTAATATAAACAGATGGTTATAAATTAATTTGGAAACAGAAATGAATTTAAAACCAGAACTTGAGAATTCAATTTTCGATGGTTTCAAACCTTGTGTTTAAAATTTTGAAGGGAGATATTATTTAAAATATTTTCGAATAAAAATTTGTTTCCAAAGAATTTTAAAGGTTTAAAAATCAGTGCTCTTCTCTTTGTCGCTAGGAAATAATTTCGGTGATGACAGCAACATCATCGACATTCATTTTCGAGTTTCGAATAAAAAGACCATTATGTAGTCTGGCTACAGTGTTACCTTGAGAATTTAATTGATTTGAATCTCTAAAATATGACTTGATTTATAATATATAGATATATGATTTAAATTTGATTTGACATATTATGTACATATATTTATTTGGGTTGAAGGGAATTAGAAATTTAATTCTTAAATTTTATCTTGAGGAATAATTTCAAAAAAAAAATCAAATTTTTGAATAAATGATTCCAACTTGAGATAATTGAATTTGAAAGTTTTATTTGTATAATACTCATTTTCATTTCAATATAACCTACCTTGATTTTCAGAAGTTAACAATGTAATTGGATAATATACAATATAAAAAGATTTATAAATAAAATTTGAGTGGTTATAATAAATGTTATACACTTAAATTCTAGTTATAAAAAGATTAACAGAGGTAAATAAAATAAAAGGGTAATGGAATAATGTTTAATATAAAATGATGTTAAGGAACTAAGAATAAATTTAAACAGTTGTAATAAGTGTAAACATATTTGACATAGATGAGAAAAATATATTGAGAGAAATAAATTTAATTATAGTTGGAATAAAGAAGAAACTAAATGGGGAATTTAGTTTATTTTGGGAAATGGTAAATTTACTTTAACAATTAAGTTAAATTACCATTTCAAATTTGGATTAAAATTAAACATTTTAAATTAGAATGTTATAATACCTTGTGTAAAATTTGGATAAAAAAATGATTTTATAAGTGTAGGGATATTATACAAGTAAATATGTAAATAAATAAATGTTAAAATTTTAAGTATAATTAGATGAAATCAATGATTAATTTAAAATTGAATTTTTATTGTTTAGATTAATGATTCTAATTTAAGTTTCAATTTAGTTTTCTTTCAGGTTGTTTCTATTCCCCTACCTTCTTCCTTTTCGAGGACGAAAAGTTCTGAGTGGGGGAGAGTGTAACAGCCCAAATTTTTAACAAGTATTTTTCACTTGTATTTTTAAAACTTTGGGGTTTATTATATAAAAATCTAAATCTTAAAGTGATTATAAAAAAAACAATTGACCAAAATTTTAATTAAATAATAAGATCTCTGAAATTTTGACGTGGTTAAGAATTAACTTTAATTGGAAATTTGGGTTTTTTGTCAAAGATGGTAAATAACTTAATTTCTAGCAAAATCAAGTTATGATTAAGAAATAAGATTTGAAAAAAATTTAGTGTATAAATAAACTATTTAATTACGCGTTTAAAATGCGTGTTATTGATGGAATATTTTAACGTATATTTACTACATAAGAGAACGCGTATATTTAAAAAGCGTCACTTTTATTATGAAACTGGGCGCGTGTTTTGCATTAGTTTTTCACGCGTCTAAATTTATTACCTTGGATATAAATAATCAAATAAATCAGTATACATGCATTTTAAGTGGGAAAGGAATAAATTTTCTTTCCGTTGACTCCACATATTTAATAAATAAAACCCATTGATTTTTCAATAACGTTCAAATCAAATATTCTTTGCCGTTTCTTTACTCTAAGAATCAACACTTTTCTTTGTTTAATTTTATAAACGTTCGCCAATTTTCTATTTTTCTGGACTGTTAAAACAACACAATAATTTTTACCTTAGCTATAAAATGGATTATCTACCTTTTAAAGTTAAGTAATATTTTGAATAATACATTTCTTTGTCAATGGTAAATAGATCAGAAGAAAAAAAATGTAAACAAATTTTATTCCATTTAAGTAGTAAATTTTAAATTTTTATAGTGTATAAATGAACTGGGTAATTACGCGTTTAAAGGGCGCGTAAATTTAGGGAATAAATACCGTATATATATATAAGAAAACGTACAGAATTTTAATCCGTTATTTCGGTATATTTTGGGCATAAAATATTATGGCTATGGTACACATTCTTAAAAATATGACCTTAGTGTAAATGAGTAAATTTATCAGTGGCATGTGATTTTAGAGGGAAGGAATATTCTAGCATTCAAATCAAGTATGTTGCCTCTAAATTCAACGCATTGCTTTAAAAATTTGATTTCCATAGATTTTTTTTTCCATTCAACAAAATTTATTTCTTGCATTTTTCAAAAGACAATTTTCTCCTAAATCTCAGTCATGCGCAGTATCCATTCTCCTATCTGCTTGCCTATTTCATATGCGTTTTTTCTCTTTACCCATATTTCTTACGTTTATTTTTCTCTTTCCAGTAAAATTTACTTCCCAATTTATATATATTTTAATTTGATCAAATCATTTCCAAAATGCTAAATAATAAATGAAAGTTTCACTTTGTTTAAGGATAACTCTAATTGGAATTTTAATAAAAAAATTGATTATATACTTGCTTTAAAATTTTGTAATATTTGGTCCATTTGGATAATAAATCGCCTTTTAATGGTAATAAGAATCAGAGAGAGATGTAACCAAAGTTTTATCTTTTTAATTCAGTAATAAATGTTAAGAATTTATAGCATATTAATAAACTGATAATTTCTCATTTTAGAGGGTACGATATTTAATGGTATAAATAACGTATATAGGAAAACGTATTGATAATAAAAATCAACGCATTCAATTTGCTTTAAATTTAGTATAAATCTTTGTCTAGTAAAACTTTGCCGTTTCTTTATAAATCAATGCTGATTATAAAAGTTTCAAATCCACGTACAACTTCATTTGGTTAATAGGTATATAATCTGTGATTTCCTTTTACCATTCTCAGCAATAAATTCTTGCTGTTTCTCCACCCCAGTCATATTTACTTCTTATTTAAAGCAAGAGCAAATATTTCCTAGATATTTTATTTTTCCTCTTCCTAAATTCGTGCACGTAAGAATGCATTTACAAAATAAAACGCTTGCCACTGGAAACGTTTGCAATCAATGAAAGAAATTTATTTCCTCACCTGTAGAACGAGATTTCTGAAAAATCAAAGGAAAATCATGCAGCTTCCTTCTTTTACACGTTCAAATCAAAATTTTATCTTTGCCAAAAATTTATCAACGCATTCAATATCTGTTTAAATTTGTCATAAAAATCTTTGCCAAATAAAAACTTTACCGTTTCTTCTCTTTAATCAACGTAATTATTTCCAAAAAAAAATTAAGGAGAAAAGAAACGTGTACAAATGTGCCTAATATTCCTGTCTGTTTCTTTGTGTAAATCCAAGCCACCGTGTAAGTTAATCTAAATTTATTTCCTTCCTATATTGTTCACCTTAAATCACGCACCCCCCTGCCTATATATAATAAGCCCATACAATTATTCATACGCATAGCATCAGCTCTTCAACCTTCGTTTTCTTGCTTGCAAGCTCCTTCAGGTAATGGAAGTTTACTCTCTTTCTTCTTCCTTTTATTTATTTATTTATTTATTTTATTTTATTTGCTTTTCTCTCGTATGTTCATCTGATCAATCTAAATACTCGGCTGCTTCACCACATGTCCTTGCCACATCTCTTTTTCCCCCTCGGATCTATTTTGCCATGCATGTCAGATTTTTTGTAGGAAGTCAAGCTTAGTATCCTTCTTTGCATTCTATAGAAAAATGCGTGCGTCCCTGTAGTTGTGGCCATGGGACCTTCATGCGTGAGTCATGTTAGCAAAGCAAGTGTGAAATAGAAAAAAAAAAACCTGGAAATGTTTCGTAATATATTTGTTGTGTGCGAAGCAATCACACGGTTTTGTAATTATCATTAGAGCATCCATTCAAGCTTATGTAGGCTAGGACCGTGACACTTAAATTCAGCTTAGACCAATCATATTTGTCTCCAGACTAGTAAAATATAACTCAGTTTGCTTTAGATATTATATTGGACAATAGGTGAAGGTTGTTTTGTTTGAGTGATTAGATTTCATTTCAGTGAAGAGAGGATCAACTGATGTTTGAGTGTGTCTAGGTATATATTACAAACGCGTGGGTGGGTCTGTAGGTGAAAAAGAGAAAGTGGAAGTATGCATGCATGGGCCAGGACGTAAGTGGGTCAGTGTACATGCTTTCGGGTTATGATAGTAGCGGTCGTGCCACACCAAAAAAAAAAAAAAAAGAAGGAAAAGGAAAAAAACAAATAGAAGTTAGTACGTGAGATTGAAAAGGGAAAGGAAGAATGAGTGCTTGAGAAATTTGAATGAATGCCACCTATTAGTTAAAATCAAGTCGGGTGTGGGGAGTAGTCGAGCAAAGTTGGTCCATTTATCTTTTTATAATCCCGTCTCAATTTCGTTTATTTAAATTTTTCTTTGACCGTAAATTTAAGTCGCACGTTTGGTTTTATTTGGATCTTGTTCTAGATTTGAATCAAGAAGTTGCATCCATGGAAATCTAATCGTGTCGTTTGTACGTTTCTTTATCAAGTGATACAATCGTTTGAATCAAATTTTCTGCAGCTCTAAGGTGAGTATTTCTCACCAGACAAACATACCTATATATCCGTGATTTATCACAAGTGTATTTGTATATTATTTATTAAATTTTATCTTCCTGTGATATAACGTATGATGTTAAAATCCATTTTAAATTGACACCTCATCAGTTGTTTATCTATTGTAATATTATTGCAGTTATACTATGTAATGCTTATTTACTGATTAAATCATCACTGTAAGTTCCCTGTAAATTTGAGATCGTTATAGGCTGAAAGGATAGGCCTGAACGATAATCATTTGTTTATTTATTTAATTGTTTAATTATTTATTACTAACTTGGGATTGCGGGTTTGAAATGATAGAACGCAGGGTTTTGTAAATTGCGGATTGAAATGATATATATCCGTATCACTTGACCTAGGCTAGAAAACTATATACAGACCCGTGGTTTATATAATATTTTAAGAAATGTTTTAAAAATATTTTAAATATAAAGTTTATGATATTCTGGCTTAAATGGATTTAAAGGGTTTTATGAAATTTATAATGATTTTTGAACGGGTCAAAATGTTAAATAAATGGAAGTTTAAGTAAAATTTTGGAATATAACTTATTCTGAATTTTTGTTAAAACTGAGATTTTAGTTAAGTAAAATAATTGATAATAAGTTATATTTGGGAATTTAAAATTCAATTGTTAAGTTAATAATTTATTACAGCACTTAAATGCTATCCTTTGTAAATGAACTGTTTTAACCTATAGACTTTAGGTAGCATTTCATAAGTGATACGGAAACTGAATTTTGATTGTTTTAAATAAAAGTTATGGAAATAATCTTTGGGAAAAGGTTGAAAATTTTGAAATTTAATATGTAATTTATAAAAATAAGGAATTGACTTTAAATAGTTTTAATGGAAGGATTTAACTTTCAAATGTGAGTTGAAAGGCAATAAATTCCTAAATTAATTAAATAGATTTAAATGGTATTTTTATAGAATGGCTGATGTTTAAATAAATGATGTTTAAAAGGATATTTCAATTTGAAAAGTATAAATACCATTTTTAAAAGTTGTAACCACGGGTTATAATAACGTTTGGTTGTTAAAGAGACTGGGATCGGATATCTGGCATACTCTCTGTCGATACCGAAAACCACTTTAACAACCGTGTACGCGGTGGAGATTGCAGAATGAAGTAGGATGGCGGTGACGTTTCCTTTAAGGTAAATACGTGGACCCGACTCCCGTGAGTTGGCACAAGGTGGCTAAAACAGGAGCGATTGACAAATTAATGAGGTAGCACCTCTAATCGGACGCACATCTTTGTATGCCATCCTATTACTTTTGTGATTGTTTGGTGCGCACCTTTGATTTGGGAGTGTTGTTCGAGGTGGGCGGTAGCTGCGCGCTACGCGTTTCCATCGGTCCGGATGCGTAATTGGTATATCTACCCTGGCATTGCCTAGTTGTGCCGTGTCACCTACCATAGCGAGCCTTATATGATTTTGGTTTTGTTCCATACCTATGGAGTGCCCTCTGACGACGCCCATTCCGGAGGAGATTACAGTACTGTATAGACTATGGGAATATATTATGTGTTAAGGTGGAAAATGTAAAGCCTTAACGCCATTTAAAAGTAAGTTTATTTTACTAATAGACACTATTATAATAGCGAAGTATTACTACATAGTAAATAGTTTAACGGATCCTTAGAGGATGGGCGGTCCCAAGCATCCTTTAAGTTACTTGCTCTATATTACAGTACACTTGAATTAGCTTACACTATATAAGTATGTATGTCCTGACTCGAGTGTTTATGTTTTATTTTACGCTCGGGTCAGCCTGAGTTGCAGTTCAGTCATCATCCCGGAGCTAGGACTTCTGTAGATCCTTTCAAGCTGCTGGCTTCTTTCTGTCCATCATCTTATTTATGAAATCAAGACTTTGGGATTTTTGGATTTTCTATTTGATGATTTAAACTATATTTGGGATGAAAGACTATGTAATTTGTATTTGTTGAGACTATTTGTAGCGGCTTCATGAACCACTAAGTATTTTAAATTCCGCTGCGAGTTTTCTGATATCTGTGTCTGTGATTCTTTGATTTATTTACTGCATATTCAGAGTTTTGCCAAATTTATTTTTACAATGCGGTATTTTGAACAATTCAAGTCCGACATGTGCGGATGCGAATGTTTGAAAATATCGGGTCGTTACATAACCTGTAGAATAAGCAAGTAAAAGAGCATATTAAGTACTTAAGATATGAAAATACAGATGCAGGCAAGAACAAAATGTGAAAAGGAATAAAACAAAGTGCAGAAGATCTATTTACATACAAAATTAAGATAAGTATGAAACATAAAGTACTATTTCAATTAATATTAGCACACCATTTGGTCTACTAGAGATATATACTTATCATTTCAGCCGAAATGTAAACAAAATATCTCTGACTTTAAAAAGAAAAAAAATGATATAATAACTATATCTTCCTGAATAAGCTTGTCTGGCTTATATCTATATGCAATACTCTCTGTTCAAAACTTGGCAAACCAGAAAACATAAGTAAGTTTCCATTTTTACAAACTTAAACAACATCTTACTACAACAAAGGGAAGAAGATTTACAGAAAGATCAAAGCAAGATAAAGTTTTCAAGTTAATCTGTAGCAAGCACTCATGTTTTCAAAATACAAGTTTCTGGAATCAAAACAAAAGCCTGCAAATACCTTTTCCAGTTTCAAAGTTGCTCTCTGTTTATTTTCAGGTGAGTAACATACAAATTAAATAGTTTAAATTTATAAATTTCTTTTGCATACTTATCTATGGGTTTGTGTTTGTGATGTTTATGTATACATTGGTTCCTGAATATGTGTATATTTGCAGTACTGTGACTTAGTGGTGCTCTGCAATGTTCCCAGGCTCATGTTTTCTTATTTAAACTTATTTTCACATAATCTTGTCCATGATAGGATCTGGTTGTCAACCAATAATGTTGATTCAAATTGGAATAAGTGTTTAAATTCTAAGATAGTTGAAACCCTGATGTTTGTTTCTGTAAATAATAAAAACAACTGAATATACCAAATATAGATGAAAACTCAAACTATTTAAATTATGTTTTCAGTATCACAAATTGAAAACCTTATACAAAATATGATTTTTAACATAGGAATCAGGATTTATAGTTTAGAATTGAAGGTGGAGTTTGGGTTTTAACTGGAAGTTTATTTTTGAGTCCCCCTTGTGATCAAGTGGATTGGAGAGCTCGGGAACATGCATGGAGATGGAGGAATGATCAATGGTGTTGGGAAAAATTATGGATGATGTTGAAACTCAATAGGGAAGTTGCGTTTGTGGGTTTTGTTTTAGAACCCTAGTTTTGGCTTCGTGTAATTAATCGATCATTTCAAAGGGTATAGTGGATCGAGTGTGTCGAAACTTCGGGGGATGTTAGCTTGGACGTGGAAGCATACATAGTCGGAGCTGTAGAACTTCAGGTGGTCAGAATTTTTTAGGCAAGGCGGTGACAGGTTTTCAGGTGCGATGCTCTGTGTGTTTGCAGGTTTTGGGGTCGAAGTCTCAATTTTGATTTCGAGTTGGAATGGTCATGTTGATGGTTGCGAGGGGGTGTTGCGGTAATGGATGGTGTGGAGAGAATCGTCAACGATGGTCTGCGTCGACCATCAGCACCGTGCATATGCACGGTGCATTGTGTTGTGACTGGAGCAGTTGTTGAAGCAGGAGGGTACTCGAGTTTGTAAGGACTTGACTCGGGAATTACTGCACGTGAACTCGAAGCGCAGTCGAGTTTGACTCGGAGTAGTGTAGGGGAGGGGAAACTGGGTAAGTTGTAACAGGTTATTAAAAACCTGTAAAGTTTAATATTCTTTAAACTGGGTTTTAAAATGAGAAATGAATGTTTAACATAGATATTTAAGTAAAAGATGAGTTAGAATTCAAATGAAGTTTGAATCTCAGTTAAATAGAATAAAGTTTAAAATTTTAAATTATTTGAAACCACTTTAAAAAAAAGGAAATTGTTGCTCGAGCTTCACTCGAGTGATTCGAGTGTCGGACTCGAAGAAATGTGGGGTTTTGCTCGTAGAAATATTTGTTTATCTCGGGTATTTTTAGCTACAGGTTTTAAACCTGTAGGTTTATTTCATTTTTAAAATCGAGTTTTTAAAATGGAAAAAAAATAGGTATTTAAACAAAGTTTAAACCAAGTTAAGTTTGGATGCAAAACGTAGTTTGAATCTCAGTCTTTAAATAAATAAAGATTTTTAAATTTAAAATTTGTTTTAAACTAATTTGAATGAGGAAGAGAATTTTTTTAAATTTGATTTGAATTCAAAATGAAATCGTGTTTTAAATTCTTTCAATCTTCTATTTTAAGATAACTATTCTTTAAGTCGTAAAATAAAAGGAGTTTGGAATTGATAAGATTAATTTGATTTCATTTTAAATCTTAAACTTAAAATGAATTTAAAAGTAAATTTAAATTAAATTGATTAAATACCTTATTAATGATAAATGGATCATTAAATAAAAAAAGGTTTTAAAAACTTAATGCTTTGTAATTATCAAGTTAACTAAATGGATAATTAATGACTAGAATTAATTAACTTAGAAATTAAGAGTTAAATTTATTTAAATAAGGTATAAGTTAATTAATCAATTTGTAACTAAGAATCATTGATTAAATATGGATTGATTTACAATTAATAATTAGTCATCAATTAATGAATTAATAAAGAATTAATTAATGAGTTATTAAGACTAACTTAAAATGTAATCGATAATAAATCGTAGTTAATTACTTTAGGAAAGTAATTAAAGGATTATAATTAGTTAATGAAGGTCATTAACTAAAATTATGAAATAATCAATTAATGGGATTATTTTTAATAATTAATTAAATTATTTATTTAAGATAAGCAATTGTGAATTGTTAAATTACTTAACGGAAGTAATTAAGAAATTAATTACTCATTGCAATTAATTCTATGAATTTTTTAAGTTAATTAATTAAGTTTAATTAATTTAGACAACCATTTTGATGATGTGATAAGTATAATTACTTAGGGAAGTAATTGAAGATAATTACTGGATATGATTAACTGAGGGTGATTTAATAATGAAAGTAATTGGAATATAATTACTTTATATAATTAATCAAGGGATTAATTAGAGAAAATTATTTAAGGAGTAATTAATTTATTTGATGGAGTAATTAAAGATAGTTAATTACTAATGGTATTAATCAGAGGTGATTAATAAATGTGGTTTAATTGAAGATTAATTACTTAAGGTAATTAATTTAAAACAGGAAATTAATTAAAATGTAATTAGGAATCATTAATTGATATAATAATGATGGGATGATAATTTTAGATTAATTAATCAATAATAAGTAATTAAAGAGTAATTAATTAAAGTATTTAAGAAGTAATGTAATGTTTGTAATTTAAGGTTAATTTCTATATTTGGATAAGATAATTAATTCGTGAAAATAATTAAAGGATGATTATTTATATATAATTAAATGTTAATTAATCAAGTGTGATTAATTGAAACGAGAAATTAGTGAATGATTTATTAATTGATTGGAAATTGATTAATAATTGTGTAAGCAAGTTTTAAAATGGTGAAGTAATTAATTTAATTTCCTTTAAAAGTAATTAGAGATGATATAATTAATTTAATTCATTTTAAATTAATTATAGCTTATATGGTTGTTTATGTATGGATGGATGATATCATTTACCTTGAATGATTTGAGATCTCAGATATGAGAAATTGATGCTATATGTTATGGATGCTTCGATTTAAATATGATGATAATATGAATTATCTGTTATGATGACAATATGCATTATCTGTTTGTAGTGATAATATTGATTATTTGTTTATGTTGATATTGACCATCTATTATGATATTGTGAATTATCTATTTGTGTGTGTATCGAATTATTTTGAATTAAACTGTTAAGACTAAATAGACAACTTGGCCTTAAAAGACATGTTTTGGATTTCGATAAGACCGGGATCGGGATTCCTTACTTGGAACATCCGAAAACCACATCGATTCCAAAATAACGATAGGTCGTGAATCTGAAGTGAAGATGAAGATTCAGAGTGCAAGGGTTATCGTCGTTAACTCTGAGGGTGATTCCAAAATGAGTGTAACGAGATAATGCCTTCGGTTTCGTTCGAACCCGGAACGAACTTGTATGGATTGAATGCTTACAAACCATCGTCAGGCGGACAATGAGCATTCTAAGAAATGTGTTCTCTAAAGGTAATCGTAGCCTCAAGCCTCATCAACCGGGAATGGCTAAAACAGGGGAGGTGCAGCAAGGTTAGGTGGGTCATGCCCAAGCAGGACAAGATTTTCCCCTGTCTAGATGTCCCTTTTATTCGGTTGTGTGGACGGTTGTGAGCTCCAACTGTCGGGGTTGTCTTGTTCGGGACTGTTCAGTAAGGAATGGTTCCGGCCTTGTGTTGCAGGGGGTCGGGAGTGATCCTCGGTACGTTGATCTAGGCCACGTACTATGACGGGCGGTACCCCAGTAGCCCTGCCATTGTATGGAATCCACAATCCAATAAGTGCCATCGGTTTTGATTATATTACCCACTTTTGTGGCTAGTAGCTGGAATTTAATGAATGTAACAATTTCGGCTATTTTCTATTTACTTGAAAACCCTAGACCTATTACAATATCATAGAATTTCCTATCAAATGTTTTGGTTAGCGTAAGGTAAAAACCTACCCATGTTTATTTGTGGGGACTCTTACGTGATACCTTTTATTTTCAAATGTTTTTCAAGTTAAGCAACTTTAACCTGTTACTCACACCAGACCCATGTCTGACCCGGAGTTTATTTTTGTTTTTCATAAACTCTCGGGTACCCAAATTTTTACGGGTAGCCAAGGGATTCAGGTTAGCTTTGACGAATTCTGAAGGAGCAATGGAGCAAGAGGCTTCTACGTTGTAGACTACATATAGTTCCGCTGTGTTGGTATCTTTGGGTTATTTGTTTGAGTTGTGATGTATTAACTAGACAGGTGTTTATAACTGTCTAGTATGTGATGTATTGTCTATATAACTCTTATATATGTAAAATTATGTAATAGTTATGTGATCTATTATATTTTGTTCCATTCCGCTGTGAGATTCTGATATTGATGTTCTTTCTTCTCTATCTTTTCTATTTTCTCATCCCTTTCTTTCTTCAAGATGAACCGGATTCCTGGGCGTAGGAAGTCGGGTCGTCACAGATTTCAATGCATTACATACCGTACGATCAAACAATAACTCCATACACTACGAAAATTGAAATCCGATAATAATATACTATTGCGGATCCAACGAAACTGGTTTCGTCAAAATCCGAGACTGTGCCTCGAAATGCTATTTTTAAATGTAGATTTAAACGATATAATTTTTAAAACTAAACAAAAAAATTAAATTCAATTTTAAATCTTTTATTACCTTCGGTATTATTAATATAAATTTTACAACCCTTCAAAATATTTTTAGCGAGCTTGAAACTCCATATTCACTATTTTATCCAATTTTCAATAATTGAATTCAATAATTAAATTATCAAATAAATAGTGATATTTGAAATTCAAGTTAGAATTAAATTTTAAATGTTTAAATCAATTAAATATTCCAATTTCAAATTCTCCAAAATGCTGGGTCGTTACATTCCTCCCCTTTATAAGAATTTCGTCCTCGAAATTTCTAGCTAAGAAGAATGGTCCACAATCCATTAACTATTTTCTCAAAACCAAATAGCTTAAACAATTCCAAATTAAAATTTAAAACCCAAATTTTAAATTATCAAAATTTCTTCAAAAATTTTCTAACTCTCTAAATTTTCAAAAAATTTCGTCAGCGCCTCCTTTACGCGGCTGGATTGGAACAACTACAAAATGTCTCTATTGGCCCCTCAAATTTAAAAAAAAAAACAAAAGCCAAGTGGCTAGATCAGAAAATCATCAAATTTCATACAAAAATTTAAACACGTACCTTTTGTTGGGCAATTCAGATTTATCTTTTGAAATCAAAAAACACTAACTTTCCTTTGCTTTTAATTATCTGTATCTTGCTTAGCAATAATATCCAATTACATATTTCAGGATCAATTTGTTCACGTCTTTTACGAAATTTCAATATCTGTTCTACTTAAGCCGTACGATGCACACATATCATCCGTACGCAATATCAAATCTGATCGCTTACTCGATCACAGAATTTCACTTCCGAACTAGCATCATCCACCCGACTCTTCAGCGCGCACTCAGATCTGTTTTCTTGATCAAAAATCGTCATCCTCCTTGCATAGCCATCTACTATGATAGAGAATTCCAGTATCAATCAAAGATCCATATCCAGGGTTCGCCGTCGAAAATCGAGTGAAAAATCCCAACTTGGATCGATATGAATATCCGAAATTCTATGCCCGAATCTAGATCAAATTGCTATGCGGATAAAATAATATACGTACATCCTACGTACTAATTTCCAGTTGATTATTATTTATATCAATTTTCCTTTTTTCACTCACATTTATTTTGATTTCTATTCACTTATTCAAATTTTCCTTTTCACCGCTTTTATTAAACCTTCATTCAAATATTAACTTAGTATATTTCTCAACTTCTGATTTACTAAAGAATTTCACCATTCATTTCTTAAGTCCAGTATAAAAAATTTATAAACTTCTAATATTTATTTTCGCTTTACCACTTAAGCTTTTATATCTATTTTCATTTAACTTAAATTTCCAAATCTATTTGAATTCAATTTACCTTCCGTTTTTATTCATCACCAAAACTATCTTTACAAAAATACTTTTTTTAACTCGGTGTCTCAACAAGTCCATTCATGTTCTCATAGAAATTAAGTAATACGTTGATCAGGCGTACGACTGAAAATCTATAAGTACTTAGTAAACCCGTTTTTCAACACCTAGTGAAAATACTTGGAAAAACTTTTGTGAGAATGCTCTGGAAATCATCACCCCCGCCATGGATCGTAGTTAGCCCGATGATTACGTCGCTATCCCGGCGAAAACCGTAGAAACTATAAGCATCTGCACCCCTCGATTTCACCGTGTAATTGCCACAGATCGCAGCTACACCCAGGGTTACGTTGCTACCATATCAAAAACCATGTAATTGTAGGCATCAGAGCCCTTAAATTTCGCTGCCAAATGAAACTCACCACATAGATTGCAGACTACATCAGTCGAGTCTGAATGTAACCTGTAGGCACTCACTGCCACACGACTTACGCTATGGACCCTATAGATCGTAATTGTGACGCCCCACCTCTATACCCACGCTAGCCAAGAACACTACGGTGTAGTGCTGTCAACTAGCATGGAGAATGAGGCTGTTGAGGAGCGACCATCCGTGTAATTGCCTTGTGCGAGCACCGATATGCCAGATAGTAAAAACAAAACATTTCATTTCAGGAGGAAATCCGACATGCCGATGCAAACTCAAAGCTACTACACAATGGCTATAATAGTCTAGGACAAAATATAAACTAATAACACAGATAATATGAATGCGGAACACAGATGAAACAGAAAATCTCATATACATATATAATAACTGATGTCAGTTACAATACATTTGACACGGTACATGTGATACAACTACAACAGTCAACTCGGGAAGTTATATATATAAGTACATTAACGACTAATATACATGAATACATATCAACCTATACTATGACTCGACAACTCCAAAAGATATGAAAAGTCTTCATAGCTCAAGCAGCGTCCCAAAGCAGAATATCTACAACCTGAAAATACTCGGTCTGACCCGAGTATTAAATTTCAAAAGAAAATAATACTCGGGTCAGTCTAATTCAAACTCAGTTATTAATGCACAGAAGCAATAATAATTAAATAATGAATAGACGACAGTCATAGAAATAAATTTACCTATCAGATTCTTAAATAAGAAATCGGATAACGGTAAATATAACGCGAACCAATTCAAATCAATTGGAACATCAATTAAAAGGTCAACACGAGTAGGGCTGCAGTATACGCACGCGTATACTGCCTCACCACTACAACATATGGAATACGAAATAGATCCATAATCAAAAGCAAAAGAAATAACAATAAAAGCAGTACCGTGTGGCTGCAGTTCACGCCTGCGTGCACTGCCGTGCCACTACAGTGATGATGTACCCATTGAATACCGTGTGGCTGCAGTTCACGCTTGTGTGCACTGCCTTGCCACTATAGTGATGATGTACCCAATGAAAATTCACAAGCATCGCCGCGAATGTCATAAGGCCGAGTGTCGATTAAATTGCAGAGACAAATGCGAGGTCAAGCCTAATAAATTTAGGCTCAACACAAGGCGATGAGCAAAGTAGCAAGTCATGTACACGAAAACAAAACCAAAAAACATATAAATGCACATGAACAAGTACTGTGCATATACAATTGCACATAAACAAGTGTAGTACAATGACTGGACTAGCAAATGTAGTAAACAAGAGATGCAGGCAACAAGTACACCAGCAGAACAAGTTGAAACAAAGTGCACAAGCATCTCGACCTAAAACAGAAACAAGGGGAACAAGTGCAACACAGTTCACCTAAATACCCAACCCAATTGAACCCAGTGAATGCACAAAGTAAAAACATATATATGGTGATGCAGACAACTACTCAAGGCAACAGAGGATATGCAACATGAAAGAGGACAGAGCCACCTCCAAAAATATCAGGCTTGAGCACAAGGAATGCAAAATGAGCTATATGCACATTAGTGGTAAAAATGCAACTCAACGGTAATGCAAACAGAGGTGGCAAGACAATGAATGCAAAATGAGCTATATGAACAAACAAGTATGTGAACACGGTGAAAAATACATGGGCAGTACCCATATAAGCATGTGTAACAACAAACCATATAGTGATACAGGATCGAGCAGTGAAGCAATGCAACACTAACATCAATAAATGAAACAACATTTTGCATCATTGAGACAAAACCTAAGTACAGACAACATGAGACATAATTCCCATAGCAGCCTGGAAACATGCTTTTCAAAAGCATTAAAGACTGCAACATACATCTGGAAATATCATGAAGGAGCACAAATGCATCAAACCCAACATGTACTCAAACAGCAAGGCCGCGATGAAATCACAAGCCAACAGGGTGATATGAACACAGATAAAACATGTATGCACTGTAAATATGTTAGCAGTGCCAACAATAATAATAGCAGTTGTTTAAGTATTTAACAACCAATGAATGCATCAGAGAAATGAGATAACCAGAGAACAAGTTTAAACAAATTCAAGTGGCCAAAGTCAATCAGATCAATGCCAAAGAAATGGTAAAAATCGAACTACCCAAAATCAACACTGTAATGACCATGAAGATCGAATAGATCAAACATCATCAAATGCAAAAGAATTCGAAAAAAAATCGAGGACGAAATCATAATTAATTGTCACAAAAATGCCAAGGCCGACCTTACACAAGTCAGTGCCCAAAATCAAGTGATTGAAGTCACAAAAACTGAAGCCGTGGGTGAATTGGAATCATCACAACAATTTCGACATTCAAACAGAAAATAATCAGTCGAACACGAGATGACTTAGATGTGAGCGAATTATCACTCACCTTGTCGATGAATGAAGCATCACAGAGACGCGCGACGCCAGAGCAACTGAGGGAAGACGAGCGAACAGCAAGATGAGGCCGCCATTAATCTTCTTTCGTTCGATTTTTAACCTAGGGCTTGAAAATAATAAAGGGGACGGGTTTTTTTGTGTAGGGTTACGAACGGAAATAAAAAATGAAATAAAAGGGGATGGGCCGAAGTAATAAAGATGGAGGAATTGCTTTTGTTAATTTTCACGGCCCAAAATAAAAAAAATGGATCACTATTTAATTTTTTCAAAGCTCATCAATCTTTTTAACACTTTATAAAAGAATTTTAATTCAATTTAGAAACCTCAATCAGCAATATGCAACAGTATTAATCATTTAAATGTCGATTATGAATTGATGCAATTACCGGGTTATTACAGACTCCCCTTCTTAAAGAAATTGTGTCCTCGCAATCATAAGAGATAAATGGACAAAAGGTAACAACCATAAAAGCATGTCGTCACGAGATGAAGAAATTCGAAATAGGAAGTTCACCATAAAGAGCATGAAGGAGCAAGCTGGAACGTGTTTTCTCAAAGTCAAATCTGATGAAACTTTAATTTCTTCAATAATACCGGGCTCAAGAATAAAAACCGGAATCCCTAAGGCATTTCCGTAGAAGGAAGACGCATGAAACACGTCATGAATAACAGAAAATTGAGCCGATAATAAGAGGTGATAAGCCAAGAAACCAATACGTTTAGTGATAGGAAATGGCCCAATAAATCGAGGCACTATCTTTCCCGACCAATTGAAATGCACAACACCTACCATAGGTGAAACACGAACAATTTGGAACAACAGCGTAGTACAAAAACAGTACGTCCAATGAACCGATCAACACAAAAGAACATCAGACGTAAGTCCCTAAAAGGAATGAGACGATGCTCAATAAAACGAAGTACATCGAAACGTCTGATGAACTTGGTAAAAAGATGATTCCATACGGACATCATCAAAGAAACGACCACTTGTTGCCTACGACTAAGTGCATCGGCAACACGATTTCCCATCCGGGAGTGGTAAATAATATCAAGATCATAAGATGTAAGGAACTCGAGTCAACGTGGTGGACACAAATTAAGTTCCTTATGAGAAAATAAATATTCCCAAGATACAAGATCAGGGTAGAGAACAAATTTCTCACCCAAAAATAATGATGCCAAATTTTGAAGAACGAAATCAATAGCCAAGAGCACTAAATCATGAGTGACATATCTAGTCTCAATAGGCATTAATGATTTAGAAACACAAGAGACAGCACGTTCTCTTTTGCAAGAGAATGGCATGCAAACCAACACGATTAGCATTGGTACAAACGATAGAGTCTTGGTTCCCTCTGGAATCACAAGAATAGAGGTATTGAAAAAGAGTTGTTTTAAATAATATTCTTACCCGAAAAGCTAAAGCTTTCGAAATTTACAATTTACTTTATGTAATTATCTTTTCATAAAAATTTACATTTTATAATTTAATTTATTGTGTCTGATTGTCTCATCAAAGCGTCTAGGAGATTCCTATCGATAACGTTGATCAAGCGCATCGACCAGAATTCTTAAAGCACTCAATGGGCAATACAATCACAAAACATTCTTTTAATTTTATAAAAGGAATTTACAAATTTTCACCCTCAAACGGACAAGTCCAGAATTAAACGAACCAGTAAAAGAAAGGGGTCATAGTCCTCGATTTTGCTGAAACGTTTAAATCGCTTCCTCATTCTTTTGAAAGCGTAAACTATAAAAAATTTGAAAACGATTTTTATTTTGAAACAATTTTTAAAACACGTGATTAAAACAGCGATATCCGTAGCAACTTCGATAAGTGGATTTTCATTCATCAAAAGTGTCACAAGAATCTTCTCAAAGATAGAAAGGGATATCATACCCTAAACTTGTATTCATAACAAGTCAATGACACACGAATTCCACAATGCACAAGAGTTGATAAAACTTATCAATAGAAATCACGAAAATGGGTGCAGCACAAATTCCAGAAGACTACACAAGAAATCCAGAATTCACAAGATAAGAGTATGAAAACTCGGACGGGAGCATGAAAACTCGAATGAGAGTATGAAAACTCGAACGGAGAGTATGAAAACTCGAACGGAGTATGAAAACTCGAAGTAGAGTATGAAAACTCGAAGTAGAGTATGAAAACTCAAACGGAGTATGAAAACTCGAAGGAGAGTATGAAAACTCAAACGGAGTATGAAAACTCGAAGGAGAGTATGAAAACTCAAACGGAGTATGAAAACTCGAAGGAGAGTATGAAAACTCACCTACACGCGAGCATGAAAACTCATCAACACATGTAACGCATAACGAGAACGGGAGCACAAAAACTCACCAACACACGAGCATGAAAACTCATCAGCACATGTAACGCAAAGTGAGAACGGGAGCACGAAAACTCACCTACACGCGAGCATGAAAATTCATCAGCACATGCAACGCATAACGAGAACGGGAGCACGAAAACTCACCTACATGCGAGCATGAAAACTCACCAACACGTCCAATGCAAAGCGAGAATGGGAGCATGAAATCTCACCTACACGCGAGCACGAAAAATCATCAACACGTGCAACGCAAAGCGAGAACGGGAGCACGGAATCTCACCTACACGCGAGCATGAAAAACCATCAACACGTGCAACGCAAAGCGAGAACGGGAGCACAGAATCTCACCTACACATGAGCATGAAAATCATCAACACGTGCAACGCATAACGAGACGCTATCTCATGGTTGCAAGCCATTAATTTTTGACACACGAATGGCCCGAAGACCGTGGGACGCTACCCCACATGTGTGAGTCGAAATCACACAGATTGAGGTCTAGACTAACCAAAATTCAAAAAGGTATGTGTGAGTGGAATCACACAAATGGTGTCTAGTCTAACCTCGCAAACAAAAGGAAAGTATGTGTGAATGAAATCACACAAATGGTGTCTAGACAATCCTCAAAGCCCAAGAGATATGTGTGAGACGAAATCACACCGATGAGGCCTAGTCTAACCGAAAAGGTATGTGTGAGCGAAATCACACAAATGGTGTCTAGACAATCCTCAAAGCCCAAGAGATATGTGTGAGACGAAATCACACCGATGAGGCCTAGTCTAACCGTAAAAATGATAGTCATGATCAATGAGAAGTGTCAATTACACTAAGTTAGTAAATATAAAAGTTTAGCTTCATGTCCCATAACCACTTGCTTAACTTAAATATTTACGAACAAATTGTAAATCTTCACTAGAAAATTGTCACATGAGGTTCAATCGAACAAGTCCAAGAATTAACCGACAAAGCAAACACAAGCGTTTCATACCACTTGTTTTACTAAGCCGTTTAATTAGATTTCTCATCCGAGTGAGGTAAAGGCTTGTATATACTAGTAGATTAGAAAACGGTTTGAGAAAAAGAGTTTTGTATTGAAAATAGAGTTGAAAATTTTTTGATAAAAGAGTTTTGATATTTACTATTAGTATTGAAACCTTTATATTATAAAGTGACAAAACACAGAAATGATTGTAGAAACAATCAATCACAAGAATTTCACATACGAAGACGTGAATAGAATCCAAAGAAATCGATACCGAATTCATCGAAAGGTATGTTCACAAAAATCCCGAAGAAAAGGTCATCAAAGTTGCTAATAAATAATAGCAACAAATCGGGAAATAATCAAGAATCGGTTAAATTCGAAAGCCAAACCAATTCACTTAGATTCACATTCGAAGACGTGAATAGAATCCGAAGGATTCGATTCCAATCCATCAAGGTAGGAATACCCAAAAATTCCTGAAATAGAAGTTATCAAAGTCGACAAAAGTGATAACAACTAATCTGAAAAGAAGAATCGATCAACAATTGGAAAAACAAAGCAGAACGAGCATAAATGCTTGAATGACTTTAGCAAAAGTAAAAGTCAAGTCAATGTCGATATCGACAAGGCAAAGTCCAAGACAATTTCTTTTATACCAAAGAAATTTTAAAACTATTAGAGAGAGGCACATGAAAGCCAACAAACCATGGATAAGCAGACAGAGTCGACAATTGAAACTCAATTTGTCTCAAAGATTGATACCCAAAACCCAATTGCATGGAGACTGCATTAAGTACACGAATTAGAGATAAGAATGCATATACACAGCAGTTCGAATAAACAACGCGAGTTCAAATTGAAGTGGTACGAGTTGCAGCAATATGCAACTTGGTAGAGCATATATACACTGATACTTAGAAGTGTAAACTCAAGTGAGCAAGTGCGACAGAGAATAGCAGCAATGCTCACGAATAAGCGTTAGGAATTCATTCCTAACAATCAAAGATGATCTTAAGACAAAGATGTGAAATAAAACATCGACAAATAGTTGTAACATATGTACTATCTAAGTTATGTTTTATATTTGTTCTAAACTCCAGGCTCTGATACCAAGCTGTGACGCCCCACCTCTATACCCACGCTAGCCAAGAACACTACGGTGTAGTGCTGTCAACTAGCACGGAGAATGAGGCTGTTGAGGAGCGACCATCCGTGTAATTGCCTTGTGCGAGCACCGATATGCCAGATAGTAAAAACAAAACATTTCATTTCAGGAGGAAATCCGACATGCCGATGCAAACTCAAAGCTACTACACAGTGGCTATAATAGTCTAGGACAAAATATAAACTAATAACACAGATAATATGAATGCGGAACACAGATGAAACAGAAAATCTCATATACATATATTATAACTGATGTCGGTTACAATACATTTGACACGGTACATGTGATACAACTACAACAGTCAACTCAGGAAGTTATATATATAAGTACATTAATGACTAATATACATGAATACATATCAACCTATACTATGACTCGACAACTCCAAAAGATATGAAAAGTCTTCATAGCTCAAGCAGCGTCCCAAAGCAGAATATCTACAACCTGAAAATACTCGGTCTGACCCGAGTATTAAATTTCAAAAGAAAATAATACTCGGGTCAGTCTAATTCAAACTCAGTTATTAATGCACAGAAGCAATAATAATTAAATAATGAATAGACGACAGTCACAGAATAAATTTACCTATCCGATTCTTAAATAAGAAATCGGATAACGGTAAATAAACGCGAACCAATTCAAATCAATTGGAACATCAATTAAAAGGTCAACACGAGTAGGGCTGCAGTATACGCACGCGTATACTGCCTCGCCACTACAACATATGGAATACGAAATAGATCCATAATCAAAAGCAAAAGAAATAACAATAAAAGCAGTACCGTGTGGCTGCAGTTCACGCATGCGTGCACTGCCGTGCCACTACAGTGATGATGTACCCATTGAATACCGTGTGGCTGCAGTTCACGCTTGCGTGCACGGCCTTGCCACTATAGTGATGATGTGCCTAATGAAAATTCACAAGCATCGCCGCGAATGTCATAAGGCCGAGTGTCGATTAAATTGCAGAGACAAATGCGAGGTCAAGCCTAATAAATTTAGGCTCAACACAAGGCGATGAGCAAAGTAGCAAGTCATGTACACGAAAACAAAACCAAAAAACATATAAATGCACATGAACAAGTACTGTGCATATACAATTGCACATAAACAAGTGTAGTACAATGAATGGACTAGCAAATGTAGTAAACAAGAGATGCAGGCAACAAGTGCACCAGCAGAACAAGTTGAAACAAAGTGCACAAGCATCTCGACCTAAAACAGAAACAAGGGGAACAAGTGCAACACAGTTCACCTAAATACCCAACCCAATTGAACCCAGTGAATGCACAAAGTAAAAACATATATATGGTGATGCAGACAACTACTCAAGGCAACAGAGGATATGCAACATGAAAGAGGACAGAGCCACCTCCAAAAATATCAGGCTTGAGCACAAGGAATGCAAAATGAGCTATATGCACATTAGTGGTAAAAATGCAACTCAACAGTAATGCAAACAGAGGTGGCAAGACAATGAATGCAAAATGAGCTATATGAACAAACAAGTATGTGAACACAGTGAAAAATACATGGGCAGTACCCATATAAGCATGTGTAACAACAAACCATATAGTGATACAGGATCGAGCAGTGAAGCAATGCAACACTAACATCAATAAATGAAACAACATTTTGCATCATTGAGACAAAACCTAAGTACAGACAACATGAGACATAATTCCCATAGCAGCCTGGAAACATGCTTTTCAAAAGCATTAAAGACTGCAACATACATCTGGAAATATCATGAAGGAGCACAAATGCATCAAACCCAACATGTACTCAAACAGCAAGGCCGCGATGAAATCACAAGCCAACAGGGTGATATGAACACAGATAAAACATGTATGCACTGTAAATATGTTAGCAGTGCCAACAATAATAATAGCAGTTGTTTAAGTATTTAACAACCAATGAATGCATCAGAGAAATGAGATAACCAGAGAACAAGTTTAAACAAATTCAAGTGGCCAAAGTCAATCAGATCAATGCCAAAGAAATGGTAAAAATCGAACTACCCAAAATCAACACTGTAATGACCATGAAGATCGAATAGATCAAACATCATCAAATGCAAAAGAATTCGAAAAAAAATCGAGGACGAAATCATAATCAACTGTCACAAAAATGCCAAGGCCGACCTTACACAAGTCAGTGCCCAAAATCAAGTGATTGAAGTCACAAAAACTGAAGCCGTGGGTGAATTGGAATCATCACAAAAATTTCGACATTCAAACAAAAAATAATCAGTCGAACACGAGATGAATTAGATGTGAGCGAATTATCACTCACCTTGTCGACGAATGAAGCATCACAGAGACGCGTGACGCCAGAGCAACCGAGGGAAGACGAGCGGACAGCAAGATGAGGCCGCCATTAATCTTCTTTCGTTCGATTTTTAACCTAGGGCTTGAAAATAATAAAGGGGACGGGTTTTTTTGTGTAGGGTTACGAACGAAAATAAAAAATGAAATAAAAGGGGATGGGCCGAAGTAATAAAGATGGAGGAATTGCTTTTGTTAATTTTCACGGCCCAAAATAAAAAAAATGGATCACTATTTAATTTTTTCAAAGCTCATCAATCTTTTTAACACTTTATAAAAGAATTTTAATTCAATTTAGAAACCTCAATCGGCAATATGCAACAGTATTAATCGTTTAAATGTCGATTATGAATTGATGCAATTACCGGGTTGTTACAGTAATCTACCGATGTTACGTCGCTCTCCCAGCAAAATCAAACGTAGACTTTAGGCAATCACTGCCCCTCGTCTTACACTATGGAAATACAGTAGATCGCATTTACACTAGAATTACGTCGCCGTCACAGCATACCCCAATGTCTCTATAGGCATCAACGCCTTCGACTTTCGCTATCACAATCCGCAGGAACTACAGTTTAGTCCGGACATCCTCTGGGATCAAAATTTAAAACCCTCCTTAGGGCTCAAGGCAGAACCACTTAGTGGATCTCCTACAATAAATTTCAACTCTAAATGGGAGCGCCTTTTTCCCCATAACATTCTCAAAACATTTTATACTATACACATATAGTATCTTTCAAATCATACTCTTACATATATCACATATAAATCCCATTTACACAAAATCGATATGCCAAAATCAATAATTCTCAAACTTAGCTTTCCAAATTTTCAAAATTAATTTTTTCCAAAATCAAAAGCCTTTAAAACCGGTTGTGATAACCCGGATTTTGGGATATCTGAATTAATTGGTTATTAACATAATTAAATTTATTAAAATAGTAATTTGTAAATTGAACGAATAAATTCTATTAATTAAAATTCTTATATATGGATTTGGAACTATAATATATATTTATATGAGTTAATTTTAATTTGAAATAGAAATTCAAAAGGTAAATATTTTAAAGTAAATTGAAATTAAAATATATATACATATATAATTTTATCAGTATATAGCTTGTTACTTTCTTTCAAAGATCATATTAATATAAATAAAGTAAAGTAGTTACTAAATAAAAATTTGATATAAAAATTTGTATAACCATTATAATTAGTATATTTGTATAACTATTATAAGTGTGTAATTGGGATTTTTTTATCATCTACTTTTAAAAATTATAAATAGATAAATATAAGAGGAGTTTAAATATTAAAACAATTAAGACATTTATAAATATAAACAAAATTGGAATTATTTTATAAATACTTATACAAAAATATTGTTACATAATTACAAATGGAAGCTTAAGGATATATCTTATGACAAGTGTCAGCCAAAATTTACGTGTGTCTAAATTCTTATTTTATTCTTCTTTTTTCTCTTTATTTTTAATGAAAAGATAAAACATAGTTATCTAAAAACATCTCCACTCTTTATCTCATTTCTTTTCTATCTTTCCAAAATTCAAAACAAAGAGATCAAAGTCTAGAAAAAAGGAAAAAAAAACCGAATCTTCCAAATAAATCAAAGAAATCAAAGCAAATCAAAGTTTTATCTTATTTCAAACTGAAATCAAGAAGTCTCCATCCTGATTCAAAAGCAAGTTTAAACAAATTCAAGAGCAAATAAAATTCAAAGTCAACTGCTAGTTCAAAGTTCTCAGATCAAAGGCCAGTTTCAGATCAAAATCAATCAGTAGTTCTAGAAATAAAAAAAATTCAAAATAGTTTCAAAGGTTTTCTTTGTGCAAATCTAAAAAGGTGAGTAAACTAACCCAGTTTCCTTCTTTATACCTGTGATTAAACTACTAATCTATACCCGATGCTTTTGATTTATACTTGAAGTTATGGTGGAAATTGTTTGTACGAGTGAAGAATTATATTTTGTTTGGGTATACATGTTTAAAATAAGAAATATATATGCATGCATGTCTGAATATATGTATAATTACCTCTGTTTTAGTTTTAAAGACCCTAAACTCACTAAAAAAATCCAATCACTCTATATAAACCATTATAAGTGATGTTGTTTCAAGAGAATATGTTTGTGATAACTCGATGGATGTTTTAAAAATATTTTTAAGGAGCAACAGCAAGTAGTTTTACCTAGTAATGAAAATTTCAGAAAAAATAAACTAAATCCAGTAAAATGAATCATTTAAATTCTATGTTTCAAATGCATAACTTGGTTCGCCTTTAGGAGTGATGATTTTTGGCATTTGAATCCTAATATTTATGCTTGCAATTTATGTGAATTTGAGAATTGAAGGGTTTAGGGTGTAACGTCAAATTACGGCGATGAGGTCACTCGTCCGACAAGGCGGTTGGCTGGAAGGTGTAATGATCGGAGTGGCATCGGGTAAAAATAGTGGACGAAATTCTTACAGCATGGATTGATGAGTAAGGGCCGATTTAGGGTTTAAGCTTTGTTTTTGGTCGTGATGGGTTTCGAGACAATTGTGGTGTTGTGGCAGGGATTTAAGGTTGCAGTCCTGCGTAAGAACGAAGAGGATGGGATGGCGTATCTTCCGGTGGAGTTTCAATGGATCGGCAGTGGGTATGGTGGTGGTATGAGGGGATGTTGGATGGGAGTTTTTTCCCTGATATTGACGAAAAGTCAAATTTTGGATTCCTGTATTTTGATGAAGTTAGAGACAGCCGAGGTGGACGTTGAGATCGTCAGCGATCTGGTGGCAGTGGCGGCGAAGGCCGGAGTACCTCCGGTCATGTGTGCATGTGCACGACTTCGTGTTCATGCTTGTAGTTTGAATTCAAGTTGTTTGCTAAAGGAAATAAGAAGATGGAAGGAGGGGAATTCGTTGCTTCGTGGATCCTGTCTTGGGTGGGCCGAAGGTAGGGGGCCAGTTTGATGGGTAATTGGATTTAAACGTTGGATTAACGAAATAAAGGGAAAGAATAAATGAAGTAAAGTTCAGCAAAGAAATGCTTTCAAACTTAGTTGATAATTTGAACTTAAGTTAGCTCGGGGTTTTAGGATTTGACCCAAGTATTTTTAATACCGATGAAGTTAAAGATTTCAAGTTAGTTAACAAGTTAATCATATAATTTTAATTCTTTGTCACTTCAAATGAAATTTAATAATGATCAAGTAATTAAGTTTAGATAATGGTTTATCTTTAATTAATTAAGGTTTTGATTCATTAATGAATAGATAATCAATGTAATTAATTAAAGTCATTGATTAATATAAGTAAATCAGGGTTTATTTATTGACTTAAGTAATTAGGGATATTAATTAAGGATAAATAATTAATTAATGTGGTTAATTAAGAAATAATTAAGTAATTAATGATAATTGATTAATGATTAAAGGTTAATTAATCAAGAGATAGTTAATTGAAGGGTGAGTAATTAAAGGAAAATTACTCAATGAGATTAATTAAAGCTTTTAAAGGTTAATAAATTAATGTAGTGGATTAAGGAATTAATTACTTAATGAATAATTACTTAGTGTAATTAATTAAAGATTGATTATTTAAGAATTTAATTAAGGGTTAGTTAATTAAGGAATGTGATTTATCAAAGGATAATTAATCAAAGTAAGTAATTATGAATAATTAATTTAAGTAATTAATTACGGATCAATGTAATTAATATGGGTGGAAAAGGGTTAACTAAATCGTGTAATTAATTAAGAGTTAAAAATTACTTATTGTAATTAATGGATAGTTAGGCAAGTATGATTAATTAAGAAGGATAATTAAACGATGACTAATTAATTAGCTAATCTTAAGTAAAGGTAAGCTGAGTGATTAAAGGATAGTGATTAAATTATTTAGAGATTAATTTGTTTTTGGAAATGATCCATCTCGTTTATAAATGGTTGAATGATGATAGAATGCTTTGAATTGGTTGATATCTCTGATATGAAATGTTTTCTGATATGATATGTTGGGTGGGCAATGATAGTACGGTTACCTATCGTTGATGAATTGCTATGTATATAAGTGGCATCCTGTATTTAAATTTGAATTGTATCTCACTTAAATAACTTAGTTTAAGATGACATTGGATTCGAAGAGACCGGAGTCGGGTATTAGTAAATATCGGAAACCACTTCGATTCTTTATAGATTGATATGTGAAATCAATAGGCTGGAATGGAATGATTGGACCATTTAATCTAAGTTTTGGTACGTAGATACTGATGTGTGGTACCAGTGATGTCCATAACAAATTATGAATTTGTAAATTGATACGAGTACCCTGGGTTTATATAAGTTATATGTTTTTGTATTCCATGTTAGATGGTTTTACTCACGCTGGTTTCCAGCCTAACCCGGGTGTTACTTTGATGTAATGCTCAGGTCAGACCGAGTATTACAGATTTTCACGTAAGGACGTTCTGGAGCTTAGGAGGCAAGCTGAAGGGCAGGAATGTATGGAGTGCTTCCCGCTATGATATGTTGATGTATAACTAGGACATGTTGTTTTAAACTGTCCAGTGTTGTGAAAATGTTGTAACTCTAATATATAAAAAATGTAAATGTACTGATACAGTTCTTCTTTGTAAACTGTTATTTTATTTGTTATTATATTTTGTCCGCTGCGAATGTGAGATGTTGGTGTTTTTGTTCTTCTTTCTCTTTTCTTTTTTTTCTAACTATCTGGAATTTTCGGGATCGAAATTTTCCGGGTCGTTACATTTGGTATCAGAGCTGAAGGTTAAGCGAGAACCTTGGCTCTGGTGGGATTACTCATTAAGGATCGGATAAGTGGTACCCTAGAATGAGTTGAGTGAATATATATATATATATATATATATATATATATATATATATAAAAGAGAGCGTACTTATTATTTTCTTATATAAAGATTTTAAATGATTTTATATAAAAATATATTTTGATATATGTAGCCATATTTCTTTCTAATAAATATTAAGGTAATTAGTTGTTAAAGTATTAGAATTAAACTAAGTGGTAATAGAAATACAACCAAATTAAAATTAAATAAAGATAAGTTTGAAATGGATTCAAACTGAAAATTAAATCTTGAAATTAGGGAAGAATTTCAAAATAAGATGAGTTAGAATTGGTTTCAAAATAGAGAAATAAAATGGTTATTGTGTTTAATAATGGGATGATTGTTTTCCAATAAATAATAAAATGTTTAAGGAAGTAAACCATTTAGGTAAGTATGGGTTATAAATTGAAATTGAAGTTGATCTAAATTGTGAAGTTTGAATCTTAAGATTTAAAAACATTTGAAATTTGTTTTCAAATTATTAGAAGGAATAATAAACAATATTATTTGAATAAGAGAGCTTGATGCAAACAAGAGTTGCTTAAAGATTTAAAGGAATTTGTTTTTGATTAAAAATCAAGGGTGGTTTAAATTTTAAAGTATAGCCTGGTTGGTTAAATATATATATGTATGGATATGCATAATACCAAAGATGGTTTGAAATAAACTATAAATATTGAGTTTTAAATCTGGAATGAGATATGATACCCAAAGTGATAAGTTTTTGAACTTAATAAGTGGGAAGATTATTTATGAGAAGTGTAAAATTTGGAATGGAAGTTCAAATTGGGTAAGGTTGACTTGATTAAGTGAATCGAGTTTAATTTGGGAGGTTAAATGGTTAATTTGAATTGGGAGTTTGTGTGATCTCAAAATGGGTTTTGAGATCTGGAAATTGGAAATTGATGGATGTTTAAAATGAATTGATATTAATAATCTTTGAATTGTGAATTGGATTTGTTTAAATGAATGAGATGTGAAGTGTGGTAATATATCCATTATAGGGATAAATAAAATTTAACTTAAATTTAAAATTGAGATAAGGAATTCCTTTGAACTTAAGATTTGAATGTTAAGCAATAAATTTGTAAATTAAAATTTTTGAAACTCTTACTTGAACCTTGTAATGAGTTAAGTAAAGATAATTTAAAATGGAATTTTGAAATTTGGACTCGGAATTGAATTGTTTAAAAACTTTAAAGGAAGATTGATTTAAAGGAGTTAAATCAACATTCGAAGTATTAACTCGAATTTATAAAATTCGGGATGGTTTAAATTTGGAAAATTTGAATTGAATTAGTTCAAATTGAATTTGATTTGAATTAACTGGAATTGTGAATGAAGGTGCAAGTTTAAAAATTCAAATGGAAAATTTGGGTTGAATTGAAATGATTGAAATTGAACTGGGTTCAACTGAATGGATATTAGTCCAAAGGAATTGGAATAACTTGGATTTGTATTTAGAGTTGAATACTTTTAAATTCACATGGAATTTGAATTGAATTTGGGAGGAAATCAAGAATAATTCAACGTGATTTGGAAATGGAGTTTGAAATTAGGATTAATTCAAACTGGAGTTGAAATGAATTGAAATTGGAACTAGTTCAATTGAAATTTATTTGAATTAGTAGAATTTGAGATCAAGATTGATTAAAGTTAAATTTGAAAAGAAACTAAGGTTAATTCAACTTGAATTGGGGTTGAATCAAGTTCAATGGAAATTGAAGTTATTTAAATTGGAATTGGGTCAATTTAAATGGAGGTGGAATTTAAATTGAATGGAGATTGGGAATTGAATAGTTTGACTCTGGACTATTTTTCAAAATAAATTGTTTTAGTACAATCTATTTTTTTCAAACTATTTACTATACAACTTTTCTTTTTAAAATCCAAATTATCTTATACTTATTTTACAATTATCTTTGGAACTATTTAACAATTTTTCTATTATTTTATAAACTAATTTCTATTTTTCAACTACTTTATAACTAATTTTTATTTTACAACTATTTTGCAATTATTTAAAATTTCTATAACTATTTGACTATTTCTTTTCCAACTATTTTACAATTACTTAACTATTTTACAGCCATTTTTACAAACTAATAATTATTTTTCAACTACTTATTTATTTTTAAAAAAATTCAAGCTATTTTCTAAATAAACTGGTCGAAGTTCAAACTGTTATTGGTTAAATACCCAATCGAGATAAGAATAGAGGTGATAATCCAAATGGATTGAAGCAATTGTGAGTAAGTGAATGAAAATCAAAGTGAATGTGAACATAATAGAATTGATTTGTCTAATAACCAATAAAGATAAATATGTAGGGAGTACGTATGTTATTCTATTCGCATAGTGATTTGATCCAGATTCGAGCACAAAATTTCGAGATAATTTTGTCTATCCAAGTTGGGATTTTTCACTCGATTTTCGACGGCGAACCTTGATATGGATTGTTGATTGGTTCTTGATATTCTCTATCATAGTTATGACTATGCAAGGAGAATGACGGTTTCTGATCAAGAAACCAAATCTGAGTCTGCACTAGGAAGTCGGTTGGATGATACTAGTTTGGAAGTGAAATTGTGTGGTCGAGTGAGCGATCAGATTAGAATAGCGTACGGATGATATGTGTACATCGTACAGATTTGAATGAAAATGATATTGAAAGGAGTAGTCAAATTTGAGTATTTGATTTTGAGTAGACAAAGTTAAATATCTTTGTTTTATAAAATGAAACTCCCCTTGTTGAATCTTTTGCCAGAAGAAAAGGGTTTTTTTTTGAAAATGTTTGAAGTATAAAAGGAATTTTATACAAGTTTTAAATGATCCAAAGTTTTAGAAATTATATATATCTGTATATATGTGTGTGTGTGTGTGTGTATGTATAAAGGATCTTATGAGGATTTTAGAAAAGGTTTTGGGAACCTTTGGATTTGGAAAGGCTTTTGATTTCTGGGTAAAATCAATATGAGAATTTAGAAAGCCTAGCTTGAGAATTATCGATTTTGGAATAATCGATTTTGTGTAAAGGAGCTTTGTATGAGATCATACTAGGTGTATGATTTGAAGGTACTATATGTGTATAGTATAAAATGTTTTGATGATGGCTCTGGGAAAAAGGCGCTCCCTTGAAATGAACTTCTCAGAAGTGCCACCGGGTGGTGCTGCCTTGAGCCCCAAGGGGGGTTCTAAAGTTCATCCTGTGAGGAGTCCAGACAAAATTAGTTCCTGGGGATTATGAGTAGAGTATACCATAGCGAAGGTTGTGTGTGTCGCTGAGAGCCAACAGTCTGCATTTGATTTTGTATTGGTAGACTGCGACCTATGGTAACATAGCGAAAGTCGTGTGTGCCGCTGCGAGCCAACAGTCTGCGTTTGATTTTATATCGGTAGACTGCGACCTATGTAGGAGTGGAGAAGTTTCATTTTGACAGCGAAAATCAGAGGCCGCAGAGAGCCTGCAGTTACATGGACTTTTGTTGTGATGGCAACGTAACCCTGGAATGTAACTACGATCTATCGTGTGATCCATGGCGTAATCGAGAGACCGCGAAGAGCCTGCAGTTACATGGACTTTTGCTACGATGGCAACGTAATCCTGGAATGTAATAGCGACCATGGATGGGGGTGATGATTTCTAGAGCATTCTCACCAAAGATATTTCCTCTATTTTCAAAAATGTTTTCTATATTTTCAATAAAATTATTTTTCAAGTATTTTCACTGGGTGTTGAAAACGGGTCTGCTAAGTACTTATAGATTTTCAGTCGTATGCCTGATCAACGTATGACCGAATTTCTGTAAGAACAAGGATGTACTTATTGAGACATCGAGTTATAAAAGTATTGTTATTAAACTATTACTGTAATACTATATAGGTTTTAAAGTGTTTTAAAAATGAATAAAGAATGATTTAACTGATTTTAAGCATTTTAATAATTCTGGTTTCGTTCCTTTTTGAGGACGAAAAGATTCAAATGGGGGAGGAATGTGATAACCTGGATTTTGGGATATCCGAATTAATTGGTTATTAACAGAATTAAATTTATTAAAATTGTAATTTGTAAATTGAACGAATAAATTCTATTAATTAAAATGCTTATATATGGATTTGGAACTATAAATATATTTATATGAGTTGATTTTAATTTGAAATAGAAATTCAAAAGGTAAATATTTTAAGGTAAATTGAAATTAAAATATATATATATATATAATTTTATCAGTATATAGTTTGTTATTTTCATTCAAACATCATATTAATATAAATAAAGTAAAGTAGTTACTAAATAAAAATTTGATATAAAAATTTGTATAACTAATATAATTAGTATATTTGTATAACTATTATAAGTGTGTAATTGGGATTTTTTTATCATCTACTTTTAAAAATTATAAAAAGATAAATACAAGAGGAGTTTAAATATTAAAACAATTAAGACATTTATAAATATAAACAAAATTGGAATTATTTTATAAATACTTATAAAAAAAAATATTGTTACATAATTACAAATGAAAGCTTAAGGATATATCTTATGACAAGTGTCAGCCAAAATTTACATGTGTCTAAATTCTTATTTTATTCTTCTTTTTTCTCTTTATTTTTAATGAAAAGATAAAACATAGTTATTTAAAACATCTCCACTCTTTATCTCATTTCTTTTCTATCTTTCAAAAATTCAAAACAAAGAGATCAAAGTCTAGAAAAAAGAAAAAAAACTGAATCTTCCAAACAAATCAAAGAAATCAAAGCAGATCAAAGTTTTATCTTATTTCAAACTGAAATCAAGAAGTCTCCAACCTGATTCAAAAGCAAGTTTAAACAAATTCAAGAGCAAATAAAATTCAAAGTCAACTGCTAGTTCAAAGTTCTCAGATCAAAGGACAGTTTCAGATCAATGGCCAATCAGCAGTTCCAGAAATAAATAAAAAATTCAGAATAGTTTCAAAGGTTTTCTCTGTGCAAATCTGAAAAGGTGAGTAAACTAACCCAGTTTCCTTCTTTATACCTGTGACTAAACTACTAATCTATACCTGATGCTTTTGATTTATACTTGAAGTTATGGTGGAAATTGTTTGTACGAGTTAAGAATTATATTTTTTTGGGTGTACATGTTTAAAATAAGAAATATATATGCATGCATGTCTGAATATATGTATAATTACCTCTGTTTTAGTTTTACAGACCCTAAATTCACTCAAGAATCCAATCACTCTCTATAAACCATTATAAGTGATGTTGTTTGAAGAGAATATGTTTGTGATAACCCGATGGATGTTTTAAAAATATTTTTAAGGAGCAACAGCAAGTAGTTTTACTGAGTAATTAAAATTTCAGAAAAAATAAATTAAATCCAGCAAAATGAATCATTTAAATTCTATGTTTCAAATGCATAACTTGGTTCGCCTTTAGGAGAGATGATTTTTGGCATTTGAATCCTAATTTTTATGCTTGTGATTTATGTGAATTTGAGAATTGAAGGGTTTTGGGTGTAAGGTCAAATTACGGCGATGAGGTCACTTGTCCGACAAGGCGGTTGGTTGGAAGGTGTAATGATCGGAGTGGCATCGGGTAAAAATAGTGGACGAAATTCTTACAGCATGGATTGATGAGTAAGGGTCGATTTAGGGTTTAAGCTTTGTTTTTGGTCGTGATGGGTTTCGAGACAATTGTGGTGTTGTGGCAGGGATTTAAGGTTGCGGTCCAGTGTAAGTACGAAGAGGATGGGATGGCGTATCTTCCGGTGGAGTTTCAATGGATCGGCGGTGGGTATGGTGGTGGTATGAGGGGATGTTGGACGGGAGTTTTTTCCCTGATATTGATGAAAAGTCAAATTTTGGATTCCTTTATTTTGATGAAGTTCGGGACAGCCGAGGTGGATGTTGAGATTGTCAGCGATCTGGTGGCAGTGGCGGCGAAGGCCGGAGTGCATCCGGTCATGTGTGCATGTGCACGACTTCATGTTCATGCTTGTAGTTTGAATTCGAGCTGTTTGCTGAAGGAAATAGGAAGATGGTAGGAGGGGAATTCTGTAACATCCCGCCTTTTCGCACACTTTAAATCGACACACGTGCCAATTCAAATCATATGGAAGGACGGATTGTTATGGGGTAAACAAGAAAAAACAGGGAAAGAAAAAAAAACAAAAAAGAATCTCACAGCGGAAGGATAAAATATAATAATAAATATACAGTTCATAAACTGTTTACAAACATATGATTCTTCTTTATACAATGTTTGCACGAAAAGTGGGCAAACACCTCCAAGTCGTATGATTTAGTTGATTATATGTTGTTCTTGGTGGTTTGGATGATTTATGCAAATATTTAAAAAACAGGGGCTAAACTGTAAAAGACACACAGATTTATAGTGGTTCGGCCAGAACGTGCCTACGTCCACTTTATATGTTATTCTCCTTTTTCTTTTAGATTACAAGTACAAAGCTTTGTATACAAGTATATGAAAGTTGTTTGAAAGTTCCTTCCGTGCTTGAGCTCTCAAACTTGTCCCCCATTGTTGTACCCCTGCCCCTCTATTTATAGAGTGAGGCTGGGGGCAGGGGTCTTGGATGTATATAGCTGCTGCTGGTCCTGGGCTGAAGCAATCTGGCCTGGCACATCTGGTTCGGCGGAGCTTGGTTCGGCGAAGCTTGGTTCGGTCGTAGCTTGGTGGAGTTTGATTCGGTGGTGTGTAGAGGGTTGGTCCGGTCTTGGTTTGGTTCGGTAGTTGTGGTGAGGGTTGGTCCGGTCTTGGCTTGGTTCAGTAGTTATGGTGAGGGTTTTTGGTTCGGTCTTGGTTGGTTCGGCAGTTGTTGGTGAGCGCTTTTGGTTCGGCAGGGTTGGTCTTAGGGCCGATTCGGCAAGTAGCGAGGCGAGGCCTGGTTCGATGGGACCTTGGATCGGTGGTGAGGATTCGCCCAACATTTGCCTCCCAAAGTGGGGGACGTGCCTGTATGTGTCGCGCTTTGTTTTAGCTAGGATGTTTCCATTCGGTCCCTGAGTGCCGATCCATTTGGTTCGGTATCCTATATCTGCCTATAAGTAGGGGCTACACCCCTTCATTATTCCTTACTGAATCGAGAGAACCGAACCAGATTTCTGCCGAATCAACTTATATTGCTGAAACCTTTTGACAACCGGACCAAGTAATTGCCGGATGATCCCTGTGTCTTTAAACTACCGAATGGTATTGGGAGGGTGAACGCCGAATGACCTTGGTGATGCTGATTACCGAATGAACCTAATACCGGATGGGTTAAGAGACGTTTAATGCCGAATGTGTACTGCCGAATGAGCTCTAGGCTGTACTACCGAATGAGCTTGGGAATTCCGAGTGTTGAATGAATCCCTTACCGAATGGACTTTTATACTTGAACTATTAGTGAAACTCTAGATTACATAGTTTATGTGTTTTAAAGACGTACTTTCTCGTGTTGCAGATAAATGTCTCAAAGAGTGGAAACTCGATCAGATAAAAGGAAGTCCAAGGGCGAAGGGGAGTCCTCCTCAGTGCCCCCAGCTCAGCCAAGACTGGAACGTCCTGGACCCGCCCCGAGGTCACTAGTAGATGGGTATGGTCCTCAGGAGCTTCTGAACTCTCCGCCTGACTGTTTTCCTAGCTCCCTCGGAGAGGAGCAGCTTGATGTCTTCTCTCGCTCCTTTGGGATTGATAGAGCGAGCATGCTGTTGCCGGGGGACGGAGTGATGCCGTACAATCCCCCTGAGGGATATTTCGCGTATAGCCGATACCATTGCATATGCGGGGCCATTCCTCCGATCAATGCATGGATAGTCAGCTTCATTACCTATCTGAAGGTGGCCCCTTTCCAACTCCAGCCCAATTCCTATGCTATCCTGGTATGCTTATTCGTTATTTTCCAGAGAAAGTACGGGCGCCCCCCTTCCAACCGGGATATTCGATATTTATATAACTTAAGAGGTTATAAGAAGGGGTCTCCGTACATTAGCTTGGAAGCGGTCGTTCCCTTTAAACCGGTCCTAGACCTGTATTCGAAGCTCAGTATGTTTAAGAAAGAATGGTTTTTTATCAAGGATGACTCTGTTTCCTTCCGCCTTTTCACTTCTGGATGTAAGTTGAACTCCATTTGTAGTTTCTTTGTCTCAGCTGTAATGCTCCTTCTTATATGCTTTTATTTCTTGCTAGCGATAGGTGGCTTTGCAGTCGTGGAGAATGATTTCTTGGTTCGGATGGCTGCGGAAATAAGGGCTATTCCGGGACGGGATCGGTCGGCTTCTTACCTGATCAGGAACGCTACTCTCCTGGAGCACAACTTGATCCTGCCACACCAGTCCGTGGTTAAGCAGAGAGATACGGCTGAGGAGAAGGCCGCCAAAGCCAAGGAAGGGGCCATGGTGAAAAGCGGCAAGAGGGAACCTTTCACAAGGCCTCCAGCTGTCGGAGGGAAGAAGCTCAAGAAGTCCGACGGCCCCTCTCCTAGCACTTGCCCAATTGCTCCGGGGGAGGAAGACGTGGAGGAGGATAGAGGTGAGGGTGAAGGAGGCGATGGACAGAGCGGTAGTGGCGTTGGTGCCTTAACCTCCGGGCAAGCAGGAGAGATTCATGAGTGGACGGATGATGCTTTCTGTCAAGCTTTTGGGGAGTCGGAGGGAGGATCGGCTTTGGTTGAGAAGGCAAAGGAGGTTGACAAGGCTGGGGCTGGTGCCGATCCATCCTCTAAGAGCTCTTCAGCTAAGGCAACTCCGGCGATTCAAGGTGAACTTTTGACTTCTGCAGACTCCATTTACGATAGGGACTTAGGAATATTTTATGGTTCGCTTCCGTCCTGGAATGAGATTCAGGACTTATTGCAGTATCCTACTCCTCTGCAGGGTTTGTATAATAGATGTGCCTTCGCACTCTTTTTAACTTAACATATTTCTTGAATTATGGATCATTGTATGTTCGTAACACTTGTTCTTTATTCCAGGGGCAGGCGAGGTGGCCAAGACTTCAGACGTTCGACACCGCCTTGAACAATACAAGTTACTCAGAGCCTCTGCCAATCCTAAGCCTCCTACTAACCGTCCTGGAGACGTAGTTGGCTATCGCCCCATTCTCGGAGTTATCGAAGAAGACATTCAGAAGAGTAAGAGGAGACGTTCTTTGCTTGGTTCTCCACCTGGTCCTCAGCCCCCAGTTCAGCCTATTCACGATATTACTGAGGAAGATACTGGGTTTCTGCCTTCCCCACATCCGTCGGAAAATCCAACCGTCACCCCGATAGATCGCCCTGGTTTGGCACGCAACCCATTTGCCGGTCACCCTGATCTGGACCCGAGTTCTCAGGATATTTCATTTGATGAGGCCACGGGTGAGCACCTTCTTCCCCGCAACCCCATGGTACGGGTGCTTGATGAGGCCAAGTCTCTAGACCTTGATTTGCTTACTACTCGGATAGTTACCATGGGGGACGAAGCCAAGGCTAATATTGACCGGGTTGCGGAGGAGACCAGGAAGTTGATGGATCATCATGCCCGACTGGTCAAGGCTGGAGAGGAGATTGGGAGTGCCAACATCTGACTACGGTTAATGGTTTCTAATCAAGCCAAGCAGCTCGCCGATCAGGCCATTCAGATTTCTCAGCACGAGGCAGCCTCCAGGCGGTTGAAGGAGACTATGGAAGAGGCTAGTAGGGCAGAACTACGAAAGATAGAGGCCGCCTGCAAGGAGCGGATTGACATAGCCATTGCTACGGTGGACGAGGTCCGGAAGGCGGATCTCGAGCAGGTAGAGGAGTTATCTGGGAGGCTTGAGGCCGCAGAGCTTGCGTAGGCCAGGCTAAAGGAAGAGATGGAGGAAATGAGGAGGTCTCTCCAGGCTGACCGCTTGAGATATCGATCGGAGAGGGATGTTGCCATCGCTAAGTTGCTGTCCTCCGAGGCCCGGGTGAGGGAGTTTGAGGAGAATGAGGGGATGATGGATGAGATGTTGCAGGATATGTACTTCCGTACTTGGAAGCAGGGTAATCTATCCTGGATGGATGACTATCCCCGGATCATGGCTAGGATATATCTCCGGGCTTTGGAGGAGGCTAAGGCTGATGCGGATAAGGAAGGTGGAGCGGCATTCAGGATGGACGTGGTTACCGCCCCGTTCTCAAAGGAGGAGAAGGTAGCGGTGAAGGAGGGGATGCGGCTACTTACTGCGGAAGAAGCCGGTGTGCAGTTGGGGGATGAGGACCAAGAAGCGGATGTTGGTGAGTTTTCCCTTTTTAGCTTTTCATAACTTGATCGTTCGTTGTCGGTTTAATGGACTCTTTTCCTGAATTGGAAGGGTGGGGCCTCTAGTCATCATGCTGGGAGCTCCGATCCTGCAGTCAAGTAGATTCGAAGAGCTGGTAGGACGAGGGCGGAGCACTGGTGCAGTTGGTTATTTTATTTGGCCTGCTTGACATTCCTGTACATGCTAGTTCAAAACATTAATGTACTCTCAAGTTGTAATTATGCTATTGAACATCTTTATGTAAGCTTATAACGTAAGCTGATTCTGTTATATTTTGAATGCTGTTATTATTTTGAAGTGCTGTATAAAAAACATAGTTTATGCATATGCCTGTGATTTAATTGTGTTCGATGTTAAGCTTTTGCTTGAAATATAATCTCATGTTTTGCAATGTTACGAATAAGTCATAACTACATGATTATGTACAAGAGAAAAAAGTACCGCCCTTCATGTTCTGGTTGCAGGGGGTAGCTTTGGACATCTTGTGTAATTGACCATGGATGCGGCTGAGTGCCTTGTCACCCAGTTTGCGGGCTCAGATTCTCGTGAGCGAATGCCTCCTATTTAGTGTCCTGTACTTTGGGGACCGTTATGCAGGATACAAGAAAAGTATTTAAATGGAATGGAAATATAGGAAAAGTAAAACTTCCAGTCACGGAAGGCCGTCGATATGCTTAAGTTCGTGGCAAACGGGTTTTGTAGTCACTTTCCCTAGCTGTGGGTCTTGGAGACATTTGTCACCCATCTTACGCCTCCGCGGGGAGTTTATCTTTTTTACCACAGCCGCACTTAAGACATATCGGAGCCGAGATCGCACACAGAACTACCCGAGCCATTATGGCCCGTAATCGTGGGTATTATTCGATTTACTGTGGCCGGCTAGCGTGGGTGCCGATCGTCAACCGTGAACTACCCCTGGCTGGCCACACCTTATGTTGGGGCTTAAAGTAGGTTCACAGTTGTCGGCGAGCCGAACGCCGTAATGACCTGCCATCGGCTATATTCGGCCTTCTTGATGGCTTATAATCGGCTCATTACAGTTGGCTTTGAGGGCAGTCGCGAGCAATGAGTTAACCCGCAGCAGAGGGATGCTGGAGCAAAAGTGTCTCATTGGCGAGTGCATAGAATCGCATAGTACCTGTTGAGCCTTGTCCAGGTGAGGTTGCGCCGTGAAGTTCCAGTATGGAAATGTCGTTATACACGATTTTGTTCAACAGGAAAGGATAAAGCTTAACAAGCAGCCAAGATATAAAGGAACAAGTTAAAAAGAGACAAGATTTTTAAAGTGGTTCGGCACGAAAATGCCTACATTCACTGATTCTCTTTGTTAATTCACTTCATATGGGCGGTACAAGTTAAGAGAAGTATCGACGGAGGTGTTGGATGTTCCATGCCCTCTGGAACACCTCTCCGTCCACTGTTGACAAAATATAAGCTCCGTTGTGGAGATCTTTATGAATTACATAGGGTCCGTCCCAGATTGGATCTAGCACTCCGGGGCGCGGGAAGATCCGCTTGAGGACAAGATCTCCTTCATGTAAGCTGCGGTGCTTGACTTTAGAGTTGTATTATGCTGCTACTTTTTGCTTGTGAGCTGCCGCTTTAAGTGCTGCATCATTTCTTCTTTCTTCAACTAGATCCAAAGACATGTGTAGGAGTTCTTCATTCTCTTCGGGTTGTAGTGGATCCTACAGTGGGAAGGCACTATAGTTTCAAATGGGAGCATGACCTCCGATCCGTACGCTAAAGAGAAAGGAGTATGCCCTGTTGATGTTCTGTAAGATGTGCGGTAGGCCCAAAGTGCCGTAGGAAGTTCATCCACCCAAGCGCCTTTTGACTTTTCAAGTTTCTTCTTGATTAGGGTTTTGAGGATTTTGTTGACAGCTTCGACTTGTCCATTTTCCTGGGGGTAAGCCACAGATGAGAAGCTTTTGTGAATTCTGTGCTCTTGGCACCAGTCGGCAAATTCCTCGCTGTCAAATTGAAGTCCATTGTCCGATATGATCTTGAGCGGGACTCCGAACCTGCATAGAATATTTTTGATCAAGAAGTTGATAATTTTTGCCGAAGATATTTTATTTAGAGGCTCCTCTTCCACCCATTTGGTGAAATAGTCGACTGCTACTATAGCATATTTGGCTCCGCCTCGGCCCGTTGGCAGTTCACCAATCAAGTCAATTCCCCATACTGCAAAGGGCCAAGGGCTGGTCATTTGAGTGATCTCCTTCGTGGGTAGTCGAGGAATCTTAGCAAATTTTTGACATCTGTCGCATCTCTTGACGAAGTCCAAGGCATCTTTGTTTAAAGTGGGCCAGTAATATCCATATCGGAGTATCTTCTTGGCCAGAGTCTGCCCTCCAGTGTGATCTCCGCAACTTCCTTGGTGGATGTTGGATAAGACTTCCCTGACTCCCCTTCCAGCGATACACCTTAATAAGGGATTAGAGAAGCCGCGCCGGTAGAGGATGCCTTCTTGTAATGTGTAGCGGGAAGCTCTCCTTAAGATTTTCTTAGCTTTGTTACGCTCGTCGAGCAGTGCGTCATCTTGTAAATATTTTCGGATAGGAGCCATCCAAGTTTCCTCTTCGATTGCAAATATCATATCATCGTCTCGTAACTCGGGGCTAGTTGCTGTGAGATGGTTATTGTTCGTGAAGCGGTGCCGTCCTTCATGCTAGCTTGCTTTGCCAGTTCGTCGGCTTCGTGATTCTCTTCTCGGGGAATGTGTTTGATTAAATAGTGATCCAATTGATTGAGCAGCAGCTTGGTCTTCCTCAGATACGCTGTGAGTCGTTCTCCTCGAGCCTGGAATTCTCCCAGTATTTGATTTACAATAAGTTGGGAATCACTACGGAGACATAAAGAGTCGACTCCAATCTCCAGGGCAAGTTCTAATCCGGCTATCACTGCTTCGTATTCTGTGTCATTGTTGGTGGCAGCGAATTCCAACCTTAGGGCGTAGTGCAGCTTCCTTCCCCTGGGGGTGATTATCACAACACCTGCCCCCGAGCCTTGTTCATTTGATGCTCCATCTACGAAGAGATTCCACTTGATATCTTCTGCCATTTCAGATTGCTCCTTACCTTCGTTAGTAGTGAACTCGGCAATGAAGTCAGCTATGGCTTGCCCCTTGATAGCGGTGCGAGGATGGTAGGTGATATCATATTGACTTGGTTCAATGCACCACTTAAGTAATCGCCTAGAAGTGTCTGGGCGATGGAGTACTTGCCTTAGCGGTTGATCGGTTAAAACTCTGATGGAATGAGATTGGAAATAGTGTCGCAGTTTCCGTGACATGATTAGCAGACAGTATGCTAGCTTCTCAAGTTTAGGGTATCTGGCTTCTGCCCCTGTAAATTTCTTACTTACAAAGTATACGGGCCGCTGTGTGCGATTGTCTTCTCTCACCAAAGCGGCGCTTAAAGCATGGGATGATACAGCAAGGTATAAGTATAGTTTCTCGCCTTCATTTTGAGTTGAGAGCACCGTTGGTCTCTGGAGGTGTCCAATTAAGTTAAGGAAGGCTGTCGAGCATTCGTCAGTCCATTCGAATTTTCCTTTGTCTTTCTTTAGAGCTTCGAAGAAAGGGATGCATTTGTCGGTTGCTTTAGAGATGAACCTACTTAGGGCGGCCACTTTCCCGTTTACGCTTTGCATCTCCCTTCGAGTAGATGGTATCTTGATATCTTGTAAAGCTCGAACTTGTTCGGGGTTTGCTTCAATCCCCCGGAATGAACGATGAATCCCAAGAACTTTCCCGATGATACTCCGAAGGAGCACTTTAGAGGGTTCAGCTTCATTCCATATTGGCGAAGTACTTGAAACATCTCATCCAGATGGTTTATATGATCATTGGCTTTCCTCGATTTTACCAGCATGTCATCCACATAAACTTCCATAGTCTGTCCTATTAGTTCCGCAAACATCTTGTTGACAAGGCGCTGATAAGTAGCCCCGGCGTTTTTAAGTCCAAAAGGCATTACTTTGTAGCAGTACAATCCCCGGTCAGTGATGAAACTAGTGTGGTCTTGATCGGGGGCGTGCATGGGGATCTGGTTATATCCTGAGTATGCGTCCATAAAGGATAAGAGTTCGTGCCCGGCAGTGCTGTCCACGAGTTGGTCGATCCGGGGGAGTGGGAAGCAGTCTTTCGGGCAAGCGTCATTTAAGTTGGAGAAATCGATGCATGTTCGCCACTTCCCGTTAGCTTTCTTTACCAGTACCGGGTTGGCGATCCATTCTGGGTAGATGGCTTCTCGTATGAAGTCATTGGCAAGTAGGTTCTTCACTTCTTCCTCTAGGGCTGCTGATCGTTCTGCCCCCATGCTTCTCTTTTTCTGCTTTACTGGCACCTTCGTGGGATCAATGTTCAGTACGTGGCATGCTACATCTGGGGAGATTCCTGTCATATCAGCGTGCGTCCATGCAAATACATCCATGTTGTGGCGAAGAAAATCAATGAGTTGATCCTTTAACTCTTCTTTTAGTTGAGATCCGACTTTCAATAGTCTACTCGATTCATGTTTGTCTACAGCTACGAATTCCATAGCCTCTGCAGGCTCGGCGGTGGCCTCCTCCTCTTTGTCCCTGGGGTCTAATTCATTGAAAGGGTCACTGGTATATCGAAGAGGAGGGGCTTTCTTTAGTTGCTATGCTTCCAAGTTTTCCATGCAGAGAGTAGTCTCTGCATTTTTCCCTTTATCTTTTCTGCGGTTATTGTGAAGTTCAGTTACATAGCAGTCTCGAGCAGCGTCTTGATCTCCCTCTATTTCTCCTATTCCGTTATCTGTTGGAAATTTCATCTTCAGGCACCATGGGGCTAGGACAATTTGGAAGTCAGACAAGGCTGGTCTTTCCAAAAAGGCATTGTAGGCCTAATGGTTCTCTATTAGTACAAACGTTTGTTTTCGCACAGCGGAGCGGGGATGACTTCCTATTTCGACAAATAGATCCAGTTGCCCGAGGGGAATCTTTGCATCTCCAGTGAAACCATGTAATGGTTTGTTGCAGGGAGACACATCCTTCGTTGACAGCTTCATTTTGTCGAAAGCATGCTTGAACAGGATATTTACTGAGCTTCCAGTGTCTATTAAAATTCGAAAAACTTTGGCTGGTCCGAACCAGGCAGAGATGACCATAGGATCCATGTGTGGGTAATGCCTTCCCTCTAGGTCACGCCTACTGAATGTGATGTCATCGCTCTCTTTCCGTTTCGGGTGGCGTTCTTCCATAATAGAATTAACGTAGCCTTCATTGTTTCTAAGTGACTTACCGTATCTTTCCATCTCTGCCCAGCTTCTGTCGGTGATGTGCGGTCCTCCCGATATGGTATGGACCACTATCTTCTCTTGATTAGAGCCACTGGTGTTGCGATTTCCTTCGCTTGCTTCTGGGGGGGGGAATCTAGGATTCTCATTGGCAGGAGTTGAATTCCTGTTCTGGCTTTTTACATAGCGTTCCAGTCTCTTCCTTCTGATGTGTTCTTCGATCAAGTCCCGGAGATGGTGGCATTCATTGGTGTCAAGTCCATGGGATTCATGGAAGCGGCAGAACTTTCCAGACTTGAGTGCGTTATCTGACTCCTTCTTGTGCGGGGGGCGCTTGTATCTAACTTCGTCTTGAGTGGTTAGGAAGATGTTTTCGATTGTTTCATTCAAAGGAGTGTAAGAGTCAAATCTTGGTCCCGGTCGATATAAGCGCTTTTCTCCCTTCTTGCCCCCAGCATTGTCTCTAGAGTCATTTTTTCGAACATCCTTTGTTGCAGCGGGGACCCTGTCTGTAGCCGTCTTAGCCTGTTGCCCTGACTGCCTCTCAGTGGCAGCGTCTTCAAGTCTCATATACTTTCCAGCTTCATGGAAGAAATCAGGTAAAGTAGCTGGCTTTTCCTTGGTTAGTCTTCTAGCAAATTTAGTGTCCGGATGTACACCACTGCAGAGAGCCATGAGGATAAGTTTCTCGTCGGCATCTTGGACTGCGGCCGCCGCGGCGTTGAATCGGGTTAGATATTGTTGCACTGTTTTTTCGGGTTTCTGTTTGATATTAGATAAGGAATAAGCGTCCTTGGGTTGTTCCACATGAATGCGAAACTGACTGATGAACTTTTCTTTCAGCATTTCCCATGAGCTGATGTACCCTTGGGGTAGGTGGCAGAACCAGGAGGTAGCTAGATCTGCCAAGAATAGTGGGAGGCATTTACACAACACTCTCTCTGTTGCTCCGCTCATGAGCATATGCTGGGTGTATCTTTGTAAGTGTACGATGGGGTCAGAGGTTCCCTTGTAAGGTTCCATCGTCGGCATCTTCCATTCCCGGGGGGTAATGGCAGTTTCGATATTGCGGGTGAAGGGGCTGGTTACTCTAGCACCTATCCCCCGATCCCTTTGCTCCCGTTGGACGCACTCTTTGAACAATCGCGCCATCCTTTCATCAGAACTTGGAGCGGATGAGAATGAATTTGGTTCTTCCCTGCGGGATTGATTCCGTCCAGATGACCTGTAAGGATGGTATCGTTTATCACTTCTGACATTCTCCAATGGCTGCCTCGGGTCTTCCGGGGGCATGCTGGGATCAGCTACAGTTGGCCCTTGCCTTGATCTTCCCCTGCAGGGTTCTGCTCTTAGCACTTCCTCGGGTCCAACTTCGGCTTGGACTCCAGCTCGGCCCCGTCTACTGGTGTCTCCATGGTTAGGTAGCATGACAGGCTCAGCTACATCCGACCCCTACCTGGCACCTCCCCTGTTGGGTTCGGCTCCAAGTGTTTCCTCGGGTCGGAATTCGGGCTGAGTTCGGGCTCGGCTCCTACCATGGCTGTTTCTGTTGTTAACCTCTTCGAAGAAGAAAGACCTCTGTCGTCTCCCAGATCCTCCAGATCGAGACTCGCCCCATGATTCAGTGTTGCGGTTGGATTCTTCAGCATCCCTTAAGCGTGACATGAGTTGGTCCACCAAGGCTTCTTGTTGAGATGCGAAGCGGTTAGTTACTGGATTTGCCTGATTTAAATTTGCTGTTGGAACTGGACGATTGTCTTGGTCTCTGATTACTGGATCTGGGACGCTGCCAGTTGCGATGTTCTTTCCTTTGTTAGCGTCTTTCTTCCGTCCGGGAGCCATGTTTTCCAAATGAACGATGCTGATAGGAAAAGGATTAAGTGGGAGAAGCTGAAGCTTCGAGCTCCTTGTTCTCAGTGAAAGCACGAAAAATGTTTGCACGAAAAGTGGGCAAACACCTCCAAGTCGTATGATTTAGTTGATTATATGTTGTTCTTGGTGGTTTGGATGATTTATACAAATATTTAGAAAACATGGGCTAAACTGTAAAAGACACACAGATTTATAGTGGTTCGGCTAGAACGTGCCTACGTCCACTTTATATGTTATTCTCCTTTTTCTTTTAGATTACAAGTACAAAGCTTTGTATACAAGTATATGAAAGTTGTTTGAAAGTTCCTTCCGTGCTTGAGCTCTCAAACTTGTCCCCCATTGTTGTACCCCTGCCCCTCTATTTATAGAGTGAGGCTGGGGGCAGGGGTCTTGGATGTATATAGCTGCTGGTGGTCCTAGGCTGAAGCAATCTGGCCTGGCACATCTGGTTCGACGGAGCTTGGTTCGGCGAAGCTTGGTTCGGCGAAGCTTGGTTCGGTCGTAGCTTGGTGGAGTTTGATTCGGTGGTGTGTAGAGGGTTGGTCCGGTCTTGGTTTGGTTCGGTAATTGTGGTGAGGGTTGGTCCGGTCTTGGCTTGGTTCGGTAGTTGTGGTGAGGGTTTTTGGTTCGGTCTTGGTTGGTTCGGCAGTTGTTGGTGAGCGCTTTTGGTTCGGCAGGGTTGGTCTTAGGGCCGATTCGGCAAGTAGCGAGGCGAGGCCGGTTCGGTGGGACCTTGGATCGGTGGTGATGATTCGCCCAACATACAATAAATATCCGAGTTCACATACCAATAATAATCAATGCAGCGGAATTAAATAGTGTAGTGGAATATAATTAATAATAATAGAAATCTCCATCTTCGTCCTCCAGACCTAAAGTCTTCGATCCTGAAACGCTCGGACTGACAAGAGCGAATTGAAAAGACAAAACACTCAAGTCAGAACTAAAAGATCTTATGTAAGTTAAATCAACAGAAATAAATATGAGTGCAGTAACTCAAAAGATGCTCGGGATTTACATCTTTTAAGGATCCGTTAAACAATTTCCTATGTAGTATATTTCGCTATTATTATAATGTCTAATTGTAAAATAAACTTACTTTTAAATAGCGTTAAGGCTTTACATTTTCCACCTTAACACATTTATATATTCATATAGTCTATACAGTACCGTAATCTCCCATGTACTGGGCGTCGTCAGAGGGAACTCCATAGGTATGGTACAAAACCAAAATCGTATAAGGCGCGCTAGGGTAGGTGACACGGCACAACTAGGCAATGCCAGGGTAGATATACCAATTACGCTTCCTGGTCGGTGGTAACGCGTAGCCGCAGCTACCACCCACCTCGACCCACACCCTCAAATAAAAAAAATCAAAAGTGGCCACCGAACCAATCCAAGAGTCAAAGTATAATATCGAAGGGATGTGTCCGATCAAAGGTGCTACCTTATTAACCCGTCAATCGCTCCTGTTTTAGCCACCTTATGCCAACTCACGGGAGTTGGGTCCACGTATTTACCTTACAGGAAATGCCGCAACCAGCCTACTTCATTCTGGAATCTCCACCGCGTACACAGTTGTTAAAGTGGTTTTCGGAGTTGGCAGAGAGTATGACAACTTCCGATCCCGGTCTCTTCAACAACCAAACGTTATTATAACACTGCGGTCATTTAAAAATAATTATACTTTCAAACCAGAATATAATTATCCTTTTCAAAACCCATAAATACGATATCATTTCCTTTTAAAACCCAAATAAATATGATATCATTTTATTTCAAATATATTTCTTTTCCAAAATCATGCCACTTTTAAGATTTATAATACCTCGAAACCAAATATTTGAAATTTAACTTTCAACGTAATACTTCGAAATCCATAGTTTTAAAATCATAACTTTCACAACTTAAATGGTTTGGATATTCAACAGTATATAAAATAAAACAGTTGAATTTAAAATTTCTTTAAAAGTAAATAATTTCCATGCCTACACAATTTTTATTCATTTTAAATTCAGTCTAACCCATAACTTTTAGATTCACTTTCAGTTTGAATAAAACACTTCGATTTCAATATTTTCAAACTTTGAGTATTTAGTGAATTTCAAAACTAGGGTTGGGAATTTCTATTCAACAATTCATTTTCCTATTATTTAGTTTTGAAAGGTTTACATGATAAATCCCTAACCATTTAAAATAAAACTCAATTTATTAACACTAAATATTTCCTTCCATTTATTTATAATATAATTATTCATTAAATCCAGTTATAAATATCATATCTTTAAATTTCCAATTTTTAATGAGTTTACATCAACTATGGAGTTAAATTTTTAAATAAGCTCAATTCCAATTAAATTTCCAATTTATCTTTCAATCCTAATTGATTTAAATCATTAAAACTCCATTATTCAACATATTTAGTTTATTTAACAAATTTATACATAGCTTAATTCAACAATTTAACTATATATGTATATAAAAAAAAAATATTTACAAAATATCAAAATTTAATATTTATTAAACCATATTCTATCCAACCCATAGAAATTATTTCAAAAATAATTATATATATATGTGTATATATATATATATATATATACTGTGGTGCTTGTATAAAATTTTCAATCCTATGGTCAAGTGATACAGATATTTACCATTTCAATCCGCAATTTAAAAATAAAAATTTGCGGTTATATATCATTTCAAACCGCAATCCCGAATGAAATGAAAATGCATAATAACTTGCAGATTATATAATATAAAACACATCATTCATTCATCAAACATCAATCATCAACCATTTATTACAATCATCATCAATTTAAACAAACATCAATAGAGCATATAAAATATAATAGGCATTAACGAACAGTTTATATTCAAAAAACTAAATAAATAACTGTTTAACTAGCAGTTTATATGCAAATAATTAAATCTTAACTGTCAATTTATATGCAATAATAAAATTAATCAATAGTTAAATTAAATAAATGCGATTTAACTGAGACGATGAATAAATTATGCAAAACAGTCATAAATAAATTTCTACTCATATCTTAAATCAATTTAACAAACATAAGAAAACTTAGAAGTTGTGAGTGGGTTAAAACACTCACCTTTTGAATTTAAATTGAATCTAAATTCAATTTAAACCCAAAAATTTGACAGTCTCCAAATCCGTCCAAACAAACGCCAAAATGTCTGGAATTCCGATACAATCCCAGCAAAATAAACCGCGCGTGAATTCGAGCTCGTACACAAAAGTTATGAAAATATGAAAATTGGAAAATTCTGGTCCTGTGTCAACTTTGGGTTGGACTTCGATGCGCCGCCTCAAATCCCCGGTGCTTGCTTGGAGTTTTTGCCAAAACGACCCGTAGCGACCCGAGTCATTTTCTTCCTGACCCGAAGTAGATACAGCGTTTTTGCCTATGAAACTCAAAGCGTGACTCGAAGAGGCTGCAGGTCCCCTTTTTTTTTTGAAGTTGAAATTAATTTTTGGAATTTGGGAATTAGGTTTTTTTTCTGCCATTGGAATGAGGAGTTGAGAAGGAGATGTACGTATAGACAAATGAAAATAAGGAGTGGCTAGGGTTTTTAACGGGTTATATATAGACAAGACTGAAAAATAATAGATGGATCGGATTGGTATACGCGCTAAACGCTAAATGGCCCAAAAAGCCCGTTTCTACTCCGGAACGAAATTGGGTCAATCCATATATCAAAATATATGTTTAAAATATTTTAAACGCGATGGAAAAAGTTTCACGTCCAAATTCCATCGTATGAAGAAGTTATGCTAAATTCAATTTTTCCAAATTGATTTCGATTGAATTAAATTGCATAAATTTCAAGGCGTTTCGAGTCCGTACGATTAAACGACAAGTCCGATCGTTATGAAACTTGAAACACTATTATAATTCACCGTTACGGATCTGATGAAACTTGTTTCGTCGAAATCCGAGTCAGTGGCCAAAATGGCTAATTTTATATTAATTAAATAAATTTAAAATTCATTAATAAAATCCAATTTTTTTTAAATCTTAAATTTGACAAATTTTATTACCTTTATATGTCTCAATCAAATTACAATGTTTTAAACAATTTAAAGGTCAATTTAATGTTGATTAACTTCCCATTTCAGTGTCAAATTTTCATTTTTATTAAATTTAGAAATTATCAATTAAGTTTCCAAAAATTTCATTGAATTAAATATTCATTCTTATTATTCAATCCATTATAGCAAAATGTATGAAATTAACATACATAAATATTTTTCAATTTCAACTAAATTTTCAATTAACGTAGAAATAAATGTTTAATTTTTACTTAATTGCAAAAACTCAATTACCTCAATTCTTTATATTCAAATAAATAAACAAATCTTGATTTACAATCTTTTCATTCACCCATAGTCATATTATAAATGGAATTTACATTATCTTCAATTATTAATTACCATCAGTTAAGATCTTAACATTTGTTCCATAAATTTATTTGCCCTGAATTATTTACTGCATTTATCTAATTCCAATTTCGTAATCACATTCAATCCATTAATTGGTATTGCATTGACATTTAAATTTATTTTCTTAGATTTCATCTACATTTCCATTTATTCAATATTTCAAATATTAAGTTTCCATTTAATTGCAATTGATTATCAGTTATAATTTAATATACTAAATAGATGGTTAATCTTAAAATACTTGTTATCATTAACGTTTTATTTCCACTTAAAAGCTACTAATAACAAGCCAAATGTTGCTATTTGATTGAGACCTAATTCAATGAATTAATGAATGGGCAAATGATTAAAGTTTTGCACTATTGCCACAATTCTCATTAATAAACATTAAGGTTTATTAAGTTCTAATTGACTCCCATTTAATTATTACAATAATTACTACCCTTGCTTCAAATTTCCAAAATTTAGAAATTACAAATTTTATTTTCAATATTTCCATTTAATAGACTTTCCATTCTATCATAAATCTAATTGCCCTATTATGGATAGTATTACATTATTGAATCGATTATCAATTTATGGAAAGAATTATTATTGGCCTACTCTTATTACATTAACAATTATCATCTTATTCCAATATTCAATTAATATAGAAATAAATTTCATCCACTTACAAAAAAATGCAATTACTACATATTTCTTCCTTAGTTAATAACCTTCCTATTTCCTTTTATTATATCTTAGCAAATTATATCCATTAATTACGATTAACTATTCTAAATAAATTGATTCACTTGGTTTCACGCCTTTTTATCACATCAATTATCCTATTATGAATGGAATTTTACCTTGGTTACATCTTATTGAATCCAACATTTCTCACTTACCAATTTATTCCACATTAACTGCAATAATTTAGTGAATTAATTGAAATTGATTACAACTTAAACTTAACAACCTAATAAAATAAGTAACGTACGATAAGTATTGTGATTAACTCTTAATCACACTTTTAGAGGTTCATTATTTACACCCCAATATTGTAGTTACTTACATAACACTGGTTTTACTTAATTAACATTTATTACAAACTATTCCAAAATTTATTCAATATTTATATTAGTTCTCTTATATTCAATTTATACACAGGTATGATCTTTCCACTATTAACATTCATTAGAATTCTATTCAACTTTCCATTTCTTGCAATAACTCATTTATTATACCTTTGCATATAAATAAACAAGGTTCCAATAAATAGGATTTATTCAATTCAATCCTTTTTAATTATGTCTATTTTAAACCAAATGTAACAAATTTCACTATTCATTATTATATTAATGAATTCCATTCTAGTTAATATTTCACAAATTCAACATTTCTATTGGTTTCTTATATTAAACTTATAACTAAGTATGCCAATTTACATTATTTCAATTTATTTCCAAATAAATTTTAAGTTGTTAACATTTAAGTACAATTGCTTCATCTAATTTCTACATTCGCTCCAATATAACTTTAAGACCTTTATTTCTTTCTAAATTAAATTAGAAATCCTATTACATTAACCCATTTTGAACCATCGAATTTTATGAGTCGTTACACTCTCCCCCACTCAAAACTTTTCGTCCCCGAAAAGGAAAAGAAGGGAAAAGAAGAATTAAGAAATCCATATGTCTTATTCAAAACATTAACCTTATAAACAATTAAAATTTTCAAAATTAATTAATTTAGATGAAATATACCAATTTATAACCATTAAATCTTTTTATATTTAAATTTATAAAGTTTGGAAAACATTTCCACGGTATTTCTAAGTCCAAAATTTACGAAAATTTTTAGCAGAGTCTCCTTTATACGGAGAGGCTTAGGAGAAAATTTAATATCAAATATAACAATATACAACATATATTTCAAAATAATATATATCTCAACACGGGAAAAACATTAAAATAGCGTTATCAACGTAATCCGAAAACGTACCTATTTGTCGGGCAATTTACGCTTAATTATGAAACGAAAAGCAGTAGCAATTGCTTCCATAACCTATATTTCACTTATGCGATCCAAAAAGGTTAACAATTATATAAAATGAAATGTTTAAGGTTATTTCAACTACAAACAAACAATTCAATATAATCAACAATCACTTGCAACAAGCATCCAACCATCACATAAAATCAACACACATCAATCATTCATTCATATCAACAAACCAAATAGTTGTTCGGGCTCAAAACTTTAAATTGTACGGAATGAAAATAAACTACTTAACTCAACATTTACTCAACAGTCTTAGATGAAACTAAATAGATTATTTATTCATCCAAACAATTTTAAATTTCCTTACCCAAACAACCACAAACCAAAACAACAACAATAATTAGTTTATTCTTATTAATTCTATTCATTTCAATTTATTGCCTACAATTATTCATTTTCATGTATTGCCTACAATTATTCATTTTCATTTACTCAGGTCATGTAAGTTTCTTTTATTGCATTACATTTATGCATTTCTCAATTTCATTCATTTATTTAATGCTTACATTTCTATTATATTTAATTATAATAACATTTTAATTACACTTAAATTTATAACTTTATAACGTCAATTCTTATAAATGAAGAATTTCATTAATTCATTTACTAAGGTTTACAATCATTTATTCATATTACTTACCTTCCTATTATATTAATTTAGCAGCATTTCAATTATACTAAGTTTATAACACTACAACATCAATTCTTATTTATTAAAGAATTCTATTAATTGCTTTCATTTCCTCAAGTTAATTACTTGTATAATATCTATTACATTTTCTTATTAACATTTTCAACTTTTATATCTTTTGGTAAGTTATATGTATGCCTTTAAGAATGTAATTGGAAGTTATACAAGTTTTTCTCAATTCTTTTAATTAATTAATGGTTCAATAATTACATCTTTGTTTTATAAGTTATAATTTCAAATTACCTTAAATTTCATTTAATACCAGTTATCCTAGCACTCAATCTCTTATTTCCTTTAGAGGATTCAATTTATGAATTACCTACGTAACCATTTCACTACAGTAATTGAAATTATTAATTAATGGAAACGTAAGAATTAAATACCGGGTTTTATTTCAAATCATTTTAAAATAATAGATAAATATATACTTACAACTTATATATCCATTTATATTTAAACAACTCAAAATTTATATTTGTTTATCAAAAATTTCTGTAGTCGAACTGCTACAGTGGCCTTCCCACTTCGAAACTCGAAAATGAATGTCGATGATGCGTGCACTCATCACCGAAATTATTTTCCAACGACAAAGAGGGGAGTACAAAACTTATTTCTTTTCAAAATTTCTTTTTAAACAATTTTTTTCAAATTATATTGAAATATTTATATTAGAAAATACTTCTAATAGTATTATCATTATATTCCAGAATCAATTGAAAGAATTTCCAAAACCTCGGAACTTAAGTTCTAAATTTCCAAATTTCATTTATTTTATTTTCAATCTTATTTTACCTATTATTTATAAATTTATTCCTAACAACCAAAATATTGCAGCCAAAGATAGATATCATTTGAAATTTTTTATTTTTTCAAGAAAATATAATAGGCAAAATTATTTCATTCACCTATATTAAAAACAAATATTATGTCGGTATGTCCTATTAAGTGTTTAGAAATCCCTATTGATGTCATAGCGTCCCATGCACCAACCAGAATTCATAAATACAAAACGAAACAGATTAACACAATATTAAAACCTTTTTATAACACTAACAAATACGCTCTCTCATATATATACACTCAGCGACTCCCATAGGATATTATTACCCTATTAGTAAAGAGTCAAACCCCACAAAGCTAAGGTTTATCGCTAAACCAAAGCTCTGATACTAGATGTAACATCCCGCCTTTTCGCACACTTTAAATCGACACACGTGCCAATTCAAACCATAGGAAGGGCGGATTGTTATGGGGTAAACAAGAAAAAACAGGGAAAGAAAAAAAACAAAAAAGAATCTCACAGCGGAAGGATAAAATATAATAATAAATATACAGTTCATAAACTGTTTACAAACATTTGATTTTTCTTTATACAATAAATATCCGAGTTCATATACCAATAATAATCAATGCAGCGGAATTAAATAGTGTAGTGGAATATAATTAATAATAATAGAAATCTCCATCTTCGTCCTCCAAAGCTAAAGTCTTCGATCCTGAAACGCTCGAACTGACCTGAGTGAATTGAAAAGACAAAACACTCGAGTCACAACTAAAAGATCTTATGTAAGTTAAATCAACAGAAATAAATATGAGTGCAGTAACTCAAAAGATGCTCGGGATTTATATCTCTTAAGGATCCGTTAAACTATTTACTATGTAGTATATTTCGCTATTATAATAATGTCTAATTGTAAAATAAACTTACTTTTAAATAGCGTTAAGGCTTTACATTTTCCACCTTAACACATTTATATATTCCCATAGTCTATACAGTACCGTAATCTCCCCCATACTGGGCGTCGTCAGAGGGCACTCCATAGGTATGGTACAAAACCAAAATCGTATAAGGCATGCTAGGGTAGGTGACACGGCACAACTAGGCAATGCCAGGGTAGATATACCAATTACGCTTCCAGGTAGGTGGTAACGCGTAGCTGCAGCTACCGCCCACCTCGAGCCACACCCCTAAATAAAAAAATCAAAAGTGGACACTGAATCAATCCAAGAGTCAAAGTATAATATCGAAGGGATGTGTCCGATCAAAGGTGCTACCTTATTAACCCGTCAATTGCTCCTGTTTTAGCCACCTTATGCCAACTCACGGGAGTTGGGTCCACATATTTAACTTACAGGAAACGCCACCACCAACCTACTTCATTATGGAATCTCCACCGCATACGCGGTTGTTAAAGTGGTTTTCGGAGTTGGCAGAGAGTATGACAACTTCCGATCCCGGTCTCTTCAACAACCAAACGTTATTATAACACCGCGGTCATTTAAAAATAATTATACTTTCAAACCAGAATATAATTATCCATTTCAAAACCCATAAATACGATATCATTTCCTTTTAAAACCCAAATAAATATGATATCATTTTATTTCAAATATATTTATTTTACAAAATCATGCCACTTTTAAGATTTATAATACATCGAAACCAAATATTTGAAATTTAACTTTCAACGTAATACTTCGAAATCCATAGTTTTAAAACCATAACTTTCACAACTTAAATGGTTTGGATATTCAACAGTATATAAAATAAAACAGTTGAATTTAAAATTTCTTTAAAATTAAATAATTTCAATGCCTTTACAATTTTTATTCATTTTAAATTCAGTCTAACCCATAACTTTTAGATTCACCTTCAGTTTGAATAAAACACTTCGATTTCAATATTTTCAAACTTTGAGTATTTAGTGAATTTCAAAACTAAGGTTGGGAATTTCTATTCAACAATTCATTTTCCTATTATTTAGTTTTGAAAGGTTTACAAGATAAATCCCTAACCATTTAAAATAAAACTTAATTTATTGACACTAAATATTTCCTTCCATTTATTTATAATAGAATTATTCATTAAATCCAGTTATAAATATCATATCTTTAAAATTTCCAACTTTTAATAGGTTTACATCAACTATGGAGTTAAATTTTTAAATAAGCTCAATTCCAATTAAATTTCCAATTTATCTTTCAATCCTAATTGATTTAAATCATTAAAACTCCATTATTCAACTTATTTAGTTTATTTAACAAATTTATACATAGCTTAAATTCAACAATTTAACTATATATGTTTATAAAATTTTTTTTTATAAAATATCAAAATTTAATATTTATTAAACCATGTCCTATCCAACCCATAGAAATTATTTCAAAAATAATTATATATATATATATATATATACCGCTGTGCCTGTATAAAATTTTCTATCCTATGGTCAAGTGATACAGATATTTATCATTTCAATCCGCAATTTAAAAATAAAAATTTGCGGTTATATATCATTTCAAACCTCAATCTCGAATGAAATGAAAATGCATAATAACTTGCAGATTATATAATACAAAACACATCATCCATTCATCAAACATCAATCATCAACCATTTATTACAATCATCATCAATTTAAACAAACATCAATAGAGCATATAAAATATAACAGGTATCAACGAACTGTTTATATTCAAAAAAAAAATAAATAACTGTTTAACTAGCAGTTTATATGCAAATAATGTAAAGACCCGTAAATCCGTACTCCTTGAATAGACACTAATCTCCATTGATTAATTCAAGATGAACGAAAATACGAACCCTTAGGGGTTTAAGAAAAAGAATTTAGGAAAAGAAGAAGAAAAAGATAGAAAATTTAGATAGGGAAAAAGAGAATAGAGGAAAAAGAAAAAAAACAGAAGAACATAGAAAAGAAAAACAGAGAATAGGACGGAACAGAAAACAACAGAACAACATCAGAATCTCACAATTCGCAACGGAACAACATATATTAATAAATGAATAATCTTTAAACAAAGAACTATATCAGTTATTACATTTTATACATTTCATTACATCATATCATCAGAGTGTACAACAACATACAACAACAAACAGTGCAGCGGAAAAAGAAATACTATATAAACTAGTAATACGCCATGCCATCCAGCTTGCCTCCAGCAACTCCAGAATATCCAGAATATCCAGAATATCCTGATAAACCTTACTCTTGACTGCCCGTGTGGAAATTTATGGGCACCCAGAGTTTAGGAAGGAAAACAATAAACTCCAAGTCAGTCATGTGACTGGTGTGAGAACTCAAAACAGTTTATTTATCTTTAAAAATCAAAAATAGAGGAATATTTTTAAATTCAATTCGCAATGCTTTTAAAAATGAGACTACCATAAGGCCTCCCGCACACACACACAATGCAAACGCAGAATCGGAGGAGATTTCTCCTTATGATAGTCAAATATGCTTGATACGCATTTAAAATAACATTTGATATTATTACTAGTGCATAGTGTAGAAAATTCATTTCGAAAGTAGAATATAAATCTTAGCCAGCATAGGTACCATTATATTATGCCTACTAATAGCTACCATATTAGATGGCAGGTTCTACAACTAAAACCGTACAAGTCACGTATTGTTTCTTTGGATTTCCAACAAATGATCAGGCCAAGGAACTTCCCATTGCCACATGAGAATGCCTCTGGAAATACATCCCCGAGAACCAAACCGGAACTCTGCCAACACAAGGCCGGGTTACCCCTAACTGGGTAACTACTGACACGAGCACGCCATTCCCCGATCGTAAACGACCTTTCTCACGGGATCCCGAAAAACAACAACCACAAAGTAATAAATTCGTAGTAACCACATAGGTTAAATATCTGGGCTCCATACCATGATACCACCTCTATCCAGAAGGAAATGTACATACCCTAAAGGGTGCTACCCCTCATAACCTTGCCGCATCTTTCCTGTTTTGACCATTTCCGGGGTGTGAGGCTCGACGAAGTCACGTCCACAAAAACATACTTTATACAAAAGCCATGCTTTGGGTCAACAAATGATCAACACAATGATCACAAAGATAGACGATCAAATAAACGATCCTATCACAATAATCAACACGATGATCATTTACAGCATCACTCAGCATGTCACATTACCAAATTGGGAATATATCGCTGATAACTTCAACTATATAACCTCTGAGCTCGTACGTCTCAGAGAAGGGTGTTAAGCTAAAAGAATAAATTCTCCGCCACCAACAGAAATATATTTGAAAGAAATCGGCTTTATATCTCAACTTGTAATGTCAGACACACAATCCATACAAGTCTGTTCCGGGCTCGAACAAAACCGAAGGCACTTACAAAGAAGTCCTTGCAATCCGGATATTCACAATCCTGATCGGATTCACCATCACATATGGAGAACTCAATACCGTAGCTACTCGGTGCAGAGTAAATCGACAGGTCATCCTATCGCTCTCGCAAATACCGGGTCTTCAACACCGATCTTCAAATGCAATTATAACGACGTATCACATATTCGGAATGGGTTATACGACCCCATGGTCCTTTCCCGGTTAACCCGAATAGTGAGCGCTTATTTAAAAATAAGTGTAGCATTCACATTCAAACAAATCACATCAATTACCCATTCAAAGGGAAATATTGATAGTCGATTATTGAACTATCAATGGATATGCACACATCAACAGATTCCAAATAATTTTCCAAATTATTTATTTTCCAAAATATCTTTATAAGATATATAATTTCATTTCTTCAAAAATAAATCAATATTTATTTTTAAACAAATACCACTTTCACATATAAATTCCATAGTGAATTTATATTCCAAAATATTCATGCATATGATTTCAATTATTCATTTCAATTTATCTTCAAAAAGATAAATTCTAATTATTCACTTTATATTGGAAAACATTTCCATACTTATTTAATAAGTAATTCACAGATTTTACTTATTTTCAACACTTAGAAAACATTCAATATACTTAAATCGAAATTAAGTATATATTTCATTCTTTAAGGAAATCATTCTCTTAAACATATTTATTTGGGCCAAAAACGAATGTTGCGTAAAACATCGTTACAACAACCCAAAATCACTAGTATAGGGATTCGAAATTAAAATAGATATATAAATCCCAATACTATACAAAACATTTCCTTTCGGAAATCATTTACTATAACAATAGTGTTATAGTCCATTATTTCCTTTTATTTCTCGAAAACGTCTATTTCAACAATGAATGTTGAAATCTATGGTTTCGAATCATAACACATTTTAAAACATCGTTAGATCGTTTTAATTCTGTTTAAAATATCACATTTTAAACATTTTTCTTTAACATGTTATTCACTATTCAAAAACGTGAATATACTTCGTTAACAATTTCATCCTTTTATTCATTTTAATTCAAAGGATTATTCACTATTCAAAGATGTGAATATAACTCCATTTATAGGTTTCAACAATTAACTTATCAAAATAAGTTGTTTGCGAATTTATAAAACAACGTTTATAAATTCCATTTCTATTTATTTATAAAAACTTCCTTTTTATAAATTCTTTTATTAACCTATTCCAGTTTATAACTCAATTATAAACTAAAAGTTCATATTATAAGTCAAATGCTTATAAAACAATTATTTTTACAAAATCGTTCTTTTTAACTTCCCAAATTATAAATCTTATAACTTATAAGATTTATTCATTTATCCAAAATCATTATTTTAATAACTTAATAAATTTTATAAACCTACTGCTTATAAAATTCCATTTATAACTTCACCGTATAAAATTCTATAAATTCCATTCAATTATGAAATTCATTTTCACTTCATTCAAACACTTATAAAAACTTGTTTTATAATGTCCATATTTCAATTTATAAATATCCATTTATAAATCTCTTAATATAAATCAATTTATATTATCCTTTTAAAACTTCTTTAATCTCCTTTATTATTTCACCATTTTTGATTCATAAAATAATTAAATTTCATAAATCCTATATTTAAACTTTTCACAATAATTCTAAAATATCTCGATTTAACTATTTTATAAACTCAATAGCATCATATTCTCAAAAATCAGTTTTTTACTGTATTTCACAAAAATCATAATTTTTATAACTTTAAAAATTATAACGTTTATTTATTTAAAATGAATCAATTCCAAAAATATTTTATAAACGTATACTTTCAAAAATCACTTTAAAATCATTTTAAAATCCCAAAATCTGGGTCCAATGATGCTACACACCAAATAGTCAATCACGACTACAACGATATCATATATCGATATGATAATCAATCAAATATCAAAATATCTGAAATTAAATAAAAACTGTTGAGGAATCCAGTTGGATCCCTCCAACCTGTTTTCCTGCATCCAAAAACATTAGCACAATACCAATTTCGCTCCAGTACGAAATTATCGCGGTATATGTTCTTATTAAATATTATCCGCTTAATAACGGCGCAATAGGGTCTCATCCGCTAAAAAATACGGGAAATCAATCAACTGCAATATATACATATGCCAATATATATATATTGATATTATTTATAATACCAATTTCACTGTTTATGAAATATTCGCGGTATATGCTTTTAATAAATAACATCCGCTTAATAACGGCGTATAATGTCTATTTTAACAATCAATAGATATCAATCATCATTCAAACATGCATTCAAATATTTTAAATCTAACTATTTAAAATAAAATCGAAACTGATTCGATTGAGTGAGAAATTCTCACCTTGATTTTATTTCCGTTTTAGCGATTTATTTCGAATAAAATTAAACGGACGTTTAATTTTACCCAAAATTCTCACTAACTCCAATCGACTCCAAACCAACTCCATCGCGTAGTGCTCGTCCATACGATTCCAACGCAACTGAGTTTGCATTTTTTCGACCTCGTATGAAAAAGTTATGAATTATTGAAGTTTGAACACGATTTATATAAACAAATCAACATAAACTTTATATTATAACCTAACAGCAAATCCTGGCCACAAGATCCAGCACCCCCTCATCTCCACCGTCCCCTTCTTTCTTCCTCTTTCACGTTCCTCTACAGGCACAAGCCGTCACCACAAACCCATACAACAACAACTAGGGTTTAATAATACTCCACCCATACTCGACTATACACGATCAAACCACCACCATCTTGAAGCTCTTGACCCCCTCTACCTTCGCCCACCACCATAGCCCACTCGGCCACCTGTAGAGCCTTGGAATGCGTGCGTGACTGGCCATGAACGGCCCCCCATAGCTCCCTCTCCGTTGCACCAAAACCCATCATCACCGTATGGATTTCAAGATCTCATCGTGCTCTATAACTTTCGTGTTGAAAGTTTCTTCTAATTGTTTGTAGATTGAAAGAGATTAAGGGGGAAAGCTTGTGAATTTCTGGCCTTTGAATGTTAGGGTGGCGGCTAGGGTTTTAGATTAGGTTTTTATTTTTATTTTTCAAATTATGAAGAGGTGGGTGCTATTTATAAAGAAAAATCGAACACTATTCATCCCGGAAATTCCAAACTCCGATTTACGCGCCGTAACCAGCGTTTCTAGGGTTTACCCCGCGTTCCGGACACAATGGAACAGGTTTCGGAAGCTAATTCGGACATCTGTGCGAGTTATGGCTGTAAACGCTCAATTTGAATTAAACCGATTTAACTCGATTTCTAGGCGTTTTAATTTGTACCGGACAAACGGTAAATCCAATTGACTTGAAATTTGAAACCTTACAATAATATCACATTAAGGATCCGATGAAACTGGTTTCGTCAAAATCCGAGACTTTTTGAAAAATGGCTATTTTCACTCGTCAAATTTAAATTAAAAATAATTCGATGCGTTTCGAGCTGCCACGATCAAACGATAACTCCGATTAACACGAAATTTTAAATCCGGTAATAACTAACTATTACGGATCCAATGAAACTGGTTTCGTTCAATTCTGAGACTGTTCAAAAATTGACTATTTTTACTAGTCGATTTAAATATTAAAATATTCAATTTTCACAAATTAACTTTTAATTCGATTTTAAAAGTTCTAAAATATCATTCTAACTCTAACATGATAAAATAAAATTTTACAAATCATTTTCAATCATATTTAACCCAAATTTCAATTATTTCCATAATTTAACATATTAAATTATCGATTTAATAATCCAATTAAATTCAATAATTCAAATAAAAATTTATTTGACTTATAAATTCACTTATTAATATTTAAAATAAATTAAATATTCAAATTTTAATTAATAAAAATTCTGGGTCGTTACAATCTTTCCCCCCTTAAAAGAATTTCGTCCTCGAAATTACAAGTAAGAAAATTTATATAATCTATTAATTTTCCCAAAATTCATAGTTAAACTTCTTATAATACTTACTAAGTTTTAAATCATACTTAGTTATCTTTTCAAAAACAACTATATCATTTAACTTTCAATTCCAAAATCAAAGTTGAAGTTTTCAAAATTTTCCCAATTTTCTCAAATTTTTTCTAACGCCTTAAATTTCCGGAAAAATTTTCCATAGTCTCCTTTGGGCGGCCCGATCCGAAAAAAAAATGACAGTATATATATCACAAATATACATCTCATCAAGTAATGAGGCATCCCGAAGGGAAAAAAGTGTAAAAGTACGGTATTTAATCCGAGATATGTACCTTATATTTTATTAGCAAGCATATACGGCTAATATAGCGCGAAAGCGAGCTCCAAATGCGAAGCAAACGCGATCCGCACCTACTAATTACTCAACAAACAACATGAGAACATGCATATATGACAATAATCTCAATATACAACATATGGCAACATAATAACTATATATACTAACATAGCAAATGAATGAAAAGCAATAAATGCAAACATCAACCAACTAGCATTCAACAAATTCAAAATCAATATATATTCATTTATATTCTCATTAATATTCAATGAAATAGGTTTTCAATTTAATCACATTTGATTCATATACAGTGGATGTTCTTTACTAACATTCATTCTCAATTAGTTTATATTCACTAATTCATATTCAAGTTGGTTCACTTCCAATTCAAATTCAATTCTATTTAAGATTCACTTAACTTCAAATTAAATTTCAATTACTTTAGCTTTCAATTTCATTAACTCTTAACGAATTCATATACAATCACTAACAACCATATATCAACCAATGTATATATAATTACAACCAAATTACTTTGCTTTCAATTGGTTTAATTAATTGATTTTCATTCAATTATTCAACTTTCTAATAACATTAGATTTTAATGAATTTCACTTATATTCATTATTCCATATCAACTTAATTTACATTCAATTGATTAACATCCAATTCATTCAATTCAATTCTAAAGTTGAATTTCATTTATATAACTCAAGTTCATATCTATCACTTAATTTTATTAATTTACTTTGATAACTATATCAACTTAATTCCATATCACTTAAGTTATACTTCCATTTAACTTTTAAATTCATTTTTTTATTTATAACTCATATTCATAAATATATTCATATAGTTTCACTTCTTATATGTATAAGTTTATTTCACAATTGTAAATCACTTTAATTATAATTCAATTCTTATAATCCTTTTTGCTTATACAATTATTCTTTTATTTAGATTATTCAAACAACTTAACAATCAACTTATATACACTTTAATAATTCTGAAAAAATTATTTCTTCATATATAAAATATACTCAAGTAAAATTATTTCATTTACCCAATTTAAAAACAATACTGTGTTGAATTGTTCTATTCAAGTGTTTAGAAACCCCTTCGATTCAGTTTCGAAGCTGCGCCGACGAAGGTTCATATACCACTCAACAAACCAACCATCACAATATAAAACAATTTATATATTCACTAACAAATACGCTCTCATAGCTATTATTACACTCAAACTCATTCTAGAGTACTACTGACTCTATCTCTAATGAATTATACCCAACAGAACCATGGTTGTCGCTTAACCATAAGCTCTGATACCAACTGTAAAGACCCGTAAATCCGTACTCCTTGAATAGACACTAATCTCCATTGATTAATTCAAGATGAACGAAAATACGAACCCTTAGGGGTTTAAGAAAAAGAATTTAGGAAAAGAAGAAGAAAAAGATAGAAAATTTAGATAGGGAAAAAGAGAATAGAGGAAAAAGAAAAAAAACAGAAGAACATAGAAAAGAAAAACAGAGAATAAGACGGAACAGAAAACAACAGAACAACATCAGAATCTCACAATTCGCAACGGAACAACATATATTAATAAATGAATAATCTTTAAACAAAGAACTATATCAGTTATTACATTTTATACATTTCATTACATCATATCATCAGAGTGTACAACAACATACAACAACAAACAGTGCAGCGGAAAAAGAAATACTATATAAACTAGTAATACGCCATGCCATCTAGCTTGCCTCCAGCAACTCCAGAATATCCAGAATATCCAGAATATCCTGATAAACCTTACTCTTGACTGCCCGTGTGGAAATTTGTGGGCACCCAGAGTTTAGGAAGGAAAACAATAAACTCCAAGTCAGTCATGTGACTGGTGTGAGAACTCAAAACAGTTTATTTATCTTTAAAAATCAAAAATAGAGGAATATTTTTAAATTCAATTCGCAATGCTTTTAAAAATGAGACTACCATAAGGCCTCCCGCACACACACACAATGCAAACGCAGAATCGGAGGAGATTTCTCCTTATGATAGTCAAATATGCTTGATACGCATTTAAAATAACATTTGATATTATTACTAGTGCATAGTGTAGAAAATTCATTTCGAAAGTAGAATATAAATCTTAGCCAGCATAGGTACCATTATATTATGCCTACTAATAGCTACCATATTAGATGGCAGGTTCTACAACTAAAACCGTACAAGTCACGTATTGTTTCTTTGGATTTCCAACAAACGATCAGGCCAAGGAACTTCCCATTGCCACATGAGAATGCCTCTGGAAAGACATCCCCGAGAACCAAACCGAAACTCTGCCAACACAAGGCCGGGTTACCCCTAACTGGGTAACTACTGACACGAGCACGCCATTCCCCGATCGTAAACGACCTTTCTCACGGGATCCCGAAAACCAACAACCACAAAGTAATAAATTCGTAGTAACCACATAGGTTAAATATCTGGGCTCCATACCATGATACCACCTCTATCCAGAAGGAAATGTACATACCCTAAAGGGTGCTACCCCTCATAACCTTGCCGCATCTTTCCTGTTTTGACCATTTCCGGGGTGTGAGGCTCGACGAAGTCACGTCCACAAAAACATACTTTATACAAAAGCCATGCTTTGGGTCAACAAATGTCAACACAATGATCACAAAGATAGACGATCAAATAAACGATCCTATCACAATAATCAACACGATGATCATTTACAGCATCACTCAGCATGTCACATTACCAAATTGGGAATATATCGCTGATAACTTCAACTATATAACCTCTGAGCTCGTACGTCTCAGAGAAGGGTGTTAAGCTAAAAGAATAAATTCTCCGCCACCAACAGAAATATATTTGAAAGAAATCGGCTTTATATCTCAACTTGTAATGTCAGACACACAATCCATACAAGTCTGTTCCGGGCTCGAACAAAACCGAAGGCACTTACAAAGAAGTCCTTGCAATCCGGATATTCACAATCCTGATCGGATTCACCATCACATATGGAGAACTCAATAAAGTAGCTACTCGGTGCAGAGTAAATCGACAGGTCATCCTATCGCTCTCGCAAATACCGGGTCTTCAACACCGATCTTCAAATGCAATTATAACGACGTATCACATATTCGGAATGGGTTATACGACCCCATGGTCCTTTCCCGGTTAACCCGAATAGTGAGCGCTTATTTAAAAATAAGTGTAGCATTCACATTCAAACAAATCACATCAATTACCCATTCAAAGGGAAATATTGATAGTCGATTATTGAACTATCAATGGATATGCACACATCAACAGATTCCAAATAATTTTCCAAATTATTTATTTTCCAAAATATCTTTATAAGATATATAATTTCATTTCTTCAAAAATAAATCAATATTTATTTTTAAACAAATACCACTTTCACATATAAATTCCATAGTGAATTTATATTCCAAAATATTCATGCATATGATTTCAATTATTCATTTCAATTTATCTTCAAAAAGATAAATTCTAATTATTCACTTTATATTGGAAAACATTTCCATACTTATTTAATAAGTAATTCACAGATTTTACTTATTTTCAACACTTAGAAAACATTCAATATACTTAAATCGAAATTAAGTATATATTTCATTCTTTAAGGAAATCATTCTCTTAAACATATTTATTTGGGCCAAAAACGAATGTTGCGTAAAACATCGTTACAACAACCCAAAATCACTAGTATAGGGATTCGAAATTAAAATAGATATATAAATCCCAATATTATACAAAACATTTCCTTTCGGAAATCATTTACTATAACAATAGTGTTATAGTCCATTATTTCCTTTTATTTCTCGAAAACGTCTATTTCAACAATGAATGTTGAAATCTATGGTTTCGAATCATAACACATTTTAAAACATCGTTAGATCGTTTTAATTCTGTTTAAAATATCACATTTTAAACATTTTTCTTTAACATGTTATTCACTATTCAAAAACGTGAATATACTTCGTTAACAATTTCATCCTTTTATTCATTTTAATTCAAAGGATTATTCACTATTCAAAGATGTGAATATAACTCCATTTATAGGTTTCAACAATTAACTTATCAAAATAAGTTGTTTGCGAATTTATAAAACAACGTTTATAAATTCCATTTCTATTTATTTATAAAAACTTCCTTTTTATAAATTCTTTTATTAACCTATTCCAGTTTATAACTCAATTATAAACTAAAAGTTCATATTATAAGTCAAATGCTTATAAAACAATTATTTTTACAAAATCGTTCTTTTTAACTTCCCAAATTATAAATCTTATAACTTATAAGATTTATTCATTTATCCAAAATCATTATTTTAATAACTTAATAAATTTTATAAACCTACTGCTTATAAAATTCCATTTATAACTTCACCGTATAAAATTCTATAAATTCCATTCAATTATGAAATTCATTTTCACTTCATTCAAACACTTATAAAAACTTGTTTTATAATGTCCATATTTCAATTTATAAATATCCATTTATAAATCTCTTAATATAAATCAATTTATATTATCCTTTTAAAACTTCTTTAATCTCCTTTATTATTTCACCATTTTTGATTCATAAAATAATTAAATTTCATAAATCCTATATTTAAACTTTTCACAATAATTCTAAAATATCTCGATTTAACTATTTTATAAACTCAATAGCATCATATTCTCAAAAATCAGTTTTTTACTGTATTTCACAAAAATCATAATTTTTATAACTTTAAAAATTATAACGTTTATTTATTTAAAATGAATCAATTCCAAAAATATTTTATAAACGTATACTTTCAAAAATCACTTTAAAATCATTTTAAAATCCCAAAATCTGGGTCCAATGATGCTACACACCAAATAGTCAATCACGACTACAACGATATCATATATCGATATGATAATCAATCAAATATCAAAATATCTGAAATTAAATAAAAACTGTTGAGGAATCCAGTTGGATCCCTCCAACCTGTTTTCCTGCATCCAAAAACATTAGCACAATACCAATTTCGCTCCAGTACGAAATTATCGCGGTATATGTTCTTATTAAATATTATCCGCTTAATAACGGCGCAATAGGGTCTCATCCGCTAAAAAATACGGGAAATCAATCAACTGCAATATATACATATGCCAATATATATATATTGATATTATTTATAATACCAATTTCACTGTTTATGAAATATTCGCGGTATATGCTTTTAATAAATAACATCCGCTTAATAACGGCGTATAATGTCTATTTTAACAATCAATAGATATCAATCATCATTCAAACATGCATTCAAATATTTTAAATCTAACTATTTAAAATAAAATCGAAACTGATTCGATTGAGTGAGAAATTCTCACCTTGATTTTATTTCCGTTTTAGCGATTTATTTCGAATAAAATTAAACGGACGTTTAATTTTACCCAAAATTCTCACTAACTCCAATCGACTCCAAACCAACTCCATCGCGTAGTGCTCGTCCATACGATTCCAACGCAACTGAGTTTGCATTTTTTCGACCTCGTATGAAAAAGTTATGAATTATTGAAGTTTGAACACGATTTATATAAACAAATCAACATAAACTTTATATTATAACCTAACAGCAAATCCTGGCCACAAGATCCAGCACCCCCTCATCTCCACCGTCCCCTTCTTTCTTCCTCTTTCACGTTCCTCTACAGGCACAAGCCGTCACCACAAACCCATACAACAACAACTAGGGTTTAATAATACTCCACCCATACTCGACTATACACGATCAAACCACCACCATCTTGAAGCTCTTGACCCCCTCTACCTTCGCCCACCACCATAGCCCACTCGGCCACCTGTAGAGCCTTGGAATGCGTGCGTGACTGGCCATGAACGGCCCCCCATAGCTCCCTCTCCGTTGCACCAAAACCCATCATCACCGTATGGATTTCAAGATCTCATCGTGCTCTATAACTTTCGTGTTGAAAGTTTCTTCTAATTGTTTGTAGATTGAAAGAGATTAAGGGGGAAAGCTTGTGAATTTCTGGCCTTTGAATGTTAGGGTGGCGGCTAGGGTTTTAGATTAGGTTTTTATTTTTATTTTTCAAATTATGAAGAGGTGGGTGCTATTTATAAAGAAAAATCGAACACTATTCATCCCGGAAATTCCAAACTCCGATTTACGCGCCGTAACCAGCGTTTCTAGGGTTTACCCCGCGTTCCGGACACAATGGAACAGGTTTCGGAAGCTAATTCGGACATCTGTGCGAGTTATGGCTGTAAACGCTCAATTTGAATTAAACCGATTTAACTCGATTTCTAGGCGTTTTAATTTGTACCGGACAAACGGTAAATCCAATTGACTTGAAATTTGAAAGCTTACAATAATATCACATTATGGATCCGATGAAACTGGTTTCGTCGAAATCCGAGACTTTTTGAAAAATGGCTATTTTCACTCGTCAAATTTAAATTAAAAATAATTCGATGCGTTTCGAGCTGCCACGATCAAACGATAACTCCGATTAACACGAAATTTGAAATCCGGTAATAACTAACTATTACGGATCCAATGAAACTGGTTTCGTTCAATTCTGAGACTGTTCAAAAATTGACTATTTTTACTAGTCGATTTAAATATTAAAATATTCAATTTTCACAAATTAACTTTTAATTCGATTTTAAAAGTTCTAAAATATCATTCTAACTCTAACATGATAAAATAAAATTTTACAAATCATTTTCAATCATATTTAGCCCAAATTTCAATTATTTCCATAATTTAACATATTAAATTATCGATTTAATAATCCAATTAAATTCAATAATTCAAATAAAAATTTATTTGACTTATAAATTCACTTATTAATATTTAAAATAAATTAAATATTCAAATTTTAATTAATAAAAATTCTGGGTCGTTACAAATAAATAAATCTTAACTGTCAATTTATATGCAATAATAAAATTAATTAACAGTTAAATTAAATAAATGCGATTTAACTGAGATGATGAATAAATTATGCAAAACAGTCATAAATAAATTTCTACTCATATCTTAAATCAATTTAACAAACATAAGTAAACTTAGAAGTTGTGAGTGGGTTAAAACACTCACCTTTTGAATTTAAATTGAATCTAAATTCAATTTATACCCAAAAATTTAACAGTCTCCAAATCCGTCCAGACCAACGCCATAATGTCTGGAATTCCGATACAATCCCAGCAAAATAAACCGCGCGTGAATCCGAGCTCGTACGCAAAAGTTATGAAAATTGAAAAATTCTGGTCCTGTGTCAACTTCGAGTTGGACTTCGGTGCGCCGCCTCAAATCCCCGGTGCTTGCTTGGAGTTTTTGCCAAAACGACCCATAGCGACCCGAGTCATTTTCCTCCTGACCCGAAGTAGATACAGCGTTTTTGCCTCTGAAACTCAAAGCGTGACTCGAAGAGGCTGCAGATCCGATTTTTTTTTTTTTTTTGAAATTGAAATTAATTTTTGGAATTTGGGAGTTAGGTTTTTTTTGCCATTGGAATGAGGAGTTGAGAAGGAAATGTACGTATAGACAAATGAAAATAAGGAGTGGCTAGGGTTTTTAATGGATTATATATAGACAAGGCTGAAAAATAATAGATGGATCGGATTGGTATACGCGCTGAACGCTAAATGGCCCGAAAAGCCCGTTTCTACTCTGGAATGAAATTGGGTCAATCCATATATCAAAATATATGTTTAAAAATATTTTAAACGTGATGGAGAAAGTTTCACGTCCAAATTCCATCGTATGAAGAAGTTATGCTAAATTCAATTTTTCCAAATAGATTTCGATTGATTTAAATTGCATAAATTTCAAGGCGTTTCGATTCCGTACGATCAAACGACAAGTCCGATCGTTATAAACTTGAAACACTATTATAATTCACCGTTACGGATCTGATGAAACTAGTTTCGTCGAAATCCGAGTCAGTGGCCAAAATGGCTAATTTTATATTAATTAAATAAATTTAAAATTCATTAATAAAATCCAATTTTTTTTAAATCTTAAATTTGACAAATTTACTTACCTTTATATATCTCAATCAAATTACAATGTTTTAAACAATTTAAAGGTCAATTTAAAGTTGATTAACTTCCCATTTCAGTGTCAAATTTTCATTTTTCTTAAATTTAGAAATTATCAATTAAGTTTCCAAAAATTTCATTGAATTAAATCTTCATTCTTATTATTCAATCCGTTATAGCCAAATGGATGAATTAACATACATAAATATTTTTCAATTTCAACTAAATTTTCAATTAACGTAAAAATAAATGTTTAATTTTTACTTAATTGCAAAAACTCAATTACCTCAATTCTTTATATTCAAATAAATAAACAAATCTTGATTTACAATCTTTTCATTCACCCATAGTCATATTATAAATGGAATTTACATTATCTTCAATTATTAATTACCATCAGTTAAGATCTTAACATTTGTTCCATAAATTTATTTGCGCTGAATTATTTACTGCATTTATCTAATTCCAATTTCGTAATCACATTAAATCCATTAATTGGTATTGCATTGACATTTAAATTTATTTTCTTAGATTTCATCTACATTTCCATTTATTCAATATTTCAAATATTAAGTTTCCATTTAATTGCAATTGATTATCAGTTATAATTTAATATACTAAATAGATGGTTAATCTTAAAATACTTGTTACCATTAACGTTTTATTTCCACTTAAAAGCTACTAATAACAAGCCAAATGTTGTTATTTGATTGAGACCTAATTCAATAAATTAATGAATGGGCAAATGATTAAAGTTTTGCACTATTGCCACAATTCTCATTAATATACATTAAGGTTTATTAAGTTCTAATTGACTCCCATTTAATTATTACAATAATTACTACCCTTGCTTCAAATTTCCAAAATTTAGAAATTACAAATTTTATTTTCAATATTTCCATTTAATAGACTTTCCATTCTATCATAAATCTAATTGCCGTATTATTGATAGTATTACATTATTGAATCGATTATCAATTTATGGAAAGAATTATTATTGGCCTACTCTTATTACATTAACAATTATCATCTTATTCCAATATTCAATTAATATAGAAATAAATTTCATCCACTTACAAATAAATGCAATTACTACATATTTCTTCCTTAGTTAATAACCTTCCTATTTCCTTTTATTATATCTTAGCAAATTATATCCATTAATTACGATTAACTATTCTAAATAAATTTATTCACTTGGTTTCACGCCTTTTTATTACATCAATTATCCTATTATGAATGGAATTTTACCTTGGTTACATCTTATTGAATCTAACATTTCTCACTTACCAATTTATTCCACATTAACTGCAATAATTTAGTGAATTAATTGAAATTGATTACAACTTAAACTTAACAACCTAATAAAATAAGTAACGTACGATAAATATTGTGATTAACTCTTAATCACACTTTTAGAGATTCATTATTTACACCCCAATATTGTAGTTACTTACATAACACTGGTTTTACTCAATTAACATTTATTACAAACTATTCCAAAATTTATTCAATATTTATATTAGTTCTCTTATATTCAATTTATACACAGGTATGATCTTTCCACTATTAACATTCATTAGAATTCTATTCAACTTTCCATTTCTTGCAATAACTCATTTATTATACCTTTGCATATAAATAAACAAGGTTCCAATAAATAGGATTTATTCAATTCAATCCTTTTTAATTATGTCTATTTTAAACCAAATGTAACAAATTTCACTATTCATTATTATATTAATGAATTCCATTCTAATTAATATTTCACAAATTCAACATTTCTATTGGTTTCTTATATTAAACTTATAACTAAGTATGCCAATTTACATTATTTCAATTTATTTCCATATAAATTTTAAGTTGTTAACATTTAAGTACAATTGTTTCATCTAATTTCTACATTCGCTCCAATATAACTTTAAGACCTTTATTTCTTTCTAAATTAAATTAGAAATCCTATTACATTAACTCATTTTGAACCATCGAATTTTACGGGTCGTTACAAATTCGTTGTTTCGTGGATCCTGTCTTGGGTGGGCCGAAGGTAGTGGGTTAGTTTGATGGGTAATTGGATTTAAACGTTGGATTAACAAAATAAAGGGAAAGAATAAATGAAGTAAAATTCAGCAAAGAAAAGCTTCCAAACTTAGTTGGTAATTTGAACTTAAGTTAGCTCGGGGTTTTAGGATTTGACCCAAGTATTTTTAATACCGATGAAGTTAAAGATTTCAAGTTAGTTAACAAGTTAATCATATAATTTTAATTCTTTGTGACTTCAGATGAAATATAATAATGATTAAGTAATTAAGTGTAGATAATGGTTTATCTTTAATTAATTAAGGTTTTATTCATTAATGAATAGATAATCAATGTAATTAATTAAAAGTCATTGATTAATATAAGTAAATCAGGGTTTATTTATTGACTTAAGTAATTAGGGATATTAATTAAGGATAATTAATTAATTAATGTGGTTAATTAAGAAATAATTAAGTAATTAATGATAATTGATTAATGATTAAAGGTTAATTAATCAAGAGATAGTTAATTGAAGGGTGAGTAATTAAAGGAAAATTACTCAATGAGATTAATTAAAGCTTAATAAATCATTAAAGTTTAATAAATTATTGTAGTGGATTAAGGAACTAATTACTTAAAGAATAATTACTTAGTGTAATTAATTAAAGATTGATTAATTAAGAATTTAATTAAGGGTTAGTTAATTAAGGAATGTGATTAATTAAAGGATAATTAATCAAAGTAAGTAATTATGAATAATTAATTTAAGTAATTAATTAGGATCAATGTAATTAATATAGGTGGAATTGTGTAATTAATTAAGAACTAAAAATTACTTATTGTAATTAATGGATAGTTAGGCAAGTATGATTAATTAAGAGGGATAATTAAAAGATGATTAATTAATTGGCTAATCTTAAGTAAAGGTAACATGAGTGATTAAAGGATAGTGATTAAATTATTTAGAGATTAATTTGATTTTGGAAATGATCCATCTCATTTATAAATGATTGAATGATGATTGAATGCTTTGAATTGGTTGATATCTCTGATATGAAATGTTTTCTGATATGATATGTTGGGTGGACAATGATAGTATGGTTACTTATCGTTGATGAATTGCTGTGTATATAAGTGACATCCTGTATTTAAATTTGAATTGTATCTCACTTGAATAACTTAGTTTAAGATGACATTGGATTCGAAGAGACCGGAGTCGGGTATTAGTAAATATCCGAAACCACTTCGATTCTTTATAGATTGATATGTGAAATCAATAGGCTGGAATGGAATGATTGGACCATTTAATCTAAGTTTTGGTACGTTGATACTGATGTGTGGTATCAGTGATGTCTATAACAAATTGTGAATTTGTAAATTGATACGAGTACCCCGGGTTTATATAAGTTTTATGTTTTTGTATTCCATGTTAGATGGTTTTACTCACGCTGGTTTCCAGCCTGACCCGGGTGTTACTTTGATGTAATGCTCGGGTCAGACCGAGTATTACATATTTTCAGGTAAGGACGTTATGGAGCTCAGAAGGCGAGCTAAAGGGCAGGAACGTATGGAGTGCTTCCCGTTGTGATATGTTGATGTATAACTAGGACATGTTGTTTTAAACTGTCCGGTGTTGTGAAAATGTTGTAACTCTGATATAAAAAAAATGTAAATGTACTGATACAGTTCTTCTTTGTAAACTGTTATTTTATTTGTTATTATATTTTGTCCGCTGCGAATGTAAGATGTTGGTGTTTCTGTTCTTCTTTCTCTTTTCTTTTTTTTCTAACTATCTGGAATTTTCGGGATCGAAATTTTCCGGGTCGTTACACCGGTGAATTCCAAAACCCTTTTCAGTCTCATTCTCATAAATCATTCTTATATATACATATATAAATCTATTCTTTCAACTTGAATAATTTCCTTCGCACTTCTATAAATTTTATTTTTTATTTCTAATATCCTATAATGATCTTTTCTTCTGGTTATAGATTCAACCAGGGGAGTTTATCATATATATAACTTTATTTATGCCAAGTCATCATTCAAGTTCGATTTCCTTTAAAAGTCATTTGTAATTTTACTCACATCTTATAAAGTGAGTTTCAGTTATAGTGCTTTTCAACTTTCATTTTAACCATCATACATTTCCCAAAATATCCTCTTCCATTTCAAAATCAATTTTTCTTTTATATTCGATTTGGTTCCACTTTAGTATTGCTTCAATTTCCATTTGGGTTATAGCTTCAATTTTATCCCACTTGGTATTTAAATATAAAAAGTTACCACTCTGACCAACTTGAATTTAGAAAATAACTTAAACAGTTTTAAAATAGTTAAATGGTTGAAGAATAGTAAAATAGTTGTAAAATGGTTAAATAGTTAATATAAGATAGTTTGAGCATTAAAAAGAATGGTTTTCATAGTAATTAGCTTGGAAAAAAGAGATTTTAAAATAGTTTATATTAAAATAATTTGTTTGAAAATAGTTTCAGTCAAAATGGTTCAAATTTCCCAATCTCCCATTCGAATCAATTTCAATTTCCACTTCCACTTGAATTGATTCAATTCCAATTCAATTTGAATTAACTTTGATTCCTTTTCCAATTTCAAATCAATTCCTATTTGAATTTAAACTTATTCAACTTCGATTACACTCCCAGTTAGTTCAATTCAGTTTCAAATTAATCTCAATTCCATACTTAATTTTCAACCATCTTGATTTATATACAATCAGGTTCGATTTCAAAATACTGATTTAATTACTCAAATCAAGTTAGCCTTTAACATTTAATTTAACAACCCAAGTCTTTAAATAATTCAATTTTGAGCCCAATTTTCAAATTAAATTACTTCTACTTAAACTTATTTCAAGATTCGTGTGCAAGTTCAAATCTTTTTAAACAATTAAATTTTAGGGATTCGATTTTGTTTCTCAATTTTAACTTCAAGCTTTTAAAACCCAATTCTTAGACAATTTCAATTGACAAGTTAGTTTTTAACGTTTAAATCTTAAGCTCAAAGTGATTCCATTTCCACAATTTCAATTTTATTTATAAAAATCGAAATCTTTTTAAAAATTCCAAAATAAATTTTTAATTCCACTTAATTTTAGCAATGTCTATATATTATTTCAATCCACTTCCTAATTCATTCAAAACAATCCAATTAACAGTTTTATATATATACCGTCACTAACCAACAGGTTGATAGCATAATATGTCAAAGTAAATAAACATCCAAATTACCTAAAGCACCAATCAATAGCATTCATTACCAATTTCCAAAACTCAAACCTGTTTTGAGATCACACATAACTCCCTTTTCAATTTAACCCATTTGACTTCCCGAAGTTAAATCTCAATTCATTTAATCCATTTATCCCACTCAACTTGAATGTCCATTCCAAATCCAATTCTTATTAATATCACTTCCCACTTATAAGATAAAAACTTATTTCTCTTTGGGTTATACTCTCATTTTAAGGGGAATTCAGAATTCAACAATTGGTATTTATTTCAATCAACTTTGATATTATGTATATTCACACACACACACACACACACACACACACACACACACACACACACACACACACACTGTGACGACCGCCCATGACTCCCGCACGGAAACAAGGGAAAGGTGCGCTGAAAGTATGATAGGCAGCCATGGGTGACCGTCAAGGATAGAATAAACATCGCAGACTCTATCGTAAAACTCACAGCGCATGGATAAAATACAATAGAGAGATATAATATAGTGAAGCTCCCATAGAACAGAATATCATCATCTAATCATAATAGCTTTATACATGGTCTGAATCATGAATACAAGAAGCCTCACTACATAGCACTCAGAGTAATCAACAAACAGCGGAATATCCAGTACATAGAATATGAAAATAATATGCAAAGCCTCCTGCTCGTCTTCGTCATCATCAACGTGAGCCACTAAGATCAGCACTTGTCACCTGTCACCTAGTCTGCCCATCCCAAACATGGATGAACAGCCCAAGGTAATAAGAAGAGACATAAAACCTTGAGTCAGACAGAGTCTTAGTGAGCAGTAAATCAACTATCAAGCATACCAAAAGAGCATAAGGGATAAAAGGAATAGGAACCCAAATCATCCCACACCACCTCTTTCTACAGTGATAGCCCCCAGACACATACTAAGGAGAAGCAAGCATAGCAAATCAGATAATTAAAGTAAAGCAATAATCACTCGAGTCAAGGTCGATGTTTTCCAAATACGAACCCCCAAGGCCTAGACCAAGATCAGATAAGCACCTAGAAAACACCGCTCTTGAGACCGAATGATGATACAACCAAACATCCATGACCCCGGCTATCACTGTTATCATTGCCTTGATTTTATCGTTAATTGAATGACCAACTCATCTTCCAAACATCCGTCGAGGGCTAATGGCAACCCCGGTTCTAGACATAACTCCGCACGTCCTCGTGACCCGTGCCTAGGTATAACGAATCTACCCAGAGTACTAGCACGTCATCATGACCCGCGCCTGGGTATAACGAATCTACCCAACGTACTCTTGCTTTGAGCTTGCTAGAACCTTCAATAACGATAAGATCTCAGCCTTCTAGTCATCCTCCTCGACGACTATTCCCATTATAGCTCAACCACCTCTCGAGCCACCATTATCCACCAACTCGAATCACATCATCAAGTAATCAACATGCTTGGGATGATCCCGTCAGGATTAAACCAAGGCTTCCACATCATGCTTTGCTCCAACGCATCTTAGCAAAGTCCATCTCATCATCATACTTCGCCTCAACATATCATGGCAAAGTCCATTTCGTCATCATACTTCGCTTCCTCTAACTATAGCAAAGTCCTCGAACCCATCCATATGAGCTTCATCATCCGCTTCATATGCCACAGCAGCTTTCACCATTCAAGAGCCTTTCCACTTAGCTTTTGAATCATCTTCAACCATCTTGTCCCAAATCAACTACAAGCTAACTCGAGACAATCAAAATCAATCATACATCCAAACAATCAAGCATGCAAACAAGATCTAATCAAGCGATATCAACTATAATGGCAATTTCGTAAATAAATGAGCATAAGTCTAACACATATGAAATCATAGATTTTAGCATAGATCTATCAAATATAAAACATGGGTTTTGTCTCTATAACTTGTTAATTGAACTTGCATAGATAAACATCTTCAAAAGTAATGAATCTAGTCTTGGAACTAAGAAAAATGCATGAAATCTCTAACTTTAACACTCAAACAAGCCACCAATCCAATATACTCCTTTGGGTCCGCGTGAGAGATAACTACCACTCACCGAATCACCCAAATACTTCAAAAGAAACCCACTTCAGATCTGGACAGCAAATACCCAAGCTTGATCCGGCAAAATCTCGCTTCAATCGATGAAATCTCACTTGAACGGATGAAGATCTTCAACTTTGGCCCTTGAATCTTCGATCTTGGATGGATGTTAGTACTAAATTGGAATGGAGAAAAGGAGATGAAGAAATGTTGTAGTCGAGCTCTCAAAATGGCAGCACTTCGTCGCTTCAAAAACCGGTGCCAAAAAGTGAGCCAAAGCCCTCTATTTATAGGCTGAATTCTCCATGACTCGGCCGCTCTTAAGTCGTCCTCCTCTGACTCGCCGCCGACTTATCCATGAGTCGGCCACGACTCAAGCTAACCTACCGACGCATGCTCAACACAGATACGCACACGGCAACACTAACTCTAAGTCGCTTACGCGACTTAACCCAAGGCCGACCCAACGACTCATCTACCACACGACTCAACTATGCTACGACTTACGACTCATCACCTTAACTCGTATACGACCTAACCCCTAGCCGACTCAACAGAGACACCGACCCATCTTACTGCCGACCTAACACAATCAATACGCTAACCCCTAACTCGTTAAGTCGGTAAGTCGTCCCAAACGACCTAAACTTAACTCGGCATAGATGACCTATCATTCATACGACCCAACTACACTTAAGCCATAACTCGTCTACGACTCAACTACACACCCTACCACCATAAGTCGTATATAACTTAAGCCTTAGGCCAAAATCCCACCGACCTAACTATCTAACGGCCTTACCTATAACTCGACATAGCCGACCTAAGCTATGCACTGAGTCGCCCAAACGACTTATCATCACGCCGATAACCCTTAAGTCAGCAACCACCATAAACACCTTAAGTCGCTAACCAGCCTAAGTCGCTTATCTATAGGTCGCTAACTATATCCACTAACCCGCTAACTCCCCAACTACCTTAACTCGTAACTCTTAGGTTGGTCATTACTCTCAACCCGTTAGTTCCTCCAATCCAATCCTAACTTTCACACGACCTAAAAAAAAATCCTATGATTTATCGACACGTAAAATACGGGTCGTTACACACACACATATATATATATATTCCATTTGCACAACCAAGTCATACTTTCAATTTTAAACCATTCTTGGTTTTTAATTCAAAACAATTTCCTTTGAAATTTTCAAAGCAACACTTGTTTTAAAACAAGATTTCTATATTCATAAATATTCTGAGTAATATTACTTATTATTTCCTTAATCACTTTGAAACAATTCCAAATTTCTCTGGTTTTAGATTTAAAATTTCACAATTTAATTCTTTTTCAAATTTATAAGTTATAAAAAATTTCACTTAAATCCGTTTTACTTTTGTTTTACTATTGTTTATTCTGTAATAAACATTCTTTGTTAAGGCACAGCAACCCATATAGGATACTAACCCAGATTATCATATCTTAAACCCAACACACTATATATTACATCATAATTTCCTGGCAAAATATAATTAGGGTAAATTTATTTCATTTCAAAGTACTTTGAAAATTCCTTTGAATATTCCAGGATATTAATTTACATCATAATTTCTAGGAATTTAATTAACATATTTAATTAATTTATTTTATTAATCTTATTAATAAATTTAAATTTTAAAATTATTATATAAATATTTTTAAACATTTTGAAAATATCATTATCCTTTCAAACATTTTGAAAACTTACGTAGTATTATAAATTTTATAATAAACACATTTTATTCTAAATTTAACTATTAAACTTAAAATCTTGGACATTAATTTTCAAAACGATTTTGAAAATTAGCCCAGGGCCCAAATTAAGTTAGGTCTTTTCTATTAGGAGCAACCTTTGGGCTCACTTCACCTTGCAAGCCAGGTCGGCAACCAGATAGAATAGGATACTTGATTACCCAATTCTGATCCCAGACATTACGTTTCAAGACACCATACTATGTGGGCAAGCTTAATTAGTTAGCCCTAATATGATTAATTTAGACTACTAGGTTATTGGGCTCTGATACCATTGTTGGAACTAGACTAGCCCGCAGCGGGAGTTATGGGTGAATTTTAAAAAATTTACCCTATTGGACCTTATATTGGGCCTATGAAGTCTAACTTAATTATAACATTTCTAAATTTCATTTATATAAAATCATTTATTTTATTTAAATTCAAATATATTAAGATATGAAATTAATTTTATTTGATTTATTTTATACATAAATGTACCATATACATATATGTGTGAGTGCATGTGTGATATAATAATCCATGAAAGTACAATATGCCTATATGTAGATGTTGGGATTTACATCGCAATAGATATATTAGCTCATTTTGTATGTCATGTATGTTGTCCAAATATATGTGCATGTATATGCGTTACAATATATATATATATATATATATATATGCATACATATGTATTATAAATATATTATATATAATATATGAACATAAAACATTTATATAAAGATAAATATATATAGAGAGAGAGAACGATTATTAGAATTTAACTTAATTTTGCAAACATAATAATTTAAGTTATTTAATTTTTGTATATTACGAATAAAATAATGTTTTCATCCATGAATAATTGACATAAAATAATCTATTGATGAAAATTCAAATTTTACAATTTTGAAAAAATCCAGGATCATAAAATAGAGGTTAGGAAAAATTTGAAGATTTTTCAAAGTGGAAATATTATTTTTAAAAACAAATACATTGATTTCGGCAATAATTATTTAATATAAAATAATATATTATTAAAATTAAAATTTTAAAATTTCAAAAATTCTAGAATCATGAAGGAAAGGTTATGAAAAATTTTGAAATTTTTTTCAACTAAATTATTATTTTAATATATCATAAATAGTTTTTCCAAAATAATATTAATTATTAAAAATAATAAGCTTTATTGGAAAATTCCTAATTTTTTATGTGTTTCTGAAAAGATATAATATTTTTTAAAAATATATAATTGAATTTTTAATGTAATAATTATTTTATATATAATGAACAATTCAAAAATTCAATAGATGTTAATTTAAAAATATGAATATATGTATGATAATTAATTTTCAAATTTAAATTCACATATATATAAATAAGTGTACAAATTTTGTATATCATATATATATATATATATATATATATATATATCTTATATATGCATATATGCTATTATGAGAGAGAAATATACACTAATATATATATATGAATTTTTTAATAAATATATGTAAAACAATTATTAATTACAAAAATTGTTTTTTTTACAGTAAACAAAATTTGTCTATATATAAATCAAATAGTATAATAAACATGTGCACATAACCAAACTGATTTGTGAAAACAACATCTACTTACAAAATCGCACATAACTAAACATATAGTAGCAATGTATTTAAACAGATATGATTTGGCTATAATCAAAGTGGAGCTTTCATATTGAAAATCCACAGTATTTTCAAGTCGAGAGAACTATTTAAATGATTCACATCGATATTTTTTGTTTGTCCTTAGTTATATTAACCAACAAAAAACTATCAAGCGAGTCATTTCATAGTTATCCGATAACTATTAGTATGTAACCCCTAGGTGCCCCCAGCAGTCATGACTCATGAGTAATTCTGCCCAACATTTGAAGAGTGTTACGTACTCCAGTCTCAACGGATACATGGTATCCCGTCTCGATGCATCTTGACTGGGAACATTTAAAATGGTATATTTGTTTCATGGTGATAAATTACTCATGGTTACAACATTTTGAAACTACTATCACAAAATATGCCATTTATGGATTTTCTATTAAATATACATTTGATTAAGTTAATTAATTAATATAATCACATTATATCAATTATATAATAGGAAGAAATTACCTTTTCTTTTGAATGAGATTGGTCAACGAGTTAGATATATGTAACGAATTACATAATTGCTCCTAGGGCATACCCCTAACTCTATCATGTTGTTCTTATGATTTGGAACCACTCGGTAGCCAATTATAAGAAATACGTAAAAATTGCTAAAGGGCTCAAAGATCCTCCAAATGATGCCACTCCTTGCCTAGTTATAGTTGTAGGTCGTTGGGAAAATTTCCAGCACATCCTTCTCCATGTTTTGCATGATCTCATTGTGGTTATTCAAGAAGAAACGTGGCCATGTCGGCAAGCAGCTATGGATCGGTACTGATCCATAAGCATGGTTCAGTACCGATCCATAAGATCTTCTTATGAATCTCTCTAGCCATCCTGAAATGAAGCGATATATCATTAGTTTATGATTCCAAACTTGATTGTATAGCCATGAGCATGTTTATTGGCTAATCGGATGAATCGATGGAAGAGTAAACCTGTTAGTTTCTAGCGCTTGAACAATTCGAAAGTAAACATCGGGTGACCAATACATGGAACTAAAGATGGGCTTCTAACATCAAGATTTAGTGATAAAGGAAGTTGGAACTATCCTAGATAGATCCTATGGATCGATATCGATTCATGGGGATGGATCGTGCTTTGTTTTTTGGAGTTTTCTTGTCTTTGTCTTATAATCTTAGTTATATTTAGTTTCGGGACTCTACGGTTATCTCCTTGGGCCTTCTACCTTGATAGCTTTCATGTTATATTCGGCAAGTTGGTCTGGGTACTACCTGGTCAAAATGCTGGATAACACTTGTCGGGCCCTCAAATGCAACTTGTTGCAAACATGATGTTCTTTAAATCGAGACAAGTCGAGATTGCCATATCAGACTCCAATTCGTGCTTTGAATAGTTTCGAACCTTTTTGGTGCAGTTTCGTGTCTATGGTCATTCGTTATGATGCTTAGCTAGCCTTTGGGACTATGAAAATGTTTGCTCTTATGGTATTTTATTATGAGCTTGGTAATTATGAACAGATTCCTTTTCTAGATTATTCTAGTTGGAATCTGCTTTTTCCGGATCCAGTTATTGAATGTTGAGTTTGTACACGTACACATACTCTGGTTTTCCATCGTGCCATGGGTCCAGGTACACACTGGCTCCTGTGAAACACCATATACATGCATATATATATGCACGCACACACAAACACATATAAATATATATATATATATATATATCATTTTTTATTTTATTTACTTTAATTGTCATTTAATTGGTACCGATCTAGAGGCATGGATCGATACCGATCCATGGCCTTAGAATAAGCGATTTGTTTGCTTATTTTCCTGGATTGTGGCCTATATACTTAAACAACCCCATTCTTCTCCTCATATTATTCTTTTATTAGAATCTAAGCTTTTCTCTGCCATTAGAGCTCTTGCTACTTAGACTTTACACCGCCATCACTGACATTAGAGCTAAGTCAACCGCCCTCCGCTATCCAAGCAACAATCACCGCCTTCAAGCTCGCTACCAATGAACCTATAGGATCGTACCCAATCCATTTGCGTTCAACCCACACTTCGCTCCAATTCTTTGGATCAATTACTTCCTACTACAACAATTTGGACTTTTAATAGCATTTAAAAAATGCTTTTATAGCGTTTTTATGAATGTGGTATATCAACATGCAGTTATAAGTCTGTGACTTATGATAGCAACACAAAAACACTGTAAATGAGATCTTTTAACAGCTTTTGAAAAGCTATAAATTGTTTTAATGATGTTTTTGCGCACTCGGTAAAAAACATGTTATAAATAGAAAGGGTTATTAAACAGCAAGAATAAAACGCTATAAAAAGTTCCAAACAATAGCGTGCTACCAACGCTATGACAACTCTCTTTACAATAGCATTTTTTGACTACTATTAACAATTGCACATTATAGCGCTTTAAAAACGCTATTGTTATCTTTTACAGCATTTTTTAATGCTATTATCTTATTACATAAGATTTTATATGCTTCTTTTTTGATGTTTCATTGCATATATGTATTACGAATTTAAATATCACTAAGATCACATTCGACTACCAATATGTTATATGTAAACAAATAAAATTACACCAAAACAACATGTGTTCATTATATTCCATAACTATGTATGAAAATTACAAATGCAAATAAACAAAACTAATATTATACATAAGCAATCTTACCAAAACGATACATAGAAGTATTCAAAACACTAAAGGTACACACGATACTATATAATACTTCAAATCACCTTGTTGCTACTTGCTAGCACCAAATGTTATTAGTTAGCTGTAAAGAAAAAGTTCCATAATTAGTCATAATAGACATGATTCATGAAAAATATGTAAAGTGACTTTTGAACAACAATATATGACGTTCATGAACTTATTCAATTCTAAACCACTATTTTATTTAAATGAGTACAGATACATTAATTTTGTAAAATTTATTTAATTTTTATAAAACTTGATTTATTTCCATAATACTGGTTTTATTTTTGGCAACTTAATTAACTTAGCTAAATCTTTATGATATATAATAAATTCTATAGAAACTTGTTAATTTAGTTAAATTTTTATAAAACGCAACTAATTTTTTTATCAAACTTGGATAAATTTTACAAATTTAAGTCAGATGTTTATAAAATTTGGTTAAATTTATAATAATTAGTTAAATTTTATTAACTTGTTATTTTTATAAACTTAATTTACTTTAGAAACTTAATTAAAGTTTATAAACTTAGCTATTTTTTATAGACTTGCTTAATTTTTATAAAACTTAGTTAGCTTCTACAGAAATTAGTCAATTTTTATAAATTAGGTTGATTTTTATAAATTTATTTAATTTTTACAAAACTTAGATAAATTTGTTAAATTTTTATAAATTTAATTATTATTTTATAAAGTTGCTTACCTTCTACAAAATTTTGTCAATATTTAGGTAATTATTTAATTTATATACAACTTGTTTAACTTATTTAAATTTTTGCACAACTTAGTTAATTTTTATAAATTTACTTTTAGTTTTCCAAAACTTAGTTAAGGTAGAAAATTATTTACTTTTTACAAAACTTGGTTAACGTAGTTAATTTTTATAATTCATCTAACATAGTTTAATTTTAAAAAAGTAATTATATTTTTAGAAAACATAGTTAGCTTTTTGTAAAACTTGGTTAAATTTTACAAACTTAACAATCAGATGTTTATAAAACTTGGTCAAGTTTTATAAAACTTGGTTGAATTTTATTACTTTGTAATTTTTATAAATTTAGTATATTTTGAAAATTAAACTTACTTAATTTCTATAAAACCTAGTTAACTTCTGTAAAAATTAGTTATCTTTTTATAAAGTCGGTTAATTTTTATAAATTTATTTAATTTTTATAAAACTTAGATAACTTTTTAATGTTATGTTTTGTTTTAAATACCTTACTTAACAATTGCATGTCGATTGTTATAAACTTATTAATTTATATAAAACTTAGAAATTTTATAAACTTATTTAATTCTAAAAACTTAGTTTAGTTAATTATTATAGAACTTAAGTAATTTTAAACTTAATTAGTTTATTATCCATATCCAGTTGAGAGGTACCACTTGCAAAAGCTTGCTGAACTACTGTTGTATATATTTTTCGCTTCTAATAGTGGAGAAATGAAAGAATATCAATTTTACAGTGGATATTTTAGAAAATTCGTTGAAAGGGAAAAAATAATTACTTCAGGTGCTACGAATATTTGACCGCACCAAGCTGAGCGTGATATTCCTCCGTCAACTATAGTGATAAACAATTTCAAAGTAATGACTGAATTCCAGACCTATGGTTATATTAACATGAAAGTGGATGCAGCAGCTGTATATTTAATGAAAGTGGATCATTAGATCAATGATCACTAAAGAAACATGAAGAAAATTAAAGCTACAAAAAGAGCTAATATTAAAGTGATAGTATGCTAGCATAAATTGAAGAAAAGAGATACGTATACATACGTAGGAGAAGAAATAACGTGTGTTGCGCACTGCAATGCACTGAACCGCAATGCATGAAGTACTGAACTGTTGAAGATAATGCACCGAACCACAACAGATAAAGTACTGAACTTCTCAAGATCACAAATGTAATGACCCGCCTTTTTGGACAGTTTAAACCGACGATCAAATACACATGCCGGTTCCAAACCATTAAAAAAAGGCAGATGGTTATTGGGGTAATTAAGAAAAGAAAAGAAATAAAGGAAATGAAACAACACAGAATCTCGCAGCGGAACGATAAAATATAATAGTCAAATAAACAGTTCATGAAGCTGTTTGAATTTAAACCAAAGGTTTAAATATAAACATTTCCGTCTCTTTAACCAGTTTGAATTTAAGAAAATAGTTTAAATAGTTTAAAATAGTTAAATAATTCAAAATAGTTTAATAGAAAATATTTAAATAGTTTAATCGAAAATAATTTGAATATAAAATGGTTTATATATAAAATAGTTTGGAAAAAATCAAAAATTATTTGATAAATAATTCCAAAGTCAAACCGGTCAACTTCCCAAATTTCCTATCCAAATTCCATTTCGATTTAATCGATTTATTCCAATTTCAACTTGAATAAATTTCTATTCCACGTAAATTTCAATTCACAAATTTCTTTAAATTTCAATTCAATTCCAAATTAATTTAAATCTAAATTTCAAATAAATTTTCAATTCCAAACTCAAACTTGAAATATCATTTCATATCAATTTTCTTAGAAATATTCAGAGTTCGATTAAAAGTCCAATCTTTTAAAACAAATCAACTTTCAAAAATTTACACCGTATTTCAATTTTCAATTTAAATCTAAACTTCGATTTTATTTAATAATTTCGTTTACCAAGTTTAAATTCTAACATTTCGAGCTCCAATTCAAAATAATTCAATTTCCATAAATTGGATTTTATTCTTAAAATCAATTCATTTAAATAATTTCAAAACAACTTTTAAAATCATTTAATTTATCCAACTCGGTGTCCGTATATAATTTTCTAACCTATGGCCAAGTGATTAGTTATTACAATTAAATGTCAGGGATGAATATATCATTTAAATCAATCACAGTGTCATATGTATGCATAGCAGGATATATATATATATAAACAAATAAACATCCAAACATTTAAATATCAACCAATAACATCCATCGAAATACATCATCCAATAGGCAATACAATTCACGGCAATTTCATATTTATCAATGTCAGGTGATTTAATCGCAATTTAATTTTAATTTTAATTTAACTGTCAAATTAATTTTTTTAACGGTGAATTCAAATGACAATCAATATGATAATTAAATTTTATCAAACAACAACAAATAAAAATCATAACTATGCATAATGTCAAATTTAACTAGCATAAAGATATTCAGTACGTTGTGAGCGTTATAAAACACTCACCGTGATTTTACGATTTTAAATCAAATCGAACGACGTTCGATTTAACATAAAAATTTAATGAGCTCCAAACACTTTCGGATCTGCACTGCAGCGCAGCTCTCATCTCCGTGATTCCGGCGCTTCTTCCCCAACGTGAAATTCACGTATGCAAACCCATTAGCCGCCGATCTTCAAGCAATTTTCATGACCACCTCGTCGACTTCCAGAACGATCAGCTAACGCCACCACGAAGCCCTTCACCAGAGCCACCTACGCGCCAAGTTTCATCCCGTCATTCGCCGTCGTTTGCACGCAATCCAAGAAAATACGTACACACTTCCAAGTCAAATCTGGACGAATCCATGAAAAATTAGCATACATCAACCGTATGTATTTGAAGAGCTCATCGAGATTTACACTTTTGCTTTTGGAATTTTTCGATTTCGTCGAACGGATTGAAAGATATTAAGGAAAGAAGATCGGCAATTTCTGGCCATGGAATAGGTGGCGGCCATGATTTAGAATTAGGGTTTCTGGATTAAAATAATAATAAAACTGTTTCGGTTTGCGTGCGTATTTATATAGGTAGGTCCAAAATCATCCGAACTCCAATCGAGACGTGCCGCCAGGCGTTTATAAGGTTTTACCCCCATTCCGGACGCAATGGAACTAGTTTCAAGGCCTAATTCGATCATATCTGAAAGATAGCTTTTCGAAGTCGATTATTTTAATTAAATTCGAAATTAAATTTCTACGCGTTTCAAGCTCGCACGTCCAAACGACAAGTCCAATTGCTACGAAAATTGAAATCCTACCATAATTTACTATTACGGATCCGATGAAACAAGTTTCGTCGAAATCCGAGACTGTTTGAAAAATGGCTATTTTAACTCGTCAATTAAATATTAAAATATTCAATTTTCACAAATTTACTTTTAGTTCGATTTTAAAAGTTCTACAACATCATTCTAACTTTAATATGATAAAATATAATTTTACAAATCATTTTTAATCATATTAAACTCGTTATCCAATTATTCAAATAATTTCAAATATTAAATTATTCAACAAATTACATTAATAATCATTTTCCTTCAATAATCACCTTAAATTTTCTAATTAAAATAGCTAAAAATACGGGTCGTTACACTCTCCCCCACTCAAAACTTTTCGTCCCCGAAAAGGAAAAGAAGGGAAAAGGAACTAAGTATAGAATTCAACATTAGATATATTTTATTCAAAGTTACCAACTTATAAAACAATGAAATTCCATTTATAAAGTCATAACTACGCTTCCACAATATTACTCCGAACGGCTTTCTAAATTTAAAAGTTAGTTATCAAAACAAGTTATAAAATTTAAAAACTTGAAAAAATTTCTAACACCCGGATTCACGGAAAATTTCGGCAGGGTCTCCTTTGCGCGGCTCGATCGAAAAATTTTACAATTCAATATATAACACAAATATAACCAATATATATCAAATATACATCTCATCTCAATGATGAGGCATCCCATATCTGGGGAAACAACATATATATATCACCAATACCATATAAAACCATAAGCGTACCTTTTATTTAGCATTTATTAGCAGTTTACTTACATTTTGTATTTAGCACAGAAGCGAGCTCTACAACGAAGCGCAACCCCTTTGCTACCTACTAAAATGCTCAATAACTAAGTTAGAACCATGCATATAAAGATAGATCGATATATTTAGCCTACACAACATATATATAACCTATTTAGCTTCAAAACTGAGATTTCAATTTCAGGACAGCAAACAAATCTCAGTTTTAGGTCACCTAAACTATAAAATTTGGCAACAGAATCTAAACAAAAGTTGTTGTATTCATTTCAAGCTTTCCGTAATGTCCAAAATCATCGAATTCGGACCATACATTCAAAAGTTACGGCCGTTTTACTTAGAGGATACGCCTCAGCCTGGGCAATGAATTGCGCAGGTCAGCGACGTTCACCCACGTTTTCGACCTTCTAAACGATATCAAAATACAAAACACTTAAAACAACAGTTTTAGCTTAAGTTCTTAGATTTCCAGAAAGTGCAAGATCATCAAAATCCGATAAACCAGTCAAAAGATATGGCGAAAATACTAAGGGTGTATACTACTGATTTTACTTATTTTTACACAGGACAGCGAGTAACATTCAAGTTTTTAACCAAGCAGACGAAGGAATTTTCTCAAGTTATCTAAACAAAAGTTGTGCTATAGTTTCTAAGCTTTCCGAAAAGTCCAAAATCGTCGAATTCCGTTCAGCCATTTAAAAGTTATGGTTGTTTTCGTTTCAGCATATATTGGACAATGTTGGATTTTTTTTTCTTCCAAAAATTTGCTTTTATTATTTCAAAGTACAAAACTTCAAATTTTCTAAAGAACAATCATAAACACAAAGTCATCTATTTTCTTATTCATCCATGCAATAGGTTTACATTCAATTTATTTCCGATTTATTCAGGTTTGTTTCATTCACATTTTTAATTCAAGTCAATTTGCTCCCAATTTGAATTTAATTATTTAAAATTTTATTCCGTTTATTCAATTCCATTAACACTAATGAATTCTACTTAATCAATTATCATCCATCTAACAACCAATGCATATCAAACATTAACATCCATCCAAAATCTACACTAAATCAATTATACATTTCCAAGTCAATTTTAATTTCATACACTTCCAAGTTTATTGACATTTAGTTATATTCAAATTTAATTAGTTTCCATTTACCAATTTTATATTTCATTAAGTTTAAATTTTATTCATTCACTTATACATGTATCATTCATTTTACAGCTTAAATTTCTTTTATATTTACAACTATCAATAGATCTTTACATTTTATTTTTCACTCTCACACTGGTATATTATTTCTCTACTTATCCTTATTAGCATTTTAAACCCTTTAAGTATTTGGTAAGTTATAGTTATGCAAATAGAATGTAGTTAAACAACATACAACTTCTTTTCATTTAAGGTTGAATTTTCAATTTATCAATTCTTAAGTCATTACTTAAATTTCACTATAATTTAATTTCACATTTACATTCACATATAGTAATTTCATTTTATATTAACATAATTGTGAATCACCTTTAAATGTTAATTTAAATTCCAATTATTTACTAACAATTTTATTTATATTTGCAAACCATTAATTAAATGCATATTTCATTATTCAAACCTATACTTGTATATTATCCAATTAACAATTCAAATAACATTTTTTGAACTTCTTAAGTATTTTGGTAAGTTATATCTAAGCTATAGAATGAAATTTAATACTATGCGAGTTTTACAGTTTCAATTTTATTTTAAGTTCATAACTTCCTAATTCTAAGGATTTCTACTTCAATTGATATTTTCACTTAGCTCTTAGGTTCATTTCTCATTTCACAATTCAGAAGTTCCTTAATGATTCAAGTCTAAATTCATTTCAATCATAAAAAAAAAATCATTAATTATTAAAGAACTTAAGAATTCCAATCCCGGTTTCATTTCAAATCAAGGTTTGAAATAATATATACTCATATAATTTATATATCAAATCATACTATAGAGAATGCAAAACAAAATAAAATTTGAGTCAAAACAAGGTTTAGACAAGCTATTAAGTGGTCTCCCCCACTCGGACTCTCGAAAATAAACGCCAATGATGCGTGCACACATCATCGAAATCATTTTCTAGCGTCAAGAGAAGGGAATATAACACTTAACATAAAAAAAATCCTTCGAAAACAATTTCAACTCAATTATACTATCATATAATGCTCATATTATATTTTTCAAATTCTTGTAAGTAAATCTCAAACACCGGAATTTAAATTCCCAAATCCAAGTTAAAATTCATTTATATTCATTATCAATTGTGTTTACAAGATTTCATTTTCCTAAATCCATTGTTATTTAATCAATTGTTGTAAATATTGACTGATCAAACAATAACGATAATAATCTAATATTATCATCTCCTAACAATCAATTCAATCAAAATGAATAAATATTCAAATAATTCTTTTATATAAAATATATTCCAAAATGATATTGTGTTGGTTTGTCCTATTCGAGTGTTTAGAAATTCCTATCGACGCCTTGGCGTTCCAAGTATCGACCAGAATTCATAAATACCCAACGGAACAAATTTACACAATATAAAACCATTTTATATCAAATAACAAGTACGCTCTCTCATATATACTCAACTCATTCACATAGTTTACCTCTATTTCAATGAGTTATTCCCCACTAGAACCAAGGTTTATCGCTAAACCAAAGCTCTGATACCAACTGTAATGACCCGCCTTTTTGGACAGTTTAAACCGACGATCAAATACACATGCCGGTTCCAAACCATTAAAAAAAGGCAGATGGTTATTGGGGTAATTAAGAAAAGAAAAGAAAAGAAATAAAGGAAATGAAACAACACAGAATCTCGCAGCGGAACGATAAAATATAATAGTCAAATAAACAGTTCATGAAGCTGTTTACTATACTTAGACAATTATTTATACAACATTTATCAGAGTTATACATATACAACAGAACAAATAAATAATGCAGCAGACAACATGATGCACAGATAATAATAGTAATAGTATACCAAATCTTCGTCTTCGTCCTCCAGAATAGATCTTCAAAAATCTGAAAACTCAGGACTGACCCGAGCGTAATGAAAAGACAAAACACTCGAGTCAGGACTAAAATATCCATATGAAAGTTAAATCAATCGTAAATAAATATGAGTGTGATGGCGTCAGAGATGTTTACGGGGTTTGACATCTCATATCCAGTGTCAACGTGCGTGCAATAACTTAAGAGATGTTACGGGATTTTCCACCTTTCAAGGATCCGTTAAACTATCTACTAGGTAGTAATGTACGCTAAGTAGATAATGTCTATCAGTAATATAAAGTATCAAAATAGCGTTAAGGCGTTACCATAATCCCCCTTAACACATTTATATTCCCAAAAGCATATACAAGACCGTAGTTTCCCCAAAACCGGAAGTCACCAGAGGGCAATCCATATACTCAAGGTACAAACCAAAACGTAGTGGTCGCGAATAGGATAATCAGTATGACAAGGTACATGAGGCGATACCAACTAGGATACTAGTAGTTGCGTGATCCGGACTGATGTTGAGCATAGCAGCTACTACCTCAACACCGCGAAACAGCACTCCCAAATCAAGGGGTGCACCCAAATCAAATCACAAATGTAATAGATATGGTATCGAAGAAGTGTGTCCGCTAGAGGTGGCGAACCTCAATGGCCCGGCGCGGCTCCTGTTTTAGCCATGTCAGGGGTCATCCAATATCGTTCTCTTTCTTCAGTCAACGCGTTCACCAAACCATCCACTTCATTCTGGATCAACACTCCGCGTATAATAGTTATTAAAGTGGTTTTCGGTATCGACAGAGAGTATGTCCATATCCGATCCCGGTCTCTTTAATAACTACGTATTATTACACTGATGGCTCTTTTATATTTTAAATTGATTCATGATTGATAACAAAATATCATATTCGCTTTAAAATCAAATCCATTTCAAAATCATCATATATTCAAAATTATCAATTTTGTCCGATAAATCAATTTCACTTCAAAATTTGATTCGAATTCAATTTAGGTTATAATCTCTACTTTAACCTAGTTCGTATTTAAACCAAAGGTTTAAATATAAACATTTCCGTCTCTTTAACCAGTTTGAATTTAAGAAAATAGTTTAAATAGTTTAAAATAGTTAAATAATTCAAAATAGTTTAATAGAAAATATTTAAATAGTTTAATCGAAAATAATTTGAATATAAAATGGTTTATATATAAAATAGTTTGGAAAAAATCAAAAATTATTTGATAAATAATTCCAAAGTCAAACCGGTCAACTTCCCAAATTTCCTATCCAAATTCCATTTCGATTTAATCGATTTATTCCAATTTCAACTTGAATAAATTTCTATTCCACGTAAATTTCAATTCACAAATTTCTTTAAATTTCAATTCAATTCCAAGTTAATTTAAATCTAAATTTCAAATAAATTTTCAATTCCAAACTCAAACTTGAAATATCATTTCATATCAATTTTCTTAGAAATATTCAGAGTTCGATTAAAAGTCCAATCTTTTAAAACAAATCAACTTTCAAAAATTTACACCGTATTTCAATTTTCAATTTAAATCTAAACTTCGATTTTATTTAATAATTTCGTTTACCAAGTTTAAATTCTAACATTTCGAGCTCCAATTCAAAATAATTCAATTTCCATAAATTGGATTTTATTCTTAAAATCAATTCATTTAAATAATTTCAAAACAACTTTTAAAATCATTTAATTTATCCAACTCGGTGTCCGTATATAATTTTCTAACCTATGGCCAAGTGATTAGTTATTACAATTAAATGTCAGGGATGAATAATCAGTTAAATCAATCACAGTGTCATATGTATGCATAGCAGGATATATATAAACAAATAAACATCCAAACATTTAAATATCAACCAATAACATCCATCGAAATACATCATCCAATAGGCAATACAATTCACGGCAATTTCATATTTATCAATGTCAGGTAATTTAATCGCAATTTAATTTTAATTTAAATTTAACTGTCAATTTAATTTTTTTAACGGTGAATTCAAATGACAATCAATATGATAATTAAATTTTATCAAACAACAACAAATAAAAATCATAACTATGCATAATGTCAAATTTAACTAGCATAAAGATATTCAGTACGTTGTGAGCGTTATAAAACACTCACCTTGATTTTACGATTTTAAATCAAATCGAACGACGTTCGATTTAACATAAAATTTTAATGAGCTCCAAACACATTTGGATCTGCACTGCAGCGCAGCTCTCATCTCCGTGATTCCGGCGCTTCTTCTCCAACGTGAAATTCACGTATGCAAACCCATTAGCCGCCGATCTTTAAGCAATTTTCATGACCACCTCGTCGACTTCCAGAACGATCAGCTAGCGCCACCACGAAGCCCTTCACCAGAGCCACCTACGCGCCAAGTTTCATCCCGTCATTCGCCGTCGTTTGCACGCAATCCAAGAAAATACGTACACACTTCCAAGTCGGATCTGGACGAATCCATGAAAAATTAGCATACATCAACCGTATGGATTTGAAGAGCTCGTCGAGATTTACACTTTTGCTTTTAGAATTTTTCGATTTCGTCGAACGGATTGAGAGATATTAAGGAAAGAAGATCGGCAATTTCTGGCCATGGAATAGGTGGCGGCCATGATTTAGAATTACGGTTTCTGGGTTAAAATAATAATAAAACTGTCTCGGTTTGCGTGCGTATTTATATAGGTAGGTCCAAAATCATCCGAACTCCAATCGAGACGTGCCGCCAGGCGTTTATAAGGTTTTACCCCCATTCCGGACGCAATGGAACTAGTTTCAAGGCCTAATTCGATCATATCTGGAAGATAGATTTTCGAAGTCGATCATTTTAATTAAATTCGAAATTAAATTTCTACGCATTTCAAGCTCGCACGGCCAAACGACAAGTCCAATTGCTACGAAAATTGAAATCCTACCATAATTTACTATTACGGATCCGATGAAACAAGTTTCGTCGAAATCCGAGACTGTTTGAAAGATGGCTATTTTAACTCGTCAATTAAATATTAAAATATTCAATTTTCACAAATTTACTTTTAATTCGATTTTAAAAGTTCTACAACATCATTCTAACTTTAATATGATAAAATAGAATTTTACAAATCATTTTTAATCATATTAAACCCGTTATCCAATTATTCAAATAATTTCAAATATTAAATTATTCAACAAATTACATTAATAATCATTTTCCTTCAATAATCACCTTAAATTTTCTAATTAAAATAGCTAAAAATACGGGTCGTTACAACAAACAATAATGATTTGACCCTGCAACCTGTGAAGGCTGAAGTGTGTACAGACCTGAATTGGAATGTCAGACAATGGGGTGGCTGCTTAATAAATAAAGTCAGTAGAAGCAACTAGCGTGGGAACACAGTGAACTGGAATGTCCATAGAATAACCTAGAACTAAAATGGTGAATTTACATGTAGATTGAGTAGAAGCATGTTGCATGGAGCAATCGTAGGTGAAGCTTTTGTGAATGAATCTGAACGAGCGTCAAGGTAGACTGACTGGCATGAAATAAGGCCAACTAACTGAAGAAAGAGATCAAAACAGTTACACATAGTTCACACTCAAACTGAGTAGGATGGGTGCAGACACGGTTGGATATCTGAATAGAGGAAGGAGTATTGATGCCTAAATGGGAGCTAAAATAGAACAAAACCAAGGGTCTTAAACTATATCGATATCGTTATGATGCTAGTCTGTAGGTATAACTTATGTCCACCTAAATTCAACAATGGGAAATAATTACATGTAAAGTAACCTATATATATATATATATATATATATATATATGAACTTACCTATGCCGGTAACTCTATGGTTGTAGGTTTGGGTCGTTGGAGAATGGTTCACTGTTGAACTTGTATGAGCCACACATGCCAAGCAAACTTCTATAGTCAGTGCATACACCACCAAGTGAATTGTTCAATCTATGGTTTACCTGTTCAGACATAAAACAGTATATTAGTGTGTGTATGTTGACTCCACTAGGTGACTTGGTGAAGTTGACTACCTTGTTAACGCATTAATATTGGTACAACCAGATCAATTGTTCTAAAACCAAAGCAAGCATGGACTAATGTTAATGCTTATGTGCACGCAAAATAAAGAACCGCCTCTTTATTTGGAGGAATGCATCCATTGAACTTTATAGTTATATCAACATCAGGATGGCTCATATCAATCACTTCATTGTTGCAAAGATTGTCATTTAGTATCATTTCTTACTTGTAGCATTATTTTGAACTAATGCACCTGGAAGTTTGAAGAAACAATAGCCATGAGCAAATATTCACGATAAAATTCTTATGCAATATTATTTATGTATGATGACAAAGGGTAAAATTATGTATGATAATATAGAACAGTATAGGAGATCAGAAAAATTAACCCAAAAAACAAAGCCAATACAACTAATCTTATCGAAATAGTATTCATTCGACATAAATAAACTTAGGTAATCATTCCAAAAAGGAAAACATCAAATTCATATTCTCCAGGCTAGCAAAAAAAGAAAAATAAAGAAGTAAGAAAATCAATACAACCCAAGAATTTTACCTTAATAATAATGACTGTTTTTAATGTGGAAGGGAACTTGTTAATACAAAAAACACAAGCTCTGAACATCAAAAATGGAGGCTGTAGTCATTGGCACACTGCATCCTAACAATAAATGTCGAAAATAACCAGATCAGAAATTGCATATCATCGTAAAATAGACAATTGAAAATTTGATTTTTTCTGAAATACATACCAAATCTAACATGAACAGTTGCAGATCTGAAGTTAGTCCAATAAATAATTGCATTGTAGGTCAACGTCGGTCAATTCATCGAAGTTAGCCTAGTTCTTCTTAGTCAAATCAATAGGCATTAGATTATATTCGATTTGGATTCAGTAGCAAAAGGAGAGGAAAATTATTAGAATAGGTTAAATCCTTCACTATCCTGGATTTTCTTTAAGAAAAAGGGGATAAATCAATAGCGCGGTAACAATCCGTGACAGTAAAATAGGCAAAAAAATTACAACTGTATGAATTGCCATCAAACCAAAAAAAATGAATTCATAACTTTTACTTTAAGTTAATTTCTAAGTCTCCAACAGTTTCAATTATATTTGAATCGTGAACCATTTGACTGCTTTTTTAACTATTTTTCAACTTCATTACTCAATACATGGGAAAAACACATCAGTACTTATAGCCCATTCTGTTCCACTGTCATTTATCAACTTCACATACATAGACATATTACAGGGCATGTTAAAAATAGTAATATCAAAAGTAGTCATTATAATCCATATCATAAATCTACCCAAAATATAATACCATACCACCAAACACAAAGCTTTGGCCATGTAAATTATAACATTAACATATATGACTACACTATTCAGTATTTGAACCCAATGTTTCTCCATCTCCTTGTCGGCACTAACATTTTGGTAGTCCACTTCCTTACATAAATTATGCAAGTAGGTAGGTGGACTTATTTTAAATTTTAATGTAGCATTTCCTCCTTGCTAAGTGTTTAAAATTCAAAGTGATACAAAAGTAGTCATCTTCTACACTTAATCTGGTAAAGTTTATCAGCTTGATTTAGAAAGAAAGAAAAACACACGCACACATTTCATATATGCATGAGAATATAGAATTTAAATTCGTATGGTAGATTTATTAATGGACATTGTCAACCCGAAAAGTAGCTTCCTATTGAAATTTGATAAATATATATACACTAACTAACATAAGGGTTTAGAGTATCTAAAGTTCTTATTTTATGCAATTGCAAGAAAAGTCTATTTAGAAATGAATATGTAAATCTAATCTCCATTATTTTGGATAGAAAGCACAAGCTTGTTTAATGCTTTCCTAATAGAAAACACAAATGAACATGTGGTTTTCAAATAGTTTTTCAAAAACCGAGTTTCGTTATTTGTAAGTATGCATAATTATTATGTAAGTTACTTTTACCAAATAATTTAAATCTGTATGGTAGATTTATTAATGGACATCATCAACCCGAAAAGTAGCTTCCTACTTGAATAGCAAAGATAATCATCAATTTCTATATTAGTTTCAAAATTCTCTAAATTGGTAAAATTTAAAATCTAAAATTTGGTTGACTGAATGATGTTAGGTAACCAAATGCAGCTTAGTACATGTAATATGAAGTTTTGAAATCGTATTCATAATTAGTACATATACTAAAATAATGACATGTACGCATCCAAAAAAATGAGATCAAAATTTCCACTACAAATTCCACCTCATAATCATGAATAATAATAGCCAACGATAACGAAGAGCGCAATTTCAACAATTATTATCCACTGTTATATTACTTTCTTCTACCATTCTGAATCCCTTTATATACATACATACATACATACATACATACATACATACATACATATATATATATATATATATATATATATATATATATATATATATATTCTTTAGCATATAAGGTTTCTTCATTATTTCCATATGTTGTCACTCTGAGTGAAATCATGAGATTAGGTAGCTTTTCATCACTAAAAATATATGGTTCAAAAATTATGATAATCTATGACATGCTTAGAGAATAAATATTACTTGAAGCTCCTATAATAAGCATAATAGAGGTTTGTATATTATAGGAAATAAACATGGCGCAAATGTTTACTGATGTAATCAATTTGTTTTTCCTTATATCTAAAATTTTAGTATGTGTTATTTAATTTTTGTATCAAATGTTCGATTCAGTTTAGCATTAGAACATGATCATGCATTTCATCCAAACTTATTCTATGCGCATCAAATTGTAAAACAAACAAAAACTATCAAAATACTCGAACACGTAAGGCATAATTTTTACTTGTTAGTGAGTGAAGTCCATGTAATAAACTTTTCAAGACTTTTCACAAATTTTTATACCACATATTTGCTACGAATCATAAAAATATACTACATAATAATAGTAAATTCTTACCTCGGATAAATAATCAAAGAAGAAGTGTGATAACAAACCTGCTGTCTGAACGTACTGTCACCAACATGAGGCATTGTTTCCTATGTAGAAATACATTAAGCAATATAGTCATTTTATTCATTCATTAAATTTGAATCACTAATCCATTAAAATCAAAAGTACCTTGAAAATAAATATTTTAATTCTAAAAGTGTAAAATCCATTGGATGGTCCCAATGTTAACGCGGTAATTACATGTAATTTTCTTTATTGCTAGAACTATACACAGTAAATTATGTATTATAACTCGATTTTTGTAATCTCTAGTAAAGCATCCTTTGAAAATTGAATGTTTCTTTGATTGCTTCATAGAAAGCGTATTCTCCTGCCCTAAATTGTCAGGAATAATATTCGTAAAAGCATATGAAGATTGTTCCCTTGTTAGAATTTATACGTAGAAAATTAATAGATTTTGGATTCAAAGAACCTTAATTAGTAAGAGATCTTAAAGGAGATGTCAATTTGTAAAAGGAGAACCCATTTATTATATATCACACCTTTAATAGAACCCATAACTAACCATGTCACCTGTGACAACTTACACTGTAGCCCACAACAAATTTCTAGAAACACTTTTATCATTTGTACTGAAAATGCCTCAAGGCGAAGATAACATTTGACATAGAACACTAATTTAGTTCTGCCAGTTATAGGAATTATGACTGGTTTATATATCATTTGAATTCAAGATCCGTGACAACAACAAAGATTTAGGTGCCAATAAATGAGATATGATATTTACCATGAGAGTAGAAATGGCCCCATGAAGTTATTATGGACATTAATTATAAGACTGTCATTAGTGACAGAGTAGATGTCAGGACCAGGAAATTGTCCATTGATCAATATACTCTATAAAATTAAAACGTAAGCAACATGTATATACCATTATGGATGACAGTAAACATTGCATTCTTAGGTAGTGTATGTAATATGTGAAAAGCTTACCTACTGCTTAACACCAAGAGGGGAGATTTCAACAAATGTAACAACCCAATAAAAAAATCTGTAGGGATCTTCTGCTTTAATTGAAGATGTAGAACAAAATAGAGCAAGTGTTTTTACGTACTTGTATCTTATTCGATAACCTACTTATAACCAAAATTATAACATAAAAGCATGTAAATCATCCAAATTTATAACATCACCTTATGTGCCCCTTATTTCGTATTTTCACGATAACCCCGTAGGGATATCCAATCCTTAAGTAACAGGACCAGCTAACCAAAATGGCATGTCTTAGCCCATCTCATGATTTATTGCAAGATAAATGCCACAATGACATCCATTGTCATCATCTATTAGATTTCAACTTATATTGAAATTGTTTACATCCTACAATTGGCAATAAGAAATATAGTAGAGACAACCAAGTTGAAAATTAGACATTGACTAATCGACTATGAAGAACAACTTTTACTCTGTCCTTAGCTTATAATACAAAATTAAACACTATTATAATAGTAGACCAAATGAGTACAAATATAATACCTAACATTCGATGCAGAATCAAATTAAAGATACAGATCCACAGAGTTTAGTTTTAGGCTTTGTAAATCATTTATCAGAACCATGCATTAAAATCCCAACCGTGCTTTATTTATTAGTACAATCATATACGTTACATGGAACACATTATGTGGTGCACACAAATATGTTAAATCAAATAAATAATTTGATAAGCCTGCCTTACAAACACTACTTCTAACTGAGTAATTTTTACATTTGTTCTTAGGTTGATCAACTTAAAAAACCAAGCAAAGTATTTTCTATTGCAAAGTACAGTTTTCCATTAAATAAACTATTCAGGATGATAATGTTATTGTTAATAAATAAGCTAAATAACATCTGATAAATATGCATTTTATATCCGGTGTTAATATTCAAAATCACCACTTACTTATTCGCCGAATACTGAAACAAGTACAGTCTATCAAAATCTCAATTGATCCCTATTGAACCAGTCAGACTAGAAACTAGTGCATTCAACATTTCGAATGCAACATGATGCAGTAATAAAATGCATTTTTCAAATAAATTCTATCTAGAAATATAAATTCATAAAACGATAAAATGAATTTCCTCATTTCTGTATAACCGAAGTCAACTAATTGCTGGAAGCCTGGAAAGCAACTAGTTCAACTAATTTCTGTCTACTTGCAGCAAATCCACCTATTGAAAAATAGTTCATCTACTAATAACAAAGCGAATACTTAACTTTCAGCTCAAAAAATCAATTATCCAGGTGGAGAAAATCAATCATGGAGCATATACCCAAAAGTTGAAAAATATATACCTAAAAAATGGTTGAAGTTCACGACAAGCTTAAGGAATAGGAGTAGCGGCGAGGTTGAGGAATTTGACGAATCGGAGAAGCGACGAGGTTGAGGAAGTTGAGAAGCGATGAGCGGTGAGGTTGAGGAACGGTGATTGATGATTAATTTAGGGATTTGGAAGGGAAGTGTGAAATGGGATATTCGGGGTAGAGATTGAAATATGACCGAGAGAGTAAAGTTATATACACCAACTTTTGGTTTTAATTGATTGGGTGTTAGTGAGCTATAATTTTTCTATCAACACCTGCTAAGTAGGTAATGATTGCAAGTCATGCTTCAATGCAATACTCACATGCTATCAATAAACCATTTTCTTGTAGTGGTGGTAAATAATGGAGGTGGACGTTGGTGGTTATCATTGTCAATCAAGGGTATGGATCGGTATCGATCCCACCATTGGGGATTTTTGGTCTTTAAGTCTTACTTGAGGGTTTCATTGTCAATCACTATTCAGATTTTGCCAGAAATTATCTCCTGATTTTTATCCATTTGCAAGGCAAGGTTTATGACATGAAGGCCCATTGGGATAGTTAGAGATAACGCTCACTTCGGATGAACTCCAAACTTTTGAATAAACTATCGTACAATATTGGAAATCGACACTGTACGACTCTGCGTTAGACTTTGATTATAGCATGGAGCTAAATTTTAATCAATCTGATATCTATTATGTGTTGATTTTTGACAGCTTTGGCACATCGACATTTATGGCATCTCTCTGCTCAAGCTATAGTTCCATCAGTGTCTACATATGCTAAATCAGACACCGAGTCAAGCTCGACTCTTGTTCTGTCTACCCGACAAACTACCGCGCAACTTGTGCCTCAACTTGAAAATCCACAAGTAGAACAACCTATCTCGGAAGATCCAGTGGAGCTTGTAGAAGGCCAAAAGTTGAATGCAGTTATATTAGATGATCTTGCTGATTCTGTCATGTCAAAGATCGAGGAAGGATCTTTTATGAAAATTTGCGATAAGCATGACATTCTGTTTAAGTATTATTGGTCCTGGTGCCCCTAAGGGAGCACACCATTCGCAAGATGGGTATAAAATATGTAATAGGTATATGTTCTTGGTAGGAAGCCTTCCGCCATTTAATCAATATATCTATCAAGTTCTACATTTTATGAGACTGGCTCCAACTCAGCTATCTCCAAACAGCTATGCATTCCTCCACAGCATGTTCATTATATTTTCTTATAATTTTGACCAATACCCTGTAATCAAGAGATCCACATCTATTTAATTTCAAGAATTGTAAGGGAAATCCTTCCCTCATCTTCTTAGAACCATGCAGGGGTTGTCGAATTATCGTTAGCACTTGGAATAAATTATGCTATTTCAAGGAAGAATTCGTTTTCATTCGATATCCTCCTAAATTTGCACGAGATGTTTGTTTCCTCATAAGTTCATTTTTTGCATATAAACTTATGTTTAGATTTTCTACTATCGTTGAACGTATCTTTCGTTCTTTTAAGATATTCTATGCAGACCTACCAATGAAACTTTGGCAGAGACTGTCAGAAAACTCCATGCAATCCTAGAGGAAGAGAGAGAGGCCAAGACACTACTCGGCAATGAGAATCTGTGGCCTTATAACTTGTTGGAATTTGATCGTAGTATTGGTGCTGCTCCGGAAGCATATGATAATGTTGTGGACAATTCCTTGTTTGAAAATAACAGAGACCACTCATTGGTACCTCCAGCCCAAAGCCCAGAAGTCGAGACTGGCGATGCGCAAGAGCACATCGAAGAAGGTGAAATCAGAGGTGGTGATGAAGGAGAAGGAGCAGACCATTTGGGTATTGACATAGGCTATGATCCATCTAATGATGAAGACGAAGAAGACCAACAATCTCTTTGAAAAAAAGCCACAAGATTAAAATTAGAAAAAAGAGACTCTAATTCTGCCTCTACAGATCACAATTTCACTTGAAACTCCCGTATAGGTTTCAAATGATCTTTCTGCTGGTCTTGGGCGAATCTCGGATGTAATTGATTCCTTTGGCCTTGCCAATATGAGTATTGGGGATGTTAGGTCCCCTATTCATTTCCAAGAGGAAGTGTCATCTACCAAAGCAGTGGAGATTACACCTGTCAGTAGAATTCAAACCCACGATCCGTCGGGGGGACACTAGGACACTTTCTCACACATATGCACTACACTTTAATCAGATCGTGTTGTATTCTAGATCAGTTAAGGCTGACTCGTCCTTATTTCATATGTAGGTCCGATGGAATGACTTGGACTGTATAAGGACTTTCAAGACCAAATGGATTATCAACATAGGCTCAAACTAACATCGTGACCTCATAAGCCCAGTTATGATTCATATTCCAATCGGTGCTCAAGCCACGATTATGGAGGCAAAGAGAAGACTACAGGCCACACAATTCATCGTCTAGGCATCGATTTAGATCCGTCCATCTAGAGGTTCAGAAAAAATAGTCTAGTTCCTGCGACGATGTCCTTCGTGATGACCCTTCTCATGCTTCCCTCTCTACCATGCAGCCAGTGTTGTCTCATACTTCTCAATAGTCTCATCACCCATCAAAATCCACTGCTTCCAATTCTTATCAATGCAAATCTAACAAAGCGCTTATTAAGAAGCTAGTTGACATCCTATCATTGAAAACGATCAATTGATCGCTTCAAATCTTTAGATTGTCGAATAACAACATCACTTTTCAAAGATCAATTTCAAAACTTGCAAGTTCATTTCGAACTTGAACGATATTCCTACGTACATCAAGGGTGAAACAATTGCGTATGTCGATGATGTGCACGATCGGTATTCCACTTAAAGGAGGTCGGTTGAGATAATCGTGGAATACTTTGAAAATCTAGAGGTTGAGATCATAGCAATGAAATTCACTACGAACCAGAATGTTGAGATCGTTGCCCATCTCAACAAAGAAGTTGTTGAATTAAAGAAAGCAAAGGAGGACGCTGATAAAAATAGTTAGGTATTTAAATGCTACAATTGAGAAAGAAAGAAAGAATAATCAAATTGAAATGGAGTCCGTTAACCATAGAAATCATTATTTGGCTAAAGAATTCAAAGCGCTAAAGGCACAACATAAAGGAAAAAAGAATGAGAAGGATGATGCTCTTCAAACTGCTCATAATTACTATAAGAACTGCTCAATGCACATAAGGAGAGAGATTATATGCCTAAGGAGAGAGATGATGCACTAGACAAGGCAAAAAGAGTAGATGAGTTTATGGCATCTGCAGAGAGACGGATTAAGGATAGCTTTGATTCACTCATCACCATCTACAACACCAATGTCCATAAATTCAGATATTTATGGTAGCTTGGTAAAGCTTATCCCTATGATCTAGCGATGTCAGGAAGTAGATTGTGTTGGATCAGGGACAACACTTAGAAGGAGATGAAGTGGATCTGATAGAGTTGGAGAGAGAAATTGTAACATTCCTGAATTTCAGCTAAAAATAATTGATAATTAATTTAATCTTTGGAATTAAATTATGAAATTATTGGTAATTAATTTTAAATTTTAGATTTAAAAGTTGAATCAATTGGAAATTTTCTGGAGTAAATAAAGATATGTATTTTTAAATTGAATTTGGAATTTGAAAATTCAAGAATAAATATTTTGAGAAATAAATTGGATTGTAGAGATAAATTGAATTTAAAAATTTTATTTTTAAGCTAATAGGAATTTGTTTCTAATTTTATTTAAACAATGCATTATAATTTGAAAATGAAGTTTTGAATTTGATTATAAATTTTTCAAAGGCTAATTGAGAATAAAATATAAATTGTGTTTGAATTTTTAAAATTAATAAGATGTATGTTTATTTACTTTTAATTTGGATTTGAAATACATTTTCTTTTAAAGAATGAACAAACATAGTTGTATATTTAAAAATTTAAAAATGTAATACATATGTTAAGTTATAAAACATAAGAGATAAATTGATTCAAAAATATTAAAATGAAAAGAGATTAAAACAAAAATTATAAATTAAATCAAGACAAGGTGTAAAAACAAAATTTGTAAATAAATTTTAAAGTAATTTGAATAAAGGACTTAAACAAAATTTGATGGTTATTTGACAAATGTAAGTTATATAGAAACATATATTAACAAGTGTAAATGAATAAACAAGTGGCAAATTTGATTTTTATCTTCATTTTAAAAAAAACATACATAAAGAAAAAAATGATTTCTCAATTCAGTAGCAAAGAAACCTGTATACAAAATAAAATCACAAGAAAACCAGATCAGTTTTCAAAAAAAACAAGCTTCAAGAAAATTTAAGCTGGAAACACAAAATCAAAACCAAATTCAAGTATTCAAAAGTGCAACCTGGCAATCAATACAAAAACAAAGATCTGAAACCTGAAAGCAGAAATCATCTCAAATTTTTTTCAAAGCCTGGAAATCAAATTTTTGATTCAAACTGAAAACCTGATGCATAAGCAATTCAACAAGATCAAGCAAACTAACAACATCGAGAACAAAGATTAAGGCCATTCATTTCAAATCTGGAACAAGCAATAGCATCAGGCAACTCAAAGGAATAAAATCAAAATCTGGGAAACAAGAAACTCAAAAACTTCTCTCTATTCTTCATCCCTCTGGTGAGCAAACTCTTAAACCCACGTGTATTTTGGTTTGCATTAGATGTTGTTTATGGAATATGCTTGCATGAGTGTGGATATACCTGAATGCATGTATATATATGTAGATGAGACGTTATAATGTATGTGCTTATGTTCTCTGTTGATTCACAGTCCCTGACTTGCTTTCAAAAATTCAAATTTCCCAATCAAATCCATATTAACCTTTGATATTTGAATGAAAATTGTTTGTGGAAGTTTACTGATGATTCTAAAAATAGTTTGAAACATTTTTATCCAGTAATTAACTCCAGCATATGAAATAACAGAAGAAATCAAAAATAAAAATAAAAACCAATATTTTTAATTCTGTGATTTGATTCCATAAACAGATTAGTGATGGAAAATAACGATTTTAGTAAATCGTTTAGTAATTTTTTAACAGTTTACGTCGAGATATCTCTGGTTGAACGGAGAACGTTCTTTGGTCTATTGTCGTCGATCGGGGTCAAATTAGGGATTAAAATTTACGTCAGAGGAAGCTCGTAGTTCGAGGATGATGGGAAAAATACCAATTGAATTTATCAATGATAAGCATTTTGAACGAGATCGTAATTTTGGATGTTGCGGCGTCTATGGGGTATCGGGCTCCATCGCAGGCAGGGGAATGGAAGAGTGGAGCTTCAGCGAAGTTAAGGTCAGAGATCCATGATCTATATTGGTTGGGTTCAGCGTGGCGAGGAGGATATTGGTCGGACTCTGATGCCCCAAATTCAATCATGCAACTCGATTTTGATTTCGAGTTCAATCCAACGTTCTGTATGATTGTGGTGATCGAGGGGATGGTTGTTGGCATGTGGAAGGTGACGGCGTCGATCACCGTTGCTCTGATGACTCGTAGATGTGCACGCGCGTATCAGTGTATTAATGGTTTTCTTGTTTGGGGAAGACGATGTTTTATCATGGTGCGACTCGAAGATGAGCTCGGGGATGACGTCGGGAAATATTGATATTGGCTCGAGTTCGGTTTGGGGAAAGGCACGAGTGAGTTTTACGGCAGATTTGAAAATTAAACCCAAAACAAAATTTAAAAGGGAAAGAAGAAAAGTCGATTGACTCAAAAAAAAAGAGGAAGTTTATCTCGAGTATATTTTGAAGCGGGAAAAAGGCGAGTTTCCCTTGGGATTTCAATAGCAGGCTCGGGTAAAATGTGTTTCAGGTTTTTTTGAACTTAAATAAAATCGAATTTTAAATCTTTCTTAGTTAATAACGATAAAAGTTTTATACTAGCTATAGAATAAGTTAAATCTTTTATAAATTAAGTTAAAAAGTTTTAATTCCTGATTGTTTAAACTAAGTTCACAAGTTTATTTAATTAAAAAGATAATGGGTTGAATCAACTTAAGAATTTTAAGTTAGTTCATATGATAATTTAATTTTCAAGGATTATTTAAATAAAACTTTAAAAAGATAAATGGGTTATTTTAAACGATGTTTTGATTATGGGTGAACTTAAAGGTTTAACACTGAATTATTTATTAATGAAAATTTATTTTAATTTTTGAAATTTAAATGTTGAAATAAAGCGATCGTTAGGATAAAAACTTATCTTGTTAAATCAGGGATTTAATTAAAGGATAATTATTGATGTGGTAATAATTAAAATAAAAATAAATTTATAAGATTGATTTAAATTAAGGCAATTAATCACTTAATCAAAAGGAATTAACTAATGATTTAAGTTAAGTAATCAAATTATTAAGATTAATTGTTGATTTCGAATAATCATTTATTAATTAAGAATAATTAATTAGAATGATGATCAATTATAGGGTTGATTAATTAATAAAATTTATTTAGGATTAATGAAGTAATTGATTAAAGATAATTAATTAAAGGATAATTGAATAATTAAAGGTTAATTATTTAAAATAAAAGAGTTAATTATCTAATGATTTAAGATTGACTAATTTGATGTAAATTAATTAGTAAAGGTTAATTAATTCATTAATTAAGGTTGATTGATTCATAGTTAATTTATTTATTTATTTATTGAGGTTAATTAATAAATAATTAAAGGATAATTAATTAACATAAACTGTAATTAATTAATGTGAATTAACCAAATTAGTGATTAATCTGGTTCTAATTAATCAAATGATCAATTAACCTTATTATGGGTGATTATCTTTTATTGAATGCTGTGAATTGCTTTGATGTGTGATGCTTTGTGATTTGAATTGTTTAAATTCAAGCTGTGATGGATGTAAATTATTTATTCATAATGCATTCGTATTTTTCTATCTGTGATCCTATGTATATAGATAAGCGTTATAGGATATACCGCTTATCGATATTGTTATGATTGAATCTGTGATGATTGATGATGTTGCACTATTGTGTGTAAAACCCCTGGACTACACCATACACACACAAATATGGATTTCATGAGGAAATCGGTTAAGTCACAGATATTTGAATTTAATGAAATGGTTTTAAAAGATTGAATTTTTAAATCCAAATGGTTTTGGATATGGATTGGGTTTAAAGTGAAAAGCTTTTGAAAATGGTTTTAAAAATAAAAGTTATTTTTGAATAACTTGATTTAGTTTTGAATTTTGATTTAAAAATTGAATTCAAAATTTGAAATTGAATTCTATGTTGAGAATTTATAATGTAAAAGGTTATGCAAGTTATAAATGTGTTTATATGGGTTTTTAAACCATTTTAAAAGTATCGTTTTGAGAATTTGAATTTAACCCAAGTTTATATTTGAAAGGCCTTAACTCGTGCAAATAAAATCGGGTTTTCCGAAACAGAAACAAGTGGTTTTAAATAATAATATATAAGGAAAGAATTTCCAAAATTATGATGAAAAGATCTCAAGTTTGAAATAGAATGGCCTTGAAAGTTATGAATGAATCCTTGTAAATGATTTTTTTTAAAGCTATAAATTGAGTCTTTGATTTAAAGACCGGATGAGTTAATCCAATTTGAAATGGGAATTGTTTTGAAAGGTTATAATGAATCTTTGATAAAGATTGGTGAATTTTGTTTTAAATTGAAAGGGGTTTTAAAGATGAATCTTTTGTTTAAAAGATTTAAGTGTGGGAATTGTTTAAACCATTGAAGGTTTTTTTATGAATCTTTTTGTTTAAAAGATTGGAAATGATAATTTTTCTAAACCATTTGAATGAAAGATTTTGGGTTTTAAGTTGTGACTTAACTGAGATTCCATATCCATATGTTTTTAAATATTGCGCTCACTATTCGGTTAAGCCGGGAGAGGACCTTTATGTCATATAACCCATTCCGAATAGTGATACGACGATATGGATAGCATTTGAAGATGGTGGTGAAGACCGGATATTTTCGAAAACGAAAGGATTTCTTGTCGAATGTCTCTGCACCGGCTGATCCCCGGTATAGAGATTTGAGCACCCGTTATGATGGGGAGTCCGGACGTATTAGGAATTATCCAGATTTGCAAGGGCTTCTTCGGAAGTGCCTTCGGTTCTGTTCGAACCCGGGACAGACTTGTATGGATGTATGTCTGACGTTACACTTTGAGATGTAAAGCTAGTTTCTATCAAATACATTTCTGTTTGGTGGCGGAGATTTATTCTCTTAGCTTAACACCCTTCTCTGAGACGTATGAGCTCAGAGGTTATGTAGTTGATGGTTACTAGTGATACATTCCCAATTTGGTAATGTGACATACGAAGTGCTGTTGATCATTTGTTGATCAAAGCATGGCTTTTGTGAAAAGCGTAGCTTTGTGGACTAGACTTCGTCGAGCCTCACACCCCGGAATGGTCGAAACATGAAGAATGCAGCAAAGTTTCAGGGGTAGCGCCCCAAGGGTATGACCATTCCATCTGGAAAAGGGTAGTATCATGGTATGGAGCCCAAATACTTACTCATGTGGACACTGTAGTATATTTATTACTGTATGATGTTGTTGGAGGGCCCTCGAATAAAGTTCCCAAAGGATCGGGGGTGACATATCTTAGGTTTTATTCCCCGGGAAGGGGGTGGCCGGCCTTATGTTAGCAGAGAGCCGGGTAGGTTCTCAGGACGTCCCTCCAGAGGCGTTTCCCATGTGGCAATAGGAAGTTCCTTAGCCTGACCATTTGTTGGAAAATCAAAAGAAACAATACGCGCCCAGTACGGTTTTAGTTGTATAACCTGCCATGAAATGTGGCGGCAACCTGCTATTGAACATGGTAGCAATAGTAGGCATACGACGAAATGTTGTATGCTGGCTAAGATTAATATTATACTTTCGAAAATGTTTTCCACTATGCACTAATAATAATATCAAAATGGTTTTCGCGTATCAAGCATTTTTTACTATCATAAGGAGAAATTTCCTCCAATTCTGCGTTTGCATGGTGTGTGTGGCGGGAGGCCTTATGGTAGTTTCATTTTCCAACAAGCATTGCGGATTTCAAACTTAAATTCTTTTGTTTGTTTTTAAAGACAAAATGTTTTTGTTTGCTCATACCAGTCTCATGACTGACCCGGAGTTTATTGTTCATTTCCTAAACTCTAGGTGCCCATAATTTTCCACACGGGCAGTCTAGAGTTGGGTTTTTCAGATAGTAGAATCGATTATGTAGCTTTTGGCTTTCTCTTTGGTATTCTTTGAAGACTTTGGATATTGAAGTATTTGGTTAGGACGACGGACCAGACTTGCTTAGCTTGGTGCAACTTGATGGTGGTTCGAGCTATCTATGGAGATTGCTGATATTGGTGTTTCTTCTGGAGTTTCAAGTTCTGTTTGTTTCCGCTGCAAGTTCATTGGGTTTTCCGCTGTAGCATTGTTATCTTGTATCTCTGATATTGATTCATATTGTATCATTGTTGTATCGAATGTTGTATATCAATGATATTCATTTCTTTTCTTCCGCTGCGTTGTTATACTTGATGTGTTATAAGCTCCGGCGAACCAGATTCGACATTTGGATTTGCAGCATTTGAATACGAGTGTCGTATTCGGTGCCGATTTTCAAAGGTCGAGTCAGGGTCATTATAGAAATCTTGAGTCTATAGGGAATCGAGGCGCTCCGAATGGGTGAGCTTATATTGCATCCATAGTTGGTTGACAAAATTCAGAGAGATCAAGCCAAAGTTTTTGGTACCACTCCTCTGGGTATCATGAAAGGCCTTGCTTTTGGGCCTCCAGCTGTCTCTATCACTCCGTCGGATCCTAATATAATCCTGATGTGTCATATATCCATAAGCCAAGTATGTTATCTCCTATACATGAGGGGAACTCGAGTGGTATGCATGCCTACACTAAGCTTCAATTTGGTAAAGATATATCATTGACCTCACCCATATTTATGAGAGCACACATAATGTCGGTTGATGTCTCTCATCTTCCATTTTATATATCTTAAATTTTAGATTATCTTGCAATTCTAAGTCTTCCCAAAGAGGGCTTTCAGTCAGGACCATAAGCAACGATGATTGATTCAATAATCATGACTATCTCTGAAGTAATCCCAAGCATCTTGATCAGTGATGCCTTTGGCCTAGATGCATAAATGATCGATGCAAAAAATGGACATGGTGACTTTCACAAAACATATGCAGATGATGATATTGAGATTATTGGATGCTTGATCTTGCTCATAGGCTTTCAATGAGAAAACTACTTAAACAACATGTCAAGCATGCAGTAGAAATTAAGTAAGAACCGATTGACTTTTTTTCCTCCTCCTTTGTCAATAGCTTTGCCTAGTGAGACCATTTGTTATTCAGTCATGCACTCATGACCTAGTGTACTCAAAGCAGGCATCTCGCCATGATACTTTGCTCGCCTTCAAAGGGTAAAGGTAGTGGAGGAAGAATAAGGAAGAAACTAGAGGGATCCGATGACCCATCTTCTGCAAAGAAGATGGAGAAAAAGAAAAGGACCAAGAAACAATCATCCATCTCCTTTATGCTTTTGGTTGAATAGTATTAGGACCTAACTTTTGTTTTCATGCTGGTTTTGTATGTGTTTGAACCCCGCTTTTGCTTTCAATGTAGTTTTCAATAACACTTGTACTTTTTCTTCCAAGTCTTATTTTGTTTGTAAATAATAAAGACTTTTTGTTTTTTAAGTCTTGTGTGAATTTGTCCAAGTGTTCAAGAAACGCGCTTTACATTCAATGTATTTGCGGTCCACTTTTCATCGTCGTCATCGGACTAAGTTACTAGTCTATTCCATCATTTTCAAGTAAAGAATGATCACTAGAATGTTTGTTCGCATATGACATATTCGACTCTAGAACTTGGTCAAATTTCACTCGGTTAGAAATTTAACTTAAACATCCACTTCAAGGATGTTTTGAGTACGATCAGGCTTGTCTCCAGGCAATAATCGAGGTAACTTATCTTTGGATGTCTCTTCGAACATCCTTCTTTGGGATACATGCTTTAACTATGCCAAAATCTGAGCATCGGTTGGAGTTGACCGCTTAATCATGGTGGTTTAAACTCCTTTTCCAAGACGTTTATCTTCGATGACGCCTAACTCTGGGACTTGATCAATGTAAGTAAGATCCCGCCTATCTTTGGGCACAAATCTTTTATCTTGCCTAACTCGAGCAAGGTGTGGATGCTTTGCCAAACTTTGGGCATGAGCAGTAGAAGTGGACTATCTCATTCATCCTTTGATTTTTTATACTCCTGCCCCTAAGTCGCGGGTTAGAGCAGTTCATGGCATATTTATGGACTCCAATTGTGGTTAAGCTTCATGCGTCCGATCATGGACAGCGAAAGCTTGGTTAGCACCTATCTTTAGGTACCTACACACCTACATTTTGCATATGCAAGTTCATCTAAGTTAATGTCATTGATCCTAGTGTAAAGTCAAGTACATACAGATTCATAAGCTTCGAAAGTCATTTCTTTTATATACACTAGAAATGACATATTTTGTCTGGTTACACAACTTTGGTTCGATATGCACAAATTTACATTTAAGTGACATGGCGTCGTAAGTATCAGTTATTCCACGGCCGTAGGAGTGAGATCACATCTACCGTTTCTAGGTTGAATCCTATCTCCAAGCTTCTGTTGATTGCATATAGACCTTCTTATGTCGTAACCAAGTTCTGGGGGCTTAGGAAGATTTGTTTAGGAACGAGATCACCAAATTCAAAGTTCAAAATCCTGAACTTAGTATTGTAGTATCGGACGACTCGATACAAATGTGCAGCTGCTCTCAAGTCAGCTTCGTCACGCTTCTCATCAATCATATCGAGAGATTCTGACATGAGTTCCTCATTCGTCTATGGATTATTGTGAGTTACTCGATGAGGAAGTACTTTAAGCTCAACCTGGATCACGGCCTTTGATCAATAAGCCAACGCAAATGGAAAGTGGCCAATTGTTAACTTGTAGATCGTTCGATAATCCAAAAGTGCCGATGGAAGTTCATCAACCCACTGCCCTTAGCCTTCTCCAATCATTTCTTGAGAATGGACTTAATGATTTTATTAACTACTTCGACCTATATTCACCTGAGGATGTTCCACCCCAGCAAACCTCTTCTTGATATGGTGCCTGTATAAGAAATCTTTGAAATCGACGCTGTCAAATTGGGTCCCATTATTGGAGATAATCATTTCTGGAACCCTAAAATAACAAATGATGTTTTCGACCACAAAGTTGATTGCTTTCTTTATGGTGATTGTGGCAAACATTTCTGCCTCTGCCCATTTGGTTAAATAATTAACTACGACGATGGCGTACTTCGTAACACCCTTAGATATGAGTAGCACACCAATGATATAGATTCCCTAGACTACAAACAGCCAAGGAATGACCATTTGAGTAATCTCCGTTGGTGGGGCTTTTAGTATCTTGGCGAATCTCTGGCATTTTTGCACTTTGTGGTATAATCAGCTGCATTCTGATTGGCAGTTGGTCAGACTTACCCATAATGAAGAATGTTCTTCGCCTGGGTTTGCTACACAGTATGGTTACATAGGCCCCTTTATGAACTTCCTTTAAAACTTTTTTTGCCTTATCATTGACGACACACCGAAGCATAGGAACTGAGAATCCAGTCCTATAAAGTACTCCTTACATGATGAATCTTGCAGCTTTACAAAGGAGTTGGCATTGTCCGTTTTTCCTGTCTAGAAGGGTTCCTTTCTGTAGATAATTCTTTATCGAAGTCATCCATGAATCCTTCTCAGGTTCGAGCTCCAAAATCCAAATGACCTCCATCTGGTCGATGCTTAGAATCGATTGTAATTCTATCGAAACCAGGCCTATAAGCTACACACCTCTAGAGTTGAACTTAGCTAGCGAGTCACCCTTTGCATTTTCCTCTCTAGGAATATGCATTATTTGTAATATTTCAATATCATTAAGAAACTCAAGGGCTCGATTTAGATAAGGAGCTAGCCTTACTCCTTTCGCCTAAAACTCCTTCTGTAGTTGGCATACCACCAACTAGGAACCATAGAAGATATGCATAGTTTTACTCTCTGTTCTTTGGCAATCTTAAGTCCTATAATCAAGGCCTCATACTCTACTTCATTATTAATCACTAAAAAGTTTAGTTTTAGGGCATAACAATTGGATGTTCCTTAGGAGTCACTGTAACATCTCCGTTGCCGAAACAATGTTCATTAGATGCACCATTGGTGTACATCTTCCACCTGGCATTCTACTTTCCACTACTCTTTGGAGTGTCATATTGTGCAGTGTATTTAGCAACAGAATCCACCATAGCTTAATCCTAGATCGTGCTCTGTGGATGATAGGTTATGTCATATTGGCTCAATTTAATATTCCATTTCAACAGCTTTCTAGATATTTCAAGTCATTGTAGGACTTGTCTCAAAGGATGGTCGGTTAGAAATTTGATCGGATGAGCCAGAAAGTAAGGGCAGAGTTTTCTCGAAGTAATCAACAGGCAGTATGAAAGCTTTTTCAGCTTTGGATAATTTCCTTCTGCTTCCATCAACTGTTTGCTGATGTAATATACCAGACTCTGAATTCAGGCCCGATGCCTTGGGCATGCACCAACACTGCCAGATAAATAAATAAGTCCACATCATTCAGCGGTTTCAATAGAATGAGGGATGTATCTAAGTGGTCCACTAGAGCCTGGAATGCATCTATACATTCATGCGTCCAAGAAAAATTCCGTTTCCCTTTCTTGAACACATCAAAGTAAGAGATGCATTTATCAATGGCTCTTATGGATTGACTTCGGGTGGCGATCTTTCCATTCAAGCGTTGAACGTCTTTGATTGGCTCAGGGGCTTGGATGTTCCTCGACGCTCTAATCTTCTCTAGATTAGCTTTGATCCCATGTGATTTCACGATGAAGCATAAAAATTTCCCCAATGCAATGCCAAACTAGAATTTCAAAGGGTTAAGTTTCATCCCATATTTCAAGAGAACATTAAACATCTCCACAAAATCATCGATGTGGTTCTCCAATCATTGTGACTTCACAAGCATATCGTCCATGTAAACTTCCATCGAGCTTCCTATCAGATCTTTAAACACCTTATTGACCAACCTCTTATAAGTTTCTCCAGGGTTTTTTAGTCCAAAGGACGTAACAACATAGTAGTACAGTCCCAGATCGGTCATGAAGCTAGTATGTTCCTTGTCTGGTATGTGAATGGGTATTTAATTGCATTTGGAATATGCATCCATGAACGATAGACATTGGTGTCTAGTTTTGGAATCCACCAACTGCTCAATTCTCGAAAGTAGAAAGTTGTCCTTTGGGCATACCTTATTCAAGTCAGAATAGTCGATGCATGTCCTTCACTTCCTATTTGACTTTTTCGCCAAAACTTTATTTTATACCCATTCTAGATATTGGGTGCCGCGAATGAAGCCGTTATCCTTCAACTTCTCCACTTCTTCTTTGAGTGCAATGGATCTCTTTGGACCCAACCTACAGCTTTTCTATTCTCTAGGAATGCATTTTGAATTTATATTCAATGCATGGCTCGCTATCTCCGACGATATTCTAGACATATCTAAGTGAGTCCAGGCGAACAAATCTAAGTTCACCTAGAGAAAATCAACCAACACTTTCACTGCCCATGTGCAATGCTACCATCCGATTTTTTAGACCCACGAAGGATCATCCTAGCCAAGCAGAATCGTTAACTCGGTTGGTGTAGCCCTTTCATCCTCTAACTCTTTCTTCGAATCCATATCCTTATGGAATGGACTATGTTTTTTGAGCCAGGGCTCAGGCGATGGTTGTTATGTGTCTAGAGCTTTGATAAAGAGAGCCATCTCCACACCTTTTCCTTTTTTTACTCAGTGTTATAACACTCGCAACCAAGCCCCTGATCTCCTTAAAAAAAACTACACCATTCTTGGTTGGGAATTTCAATTAAATACCGTAGGGCAATGGCCACTCTGAATTCAATAAGGGTCAATCGACCCAAAAAAGCATTGTAGGCAGAGTAAATATCCAATACAACAAAAGGCATGACACGTACTCTATTATGGTCACCCTCTCTAAGCACCATTAGTAGATCCACGCATTCCATTGGCTCAGTAACCATCCCATTGGATCCCTGGATCCGAGATTTACCTTGCTTTAAGTCCTTTGCCTCTAGAAGCATTTGGTCATAGGCCCTCTTAAATAAAATGTTGACCGAACTCCCACAATCAACCAATATTTGCCTCACTACAATAGGGCTAATCATGGCCGAAATAATAAGAGGATCATTAGTATGGGCCTCTACCTTGTTAGCATCTCTATTATGAAAGACAATATCATTTGTCACACTCCTGAATTGCTTTGTTGGGTCATCTTCTTCGACGGAAAAATAGCTTTCATACACTGCATGCTTTAAAGCACCAACATACCGCTCCATCTCGTCCTAACTCTTCTCGGTTGGATGCAATCCACCGATTGTAGTATTTATCACATGACATTTCTCAAGCTGCCTCAGCTCACCAACATTAGGTGCAGCTTGCCCTTATTGGGGGTTTAAAATTCTTTGCCCACCATCCTGTGGGGCTTGTACAAACTGCTATAGTTTCTTCTTATGGATTAATTCTTCAATCGTATAAAATAAATGCATGCATTCGTTGGTGTTGTGACCGTGAGTCTCATGAAATCTACAAAACCTGTCAGATCTCTTTTCCATCTAAGTAACTTCTTAGGAGCTGATTCCCTATACTACTCTTTATCCTGAATAGCTAGGCATATGTCTTTAATTGAGTTCTTTGGTGGAGTGTAATTATCAAACTTTGGGATTCTCATATGTCTCCTTGAATCCGACTTCTTGTCTTGAGCTCCACTATTGTTCTTGCCCTGTCTGCCGCTTCAGTTTTCTACATTCACATGAACATTACCAGAATTTCCACTAGACTATTTCACAGCAACATCACTTTATATTGCCTTTACTGATTGTCCAGCATTGGGTTTCCTATCAGTAGCACTTGCCACTTCCAAGTGCATGAACTAATTTGCCTTTCTGTAGAATATATCCGTTGTTGGTGGGGGCTTCATCTTCAACCACCTTACGAAATGAATCTCAAGATGAATCCCTCTAACCTGTGCCATCAACATGATATCCTCTTGAGCATTGCTCACTTCCATCGTTTTAGTATGAAATATGTATAAGAAATCCTTCAAAGACTCTCCCACTCCCTGGAAGAGGTCGAAAAGTGACACGGTGTCCTTCAGCTAGGTCATGTGCATATGGAATTGCTCAATGAACTTTCACACCAATTGTTCGAAAGATGATATGGTACTCGAAGGCGGCCAGGTGAACCACATCATCACCACTCCATCCAAGAAAATCAGGAAACAGTGACATCGACAGCTCTGGTAGAATCCATGTGCCAACTGTACTTCACCAAGTGCTTCCTTGGATCTGTCTTCTTGTTATATGACGACATTGTTGGCATCACAGACCTCCTCAGGTATTCCTCGCATAAGATATCTTCCATGAATGGATTTCGACTCTAAGAGGAAAACTTCTCATCATTAGTCTGATGCCGGTTCTCGTTTATAAGTCCGCTGACCATTTTAGTCAAATCTAGCTCAGTTGGGTCTACTAAATGGTGGTAATCCTGATCTGCCCCAAATGTTTGGCCCAGTTAATGCTCTAGGTTAGCTACACGATACTTGGGTTCCCCTTACTCTGAAGAAATCGCTCATTCAGCAATTCCATATATAATCTCTCCATGGTGGAACTACAACACCCGCTTGATCTCCAAGACTCTGGCTATCAATAACATGTCCAGAAGCCAAACCAGTGCCATCACTCGAGGATCAAACATTTAGACCCACGTTTCATGGTTCGGTACCGATCCCTCTTGATGGATCGGTATCAATCCATACCCATTGGTCCTATCTCAGTCCCGCCTTTTGTTTCTACTTCTCGATATCCGTCCTAAGCATCTTTCGCTTTTTGTTCCTCTATCTTCGCTCTAACGATGAGGAAATTTCATCTTCTGAGCTTGTAACGACCCTAATTTTGACTGATATTAATTAGGATATTTAATTAGATAAATTAAATAAAATAATGTAAATGGTCATGGAATCGAGATTTCTGTGATAATAAGGTAGTTGTGCCTTAAGTAATGAATAAACAAGTGAAAATTTAAAATGAAGCAAGTAAAGGCAACAAGATAAGGGCAAAATAGAAATAAGTTATATTTTTATTCTATAAACCCTTATTCTAATTTTATTATCCACAAACAAAAACTAAACCTAAAGCTTGGATGACCATCATTAGAAGAAATCTAAAGAAAGATAACTAAGGATTCAAGTAGGAAGCTTAATCAAATCAATTCAATAGCAAATCTTAACCTTCTTAACAACAAGCTAAGGTGAATGATAGATTACATCTCATTTTTATTGCTTTCAGTTTCTAGATAAGATCCAAATTTATTTTACAAGAAAAATGCCATATATAACATCCTGATATTTTCAACCATTCGCATCCACACATGCCAGAATTAAATTGCTCAAAATACCAGATTGTTAATTTATATTTGGCAAAACTCAACATATGCAGTAAATAAATACATCATAGAATCACAGAAACGGAGTAATATACAATATGCAGTGGAAACAAAAGAATAGTAGTTCATGAGCTACTATATATGTATCAGAGTTAAATAAGATACAATAAAAGTTTCAAATACAATAGTCAAATACAAGATCAGAATACATCACTGAAATTAACTGAATATCTGCAAGCTGGATAGATAGTGGATCTCCGAGCGAAGCTCCAACTGCAAAGGTGAGTCTCGAACACTGAACCACTCAATCTAACCTGAGCGTAAAGCAAAACACAAAGCACTCGAGTCAGGATTAACATTCTTATATCAATAAATCCAACTCAAGTGAAATAACAACTGAAACACAAGTAGCTCAAAGAATGTTTGGGATAACTATCCTCTAAGGATCCGTTAAACTATTTACTATGTAGTAATATAGTCTATTATAATAATGTCCAAAGTAAACTATAATATATTTAAAAATAGCGTTAACGCATTACCCATATCCCCCTTAACACATTTTATAGTGCCATTAGTCTATACAGTACTGTAATACCTCCAGATCGGGAGGCCATCACAGAATACTTCATAGGTACGACACAAATCAAACTCGTACAAGGCGTGCTAGGGTAGGTGACGCGGCACAACTAAGCAATGCCAGGGTAGATATACAAATTACACTTCCGGACCGGTGGTAATGCGTAGCACCCACTACCGCCCACCTCGAGCCATACTCCCAAAAATCAAAGGTGCACCCAATCAATCACAAAGTAATAGAATGGTATCGAAGGAGTGTGTCCGATCAAAGGAGCTACATCATTAGCCAGTCAATTGCTCCAGTTTTAGCCACCTTATGCCAACTCACAGGAGTCGGGTCCACGTATATACCTCAATAGAACATCGCCACCATCCTATTTCATTCTGGAATCTCCACCGCATACACGGTTGTTAAAGTAGTTTTCGAGGTTGGCAGAGAGTATGACAACTTCCGATCCTGGTCTCTTTAACAACCAAATCTTATTATAACACCATGGTCATTTTTAAAATAGTTAATAATTCAAAACAAAAATATCGTTGCCATTTCAAAACTAAATAAATACGATATCCTTTTCCATTTCAAAATCAATTATGATATCATTTTCCATTCAAATATATCTTTTTCCAAAATCATAGCATTTTCTAAGTTATAGTACTTTTCGAAACTAAACACTTGAAACTAAAACACTTTCGAAACATAATACTTTGAAATTCATAACTTTGAAAACATAACTTCCACCACTCAAATAGTTTAGATATTGAAATAATACATATAATAAAATAGTTTATAAAGTAAAATAGTTTCCTCATAATTCCACAAATCAATTCCAAATCAACTCAAATTCCAAAATTTAAATTTAATCAAATCTCAAATCATCTATTTCAATTCAATTCGGTTTCTAAATAAACTATTTCAACCTATATCGATTTCAAAATAGATTTGAAACCTTAATTAAACCATTTCAATATCAATATATTTCAAAGCTTTAAATATTCCATAATTTCAAAACTAAATTTAATAACTTCATATATATATATATATCAAATTCAACTTACTATTATTTAAATTTGAAATATTTACTTAATAAATCTAATATCTTTTAAATAAAACTTTTAAACTTCGAATAATTGAATATTCCTTCAATTTATTTAAACTTGATATATCCATTTAAATCAACTTAAACCAAAATCAAGTTATAAAAATCATATTCTTTAAAATCTCAAAATTTAATAAATCTCAAATCAAACTTATTTGTGTTTAATTCTTGAATAAATTCAATTTCAAATTTATCTTCCAACCTTAATTTATTTGAATCATTGTAAACTTTATATTAAAAATAATTTAATTACTTAACCATATTATCTTTAATAAAATCAAACTTATTATTAAACTTATTCTATATTAAAACAAATTTATACATAGTTCAAAATCAAGAATTTAAGTATATATAAAATAACATTTATATAATATCAAAAATTAATATTATATAAAACCATATATTTCTTTCCAAAACCATAGAAATCATTTCAAAATATTTTTATTTATAGACCACGGTATATGTATATAATTTTCTATCCTATGGTCAAGTGATACGGATATTTATTCAATCTGCAATTTAAATATATATGGGTATATATCATTTCAACCCGCAATCCCAAATTCAATTCAATTGAAAATCGTTTGGGTTTATCATTTCAACCCATAACGATTTTCTCCTATTCTAAAGTCCGTTCGGGTATGTATTATTTCAACCCATAGTGAATTCTATACTAACAGAGAACTTGTAGAGTGATAACAGATATGATAATAATATAACAGGCATATATCATCAATAAATAACAGGTAATGGTATCAGATGTCACAATTGAATATATACAGATAATAGCATATATTACAATGTAAATAACTAATAGAAGCATATTTCAATTGTCGTTTCAATTGAAATCAAATTTAATAAATATAAGAACTTAATCGTGAGTGATTGCTCACCTTTCGAGGCTAGAGAAAATAGACTAAACGACGGGTAACGAATCCAAGCATGAATTCTAGAGAAAAGTGAGATGAGCACGAATTCAACGATTAAAGCTGATAACAAGGAGTCGATGAAAATGAATCAAAATCAGCTTGACATAGAATGAAATGAATTACTCTATTATATTATTTCCTTAACAAAATTTAAATTTGGAACTCATTAATATATATATACACATATTTTCAAATAAATACTAAATCTAAATACTAAAAAAATATCTCTATATATTTAGTAAAAGTCAAACTGTGGTATACTCATCGATATATGTAAATTAATTTATAATAACTTATATATAACACTTTAAAGAAACAATATATATATTACTAAAAATGTATATATATATATATAGACTGTATAACTTATATTTAAGCTTACTTATCAACAAACCATAACACACTAATATATATATATATATGATACATATATATATATAGAAGAACCACACAGTATAACATATACTTTAAAATCAAAATTGAGTATAAGAAAAAAATTTGTACCCGCATATATATATATCGTGTAATAGAAGAACTGTACACACACACACAACAAACAGTAAACTTCTAGTACAGTTCATATTATATAAAACTATACATACTTTTGAACATATATATAAACACTGAAACCAATATATATATATATAGTGCTATAACTAGCAATAGTAGACTTAATCATAAATATACTTATATATAAAACCAATAACACATAGGCTAAAATGTATATACAAAACGTTATTTATATTTAACTATATATATACATTCTTCAAAACATAAACACAGTGATATATAAATATACTTGGAAACCAACCGTACACATATACGCCATTAAATATATATATATAGCCAAACAAATATATATAAAACCAAATATGTATAATCATACGTATACTTGCTAAAAACTATTAATATGTATGATATGAACAAATGGATCCCACTATAATAATTACATATACCTTTCATATATGCTTGAAAACCAAACACACGTATACATATGTAGAATTACATATTATATCAAACTCACCGATACAATTTTAACATCAATGCTTTATAGAACCACTATATTACTATTTACCATATTATATAAAATACTATAGCTTAAATTCTGAAGCAAAAAAATATATGTAACACTTGAATATACATAATATATCTTCATATATAAGCTTTATATATACACAACCGATTGACTGTTATTGATATGAACATATATATATATATACAGTTGGCCAAACTATAATTACATATAACATACCTACGTAAAGCTTTAATATATACAATTATATATATATACACGAACGCATATATGAGAAGAAGAAAGGAAAGAAAATAGAAGCTACTTATGATAGAAAAAAATGGAGTTATGGCTGAGATGCACTCGGTGATGGATGCGGCAGATGAGCCAGCATGGTTGGCTTCGACAGTTGGGGCATTGGTTGATCACGGCGCAAGGAGGAGCACGGCTGGAAGGAAAGGCGGAGGAGGAAATAGGCGGAGAAGCTATGGCTGAAGGGATGTAGTCAGGTGGAGTTTGGCGGTCAGGGTGATAGCATAGAGGCAGTGATGTCGCTGGGCAAAGCACGGCGGTGGGATCGTGTGGAAGAAGATGCAGCGGTGTTGGATGATGGAATGGGGGAGCTGCATGGAAGATGTGGGATAAGGAACAGGCGACATTGAAGGGTCCTCAAATGGAAAGGCACAAGTGGTTTTAAATTCACAGATAAGAAATATAAACGTGTATCGATTTACTTTTATAAAAGTGTAAACTAATAAATTACATTGAAACTATGTGAACACCCAAAGGTCAAGTGGGTTAAATCCAAAAAGAGTATAAAAAGAAAGCTGGCTGAATGGTTTTTAAACGGTGGAAATTGAATCGTCGAAAAGGAATTTGAAATGTTCGTAACCGTACCAATATTGTAGATCATTTCCTTGATCCCGCAATAAGCCGGACATCAAAACACAGAAAAGAATATACTGCAGAGATCGGCTCGACGAGGTGATCCAAACAGTTTGCAGATATCAGTGGTACGATCATCCAATCAAAAGTCGATATCGGTACCGAAAATGCTGCTATTTTGCCAAAAATAAGATAAACGGAGCAATAGCAATCAAAATTTGAAGAAACGAAATAAGACGTCTCACTTA